>JAVHKZ010000011.1:10000000-12541825 GCA_035079395.1 Aspidiotus destructor | reverse complement strand
CTTGCTTCACTTATTGTTCAACTCATGCAGTCACTTTCGAAGCGCAGCATTTTTCCTAATCGTTAGGTGTTCAAAAGTACGATGTTCTTTTAGTCGCGGAAGGAATGTGTATTGTGATTTTTATGAATGTCATTCGAAATTCTCTTCTTTTACAGGCCTTGTAAAGATGATGACCAGATCAGCAGTGATGGGCTGTATTATTTATGGAAATGGTGTGCATGCGGATCCCGATCCTGACGTCGGTGGTGGTTCAGGAAATGGTGGCCCAGCGCCTGGTCCTGATCAAGTTGTGCCCGGTAGTTAAACAGAAAACAATACAACTGTGACATTCTCAATATCCTGTTACTTTCTTTTTTTTTTTCGTTCAATCATCAAGATGTGAAAAAATACAAACAATTATAAAGTAAATGATAGACGGAAAAATTTGACTCTTCCCGCACATTTGCTGCAAGAAAATTAATTAAGATCGAGAGTTTATTTTCCACGACGTTTTAATCTGCTAGAGACACCTTCTTCAGGTGACGATGTGCGACGAGTAAGAGCCAAAATTTTCTGTTTATCATAGCAATCCTTGTACAAAAATAAATAAATATTCGAGAGACAATTATAAAGGAAATAAATATTCGAGAGTTCATTGAATCGTGAGGGCTATGTAAAATTGTTATTAGAATGTGAAGGAGCTATACTCGATCTGCTGAGAAGAATTGTCTACTTGGGAAGTCATTATGAAAGGAGGGGGGGGGGGATACTCTGAAGAGTAACTAATTAATTACAAAACCGCATAAAACGAAAAGAATACAACGAAGTGCTTTCGACTGAATGGTCATCCTCAGCGGAGACAAGAACACAACTGACCCAACAAAAAACAGAAACATGGTCACCAACCTCGAAAATGACGGAATATAAGAAAGGAAACTAATCATTGTGTTGTGAATCGTAAATAAGCTCGATCAGACCTTTGTTTGGTACGTGCCTGTTCAGCATAATGACACCACCAGCATTCTTATGACAAATTATTTCGATATGCTCCGGGGCGGTACGCTTAAAATACGATGAGAAGCTCTTCAGAATAGTGCTGCCAGGTCTACTGATATATATCCGTAGAAATACGGTTTTTTGATCCTCAAAAAAATACGAATTTCTCCATAGATTTTGCGTGAAATACTGAGTTCTTGTGCTTAAAAATACAAAAATTCCAGAATTTTTCTTCAAAAACAGGGTAGGCCTATCTCCGAAGTATTTATACTTGTATAATGTAAATTCGATGAAAAATTAGGAAGTTTTTCCTGATCGTTATTGACTGATACCGGATACCGCAGCCGTTTTTCATGTAACATCAAGAGAAAAGTACTTTAATCTCTTCCATAACACTTCTCCACTATTATTATTGGCTGATCGTCACAACTACATCCTTCTCGTAGGTAATCTTTGCGTGTAATAGAGCACCTATATAACGTCCTTGTACATTGAATACTCGATTAGGTTTGACTACAATAAAATAAAATATTCACTTATGCAGGAAAATTTTCACAAATAGTATTACGGACACGTATCCACGAAGGAAGTTTACAGCAATGTAATGCTCGATTAACTTTAAACATGATGATGACAGTTGCTACATTTTTACGATAAAGGTAAAACAGGAAGTCGATAATTAAATGAAGTCCTCGGAATAATAAAAGGGTAAAAATACTTCACCCGGAGGAAAAACTTAGAGAAGGAAAGAAAGAAATATCTCGAAAAATAAGCGAGAGAAAATAACGTTAGAAGTTCAAGATACCGAATTTCGATTGATAGCATGATCGTCGTTCTCTTTATCTTCTGAACCAACATCCATACTATTGATATATGTATTGACCAATCGCTAGCAACTTCATATGCAAATCGTAATTTTCTTTCAGTAAACGGTTCCGTTCCTTGATTTTCGCAGCCAAAATTGAATTAACCGGCGCACTGACTGCCTATAATCAACCACACAAAATGACCACCAAAATTGACTGACAAGCATGCCGACCCAAATAGGATGTAATTGATAAAAATCTTTATTTTATGCAGAGCGCGAGTAAGTACAATTTTCTAGATAACTAGGTACGTATTCTTGTCATACGAGTTCCTAATTTCCTTCATTGCAACCTTCAATTGTCGAGGTACTCGGATATTTAATACTGAGTTTCCACACAAAATCTCGTATCGGATCGGGCATTAGAGAATGGTATGTATTTCAGGTTCAACTTACCTTACTTGAAATATTTGAACTAGAAGTTGGATTTCCACTTTTTTTGTTACATTTATCCAGCTCGATCAAGCGTTTCTGATGACAATGGACAAATTACAGAAATATGAAACAACAAATCGGGATGTTTTAGTCATTCAATTAATCAAATAATAAGAATCTCACCTCCTCTGCCATGATTTCAAGGACCAAATTACTGTAAACCTCTGCTGTAAGCCTGTAAACTAAAATCCTGAGCAAATTAAATACAAGTACATATATTTTATTTGAAGTTGACCGTTTCAAATCAAGGCGCTATATTCAAATCAAGCTTCGGAGCCGGAGCCAATTTCCGACTCCGGAGCGGCTCCGCTCCGACTTTTGGCCGGAGCTGGAGCCGGAGCCGGAGCCAATTTTTTTTTTGGTCGGAGCTGAGCGGAGCCAGCTCCGACATCGAGCTCCGCGGCTCCGGAGCGGAGCGGAGCCCTGGAGCTCACAAAAGACAACAAAATGACAATGTTATCTAGCGTTTGCTTATTTTGCTTCTTGATTCAATTCAAATTTACTAAACGTTCTTGGTTCTCGGTCTTTTTTTCATTTAATTTTTTCATTTTCATTCTTGAATATTAATATTATTCATTCGCGTCAATCGTGATACAACCAATGGCGTTGTCGTGGTCACGGTTGATAAGAAGAAAGCTGAAAGCCTCCATTAAACTAATAAGGCTGAGAAACAAAAACCAAAAAGCAAAAAGTCTTGATCTCCGTAGAACAAAACCCTTTTTGTGTTCAACTGTAGATGACGCCACTGAGGTGAAGGAAAATTCCCTTTCTCCTGATTGGTATTGCTCCGGAGCCGGCTCATTGTGCTCCGGAGTCGGATCATTGTATTCCGGAACCGGTTCATTGCGCTCCGGAGCCGATTGTTGTCGTTCCGCAGTTGTATTTCATAGGTTTGCTAAAATCGCAACAAACGGAACAAACAAACGCGAACGAAGGTTTATTGTTCGTTTGCGAACATAAACGGAGGCAATCTCATGAAGGAACGCAAAGGAACGCGAACATTTTTTTTTTCAGAAGTGAACGGGAACGAACGTGAACGAAATTTTCGCGAACGCCCCCAAGTTTGGTTAATAAGAAACACACACGTTCAAGGCAGTTCGAAGTTCGGAGCTCGGCTCCGGGGCTCCGGGGCTCCGGGGCTCCGGAGCCCTGGAGCGGAGCCCGGAGCCTATTTTTTTTTGGTCGGAGCTGACCGGAGCCAGCTCCGACTTTTTACCGGAGCCGGAGCCGGAGCCCGGAGCTGAATTTGGCTGGCTCCGAAGCCTTGATTCAAATTAAGGCGCTAGAGGTATTCTCGCTCAATGTAAACAAACATCGTAGTGGAGTGCGCGGGTTGGTGCGCGGGATGTTCCCATCCCAAAATCCGAAAAATGAAGTGGAATTTACACGTAAAAAGTCCACTTCATTTTTTCGTTTCTCGGATGGGAACATCCCGCGATGTTTGTTTACATTGAGTGAGAATACCTCTAGCGCCTTATTCAAATAACTGATAAAAATAATGCCTCGGCGGTGAATCAATTTTGTACCCCGCTTCCCGTACCTCCTTCCATTGACTATAATATATACTTCGAATGCTCCTACTCTATCAAACTTACAAATCAAAATTAGGGCCGCCATCCGCTAGGATCGCTAATTACGCGCGTGGTTCGTTTATCTGAAATGGTATTTTTGCCGGAATTGAAAATGAGAGCTGAACTAGAACTTTGAGGGTATACAGTATGAGTAGTTCCTTAGTATGAGGAGTTATCTATCAAAAGGGCACCCGTTAGCGATAGTTGATTTTCAAAAATTGTCTTTTAAGTTTCATGTTCAGATTACTCATTCCACATTCATTTTATCAAAAAATCTATAATGACAAAAAAATTGGGCGTGTTTTCATCTTTTCAGATCACTAAATATTTTTCAAAATGATGGAGAATTCTATAGAGATGTGCACCTCGGGTGCCCTTTTTATGGAGATGGGGTTGAAAGACCATAAGCGTACATGTAATTTTTCATTTTTTCAAAATTTTGTATGTTGATAGGAAATGGTTCAGAGAATTCAAAAATGTGGGTATCCGCAAAAAGGACACCCCTTCGACGTATGCCCTTTTGACAGATAACTCCTCACATGAGAGATAAATGAAAAACTTGGAATAACTCTTGAATGAAGCGGAATGAAAGATTTTGTCATCTCATCTCATTTGTAGAATTTTTATTTGTGAACATCTTTTATAGGATGTCCAGAAGCCAAATCTGCTTCATTCAAGTGTTAATTCATGATAGATTTATTTTCTATATACACACACGCGTTCTCGTTTTGTTGTGGCAGAAGATGCACATATTTTCTCGCTCTCGTTTTTGATAACGCGTATTTTATTGTTCTGTTCTATTTGTGTAAACCTATTGGAGTGCCGATTAGGTTCCCACTGTGTGAATAGCGTGCCGTTCCAGTATGGACAAGGCATCGCTTTCGCCCGAAGTTGCTACATATGTCAACAAGCTTGAAAGCCAAATTGAGGCCCTATTGAAAGAAACTGCTGAACTACGTCAAAGCTTAGGTATACGAAAATTTCTAAACCCTCCTCCCAAGAAGGATGAAGAGGATATGGAAACCAATAGTGAGAAGGAGCTTCAGCCTCCAAGTCAATCCGAGAAAAAACCGCCCCCGTTTTTCCTAAGTGGAATCAAGTCAATGTCTAAACTGCAGGAGCTAATTAACGGTGAAGGTATTATTGTGGAAGAGATGAAAGCAATCAGAAATGGTGAGTTAAAAATTCAACCATTAACTACTGATGACTTTAGAAAACTTCGTAAGCTACTAGATTGTTCTGAATTAACTAGTGATGAAAGCAAAAAAATACTCGGACACATTACATACCACACGTATCAACTAAAAGCTGATAAGCCATTTACTGTCTTTATTAGAAACCTACATCACACTACTGATATTCCAAGTATTATTCAGGCGCTCGCTGAATTTGGTTTTTCCGCTAACAACGTTATCAATGTACAAATAAAGAAAAAAGTTAATGATAGAGCTACGCTGGTCAAACTTCCCTTATTCAAAATTGATCTGAACCCGTGCGATGATAATAAAGATATTCTGAAATTATCACTTCTTCTAAACCACAGAATTACTGTGGAACTACCAAAGAAAACGAGCACCATAGCTCAATGCAAACGATGTCAGGGTATTGGCCACTCTCAAAACTATTGCAATAAAATCCCACGATGTGTCAAATGTGGGGAGAAGCACCTATCGAGGGATTGTAGCAAACCAAAGGACGTATTACCCAAATGCGCAAACTGCCTTGGTCAGCACACAGCCAACTTTCGAGGCTGCCCTGCCTTTAAGAATAAATTGAGCTCCTACTCCAGGCTTTCAGCTGTGGATAGAATTCAATCTAAAACTACCTCCGCTACAAATAATATAGTCAACCCATCAACTTCATATTCCGCTGTTGTCAGCCAATCTCAAATGCCAGCTACAATTGCCGACCAACCTATCCCGCAGACCAATTCTAATAAAATTCTTGAAGCGCTAAGCCGTATAGAATCTAATCAAAACAAGTTTGAACAGTCACTTAAAGCCCTTGAATCCAGAATTGCCAACCTGGAGTCTACTTCTAATCCATCTAGCCCGCGCGCCAAAAAAAGGCGTAGGAAATAATAGTGAGTGACACGACTAATTTATGCCGAATCCTCTGCTGGAACGCCAATGGTATTCTATCTCGTCAACTGGAGCTCGAGTTCTTCTTACATTTGCACAACATTGATCTTGCACTGATTACTGAAACTCACCTAGTAAATTCGAAGCAGCTGCGAAGAATAACAAACTATAAAGCCTATTCATGCTGTCATCCTAGTGGTAACCCTAGAGGTGGCTCACTAGTTTTAGTTAAAAATCAACTAGTTCACTCTGACGTTGGTGCCTTTGTGACTGAAAGCATCCAGCTTTCATTAATCTCCACCCATCTTTTTGGCGCTGAAGTTTTAATTGGTAGCATTTACTGTTCTCCATCCTACTTAATCCAGAAAAACGACTTCACCAAGGCATTTGGAGTCTGTGGTGAACGCTGGCTCATTGGCGGTGATTTTAACTCAAAACATCATATGTGGGGCTCTCGGCTAATCTCTCCCAGGGGCAGAGAGCTTATGAAAGCAGTAGAAGAAATGAACTGTAATATAGCGGCGCCTAATTCGCCTACAAATTGGCCAGATGACCCAAACAAGCTACCGGACATCATTGACTTCTTTATAACAAAAAATGTTTCCACGAATTACATTGAAATCAATAATCATTCTGATTTATCTTCAAACCATTTACCAATAGTGCTCACCCTACACAGCACACCAGCAATTTTGAGAATCACACCAAGACTAACCAATTACACTACCCAATGGGATCAATACCGTGAAATCATTGAGAGAGAAATCAAGCTGTCTGAACCCATTAATTTCCCCTTCCAGTTAGACAGTCAACTCGAAAGCTTCACCAACCTGCTGGTGAGAGCTGCAACTGATACAACAAGACAAAGAGACTTTGTTTTCAAAGCCCCCTCGTACCCTTCACACATCCTCATGTTTGTGAGGCAACGTAGAGCGGCCCGACACAGATGGCAACGCACCAGATTACCTTCTGACAAGACGGAGTTCAACCGACTCAACAGAGTAGTCTCCAGAAAAATTAAAGAATTTAAGAATAAGTCTTTTACCGACTTCGTCTCCTCTCTCTCGCACAATGAGAAGAGCAACTACTCACTATGGAAAGCAGCCAAGCGCATTCGCAGACCCGCTCCTATCAATAGCCCACTCATAACGGCAGACAACAGTCGAATCGTCACTGATCATGGTAAAGCCGAACTCTTTGCCTCCCATCTGGAGAAAACCTATTGTCCATATGACATACAGTCGGATGCCCAAATCAACGACATTTCTTGTTTCAACGAGCTGGAGCTGTCACCTATCAAATTTGTTAGCCCACTAGAGATAGCCAAATTGATCGACAAGCTCAATCTGAAAAAAGCACCAGGGCTTGACTTCATAAATGCAGACATGTTGCGGGAACTGCCTCGCAAAGGCATTCTCTACTTTACCAAGTTAATGAACGTCGCCATCCGTCTGAAATACTTTCCTCACAAATGGAAAGCAGTTAAAATTATATTAATCCTGAAACCAGGAAAAGACCCACTTCTTGTTGACTCATACAGGCCCATTTCTCTTTTGCCTATTATGTCAAAAATTTTTGAAAGGGCCATTCTAACAAGAATTAATGGAACCATTAAGAAGAAGAATTTAATACCGGACATACAATTTGGTTTCCGTGAAAAACATAGCTCTATCGAGCAAATTCATCGGCTGGTCAAAGAAATTAACTTAGCGCTAGAAAACAAAGAATATTGTCCTTCGGTCTTTATAGATGTGGCGAAAGCATTTGACAAAGTGTGGCATGAGGGCCTCCTCCACAAAATGTCCCACAACTTTCCCGGATCACTGTGTCAACTGTTGAAATCCTACCTATCTGATCGAATCTTCAGGGTTAGTATTGGTAACCATCTCTCTGAACCTAAAACTATTAAAGCTGGTGTTCCCCAAGGTAGCGTACTGGGGCCAACATTATATGCGTTATATACGGCTGACATTCCCTTAAGTGATAATACATTCATAGCTCTATTTGCTGATGACACTGCTGTAGCAGCCAGACATAAAAATTACCAAACTGCTGTCAAGAACCTGCAGACAACATTAGACAAGATCTCCACCTGGACTCGGCGATGGAAAATCCTAATAAATGAACAGAAGTCAATACGCGTCGACTTTACACTCAGATCTTATAGCTACACTCCATCAAGCCTCTATGGCAAATTCATTCCACAAGCTAACTCAGCTCGTTACCTTGGACTCCATTTAGACTCCAAACTAAATTGGACTGAACACATTCGACAAAAAAGAAATGAGCTGAATCTGAGATTCCGTGAATTTTTATGGCTGATAGGGAGAAAATCAACCCTGTCTCTGGACAGCAAAAGAGTGATATATACCTCCATGTTCATGCCAGTATGGACCTATGGTTTGCAGTTGTGGGGAACAGCCAAAACATCCAACCGCTTAGTCATTCAAAGGTTTCAGAACAAATTCCTACGCTCCGTAGTCAACGCGCCCTGGTACCTCACCAACGCACAACTTCACGCGGACCTCAACCTACGCACAGTAGATGAAGAGTTCAAGAGACTAGTCGATAAGTACAGTAAAAGACTCCATCGACACTCCAATGTGGAAGCAATTATGCTTCTAGATCCGCTTGACAGCTACCGTAGATTAAATAGATCATATCCGTTAGACACTTGATCTGATTGATTTACCAATGTATTTTCATAGCTGACCTCTCCACCGTTTCTCATGGAGGGTCGTAACTGCGACACTCTATGATAAATTATGTAAATACTCTGTAAAGTTGTAGTTCATAAATACATGGATGTAAAAAAAAAAAAAAAAATACACACACGTAACACTTTATAACTTTGTCAATTGTGAGATTAGAATAAACACTAAAATTTTGGACTAGAACTAACAAAAGACGAAAAATTTGAATCAAAAAGGTAAAAAGAGAAAAATGTAGAAATTTTTCTCTTTTTACCTTTTTGATTCAAATTTTTCGTCTTTTGTTAGTTCTAGTCCAAAATTTTAGTGTTTATTTTAATCTCACAATTGACAAAGTTATAAAGTGTTACGTGTGTGTATATAGAAAATAAATCTATCATGAAGCTAACTCGTACGCATGAGGAAAATGTCTCATTCAAGTGTTAATTCGATTTTCTTACTTTTTCCCCATATACTGTCATAGTTTAGCTCCCGGTTTCAATTCCTCCCTGCTTGGTAAAAATGATGCGCGACGCTAGCGTTGTCCGCCCAAATAGTGTCTCTTGTTAGCGAGCACCCCTACTTATTCCACTCAGAAATCTTTTTCAAAGGTATGCTATAGTGTAGTGATGGGCGGTTATCGGTTATATAACCGATTAATCGGTTTATTCTGGTAAAGTTTAACCAAATAACTGGTTTATTTGTGATGAACAAAAAACCGGTTAATAGAGCGCAATAACCGATTAATCGCCAAAATCATAAATTATTTTTAAAAATTTAAATTACCGCTAGATTCGCTACTATAATTTGACAAATTTGATTTTTTCAAAGCATCAAGCGGCGGATTCCCGAAAGCTTTTATAGAATTGAGGCATTTCTTAATCATTATCACGGCACCTCAGAGTCTAAGAGACCTCTCCTCTCCTTTTTTTTTTTTCAATTTTTGCAATTTTGAGGGCAAAAAACGTGGAAAACTTGAGCGCTCCTAGCGGAATTTTTTGAGAACTAAAAGCAATCCAAATAACCGCCGGTTAACCAATTAACCGGTTTATTTGAGCGGTTTTAACCGATTAACCGGTTATGATGATCTTTAATTAACCGTTTAACCGGTATATTGAAATAACCTATCACCACTCATCACTACTATAGTGAAAGAATTTTTTTTTAAAACTTAGAGGCCATTTGCAGGTTTGCAATGGCAGCAGGGAACCCGCAACTTCCCGCGCTCGCTCCAAGGAAGGAAATTCGCCATTCCCCCCTCTTGTAATCGTGATAGAACTAAAAAGATTTTTACCGCAAATCTAGCAGTCGGTCTACGCCTTGATTCTCGCCTCAATCTCCCCGAAATCAAAACTCTGATGGACAATGTCGTTTCTACATTTTCGGCTCCTCCCCCTCCTATCACTCGCACTTATCTCAACCTCCGCCAGAGGCTCAAAGACGAAAGCTTGGTCTTAGTAAAAGCAGACAAAGGCGAAGCGCTCGTTCTACTAAAGGCATCGGAATATGAAAAGAAAATCATGGACTTCCTCGGAAACGCGAATGCAGTTCCTATTCGCTACAAATTCACGGAACACAATAAAGATGTCCGCGCTGTCTTGGATAAACCGTCTCTGATCTTCGGCACTGCAGGGGAGAAGTTAAAACAGATGTGTGTAGCTATCCCTCGTCTCTATGGACAAATAAAAACACACAAAGCGAACCATCCAATGCGTCCTGTAGTTGCCTACTACACTGCTCCTTCCTTCCGTCTGGCCAAATTCCTTGCTGGTTGGTTCAAGGAATACTCTGGTTTCTCCCCAAAGTGGTCCGTCAAGAATTCCATTGAGCTAGCGCACAACCTTGCCGAGCAGTCCTTTCCTCCGCAATCACGTCTCCTGTCCTTTGATGCGGTAAGCATGTTCACAAAAATTCCGGTAATCTACACTATCAATATCATGGTTGAACTGCTCCACAGTATTGGCGCCCCCAACGATATATGCAAGGAATTTGGAAAGCTGCTCCTCCTGTGCCTAGAAGACAACATATGTTATTTTCGAGGTAAAACGTACCGGTTTCCTGACGGCTTGCCCATGGGAGGCCCCTTGTCGTCGTTGGTAGCTGATGTCTTCATGTCTCACTTGGAAGAACACATCCTACCTGACGAGTTCGAAAAAGGTCATCTCCTCCATTACTCCCGGTACATGGATGATATACTCTGCGTATGGCATGGCACCGATGAATCCCTTCACCAACTTCATAACAAGCTCAATGACTTTCACCCCTCCATGCAATTTACCATCAAAGTTGGCTACAATCGCATACAACATTTGGATTTGAATATTTGTCTCGTGCCTGGTCCGTCAGGTCTCTCTACAGAATTCCAGATCTACAGGAAGGATACCTTCACAGGTGTTTCTATCTCCAACCGCTCCTTGCATCCGAGAGCCCATAAACTGGCCGCCGTAAACTCTGCTATCCACCGTCTGCTAGCTCTCCCTCTTTCTCCTTCTGCACGTGACTCCGAAATCCGCACCATTCAGTCTATCGCCCTGCATAATGGACTCCGCATCAATGTAGCCAAAATGGTCCGAAAGAAAAGCCTCAGAACGTTACTATCTTCGCAATCAGTCTCGCCTCAGGACACCGCCCGCTCAAAATGGATCGGCCTTCCGTACTTCGGTCCCCCTTCAAATAAACTGGCCACTATTCTAAGAAGATATGGCTATAAAGCTGCCTTTCGGCCCGTCACGACAGTCAACAGTCTGCTCAACGTGAAGGACCCGATTCCTTCCAAAAAAAGATCTGGGATCTACCAACTGTCGTGTTCGGATTGTCAGGCAGTTTACATTGGGCAGACTGGCAGATCCTTCTCGTCGCACTTATCTGAGCATCGCACGCACCGCCTTTAACACTCAGAAACCATCTGAATCGGCAATGGCAAAGCCCTGTCTAGATTTCCAACACGGATTTGACAAAATAAGCTGGAAAATTCTGCACTATTGTTCAAAGGGTAGATTAATGAACCATTTGGAGGAGGCAGAAACGGTTGCGGCACATAAAATTCACGGCGAACATCTTCTGAACGATTTAGCGGCCACCTTTGTCTCACCCATTTCGCGCTTCCTGCTCGAGTACTCCCAGCCTCACACGTCATGATTAGTCAAGATGACATCATTCTCACCTTCGTTCATTGCCATCTTCTTCAGTTGCCTGATGATGGTCATCTTCGTATGACCGGAACCGGTCGCTATTAATTCGAATCTTTATCTTCATTTTATTCTTGACGCGAATTTTAAGTTTACCTTTTAGCTCTTGATTTTAATTGTTTTTCATCTAAATTTCGATTATTTTTGTGATATATTTCATTTTTGATCTATTTCGGACTTACCTATTTTACTCAATTTTTCCGGACTTGACCTATTTTATTTCGGACCAAAAAATCTACACTACCCTGTGTATTTATTGTTTCCGTCTGTACAAAATTTCTAGTCCTCCAAAAACTTTTACGTCGAATAAACCTGTGTGGTGATAATAATTCGTTTATTTGTTACGTGTCCATGTAATCAACCTACCTATAATACTACCTTATAGAAGACATGAAACATGTCGGAAATCCAACCTCATGCTGTGACAAACCTTACCGCCTAATCTTAATGACGCCAGCTCAACCAATAAGGGACCGTGACCCCACTCCTCTGAGTCTCCGGCTACTTTCTCCAAGTTTCTCTTTACAAGGATTGAGGGATCCACCGTTAAGGATACCGATCATACCTGTTCTAGCATTTGTTGCTTTTGCTTACGTTTCCCTTACGCCAACTTCAAATATCGTTTTGAGTTCGCTTACCGAGTTAAAATTTAATATCTTCGCAAACTTTGAAATATACTCTCAAGTTCGCTTGCCGTATTGTTGCCGAATTGAATTCCGTATTTTCGCAGACTGCGAATTATTATTTCGAATTTGTGTTTAGATACTTGAGACACTCCAAAAGGAGGTCTCGGGGACCGGTCCACGTACACAACACATCGTCGACGTACCTGTGCCAATAATATATATGACCCAAAATTACCTGATCAGAGGGAAAAAGATAGAGCTCAAATTTACACATAAAAACTTTCGAGATGAGGGAATCCAGATGAGAGCCAATAGGGTTGCCTACCTCCTCGGGAAACTCGAAAAATTGTCTTCAAAGTTTCAAAAATTGAGAGACCAACAGATATTGAGCAAATTGAAAAATTCTGTCAATTCTTAGTGGCAGATATTTGAATGGACCAATGTTGCATGTCATTAGCTCTGGGCCCTAAGGATACTAGGAAATGAGCCGACTATGTCAAAAGAGCATAGGGTTGATCCTGGCGGAAGAATGTCATTGTTTAGCCTATCAGCCAGCGAGACCGAACTTTTCACAGAGTAGGGAGACTCGAATTCTTCTCTAGTCGCATACTTTGGAGACGTGGGAAGACTTTCGCATGACTACGACAGCATTACCTTTGTCAGCTTTCTTAATAATTAACCCTCTCTCCCTTCCTGACCTTCGTCCTCAACCACTCACCGCGTTACTTATTTGGGGGAGAGGAGTATTACAGACAAATTCAGCACATTTTTCTGAATATTAACGTCAGGGCCGATCTTTACTGTTAAATCACAACGTTAGCTAGAGTCTCCTGATTTTCAAGAGGAAGGGGCCCAAATTTTAGCCCTAAAGAACGTCAAAAAAGTTGGACAATTTATAGGTCTAGCCAGTTATATCCGCAAGTTCATCGAGTTCATCGAAGTTTTTAGTATACTGGCGGCTTTTCTCATGTTTATATTGCATGCTAAGAAGTATTATTAGAATTTATTGCTTCATAGCAACGTCGGTGTTCTTCTTATTAGCGCTCATGAGCATAAGACACTTTTTGTAGTAAATTTTACGTTGAACATTTTGTTTTCCATAAATTTAATCATCTCGAAAAAGTTGATAATTTGTAATAAAATTGAAAAAACTGGAAAACAGTCCCTTTGTTAGGATCTTTCAACCCTTATATCTCAAGAAGTACAAGGGTTGGGGCCGATGAGTTTCTTCCTCGTGATGAGGAAATCATACCGAACCATTGACAGGCCGAAAGTCGAGGGTTTTCTATCCGCATTTTTATCTAATTTTCCTGTGCTATAGAGGAAGAATTCCTGTAGAGAAATGAACTTTCTCTGATAACGTGATAAAGAAATTTTTTCAACTGAACGAAGGGCTAAATTTTATTTTAGATGGATTTAGTTTCTTATGCATCACCAGAATGTCACAAATGTCGCCTCAAAATGATCAACGCTGATCATATTCTTACACGCCTTGAACTAAGAACCTTACGAAACACTTACAATACCCCTCACTCTAGAAAAGAAGCATTAACCGTTAACGACACCACACTTACAGATCCAACTACTGTAATACAATATCTTACCACATCCGACATCCTCCCTGTCATGTAACCGTATCCGTCTCCAGATTCATCAATTAAGCCTTTTTGCAAAATGTCAAGCTAACAGCTCTAGAAAAGCTTCGAAGCTTGTAAAGATGAGAAACAAATGCCTTTACAAACACTGCGCTAGTATCCGTCGACGTAGAAGTAAATACTTACTGAGCGATCGTCACTACAGTTTTACGCAATATGACATTGAAAAGCATTGCATTGCCCTACTCAAAATTTTTCTTATTAATCGTCGGCACCGTTTTTTTGTGGATTTTTCTTTTTGCCAAATAATGGCGAAAATCAAAGTCCCTATTAGCGCCGAAAATTCCTTGCTCTACTCATCAATCCCAGAAGACCTACGTTTTATTCGATAGAAGGAAAAAAAGAACAAAAATGTGCAAGAGGGTCTTATCACTTATTGATGTTTGAATTGTGTAAGACACTTGTTAAATTTAAATAATAATAAAATTTCAATACAAAACCAGCTCGATGAGAAGAACTGCACGTTTTGTGGACGAATCTCCTCGATGGACTTTCGAAAATTGAAAAATTACGTGGCTTCGGCCAACACGCCTTCTGGACACCTCATTTAAACGACATAGACGTGACCTGTTCTCGAAGGACAAACAGGGGAGATATCAACATCCTTTGGACTAATGACGGTCTCATGACTGCATACCGCTGCCGAGCACCAAACATCGTTAAATTTTACGCACTCCAAAGACAAAAAATTGATGTACGCGCGAAAGTTAATTCCTGAAATATTCCATTCGATTTCGCGAGTTAAAATTTATAAAATTGACATATCACACCTCAGTATCGGATGGACTTCAATATCGGTAATTAAAGCGACCAGAACAATATGAAAATTTATAAATTCTTGCAACACACATTCATACTTGCGAAAAAAATTTGACCGAAACGTATTCTCAAGAGTCGATGTATCTTAAGTTTTTGTTACGAAGTCGGGGGCCGTAGCGCACCGCTCCGTGCATACTGGCGAACAATGACCGATTCCAATTTGGTCGGACAAGTCTGATCACTCGTACGGCTTTTCCTATACTTTGTCTCGACCTGCTCGAATCTAGATAAGACTCAATAGAAGTAAATAGGTTGAAACAAGTTAAAATTGTAGGATATAGAGATAGGTAGATGGAGTAACGTGTACGGGAGAGTATCGAGCCAACAATAAAGCTCATTTACGTACGATGAGGGTTGAAAAAAGAGGAAAACGATAGAAATTTGATACAACAGTTGTGAAATTTTTGTATTACAGGAGAAGAGGGGAAAAAAAAGGTGACATGATTCATTACATACATGAACAGCCTTTAATGAACATGAACAGGCAAAAGTATTTGTGGGAGTACTTTTTGCGTTGAACACGATGCTGTCGGCCGTTTTTCAGGATCTTCACAGAAGTTTGTTTCAAAGTTTGAAAGAGGCTGCGAATTGACTACATAGAGGCGAGCAATTAAAGCACTTTATTGATGAAATTAGTTCTTTGCTCGATATCCACATTTTATTTAGGACTTCCTCTGCATGCCACATAATTATCAAACAAATTGAATGAGAATTGTAAGTTCATTCTCGCTTTTTATGCATCAAATTTTTCCATTTCAAAATTCAACCAATAACTTTCACACGTTTTATGACACGAGAGGGTGCCTTACTATACTCACAACTTACGAACTTTTACTCCAACATCAGAACGAACTTAACTGTTCATATCTACTAATTTCAAAACGATTACCTTAACAAAATTCAATGACTTTGTACGACGAAATAAATAGCTCCATTGTAGCTGACAGCTCGTTGAAATAAAGAAAAAAACTTACATGCAAAAATGCTCGTCTCTCATTTCATCTCTTCCTTTACCTTTTGTACTTCGTGAAGATTTCATTGCTCATAGTCGCACATGGGGTGCAATAATTGATTTTAAATATTGGTACTAAACTCGCGAGGAAATATTGATCACATTCTTTCCACCTCCCTTGATAACCTGTCTAACTCTCAACAACACTTATATATGTAAGACTGTTATAAGTCTACGAATAAAAACGGCTTTGAATGAATGCAAATTTATTTGAGAATTCAAAACAAAAGTCGTTTTGAAGCTAGAGAGGTGCAACATGCACGGAAGCGAAAAATATAGTGATCAATAACGACGACGTACAAAAAGAAATGAATGCGAAAAGGAATGATGTGTACGAGGATGACTAATAGAAGATAAGAATGATGATAAGAGCGTGAATAGACGATATCAGAAATAGACAAGAAGATGACGTGGTATACGGAATCTTCTTACATATATGTAACAACATGGACATTAACTGGTCTACTCATTCTGACTTATATGCCTCATTCTTTCAACTACTGATACTTCTCTTAACACTTGGCAATCAGACCCCCTTCAATCTAAATTTCCCTCTCACTCACTGCCGTACCCTTTAAATAATCAAGTTGCAATTTGGGAATTGTTCAACATCTCACCATCATTCTACACGAGAAGTCATATTGACCCGAGTAAGAAAACATTATCTTCTCGAAAATCTCACACCTGCATCGTGTCTACATTTCCAGGATAAAATCTGACTTGAGATAATTATTTCGCGTGCCCTGTTTCACAACTTATTCACAATCTTACCATCGACTCCACTTCAACTTCTTACCACCTCACATGACACCTAATATTGATAGGTATTAATAAATCTCAACTACAACGTACCGTTCGTTCACCCTGGCTTAAATCTAAGTTTGTGAACTAAATTTCACCCGAAATGCTCGTTAGAAAATAAAAAAAAATTATCGACTGATTTTTGTGTTGGTAGCTGCGTAGTGCTCGAAAAAAACTTGAAAATAAAAATGAAACCTTGCATTCATTTCGAGTGCCACAAAAAATCAAAACTATTGCAAACATTTTTGGAATGAGATATTATGTAGTTTTTTTCAGGAAACAATTTTAGACCTACCTATCTTCATACTTTTGTAAAAACCAGGAATAATAAATTTCTGCCATTTTTCGGGCCATACGATAGTTTAGCACGTGAGACTTTACAAATAGAGGTACCTATTTCACAGTAATTACGGTTTAGAAACACTAAAAACAGAGCTATTTTAGGTCCGTGTTGGGTTTTTCTTGCAGTAGAAAAATGGTTTAGCGGATGGACGTATAAATCGTGACCATAGAACAGAACGATCTTGTAAGTCCAACATTCTATCCGTTCTTGAAGAACAAAAAAAAAAAATTATCGTAAATGTGAGTTCGTTTTGTTTCACTCTTTTGGAATTAAAATGAGATAAGACTACTTTGATTCTTCTAATTTTTAACCAATTCCCTGACGACTCGGACTTGAAATACTTGTAAAATTAAACAGATCGAAAAAAAAACAAAAAAAACGCTCCGTACCACAATAATCCTCCATACCTCATTCGGAAATCGAATTTTTGTACTCGAGATAGTTCTGTTCTATGGTGACGAAGAGAAAAATAAAATACTTCTTATCAACTGATTTTTGTAAAACTTGAAAATATTAATGAAACCCTAGCATTTCGAGTGCCTTAAAAAACCCAAACTGTTACAAATATTGGAAATTGATGTCTACGGTAGCTACCAAGACTGAAACAATACCTACTGATTGCGAGAGAAACTTTGTTCGAGTGAGAACTTCTTAAATCACGTAAGTAGACGTATTGGAATAACACCAATTCGTTTCAAAATAAATTATATGAGTAAAGAGGGATGCAGCTGAGCTTATAACTTAACTGGGTTAAAATCGGAGCGTTCGTTCTTTTAAATCATTGCAAATATCTAGTAGAGTTCATTAACCCTTACTGCTTCGAGTCTATCGTAAATTATCGTTCATAAAATCACATTTCCATGTGTTTTTCGAGAAGACAAATTTGAATTCATTGCTCACAATCAAAATTTTATTTGTAGTAGAGTTTTACTTGAATTATTTTACAAACCGGGTTAAAGAACTTTTCCGTTTGAGTCTTATTTGTGGGGATATAATTTACACAACCTACAATGGTATTTTTTTTCTATTTGATTGAAGGTATAGCGATACCTAGTCATAAAATAAATTCGATCTTAAATAATAAAGGGAAAATAAACAAGAACAGTTGTTTCTGCAAATTTTATGTTTGAAAGATGATTTCGAAACCGTATAAATACCGCAATTTTTACTGTGATTCTTCATTGTACAACTTCAGTAATTTCTCATCACTTTATAAGTCGTTAGTATTTTATCGTAGTTATTCGAGTATTTTATTGCGTTTATTCGAGTATTTTCTTGGGAGAATTCATTTGGTAAGTTTCGATGATTTATTTCCTATTCGTTTCAAAAAAAAATCGAGATACCTAGGTACGTTCAATTTTCTTTGTTTTGTTTTTTCTTTTACATTAGGCTATCAAAAAATGGTAGGTATTATTTTTCGTTTTTATTGTGAGTTATGCACGAGAAATTTTACTTTCTTTTTCGAATCGATGAAGAAAAATATTTCTTTTAATTCTATTTCAAAATGTGAGAGTGTATGAAGATTCTATTTTTCAAAAGGAAAGGCCGATCAGTACACGTATGTTGAAGTATATCTAATTTCATTCGAAGTATTGGTAGGTATTCAATTTCATATCATCATACTCGACTACGACTCATACTCATTTCCTTCTTCATCCTATCAGCTACAAACTCAAAAGAATAGAAAAATTTATTCGTGCAAGGATGTACAAATATAAGAAAATCAAGTCGTGGCTTTTCCTGCACAGTTTTTATTTGAATATATTCGCTTGAAAAAGGTCTCAATGAGACCGAAACGTCGCGTTCATATTCAAATAAAAACTGTGCAGGAAAAGCCACGACTTGATTTTCCTATCAGCTACGTTGAAATATTTTGTAAAATCATTCTAATTAATGTTTTCTTTCTTTATGGCCACTTTAAGTAGAGCAAAGTTATATACCGTGGTTATAATAGAAAGACCCGGGATATTTTTTTGCCAGTTTAGTTCCTGAAAAAAAATTTATTTGAGTAGGTATTCCATAATGACATTTCACATAGGACAATGAGGACCAACTATGTACTTACAACCAAAAATTAAATTAAAAAAAAATCGAGGAAAAATTTTATTTATCCTCTACGGGTGAAAAAAATGAAATATTTGTTATTGCAGAATTTTACATATAGTTGATGATTTTGTTTTACATGATGATCTGATCCCTTTCGAAACTGTAAGAAATCAATGCTCGAAACTCTTCACTCTATTTCTGCGATAACTTCGTTCGATATAAGTACTAATCCAAATCTTTTGTTGAGCCAAATCTTAATGAAAGACTTCTTTTTTTTTTTTCCTCTTCAAGCTCTTAACTGCGCTCGGATTAGGAGCTTAATGGTACCTAAATCGATTCTACATACATTGGATGTAATATGCTACTTTTAAATAAGAGATGATTATCCTGGATGGGAGGTTATCGACGAGAGTTATTTCGATGGATGATGAAATTGCATGTGTGTGGCGAAGATGAATAAAAATTTTTTGAGTGATCCAAACGAAAAATTCGAAATGTTTTGAAATAATTAAATTTCAAATTACATACAGTTTTTTATTACGAGTTAATCACTTACATAAATAATGGTTACGAGTTCGAGAAGAAGCGATGGAGTTGAATGGATTCATAGTACCTAGTATATGAGGAACGGAGGAGGTTTACAGCTTCTACTGATGGATTCTGAATCGTTGGAGAGGGTCGGAGTGGCTTGAAAAGGGACAGTGTATCATTCTTTAGGTTTGGTCACGTGGATAGAAGATGAGAGACGGATAATTCCTCAGCTTGGCGAAATTAGTATGGGGTAATTGAAGGTATACAATGTACAAAGTTGAAGGCTCTATTGACGAGGCTCCTCTTCATCCTGTTCAATCTAGTATAGCCAGTGCTACCAGATATTACGAAGAATCCGTAGCCGCCATTTTTCTGGAAACAGATTTCTACGGACTTTTACTGATTTATCAATACTTGCGAGATTTGTAAAAATTCATTGAAATTTATCGCAAACTCAAAACCACCCTTTTGAATTATCAATCACGATCAGGAGGGTAGTATCTATCGTACGAGTAACAAAGGTACTTTTATCTTGATCGAGTGAATAATACAAGACACTGCAGTATAACGATCAGGAGAAAAGTATCTCTCATCCTAGTGACTAAGGTACTTTTCTCTTGAACCAAAAAAATTGGTATTTAACCAAAAATCTGTAAGAAAATCCGTATTTTTTTCGAAGACCGAAAATCCGTAGATCCGGCAGCACTTAGTATAGCCTAGTCTAAAACGCAGGCCTAATTTGGCCTAGGTTAAGGCATACAGTAAGCTAGGACTCATTGCTCCATTGACAGGCTTGCCTGCCTTTCTCTAGCCTATGATAACTCCGAATTTTTTAAATGTAGGTAAGCAGTGCACCTGAAAGTGCCAAAAATATTCCCAATATAATCTTAGTAGAAAACTTCTATGAATGTGGTACCATCATGGCGTCGCTAGAGAGGAGGGAGAGGAGAGGGGGTGCCTCGCAAAATCGTAAAAAAACGATGATATCCCTGAGGAAGTTGAACAAGGCTCGCGGGGTAACTGTTCTATGGACGACATCTGTTTAGATATTGAGAATTCGGCGTCCCTTTGCGGGTTTTTCGTGTCCCTTTCCTTTCATAAATATTGTGGCCTGAAAGTCGAAATCTCACGAGTACTTCTTCGAAATTTTCCAAGCCCAAATTTTCGAATAAGGTAGATAATTTTTCGCCGAGCATCGCATGTTGTATGACAAATTTTCTGAATCTCCCCCCCCCCCCGTGACAGGTTCTTCGTTAAAATGTCCTTAGTTCGAAGTCTGAGGTGTCGCCATTCTCAATCGAAAGAAATGAAAGGGTATGGAAAACTCAAATTTTGTGAAACATCTCAAAAATGGGTGACATATGATTCCTCAGCGTGGCAATATTGGCCCGAGGGCGGAGCGGAGAGCCTGAAGAGTAAGGAAGAGTGAGTTAGACGGTTGTGCCAATCCACCCTTAGACGTGCTACGTCTATTTTTCATGGTGTGAGAAACACCAGGGAATTGAGGATTTCACTGCGGGGTGAGAGGTACCTAAGGTTATACGATGATGAGAAGACTGCGCCGTGTGCTGTAGAAAACCGATAATATGACCAAGAATCCAGAGATGAGCAATTGATGATGAAGAAGATGTCGTGGTGTGCCGGAGGATGATAATGCGCCAAGTAATAGCGTTGAAAGAGTAGGGGTCTTGAATGATTTGGACATAGGAAAGTAAGTCAGACAGGGGGAAGAAAAGAGAGAGGTCAGTAAGGGAGGAATGGATGGCTAATAGTCCAGCAGAATGTATGAGGAAGCAAGGAGGTAGTGTAGGGAAAAGATTCAAGAATTTATGCGGTTGGTAGATTTTTTGGGTTATTGACATAGCATGTAAGACCCACAGGAATTAAGTGATGGAAGTGAATTTTTTGCGTGAAGAAAGCGAGTGGAAAAGTAGAACATTGTGATAAGTAGGACAATCTGGGTTTGGGAAATTGTAAAGGAGACTGACAATTGAGTAAAGTTGACGAAAATGTAGAAGTGGATATTCTGCGATTAGACTCCGAGCAGGGCTAGTGTGAGAGGCGTCCGCGCAAATGCAAATGATGGAATTTTGAACTGTGCCTAGAATTGAGATATTTGATGAGGGTGTGACTCCACAGGATAGATAGGACTAGGGTGTAGTAGAGAGGTACAACCGGGGGAGCGATGAGATAGCTTCTTGAGGACGTTTAAAGCTCCGAGGCTTTTGGCTTTTGATTTCTTTCATATGCGGGAGCCATGAATGTTAGAAGTGAAAGCCGAGGACTTTTACTGTGTCACCAACTGCGATACATAGGAATGGAGCTGAAAGAGAGGGGTGAATATCGGGTCTCCTGAGAGGGAGTTGCCAAAATTTTCTTTCAGATCTTAATGTTCGTTCTTATTTCAGGTGAATACGATGCAAAACTATCAAGTTTTGACACTCACGTTGTTGGTGCTTTTCGGAAGCATGGACGCGAAAAAATTATGGTCGTATAACGATGGAATGATTCACTACAATTCAGGTCAGTGTATCTAGCTTCACTTATTGTTCAATTTATGCAGTCACTATCAAAGCGCAGCATATTTCGTAATCGTATGGTTTTTTAGTCACCGAAGAAAATGTATTTATGATTTTCACGAATCACAATCGAGTTTCTCTTCTTTTACAGGCCTCGTAAAGATGATGACCAGAACAGCAGTGATGGGCTATATCCTTTATGGAAATGGTGCGCATGCGGATCCCGACCCCGACAGCGGTGGTGGTGCAGGAAATGGTGGTCCAGCCCCTGGTCCTGACCAAGTTGTGCCTGGTAGTTGAACAGAAAACAGTTTTAATATTTTGTTACTTGTCGTTCTATTTTATTATTAAGTTACTTTCTTTTCTTCGTTCAGCCATTAAGATATGGAAGACTAAAAAAATATATAAATTATATAAACAGAGATTTCGGGAGTTTATTGAAAAATGCAGGGAGCTGGATTCGTTAGGGCTATGTAAAATTGCTATGTGAAAGAAGGCGAAGAATTAACGTTCGCAAAAGCCGAATGACCCAAATTTCCTTCACTCCTGGCCCTAAAGTATTCATCTACTCGAATTCCGAGTTGGCGACCTGTCTCGCTTATGTACATGCCGTTACAGTCCTGACACTCCAATCAGTACATCTCGCTCCTCTCCACACGTGAGATGGGGTCCTTTAGCCTGACGAACAAACCCACCACAACAGTGAAGTTATAAAAGGCAGGTCTGAAACCAAAGGATCGGAGGACACGAGTCAATTTGGACGAAAATTTCCCCAAGGAAGGGAACCTGATCCATCGGAACTTTGTAACATTGCAACTCAGATCACGGGGGAGGGAGAAGGTAGAGTTGAGGCCCTTTCTCGTAAGCTTTTTACGGACCATACGGTCAATGTCCAAGTTTACCTCATTCACCACGGCCAAGTGCTTAATGGTCAAAAGCTCATTTTGAAAAGTGGGCTCACTCAACGGGATGCTGGTCAACTGATGAATATAACTATTGAAGGCAGCCATGTTATGAGAAAATGTACATAAGAACGAACTGTGGACGCTGTTTTCTGAATGTTGCAAATTCATAGTCCACATCTCGTTCAGAGGTAGTGGGATTCTAGAGTAAATTTTATGGAGGGATACATTTTATTCAGAGAAACTCACCATGGAGATCTTGAGGGCTGGTCCATCTCTACCCTCCTCCCACGAAGAAAAATGAGTTTTAGTAAATTAAACAAGAAAAGTGCTTGAGGAGGTACGTTAGCTCCTAAAACTTGACTCATATCATTTTAACAGTCACCAAGTGTTTCTCATATTATAGACTGTGGAGTAAATGATATTTTTAGAATGGGTTCATCGTGATACAAACATACTACAGAAAATTGTATGAGTAAATCATGATGCAATATTTCTACCTATCGTACTTCCGTACTTACATTTTCGCTTTCTAAGTCATTGTATGTCATCGCCTGTTGACGATTTTCAACCGGAAGCGTTCGCGCATATTTTTTAATAATTTTACGACTCTAGTACCATAATACGTTCGTAATTTGTAACGCGAATTTGCGTCGTAAGTAACGATATACGGAACATCACCCAACTCTCAATCTTCTGAAATTTCTCTTCATCATTACCTGCGATCAAAACTTTTCGTGCGGAGAATGAAACTTCCATCAGCATTCTTTTCGTAACACGAAGACATTATTTTGCAAAGTCTCTCAAAAAAAAAAGGGAGAAAAAGAAACTTCTCTTACTATTCGTACACAATACAATGTCGGAGATGACATTTCTGTCGCTTTCCGACATTTTTACACCAGTTTAATCAAGTTATTGGCAGGTGTCGAGCGAACAAATTACGTTGTCGTCAGTAAAGTGTGACGAGTTATGAGATTGAACAGGGACGATTACAACTCTCTTGCGAACGATTGCCTCAATTGAAGTTCCCTCTTCTCGGCCTCCGATTAATAATAGTCTCGATCTATACACCGAGATCAACTAGCCATATAGTCGACGAAATACTGCCGAAATCTCAAGGGAGTGATTTCCGCGCACATAGCAAACGTCTTCTTTCCCGAGACCGAAGATCGCGTCGTCTAAGAAGTTATACTCTGAAACTTCCCTTTCGCTCGGATATATATTGTTAATATTTCGGCCCACGAAGAAACAAGAAAGGCTCTCCGTTCTTTTTTTTCTTCACGGCGAGAGAATTGTTACGATCTAAAGAATGGTCGCACGAGCGACGATAAAAGTGAAATTATTTAGAATAATATCGTTCGACAAAAAGAGGCGGCGAAGGATGCGTGAAAATGAACTCAACTTTATTTGAAGAATTGACTATCAATGCGGATATATTCGGAAAAAAGATCGAAAATTCCTCGCACGTAAACCATCGACGCGAGTGAGGGCAGGTTGCCCGAGCACGCTTAAAAAGGCAAAAACAGAACTGACATCTTGTAAAGTCTCGTCTGCAGAGATGACGAGAATGTAAAGCGAAAGCGGCGGAAAAAACTATACGTACGTACCTTTATGGTATTATGACCGCTGTCATTATGATGGAAAACAATTTTGACATAGACAAATGATATATCGTAATGATATACGCCATTTTTGACACAACCTACTGTCACCGTACTAATAATGAACATCAACGTTATATCTTTTTGGCTGCTCTTGTCAGCTCGCTTTAGGAAGGAGGGTGAAAAAATGACAAAAGCTGCAGAACAAATGAACGCGAGAGGCTGACGCGTGTGTGCGAGGGAGGGAACTGGCCCTCGGATTTACGTCAAGGCATACTGTAGTGAAGTGTCAAGTGAAAGTCGAACGATTCCTCATTCAGGACTTTTCCTTACAGAAATCAAAAAATGTATTAATAACAGATTATTTTTCAGGAAAACACGAGAATTTCATCTGACTGATAGCCCATGACCGTCTCAAATTTTGAAGAACTTTGCACTAATAAGCGTGACTGATTGAATCCCTCTTGGTCATATGCGGTGAGATTCCTTCGTCGCCGCTATTTGGGGAAGGGAAACCCCAAGCGCTGATTGATCTACATTTCTCATCAGATGGACCCTAAAATCGACCATAAGAGAAAAAAATCGGCCTCCTATCATATATACTAGTATGAAGCTAGTGTAATACCAAGAAGAGTCCAAGCCTAGTTCCAAGTCCAGTATACTGTATGTTGGTGAATGATTTCTCAATAACGATCATAAAAATGGCATCTCTCATACTTCTAACTGAGGTACTTTTCCCTTGAATGACTCAATGTTACAGAAAAGCAGTATTAGGTATATTTATTTACTTTATAATTCTTATTTATTTTATTTTTTGACATGTACATGTCTTTGCTCTGGTCTTATCCTTATGGAAATTTTCATTGTGGTAGTGATTCTCAAATCTGCGAGTCCGAGTTCACGAGTCCGAGGGGGCCCCCACCCCCTCTCGAAAGGCACTTAGAAAAATTTCGAGGTTGGTAGTTTATCCTAATATAATGAATAGATTTATACTAGGCTAAGAAGACGCTGAGAGCCATTATGAGGCTATTAGCTTGTGACTTCATAGGTCGGTGACGTCATAAGTCGGTGACGTCATAAGTCGTGAATTCTGGCCCCGCTTACAACATCTGAAACATACTGAAGCGGGACCAACGAGCGGAGCAAGTGAGACCCAGTAATCTCATCAGCCTGAAATATACTAAAGTAGACTTACACTGGACCAAGAAGCGGGACGAACGAGCGGAGCGAGTGAGGCCCAGTCATCTCATCAGTCTGAAATATACTAAAGTAGACTTACACTAGACCAAGAAGTCTCATTAGCCTAAAATATTACAAAGTAGACTTATACTAGATCAAGCGAGTGTGCCGCTCTAAAGTCTTAGTTTAGAACTCTCAAATATTTTTGTCTCGCATTATCCACTACATATCAGATTGGGCAAAATTGGGAAAAGACATAGACATGATCTTTATCTTTTTGGCGGCGCGAAGATATCCAATACCCAAAATATCTAGATCCCTAAATCCCTCTCCAATACCTCGGCCTCCTTTCTTCCATATACTTATTGTAACATTCAACAACATTTCGATAAAAATAAATTCAACGCATCATTAACGACAATCTTTTTTCATATCTTAATGACTGAACAAAAATAGAACGACAAGTAACAAAATATTAAAACTGTTTTCTGTTCAACTACCAGGCACAACTTGGTCAGGACCAGGGGCTGGACCACCATTTCCTGCACCACCACCGCTGTCGGGGTCGGGATTCGCATGCGCACCATTTCCATAAAGGATACAGCCCATGACTGCTGATCTGGTCATCATCTTTACGAGGCCTGTAAAAGAAGAGAAAACTCGAAATCACAAACACATTTTCTTCCGCGAATAAAAGAACATTGTACTTTTGAACACCTAACCATTACGAAATATGCTACGCTTTGAAAGTGACTGCATAAATTGAACAATAAAAGAGGCATGATATACACTGACCTGAATTGTAGTGAATCATTCCATCGTTATACGACCATAATTTTTTCGCATCTATGCTTCCGAAAAGCACCAACAACGTGAGCGTCAAAACTTGGTAGTTTTGCATCGTATTTACCTGAAATAAGAACGAATAATTAAGATCTGAAAGAGAAATTTGGCAACTCTAATTCCTGAGAAGACCGTCTCAGGAGACCAAATTTTCACCCCTCTCTTTCAACTCCACTCCTATATCGCAGTTGGTGACACAGTAAAAGTCTTCGGCCTCCTCTTTCACTTCGAACATTCATGACTCCCGCGAGTTAAAGAAATCAAAGCCGAAAGCCTCGGAGCTTTAAACGTCCTAAAGAAGCTATCACGTCCTTGCCCCGGTTGCACCCTTTAACTATACCCCAGTCCGATCTACCCTATGGAGCCGTACCCTCATTAAATACAGTTCAAGCATCTAAACGGGCGCTTTCCAAGTCTAACCGTTAAAGATCCTTTCTACATTTCTGTCGACTGTACTTAACTGCTAATTGCCTCTACAACTTTCTTGAATCCCAGTTCACAACCTTCTCTTCAATTCCTCTTATCGCAATACGTATACTTTCAACAAGATGTTTTTTCTTCCTCATTTCCACCACTTAATTCTCGTCTTTCCCACATTACCCTCTTGATCTCACATGTATCAAAAATAACATACCGAAAAATCTACCAAGTACATAATTTACCTCTTCCGCTTTTTAGTAATTCTGGAATCTTTTCCCAACGCTACCGTCTCGCTCCCTCATGTCTTCCTCCTCTTCCCTCCATCTAAGTCATTCAAGACCCTTACTCTTCCAACCCCATTGTTGAGCGCGTTCACCTCGACATCTTCTTCATTTTCAACTGCTTTCCTCTGGAATCTTGGTCATATTATTGGCTACCTTTAGCACACGGTGCAGTCTTACTATCGTTCTCTAATCATCTCATTATCATTTAACCTTAGGTCCTCTCAACCCCGCAGTAAACTTTGTTTCACTGAAAAATCCTCGATCCCCTGGTGTTCCTCACGCCATGAAAAAATAGACGTTGATTGGCACACCACCCTAACTCACTCTTCCCTTCTCTTCAGGCTCTCCCCTAATATTGCCACGCTGAGGAATTATCTGTCACCCATTTATGGGCTTCCAAAAATGGATTCCGATTTTCAGAAAAGAAAACTCATCTGACTATCTTCCGACACAGAAAAACAATTCCTTCTATTCCTCCACTCATACTAAAAGAAAAACCAGTCCTTATCAGAAAAACAACAAAAATTCTCGGCCACACTTGGATACCACACATCAAAATATATCTCAAAGGAAAATGCAACCATACCCTAAATGTCCTCAAATATCTTGCACACCCTAGTACAAGGTGCAACAGTCGTATTTTATTGCAACTCTATCGCAAATTAATCCGCTCTTAGCTCGATTACGGAGCCCAAATTTACGGACTCGCGAAAAAATCGACTCTCACAAGACTAGACCCAATTCAAAATGCAGCACTTCGTCTAGCATTGGGCGCTTTCCGAACAAGTCCTAGCCTCAGCCTATGTATACTGAAGCGGGTGAACCTCCTCTAGAATACCGAAGACAAATACTCACAAACTCATTCTTATCTAACATATCAGAAAACACAAATTCTCCTACTTTTGATCATTTTTTTATTCCCGAAAACAGCCAAAAATTCTCTCAACAATCTACAAAACACATCAAACTTAACCTCGAACATACTCATGAACAAAAGTTCGTATACGACCCTATACTTCCTATCTTTAGTTCAACGCCTCCATGGGCATTACATTTAGCACTCTTTGACCACTCATTTACGAACTTCTCTCCATCTACTCCAAATTAAGAAATTGAAAAAGAAGCACAAAACCTTCTAAATACCTACCAATCTCACATTCACTGTTTCACTGACGGTTCACGTCTCCTCAACAAAACAGGCGCAGCTTTTTCGATTGAACATTCCCTATTCAAATGCCGCATTCGTGATACAGCATCAGTCTTCACCGCAGAACTCTTCGCTATTCTCAGATGCCTACAAGAAATATCCACTTCCACACAAAACAAACACTTCCTTATAGTCACTGATTCACAATCGTCATTTTTAGGAATACAAAATATTTTCTCTCTCAATCCAATCATTCAAAGAATTTACACCATCATTCACACCATATTGCAAACTACATCATCCATCACATTTGTCGATCCCATCGCACATTGGACTTCCACAAAGTGATAACGTAGATGAGACAGCGAAAATCTTAACAAATCTCAATCCCTGGAAAATTCCATCCTCTGGTATTAAAAATATGTACCGTACCCTCATACTGAAAACATGGTCGCGGTTCTGGTCCAACCAAATTGGTAATAAACTTCTCGAAATCGAAATCAATCCCCTACACTACACACCTAGCAAACTGTCCAGAAAGGAACCCGCCTCAGAATAGAACACACACGACTCACACACTCTCACCTTCTATGGAACACTAATCCGCCTGAATGCCCTAAATGTCACTTCCAAACAATAGATGTTGACCATATCTTTACATGCACCGATCTCACAACCTTTCGAAACACTCACAACATCCCTCACTCCAGAAAAGAAGCACTAACAGATGACAACTCACTTACAGACCGCTTAATACAATACCTAATTTTATCTGAACTGTTTCCTCTCATCTGATTGTATCCGTCATTATACCAAAACTATATCTAAAATGATTTTTTTTTTTTCCTTCCTTTTCTTTAATCCCTTCACTTTTATTGTATCCTTTTTGTTATCTCCAGCTATTCTTGAGATGTTTAGTTAATTAGTAACACCAAGCAAATAGCCCATTAGCGTAGCTTCAATGCTTGTAAAATAAAAAAAATATGTTTAACAGAATTTTAACTTTCCACCCCTTCTCATTTCTTCCGATTGAGGATGGAGACACCTCAGATTTCGAACTGAGGAAATTTTAACAAAGAACCTGTCATGTCCCGGGGGGGAGGTTCAGAAAATTTGTCATACAACAAGCGACGCTCGGTGAAAGATTACCTATCCTAATCAAGGATTTGGACTTGGAAAAATTCTGCGAAGAAGTACTCGTAAGATGTCGACTTCCAGGCCACAACATAAGAAAGGAAACGGACTCGAATATATTTCGACTTCTGAGCCAGCAAAGGAACTCCGAATTCTCAATACCTAAACAGATTTCACCCATTGAACAGTTTTCCCGCGATCTTCGTTCGACTTCGTTCAGGAAATCATCGTTTTTCGTAAAATTCTTCGTACATAACTCACAATCGAAAACGAAAACAAGACCACTTTTTGATAATGTAGAGAAAAAACAATTGAATTTTGGTACCTCGACTTTTTTTTATTTTCAACGAATAGGAAATAAAATATTGGAAAACTTACCAAATGAATTCTCCCAAGAAAATACCCGAAGAAACGCAATAAAATACTCGGATAAGTACAATAAAATACTCACAACTTATAAAGTGAAGAGAAATTACTGAAGTTGTACAATGAAGAATCACGGTAAGAAATCGCGGTATTTATAGGGTTTCGAAAACATTTTGCAAATATAAAATTTGGAAAAACAACTGTCCTCGTTTTTTTTTTGTCTTTTTTCCATATTAAATTTGTATTAAGACGATAGCTATGCTTACAATCAAATTAAAAAAAAAAAACATTAGGTCGTGTAAACTATTCTTACACAAATAAGACTCGAAGGAAAAAGTATTTAACCCGGTTCGAAAAATAATCCAAGTGGGACTCTATAATAAATAAAGTTTCGATTGTAAGCAATGAATTTCAAAAGTGTCTTCTATAAAAACACATGGAAATGTGATTTTATGAACGATAATTTACTGTAGGTTCGTAGCTGCAAGGGTTTAAAAGACTCTTTACTCAATATTTGCAATGGTTTCGACTTCAACCCAGTTATAAGCACAGCTGCATTCTTCCTTATTTATTTTGAAACGAAATGCGGTTATTCTAATAGATCTACCTGATTTAAGAAGAAATATTGCTTCCATGGCCTAAATAAATAAAGCCGTATTTTTATTTATTAATCGGTTATTTTGAACGAAATTGCGATTATGCTAACATGCAGCACACGACTCTTTAGCAAACAAAGTAGGTATCTAGAAAAATAATTCTTACGTGTGTACTATTTCCTCACACGAATAAAGTTTTTCTCGCGATCAGAATTGCTACAGTCTCGGTAACCTACCGTCGCGTCGATATGTAATTTTCAGGTGTTTGCAACAGTTTGGGTTTTTTGTGGCACTCGAAATGTTACAGTTTCGAATACGTCTAAGGTTTTATTCATATTTTCAAGTTTCACAAGAATCAGTTGACAAGTATTTTATTAATTTGTGACTCGATAATGAGTGTTCACTCGAAAGCGCTCGTCGCGAAAAATAGGGTATTCCTACGCGGTCAATATGAATTAAAATAGAGAATTGGAAATTATTTCTTTATTTTACTTCAATTTTTGAATTTATTCAAGAATTTTCCCATTAACTGTGTACCGTTGCACGAAAATGAACATAAACCAACGCATTTGTCCGAAATGTTGGACTGTTAGTGGATCGTCACAGTAAGGACTGGGGTGAGAATGACTTCTCTCGTCTAAGGGGTCTGCTGATGGTGGACCAGGGTACTGGGGATTGTTTTATGGAGAAAAGTTTATTTAGAATTTGGAGTTTATAGTGAGATTTCCATTGGTCAAGAATCAGGGAGCGAAAGTGAATTTTGTAATCTAAAGCAGGTGTAGGGGATTTATCGGTAATTCTTGGAAGGGAACAGGCTTGTTTTGCAGCTAGGTCAACTGTATCGTGATCAGGATAATTGATGAGCCCGGGAAGATCCAACGAAGAGCTGCGCAGAGGTGTGGCCTACCGCACTGTCTTGTCGGAGGCTCTTTGTGTATTAGCACGTTCACCACCAAGCGAGCTCCTTCCTGAGGAGAGAGCGGTGGTGTTCAAAGCAAAGAAGACGACAATGACGAACGAAGAAGCTTTTTAGGTCAAGCAGGAGGCCAGGCGCTTCCTGCTTGTAAAGTGGAAAGCAAGAAATGCCCATAGCGAGCTGGGTAAAAGGACAACCCGTGTGCTAATACGTGACCTTGATGGGTGGATGGACCCACACTATGGCGAACCAAGCTTTCACCTGACGCAGGTGTTAAGCGGTCATGGCTGCTTCAACAAATACCTTCATGAAAAGATAAGAAAAGTTGAGCAGGCAACGTGTTCGCTCTGCGATGAAAGGTGGGATGATGGCCCAGAGCACACCTTATTTGAGTGCGAGGCGTGGAGGTGTGAGCGGGACGAGCTTAGTCGGTCTCTTCAAGAGATCGGGGTAGATGAAGCGCTTGACCCGAGTAGCCTGGTATCCACCATGCTAGGTTCCGAAGAAGCATGGAACCAGGTGTCTGCATTTGCGGCCACCGTCGATGGACCAAGAATGGAATAGGCACATGCAGAACCACGCTATATATTTAAGACACGAGTGCATTTAGTTTTGAGAATTTCGATGTGATGAGTCCAGGTGAGTTTTGGTGAACCAAGGAGTTTGGCAGAGTTGCGGGAGGGATTCGCAAATGTTTTAAAGAAAGAAGTGGAAGGGTGGATCTTTTTTTTGAAGATGACGAAGTAAGTTTTAGGTGATAAGAAACGGAAATCGTTTGTGCTTGTCCAGGTGGCAATGGCGTCAAAAGTCTCTTGGAAGAATCTGGGGGCTCCAAAAGGATTAGTTGAGCAGATGGAAATGTTGTAATCATCTGCGAAGAGACATCGGGTGAGAGGGAAATGAACGCATTTAGTGATATCGTTGATAGCTATTAAGAAGAGGAGGACACTGAAAATTTCCCCTTGAGGAACACCGTTTTCTACAGAAAGGGAGAGGTCCGATCAAATTATTGCGATTAATTCGATTGATTGCGCGTTGCTGCGTATTTGAGTTTCTTAATTTTGAAGTTCCGGACCCTTGATTCCTTCGTAAGGGTTTGCAGTTTCGGTTAAAGCCTAATTTTGTGAAAGTTCAATTTTATTCCGATTGTGAACACACCTCTAAGAAGCTGGAGAAATGGTTCAGATCGGAGTAGCGAAGATAGTACGCTAAGCATAATTTGACAACCAGAATGAACCTCTTTCTGGTATGCTTCACCCTCTTGAACTTGACTGGTTTTTGCGTGAGGTTAACGAGAAGTGCCGCAAATTTGAGGTCGACTTGAAGGTCGAGAAAGATGGTGAGCTCTCCTCCCTCATGAGTTTGAAGAACGAAGTTGTTGAGGAGGGTGTGTACGTATATAATTATCAGTCGTCAAGTATTTAAATATGATTTTCAGGATTATAGACGCGAGCTAATCTCGAGAAATTTTGAAATAGATCCACTTAGGAAGAACGAGTCTAGACTCGTATACATTGTAGAAAAATACGGACCAACTGAAAATTGAATTTCTTAGCATAGGATGTACGGTACAGGAAAACCACAGGTATACTGTACATACCGAAATTTGAAACTATAAAAGCATTCAAAAATACGATGAGTAATTTTTAATATAAATGTTTTGTTAAGATCTTTCCATCGTTTCTTTTGTTCAGTGTGGTACCTAAATGGAAATTTGTTCCAACACTCCAAAAAAGGTATATCAAATTATTTAACGTAGAATATAAGGGAAAGCAAGAACGTGTTTCTCGGTGAGTTTACAAGCTATTGGTTCAGTACTGTCTCTCTTCCGGAAACATTTTACACAATTCTCTGATGACTTATACTCGAAATGAAATCGAAGCCGTATGCAAATGTCATATTTTTTTTGTCTTTCTGTGGGTGATGTTCGAAATAATGTACTTACATTTTCCACACATTTTCAGATCATAATGCGGAAACTTAGGTACGATGTTTGATTGACACAATAGACTACTTCTGCGAACAATGACGCGCATTCGATTGCAATTTAAAAAAGTCACTCCAAAATTACATCATGATATCCGTGGTTCACTTTCAGAATAGCACGCAGTAAGTCATTATAATATTCATGAATACACATGTAACAATACAGATCGCAGTCTGCGATGATGTCTACCGTTGGGTGAATAATAATTAAAGATGGTTTCACGGATGAATGTAGATCATTCACCTTATGCTCGATATTATCGTCTCGAAAAAATTATCGAGCTCGAAAACGTAAGAAAAATTTACCTGACGAGAATTCCGAGTGCCTACAATGTGCTCTTCGTAATACCTACCCTTTTTGAGGAGAGACTGAAACCCTAATGACTGAAACCAGTGGCGGATTAGGCTCCTTGCCACCTACACGCACTCTTATCAAGCCGCCCTTTCCAGGTAGAATGGATAATTAGCCTGACACTTACCCACTTTCGTGTTTTCCTGTATGCTAGTATGCACTAATTGCACTTGTGAAATGACATATTTATGATGGAAATTGTCGAAATACCGAGAAACGTTAATACAGCGATGAATAACAACACCGATGACCAGAAATACATCCGGTGTAAATATTTCTCTTAAGGTCGAGTACCTTTTGGTACACTAATTTCATGATCGTAGAAGTATACATTATCAAGTAATTAGCTTACATCGGTGCAAACAATGAAGTCGGTCAATTTAATTTTCACAACAGTTATTCCTGATGCAATAAACGGTGTCATCCGCCGTAGTACCGTTGCTCCAAAATTTTCGCGCAGTACCGATGCAGTTTGACCCTAGTGATAACGTGTACATTTATGCTGGATCAGTTCTCTTAATCTGATGTGAAAAAAAAAAATTGAAGGTGAGTCTGTCATCAACTATCAGCACACACCCACAATAAACCTGCTTGGTCTCTTCGTGAGCTTTTCTTGGTGATTTTTCAACTATTTTCGCAATATTCGTTCCAACGCCCTAAATCTGAGAACGAAATCAAGTTATGTGAATACGTTTTTGTGATTGGTGTTTTGTGTTTTCAGTATGTCCGAAAAATTCAAGGTCGTCATCTCGGGTATATCAGGACGTTTTCCAGAGTGCGACCGCGTCGATACGTTGAAAGAAAAATTGTACAATGGAGGAGAATTCATCACCGTTGACGATCGAAAATGGCCCGTTGGGTACAGATATAAACGTTAGTATTGAATATAAAATGTTTTATCAAAATTTTATAAAGTGAAGTAGATTTGTCACAGAACCGTATGTGTTCAGCTTTCCATGATAAAATAAATTAGGTTAGAATAAGATAGATTGAGAAGGAAGAACTTCATCATACTCAACATTTCCCTGATGATTTCAGTTAATGAAAGGCAAATTCCTGACGCGACGGGAAAGCTGAAAAATTATCAAAATTTTGACAATGTCGTCTTCAAAGTCAAGCAAGCAACCGCACTCAGTACCGATATCACGAGTCGATTGGCTTGGGAGCCTGCTTTTGAAGCCATAATCGATGCAGGTGAGCGAAATATATATTTTTTTAAAGAGAGAAAATATGGTCATAGCGACTGTTTTTAGCCATCGATCATCTGTGTTTTCAGTCCCTTATCAATTTACTGAATCATATTTCAAGAAAAAAAAAAAAAAAAAAAAAAAAAGTATAAAAATAGTGGCACCCATTACACTTTCTGCAAAGGCAGTGGTCTATCCTATTTTCAGTCAAGTGTCATAAATTACTTCTCTTTTCTCTCCATTTACCTGAGTATTACAGCCAGCTGAAAGTCAAACGCCGAAAAGAGAGCGAAGCTAAAAGCCAGCTTTGTTTAAACTTTCCTAAGCCGAAAGCTGAAATAAGACAAATTTTTTAGTTCTTTTTTAGCTTTCCCAATTTTTGACAAAAGAGGAACATACGACATGAAGAATCACATATTTTCAGCAGTATCTCTTATTTCGAGCAGGGTTACAGACAGAAATACAGCAAATCATTAAAGTCTGCAAAATTCTCCATCCTGTCAATATGAACACAATCTAGGTATCTTTTGAAAGTATGACAAAGCCCTAATTTTCCTGATCGTTTCTCCATTAATTCTTTCCAACGATTTATATAGAACCTTTCTCAAAACTTTAAATCAGCACGAACTTGCATTACCATCATTTTAGACCTCATGTCTTCAACACTAGACTTCAATCCAATATTACGAGAGACACCAAAAATCTACATCTCGGCCTGTGTGTGCTTTCGACTTCAAATCGACCTCAAATATTGTTGTCAAAATCCTCAACTCTTATTTGTCAACGTTGATATCGAGTTGACACAAATAGAGTACTCCAGTCAGAAATTTTACCTCTGGCTTTTGGCTCTAACTTACAATCTTGAAAAACTGTGGCTTTCAATTTTTGGCTTTTGGAAAATTGAGTTGACTTTGTTCATTTTGACTGGCTCATTCAGCTGATTTTCGTCTGATCAATTTCTGTTCAATTTTCCAAAGAGAGGTGAGTCCAAATGAAACAATCAGGAGAATTGGGGTTTTGTCACCCCTGTAGACGATGTCTATTCTCCAGATTGTGTTCATATCCATTGGATGACTGCATTACAGGCTTTTACGCTAAACAGCTGAACTATGGAACAAATCTGCCCTACTCCTACAAAATAGATTAGAAGTACCCGCCAGAGTATTGCAGCTAGCTGAAAGCCAAAGCCAAAAGCCGAACTCGGACAAATTTTTATTAATAAGAGCGAAGCTAAAAGCCAGCTGTTAGATTAGAGGTAATGACACAACGCTAAAATTGTGTCCGCAGTCTTGAAGTTGTACACACAAACTTCCACTAGGTTTGCAGCGAACACTCGGGCTGTTTCCGTGTTCTTTCCACACCCGACCTGCGCCAAGACGTCACCGCTGGTACCATAGTATCAATGAAATTTCCGAGGGTTATAAAAATTCCAAGAATTTACTTAGAAGGATGATTCTTTCAAAATTTTATGGACTATAGATTAAATGGTATTTTTACGCCAAGAATCAAATGCGTCGGCTGAATCCTAATCCTGCAATAATTTTTTGAAAGTAGGGCGTTCCCATAAGACTCTGTACATTACCCATCCCTTTTGACACAAGCGCTGCGCTCGGAATGTTCGGAACTACTTCAAAATCACGGACAGCGTTTACCACAGCAAGAATACGTTCATGTCACTACCTCTTCATCTGATACCGTTATTTCAACCCTTCTTGAGCTGGAAGGTGAAATATGCCCAATCTTTAGTTTTTTTTTTAAAGGTTTTCCAATTTTTTGCATAAATGCGGCGTAAAGAATGGCAAATGTTCAGCAATGTCTCTCATTTCCACCACTCACGGACAGAAATACAGCGATTCAGCAAGTCTGCAAATGCCCCATTCAGCCAATATGAACACAATCTGGAGAATAGGTATCTTTCAGAAGTGTAATAAAGACCCAATTCTACGGATCGTTTCTCCTGAACACAATCTCGATGACATTTACCAGCCAGAAATCAGCTGAATTGAGGTGAAAATCAACCAAATTAAGCCAGTCAAAATGAAGCCAAAAGGCAGCTGAGTTTTCCAGATTTGTCAAGGTTATGAAGCCGAACCTGAAATTTTTGGCTGCAGTAGTCTGCCATATGCTTGAAATTTTTGGACGTTCGGAAATTTTGAAGATCCCTTTCCTCTATGAAACTATCGTGATTTTTCTAGTTATCAATCTCTGATTTTTGTTAGCCCCACTTCTATGAAGGTTCTATGAAGATCTGAAAGAAAAATCATGACGTCTTACTCTCACCCTCGTACTTGCTTCGTCTTTAGGGATATCGTCATTTGAGCTTATCTCATGCTCAAGTTAAAGTTTAGCTTTTATGGCCAGAATAAAAGATTCTATTCAAGACTCTAGGATTACAGCCCAGCTTGAAGGTTGAACCTCTTTTGAGGCCTATTTCGACAAAGGTTTGCCATTTTTTCAATCCCTCTGCTACAAAGGAACAAAACTCGAAATTTTTCAAGGTTTGTAAACTAGGTCATGGCCATCAATGAGGTTTCCTTTGAGGATGTAACCAAAATATCAGTCTGAACATAAGCAGTCTTTGCCTAAAATGCTTCCGTGGGTGTAGTTCAAGTTTAGATGAAGACTCCATGCTTATTACCTTATGCCTATTCCAGGCTCAGAGACCAGAATTTATTCAAGTCCCTAAATAAAGTCAAGGTGGATTATGTATGCATTATTTTGTTTTCCTCGTCAGCGGAATCGGCCCTATCGGGTTCAACTTCGGTGTTTGTGAGAATCTCCCCAGCGAACACCTCTCCTTCTTGGCAGCCGCCAAGCTCAGTGCTTCCAGACACCAAAACTTCGGAACACCCAACAACAACACGACCTTGTTCAAGTCTTTCCTTCTTCTGTATTCAGGCTCAATTAATATTTCTCGTATCTGTTTGTGGAAAGTACACAGTTGTCGAGTAGGCCAGCCTGGTTCTGTATTTGTCTATTCCACACCATAGGTCCCTCTTCAGGCTGCAAATGCAGACACCTGGTTTTATGCATCTTCGGAACCTGGCATGGTGGCTACAAAGCTACCTTGAGCGAGCGCTTCATCTACCCCAATGTCTTGAAGCCCACTCATTCAAATGAGTTGTGCTGTGGTCCATCATGCCCCCCGTGATTGCAGCGGGAACATGTTACCTGCTCAACTTTCCTCAATTCCTTGTGAAGGTACTTAATAGAGCAGCCATGGCCACTCAACACCTTGAAATTCAGCTCAGAATGAGCTCGGTTCATACACTCATCAAGGTAGCCCATTTACCCAGCTCACTCTGAGCAATGCTTGCTTTTCCATTTTTCGAGCAAGAAGTGCCTGGCCATTTGATGATCCCTAAAACCTCTTGAGTGGTCGCTGTCTTCTTTTTTTGCTGTGAACACCCCCCTCTCTCCTTAGCAGGAAGGTTGAGTGGTGGTAAATAAACAAAGAGCCTCCTTCGCCATCTCTTCTCTTCTATGGGGTATCTTCATGGAGTCGGCTCATACTGCGGCACCAAATACAAGGATTCGACAACGCGCTACGGTCTCTCAACTCTTCTAGGTTTTTAAGTATTCAACTATCCTGCCCACCTTTTCCAATGTCATCAGGAAATGATGCCGGGACCAAACTTTGAATCAAACCAGATGCCTAGGTAATTTATTCACTTTTTGGTTATACACACCTTGCAGGCATAAGGTGTGTGAATTTTTGACGAGTCTTGAATAATATGGCGTGAGTTACAGTCTGACCGACTTAATCCAACGCTTCACTGCCTCTAGAGCTCGGTTTACCCTGTTTCATCGCTACAGTTGTTTCGGCAGTGTAGACCACAGTGTGTTATCCGCTTAGGAAATGATACTTAACACCCGGTCGCTGCTGCACCTTGAAAAATCCGTACAGAAGCTGCCAAAGGACCAACTCTTGTGGCATTGGGCTCTTTGCTGTACCAACAGACTTCTCTGCTTGGGTTTATTAACAGCTAAAATAGCTGCTGATAATCCTGAGCTGGTAAGTGGGCATTTCTGCGTCCATGAGAGCTTCCGATATCCTCTCCGTGGAATTGAGTTGAGCAAAACTGACACGGCTATCCTTTGTAGCTTGATTCCAGCATCTAGTTCGGAAACCTACCTGACTACTTGTGGGTTTATCTCTTTGCGGCTTTCGAGTGGATTGGCCGTCACTTTTGCCTGTTCTCAATCTTCACCCGGACGCTTTAAAATTTAAAAACCTCCAAACCATAGTTGAATTTGTTTTCTACCTCGGCACTGACTGTCCCGCTGGTGGTGGCTCAGTTGAAGAGTGTTCGACGTGGCTCCAGAACCTGAGTTTAAAAAAAAAACGCTCGTCCCATTTTCCTGCTTTGATATTTCTGTAATTTGTAGCATTGCAGATATGGACTCTTGCGGTTTATTGTGACCCCGGAAGCTCACCTTTAGTGCGCTGAAACTGCCTCATACCCGATTCCTCTCAATTATTGAAGTCATTATAATCACAATATTTGTAATCAAGTTGAATAGTGTTGCTGTGTATGCATTGTATGTAAATTATAGGATAAGTTCATACGGCCATCATCCTAAGGGGAAAATAATCTGCCTAAGTGATTTTACCTATCTTGGCAATAACTACTCTATTCTCTCTTAAAGGGGTCAATCCATATTCGTTGGATGGAAGCAATGTCGGCGTCTTCATGTCGTTGAGTTTCAGCGAAGTGAGCGAACATGCGTTCGATGATACTGGTTCCATCTGTCTTCTGTTGGGTTCGAACAAAACCATGTTATCGAATCGACTATCATTTGCTTTGAATCTCAAAGGTGCGTTCCCACAAAAGTGTATAAATAAAGTCAAGTTATAAGAAGTTTTTGTCAACTGGATGGTCACTATTTGTAGGTCCAAGTTTCACAAATTTCGTTGATATGCACGGTGGCCTAGAGTCATTGGCTATGGGATACAAGAACGTATCAGAAGGATTCGCCGATTCAGCTATTGTGGGCGTCTCTTCTTGTTTCAAAGATCCCAGAGTAAGCTTACATTTCATTGGATCAGGCCTCTTGAGCCCAGATGGTATCACTCGTGCATTTGACGAATCAGGTACGTAATAACAATGATAATTTCTGGTAGTGGCATGGTAAAACTTCGGAGCCATAATTACACCACTATATTACCGACTTTCATAATATTTCAGCGAATGGTTACGGTAGAAGCGATGCGATCGTGTGTTTCTATCTACAGCGAGCAGAAGATGCGAAACGCAGCTACGGAGAGTTGAAATTCTGCGACATTCATTATCACGGGTCCAGCGCGTCCACCATACTAGGCTGCGATGAAAGACATCTTCAAACGTCGTTAGAAGAAATATACCAACGTAATAACTATCTAACGAATCTATCTGACATAGCCTTTGTGGAGACGAGTGCTTACGGATTTAAAGTAGGTTCCCTCGCCCCTCAAAATCCCCTTTATCTAGCTAAGGGAGTAAATGAAAATATTGTACAATGTCACAGAAAATGGACAAAGTCGAGGCGAACGGAATCGCTGGTTTCTACAATCCAACCGAAGCTAGTCCGCTGATGATCGGATCTGTCAAAAGCAATTTGGGTCATACTGAAGGGGCTGCAGCATTTACGTCCGTGTTGAAAGCATTGCTCGCACTAGATGCCGGAATATTGGCCCCGAATGCACATATTTCCAACATTCACCCTGGTATAACCTCGGTGAAGACAAATAAGTTAGAGGTTAGTATCTAGGAAAGGGCGAGGAATCAACAACAATTTTCACATTGATTACACTTTATGGTTAGGTTATTCAAAAGCCCACGAAACTTAACGGTCATACAGTTGCTATAAATGCTATGGGTCTATTTGGTTCACTTGGCCATGCTGTAATACAAAAGAATCCAAAGTATGTTACCAACAAGCAATCAATAGAAATAGAAGTTGAAATTTTCTAACCTGGATTATTATTTCTCTTAGTGATGTCAAATCAGAAGATGATAATCTTCCTCGACTGTTGTTGGTATCGGGACGCGTGGAGGAAAATTTGAGACAAGTGATGAAGAAGGTACGTCTCGCTTGTGTTGTCCCTGTCACGATATGGTCAAGAGTTAAAGTATTTTAAATCATTGTTTAATAGATCGACAATACTCCGTACAGCCCCGAATTTGTCGCTCTGGTGAATGATTCTCTTGGTCAATACCTCCCTCTTCATTTGTATCGAGGATACACAATTCTGCCAAAAACAACGAAGAACGCCAGCGAGATGCAAGTTAGTCCTCTTACATCCATCAACAAATATACAAATTGGTTCCGTACTGATGAGTGATCTTCCATTGCTAGGTACGTGGCGCTGAAAATAGACCTGTCTGGTTAATTTTCTCAGGAATGGGATCTCAGTGGCAAGGTATGGGATGTGGTTTGCTCGACATACCAGTGTTTGCCGAGACTGTCGCCAAGTGCGATAAGATACTGAAGCCCAAAGGTATTGATATCTATCATATCCTCACCTCCGACGATCCGACAATGTTTGAGAGCATCCTGAACGCATTTGTCGGAATCACCACAATTCAGGTGAGATTTATCTCGTTGGAACGATCAAAGTTGCGATTTGTGAGCTTATTTATGCCCATTTATATATCAAGATCGCTTTATTTGAAGTTCTTAAAACACTCGGTATCAAAGCTGATGGCATGATTGGACACTCTCACGGTGAGAATTCTTGCGCGTACGCTGATGGATGTTTATCGTTGGAGGAGACAATGTTGGCATCTTGGACTCGAGGCATTCATTCAATCGAGATGAACACCATCAAGGGTATGATGGCCGCTGTTGGTGCGTTGGTGAACATTCCTCAAAGTTACATCCGAGTGATTTTATTATGATTCACCACCTCGAACAACATCATTAACAGGGAAGGGCTACAATGATATCAAGGATTCTCTACCTGAAGGCGTCGAAGTAGCTTGTCACAATTCTGCCCAGAGTTGTACTTTAAGTGGTCCTGTGGATAAAGTAAATTCGTTTGTAAACCAACTGAAAAGCGAAGGTACATTTGCCAAAGCAGTAGACGTGGCCAATATTGCCTACCATTCGAGTTATATCGCTTCTACCGGAGAAAAATTAGTATCACGTCTGAGAGAGGTACCGTTGATAGATCCGAATTCTCTTAAGTAGATATGGAAGAGGTTTTAACATTTCATAATTGTAGGTCATACCAGTATCAAAACCACGCTCGTCAAAATGGATCAGCACGTCCGTGCCAGAAAGTCGTTGGGACACCGAATTGGCTCAGAATTGTTCGGCGGAATACTTGACAAACAATTTTGTGAATCCTGTACTGTTTGAGGAGGGTTGTCGGCACATTCCTCAGAATGCGATCTGTATAGAAGTGGCTCCGCATGGTCTGTTGCAGGCAATTTTAAAGAAATCGTTACCCGAGACTTGTACAAACGTGCCTCTAACCAAAAGATCGACGACCAAGGAAAATTTGCACTTCCTGCTGTCTTCGATCGGGAAGTACGTTCAGACTTATCAAGGTGTGCGTTACTACGACGTGTCTTTGCTTTAGAAAAGGGTTTAATAAATGTAAGACGTATTTCAGGTTATATATTGCTGGACTCGATGTTCAAGCGAATAATCTTTATCCTCCTGTAAATTATCCCGTGCCAAGAGGAACGCCCTCTATTTCTCCATTCTGTACGTGGTACCACGATCCAGCTGAGGTTTTACCGCATTTTTTGGTCCCGAATTTGGTTAGTAATTTTGAATTTTTGACTTGATGTAATTCTCATTTGTGTTTGGAAAGTTTGGTGATAAGAGGCTCGATAAATGGAAGAGAAAGAATACTTCGTTAGAGTATCGAGGGAGGGGAAGGGTTCACTAGTATGAGTTTGGAACAGCGCCCATGCTGAATTCTGACGATAAATCTATGAATGTATTTTGGAGAAATTATAATACACACAATTGGAGAAGCAGGGTGCGGTTATATAAGGCATTGTAGAATGTGGAAGAATCACAGCTCCAGGCTCGATTTGGTTGAATTTGGAGGAAATCAGAAGATTGACCTTCAGTAAAGGAGAAGCTGTTCTTATGTGTGAATTGTCTAGAAAGATGGGACGGATTTTGTGAGCCAGTCTAGCTGCTGATGGTCCAAAACTTTTCGAATATTGATTTTTAAATTATTTTTCAGTTTTTCCCATTGTCCAATGAATCGATTCAAATCAACATCAAAGAAGATTCAGAACATGCGTACCTTCGACATCATAAAATCAACGACGAAATCATAATTCCTCCATCTTTTTTCATGGTAAGAACTAACAGTAAGAAGTCAGATCGAGGCCTACGTTCTATTCAAAAATTCAATGATAAGTTGCATTCGCTTATTTTCATGTTATGTAATGTAGTACTTGGCCTGGTGGATATTTTCAATCCAAAGGAAAGAAAAGTTGGGATCAACGCCAATCGTTTTCGAGAATATTCACGTAGTAGAGCGCGTCTCTATATCCCTACAAAGTACAAACGTTAATTACACACCTTTCTTTGTAAATTTCATCACCTGAACGTTGTTTCTTTCAATACGCAGATTCGTTGTCGGTGTATGTTATGGTGCAGCATGGAACCGGAGAATTTGAGATAATTCTCGATGACCACAAACTAAAACACGAGAATACTCAACCCACCGTCCTCTTGACCGGAACTATCTCAGCTTTGGAACGTGTGAAGGCTGAAGTCGACGAAAGTACAATTCCTGATCATGCAACCGTTCTTCTGCAGAAAGATCAACTATATGAAGCCTTTAGCCATTCGGATTATCAACTGGGAGAAGAATTTCGACTCTTGCAAAATATTTTCATGGATGACTGCGGTAGGTGAACATTAAATTTTTCTGCTATGGCAAGTTTTATTTATAAATTTTCGATGTCTTTACCGGCACTGCACTCCACTGTAGGAAATTCGCAAGTCTGAGGTCCCCTCTCCCCTCTGTCCCTACGTTAATGTTTCTCTTAACCTGCTCCGGAAATCTGCAAGTCTTTTGAGTTCCTCTGTTTTAGTATACAGTGGCATTATGCTGTATTAGCTTTAAACGAAGCCTATAGCATACAACTATGCTCTGCTACACGTATACTAAGCTTCAATTAGGCTTAGCTTAGTATACAATGTATTAGATTGTACGAGACTTCTGTCAAAAAAGAGGAATGATGATGACGTCATAGGCAGATTCAATTGATGATGATAACTTTGGATTGTACTAAAGTCCTGTCAAAAGCGGGGCCGCTCAGCCAATTGTATTGGTTAAAAACTTAGCTGAAAGCTGAGCCTTCAAATTGATTGACTTTGGCTATCAGCTAATAGCAACCCATTCTCATTTACTATAGCTAACCACTAGTTAATTTTTGGCCAACATTGGATAGCGGGCGGATAAAAGCTAAAAGCTAACAGTTCAAAGTGGGAGACGTGGTCACTACAATGGGGAGAGGTGGAGGGTGGGAAAAAAAGTATTAGCCGGTAGCAATTTCAATTTGAATGGCTAACGTCTAAGCTAATGGCTCATCAGCTAGCTAATGAAGATTGTTCAGAAACGGCTAACATTTTGGAATGACTTTGGCTTAGGCTTAGCTCAGCAGCCTTGGTCAAAAGAGAGAGATGTTGATGACATCACAAGCTTGATGACGTCACAGACAAATGAAAGATGTCGTCATGAGCAAATTTGACGGTTCATGATGACGTACTGGACTTCTGTCAAAACAGAGAAATTTTGTTGACGTCACAAATTAATAATATCATAAGTTTGATGACGTTATAAGCAGATTTGACAGATAATATTGATGTCAAATTACCAAGGCTGCTTAGCCAATTCCAATTCTATCGGCTAAAAACCTAGCAAAAGCTAACCCTTTAAAATGATTGGCTTTGACTATCAGCCAACGGCTAATGGCTTCAGCTTAGTTGAGCAGCCCTGCAGACTACACTCGACTTTTATCAAAACTGCTGACGTCACAAATCAGGAACATTGCAGATGTTGATGACGTCAGAAACTTGATATGAAGTCCCAGTCCCATGCAAATTGAGGCTGATGACGTCACAAGTTCTTTGATATCGAAAGCAGATTTGATGGATGAGAACATCAGATTATACAACATTTCTGTCAGAAAAAAAAGTCAGGGTTGCAAAGAGACCGGTTGAAAAAAAAATTGAAAAAAACACTTTTTTTTCGTTTAAAACAGATTTTATATTTAAAACATGTTTTAAATGATGGTTTTTGATTTCTTGTATGAAACATGTTTTAAAAGTTTTAAACATTGTTTCAAATGTTTTGAACATTATTATTAATATTTTCAACATTGTTTTGAATGTTTTAAACATTGTTCAAAACCGTTTTAAATTTTAAATCATTCAATAATTGTTTGATACACATTTTTTGAGTTTTAATTGTTGATGTTGTATACAATCATCATATTTCAACATTGAAAAAAAAAAACAAGTTTTAAACTAATCTCTACATTTCAAACATTGTGTGTTTGAAAATTGCAACAGTGAGACTTTTGTCAAAAAGAGGGACTGTTGCTGACGTCATAAATTGAGGATGTCAAAGATGTTTACAATGTCACAAGCTTGATGATGTCACAGGCAAATTCAAGCCAATGACGGTCAAAGTGTGATGACGTCACCCAGATTTGACTAATGATGATAATGTCAGATTATAGTAGACCTCTGTCAAAAAAAAGGAATGTTGATAACCTCAAAAATGCTTCTTGATGACGTGGACTTTTATTAAAAGGGTAAAATGTTGTGCTGACATCACAAATTGAGGACATTGCATAAATGTTGAATGTCACATTAAGCTTGATAACTTCACATGCAAATTCAAGCTTATGACGTTGGATTGTGCTAGATTTTTGTCAAACGGGAAGAACCTTGATACTGATGTCACAAATTGAGGCCGTTGCACAGATATTGATAATGTACAAGCTTTATGACGGTACCAGTTTGATGATATCAATAACAGATTTGATGGAGGATGATGCCAGATCATACTACACTTCTTTCAAAAGGAAGGGAGGTTGATAAAGTCATAAACTTGATGACGTCGCAGGCAAACACAAGCTAATGACGTCACAAGTTTGATGACGTCATCAGCAAATTCAATAGATGATGATGACGTCAAGTTGTACAGTACTTTTGCATAAAAAAGGGGGGATTTTTGTTGCTGACGTCACAAATTAAGGACATTACAGATGTTAGCAATATCATAAGCTTGAAGACGTTACATGCAATTCAAGCTGATGACGTCACTAGTTTGGTGACGTCACAAGCAGATTTGACGGATGATAAAGTCAGATTATACCAGATCTCTATCAAAAGACAGGAATGTTGACAACGCCACAAGGTTGATGACGTCACAGACAATTCAAGCTGATGACATCACTAGTTTGATGATGTCACAAGCAAATTTGAGGGATGATGACGTCAGATTATACTAGATCTCTGTCAAAAGAATGGAATGTTGATAACGCCACAAGGTTGATGACATCATGAGAAGTTTTAAACTGATTGATGTCTGTCCTGTGGCTTCATCTGCAAGCTTGGGACTCACTTTCCTCCTTTTAATGTCTTTACCACCATCTTAGCCGTCCAAGTTGATCTTTCCCCTTCCCAGAAAATTTTTGAGGAATTCTTGATTTGTTTCAGAATAGTTAACTTACTTTACTAGACCAAGAATGCGGTTGAACAGGTAGAACGAGTGAGTGCTCAAAAGTTCATTAGGTGAAATCAGGGGCGTTCCGAGAGGAAATTATTGAAGGGGGTGAAAACAATATTTTGTCAAGAGACTAAGAGCTTCAGTCTTGAATATCAACATTTGCCGACAGGCAATAAATTTGCCAACTGACCCAGAAGCCAAGGGGTGTCACAACCCCCTCCTCCCCCCCACCCTATTGGAATGCCCCTGGATTAATATATGTATACCAGACTTGTACTATAGACTAAGAAATGGGGTGAAAAAGCGGAAGGAGCTTAGCATACAATCGGTATATTGATACAATCAAGATTGATAATATATTAATGAATGATTTTCCATGAAGCGGAGAAATTTATTTATTTTAAGCTTGTACCAGCTTTGAATTAGGCGTAGCATATAATGTACTAGATTGTACTAGGCTTCTGCTCTCTCCCCTTTTGTGGACTTGGAATCTTTGACATAGTCCAGAAATCAGCGAAACCAAAAGAGAAAGAGAGGGAACTAATTTGATAAAGTGAGTGGATGGTCTAAGCTGAGGCTGGCGTAACAAACAAATGTCACAGTTGTTGATAACGTCACAAAAGGGTTTATTGTCTTGACTTTATCTTCCCGCCATCGAAAACTATTTTGTCTGCACTGGTAGCTGAATCAAGCGACTACATAAAGATATTGTTTTTTTTCTGTTTCAGATTATCACGCTGAAATTATATGGAATCAAAACTGGGTCACATTCATTGACAACCTGATAAAATTTCAAATGCTAGCTCACAATGAAGGAGATGTGGATACTCTCTATCCGAAACGTTTAAGACAACTGAAAATACCGGCAGTTCAATTTTCAGCTTTGGAGAAAGGTGAATTTATGGTTAGCATTACCTTAGCAATGAGTATGAATGAAAACCTAAAAATTTTGTTGGTTACTTGTTAGGAACGACTCTAATATGCAGTACCAATATTGCCACAAAAACGCTACAGTCTTATGGGATCGAGATGAACGATCTCCAGTACAAAAGACTAGTTAATGAGCAAAATCTCAGGATCCTGAAATATCATTTTATCCCTTATGCGAATCCAAAATGTCAGGTGTGGTATATAACACCTTCAGTCAAATTTAGCTCCCAAGCAATATTTTCTCTATTATCTTGATGTTTGCAGAATGTTTTTGAATTCATCACTCTGTGTTTGCAAATAGCCGTTGAAAGTTTGTCCATGGTCAAGACAAATGCTGAAGCTAGTGAACTGACAATCGTCGATGCTACAGAAAAATACTCAGCGGTTGTGAAGCACGTCATCAATAGTCAAAATGGTATGAAGGTATGTATGTTTAATATTTAAGTGGCTTGACACCACTTTGAGGAAGACTAATCTCTGCGTTGGATCTCATAACATACAAGTACTCTGATCCTCGCCTCCAGGAACAAAAAAACGAAGATCGGTTTCTCAGACTTCTATCAGGAAAGACCGCATTTGCCTCAGCCCTTGTTAACTTCTTCTTGGTCCTTTCTCACCTCCTACCTCATCTGTTATCTGCCCTGAATCTCCATTGTTTGTTGGAACGACTGCCACTGGTAGCTCTCTGCGTAACTCTGAAATCAATGCAGAAGGCAGGTGCAAGTACAGCCATCAGCACAGAAACAAATGGATTTCGGTTATATCTCCCCCATGGTCATTGATAGTTTTGGTCGCTAAGCCCTTGTATTGGATGAAGTTGATGGAGGTGGTGCATACGTAGCGGGCATGAAATAAGTCTCAATTATTTACAAAGCTTATGAACGTTAGATACAAAAATATGTTTTCTTAGCTTGGTCTGCCTGTGCTCCATCTTCAAAATTGTGTCTACAAACAATCAACAGTACTTTTACAACCAAATGGTTTTTGTTTCAGTCGTCAGTAGCTGTGTACTCAATTTCTGATCCTTCGTTGAACCCAAAATTGACGACGAATTCATTACTGATCGTCACGGATGATACGAATCACGATCTCACATTCGAATCGAATGAAAATGTGTTCATTTTGTCGATCTCATCTCTTCCCTCCAATTTGGATTTCAAAATGAAGAATCGATTCATAGAGATTACAAAACAGTCGTTCTCTGGAAATATGTTCACCCTGCTGCAAAAGGTACTCAAACAAACCAAAAAGCTAAGAGAATAGTATGCAATGGGCTTAACAGAATATGGGTAATACTTATTTTCAGAAGCGAAGTCACAATCCGAAATTCATTATTTCTTACGAAAATCGTGAACTACAAAATGGAAACGGGTACCACGACGAAGAAGTTTCCAGGTGTATTGTACGTAAGAATATGGAATTGTCAGACATAGCGACGACAGTGGTCACGAGGAAAGGTCATTCTCAAAAAAGGTGAGAATGAGGAAGCCGTTTGTTTTCTTGTGGTCTTTTTTTTAAACTAAATTTTGTCTTCTGTCAGGTTTGTTTACGTTTTGGATGCAGAAACGGATATGGATCGATTGAATAAGTCAATTGAACATTTAATGCAATTGAATTTACCTGCATTGGTCCTGAAACAAGGAGAATGGGGTTCGTACAGAAATCTCTCAATGAGTAGTCATCAAGAATCGAATGAAAAAAGTTTATATGCTAAGCTCATATCCTCGATAGCCAATTTCAAGTAAGTATCGAATTCAAATTTGGAGCACGTATGAATGCTAAAAATCCTAAATTAACAGTACTATTACAGCTTAGGATTGCAAGAGACAGCTTACGTGAGTGTTTACAATGAAAATTTCGATGATGCCCTGAATCAAGTAAGTTTCTGAAATTACAAAACCTTGACAAATAAGTTGTATTCTAATATAATTTCCCGTTTCCTTCAACAGCCAACAATTGGATTCTCTTACGCCGGTGTAGCCAATTCGGAGGAGAAAGTCATGGGCTTGGGTAAGACATTTGAGCCGGGATGCGCCGAACGTGACCCGTATCTGTGTTGGAGAGTTCCTAAAGAATGGAGTATGGAAGATGCAGTCTCCGTACCGTTCATTTATGCCCAAGTGAGTAATCCACATCACGCCTGAGAGACAGAGTGAAGGAGGATTTCATCGGGAAATTTATTCGCAGGCGTACAGTTTGATACATCCTTTCATGAAACGACCTGTCCGGGTGAAGTCCGCCCTCATCAACATGGGCAAGGAATACCTCTTGACCGAAGCTTTTGTCACTTTGTGTATGCATTTAAGAATGGAGGTGTTCGTGACCGTCGCGAGTAACGAAGAGGCAGAACTGATCAAAAGAAAATTCCCGAAAGTAAGTGAACGCATTCTCGTCTGATGAGAGGTTGGTCTATTCGGTTCCTTCATCGGGGCATTATTTGTTTTTCAGCTAGAACCTAAGCAAATTCTGCGTCCCGAGAATCAGTCGTACGAATTAGAGATCCTTCGTCGAACTAAAGGGGCTGGTCTTGATGTGGTGGTAAATTGTTTGCCAGGTGTTGATAATTTAGCGGCGTCGCTTAATTGCGCAGCGTTGGCGGGATTTTGTATCGAATTGGGCTCTCAGAATTGTGATTTTTCGAATGAACTCGGTAAGTTTCAACAGCCTTCCTCTCCTTCTATTGTATATAGGTTCTGAATCAGGCGTGTGATGAGGGTATTTTCTGTCACGGTCTTTGATTTCACCAGAATAGCCACTAGCTCGAAGGTAGTCCCCGATTGATGTCCTAGTCGTGAAGTGAGAGTCTTTGAGGCCAAGTTCATAGGGTTCATTAGGATAGCCACTGCCCCCTGTCAAGCTGAGATAGTTCTCAATTGAAGTCAAGGCCTTGAAAGAACAATGATGTAACGTCTGAGTCCATCAAGCCGAGGTCTATGAATCAGTATCCTTTCTTCTGAATTCAAGAAGGAGTATTCGGATTCGCGGTTCTTTCCCATAGGCTTTAGTGTGCGTTTGCAACAGTCTACTGTATTGTGGTCTCCGGACCCTCTTCCGAAGGCGAAATATGACAATCTAATCTTGGGGCCTTGTAGCGTAGTGGTCATCGCTCTCGTCGTGAAAACAAGAGGTCGCTCGGACCTGGAGACTTTTTCGCCATAATTCCTCTTCTATCCTCATCTATAGAAATATTTTTCAATTGCTTAATAAATTGTTCGCTTCTTCCAGGCTTATACGGATTTATCAAGTCTAGGTCGTTCCTAATGGTACCAAATAAGGCATCCGATCTCCTAGCATTACCGTGTGAGAAGAAAATAAAACTGAAAAACTTCATTCAAAGCTGTATCGACAACGGTATTATTGTCCCGCCCAATATTAGGCAGTACGAAGCTCACATTCAGTTAGTATAATATTGATTGTTTACCACAAACAACCATTCGTGCACGAGAGTATTAAAATTTCTATCTTCCGTCCAGATCCGAAATATACAACACTATGAAAATCCTGAAATGTATTTCGCCGAAAAAAATGCCTCGTTCTACATCGTCGCCGGTGAATTACGACGAGAAACATTCTTACTTGATCATCGGTTCGTGCGTTTTTTTCCCCCATTCATTTTTCTTCGCCTCGAAATCTCGTCGCCGTCTAAATTACAATATTTATTTATTGCGCAGGAGAAAAAAGCGACGCGTGTCTAGAGGTACTCGAATGGCTAATCGCTAAAGGCGCGCGAAAATTTATCGTTTGTCTGGAGATGCAGTCGCAAACGGCGGAAATTTCGCGTCAAATAAAGCGCCTACAGGAACAGACGAGAGCCGTTATAGTGCTCACGTCGCTGTCGAAATTGGACGAGATTGAAAACACCCGACAATTGTACGAGGAAACGAGAAAAATTGCTCCTTTGGAGGCAGTTTTCTTTGTTTCTATTGTAAGTGCGTCGCCCTGCCGGTGAGATGTTCGGGTTAACAAACTTCTGAATTATCTGGTCGTTATTTTTATCACCCCGTAGAAAACAGTCAGCGGACAGTTTTCGAATCTAGAGATGGTTGTTCCATCTAACGTACTCTTCGTCGGGTTCTCGTCCGGCAGACTGAATGATTATGAGAGTCGTCGAGCGAAGGGCTCTCCAGCCGTCCTTATACACGGTGACAAGTTGGAAAAATTATCAACTTTGTTCCCGCATTTAGATGATCATTGCGCCGTAGATACGAAAGATGGTTCATCGGCTTTGATGTCGTATAAACTTGTCGAAAAAACCACTACAAGTAAGTTGAATCTACTTCAATGTCTTTAATAACGGCCAAATTCCAGAGAAGGTACGACCTATGGCATGGAATCTCGTAATGACAATAGCATGTTATCAATACAGCAAAAATTTTTTGACGGGAAATTAAAGTAGTTTCAAGGAGTTTGAGGAGAAGAAATTGTCGACGCTTTTTCTTACAAGCTTCCTATTACACTATGGTTATAAGCGCGATGAGAAAACTCAGACGAGTCAGTGGTACTCGTAATAAGGAAAATGGCGTGAGGAGAGGATTTTATGAATGGAAGGGCACTTGTAATCGATAGATGTTTAGAGTAATCAGAAGGTTTGGTGTATGGAGGAGGACTGCCAGGACAGGATACGCAAATAAGTGGCTGACTGGGAGAGGGGGGCGATATTTTGACGAGAGAGGAGAGCTTAGAGGTCGAAGGGGAGATGGACGTGCGTCTGGATTGTGTGGCCAAAGCGGAGAAGTGTGAAATAAATTTCGTGTTAACAACAGTGTTCTTGGTAAATACCGGTTTCAATTGTGCTGATCTATTTTGTGGTATTCAATTTGGTCAATGGGCAAGTCCGGATTTGGAGTGGGAGTAAAAGATGTCAATTCTAAAGAAGAGTGAATATTACAGCTCTTTTGTTAACGCTGATTAAATGATTGATACGGAATAGGAGATGGAAAGCGTGGAAAGAGTTTTACATTGCTGTCAAGGCTGATGCTGTCAAAGCTGACAGGGAGTCAAGAGCAATAAGGAAAGTGTGTAGTTGAGGAAGAGGAGGGGAGGGGAGGGGAGGGAAAATTGTAGTGATTTTGAGGGAGGGACTCGTTTTCTATTGAATATGCAAGACCATCTCGATAAAGTAGGAAGGAAAAGGTCCCTTTGTTAGGCCTGGTTACATGAAGGCTAATAGTAGTCCTTGTAAGGAAGAGGGAGACCTCAGGCTGATGACGTCATAAGCTTCTGTTGTCATACCCATCCTTGATGGCTGCCTGTGACGTTATAACGTGGCTCCCCAGCCGAGTGAGTGATCTCGAGATTGGAAGAGGGGGAACTCGAGATGATGACTTGAACCCAAATCTAGGATCTCTTTTCGGTTCCAGTTCCAGGACCCAAGACTGTGATCCTGTTCCTTTTAGTTCTAGTTCCAGAACCTAGATCTCGGTTCCGGTTTCAGAAGCCAAATCCCGGATTCGGTTCCTTTTGGTTTTGGTTCTGGTTCCAAAGTCCTGAGAATATGGGAAGCAAACCGGTTCTTGTAGCATTATTTGGTTCCGGTTCTCTGCTCTCTTACCAATGCAGCCAACAGCAAACCCTGAAGAACTTGAAATACTTTTTCAAATATGATGCTTTTTGTTGGTGTCCGGTTCTAGAACGCAAATCCAAGATCCATTTCCGTCGGATTCCAGTTTTAGAGGCCAATTTTGGGATCCGGTTCTCTTTGGTTCCGGTTCTAGTACCCAATTGCGGGATTGGGTTCCTTTTGGTTTTGGTTCCAAAATTTGATTGCGGGGGGTTCTGAAACCAGAACCAAAAGAAACCGGATCCCAGATTCGAGTGCGAGAACCGGATCTTGAAAAAATGCCATTGGAACCAAATACCGCTGCAGGAACCGGTTCTTCTCCCACATTTTCAGGGCTTGGGAAATGGAACCAAGAACAAACCGGATCCTGATTTTGGTTCTGGAGCCGGAAGCAAAAGGAACTGGATCTCGGATTTTGGTTTTGGAACCAGAACCAAAAGGAACCGGATCACGGTCTTGAGTTCTGGAACCAAAAATAAACGGAACCGGATTCCAGATTTGAGTTCTGGAACCAGAATCGAAAGCAACCGGATCCCAGACTTGGGCTCTAGAACTGGATTTTGAGAAAAAGTGCCATTGGGGCCGAATAGCGCTACAGGAACCGGTTCTACAATTCAGTTTAATAAACTCAGCCCTGATTGGTAGTGCCCAGAAACACCCTATTCAGAGAGATCAGAGCTGAGAACTGGAATCAAAAAACCTCACTACGGGAACCGGTTCTCCTCGTCTATTTTAAGGACTCCGAAACTGGAACCAAAAGGAACTGTATCCTGGATTTGGGTTTTAGAACCGGAACGGAGAAAAACCAAATCCCAGATTCAGGTTCTAGAACCAGAACCCAAAGGTACCGGGTCCCGGATTTCAGTTCTAGAATCGAAACCGATTAGAACCGGATCTCGCACCCCGGTACTAGAACCGGAACCAAAAGGATTCGGATTTCTTAATTCAGTCCAAAAACCTTTATAACGAGAACCGCTAAGAAAACAACTGTTCTCAGCCCTACACTAATGTTGGTATCGCTCGTTTGCCCTCTCCCCCTTTCTTGTAGAATAGAAAGTTCAGTTTACAATACCACTGCGTCAGTGCTACCAGATCTACGGATTCATGGTCCTTGTACAAAAAACTGACTTTTATGCGGATTCTTTTGTAAAATACGGGTCTCTTGAGGTCGAGGGAAAAGTACCTTAGTTACTTGTATGAGACATACTGTTCTCTTGGTCTTTATGTACTGATGGCGCGGTTCCCCGTTGAATTCAGTCAATCTAGGGAAAAGTACCTCAGTCACAAGCATGAGAGATACATTTCTCCGGATCGTCATTCTTAAATAAAAGAAAGCGTAGAAATCCGTTTTCAGGTCTTAGAAAAAATGATGGATACGGATTTCTAAAACTTTCATCTGTCAGTAGTGCACTACGCTCATATTTGTCCAAGAACGGAAGCACACGTGCTCCGCCCGAAGAGAAGGAGTGGAGGTGGAGCGAGTGAGCTTCTCGGGGCTAGATAGTCCATCTTGCAGTAGTCCAAAAGCAAACTGCATTTCCTCCCCCCCCCCCGTGAGAAAAATTTCCCAGCTAGGCCTTGATTTCATGACAAGCCAAGCGTGGCCAAAGGACCTGGAATATGATCTTCACTTATTTGGTCCCATCAAAAAAATTTTCTCTTGATTAATCTGTATTCTTCAAAAATTATTGTGGGTTTAATTTGTGGGCCATGACGGTGAGGTAAATGTAATAGTTTTCAAGAAGAATACTTGATAAAGTGAGACAAGTGGGTGACTTATTTGCGGTAAGTTAGTCGATCTCAGCTGGAGTTTACGAGGATGTCATGGACTGGGGGGAAATGAGATTGGCTGTTGAATTCCGAGTGGTTGATTTCGTGTCAGAGATCCCAAATTACTTTCTAGATAGTTGTCACCTTCTGCCTAGCTTTTGAGTCACAATTCCTTTGCTGTAACAGTTTGGGCTCTTCTGACTCCACCTTCCCGAGCATCATCACCTAATACAGTCTAAATAGGTGACTTTGAATTATTTTTTACAGAAAGACGAGAAAGAAAGAATTTCGCCTTGCGAGAATACCTTCCAGCTGACGTTGTCTCATTGAGTGGGATTGTAAAGAACTCGACTTCAGAAACCGGCTTCTTAGAGGTGACTTCCTTATCGCGAAGATATCGCAGTTGTAAAGGAGTCTATCCGATTTTCATGCTGCCAGCATTGCACGCTGATCTGTCACAACCACTCTATCAAAGACTACAGTATCCGGTTTTCTCCGCCGTTAATGTCAATCTAGCGACAGCACCTACCACCGCGCGAAAACTCTTCCAGGTAATGATGGATACTGGCTGAATAATATTGTAGCATAGAAGCTAGCATATCTTTTTTGAAGAACTTGATGCAGTATTCCACTTATAGAGAAAGCCTAGTACAGGGCGTCTGAAGAGCTAGTTACTATAGCCTAGTATAATAGAGGCGAAGGTTACAGGTCCCAAAGTAGCGAAGGTCGGGGTCAAGGTCACTAATGACCTTATCAGATGTAACAAAACCAAAGAAGGTTTTCCAGGATTTTCTCCCAGTCGAACCTAGTTGGCTTCAAACTTCTGCACCCGTGGGAATAAACCATCTCACAACGGTCTCCAGACCCCTTTCGTACTCACTCCATTTAATTTGTTTCATCTTTCAGTCCCTGAGCGCTATTCAACCTACCGGACCAGTAACGCTAATCAGTGAAATGTGGAATCTACCTATAACGTTGGATTTGGTGAGTCAAATTGAAAAAGCTGGCCGCAAGTATAAGGTATTTGCCCTGGATGGAAATCCGCGTGATTGGAATGAGCGTATTACGTCATGCCTCGGCTCAACTCAGTCCATTCAAGATCTTCGTTTGGTGGACGAGATTTTCCATTTTGTACCCGACGTAAGCGAGGAAATCAATTGACGAATTTCGTCTGAAGATTCGAACACAAATAATTTTTCCCTCTTCGTAGGCGAGTCGTTGTCACAAACAAGAGCTGACGTCCTTCGAGGGACGGATTCGGGCGTGCGCAGAGAAAATTTCGAGCGATAATGAAGTAGTGGGAAATATTGTCGAAGCTGCCAAGGTTATACGTGATAAAATTTCCTGCGTTACGCGACTGCAATTCGATGACAAAATACTCAGTAACTTCATAATGTTCGAACGAAAGCCCCCTGATGACAATTCATTAAAGGTACGTACAAATTTTTCAGTACAAGAATATCATTTTTCCATGTCATTAGCCTCCTTCCCTGATGTACAATGGTGGGCTAAAAAATGGGCTCAGTGCTTGTTCTACATGCGAGAGAAGACAACCGAAAGTTTTTGGACTCGTGGTTCTTGCGGTCCAAGATCATGGAAATGTCTTCGTATCCCTTCCAGCTGCCTCCTCTCTATTCTCATATTATTTATATCTGAAAGGCTGACGTAATTTATCCAGTCCTCTTTTTCTCGTAAAGTCATGAACCCGAAATTCATCCCAATCTCTGAAGTAGGTCCAAACTCCACCTACCCTATGGCTTCCTTATTGGGTCCTGAATTTGCCACCCAAACTCTTCTCGCCTCCTTTCTCTAACACATAGGATGAGCGATTTGAGGCTGGTGGCTTGGATCTGTAGCTCTAATATGAGTCATAACTGGCAGAATTTTTTACCGATAATCCATCTGATGTACTTTCTATGATACAGTTATCAATCACCAGTGACGTCGTTGTGCTGGAAGAACCTAATTATTGGAATTTGCTAACGAATCCTAAGACGTGTGCAACCATCAACGAGAATGCCGCATTTGATTGGTGGGAATTTCCTGAAATTAATTCTTAGTATTTCTAATCGCTGTTTACATGCGGTAGAATGATATCAGTAGAAGACTTTTACCACTGTCGTGATGGATATAACTTTCCTCAGGAATAACGACTAGTAATAAGTAAATACACAATTCTAGAATATTGACGTTTCTTTATGAGATTTACTCGTGGGTCTTCCGCTCGATTGAGAGAAAGACTAAATTGGAAAGATTCGAGGTCATCGGTAAGTACCCAAATAAATCCTGGCTATTTCAAAAATAATATTTATTCAAATAACAAAACCAAATTCCTCCAAAACTGTTCTTATTGCCTTACTTGCGAGGATAATCCACCCTAAATACTCCAAAAGGGCAACGTTGTTCTTGAGAGAGTAAGACTGCGCGGTTACATTTCGAATATTCTTCTCGCCTATCTTCAGAGCGTCGCTTACTTTGTTCACTTCGTCGTTAAATTGGTTCATTCGAATCGCTGAAGACCCTGGACTTTTCTTCCTCTTCTTTTTACGTTTTAATAAAATTGGTTCGAGATTCTTTCTCGAGCTGTCGATACCTACGTAAAGGTGTCAAATTCGAGATTTGAACTTAAACGAGGTAACAGATTTGCTGAAATTGAAAACTCACTCGTAATATTGTCCCGTTTCGCGCTATAGTTTTGAGGTAATACTGAAGCTGTCTCTAAAGGCTCAGGCGATTGAATTTCTAAAAAATGATTGCTGACCGCCGTCGTTGAATTCGTGCCGTCTTGCAAGCCATCACTGGTTACGAGCACTGCATCTATACTTGAATAATTACGAGCATCTACATGAAAAGCTCCGTAAAAATGGTGTAGTAGGGAGCAATGAATTTTCTTAAAATTGTACTTACTTACATGAATGATAGAAAAATTAGTGACATCGAGCTTTTTAAACGCATATTGTAATATTGTGCAAGAAAAGTTACTATGACGGCACGTAGAAAGTCGTAAGTAACAAGGTATATTTCATATCATCACCTTGAACGGTCGGAATATTTGGAGCACTGGGTTATCAATTTTTCATCATTTAATTTACTCGATATGGATAACGTTTTTAGATATGTTCAATGGTATCAATTTTGCAAGGGACTTCAATAAAAATTCGGGTTGTCTCCTCTGTGGCGGACTTAAAATTTTCGAGATCACCCTTGCCAATTCTCTTTGTAAGAACTCACGGGTTCTTTAACGGACTTAAACGAGGGGAGGTAGGGAACCTGTTTGATGAGGTACCTCCAAGCTATATACGATAAAACTGCGTTCTTAGCCTTATGATGTTTGAAACGTTGCATATCTGGCTCATTAAAGGGGCTAAACCGATTATTGCGTGAAGCACTGCATACCTAATTACTTAAATGGGCTATTTCTACCTTCAGGCTACGTACACTGACCTCCGAGCTTAGACATGGTAGGAGGAGAACTTGGAAGATTTTCAATTTCCGAGCATTGCTGGCCAGACGACGGGTGATCCCCCCCTCCCATAAAATAGGTTTCCAATCAGAATATTTTGATATGAAAAATTCACTAGTCGAACGAGGGGAGGCAGGGAACCGGTTTTATGGGAAGAGCGCTCTGAGACTTATGGTGTTGGGAGCGTTGCATATATGGCTCATTGAAGGGGCAAAGCTAATAGATGTATGAAGCATTGCATATTGGGTTGAATGAAGGAGCTACACCGACCTCTGAGCTGTATAAAAATAAAAAGGGTATTTGATTTTCGACCTCCGAGCTTGGCCGGTCGGTCGGACGCGCCACAGCGGTTGGAAACTGAGGAAATGTGGATTTAATTTTGACCTCACTGCAACCCAATTTCATTTTTGGATTAAAGTTTGTAGCGTCTCAACCCCCGCTCTCCGGGGAGAGGTGGAAACGGTCACAGGCCAACAATAGGACTTCGACAGAAGTCTCTAAAAAATTTCCAGGGATGCCAGGTTCTTTAATTAAACTATAAAATAAGGGGAAAAGAACCAAAACCCAAACACTAGAATCGAGAGTAGACCACAATTTTGAAATTGAAGCACCTACTGTTGAGGACCGCTTATTCCTCTACAATAAAGAAATTCGGGGTGGAAGAGCGTAAACGGAAAGCCCACCCCTAGTGACATTACGGCATATGTCACCGACGAAAAACATGAACGACACAACGGACATAACCCCATTGCTTTTCAATAATGAAGCCAACATAAAGTCCAGACAAACATGGGGTGCATATATTGTTATGAACAAACACTTGACATATCGGCTTGCTTATAACTAACGAGAATTACCTCACACAAAACAAATGAAAATACATAAAATAGAAAAAATCAATACGTCGAAGACGAAAGTAACGCTTAATGACATAACAAACCTAAAAAGTAGACAATGTTACGTGATCAAAACCTGCGGGGAATTCGTCAGCAAATTTTGAAAAAACCAAAAATATAAAATTTTGAAAAATAGGGAGACTTCCTCTCCCTCTGCGTGTGTCCCGACACAGAAGTGGACAGCTCTATGCAAATCCCTACTTCAGGAACAAGTAAACAAATCCTCCCCCCCAAAGACGAGTCAAATAAATTGGTTCAGCACCACCGGTTTGCTACCGCCATGGTACCCCAGGAACCTTAAAAAATTGGTACGCTCACATGGAAAAAATAAACAATAAAGTAATATTTTAAAAGAAAATCGACAGACATAACAACATGGAGCGACCATGACCCATATGTCATAATTGGGGTAAAAAGATTGCAGGCCCAGAGGAGGTCCCACAAACAGAAACCGCACATCACACTGATGTCGGACACAGAAGTGGCTCGAGAGTAAAGACCCAGCCCAAAATATAAAATTTTGACGATCACGAAAAAGTAAAGATCGTAACCGAATAGAATACGTACGAGAAAATAAACTATACGAAAATAATACCGTACTCACGTTGAAGTGCGACGATCCCGCGATGAACTGTGCACAATCCTCACGATCGACGCTGAAATAAAAATTTAATTAACAAGTCAGACCTCCCTTCTAATTATGGGGAAAGAGAAAGGAATAGACCTGAGACTCCTCGCAGATTTTTCCCACGTAGACATATCAGAGACTTCATTTAGACACTAAAGATTGACATGGAAATACTTTTAAAAAAAATAAGAGAAAGACACTTAATTGGTCATTAGGGATAAGGACCCATAAAAAAGACTATGAATAAAACTTTGCGGTCAGCTGGTGACGAGTAGCGATAGTTGAATTTTCCGGAGGTCATCATTGGTGGCAGTGCGCTGGTGAGCCTTGCAAGAGTGCGAGCGATAGACAGCGGACGGATTGGTAGATGGTGGACCATCGTGCACCGAAGACCATAATGAGGTAGGTCAGCACGATGGTGATTGCGATCGCACTACGTCATGTTGACTGGGGATGATGGTCCCCGCGAAAAATACTTAGCCCTCCATGGCCAAAATTACAGTGCCACGAATAGAAAAATGATCGGCGACAGAACTAGGAAACAATCGAATACGGCCAGAGAACGGCGCAGTGGTGTATCACAAACGAAAAAGCCGAATTCAGTTTTCGAAAAATAGATTTTATATTACGGACGGTTACAAGACCGATTTTTCAAAGCGGCGCCTTTAGGAGAAAATTCCACGACGCTGGAAACAAATTTTACGACGAATCAATACCGACGATTTTAATCGAACAGAGATTTTTCCGCGCTTAGATACAGCCGCTAGCAATAGGCTCGTCGAAAATAACGATCACTTCGTTAAAAAGAAAACCGACGTACGATGTATACGAGACGCAGAGCGTCGAGGCTCGAGATATCGTAAAACAGCGAGTTCAGAGACTGTCGATACCAGATGGCAATACCCAGCTCTTCCTCAAGAAGACAGATCCCTACCTCGTGAGTTTGTCCTACTTCTCCAGCAAAGGAAGAATAGGATACACAGTAGATGCCCAATCGCGGAATAGCGGCCTACTAGCTATTGGCTTTAGTTCGAGATCTCGACTCTACCCCGACAAATGAATGATCACTTGCTGGAATGAGAGAGACATGAACTGCTACGATGACTTCCATCTCTGTCTGACCATATCTTAAAAGGGGGTACGTGTCGGAACCTTTATCAGTATTCCAACCGAAAAGAATAACAATTTTTTGCTCGAAATTATACAGAGGAAAGTACTGTCCGGACTCCACTCATCCTGAACCTACAATGGTCCGGTGCTCCGGGTCTGATATTCTCACCGGAACACAATGAGTTGGGACATGGAAAGTTTATAAACAGTAATAAAACTGATATTTTAAAACCAACGACGCAGTTTCCAAAACTCCGAACGGCTCAGGAATGCCTATCTCGGCACTCAGTTTTATTAGAGCCTCGATCGGCTAAGAGATTTGATTAGAGGGACAAATATGGAAGCTACGCCTGAATAAGAGATATTCCAGCAAAAAATACGACATACTATCGATATTTTGCCAGAGCAGGTATTGTGTAGGCATACTAGACGCTCGTGACGACCCATCTTCGCCGCGTATCGCTGCACCCTTTCATTGAAAAGAATACGTTGAATGATTTTATTTATAACCCGTATCCGACAAATATAACAATTCCGACCAGCTCGCACCGCTCATCATTTGGAATATACGATCGGTCGTACAGAACCGCCGAAAAAAAATATCGTATCGTCCTTTACGCGCCAGAATGTGACGCAACAAGTTCACTTTTTTCCACTTTTCGACCACTCTGCGGCGGACGTTTTTTTCCAAAAATTCCCCAGATAAAACAGGCTCCCTTTCAACAAAATCATTTTGACAGAGAACCCATTGCTGCCAGATGATACTTTCAGAAATCTGTATCCGCCATTTTTTCTAAGTCCTAAGTACGGAATACTGTGTACTTTCAGTGATATAACATTAACGATCAGCAGAAATGTATCTTTCATACGCGTGACTGAGGTATTTTTCCCTTGATCGACACAATTCACGGAAAACTGTAATATCAGTCCATAACGACCAAGAGAAAAGTATCTCTCATACAAGTGACTAAGGTACTTTTCCCTTGACCTGAAAAAATCCGTATTTCACAAAAAAAAAAAAAAAAAAACTGTATAAAAGTCAGTTTTTTTTTGTTTTTTTTTTTATATTTTCCAACCAAATTTATTGTTAAAACATCTACAAAATCATGAGAGAAAAAAAAAAAAAAAAAAAGAAAAAAAGGGGTACAAAATTATCTAACTAAAAACAGTAAGAAAGAGAAAATTAAAGTAATAGAAATAATAATAACAATTTGTAATGGAAAATTGAAAATGATACAATAATAATACTAACAAATACGAAAAAAAAAAAAAAAAAAAAGGGTTGGAATAGAGGATGGCTTCTAGGCCTTACCTCGTTGTAGATTTAGATTGATATAAGTTCAGGCAATTGGGACAAGAATTTTTTAATGTGAGGAAAGATAGCGTCGTTATCAGTAGAAAGAAGGTCTATAGCTCTGAGGGGTGTGGGAATTCGTAATTTTAGAATTTCGGAATATAATGTCTTTCTAAAGGTTTTTAGTTCTGGACATTCAAAGAAAATATGGTTTGCGTCTGCTCGAGTAGGCGAATCTATATGGAAAGGACATAGGTCAGAATCCATAACATTCTTGTCTAGGACCAAGAGTCCGTAGATCTGGCAGCACTGGCGTAGTGGTATCGTAAGGTGAGCTTTCTAGTCCACGAGGGGGGGGAGGGGAGGCAAACAAGCGATATCAACTATAGTGCAGGGCTGAGAACTGTTGTTTCTCCGGTGGTTCTGATTATAAAGGTTTTGGTTGGTTCCGTTTCTAGTGCCCGGTTTCAATCCGGTTCCAATCGGTTTTGGTTCTAGAACTCTAGGGTCCGGTTCCTTTTGGTTCTGGTTCTTGAACCTAGATCTAGGATTTGGTCTTTTTTTGTTCCGGTTCTTAAACCCAAATCCAGGATTCAGTTTTCTTTTGGTTCCAGTTTCAGAGTCCTAAAAATAGGCGAGGAGAACCGGTTCCCGTAGCGGTGTTGTGATTCCAGTTCTCAGCCCTGGTCTCTCTGTACAGGGAGTTGCTGGACCGTACCAATGCAGCCAAAATATACTTTTTCACATTATGACGCTTTTTGTCGAATCCATGATCCGGATTTGTTGGGTTCCAGTTTTAGAGCCCAATTTCGGAATCTGGGTTCTTTTGGTTTCGGTTCCAGAACCCAATTACTGGATCCGATTCTCTTTGGTTCCGGTTCTAGTACCCGATTGCAGGATCTGGTTCCTTCAAGTTTCGGTTCCAGACCCTTGAAAATATAGGAAAAGAACCGGTTTCCATCTCGGTATTAGGTTCTGGTTCTCAGTCATGCATTGGTACAGCTAATCAAAAGTCATAGTTGTTTTTTATAAATATTTTTTTGAAGCCAAAAGCCAAAGCCTCGGCAGTATTTCACGCAAGATTATAAGTTTGAACCAATATCATATGCTTATTTTCAAAATATTCGTATAAGCTAAAAGCCAGAGCTAAAAATTAGCGTATTTTTCATATCTTGATGAAGCTAGAAGCCACAGCCATAGCTTCAAGTCTTCCCCTATCATGTGTACAGTTTGGAGGTCGGTGTTTATGGCCTGATTGTAGTAACTCCCTTCTAGTAACAGGATATGCAATGCTCCATACATCCATTGGCTGAGTCTCTTCTGTGAGCCAGTTATACAATTTTCAAACACCGCCTCTTCAATGAGCCTGATATGCAACCCTTCTAACACCGTAAGACTCAGAAAATTCCCTTCCAAAATATGCTATAGAATGGGTTTCCTGCCTCCCCTCATTTCGAATCGGTGAATTTTTCCTCTTTCCCTTCCTTCCCCTCCCGCTCCCTCTCCTCTCACTCCCCATTAAAAGAGGCTCCCTTTTAACAAAATTATTTTTCCTAGTTTCCCCCTTCGCTCCTCCCACCCATGGAACTACCAATGTTTGATAACAAAATCTTTTTGTAGGAAAGTAATTGAGGAATGGGAAAAACCGAAGAAAATTCATAAAATTCATCTTAACTGGTTCAAAGACCCGCGGAGCCGAGGATTAATTTATTGAATATTTAAAATATATTAGAAAGTCTCGACTCAACACCTGGCGGCAGCCTCAACTTGAAAATTCCGTTAAATGCGACGCGAACCGGGCGCTCTAATGTTTCTGCTTAGATTTCTCGACAGCTAAGATAGTGGCTAATCTCTTGAGTAGGTATGCGGGTACTTCTTCATCCATACTACGGTATCGAGTTGCACACATTTTCATGTCAAAGCTGACGGCTGCGCGAAACTGACGCATAGCGATTGCTGACTCGGCTATCCTTTTCATCCTAATTCCAGCATCGCTCAGCTTGATAGCAACTGTAGCAACTGTACCAACTATTTAAGGTTATATTTAGCTCTCGCGTCGATTTACATCACTCTCTAAAAGTTTGCCCGCGGTCTTTAGCAGACAAAATGGACGACAAGAAGAAGATGAAAGGCTAGGCGATGAGTCCTCCTTATCAATCAACGCTAACCTGGCTTTCTTCCACTTCATAAAGAACTCCCAGTAACTACCGCATTGAATATATCAACAAGCAGTGCTGAGTCAACTGAATATATGGCGCTCCAGACTGGATTGAGGACCCCTCAGTCTATCAAGTGCCGCATCCATCTTCTCGGTACCTAGGAGGGATATACCATTCTTTTCCACCATCGTTAGCGTTATCAATGGTGATAGCTGCTGTTGGAACAAGCTGTTGGTGATTCGCCCCATGATATCCAGCTCTATTCAGCTCATTGCTAAGAATTCCTTCAGCTTCTTCAGCACTATCTTGTAATGTTTGCCTAACGGGTCCTTCTCCGCCATTTTGCGCAGCTCTATATATGCTGCAGTCTTACTATCCTTTACAGCTTTCCTAAGCCTCTTATGAGCCAGCTGGTAATGTGCAATTGTCTGTGCCTCGAAGCTGGTATATCCAGCGCTGGCGATGGCACTCTTCTCTCAACTCGGCAATATTATTGGTTCACCAACAAACGGCTCTCCTCTTTCTTGGTGGACCTTGCTTGTGAATAGCTGCATCGTATGCTTAGGTGGCAGGATTAATCTTCCTCTCTGCTGCCACCTTCGAAATGTAAGTTTGAGTGCACGGGATGTGACTCGCAATTTCCACGAGAAAATATTCAAGACTATCCAATTTTTGATTCCTATACAATACCTCTAGACCTATTGATTTCAAACAAACAAAACACGTAAGTTTGTTCGTGATAAATGTGAAAAAAGGTTGACAAGCAATCCTGTCCGAAGTCTGTCGCATCATAAGAAGGCCGAATGTATGGATTGTAACGAGCAATTCAAAGGAATGGACAATTCAAAAGGCGTATTAGACAGAGGCCTATTCATGGTCCTAAGAATTCTAAATGCGAAGATTGTCATGAATATTGTCTCATCCAAACCAGAGAACACTCTTTTACCCCTTTTCCTTGTAACCAATGTAAATATTTTTTTACCCGTAAAATTGCTACTATATTTTTGGCCCATGAAGTATCGATTCTCATCATTGAAATGATGGCCATTCACAATAAATTATGCGAGGACTATGCTGAAGTGGAAAGACTATCAACACTGAAACAGGTCATTTCCTGAAAACCACAATGCATCAAACGTCCACTCTCTTCCTCGACTAATCACGTGTTTGTTAGCACTTGATCAGTCAACGGAGGATCACGATGAGGTTTTCTTTGATAACCCATTATCTTCTATCTACTTGACTACCATAAAGTATCTTTGTCGTGTCGAACTTGGTTTATTCTTTCGTCCTTTCGTCGTTTCTCGAGTTTTTGTGTTTAATTTCGAGATGGAACAACATGACGCGTTCGTGAATGAGCTAAATATATTAACCTTATTCAACCTTAGCGAAGTAGTCAGTGATTTCGATCGTCATAATACCAATACTATCGTTTATACTCATAATGTTAACAGATGGAATCGCCGTAAGTCAAGTTTGTTAGTCATCTTCAAACAGAAGACAATTTATAAACTTCCTGGAGATACCGTTGAAAGAATGGCTGATTATCTTCCCCGCGCCGCATCTACGGGTAATCAAATTTATTCGACCGTCGGTGAGGTGGTGGTTAATTGCAATCCTCGCCCTTTCTCGGTAGTGGATATTATCTTGTCACGGGTACCTTACAAAATAGATTGCGAAAATGGTTTGTGGCTGAAAATCTCACTCTCGGTCCCTACCAACGAACTACCGCCAATGGGACGATCTAATTCTTATACATTACCTTCCTATTTCTGGTACTTACATTACATAGATCAATATTACAGAGATCACTGAAGTCAACTATTTGTATTAGAAGTGCTCTTATGGACCAGATTTTTGTAGGTATAGGTGTTCATCTTCATTTGCTTTCTTTTTTATCTTCTTGATGTGAAATATGATCCAGCAGCTCCTATCTCAAGAACTGGAAATATATATAAACCTATTGATAATTCGATGTCTATACCTTGTTTAAGCGACCTAAAATTGCTTTAGCTATCTAAAATTGTTTTAACTCAGTGTCACATACCTCGTAATATTTCAATTTCCACATTATTCGGTTTTTACGGTATTGTGAGTTCGATGTACGTTTCATTGTTCATGTGTTAGAGTGAATTTTAATGTTTTTGATTAACGACGTAAAAACATTGTACATACTTGAAAATTATAAGAATGGTTTTTCAAAAAGTGTGACTGCTCAATACTCGAACGAGCCTGTTTAAAGTTTTCCGATATGATATAGGTATTAATAATTTGTAGTACAAGTGTGAAACGACAATCTTGGGTCGTCCTCTGTGACTAGAATTCATGAGAAATTTTATATTCGTAAAATATGAAGAGAATCGTTGGCACGATCTGATGACGTCATGAATTATTCCATGCAAAATCACGATCTGATGATGTCATAAATCAGTCCCTGTGGCGTCATGATCTGATAACGTCATAGAAGAATCCCTTGCTCGAAAGTCAGAATTTGAACAGGGAACCTATTCTATGGGAGGGGGGGGGGGGGTAATTTCTCTTGCACCATGTGGTGTCGAGCAAAAAATCTAAATCGGCAAAAATTGTCCAAGTCCAGCACCTCCTGCAACTTTCAGCGGTAAGAATAGTCTAAGTCCAAGAAAGGTCAATCTTCTCACAAGTTTTTCTCCTATCTACGTGGCTCGCTGATCAGAATTTTTCTTCTCAAGGGAATTTGTTCGCAAATGATGACGTCACAAAAGTCGGACGCTCCCTCTCCTCCCCACTTGAAAGTAATTCTTGTCTTGAATGAGTAAAATTTTATGTTGAATACTGCATGTAATTAGAATAGAAATTGAAAGATGCGTGATAATATTAACATGAAATTCTGGATATTGGATGATAGACAGAATATTACATCCTTCCTCAGCTTGTTTTGCTTCTCAATAGTCAATTATTTAAGCTTGAACCTTGCTCATGAAGAGAAGAAGTCTTGGTGGTGCGTCAAAGTACCTCATTGAATGTAGATCTATGAAGGTTTTGAGAAGAGATACGATTCGATCCGAGCAGCTGCAGGAGGATACGATCATTAGGCATTTGAGTTGTTGTGTACTTCGTTTGAAAACTTAGTAGCTCTTGAGAAGATCGATCCTTTCTATATGATAATGATGAGTTTGTAAGATGATTGAAAAATAAGTTAGATATCTACATCAGAGTCAAAGTTCACGTGAGTATTGAATTTCTTAGCGCTGCCAAAAAGATAAAGATCATGTTTCATGTCTTTTTAGAATTTTGCGCAATAAGATTTGTTGTGGATAATGCGAGACAAAAATATTTCAGAGTTCTAGGCTAAGGCTTTAGAGCGGCACACTCGCTTGATCTAGTGTAAGTCTACTTTAGTATATTTAAGGCTGATGAGATTAGGGGCCTCACTCACTCCGCTCGCTCGCCCCGCTCTTCGCCCTTGTGTAAGTCTACTTGAGTATGTTTCAGATGTTGTAAGCGGACCAGGATTAATGACTTATATGACGCCACCGAACTTATGACATCACAAGCTAATAGCTTCATAATGACTCTCAGCGTTTTTTTAGCCTTGTATAAATATAGCCTACTCCTTTTCATTATATTAGGATAGGCTAGAAACTACAGTGGAGGTGGGGGGAGGGGGCTCGGACTCACGGACTCGGACTCGCAGATTTGAGAATCACTGCCACAGTAAAAATTCCCATGAGGATGAGACCAGAGCAAAGACATGAAACATGTCGAAATGGAACCGTGTAGGCGACAAACTTGTAAATCTAGTTGTATTTGTTTGCTCTAACTTGTGGATTCAATTTGTTGAAAAATAGGATACGAAACCAAAGTTCACTACCACTTACAATCTTTAAAATAATCCAAACAAGAGATTAATGAGGGATCTAGGGAAGGAAGTTTGAATCCATCTTCATGCCAGTGACCATTTCAACAGTAACTACTTCGACTCTTTGTTAGAGGGATTACATCCTCAGAAAACGTCCGCGTCCCCGTGCGTGTCCGCGTTTGGGAGTTTCTGTGATGTGACGTGACGTGACAGAACCCGCTATCCATTTTGTTGGGGGGGGGGGGGAATCCCAACGTCTGCGTCCCTATCCGCGTCTGGGAGTTCCTGTGAACTGTGTGGCGTGACATGACGTGACTTGACATGACGTGACTTGACATGACGTGACTTGACATGACGTGACTTGACATGACATGACGTGACTTGACTTGACGTGACTTGACTTGACTTGACTTGACATGACGTGACTTGACATGACGTGACTTGACATGACGTGACTTGACATGACGTGACTTGACATGACGTGACTTGACATGACGTGACTTGACATGACGTGACTTGACATGACGTGACTTGACATGACGTGACTTGACATGACGTGACTTGACATGACGTGACTTGACATGACGTGACTTGACATGACGTGACTTGACATGACGTGACTTGACATGACGTGACTTGACATGACGTGACTTGACATGTGACGTGACTTGACATGACGTGACTTGACATGACGTGACTTGACATGACGTGACTTGACATGTGACGTGACTTGACATGACGTGACTTGACATGACGTGACTTGACATGACGTGACTTGACATGACGTGACTTGACATGACGTGACTTGACATGACGTGACTTGACATGACGTGACTTGACATGACGTGACTTGACATGACGTGACTTGACATGACGTGACTTGACATGACGTGACTTGACATGACGTGACTTGACATGACGTGACTTGACATGACGTGACTTGACATGACGTGACTTGAAATGACGTGACGTAATATGTGACGCCTCATGACGTCATCAATAACATTGACCTTGACCTACTTTAGGGACTTGGAAAATTTTCAACTTGCAGCATCTATTATCTCAGGCCTAGTATACAGTATAGTATACTGAGAAGAGCCCTGCCAACTCATTTGCTGAGGGGGCATTTTTGTGCCTTTGTGATCGCGAGTGCGTTCAACTTATTACGTCATCATTTTCAAGACTTGAAAACTAGGCTAGCCTATATATGATAGGAGGAGGACCAGGGAGGATCTAAATTTTATTTTTCCGACGTTTTTGGTGCTAAATAGAGCCGCGCCAAGTCGACAGAGAATCGTGATGGAAGGTGTCGTTTGGATGATGGTATTGGTGGGCATCAGCTTCTTGGAGATTTTGTATTGTATGCTAGTCTCATCCATTGTGAGTGATTGGTCCGCATAGTTGATTGTCGCATTACCCTTCTACGTGAGTTTCATACTCTCATACTTTGTGGGAGTGGTCCACCTGTCTATCAGAGCCTGACCATACAAGTAAGATATAATAATCTACGTACTATTTAGCCCAGTGTTAAAAGTCGACATTTTTCCAAGTCTTGAAACTTTTTCTTGAAAATGATGACGTCACAAAAGTCAGACTCGGACGTCTCTTTAGGATTCCTTTACCGCCTTCCCAATGAAACAGATAGAGGGTCTCTGCTAGAAACGCAGTTCATTTCCTTCGCTGCTCGTGAGCCCTCTTTCCTAACTTTTGTATTTAAATGGAGGCGACCATAGGAAACTTATTTTTGATTCCGACAGTGGAAAAAGTTTCATGAAGTGAGATCTTAGAGTTTGCCTGGGTTGTACCCCTGAAAGGAGTGGAACAATCGGGTAGTCTTTAACTCTCTTGTGCACCACAGGGCTTCTAATTAGGACGAATTTCCCCCAATCTCCCCTCCTCCTTCCCTCCTCATATTTATCTCAAAAATTGACATTTTTTAAATTTTTGTTTTCTTCATTTTTGTTGCCTCTGTGTGCTCAAATACCCATGGTAAGTTTTGAAAACCCTAGAACGAGCCAGAGCTCTCGCCTCACGAAATTTTCCAAATTACCTCACCCTACCTAGAACTTCTTTGCTATTTTGCCTAAACACCTCCCTCCATAGCTCGTAAGTTCTTTCTTTCTCTCCCCTTCTTCTGTTCAAGTCCTTTTAATGGTCAACCATTAGAAATTCTTTCGAAGTATTTTGGGTCATATTTTTGGAAAAGTGAAGTGTTGCTTCATAGGTCAAATTTACGAGAAAGGAAAAACGACGAATAGAAAAATTTAGGTTGATGTAATATTCGCTTCAAAATAAATCTATTCCTAGTCCAATATTTACAACTTACAAAATATCCGACTCACCATCTCGTCTATAAGACTACCTTCGCAGCAATTTTTATAAAAATTTTGCGATGAAGTTCCTAAGAAGAGGTCTCAAAGCTCGTACGATTACAAATACTGGGACGATCATCTGTATTTTCTTCAATGTCTTACTAATACGTTCTATTTCTTTTGTAGCTAGTTTCTCTTTCTCGTAAATCTTAGCCAGGGTTTTATTCATATCGTTGGTGTGATTTTGAAAGTTTTGAACTTCGTTTTTTACGTCCTCAACTTGATCGTTCCACGTTTTGTGCGTGGCTCCTGTAAACATTGAACTTTGTGAATTAAATTGTTTTCGTTGATTACAATACCCCGACTTGCTCTTACTGTGGGAACTATTGGATCCGGACGGGACTGAACCATTATTGAGAAGGATACCATCTAACGATAATTCGCCTCCAACGATTGTTGCACCTAAAAATCAATATTTTGCTGGAGAATACAGTTGAGTACTAGAAATTAAGTTGAATGTGTGACTCTAGATCTCTCTCTCGCTTTTTGGCATCGTACAACCTTCCTTAATCTTATTCGCATGAGATCATCTGAAGGCTCTATCTTCATTATATTTATGAAATGAGAGATTTACAGCTCGTGGAAACGTTCCGAAATTTCTGAAGAAACTCGTCGGTTGGCCTGAGACTCTTTGAGGTGAGAATAGTTAGTCATTGTATACTCACAGGTTATTGTTACAAGAAGGAGATGAATCATCGTGAACTCGCGCGGCATTCAATCAATAAAACACGGGCTAAATCTCGATAAATAATTACGAGACGATCCACGAGGTGCCGTTCACGGTTTCTCCTATTTTCCAATCTACTCGTGAGATTTTATTGATTCTGATGTTTGTTGATGATAAGATAGTGCACAGATAGTAGAACTACTAAATTAACAAGGAAAGTAATTGTGGGAAAACAGCTCATCTGTATTTGATCCCAAAGCGCGTTGCGATTGCGTCAGAGCCCTTTGAATACTGGATATCAGCTTGCTTCCACGCGGAGAAAATTCGGGGAAATTTTCGGACGATCACATCAACGAGGGAAAGAAAGATTGATATTGGTGATGTATTCGGGAACTCAGTGGTCTAGTCGAGAAATTTTCGAAGACCATGTCTCGATAGAAATTCAATGATTACTAGACGTGCTTTGAAGAGAACATTTTTCAATTCACGGGAAAAACTCATTCGGTAGACCCTCCGAGGACGTAATATTGAGCTATGATGTTAGTATACGTTACCCTGAAGGATCTGGAGTCGGTATGGACTGAATATCAAACGGGACTTGGGAAGATGTAGATGTTACCTCCTAAACCAGCACACAACCTTGTATACTTCAAACTAGCCCTGGGAAGGGATCACATGCTCGGTATTTCCCAGTGAGCTCAACGATCTCGACTTGATCCCCTTGACCTGCTTTGGAAGTACTCTAATGACGACGTAGGCTGCTATTTTGGATCTAGAATGAGCCTTGGACGAAGGGAACCCAGAACCCTTCCGTAGAGCTCTATTACATCTACCTAATCCGGATGGACGTTGACCCACTTAGCAGCCACCTTGATGACGTCATTGGTCTCACAAGCATGTATCAGTTTTTGCTACTCTGGATCCAGGGGTCCAGTAAGTTTGATGACCTCGATTTGGAACTCTTTGAGAAATGTGCAGAGACTGAAAAATACTATTTTATTGACACAACTATTAAAAAATTTACCATACATATCCTATCAATTTTGTGAATACATCTTTAAGCAGAGGCGCTATTACACGAACGCAAAATATGCCCGATCCAATGTTTTGCAGGTGCACTAAATGAGAATTGATGTGTCCCAGCGTTTCCGTAAAATTGCTCATTCCTTGGTCGATATTATTCAATTCACGGCCCACTTGGTCAAGTCCGTCGGTCTTATTCTTGACTTCATTTTCTACCTTGCTCAACTTCGACTCGCAGTGGTGACACGATGGATGCGATGAGTGCGAACAATTTTCGCACGACGACTTCGGGGCATTTTGGGAACTCGATACAGAGCTATTGGCAGCTGGTTGTGTAGTCGTTATATTACTGGACGAAGAATCGAGTTCAACTTTGTTAACGGCTGTAGAAGAACAAACAGAACTTACAATATTTTGCGAGGAGATTCTTTCTCCTTCACTCTATGTCTCCCTATGAGGTCCTTTTACTAGCCTGCTTGATTCTGTTTTACGTTCTTGAATGAAGGTCCTTTTTAATCCATAGTCTCTAACCAAAGATGATTGACCCAGAATTATTTTCGCCTTTATTGTCCATGAAAGTTAGTACTTCTTTGAGAACGATATATAACCTGTCAAGGAGGAACGAACCTGGCTCCTCATTCAAGAATTTTAACATCAAAAACTTATACTAAGTAGTGTATCTGCCCTGTACACTTCTTTGATTTATGTAGTCCTCTCCTTAGATACTAAATCTTTCATCCGTCACAATCAGTCTTAAAATTACTCACTTGAAGAACCATTCTGGGTTACATTTTGAGTATGGTCGGTAGTATTTGAGCTCGATACATTTTCTAGCGTAACTGACGGGCAATCTGGAAATCACAGTAGATGAAAATATACTTCTTGGTAAACATAGTGAAAGTAAGAATCAGTGAAATACTCACAAACCGTTATTAAGCTTAAGCATACTACGGATAATATTAGATTCATATTTCCTGCTTCAAACCCCGAATGAATGTGGATTGCAAACAATGAAGTGCTCTTCTAACGTGTGTCTACTGAATGCACTTCGAATCTCGTATGAATGTGGATTGTAAACAACGAAGTGCTCTTCTAACGTGTGTCTACTGAGTGCACTTTACACTCGCCTCTAATCTAACGTTGGAGATAAGAATTAGGCTCCAGGCGCATTTAGCCGATAAAGATATGATAGCCCACTGTTTTGTTTTTTTTTTTTTCGCTTTAGGTCTTGCTTAAATGCGATTATATTCTCTAACAGAGGAATTCAATTGGTTTTTAGCGCGGGTTGGTTTGCGGACCTTACAAGTTGAAAATACATGACATGACCAGTAGGCAACGACGGGCCACGCATGGAGACAACGGGAGCCTTGAGGGACTTCGAGTCGCTAATTACCTAGCTGGAGTTCACCAATCGAGTATAATAAGTTGCCGCTTCTTTTGTACACTTGCTCCTTCATTTCTTCATCTAGCTCTCGAGCTTTAAAAGCCTTGGGTCCTTCAATTTAGTTTATTTTAATTTACGAGCTGTTGGCAGCGTGCCTCAGAATTACGAGTTCGTCGAAGTTGTGTTTAAATGCGTGAGAGGAAGTTACCTCGATGTAGAAAGTTGAATATGTTGGCGATGAAGGGGAAGTCATCTGACAGTGCCGATGGGTTCAGTTGGGGCAGTAGAAAATGTGTTGAACGAATAGGGAAGGGGAGTCCGATTCGCAATGAAGACATGAGAGATGGTGCTGCCAAATCAAAGAGATACGAAAAATTCTACGAACGGATTTCTTATGCTCAAGAGAAAAGTACTTCAGACACTCATATGAGAGATACTTTTCGCCTGATCGTTATACCGCTGTCTCCCATAAAATTGAGTCGATCAAGGGGAAAGTACCCCAGATATGACTATGAGAAATACCTTTTTCCTGATTGTTATCGATCAAGTCGTCAACGTTTGTAAAAATCTGTTTTCAGGTCTTAGGGAAAAAACCGGATACGGATTTTTAAAAATATCATTTGGCAGCACTGATGAGAGAGGCATAAGATGAAAGTTGAGATGGGTGTGTGCGTGAGTCTGGTTCTGAGATGTGTGATGACTATTTTTCCTCTGCGTGTCAACAGATTTGATTTAATTTGGGCTAGCTCGAGGGAAGGAGTGGCTAAAATCGGCTGACTCACAGCATGGAAATGATTGAAAAAGGAGGTCAAATCAGGCTAAAAGTGCTAAACTAGGCTGGTCCGTTCTGTATTAGAATAGAAAATACTGTTGAATGGGCTCAACTCGGCTACACTGTCGCCAGATGATATTTTCAAAAATCTGTTTTGGGTATCTTTTCTAAGACCTAAAAACAGATTTTTACTGATTTAACAATAACGATCAGGAGAAAAGTATCTCCCATACAGGTGTCTGAAGTACTTTTCCCTTGATCGACTCAGTGTTAGGGAGAACATCGGTGTCGGCTTATAGCAATCAAGAGAAAAGTATCTCTCTTACGAGTAACTAAGATACTTTTCTCTTGATTGAGCCACATTTGTGAAAAATCAGCATATTTTCTTGAAGGACTAAAAATGTGTTGACCTGGCAGCACTGCTCGACTAGCAGCTCAAGTTCAACTGTTTGATGGCCGCTCAAGAAGGCTACCCCCGTAATGCCGTTTAAGAGGGCTGAACCAGATGGGGTGTGCTGAGCCGGAGAGTTGTACGTTAGAGACGTCACAGGTTGATGATATCACAAAAAAGTATGCGTCCAAAGATTAGGGGTGATGCATTTGCCGAAGTAGAGGGATGAGATCACGGTCTAGTGGTACAATCAGGGTCAAGGTTCAATACGAGACAGATTAATGACGTCACAAAAAGATAGGGAGAATGACGTCATGAATTTGTGACGGCACAAAGGTTAGGGTTGAAGAAATTACGGACTGATGACGTCACAAGAAGATATAGAGAACAGACTCATAGATTGAAGACGTTATAACTCAAGGTTACAACTTTACAAGTGATGACATGACAAAGGTAGAGGGATGATATTGTGGGTTGGTGACATCATGAAGGTTAGGGTTGGAGACGTCATAAAAGAATAAACGTCTCAAGATCAGGGGTGATGACGATAGTAAGGTACAGATAATGATGTTGTGGGTTGGTGACGTCATCAAGGTTAAAGTTAGAGATATTTTAGGTTGATGACGTCGCAAACGAGTAAATATCTTAAACTATAGGGGTGATAACAATCCGGTTTCATTTTGGTATTTAGGACTAGTGGTGAAAGATGATGTGAGGTTGTGAGAGGTGTGAGGAATTTTGTTCAACTATGCTTGTTATTCTGCGGAAGAAGTTGACAGACGAGGGAGGCGTGTGAGGTCGCAAATTATTTTAGCTGGAGTAAAGAGCCACGGAGGGGTTGAGGGAACGATGTGGTGAGGCAGTGGAGCTTGAAGGAGCGTGTTGATTGGAGTTCGGCATGAGAACGTAGGTTGGTCACGAAGGTCATGTTAAGGTGATGGTAGAATTTGCAATGGTGGACAGGGATTTGAGGACATTACAGAATGGTTGTGAAGAAGTTGGTTGTTAATTTGAGGCGTCGATGATGGATTGAGGGGGAAGCAAGTGTCTGCACAGAGACTTTCAGCGGGATTGGTTCGGTATGCTCCAGTAGCTATTATGAGTGCAGAATTTTGGACAGGGTCGAGGAGTCTTAGATGAGGGGGGAGGGGGGGATTACGAGATCAAAATGGGTGAGTTGTAATCAAGGATGGATCGGATTAGGCTGTGGTAGAGGCTGAGGACTATTATTTTTTGGTTACAAACTTTCTTCAGGGTGGTAGAGGAATTTCAGCACATTGATGGCTGGAATGCATTTTGATTTTGTTAGTTTGGTGTGAGGAACCAAGAGTGAAGGTTGTGGGGATTGAGGCCAAGAACCTTTGCGGTGTTAACTTGCGGGATTGAACTATGACAACCGTGTAATTTTACGTTTCAAGAATTGTTCTATTGATTGAACCAATGCTGGTGAGTGCGGTGCAACTCTTTTCGCGGAAGGAAGGGTTACGGAAGAAGCTACCGCTAACCATTTCACTTCTGAAATCGATTCTATGATCACCTTTTTCGTGATAGATTCCTTCTGTACAGGAAAATTAAGCGCTTTACTTGAAGTCTTTTAATCTCGTCTTTCAAGTACTTATTGAAAATAAGTTAGAAATATCGTGCCTAATCTATGTAGAAACAAACGAAGGTAAGATCAGGGCCAAAGCCACCAATGTAAAAGCTAAACTTGGGTAAAGGACTATTTCTTCCCTTCTGAGGAGTGGCATGAAGAAGAAAGCTCCTCCGTTCTTATACATATTGATGTTTATTAAACTCGGTTTCTGAACATTTTCATAAATGGAAATAAAAATGATCAACTAACAATCGGTACGAAAAATTCGTACAGGGTTTGCAATGTTTTCAAACCATAACTCAACCAAGCGAAATACTCCAATTTATTCGTAGTGTCTTCGAGATTAGAAGCTTCTCTCATCATATTAAACATGAGCTCTTGTCGATTTGGATCCAAACCATTTCCTTCAGAGGTATTGTTCCCTGCGGAAGGGCTCGTTGAAACGACCTCTTCACCTTTCGAATCCTGAAAAACTGTACACAAAAGCCAAGTTTGAGTTGGTTGTTTGTCTATTGTAAAACAATTCCTCATGCGCACTCGTCATCCTAATTGCTAGACCCCTTCATCAATACATTTGAAGTACATTACTTGGGAGATTACACTAATGTCTCATAGAAGACGACTGTTCTATAAAAAGAAAACCAGTTCTTAGAGTCAAGTGATTGTCCTAGTCCCCCATATCAGGAAAGTTGCAAAGATCGGTTTCTAAAAATAGTCTAATTTAAGAAAATATGCTTACATAATACTGCAACAAAACATAACAATAGTTGAAAAACTCGTGGACTTGGTAATGTCATCGCATTAAAATCAAACAAAACTTCGGAAAGAGAAATTGATGTTGATACCGTGCGTGGGCTACGTAATAACGCTCGCTGGGATGCAAATATAGATAATATTATCAGTGTACTAAGTGAGTGAACGTTAGTCCGAGTCCGCTTTTCAATGCTTCATTAATCGAGTGTATCGTATATTGGGAGGGGAGAGTGAGCCGCATGACTTGTAAGACAATTTTTCTACTCCACGTTCCCTATAGCCAAAAGTCTTATTGCTAAAAGTTTCTACTCATGCAAATTGTCTTCGATTTTGCGAGATTTATTACAAATTTTGTGAGACAAGTTACATTTTCATGAAATTATGACGAATGGTCTTCAGGTAGCCAACGGTATCATCTGCGTCTTTGTATTCGGCGTGCGTTTCAGCAATCCTTTGGATACGTTCTTGACGTTCAAACCACTCGTTTGTAGACCGCATCCTTGACTCGCTTTCCGAGAATGACAATTTCCCTCGTAACAAGGAGGTTTGAAGTTCACTTCTTCTTTTCAAAATATAATTTCATACAGTAGTTCACGGTTAAGTAAATGTCCACAAAAGCTGAGGAACTGCGAATAGCATCGCAACTCGTTTATTCCTCAAGTGGTGAGATTTCATCTCACTTCTCGCCGCAACCGAATTATTTAACATTTTAATTCAGCGCGATTCAACTCTTTGACAGTTAGGTTTTTCTATTATGGCAAAAGTACAATCGAAATGAAGAATGACAAGAGTGCGGAAGGTTGTGTACTGTGTATTGCCTATACTGTACGACGAATAATTGTTAATTTTGTTCGTGAATGCTGCTTATGACAGCTGCGAAAACACTGTCAGACAGTCACTCGGAACATTATCGATATATCGTTTAATGTCGGACCGATTAATTAAAAGGTGAACACGAACGAATCCAGTATACTGTGGTACAGCTGTGCTGATGACTCTTCCTGTCATCTCGACCGAATGCGAATAGAACTTTCTGACTGACGGATCAATGGCGAAATGAAAAATACGACGAGAAAATTGAAAAATATACCATAGCTATACACCGGTATCCACTGCGCCGCTGGATGCGAAATCGATGGCGGTTAATTTAAATTCGTACATAATACCGGGGATAAAAACGCCAAAACCATTCGACGCGGCAATGAGTTTACACGTCCTTGCGAAATGAAACCGTACGTGGCGTCACTAATATTAAAATGTCTTCGTTTCCGCGAAATATACGCCAATTAACCGCCAAGGTGCAGAGGGAGAAAAAGGGGGAAAGAGCGAAAGGGAGAAAGGGATAGAAAGAGAAGGTGAAAATTAAAAGCGTTGTAAGATGGAAATCCTTAGAAAAGCTGATAATCTATGTCTTGTTATACGACTTTACTTCGTTTTTGAGCGGGTATCAAACAAAGTTTTTCCTTAAGCTTTCGAGCATGCTTCATTTAACAATACTCCATCTCCTTTTCCAACCATTATGATCTCTTCTTTCTTTCGCAATGTACGAAACCCCTTTCTTCTTTCTCACAGTGTGATCAGCAGCAAAAACGAAATATTTGTTACACGAGTTTAAAGTACAAACAGATACGCAAATTTCTGGAAGTGTTCGATTCCTTCATGGAGGGACAATTTTCGAAGTAAGGGTTGCTGAGTTTGAGATGGCTCGGTAGGTGAAAGCTCTCATGAATATTAGAATAGTAAGGCATAGGAAAGCAACCATGAGACGTTTATGGACTGGCCCGCGCCCGGGTAGCTGACTGGCGATCGCCAGGGGCCCGCAAAATGTACCAGATATTAAGAGGGGAGGGAGCAAACATTATCCGAGGCCTCGGGCGACGCTTTCGCCAGGGGCTCTGAAGTGAGCCAGTCTGGCCGTACGTTTATCAGTTTCGAAGGAATTGTCCCACTGAACCAAACTGAATTAAGGAGCACCCAACTGTACAACTTCGTCCCTACTATCACATGTGCCTGTCGTCACTACTTTGATAAAGGCCATTGGATGAAAAGTCTGGTGCTTGCAGTGAGTGAAGATCGCAAGATTTGATGTTCCCTGCTGGCTCGACAGGAAATAAAGAGGACTAGGTACAATTTTATGTTCTATGCATTTTTCCCAAAAAATAGCCCAATATTTGAGAAGGTACAGTCAATTTCATCAATTTGTTGTGTGATGGTGAAAAACGCTGTGATCACCTTCTCAACATCAACAACAGCCAGTGGCGTATACAGGATATGAACAAGGAGAGGGGGAGGGGGGGATATGAGCAGAAGTATTGCTCGTAAGTAGAAAAATTTCAATTCCATCTCACTTCTCTCCTACAGCCCTACCGCAAAAAAGAAAATTTAAAGGCCAGTGGGGAACCCGCAACCTCCCGCACTGGCGATCACGTTGGCGCAAAAGTGCCCCCTCAGAGAATGAGTTGGCTGGGCTCTTCTCAGTATACTGTATACTAGGCCTGATAATATAATGAAGGCTGGAAGTTGAAATTTCTCCGTCCCTGGAGTAGCTCAAGGTCAAGGTCATTGACGACGTCATAGAGTATCCCGGCTGGAAGTTGAAACTTAATGACAATAAATTTATTTTTACAAAACCGCTGAATTTATAATATACGAAAAAAAAAAAATAAATAAAATAAATAAATAAAATTTGCGCGAGCGCTTTCGATCAAAAGATCATCTTCAAGCGACGGAAGTTTCAGAACTGAAGAGGTACAAAAGAGGCGGTGAGAGAGAACAGAGAGATGAATCGGTACCGGTAGTTACAGGAAGAAATGTTAGATAAGGTGGATTACGAATATACTATTTCAGCGAGCTCCGCCGTGGGAATATAATTATTGATGACCTCATACTGCGGGTTATTGCAGTGTCGAATAATTTCGATAGTTTCTAAAGCTATACGTTTCCTCTCGTCATGTTCCTCAAGAAGGAAGGAGACGTTCACTTCATCAATAGGATGACCGGACTGTAGTAAATGGTCCGCAAAGGCTGATTTTCCACTCTCTTTCCCTTGTCTTTTCTTCTCATAAGAAGTGATATGTTCATTTAACCTGACAATTAAACGACGTCCAGTTTCACCTATGTAAGTAGCTGTACAGCTACCACATTTTAATCTGTAAACTCCACTGCGCTCGTGTCGTGGGATGGGGTCTTTTTGTTTACAGAATAAATGCCTGAGGGTATTGAGGTTGTAGAAAGCTGGACGATAACCGATGGGGCGAATAATACGATTAAGTCGATGAGATAGACTTCCCAGAAATGGTAGACGAATCCATTTCTCCTTTTTACGAGGATGGTCTCTGGGGAGTGAGGTGGTACTATCGAGAGCACGAGAGATGTGCCTTCTTGAGGAACATGACGAGAGGAAACGTATAGCTTTAGAAACTATCGAAATTATTCGACACTGCAATAACCTGCAGTATGAGGTCATCAATAATTATATTCCCACGGCGGAGCTCGCTGAAATAGTATATTCGTAATCCACCTTATCTAACATTTCTTCCTGTAACTACCGGTACCGATTCATCTCTCTGTTCTCTCTCACCGCCTCTTTTGTACCTCTTCAGTTCTGAAACTTCCGTCGCTTGAAGATGATCTTTTGATCGAAAGCGCTCGCGCAAATTTTATTTATTTATTTTATTTTATTTTTTTTCGTATATTATAAATTCTGCGGTTTTGTAAAAATAAATTTATTGTCATTAAATGATAATGTGCCGTACCTTAGAGGAGAAAATTAATTCTGGAAGTTGAAATTTGTTCAAGTCCCTAAAGTAGGTCAAGGTCATTGATGACGTCATAAAGTGCCACATGTCACATCACGCAGTCCTCAGAAACTCCCGGACGCGGACACTTTCTGAGGATGTCATCCCCCTAACAAAATGGAAAGTCGAAATTCTCCAAATCCCTAAAGTAGGTCAAGGTCATTGATGACGTCATAAAGCGTCACACGACACGTCACGTCACGCAGTTCACAGAAACTTCCGGACGCGGACGTTTTCTTAGGATGTAATCCCCCTAACAAAATGGATGGTGGGTTCCCTGCTAAAAAAACATCCCCCCCTCTGGATACGCCACTGACAACAGTGCCCCTACAGATGGTTTTATATTAGTGTATTGCGGCCAGCTGAAAGCTAAAAACCAAATTCAACCAAATTTTTACTGATAAGAGCAAAGCTAAAAGCCAGCTTTATTTAAACTTTTTAATGCCAAATGCTAAAATAAGCCAAATTTTTTAATTTTTCGCAAAAGAGGAATAAAAGCGCACGAAGAATCAGAGATTTTCAGAAATATCTTATATTCCTACCTCAGTCACTGGCAAAGATACAGCGGCTCAGCAGCAAAGTCTGCAAAGTCATCCATCCAGTCATTGTGAACACAAGCAGGAGAATAGGTGTTGTTCGAAGGTGTAACAAAGCTCCAATTCTCCTGATTGTTTCTTTTGTACAAACAACCCTGCTTGAGATTAATCAGCAAAAAACCAGCTATTAAGCTAGGAGCCAGCTGAATTTTGGGTATTGCACTTAGACCATATAGTAACATAGACCGCCGATTGTGATAAGAAGTACGTCGGAAGACTGGAAGCCAGAAATAAGAATGTGGGCTTTTATCAGTAACAGCGTTAAATGTAGCGAAATGTCTATTTGAAAACCCACCGGCTTATTTCTAGCCTCCAGTCTTCCGATAACTGATAACGTTGTTTACACATTGTATCGGCGGTCTATGTTACTATATGGTCTAAGGTATTGCATCAAGCATATTGTGTGAAAAAAGAATCATCTTCCATAAGAAACCTTGTTAAATTGGCGCTTTTCAAATTTTCAATGAACATCATGCGGAAAAAAAATCAGTAACTAAATCACCCTGTCTCAGTTTTCAATTTTGCCGATCGTAGCGCTCCTAGCGAGCGACCAGCGCGAACAACGTAGGCCTGCGTTGGCTGCTCACTGGCTTTGTGACTGCCTGACAAAATACCGACGCTTTTGTTTACGTTGTTTCGTTCGGCGAGTTTATCATCAACGAACTCATCGAATTGAGTTGTACAAGTTAGAAAAATCGAGGAAAAGGAAAATGAATTTAAATCCGGTAAGTATATTATGTATCATTTACGTAATAATAGGCATTCGAATGATCAGTTGAGATACAAGAACTAACTTAAACGTTTAAATGGTAGTTTCTATACCTACGGAGGTAAGTATTCATCGATTGACAGAACTCCATTCTTACTTATTCATTTTCAACAATATTTATTCATAAGCATGTTATTTTCATTTTGTCTTTCCATTAATTTGATACTAATTGAACCCGCTAGTAAGCTAAAAAGCTAATTATTATGCGTTGTTATATTATATTTTCTCCCATGTAAGTCTGTCGATTCCGAAAATCATTAGACTCACGATCTCTGAAAAACAGTTCGTTCTGAATCGACTTTCTTACAGCTTCTGTAGGACATTTTAATCCGCGATTATTACCTACGCGTAAGCCTCAGTGTTTATTTTTGTGTTTGTTTTTCGTTGTTTTAGAAAAAATAGTAGTTAAATAATGGCGTCTCCTCGTTTTTCGGGACCTCCTATGCGTCAATACGGAGGTCCGAATTATTCGGTAAGTTGAAGTCTTGGAGAAGAAATCTGAAGTAATTTTGTAGCTGTTTCTTTTACAGCGTATCATTTCTATTATTATTTTCGCGACTAAGCTGTAGTTGCATTGACGAGTATTTCGATGCGGTTTTACCAGACTTTCAGCCCGAACACTTTCAATAAATTCGATGTAATCAATAGATGTATATTTTGTTTTTCAAGATGCCTCAGAGACCGAGTGGTTACCCACCCGTGAGACATGGAGGCAGTAACAGCCAAAAGAGTGCTCCGCCAGCGCCACCCAATAAAACGTAAGTTTGAAACGGATTTTCGTATGTACTTTACGATGGATCGATCAATTGATAAAGAATTTTTTTCAGCGATTTTCCTCATTCAAGTAGTGGTGGTGTGAGCAAGAAGAAAAAGAAATTAGCGGATAAAATTCTCCCACTAAAAGTGAGAGATTTAGTTCCAGAATCGCAGGCGTATATGGATTTATTAGCGTTCGAAAGAAAGCTCGATTCTACCATTATGCGAAAAAGGCTCGATATCCAAGTTGGTATTCCAAAATATAAGTGTAGTATTCCACGTAATCGGTTGTTAATCGATCTGATATCGTTGTGCAGGAAGCGCTAAAGAGACCTATGAAACAGAAACGAAAATTACGTATCTTCATATCGAATACTTTTTACCCAGCCAAGGAACCTGGAGAAAGTGGAGCCCAAGAGGAAGGAAGCGTAGCTTCGTGGGAATTACGTGTCGAAGGACGTCTCCTGGAAGACGCGAAAAATGATCCTAACAAAGTACGAGCGCATCATTCTATTCTGTTTTTTCCCGCTCGACTATCGTTCCAATTCAAAATTCTTTCCGTTTTTCAGGTAAAACGAAAATTTTCTTCGTTTTTCAAATCTTTGGTCATTGAATTGGATAAGGATTTGTACGGACCTGATAACCATCTAGTTGAATGGCATAGAACTGCCACAACTCAAGAGACGGATGGATTCCAGGTATTCGATCGAATATATCTTGTTCTATAATTCTGGTGTTGAATCTAATTCGAAGTATTTTTTCGTAGGTCAAGAGGCCTGGAGATAAGAATGTGCGGTGTACGATCCTCTTGCTGTTGGATTACCAGCCTTTACAGTTTAAACTTGATCCTCGATTAGCCCGTCTTCTGGGTGTGCATACCCAAACTAGGCCTGTTATTATAAGCGCTTTGTGGCAGTACATAAAAACGCATAAATTACAGGTAAGACATTCTTAACTAGTATTAGTATGTATCAAAATTATACTGTCATCATCGAATACTTGAGAGAAAATTGCCTTTTTTCATAATCTTCTGAAGTCGGCACCTCTGATTTAGTTTTGACATTGTTGCAGGATTCGAACGAACGCGAATATATCAATTGCGATAAGTATCTGGAACAAATATTCTCCTGTCCAAGAATGAAATTCGCTGAAATTCCTCAACGGTTGAATCCGTTACTACACCCACCCGATCCGATCGTTATTAATCATGTTATAAGGTGAGCTATAGTTGCGATCTCAGCTCTGCGATGTCACGTTTTTTACTTTTGTCTGTCATGTGTAGACGAGAATAACAATATCTTAATTATAGTAATGTTTCCAGCGTGGAAGGCGTCGAACAGAAACAGACAGCTTGTTACGATATTGACGTCGAAGTGGATGATACGCTAAAAGCGCAGATGAATAATTTTCTTTTGTCAACGGCTAGTCAACAAGAAATACAAAGCCTGGACAACAAAATACACGAGACCGTTGAGACGATCAATCAGTTGAAGACGAATCGCGAATTCTTCCTTAGCTTTGCCAAAGATCCGCAGCAATTCATTAATAAGTGGATAATTTCACAAACCAGGGACTTGAAGGTAGGCTGCAATTTCTTTTGGTCGATAATTTACGAATATATTTTTCAATGCTGTTCATTTTACAGACGATGACAGATGTGGTTGGTAATCCGGAGGAAGAACGGCGAGCCGAATTCTATCATCAGAACTGGTCGCAGGAGGCCGTTTGTAGATATTTCTATACCAAAGTGCAGCAGAAGAGAGCGGAACTAGAACAAGCTCTGAATATTCGAAACGCGTGAAAGGGTGGTGGAAGTTGACCAAATATTTGATTTTTAATAACATTAATATAATTTGTACTCATTCCATGTGCGTGTTTCTTATTTTCTGTCGTACCTATTTATTATTTTGTGAATAAACGTACGTTTCAGAAGTGGTTACGTTAAATTTGCCTTTTATTTTTTACGGGTATTCACATTGCCCAATGATCAACATTCGAACCTTCCTTGGAACTTGAATCTGCAATCCTGTTTCTAGAATTGGAGGGACACCAAAACATACGTCTGGGTCTGTGTGTGCGTTCGACCACGGCCTACTTTATATAAGGCCGTAATGCAGCGATGTCACAACGTCGCACTTGAAAAGAAGTGGATACAGATTTACACGTAGACTCATGGGAAAAAGTGAGAAAAAACCAAAGTTTTGATTCGTACGCAATTAAAACGCTGTTTTTGAAAAAAATGAGGAGAATATAACTTGAAGAGCAAACAATTCTCTATTTTTGAAGCCCTATTTCAGTAAAATTGGTGCAGTATAAGAGAAGTTATCATCGTTTTAAAATTAAAAATCGGATAGGGGACGAAGTGCGGTACAGTTTCACTGTCGTTGCACCGCACCGATGAACGTGAACCGCCCCGAAACGTAACTGATAACAATCCACATGCGCGCTGTTGTCATTTTCTAAATTACGGCCTTATATAAAGTAGGCCGTGGTTCGACTTTGAATCGACCTTAAATTGTTGAAATCTTTGATTCTCACTTGTCAACTTTGTTACCGAATTGACACAGAGTCTTGCAGCCAGAAATTTCAGCTATGGCTTTTGGCCGAAACTTAATAACTTGGAAAAATTGGCTTTCAGCTTTTGGATTTTGGAAAATTTAGCTGGCTTTTAGCTCAATTCGACTGGCTCATTCAGCTGATTTTTGTTTGATCAATTTTCTGAAGAAAAGTTGGTTCAAACAAAACAATCAGGAGAATTGGGGCTTTGAAACATCTGTAGACAGTACTTATTTTCCAGATTTTATTCATCTTTATCATTATTAGATGGTAACACTGCAGGCTTTTATGTTGAACCTTGAACAGCTGAACTGGACTGCTGCTATGACTTTTGGCTTAAACTTACGATATTGAAAAATTGGCTTTCAGCTTTTGGATTTTGGAAAATTTAGCTGCCCTCTAGCTCAATTTGACCGGCTCATTCCGCTGATTTTTGTCTAATCAATTTTCTGGAGGAGAATTGGGACTCTGTCACTTCTGTGGACAATCAATACCTATAGGTATATTCATTGTGTTCATCTCCATTCGATGATTGCACTACAGGCTTTTACGCTGAACAGCTGAACTGAACCGGAACAAATCTGCTGTACAATATTTTGATGGGCAATAGTTGATAGTTTCATGCTATCGATAGTCCCAAAAGTTTTTTTAAAAACTATCGATATCTCAGATAAAAAACGTCAATCAGGAGAAACATACCTATACTACTAGTAGGATGGATTCCATTCTCCTGATCGTTTTCTTCAAAAAGCCCCTCAAGGAATTCATTTTACTATTTTAGTGTAACATGATGGTGACGGCCAGGAAATAAAAAGTGATGCCACAACTGGTACCGCCTAACTGATCCTAATACTAGAACTGGCGCAAATTGCAAGAAAATTTTTTTGATTTTGAATATTAAGTATTCAAACATTAATTGGATATAAATTAATTTTTAATTTTGAATTTAAAATGAATGAATTATTTAAAATTATAATTAATAAAAAATTTATTGAAAGAATTATTTGTAAAATCAAAAATGAGAATCAAAATTATTATTTAGTAGGTATTAGATATGAGTTGAAATTTTTAGATTGGATAAATTCATAGTTTCAAAGTCATTGATTACCTAAAGTTTTAATATTTAAAATATTAATTTTTATTTAATTATTAGAAAATAATAAATCAATAGAAATGTTAAATTTAAATTTATTATTTTATTATTATATTCAAATAGTTCATTATTAATAAATTAATTTTTATTAATTTGATTTATATTTATTTATTTTAGAATAATTTTTCAATTAAATTTATATTTTTAGTTAATAATTATTTTTTAATAATTTTTTTGCTCGATTTTTATAAAAGTTTTTAAAATTTAAATTTTGAAAAATTAGATATTTTAATAAAATTAAATAAAAAATTTTGAATTCTATATAACTTATTCAATATATTTGACCCATTAAATAAAGACATTAGAAATAATTATTTAATAGTTTTATTAATTTTTATTTACGGTGAACGGTGAACGGTCAACTATTTGACAGTCCGGTTCCTTTCTCTTCAGTAGTAAATTCCCAGCAATTTTGTGACCTTGGAAAGAAGACAAAAAATTTTCCAACTATTGATAGTTTCCGGTGTTTTCCAAACTATCGACGATGTTATCGCCGTCGGTTTTTTACATAAGTATGGTTTTTCCCGATAGTTTTTGTGAAAAACAATCGATAGTATCGATAGTTTATCGATCGTTCCCAACACTACTGTTCAAAATAGGATGGAAGTATCTGCTAGAGTATTGCAGATAGTTGAAAACTATATTCAGGCAAATTTTTGCTTATAAAATCAAAGCTAAAAGTCAGCTTTCTAAACCAACAGCTGAAATAAGCCAAATCTTTTAGCATTCTAACATTTCCAATTTTTTGCAGACTGGGAAAACTTAGCATAAGGAACCAAGGATTCTAAGCAATATCTCCCGTTTTCACCAGAATCACAGATAAAAATACAGCGCCGCAGCATTGAAGTCTGCAGTCATCCATTGAGTCAATGTGAACACAAGCCGGAGAATAGGTATCTTTCAGAAGTGTAACAAAGACCCAATTCTCCTGATTGTTTCTTCTAATCTACACACAAATTGAGCTAAAAATCAGCTAAATTAGGCCTGCCAAATGAAGCCGGAAGCCAGCTGAATTTTTCAGAGAGCCAGAAATCATTGTCTTCAAGGTTGTAAGTCTAAGCCAAAAGCCAAAGCTTAAATTTTCGGCCGCAGTAGTCTGGTATGTACATAATATCCACAATTAGTGGACAGTGATCCTTCAACCCTTTTTGACATGTTTCATGTCTTTACTCCGCCCTGACCTCTCCTCCCTTCACCCTACCCTGCGCGTGCCCCCCGTCACCCTCGGTACTCCGTGAGTGAGCTATGTACTAGCTTCATGACGGCTTTATACTAGCTTTGTGCTAGGATTTTACAAGTTCTAAACTAGACCCAAGACCCATAATAGAATAGAGAAGACCCTCTCCCCAGGATTTTCCTAGTCTTGAACTAGCCTCCCGATTGAAGTGGACCTTAACTTATAGTAGGTTCAGCCTTCTTTATATAGGCCTGAACGTACAGTAAATTAGATCATTGACTATACACGTACCAGACAAATACTCGCATTGTTAAAAAAGTTGTCACTTTGAAGGATACTGACACCAGAGTGTGCTGCGTGTCAATACATTGGAGTAAGAGAAAGGGAAAGATGTTCTGTCTCTTTCACTCTGCTGGTTAACACGCAGCACACTCTGGTGTCAGTATCCTTCAAAGTGACAACTTTTTCAACAATGCGAGTATTTGTCTGATACGTGTATAGTCAATGATTAGACCAAGAAGGTGGTAAGTCTGAGACCAGAGCTTCTTCTAGACCTGGCTTTAAACTAGGTGTAGGCTTACTAGGATTTCAACAGTCCTAAACTAGAATTAATAATAAATGTAAAAGACCTCCCCCCCCCCCTCTCCGCCTAGGAACTAGACTTATACTAGACCAAGGAGGGGGACGAAAGAGCGAAGCGAGTGAACCTAAAAGCTGTTAGCTTGGAATATTTCAAAGTGCACTGGAATACTATTTCAAAGTAGACTAGTACTAGACCAAGAAGGGGGTGAAAGAGCGGAGCTAGTGAGCCCCCTAAAAGCTATAAGCTTGGAATATTTCAAAGTAGGCTTATACCAGACCAAGGATAGGGGCGAATCAGCGAAGCAAGTGAGCCAACTAACAGCTATTATATGAAAATATTCCAAACTAGACACAAGGAGAGCAAGGAAGGGAGTGAACAAGCGGATCGAATGAGCCCCTCTAAAGCTTCTTGCTTGAAATTCTTCAAAATGGCCTTCTACCAACCGGAGGAGTGGGCGAACAAGCGGAGTGAATGAGCTCCCCAAAAGCTACTGGCTTGAAATACCCTAACTGGAACTATACACCGCACTGGTAGAACTAGCCCTCAGACCTCACATGTGAGCCCTTCAACGACTCCTGGCGCGACACAAATCAACTGCTAGATCCATTATCTATACCTGCGAGAAGAACATGACGCTACTTGAGGACCAACAGTTGAGGCCCCAAGAAGTGTCTACAGATGGTAATCTCTGGGCATTGATGGGGCCAGAAGCTTTTCATAAGGGGAAGCACTAAGAAAATGCTGTACACTCGAGGAACCAGGAGTAGAATTCATCCATCCAGCTTGGTCTATCGAGTAAAGTTTGACTCCTTGACTCTAAAGTTTTGTTCAAATTTCAGTACCCTTCGACAAAGATGTTCACAGACAATGGAGACTACGATCGATGTTGTTTTTCTCGTGACGCTTGGCAGTTGAACTTGAACAACGTTAACTCTTATTTATTGACGTGTCAACGGTATAAATAAATGATATCAAAAATAGATAAGTAGAAAGAAATTACTACGCTGAGACCTCTAACGAAATGCTACTGAGAACACGACTTACAAAAGACGCGAACTCGATCCGAGTTAGTTAAATTTGAGAAACGTTACATCGGGTAGCGTTACGGATTTGTCACTTCAATAAAGAGAAATGACACAAAAAATGCCGTTTGACTCCGTATGTGGAAAATTTTACCACGTACAAAGAATACGACGAGTGCTGCGGTTGATAAAGCGTGTCAGCCTGCCTGCCTAAGAAATATACACACTGGCTGTATGTTGTAGAGGTGTGCAATATGATAATATTTGTTTACATTTCAAGCATTAGCATATTGTCCAAACGAATTTTGTAGTTTGACGAGTGAATGTAATTCGTTCAGAGTGAAAACACATCATGTGATGGAAATACACTATATAAAGATATATCATATTAGACTGGAGGGTATTCGTCGTACGAGGAAAATATTATTATGCGTTACGTTCGCGCATTTTTTGTATTTCATTTCATTTTTGTCCTTCTACCAGTTTTCGACGCATTAAAAATTCAACGACAACTTTTATGAAATTCTAAATATAAGAAGCTTCATTCGTAGGGGAATATTAGTTTAGTCGCAAAGAACTTTTGCATATAGACTGACGTATAAGTTGAAAGGTGTTCTTTGACGAATTGGTGAAAGTAGAGTATATGGTGTCTAGATTCGATGTTAAGAAATAAAGTATTCTTGCGATTGTGAATAAAAGACGAGAATAGGATTTTAAAGGACTATATAAATTTCTTAGCCCTTTCTATACTCAATCCGTGGAGCAATCTTCGTTGGCCGTGCTGTTGAGAGCGGACATAATAGAATCTCGTTACTGAGAAAAGTTCTGTATTTCCAACTTTCCTACCAGGTACTACTAATGCTGGGTACATCGCGGCTCCGATTTTTGACCGCCATCGTTCCCAGTCTTTCTATGGATCTTCCGGGATTCCTCGTCTCTATTCCCACGGACCAGCTCTTCCTTGGTCTTCCTCTACTATAGTATTTCTTCCTCAAGAGTTCGCTCGATCCTCATAATTGCTCGTATCCTCTGAGCAATCAATCACCACTGTCGTCTCGAGGAACAGTTTGAAGCAACTGCTCATCTTGAGTCGCCGCAATAATCCGAAGGTGTTGAAGTTTACTAGCGAAATCTTTTACTGAAATTCAGAGCTTTCATCATCACATATAAATACTCGATGACTATGGCGAAGCTACGGGTGGGCTGGGGTGGGCAAGAGTCTACCTGAAAAAAATTTCGCCTTCGCTATAGTCCACTTTAAAAAATTGGACGGTGATCTAGAATGAATGAAACTGAAGAAATCTTGAACTTCCATTTCGCTATGCAAATATAATTAAAATTGGGCAAGGAAAAAACTCGCAAGTAGCCGCGGCCCATGCGACAGTTTTGATCAGTATTGGCTCACCTGGCCCACGCTAAAAACAAAAGCTAGCTTCGCCTATGCTCGATGAGCATGCGACCTTACCTAGTTCAGGAATCTTTAGTCTAGAGAATACTAGTATTATGAGATTTTGTGCAAACATCTATACAGCTGTTGTGTGGTACAAACAGTCAAGTACCGAAATGAAATACATTTGTGCTTATTTTCACAGCACATGTCTGTTTAAATTCACCTTGCTCTCACCTCAAAATTTCCATCATTGGAGCACATCCCATGAATACTTTCACTTTTATCTTTGTAGGATTGATATGGTCTACTCTGTTCTCGAATTACCTATCGATGAAACAGTAAGTATTTTCAAACCTTAACCACTCTAGGTTCTCTTCAAATTTTGAATTAGATCGTCTCAGCAGGGATTCGTCTTCGAGAACGGGGGCGTACGAGTATGAGTGTGCACGCACAACCAAATTGATCTCCATTAAACCGTACCTCCGGCACCGGCATCCACCCTTTAGGGCACTGCGTTGGTAGTCCGAAGGGCTTGAATTGAGAGTGGCCTGGATCCTTTTTCTCCTTGAGTTTCACGCGCTGTGCAATGCCCGTCAATGAGACCACTATTGACCGAGGGAGCGCTCAGCACTAAATCTGGAATTCAATTGGTCATTTACCATGGACGCACGTGTATCAAGTCCTCCACCAGGGCTCTTAGTCATCACTGGGAGCTCACTAAGAGCTCACCAGTTGTGCATTGCAGCTCTGGCTTTTCAGGCGGGGCTGTTTCCTTCTCCTCTTCTTCTTCTTCTTCTTCTTTGATGTGGCGTTTTTTTGCCCTTCCTTCTTGTTGGCACTTTCTCCTGAGCGCCCTGCATTAGATATGCTGGTGTTGGTGTTGGTCTTAAACAGCAGCAGGAGCAGCATGGGGAATGGTACAGGTAGATGTGAGAGGCCATAACGTGACTGTACATCCGCCGCACCCATTCCGCTTTCATTTTCTTCTTTGACATAAGTTCACATGTCCAGCCTTAGGACTCCTCGAATACCTCTCATAGCTATCGTCAATAACTTCTCTTCCATCCCCACCATCCATAACATCTTCTCCTACCGCCACGCTTGCAATCTCTCATCAAGTATCCAAGTTTTTCTACCGAGCCTCGTTTACACGAGGCGCCAAGTCAATCGCTTGGAATTGAAAGTCGCTAGGTTCTTAGCGTCTAGTCGCAAAAGATATGCGAATGGTTTGCCTGGCCGTTGCCTCCCCCTCCCCTTTCCCCAGTAGCTTGGTCACCCGTATTTGAACGAAGCCTAACCAAAATGAAAATAATAAGAATCTTCTCTGTGTCATGCTGTGTAGTTGTGTGAAAACCATCAAATTTTCGTACTCTATACTCACCTTTTGTCCATTGGATTCTTCTTTGCAGATTTTTCCAACCAGTGTGTCAAATGCCAGAATTCAATTTCGTCAATTTATGCTCAGAAATCTCAAAATCAGAAACGTACCGCGACAAATATTCAACATTGGAAACCGAAAGCATTAGCAAAGGATGCAATGATTATGACATCTATTTACCGTCAGACGTGTATGTCACGGAAGTCAACACAGTGTCAACTAGAGGTTGTCCCAGCGAACCAAAATTGTTTTTATCCGATGGCTCGTACAAATATTCAGCGTCTGTTTATCGACCCTATGGAAGTGATGGGTTGGAACTGATCACTGAAGTCCATGAATTAAAAAGTTTGGGTTATAAGGAAGGAAGTCAGAGTCGTTCCTACAAAACTAGGTACAGTGATTTGAATAAATTGACGTCAAAAGTTTGATTGGAAAATTACTAGGGTAGGGATAGGTCATATCAAGTTGTAGAAGTCGAAAGGTCGAAAATTTTCCGCCCCCCTCCTATCATAATGTATGGCTGAAAGGTCGGTATAGCTCCTTCAGTTACGTAGATATGCAATGCTCGATATACAAATTGACTTAGCCCCGTCAGTGAGCCTGATATGCAGCGCTCTAAACGCCATAAGACTCAGAATTTTCTTCCAAGGTACCCCTAAAAATAGGTTTCCTGCCTTGTTAAAGAAGCCGTGTTAACAAGGAACCTGTTTCATCGGAAGGGGGGGGGGGAGTTCGTTGGCTGGCAAAGTTGAAAGTTCTATAAGTCCCCCTCCTATCATTTATAGCTCGGAGATTGGTGTAGCTCCTTCAAATAACTAGGTGTGCAAAGCTTCATACACCAATTTACTTGGCCCCTTCAATGAGTCAAATATGCAATGCTTCAAACACCACCTCTTCAATACATTCCAAGTCCCTTTTGTATCATCTTGCAGCACTGATGCCCTGATTAAAATAGCTTCTTCAAGTAACTAGGAATGCAATGCTCCATACACCAATTGTCGTAGCCCCTTCAATGAGCCAGGTATACGACGTTTCAAACACTATAAAACTTATAGAACAAGTTTCCTGCCTCCCCTCATTTAACTTTACCAGAGAATCGGTGTTAACAAGGAAACTGTTCCAGCGAAGGGGGACGTCCGTCAGCCGGCCAGCAAAATTGAAAGTTGTATGTCTCCCTCCTATCATTTATAGCTCGGAGATTGGTGTAGCCCCTTCAAATAAGCAGGTATATTATTAGCCTGTTTTGCCGTTTAAACCTGCGGCCAGGTTTTTGATAGCTGGTTAGGGACGTGAGAACTGTTGCCTTAGGCGGCTTCCGAACGCGAAGATGCAATGCACAGAACGTAACCACTGCTACCGATGCCCCAGTAATAAGTGACCCTTTCCCAGCTATTTCACCTAGCAGTAGCTCTGCTGACTCGAGCTTGGAACGCCGCTGTACTACGACTGCTTGAGTCTTCCACGGCCACTTCTAGGATAGGCTATCCGGTCTAGTCAAGCCCTTCCCCTGAGTTCATAAGGTACTTGCCTCGGTTAAACCTCCCTCTCATGACCTGACCTCTCACCGGGATTACTACTGCGACCTTTTATCAGTTGCCTGGCATTTGGTAGCCAAGTGAGGATGAGATTGGAGAGGCTAAGGGGTCCTGGTGACCATATCTCGGGGCTACCCCCTTATTATCATTAGCATATGACCTACTGAAAATTTCCTTCCTACTGACTCTTCATGTATCTCGGCTCGAGGGACAAGATCTTGATTTTTATTAGCTAGAAAACCTTTCATACGAACGCAATTCTTATAATTCATCTTCAGAAAAGAACATCAACACATCAACTAAAATAATGCGTGCTCTCTTTTTAGTCCCAAAAAAGTTTCCGTCGTGAAGATGCTAGAAAACAGATTTGTGCGCCTATGCGAGGAGATACTTACCAAATCAACATTCAGCAATTACTCAATCAACGCTCAGGGTAATTTGATGGATTGTCAAAAATTCAGAATCTTCCAGTTTGATGCAAAAGGTAGACCAATAGTCGATAGAGTGAAGGCTCGCGGTTGTCCAACCAATCCACCGTTGTTTCTATCCGACGGTCCTCAAAAACATTCAATTTTTTTCTACCAACCAATCGAGGGAGGCCTTCTACGCGTAGATGTTGTGAAAAATCTGAAAACTCTTGGTTTCAGAGCGCTCATGAAAGTTGAACCCTCGTCGATAAGGTGTGGCATGCAACTCGATTTCAATGTGAACAAAATTTTCTTATTGATAATTGTTGATATTTTTTCAGCCATTTGGATTCGATCTACATGATGCACCCGTCGCGATTCATACTTCTGTGCGATGAAATCTTGAATTTACCAGAGTTTGAAATATATTCTTGAAATTTAGAAGCGTCTTACGAGGAGGTCCTTGAATATAATGTTTATTTACCTCCATCATATCGAATTGGCGCGCGCGAGTGTCCCACCAGGCCAAAAATTTTTCTGTCTGAAGGACCAGCACGGTATTCTTCGTTCGTGCACGTGCCCACGGACTCGGGACTCTTACGAATCGATGAAGTGAACAAACTGAAGGCTTTTTCCGATGATCATTTATTTTCTGCTTCTTCGGAGTGAGTATTTTTATTTCTCACCCTCCCCCTCCCCCATATGAAACAAAGTCTCTGTTGGAAAGAGAGAGAGAGGGGAGGGATGCGTTCTTTTACCTGTGACATTAGGTAACCTGATTCTTTTCCCTCGGGATCTCAGTTCTTCATAATATGTCCAGCTCGAAGTTCAAAACCACCCCCTTGCAAATCCCCTGGTTTAGATGGACGCCCAAAATTTTGTAAACATCTTCTCTTTTTCATATGAGTTATTCGAAGGTTAAATTTCAAAATATGTCTGACAGCTCTTGCACATTTCTTGAAAATACATTTCTCTGTTTAGTCCCCATCTTGCTGCAAGATGATGGATGACAAACGCCAGACATGTTTCTCAGGGAAGACAACCCATCCTGTAATGTTTCTCGGGGATCCCTGATGATAAAACTCAATCGAAGTCCAGCAGATTCCTCATATGCTTTATGTATACCACCAAATTTATAATAATCATTGTAATTTTTTCTAGAGAGGACTCTGAAATTCCAGAAGAAGATGACGATGAAGCTTCGGAAGCAGATTCTGAAACACCACAAGTGGATTTCAATTACGCTCTTGTGATGCGAGAAACATTATTCTATAAGCTGTGCAGAGATATCGTAAATTTTCCTAGATTTTCTTCCGTTTACGCGATAAAATTCAACCTCAGAAGCGAAGTTTACATGGAGTGGGACGTTTATTCGTCGGATGAGAATAGCGTTATCGGTCGAACTGCTGTCCGGCTCTGCCCTACTGAGCCAAAACTATTTCTGTCAAAAGGAACCAACAAATATTCGGTTCGTGTTTATCGTAGAGCCTCCAAAGGACTAGTTGAAATTTTCGAAGCTAAAAATTTGCCCGTTTTGGGCTTCAAGAGACCCAAAATTAAACCAAAGACGTCTTCGATTGGATAATTTTAAGTGTAGATAAAATTGAGCTTACTCTTGAAACGTTTTATTTCATAGCAAAGATCCATCTCAGAGGGTAGTTACCATACAATATACCACGCGATTCCGTAAAAATTATGAGGATGTACGAATTTTTGTTTGATTGTTCTGTCCGGGCCATGAGCTCGACTGCAATACAGTGAAATACCTTAGGATCGACTTTTTCCTGGCTCCAGGCGCGGACTGGGAGCTATATTCCTACCGGGGGAGTAAATTTAGCCGCTTGACAAGTATCTGGGTGAGGTGGTGGTGTAATAGGGGTAAAATATGCTGGACATGATGCAAAATAATTCAAATTTTGTCTCGAAACCTTCCCGATTTCCCGTACGGCCGGGCCAGTCCGTGCCTGCTTGGCTCAACTCGTTTGACCATCGTTGATATCTCTCTTCGATGATGCTTATAAATTGCATTCGAAATATCTTCTCCTCACAAGACCACATTTTCTGATAAACTTCTATAAATTTGAGGATTACATTCACTCATGAAACGTTCTTTATTTATTACTCTAAGATCCATTTCAGACAGTGCGGTCATTTTTACTCGTACCAGCGCCTAATTAAAATGAATAATGCATTGCCATTATACTCGCATTATTGTAAGAAAGTACGAAGACTAACAAATTGTTCATCTAGATTATGCAAGTGTCATAAATTGCCTGCGTCATGCCTGAAACAAAGTATTTCGATTTTAAAACTAAATACACTTTGGGAATTTCATGAGGGAATGTTGAGAAGAGTACTTTTCTCGTACGTGTTAATGAACACAGTGAACATGCGTCATTTGCTATTAATTCTACTTGTGAATTTGTGTTTAATAATTTCAGCATCAAAATATGATGGTGGGTTATGCTAACGTTTTGTATGAGGAAACTAAGTATTGATTAAAGATTCTAGACCCTGAACTCCTGGAGCTCGTCACGGACGTAAAAGCATCAACGTAAATGGTCACCAAATCACATGATAAGACTTGGCGCGTGAAGTGAGCTAAATTGTAATGAAAGATGATTTTATTAATTAATAATTCCAAACGTATTTTATCGTTCAAAAGTCTTCATTCTACAAAATTCAGAATGATATCAAAGATTGAAGTACATCAATGGTAGAAGGTCGTTTAGATTGACGTTTTTAACGGGGGGAGAAAGGATTTTAATTTTTTCATTCTCGAGGTCATATGTGGAACGAGTCATCCCAACTTTGGGCAAGGTAGTGAAGGTTGAGAAAGACCTAAAAAATGTTCAAAATAAAACTTCGGTCGGATTCCAACAAGTCTTCTCCTGATTTGTTGTATTTTACATGCTCCATCTCGAAGGCCAACTATAGCTGACGGACTTACCTGGTCAAAGCTTGTTTGCCGCTTCTTTTCCCAGAATTGCTTGACCTGAAATAAGCCTATGTGCTGCACAACATCGATGTATTGACTTTATCGATTTTACCGACCACATTGACTTTCTCGGTCGTGAGATCGGAGTCATGTTCCTCCGCCAGTAATCTTCGAGTATTCTGTATGTTAGGCTAATTAGCTGGTGAACTCACTGGCTTCTTCATCCACAGTTTCTTACCATAGTATAAGCCTAATTTACAATACAATAGACTATTCGGAATCCTTCACTCTGCTCGTTCACCTCTCAACCTTTAGTTTAAGGCTAGCGTAATTTACTGAAGGCCTTATACCCTGTATGTTGGACCAGCTAGTTCATTTTGCCTCCTCTATGAGTAGACTATATAACTAATTCTTAGATTACACCCCGAGTAGACCTTCAAGTCCCTTAATTAGGTCAAGGTCGTCGGTGACGTCATTATTACAGAATCATAGAAGGAATTCAAACTAGTGTAGTACACTACGAGCTTTAGGTAAACTCGGTCACTGATGACGTCCTACTACGCTCTGCGTAGAATTTTATCAAATTCTTTACTTAGATCGAGGTCATTGATGACGTCATTGCTGTAGAATCATTAAAGAAATCAAAACTATCAGGTATTAGGATCCATATACTTTGTGTTAGGATAACTAGTTCAGTTCCATCAGGTCAAAGTCACTGACGACGTCACACTAGGTCAACTAACTTATTGATCATGACATTGTTTCAAAATTGTGAAGGAAATCCGAACCAGTGTAGTGCACTAGAAATTTTATGAACTGTAAGTTAAGCCAACTGACTCAGCTCCATTAGTTCAAGGTCACTGATGATGTTGCAACTTGCAATACGCCCTTGGTGGATTTTAACAAGTCTCTTAGATCAAGGTCATGAATGACGTCATTCTGAGAGAATCATGAATGAAGTCCAAATTCGTGTAGTGTACTGGGGATTTATACTCTAGTATATTGGGTTCAATAGTTTAGCTCCATTAGGTCAAAGTCTCTGACAATGTGATATTACGCCTTGCTGGAATTTCATCAGGCTTTCTTGTTAGATTAAGATCATTGATGACGTAATAGTTTCAAAATCATACCCTAAATTAAATCAGTGTAGTGCCCTAGCGGCTTTATAAACTGCATTTTAGGCTAGCTAGCTAAACTTCATTGGTTCGAGGTCACTTATGACGTCCAACCATACCCCAGGTACAATTTTATTGGCTTAGTTCCATCTGTTCAAGGTCACTGTTGGAGTCATACTATGCTCTGGGTGAAACTTTTCCCAGTCTTTAGTCAGATTAAGGTAGGTGATGGCGTCATTGTAACAAAATTTTGAAGAAAGTCCAAACTAAAGTGGTGAACCGGGGATGTCTACGCAGGCCCGTCGAGAGCTCCATTCGGGTCCGGGGTAAGGAACACAGCAGAACCCTCCCCCCAAAATTTTCAACTCCCTCTCTTTGTAAGCCGGGTCCAGGGACAAAATCCTCAGTTACTCTTCCTCTCGTCAGTTCCGACTTTGTGGACCGTGTACAACTAGGATTGGCATGACATGAACTTTTTAGCTTTCTCTAGAGATTTTGTCTGACAACGGCATTTTTGTATTGTTTTGCCCCAAAGACAAATTCGTCTTTGGGTCTCGAGCTATGAATCCTTAAGAACCTGAGAATAGAACTATTTCTGAGGCTCAACTTTGAACCACAAAAGTAACGGCAGTCTGGGTCTGCGCATTTGAGCCTCCTTTGGAGATTTTGTCTGACAAGGGCATTTTTGTATTGTTTTGACCCAATGACGAATTTGTCTTTGTGTCTCGAGCTATGAATCCTTAAGAACCTGAAAATAGAATTATTTCTGAGCCTAAACTTCAAGAGCTCAAGGGTATTTCATGCCTGCATTTAATTTCCTCCACCAGTTTGGTCTGACAAGAAGATTCTCGTCTCTCAGTTATCAAGGAAAAGAATTGAATACTGTAGTCTTTCCTGAGGTGAGACTTGGTGCAGACCCGTCGAAGGCTCTAGTCGGGTCCGGGGTATAGAACACAGCCCCCCCTCCAAGAAAAAATTTTTTCACCCCTCCCATTGTAAACCGGGCCCCTGAAAGAGCCGGGTCCGGGGACTAAATCCCCAGTTTCCCCCTCCTCTCGTCAGGCCTGTTTCTACCTTGTATTTTTGGCTCGCCATTTGATCTCTATTAGGTCAAGGTCACAAACAATGTCATACTACATCTTGGATGAAATTATATCAAGTTTTTTTTTTTAGTCATTGATGACGTCATTGTTTCAAAATCATGGAGGAAGTCCAAGAATTCATTTCTTGTATCATTGGCTCACCAGTTTAGTTCGATCAGGTCAAGGTCACTGACGTTGTGATATCACGCCTTGGGTGGAATCTCATTAATGTGCCTCAATCCGACTAAGGTTTTTGAGTTATTGATGACGTACGATTTATACACTGTATGTTAGGCCTAATAATTTAGTTGCAGTAGAACAAGGTCAATGATGACGTCATGGTAACAAAATCATAAAGGAAGTCCAAACTGGGGTAGTGTACAAAGGATTTATACACTGCACTGCATCTTGGGCTTATTTAGTTTCATCAGTTCAAGGTCACTGATGAAGTCATACTATGTTCTGGGTGAAATTCTACCTAGTTTTTAGTGAGTTGAAGGTCATTAATGACATCATTGTTACAAAATATTGAAGGAAGTCCGAACTAATGTGGTGTGCTGGGGGATTTATACCTTGTATCTTTAGCTTGCTAGTTCGGCTCCATCAGGTCAAGTTCACCGACATGTCTTGAGTGACATTCTATCAAGTTTTTTAGTTTGATCAAGGTCATTGATGACGTCACTGTTTCAAAATGATGAAGAAAATCTGAATTAGTGCAGGACACTAGGGGCTTCAGAACTGAATTTTAGGCTAACAAGCTCAGCTACATCGGGTCAAGGTCACTTGTGACGTAATAACACGCCGCGCCCAAAGTTCTTCATTCAGGTCAAGGTCATTGAAGATGTCATAGTAACAAAATCATAAAGGAGGTCGAAACTGGAGTAGTGTACTGTGGCATTCACTGTATCTTTGCCTCTTTAGTTTAGCTCCATCCGTCCCAAGGTCATTGACGACGCCATACTACACCTTAAGGGCAAGTGGGTGTAGGTTCAAACTCAGTATGTAATTCGCCGTTCCAGAATCATTTTCTCTCCCTGGCTCCATGCGTGTATAAGTCGTGCTTTGGAAACTTAATTAAATTTGCGTCCAGGTCCTTAATTTCCATCAATCTTAGCCCTCTCTAATACTTGTGCGCCATATTCATATAGATTGAGTTCCATTTTCTTGGCCCTGGTCATAAATTTTATTCCCACCTTATTTATTGAAGCATTGATATTTGTAACGAAGATATACTATTCAAAAAATCGCTCAAGTATGGCAATACCGCGGTACCGCTAGCGCTACATTCCTTTCAATTCAAGGTCGCTAATTACTCAACTCTGAAAATTTTGGTCAATCAGTCGTGTCTGCTTGAAATGAAGAACATAGGGGTAACAGGTAAGCAAATTATTTTAAAATAAAAAGAATTTATTACTCCCCAGACTGAAACAAAATTTTCTGAATTTAACACAGTCATTTCAAAACCACAAAATTGTGAAGCAGCATATCTCAGAAAAGGTCCAGCTTTGAATGACACCTATAAATTATGTTTGGTGGTTCAATTCAACGATGGCTTGGCCCATAACACACATGTTAGTACTACAGAAGATGGCCGCGGGTAGGTGTCATCATTGTTCGCTTGAGCACAGATCGATGTCGGAGTGATTCCTTCTCGTTGCTTGCAGATTTCCCGTACAGATCCAGTTATTGTTTTGTAAGGACTCATGCAAAACTGTTGAAAACTGTACGAATTACTTGAGCAGCATGATAATAGTACCTTTCAATGTAATAGTGGTGAGTTAAATGTAGTCTCATGAGTAAACAGATCTGGAAAAGGAGAGATGATCCTTTGTTCGAGACAGGAAGGAGTATATGGCACTGATTTATCCAAAGATTACATCGAAGCTGTTAGACATGTTAGACGGGTTAATCAATCTACCTCGTATAATGCCACCATTTTGAATTGGTTGTTGGATACTTTGGATGACAATTACTACGTGTATACAGGAGCATATACTGACCTATATACTAGGAATCTCACTTATTGCGCACTGTTCATTTCACCTGGTTTTAGTAAGCATCCTTTCTTGTCACATGGGCAGGTAAGTTTCGAATTATGGATTTATTTCTAGATTGTAAATGCTTGGTTAAAAACTGGTCGTTGTATTTATGACTATTTCAGTTTAATGACTTGAAAATTATGTTCGATAAAAATAACCGACGGAGCCGATGGTCCAATCCGCTTGGCTTGCATTCAATTCAAATGCGGACACATTGTAATAATGATGGTTTGTCACTCTTTGTAGGGAAAGGAGTCATTAAGAATGTGGTAACTTAATCTGTTGTCTCTGTAAAATGAATTATAAAATCTATGTGTAAGTTTAGTGTAATTTTTTTAGCCTTGAAAGTTTTTATAACGTGTGCGTTGACATTTCCGACGGCGTGGCTCGTATCTTCATAACCATACCGATGAAATTTCCTGATGAAATTTCCTACAACGTGGCTTACATTTTTGAAGATTTTTCCTACTTCATTCACAATGAAATGAATTAAACTAGCGGGTGCAGACCTTCTCTGGGGCGTATTTATCATTCATTTGATCTGAAAATGCCCCCCCTCCCATCTCGGAATTTCGCATCTTGACTAATGTCATAAATTTGTATACATTTCGTTCAGTTTTGCTCTGCCAAGTTCAAATTTCGTGCACGTATATAGTTTTCCCGTCACATAAATTTGAAATTTAGGGGACTGGAGAAATGCAGTTGCTTTGTCTTTGAATATCGAAGCAACCATCAAAAATTCATCCTTTCGCTACAGAAATTTCAAATTAAGGGGGTTAGAAGAATACATCCCTCTCCATGTATGAATTTTGGATCAAAAATCAGAGTCAAAATGTGTTCAGGAAACATTGCATTTTGTTCATTCATCATTCCACCGCTGCATGTTGTATTAATATTTTAAGGCTCCCTCACGCTGTCTTTCATCTTTGAAATTTCGATCAAAAATCACTCATTATCGTTCAATTACTTCGATTTTATATTTTGAAACCCAGGGTAGTAAAGTTCCCTCTCCCTCCTCGTCGATGAACATTCATGATCGTTTATTGTACAAAGGCTGACTTCCCCTCTTACCACTTGAATGGAATCTTGAGGTCTAAGTGGATTAATTTATTTGTGCTAAATTCGTACTGGAGGGTGCCCTTAAGCTTTGACGAAGAACCCGTTCATTTGGGGGATTTTTTGAAAATTCACCGTGCTCTGTGTGGCGAAAACTGACCTACTAATTGAGGAGTTGAGGCTTCAAACAATTTCGACTTTCGACTTCAAGGCTATTTACGACAGGAGTTGGACTTGGGAAAATTCCATTTATTAACATGCGTGTAATCTCGGCTCACTACTTTGTTTTGGCTCCTTATTTCTTCTTATTACTTTAACTATGGATTCAAAATAAGGAGCCCAGTCACATGTTGTGGAAACAAAATTTCAACTTCCAGCCAGGATGTTTTATGACGTCATCAATGACCTTACTCTTGACCTACTTTAGGAACTTGGCCAGGATGCTTCATGACGTCATCAATGACCTTGACCTTGACCTACTTTCTAGCCAGGATCTTTTATGACGTCATCAATCACCTTACTCTTGACCTACTTTAGGGAGTTGTAAAACTCAACTTCCAGCCAGGATGCTTTATGACGTCATCAATGACCTTGACCTTGACCTACTTTAGAAACTTGGCCAGGATGCTTTATGACGTCATCAACGACCTTACTCTTGACCTACTTTAGGAACTTGAAAAAATTTCAACTTCCAGCCAAGATGCTTTATAACGTCATTAATAGACTTGACCTTGACCTACTTTCCAGCCAGGATGCTTTATGACGTCATCAATGACCTTACTCTTGACTTACTTTAGGGAGTTGGAAAAATTTCAACTCCCAGCCAGGATGCTTCATGACGTCATCAATGACCTTGACCTTGACCTACTTTAGGAACTTGGAAAAATTTCAATTTCCAGCCTTCATTATATTACACGTGATGTCACGTGTGACGCTTTATGACGTCATCAATGACCTTGACCTTAGCCTACTTTAGGGGGAAAAATTTCAATTTCCAGGCTTCATTATACCAGGCATAGCATGCAGTATACTCAGAAGAGCCCTGCCAACTCATTTTCTGAGGGGTCATTTCTGTGCCAACGTGATCTCGAGCGCTGAAGGTTGCGGATTCCCCGCTGCCTTTGCAAACCGGCAATGGCCTCTAATTTTTTGATGAACGTATTTATTTTATCAAAAACAGTGTCCAGCATTTCATTGATTTCCAATAATTTATTGTCGAGAGCCATCCCTTCATTCAGGGGCAATGTGGAATAATGCTGAGTCCTACAGCGTGGGACCAAAAAAAGACCATGTACCCATCCTGTTCTCATAGGTGCAAAAAATACAGCTTCCTCAAGCAGGGTAGGCGAGTCAAACCGACCACAGATCAGGTCCCGCAGTAGTTGGACCAATGCCATATCCCTTCTTACTCTCAACGTTGTGGTTTCGTCCCCCGGTGCCAACTCTCCGTGTGGTATTGACGCGTCATAGTAACCGAAGTTTCTCAGATAAAGATATCTTAGAAACCTTTCCTGTGTTCGCTCCAGGGCGCGAAACTCCGACAGTGTAGGGTACCAAATCACACTCGCACTGTACGAATGAAACCTTAGAGTCCCTACATTCCGAAACAAACTCTCGGAAGTGCCTCATTACCAGACCTAAATTTTGTCCAGCGGATGACAAGGTTCTACTGACGTGTTGTGAGTACCGTAGGTCATACTGTACCTGTTGTGAGAATGACTTGAGCCAAGTGATACATGTGCAGATCTTCTCCAGGAAATATTTTTAGTTTATTTCAACCAAAAAATGGGATTTAAAGAGGTTCTTTTGCCTAAAGCATGCCTGAAGATTTCAATTTCAAAATATGGTCACGGTCGAAGAGTTATCCTACTCTTTGTATATTGAGTAAGCATCTGGACAAAAACTGTGTCGTAGTGACTTGGATGACGAACTTGAGGAAACCAAGACACACTGGTTATAATTTCAGAATGGCCATGAAGTTGATCATAAGGGGAAGGGAATTTGTGCAGCCTTGCCCTTTCTCCATAGTGGAGTGGGTGTGGGTTGCGTAAGCATTTGATTTTGTTTCCTCCAACACCGGAATCGACCCTTTCGAATATAACTTCAATGAGAGGGTAGGGAGATTGCTTGGCTTAATTATTAAAACTGTCATTGCAGGTAAATTCTACGTACTAATTCTGAAAATTTTATGTTCTGCCTGTAAAACCTTAATTTTCCAAGTAATGACACAAAGTATAATTTCGATTTTATCAAGATGACGAGTGGATTTGAAAGAAAATCCTCTTTATGGGGCAAAGCTTGCCTATAAAATGTTCTATATTTTATTGCTGAAATACAGTTTAGATGGTGACATCATTTCTATGCCTGCCAGCGATAGATTAAGAAAAATAGTGTAATTTCTGCCGCGGTACTCTTGCAAATTCATTGAAATTACAAAGCATAAAAAACCATCTGCAAGATTTCATCATTTTCACTTCTGAAAAATCAAAATGAAAATAACTTTGACAGAGTCTGAAGTAAAAATAACTAAAACGCTTCTCGTATAAAAGTGATGTGGTTCTTGATATTTTTCTAATGTTTTTCTCATAAATACTAGCGTAAAATGTGTCACCTGATTCTGGTTTTACTCGTAAATTTGTGCTTCATATCCTCAGCAGTTGAAAATAGTGGTGAGTTATGCCAATTCACTTTATATTGGAAGAAAATTAAGTGAAGGGAGAGGGAATATGGAGGATCTATGCTTAATCATGGAGTCATTATACATCTAAACATGAGTATGCTTAGTTTAATGAAACGCCCTATCTTTTAGGAACACAAAATTACATTGAAAATTGGCCCGAGGTCGGTAATATTCCAGTAACAGCCGCATTAAATTCAATCGATGCCACACCTGCTCATTTTTCCCCTCTAAAATTTTTCGTCAGTGAATCTTGTATACTTCAAATAATGAATATCGGTGTAGCAGGTAAGCTAGTAATTTCATCTACCACCTAATTTCCGAATGTGCGCAATTAAAGTACTTTGTATTTTATTCTAGTCGTTTCGAGGCCTATCGATTGTGAAGCAGTTTTTCTGACCGGAGGCCCAGCACATCATGGCGCGTATAAATTATGTTCAGCTGTTCAATTTAGTGCTGGCGTTTCTCGTAACTCACGTGTCAGTACTACAGAAGATGGGCGGGGGTAAGTTTTTAAAGAATGATGAAAATAATCCTTTCAACAGGGAACCTGTGTCTGTCTAACAAATCCTACCTTAAGTTGGATGAACTTGCAGGAGAGCAAAAGATGCACAATATCCTACAAAGACGAACTTTGTTTTGCTATCAAAATGATGGGAGAGTACCCCAAAAATGACACTTCCGACTTGGGGTAGGGTTTGTTAGATCGTTTCACAAATGAACGGCCCCGGGTTACATCGTCTGGTGAAACGTGGGACTAGGAAAAATTTTTGGAGCCGCAGGGACTTGGATAAATTTGACTTTCCAGCTACATATGATGGGAAAAGGACTTGAACCAATTCCGACTTTCGAGGTTGACACTGCGCGCGAGTGACTTCCATCAAACATGCTTCCTGTTTGCCTCTATCAACTAGGAGAGCTGACGCAAGTTTTCTTCTGAACGATTTGACCTAGAGTAATTCCAACTCGCTGTCCATAGGTTTCCCATGCAGATTCAGCTATGGTTTAGAAAGACCTCTAGCAAAGCTGAGTGCGGGAGCGACCCAGCCAATATGATAATAATTCCATTCAATATAGTCGTCGTGAGTTGAATACAAAATATACTTACGAAGATAAAGAGAGGAGACCCTCAATAATGTTCGACATTTCCTTCTTCGAAACAGCAAGGAGTATATGGTACTCTGATGTCTAAAGTTTATATGCGAGTAGTTGGATTTACTAGCAGAATTAATAATACCGACCACTACAGGGCAAATGTTCTGAATTGGTTGCTGGATACCTTATACGATAATTACTACGTTCATAATGGAACGTTTATCGATGTATTTACTGGAAAAGAAAGGTTTGGCGCATTGTTTATTTCACCTGGCTTCAGTAGGCATGCTTACATTTCATATAAACAGGTTAGTCATAAATTAGGTCCACTGATCCACTTTTAGGAGGTATTTAAATACTTTCGCTGAAAATTATTAATGCTTTGGTTCAACCAGTTTAATTCCCTTAGACGTTCGTTCAATGAGAATAACCAACGACGAGCCAATCAACTAGGCTTGTATTCACTCGAAGGTCGGCCGTTCCTTCAAGCAAACGGAGTCCTCAAAAGACCAATGGCTTAATTCGTCAAAGTTGCTACTAATCTAAGGATGTAATGCTATGAGAAATAAAATCCATGTGTTTTATATTTTCACACGGGGTATGACTCAATCTTAATATTTTGGAGATTTTGTTCCAACTTAATTGGCCCTGTTTTCAGAATGTTTGCTTTTCTGAAGATCCATGCTATTGTATGCACAAATTAAATCATGTTTCACTTCTCATCGCCTCTTCCTCTGCCATGTTCAGGTCGCATCGCAAAGTGGTCTCTTCGTGGGTCAAGGTCAATCAATATCAAGAGTGTCACGTCGGGTCAGGATCTTTGAGTTCACTAGTAGGAAGAGGGGGGATTTTCTGTTTTCCATTCATATTCAGGTATCTTCTTTAATGCCCTCATCAGATCCAGGGTAGCATGCACGTTGCCCAACGACGTCATGAGGGTACTTATGAGGGTTAAGGTCAGTCGGGATCGGGGGCCTACATTAGATTTCTTGACCTCCCACTCACCAAAATTCTGAAAAGAAGGAACAAATTTTTTTCCTCTGATTTTTTGAATTTTCCTAGTTCTAAAGATGAACTTCGACGCACGCGTGACTTACTCCCCCCCCCCCCCCACCTCAAATAGGTCATGTAGAAACCGCTAAGGCCCTTAAGTAATTGATAAATAGCATTTTTCGGGGGAGGAGGGGGGTTCATTGTTGCCAGGTGTGGCTCATTTCTGATCTTGATGGCACACTGGGTTTTGAAAATGGCAAAACTTTTAGCATGCAATAACCGCTTCGGAGCCGTACCTTTACTCCAAAACGGCTCCGGAGCTGGCTCCAGGCCTTGGTGGTACAATTTTGTGGTATATGGCACTTCTTTTCAAGAAATGGCGTTTTCTAAATTTTGTATTTTACAACACTGGAGGATTTATTCTCAAGAGAGGATAAATGGACTGAAGTGAGGATTTTGTAGAACGCGCACCGATGCAATGGTCGTGAATTTTAAGAGCTTTGGCTTCTTTATTCGAATACTGGCCTAAGAGAGGAAGGCGAATCCAACGTTTTTGGCGGGGAGGATCAGCTCGTAAAGAGGAATGTTAGGAGACCCGGCTCGTTGAAGAGATGTACGAGAAATGGGTGTGTCAATTTTGTGAGGAAGATTATTGAGACGAGCGAATTGAATGATATAGGCTTTTTTCGATATGGAAATTACGCGGAGGGAGAGGAGTGTGGTAAAGAAGGTCAGCAAAGCAGTGGCTTTGGGAGAATGGTGATGAAGAAATGAGCTATTGATGAAGACGCCGGTATTGTAAAGTTTCCGATAGATGGCGAAGTGAAGAAAAAGGAAGTTGGCTTCAAGATGGAGAGAGATGATGAGATCATGGAAGTTGATAGATGAGCTTCCTACTTCGAGAGGGAAGTTGATATTAAGATGAAGAGAGTTGAGGAAGGTGAGATGACAAAGAATGGCTAAGGGAAGATGTGTGGTTGAAGAAGAAGGGGGGGGGGTAGAAATCAGACTAGATTCCAGCAAATCCATGAAGAAGTCTACAACGAGCGAGGAGACGGGAGCGTATGTAGGTAGGCCATAGGAAATTTGTGAATAGTGCTCTGATAGCAGTGCGGCCAGATGATATTTCAGCTGGAACGAATTTTCACAAATTTCTTCAATATCAATCAGGAGAAAGGTGTCTCTCACAACGGTAACTGAGGTATTTTCCACTTGATCGGCTCAATGTTACGGAAGACCGCGGTGTCAGCCTGCAACGACCAGGAGAAGAGTATCTCTTGTGCGAGTGACTGAGATACTTTTCCCTTGCGCACAAAAAATCCGTATCTCACGCAGAAAAATGTGGATTTTTTTTCAAGGATCAAAAATCCGTAGATCTGGCAGCTCTGCCTGATGAAGATAATTAATATTGTGAGTGAAACATAAGGAGACGAGATATTGAAATTAAGAAACAATATCAGGGTCGATGTCGTGGGAAGATGATTAATACTTAAAAGGTAACCAGGACGTTGGTGTACAGGCTAGTACTTCGAAAGAAGCCAGCAGAGAGTCTAGTGGGAGTTCTCCGAAGAAGAGCGATTATTTTCATCAAAAATATAAATCAAGGTCATACAGGATCAAAGCCGTTGTGAACGAAGAAGAGGCTTTCCCTCCTTTTCCACCATTTATAGGCCAAGTCCCACGATCAAAATTTTTCAAAGAAAGTTATTCAAGATCAAAGGCAGAAATTCTACATTATTGCCATTAATTATAATTAGGGGGGAGGAGGGGTTCAGTAAATAGTAAAAATTATAAATATATGAACGGTATAGGTCCTGAAAAAAGCTATATTTGGGTAAATTTTATGTCAGCAAAACGGTCATAGAATCATGGACAAGGCAAGTTTTACAAGTTTTTTACCTTGACCTACCTCAAGGACCTTTCTCTCTCTCATAATCTGGTCCTATTTCAGGGATTTTGAAACATTGATCAATGTGAGAGCCCCCGGCCACTGCGTCCAAGCTCTCTGGCGTTTGCAGTACAGGCAATTCACAGTGCACCACACTCTAGTCCTTCCTCAGTTCGGTTGTACTCCTGGCATGATATAAGAACGAAACTGTAAAAGAGTTGAATCATGGTTCAATTGAAAATACGGTTCCGACGAACAAGAGATACGGGCATTCAAATCTTAGACAGGAATAAACGAGTCGGGAAGCTTTTCATTTTCATGTTTTTCTTTAGCTTTTGTAAACATTTTACTTGACCTTGAACTGCAGTACAGTACACATGAGTAATTATAAGTTATTTTTAAACGAAAAAATAAACTTTGATGAACATTTCCTTTACGAGGGCGTCATTTAATCGTCTAATAAGTTCGTGAGAGGTGCGCACATAGGAGTATAGGTTACAAAAAATAATATCAATTTTAAATCACGAAAACTGTTCCAAATTATAGGTTCCTTTTGTTTATTTCTTCCCCTGTTTCAATACAAGGAGCATAATTCGTACTTTGAATATTTTAGAAGCTCGGTTAATTAAAAGTACACTCAAAAAGCGACTAAACGATAGAACTGAGTCTGTATTAATGTTTTCAACGCAACGTAAGACGTTCTCACGAATGTGATGAAAATTTAGATTTTATCATTGAGAGTGTATTTCGTGAAAAATCTGCTATTGGGTATTGAAAGTGAGTAATACTCGTGGTTCATTTGTTTTTAGGTTAAAAGATCGTGTTTTCTCAATATTTTGAGGAAGATGGGCCTACTTAACGAAATATAGTAGCTTGCCTTCTCTTAACATTGGTATCAAATTCGTTTTTGACCTGTTTCGTGTCTTTCCTGAAGGTTCATGAATCCTTGCCTTGACTTTGAATTGTAGCACCTAATTCTAAAATTTGAGAGTTCACACCACTCTCATGAGTTGCTTCCCCAAAACATATCTTTCCTGAAATTTCCTTTTAATCATAGATCCTACCTCCGGAAATTGCGAATTCCCTGAAATTTTATAAATCTTGAAGCCTAATTCCAATGTAAGTTCCCACCAACTCCGCGACTCCCCGAAAGGAACCGTGGACATGATAATGAAAATCTGCGGGGTTCCAGGAGTTCAGAATCGTGGCTCCTGATCCCCAAATTTGCGAGTTCACATCACCTCCTAATCTTCCCTTTTCTTCCTCTGTAATAAACCATATGAAGTCATCACCTGGTGACGTCATCAGTCATGAACCCAAAGCCTCTTCCAACTATGACGTCATCAGCTGGTAATAGTCTTTCTTGAATTACCCCTCTCCTCCTCGCCGTTGATAAGTTCCAGATGAATACAAGTTTTTGATGACGTAATGCCCAAACTTGAATTGTTGCAGCGAGAAACCAGCAAATCTGGCCCATCTTTCACGATGAATATTTTTCACAGTTTCACCTCAGGTGTGACTCGTAACCCGGATTTACAACTGTTAAGGAGTTTTTACAGACTTCGAACTGACTAAATGGGCCCCATGACTCATCACGAGTACATAGATATCCTTCTCACGTACATTCCTAAGAGGAATTTTCCTGAGTCACATCCTTTGGAGATTCGTTCTGCGTCCACGTTTGGAGGGATACATTTGTCTAGGCTAGAAAATAAAAAAAAAATAGTTTAGACGAAGGGGATTCGTCAGGAAATCGACTTTCAAGCTATATGAACGAGCATTCTGGTTCATCAACTGGCGATCGCGATCCGTTGTCGACCTGCTTAAATTCTCAGAGTGAGTACCACAAATTGGGAGGCCATTGCAGGTTTGCAATGGCAGCGGGGAACCCGCGACCTCCCGCGCTCGCCATCACGTTGGCGCAAAAAAGCCCCCTTATAAAATGAGTTGACTGAGCTCTTCTCAGTATACTGCATGCTAGGCCTGATATAATGAAGGTTGGAAATTGAAATTTTTCCAAGTCCCTAAAGTAGGTCAAGGTCATTAATGACGTCCTAAAGCATCCCGGCTGGAAATTGAAATTTTCAAGTCCCTAAAGTAGGTCAAGGTCATTGATGATGTCATAAGGCGCCATACGTGACGTTACGCAGTTCACAGAAACTCCCGGACGCGGACGCGGGCGTTTTCTGAGGATGTAATCCCCCTAACAAAATGGATAGCGGGTTCCCCGCTAAAAACTTTTGAGCTCTGAACTTCGGTAGAAACGAATAAATTTCAATCTATAAATTAATAAGATGGCCTCAACTGAGAAGTTCTTGGTTGGCATGGAGTTTTCGGCTAAACATAGACCAGGCCCAGAAAAGTATTCTGGGGTAAAAATGTATAATTTTAGACTTACCTTGAGCTACTAGGGCTACATCCTTGGGAAATATCCGCGTCCAACCTTTGTGTTGCCATCAAATTTGCAGATCGTGAAAATTTTCTGATAAGAAGCGAAGACTTTCGGAAAATTCGAGCTATGGATTTCTGCAGGAATATTATTTGAGCTCTGAGCTTTCAAGCTAGACTTAACTTTGGAGTCGCAGGCTAAAATTTCTTCAGGGTATCGCCGGTAAACAATGTGTGTCCCTTTCATATTTTTTCCATGTTGAGCTCAATTTGATTCCCTTGAATCCCATCTGGATACCTTGTTCTTCCTCCTGAAAGCCCATGCCAGAGAGGGAATTAACAGGGCTTCAACCAGGACCTTGTAGATTCCCTAGGACTAAAGGGTGAGGTCCTAGATGATGCCCTGCTGATCTCCTCTTCTGATGATGAGTATCAAATGGGAAAAATATGGCTAGTTTTTTCTGGGGTTTTAACTGCGAACAATGTTTTCCGGGAAGACAGCTATCATACATTGATCTATTGGCGGGGTACAATTAATCACCATAGCTGGGACGTATAGAACCTGGTATGGAACAGTTTTCTGAATAAGATAAGTATTTGGAATACGATGGGTATACGGCAAGATTAATTACTCGAACGCGACTGACAAGAGCATAAACATGACTTGGAAATTCTTTGAGCCTACGTCTCTCCAAATACTACAGTGGAACATGGGCGGTCAACTGTACATCAAGAACAGATTGATACGATTGGCGCAGTCGACAAGAGTCGACTTTAGATCAAATTGGTGTACATTAATTTGGAAGTTTGACTTGAGGATTTCGATAGGAACTAGAAATCGATTCAAGGTCGACTAACTTACCTTTCTAGACCTCTCATTATGGTAGTTGATTCAACGTCGATCAGCGATTGATTGATTTGGAAGAGGTTTACTCAAAATCGACTCGTGACCGATCTGTCAACGTTAGATCTCCCAATTTAATATGTTCGGACTAGACCCTACATCGAGAAACAGTAGTTGATTTAAAGTAAAAACTCAAGATTAGGAACCCTCTCTCCTGAACTGGAAACTATGCTTCAAATAACCATCAAAATCATGGAGACGGGTGAAGCCACCTAGTCTCGAAAATTTTCTAGATAAAATTAAGGTCGATTCGAAGTCGAAAGCGCGACAAATCGATTGTTAATTGAGCAGTTGCCATTAGGTCGATAAAAAATTTGCAGAGGTTGACTCGAAATCGATTTGAAATCAATCTGACGACTTCTCTCGAGAAGATTTTTGGATATCGGAGATCCTATCTTCAATAAAATTACGGTTCATAATTTCAAAATAAAGAAAAACTGAGTATAAAATTACTATCACCGTATATTTTTTAGAACAGAATGCGAGCGCTTTCGGCGTGAGCCATTGACGAGCAAGAAAGAACTGAAGCCGACAGACAACACGTAGCGCGTTTACCAAGAAGGTAGCTAGACAAGATAGGACTAGAAACACATAGGTCGATAAGGAGAATGACTAATGAACGAACTGTTAAAAGGAAGGTAAATGAGGTAGAAAAATGAAATGAAATAAAATGAATTAAAAAAATATATAAAATAAAATAAAATAAAATAAATTAAAAAAATAAAATAAATTAAAAAAGAAAAGAAAGGTAATAAATCAAACAGAAGAAATAGAGTAAATAAAATGAACTAAGAATCAAGACAAAAAAATCAATACAAAAAATAGGAGTCAAAATAAAATAAAGTAATTTAAATCAATAAACACAGACAAAACATAAAAACATAAAAACATAAAAATCAATGAGGGAGTACAAAAAAGATGAAAATCGGATAAAGTCACGTTAAAAATAAAAGTGGAAAACCATATATTTTATTTTATATATTTTTTTAATTCATTTTATTTCATTTCATTTTTCTACCTCATTTACCTTCCTTTTAACAGTTCGTTCATTAGTCATTCTCCTTATCGACCTATGTGTTTCTAGTCCTATCTTGTCTAGCTACCTTCTTGGTAAACGCGCTACGTGTTGTCTGTCGGCTTCAGTTCTTTCTTGCTCGTCAATGGCTCACGCCGAAAGCGCTCGCATTCTGTTTTAAAAAATATACGGTGATAGTAATTTTATACTCAGTTTTTCTTTATTTTGAAGATTTTTGGAGAAGAATGTCCGCCGTCCGGGTGAACGTAGATGATATCGACGTGCCCTCAAAAGATCAATACTCATCTATTACTGAAATCGAGTATTGTTTTGAATCCAGTTCATTATTTCATACCGACGTCAGCATAGATACCTATATTGACAAAATTCACATGGTTCATCGGGTCTTGAATGATCGATATTAATCGATTATGGAAATTGATTAAGGTCTCAAAGTCGAATTCTCCTGTAGAGATTACTTATTTGAGAGAGACGTCCGCCGACCGCTTGGCTGTAGGTGTAGATATATCGATGTACAGTAATTGATATTATGTTTTTTCTAACCCCAAATGATCGATACTAATCGACTACCGAAATTGATTGTTTTGAACTCCTTTCTCCTTCCATCGATACTTATATCAAAATCAATTCTTGGTTTTACTATTGAAATCGATTATTGGCATTGTTTATCAGAATCGATTATTGTTTTGAAGGTACCCTACGAGTATCTTGAACAGAAGTTTCTTGAAAGGAACGTTATTAGAACCGAGTGAATGGATAGCAATAATTAAAAGTCTGAGATGATTTATGTGGTAAATCTTGGTTCCTTCGGGAGTGTTGACTGTGCTTGTGTGAATGCTTGAGAAAATTCAAATTCCGTATCATTCAAAATTAGTGGGGAATCATAGTCTCGAAGGGGTGAAGGCTCTGATCTCATCCAGAGATTTGAAGAATTTATAGTTATGAGAGGGGATAGGCTTTGATCAAATTAAGGAAGACACTTGAAGGGTACGGGGAAAAAAAGAGGAACGTTACATAAAAATTTTCGCACAAAAATATGTGAAAAAGTCGTAGTTCTACGTTTCAGTTTTTTGTTATCGACATGTTTTTGCGCTGAGATCATATCTAGAGATATGTCGATAACAGAAAACTGAAACGTAGTACTACGACTTTTTCACGTGTTTTTGTGCGAAAATATTATGTGACCTTCCTCCTTTTTTTCCCTGTGCCCTTCTCTTCTTTATTGACTTAATTTATCACTCGTGAAAAGGCTTCAAATGAATTCGGAAGTATTGAGTCTCGTAATTGACGATAGAAGTAAAATTTGTGCGGAATTTTCAGTTTTTTTGACCCCGATGAAACTGTACTACTACAGCAAAACGTTGGACGATATTTTTCATTCTGACGAAGTAACTTACAAATTTTATTTCTACCGATAATTTGACCCGTCAGCTACAATATCTTTATAATAACGATTTAACGTAGATTTTTAAAGAGATTATGACAATGTAATGTGTGTGCACAATTCATTATTCGCGAACGCATTGGATGTAGTTGAGAAATTCATTCTAGGTAATATGTTGACGCTGTAGTTTGTGTATGAGCAACTTCTTATCGCCGAGGTGATAAAGACGATGTGGAAAATATCCGCAGAAAAATAATCGTCTAATTCTTAGAAAAAGACTTCGATTCGAAATGATTCTCAAATGTAAGCTACGTTTTCAAGTTACAATACACTTGCCGGTATTCAAAAATGCAGTAGGTGAATAATAATTGAGAAGAATTAAAATTAATAAAAGTTCACAACGTGGTAGTATATTTTCGCGTTGTTCTCCGACTTGATTTTCTCTCCCATACTAGCTCACGGAAGAAAACGAAGCACCAGATAAAACCCACTTGCTATTTGTCTCTTTCCACGTTCAACGTAAAAACATAAAGGCAACCCCCAGAACATTATTACATAAGACCTCTTAATTTTTATAGGTGGCCCCTAACTGAACTCGGCTGTAATTCTCAGAAATTCATTGAAATCGGCGGGCATGTAGGTACCGCATCTATTTCGTTGCTAAATTCATCCGTAAAAGAATAAAACTCCGTAAATATTCAAGAATCATGTTGAACTTCTATGACTATAACATTTGAAAAGTAAATTACATTCAACATTTCTATGAAACTACAATATTTTTTAAATTTTACCGAATCAGAAGTTGATATTCGGACAACAGCAAATCCCATCAACGCATGAGCATGCCGAGTTACTTTCGCATGTGGCATAACCGCACGGTCGAAATCCGGCGACAGCAGCCATCGTGGATGATAGATACAAACTCAGGGTGATCAATAGCAAAACTACTGCCAATAATATATTCATGATGCAATCGAAAAACTTACGATAACTTTTTGCACAAATTCAGAAGGTACGCGTAACAAACGTAAGACGAACGTCTTTCAAACTTCTCGGGAACTTTATATGGAGTATTTCTATAAAATTCGAAATCATCTACTCTCTGTTTTAATCACAGCGCGACTGAGCGATACAAAATCGAACTATACACGTGCGTGTGTGATTGTGATAAGTATAGTGATACAGAATGTGACGCACTCGCTTGACCTTTCCCAGATCATTCAATGGCAGAATGGCTATGTGGTGCTCTCTCTCTCTACCTATATATTATGCATCTCTCTCGCGGATCACGCTCGCGACATTTTCCTCATCTCTTGAACTGGTCTTTCGTACACACTCGTCGTTCTACCCCTCTTTCATAATTCTCGGACCTTATACCTCGCCCGCGACCCGTGTAGGGTAGTAGCATTAGTCGATAACCTGTACTGTACACATTCAGTCTAAAATAAACTTCGACTCCGTACACTCTAACTCGTCTTATTATTTCGTTACGCGGACACGTGCTTCCGCAAATGGTGACCCCGACGTGATCCTTCAATGGTTTATACTCGATCTCAAAAGTCGAGAAGTTTTAATTTACACGAATTCGCGCGATTCCCGTATACGAAAGAAAAATCCTAGAATTAAATATCGGCTTACGACGATCCTTGATATAAGATTTTTTTGTCGCTGACGTCGATCGACCCATCTTGGGCATCGATTCTCTATCTCACTATCGTCTCTTGATTGATCCCTTCAATCGTGTACTAATTGATCCTGAAACTCAATTGAAAGTTCACTGTAAGAGTGAAAACTCTCCGTCGTCGGCCATATCCGCTATTCCCTTAGAGGTCGAGAATGAATTCCTCTCTATATTGAAAGAATTCCCAAAATTAACTTCGACGTCTAACACTCTTTTCCTACCGGCAGTCATAACGAACGTTTTTCATCATTTGTTTACTACCGGTCCCCCGGTAAATGCGCGTGCGCGTCGCCTTTCCCCGGCGCAATTGAAGGTCGCTCAAGCCGAAATTCAACTTATGATGAAATTAGGAATCTGTCGTCCTTCCTCTAGTCCGTGGGCAAGTCCTCTGCACATGGTGCCCAAGGACGACGGATCTTGGAGAGTCGTAGGTGACTATCGAACCCTGAATAATCGCACTATACCCGACTCATACCCTGTACCGCACATACACGATTTCGCTCTAACACTTGAAGGCTGCTCTAACTTTTCACGAATCGACCTAAAGCGAGCATATAATCAGCTCCCTGTCACCAAAGAAGACGTCCCTAAGACAGCCATTATCACACCATTTGGTTTGTTCAAGTTTGTACGAATGCCAATGGGCCTGAGAAACAGTGCACAGACTTTCCAGCGCTGCATACGCCTATCTAGACGATCTCCTCATCGCCAGTGAAAATTCAGAACAGCATAAAATTCATCTCCACACTGTTCTCAAACGTCTACAAACCCATGGCATAACAATAAACGTATCAAAATCTGAGTTTGGAAAAACAAATTTAAGATACTTAGGGCATGAAATATCGTCCCAAGGAGTTCGTCCATTACCAAAACAAGGACTTGAGGCCATTGCGTCCTACAAACCTCCACCCACCGTTCGTGACTTACGAACTTTTCTAGGTGTTCTTAACTTTTATCACCGTTTCATCCCAAATCTAGCTAGCTTACAAGCGCCTCTCACTGAACTCACCAAAGGCGCTCGAAAAAATGATCGTACTCCGATCACTTGGTCCGAGAAAGTCCTTCGCAGCTTTGAGGAGTGTAAAACAGCTCTTCTAAACGCATCCACTCTGAGTTTTCCGGATCCTAAAGCCTCTCTCGTTCTTGCAACCGATGCCTCCTCAACTGCTATAGGAGCTGCTTTATTCCAACCTTGAAATGAACCCGGTAGCACCAAGACTCAAGGGGCTTGTAAAACTCCACAAAGTGAACCGTCCAATGAGACCCCTGGTCAACAGCATCCAATCACCCTGCTACACGCTAGCAAAGATTGTAGCCACATTCTTGAAAGAAAACTACCAGTTTGCTACGAGAAAGAGCATCAGAAACAACGGAGAACTGATGGAGCAACTGGACAAGTTGGAAATCAAGAGTAACGACAAGCTGATATCCTTTGATGTGACTAATATGTTTTCCGAAGGAGGAACTTCTCACTTTGCTCAAAAAGAATAAATCCTGATGGACTAAAGTACGCCAATATGGTGGAAGAGATCTTGAGTCAGAACTACTGCCGCTTCAATAACAAATTCTCCAACCAGGAGAGGGGCTTGCGATGGGATCACCGTTGTCACCAATCCTGGCAGAGATATTCATGAACGACATGGAAAACAAGATATTGAAGGGCAGCAAGTTCAGAAACTAAATCAAGCACTGGGCCAGATATGTAGATAATATCCTGATTGTGTGGACAGGCACTAACAGACAGGTGGACTTGTTGCTTTTGGAAATGAATACGATGAATGACAGCATCAAATTCACACTGGAAAAAGGCAATGAGACCATAAACTATTTGGACCTTACACTCACACTGGATAGTAATAGGATGGAGTACAAAATCTACAGGAAGCCAACGCACACGGACACCATCATCCCAAATGACTCCTACCACCACCCTAAGCACAAGCTAGCGGCAATTCAGAACTACTGTCATCGAGCTATTTCTGTACTAAAGAACAATGAAGAGAAGAAGAAAGAAATAGAGGTAGTAAAGCAGATCGCAAAAACCAATGGCTACCGTAGTGGTGTGGTGGAGGCAATCTTTAGGAAAATGGAAAATAAAAAGGGAACCCATGAGAGCACGGTGAGAAAGTACTCCGGATCAATACCATACACAGGAAAGTATACAAATAAAGTGATAACGGCGTTCAATGGCTATGAGGTAAATGTGGGTATCCAGAATAACTTACCCATGGTGAAAAGAATTAGCAACGACCAGACGGAAGCCAAGGACGAGGGGAGCTTGAGTGGAGTTTACAAGCTCAGTTGTGACCAGTGCGAGGGCATATACATTGGTGAGACTGGGAGAAAGTTTGAGATCAGGAAGAAGGAGCACGAAAAGTCAAAGGAGAAAGAAGATGGCAAATCACTGTTTGGCAAACACTGTAATGAGGAACACCACAATGGAGATGGGATATTTGAAATCATACGTGTAGAGAATCGCTTGAAAAGAAAAAAACTCTGGGAGCAAATGGAGATTGCAAAAGCCAAGAGGAAGAAAGCCTTCCTCTTGAACAATGTAGTCACATTTGACAGCAAAAAAAAATATTCGGCCTGGTGATTGGACGAGAGAAGAAGGATAGAGTTGACCAATAAGATGGCAGGAAACCAGTTATAGCCATTAGGAACACCGTATTTAGCTTTAGAATGAGAACCAATCACTAAGCACTAAGCAGCATGTTTTAGCCAATAAGAACGCATTGTCTAAATAGTGTAAGAATAAATCTCTGAGTGAACCAATCACAGCACAACATTGTTACAGCCAATAAGATCACAGTGTTATACTATTAAAAAAAAACTCTTGTTTAAGGCCTTTTCTTCAGTTGCGACACAACTGATGATGGGATAACACCCGAAAGTACTTTTGTAAAAGCAACTATTATAGTAGAATTGTACATTTGAAAAGAATTTTTCAATTTTTTCAATTTTAAACGCTCTACTTACACCTTTTTCCACTCAATATGAGTTTCAATAATGCTTTATTCCAATTTCAAAACGATGGCGCAAAAGTACCCCTAGGTTTCTTCTCGTCAAATCTCGCTCCTACACAGAAGAACTATTCGACGTACGATCGCGAACTTTACGCGATATACGGATCGCGAACTTTACGCGATATACGCTTCGATAAAATACTTTCGTCACCTTCTTGAAGGCAAGAACCTCAGCGTACACACAGATCACAAACCTCTCACTTTTGCCTTCACTCAGAAACCTGAGAAAGCTTCTTCCCGCCAATTTCGTTATCTTGAACTTATCGGTCAATACACTACCGACATTTTAATACATTGAAGGTCCCGAAAATACTGCAGCAGATGCAATGTCACGTATCGAATCAATTCAATCTATTCACAGTATCTGTCGATCAGTTGGCTCAAGAACAAGTGAACGATCCCGAACTTCAAACTTTCTTGACCACTGAAACAAACGCGAAGCATTCTCTTCAGCTTAAAAAAGCTCCTATAGCCGGTTTTGACGTGTACTGCGATGTTTCAAAACCTGGTTACACACGTTATTTGTTCCAATTTCTCTTCGCAAACAAATCTTCCAATCCAACAATATCACAACTTTGCTCATCCCGGTGTCAAACGAACAAGACATTTAATCTCATCTCGCTTTGTTTAGCCCAACCTTCAAAAAGACGTTGGTGAGTGGATACGTTCCTGTATCACATGCCAACGCTCAAAAATTACGCGTCATACTTCTGCTCCACTCTCTCCCTTCCTTTCTCAACCTATTCAATTATCTCACGTCCATATTGATCTAATAGGGCCACTTCCTATTTCAAAAGGCAATCAATACTGTCTGTCTATGATATAGATAGAGCTACTCGTTGGCCAGAAGTCATTCCTATTCCAGATATGTCCGCAAAAACAGTTGCCGACGCACTCATTTCAAAGTTCAAACTGGATCTTGTTGAAGAAATTAAATCTCACTGATAAGAATACCGTGATAAACTATGTTACCAACTTTCGACATTAGACATAGAACATAAGTATAAGTTAGATAGTGTCCTAAGCAATGATGTAAAGATCTAGAATAGTGTAGAAAACATCTGTACAGCATATTGATAAGAGAAATTGCTAGATAGTTCTAGAGAAAGGGCATTTTGGTAAATAAGCCGGTCAGCCGTCTAATAGTTAGTTAGTTGAGTTCAGTACCTAATCAGTTGAGTTGAGTGTTAACTACTAAGGTGTTTTTGGTAATAAAGTGAAGTGTTCACGTTAGCTGTGAGCGTTTTTTATTCTTCAACCGCGGATAATTCACGCTGCTGCGCGTTAACTCGCCAACAGGTTATGGGCCCAGTTTCTTTTTGAAGAACTGGATACTGGATTATATTGTTCAGTGCGTTATACTGGATATTGATTGGAGAATTTGGTGGATTGTTCTACTGGAAATATGGAAGAATCGAACTTGAAGGTTATCAAGCTTGTGGATTCAACAAACTATCTGCCATGGAAGTTCCAAATCAAGATTTTACTGGAGAATATAGCCGACTTTGAACTTCTGGAGGAAGAGAAGCCGGGAAATACGGAAGCTGGAAAGCTGAAGAAATGGAAGAAGGCCGATCGAGCAGCAAGAAAGATTATTGTTACATCAGTTTCTGAGAAGGTGCTGTTAACAATAATGTCATGTGGAACGTCGAAGGAAATGTTGGATAGATTGGAAGCGCTGTACATGGACAGAAGGCGGATCAATCTTTGCATATACTGGAGCAACGTTTCTTTGCGGCTACCTTTGATAAGTCTGGAGGTATTGCTGGACATGTATCAAAACTGGAGAACCTTGCCAAGGAGATAACAACGTTGGGAGAGACTATCTTAGAACGGATGGTGGTTAATAAGATCCTGAATACGTTGCCAGATCAGTATAGACACTTTCATTCAGCTTGGGATTCAACACCAACTGGTTAGAAGACTCTGAATAATTTGATGACAAGACTACTGATTGAAGAAGAACGTCTTGGAGGATCTAAGGAACAGACAGAAGCTTTAGCAGTTAGTCATGAGAAGAACTCATGGAAGAAGAAAATGGAGTGCTACAGTTGTGGATGACTTGGGCACATGAAGAAGGACTGTAAAGTCAAGAAGCAAGAATCTAGAAGAGAAAAACTAGATGATAAAAAGTGCTTCAAGTGCGGCAAGAGTGGCCACATGAAGAGAGACTGTGAAGCTGATGTCAAGCATGGTCAACAGAAGAGTTTCATTGCCACTGCAATGGTAACAAGAAGTCATGGAAGATCTTCAAGAAGAGAATATTGGTATTTGGATTCTGGTGCGACCAAGCATATGACAAATAATAAGAATATTTTCAGTTGTTATATCAACTTTAAGGTCAAAGAGAAAGTTGGTTTGGCTGATGGAGCTGCCATAGATGCTCTTGGGATTGGTGATGTTGTCTTTGTGATCTTCATTGATGGTAAAAAAAGTGGAAATGAAGCTGACTAATGTGCTTTATGTACCAGACCTGGAGATGAACTTGTTTTCACCAAGAAGATCCTGTAGTAATGGATTTCAAATATTACTGGATGAAGATAGATGTTCTGTCATTGAGAAGAAATCTCAGAAAGAAGTCCTGGAAGGAAGATTGGATGGGGACTTCTGGGTGTTGAAATTGAAGATCATTGAGAAAGATCAGGCACTAATGGTGCAATCATTCAAGAAATGGCATGAAAGAATGGGACATCTGAATAAAAGTGAAGTGGAGGAAGTGTTGCCTACACAGTCACTAGAATTGGTGGGAGAGTATCATGGAAAGATACAGGATGGAAACAAATTGAGACCACCAGGAAGACTAGTTGACGGCACAGCTGTGTCAATGGTTGACGGAGCTGAGGAGGAGGAGGAGCCAGTAATGGTGGAAGAATCAATCAAAAGTAAAGTATGGAGGAAAGCTGTCAATCAGGAACTGCAGTATAATGTGCGGAAGATAGCGGAATTGCCGCCTGGGAAGACTCCATTGAAGGGTAAATGGGTTTTCAGAAATCTGGAGTTTTACAAGAGGACAAAACATATTGATACACAGTATCATTGATTTGGAGGAATGGAAAGATGGAACTGTGAAGACTCAGAAGATTGATGGGAAATCAAACCTGGCTGAAATGTTCACCAAGGCTCTCCATAAGGAAAGGTTTCAAGAACAGACCTTGGGTATTGGAGTCATTAAGCAACAGTGAGATTTGGTGGGAGTGTTGAAGAAATTAAATCTCACTGATAAGAATACCGTGATAAACTATGTTACCAACTTTCGACATAAGACATAGAACATAAGTATAAGTTAGATAGTGTCCTAAGCAATGATGTAAAGATCTAGAATAGTGCAGAAGACATCTGTACAGCATATTGATAAGAGAAATTGCTAGATAGTTCTAGAGAAAGGGCATTTTGGTATATAAGCCGGTCAGCCGTCTAATAGTTAGTTAGTTGAGTTCAGTAATCAGTTGAGTTAAGTGTTAACTACTAAAAAGGTGTTTTTGGTGATAAAGTGAAGTGTTCACGTTAGCTGTGAGCGTTTTTTATTCTTTAACCGCGGATAATTCACGCTGCTGCGCGTTAACTCGCCAACAGATCTCTCGTTTCGGTTGCCCTTCCAAGATTACCACAGATCAAGGAAGACAATTTGAATCAGAGCTTTTTCACGAACTTTCCCAAGCTCTAGGCACAAAACGAATTCACAAATGCGCCTATCATGCTCAGAGCAACGGACTTATCGAAAATTTTTATAAAACTTTGAAAACAGCAATCACTGCTAGCTTATATGCTCCTCTATGGTGCGAATACTTGCCAATTATTCTTGTAATTCTCAGAGCATCCGTTAATACCAACACCGAAATTTCACCAGCGGAAGCTCTATACGGTCAAGAATTATGCCTTCCTGGTGATATTTTTGAACCCAACCCAACTCATTCTCAGAATGAAATTGTCAATCGAATACAAATCGCTACCGAAGCTATTAATAAACTTCAGAATCATGATACAAGACGCAAATTTTTCGTACCTTCTTCCTTATCCACCAGTTCGCATGTTTTTGTACGCGACGACCGCGTAAAACCTCCTTTCACACCACCTTACATCGGGCCGTTCAAAGTTCTGGATCGTCGCGACAAACATTACACGCTTGACATACGATCCAAACCGAAGACGGTTACAATAGATCGTTTAAAAACCTACACTTTATTACTTTTCATTACCTATACAATATTGTAGATAATCTGTACGTCCGATTTTATACCTAAGCATAATACCTCTTATAATTCTAATACAACAAGCATTTAGAAAGTCGCAGAGATGCCCAATGCATTCTTGCTGCGATTTTTTTTTTTTTTCGTTCAATCGCACCCCTCGTTCCGGACACGATCCCACTAAAAATAATTGTACAAACCCTAGACCTTATTGCATCCCTTATTATTGTATCACTATAAGTCTTTTATTCTTAAGGAAGTACATGTGCTGAACCTGTATCCCAATATTTAACCTGACGCTCCGAATTTCAAATCTCTTTCGTCATGCTCCTCGTTTAACGCATCACATACACGTTCCATACTGCGAACTCTGTTCAAATAAAATGTCTTTTAATTCTTCTCTTCTAATTTTAAATCAGCGTAACCTGTAACGTATGTACCTTCTTTCGTATCTTGTATTCTCATCTTAAATTTTTTTATGTTCCTTCGAAATCATACGTTGGATAACATTGGATGGCGCCAGGCGCCGAGCCTCACGTCGCGTTGTTCCTATTTCGTACATGTACCCTGACAAAAACTTTTGTTCATTCATTTTTTCATTTTGTTGTACTATCTATGAGCTGACTTTCTTTTACAATTATTCCTTCTGTCAATATTTTACTTGCATTATATATCGCTTCGCTAGAAGGAGAGTATCTGCGGTGCTCTCTCTCTACCTATATATATGTATTTCTCTCGCGGATCACGCTCGCGACATTTTCCTCATCTCTTGAACTGGTCCTTCGTACACACTCGTCGTTCTACCCCTCTTCCATAATTCTCGGACCTTATACCGCGCACGCGACCGTGACCCGCGTAAGGTAGTAGCATTAGTCGATAACCTGTAGTGGATCGTCACAGTAAGGACAGGATGGAGGTGGTAGATTCTTAGTCGGGTGGGAATGACTTCTTCCCGTCTAAGAGGTCTGTTGGAGGTGGACCAGGGCATTGGAGATTGTTTCATAGAGAACAGTTCATTTAGAGGTTGGAGTTTCCAGTGAGATTTCTATTTGTCAAGAATCAGGGAGCGAAAGTGAATTTTGTAATCTAAAGCAGGTATAGGGGATTTACCGGTAATTCTTGGAGGGGAACAGGCTTGTTTTGCAGCTAGGTCAGCTTTATCTTGGTCAGGATAATTGATGTGACCGGGAACCCAGATGAAAGTGGTGTGAGAGTTGATGGAGCGGAGGGTGAGAAGCGTGAGTTGGATGCGTTGTATGAGAGGGTGAGAGTTGTGAAGGTCAGAGATGGAGTGGAGTGAAGCAAGAGAGTCTGTCAGGAGAAGAAAGTTGTTATTTGGGGATGTTGTGAGAGGTGGGACAGACAAGAAAATATACCCATGAGTTCAGCAGTGGATATCGATGCGATGTTGTGAATACGGTGGAAAGTCACAGAACCAGTTATGGAGAATGCATAAGATTCTCGGTTGTTAGATTTAGACCCGTCCAAAAAGCAAATAGAAGATTTGGGGTAGTCCTGATTAAGAGAAGAATATTTTAGATGCTGATGGAGTTGTTGGTATTGGGCAATTCAGTGAGATCGAGTCGTATGTTTGGTTGTGGCAAGATCCAAGGAGGAGTGATGATGTTTATGGGGGTAAGGGGTTTGCATTGAAAAGGATGCCGAGGGAGTTATTGAATTGGAGGAGGAGATGTTTATTGGAAGCCGATGGAGAGGTGGGATATTGATGGGAAATAGAGTCGAAAATTGGTAGGTCAGGGTCTTGAGATATGGATGGTAAAAAATTGGAGGTTAGGATGAGTCTATGATAGGAAAGGGAAAGATCACCGGATTCTGCGCACAACCTCAACTTTGGGCTTCCCAGAGCCATCCCGAGGGCGGAAGTTTGTATAGCGTCAAGTAAAGAGAGAACGGTTTTGCTTACGGTTGAACGGATGAGACTTTTGTAGATGCGTAATAGGAGTTTTCTGTTGCAGTCTTTAGAAGAGTGCAGGGATAGAAGGCTTGAGTGCATTTTGCTTTTAAAATTTTGATATGGGGAGTCCATGTAAGTTTTTGATCGAAGTGGAGACCGAGAAGTTTGCCGGAATTGCGAGAGGGAATTTCGAAATTTGGGAAACATAGGGTTTGGAGTGATGACGGCGGTTTCGTTCGCCTTGACCATTTACCAACGTTCGTTGTTGTTGCGGATAGCCTACGTGAACCCCGCGTGTCAACCGCCAACTAATGACCACTGACAGAGTAGGAGAAACAGATTCTTATAGAGGGTGCCAAAGATCCAATTGTCCATCTCGTTCCGTTTGGATATTTCGCCTTCATCCGCTGACCCCTTCAGTTCTATATTTTCCGGAGAGCAGGAGTGGAGCTTCACCCATTCAGTGATCACCTTTGGAGTGTTGATTCACTGCTCTGGCGGTTTCGCTTCGAGGACTGGTGTCTAGACTTTGAAGTTATACCTGTAAATGAAATCTTCAAACCAACTGATGGAAATCCATTAGTACGGTAAAAATAGTTTCTCTTAAGCATTCGCTTTTGTCGCATGTGCAGTGCCGCCCCAAGCCTCCATGTTAGAGTGGGTACGGGTTGCTTATGCTTTTTGATTTTGTTTCTTCCAGTACCGGAATCGACACTTTCGGGTATAACTTCAGTGTTGGAAGAATCTCCTTGGCGAACCCCCTCTTCTGCTTGGCAACCGCCAAGCTGCAGTGCCCCCCCCCAGCACGCAAAAAACACCAGAACACACACCAAAGATATAGTATATTACTGTTGGGGTTTCTTCATCTTCATCTATCTTCAGGGAAGATCGTCGTCCTCTTCTTCCTGCAAATCTAGGTGTTGATGGTACACAGGTGTCGAGTAGGCGATAGCGTGGTTCTGCATTTGCTTATTCCATTCCTGATCCAACTTCCTCTTCATGGCGGTGGCCGCAAATGCAGACACCTGGTTCCATGCTTCTTCGGAACCTAGCATGGTGGATACCAGGCTACTCGAGTCAAGCGCTTCATCTACCCTGATCTCTTGGAGAGACCGACTAAGTTTGTCCCGCTCACGCCTTCACGCATCGCTCTCAAATAAGGTGTGCTGCGGTCCATCATATCGCCCTTGGTCGCAGTGCAAACACGTTGCCTTCTCAACTCTCCTTAACTTCTCATGAAGGTACTTGTTGAAGCAGCCATGGCCGCTTAGTATCTGCAACAGGTGAAAGTTTAGTTGGCTATGGTGTCGGTTCATCCACTCAACAAGGTCACGTATTAACACACGGGTTGCCCACTCACCCAGCTCACTCTGGGCAATTCTTACTTTCCATTTCTCAAGCAAGGAGCTTCGGCCTCCTGCTGAACCAGTAGAGCCTCACAGTTGGTCCTTGTCGTCTTTTTTGCTCTTAACACCACCGCTCTCTCCTCAGCAAGGAGCTCAATTGGTGGTGAACGTGCTAATACACAAAGAGGGTAGGCACTAACACACCTCAGCGCAGCTCTTCGTTGGATCTTTACCATCTCTCGTCTTCTGTATGGTATTTTCATGGAGTCGGCCCATACTGGTGCACCGTATAGGAGGATCGACAAGGCGGTGCTCATCAGAATCCTTCTTCCTGCTTCTCTCGGTCCTCCTAGATTCCTCATCAGGCGGCTCAGGTATCCAACTACCCGGCCTGCCTTTTCCGCTGTCATCAGGAAATGGTGCCTGAAGCTCAGCGTCGAGTCAAACCAGATGCCCAGGTACTTCATCTTCTTCTTGGTCTCAATTTCCACACCTTGCAGGCGAAAGGTTGGTGGACTGAACTTCCGACGGGTCGTGAGTAAAATGGCCTCCGTCTTATTAGCTGCAAGTGCGAGTCCAGCCGACTCGATCCAACGCGTCACTTCCTCTAGGGCCCGGTTTACCCTCTCTTAGGCATTACTATCTTTCTTTTTCCATATCAAATAGGTGTTTTTGCTTAATCATTGATTTTTTCTCCGTTTTCAGCCTCCAGACGTATTTACAACATAGTTAATGGGCCTTACAGAAGAAATGTCACTAATGAAATTTGTAATTCTTGAGAGGCGTTGCTGCAGCATATACAAACTGAAATTGCTGCGATTCTTTTACTACATAACTGGAGGAATTTACAAAGCAGCTGAGATACCCAAGACGGTCAAAATTTTATGGACATGCTGCTGTTTTGCGACTCTGACGTTGCTAATTATAGTTGGCGCTCTCGGATACTTGGTCACATCTGAAAAAGTTGATATCCTCGATATCTACGCGCTTCTCTGGAGCGTGGACTGCGCTATCAACATTATAATTATCGTACCCGCGATCACGTATCGCTACCACCAAAAGTTTGAAATGATCATCAATTTTATTGAACAGTCTTTGACATCGCATCCGTCAGTAGATGATCCCTCTACAATGAACGATTATATTTACCTTGAAAAATGCAATACCCTCTCAGAGACCTTATTTTGGACCATTACCGAGTTCAGCGCTGCTTTCGTTTTCTCCGTGATCGGTTTCATAGACATGATGTATATTTGCAGTAATGAAAATTCATTTCGTGATCTGCATCATTATTTAACCGGATTCCCTTATATGCATCAAGTATCATCTATGCGTACAGCGTTGTGTATTTACGCCCTGGAGTTCGTCATGTGGATGGCCGGTATAGCTGTAGCTATTTGTCATATTAATCTTTTGATGATGATTGCCAACGAATTGAACAACATTACTGTAGAGTACTGTCAAAGAATTCAAAACCTGATAGTTTTCATCAATCAACTCAGCCCACCGTTGTTATTTCAGCAGAATTTAATCAGCTTGATCAAACAACATCAATATTTGGTGAAGTAAGTCAATAGTAGGTCGTAAGCACCCCTGAACTCCAACATGTAGGTCGATGTATTTTCAGGATTCTTAAGACAATACGTCCTTACATGGAAATTTTTAGCACATTGACCCAGGTTACCAACGTTGCCGGACTCTTATGCGTCATTTACGTCATTTTGTTGGTGAGTTTTGAAATACAGTGATCATGAAATTACAATACAGCGCTCGATACAAAATGAAAATTTTTCAGACTGATCTCGAAGTGGTCCTTAAAGTAAAGCAAATGATATTGGTTGTCGCGTTTTGTATTTATTTTTATCCTCAGTGCGAATTCGGGAATAAGATCAATACTATGGTAAGATTTTGCATTTGCTAGCTCTAAGCACCATCTTGACCAGGCGTGTGACCAAAGTCCGGGTTTTATGAAAATTAGGAAGCCGAATATAGTAATGATGTAGGCAAGGATAGAAGAGGAGGTATGGAGGAAAGATTCCTTGGTCAGATCGGTAGAGATTTTTTCATCAGAATTCCTCTTCTATCCTTGTCTGAATGATTCCTTGTGAACTTCCAGCCTTACCATCATCCTGTAATTGTAATGATTCTTGGTAATTCTTGGTTTTATTAGGATCGTACCTTTAGGTAAGGCAACCCCCCCTTCCCCCCTCCCTGTATATTCATGGTTACAGGCTTGACATGCACTAATTCTGGTTCATTATTCTGTTTCGAATTTAATTCACTTTGCACATTTAGAATGAAGCGATTCACAAACAGGTCTACAATCTACCGTGGTACAATTTACCACCCAAGCAGCGCACGTTGTTGTTCATATTCTTGTCTCAAGTTCAACGCCCGATTGAATTCAAAGCTTTTTGGGTGTATCCAGTGAACCGTGAAACGTTTCCAAGTGTTCTACGGAAAACTTACTCTCTACTGAATGTTCTTCGTTTCACAATTCGAGTGGAAAATTTATGAGCAATTTTGTGACCCGCCTGCACCAAAGGAGTCTCGGAAATGTCAGTAAGTTGATGTGTTTGGGTATACCAGCGTTAATATCGCAGGTACAGAAACTTTGAATAACGTATGGCCAAACAGTGAAGAGGCAGAATATTCCATGTATTATCCAAAAATTTGGTCTTAATCTTGCTATAATCTTTTTATAGGACTGCAATATCGAATTTTTACCCTCGAGCAAGGGAAAAGTTCCGACAATCTCATGATGGCAATAATTACGAAGAAGGTGCACCCATACGGGGAGGTCAAAGAAGCATGTGCGTATTCGCTCTGAAGAAATCAATTCTAAAAAACTTCAATCATTGCCTTTACATGAACAATTCATAATATTACTAAAAATCATTTTAGAAAATGCTTCCAATCTATTATTCTATCTCAATAACTTTGTTTTGTTTTGTTTGTGTTTATTTTCTTTTGCAAGACCGCAGGTTTCTCTAGTTGTTCGAAGAAATTCAAGTATAAGGTCTTCTTCCGGAACCACCTATCATGAGAACTCTTTTCTATCTTTCAGTACTAAGACCTTAAAGAAAGACCGGAGGTTCAATGGACATCAGTCATGTTGTCCAGAATACAGGCTCCAGCCGATAGCTGCACTTACATTTGAGTTCCATTAGTTTCATGCTCTTAACCTAGAATGATACCATCAATGTACAGTGACGTCGCCAAGAGACCGACAAATGAATGTGATGAAGCCATCAGCGGAAATCTAATTCAAAACAAAATGACTGTTTACTATGTCCCTCTTTTGACATGTTTCATGTCTTTGCTCTGGTCGCATCCTTATGGGAATTTTCACTGTGGCAGTGATTCTCAAATCTGCGATTCTGAGTTCGTGAGTCTGAGCCCCCCCCCCTCTCTCGGAAAGGACTTAAAAAAATTTCGAGATTTTCTCAGGAGTGATTCTGAAATCTGTGAGTCCGAGAGCCCCCCCCCCCTCCCTTTGTAGGTTCTTGCTTATCCTAAAATAATGAAAAGGCGTAGGCTAGATTTATACTAGGCTAAGAAAACGCTGCTGAGAGTCATTATGAAGCTATCAGCTTTTGACGTCATAAGTTCGGTGGTTCGGTGACGTCATAGGTCGTGTTTTAACGCGGAATAAAGCAAAGCAAGCGTACGGTCACAATTATAAATAAACGTTTATTACGACAATTAATGATTAAAAAGAGGCGACAATTACCAAACAAGAAGAGGTGGAATACTCCAATAACCTTCAGAAGTTACGAATCTCCCTTAAACCCTATTCCCAACGATATTCGTCAGGGGACGATATTCATCCAAGATGCGATATTCGCAGAGAGATCTTGAGAACCTGCAGACGATATTTGTCTAAACCTACTTCCAATGATATTCGTTAAAGGACGATATTCATCCACAGCAGCGATATTCACCAGATAGACAGAAGGCTACGAGATTCGTAAGAGAAGTGCGTTTCAATGGGCCACGCTCCTGCTTTTAAAGGCTAAACTTCCTAGTTTTGTTTTGGTGGCCAGTAATGTTTGACATCTTAGGCTACTACATCTATTTGGTGGCCAGTAACATTCATAACAGTCGGTGATGTCATAAGTCGGTGATGTCATAAGTCGGTGACGTCATAAGTCGTTAATCCTGGTCCGTTTACAACATCTGAAACACTCTTAAGTAGACTCATACTAGGCCAAGTAGCGGAGCAAATGAGCGGAGTGAGTGAGACCCCCTAATCTCATTAGCCTTAGATATAGTAAAGTAGACTTATGCTAGACCAAGGAGTGAGGCCTCTTAATCTCATCAGCCTGAATTATACTAAAGTAGACTTGTACTGGACCAAGAAGCCGGACAAACGAGCGGAGCGAGTGAGACCCCGCCAAGAAATCCAATACCCCTTAATCATTCTCTCTCCCTCTCCCTCTCTCTTTCTTCTTTTTTTTTTAGTGTCTTTCTAATACATGTCTTGCTTTAACTTTCTCTTGGTTTACCTCTTTCGAGTTTTTGTATGAGGATCCAATTGTAAACCTTTGCATGAGTGTATCTCGAAGGTCAAAATTTTTCAAGTCCTTGATATGGAGGTCATCTAATTTCTTGATACATGTCTTAGAGTTTCTGCACAATTTCTTTGATTACTCCTCAAGACCTTGCTGAAAGGTTGATGGGTGCTCGACACTGGACATTTTTTTCTAATTTTTCTCATGAGGCGAGTTCCCTGCGATCAAACACATTCCAAGTCCAACAGATTCCTCATATGCATTATACTTCTGAATTTACCATCGGAGAGGATCCTGAAATTTTAGAAAAGTATCACGGCGAAACTTTGGAAAGAGATTCTGAAACTTTGGGAATGGATTTCAAATATGCTCTTGGGATACGAGAAACTGTGGAGAGATATTGTAAATTGTCATAAATTTTCCTCCGATTACGCTGTAAAATTCAACCTCAGAGGCGAAAGTTGAAAATAGCATTGTTGGTCGAACTGCAGTCCGGCTCTTCCCTACTGCGCCCAAACCATTTTTCTCGGAAAGAACCGACAAGTATTCAGCTCGTTTTTATTGTAAAACCTCCGAAGGACTCGAAGCGAAGAAATGGCCCGTTTTGGGCTGTGAGAAGCCCAGAACTAAATCCAAAGTCGTCTATCATTGAATAATTTTGAGCACCTAGATTCTTTGTCATGTGAAATTTAGCTGACGCTTGAAATGTTTTATATTTTATTGCAACGATCTATCTCACGAAGTGAGGTCATCCTTACTCGTGATGGTAGTTACGAGCACTTTAACGTATTCTCGCAATATACCACGCAAATCCGTAAAAAAATATAAACGAATTTCCTCCGTATAAATTTCGTTCATTGTACTTACTGTTTTTATATCATCAGGTAATTTCCGAAATGTCAAGTAGGTATCTGAAAAAGAGTATAATATCGATTTTATAAAGTGAAATACCATTAGGGAAATCTGAAGAAGGAATACTCTTGTAGGTATTGAAAGAATCTTTTGGATTTATTCGATTCTTCCTTTCTGAAAATTGGTGATTAATTGGTACGCGGTGAAAATGCGTCAACTGTTGATTCTGATTTTCCTAGCGAATCCGTGTTCAATCATTTCAGCAAATAGGCGTAAATGTGAGTAGTAAGTGATAATGTAAATTAAAATAAGACCAAGTAATTTGAAAATCAGTTTTATAAGAGTATAGTCATACATTACCGAGCACGATGTGTGATTATTACTCAAAATTTGAAGGTGGATCGAGTCGCATACCAATCTGCAAATTTGGGACGCAGTTTAAAAACGATGAACTTTCAATTATGACCAAAAATTCAACTAATTAGAAGCAAAAACTAGTGAAAAGCGTAGTTTCGACCTGGTTTTGACGCATTGGTGACTGCGCTTCAAAAGCAGTACTTGTAGATCGGCATATTTGGGTCTAAATTTCCGGAGGTTGTTTTTGGTTTTTCTTCTTTTAGTCAGACATAAAGCTTGGTAAGTAAGTTTATGGCGGTTTCAAGAATTCGGGTGACGAAGAGGGGAATGAGCTACATACAACTCCGCCGTTGGGTCAAAGAATTGACAATTATAGACGTGATGAGTTAAAATCCACTTAATTAGCAGTTGTTGATCACGAGCAAGTCACTTTCAATTCCAACAATTCCCCCCTCCCCCCATTTCATTTAATACCAGTAGCTAAGTGTCCATTCGGTCACAACAAAAGAAAGAGACATATTTTTTTCTATGCATACCTCGGGTCTTGGAATAGCCAGGAGGTTAGATACATACAATAATTTCAAGAGTAGATAGAATAGACGACCATGAGCTTCTGTCGTGGGAGGGAAAGTTGATTACCTTCGCATGTTTTCTCTCTATTCCTGTGGGTTAAATATAGGTCTGGACTCTTCTACCAATCCATTTATCGACTGCACCGGGGCAAGTTTCTAAAAGTTCTAGACTAGATCCATAACAGAGAGAACCCACAATCAGTTTGTAACTCATGATCATATCATCCAAAGGGTATCCTCAGGGAAGTAGCATTCCTCTTTCATTGGTTATCAATAATTAAATTCCCCAATACATTACCTTCTCCCGAATTCATCAACTTTCTACTGATCTCCACAATCTCCACAGTCATCAACTTTAAACCCACGGAAATCCACGACTTGACAATACATCATGATGAGCACAGGCTTCCTTTTCTCCGAAAACGATATGAATAATTCGATATCAGAGGTTCCACCATCTGATCTATATAGCTGGATACTTTAAATATCCAAACCGATCTCTCAAGTATTGGTCCTCTAAGCCCATACAGTCTTATCAGTTTCTTCTATCAAAGTTTCTCGGTCAACCGTTTTAGACAGCTTATTCACGTACTTCCTCCCGCGTTATTTTCAATTAAAAACATCAGCCTTCTTTTCTTTTACGTACATGTTTGAGTTAACGTTACTAGCCAGATGATGACCATATCATAAAGAGAGATCAGGATGATGAAAAGAAAACTATAAGACAGAATGGACGTATTCGCAGATTAAGTGGAATGGACTTGATAATAATTGTATGAGGAGTACTTTTAGATGTATGATTCTGTGCATTAAAGCAATGTTTAATAATGATTAATTATAGTGAAGTTTAAAGATTGGCTCGACTACGAAATTGAAGCTCCAACACCAGCAGCGTTGAAGTCTCAAAATGCTGTGCCTTATGATTTCACTGAATTGAAAATATCGATCAGTGATTCCTGTCTGCTTCAAATGAGGAATATTGGTCCAACAGGTAACCTAGTCACATGAACAAATTCAACATGTATACCTATCAAGTCTATCTCTAACTTCAAATGCATTCTAGTTATTTCAGAGCCTCACCATTGTAGGGCAGCTTATCTCAGCGGAGGTCCAGCTCTCGAAGAAACTTATGAATTACGTTCGGTGCTTCACTTCAACGATGCCGTTGCGTCTAACACACGTGTTAGTACCACAGAAGATGGGCGAGGGTAGTATTCATTATTACTTGCTTAACCACCCTTAAAATTAATGTGTAGTAATTCTTCTTCTCCATTCGCAGGTTTCCCGTGCAGATCCAGCTAGTGTTCTGTCACAACCACTACAAAACGGTGGAACAAAGTATGGGTCACTCAAAAAGTATGATAATAATACCTTTTAATATAATAGTGGTGAGTCAAATGGTTCAAATTAAAAAAGATGGACATTGGTGCGCCTCATTTTCTATTGGTTCTGTGTTTGGGACAGGAAGGAGGATATGGTACCCCTTCTTCCAAAATTTACGCGGGATCCGTTGCCAGTGTTAGGAAACTCAATGAAACTACCATGTTTTTGGCCAGCGTCCTGAATTGGTTGCTGGATACTTTAGACGACAATTACTACATTTATAAAGGTTCATATACCGACCTACTGACTGGAATACGCAGTTTTTGCGCATTATATATTTCACCCGGTTTCAGTAAGCATCCTTTCATGTCACACGAACAGGTACCATTGTAAATTGATTACCGAATCGTTCTTAGGTTGTAGATTTTTTGTGCTTAAAACGAATGATAATTTTATTTTCCAGTTCAAAGACCTTCGAACTGTTTTTGATTGTAGAAGGAATAAGCAACACCGGGCAAATCCACTCGCCGTGTACCCGCACGAGGGTGGTTCGTGTGATAGACAGTATTGGTTTCCTTGTGAAGGAAGAGGAGTCACGAAAATTGAATTTTAATTGATTTGGTGACTTCTCGTAAGATTTGAATGTCAATACCAAAATAAAGAATAAAACTCGTGTAGGTATCGTTTTTCCACATTGCTGTGTAGTCATGAAAGGTTAAGTCATCAGGTTGGAAGTTCTGTCTTGAGAACTTGGGGACAAGTACGAAGGTTCGAAGACCGTTGTATTAGATGAGAGAGACTTCAAAAATCCGAATATCGAGAAATTCTCATGAGGTGCGAGGGAGAACTCGGGAGAAATTTTGATTTTGGAGCTATAAATACGAGTCGTTGGACTTGAAAAGATCTCGATTATCGCGAGTTAGAAAGAGAGCAGAGGGACTTGGAGAAAATCTGATTTCAAAATATATGTAGGAGGAGGAGAACTCCGAACTTTTAAAAATTACAGTGAGAAAGTTTTCATCACTGTGCACTGCTGCTACCAGCTGCAGACTCAATCCTATACGAGATACAGTTCGATTATCATTCCCGTCATATGTAGCATCTTCATTTCTATTGCCGAACTTTTCGATTTTTTTCGCGTGCGTGTCTTATTCATAGCTTCATATAAGCATTTCCTAACTCTTCTTAATATCTATTCCATCTTTTTAGCAAGCGTAACAACTCGCATTCGGGATATTTTTACCTCACTAGACCATAATTCAACGGTAAACTTTCGAGTTTCAGGATTATGTTCACTTATCTAACGTTTCTCATTTATTGCTACAATCCATTTCATAGAGTAATTCTTACTCATACCAGCACTAAATTAAAATGAATGATGCGTTTCCACCATACTCACATTATGTCAAAATTATGAAAACGAACGAATATCTTATGAGTCATAAATTGCTTGTCTTGATGGGTCCCGCGTAAAACAAAGTATTTCGCTTTTTGAAAGAAATAATGTGAAATTAATTACATGTAGGGGATTTGAAAAGAGAATATCGAGAAGACTCATTTTCTCTTGTTGTAGTGGAAATGCGTCATTTGGTACTAGTTTTACTCGTGAATTTGTGTTTAATTACTTCAGCCTCAAAACATGATGGTGAGTTATAACGTTGAAAGAAATCTTAAAACTATCCGATCAAGATTGTACGCCTCAGAATTTTTAGACTGGTCAGTTAGTACAATGATAGTTCAGGATTGAAAACAAATAAAAAACTCTTGAGAAGCATGAGAAAAGAGAAGTATGTCTCAAATTTTCTGCTGGTTGCGACATTATGCAAGGGTAGAATGGAATATTAGCGCCCCTCCCCCTCCTAGAGTCAAGTCGTCAGGATTGTTCAATCTCGCTAGCCCGAGTCATATATTTAGTGAAGAAGGCAGTGGAAAGAATTGGAGGGAAGGATTATAGACCAACGGGAAACGCACGAATTTTTGTCAGAGAGGAAGTGAAAACTATTGAGAAAAAAAAAAGGAAGGATTTCTTGGCGTTGCCAAAAATATAAAGATCATGTTTCATGTCTTCTCGCCAATCGTCTTAAGCTCTTCATAGTTCAAAAATTTCCGAAATTTCCAGCTTCTTGTTCTAGTATAAGTCTACTTTAGAGTATTTTAGGCTGACTGCTTTCTGGGACTCACTTGTGGCGCTCGCTTGATGTAGTATAAGTCTACTTTGGAATATTTCAGGCTAATGAGCCTTCTTGGTCTAGTGTAAGTCTACTTCAGTATATTTCAGGCTGATGAGATTACTGGGCCTCACTTGCTCCGCTCGTTTGTCCCGCTTCTTGGTCCAGTACAAGTCTACTTTAGTATATTTCAGGCTGATGAGATTACTAAGCCTCACTCGCTCCGCTCATTTGTCCCGCTTCTGAGTTTTTTCAGAATTATTTTTCATTTTATTCATATTTTATTTTATTTTTTCATTTTTTTTTCATTATTTTTTTTTTTCTTAGAGAAGATGGTACTCGCAAATTTCTCAATGACTTCCCAGACATTGATTTTTATTTTCAATTTAATTTAATTTAATTTTTTTTTATTTTTCATTTGATTATTTTTTTTATTATTTTTTAATTCAATTTAATTTTTATTTAATTTTTATTTAATTTTTATTTAATTTTGAATTTTACTTATTTTTATTTTATTTTTATTCATTTTTATTTTATTTTTTTCATTTTCTTTTCTTTTTTTTTCTTCAAATTTCTTTTCTTTTATTTAATTTAATTTAATTTAATTTAATTTAATTTAATTTAATTTATTTTATTTTCATTTTATTTATTTATTTTTATATTTATTTTTATATTTTTTATTTTATTTATTTTTATTTTATTTTTCTTTTATTATTTCTTTTTTTTTACCAAAATTCTACCAAGTCTCTAGGTCACAACCGGACGCCCGGACGCCCAGACAATTTTCAAGAATTAGGGGGTAGAGAAAAGACATGAAACATGTCAAAAAATCATAAGATGAAAAGAACAGTTGCAGTAGCAAGAGAACAGGAAAGGACTCCATTTACTTCTTCTCTTGAACATTATAAATGAAAATTCTCGTCTCTTATTGGATTTGCTCCAAGCGGGGTGACGGAGTGAGGGAAGGAGAGGGGGACGCGGAGATACTGTTTCCACCTTTTATACTCAATTTTCTAACTTAGAACTCTAAAATACAGGTGATTTTGAAATTTTTGAAGGTTTTAAGCATAATTATCACGTTAAAGAGCGACCTCAAATTGATCAAAATTGATTGTGAACCAAAGATCGATTTTTTGGATGGCTGGTCCCTTTTTATAATGACAGTCACTGAGTATTTTGACTCACTGTTTCTCACTATTATCAACACTGCGATTCACCGGGGAGCATAGAAACCTTTAGATCAGTCATCAAATAGTGATGAACACTGACTGAAGAACAGGTTTCTTTCGCTTGTGTTTCAGAGCCCCAATTATCCTGATTGTTTCATCTAAACTCACATATTGATCGACCAAATACAAACTGGAGAACAGGTATCTTCCAACTGTGCTTCAAAGCCCCAATTATCCTAATTGTTCCATATGAACTCACATATTAAAATCCAAAATCCAAAATCCAAAATCCAAAAGCCAAAAGCCAAAAGTAGAAAGCCCTAAGTTAAACGCCAAAAACCAAATTTTACAAGGTCACAAGTTGAAGCCAAAGCTGAAATTGACGAGTTATTATTTTGTTAAAAGGGATTTGATCAATTCAATTCTTATGGAACAGATGCGCTTTTGACAGATAACACCTCAACTTTTTACTGCAGTACAATCATTGTAACCAGTTATCCAGTTCTGAACCGCTAAATGAACCGATTAATATTGTCAGTTACTCAAATTGCTTCTAGTTCTAAAAGAATTCCGCTAGGAGCGCTACTTTTTTGTTCTCAAAAACGCCAACATTAAAAAAGAGAGAGACAGAGAGAAAATCTTCAAGATCTAATTTACCAACTGTGATTGTAAATGTTAAGTGTTAACAACCAGATAAGAGTGTATTACAACCAGCTGAAAGCCAGAAGCAAAAACCCAAATTCAGTTGAATTTTGACTTTGATAAGAAAGAAGCAGAGAGTCAACTTTATCTATGGTTATCCAATATCCAATGAAGATGAACACAAACTGGAGAATAGGTATTTTACGTAAGTATGAGAAAGTCCCAATTCCCCAGATTCTAGACCAGCTAGGCCAAAGAATCAACAAAGATAAGAAGGTTCCGTTTTGGTCCAGTCAAGCTGCACAGCCGTTCAGCATAGAAGCCTGTTCAGCGGACATACAATGGGGCGTTTCATAACGAGATTAGACATTGATAATAATAATCGATTTCATTGGCGAGAGTACTCTTTCTGTATTCGATTACGCCATCGAGCATTTGGCTCCCATAAGAAATACATAGGGAGCAAAGATCATCATGTTACCAATTAAATATAGGAAGTAAGTCAAGGAAAACGAGTTCTTTTTTTCGAATACTCTGAACTCAATAGATTCAAAAAAGAAACTCCTCTTCCTTAATTTGTATATTTGATTGGTAACATGATGATCTCTGCACCTTATGTATTTCTTATGGGAGCCAAATGCTTGATGGCGGAGTTGAATACAGAAAGGGTACTCTTGCCAATGAAATCGATTATTATTATCAATGTCTAATCTCGTTATGAAACGCCCCATACAGATGAATATAAACTGGATAATAGGTATTTTCCACAAGTATAAGAAGTTCCAATTCTCCTGATCGTTTCACCCAACATTTTTGCATAACATTGATCAGCCAAAAATCAGTTGAATCAAAACAGCTGAATTGAGCTGAAAACTAGGTAAATTTTTGCAAAAATAAAAAGCCAAAATCAAAAGTTTTCAATGTTGTAAGTCAAGTTTAAGCTAAAACTTTTGCCTGCAATATTCCTTTAACAATGTTTGTGAAGTAAAACACAAACATAAGATATAAGAATATTTCACATTGATCATTCAACTCTTTTACTCATCCAGCTACATATAAGAAATTTTGATTCCTTGCTCTAAAAATCTCAAGCTCTGAATTTCTTCTAACAAAAGACTTATAAAAACGTCGTAGCTGAGTTGAAGAATTTTGAAAACAAACACCAATGTCAAAAATGGAACAATTTGTCTTATTGGATGATAATCTAAAGTCTATCATTATAGAGTCAATTTACTCAGTACAATATGAGCTGCCAAATGTTATTGAGGATCCATACCTGAATGTGAATTCGATACAAATGTAAGCCTATTTATGTATAATTTAATCAAACGCTCTGATTTCCAACATGAATAACAATTGACTAAATACAATTTTCCAAGTTACAACCTGAAGTGCCAAAGGAGGGATATTAGAAAGGGTAAACAGAGTAAATCTTGCAAAAAGCGCCGAAACCGCAGAAACAACACAGACCGCGAGCACTCTTGTCCAAGAAAACGGAGAAAAAATTATGTACCAAGCCAAGAAAGCAACTCAGAAGCAAATCCTTCAACAAGGCAAGAGAGCAACTCAAAAGAAACACCTTTGATGAGACAAGAAAGCAACTCTGAAGCAACTCCTCCTACAAGACAAAAAAACAACTTATTGGAAGATATTTCTGCGATGAGACAAGAGAGTAAGTAAGAAATGATACATTTGACCCTATTGCCCAAATTTTGAAAAATTAGGTTTTTGACATAAATTGCACTCAAAGCGTCAGGTCCATTATAACAGAGTACCTACTTCGCTATTAAAAAATGAATTACGATAATAAAAAAGCACCATTACATCGATTTGAATTATAAAACCGAAATTCCCCGGGCAAGAAAAGACGTCGCGTCGGTATCACCACTTGATATTATTCATTTTGTCTGTAATTAGTTCGCGGTAAAAATGTTCAAATCGATACTAATTATGGTCGCAAATTTTTGCTTTTTAATTTCAGCCGAACAGAAAGATATTTTTGGAAATCCAAGTGAGTTGATACTGTTATCATACTCGTACACAATTGTAAACTAATCTATTCAATCGGTATTCTATTCACTCTAGAGCAAACATTCCCTAAAGATAGAACCAAAAGTTATGGTGATACTCCAGTACCGGTAGCACTGGATTCATCCCTGGCTTCACAATTAGAGATGGCAGGGTTACAAGTTATATGGAGTCTTGAGGGCGCTTCATGTTTGCTTGAAATGCAAAATAACGGTTCAACGGGTGAGTGATTTGAAAATAGATTGAAACCAGCGGAAACCGACTATGAAATTATAAATTGAAATAATTTATTTCAGTTGTTTCAAAACCAAAAGATTGTTTGGCAGTTTACCTTTTTAGAGGTCCAGTTTTTGAAGAGAATTATAATTTCTGTATGACGACCCAGAATAGCGATGGCTTTCCAAGTAATACGCGTATTAGCACTACAGAAGACGGGGTGGGGTGAGTTCGATTTTCTTACCTATTTATCTTAATTGCACTCGGGTTATGAGCTTGATGGCGAATCGATTTCAGATAAGTTTGATGCAGTTTGCTGCTTTTAGATGAGAGATGACATCGACGAGAGTTGTTTCGATGGACGGTGGAATTGTAGGTGTGGCGGAGCTAGAGATGGGCATGAGACAATATGGGTGACGGAAATCGAGGTTACTATATTCGTATGAGAGCCAGAAAAAGTTGGAGAGAAGGTGAGCGTGAGGGAGTCTCGTATGACCAATTCGGAGACCCGATTCTCGGTGTGATGAAGGCGCGAATGGTAATGGTTTTACTTGGGCTAATTTGTTTCATGAGATCTGAATTTGCCGCAGAGACCATTCGTCCGTAATTTTGGAATAGAGATGTGGATAAGATCATCTTCACATGTCGTTATAAATGGATGACAGGGTTATGAGGAGAAAACGGATATGTGAGACAAGTGGACCTGTAGAGTGTACATTGTAAATTTCCTTAAGGCGGATAAGAAGTCAGTGGCAATCAGAAAAGTGCGGTTTGATGGAGGAGGGAGGGTTGGTATTGTTTCTAAGTAACGATTTGATGACGCTATTGGTCAGTCCATGTCTCGTCACCATCTGAAGACGCCATAGATCAGTTCCTGTGACGTCACAATCTGATGACGTCAAGTGACGTTATAGATCAGTTCCTTTGATGTCAAGCTTCGTGGGAAGGCACAATCTAATGACTTCATAAACAATCCCAGACTCGGAAGTCAAAATTTTGACAAGAAACCTCCTTTATATAAGCGTGGGATTTCGAAAAATGTGCCGTACGCCGTGTGATGTCCAATAAAAAAACCAAATTGGCAAAAATGGTCTCAAGGAAATTTTTTTGAAAATGATGACGTCACAAAAGTAGGGAGCTCACACCCGTTTTTTGAGGATGCCTCTTCCCAATAAAACAGATTGAGGGTTTCCTCTTAACAGAAAAAGGTTATGTTGGGACAACACTCCTTGACCGACTTGGATGACGTCATCAACTTAAAAGCTAGTCTGGAATTTATCTAGGCTAGATAATAAGAATTTGTCTGAATTTAGGAAATTTTCTTGTCTAGATTATGGGAAAACTTGGGTTAGATGAAAGATGTGACCTGGATTGTCCTTTGAATATTTCTTCAAGTTCAGTTTGCGATGAAGTATAGATGAAGAGCTTGGAGGAACAAATGTTTTCCTTTATCCAGAAAAAGGATTATATTAAAGTGTACTGCATTTTGAGATTAAAAAATGTGCATAGTTTGAGATGGGCTGTTTTTCTGGGGGCAGCGGAGCTAGTGGGTTCTCTATTACCATTACAAAGTTTTCCTCCTGTTTTTATGTCTTCGGCTGAATTAATTTGTCTTGCCATATTGTTCCTAAACAGCTTTCAAGTTGCAATCTGATGATGTCACCTATTACTCCCTGTGACGTCATGATTGTGTCTTCACAATCTGATAACGTCACAATTTGAAAAAATCATTTCCTCTGATTTCATGATCTGATGACTTCAAGGATTCCTGCCTGTGACTTTACCATCTAATGACATTGAGAATGAGTCTCTGTGACGTCACACCTTGATGACCTCTTGGATAGTCAATCTAGTGACGTTACACATCACTAATGTGACAAACTGATAACGTCACGGATCTTCTTTCTGACGTCACGATCTGTTGACGTCACAGATCAGCTACTCCGACTTCTTTATCTGATGAAATTGAAGATCAGTCCCTGTGATATTACAATCCAATGACCTTATAGATAGTCAACCTAATGACATCACCGATCACTCCCTGTGATGTGACAACCTGATGTTGTCACAGATCCTTTCTGTGACATCATGATCTGATAACGCCACGTATCAGTTTCTCTGACTTCACCATCTGATGACGTGAAGGTCAGTCCTCATGACGTTACAATCTGATGACCACATAGATAGTCAATCTAATGATGTCACGGATCACTTCCTGTGACTTTGCATCTTAATTGAATCCCTGATCACTCCCTGTGATTTCACAATTCAATGGCGTACAATTTGAAGAATCAGTCCCTCTGATTTCATGATCTGATGACATCAAGAATCCCTCCCTGTGACTTCACCATCTGATGACATCGAGGATGAGTCCCTGTGACGTCACAATTCAATGACCTCTTGGATAGTCAATCTAGTGACGTCACAGATCATTCCCTGTAATGTGACAAAATGATAACGTCAAGGATCCTCCCTCAGACGTCACAATCTGTCGACGTCACAGATCAGCTCCTTTGACTTCACCATCTGATGACGTTGAGGATCAGTCCCTGTGATATTACGATCCAATGACCTCATAGATAGTCCACTTAATGACATCACCGATCACTCCGTGGGATGATGTGACAACCTGATGTTGTCACAGATCCTTTCTCTGACGTCTGATCCGATGAAGCCACAGATCAGTTTCTGACTTCATCATCTGATTGCGTCAAGGTCAGTCCCCACGACGTTACACTCTGATGACCACATAGATAGTCAATCTAATGACGTCACGGATCTTTTCCTATGACGTTACGTCTTAATGACATCACTGATCACTCCCTGTGACATCAGAACCTTATGACATCCTAGAACAATCCTTAACTTGGCAGTAAATTTTAACAGGGAACCTGTTTAATGGGAGGGGGTGTTTCCAGAAGAAACGTCCACCGTCCGGAAAACCTCAGTTGTGGAAAATTTTTAAAGTCCGCTTCTATCATTTATAGCTTAGAGAAGTTTAAAATTCCCGTTTAAAATATATGTGACCTGTGCTGAAGATACCCGCCATATGGGTAGCAAAAATCACTTTTAGATTAATTGTACACAATCTTTGAACGACTCTCCTGAAAATTTTTTTCTTACCCACAAGACGGGTATCTTCAGCACAGGTCATATTATACTAGTATAGAACTAGAAGCCTGATTAAAATGGTTCCTTCTATTTATTGGATATGCAATGCCTCAAACATAACCCCTTCTATGAGCCAGATATGCAAAGCTTCAAACTATGAGACTCAATAAAAGGCAGTTCCAGAATACCCCACGAAACAGGTTTCCTCATTCTACTCCGTTGAAGAACCTGTGAATTTTTAATGGGAGCCTATTCTATGAGAGAGAGATTCCGAGAAATTTTACTTCCTTCTCGCTTCTTGTTCACAGATTTCCAATGCAAGTTCAAGTGCATTTTTGTTCGAGCAAGTGCAAAAGTGTTGAGAATTGCACGAAATATCCAGACGGTATGGTCATAATGCATTTCAACATAATAGTGGTAAGAAAAAAGTCTGTAGTACGTGTCGATTAATCATCATTTCAATTATTTTCAAGTATTATGTTCTCGGAATAGGAAGGAAGAGTAGACAATAAACTTGCTGTAAATTACGTAAACGCCCTTCGTGAAGTTAAAAAGCCCAATACAACCACAACCATTACCGCTTTGGATGCTCTCGGTTGGTTGTTGAGTACTTTGAACTGGAATTATTATGTGTATCCGGGAGCTTATATCGACCCACTTACTGGAGATCAAATTTTTTGCGCGACTATAATTTCTCCTGGTTTTAATAGTCGTCCTTACTTATCCTACGATCAGGTGATTCATTATTTACTAGCCGAAGTACGTACACACGCAGAATTTTTGTTCATGTTTGTTGGATTTTTTCAGTTCAATGTAGTCTCGTCAGTATTGAATCGAAATAATAGACCACAGGTCAATCCACTGGGTTTGTTTCCACTTGGAAATCGACCAGTTGTTGAGGGAAGACTTGTTCATTCACTCCAATGGGCAGACAGAGGTACTCGTATGATTTCTATGCGGTACATTTGAGGTTCACGACTCTACGCAATCATAATCCGCTGGACTCAAACTTTGCAACGTACAAAATATTTGAAATCTGACGAGTACTAAGTTAAAACAATGAATTGTTAGTAGGGTGATTGTCAAAAAAAGGGAAATAAAATTTGTACGTCACAAATATGATCGTCTTGAAAATCAGCTCACGTCGAAATGGAGAAATGAAAAATCAACGGCCATTGCATCTTTTGCATCAAAAAAGGGAAAATAGACATCAAAAGAAGAGCGCCTCCGTAATACCGTAAAACAAGTTGCGAAAAGACAAATCAGTCTACTACTGGTAATTTATTCTTCCTCAGTCGTTAATTTGAGCATTTCTCTCGGCACGATATTTTTCCAGATTCTTCGAATTTCCCCGTACCGTACTAGTCAAAATTTTCCGATATCCAACTGATGAAATAACATCCTGATTGACATTATATTATCCTGCTAGAGCTCGTTAGTACTTGTGGCGTCAAGCCCTGATTTTTGTGAGTGTTATCGCTGTGGAGATATATATCTTCCAAGAGGTTGACCATTATATGTACTCGGAAATTTACGCACAATACATGAACGTCGTACGGTCTCAATAAGCTTGATCGAGACATGAATTCAGAGTAAGCCACCACACCCTCAAACTCATGACCCACCCAAGAAATACGAAAAACTCTTCTTCAAACTGTCCCAGTTGGCTAGTAACAGTAAATCTCTTATAGCATTTGTATTCTTTTCGTAAAGGGCAAAATATCGATAGAGTTGGACCGACGACCCAGCAAGGGGAAAGCAAAGTCAAACAGAGACGACACAGAGACAACAATTTACACGGAAAACGTTTCACACACGTCGTTGAAAACTACAAACAATTCGTACTGACGTATTACAGACTTCTGTGCAGCAGCAGGGTGCTGTTCCTGTGTGTACGTATAAACTTATCGCGCAGTCGAGGTGAAACAACGTATTTTATTCTTCAACTCTCAACGGTATTGTAAACAAGATCAGCAACTAAATTTCAATTTCCACCTAGCGTATACACACGTACTTTTTCGTAGTCGCCATCCTTTCTCGCACTATACCTCGCTTCCCCTCGTTAAGATCAAACAGAATATATTTACGAGTTTTTGTCGGGTGATAGTTACTTTCACACTCTACGACATCAAACTTTGGAAATATTGTACACACCGACCTGAAAGCATCTTATGGTTTTCTTCCCACCCCGCGGGCTCCGCAAAGTACTGTACAGAATGAAGGCGACGGTATCACCGTCGTTCGGAAACAGCCTTGTCATGTATTTCACGATTCACTGTATCGATCTTGTGATTCAAATTTTGTTCTTCTTGAATTTTGATGAATTGCAACGTATAGAAATCGCGGTAGGGTGATTCTTCTGAACCACTAAGTGAAAGAGGGGGATGAAAACGTGTCATCTTATTTTTTAAAGGAATTGGAACACATTCTTTTGGATTTGCCTTGCAGAGGTGGCTCTTTTTGAAAATAACCTTACAATTCTTTCAGCGCAAATTGGGCATTAGAAAAATAAAATAGCAAAATACCACTTCTCCTCATCCCTGTGCTTATTGTTGAAAAGAGAAAGCGATGGTGAAAATTTGGATTCACTATTTCCTTTATTTCATCTACTCTTTGAGTAATCTTTAATTACATCATGCTGTAACCTATTGAACTGGGTTATAACCCGTTGGATTGTATTAATTCAATACGATGTACTGATTTTTTCTTCTTTAAATGAACCCTTACACCCGAAAAAGAAAGATTCCTGTTGAAGGAGCAAAAATTTAAAAACAACACCAAATACTATAGCACAAAAAAGAACAACTAACAACCAACAACCAGTGACCAGAAACCAGAATCCAAAAAGTAAAACCAAGAACTAGAAACCAAAAACCATGCAACAACCAAAGACAAGAAACCAGAAACCACAGAACATTATAAAGGTATTGACACAGCACAAAATTTCTGTCGCCCAAGTTGTGTTAGTTCATACAAAATTCTGCTACGCTTGCAGCGATTGTTCAAATACCTTCCACATCCCACCTGGGATGGAACCTTACTGGAAATGGGATGTTGCCAAAATTTCCGAGGGTTTTAAAAGATGAAGAGATTTACCTAGGAAGATTTTTTTTTCTTACATATGAAGAGCATAGTAGATAGTCCATTTAGACCAAGTTTCAGATTTTTAGGTCAATACATGACTCTTCTACAAAATTTCTAAAATTTGGTGGATTTACAGTATGTAGTATTTGCGTAGTCTTTGTGTTTAGTTTTACCTTGCAACAATCCCAGCGTAGATTATATCAACTGACACAACTCAGGTGACAAAAATGAACCCGGCTACTATATGTTTGTGTCAATACCTCTGTAATGTACTGTGACAGAAACAAATACCATGAACAAGAAAAAAAGAACAAAGAACAAAAAGGAATCAGAATTCAGAAACAAGGAGAAAGCAGAAACAAAAAATGGGAAACAAAAAACAAGAAATCAGTAACAAGATACCAAAAACATGAAACCACACCAAACAACAACAGACAAAAGACAAAAGACCAAAAGACCAAAAGACCAAAAGACCAAAATACCAAAAGACCAAAATACCGAAAGATTAAAATACCAAAAGAACCAAAAGACCGATAGACCAAAATACCAAAATACCAAAAGAATCAAAATGCTAAAAGACAAAAGTACCAAAAAACCAAAATACCAAAAGAACCCAACAACCAATATACCAAAAGACCAAAATACCAAAAACACCAAACGACCAAAATACCAAAAGACCAAAATACCAAAAGAACCCAAATACTGAAAGACCAAAATACCAAAATAACAAAATACCAAAATACCGAAAGAACAAACTACCAAAATACCTTAAGATCAAAATACCAAAATACCAGAATACCAGAATACCAAAAGACCAAAATACCAAAATACCAAAATACCAAAATACCAAAATACCAAAATACCAAAATACCAAAATACCAAAAGAGGCAAATACCAGGATACCAAAAGATGCAAAGACCAAAATACCAAAAGACGCAAAGACTAAAATACCAAAAGACGCAAAGACCACAATACCAAAAGACACAAATACCAAAAGACACAAGGACCGAGATACCAAAAGAGGCAAATACCAAAAGACCAAAAGACTAAAGTACCAAAAGACGCAAAGACCAAAATACCAAAAGACGCAAATACCAAAAGACGCAAAGACTAAAATACCAAAAGACGCAAAGACCACAATACCAAAAGACACAAATACCAAAAGACACAAGGACCGAGATACCAAAAGAGGCAAATACCAAAAGACCAAAAGACTAAAATACCAAAAGACGCAAAGACCAAAATACCAAAAGACGCAAATACCAAAAGACGCAAATACCACAAAACCAAAAGACTAAAATACCAAAAGACTTAAAGACCAAAATACCAAATGACGCAAATACCAAAAGCTGCAAAGACCAAAATATCAAAAGAGGCAGAGAACAAAATACCAAAAGACCAAATTACCAAAAGACGTAAAGACCAAAAGACACAAATACCAAAAAATGCGAAGACCAAAATACCAAAAGACGCAAATACCAAAAGACCAATATACCAAAAGACCAAAATACCAAAATACCAAAAGAGGCAAATACCAAAATACCAAAAGATGCAAATACCAAAAGATGCAAAGACCTAAAGATGCAAAGACCTAAATACCAAAAGACGCAAAGAACAAAATACCAAAAGACCAAAATACCAAATTACCAAAAGATGCAAAGACCAAAATGCCAAAAGACGCAAAGACCAAAATACCAAAAGATGCAAATACCAAAAGACGCAAAGACCAAAATACCAAAAGACGCAAATACCAAAATACCAAAAGACCCAAAGACTAAAATACCAAAAGACGCAAAGACCAAAAGACCAGAAGACTAAAATACCAAAAGCTGCACATACCAAAAGATGCAAAGACCAAAATACCAAAAGACCAAAAGATGCAAATACCAAAAGATGCAAAGACCAAAATACCAAAAGCCGCAAATACCAAAAGACGCAAAGACCAAAATACCGAAAGACACAAAGACCAAAAGACCAGAAGACTAAAATACCAAAAGCTGCACATACCAAAAGATGCAAAGACCAAAATACCAAAAGATGCAAATACCAAAAGATTCAAAGACCAAAATACCAAAAGACTAAAATACTGAAATACCAAAAGATGCAAAGACCAAAATACCAAAAGACGCAAATACCAAAAGATGCAAAAGACGCAAAGAACAAAATACCAAAAGACCAAAATACCAAAATACCAAAATACCAAAAGACGCAAAGACCAAAATACCAAAAGATGCAAAGAACAAAATACCAAAAGACCAAAATACCAAAATACCAAAATACCAAAAGATGCAAAGACCAAAATACCAAAAGACGCAAATACCAAAATACCGAAAGACCCAAAGACTAAAATACCAAAAGACGCAAAGACCAAAAGACCAGAAGACTAAAATACCAAAAGCTGCACATACCAAAAGATGCAAAGACCAAAATACCAAAAGACGCAAAGAACAAAATACCAAAAGACCAAAATACTGAAATACCAAAAGACACAAAGACCAAAATACCAAAAGATGCAAATACCAAAAGATGCAAAAGACGCAAAGAACAAAATACCAAAAGATGCAAAAGACGCAAAGAACAAAATACCAAAAGACCAAAATACCAAAATACCAAAAGATGCAAAGAACAAAATACCAAAAGACCGAAATACCGAAATACCAAAATACCAAAATACCAAAAGATGCAAACACTAAAATACCAAAAGACGCAAAGACCAAAATACCAAAAGACGGAAATACCAGAAGAGTCAAATACCAAAGGTCCAAATACCAAAATACCAAAGTACCAAAATACCAAAAGAACCAAAAGACCAAAAGAACCAAAAGCCCAAAATACCCAAAGACCAAAATACCAAAAGAACTAAAATACTAAAAGACCAAAATACCAAAATACCAAAATACCAAAAGACCAGAATAACAAAATACCAACCAACTTGAAGATCTACAACTATACTATCACTAAAAATAACCAGAACTCCAAGAACAATAGAAACACCAGACCACCAATACCAATAATACCAATAACACTTAAAACAACAGCAAACCGCATCAACAACTACACCAACAATACTTCTAAAAGAAATACCAGCACCATCACCAATGCCACCTCCCACAACACCAACAATATCAACAAGAACACAGATTTCCACCCTCAAACACAGCTCATGGCCCTTCCCATCATGTATAGCATGGAAGTCAACATTTCTTCAAGTCTTACAGTTTTCCGGATGGCGGATGACGCCCTCCTTTCTTTCAAACACCCTCCTTCTTGAATTTTGAGCTGATGTTACCTGCGTCCCATGTATAGGTTGAGATCTGAAATTGGAAAGTCCCAATGTAAGTTGATGTTTTCCGAGGCAAGGTCACTGAGGTATTTTCTTGCTCTCCTTTGGATATGAGTCAAGCTCCATTGTACACATGTTCCTAATCCTTCATGTCTGCCATAGTTTTTTAGGTTTACATCATTAAAACTCTACAGGAGAGAATTGTTTTAACGCCTTCTTACTCAGAAATGAATCATTTTGGACAAATAGACATTGTGTTACATTGTGCAAGAAGGGAGGGGGTGACGGGTTGCGAAGTTTGGAAATATGATTAGGGTATAGGATTGAAGCAAAGACTTGGAACCTATGAAAACTGCCAGCTTACTTTGTGGTTAACTCGCTTGACTATGTAGTTGTAGCCTGAGGCAAACAGGAAACATGTTCTATGGGTCTCTTCTGTTTCCAATTTCCACGATCGATTTGTTTTGATTATTTTATTGTTCTGAGTTTTCCCTTTCTCTTATCATACTCGAATGTTGAAATTTCTGCAGGTCCCTTGCCCTTGTATACATACTTGGACGCGGTAGAAATTTTCCCAAGTATGCCCCTTCCAAATGTAATGGTTCATGGTAGACACTGCATTGTTCGAAGTCACACTTTTAATATACATTGCTTAATAGTCGAAATAGGTTTCAATCCCTTTCTTCAATTAGGATATTTCGAGGTCCCCATCCCCTTTCATGGATATACATAGCTCCGAAGTCGACATTTTTAGAAATCCTTAAAGCAGGTTGGAGAAATCCACCCAATTTACTCTTTCCTACTCTTCATGTATAACGCAATGGTCATTTTCTCCAGTTGAATGATTGAATTTTTCTGTTATCCTCCTGTCACGAAAAAGCTTGAACGTTAAAATTTTTCCGAGTCCCCGCCCTTGTATACATACACATAGCTTGATGATCAGAATTTTCTGAGTTCCTCTCTTACTTCTTATACAGCTAGATCCTCGCCCTTCTTGGAACCACCGATTTTCCAGGAAGACGATGAACAATGGATATTTTTCTCTCAGAGGTTCTCTCGTGAAAATACTTACACACCCCTGAAACTATTTGGCACACAAGTAAGTTTTTTCCCCTCATTTATTACGACGAAAATATCTCTTGCTTTTGTATTGTAAATTTGACCTTTCGTCAGCATCAGCATTTTCATATCTGTGGAAAATTTCAGAATTTCAGACGACATCTCGCTGAGTTAATTGTGACAGTTGTTCGCTTGTGTAATATTATCACGAAAAATATTGCAGCAACTCGAAAGCGTTGTCATCCCCTAGAAAACTGAAATCTGTCGTATTTACGCGCATATTATACGTCTTTCGTCGCGTGTAAGCAAAATTATTCTTCGCGTCCGCGGTATTTTCGTAATTTTCATTTTTCGCATTGCGACAAGTACTCACGTCAGTACATATTGTACGATTACTCTACACAACATTGTATAGGACGGTAAAATTATTGCGCAACATCGATGTGTCTCTCTGTGGTAGCAGAAAATCGACGCGACGAAGACGACATCGAGTTAAGAACGGTAAAGGCTATCAACGTGCCGCCACATCCGTATTGCACGAAAAGGCTGCAGAGAGTGGTATTTACAAGAGCTTTACACGGTGACACTGGGTGAAAAGGGATGTGTTGACAAGCTTGTTACTTGTCAGGTCCCTGTTCATCGTTCGTGTGTGTCGAGCGTCTCGCGCTTCTTCGTTCTTCGCTCCCTTCTCATTTTCCCGAACAAATAGGGATTATTATACTTTACAGTAATGGGATTAGCAAAGATCTGCGAGCTGTCCGTATTTTCACGTGTGGAAAAACGGATAAGGAGGGTGAGCGCGGTGAACGATGTTTGGACGTAATGCGTACGTTATTCGGAAGAAAGTTTTGTAAAATTTAGCAACCCCTGAAATTAATACCGTTCACGTCGATCCATCATGCGAGATGTGAGTGGCACTGCCGAATGACGGAGACGAAACGTACGAGGAAAAATGAGAGTAGGTTAACTCTGACGTTTTCTTCAAAGCTTTTTCCGTCCTTTTACGCAAATGACGCATTATTAATTAAGTTAATGCGTTCCCAAAGGCAGTTAGTTGGTCCAAAATGAGAATATCAAGGTAGAAAGAATGTAAAATGGTCAAGAGATCTGAATTTTTGTACTCCTATTTTTTGGGAGGAAGCTATTGAGTTGCAATAATTTGTACCCGTAGTTTGTGCCGTATTGTATGCCGGAGAACGCGGCTAATACAACCCGCAACTCGAATACGTTGATAAAATTGTCTACAACATACGCCGAATAAAACGGTGAGAATCATTTTAGCGTTTTTCAAAACAATTAATGAAACTGTATTCACCTGAATTAAAGTATCTACGTTTCTGTTGAATATTTTGTTAGAAACACTCGAAAGGAAAACAGAAACGAAAATTGACTGGAAAAGAAAATTTAAAAGCTAACATGTCTCACGATATTTCGATATATTGTGTAAATCGCTTTTTCACTCTGCTCGTTAGCCCTTGTTCTTCGGCCTTGTGCAGGCGGCTTCTCGTAGGTGTGTAATATGAGAAGAAGATGAGAAGTTTTGAAAAATTACACCTACCGACTTGTATAGGCTCGATTTTCCAGCTGTATCTATATATGAAGGGGGGCCGGGAGTGAGAAAAGTTGTACCATCGAGAATTCGAACAGAGCGATTTTCTGGAATCAAATAGATAAAGATCATGTTTCATAATTATCTAATAGTGAGTGGCCTCACCTAAGGTCACGACTCCTCTGTGATGGAATCATGGACTAGCTTGTGAATTTTCGTCACAGAGGCCTACGTCTCGTTCTTGGATTAGTATAGGCGTGATGAATTGTCATTAGGCTATCTAGCTCACCCTAGCATTAGTGGCGTCATTTGCTGTGACGTCATAACAAAACATGAGGCTGCCTGGGATGACATCATCAGTACCTGTAATGGCTGCCTGTTGCTTCATCAGCATTCATAACGTCATCAATTTTGACTACCTTCTATGCTAAGGGTCACTCATTCCGCTCTCAACAGTTACTGTTATATAAGGCCTGATAGTAATACTGCTCGAGTTTCCCTTATACTAGGCCTTCGGGTCACGGTTAATGACGTCATACTTGCAGCCTTCAAAATAGAGGTACTACTCCCTAGCCTCCTTTGAACCGGGTTATAACTGTATACTAGGCCTACTATCAGCATCCATGAAACGAGGCTTAATATAATATAGTAGTATAAAAGCCTATATTAAACCACTTATGTTTGACGAGGATGAGGAGAGGTGGATTGATCGCGAAGATTTAGATGACGTCTTAATTGTAAGAGGCTGTGGGGTCACGACTGATGACTTTAACCGGACGACGCCTGTGTTGATGTAGCTTGAGACAGAGCTCAAGATTTTTCACTCTATATTGTAGTCGATAGTCCTGTAATGACGTTATCGGATGGATTTGAACTTTAGTCGAGTAACCTGATCTAAAACTAACTCTTATTGGCCCATCTTTTTTACTTATTTCTAGCCTCTGTCGGCAAACTCTTAGCCTAACCTGTGCATCTGAAAAAGGAAGCTTCCAGAATCTTGCAGGAGCGGATTTAGCCACACATTTTGGGGGGGAATATTCCATTGTCTGAAAAATTTTTTCCTCGCACCTCAGCATTTCCTACAGAAGATACCTACCTCCTGAATCGTGCAAAGTCCGTAGAAATCTGCTTTTAGGTCCAACAAAGAATGGCGTTTACGGACTTTTCTCCTGATCGTTACAGGTTAATGCCGCAGTCTTTATCAACATTGAGTCGATCAAGGGAAAAGTATTTCAGTTGCTTCTATAAGAGATACCTTCCTCCTGATCGTTATTAATAAATTGTTGAAAGTCTGAAATCTGTCTTCAGATCCTAGAAAAAAGGTGGATACGGATATTTTAAAAATCATCTGGGAGTACTGTTCCTGATTTTAGAATTTGCAAGTTCAAACTATTGCGGCCTCCTTAAGAATCCTACATACTGTATTCCTTTTCTAATTCATAATGAACTACGACGTCAGCAGCCGTGACCTCGTGGCCCTCTTGAACTTTGACGTCAACGTTTGATGAATCAAGTTTTGCCGGATCCAAATTTTAAAAACGTCACTTCTAGGTAAGAAAAGGCAAAATTGTGACAACAACGCCTGAAACTAACTGTGGAGCTGTTTTGAGCCGTTTTGGAGTTAAAATACGGCTCCGGAGCTGTTTCTGACCACAAGAAATAGTGCCACTTTCAAAGCTTGTAGTACCAGCAGGTCCAAAATGCCAGTAATGCCACATCTAAATGTTAAGAAGTGCCAGTTTTTGAAAAAACACGCCAAAAAACTGTGCAACTCACGTCTGGAACCAGCTCCAAAGCCGTTTTGAAGTCGGAATACGGCTCCAGGGCTGTTATTGACAGCTGAAAAATGCGGTGGTTTCAAAAGTTAGTATGCCACCGAAGTCAAAAATATTCCAAGTTGCTCAAATTGTGCCACATTTGGCAACTTTGTTGGCATCATTGCAGGGACACTACTGGTGACAGACTGATTCTAAAATCTGCGAGGCTTGCGTTAGGCCTGGTTTGATGAAGGTGACTAGAAGGCCTAGTTGTATAGCTTAGTACATTGGAGGTTAAGAAGTAGTATCCTGATTCTTAAATCTGCAAGTTGAAAGTCATCGCCCGTGGCCCATCAGAATCAGAGGCCTTGTGTAAGGGATACTCAAGAAGTGTTACCATTAGGCCAAGTATAATGGAGACTGTTGCGGCGCTCACGAGTTGAGTGAATGATCTTGAGAGTAGAGGAAAGTAAAGAAAAGAAAGAGTTCAAGTTGATGACTTCGTCAGTTTGTAGTGTCATAACTACCCATGATGGCTACCAGTGACGTCATCAGTATTCATAACGTTGCTTCCGAGCGGAGTGAGGGATCACAAGAATATGCTAAGTGAGGAAGAGAGAGAGCTCAAGCTGATGACGTTGCAGGCAGCCGTCGCAGATACTGATTGTGACTTCGTTCATCGATGGTTGATAGCGTCACTAATCTGGATATTCATATGGCGGAATGGATAGCTTTACTCGCAGTACACAAAGTGCTTCCAGATCTTCGGATTTTTGATCCTTGAAAAAGATACGGATTTTGCATAAAATATGGATTTCTTAAGCTCAAGGTACTTTCCTCCTGGTCGTTATGAGCTGATCTCGCGGTCTCTTGTGATATTGAGCCGATCGAGGGAGAAGTATCTCAGTTGCTCGTATGAGAGATACCTTTTTCTTGATCGTCATGTATGGATCAGTGAAAGTCCTCAGAAATCTGTCTTCAGGTCTTACAATTTTGAAAATATCATCTGGCAGCACCTGTACGTGAAAAAGGTGCATAAGAGGACTATTAGGCATAAAATCAAAGCGTTCATAACATTTCTTGCTTCCATAGCCTCTAAGTACTCGTCGCCATTCTTTATTCTCTTGTATCTCCACACCAAGCAAGTACTTCTATACTAAGCGAGATATAAGTGCAACTTTCACAATAAAATGGCCACTAACAACTGTCTAATCCTTCTAATTTGAAACATCGAATAAAACTTGAGTTAGAAATTTCTTAGAAAGAACATTTTATCAATTTTGTTTCTGAACCGCATCATTTCAACGTTATCGTGCGCAATACTTTTCGAAATCCGTGGTATAGTGTTGTGCATACAATATTCTCGGTGCTTCATCCGAGAAGCGTTTTCGATGGCGAACATTCGACTCGGTGTACGATTACTTTTTACATTAGTTTGGTCACGTTTTTCGTACTAACGCGCTTATAAACTGCTAATCGAATACAAATAAAAGCGCTACACTTCGCTAAAACTTACGAATAACGTGCAACGTGCGTTAAATGCGCGAAAATCTCTCGTGTAATCCCTAAAAGATGATAGTCGGATCATCAGTGTCACCTTGCGGTAAAACATTAACAACGGATTTTCGAATCGTGGGTCGAGCTGAAAAGACAAGGCGGCATTATCACGTTACTGAACTATACACGTTCTCAGACTTATATAAAGCATTTCTCCTATACGTTGTGCTAAATTTGAGTTAATAGGTTGACAACCATCAATCAAAAGGAGCTTTTTCGGTTGAGTTTTTGTGGCTACAGCCAACTGAGGGGAGTGTACAATCACCTGATACATGAGTTGGTACACAGGTATCATAGGGCGGAACGTTGATGGAAGGCGGCATATTTTTATCCTTTTTGTTGTGCATTAATGGAAAAATGTCATTTGCCCGGAACGTCAACGTCGTCGTCGCTTCCAATATTGTAACAAAGGCAATATCAAACTTGATTTCATGATAAATGACTAACGAACGTTTTAATATTGTATACGTATTTCAGCCGTGTCTTCTGCGATCATCTTTTATACGCGTTTGACATACACAAGTACGACGTACAAGTGCTCGCTAGCTAAAGCCACTAACTAGGACCCCAGGAGGACGCGCTGGTCGTGCCCCATTCTGCGCAGATTAATCAACGAATTAGTTATCCCCCACCCTGCGTGTAGCGTTTTCAAAAACATTCACCATCGCTTATTTTTTAAAAACTAACTCGATGTTGTATAGTGTAGACTGATGTCAGAGTCTGCGGTAGGATTATCGCGTCACATTTTAGTCGCGACTGACTGTCAAAGCTAATTTGAAATTCGCCGAGGATTAGTAGATTAGTACGTCATCTGTCATATTTGTCGTTTTCACCTCGAGAGGTAAATTGGTACCGGTTTGCGATGTACGCAAACTCGCTAATCCGACTCGGTTTGCGGTTATCTTTTTATAATCCGCGTATTACCGAATACAAAGACTGTACGCGGTGTAGCTTTTTTTTCTTTCTACCCTTTTCTGTTATTACGTGAGTAATCTTATGCAAAATCGTTTCGACAGATTTATTTCCATATTCTTGTTATTGTCTTTGCCTTTGATGAAGGTACCTATAGCTTAGTAATTAGAGGTTCGCGAGTTTATGTCGGATAATTGTTAAGTGTAGGGTGAAATTCGTTGTAGAGATTATAAAGGAATGCACCGGAGAGATTATAAAGGAGCGGTCTGGAAAACGAAATAATAATGAGCGAAAGAGAATGTGTTGTATTGTCAGTTTTTTGCTAGATATGAACGTATAGTGATATGTTCCCGCATGCAACTGTAACAATTTGAGAAAAATATCGAGCAAACTTACTGCGACGCGAATATCATCTTCGCTTTCAAACTAAAATTTATAACATCGATTTCAATTTTTATTGTTGACTTGTTTCATGTCTTTGTTCTGAGCTCATCCTTATGGGAATTTTTCTGTGGCAATTCTCAAATCTGCGAGTCCGAGTCCGAGTCCGAGCCTGAGCCCGAGACCCCTCCCTCCTCTGTAGTTTCTAGCTTATCATAATATAATGAAAAGGCCTAGGCTAGATTTATAGTAGGTTAAGAAAAACTCCGAGAGCCATTATGAAGCTATTAGCTTGTGACGTCATAAGTCGTCAATCTTGATCCGCTTACAACATTAAGAGCAAACTTCTCCGAAGTCCAAGCCCCCCCTCCCCTCCGCAGTAATTTCTAGCTTAGCCTAATATGCGGGGCGAACGAGCGGAGCGAATGTGCCGCCCTAAAGCCTTAGCCTAAAGTACTCTAAAGTAGACTTATTCATTCTAGCTTCATACTAGGATCATACTAGTCTTCAACTAGACTTATGCTAGACCAAGGGGGCAGGCGGAGCGAGTCAGCCATCCACAAGTCAACTCGCCCCCTAAGTCACTAGCTACTAAAAAAGACATGAAACGTGATCTTTATTCATTTGGCTCTGCCAGAAAATTTTTGCTGTACCCGGGCGGTGAAGGAGAGCCAGGCTAGCGTTAATCGATAAGAAGGATAAGCCACCTGACTGACCATCCTCTTGTCGACCACTTTGCCTGTTTGACAACGAGGACAAACTCCTAGAGAGAGTGGTAGCCAAATGACTCAAAAGTTGTCTGAAGGAAAGATATGTATATAATATCAGGTAGTCAGTACGGTTTCCAAATTGGATGCTGTACATTAAAAGCTGGAAACTTGGAAGTTTGTTCGTGCAAGGATCAAAATAAACAGTAAAACACAAAAAAAGAAAGGAAGGATTTCTTGGCGTTGCCAAAAATATAAAGATCATGCTTCATGTCTTTTCGCCAGTCGTCTTGAGCTCTTCATAGTTCAAAAATTTCCGAAATTTCCAGCTTCTTGTTCTAGTATAAGTCTAATTTAGAGTATTTTAGGCTGACTGCTTTCTGGGACTCACTCGCTTCGCTCGTTCGTCCCGCTTCTTGGTCTAGTATACGTCTACCTACGGTGAAGGGAGAGGGGGCATCAGTATATTTCAGGTTGATGAGATTACTAAGCCTCAATCGCTCCGCTCGTTTGTCCCGCTTCTTGGTCCAGTACAAGTCTACTTTAGTATATTTCAGGCTTATGAGATTACTGCGCCTCAGTATGTTCAGATGTTGTAAGCGGACCAGGATTAACGACCTATGACGTCACCGACCTATGACGTCACCGACCTATGACGTCTCCAAACTTATGACGTTGCCGAACTTATGACGTCACCTAACCTATGACGTCACAAGCTAATAGCTTCATAATGGCTCTCAGAGTTCTCTTAGCCTAGCATAAATCTAGCCTAGGCCTTTTCATTAATATTATAATTTATATTTTATTTTATTTTATTTTTTTACTTCATTTTTTCTATCATTTTTTTTTTAGAGAAAATGGTACTCGCAAATTTCTCAATGACCTCCCAGACATTTATTTTTATTTTTAATTTAATTTTATTTAATTTTCAATTTTATTTTCATTTCATTTCATTTTATTTTATTTTATTCTATTTTTTAAAATCTCTTTTTGGAGAGAGGATGGTACTCGCAAATTTCTCAATGACCTCCCAGACATTTATTTTTATTTTTAATTTAATTCAATTTAATTTTCAATTTTATTTTCATTTCATTATATTTTGTTTTATTTTATTCTATTTTATTTTATTTTATTCTATTTTATTTTGTTTTATTTTGGTTTTTATTTTATTTAGTTTTTTTTTTTTCAGAATTATTTTTGATATTATTTATATTCAATTCAATTCAATTTAATATTTTTGTATTTTATTTTTATTATTATTTTTTGTCGAGAGAGGATGGTACTCGCAAATTTCTCAATGACCTCCCAGACATTTATTTCTATTTTTAATTTAATTTAATTTATTTCATTTTTAATTTTATTTTTATTTCATTTCAATTTATTTTATTTTATTTTTTTATTATTTCTTTTTTTGTAGAGAGGATGGTACTCGCAAATTTCTCAATGACCTCCCAGACATTTATTTTTATTTTTGATTTAATTTAATTTAATTTTCAATTTTATTTTCATTTCATTATATTTTGTTTTATTTTATTCTATTTTATTTTACTTTATTCTATTTTATTTTGTTTTATTTTAGTTTTTATTTTATTTTATTTTTTTTTTCAGAATTATTTTTGATATTATTTATATTCAATTCAATTCAATTTAATATTTTTGTATTTTATTTTTATTATTATTTTTTGTCGAGAGAGGATGGTACTCGCAAATTTCTCAATGACCTCCCAGACATTTATTTCTATTTTTAATTTAATTTAATTAATTTCATTTTTAATTTTATTTTTATTTCATTTCAATTTATTTTATTTTATTTTTTTATTATTTCTTTTTTTGGAGAGAGGATGGTATCGAAAGTAAATAATTTACAGACACGTAGGGTTATTTAAAAAGGTTTTTTATGACCGGTTTCGCGGAACAACAATAAAAACGTTCGCATCATCAGATATTTACAAATAAACTGGTACAGTGAAAATACGAGCGAAAGAGATAACGAAGTTCAAATCATAGAGGTGACTCAGAACTACGCGTGCAGAGTCGTGCAACGAGGGTAGAATTACTCTGTAGTTGAAGGTCGTTAACTAAACGTACGGCATTGTTACGATAATATTTACATATTTCAACCTCCTCGAGCTTATCAAGAGTTCTGCCTTTATTCTTCCGATGTAGTAGAGATACGTTCTTCTCACGGATGAAGTTGTGGCCAGTCTCAGCGAGATGGTCAGCGAAGGCACTTTTTCCATTAGCACAATCTGTTTTGGACTCGTTCCTCAAAAATTTTAGGCGAGATCTCCAAGAGCTTTCGTGCTCTTTCACGCGGGAGTCTAAAGAACGGCCGGTTTGGCCCACATAAACAGAATTACAGTCGTTACAGCTTAAAAGATAAACACCACTTTGCTGGAAGAGGGGGGTCGGATCTTTAAGTTTAGAGAAAGAACGTAGATTATGTAGCGTGTAAAAAGCTGGCTTGTAACCTATACGTCGAATCACACGGGAAATTTTATACGAAATGTTACCTATGAAAGGTATCTTGAGCCATTTTTTCTCATTAGTAATATTAAGATTTAGGCTAGAAATAGAATTACGGAAAATGGATCGACGTTTCTTATTAACAATCTTATCAATATCAATTCGAATACCGTTACGTTGAGCGATATATTTTATAGTACAGAGCTCTTTATTGAAATTATATTGACTAAGAGGTACGTTAATAGCTCTGTGTATCATATTTAAAAAGGCAGCATTCTTATGATTATGAGGGTGGAAGGAAGAATTGTTGATAGTAATGTCGGTAGAAGTAGGCTTCCTATAAATATCAAAATCGAAGCATTTATGATTTACGTTATCATCAACAATAGAGATAGTTAAATCGAGAAAATTTAAGGTTCTTCCACCCATTTCGAGTGTAAATTGGATCTTAGGGTGGTATGAATTCAAAGTGTTGAAAAAAGATTCGAGAGAGGAATTACAACCATTATAAATACAGAAAACATCATCGACGTAACGAACCCAAAGGATAACATCAAACATATAAGGTGAATTATTGTACATGAAAAATTCGAGAGTATTAAGATATATATCGGAGATGAGGGAGCTTGGAGGCGCGCCCATCTGTAGGCCGTCTGGGAATTTATAGGTAGTCCCTTGAAAAGCACATATGTTATGTTTAAGACATAATTCAAGAAGCTTCATAAACTCTAAAATAGTATTGTTATCAAATTGTGATTCAGAAAGTATGCTAGAGACACGTTTCATGGCTAAATCTACAGGAATTTTTGTGTACATGCTTGTAACATCAAATGAAATAAGACGAGCATTAGGCGGAAGACTTTTGAAGCTGTTTAGTCGCTCGATTAACTCAGATGAGTTTTTTATAGAAAATTTCGGATTGTAGGCATTTGCGTTGCATTTGAACCACTTATTCAAATATTGCGCTAGAAGATAGGTAGGGCTGGAGTAGTAGGAGACAATCGGCCGGATAGGGTTGCCAGCTTTGTGGACTTTTATGTGACCGTAGAGTTGTGGCACAGCAGGGTTCATGGAACCATCAATAAGGTATCGTCGTTGACGCGCTTCGGGTATAATAATTTTAGAATTTTCGATGAGACTTTTAGTGGAAGTGCGGAAATCAGCGATGTCAAATTCACCATCTGGAGTAGCGTGGTTTTCCAGAAGAAAGGTCTCAACTTTTGCGGCGTAGTCGCGTTTACAGAGCAAAACAACAGACTGTCCCTTATCAGCTCTAGCTAGAACAAGGTTGTTACTTTCCATTTTACTGCGGAGGGTGGTGATGACTTCCTTATCGGCTGGACTGATCTTTGGAAGGTGAAAGTTTTGGTTTAGGGTTGACTTCAATGTGGGGACATCGACTTCCTCAGTGTGATGCAATGCAGTAGCGATATCAGCGATAATTACAGATTTGAGCTTATCACTTTTTATTGGAGGGGGGGAGTGCATGTTTGAGGCCGCAGCTTAGTAAATTTTCTTCATCTCTATCCAAGCTTACCTGTGTTAGATTGACGACTCTATTATAGAAGTTTGGCAGTGGGAACTGTTCCTCAGGACGAAGGAGCTGTTCATTAGGTTGATCATTGCAACAAGCACGGAGTAACTCAAGTTTTTTCTCTTTAACAGCGGTCAACTGGCGGTGGAGATTGGAACAGCGGATGTTGATATCGGTAATGAGACTTACTTCAAGTATCGCTTCCTCATGACAGCGGAAAAGGCGGGTATAGGGTAGTAACAGACCTAAGCTACCTCATGAGAAACCTTTGAGGGCGGAGGGAAGCAAGAGATGGCTCATAATGAGCAGTCTTCGAAATCGTCTTTCAACTCTAGCTCGGAGGGTAGCGCATTGATAGGGGTATTATATCACTTTGTACATGAAAATCGCCAAGGAGAAATTTTTTAATCGAGCGGAAGTTTGCATCCTATGTTCTGTCAACTGACGATTGAAGAGAAGTATCCACCCTTCTTCAGACAATTACCTAAAGAAAGGATTATGGTTTTGCGTGTAACAGCCGCGCCGAGCGTTGGAATCTTTCGACCGTCATTGTATTCCAATAAGGATTATTATTATGTCGTCGTCGTCGTGCACACCCTGTATTAATTGGGCCGTAAACGATATCCTCATTCGGATATATTTCCAATTCAAAATAAATTAAATTACCTGTAACGCACTCGAGTAATTCTATAAATTACAAAGCTCGTAGACGGGGTACCTCGCTAAAATCCACAGGCGCTTGACACACCACTGCGCATTATACGCGCACGATATCAAGATTATTCTTGTTCTATTACGAACTACCGGGTATAATAATCCGAAAACCGAGATTTTAATGCGAGCTAACGGGGCGATGAGCTTTTCCTTATAAATACGCGGCGTACATTCGGCAAGCGTCATTTCATAGCTATTCTCTCTACGTGCCATCCCCCATTATTATTCGATAATAATACGTACCGGGAAGGAGAGCAGCTCGACGGGCGAGATGCTGCACGACGATGGACGAAGTGTACCGCGTTTTCTGTACAATAGTCACTCTATTATTTCTCCGCGCGTCGCATCGCGGAGAAAGCATTGAAAAATGAACTTTTTAGATGATCGCATAATTAAGCGGCAAACCGTCAAGACGATATTCACGCTCGAACGCATTTATTTTAGGAAAACTTATTCGGATCCAGCGGCACGGAAAAACTAGCTGCTGAAATTATTAAGATTGTGTTGACAGCGGAAACAATATGCGCGTATTGCCAGTTGGCTTTTTTTTTCTCTTTCACGTTTTTTTTTTTTTTTTCGAACGCGTCGAAAGCGCTTTAATAAATACCCACCTATAGCTCGACGACCATCCTTCTTCCGTGTATTAGCTGGCGGAATGTTGTCTGCGGAATACTTTTGTAAAGCGCACCGTTGATAAGCATAATGGAGAGGTATATCACGCGCCAACGAGAGCGAATTAATCGTGCGGTTGGCCGCTGAAAATATGTTTTTCAACCGTCATTACACCATCGCGTGGCGTATACCATATCTTAGCGACAGTCTACAAAATTGTCGCTATAATTCAAATTTGCCGGATAATGTCGCGCGTTTCGAGTTTCTTCGACTTCATTTCTCTTTAAATGGCTCTTTTTGGCTTTTGGCGACTGTGATTTCGAAAGCGTTGAATTTGGCCTGAAATTGAAACAACAAATTTTCAGACACTTGAAATAAAAAGTTCGACTTGCGAGGTAGAACTTGGAAAAATTTGCCTCTCTAGCCATGTATAGAAGGAGAGGGAACTTGAAAAAAGGTTGCAGAAGGTTGAGAATGGGGAATATCGTGCTCTCGAGTGATTTCTTCTTTGCGACGCCTTCAAACAATGAACTTCTTTTCAGAAAAGAGCGCCATGAGCGGAATGAGGGTCAGACATTCAGTTTTTTCCCGGGCACTCCAACAACCCCCTCAACTGTGTCGACCGACAATCGGACAAATATCGACAATTAACTAAAATTCTTTTTCTTCATTTGAAGTCTCGATCCAAATTGCGATGGTACGAGTATATTGTCGACGCCAATATCAGATACATAAAGAGTCAACAAAACATCGACTTGATTTCGAAATCGAATCCTTTGTCAGGTCAATTTTAACGTCAACCTCTTCATAATCCCGTTGAACCATGTCGACTAAAAATCGACAATCGACATCGATCTGACGTCTTATTTCAATAAGTATTCGACACAAATTCAGCGTCGATTTACCATCAAAATAGTTCCGGGGTATGTGGACCAGAAATCGACCACAATCGACTGCAAATCGACTCAATTATTTCAACCGAAGTCCTGCAATCGACGTAGAGATCAAGTCGATTATGAGTAAACAGAATTGATTTTTTGATAATTGACGTCGACAAGAAGTCGATTCGGAGTAAACGATTCTTGTACATATGCCCTTGATATCAACATCGAAAATGAATAATTATAAATTTCGCTCGTCCCGAAACGAAGTCAATTTTGAATAGGTAATTTTATGCCTACTTTGAATTGACGTCAAAATATAGTCGATTTGAAGTACATGAGATTTCGTTTGCTGTACATTAGACGTCAATATGAGGTCGATTTCGTTGCTCGACCGTTTTACCATCGAGCCTGCTTCTTCAAAATATAGAACGTTAAATCCTCCTTAAAGAACTATGAATGCATAACCTATCTGCGCTCCGAAGAATAGAAGGCTGGGTGGTACTGGATAAGGTGCTTTCTGGGAGCGATCATTGGTATGTCAACTTCTCCATCCGCCGGGAAGTTGAGGTCGCTGCTCCACAAAAGCTGGTAAGAAAATGGGCGGTCGAGAAGCTGAATAGACACCGCCTGAAAGCTACTTACCTTGCCCTCACATGGGACCAAGGGGTAACGCGGAGGTGGCAGCAGAGAGAATGATAAAGACTGTCACCAAAGCATGCATTAATACTGCCATGCCCATGCAAGGTCCATCAAAGAAGAGGAGAGCCTTTTACTGGTGGACCAACCAGATTGCCGAGCTAAGAAAAGAGTGCAACCGTCAGCGCCGGATATACCAGCGTAGTAGAGGCCGCGGAGGGGGGGGGGGTAGTGGCACCTGAATACCAGCTGGCTCACAAAAGGCTGAAGAAGGCTATCGAAGACAGCCAGAATGCTGCATGGAAAGAGCTGTGTGAGATGGCAGAGGACGACCCGTTTGGAAAGCCAGCAATGAGCCGAATGGAACCGGATGTTGTGGGTCAAATCATTGACGGTTTGTTCACCACCAATGGTAGCGCTACCAATAGTAGAAGAGAATGGTATATCCCTTCTAGGAGGTGGATGTCGCAGTCAATAGACTGAGGGGTAAGTATTGGAAGGCTCCAGGCCCGGATGAGATTCCAAATCCATTCTGGAGCGCCATACACTCAGTTGACCCGGCATTGCTTGTTGATACATTCGATGCGGCAGTTGTTGGCGGACTGTTTCCTGTGCGATGGAAAAAAACCAGGCTAGCGCTGATCGATAATAAGGATAAACCACCTGGCCTGTCATCCTCTTATCGTCCACTTTTTCTGCTGGACAATGTTGGGAAACTCCTGGAAAGAGTGATAGCCAATCGACTTGAGAGCTATCAGAAGGAAAGAGATGTCATCTCGAGTAGCCAGTACGGTTTTCAAACTAGACGCTGCACATCAGATGCTGGGATCTGGCTGAAAAGGATAGCCGAGTCAGCAATTGCTGCGCGTGAGTTTTGCGCGGCCGTTAGCCTCGATATAAGAAATGCGTTCAATTCGATTCCTTGGGAGACACAATATGCGATAGTTTGGCTCTGCCCGCACAGGATACTAGGAGCTCACATGGACGTAGAAGTGCTCGCATACCTGCACAGGATGATACATTGAATCGCATTTAAAGGGATATTAAAGGTGAAGCAGCCGCCGCCGGGTGTTAAGCTTATCTGCTGTGCGGATGACACACTGGTGGTATGCACCGCCGGAGGAGAGCAGGGTAAACCGAGCCCTAGAGGTTGTAACGCGTTGGATCGAGTTGGCTTGACTTGAACTTGCAGCTAGTAAGACGGAGGCAATTTTATTCACGACCCATCGGAAGTTCAGTCCACCCACCTTTCGCCTGCAAGGTATGGAAATTGAGGCCAAGAAGAAGATGAAGTACGTGGCATCTGGTCTGACTCGACGCTAAGCTTCAGGCACCATTTCCTAATTGCAGCAGAAAAGGCAGGCCGGGTAGTTGGATACCTATGCCACCTGATGAGGAACATAGGAGGACCAAGTGAAGCAAGAAGCAGGGTCATGATGAGCACCGCCTTGTCGATCCTCCTACATGGTGCACCAGTATGGGCCGACTCCATGAAAATACCATAAAGAAGACGAGAGATGGTAAAGTTCCAACGAAGAGCTGCGCTGAGGTGTGTTAGTGCCTACCGCACTGTCTCGCCAGAGGCTCTTTACGTATTAGCACGTTCACCACCAATCAAGCTTCTTGCTGAGGAGAGAACGCTGGTGTTCAGAACAAAAAAGACGACAACAACCAACCGTGAGACTCTACGAGTCAAGCAGGAGGCCAGGCGCTCTTTGTATGGAAAATAAGAATTGCCCAGAGTGAGCTGGGCAATTGGACAACCCGTGTGTTAGTACGCGACCTTGATGAGCGGGTCCGACACCCTGGCCAACTAACCTTTCACCTGACATAGGTGTTAAGCGGCCATGGCTACTTCAACAAGTACCTTCATCAGAAGCTAAGGAAAGTTGAGCAGGCTTCGTGTTCGCATTGCGATCAAGGGCGGGATGATAGACCACAGCACACCTTATTTGAGTGCGAGGCGTGGAAGCGTGAGCGGGACAAGCTTAGTCGGTCTCTTCAAGAGATTGGGGTAGAAGAAGCGCTTGTTCCGAGTAGCCTGGTACCCACCATGCTAGGCTCCGAAGAAGCATGGAACCAGGTGTCTGCATTTGCGGCCACCGTTATGAAGAAGAAGATGGACCAGAAATGGAATAGGCAAATGCAGAACCACGCTATGGCCTACTCGACACCTGTGTACCATCGACATCCACATGTGCAGGAAGAAGAGGAAGATCATACCCGAAGAAGTAGAAGAGAAGCCAACAGCAATCCAGTATATCTAAGATAGTGGTGGTGTTCTTGTTGCCCCTCAACAACCAGATTTGTGGGAAGACGAGGATGTCGATCATCCTTGAAGGTAGAAAAAGATGAAGAAACTCCAACAGCGATTTACTATGTCTTAATCTGATGTTGTTGTTGTGTGTTCTAGTGTTTTCCTGCGGGCCAGGGAGGTACTGCAGCTTGACGGTTGCCAAGCAGAAGAGGGTGTTCGCCGAGGAGTTTTTTCTAATATCGAAGTTATACCCGAAAGGGTCGATTCTGGTACTGGAAGAAACAGAATCAAATGCATGAGCAACCCGCACCCACTTCACCATGGAGAACGGGACGGCGCTGCACATGCGACATAAGCGATATTAGGATTTTAGCATTCTTGAACTAGAATTATAATAGACGGAGAAGCCCCCCCCCCCTCCCAGGATTTTACTAGTCTTAAACTAGACTTAAGGTAGGGTGTCCGGGCGTAGGCTAATCATCAAAAATATAAACGGATCCCGATGAAAGCGATTCGGTTTTTTTTTACATCGTACCATTCTATTCGCGGACAGACTATAGTCAATTTATACTAGCAAAAGCAAGGAGAGTGGCAAACGAGCGGAGCGAGTGAGCTAAAAGCTATTAGCTTGAAACACTCAAAAGCTATTAACTTGAAATATCCTGAAATAGACTAGACCTTTGAGAAAGACATGAAACATTTTATTTACTTGACTCTGCCAAAACCTTTTTTTGTCTGCGGTTTATGTAAAGTGCCTTCCAGTTTACACTTTGAGTACTTACTGTGAAGTATTTTTCTCAATATGAACGACTGTAACTTGGTGAACCGAATTAATTCGAAGTACAGAGTTTTTTGAAGAAATGGCAGTGACATAATATTATCAATGGTTTAATTTTTTAGAGCTTGAATAATGTAATCAGGAAAGCACCTCTTCTCCAAAAGATTACCTAGTTCTTTTGTGAACATAAGGGCCACCTCAGTTTGAATTGGTGAAGATCTCACAATTTTCTTGCAATTTTTCACTTTCAGTTTCCCGAGTTCATTTAAATTTCCCTCTGTTCAGGAAGGTGTCAATCTCATGTACAGTGCTGGACGATAATTCTTCTGATGAGCAGATGGATATAATTTGTTCGAAAACGCTCCGCGAAGATTCAACGAACAATTTTCTGAGTGTAGTCGTTATGCTCGAGCTACACCCACAGGTAAAGTTGAAAAGTTTATTTGACAGTTCAACGACCACCACTACTCCGCCTCATGCTCTAACCTATAACATCGTACCGTCGCGTTGGCAGTAGGGTTCCCTTCCATCGACATGAGCTCGTACTCCATTAAAAGGTGGAAATTTAAGACGTATTAATTTCGTGACAAAACATCCTAACGTCGTATTTCCGCGTTGTAAACGTGAAAGATGAGAATAATAAAGCAGTCGAACCCAATTTAGCCTTTTACCAACAAAATGACAGCCCATTTAAGCGAGATAACCGACAGTACGCGTACAATGTGTACGAATACTATACCATAGTATCGCTGCGGCATAAATATTAGACGCAGGTAAATACGAGCTCATCTTCATAAATTGTGTAATACCTACACGGATTTCTTTTGTGTACAGATCTGGGTACTCTTTCCATTTGCACCACGCGGCACATCGAGAAAAATACACCCTAAAACGCTGGTCGAGAGCATTACGCTTAATTTACGTCCGCACACCAAGAAGAATGGTCACGTCGCGTAAAAATATGGATGGCTTCTAAATTACAATAAATTTTATGGCGAAAATAACTTATAAAAGGGTATACATACTGCTGTATTATATTGGGCAAAATAAATTATTATTCAATTCGTTCGGAGGCGCATTTGCATTTAATATACTGTGGGAGCGGATGCGCTTTACACAAGTATCATAATTTTTTACCGGAGTAAGCATTTTAAAATGCTCTCTCGTCGCGTCGCTGACATATTTATTTCGCTGCTTCGAATATTTAATTATACCGTTAAAGAGGAGAAAGATCTTTAGCCGATCTCATGCTGCGTGATAGCCAGCGATGTAATTAAATACTAAAATGTGTCCTACCTGCTTTGCCACCGAGTTCATCTTTCGTTTAGCATACGCTATGACTGTAATAGTTATTGCAGCGCCACGGAGATTTTACGAACGGCCATTTGTTGTAGTGGAGAAGGAGAGTTTACCGAGAATTGAGAGATTAGCCGTCTATCGTTGTTTTAATTTACGACGCGTGTTTTCCATCCATATCCGACGAACAGATTATTCAAGTAATTATAGAAAATGTATATTAATTCTGCCGACGGGGAGTCCCTGAGCCGCTGGTCTCGCGAAACACGCGGGTATAAATATAGGTGGAATGATTTAATTACCGATGAGGTGGCCACATCGATGTGTCACTCCAAAAGTCAAACTAAGATGCAGACCAGTTAGTGTTTCTTTTTGGAAGGCACAAAACGTGTAGATAAATCGGACCCGCTTAGTTGTAGTCAGAAGTTGTCATTTATATTTTCAACCTCTTAGGTCGTTCCGCGCTGTGTTATTATACAGAGTCCTTTTATCGGCTGCGTGATTAGTAGTGACATTTATTCCACGCCGTATCAAAGCGTTCGAAGTTATGTGAGCTGACATTCTTGCGGAAGGTCTCGTATGAGCGGCGAGAACTCGCTGACTATGAATAATGCTGAATGGTGAAATGGAATTTAAAAACTTCCGTCGCAGGCAGGTTGTTTCAAATCCAGCTTCTCATATTCGTATCTTCATATCTTCACCTACCATTTCGTGCTTGATCTTCCGCTTGCATTTCCTTGAAGACAGTCGAAGGTCCGATTAAAGCCTTTCGACATCGATTTTCATTCGAAAAATGCAAACCACGAGACGACTCATTATCGACTTCGATACTGAAACTCGACCAGATAGTGACCTCGAAATCTGTGCCCGTGCGATTTTGAGCAGAGTTGGAAAGCCAAAAGATAAAACTTTTGCTTTCGGCTTTAGCTGTTAACCTTCGAACATAAGACTTTTGGCTTTTGGCTTTCACCTTATTTTTGTTCGGCTTTTGTCTTTCAACTTTTTGGGTCAAAACTCCTCCGGCTTTCAGCTCTCAACTTTTTCCGTCTTTTTATGGGCAGGTCCTAAACAAGAGTCAAGGGACCGTGAAAACGTAAAAAAGCTGAATAAAAAAAGCTTTTGGCTTTTGGCTTTCGACTCAAAAAACTTTTTCGGCTTTTGGCTTTCGGCTTTTTGGGCTTGAAGTTCTTCAGCTTTCGGCTTTAAACTTTCAGCTTTCAGCTAGCTTTCCAACTCTGATTTTGAGGGACTTCATGACAGTTCCATCTGCGAGTTGTACCGCACAAGTGGATTGAACCTTGTACAACAAAAAAAATCCGAAGCAGATTCTTGTAATACGAATTTCTTTGCTGATCTGCGTACTTTCAACAAAGTAGGTATTCACGCGTCTTCAAAAATATGCAGAATAGTATTCAGAGATTGCAATGAGAGTTTTTTAGACTTCTACATTCATGTTTTCGAATAATTTGAATGAATGTCCACTGCAGGTCATATTTCATCACAACGACAATGCTAATGAAAGAATCATCCCACTCCTTTTTGCTTCGACTGACTAGATTATTCCTGCCCGCAAACTTGCCTCTGTAGAATTTTTCGGAAGTATATAGATAAGCGCTGCAAAGAAAAATCAGTTGGTTTTTGCCCTGCTTCAGAGCAAACGGTTTCTCCCTGGTTTTCGATCCACTGCATCTCGATTTTTACGTTCTCTATCCAAGAAATGCAATCGACCGCTGACGAAGGAGATGAAAACTCTTCTTCAATAAGTGAAATCTTGGATGACGCTTGGTTTTGCTACAGATGGTTTTACCGTGCGAATCGTCGAGAATTTATTTTTGCTCACCTCGGAACGACAATACCTTTTTATATTTTTCTTATTTTTACTGCATTTTTGTTCATGAACGAGATAGCCGATGAAAATTTCTTCTATACTATACTCGTATTCATCTTCCTAGAGGCTGTCGTCCACGCAATTTTGAGTACGTTTTCAATGATTCTATTTGAACATAAAGAAAAATTTAGAAAGTTGTTGGAAGCAGAAGCATCGCGAAGAGAAAAAGGTTCCAAGTTTTCTGATCGACAAGTGCGGATGATGCTAGATCAAGAAGAAGAAATGCTGCAAAGAATACTAGAAGCGGACTTACGGGAACAGATGCGAAGACCTTCAGAGCTAACAGACACTAGTTTTCTACAAGAAGATGGAGAAGAGCTACTGATTCCAGTAGACACTCGTTCTCTTCAAGCAGGTGGAGAAGAACTACTGATTCCAGTTATAAGAGAAGGGGAAGACTGTAATAAGACGAGGCAGTTTGCTTGTATTCAACTACATAATCAGTCAATAGATTCACAAGAATTTCTCGAATCAGATGAAACCTCAGAACAAAGACAGGATACTGCGGCGAGCTTAGAAAATCGAGACGGTTTCAGAACCGGAGAAGTGCGGGATTCGGTGGTTTGTTCGAGTGATCTCCATTGTATTGAGGTTATAGAATACGATAGCATAAATTTTGGAATCACTGGAAAAGAGACCTGGTAATCTGAGTAAGAAAAATCTGTAGTGAGAGTTGACAGAAATTCTCAAAGGAATGCGAAAACATTCGAGCAAATAATTTGGAAATCTATGCACCGGATATTTAGCCGTTCATCAGGTAAGTCATCTTCACGTGATGATTCATAGCTAGATAGTTCCGTTTTTTCTTGTCTGCTTATCTATTTATAAAGTGAATTCTTCTCGATAATTATTTTCATAAGTCTTTTTTAGCCTTGAATATTAATAATTATGGTCCGTGACCAAGTGAAAGGTTGTGAACTGGTTTTATAAGACAAGAACAATAGTTGATTGAAAGCTTTATGTTTAGCTGGATTAATCTGGTTGGGGATCCATATGAATGTGATTTGGCTTTGGGGTATGTATAGCCTGAAGTGGATGAATCTCAAATACCCTCCGTCTATCATTTACAGAGTATCCCTTCTCCTGATTCTTTCCTGTGACAATCTGCAAATGTGTTGATTTACGAGTGAGAATCCAGAGTACATCCACTGGATATACAGGCTCATAAGGACCTGAGCTAAGGCCAAGAATAATCTTGAAATTTATCCCTGTGATGCTCCTCTCACCTTCTCTTGAGTCACCTAGTAAATTTTAAATATTTTTATTGATATGTGACATCCACTCCCATGTTCTTTGTTTCAGGGCAAGAAGTCACTTAAGGAACAAGAACGCGTCATTTTCTACAGCCTGCAGATTTACACACTACAAATTCTCTACCAGATTATATTTTGTAAATACCTTCATTAATATGTTGTTCATCTTGAGTTTGTGTTTCACATTTCAATTTCTGTGTTTATATGGTGTAAAATTTTGACTTCTTCATTACTTTATGACCACTCACGTAATACTTATACTACACAAACAGTAAGTTTTTTTTAGGTGCGAATTTGTTACACAAATTCCGCATGCTAATGCATAGGTATGATTGTACTGTGAATGGTCTTGCAGCATTAAAACCTCGATAGATACTCCCGGGCAATTTGTAAGATATTCAGTAGCAGTGCGAGTCGATATTAATATCTACCTAATTGAACAATCCAAATGGGCGTTTCTACTTCAACTGTTTCTGACATTTTTATATTATTTGAGTGATTACTTTGATTATTGATTTTTATTGAAAATGATTTTGAAGCATATTTTGAGCTGTTGTTTCTATATTGTTTAATTGTTTGCTTGCTCATGGATAAATATGTCTATTCAACTTGTTAACAGGAATATTGATACCTAATAAAATTTGTTTGAGTTTCTATTATCGTTTTCACAATCTCTCCCGCTTGATGTTATTTTAAAAGCTTGATGGTGGAAAATTTCAAGAGTCGTGTTTCCATGATATCAAAATTTTTCCAAATCCTAAGCCAATGTAGAGAGTTTCTGTGTTTTAGTGAAGGAATGATTGAAGAAAAAGAAATTCTGAAATCGGGAAGGAGCCTCTCAGAGAAGATTTTCTGGAAGAGCCGAACAAATAAACATTTTTCATGCCTTGTAAATGACCTCTTTTATATTATTATAGCCACGCCTTCTTTGTGATGAAATCATGGCCTAGTTTATAAATTTTTCTCACAGAGGCGTACTCCCCCCCCCGTCCGGGCGTGGGTCACTTCATGATCAAATATCTGGCTGAGGGGCCTCACTTGCTCTGCCCGTTCGCCTCCTGTTCTTGGTATGAAGCATTTTAAACTCTTTTACAAAGGGCTGACTCGCATTCTTAGGATCACTCACTTCAACTGTAAGCAACAGCATGAATGCTGATGAGATGTACGGGCTCCTCAAAGATACGAGACATTGTTCAGAAGCAGAGAGTACAAATACGATCACGTAACAAATTTTATTCTCAAAATTAGAAAAAAGTCAACTTCAACTCCTATAATCAGAAAGTAAGACAGGCTATTCTCTCGTCCCGATTTATCCTTCCTGATAAATCCGATCGGGACGCTGTCTTAAAGATGAATCCGGCTCCTCCGCGCCTCTACGGGCAATTGAAAACGCATAAACCTGACCTTCCCATCCGTCCCGTTGTAGCGTATTATACCGATGCCTCCTACAAGTTAGCCCGTTTCCTAGGTCATTGGTTCCGTTTCTGTGCCAATTTCTCTCCGCGCCATACTGTTCGAAATTCCTCCGATTTAGCCTCGAAGTTGAAAGATTCTAAGTTCCCTCCCGATTCTTCGTTGTCCTCTTTTGATGTAGTTAGTATGTATACTCATATTCCTGTTACTCTTACTATTACTTATATGATGGACCTTCTCTCCGATTGTAATGTCCACCCTGACATTATTGCTGAATTCAAAACTCTTGTTTCCGTATGTGTGGACTATAACATCTGTTTGTACCAGGGCGCCCTCTATCAATTTCCAGATGGCCTTCCCATGGGCGCTCCTCTTTCTTCTTTGGTCGCTGATGTATTCATGGACAGATTCGAATCCAACCTCATCGACAGTTCTCATCTTCTGTATCCTCATATTATCACTTGGCTGAGATACGTTGACGACATTCTATGTGTGTGGAATGGCCCCTCGTCCGACCTCAATTCTCTTCTTTCTCATCTCAACTCCATCCATCACAATTTCAACTTCACCCTTGAAATAGGGGGAAAATCTATCAACTTCCTCGACCTCACTATATCTCTTCACCAAGAGGATGATTATATCTCGTTCCTCGTTTCTCTATTTTTCGCAAGTCCTCTAATACGGGCATCCTCATTAATGGTTTTTCTTTCCATCATCACACGCACAAATCTTCTGCTCTTCTCGCTTACATTCACCGCCTCCTCACCATTCCCCTCTCTCATCCTGATTTCGAAACTGAAAAATCTCACATCATTCATCTTGCCCGTATCAACAATCTTCCTCACGACATCGAGAAACTTATCTCTCGCAAATCTTTTCAACTCACTCTTCGTTCTACCTCACCTCCTCTTCGTGTCGATCAACCTTCTCGCACTCGTTGGATTCGTCTTCCGTTCCTGGGTCATCACACCTATAAAATCGCCCGTATTCTTGAATCGTACGGCTACAAATGCGCCTTTTATTCTCTCCTCACTACTGGCCATCTATCGTCTCTCAAAGATAAACTACCTCCTGATGAGTGTTGTGGCGTCTACAAAGCTTCTTGTAATGCCCCTGGCTGCTCTGACTTCTATATAGGTCAGACTGGTCGCACTCTCTCCGAGCGATCTGCCGAGCATCTTTCAGCTCTTAACAATAATCTTCCTAAAAAATCCGCCATTGCCAAACACTGTATAGAGAAGAGTCATAACTTTGATCAGATCAGCTTCAAACTGCTCCATAAGCCACTAAAGGCCGACTCCTTAATCGGCTGGAGGAATTCGAAATCGTAGCTGCTTCCTATTTTTCGAGGGATAATCTTATGAACGAAACGAAGTTTTATCTCAACAATCCGTTCATCTATTACTTCTTTCATGGTGATTCATCTGAGCACGTTGCAACCTAACTTCCATCTCCTATTCTTCTCATATTTCCTCTCTTGCACTCGCTTGTTTCATTCTATATCGTTCAGTATACATGATGATGTGTAGCCGAGTCTACATGAAACCTTGGTCGTATTTTTCTTAATTAAAACTTTTCAAGGCTTCGTCCTTTTTTGTTCTAATTCTGAGGATAAAATTGATTACGTGATCGTATTTGTACTCTCTACTTCTTATGAATGCTGATGACGTCAAACGCAGCCATCATGAATATTTATGACATGAGCTTACGACGTCATCATTTTGAGCTCTTTCTCTCTCTAACTCCTTTATTTTTTTGAGGTTACTCACTCCACTCCAAAGCGACTCCATGAATGCTGATGACCTCACAGGCAACCATCATGGATGGTTATTGGGCTCTCTCTCCTCCTTCCTCTTTTCTATTCTCGGGATCACTCACTCTGTTCGTAAGCCTTTCAACTAGGCCGAATAAGGTAATATTGTCCGAGTCTTCCTTGCCTCTGAATCGCGGCTCATGACGTCATACTTGCAGATTCCAGAGTTGGGGTACTACTTCTTCTCAGACGTGTCTCGAGAGGTTCTCCATTCGAGTACTGACGAGAGCACGGAACGTGAGTGCTCAACGTCGACAGTGTGCGAGCGAGACGCACGCTCCAGCACATACAGATATTATGTAGCTCCGGAGTGAAAATTTGAAAAAGTTTGATCCGAGGGAATTGAGAGGTTTTGAGATACTCGGAGTTCGATTTCCAAGATTTCAACGATCGCGTTACCCCTGTGCTTCAGAAAGGAAGCCTTGAAAGTCATCAATATTAGTGACTTTATTAGCTCGTTACGTCATGGCCATCCATAAATCTCTGCCTGTTACGTCAATAGCATTCATTACGTCATTTGCTTGGGCTCTCTTTTTTTTTATTATTTTCTATTCTTGGAATCACTCACTCCACTCCAACGTGACGTTATCAATACTGATGACGTCACAGTCAGCCAATCTTGGGAGATTATGACGTCACCAGCTTCAGCTCTCTCCTCCTTACTATTCTGTATTCTCGAGCTCACTCACTCTGCTGGTAAGTCTCCCAAGAGTCTCCATTTGCTTGAGTCTGCCTTACACTCTGGGTCACAACAGAAGACGTCATATTTTATGCAGATTTTGGAATTGAAATTATACTGCCTAGTCTCCATTATACTGGACTATACAGTAACTAAACTATACCAGACTTATTATCAGCTGTCATGATACCAGGCCCTAACGGAAGCCTAATACACGGCAGTATGAAAGTTTATTCTAAACCATTTCTAGATTACAAAAATGAGAGGCGATGGATTGAATTCGCAAATTCTAGAATCAGGCTTTGTGTTACGATTGATTTTGTCACCAGCTGACGACATCGTAGTTGGAGGGAGCTTTGAAGTCACGGCTGGTGACGTCACCAAATGATCCGTCATAATTTATTATAAAGGAAAAGGAGGGACTCGGTATACGAGATTATTGAGCGGGTGAGGGGAGAACTCATGGGTTGGTGTTGACTCGCAAATTTAGAAACGAGCGGCCAGGATTCAAGTTTTGTGGAATTGACCGTTTTTGAGTATCATGTCTAGGGCTCTTTTCCGAGGGGTGAGAGCGGGAGAAATGTGCGAGCCAAAGCGAATTCCTAATTTTTGAAATTAGGGTCTAGAATTCAGGAAACTTGAGGAAAGTCATGTCTTCGGGCAACCAACTCACGGGGGGGGGGGATCGCGAATTTTCGAGTTAGTGGCTAGGATTCAGGAAACTTCAGGGAAGAGATAAAATATGTCAAAAATTTCGAGCATGAATCCAGTTATTAAAATATTAATAGGAAACTTGTTCTATGAGGTGCATTTTGAAAAATTTGCCGTGCGCCCTGTGGTGTTGGAAAAAAGTGCGGTCTGGCAAAGAGACTTGGAAAAATTTCGACTTCCAAACTATGTATGATAGGAGGGCAATTCGATCCATAGAACGAGTTCCTTTCGTTCGTCATTTATTCGTATAAAAGTTCACCTGTCAATCAGGAAGACGTCGTTTTTGGTGAGGGAGGGGGGAGACTTCGGGAAAGTTTGACTTCCAAGCTATGACTAACAAAAAGTAACGTAATATTGACCACCGAGATGCCTGTGTAGATCTGAAGCGAGCGCTCAAAACAATTTATATGTACGAGGTGGGAGGTGGAAGATGGAACATTTCCGGCCATAATCCCATGAGAGGAATTGAAAATTTTCAAAAATGACGTGAGGGGTGAGGGAGGCATGTTAAAAAATTTGAGCTGTTGACCTCTAAAAATTTTATTCGAGGAGGGGGGGGGGGATTTGAGACAGTTCGGTTTCCGCACCACGCATAAGTGGAGACAGACCTGAAAAAAACATTGACCCGTGCGCTGCTGTCTGTACCCAAATCGACCCTTATCAAAATTAGAAATGTTCCATGAAAAGATCCTCAGCGCACCTAGATTGAAGGAGAGAGACTCCGTGAGCAGCGAGAAAAATGTATCTTGGAATATGTGTACTCCTTACGCCTTTTCTAACCTCAAATACCACAATGGAATAAGACTTATGACCTGTCAAAGTCAAAATTAAGTGCATTTTTTAGAATTCGAGCACTCACTTTGTAACTGAGTGTTGGTGGAATTGATTCAGGAGCGCCACAAAAGCAGCTTCTCTAAAATTTATAGGCAAGTCATTTTATAATTTGAACGCCTCACGGTGATTTTGAAATTAGTCATAATTAAGGATTGCAGAGTTGAAACCTGATCTGTTTGTTAAAGTCTGCTTCCGAGCGAAAACCCTTTGTCTACCGGTGCGATGTTAGTTAAGGATGAACAAACATTTTATCTAGACCGGCTAGATTATTCCTGCTGGTAAACTTGCACCTGGTCCTGTAAAACTCTTTGAACGTACGTAGATGAGCGATATACCAAAAGAAATCAGTTCGTGTTTACCCGGCGTGTAAGAGAAACGGATTTTACCTTGTTTACAATTTAGTGGGTTTTCCGATTTAGTGTATCTTGACTTTTTCGGTTTCTCTCCAAAGAATGCAATCAACCACTGCTGGCGACGGAGGTGGGATTTCTCACCATGAAGAAATTATTTCGCATAACAACTGTCGTTTGGTCCAGTGGTTTTATCGTTTGAATTGTCGACAATTTATTTTTTGGAACCTTTCGACGACAATACTTATTTTCAGTACCCTTCTCACTATCGTATTTATCCTCGAGAAAGAGGGAGTCAATAAAATTTTTGTTTGTATGCTCGGCTGTCTTGGGGCTTTCATAGTCACGCCTTTAAATATTTACTCGATATGTCTATTTAGAAAGAAAGAACAGGAAGCCATGTTGAGCCGCAGAAGAAGAGCAGCGGCTGCAATACAGCAACAACAATTCGCAACGGGACAGAACGAAGAGGACAAGCCGATGGAAGTGAAGAAAGACTCACGACGGAAGAGAAAATAATTATCAGCGCGAGAAAGCTGAGGAGAACCACTGCTTCCAGTTGTAAGAGAGGTGGCCAATTCTTACCAGAATAGATAATCTGTGAGTATTCAAAATTATAATCTACCAATAGCTTGACTAGAGTCTCCGAACTCATCTAGATGGCGGGTTGAAAAGATGGAACTTGCAAGCTAGTGAGGAAACGCGGCAATCTTTTTTAGAGAAGTCTGTAGTCAGATCGACTGGATCAATTTCTGGAACAAGGGCGTTATCTTTCTTACACCGACTACAAATTTATGTGATATAGTTTTTCTACCAGATTATAATTCGTTACTTACTGTGTTTATATTTTAATTTCTGTATCTACTTTTTTCTTAAAATTTAGACTTCTTCATTAACTATAGGTACTTCATGCTTGGTTAATATTTTCACAAAGCGAACACTTTTTCTTAGGTGCGAATTTGTGGTACGAATTCCGCATACTGACGCCTCTAGTGTGATTTGAACTTGAATAGATGTATTTGTGGGCAATTCCCAAAATATTCATCCAAGAAGTAAAATTTATATCATTATCTACTTAATTGTACTATCCAAATGGGTGCCTCTGCTTCCGTTTCTGACTCTTTCATTATTGATTCTTATTGAAATTGATTTTGAAACATATTTTGTGCTCCTGTTTCTATGTCGCCTCATAAATTTAAGTTAATTTGAATTGTGAATAATGTTATTATTAAAATTGGTTTTGAGATTCTATGACTCTTTTCAATCTTACCTCCATCTGATATGTGGAGCTTGACGGAGACTTCCTCCCATCAAAATCGAAATTTTATCAGGTTCCAAGTTCCAGAAAATGAGAGAGAGACAAAATGGAAAAAAATGTTTTTCAAGCTATTATTTAGGTCAAGGTCAAACAAATACCGAGTGGCAGAAAATTTGAAAGAATCGTGGAGTTCTGTCAAAAAGACAGGAGGGTACTAGGAAGAATGTTGACTTCTGAGGCCTATAGATATGAGGGTAGGGAAGAACTTTCGAAAATTTGAATCATATCTTTTGTTATCCAGCTAAGATATATTATGTGGTACGAAGACTCCAAATAATTCTGAATTGTGAGCTATACGGGCGGACGAAGACGGGGATATGAAAGAATTTTAACCATCAAGCCATCCACATGAGGAAGAAGGGAAAATTATGAAGAGGTAGCGGAATTTCCAAAACTTACAAAAATACCGGCTGGCTGGCTTTTTGTGCTCAGAAGTTCAAAAAATTTCGATTTTCGGTCAAGCGTGGGACAATTATTAAGGAAAGAGAAGGGGGGGGGGAGAGGAGGAGTAAGGATCAGAATGACAGAATTAACTCTTTTAGAAAGAATTAATGTTCTAGCAATGTCAATGAAATGAAGGTCACGTTTCATGTCTACCGAGTTACATTTAAAAAAGAGAGAAAGGAACAGAGAATAGTTTACTGTATGTTGGGCTCACTACCTAAGGGGCTCGCTTACTCTGTTTGTTCACCTCCTCTCATAGCCTTGTGGCCAGTCACTGGGGAAGAAATGAAAAAAATTCTAATGAGACAAAATGAAGGTTTGAATCTGGCCCAGACAACATCAGATATAAGATTCTTAAGGAACTGAATAAAATACAACCTGATTTACGGTGCAAATTGATGAATGCATGCCTGGCCTGGGGCACTTTGTGGTCGTCTTGCAATATTTCCCAAATACAAACCGCGTGAGCGACTTTTGGCCGGATCATACTGGCAATTGACAATTCTGAGCATCTTAGGAAAAACCCTAGAGCATTATCCATAGCAGAGAAGGCACTATGTAATTCACAATATGGCTTCCGCAAGGGCCACAGCTGTGAAGATTGCATTCTTGCTGCGGTCAAGAGTATTGGAAAGGTGAGAAAAACAGGGAGAACGGTTGTTGTTGTGTCCCTTCATATGAAGGAGGAAGTCGATCCTTTGCTTTGGCCTCATGTCCTCAATGAGCGACAGATATGTGCCATGCAGGAATACTAGCAGAGGATACTTGGCAGCTACTTGAGTGACCAGATCGCGAAGCGCGGCTCTTCAGAGGCTCTCAGAGGAGTGTCCTCGGCCCTCTCCTGTGGAACCTTTCCTACAATTTGGTAATGGAGAAGCTAGAAGCTGGAGAATGCCCTCAAGGGGGTGTCGTTGGGTTTCTCCTGTGGAGCTTTCGCTACAACTTGGCAATGGAGAAGCAACAGGAGAGGAGGAGCGGTGATATTGTCACGCTGATGAAAGCCTCCTATTAATCAACGGGACCTACCAGAAAGAGTTGGCTATGACTGTGAAGAGGGTAATTAGGAAGAGGAAAAGAAACATAGAACTAGCAGGGTTGTACTTAAATTATGGAAAGACCAAGATAATGCTGGTAAATCGCCAGCCAATGTCAATCAACATCGGAGGTATTGAAAGTGAGGCAGTGATTTCATTCAAGTACCTTGCGGTAATACTGCACGACGGTCTTGATTGGCTAAGCCTCCTCCAGGCTATGTATAAGAAAGCAGCAGTTAAGCACTGTAACATACCTTCCGGTCAAGGTGACAACAGGCTGGCTTCCAATAAGATACACAATTGTAGAAGAGCTATTTTGTGGGCTTCAAATAACAAGAAGATGCTTTTAGGTTCTAAAATACTGAAAAGATCGCCTGCCAATGTTGATGCGGCTGAATGGCTTTGGACAAACTCTTGAATAGCTTACACAAAAGATCCCTTTGCTAAATACGAAGGAGCGCAGGAATCCAACTAGCAGGCCACCGTAGCAGCTTCTAGGCTTAGAGGAAACGAATAGGAAAGTGACCTCTGCCTCGTGCGGACGCGAGACAGAGATTCAGAACGCCAGACAAAATTATTCGCGTGTAAGACCAGAGAAGTAGGACAGTCTTGAGAGGTTTGCGGCGTACTTCATATCTGCTATAGAGCTGCTGTGGAACAAGGAAGTTCGCAGCTCACAAAAGAGACAAAGAATCCCTTTTAACAGAGTTCTAATCGAAGATTAAGGATGAAGATCACGATAAAGTAATGAAGGAAATGTAAAAATATGTTTTATGCCAACATGAGGAAGGGCCTCGAAAAACTCTGGGTACGAGGTGCCCTTCCCAGAATTTCTTATTGGTGAATGTTAGGCAGAAAAATCCTTGAACAGGGTGGGCCACTGTTTTGGTGGAGCCCCCTGGTCAAGAGACAAGTCTAAATAGACATACATGGTTGCTAAGTTGTTAACTATTAACTTCCTTCACTGCGATCGTACGGATCAGGTAGCCCTTCACCACCTCTCGAGCTTCTCGCTGAGGAGAGTTGAAATGAATCCGGGGACGACGACCGATCCAGAAGGATTACAAGGAGGAGGCCAGGCGCTCCTTACTTAAGAAATGAAAAACAAGAATTGCTCAGAACGCGCCATGTAAATGGTCGACTCATGTGTTGATACACAACCTTGATGAGTAGGTGAACCAAGATCATGGTCAGCTGAAGGTGCTGAGCGGTCATGGCTGTTCCAATAAGTACCCTCAAGAGAAGTTGAGGAAAATTGAGTGGGAAGGGCGGGGTTATGTACCACAGTACATTACACAATTCTAGTGTGAAGTGTGAATGGAGCAAGCCAAGTTGGGTACTGCTACAGTGCGAAGTCGATGAAATGCTTGCTCTGAGGAGCCTGGCGGCCACAGTACCAAGTTTCAGAAAAGCATGGACCCAGAAGTATGCATTTGAAACAAAAGCTATGGAGAAGACAATGTACCTGGAATGGAACAGGCAAATACAGAACCACGTAATGGCCTACTTAACAGCTGTGTACCTTCCACACTTAGATGCTCAGGAAGAAGAGGAAGATCAATCGAGCCTGAAAGAAGAAGTAAAAGAGACTCCAACAGCGATTTTTGTTGAAGTTTTGCGTGCCCGGGAGCGCTGCAGCTTGGCGGTAGCCGTGGGCAGGGTTGATTTCGGTATTGTATACGTAACCTCCCTCCCCCCTCCGCCCTGTCGGATAGTTAACTCTACTAATACGAAAAAAGCGAATACAAGTCTAATACACTGTATATTAGTCTGTGCGGTTCATTGACTCACTCGCGTCTCGTTCACCCCCGGGTTCAATATAAGTCTAATATACTGTATATATTGGACTGAGTGGCTGCCGAGTTCACTCGCGAAAGCTATTACAGGCCTAGTAGGAACCTAATACAGGCTTCCTCCCTTTGTAGCTCACACGTAGTACATCGTGTCAGAAGAGCAGCTCCTCCAAAACTTACTCTCAAATATCTCATCTGAAAATATTGTCACAGTGAACTGTGACAGAGTTCAAAGGTGGTTTGTTCCGAACCGATGTTAGCGCTGCCATCTATAGCCGAAAAATAAATAAAAGAGATAATATTTCATTATCATTTATCGCCAACGTATTCACCATTCAAGTCAAAGAATGTAAAATTCTGTACAACGCAACGATCCCCTTTTGATTTAATACTAGCATCAATTGTCAACAATCATTATTTCGACCGACTAGATTATTCCTGTCAGACCTATCTAGATGAACATTGTAAAAGAAGATCAGTCAGTTTCTAGCCGATCAGTACAACTCAACTTTTTTGTTCTCTGTCCATAAAAATGCAATCAATCACCATCGAACCAGATCAAGATTCTACAGCCGATCTCGAAGAAATATTTCATCTAAAAGACAAATGTTTGTGTGTCAAATGGTTTTATCGTGCGAAGTTTAGGCACTTGCCGTATTTTTTCTGCGGATTGTCGTCATTCGTTCTCGGTTCACTGCTTACCATCGTCTTTGTGCTCGGGAAATTGGGAGTCGGTGAAAATGCCAAACTTATATTTTTCTATACAATATTTTTCATATATTTAGCTTTATTTTTTTACGGAAGCTCTAAATTTTATGAAAAAGAAGAACGTAAAGATACGTGGCTATACGAAAGACACCAAAGAAAATGGCAGCAACAACAACTACCGATGATGCTGCGTGAACAGGACGAGCGATCAAAGAGGAACAAACCATCAGTGCAAGAAGACAGCATTTCTCTACCAGAGAGTGGAGTACAACTAGTAATTCCAGTTGTAAAAGAGGGAAGAGTTCCTCAGTCTGCATGTGTTGAACTTCATTATCCAACGATGTATTTACAGGAGCCTCTAGAGTTACCTTCAACCTCGCGACGCATACCCGATACTGCGTCAAGCTCGGAGAAGCTAGACAGTTTCAAAACTGGAGAAGTTTGCATTTCGGTCGTACGTTCACATGATCCTCATTGTATTGAAAGCATACAATCGGAAGGAGATAATCTTGAAGAATCACAAAATTTAGAGGTGGACGTTCACGAGCCGAAAGTTGATACCACAAAGCCTGACTGCGACGTAATATCAAGAGAGCAGATAATTTTGCCAGGACAACCTCAGACGAAAGAATCGATAAAGCCGACAGTAAAAGAAGAGGAAAGCGACACGGAAGCTTATGAAGAAACGTGGCATTTTGACGATTATGCCGATCTCTATAGGAAGACTTGGCAGTACCTCACTTGGCAGTAAATTCAACTGAATTTTGTTCAAAAGATAAAACGTCAGCTAGCTGAGATAACGATGACGATTTTTTGGAAGTCTGCGTCAAATACTCATGGACTGGAAATTAGGCCGTTCATCGAGTATGTGAGTCTAAATATCTTTATTTTATAGGGTACAACAAATCATTGTTTCCTAACCAAAAGTACTTGGCTTTTGTGAAATTTCCACGTACATGATTGTGTTTTACTTGGCTTTGTGTTGGAGTACTTGGTACATAAGGGTAGAAGGAGGTTAGCTACAAAGAGTTTGTTGAGAGATTGATTAAAGTGGAAGAGGATTTTATGTTCGACGTTTGTAGGAGGAAGTCGAAAGAGAATTGACGTTTTGGTTGAAGATTCAGTTGAGGATAAGATTGTAAGAGAAACGGAAAACGAGAAATTGAATATATGAGTCTACAAGAGGCGGATGCTGCGCGTCAGTTCACTTAGCTATGGGATTCTAGGGTCATTTTAGGGCATTTGAAGATTTGTTGATTAAACTATATTTTAAGGCTACATAATCCAGTCAAAAGCAGACAAGTATTACGACTTTGAGATCGTATTTTTCAAAATTTTAATTAACTTCCCCGGTCTTCGTTATGCGTGAAAAGTACGGTTTCTTTCCTACGAAGTACAAAGAAGTCGTTGAAAACAAAAATATTTCATGCTGAATACCCTAATTAATCTCATTCTTTCTAAAGGAAGCTTTGGAAATATAAATTACTTATTTCACCATGCAATATTCTTGTTCTAGGTCAGAAATTATCGATATCATAATTAATTCAAGGACAGAGGACATCATCTCCGTTGCATGTAGGGCGCAGATCCCAAGATTTTCTTGCAGGTTCAATTATATGTTGTAAATATCTTCTTAATTTTATTTATCGTGAGTTTGTGATTTATAATTTAATTTTTGTGTCTATTTTATAAGATTTTGACTTCTTCGGGAACTATTCAACAAAGTAATTAATCTTAGGCTATAATTATTATCTATCGAGGAACAATCTAAGTTTCATATCATTTGCAAGATTATACTTTAAATTATTGATTCTTGGAACACATTTTTGGCCCTTATTTCTATATCGCTTGATCGTTTACTGGTACAAAGATACGATAAGTTAATTTAAATTATAAATAAGATCTTTATTAACAAAAATTGATTTTGAGATTCTATGTCTATTTTTTACAGCCTCATGCATAGATGGAGAAGAAGGCTTAGAGAGAATTTGATGTTGGAGCTAGGTGTATGGTAGGAGAAAGGAGGAATCAAAAAAACCACTTGGAACTATGTATTTATAAAAGGAGGGGAAATTCTAAAGCAATTTGGGTGAAGGGGTTCGAATCAAATGAAGGTGGAGATAGGAAAAATCAGCTACCGTGAGTTTCTGTTTATATTGAAATTGAAACGAAAAAGATCCTCTGCACGCCTCAATAACTTTGAGAAAAAAAAAAATCCCATATTTTTTCATTTCCAAACTCCTGCGCTTTTTTTGGCTCCTCTAATCTAAGATTTAAATCTTTAATATCATTTATAATTATAAATTTATTAATTCATTGATAAAACCCTTGAATATTATTTCAAAATTTTTTACCAAATGTTTCAGAATTAATTTTTAATTAAAAAAAAAAAAAAAAAATACATTTCCCAATACTTGTTGCTAAACAAATTATTATAAATTTGAATTGATTTTGAATGAATTACCGATAAAATAAAATTCATTGATCTTGAAGTTGAAGATGTAATATCAATATGATAATAAGAAATAATAAAATTTATCAATGTATTGCAAGATACTGAAGCAAAAAACAAAAATTCGAGATCATATTTAATTAACAGTATAATATAATAAATTATACTTGAAAATATAAGAAATTATATAAAATTTCTAGAATTAAAAAAAAAAAAAAAAATCTAGAATAAAATCACTCAATTAATTTTTATTGTTGAATTGAATGGAATTTATAACTACTGTAAAACATACCTATTATAAAAAAAATTTCATTATTAAATGTAAAGGTGAGAAAAAAAATAAAATTGATTTTATTGGTATCCATAATCCCGATCATCTATTAATTGAATGTGAAACTAAATGAAAAATTACACTACTGAACGAAAAAAAAAAATTTTTTATAATACATGCAGCAAAAGTGCCGCCTATTGTGTTTGTTTTTTGAAGCAAAACTCGCCGGTATCAGAACCGTGGCGAAAATGTTTTTCCCGTGGCGAAAGTGTTTTACCCGTAGCAAAAATCGCGTCAGTGGTGCCATTTAAACAATAATCGAACATCAAAACTATAACAAATTCTACTTTTGAGAGTCTAATTTTGCTTCATGTATTATAAAATAGTACATTTTGTATCGAGTGGCGAAAACAAGCAATATTGGACCGAGCGAAGTGTAGCCGCACAAGCGAAGCGAGTGCTGATAGTGAGCGAGTTACAATATTGTTATTCGACACAAATTACAAACAGTACTTTTTATAATACATGAAGCAAAATTAGACTCTCAAAAGTAGAATTTGTTATAATTTTAATGTTTAATTATTGTTTAAATGGCACCACTGACGCGATTTTCGCTACGGGTAAAACACTTTCGCCACGGGAAAAACATTTTCGCCACGGTTCCAATAGCGGCGAGTTTTGCTTCAAAAAACGAACGCAATACGCGGCACTTTCGCTGCATGTATTATAAAAAGTACTGTTTGTAATTTGTGTCGAAAAACAATATTGTAACTCGCTCACTATCCGCACTTGCTTCGCTCGAGCGGCTACTCTTTGCTCGGTCCAATATTGCTTGTTTTCGCCACTCGATACAAAATGTACTATTTTGTGTACTGATTTGAAAACGTGATTCTGAAGTACTTTTCAACGCTGAATTCAATGCCGTTTTCCGTTTTTCTCTATCACCTCTAGATTTTCCATAATGTCGATGTTTATTTGCGTCCTTTTGCCGCAGCCTCACGCAATATGTAACAAACGTTTGAGCTTGAATACTGCTCAACTATCGATGCGTTCCGCGACGTTCTGCGGCAAATTGACATCAACATTATGAAAAATCTAGAGGTGATAGAGAAAAACGGAAAACGGCATTGAATTCAGCGTTGAAAAGTACTTCAGAATCACGTATTCAAATCAGTACACAAATTTTTTTTTTTTTTTTTCGTTCAGTAAGTAGTGTTATCGGGACTATTTATTTCATTTACTTCATTAATATACATAATAATTATCATGTTTTTTATGAATTCAAGATTTGTTCTGGATTTGTCTTCTTGGAATTTTTATCAGGTTCAATAATTCAATAATTATTACTAATCTTCATAATTAAATTTACAATGTTATCTATTTAATGAAGTCCAGGTTCGGCTATCTAGTCCAGGGAGAGTTCACTCGCTCTGCTCGTTCGCCCTTATATGAACATCAACATGAGTGACGTCATAACCATGTCATAACCATCCGTGCCGACTGCCTGCAACGTCACTAGTATCTATTACGTCATCAGCTTCGGCTCTCTCTCTCTCTCTCTTGTCTAATTTCGCGATGCTCCTTTCGCTTCTCAGCAACGTTCAGAATACTGATGGTATTACAGGCAGCCATAATGGATAGTTTGACGTGGTTTCAGTCAAGGGGTTGGAAAAATTTTGATTGTGCCGCCACAGGGTTAAAAGTCAAGATTTTTTCAGGCCCCATTAGCCAGCTATATGATAGGATGAGGGCTTGGACCAATCTGCCTTGGTATAACTTGGACTATTTTGAAGTCGTCAGATGGTAAAGTCAGAGGTTTGGAAGAGAACCTTTTTTCAAATCAACTCCAAATGGCGAGGGACTCAGAAAAATTTGGATTGTGACGCCACAGGGTCAAAAATCAACATTTTTCCAAGTCCCGCTTTCTAGCTCTATGATAGAAGGGGACTGGGACCATTTGACCAAGGTGTAACCTAGACCATTGTGAAGTCATAAAAGAGTCAAAAGTCGAAATTTTCCCAAGTCTCCCTCCTGAAAAATCGTGTTCGTGACGTCAAAGGGTCGAAAGTCAAAATTATTTCAAGTCCCACTTTCGAGCTATATAATTAGAGAAGGACTTGGATCATTATTGCTAAGATGTAAGTTGGACTATTTTGACGTCATCAGATCATGATTTCTCAGGTTTGAAAGTAAACATTTTTTGAAGTTCCCTTCTTTGATATTATGCCAAGAGATTAGAGAAATTTCGGATGTGACGCCACAGGGCCGAAAGTTACAATTTTCCTGGCTCCACCTGCTAGTTGTATGATAGGAGGGTGACTTAGATCATTTTTTATAGACCATTTTGACATGATCAGATCATGATGACTCAGGGTGCAAAAGTTAAAATTTTTCCAATTCTCCTTCCTATTGTATTACAACAAGGGACTCAGCAAAATTTGTTCTGCGACGTCACAGTCCCATCTCCCAGATATAAGATAGTAGAGAGCCTTCTTTATTTCTGTGAAGATGTAAAGACCCATGACGTCATAAGATCGAAAGTCGAAATTCTTCCAAGTCCCTCGCCATAATGTATGATAGGAAACGGAATTGAAACATTGTGATGTGGGCACCTGTGACGTCATGATGTGGTGCCTGCCTATTATATAATATTGTTCAAAAGTCGAAAATTTTCAAATTCCAACGTTTATGAGCTATGAATGATGGGAGGAAGACTTGAACCATTTTTACCAACCATATTGGACTTGAAGCTTTTCAGTTTTAAGTGGACATCACACAACGCACGGCAAATTCGCCCCTTTGCTCATAAAATAGAGGTTAATATCAGAGGTCATGGTAGCTCCGTGGCAGACAGCTAGTCTTATTTCTGTTTCCTCTATATTTAGGTGAATAGAGGTATTGATTCGTTGAGAGTAGGCCTTGGACGATGCGTTGGAACAAGACTTTTGGATTATTCGCCCGCAGGATAAAGAAACCGAGGTCAACCCCTGAATATATGGTCGAATAACATACCAGCTGATACAAAACAGGCCACAGAGGCCTAACACCGTACTCCATGGCGACGATGAGGCTTGATGGAAGGGAACGTGAGGTCAATCCTTCAAAAAAGAAGAGAGTAAATTTAGCAATCTCTATCATCAGTTCTAAACCTCAGTACATACAATATATTCATCAGATACAACAGAAATTAGAGGCCATTGCAAGTTTGCAATGGCAGCGGGGAACCCGCAAAATTGAAGTTCTTTCAAGTCGCTAAAGTAGGTCAAGGTCATTATCATTGATGACGTCATGAAGTACCTGACTGGAAATTGAAATTTTTCCAAGTCGTTAAAGTAGGTCAAGGTCAATGTCATTGATGACGTCATAAAGTATCCCGACTGAAAATTGAAGTTCTTTCAAGTCCCTAAAGTAGGTTAAGGTCAATGTCATTGATGACATCATAAAGTATCCCGGCTGGAAATTGAAATTTTTCCAAGTCCCTAAAGTAGGTCAAGGTCAAGGTTATTGATGGCGTCATGAAGTATTCCGGTTGGAAATTGAAATTTTCTCCAAGCCCCTAAAGTAGGTCAAGGTCAATGTCATTGATGACGTCATAAAGTATCCTGGTTGAAAATTGAAGTTCTTTCAAGTCCCTAAAGTAGGTTAAGGTCAATGTCATTGATGACGTCATGAAGTATCCCGACTGGAAATTGAAATTTTCCCAAGTCCCTAAAGTAGGTCACGGTCAAGGTCATTGATGACGTCATAAAGTATCCCGGTTGGAAATCAAAATTTTCTACAAGCCCCTAAAGTAGGTCAAGGTCAAGGTTATTGATGACGTCATAAAGTATCCCGGCTGGAAATTGAAATTTTTTCGAGTCCCTAAAGTAGGTCAAGGTCATTGATAACGTCATATAGCGTCAAAAGTCACGTGACGTGACGTCACGCAGCTCACAGAAACTCCCGGACGCGGACGTTTTCTGAGGATGTAATCCCCCTAACTCAATGATTAGCGGGCTCCCCGCTAAAAATTATCTCTTTCATGCACCTCTCTCTGAACTTGATCTACTCTAGATAAATTCCTATAATCTAACCTTGACAACTACGTGAAATATCTAGCCTAGACAAATTCTTCTATACAGTCGAATTTTGAGAAAGTATGACTTCCGCGCTTTATTTTAAATGCCGAAGGCCTAGGAATACGTCGATCTTCGAGCTAGGGATATTAGAGGAGTGAAGGGAAAAAAGCAAAATATCTTACAGGCTATAAATAGAAGGCGAGAGGATTCGAAGAACTTCTAGCATGTACAGTATTCAACTATGAGAATTAATGTGGAGGGTGATGGAGAAAAGCCGCATACATATAAGTGGAGATGGGCTTGAAAAAAATATCAAGCAGCAAGCTGATCGATTGTCGTAATTGAAAATTTTCCTCAGAAGTGGTTCTCTGTTAGTTTCAATTGAGGGAGTTTATGGAACATACCCCGCGAGCTGCGAGAAAAATAAATAAGCCTCGTGCTTTTTAACCTTCCGCTTCTTCGACTGGAAATAGAAATGCAATCCTTTCTCATAATCTAATAGAGTGAAATTTGTAGTCACCATCAAAGTCGAAGTTGAACAAAGAACATCATGTTCCAATCTTGCTCCCTTTGTTGCTGAACGTTAACTGGAAGGTGACAGCAGTAAGATCTTATCTAGTTCACTTAAAATTTTTAGAATGATGTTATCAATTTAGAAGTACTTTTAGAGTATAGTACCGAGTGCAGTGGTCTGTTCGTTGAAGACTGCTTCCAAACAAACACTCCTTAGCCACCGGCGTTAATGTTGCAACATTTAGAAACATTATCTCGACCGACTAGATTATTCCTGCCGCATAACTCGAATTTCTCAGAAGTATACGGTAGGCGTTGCAGAAAAGAAAATCAGTCTGTCTCCGTCCTGCTTAGGAGCACCGGTTGGTTAACGGTTCATACTTGGTTCTCAATCTAGTGCAGCTCGTGCTTTTCATTCTACAGTTCTTTATCCTTACAAAATGCTATCATTTGTTCGCAAGCTATGCAAATTTCGTTTCCTTGTTGACGCGGAGTACGTATGTCCATTATTCTTTGACGAAGAATACGAATGCTTTTGTGTCAAATGGTTTCAGCGTTTGACTCGTCCACCGTTGGGTGTTAGCCTCGGATTATTATTATATGTTTTTGGTTTTACTTGGTTAAGCGTAACTTGCGTAATTGACTTATTCGTTAAATTGAAAATCGATGAATTTGAAATTCATTTAATCTACTTTATAGTGTTTAACGTTTCCATGTTTCTTACGCTGTGCCTGATTTCTGACTTCCGAGAAAAAGAAGAATACAGGGAAAGGAGGAAGTATCAACACTTACAAGAAGATCAACAAGCACAACCGAAACTCAGAGGACGAGAGTCCCCTTTTCTAAAACTGTATGAAGTGAGCGAAAAGATGCGAAGACCTATGGTAGCAGATCCACGACGACGGAAAGAAAACCATCAGCGCGAAAAGACAGTAGTTTACGAGGAAGTGGAAATGAACTACTGATTCCAGCTGGAAGTGAGGAGGACGACTGCTGCCAAACGAATATTCGATTTTATAATCCGTCGATAGGTTTTTCGAAACCTCCCAATTCTTGCGGAACTTCAGGACGAGTACAAAGTACTGCAACGAGTTGGTCTCATCTAAACATTCATCCGGGAACGTGCTTAGAGAAAACTGAAGTGTTAGTTCAGTATATCGTAACTGGTACCGTACCAAAGCATTATCTTCTTGAAAGAAAACTTCGACAGAGATTGAGTAAATAAATGATTTTTTTTGGAATTCTCAGAGCTGTACGTTTTGCCGTTCATCAGGTACGTGGAATTCACCTACTATAAGAGCGGTAATTTAATAATTTTTAATAATAATCAGTTACTGGGAATTTATATAAATCTCAACAGATTCATTGTAATATTGTTTCAATAGGTACAGTGAATTTTCATTTGATGAGATCGGTTTCTTTCAAGGTTAAAATTACAATAAAAATAATGGTAAGGACAATTAAGTGGGAACATGGTTATCTGTACTGATGACGTGACGTGGGCCTTCTCACGTGACAGTGCAGAAGTGAGACAATCATCGTGATTGAGGGCAAAGTTCTGAATCGTAGGTCAGTGTGCTTTGCTTCAGCTGGAAGAGGACCGACCCAACCCATTCACGAGAATACGATATTGGAAGCTACTGCCGTACTAAAATCTTAGCTTCTTGACATAACCCTTGCAACAATTAAGCCTAAGCAAACTAAGATCATTCGGGAAGAGAGGCTTGAATTTGGGGAGGGAGTCGAGGGAAGGTTTAAGATAAATTTATTCAGCTTTAATGAGGTGAGGAGAGTTACGGAAATTGCGCTGAGGGTGCGAGGAAGTTGCGGCGGTTAACGTTAGTGTACAGAAGAGGAGGGTATCGAGGAATCATCAAAAAGTATGATCAAGGAGGAAAATGGCACCCCTAATTCTTGAGAATTGTCTAATTTGAATGGCTAGTGCTGATAAAAGTGAATGCTTTTCCTCGATTTTTCTCACAATAATCTAGGAGTAGGTGAGAAGTACGAGAAATCGGAGCTAAGTGAGTTGATGGAAAATAGGTTGAAATATGGCGGTATATGCGCATGAGCTGACTCAAGGGCAATAGGCACCTGGAGCAACTTGAGGGAGGAGAGGGTGTTAATAGGCTCAAGTGAAGGGATAACTCGGTGTAGAGTGGATATGACTTTTATAAAGTTGAAGAAGAGGCCTACCTCCAAAAAGAGTGTGATATTCTGGCAACGCGATTTCATTTATAGCTTCGGGGAATCTGGGTAGTAGGAGGACGAGATGATAATTCGAAAGTCAAATTCTTCAAATCTGTGTCCTCGTCCTCGTCGCGTCCTTTGCCCGCGGTAGGCCTATTGGTTCGTCGGCTGCGAGGAAGCTGAGCTAGACTCGGATGTGTTGGTCAACTTCCTTCTAAATCTTCCTCTATTTCGTTTAGACCTTCGTGTATATTCTGATGCGATTTTAGGCAATCTTGACTCCATTATTTGTCGAACATGTGCTCTTCTTTTCCTCCTGTATGCTTTGACTTTCCGGATTATGGGTGTAGCTCCCAGAGATTTTGTATCGTTTCTTGTCCAGCAACGGTGACTCCAACTGCTCTTCTCACAAATCGCATTTCCGCGGCCATTATTCTCGATCTGCCTTTCTTAATTCCCTCACTTTGTACCCATAGTCAACGTCGGTATCGCTAGTGTATTATAGACGCTGCTTGCGTTTCTTTTCGCATCCTGATCACCGGAAAGGTTCTCTTTATTACACCTGGAATCTTTATGAAATTGAGTAGCCTATTGTTCATGTCGAATCCGAGATGTTCATCACCATCTTGTTCCCAACAGGGCCTTTCTCCAATCGTTTTCGTCATATATTGCACTCATCAGCTGTGCTCTCTAGCTTATAGGTAATTAATGTCCCTCTGCAGCTCATCTTCATTCTCTGCCATCACTTCATAAACGTCAGCGAGCAGCATTATTCCTATGGGTTGCTGGTTCCCCGATTTTCCTCTTTTTGCGTTGCTCTGTCATGTGAAATGACTCGAAATTCGAAAGTTTTCCTGTTCTCCTGCCATAATATACATGGAAAGAATGTCGACCTTCGACCCATATCATATGATAAGGGGAAACTTGGAAAAATTTCGACTTTTCACCCTGTAACGTCACGATTTGATGACGTCATGGTTCGGTTTTCGCCGAGTTGAAGTAGCCATGGCTATTCAACATTTGCAACAGGTGGAAGTTGAGAAATATGGAAAGTGAAAAGGTGTTAGACAATGAGATGATTCACACATCTGAGGATGTCCACTTCATATACGGGCTAAGAATGATCTCGAGGTATTTTCCTGTGAAGCTCTGGCCTCCTCTGGGCCACCCAGTATAATTTGAACTTTTCGTTCAGAAGAAATGATATGTGTTATATAGACGTCCATTATCTCTGTTTTAGGTTCCAACGCGTTATCCAAGAAAAAAGGACATAATCTCTTCCTCACGTCAGCATACAGATATGTGTTGTACAGATTTTCTACCAGATCATATTATATTTTGTGAATACTTTTTTGAGTCGATGAGTTTTTGATTTATATATTTCAACGTTTGTGTCTATTTTATAACATTTTGCCTTCTTTATTACTTTAACACTGTTCAGTTGATATTTGTACAGAGCAAACAATTTTTCTTGGGTGAATTTGTGATACACATTTTGCATACTAATGCATAAATGGTCTTATTTCCTACAACCTCTAGAAATACTTTCAGGCGATTCTTAAGATATTCATACAAGGTGTTTACCTTATCTTTTAATCGGAATCGATGATTTTGTTTTCAACATTTTTACTCTATTTGAGAGGCTGTTATTTATTTCTATTTATAATGACTTGAAAACAGATTTTGTGCCTCTGTTTCTACATTGCTTAATTGTTTACTGGAACTTGAATGTGGGTTTATTTGAATTGTGATTATTATCATTATTACTATTGCTGAATTACAGGACCATATTTTCAAACTTTTCACCTCCTCATTTCTTTTTTCAGATCAAGGAGTAGAATTGGGTGAGACGTATGTATAAGAGTAGGAAGGATATCGTACCCAAATTATTTAAAAGTGTTTGGGAGTGGGCGGAAGAGCGAAGATATGCGACTTGATGACAGGAAAAGAACATTCTCTGGCAGAGCCAAATGAATAAAGATCTTGTTTCATTCATGTCTTTCTCAGTAGCTAGGGGATTTTTGGGAGCTTACTCGCGCATCTAGTAGAGGTCCAGTTTAGAATATTGCAAGATAATAAATTTTGGAAAGCTCACTCGCTCCGTTCTTTCGCCCCCATTCTTAATCTAGTATAGGTCTACTTTAGAAAATTTCAAGCCAACAGCAATCCAGTATTTATCTAAAATAGGGGTGTTGTTGTTGTGTGTTCTTGTGTTTTGTGCGAGCCAGAGCAGCACTGCAACTTCGCAGTTGCCGAAGTAGCTTAGCAGTAGCAGGGTAGAAGAGTGGGGGGGGGGGGTCGCCGTTAAGATTCTTTTAACACTGAAGCTGTACCCAAAAAGGTCGATTCCAGCGTTGGAGAAAACGAAATCAAATTCTTACGCAACCCGCACCCACTCTACAATGGAGGAAGGGCGGTGCTGCACAAGCGACAAAAGAAAAGGAAATTAGAGGCCATTGCAGGTTTGCAATGGCAGCGGGGAACCCGCAACCTCCCACGCTCGCGAAAATGCCCCCCAGAAAATGAGTTGCCTGAACTCTTCTCAGTATACTGCTTGCTAGACCTAATATAATGAAGGCTGGAAATTGAAATATTTCGAAGTCCATAAAGTAGGTCAAGGTCAATGTCATTGATGACGTCATAAAGCTTCCCGGTTGGAAGTTGAAACTTTTCCAAGTCCCTAAAGTAGGTCAAGGTCATTGATGACGTCATAAAGCGTCAAACGTCACGCCACGTCACGTGACGGGGACGTTTTCTGAGGCTGTAATCTCCCTAACAAAATGGATGGCGGGTTTCCCGCTGATTCCCCGCCAAAATCTATTAGGATTGGACTTTATGCAAATATCAGCTAGCTAGTTGACATTTTTTTCATAAATCAAAGATCCTCCCCCCCCCCCACTCCTCACATTCCTATACATAGGCGCAGGCAAGCACAAAATCTTTTTAATTTCCCCTAGCTCGGTGATCATAATCTTCTGAATTGCTCAGCTCTCTTTCCTCTCTCTATAATAAATCTAGCTAGATCGAAATTTTTCCAATTTTTCTTCCTTATAGCTCGCTAATGGATATTTTTGCACGACAACTTCCGCTCATATGAAACTCGAGGGTCAATGAGCAAAGAGTCATGCTTCCAAGTGTGATTCACGCTTGAGATAAGGTGGATGGAGGTTGACCTCTTAGACGTCTATATTTTCATGACTCCGCACGGACACAGGTTCGGCAAATACCGTAAACCTACCTTCTCTGGTTTAAATGTTGACTCGGCCTACCACAGCTTTCATTCCTGGCGCAAAATGTCACCTTAAATCGCCATGATGCGCCACATCGTGCCCCTCCATTTCTTACCTTCAGTAGATTGTAAGTCCTCACCTGTAGTGTAAAAGAAAATTGAATTATGGGCCTTTCTTACCACGTATATTCCTATTTCGTCCTATAGAATCAAATGAATCCTACTCTTCTATTGGGGATTTCTTCACTTATCTGGCCAAAGTCCTCATACCTGATAGTTTGGAGTTGCCTTTCATATACTCAGTAATCCATACGGTAGGCTGTAACGGCCGATACGTCGATATCGACATGGTTGTCTAGAAGAAATTTAACTGATTGAACTTTCTCACCAGGTTTATTCCTTTTCCTACCTATGAAATCAAATGGATCCTACTCCTCTATTTAGGGAAATTCCTCAATTATGCGACCTTCAGTAGATTGTAAGTCCTCACCTGTAGTGTAAGAGAAAATTAAATTATGGACCTTTCTTACCGGGTTCACTCCTCTTCTTTCCTATACGTAGGATCAAATAGATCCTACTCTTCTATTGGGAAATTCTTCAGTTATCTGGCCAAAATTCTCAAGTCGTATAGTTTTAGAGCTGACTAGCATTTAGAGTCCAGGAACTCATTCTGCTTTTAGGAAAATGTGGTTTCGATAAAATGACTTGTATAAACTGCCCAGTGGTTCATATCAGGGAGACTGAGCGGTTATTATCTATCAGTTTCGAATCCAGGTCGGAAAAAAATGATCCCCATCGCCGAGCACACGACATTCTTTCGATCCTCAGATGCCGTCAAATTTATGGAAAAAGGAATTTCAGGCATGAGAAAGCGCTGGAGGACCTCGGAATCTGTTACAATTTATTCAAGTTTGGGAGTTTTGTGCTCAACAAAGTTACCCTCGATATCGGTATCGTACTCTCTTCCTTCGGATTGCGGCCTCATTAGACATCGAAAGTGGGTCTTCATTCTTCAAAAATGGAAATCATTCTGAAAAACCAAACAACGAACGAATTTCTCAGTATTGAACGACCCTCTGTACCAGTCAAATTCCGAGAGTTGCTCTAACCCGTCGAAGAATTGGTCATAGCCTCACCATCCTGAACTTCTAGCTCCTCCATCCCTTCCTTATGTAAAAAAGATTTCTTGGCGCAGCAAAAAAGACGAAGATCATGTTTCATGTGTTTTCAAAATTTTGCCCAATCAGATATGTTGTGGATAATGCGACACATAAGTATTTAAGAGTTCTAGGCTACGGCTTTAGAGCGACACACTCGCTTGATCTAGTGTAAGTCTACTTTAGTATATTTCAGGCTGATGAGATTACTGGGCCTCACTTGCTCCGCTCGTTCGTCGTGCTTCAGTATGTTTCAGGTGTTATAAGCTGACCAGGATTAACGACTTATGACGTCACCGACCTAGGACGAGCTATGACGTCACCGACTTATGACGCCATCGAACCTATGACGTCACAAGCTAATAGCCTCATAATGGCTCTCAGCGTCTTCTTAGCCTAGTATAAATCTATTCATTATACTAGGATAAGCTAGAAACTGCCTCGGACTCGCGAACTTGGACTCGCAGATTTCAGAATCACTCCTGAGAAAATCTCGAAATTTTTCCAATTCTCTTTCGAGGAGGGGAGGGGTGTCCTCGGACTCGCAGATTTGAGAATAATTGCCACAGTGAAAATTCCCATAAGGATAAGACCAGAGCAAAGGCATGAAACATGTCGAAATCCTCTACTGCCTCCTCCCACTCCCAAACACTTTGAAATAATCCAGGTAATATCCCTCCTACGCATATACATACACCTCACCCAATTCCACTCCTCAATCTTAAAAAAAGCAGATGAAAATTTTGAGTGCGTCTAGTCTCAGGCCTAGTATAATGAAGATTTAGCCTAGTATAGAGTATAATGTAAATTAAGAAACTGAGCTCTCCTATGAAATGGAAAAACGTCGATCCTCAAGCTAGTTTTATGAGGGTGGGAGACATGAGGAATTGGAGACAATTTTGATCATCTAGCTGTAAGAGGATTTAAAAATTTTTGTGCTTACATGCGCCCATGCATAGCGATGTGATCGGGGGGGGGGGGGGATTTTATGAAGAAAATTCTGAAGCAGCGAGCTGCAATCTGAATACAATTTGATCCTAATACGAAAAAAGACGATACTTCTAAAAAAGAAATGAAGTAACTCAATACAAAAACCGCAGAAAAATACTAAGGACCTTCGAAGATCTATCGACTAAGAAGTCATCATCAGCGAAAGACAAGAACGCAACAATTCAATTTGATCCTGTTATGACTCGGCTCAGAGACGAATGCTGACGGAATAATCTGATCAAGCAATCAGTTCATCTCCACCGAACGAGTGAGAGTAATAACGATAGCCGTAAGATTAAACATAAACGAGAGCGAGCAGTAAACGTAATGACTAAACTAAGCTAGCGTACTTATATTTATAGACGGTCACGCAGCGCGAAAAGGCGATGTCGCGGATCCGGTGCGCACTACCGTCATCCCCGAATATACTCCTCGCGCTGCGCGCGCATCATAAGGCATTGAGGTAGCACCTTCTACATTGTCGGCTAGCGTCGGCTATGATCGTGACGAGCGTCGCTGGTACATGCGTCACAATTGTAACAATCCTAATCGATGAGATTTGAGAATATCTGTTCTTACCTTGCTCTCTTCCTAGCTAATGGTCGAAGAGATAAAATCAGGAAAGTCACAAAAGTAGCATTTCTAGAATCTCTTCAAGTCATTCACAAATTAGAATAGCGTAGGTACTTTCACGTTGATACTGGTAGAGTTCAAACGTGGTTTGTTTGTCGCATTAAAAATATTTGGAGTGTGCAGTTATACTTTATTGGTCAGCTTTCTTACAAGAGTACTTCCGCGTGCTATTCATCATCACTTGTAGCGACACAACTCATGATGGGTAAAAAATTCACCAATAATGTAGAATTATTCACTCAAAATCTTTTTAGTTTTCAATGCCCTGCTTACACCTCATCACGCGGAATATGAATTCCGATAATGACGAACCAAACAAGGTCAAAGAGGTTTTCAAATTCCAAACTGAAAGTCACCTAAGGGAAGATTATTGGTTTAATAACGAATGCTCGTGACAGAGCGGCCAGCAGGCTACCCAAAAGAAGTGCCGCAGTGAAATGCACTGAGAAGCAAGCCAAAAGATCCAAAGTTGAACACGAAATAAACGAGCTGTACAAAATTGTAGCAAAACGACCTGATGATGGAATAGCACCCGCAAGTACTCTTCTAAGCTAATCAATAAGTAGAACTGTTTTTAATTTTCAATGCTCTACTGACACCTCATCGCCATCAATAACAAGTTGAAGACGGTCTCTGAACAAGCATCATTCATACTACGTCATCTACGCTGCTACGTATCTACAGTGAAGGATCCTCCGTCAATACCTATGAGTAATCATTATCTCGAACGACTAGATTATTCCTGCTCGCAAACTTGTATATCTATGGTATTCCTCGGAAGTATAGACGAGCTTCACAAAAAGAAGCCAGTATGTTTTTGCCCGGCGTAAGTGCAGCAGTTCGTCCTCGTTTTCAATTAATGCAACCTGAGCTGTTTGTGAACCATCCACAATATGGACGTAAACGCTGTCGAAGTAGCCCAAAATACCCAATCCGAGGTTGATAGATATCTTCAAAACAAGAATCTTTTTGTCAGAATGTTCTATCGTACAAATCGGCAACAGTTAACATATTTTCTTATCGTATATTTGATAATTATTTTAATTATTTTTTTTTTCCTTGTGAGCGAGCTCGAGGCAATGGGATTCGGTGATCTATACCTTGGAATATTGACCGCTCTTGTGGGTTTCGGGTACGCAGCTTTTGCTGCATCTATGTGTTGTGCATTCAAAAGAAAAGAAGAAAAAATAAGAAAATTAGGTATCTCTGGAAACCAGCAGCCGATGACTGATGAAGAAATGGAACAATTTCGAAGACTAGCAGAAGAAGATAAGAGGCGAGAGGCCCAGTTGAAGATTGATGAAGAGAACAAAGAATTGCTAAGACTATTGTTGAAGAGTGAAGAAGAGAACGAACAATTGCAAAGACTATTAGAAGAACAAAAAAAGCTACCTGCGCGGAAAGTCGAAATTTCTCCAGACGATTGTGGAGTGCCAGTCACGTTTCCAGTTGTAAAGCAGGGGAGCGGCAGTCAAGGGGCGGGGTATTCAAAGAGTATTCAAATTCATAGTCCACCAGTTGGTACACCAGTGTCTGGCGATTCATCTGAAACCTCTGGAAGAGGACACGATACTATGGCGATTTCAGAAAAACATGATGAAAGTTCTGTAACTGGAGAAGTGACTGATTTGGCCGTGTGTTCAGATGATCTCGATCGTATTTCAGTCGTCGAAACGGAAGAAGAAAATTCGGAAGAATTACTAACGAAAACGGATGAATTAGAACAATTGGAGACGAAAGAATCTGCTGCGTCATCATTACTGGAAGAGGCCAAATATGCAGAGAAAAGTGATTCGCTACCTGGTGGAGGAGAAGATTGTCAATCTTTATTGGAAAAGTCTGATGCAGTCAATGACACGCTTCCTAAGGACAAGGACGAGGACGATGAAACTGCTTCAAGTTATGCTCCTCCTGAAAAACAAACACGAAAAAGTTCAGCGTAAATACCTATACGTTGTGAGGCTAGCTGTTTATCAGGTACGTGAAGGTCATCTTTATGTGGTTACTCAATAATACAAAAATTGGTCTAAATATGTAAGATAGACACTATTTTATTACGTGCGGGGGAAGGAGGGTTGTTGATAAATGAAAAACTCAAGCGAAAAATTTAGATCACTTCGTCGGGATCCGAACCCGAGACCTTTCGCTTTCCGGGCGACTGCTCTTCCAACTGAGTTACGAGGGCGATCAAATCTTCCGCGAATTTTTCCAAGTATCAACGACGCGACGAGAACAAGTACGTCACTACCCGCAACAACGACGAGCACTCATAGAGTGCATATTTCGCCCGGAAAGCGAAAGGTCTCGGGTTCGGATCGCTTGAGTTTCTCATTTATCAACAACCCTCCTTCCTAAATATGTAAGCTTTATAAGAATGAAAGAAAAAGTTTCTTTTCACAGTGAGATCCTTTTGAGGCTAACGATTTAGCGAACAGACGGAGAGTTTGATTACACTACTGAACAGCTATCCTGTTACAAGCATTCCATTTATCCATTCGAGAGTATTTTTCAGCGTTGAATGCAATGCCGTTTTCCGTTTTTCGCTAGCACGTCGAGATTTCTTGTAATCGTCTTCTTTATTTGCGAAAAATCACTGTGCGTCGTTGCGCAATGTGACGCTGTTATGCGTGCTTTGATACTGCTATTGTCGATGTGTTCCGCGAAGATGCGCAGCGCTTTGTCGAAAGTAAAGAAGAAGATTACAAAAAATCTCGACGTGCTAGCAAAAAACGGAAAACGGCATTGAATTCAGCGTGAAAAATACTTTCAGAATCACCCATTCAAACGTATGTAACAGAAAAAAATTTTTTGGTTGTTCAGTAGTGTTATCAAGACATCTTCTTGGCAGAGGGAGAGAAGCAGAGCTTTTCGAGTTCAGAGGTTACTCAGAAACGAATGGATCAGTCTTAACCAAAGTTTTTATTTGATGATGATCAGGACCTGAGAATCTGTTAAATGCGGAAGAGTGTGTTGTCAAAATCGAGTTTAGGATGTTTTTAGTGCAGGAAGGATGCAATGAATGGAGGGAAGAGGTCACTGCTGTATGTGCTAAGAGAGGAATGTAGAGAATAGATTAATTTACCCAGCTCACTCTGAAAAATTCTTGCTTTCCATTTTTCATGCAAGGAGCACCCGGCCTCTTGCTCAACCCTTAATGCCTCTTAGTCAATTGTCCTCTTCATTTTTGCCACCGTCCTCTCCTCAGCGAGGAGCTGTAGTAGTGGTGAGCGAGCTAATACGCAAAGACCGGTGCAAAAGGCACAAACACATCTTAGCGCAGCGTCATCGTTGGAGTTTCACCACCTCTCTGTAGGCTATATTCATGGAGTCGGTTTGGAGGATCAACAAGGCGGTGGTCATCATGAGCTATCTTTTTCGTTCTCTAGGTCCTCGTAGGATTCTCATCAAGTGGTTTGGGTACGTAACTAACCTACCCTCCTTTTCCGCTGCCATCTGGAACGGGTGTCTGAAGCTTCATACAAGATGTCCAGAATTTTCATTACCTTCTTGGCTTTGATTTTGATACCTTGCAGGTGGAGGGAGGGTAGACTGAATTTTTCAAATTGTCTTCCCTTTGCCAAGTTCTAGCCTCGCCAACTGGATTCAACGCCTGACTGCCCTGACAGCCCGGTTTACTCGGCTCTCCAGCGCTACAGTTTTTCGCTACAGGTGATTGTAATGCGGTGGAGAGGTCAAAAAGGGAGGTTTTTTTTCTAATCAAAATGTGGACAAAAAAGTTATCAGGAATTCAATATGAATAGGGGAACGTGGTTTTTCTTCTTTGGGGGAGGGGGGGTCGGAAAAAAGAGGCTGGGTGCCGTCCAGTGAAACGTGAAAGTTAAAAAGATGTCAACCTCCAAGCAATAGGTGATGGTGCAGGATGAGGGGGGATGAGAAAAGTTTGTCCTCCGAGCTCAAAGTTGAGACTTTAAACAATTTTGGATATTGAGCTACATTATGATGGGTGGGGGGCGAATTGGATGTGTACACAAGTGATTTGCATAAAATAGGTTCCCTGTTCGCCTCAATTCTCGTTGGGTCAGCTCGCTTTTCAACAGGAGCTTTTGACTAGAAAGCATCTGGCCAGAGTGAATGAGGGTAGTTTGGATATTGACCTTATGGTTCACAGGAAGTTATCTCGGAAAATCCTTGAGTGGAAAACGTTGGATCAGGCTCCCGTATTTGGGAAAATTTTCTTCTCAGTTGGGTCATGTCCTAGGCTCCTTTAGGTTTCGCCCAGTGTATTATAACCTTAACACTGTTAAAAGCCTGTTCGTTAAATTGAAGGATCCTATCCCTACTGACGAGAGAAGTGAGGTTTACAAAGTAGAGTGTAATGACTGTAATAGAGTCTATATAGTTGAGACTAGCCATCAATTTAAAATGAGAATAGATGAGCATAGAAAGGCGTGGGAGAAGGTTAATTTGGGTAATTCGGCCTTTGAAGACCATCTCATTGCTACTGGTCACAGCTTTAAAAACGGATCCGAGGCCCTCCTCCACAGAAATACCTCTCACTGTAAATGTTTCGCGCTTCCATCTGAAAAACGACGACCTAAATGTGTTTAACAGGTACATACCTGATGAGGGATTGATTGAATTAGTTTACGAGTATGATTCACATCGGGATGACTCGCTAGTTCAGTTATGACTTCCTAGATCGTTCTTGTTTCCACCCGGAGTTGGTTTAGTTTCTTTCTTGTCTCCGTTGTGTATTTTTCTGTGGCTCTATTCAACTTACTCCGTACGTTTTACTTCATCGAGTACTCTGTTCGTGTTCATTTTTTTGAGTATGTCCTTGTCAGACTGAAAATAATATTTTAATTTTCCTATGACGTTCTCCACCCTCAGCGTCACTTAGTGTAATGTGAACTTCTTCACTGACAAATTTAAATGGAATAATATTATTTGTAATTTATGAGTGCTCATTACACCTGTTCTAGGTTAGAAATGATCTCAACAACCATTAATTCAAGGAACGATGACGTCATACCATCTTTTCCTCAAGACAGCCCGCTGGTTTGTGTGGTACAGACTTTCCACCAGATCATAATAGTATGTTTTGTAAATACCTTCATAAATGTTGTTTATCTTGGGTTTTGTGATTTATGTTTAAATTTTTGTGTCTATTTTTTTAATCTTTCGACTTCTCTATGACTTATTATTTGTAAATCCGCGCACTACTTGTTTACAAGTACGTCAGTTCACGTTAATTTGAATCGTGAATTTAATTATCATTATTATACTATTACTGATAAGATTGATTTTGAGATTATAAGACGATATTTTGAAACTTCTCATCTGCTCTTTTCTTCTTATTTCAAGATGGAGAAGTGGAATTGGGTGAGGTGTATGTAGATGCGTGGGAGGGTTATTACCTGATCGGGAGTGGGAGGAGGCAAAGTGATGCGAGTAGAGGACAGGAATATAAATGTTGGACTGTTGTAATTGCGGTTCCCTTTTTACATACGGAAGGGATGGAGGAGTTAGAAGTTCAGGATGGTGAGGGTATGACCATCTCTTAGACAGGTAAGAGCAACTCTCAGGATTTGAATGGTATGATATCGATATCAAGAGTAACTTTGTTGAGCACCACGCTCCCACACTCGACTGAATAAAAACAGATTCCGAGGTCTCCAGTGTTCTCCTATGCCTGGAATTCCTTTCTCCATGAATTTTACAGCATCTGTGGTCGAAAGAATGCCGTGCGCTCGGCGATTTTCCTACCTGGATTCGAAATTGATAGCTAATGATTGCTCAGTGTTACTGATTTGAAGCACTGGGCAGTTCATACAAATCAATTTATCGACACCACATTTTCCTTAAAGAAAAATGAGGTCCTGGAATTTACGCAATATAGCTCTAAAACTATAAAGCTTGAGAATTTTGGCCACATAATTGAGGAATTTCCCTAAATAGAGGAGTAGGATTCATTTGATTTCATAGGTAGGAAAAGGAATAAACCTGGTGAGGAAGTTCAATCAGTTAAATTTCTTCTAGACAACCATGTCGATATCGACGTATCGGCCGTTACAGCCTACCGTATGGATTACTGAGTATATGAAAGGCAACTCCAAACTATAAGGTATGAGGACTTTGGCCAGATAAGTGAAGAAATCCCCAATAGAAGAGTAGGATCCATTTGATTCTATAGGACGAAATAGGAATATACGTGGTAAGAAAGGCCCATAATTCAATTTTCTTTTACACTACAGGTGAGGACTTACAATCTACTGAAGGTAAGAAATGGAGGGGCACGAGGTGGAGTATTATGGTGACGTAAGGTGACGCTTTGTGCCAGGAATGTCGGCTGCGGGAGGCAGAGTCAACATTTAATTCAGGTTTACGGTATTTGCCGAACCTGTGTCCGTACGGAGTGATGGAAATATGGACGTCTAACAGGTCAGCCTCCATCCACCTTATCTCGAGCGTGAATCGCACTTGGAGACGTGACTCTTTGCTCATTGACCTCCGAGCCTCATATAAGTGAAAGTTCTCGGGCAAAAAGCTATAAGGAAGAAAAATTGGAAAAATTTCGATCTTTAAGCTAGATTTATTGGAGGGAAGAAGGAGAGCTGAGGAATTCAGAACAGTTTGATCACCCAGCTAGGGAGAAATTAAAAAGATTTTGTGCTTGCCTGCGTCTATGTATAGCAATGTCAAGAGAGAGTGCTGGGGGGGGGGTGATTTCACGGATCTTCGATTTATGAAAAAAATGTCAACTAGTGAGCTGCTTTTTGCATAAAGTCCAATCCTAATAGATTTTAGCGAGGAATCAGCGGGGAACCCGCTGTCCATTTTGCTAGGCGGATTACATTCTCAGAAAACGTCCGCGTCCGGGAGTTTCTGTGAACTGCGTGACGTGACGTTTGACGTTTTATGACGTCATCAATGACCTTGACCTACTTTAGGGACTTGAGGAAATGTCAATTTTCAGCCTTCATTATATCGGGTCTAGCATGCATGTTGCAGCCAACTCATTTTCTGAGGGGGCATTTTCGCGCCAACGTCATCGCGAGCGTGAAAGGTTGTGGGTTCCCCGCTGTCATTGCAAACCTGCACTGGCCTCTAATTTCCTGATCTTTTGTTGCTTGTGCAGCGCCGCCCTTCCGCCATTGTGGCGTCAGTGCGGGTTGTGTAAGTATTTGATTTCGTTTCCTCCAATGCTGAAATCGACCCTTTCGGGTATAGATTCAGAGTTAAAAGAATCTTATCGGCGAACCCCCTCTTCTACTCTGCAACTGCCAAGGTACGTTGGCTACTGCGAAGTTGCAGTGCCCCCTGGCTTGCAAATTCACTAGAACAAAATACAAAAACACCACTATCTTAGAATCTTAGATAAATACTGGCTTGCTGATGGGATCTTTTCATCTTCTTCTTTCTTCAGGGATGATCTTCCTCTTCTTCCTGCACATCTGGATGTGGATGGTTCATAGGTGTCGAGTTAGGCATAGCGTTTTCTGCAGTTGCCGATTCTATTCGTCGTCCATATTTTTCTGCATGACGGTGGCTGGAAATGCAGACACCTGGTTCCTTGCTTCTTCGGAACCTAGCATGGTGATAACTAGCCTACTCAGAATAAGCGCTTTATCTATCCGATCTCCCAAAGAGACCGACTAAGCAGCAACAGACTTAGCTTCCGCGCGGACACAAGCACATTCACGCGCTGACTTTCTTTTATCGGGGAACCCGCTATCCATTTTGTTAGGGGGGTGACATCCTCAGAAAACGTCCGGAATAGTTTCTGTGAATTGAGTGACGTGACGTGACGTGACGTGTGGCGCTTTATGACGTCAGCAATGACTTTGTCTTATTTTAGGGACTTGGAAAAATTCCAACTTCCAGCCGGGATGCTTTATGATGTTATCTATGACCTTGACCTACATTAGAGACTTGGAAAAATTTCAAATTCCAGCCTTCATTATATCAGGCCTAGTATTGTTAGGGGGTTACATCCTCAGAAAACGTCCGCGTCCGGGGCTTTCTGTGAAATGCGTGACGTGACGTAACGTGGAGTGCTTTATGACGTCATCAATGACCTTGAACTACTTTAGGGACTTGGAAAATTTTCAACTTTCCATTTTGTTTGAGAAATTACATTCTCAGAAGACGTCCGCGTCTGGGAGTTTCTGTGAACTGCGTGACGTGACGTATGGCGCTTTATGACGTCATCAATGACTTTGACCTAGTTTAGAGACTTGAAAAAATTTCAACTTTTAGCTGGGATGCTTTTTTTCGTTAGGGGGAAAACGTCGGCGTCCGAGAGTTTCTGTGAACTGCGTGACGTGACGTGACGCGCTTTATGACGTCATCGAAGACCTTAAACTACTTTAGAAACTTGGAAAAATTTCGATTTCCAGCCGAGATGCTTCAGGACGTCATCAATGACCTTGACCTTGACCTACTTTAGGGGCTTCAAAAAATTTCAGTTTCCAGCTTTCATTATATCAGGCCTAGCATGTAGTAAACTGAGAAGAGCACAGCCAACTCATTTTATAAGGGGGAATTTTCGCGCCAACGTGATCGCAAGCAGAGAATTTTTCGCACGCGGACACTTCGGCGCGCGGACACAAGCAGTTGGATGTGATGATTGTGTCCTAATCCACCGCTGCGACTAAGCTTGTCCCACTCACGCCTTCACGCATCGCTCTCAAATAAGGTGTGCTGCGGTCCAGCATATCGCCCTTGGTCGCAGAGCGAACACGTTGCCTGCTCAACTTTCCTCAACTTCTCATGATGGTACTTGTTGAGCAGCCATGATCGCGTAACACCTACGTAAGGTGATAGTTCAGTTGGCCATGGTGTCGGTTCATCCACTCATCAAGGTCGCGTATTAACACGCGGGTTGTCCACTTGCCCAGCTCACTCTGGGCAATTCTTACTTTCCATTTCTCAAGCAAGGAGAGCCTGGCCTCCTGCTTAACCTGTAGAGCCTCACCGTAGGTCGTTGTCGTCTTTTTTGCTCTGAAAACCACCGCTCTCTCCTCAGCAAGGAGTGGCGAACGTGCTAATACGCAAAGAGCCTGCGTCGAGACAGTGTGGTCAGCACCAACACACCTCAGTGCAGCTCTTCGCTAAATCTTCTCCATCTCTCTTCTTGGATAAGGTATCTTCATTGAGTCGGCCCATACTGGGGCCACATATGGGAGAATCGACGAGGTGGTAGTCATCATGATCCTTCTTCAGCAGGCTTCTCTCAGCCTTCCTAGGTTTCTCATTAGGCGGCTTAGGTATGCAATCACCCTGCCTCTCTTTTCCACTGCCTTCAGGAAATGGTGCCTGAAACTCAGCGTTGAGTCGAACCAGATGCCCAGGTACTTATTTTCATTTTGGTTTTGATTTCCGCACTTTGCAGGTGAAAGGTGGGTTGACTGAACTTCCGACGGGTCGTGAGTAGTATGGCCTCCGTCTTACCTACTGCCAGTTCCAGTCTAGCCAATTCGACCCAGTGCGCCACTTCCTCTAGGGCCTGGTTCACCCTGCTCTCCACCGCTACAATTGTCTCGGCAGTGCATACCACTAGCGTGTCATCCGCATAGCGGAAGCTCAACACGCAATGGCAGCTTCACCTTAAGTGTCCTGTGAAATGCGACGCACCACAACAGCGGCTCAAGGACCGACCCTTGCGCCACTTCACAAGTAACTGGGCGCTTCATTATACCAGCAGACGTCTCTGCTTGGGTTTCTCGACAGCTAAGATAGGTGCTGATCATTCTGAACAGGTATGCGAGCACTTCTGCGTCCATGAGAGTTTCCAGTATCCTCTCCCATGGGATCGAGTTGAACGCATTTCTCATGTCGAGACTGACGGCGTCGAAAAACTGACGCGTCTATCCTCTGCCATCTCGAACAGCTCTTCTCAAACATGACCCTGAGCCTCCTGAGCCTCTTACGATCCAGCAGGTATTTAGGTGCAACCACGCCTTCGCGGCTTCTACCACGCTGGTATATCCGGCGCAGACTTTTGCACTCCTTTCTCAACTCGGCAACCACCAGTAAACCGCTCTCCCATTTTTTGGTGGACCTTGCCTGAATCCTAATAGATTGGCGAAATGGGAAATCTCCTTTGGGAGAGTTTCTCTGCTAGCCGTAATTGAGGTTGTTAATGAATGAGACCCCACGACATACAAAGAGGAATGAGCCCGTGTTTTTATTTTATCTCGGAGTTTGTGTACTTCTTTCGTTTCTTTTACCTGGAGAGATAATTGAAGGTCGCAAGAATAAACCCCTCTCGCAAAACAATAATACAATACTTATCCGCCATCAAAGTCTCAATTGAACATATGAGATTTGAGAATATTTGTTCTATAATCTTGCTGTCTTTATAATATTTAAGATTGGAGGGAGCCAGTCAGGAGTGTCACATAAGTATCTTTTCCGGAACCTAGAAGGGCGTAGGTACTTCCATAGTGATATTTGCAGAGCTCAAACGTTGATTGTTTTTAACGATCTAGGGTGTACAATTTTATTTTATGAGTTAGCTGACAAGAGTGCTTCCGAGTGTTATACCATTAACAATCGTGAGTAGCGACACAATCTATGACGGGTAACACCAGAAAATTCTCTTGGAAGCTGAACTATAATGTACAAATGAAATTGTATACTCGAGATCGTTTCAATTTTCAGTGCGCTACTTGCACCTCATCACATGAGTTCCGTTGTTTGTTGAAAAGGATTATCAACGCTGCTACGTATCTACGGTCAAGGATCCTCCGTCAATACCTATGAGTAATCATTATCTCGAACGACTAGATTATTCCTGCTCGCAAACTGTGCTCGGAAGTATAGACGAGCTTCACAAAAAGAAATCAGTATGTTTTTGCCCGGCGTAAGAGCAGCAGTTCATCCGTGTTTTCGATTAGTGCAACCTGAGTTGTTCGTGAACTATCCACAATATGGACGTAAACGCTGTCGAAGCAGCCCAAAATACTCAATCCGAGCTTGATAAATATCTTCAAAAAAAGAATCTTTTTGTCAGATTGTTCTATCGTACAAATCGGCAACGGTTAACATATTTTCTTATCGTATTTTCGGTAATTATTTTAACTATTCTTTATCTTGTTTTAAAAGGGCTCGAGGAGGCATTCGGATTCGGTGATTTATACCTTGGACTATTGACCGCTTTTGTGTTTTTTGGGTACGCAGTTTTTTCTACATTTATGTGTTCTGCATTCAAAAGAAAAGAAGAAAAAATAAAAAAATTAGGTATCTCTGGAAACCAGCAGCCGAGAACTGATGATGTGATGGAACAATTAATTCAAAGACTAGAGGAAGAACAAAAAAAATTGCTAGAAGCCAAGTTCAGGGTTGATGAAGAAAACAAAACATTGCGAAGACTATTGTGGCACAGAGATGAAGAGATCAAACTGTTGCGAGAAAGATTAGAAGAACAAAAAAAGCCACCAGCGGGGAAAGCCGAAATTTCGCCAGCCGATCGTAAAGTGAAATTAGTGTCTCCAATTGTAATGGAGGGGAGCGGCAGTAAAGTGGCCGGACAGTTGACGAGTGTTCAAATTCATGATCAGCCAGTCGGAACGACAGAGTCTCACGATTCATCTGAAAACTCAGGAAGAGGACACAATACCATGGCGATTTCGGAAAAACATGAAAGTTCTGTAACTGGAGAAGTGACTGACTTGGCCGTGTGTTCAGATGATCTCGATTATATTTTAGCCGTACAAATGGAAGAAGAAAATTTGGAAGAATCAACAACGAAATTGGATACACCAGAACAATTTGAGATGAAAGAATTCGGTGGCGCATCATCACTGGAAAAGGCGAAATATACAAAGAAAAGTGATTTGCTACCTGCTGGAGGAGAAGATTGTGAATCTTTATCGGAAAAGTCTGATGCAGTCACTGACACGCTTCCTAAAGATGAGGACAAGGACGATGAACCTGCTTCAAGTTATGCTCCTCCTGGAGAACAAAAACGAAGTTCAGCGTGAGGCTAGCTGTTCATCAGGTACGTGAAGGTCATCTTTATGGGATTACTCAATAATACAAAATAGGTCTAAATATGTAAGCTTTATAGGAATGGAAGAAGAAGTTTCTTTTCATAGTGAGATCCTTCTGAGGCTAACGTTTTAGTAAACAGAAAAAGAGTCAGATTATTATGTCATCTTCTTGGCGGTGAGAGAGAATCAGAGCTTTCGAATTCAGAGGTTACTCAGAAAATAACGGGCCAGTCTTAACCAAAGTTTTTATTTGATGATGAACAGGACCTGAGAATCTTTGAGTGTGTTGCCCAAATCGAGTTTAGGATGTTTTTAGTGCAGGAAAGATGCAATGGATGGAGGGAAGAGGTCACTGCTGTATGTGCTGAGAGGGGAATGTAGAGAATAGATTAATTTACCCAGCTCACTCTGAGAAATTCTTGCTTTACATTTTTCATGCAAGGAGCACCCGGCCTCTTACTCGACCCGTAATGCCTTGTACTCAATCGTTGTCTTCACTTTTTCCACCGTTCTCTCTTCAGTGAGGAGCTCTAGAAGTGGTGAGCGAGCTAATACGCAAAGAGCCTTCATCAAGGCGGTGCAAAAAGCACCAACATACCTCAGCGCAGCGCGATCGTTGGAGTTTCACCACCTCTCTGTCTCTGTAGGACATCTTTATGGTAGTCATCATGAACTTTCTTCTTGTTACTCTAGGCCCTCTTAGGATTCTCATTAAGTAGCAAGAATTCTTAACTACCCTACTCTCTTTTTCTGCTGTTCTCTAGAAAGGGGACTGAAGCTTCAAACCAGATGCCCAGGACCTTAATTGCCTTCTTGGTCTTGATTTCAATACCTCGCCGACGGAAAGTGGGTAGACTGAATTTTTGAAATGGCCTTCATCTTTCCTACGGCAAGTTCTAGCCTGACCGACTGGATCCAACGCGTCACTGCCTCTGGAGCCCGGTTTAGCCGGCTCTCCAGCGCTACAGTTTTTCCCTACAAATGATTGTAATGTGGAGGGAGGTCAACAGGGAGACAAAAAGTTATCAGGTCTTTTATAAGAATGGGGAACCTGTTTTGTGGGAGGGAGGGAAAATTTGAAAGAGAACCTGGGCGCCGTACGGCAAAACTTGAGACTTGGAAAGATGTCGACCACCGAGCTGTAAGTAATATGGTAGGGAGAAGGATTAGAAAAAGTTCGATCTACGAGCTCAATACGATAGAGAGGAAGTTGAGACTTTAGAAAATTTGGGAATTCGAGCTATATTATGATGGAGGGAAAATTGAAATTTTATACAAGTGATTTGCATGAAATGAGTTCCCTTCTTGCCTCAATTAACGAAATTCTGAGTAGCTCTCAAAGTAAGCTTCGAGTTATTTCGAAAGGTTGGAAAGAAGGAAGACAATTTCCAATGGAGTCAGGGGTACTTTGGAGAAATCTGTTGAGTGTATGGGGCTTGGAAGGACCAATGGCCACAAATCATCGGAAAGAAGGTATTTTGTAAGGGGAGGAGGAATATTTCCTGATAACAATTTTAGATCCGAGCTGATAAGATTGCTCCAGTCTAAAAATGATATTTTAATCTTCCTGTGACGTTCTCCACCTTGTGCGTCACTTAGTGTAATGTGAATCTCCTCATTGTCAATTTGGAACGGAGTAATATTTGTAATACTGGCGCTTATTACACCTGTTCTAGGTTAGAAATGATCTCAACAACCATTTATTCAAGGAACGATGACGTCATACCATCTTTTCCTCACGACAACCCGCTGGTTTGTGTGATTCAGATTTCCCTCCAGATCATATTATCATGTTTTGTAAATACCTTCTTAATGTTGTTCATCTTGGGTTTGTGATTTATATTTGAACTTTTGTGTCTATTTTTCCAATGTTTTGACTTTTCTTTCACGTAATATTTTGTACAATGCGCCGGTGCCAATTTGTGACACGAAATTCACGCACTACTTGTTTACAAGTCCGTCAATTTATGTTAATTTGAACCGTGAATTTAATTATCATTATTATACTGTTACTGATAAAATTGATTTTGAGATTATAAGACGATATTTTCAAACTTCTCATCTGCTCTTTTCTTCTTATTTCAAGATGGAGAAGTGGAATTGGGTGAGGTGCATTGTATTTGCGTAGGAGGGATATTACCTGAAATATTTAAAAGTGTTTGGGAGTGGGAGGAGGCAAAGTGATGCGAGTAGAGGACAGGAATAAAAATGTTCGACAGTTGGAATTTCGGTTCTTTGTTTACATAAGGAAGGGATGGAGGAGCTAGAAGTTCAGGATGATGAGGGTATGACTAACTCTCAGACGGGTAAGAGTAACTCTCGGGATTTGACTGGTACAGGGGAGCGTTCAATGCTGAAAAATTCGTTGGTTGTTTGGTTTTTGAGAACGATTTCCATTTTTGAAGAATGAGAGCCCTCTTTCGAGGTCTAATGAGGCCGCGATCCATAGTAAGAGGGTATGATACCGATATCGAGGGTATAACTGTAACCGGAATATTCATATGCTTAGCAATCTGTATTATATCTAAGATACCTCAGTACGTACGGTACGATATTGTCATTATGTTGTCTGGTACAGAACAGTAAACGTCTCTTAAAGCCTCTCTTCTGATATTGTTATTTACATAACTTTGTTGAGCCCAAAACTCCCAAACTTGAAATAAATACCAACAGATTCCGAGGCCCTCCAGCAATCTCCTATGCCTAAAAGTCCTATCTCCATGAATTTTACAGCATCTGAGGATCGAAAGAATGCCGTGTGCCCGGCGATGGTAGATCATTTTTTTCCGACCTGGATTCGAAAATGAAAGATAATGATCGCTCAGTCTCCCTGATATGAAGCGCTGGGCAGTTTATACGAGTCAATTTATCGACACCACATTTTCCTAAAAGAAGAATAAGTTGCTGGACTCTACTCAAGTCAACTCTAAACTATAAGGTATGAGGATTTTGGCCAGATAACTGAAGAATGTCCCTATAGAAGAGTAGGATCCATTTGATTCTATTGGTACTGTATGGGAAGAAAGAGGAATAAACCCAGTAAGAAAGGTCCATCATTTAATTTTCTTTCACACCGCAGGTGAGGTATTACAATCTACTGGAGGTAGGAAATGGAGGGATACGAGGCGTCGTATCATGGCGATGTAAGGTGACGCTTTGTGCCAGGAATGACAGCTGTGGGAGGCAGAATCAACAATTAAATCAGAGAAGGTAGGTTTACGGTATTTACCGAACCTGAATTTGTACAAATATGGACGTCTAAGAGGTCAACTTCCATCCACCTTATCTCGAGCGTGAATCGCACTTGGAAACGTGACTGTTTGCTCATTGACTACCGAGCTTCATATAAGTGGAAGTTCTCGTGCAAAAATATCCATTAGTGAGCTACAAGGAAGAAAAATTGGAAAAATTTCGATCTTCAAACTAGATCTATTTGAGGGAGGGAGGAGAGCGGAGGAATTCAGAAATTTTGATCAACAAGCTAGGGGAAATTAAAAAGATTTTGTGCTTGCCTGTGCCAATTTATAGGAATGTGAGGAGAGAAAGAGGGGGGGGGGAGGGTCGGGAATCTTTGATTTATGAAAAAAATGTCAACTAGTGAGCTGCTTTTTGCATGAAGTCCAATCCTAATAGATTTTAGCGGGAAATCAGCGCGGAACCCGCTTACCATTTTGTCAGGGGGATTACATCCTGAGAAAACGTCCGCGTCCGGGAGTTTCTGTGAACTGCGTGACGTCGCGTCAAGTTAGACGCTTTGTGACGTCATCAATGACCTTGACCTACTTTAAGGACCTGGAAAAAGTTCAATTTCCAGCCGGGAGGCTTTATGACGTCATCAATGACATTGACCTTTACCTACGTTGGGTACATGAGGAAATTTTAATTTCCAGCCTATATTTTAACCAGGTCTAGTGTGCAGTATACTGAGAAGGGCCCAGCCAACTCATTTTCTGAGGGGGCATTTTCGCGCCAATGTCATCGTGACGCGCGAGAGGTTGCCGGTTCCCCGCTGTCATTGCAAACCTGCTGCAATGGCCTCTAATTTCCTTTTCCTTTGTCGCTTGTGCAGCGCCACCCTTCCTCCATTGTGACGACAGTGCGGGTTGTGTAAGTATTTGATTTCGTTTCCTCCAGCGCTGGAATCGACCCTTTCGGATATAGCTTCAGTGTTAAAAGAATCTCATCGGCGAACCCCCTCTTCTACTTTGCAACTGCCAAGGTACGTTGGCTACTGCGAAGTTGCAATGCTCCCTGGCTTGTAGAAACACTAGAACACGAGACAACAACACCATTATCTTAGATAAATTCTGGCTTGCTGATGGGTTCTCTTCATCTTCTTTTTTCTTCAGGGATGATCTTCTTCTTCCTGCACATCTGGATGTGGATGGTTCTTAGGTGTCGAGTTAGGCATAGCGTTTTCTGCAGTTGCTGATTCTATTCGTGGTCCATATTTTTCTTCATGACGGTGGCTGGAAATGCAGACACCTGGTTCCTTGCTTCTTCGGAACCTAGCAAGGTGGGTACTAGCCTACTCAGAATAAGCGCTTTATCTATCCGATCTCTTAGAGAGACCGACTAAGCTTGTCCCACTCACGTCTTCACGCATCGCTCTCAAATAAGGTGTGCTGCGGTCCATCATATCGCCCTTGGTCGCAGTGCGAACACGTCTGCTCAACTTTCCTTAACTTCAATCATTTCTCATAGAGATACTCGTTGAAGCATCCATGGCCACTAAAAACCTGCGTCAGGTGAAAGTCTAGTTAGCCATGGTGTCGGTTCATCTACTCATCAAGGTCGCATATTAACACACTGGTTGTCTACTTGCCCAGATCACTCTGGGCAATTCTTACTTTCCATTTCTCAAGCAAGGAGAGCCTGGCCTCCTGCTTAACCCGTAGAGCCTCACGGTTGGCCGTTGTCGTCTTTTTTGCTCTGAAAACCACCGCTCTCTTCTTAGCAAGAAGCTCGATTGGTGGTGAACGTGCTAATACGCAAAGAGCCTCCGTCGAGACAGTGTGGTCGGCACTAACCCCCCTCAAAGCAGCTCTTCGCTAAATCTTCTCCATCTCTCTTCTTAGGTAAGGTATCTTCATTGAGCCGGCCCATACTGGGGCACCACATTGGAGAATCGACAAGGTGGTAATCATCATGATCCTTCTTCTGGCTTCTCTCAGCGTTCCTAGGTTTCTCATTAGGCGGCTTAGGTATGCAATCACCCTGCCTTTCTTTTCCACTGCCTTCAGGAAATGGTGCCTGAAACTCAGCACTGAGTCGAACCAGATGCCCAGGTACTTAATTTTCACCTTGGTTTCGATTTCCACACCTTGCAGGTGAAAGGTGGGTTGACTGAACTTCCGACGGGTCGTGAGTAGTATTGCTTCCGTCTTACCTACTGCCAGTTCCAGTCTAGCCGATTCGACCCAGCGCGCCACTTCCTCTAGGGCCTGGTTCACCCTGCTCCCCACCGCTAAAATTGTCTCGGCAGTGCATTTTACCAGCGTGTCAACCGCATAGCGGATAATCTCAACACCCAATAGCAGCTTCACCTTAAACGTCCCGTGAAATGCGACGCACCTCAACAGCAGCCCAAGGACCGACCCTTGCGGAACTCCACAATTAACTGCACGCTGAACGCATTTCTCATGTCGAGACTGGCGGCTGCGTAAAACTGACGCCTCTATCCTCTGCGATCTCGGAAAGCTCTTTTCAAGCAGCACTCTGTCTTTAATGGCCTTCTACAGCCTCTTACGAGCCAGCAGGTATTGAAGTGCAACCGCCCCTTCGCAGCCTCTACCATGCTGATATATCCGGCCCCTGGCACTCATTTCTCAACTCGGCGACCACCAGTAAACAGCTCTCCTCTTTTTTGGTGGACTGTGGCTGAATCCTAATAGATTGTTGAAATCAAAAATCTCCTTTGGGAGTGTTTCTCTGCCAGCCGCAATTGAGGTAGTTGATGAATGAGAGCCCACGACCTGCAAAGAGAAATGAGCTCGTGTTTTCTCATCTCGGAGTTTGTGTACTTAATTCTGTTTCTTTTACCTTGAGAGAAAATTGAAGCTCGTAATAATGAACTCTCTCGCAAAACAATGATACAATAGTCGCCATCAAAATTTTATTTGAGCATATGGGATTTGGGATTATTTGTTCTATAACCTTGCTGTCTTTATAATATTTAAAATTGAAGGGAGCCAGTCAGGAGTCTCACAGAAGTATTTCTTCTGAAACCTATTTGCATTCAAAGATTAGAATGGCGTAGGTACTTTCTTACTGATATTTGCAAAGCTCAAACGTTGTTTGTTTGTAAAGATCTCGGGTGTACAATTTTATATTATGGGTTAGCTGACAAGAGTGCTTCCGGATGTTATTCCATTACACAATCCAACAAATTCAAACTTTTTCAAAATGACTGAGCTGAAATTCTGAAATTTAAAAGTAATTTCCAACGTTGAATTCAATGCCGTTCTCCGTTTTTTGATAGGACGTCCCAATTTTTCGTAATCCCGTGAAATATTCTCGTTTATTCGCAGCACGTTGTTGCTGAATGTAACCATTTCTTCTTGATGGCCGATACTTCAGCTATCGAGAAGGTGTGTTACATTTCGCAACGATGCGCGACGAATAAACGAATAGATTATGAAAAATTGGGACGTCGTCCGTCCTATCAAAAAACGGAAATCAGCATTGAATTCAGCGTTGAAAATTCATTCGAAATTGTATAATTTCAGCTCAGCAACTTTTAGGCTGTTGGGTTGTGTTATGAATCGTGGGTAGCGACACAATCTATGATGGGTAACACCAGAAAGTACTCTTGTAAGCTGACCTATAATGTACAAATCGAATTGTATACTCTGGATCATTTTAGTTTTCAGTGCACTTCTTGCACACCATCACATTCAATATGAGTTCTGTTATTAATTGTTGATTATCCACGGTGCGGCGTGTCTAGTGTCAAGGATCAACAGTCAATACCTATGAGCAATCATCTCGAACGACTAGATTATTCCTGCTCGCAAACTTGTACCTATGGGGAAGTATGAACAAGCTTCACAAAAAGATATCAGTACATTCTTGCCCGGCGTAAGAACAGGAGTTCGTACCTGGATTTCAATTAGTGCAATTCGAGTTGTCCGTGAACTATCCACAAGATGGACGCAAACGCTGTCGAAGTAGCCCTAAATACTCAATCCAAGCTCGATAAATATCTTCAAAACAAGAATATTTTTGTCAGATTGTTCTATCGTACAAATCGGCGACGGTTAACATATTTTCTGGTCGTATATTGGATATTTCTTTTAATTATTCTTTTTTTCGTTTTGAGTGAGCTCGAGGCAATGGGATTCGGTGATGTATACCTTGGACTATTGGTCGCTTTTGTGGCTGTCGGGTACGCAGCTTTTGCTACATCCATGTATTCTGCATTCAAAAGAAAAGAAGAAAAAATAACAAAGTTAAGTACAACTGAAGATCAGCAGCCGATGACTGATGAAGAGATGGAACAATTTCGAAGACTATTAGAAGAAAAAAGAAGGCTAGCAGCCCAGTTGAAGAGTGATGAAGAGAACAAGCGATTGCAAAGACTATTGTTCAAGAGTCGTGAAGAGAACAGACAATTGCGAAGACTCTTAGAAGAACAAAAAAAACTACTGGCGCGGAAAGCCGACGTTTCTCCAGACGATTTTGGAGTGGTAGTAGAGTTTCCAGTTGTAAAGCAGGGGAGCGGCAGTCAAGTGGCGGTACATTCAAAGAGTATTCAAATTCATAGTCCACCAGTCGGTTCACCCGAGTCTTCCAAATCATCTGAAACCTTTGGAAAAGGACACGATACCGCGGCGATCTCGGAAAAACATGACAGTTCCAGATCTGGAACAGTAAGTGATTCGGCTGTGCGTTCACATGATCTCGAGCGTGTGTCAGTTATAGAAACGGGAAACGAAAATTCGGAAGAATTACCAACGAAATCGGATGAACCAGAACAATTGGAGACGAAAGAATCTGCTGGGTCATCATCACTGGAAGAGGTGAAACATGCCGAGAAAAATGACTCGCAAACTTGTGGAGGCGATGATCGTCAGTCTTCATTGGAAGAGTCTGATGCAGTCAATGACATGCCTCTAAGAAACGATGATGAATCTGTAAATACCACATCAAGTGATTCACCTCCTAGAAAAAAAGTACGAACAACTTCAGTGTGAATGGTTTCACGCTGTAAGCTTAGCTGTTCATCAGGTACGTAAAGTTTATCTTTCTGTGAAGGTGCCAGTCCTAGGAAATTGCTTAAAATGCTAGCTTTATGTGAATATAAGAGAAAGTTTATCCTCATTGTGAGAGTGGACAGAAGAAGAGTTGGACTATCAAGTCATCTTCTGGGATTTTGGTTCATCCACTCATCAAGGTGTCGCGTATCAACACAAGGGTCGCCCATTGATCCATCTCACTCTGAGCAAGGTTTGCTTCAATTTACCATGCAGAGAGCGGCTGGCCGCTTGCTTGACCCATAAAGGCTCCCGATAGATCATTGTCCTCTGTTTTACTTTGAACACCACCGTTCTCAAGAAACTTGAGTGGTCGTGGACGTACTAATAGTCAAGTGCGGTAGGCACTAACAAACGTTAGCCCAGCTCTTCGTTTGATCTTTACAATCTCTATCCTCCTGTACAGTATCTCCATTGAGTCGGCCCATACTTAAGCACCATAGAAAAAGGTACAATCTTTCTTATTGCTTCCCTCGGCCCTCCTAGGTTCTTCGTCAGGTAGCTTAAGTATGTAAATACCTACCCTGATTGCCTTTTTCACTGTCACCAGGAAATGATACCTAAAGCTCAGCCCTGAGTCAAACCAGATGCTTAGGTACTTCATCACCTTCTGGGTCTTGATTTCGATACCTTGCGAGCGGAGAAGGCGTAGATTGAAATTTGACAGGTCGTGAATGATATGGCTCCCGTCTCTCCCACAGGCAAGTTCTAGGCTTGTTCTTTACACAGGATTGTAACGTGTTTTAATGAAAATGTTGACCATTTGAAATGAATGATGAATCGATTTTCTGTGAGAGGAGGGGGGGGGGGGTTGATTTGAGAACAAGAGGCTGGGTCAGTGCTGTCAGATGATATTTTCACAATTCGTATCCGCAATTTTTTCCACACTGAGAAACGGATTTCCACCAATCTATCAAAAACGATCATGAGAAAAGAATCTCCCGTATGAATGATTAAGGTACTTTTCCCTTGAGCACAAGAAATCGGCATTTTACGCAAAATCTAAAGAAAGAGAGTGAAGAATAAAATCCGTAGATCTGGCAGCACTGGGCTGGGTGCCGTACGAGGCTTGGAAAGATATCGACCTCCAAGCAATAGGTGATACTCAAGAAAGTAAGGCCTCCGAGCTCCATAATATGATAGGAAGGAACTTCGGACTTCTACAAATTTTGGATATTGAGATTTATTATGACGGCAAAAATGTATTTTGTGTGGGGGGAGGGGGATTTCCTAATATCCACTTTAGACTTACGCTAATGAGATTGACCCAGGCTATAAATAGCATTTTAATCTTCCTGCGAAGTTCTCCACCCTGTGCGTCACTTAGTGTAATTTGAGCTTCTTCACTGACAAATTTAAATGTTAAATATTTGTAATTTATGGGCGCTCATTACATCTGTTCTAGGTTAGAAATGATCCCAACAACCAGTTTTATCTGAGGAGCGATGACGTCGTACCATCTTTTCCTCATGACGGCACGCTGGTTTGTGTGATACAGATTTCCCAGCGGAGCATAAAAATATGTTTTGTAAATACCTTCTTTATGTTGTTTATCTTGGGTTTGTGATTTATATTTAAAATTCTGTGTCTATTTTTTTAATGTTTTGACTTCTCTATCACTTTGAGACTCCTTCGTTAATATTTTTAGAACGTGTAGGAGCGAATTTATAGCACAAAATTCGCACCCTACTTGTTCATAAATACGTCAGTTTATGTGAATTTAAATCGTGAATCCGATTAGCATTATTATATTCTTACTGATAAAATTGATTTTCAGCTTATTAGACCATATTTTCAAACTTTTCACCTCGTCTTTTCTCTTTTTTTTTTTTAGATGGAGAAGTGGAATTGGGTGAGGCGTATATGCGTAGGAGGGATATTACCTGCATTATTTAAAACTATACGGGAGAGGGAGGAGGCAAAGTGATGCGCATAGAGGACAGAAATAGAAATGTTGGACTGTTGGAATTTCGGTTCCTTTTTTACATACGGAAGGGATGGAGGAGCTAGAAGTTCAGGATGGTGAGAGTATGACTAACTCTTGGTCGGGTAAGAGCAACTTGAGAAATTCGTTGGTTGTTACGTTTTTCAGAATGATTTCCATTTTTGAAGAGTGAGAGTCCTCTTTCGATGTTGATACCGATATCGAGGGTATAACTTGGTTGAGCACAAAACTCCCAAACTTGAACCCGTTGAACCATGTCGACCGTCGATGTAGGGTCGATTTCGAGTCATAGGCAATGTCAACTTCAAATCGACTGTAATTCGACGTCAAATCGACATTACGGCCGATTTTGACGGTAAATCGACTGCTCCACTGCGTCGATTTAGAGTGGAAATGTCGTCGACTAAGATAACATTTTGTTCAATATCATGTCGACTGTATTTCGACGTCGACCCTCAGGCTACCAAAAATGTGAACAAATTGTGCACCCGATGTCGACGGCAACAATTAGTCGATTTTCAGTTGACTACAATATTCTCATTGTTGACTTGAAATCGACTTAGAATCGAAGTCGATTTTGAGTCAATTTAGGTTGGTCCTAATGTTGACCAAAAATCGACTGGAGGTAGACTCATTATCGGCGTTGAAATTGAGTCGACTCCTGGTCGATAAAAAATTCGAAAAGGTCGACTCGAAATCAAAGTCGATTTTTGGTCGACAAAAAATGTGAACTTTGTCAAATAACGTCGACTTGACAGTTAACAAGGAGTCTATTCTCGGTCGATCACGGAACTGAGGAAGTGTACAGGGAATTGACTTGAAACCGACGTAAATTCTTAGTCTACAAAAAATTTGAGCTCCGTTCAATGATGTCGACTTGATTTCGACTCCATATCGACCTGTTTTTTTCTGAAACTTCACTACTTGCAGATAAGTTATGCACTCATAGTTTTTTTTTTTTTATAGTTACTAAAGGAGGAATCAACCTACTATATTTTTGAGAAGCAAGCTACCGGTTAAAACGGTCAAGCAACAAAATCGACTTCATATCGACGTCGATTGCGGGTCAATTTTTGATCGTAGAAAGAGGCTCATCTCAAATCGACTTGATGACGACGTCGATAGGAAGTCGATTTCGGGTCGAAAACCACCGTCCACCTCCAATCGACTCAATAACGACGTCGATTTTCAGCAGTATAGCAGACTGCCCACCCAAAATCGAATTGATAACGACGTCGATCTTGAGTCCTAGAGAACCGCTTACCTCAAATCGACTTGATAACCACGTCGACTTCGAGTCATACATTGAAACCAACAAGTTGATTTGACGTCGATTTGCAGTCGATTGCGGTCGACATACCCCGGAACTATTTCGACTTGAAATCGACGTCGAATTTGTGTCGATTACTTATTAAAATAATGGGTCGATTTAAGGTCGATTTGACGTCACATCGACGTCGATTTAGAGTCGATATGGTTCAACGGGTCCCTGAGCCTCTTACGAGCCAGCAGGTATTCTGGTGCAATCACCTCTTCGCGGCCTCTACTACGCTGGTACATCCGGCGCTGACTGTTGCACTACCTTCTCAACTCGGCAACCATCAGTAAACAGCTCTCCTCTTCTTTGGTGGACCTTGCCTAAATCCTAATAAAATGTCGAAATTGAAAATCTCCTTTGGGAGAGTTTCTCTGCTAGCCGCAATTGAGGTAGTTAATGAATAAGACCCCACGACCTGCCAAGAGAAATGAACCCGTGTTTTTTTACCTTGGTGTTTGAGTACTTCTTCCATTTCTTTTACCTTGAGAGAAAATTCAAGGTCGTAAGAATGAACCCTCTTCCAAAAGAATGATACAATAGTCGCCATCAAAGACTTGATTGAACATATGGGATTTGAGAATATTTGTTCTATAATCTTGCTCTCATTATAATATACAAAATTGAAGAGAGCCAGTCAGGAGTGTCACGGAAGTATCTTTTCTGGAACCTATTCACATTCAAAGATTAGAATGACGTAGGTAATTCCATAGTGATATTTGCACAGCTCAAATGTTGTTTGTTTTTGACAATCTAGGGTGTACAATTTTATTTTATGGGCTAGCTGACAAGAGTGCTTCTGGGTGATATAGCATCATCAATTGTGAGTAGCGACACAATCTATGATGGGTAACACCAGAAAGTACTCTTGGGAAGCTGACCTATAATGTACAAATAGAATTGTATACGCGAGATCGTTTTAATTTTCAGTGCACTACTTGCACCTCATCACATGAGTTCTGTTCTTTCTTGAAGAGGATTATTAACGCTGCTGCGTGTCTGTAGACGAGGATCAACATTCAAAACCAATGAGCAATCATTATCTCGAACTAGATTATTCCTGCTCCCTAACTTGTATTTGAAGTGTTTCTTGGAAGTATAGAAGAGCCTTTCAAAAAGATATCAGTATGTTTTCGCCAGACCTAAGAGCGACAGTTCGTACCTTATATTCGGTTGGTGCAACTTGAGTTGTTTGTGAAATCCACAAGATGGACGTAAACGCTGACGAAGTAGCCCCAAATACTCTACTCGATCTTGATGAATTTCTTCGAAACGAGAACATTGTTGTCAGATTGTTGTATCGTGCAAATCGGCCACAAATGATTTGTTTTCTTTCAGTATATATGATTGTTCTTTTCATTTGCCTTGTTTTTCTTTCATATGAGCTCGATACAATGGGAGGTGATGAAGTTTTTCATCGAGTAGTTATCGGCTCAGTGACTTTTGTATTCTCAGCTTCCATTGTGCTCTTGTGGTGGGCATTCAAGAACAAAGAAGAAAACATAAGGAAATTTAGGACCTCTGGAAACGAGCAGCCGATGACTGACGAAGAGAAGGAACAATTTCGAAGACTATTAGAAGAAGAAAAAAGGCGAACAGCCCAATTGAAGATTGATGAAGAGAACAAACAATTGCGAAGACTATTGTTGAAGAGTGATGAAGCGAAGGAACAATTGCAAAGACTATTAGAAGAACGAAAAGAGTTACCAGCGCGGGGAGCCGAACTTTCTCCGGACGATTGTGGAGTGGAAGTAGTGCTTCCAGTTGTAAAGGAGGGGAGTGGCACTAAAGTGGCGGGACATTTAAAGAGTATTCAAATTCATAGGCCGCCAGTCGGTTCACCCGAGTCTTCTAATTCATCTGAAACCTTTGGAAAAGGACACGATACCGCGGCGAGCTCGGAAAAACATGACAGTTCCAGATCTGGAGAAGTAAGTGATTTGGCCGTGCGTTCGAATAATCTCGATCGTATTTCAATTATAGAAACGGAAGAAGAAAATTCGGAAGAATTACCAACGAAATCGGATGAACCAGAATAATTGGAGACGAAAGAATCTGCTGGGTCATCAGCACTGGAAACGATGAAACATTCCGAGAAAAATGACTCGCAAACTTGTGGAGGCGATGATCGTCAGTCTTCATTGGAAGAGTCTGATGCAGTCAATGGCATGTCTCTAAGAAACGATGATGAATCTGTGAATACCGCATCAAGTTATTCTCCTCCTAGAAAAAAAGTACGAACAACTTCAGTGTGATTGGTTTCACGTTGTAAGCTTAGCTGTTCATCAGGTACGTAAAGTTCATCTTCATGTAACGGTACCAGTCCTAGGAAATTGCTTAAAATTTGCTAGCTTTATGAGAATGAAAGAAAAAATTGATTTACATTGTGAGAGTGGACAGAAGAAGAGGTAGACAATCGAGTCATTTCCTGGGATTTTGGTTCATCTACTCATCAAGATGTCGCGTATCAACACAAGGGTCGCCCATTTATCCAGCTCACTCTGAGCAATGCTTGCTTTCCATTTACCATGCAAAGAGTGCCTGGCCGCTTGCTTGCCCCATAAAGCCTCTCGATAGGTCATTGTCCTCTGTTTTGCTTTGAACAGCACCGTTCTCAAAAAACTTGAGTGGTGGTGGACGTACTAATGAACAAGTGCGGTAGGCACTAACGAACCTTAGCGCAGCTCCTCGTTGGGTCTTTACTACCTCTCTCTGTCTGTACAGTACCTCCATTGGTCATACTTAGGCACCATAGAGGAGGACCAACAAGGCAGTGTTCATCATGATCTTTCTTCTTGCTCCTCTCGGCCCTCCTAGGTTCTTCGTCAGGTAGCTTAGGTCCGTTTTCACTATCATCAAGAAATGATACCTAAAGCTCAGCCCCGAGTCAAACCAGATGCTTGGGTACTTCATAACCTTCTTGACTTTGATACCTTGCGAGCGGAGGGTGCGTGATCGAAGTTTTGACTATGGCCCTCGTCTTTCCCACGGCAAAGTTCTAGGATTGTTCACTACACAGGATTTTAATGGGTAGGGGAGACTGGAAGGTGAGTTTTTTACTGAAAATTTGTACCATTTGACATGAATGGAGAATCTATTTTCTGGGAGGTGAGGGAAGGGGGGGTTGATTTGAGAACAAGAATTGAATAATCAGAAAATGCAAAGCACGTATATACGTGCTTCGCATTTTCTGATTATTCAATCCTTGTGAACATGTCACGTAAAATCCAAGAAACAATTTCTCGTATTGAGAACAAGAGGCTGGGTTAGTGCTGCCAGATAATAATTTTCAAAATCCGGATCCGCAATTTTTTTCTATACCTAAAAATGGATTGCCACCAATCTATCAAAAAACGATCATGAGAAAAGTATCTCGCATATGAATGATTAAGGTACTTTTCCCTTGAGCACAAGAAAACGGCATTTTATGGAAAATCTAAAGAAAGAGAGTGAAGAATAAAATCCGTAGATCTGGCAGCACTGGGCTGGGTGCTGTCCGAGGCTTGAAAAGATATCGACCTCCGAGCAATAGGTGATGGTTTGGAGGGGCGGGGGAGTACTCGAGAAAGTAAGGCCTCCGAGCTCCATAATATGATAGGGAGGAACTTCGGACTTCTACAAATTTTGGATATTGAGATTTATTATGATGAAAGAAAGGTATTTTGTGAGGAGGGGGGGGGGGGGATTTACTAATATCCGTTTTAGATCCACGCTGATGAGATTGACCCAGGCTAGAAATAATATTTTAATCTTCCTTTGACGTTCTCCCCCCTGTGCGTCACTTAGTGTAATGTGAACTTCTTCACTGACAAAAAATGGAATAATATTTGTAATTTATGGGCGCTCAATCATCTGTTTTAGGTTAGAAATGATTCCAACAACCAGTTTCATCCAAGGAGCGATGACGTCATACCATCTTTTCCTCAAGAAATTTCCACGAGATCATAATATTATGTTTTGTAAATATCTTCTTAATGTTGTTTATCTTGGGTTTGTGATTTATATTTAAACTTTTGTGTCTATTTTTTTAATTTTGACTTTTCTATCACTTTGAGACACCTTCGTCAATATTTTTACAACGTGTAGGAGCGAATTTGTAACACTAAATTCGCGCCCTACTTGTTCATAAGTACGTCAGTTTATGTGAATTTAAATCGTGAATCCGATTAGCATTATTATACTATTACTGATAAAATTAATTTTCAGCTATAAAACCATATTTTCAAACTTTTCACCTCGTCTTTTCTTTTGTTTTTCTTCTTAGAAGGAGGAGTGGAATTGGGTGAGGCGTATGTACATGTGTAGGAGGGATATTACCTGAATTATTTAAAAGTATTTGTGAGAGGTTATTGGGCCTTAGGAAAAATCTTCTGGCGGAGCCAAATAGAAAAAGATCATGTTTCATGTCTTCTATAAGGTAGCATGCTCCGATCGTTCGCCCCCTAAGTATATTCCTGGCTGATGAAATTAGGGGGCCTCACTCACTCCGCTCGTTCGTCCTGCTTCTTTGTCTAGTATAAGTCTACTTCAGTATTTCAAGCTGATGAGATTAGAAGGCCTCACTCGCTCATCTCGTTCGTCCCGCTTCTTGGTCTAGTATAAGTCTACTTTAGTATTTCAATAAAGTGTATTCCTTCTACTTTAGGCTCAGTATAATGAAAACTTCCGACGCACGGATGTACGCAAGCAAATTTCAAATTCAGAGTAGGAATCTGGCTTGATCTAGTATAAATCTAGTTTACATTCCAAGCTAAAATATGTATATTAGGCCTTTATAATGTAGGCTATGCCTACTACAGCATACTGATTCAGGCTTAGTATAATGAAAACTTCAGAGACCCAAGGTCATTTGCATAAGGCGAGGTAGTACTCGCAGACGCGGTGAGTTCACTGCACACATCAAAGAGAGATCTAGCCTAGCTAGTAGAGACTAATACAAACTTCCCCTTTGTATGAGCCTATGGTATAAAGGAGCTTAGTTTGGAATGAGCCTGTGGTATTCCTAGTTTAAAGCTAGTTTAAACTAGCATGTAAACTAGGCAAGGCGAACTATGAAGCTTCTCTAGGAGTCAGAAGATTTAAGCCTTCATAAAGTGTATATGTGTAGTATAACCAGGGTTTCGCTAAGAGTCAGACGACTTGAGAAATCTTAGTAGCCACCATAAAGCTAGTATAAAGGCACCATAAAGCTCGTATAATGAGGCGAACTATGAAGTTTCTCTAGGACTCAGAAGACTTAAAGCCTTCATAAAGTGTATATTAGGTCAAGTATAATGAGTGGTTTGGCTAAGAGTCAGACGACTTAGTATAAAGCCAGCATAAAGCTAGTATAAAGGCACCATAAAGCTAGTATAATGCTCGAATATTGTTGCGCACGGCGGTCCGCACGCCACGACGGTGTTAGGGGCACCTGTCGACTGCGTAGGCTCCTAAAAGCGTCGGGAGGTGGATTGGCGTTACGCGACATCGAATAAATAGTAAATAACAACCCAAGGGTTGCAGAAAAAGAACTGTATTTTTTTATTTTGCTTCGCCTTAATAAAGAGATGCGTGTGTAGGTGTGTGTGTGAGAGGGTGAGAGAGTGAAAAAAGAAAGAACGAGAAGTTCGACCGATAGGGAGACTAGTCCCGCGGACACCGCGGAGGCTTAGCCTGAAAGGATACTCTGTCGTACCCGCGGTCACCGCGGAGGCTTGGCTCGAGGATACGCTGTTGTACCCGCGGACACCGCGGCGAGCAACAGGAGGAAGTGTCGAGGAGGTAGAGGAGATCAGTCCCGCGGACACCGCGGAGGCTAATCGAGAGGATACGCTGTTGTACCCGCGGACACCGCGGCGAGCAACAGGGGGAGCGATTGAAGACGAAGAGAAACCAGTCCCGCGGTCACCGCGGAGGCTTGGCTTGAGGATACGCTGTTGTACCCGCGGATACCGCGGCGAGAAACAGGAGGAAAGAGCCTTAGCGAGATAAGGAAAGACTACACCCGCGGGCACCGCGGAGAACAGTCCGAAAAGCTAAGAAGAGGAAGCGAGGAAGGTAAGCGAGAGAGCGAGAGAGATAGCGGGAGATAGCGAGAGGTTAAAGCAAGAGAGGAAAGCTGGAGAAAAAGCTGGAGAAGCCAGTAGAAAGCAGGAGAAGCCGGTAGGCGAAGCTGCCAGAGAAGTGACGATAGCGAGGTTAAGCCGGTGGTAAGCCCGAGAGAAGCTGGACTTGAAGCCAGGTCCGGCTTCGCGAAGACTGACTAACGCGGCTCGCGGAGGTGGTTTTATAGGGTGTTTGGAGGAGAGAATCGGTGCGATCTTGTGATGACGGTGGTAGGAGACTTTTAGATATTTTTGGGGGTAGTTCGCGTACAGCTCGCGTTCGCTACGAACGAAGATGAAAATAAAATGAGAAAAAACGGTTGACGCGCGAGAAAAATAGTTATTCGAAGATTCGAATAAATATTTTAATTCGTGTGTACAACAATATAAACTAAGCAAGGTGAACTCGCGGGGCTCACTCGCGTTAAAAAACTCGCAAATTTTCGAACCACCCACGAGGTAATGGGGGGGGGGGGTGTGGGCCACTTGCGTTAAAAAAACTCGCAAAATTTCAATAGTGGTCAGGGGGATCAGGTCAGCTTAAAGACATGAAACATGTCAAAATATTTAAAAGAAACATGAGTCTGCAAGCCAAAACAAAAATATTTAACATGTGCATAATACCAGTACTGATGTATGGGGCTCAAACATGGGCCCTCACCAAAGTCCAATTAGAAAAGATTAGATCTACACAGAGAGCCATGGAACGAAGTATCTTAGGTATAAAAAAGAAAGAAAAAATCAGGAATACAAGAATCAGGGAAAAAACGGGATTGGTGGACGTGGCATATAAAATTGAAAAATTGAAGTTTAAATACGCAGGGCACATCATAAGAGGGGACGATAGATGGGCAAAGAAAACTACAGAATGGCAAGTGCACGAGGGTTCAATAGGGAGGGGGAGGCCTAGAATAAGATGGAGGGACGAAATAACGAAAAGGGTGGGAACAACATGGAACAGAGAAGCTCTAGACAGAGACAGATGGAAGAGAATCGGTGAGGCGTATGCCCAGCAATGGAGCGGATGACTACGGGTTTGGTATCATTATTCAACTTGTTGTTACTCGTAATAATAAACGCTGTAAATAAATAAATAAATAAAATTTGGGAGAGGGAGGAGGCAAAGTGATGCGCATAGAGGACAGGAATAGAAATGTTGGACTGTTGGAATTTTGGTTCCTTTTCTACATACGGAAGGGATGGAGGAGCTAGAAATTCAGGATGGTGAGGGTATGACTAACTCTTGGACGGGTAAGAGCAACTCCCAGGATTTGAATGGTACAGGGGATCGTTTAGTACTGAGAATTTCGTTGGTGCTTTGGTTTTTCAGAATGATTTTCATTTTTGAAGAATGAGAGCCCTCTTTCGAAGTCTAATGAGGCCGCGATTTAAAGTGAGACGGTATGATACCGATATCGAGGGTAACTTTGTTGAGCACCAAAGTCCCAAACTTGAATAAATACCAACAGATTCCGAGGTCCTCGAGCACTCTCCTATGCCCGAAATTCCTCTTATCATGAATTTTACCGCATCTGAGGATTGAAAGAATGCCGTGTGCCGGGCGATGGTAGATCATTTTTTTCCGACCTGGATTCGAAACTGATAGATGAAGATCGCTCAGTCTCCCTGATATGAAGCGCTGGGCAGTTCATACGAGTTAATTTATCGACGCCACATTTTCCTAAAAGAAGAATAAGTTGCTGGACTCTACGCAAGTCAACTCTAAACTATAAGGTATGAGGATTTTTGCCAGATAACTGAAGAATTTCCCAATAGAAGAGTGGGATCCATTTGATTCTATACTGTATAGGAAGAAAGAGGAATAAACCCAGTAAGAAAGGTCCATCATTTAATTTTCTTTCACACTACAGGTGAGGTATTACAATCTACTGGAGGTGGGAAATGGAGGGATACAAGGTGTCGTATCATGGCGATGTAATGTGATGCTTTGTGCCAGGAATGACAGCTGTGGGAGGCAGAATCAACAATTAAATCAGAGAAGGTAGGTTTACGCTATTGGCCGAACCTGCGTCTGTGCAAATATGGACGTCTAAGAGGTCAACCTCCATCCACCTTATCTCAAGCGTGAATCGCATTTGGAAGCGTGACTCTTTGCTCATTGACCTCCGAGCTTCATATAAGTGGAAGTTCTCGTGCAAAAATATCCATTAGCGAGCTATAAGGAAGAAAAATTGTAAAAATTTCGATCTTCAAGCTAGATCTATTAGAGGGAGGGAGGAGAGCTGAGGAATTCAGAAAATTTTGATCACCTAGTTAGGGGGAAATTGAAAACATTTTGTGGTTACCGGCGCCTATGCATAAGAATGTGAGGAGTGAGGGGGGGGGGTCGAGGATCCTCTATTTATAAAAAAAAATGTCAACTAGCGAGCTGCTATTTGCATAAAGTCCAATCCTAATAGATTTTTACTTTTCTGTTGTCGCTAGTGCAGCGCTGCCCTTCCTCCATGGTGGAGGGGGTGCTGGTTGGGTAAGTATTTGATTTTGTTTCCTTAAACGCTGGAATCGACCCTTTCGGGTACAGGTTCTGTGTTAAGAAAATCTTATCGGTGAACCTCCGCTTCTACTCTGCAACTGTCAAGCTACTTTGGCTACTGCGACGTTGCAGTGCCCCCCTGGCTCGCAGAAAACCCTAGAACACACGACATTAACCCCACTATCTTAGATAAATACTGGATTGCTGTTGGGTTCTCTTTATCTTCTTCTTTCTTCAGGGATGATCTTCCTCTTCTTCCTGCACATCTGGATGTGGATGGTACATAATCAATTGAAGCAATGGATGGAATAAGGGCCTTAAGGACTTAAGGCCCTTCTAGAAGGAAATTATTAAATCGAAATAAATTGATTCTACTGTCTATAAACAACATCTACTGTCTATAAACAACATGCCTACAAAGTAACAATTCTCAAAAATGATTCACGACCATGATAGAAGAGAATAGAAGAGAAAAAAGAACAAAAAAAAAAAAAAAACAGAAAATCAGATGTCAACGTACATTTTCATCGTTTCACGGAATAAGGGCCTTAGAGTTTCATCACTTCAAGCGTTATATAAACTTTCAGGAGAAGATTTTTGGATTGCAATTGATGTGAAATTATTTTTTAGTCTCATACAAACAATATATCCAAATTTGAAGAAAAGTTATGATGTACAAACAAAAATATTCCACTTTGAATTCTTTGATCAAAAACTACAGTTTTTTCTAAGGCCCTTATTCCATCCATCGCTTCAATTGTGAGTAGCGACACAATCTACGACGGGTAACATCAGAAAATACTCTTGGAAGCTGAACTATAATGTAGAAATAGAATTGTATACTCTAGATCGTTTTAGTCTTCATTGCACTACTTACACACCATCACATACAATATGAGTTCTGTTGTTTGTTGAAGAGGATTATCCATGCTGCTGCGTGCCCGTAGTCAAGGATCAACAGTCAATACGTGTGAGCAATCATAATTATCTCGAGCTAGATTATTCCTGCTCCCAAACTTGTATCTGAAGTGTTTCTTGGAAGTATAGAAAAACTTTTCAAAAAGAAATCAGTATGTTTTTGCCCGGCCTAAGAGCAACAGTTCGTACCTAATATTCGGTTGTTTGTGAACTATCCACAAGATGGATGTAAACGCTGCCGAAGTAGCCCCAAATACTCTACACGATCTTGATGAATTTCTTCGAAGCGAGAACTTCGTTGTCAGATTGTTGTATCGTGCAAATGGGCGACAAATGATGTGTTTTATTTTTTTATATATGATTGCTCTTTCCACTTGTCTTATTTTTCTTTTATATGAGCTCGATACAATGGGAGTTGATGAAGTTATCCATCAAGTCGTGATCGGCGTAGCGGCTTTCGTATTCTCAGCTTTCAGTGCGATCATGTGGTGGGCATTCAAGAAAAAAGAAGAAAACATAAGAAAATTTAGGACCTCTGAAAACGAGCAGCCGATGACTGATGAAGAGAGGGAACAATTTCGAAGACTATTAGAAGAGCTAAAAAAGCTAACAGCCCAGTTGAAGAGTGATAAAGCGAAGGAACAATTGCGACAACTATTGTTGAAGATGGATGAAGATAACAGACAATTGCGAAGACTCTTAGAAGAACAAAAAAAGCTACCAGCGCGGAAAGCCGAAGTTTATCAAGACGATTGTGAAGTGGAAGTAGTGTTGCCAGTTGTAAAGGAGGGGAGCGACACTAAAGTGGCGGGACATTTAAAGAGTATTCAAATTCATAGGCCGCCATTTGGTTCACCCGAGTCTCCCAATTCATCTGAAACCTTTGGAAAAGGACACGATACCGCGGCGAGCTCGGAAAAACATGACAGTTCCCGATCCGGAGAAGTAAGTGATTCGGCCGTAAGTTCGAATAATCTCGATCGTATTTCAATTATAGAAACGGAAGAAGAAAATTCGGAAGTATTACCAACGAAATCGGATGAACCAGAACAATGGGAGACGAAAGAATCTGCTGGGTCATCAGCACTGGAAACGATGAAACATTCCGAGAAAAATGACTCGCAAACTTGTGGAGGCGATGATCGTCAGTCTTCATTGGAAGAGTCTGATGCAGTCAATGGCATGTCTCTAAGAAACGATGATGAATCTGTGAATACCGCATCAAGTTATTCTCCTCCTACAAAAAAAGTACGACCAACTTCAGTGTGATTGGTTTCACAGCTGTTCATCAGGTACGTAAAGTTCATCTTCATGTAACGGTACCAGTCCTAGGAAATTGCTTAAAATTTGCTAGCTTTATGAGAATGAAAGAAAAAGTTGATTTACATTGTGAGAGTGGACAGAAGAAGAGTTAAACAATCGAGTCATCTTCTGGGATTTTGGTTCATCCACTCATCAAGGTGTCGCGTATCAACACAAGGGTCGCCCATTTATCCAGCTCACTCTGAGCAATGCTTGCTTTCCATTTACCATGCAAAGAGTGCCTGGCCGATTGCTTGCCTTAGGTTTTTGTCCTCTGTTTTGCTTTGAACACCACCGTTCTCAAGAAACTTGAGTGGGGGTGGACGTACTAATGAACAAGTGCGGTAGGCACTAACGAACCTTAGCCCAGCTCTTCGTTTGATCTTTACAATCTCTATCCTTCTGTACAGTACCTCCATTGGTCATACTTAGGCACCATAGTGGAGGACCGACAAGGCAGTGTTCATCATGATCTTTCTTCTTGCTTCCCTCGGCCCTCCTAGGTTTTCCGTCAGGTAGCTTAGGTCCTTTTTCACTGTCATCAGGAAATGATACCTAAAGCTCAGCCCTGAGTCAAACCAGATGCTTGGGTACTTCATCACCTTCTTGATTTTGATACCTTGCGAGCGGAGGGTGCGTGATCGAAGTTTTGACTATGGCCCTCGTCTTTCCCACGGCAAATTTCTAGGCTTGTTCACTACACAGGATTGTAATGGGTAGGGGAGACTGGAAGGTGAGTTTTTTAATGATGATTTGAACCATTTGACTTAATGGAGAATCTATTTTCTGGGAGGGGAGGGAAGGAGGGTGTTGATTTGGGAACAAGTGGCTGGGTTAGTGCTGCCAAATAATAATTTTCAAAATCCGTAACCGCAATTTTTTTCTATACCTAAAAACGGATTGCCATCAATCTACCCAAATCGATCAGGAGAAAAGTATCTCTCGTATGAATGACTAAGGTACTTTTCCCTTGAACACAAGAAATCGGTATTTTACGCAAAATCTAAAGAAAAATTGTGAATAATAAAATCCGTAGATCTGGAAGCACTGGGCTGGGTGCCGTCCGAGGCTTGGAAAGATATCAACCTCCAACCAATAGGTGATGATGTGGAGGGGTGAAGGAGTACTCGAGAAAAAAAGGCCTCCGAGCTCCATAATATGATAGGGAGGAATTTCGGGCTTCTATAAATTTTGGATATTGAGATTTATTATGATGGCAAAAAGGTTATTTTGTAAGGTGAGGGAGGGGGAATTTCCTAATATCCCCTTTAGATCCGCGCTAATAAGATTGACCCAAGCTAAAAATATTATTTTAATCTTCCTGTGACTTTCTCCACCCGATTTGTAATTTATGGGCCCTCATTACACCTGTTCTAGGTTAGAAATGATCCCAACAACCAGTTTTATCCAAGGAGCGATGACGTCATACCATCTTTTCCTCAAGACAGCACGCTGGTTCGTGTGGTACCGATTTTCCACCAGATCATAATATTATGTTTTGTAAATACCTTCTTAATGTTGTTTATCTTGGTGATTTATAATATTTAAACTTTTGTTCTATTTTTTTAATGTTTTGACTTTTCTATCACTTTGAGACACCTTCGTCTATATTTTTACAACGTGTAGGTGCGAATTTGTAACGCAAAATTCGCGCTTTACTTGTTTATAAGTACGTAAGTGTATGTTAATTTAGATCGTGAATCCGAATGTCATGATTATACTATTACTGATAAAATTGATTTTGAGATTATAAGACCATATTTTTAAACTTTTCATCTGCTCTTTTCTTTTTTTTCTCAGATGGAGGAGTAGAATTGGGTGAGGCCTATGTATATGCTTGGGATGGATATTATACCTGAATTATTTAACGGTGCTTTAAAACGGAGGAGGGAATATTCATGGAAGAGCGAAGTGATGCGAGTAGAGGACAGGAAAAGAAATTAATGTATGACTGTTGGAATTTCGGTTCGTTCTCTACATAAGCAGGGAATGGAGAGACTAGAAGGTCAGGATTGGTGTGAGGGTATGACCAATTCTTGGACGGGTGAGAGCAACTCTCAGGATTTGAATGTTACAGGTGATCGTTTAATACTGAGAAATTTGTTGGTTCTTTGGTTTTTCAGAATAATTTCCATTTCTGGAGAATGAGAGCCTTCATCCGAAGTCTGAGGCGCAATCCAAAATAAGAGGGTACTTTGTTGAGCAAAAAGCTCCCAACTTTGCCTGAATGCCAACAGATTTGGAGGTCCTCTAGCGCTCTTCCATACCTGAAATTCCTTTCTCCATGAATTTTACGGCATCTGAGGATCGAACGAATGCCGTGTGCTCGGCGATTTCCGACCTGGATTTGAAGCTGATAGATAATTATCTTTCAGTCTCCCTGATATGAAGCGCTGGACAGTTTGGACAAGTCAATTTCTAAGTCTCACATTTCCCCAAAAGAGTAATGCGACGCTCGAAGCAGCCAAGCTAGCTTTCCATGGAAGTGAACTCCAAAACTCAGAGGCTCGAGGCTTTTGGCTAGATCTCCAGAAAATTTCCCCAAATAGAGGGGGGGGATCCATTTGATCCTATAGGAAGGAACTCCGGTAAGAAAGGTCCATCAGTTATTTTCTTTCATATTATCATGTCGATAACCAGGTATATTATGCAATTACGGATGGTGAGGACTGACAATCCTCTGGAGATAAGAGTTGGAGAGACCCGAGGTGGCGTTTCATGGCAATGTAAGCTGACTTTTCGTGCCAGGGATGATGATGAGAGGAAGAGTCGACATCTAAATCAGAGGGAGTGGGTCGAAACTATGTCCTTGCGGAGTGATGGAAATATGGAGGTCTGAAAAGTTGATCTCCGTCTACCTGTGACCATAATTATATTACCATAGACTGAACATCGGCCATCTAAGCTTGTAGAACCGCGTTGACGGGAGGATGTGATAAGGAATATGGATACTTGGGGGCTTTATTCGCATAAGCTTAGATCAGACGTTACCCCCACGTATCCATATTCGTCACAGTAGTGTGTTTGTATTAGTGTGTTTTTACAGGTGTTTTCTCATCACATCCTACGTTTGTGATTTTGGGACTATGTTCAGTCTATGGTAATACATGGTCTAAGTCGTCCACCCTATCACCAAAGTGAATCGCTCACGAAAGCGCGCCTCCGTACTCAGTGCCTGACCTCCGAGCTCCATATGAGTGGAAAGGTGCTCGGAAGAATATCGATTTTCGAGCAACAGGGAGGAAGACTTGGAAAAATTCCGATCTTCAAGCTAGATTTATCAGCGGGAAGAGAGAGGGGGGAGCAAAAAATTTCCATGAAGAGATTCAAACGATTTTATGCTTGCCTGCATCTATGTATAGTAATGCGAGGGGAGGAGAGCGAGTGAGGATCTTTGATTTTTAAGCTATGAAAAAAATATCAACCAGCGAGCTGCTATCTGTATAAAATTTCATCCCAGTCGATTGTCGAAATCAAAAATCTCCATTGGCTAGCCTCAATTGAGGTAGGTAGTTAATGAATGAGACCCAACGAGCAAAGAAAAAAAAAAGAGTTTGGGTTTTTTTAGCGGGAAACCCGCTATCCATTTAGTTAGAGGGATTACATCATCAGAAAACGTCCGCGTCTGGGACTTTCTGTGAACTGCGTGACGTGACGTGACGTGTGGCACTTTATGACGTCATCAATGACCTTGACCTACTTTAGGGACTTGGAAAAATTTCAATTTCCAGCCCGGATGCTTTATGACGTCATCAATGACCTTGACCTACTGGGAGTTGGAAAAATCTCAATTCCCAGCCGCGATGCTTCATGACGTCATCAATGACATTGACCTTGACCTACTTTAGATACTTGAAAAGACATTGACCTTGACTTACTTCAGATAATTGAGAAAATTTCAATTTCCAGCCTTCATTATACCGCATGTGACGTCATCAATGACCTTGACCTACTTTAGGAACTTGAAAAATTTTCAATTTCCAGCCGGGATGCTTTATGATGTCATCAATAACCTTGACGTACTTTAGGGATTTTGAAAATCAATTTCAACTTCCAGCCGGGATGTTTTATGACGTCATCAATGACCTTGACCGACTTTAGGAACTTGGAAAAATTTCAATTTCCAGCCGGGATGATTCATGACGTCATCAATGACATTGACCTTGACCTAATTTAGGGGCTTGGAAAGACATTGACCTTGACTTACTTTAGGGACTTGGGAAAATTTCAATTTCCAGCTTTCATTACATCGCATGTGACGTCACGTGTGACGCTTTATGACGTCATCAATGACCTTGACCTACTTTAGGGACTTGAAAAAATTTCAATTTCCAGCCTTCAATATATCGGGCCTTGCATGCAGGATGCTGAGGAGAGGCCAGTCAACTCATTTTCTGAGGGGGCATTTTCGCGCCAACGACATCGCGAGCGCGGGAGGTTGCGGGTTCCCGGCTGCCATTGCAAACCTGTAATGGCCCCTAATTTTTTATTCTGGAGTTTGTCTACCTCTTCCTCTTATTTAGACTTGAGAGATATTTGGAAGTCGTAAAAATTTAATCCCCTCTTAAAGCGATGACATGATAGCTACCATCAAAATCTTAGTGAAAGAAATGGGATTCAAGAATATTTGTTCTAATCTTGCTCTCTTCGTAGCTAAAAGTTAAGAGGATTAATTCAGGTGTAATTATTGATAGTGTATCAGCAATTTTTAAAATAGTTAAAACTAACACTTGCAAAGTTTAAACATGGTCATGGTCAGTTATGTCCAGACTAATCAAACGGAGACGTATTCAAGAGAGTAAGACGAAGAGTAAAGTTGCTACAACCATGGTTATTTCTGTGGTTATAGCAACTTTACTCCTCGTCTTATTCTCTCGAGTACATCTCTCTTTGGCGTACAGTTCTACTTTATTGGTCAGTTTCTCCATCAGTTGTAAGTAGCGGTATCCGAAAGTACTCTTGGAAGCTGTACAATAATGTAGAATTGTACACTCGAGATCTATTCAACTTTTAGTGTTCTACTTACCTCATCACATGAAATATCATATCCGGTTATGACAAACGAAACATCCAAACTGAAAGTCACATAATATGTGAAGATTATCGGCTCAACGACGAATGCTTGAGATGAGACATTATCTCCAAGTACCTACGCGGCTACTTGAGTTGAGCTCGAAATAAACGAGCTGTACAAAAAGAGTAGCGATATACCTCCTGATGATGGAGTAGCAATCAAGAGTACTCTTGTATGCTAACCAATAAGTAGAATTGTACCCTCGAGATCTTTTGACATGTTTCATGTCCCAACTCTGCCTTGACCAATAATTTGGAATTTTCCGAGTGCCTCCCTTCACCCTCTTTACTCAGTGTGTAATTCAAAAATTTGCGAGTTCACCTTGCGAGTTCACCTTGCCCAGTTCATATACTAAGTTTATAGTAGCTTTTTGATAACTTCATACTAGCTTTATACTAGGATTTTACTAGTCTTAAACTGGACTTAAAATAGACAAAGAAGATCCTCCCGCGAGGATTCCACTAGTCTTAAACTAGGCTCATAAGAGGGTACCCGGGCGTGGTGCCCAGTTCATATACTAGGTTTATATTAGCTTTTTGATAGCTTTATACTTGGATTTTAGCAGTCCTAAACTAGAATTATAATAGACGGAGAAGTAGTCTTAAACTAGGCTTATAATAGGGTGTCCGGGCGTAGACTAATCATCAAAACTAAAAACGGATCTAGTTAGTTTATCCTGGCAAGAACAAGGAGGAGGACGAACGGGCGGAGCGAGTGAGCTGCTCGAAAGCTATTAGCTTGAAATAGACTGAAACAGACTTATACTAGACTTTTGAGAGAGCTTTATTTATTTGGCTCCGCCAGAACATCTTTTAATTTTTAGGGCTCTACGGGCAGCTTATCGCACTCAATAATAAGTTGGAGACGGTTTCCGAACAAGCATCATTTATCCTCTGTTATCAACGCTGCTACGTGTCTACTGTATAGTCAAGAATTAACAGGCAATAGGTACCTATGAGCAATTATCATCTCGAACGACTAGATTATCCTTGCTCGTAAAGTATCAGTAGTGTTTCTGGGAAGTATAGATGAGCTTGATTACAAAAAAAAAAAAATCAATATACTTTTGCCCGGCGTAAGAGCAGGAGTTCGTACCTGGTTTTCTTTTTGTGCAACTTGAGTTGTTCGTGAACTATCCACAAGATGGACATAAACGCTATCGAAGTAGCCCCAAATACTCCGTCCGATCTTGATAAATTTATTCAAAACCAGAACTTATTGATCAGATTGCTCTATCGAACAACACGGCGACACTTAACATGTTTTCTTTTCATATATATGATCATTGTTTTCCTTTGTCTTGTACTTGGTTTAATAATGCTCAGCTCGATTGGAGTCGATGAAGTATACCTTGTAGCACTGGTCGTTTCCGTGGTTTTCTCATTTGCAGCTTTTAGTACACTCTTGTGCTCCGTATTCAATAAAAAAGAAATGATAATAAGAAACTTGTGGATCCGTGAAAATCAGCAGCCGATGACTGATGAAGAGAAGGAACAATTTCGAAGACTAACAGAAGAAGAAAACAGGCGAACAGCCCAATTGAAGATTGATGAAGAGAACAAACAATTGCAAAGACTATTAGAAGAACGAAAAAAGCTACCAACGCGGGGAGACAATATTTCTCCAAAACACTGCGGAAAGAAAGTAGTGCTTCCAATTGTAAAGGAGGGAAGCGACACTAAAGTGGCGGGACAGTTATTGAGTGTTCAAGTTCATAATCTGCCAGTCAGTTCACCAGAGTCTTGTGATTCATCTGAAACCTCAGGAAGAGGACAGAATACCATGGCGATTCCGGAAAAACATGACAATTCTGGAACTGGAGAAATAAATGATCTGGCCTTGTGCTCAAATGATCTTGATCGTATTTCAGTCATACAAATGGAAGAAGAAAATTCGGAAGAATTATTAACGAAATCGGATGAATTAGAACAATTGGAGATGAAAGAATTTGCTGGCTCTTCATTACTGGAAGAAAGAAAATATGCGAAGAAAAGTGACTCGCAATCTTGTGGAGGCGAAGATCGTCAGTCTTCATTGGAAGAGTCTGATGCAGTCAATGGCATGTCTCTAAGAAACAAAAATACCGCATCAAGTTATTCTCCTCCTAGAAAAAGAGTACGAACAACTTCAGTATGAATGCTTCTACGTTGTGAGTCTAACTACTCATCAGGTACGTGAAAGTCATATTCATGTGGTTACTCAATAATACAAAATGCTCCAATATTTTTTATTTATTTATTTATTTATTTACGAGCAGTTGGCTACTCTGAGGGCTAGGGGATTTAACGGTAGTTCTTGGAAGAACTTTATCGTGATCAGGATAATTGACCGGGAATCCAGATGAAAGTGGTGGGAGAGTTGATGAAGTGGAGGGTGAGAAGTGTGAGTTGGATACGTTGTATGAGAGGGTGTGAGTTGTGAGGCTCGGAGATGGACTGGAGTGAAACAAGAGAGTCTGTCAGGAGAAGAAATTTGTTATTTGGGGGAAATTGTGAGAGGTGTGATAGACAAGAAAATATACCCTTGAGTTCAGCAATGAATATAGATGCGATGTTATGAATACGGTGCGGTGGGAAGTCACGGTACCATTTACAGAGAATGCATAAGATGGTCGATTGTTAGATTTAAACCCATCCGAAAAGCAAATAGAAGAATTGGGGTATTCCTGATTAAGAGATTGGTATTTTAGATGTTGATAGAGTTGTTGGTTTTGGGCAATTCAAAGAGATCGAGTTATACGTTTGGTGGTGGCAAGATCCAAGGAGGAGTAGTGATGTTTATAGAAGGTAAGGGGTTTGCATTGAAAGGGATGCCGAGAAAGTTATTGAATTGGAGGAGGATATGTTTATTGGAAGTCGATAAAGAGGCGGGATATTGTTGAGAGATAGAGTAAACAATTGTTAAGTCAGGGTCTTGAGATACGGATGACAAAAAATTGGAGGTTAGGAAGAGTCTACGATAGGAAAGGGGAGGTTCACCAGATTCTGCGCACAAACTCAATTTTGGGCGTATGCGGTAGGCACCCAGGGCCATCCTGAGGCGGAAGTTTGTATAAAGTCAAGTGAAGAGAGGACGGGGTTGCTGGCAAGATTGTAGATCGGGGAACCATAATCTAATTTTGAACGGATAAGACTTTTATAGATGAGTATTAGGAGTTTTCTGTTGCAGCCTTTAGAAGAGTGGGTTAGAAATTTCATTATGTTTGAGGCTTGAGTGCATTTTGCTTTTAAAATTTTGATATGGGGAGTCCATGTAAGTTTTTGCTCGAAGTGGAGGCTGAGAAGTTTGCCGGAATTGCGAGAGGGAATTTCGAAATTCTGGAGATATAAGGTGATGATATAGGGTTTCTTTTTTTGAAAACGACCGAGAAAGTTTTGGAGGGAGAAAATTTGAAGCCGGGTTTCGAGGTCTAAGTAGTTATCGAGTCTAAAGTTTGTTGAAGAATTCTTTGCGCTCGTAGGGGGTTAGAGGAACAGATGGAGATGTTGAAGTCATCAGTTAAACGGCGTTGGGTTAAGGAGAATTTGACTAGTTTAGTTATGTCATTAAAAGCTAAAATTAAGAGTAGAACTCTGAAGACTTCTCATTGGGGGAAAGGCGAGGAGGTAGTGTTTTGGATACGGACCATTTTTTGTGAATATCTTAGGCTGTAGTATGGAAGATCGTGTTTCTGAAAAATATGTCATTTGGAAGGAGAAGCAGTCAGTTCAGCTACGATTTCGATTCTATGTATTGCCGATACGATGAGAAATCACATCCCGTCTACTGAGTATATCTCCCTCCTTCATGCCTTAAGGTGGGGTGGCTCATCGGCGACTGCGCTCCTCCTCGTCCTCAGCGATCCATACAGCCATGCTAAGGCTTTGACCTGTGTGCTGTTCTTTTTGGTCAATTCAAAAGCTTGGAGACCTGCCTCGACGACCAGTTTCTATAACTTCTCTCCCTGCCTCCGTACAATGTGGCCGAAGAACTGCATCATTTTCTGAGAGCATATTTTTGATAATCGCGTTCTCACTTTTAGGATTGGGGTAGGTATTCGTTTTCTTCTCCGTCCATGAGACGCGCAGATGCCCACATCTCGAAGGCATCTATTTTTTCCGATTTGCAATTTTGATGGTCCATGTCTCGGCCGCTCCGATCAACGACCATAATTTTTGTCTTGACCCTGGTGGTGGTTAGGACTAGCTTTCCACTTTCTTCTTCCACTCGTTTCCACAGGTCGACCATCTCCGGCATTGTCAAGGTCGGCAAACCGTGGATTGCTTACAATTTTTTCACCGATTCTTACTCGACCTTTCCAGTCTTCTAGGGTACGGCATAATGATATATTCTCCATTGAAAAACACCGGCGACAAGATTCAACCCTGTCTCATTCCTCTGGCTAGTTTCACAAAAAGATTTTCATAAGTCCTGAAACCCGGGTATTCTCATTAAATTTCCCACTCAATTCAAGAGGTAGGAACTTCATTGCCTTTTCGGTCTTGAATTTGATACCTTGCAGGCGGAGAGTGGGTAGACTGAATTTTTCAAATGGCTTCCGTCTTTTCTACGGTGAGTTCTAGTCTGACCTACTGGATCCAACGCGTCACTGCCTTTGTTGCCCAGTTTATCCGGCTCTCCAGCGCTACAATTTTTCACTACAGATAATCGTAACCTGTTGAAGAGGTCAAGAGGGGAGTTTTATAGCGGGGAATCCGCTATCCATTTTGTTAGGCGAAAATGTCCGCGTCCGGGAGTTGCTGTGAACTGCGTGACGATTTATGACGTCATCAATGACCTTAAAAACTTCATTATATCACACGTGACGTCACGTGTGACGCTTTATGACGTCATCCTACTTTAGGGACTTGTAAAAAATTTTAATTTCCAACCGCAATGCTCTATGACATAATCAATGGCATTGACCTTGACCTACTTTAGAGACTTGAAATAATTTAAATTCCCAGTTGCGATGCTTTATGACATAATCAATGGCATTGACCTTGACCTACTTTAAAGACTTGAAATAATTTAAATTCCCAGTTGCGATGCTTTATGACGTCATCAATGACATTGACCTTGACCTACTTTAAGGACTTGTGGAAATTTCAATTTCCAGCTATCATTATATCACACGTGACGTCACGTGTGACGCTTTATGACGTCATCAATGACCTTGACCTACTTTAGGGACTTGAAGAAATTTCAATTTCCAGCTATCATTATATCACACGTGACGTTTATGACGTCATCGATGACCTTGACCTTGACCTACTTTAAAGACTTGGAAAAATTCCAATTTCCAGCCTTCATTATATCAAGTCTAGCATGCAGTATATGAAGAGCCCAGCCAACTCGTTTTCTGAGGTGGCATTTTCGCGCCAACGTGATTGCAAGCGCGGGAGGTTGCGGGTTTCCTGCTGCCATTGCACACCTGCAATGGCCTCTAATTTGGTAAAGAAATTTAGATGAAAAAGTTATCAGGAATTTAGTATGAATGGGGAACCCGTTTTTTGGGAGGGAGGCAGGATCTAAAAAGAAAGCGTGGGTGCTATCTGGTAAAACTTGAGACTTGGCAAAATGACGACCTCCAAGCTGTAGGTTATGGGGTAGAGGGGGGGGGATTTAAGAAAAGTTTGACCTACAAGCTCAATATGATGGAGAAGCAGTTGAGACTAAACAATTTTAGATATTGAGCTATGTTATGATGGAGGGAAAAATTGAAAGTGATTTGCATGGAATAGGTTCCCTGTTTGCCTCACTCAACAAAGTTAATGAATGCCACAAGTAAGTACCAATTGAGTCAGGAATACTCTCCATGGGATTTGGAAGGACAAATGGCTACAAATCATCAACAAAAAGGTATTCTGTAAGGTGGTGGGGTGAGGTGGATATTTCCTTATATCCATTCTAGATCCGAGCCAATAAGATTGACCCAGACTAAAAATAATATTTCAATTTTCTTGGGACGTTCTCCACCCTGTGCGTCACTTAGTGTAATGCAAACTTCCATATTGACAAATTGCAACAGAGTGATATTTGTAATATGGGCGCTTATTACCTCTGTTCTAGGTTCGAAAATGCTCTCAACAACCATTTATCCAAGGGACAATGACGTCATACCACCTTTTCCTCAAGACAGCACGCTGGTTTGTGTTATACAGATATTCCACCAGAGATCATATTAACATGTTTTGTAAAATAATACCTTCTTAATGTTCTTTATCTTGGGTTTGATTTATATCCTAACTTTTGTGTCTATTTTTTTAAAATTTTGACGTGTTTATCTTTTTGAGACTGCTTTGTCAATATTTGTAAAACGCATAGGTGCGAATTTGTGACACAAATTTCGCGCACTAATGCACAGCAGTCACTATTCTGTAAATGACCCTATATCATTCCAACCTCGATGAATACTGCTAGGCAATTCCTAAGACATTCATCTGAGGTGTGGATTGACATAATTTCCTAATCGTAGAATTGGAATGGGTTCTTTCGTTTCTAGCATTTTCACATTATATGATAGACGGTTTGAATTGTTGATATAATTATTAAAAATGATTTTTGAAAGATAATTAAGGGCCCTCATTGTTCCTCTTTTATTTATGTGTTTACTTGTAGATGGATTTGTGTTAATTTAAATGGTGAATTAGATTATTAATTTAAATGGTAAATTAAATTATTATTGATTAAATGATTTGAATTTGAGGTTTCCGATCTATTTTTAAAGTTGTTGCCACCTGATACTTAGAGGTTGACAGAGGGAATTTTTGCAAGCCCTCCTCCTTTTAGTTATGGCTTGGAAGTCAACGCTTTTATTAAAATCCAAGGGCTGTGAATAACAATCTTGACCTTTGAGATTATATGTGAGAGGGGATGAAAGATCCTAAAAGAATTTTGATCAAGAGAGTATTTGACAAATTTCAACAAGCGGGAGGGGATTTGCTGTTGACCTTTGAGCTATATACAGATCAAGATGGCCAAGATATCTATTATGTGAGAGTTTGACCTTGGAATAATGTTGAAAAAGTGTCAGCTTTTTAGTGCAGCTCACCGGGAGAGAATAGAAGAATTCTGGTCATTCACGTGTTTGTCTATATTGGACTGGAGGAGGGAGTGGTTTTTAGATTTGTTATCTTTCAAGCTCTTTCAAAAATACTGCAATCAGCGAGATACTTGGGGGTTAAAAGTGAGGCTCAGAAATATTTCAACTTTTGAGGGAGATATACAAGAGGAGAGATAAGAAATTTGAAATAATTCTGAGGTAGGTCAAAAGAATTTTGAGCATACACTTAGCTATGTACATCAATATGGAGAGGGATTTCCAGAAAGTTTGGTCTCGGAGCTTTGCGTGTTATAAAATAATATTGATTACCATGTTACTATTTGTATTACAATCCATTGTGATTGATCGTGAAAACTGAAAATCTCCATTGAGAGAGATTCTCTGCTTCCTTTGATTAACCTAGTTAGTGAAAGACAAAGGGAAAACTTGATAGAGATGTACTTATGCTACAAATTTGTGTTCCTTCTCCCACTCTTCGACCTGAAGAGAACGGTCCAAGTAAAATCATACCTTTCATCGAGACTTGTTCGGGGATACTTCTCACCTTGTCGCTAAGTCTTGGAAGGTGTCATGAAAGCAGATTTTCTGAAACTTATATTTCGTTCATTTCGAAATTTCCTTTAATTGTATATCCATAATGATAAACTACTGTATAAGTTCAGAGTTCAAACGTAATCTTTTTGTTGAACACTACCTCCGCTGGTGTCTGCGCAGCTCTCTAGAACCAACGACAACTCTATAGTCAACACCTATGAGCAATCATTATTTCGACAGACTGGATTATTCCTGCTGTTAAACATTTATCTGTAAAATTTTCCAAAGGTATATTCGAAAGATGCCAAAAGGAATCAGTTCGTTTTTGCCACGCGTCTGAGCAGCGGTCGGTATCTAGTTTTCAATTTCGTTAGGCTCGAATTTTTTCGTTTTCCATCCGCAAAAATGGAATCAAACGTTGACGAAGTAGACGAAAGTTTTATCGCCAGTATTAGAGAAAATTATATTAAGAAAAAATGGTTTTGCGTCAGATGGTTTTATCGTGCGAGTCGACGACAGTTTCAATATTTTTACTTCGGATTGACGATACTCGTTATTGGTTCTCTCGTTGCTATCGTATTAATGCTCGATGAATTGAAAAATCACAAAAGTCTCATTCAAGCATTGATCATTATAGTGACTCTCTTGTATTCCTTCATCAGTCTGTTCATGTGGACTGAATTTAAAGAAAAAGAAGAATATTTGAATAACTTGAGAACGAACCCATTGCAAAGAGTTGGAACGCACCCGCCGATGGATCTAGATAGAGAGGACGACGAAGTAATATCATTAATAGAAGAGGTAAATTTACAAGGAAAAAAATCACTAGCGCGAGAAGACAGTTCTTCTCCGCCAGAAGGAGGAGAGGAGCTAGAGATTCCAATTGTAGCTGATGGGGTAGGCAAAAATGTGACAAGATCCTTGAGTGTTCATGTTCATAGTCCGCCAGTAGGTGCGGAAGGGTCTTCCAGTTCATCTGAAATATCAGGACGAGTAGAAGATTCTGCGGCAAACTCAGAAAAGCGGGACAGTTCTGGCGAAGAATCGCAGCAAGCTCTATAGGGGGAAGTCTGCAGTAACATCGACTGAATCTTCCTTCAAAAACACACTCTCAAGAACAACAGCTAATGGCGACGAAGCTGTAAATGGTACTGCATCAAGTGATTCTCCTGAAAGAAAAACGCGAAGAAGTTCAAACGAATGAGAGAACTCTGTGTTGCAGATTACGTATACCGTCTGAATTTAACTGTTCATCAGGTACGTGAAATTTAGTTTAGCCTCGATGATGATCATAATTGAAACTCCCAATGACCCTAATTATAATATATTTATGGTTCGCTGTAGCGTGCTTGGCGGCTTGCGTCGCTGACTTGAGCTCGTGCTCCGCACTCCATACAGATCAAGATGCATTCGGTAGTTCAAATTGGACTTAAAATGGGACTTTTTGGACATGTTTCATGTCTTCACTAACCTCCCCACACTTTTCTCCTCTTGTTGTAAGACTCCTCATAGGCCATTAGTAGTGGGAGGAATGATTATTAATAGACAGCCTGTACTGTTGGATTTCCCTATGTGTATGCCATCCGGTCAAAACAAAAATATTCCAACTCCAACATCATCGGCACAAATGGTCCAAGTCCCTCTCCTATCATACATAGCTCAAAATATGGAATTAGAAAAGGTCGATTTTCGACCCCATAAAGGCACTATCTGATGGCGTCATAGGTCAGTGAAATGTTTTCGAGTCTCTGGTCATTGGATTTGAAAAACTTTTTCCTTTCGATCCTATGACGTCAGGACCTAAATCGTCCAAGTTCCCCTCCTATTATGTAGCTCGGAGGTGGTACTTGGAAGAAATTTCAACTTTTCCACCCTGTGACGTCACATTGAAGATTTTTCCAAGTTTCTTGCTATTTAAAGGTGACATGGAAAATTTCGACTTCCAAACCTGTCACGTTATAATCTGATGACGTGCATTCTGACAAAAATTGTCCATGCCACCCCCCCCCCCTCCTTTATTATATATTGCTCAAAGGTTGAGCTTGAAAAAAAATTGACTTTTGACTCTGAGAAGTCACAATTTGATGACTTAATAGGTCGGTGGAATGTTCCTAAGTCCCTCGCCCTAATGAATGATGGGAGGGGAACTTGGAACAATTTTGACTTTTGAACCTGTGACGTCATAATCTGATGGCGTTAAAATGGTCCAAATTACAATTTGGGAATTGTGGTTCAAGTCCTTCTCCTATCGTATAATTCAAAGTGGGTCGAATTTCGATCCTGTGAGGTCACGAGCGATGTAATGACTTCGTAGGTAAGTAAAATATGTATTTCAGATTCTTGAAGATTTTGCTAATTTTTCCTATGTGAACCACGGGTCAATCGGGACAAGAACTTGCCCAAGGAAGCTAAGGTCTTCTGGTGAGCCCACGAAGACTCTCAAAGAGGGGAGGTCGTAGCAGCCGGGCTCGAGTTGATGGACTTTGAGGATCTTGGCTAAGCAGTAAAAGAACTTTTCCAAGAAGGGAAGCCGTATCCATTCCATTTTAGGTGGAACGGTAGTTTGGCTGATGGTGTCTTAGAGGTTTGTCTTTTGTGGGCCATTATGTCTATATCTAAAAATATACCGTTCGCCAAGATTTTATGTAAGGAGACTCTCTGAGGAAGCCACTGCGATCAAGGGGGAGGGACCCCAATCGATGGAGGGTAGAGGAGGATTGACAAGTTGGTGACTTCCCTTGGCCTTCCTGGGTTCCTCGTCAGGTGGTTTACCCACCTTTTCCACTGTCATCAGGAAAGGGTACTTAAAGTTCAGCTCTGAGTCAAACCAGATGTCTAGATTCTTCATCACCTTCTTGGTCTTGACTTTGACACCTTACGGGAGGGGGGGGGTCGACTGAACTTCCGACAGATTGTGAATGAGATGGCCTTCGTCTTTCTTACAGCAAGTACTTCCCTTATGTCGCTTGCGTAGCGCAGCCCTTCCTCCATGGTGGAGTGGGTACGGGTTGCGTAAGCATTTGATTTTGTTTCCTCCAGCTCCGGGATCGACCCATTCGGGTATAAGTTCTGTGTCAGAAGAATCTTCATGGTGAACCCCTTCTTTCACTCGGCAACCGTCAAGTTGCGGTGACCCTTGGCACGCAGAAAACACTAGAACACACTACAACACAACCACTATCTTAGATATACTGGATTGCTGTTGGCTTCTCTTCAACCTCTTCAGGGATGACCTTCCTCTTCTTCCTGCACATCTGGATTTTGATGGTGCACAGGTGTCGAGTCGGCCATAGCGTGGTTCTGCATTTGCCTATTCCATTCTTGGTCCATCTTCTTCTTCATGACGGTAGCTGCAAATGCAGACACCTGGTTCCATGCTTCTTCGGGATCTAGTATGGTGGGTACCCGGCTACTCGGAGCAAGCCCTTCATCTACCCCAATCTCTTGAAGCGACTATCTGAGCTTTTCCCGCTCACGACTCCACCTTTCGCACTCATATAAGGATCCCACTCTCAGTCGCAGTGCGAAAAGGTTGCCTGCACAACTTTCCTCAGCTTCTTGCAAAGGTACTCGTTGAAGCAGCCATGGGCGCTAAATACCTGCCTCAGATGAAAGTTCAGCTGACCATAATGTCGGTTCATCCTCTCATCAAGACAGCGTATTAACACACGGGTTGTCCACTTGCCCAGCTCACTCTGGGCAATTCTTACTTTCCATTTCTCAAACAAGGAGCGCCTGGCCTCAGAGTCTCTTGTTTGATGGTTGTTGTCTTCTTTGCTCTGAACACCACCGCTCCCTCCTCATCAAGAAGCTCGATTGGTGGTGAACGTGCTAATACGCAGAGAGCCTCCGTCGAGACAGTGCGGTAGGCACTAACACACCTCAGCGCGGCTCTTTGTTGGATCTTCACCATCTCCCTTCTTTGGTAAGGTATTTTCATTGACCTGGCTCATACTGGGGCACCATATAGGAGCAACAACATAGCAACGCTTATCATGATCCTTTTTCTGGCTTCTCTTGGCCCTCCTAGGTTCCTCATCAGGCGACTAAGGTATGCAACTACCGCGTCCACCTTCTCCGCTTCCATCAGAAAATGGTGCCTGAAGCTCAGCGTTGAGTCAAACCAGATGCCCAGGTACTTCATCTTCTTCTTGGTCTCAGTTTTCACACCTTGCAGGCGAAAGGTGGGTTCACTTAACTTCCGGCGGTTTGTGAATAGTATGACCTCCATCTTACCTACTGCATGTTCTAGTCTGGCCGACTCGATCTAGCACGTCACTTCCTCTGGGGCCCGGTTCACACTGCTCTCCACCGCTACAATTGTCTCAGCAGTGCGTGCATACCACCAGCGTATCATCCGCGTAGCAGGTAAGCTTAACACCCGGCGGAAGCTTTAGCTTGAATATCCTGGTATGCTGGCACTTCTGCGTTTATGAGGGTTTCCAGAATCCTCTCCCATGGGATCGAGTTGAACGCATTTCTTATGTCGAGGCTGACGGCTGCGCAAAACTGATGCTTTTCTATTGCTGACTGGGCTATCCTCTCCTACCTGATCCCCGCATCTGACGTACAGCGTCCAGTTTGAAACCCGCACTGGCTACTTTAGATTATATCCCTTTCCTTCAGACAGCTCTCAAGGCAATTGGTTATCACTCCCTCCAGGAATTTCTGAACATTGTCCAATAGACATAGTGGTTAATAAGAGGATGGTAGGCAAGGTGCTTTATCCTTCTTATCAATCTACATCAAGTACTAGGCTGCATCCAACGCGTCACTGCCTGTGGAGCCCGGTTCCCTGGACTTTCCGCCGCTACAGTTGCTCACTACAGAAGATTGTAATGTGGAGAGGAGAGTGAAAGGCGTGAATTTTAATGAAAATGTGGACCATGTAGGATGGGAAACCTGTTTTCTAGGATGGGGGGTGGGAGTGTGATTCGAAAAAATAGAGGTTGGATACCGTCCAGTAAAACGTGAGACTTGGAATGATGTCGGCTTCCAAGCTATAGGTGATGGTACAGAGAGGGGTGGGAACACTTGAGAAAGTTTGGCCTCTGAGCTCCATATGATTGGAAGGAACTTTCACACTTCATAAAATTTTGGATATTGAGCTTTATTATGATGGAGGGAAAATCGAAAGAGTGCACGAGTAATTTGTATAGAGTAGGTTCCCTGTTTGCCTCAATTAACAAAATTATTGGAAGCAACCCCGAACAGCTCACATAATATGCGAGTTATTTTGTACAATAGGGGTTGGAAAGGAGGAATACACAATTTTTAATGGAATCCAGGATACATTTTGGAGGAATCTATTTGCTAAATGAGGCTTTGAAGGGAAAATGACGATAAGAGTAAGGTGGTGTGAGGGAATATTTTGTAATTATCCATTTTACATCAGGGCTAATGAGACTAGTCCGGGCTAAAAATGATCTTCCAATTTTAATGTGATGTTCTTTGCCTCTTGCTGGAGTCACTTGGTGTAATGTGAATTTCCTCACTGACAAATTTGAAAAGAGTAATATTTGTAATATGCGCGCTCATTACTTCTGTTCTAGGTTAGAAAATGCCATTTATCCAAGGAACAATGACGTCATACCAACTTTTCCTTAAGACAGCACGCTGGGTTTTGTGATACCACATCATAACATGTTTTGTAAATACCTTCTTAATGTTGTTCATCTTGGGTTTGTGATTTATATTCTAACTTTTGTGTCTATTTTTTAAAATTTTGACTTCTCTATCACTTTAAGACAGCTTCGTCAATATTTTTACAACGCGTCAGTGCGAATTTGACCCAATAAAATTCCAACCTCGATGAATACTGCTAGGCAATTCCTAAGACATTCATCTGAGGAGTGGATTGATATTTTCTGCCAATAGTACAATTGGGATGGGTTCTTTTGTTTCTAACATTTTCACGTCAAATGATAGACTGTTTCGATTGTTGATATTTATTGAAAATGGTTTTTGAAAGATAATCATAATTTTTTACTTAGGTGTTTACTTGTATATGGATTTGTGTTGATTTAAATCGTCAATTTGGTTATTATTGATTAAATGAATTGGGTTTGAGATTCCATGACTATTTTTGAAGTTGCTACTGTCTGTGAAGCTAGACATGCAATGCAAAGTTTTACCAGTCCTTCTCCCTCTTTTGAGCCTTATTTAAATCAAAAGTCCAGGGATGAAAATTTTGACCTTTGTGATTATGTGTAAGAGGTGAGAAAAGACCCCGAAAAATTTAGATCTGGAAGGATTTTTCGAAAAAATCCCAACCCTGAGAATTGATGTGCAAAGAAAGAGAGAGGCTTCAAATGATGTTGACTTCCAAGCTATGTTCCAAACTATGTACAGATCCGGAAAGTGCTGACTTTCAAGCTGAAGGCAGGGACTCGGAATAATTTTGAAAAATTTTCCAGCTAGTTGATACAGCTCAAAAGAAAAAAAATGATGAAAATCCGGGTATGCGTGCGTCCGGATAGAGGGAGGAAGGTGATTTTAAGACCGTTTGCCTTATAAGTTACATATAAATGGGAAAGAATTTACAGAACTTGCTCAGCTATATGTCAATCAATATGTAGAGGGGACTTCCATTACTTTGTACATTGATTGTTGAAACCAAAACTCTCCTATGAGCGAGACTTAGTTTATAAATGAGACCGCCCGAGCTTGGAAAAAAGATGTACTACGAGTTAGGGTACTTTTCCTCCTTCTCCAACCTGAAGGAAATGTATCAATAGGTATGTTCAAGTAGACTCTTAGCCTTCATCTAATTCAAAACTCGTTTGGGTATACTCGTTCTAATCTTTTCCCCTCTGTCACCGAATCTTGGAATAATCGACTGACGAGTGTCATGAAAGCAGACTTTCTCAAACCAATATTTCGTTCATTTCATAATTTGGATCCAATTGTGGAGGCAGTTACAATTAGTAAATTCAGAGCCCAAACGTGATCTTTTTTCGTAGAATACTGTTTCCGCTGGTGTCTGCGCAGTGACCTGAAGCCAACGGCACCTACTCAATAGTCAACAACAATGACCCATCATTATTTCGACCGACTAGATTAATCCTGCTCTTAATCATGTGCCTGTAGAATTTACCAAAGGTATATTCGAGAGATAATAAAAAGAATAGTTGCGTTTTCATCCTGCGTCAGAGCAACAGTTGGTACCTGCAAATAGTTTTCAATTTAGTGAAGCTCGACTTTTATTTCGTTTTCTATCCGCGAAAATGGAATCACACATTGAAGAGCTAGGCGAAAATTGTATCGTCAATGTTGAAGAAAATTTTCTCCAGAATAAATGTTTTTGCGTCAAATTGTTTTATCGCGCGAGTCGACTACAATTTACATGTTCTTACTTCGGAGTGACGATACTCGTTGTTGGTGCTCTTGTTGCGACCGTATTAAAGCTCGATGAAATGAAATTTGATGAAAGTTTCAAGCAGATATTAATAATACTAGTAACATTTGTGTATTTAGCTATCAGTTTGTGCTTGTGGGCTGAATTCAAAGAAAAGGAAGAATATTTGAAAAACCTGAGAGGTGAACCAATGCGAAAAGTGAAAATCCAACCGCCGATGGACTCAGATGAAGAGGACGACGAAGTAATATCATCACTAGAAGAGGCAGATTTACCAGAAAATGAACCAACAGCGCGAGAAGACAGTTCTTCTCCGCCAGAGGGTGGAGAGGAGATAATTATTCCAATTGTTGGTGAGGGGGTGGGCAAGAATGTGGGACACTTGGTGAGTGTTTGTGTTCATAATCATCCTGTCAGTTCGGGAGAATCCTCCAGTTCAGCTGAAGTACCAGGACGAGGAGAAGATTCTGCGGCGAACTCAGAAAGGCGGGATGGCTCTGGTGAAGAAGTCCTACAAGCTTTATTGGAAGCGTCTTCTCCAAGTTCGACTGAAGCTTCCTTCGAAAATGCAGCGTATAGTGGTGAGAAACCTATAAATGATACCGCATCAAGTCATTCTCCTGGAAGAAAATAGCGATGATGTCCAAACAAATGAGAGAATTTCTTGGAATTCTGTGTTGCAGAATACGTATGCCGTCTCACGTTAACTGTTCATCAGGTTCGTAAAATGCCTTTTTTATGTTTTGGTGCAACGGTCATTAAAGAAGCAGCAGAAATAGGATTTTTTTGTTTGAATCGTGAAATTTGTTTAATGTGATCGCTTCCCTACCAGGATGTGTGAGAAAGAATAGTTGAATCTTAGGTGATAGATGCAGTCGAGTAGAAACATGACAACAGTGTAGGAATTGGACAGTCCTCGAGTATCAAAAGAAAAAAAGTTGTACAAATTTATTTTTATCCACGAAAATGGTGATAGAGGAATAGGAAGTTTTCATAGTTAAGATGAAAAGTAATGCTATGGGATCTCAAGGATTGTCTGATTTGGACACCGTTGTCATGCAAATTTACTAATATGAGTCATTGCTACTTCTTTTTTTCTTAAAGATTACTTTTATTGTACCCACCTTCTGTAGTTTAGCCTCGATGACGATCATCAATGAAACTCTCAATGGCCCTCAATGTAATATATTTACGGCTCGATTTAGTGGGCTTGGCGTCTGGCTGCGTTGACTTGAGCTCGTGATCCGCACTCGCCTAGTTCAAGTTGAACTTGATAGGTAATTGAAATGAAACTTTGTGGACATGTTCCATGTCTTCACTAAATCTCCTTTTTCACTCTTTTCCTCTCTTGTTCTAAGACTTCCGATAGGCCATTAGTAAGGGGAGGAATGATTTTTGATAGGGAGCCTGTACTGTTGTATTTTCCTGTATGCTGTTCGCTGTGTGATGTCCGGTCAAAACAAAAATGTTCTAAGTCCAAAATCATTGGCACAAATGGTCCGGGTCTCCCTCCTATCATACATAGCTTCAAGGTTGGAATGGAAAAATTTCGATTCCCAAGCCTCGAAAGTCACTATCTGGTGACGTCATAAGTAGGTGTAATGCTTTCAAGTCTCCTGTGAATGGCTTTGAAAAACTTTTGCTTTTCGATTCTACGACGTCAGGATGAAAATGGTCCATACTCGGAGGAGGGACTGGAAGAAATTTCAACTTTCGATCCGGTGACGTCACAGTAAAGATTTTCCAACCTATTTGAAGGCGACTTGGAAAATTTTGACTTCCGAACTTGTCACATCATGACACTTTGGCTTAAATTGCCCCCCCCCCATTATACACAGCTCAAAGATAGAACTTGAAAAAATTTAGACTTTTGACCCTGTGAAATCACGATTTGATGACTTTATAGGTTGGTGGGATGTTCTTTAAGCCCCTCGCCCTAATGAATCATAGGAGGGAACTTGGAAAAGTTTTACTTGTGAACCTGTGACGTCATGATCCGATGACGTCAAGATGGTCTAATTTACAATTTGGGAATTGTGGTTCTAGTCCTTCTCCTATCATACAGCTCAAAGTGGGACTTGGAAAAATTTTGAATTTCGACCCTGGACGTCACAATCTGATGATGTCGTTGGTAAGTAAAATAAGTAGTTCAGATCCTTAAAGATTTCGCTAATAGCTCCTTTTGGTCTTCCCTATGTGAACCGCGGGGCAATCAGGACAAGAACTTACTCAAGGAGGAAGTGGAAGGGTCTTCTCTCAAAGTGCAAAGGTTGTCGTAGCCGAGCTCAAACTGATGGACTTTGAGGATCTTGGCCAAGCTGTAAGTGAACTTCTCCAATCTTAGGTGAAAGGTAGGATAGCTCAGGGTGTCTTGAAGGTTTGTCTTTTGTTGGCAATCATGTCTTTATCTAAAGAGATGCCGTTGAGATTTGCCATAATTTTATGAAAGGTGACTCTGCGAGGAAGGCAGTGCAGTGGGAGGGACGCAAGTCACTGGAGCATAGAGGACGATTGACTAAGAGGGTGGCTTTCTTTTCCCTTCCTAGGTTTCTCGTCAGGTGGTTGGATAAGTAACTACTCTGCCTGCCTTTTCCACTGTCATCAGGAAATGGTACCTAAAGTTCAGCTCTGAGTCAAACCAGATGTCTGGGTACTTCATCACTTTCTTGGTCTTGACTTTGAGACCTTACGGGTTGAGGGGGGTGGACTGAAATTCCGACAGATGGTGAATAAGATGGTTCCCGTCTTTCTTACAGCAATTACTAAGCTGGATCCAACGCGTCACAGCCTCAGGAGCTCGGTTTACTCGGCTCTCCACCGCTACAGTTGTTCACTACGTAGGATCTTCCCCAATCTCTTGAAGGAACCGACTAAGCTTGCCTCACGCACGCCTCTAGCCTCACACTCAAGTCAGGTGTCATTTGAACACATTGCTTGTTTATCTTTCCTGAACTCTCCGCAGCCATTGCCGTGTAACACCTTCGTCACGTGGGATTTCAGCTCACCGGGATCACGGTTTATCCCCTCATCAAGGTGTCGCGTATCAACACACCGGTCGGTCATTTGTCGGTCATTTACCCAGTTCACTCTGAGAAATTCTTGCTTTCCTTTTTTCATGCAACAAGCGCTTGGCATCTCACTTGGACCATAAAGCTTCTCGATCGGTCATTGTCCTCTGATTTTCTTTGAACTCCATCGTTCTCTTTTCAGCAAGAAACGTGAGTGGTGGGGTGCGTGCTAATAGGCAAGTGTGGAGGGCACTTACACACCTTTGAGCAGCTTTTTGTTAGATCTTTACTATCTCCATCCTTGTGTGCAGTATCTCCAAAGAACCATAGAGAAGGAGGGTTGTTGATACATGAAAAACTCAAGAAAAAAATTTAGATCACCTCGTCGGGATCCGAACCGTTCGGATCCCGACGAGGTGATCTAAATTTTTTGCTTGAGTTTTTCATGTATCAACAACCCTCCTTCTCTAATATTACCACCGCACGTCATGAAATAGTGTCTATCATTAAGAACCATAGAGGAGGATTAACAAAGAGGTGATTATCATGATCTAATTCTTGCTTCCCTGGCCCTCCTTGGTTCCTTGTCAGTTGGCTAAGGTACGTAGCTACCCTGCCCACCTTTCCCACTGTCATCAGGAACTGTTACTGAAGTTCAGCTCTCGGTCAAACCATATATCTAGGTACTTCATCATTTCTTGGTCTTGACTTTGGAGGGGGGGGGGTGATAGACTGCACTTCCGACAAATTTTGAATGAGATCGCCACTGTCTTTTTCTGGGCTGAATCCAACGCGTCACTGCCTCTGGAGCTTGGTTTTCTTGACATTCCGCCGCTACATTTGCTCACGACATAAGATTGTAATGTGGAGGGGAGAGTAAAAGGTGTCTTTTTCAATGAAAATATGGACCATCTAGGAATGCGATATTAATGGGGAACCTGTTTTCTGGGATGGGGGAGGGGAGTGATTAAGAGAAAAAGGGGTTGTGTACCTTCCGGCAGAACGTGAGACTTGAAATGATATTGACCTCCAAGCAATGGGTGATGGTGTTGAAAGAGAGAGGGGGTACTCGAGAAAGTTTGGCCTCCAAGCTCCATGAGATGGAGGAACTTGAGACTCTAAAAATTTTGGATATTAAGCTTTATTATGATGGAGGGAAAAACTGAACGTGTAAACAAGTGATTTGTATGATATAAGTTCCCTGAGCACTGCTACCAGATGATATTTTCATACATCCGTACCCGGCACTTCTTCTAAGACCTAAAAACGGATTTCTACAGATTTGTTCCAATCAAACATCAACAATCAGGAGAAATGTATCTTCCATACTATGGATCGAGGTACTTTACCTTTGATCGATTCAATTTAACGGGAGACTGTGATATCAGCTCATAACAATCAAGAGAAAAGTATCCCTCACAGAGATGACTAAGGTACTTTCTCCTGGAGTACAAGAAATCCGCAGAAAAATTTGCTATTTCTTTCAAAAACCAAAATTTGTAGAGTGGCACCACTGTAATCAATTAAAAAAATTATTGAAGGCAACCTCGAGCAGCTCATATAGTGAACTGCAAGTTGTTTTGTACAATAGAGGTTGGAAAGAAGTAATATACAATTTTTTAAATGGAGTCCGGGGTGCTTTTTAGAGATATCTGTTCGCTGTGTGGGTCTTGAAAGGGAAAACGGCGATAAATCGTCGGCAAGGAGTGTGGGGGAATATTTCGTAATATCCATTTTACATTTGGGCTAAAAATGATCTTCTAATTTTCCTGTGACCTTCTTTGCCTTGTGCATTTAGTGTAATGTGAACTTCCTCACTGACGAAAAAAGTAATATTATTGTAATATGCGCGCTCATTACGTTTGTCCTAGGTTAGAAAATATCGGAGGAACGATGACGTCATACCACCTTTTCCTCAAGACAGCACGCTGGTTTGTGTCATACAGATTTGCCACCATATCATAACATGTTTTGTAAATACCTTCTTAATGTTCTTTATCTTGGGTTTGTGATTTGTATTCTAACTTTTGTGTCTATTTTTTTAAAATTTCGACTTGTCTATCTTTTTGAGACTGCGTTGTCCATATCTGTAGAACGCTTTGGTGCGAATTTGTGACACAAATTTCGCGCACTAATGCACAGCAGTCACTATTCTGTAAATGACCCTCTATCATTCCAACCTCGATGAATACTGTTTGGCAATTCCTAAGACATTCATCTGAAGTGTGGATTGATATATTTCCTAATCGTACAATTGGGATGGGTTCTTTCGTTTCTAACATTTTCACGTCATATGATAGACTGTTTTAATTGTTGGTTTTTGAAAGAGAATTAAGAGCTCTTATTGTTTCTTTCTTATTTATGTAGATGGATTTTTGATAATTTAAATGGTGAATTAGGTTATTATTGATTAAATGAATTGAATTTGAGATTTCATGAATATTTGTTTGAAGTTGCTACCGCCTGGAGCTGACAGTGAAAAATTTTACTAGTCCTTGTCCCTCCTTTTACATAATATTTAAATCAAAAGACTATGAATGAAAATTTAGACTTTCGTGATTATGTGTAAGAGGGGATGAAAGACCTTGAAAAAATTTAGGTTAGGAGGGTACATCACAGAGGCTGGGAAAGAAACGATTCTTCAGGAAAGGGAGATTGAATTAAGAATTTACAACACCTGCTCAGCTATGTGGATCAATCCGTAGGGAGGATTCCACAACGTTTGGTCGCGGAGCTCTGTACGACTTGGAATAATATCAATTGGCAAGTTGCCATTTGTATCAAATTGATTGTTGAAACTATACGCTCCTATGAGAGAGACTCATTTGATAAATGAGACCGCGCGAGCTTGAGAAAAGGTTGTGTTATGAACTACTGTACTCTTTCCCCTTCTTCAACCTAGAATATCTGAGTAGATACATAGCCTTCATCGATTTCAAAACTTATTTGTGTGTAATCGTTTCAATTTTGTGCACTTTTTCACCAAGTTTCTGAATAATTGATTGACGAGTGTCATGAGAGCAGACTTTCTCAAACTTATATCTAGTTCCTTTCGAAATTTCGATCCAATTATATTTCCACAATGAAATTGTCAGTCTTAGAAAGAGTTACGATTATTCAATTCAGAGTTCAAACGTGATCTCTTTTCGTTGAACACTGTTTTCGCTGGTGTCTGCGCAGCTACCTGAAGCCAATCGACTCTTACTCAACAGTGAACAACTATGAGCAATCATCATTTCGACCGACTAGATTTATCCTGCTGTCAAACATGCATCTGTAAAACTTTTCTAATGTATATGAGTGAGGTAATAAAAGAAATCAGTACGTTTTCAACCTGCGTCACAGCAACAGTTGGTGCCTAGGTTTCGATTTAGTGAAGCTCGAATTTTTCGTTTTTTATCCGCGAAAATGTCATCAAACACTGAAGAGTTAGGCGAACATTGTATCAATGTTTTTCTCGAGGATAAATGCTTCTGCGCAAGATGGTTTTATCGTGCGAGTCCACGACAATTTAAATGTTTTTACTTCGGATTGACGATATTCGTTATGTGTTCTCTTGTTGCTATCGTATTAATACTCGATAAAATGGGAAATAAGGAAAGTCTCATTTATGTATTAATCATTTTAGGGACTTTATCGTATTCAGCCATCAGTTTGTACACGTGGACTGAATTTCAAGCAAAGGAGGAACATTTCAAAAATTTCATAAATAACCTATCAAGGGGAGCAAAAACGCAACCATCGATAGGCCTAGATGAAGAGTACGACGAACCATCGATGGACCTAGATGAAGAGTACGACGAACCACCGATGGACCTAGATGAAGAGTACGACGAAGTATTCTCATCCCTAGAGGAGGCAGATTTACAAGAAGAAAGAACAGCATCGCGAGAAGACCGTTCTTCTCCACCAGAAGATGGAGAGCAGCTAATGATTCCAATTGTTGGTGATGGGGTGGGCAAGAATGTGGCACAAAACTTTGCGAGTGTTTGTGTTCATAAACCTCCAGTCAGTACGGGAGAGTCTTCCAGTTCAGCTGAAATATCAGGACGAGTACCAGACTCTGCGGCGAACTCAGAAAGACGGGATGATTCTGATGAAGAATACCTATAAGCTTTATCAGGAGAGTCTTCTGTGAGATTGACTGAAGCTTCTTTCGAAAACACAGCATATAGTGGTGATGAACCTGTAATTGGTACCGCATCAAGTAATTCTCTATAAAGAAAAAAGCAAAAAAGTTCAATCGAATTAGAGAATTTCTGGAATTCTGTGTTGCAGAATACGTATGCCGCGCCGTCTCAATTTAACTGATCATCAGGTACGTAAAATGTTTTTTTTATGTTTCGGAGCCCGAGCTCCAAAGTAACCGATGTAGGACTTGTTTGTTAGAATAGTGAAATCCGTTCCATGCGATCGTTTCCGTTTAAGGATTTGTAAGAAAGGATAGTGGTGTCTTAGAGGCAATAGATACAGTCGAGTATAGTCATGAAAAGATGTTCTGGCGTAGCCAAATTAATAAAGATCATGTTTCATGTCTTCTATAAGGTAGCATGCTCCGCTCGTAGTTTAAGCCTACTTTAGAATATTTTTGGCTAATGGCTTTTGGAGGGCTAACGTATAAGTCTGCTCTAGGATGATAGCTTTTGGTCAATTCCTTTCTTGGTCTATGGTCTAGTATAAGTCTACTTTAGGGTATTTTAGACTAATTGCTTTCGGGGACTCACTCGCTCTGCTCGTTCGTCCTCTTCATGGTCTGGTATAAGGACTCGAACTAGACTAGGACTGCTAGTGTTATACTAAAAATATAAGATAGGAGGGGACCTAGGATAGGAGCCACTTCAGTTTAGTATAATGAAGGCTTAGCCTAGTCAGAGATGAAGCTAGTATCTAGCTATAATAAATGTAACTCGCCAATTTTCGAATCACCCACGAAGAGATGAGGGTGAAGGGGGGGGGGTATGTCTAGTTCTAGAGATGACGCTGGTATATAGCTATAATAAAGCTAGTATAAATCTAGTACATAAACTGGGCAAGGTGAACTCGCGGGATGAACTCGCAAATTTTCGAATCACCCACGGAGTGATGAGGGTGAATAGGGGGGGGGGGGGGAGGGCACTCGCAAACTCACAAATTCTCAAATTAGTGTAAGGTAGGGTGAAGAGGGGGGCACTCGTAGAATTTCAAATTACGGTCGAGTCAGAGTAAAGACATGAAACATGTCAAAAAGTTGCAAAAAGGTATTTTCAGCCTCGAAAGTCGTGATAGAGGAATAGGAAACTTTTAGAGGTCGTAGTGTGATTAAGATGGGAAGTAATGCTATCGACTCTCGAACTTCTCTGTCATGTGAACGTTCTGAGCCATTGCTACTTCTGTATTCTTTTTTTTTTTGCCGATCATTTCTATTGTACCCACTTTTTCTTCTAGTTTGGCCTCAGTGATGATCCTAATTAAAACTCTCAATGGCCCTTAAGGTTACTGTAGCGTGCTTGGCGGCTAGCCGGACTGACTTGGGCTCGTGCACCGGACTCGCTACAGGTTAAGATGCATTTTCTAGTTCAAGTTGAACTTGTTTGGGAATTGGAGTGGAACTTTTCGGACATTTTTCATGTGTTTTCTAAATCTCCCGCACCACTCTCTTCTTCTCTCATTATCAAACTTCTGAAAATTTACACGGAGCTCGGCCATTATTTGGGGAGGAATAATTTTTATCAGGGAATCTGTCTGGATTTTCCCTACGCCGTTTGCCATGTGATGTGCGGCCACAACAAAAATGGTCTAAGTCCAACATCATTGGCACAAATAGTCCTCCTCCTCCTTCTCCTTCTTTATATAGTTCAAAGGTTGGACTTGGAAAAATGTGGACTTTGAACCCCGTGAAATCAAGATTTGATGACATGAGTAAAATGTTTCGGAGTTCCTGGCGTGTCGGTAGATTATGATGTTTGTGGTGGCCTCTTTGTGCCACCGGTGGCAAAAGGCGACAGAATCGATGTATAGGTCTGTGGAAGTACGTTTTCTCATAATGCTGTACTTGTATCCCTGGGGTGAGAGTGTGGCACTGATGTCGGGGAAACTTATTCTACAGTCTTCTATTTCTGGCACAAATTTCACCTTGGGGTTGTGCAAAGGTTCCATACTCGGGGTCCGCGAACTCCAAAGGGTCCGCAGAGCCGAGCAAAAGAAGCTCTGAAAATAATTTTTATAAATTTTATTTGAGAAAAACATTAGTCCGGAAGGCGTTTGGAACGAGATTTCATGATATTTTACGGCATTTTCTTCAGCTGTGGGAGAATTTGGTCTTCGAATCCCCTTCCCCCCGTAAATACGCCACTGGTCAGTGCTACTTTATTCCTGTATCATTTTTTCGTTGGGGGTTTGCCAAAAACTTGGAAGGATCCGACATTTCCAAAAGGTTGGGAACCACTGGGGTAGTGGGTGCTGAGATGCGAGAAGAACTCAACCAGGGAACTTTCAGGGGTGTCCCACAGACATAGAACGCAATCGACGTACCTGTGCCAGAAAGTAAAATGCTCAGTGAGAGGTTTCCCTGCGTCGGGAACCTGTTCCTCCAAAAAGTCCGTAAAAAGATTTCCAATGAGGCATCCGAAAGGAAAACCGATGGGAACTGTTTAGATGGAAACATAGAAGCGAGTAAGACATTGATAGCGGGGAGAACAAGATGCAGTTTCTGAATAGCTTTTCGGTGCGCCAAAGATCGTAAGACACGTTTCTAGTCGAGCGAAGTGGTATTAATAGCGGACCGGAAAAGAAGTGCTGGACTGTCGAATATCATCTTCCTGGCAGAGAGGGCAAGAAAAAAAGCTAGATCCCGCGGTTTCTCAGATAAGAGAGTGCGATCTGTTCATGGCCAATGTTCGAGAATAACTAGGGCACGGAAGTCTGTTCAATGCAGAAGAGTTTTTTTGTATGTCCGACTTTCCTAGAATGTTTCAATGATTGAAGAATAATCAATTGATAGAGGTTTAAGTAGCCTGAAATGGGTGTTGTTAGAAGACAGGAAAATTACAGTCACGTAACGGATAACTTTATATTTTACAACACAACATGTTTCGCGACGTCTAAGCGACGCATCATCAGGTGTACTGAAATAAATACATACGATGGTACAAAAATTCATGCGACAAAGGAGAACGAGAAAAAAAATGTAGGAAGAAAGAAGGAGAAAGATCAAGTAGAAGTGAAGTCATCGTCTTCGGACGGAACAAGATTATGCATGTGAGAGATAAACGGATTGATGAGGCTGCGAGTATCGTTCAGAAGGAAGTCGCCTGAACGTGAAAGCTCGGCGATAATTTCAACCTCTTCTAACCTATTAAGGAGCCGGCCTTTCGTCGCTTTATGGATAAGCTTGAAGGTGAAATGATTGAAACTATGATTTTGCTCAATGCGGTGCCTCGCTATGGCGGATTTTTCCGGATGATGGTTACGGAATGCGGAGCCATGTTCATCGCAACGATCCTTAAGGGAACGGCCCGTCTGGCCAATATAAACGGCAGAACAGTTAGGGACTGTGCGGGAGGCACGATAAACTCCGCAGCACTGTTCAGGGAGGAGCTTATCTTTCAGAGAAGATAAGTGGCCCAAGGTTAAACGAGAATAGAAGGCACAACGATAACCATAGGGTTCAAGAATGTGGGCCATTTTATAAGAGTGGTGGCCGAGAAAGGGCAAACGAACCCAGCGCTCACGAATAGGAGAGAGTACGCGCTGAGGAGCGAGGTTGGACTGCATAGCGCGTTGGAGAGATTTCCTCGAGATAACCTTATCAACGTCAAAAGAGATATTATTTAAGCGCGCGAGTTCGGAGATGTGTGCCTTCTCTATGTTGAAATTGCGGGTGGAGAGAGGAATTGCCAGAAGGCGGTGGACGAAAGCGAGTAATGCGGAGTATTTGTGAGAATGATGATGAAAAGAGGAACCGTTGATAAGAATGCCAGTGTTAGAAGGCTTACGATAGATAGCAAACTGAGGAGAGAGGCGGTCGTTTTCGAGGTGAAGAGAAATGGTGAGGTCGAGATAATTGATAGAGAGACCGCCTATTTCGAGGGTGAAATGGATGTGAGGATGAATAGAGTTAAGGTGACAGAAAAGGGCTTCGAGATCGGACGAGGAACCATTCCAAACGCAAAGAATGTCGTCAACGTAGCGAAACCAGCGGAGAATGTGAGGTTGAGGAAGGATGGTGCTGGTGAGGAGATTGGATTCAAGCTTATCCATAAACACGTCGGCAACGAGAGAAGAGAGAGGCGCACCCATTGGAAGGCCGTCAGGGAATTCGTAGAGAATATCCCTGTAGAAGCAGATGTTATTCTGAAGGCATAAAGAAATCAAGGTGCGGAACTCTGAGATAGTATTAGGGTGAACGTGATTAGAGGTGAGAAGGTCCGACATGTAATCAATACTCTGAGCAACAGGAATATTGGTGTACATGTTGGACACATCAAAGGAAATGAATGAAGAATCAGGAGGAAAAGAACAGTCTTTTAGTTTTGAGGTGAGATCTGAAGAGGTAGTGATGGTGTATTGAGGAGAAAAGTTTGAAAGGCAACGAAACCATTTACCAAGGTAGCGAGCTAATTTGTAAGTAGCATCCGTGTAAAAGGCTACGACAGGACGGATGGGAAGGTTCGGTTTATGGGTCTTAAGTTGCCCGTATAAACGGGGAGGTAAAGGGTTCATGACCAAAGCAGCTTCCCGTTGAGGGCTACTCTGAAACACAAACTTGGACCCTAGAACAGCGCTCCGAACCTTACGAATACGAGACTTGTAATTCAAAGTAGAAGGGGTAGCGCCGGAAGTATGAAGAAAATTGACCATCTTGGTGTCGTATTCAGAGGAGGGGAGGGCGGTCAATGCCTCACCTTTATCAGCTTTAACGAGAACGCTGTTGGAAGATTTCAGCTTATTAGAGATAGAGCGAAGTTGTTTGAGGTGAGGAAAAGAGGAGGTAGAAATCGCACTTACAGTGTTTTTAACTAGATTTTTGAAAATATCGGTGTTCATACGTTTGTCGAAGCCAATACCAGTAGCGATGTCGGCAACAAGGATGGATTCCAATTGAGCGACTTTGGGTGTAGGCGGAAACGCAAATTTACCCCCCATCCTCAACAGGGTCAATTCTTCGTCGGTGAATTGTACGTCGGTATGGTTCACAAAGGGCTCTGCTAGCTGAATTGGTACGGGATTCGTGTTGGTGTGAGTAGAATGAGATGAATTCGTTTTCTTGAAGGTAAGGAATTCGAGTTTCTTCAGTTTCTTTGATCGAAGAGCGTTGAATAAGGATCGTCCGCATTCCGTAACCATCATCCGGAAAAATCCGCCATAGCGAGGCACCGCATTGAGCAAAATCATAGTTTCAATCATTTCACCTTCAAGCTTATCCATAAAGCGACGAAAGGCCGGCTCCTTAATAGGTTAGAAGAGGTTGAAATTATCGCCGAGCTTTCACGTTCAGGCGACTTCCTTCTGAACGATACTCGCAGCCTCATCAATCCGTTTATCTCTCACATGCATAATCTTGTTCCGTCCGAAGACGATGACTTCACTTCTACTTGATCTTTCTCCTTCTTTCTTCCTACATTTTTTTTCTCGTTCTCCTTTGTCGCATGAATTTTTGTACCATCGTATGTATTTATTTCAGTACACCTGATGATGCGTCGCTTAGACGTCGCGAAACATGTTGTGTTGTAAAATATAAAGTTATCCGTTACGTGACTGTAATTTTCCTGTCTTCCAATGCAATGTCTCGTAAATATGGGTGTTGTTAGTCATTTTCACGTTAAGCTTTTGGAGCGGCTTAACTGACACCAACATTACATAAGGTGATTTCGAGTGTTGATGGAGTTCAGGGTGTGCAACGTAAGGTGGATGATGTACAAGATCATTTGGGAATTTAGAAAAGAGAGGGAGTCATTGAAGAGACAGTGTTTTCATCTGGGAAAAGTTCAGAAAAATGAGAAAGGCAGGCATGAATTTGTCCCATATTGAAAATACTATTCGAGTTTATTACCCCATCTACAAAAAAAGCATAAACTGTTCTATTTGAAGATATTGATCGTGTGATGATACTGGATTCGGGTATCTGTATGAGGTTGAAACGAATACTTGATTGAGATAGGGGCCAATGGAGACGGTAATATGCTTTGAATGTGGGGGTTAGCGATGGAAAGTTTCTTGAGGGAGTGACCTAAGAGGAGGAGGGAGGCATGTCGGGTGGAGGAAGTCAAAAAAGCATTGATTCAGGTTCAAATGTGAATGTGAGTGGACTTGATCTATGAGGTGTAGAATTAATAGGAGAAGGAGGGAGGGATCTTTTCGAAATTTCGACTTCCGACTTCCGAGCATTGTATGATAGTGTAAAAAAATCGATATTTTGACATTTTGAATGTCTTTACTCCACTCCACTGTATGTAAATTCAATTTGCCCCCCTCCCTCCCGTTGATGAAGTCAGCCTGGTTTCCCTGTATTTGTTTCATTATTTAAAAGAGAGTAAGGTTGATGACGTCACGAACATGTTGATGAAGTCACTGACTAATAACGTAATGGATGGTCTTGACGTTACAAGTTGATGAAGTAAATTTGATGGATGATGATGACGTCACAAGGAGGCTTTAACTGGTTATAGTGCTTTCCAAATAAGAGTGCCCGCTTCTGATAAACAATAGCCTGCACTGGTTACCGAAGTAAGTGGGCTCTCTAATTTGGAACGTACGATAATGTCTTTCCTGTGCCTTTATCCACTATCGAAAATATGGAAGTTTGTAAATGAGTTTTCCCTTTTTGATGTCTTTAAGCGTCACAGGCAGGTCCAAGCTCGAAAAAAAAAAGACACCACGAATGTTGATAACATCACAATGAGGTCTAGACTGGCTGATGTCTTTCCTGTACCTTTTTCTGCGATCGAATATTATTTTGTCTCAATGAGGAGATCTAAAAAATCATATTTATTTTTTCTGCTTCGCCAGAATATTTTTCTCAGGTCCAACTCTCAATCTATGATGCTCCTCTACAATGTAAACTTTTTTTCATTCATAGGTTTGAACAAAATAATACCGATGTGTAATTTTCGACGCTAATTTTCTCTGTTCCAGGTCAGAAATTATCCCAAGAACCATTCGTTTAAGAAAAAAATTTTGACTTTCTACTTCCGAGCTTTGTATGATTGACTAGGAAACTCGATAATTTGACAATTTGAATTTCTTTATCGGTACCCCATCCCACTATACGTTAATCCAAGTTGCCCCCTCTCCCCCGTTGATGAAGTCAGCCTGATTTTCCGGTATTTCTTTCATTATTTAGAAGGGAGAAATGTTTATGACGTAACGGACATTATTGACGTCACAAAGTTGGCGATGTCAAAGGCAAGTTCGGGTTGATGAAGTCACAAACTAATAACGTTATGAATGGTGTTGACGTTACAAGTTGATGACGTCACAAGTAGATTTGATGTATGATAATGACGTCACAAGGGGTGGTTAATGTCTTTCCTGTGCCTTAATCCAATATCAAACATTCGGAAATTTGTAACTGGGTGTTCCCTCTTTGATGTCTTCAGACGTCACAAGCAGGTCCTAGCTCACAAGAAAATGACGCCACGGACATTGACGACATCACAATGAGGTTTAAGCTGGCTGATGTCTTTGCTATACCTTTATCTGCGATCTAATATTATTTATTGTTTCAATGAGGAGATCTAAAAGATGATCTTTATTTCATTGGCTGAGCCAGAATATTTTTCCAGGTCCAACTCTCAATCTACGATGCTCTTCGCTCACATCGTCATCCAGTGCAATATTATAAACTTCTTCATTTATAGATTCCAATAAAATAATACAGATGTGTAATTTTCGACGCTAATTTTCTCTGTTCTAGGTCAGAAACTATCCCAAAAACCATTCGTTGAATGAGAACGTTGTATCATCTTTTCCTCACAGCAAAGCGCTGGTTTGTGTATTACAGATTCTCTTCAAGATTATATATTTTGTGTAAATACCTTCGTAATGTAGTTTTATCTCGAATTCGTAATTTATATTTTAACTTCTGTGTCTATTTTCAAAATTTTGACTTTTTATTACTTTGAGATTGCTTTGTTGGCGTAGGTGCGAATTTGTGATAAAAATTTCGTGCTCCAATGCATTATGTTATCTTTATTCTGTACGTGGTTTTTTATCATTACAACCCTCGATTAGTATTTCTAGGCAATTCTTTAGGATTGATATATTTACCTAACCGTTCAATCCGAACGAGTGCTTTTGTTTCTAAAATTTTCATGTAATTGAGAGATTGCTTTGATTATTGATTGATTTTATTAAGAATGATTTTTGGAAGATATTTTGAGCCCTTCTTTACTTGTATATTTTGTGTTGATTTAAACGACGAATAAAAAGACTACGGATAAAATTTATTTCAAGATTCTATGACCATGTTCGAGGATGCTCCCATTTAGAAATTGATGATAGAAAATTTTGATCATGTAGCTTTGCATAATACATTAGGATGAGATCTCTGAAATCTTTTAACCATTAAGCTGCATACAAATCACTAGGGAGCTTCGAAAAATATTGACTTCCGAGCTATGTCCAGATCAAGAGAGGGGTCCTAGGATAAGTACCTACGTTGACAGGGAACCTGTTTTATGGGATGGAAAACCAAAGGAAAATGACGGGCGCCGGCGCGGTTCAGCGGACTTGGGACTCGGAAAAAGGCACTGTCTCGCAGAAAGGAGGACCCGGAGAAATTTTGATCCCAGAACTATTGGCGGTAGTAGGGGAATTTGTAGAAATTTCGACCTCTGAGCTGGAGGTGATAGCAGCAGTATTTGGAAGAATTTGCACCAAATTGATTGTTGAAACTGAAACTCTCCAGTGAGAGAGACAAAATGTAGTTGATAAATGAGACCGCACGAGCTTGGAAAAAAGATGTGCTATGAGCTAGGGTACTTTTCCTCCTTGTTGAAGTAGATTCATGGCCTTCATCTACTTCAAAACTCGTTTGGTTGTACTCGTTTCAATCTTTTACCCTTTGTCATCGAATCTTGGAATAATTGATTGACGAGTATCATGAAAGCAGACTTTCTCAAACCTATACCTCGTTCATTTCAAAATTTCGATCCAATTGTATTTCCACAATGATAATGTCAGTCCTAGAAGCAGTTAAAAATTAGTAATTAACAGTTCAAACGTGATCGTTTTTCGTTGAACACTGCACTGTTTCCGCTGGTGTCTGCGCAGCTACCTGAAGCCAACGATACTTACTCAATATGAGTCAAGAACAATGAGCAATCATCATTTCGACCAACCAGATTAATCCTGCTGTCAATCATGCATCCGTAGAACTTTTCAAAGGTAATATTCGAGAGACAATACGTAAAAGAAATCAGTACGTTTTTTTCATCTTGCATCAGAGCAACAGTTGGAACTGAGTTTTCGATTTAATGAATCTCGACTGTTTCTTTTTTTGTCTGCGAGAATGGCATCAAACACTGAAGAGTTGGGCGAAAATTTTATCCTCGATGTTGAAGAAGATTTTCTTAAAGATAAATGCTTCTGCGTAAGATCGTTTTATCGTGCGAGTCGACAACAATTTAAATATTTTTTCTTCGGATTGACGATACTCGTTATTTGTTCTCTTGTTGCTATCGTCCTAATGCTCGATAAAATGGGAATAAAGGAAAGTCTCATTTATGTATTAATCATTTTAGTGACTTTCTTGTATTCAGGTATCAGTTTGTACACGTGGGCTGAATTTGCTGGAAAGGAGGAATATCTGAAAAAATTGAGAAACAGCCCACTGAGAGGAGTAAAAACGCAACCACCGAGGGACCTAGATGAAGAGGAGGACGAAGTATTTTCATTACAAGAGGAGGCAGTTTTACAAGAAAAGAAATCAGCATCTCGAAAAGACAGTTCTGGTGGAGAGGAGCTACTGATTCCAAGTGTTGGTGATGAGGTGGACAAGAATGTGGCACAACACTTGGCGAGTGTTTGTGTTCATCATCCTGCAGTCAGTTCGGGAGAGTCTTCCAGTTCAGCTGAAATATTAGTACGAATTCAAGATTCTGCCGCGAACTCAGAAGGGAGGGAGGGTTCTGATGAAGAATTCCTACAAGCTTTATCAGAAGTGTCTTCAATGAGATCGACAGAAGCTTCTTTCGAAAGCGCAGCAAATAGTGGTGATGAATCTGTAAATGGTACCGCATCAAGTAATTCTCCAGAAAGAGAAAAACGAAGAAGTTCAAGCAAATGAGAGAATTTCTTGGAATTCTGTATTGCAGAATACGTATGCCGTCTCAATTTAACTGTTCATCAGGTACGTGAAATACCTTTTATATGTTTCGGTGCCCGAGCTCTAGAGCAAAAGAAGTAGGACTTGTTCGTTTGAATAGTGAAATTCCTTCCATGTGATCGTTTCCATTCAAGGGTTTGTAAGAAAGAATAGTGGCATCTTGGGTAATAGATACAGTAGATACGACAGCAGTGCAGCGTAGGAATCAAACAGTCCTCCAGAATATAAAAACAAATAAGTTACAAAAAGGTATTTTCAGACACGAAAGTTGTGATAGAGGAATGGAAAACTTTTAAAATTCGTAGTGTGATTATGAGGGAAAGTAATGCTATTGACTCTCGAGGATTGTCTGATTTGGACTTCTCGGTCATGTAAACGTACTGAAACATTGCTTCTTCTGTATTCTTTTTTTTTAAACGATCATTTTTATTCGACCCACCTTTTTAGTTTATCCTCGATGATGATCATAATTGAAACTCTCAGTGGCCCTCAAGGTCGCAGTAGCGTGCTTGGCGGCTAGCGGAGCTGACTGGAGTTCATACTCTGCACTCGCTACAGGTCAAGATACATTCACTAGTTTTAGTTGAACTTGTGTGGAAATTGAAATGAAACTTATTGGGCATGTTTCATGTCTTCACTAAATCTCCTTCCCATTCTTTTCTCCTCTTGTTCTATGACTTCTGATAGGCCATCATTAGGGGGGGGGATGATTTTTAATAAGGAGCTTGTACTGTTGAATTTCCTTCTATGCCGTATGTCGAGTGATGCCCGGTCAAAACAAAAACGTTCCAAGTTTATTATCATAGGCATAAATGGTCCGCGCCCCTCTCCTACCATACACACTACACAGCTCAAAGGTTGGAATTGAAAAAATGTCGATTTTCGACCCTATAAAGTCACTATCTGATGACGTCATAGGTCAGCCCCTCGTCAAGGGATTTGAAAATCTTTTGACCTTTGACCTTACGATGGCAGGATTAAAATGGTCCAAGCTTTCCTCCTATTATGTAGCTCGGAGGTGGGACTGGAATAAATTTCAACTCTCAACCCTGTGACGTCACAGTCAAAACTTTTTCACGTTTCTTGCGATTTAAAGGTGACTTGGAAAATTTCGACTTCCAAACCTGTCACGTCATGATCTGATGATGTACAATTTGGCAAAAATTGTCCGAGCCCTCCCCCCTCCCCCATTTTATATAACTCGAGGGTTGAACTTTAAAAATTTTAACTTGGCAGGAAATTCAAATGAAACTTTTTGGACATGTTTCATGTCTTTACTAAATCTCCCGCACCCCTCGTTTCTTCTCTCATTATCAAACTTCTAAAAATGTACAGTGAACTCGGTCATTATTTGGGGAGGAATGATTTTTAACAGGGAATTGGTCTGGATTTTCCCTTCGCTGTTTGCCGTGTGACGTCCGGCCAAAACAAAAATGGTCCAAGTCCAACATTATTGGCACAAATAGTCCTCATCCTCATCCTTCTATCATACATAGTTCAAAGGTTGGACTTGAAGAAATGTTCACTTTTGACCCCGTGAAATCAAGATCTGATGATGTCATAGGTCAGTAAAACGAATCGGTGGATGATGATATTTCTGGAGGCCTCTTTGTGTCGCCGCGGAGACAAAAGGGAAAAAATCGATGTATGGGACTGTGGAAGTATGTTTTCTCATAATGCTGAACTTGTATTCCTGGGGTGTGAGGGTGACGCTGATGTCGGAGTAACTTATCCTGGAGTTTTCTATTTCTGCCGTGAATTTCACCTTGGGGTCGTGCAAAGGTTCCCAACCTGGGGTTCGCGGACCTCAAAGGGTTTGCAAAGCCGAGCCCGGGCTCCACAGAAGGTCTGATAATAATTTTTATAATTTTTATTTGAGAAAAAAATTGTTCCGGAAGGCGTTATGATATTCTAGGACATTTTTTTTAGCTCAAATCCCCTCCCCTCCCCGTAAATACACCACTGATCAATGCTACTTTAGCATTCCTATAACATGTTTTTGTAGAAGATTCGCAAAAAAAGACCGGAGCATTGGAGGGGTGCGAAATCTTCAAAAGGTTGGGAACCACTGAGGTAGTGGGTGTTGAGTGGCGAGAGGAACTCAACCAAGGAACTCTCTGGGGCGTCCGACAGACATAGAAAGTAATCAACGTACCTGTGTCATGAAGTATAAGGCTCAGTGAGAGGGTTGCCTGCGTCGAAAACCTGCTCTTTCAAAAAATCCATGAAAAGATTTCTCATGAGGCAGCCGAGAATTGTTTAGATGGGGAAATAGAAGCGGGTGAGATATTGACAGCGGGGAGAACAAGATGCAGTTTTAAAATACCTTTTCGGTGCTTCAAAAATCGTGAGACACGTTTCTAGTCGAGCAAAGTGGTATTAATAGCGGACTGGAGAAGAAATGTAGGACTAACGAATAATCTTTTTGACAGTGAAGGCAGGAAAAAGACTCTAGAGCAGCCTGAGAGTAATATAGAGTAATCAGTTAAGAATGTGAGATCCGTGTATGGCCAATGTTTGAGTATAACCAGGGCCTGGAAGTCCTTTAAATGCAAAAGAGTTTTTTGTATGTCTGACTTTTCTAGAATGTGTCCCTCGATTGAAAAATAATCAATTGATAGAGGTGTGAGTAGCCTGAAATAGGTGTTGTCAGTCATTTTCACAAAAGGTGAAGCTTTTAGGACTGCTTAATCGACACCAACATTACATAACGTGATTTCGAGTGTTGATGAAGGTCAGGGTGTGCACTGATGTGCAAGATCTTTTGGGAACTTGGAGAAGAGAAGAAGTCATTGAGGAGACATAGTTTTCATCTGGGGAAAGATCAGAAAAATGAGAAAGGCAGGCATGAATTCGTCCCACATTGAAAATACTATTCGAGTTTATTACCCCATCTATAAAATATGCATAAACTGTTCTATTTGAAGATATTGATCGTGTGATGATACTGGATTCGGGTATCTGTATGAGGTTGAAACGAATACTTGATTGAGATAGGGGCCAATGGAGACGGTAATATGCTTTGAATGTGGGGGTTAGCGATGGAAAGTTTCTTGAGGGAGTGACCTAAGAGGAGGAGGGAGGCATGTCGGGTGGAGGAAGTCAAAAAAGCATTGATTAAGGTTCAAATGTGAATGTGAGTGGACTTGATCTATGAGGCGAGGAATTAATATGAGAAAGGAGGGGGGGATCTTTTGGAAATTTCGAGGCAGGTATGAATCCAACCCAGATTGAAGATTTTATGCGAGGTTATTACCCATCTATAAAATATGCATGAACAGTTCTAGTTGAAGATACTGATCGTGTGATGATACTGGATTCGGGTATCTGTTTGAGGTCGAGACGAATATTTGATTGAGGTAGAGGCCAAGGGAGATGGTAATATGCTTTGAATGTGTAGGAAATAACCAGACGCGACGTATTTTCCCACAAATGTGGGGGTTAGTGAGGAAAAGTTTCTTAAAAGCATGGATGGGCATGATTTAGTTTAAGATTTGAATGTGAGGGGAAAAGAGAAATTTAACGAGGAGCGCAGGGAACTTGATCTATGAGGTGAAGAATTTATATGAAGGGGGGGAAGAGGGGATTTCAGACAGTTTCAACTTTCGACTTCCGAGTTCTGTATGATAGAATAGGAAAATCGGTATTCTGACATTTAGAATTTCTTTACCGGTACTCCACTCCACTATATGCAAATCCAAGTCCCCCCCCCCGCTGTTGATTGAGTAGATCTGGTTTCCCACTATTATTTAAAAGAGAGAAAGGTTGATGGCGTCACGGACGTGTTGATAAAGTCACGAACTAATAACTCTATGGATGGTGTTGACGGTACAAGTTGATGACGTCATTAGTAAATTTGATGGACGATGATGACGTCACAAGGAGGTTTAAACCGGCTATCGTACGATCCAAATAAAAGTGCCCGCTTTTGATAAGCAATAGCCTGCACTGGTTACCGAAGTCAGCGGGCTCTCTAATATGGAACGTACGATAATGTCTTTCCTGTGCCTTTATCCACTATCGAAAATATTATGGAAGTTTGTAAATGAGTTTTCCCTTTTTGATGTCTTTAAGCGTTACAGGCAGGTCCAAGCTCAAAAAAAAAGACACCACGGATGTTGATAACATCACAATGAGGTCTAAACTGGCTGATGTCTTCTCTGTACCTTTTTCTGCGATCGAATATTATATTGTCTCAATGAGGAGATCTAAAAAATGATATTTATTTTTTCGGCTGCGCCAGAATATTTTTCTCAGGTCCAACTCTCAATCTATGATGCTCCTCTACAATGTAAACTTTTTTTCATTCATAGGTTTGAACAAAATAATACAGATGTGTAATTTTCGACGCTACTTTTCTCTGTTCTAGGTCAGAAACTATCCCAAAAACCATTCATTGAAGGAGGACGTTGTATCATCTTTTCCTCATAGCAAAGCGCTGGTTTGTGTAATACAGTTTCTCTCCCAGATCATATATTTTGTGTAAATACCTTCGTAATGTAGTTTTATCTCGAATTCATATATTTTAACTTCCGTGTCTATTTTCAAACTTTTGACTTTTCATTACTTTGAGATTGCTTAGTTGGCGTAGGTGCGAATTTGTGATACAAATTTCGTGATCTTATGCATTATGTAACCTTTATTCTGTAAGTGGTCTTATATCATTACAACCTCGATAAATACTTCTAAGCGATTCTTTAGAGTTTCATCTGAGGTGTGGATTGATATATTTACCTAACCTTTCAACCCGAACGGGTGCTTTTGTTTCTAAAATTTTCATGTAATTCTGAGATTGCTTAGATTATTGATTAATTTCATTAAGAATGATTTTTGAAAGATATTTTGTGCCCTTCTTTACTTGTATATTTCGTGTTGATTTAAACGACGAATAAAAAGATGACGAATAAAATTTATTTCAAGATTCTATGACCATGTTCGAAGATGCTCCCATTTAGAAATTGATTATAGAAAATTTTGATCATGTAGCTTTACATAGTACATTAGGATGAGGTCTCTGGATCCATTAAATCATTATGCTGCATACATATCAGGTGAGAGCTTCGAAAATTCGAAAAGAATTGACTTCCGAGCTACATCCAGATCAAGATGGGAACCTGTTTTTATGGGGCGGTGAACCAAAAGAAAATGACGGGCACCGGCGTCTTTCGGCGGACTTGGGACTCAGAAAAATGCACTGTCTGGCAGAAAGGAGGACCTGGATAAATGTTGATCTCCCAGCTATTGGTGATAGGAGGGGGGGGGGGGAGGGGAGAGATTTTGAGAAATTTCGACCTCCGACCTGTGAGTGATAGCAGGAGTACCTATTTGGAAGAATTTGTGTCACATTGATTGTTGAAACTGAAACTCTCCAGTGAGAGAGACAAAATGTAGTTGATAAATGAGACCGCACGAGCTTGGAAAAAAGATGTGCTATGAGCTAGGGTACTTTTCCTCCTTGTTGAAGTAGATTCATGGCCTTCATCTACTTCAAAACTCGTTTGGTTGTACTCGTTTCAATCTTTTACCCTTTGTCATCGAATCTTGGAATAATTGATTGACGAGTATCATGAAAGCAGACTTTCTCAAACCTATACCTCGTTCATTTCAAAATTTCGATCCAATTGTATTTCCACAATGATAATGTCAGTCCTAGAAGCAGTTACAATTAGTAAATTAAGAGTTCAAACGTGATGTTTTTTCGTTGAACACTGCACTGTTTCCGCTGGTGTCCGCGCAGCGACCTGAATTTACTCAATATGAGTCAACAACTGTGAGCAATCATCATTTCGACTGACCAGATTAATCCTGCTGTCAAACATGAATCTGTAGAACTTTTCAATGATGTATTCGAGAGACAACAAAAGGAATCACTACGTTTTTTTTATCCTAGCGTCAGAGCAACAGTTGGTACCTAGTGAATCTCGACTTTTTCGTTTTTCATCCGCGAAAATGGCATCAAACATTGAAGAGTCAGGCGAAAATTTTATCCTCAATATTGAAGAAGATTTTCTTAGAAATAAATGCTTTTGCGTAAGATGGTTTTATCGTGCGAGTCGACGACAATTTAAATGTTTTCACTTCGTTTTGACGATACTCGTTATTTGTTCTCTTGTTGCTATCGTATTAATACTCGATAAAATGGGAATAAAGGAAAGTCTCATTTATGTATTAATCATTTTAGTGACTGTATTGTATTCAGCCATCAGTTTGAACGCGTGGGCTGAATTTCAAGAAAAGGAAGAATATTTGAAGAATTTGAGAAACAACCCATTGAGGGGAGCAAAAATGCAACCACCGCTGGATCCAATTGAAGAGGTCGACGAAGTAATATCGTTACTAGAAGAGGCAAATTTACCAGAAAATAATTCAACAGCGCGAGAAGACAGTACTTCTCCACTGGAAGGTGGAGAGGAGCTACTGATTCCAATTGTTGGTGACGGAGTAGGCAAGAATGTGGGACACTTAGCGAGTGTTTGTGTTCATAAACCTCCTATCAGTTCAGGAGAGTCTTCCAGTTCAGCTGAAATATCAGGACGAGTGAAAGACTCTGCGGCGAACTCAGAAAGGCGGGACGGTTCTTATGAAGAAGTCCTAGAAGCTTTATTAGAAGCGTCTTCGACTGAAGCTTCATTCGAAAACGCAGCGTATAGTGGTGATGAGCCTTTAATTGGTACCGCATCAAGTAATTCTCCAGAAAGAAAAAAGCAAAGAAATTCCAGCGAATGAGAGAATTTCTTGGAATTTTGTGTTGCAGAATACGTATGCCGTCTGAATTCAACTGGTCATCAGGTACGTGAAATGTTTTTTATATGTTTCGGTGCTCGTGCTTTAAAGCAACAGAAATAGGACTTTTTCGTTTGAATAGTGAAATCCGCTCCATGTGATCGTTCCCGTTCAAGGATTTGTGAGAGGGAATAGTGGCATATACAGTCGAGTAAGTCATGACAACAATTCGGTGCAGGAATTGGACAGTCCTCGAGAATCAAGAGAAAAATAAGTTGCAAAAAGGTATTTTCAGAAATGAAAGTCGTGATAGAGGAATAAACCACTTTTAAAAGCCGTAGTGTGATTAAGATGGAAAGTAATGCTATTGAGTCTGGAGGATTGTCTGATTTGGACTTCTCTGTCAAGTAAACGGACTGAGTCATTGCTACTTCTGTATTCTTTTTTTTTTTTTTTTACGAGAATTTCCATTGTACTCACCTTTTTAGTTTAGCCTTGATGATGATCACGATTGAAAATCTCAGTGGCCCTCAAGGTCGCCGTAGCGTGCTTGGGGGCTAGCGGGGCTGACTTGAGCTCGTGCTCCGCAATCGCTACAGGTTCAGATGCATTCACTAGTTTAAGTTGAACTTGTTTGGAAATTGAAATGAAACTTGTTGGACATGTTTCATGTCTTTACTAAATCTCCCTCCCCAAACTCTTCTCCTCTTGTTGTAACAACTGATAGGCCATTAGTACGGGGAGGAATGATTTTTAATGGGGAGCCTGTACTTGTGGATTTCCCTCTATGCTGTCTGGTCAAAACAAAAATATTCCAAGTCCAACATCATTGGTACAAATGGTCCGAGTCCCCCTCCTATCATACATACACTTAGCTCAAATGATGGAATTAGAAAAATTTAGTATTTCGACCCCATAAAGTCACTACCTGATGACGTCATAGGTCAGTCAAATATTTTCAAATCCCTTGTCAATGAATTTGGAAAACTTTTGCCTTTCGATCCTATGACGTCAGGATCAAAATCATCCAAGTTCCCCTCCTATTATGTAGCTCAAAGGTGGGACTGGAAGAAATTTCAACATTCAACCCTGTGACGTCACAGTCAAAATTTTTTCAAGTTTCTTGCGATTCAAAGATGACTTGGAAAATTTCTACTTCCAAACCTGTCACGTCATGATCTGATGACGTATAATTTTGCAAAAATTGTCCAAGCCCTCTCCCCCCCCCCACTTTTCATATAGCTGAAAGTTTTAATTTGAAAAAATTTGAACTAGGCAGGAAATTGAAATGAAACTTTATGGACATGTTGCATGTCTTCACTAAATTTCCCTCATCACTCTTTTCTCCTCTCATTATCAAATTTACAGGGAGCTCGGCCATTAGTTGGGGGGAATAGTTTTTGATAGGGAATCTGTCTGTATGTTCCCTTCGCCGTTTGCCGTGTGATGTCCGGCCAAAACAACAATTGTCCAAGTCCAAAATCATTAGCACAAATAGTCCTCCTCCTCCTCCTTCTATCATACATAGCTCAAAGATTGGACTTTGAGAGATGTTGACTTTCGACCCCGTGAAATGAAGATTTGATGACGTCATAGGTCAGTAAAATGTTTCGACGTCCCTGGCGAGTCGGTGGATCGTGATATTTTTCGAGGCCTCTTTCAGTTTTAGATTTGAATGTGAGGGGAAAGGAGAAAACGGCAGATTTAACGAGGAGCGCAGGAAACTTGATCTATGAGGCGATGAATTTACATGAGAATGGGAAAGAGGGGCTATTTCAGAACCTTCGGCTTCTCTAACGGAGTTGAATGAGGGGAGGCGGGGAACCTGTTGTATGAGTCTTATGGTGTTTGAAATATTGTATATCTGGCTCATTGAAGGGGTAGGCCAATTGGTGAATGGAGTATTGCATATCTAGTCACTTGAAGGAGCTATTTTGATCGGGCTATCATTTCTTCCAGATCTACGGATTCTCAATACACGAAAAATTGGGATTTTTCTACAGATTTTACATAAAATGCGGATTTCTTGGGCTTGAGAGAAAAGTATCGCAGTCACTTGTATGAGAAATACTTTTCTTCGGGTCATTACAGGCTACCGGTAATACTGCTTCTCTGTAACATTGAGTCGTTCAAGGGAAAATTTCCTCAGTTAAAAGTATGAGAGGTACCATTCTTATGATCGTTATTGAGAAATCATTCATCAACATAGAATATACTGGATTTGAACTGGGCTTGGCCTCCTCCGTGTATTATACTAGCTTCTTACTAGTATATATGATAGGAAACGTAGCTATTGGATAGGGGTTCAGAAAAAGGAGGGGGAAGTCGGAAAGAATATGGATGATGATGACGTCACAAGGAGGTTAATGTCTTTCCTGTGTCTTTATCCGATATAGAATATTCGGCAGTTTGTAACTTGGTTTCCCCTTTTTGATGTCTTTAGACGTCACAGGCAGGTCCAAGCTTGCAAAAAAATGACGTCACGGATGTGGATGACATCACAATGAGGTTAAGGCTGGCTGATGTCTTCGCTTTATCTTTATCTACGATCGAATATTATTTTGTCTCCATGAGGAGATCTGAAAAATGATACTTATTCATTTGGCTGCGTCAGAATATTTTTCCAGGTCCATCTCTCAATCTGAGATGCCCCTCACTCCCATCGTCATCCAGTACAATGTAAACCTTTTTATTGGAGACAGGGCCGTGCCGAGGCGTGGGCGAACTTGGCGACTTCCTAGGGCGTCAAGAACAAGGGGGCGTTAAACGATAATACCTCTTCCGATTTTTTTTCTCGAATTTTGAAATCATATTCATGTAATACGAGTAGGAAGTTACAAAAGGGAACAGGCAGAATAGCTTCTTTTTTTTTTTTGCCCAGGGTGACAAAAGGTCTAAGCACGGCTCTGATTGAAGGTTTGAACAAAATGATACAAATATGTAATTTTCGACGCTAATTTTCTCTGTTCTAGGTCAGAAACTATCCCAACAAACCATTCGTTGAAGGAGGACGTTGAATCATCTTTTCTTCACAACAAAGCGCTGGTTTGTGTAATCCAGATTCTCTCTTAAATTATTTTGTGTAAATACCTTCGTAATGTAGTTTTATCTCGAATTCGTGATTTATATGTCAACTTCTGTGTCTATTTTCAAAATTTTGACTTCACCATTACTTTGAGATTGCTTAGTTGGCGTAGGTGCAAATTTGTGATTCAAATTTCGTGCTCAAATGCATTATGTAATCTTTATTCTGTAAGTGTTCTTATAACATTAAAACTCTCGATCTATATTTCTAGGCGATTCTTTAGATTTTTATCTGAGGTGTGGATTCATATATTTCCCTAACCGTCTTTCGTTTCTAGGATTTTCATGTAATTGAGAGATTGCTTTGATTATTGATTTATGTGAAAGATATTTTGTGCCCTTCTTTACTTGTATATTTTGTGTTGATTTAAATGACGAATAAAAAGATTACGAATAAAATTAATTTTAAGATTCTATGACCATGTTCGATGAAGTTTCTCATGTCTCAGTATAATAATTAGCCTACATTTAACTGTGTGAAAGAGAATGGACGAACTTGAGAAAATTTGGATCATCTAATTTTACATAATACTTCAGAAGAGGGTCTCTGGAACATTTCAATTATTTAGCTGCGCACATATTGGGAGGGAGCTGCGTACTATGTTGACAATAGAGCTACGTCTAGATCAAGATAGGGACCTAAAAGAAGTACCTATGTTATCAGGAGACCTGTTTATGGGGCGGTAAATCAAAGAAAAATAATCGGTGAACTCGGGAGTCATAAAAAGCACTGTCTGACAGAAAGTGAGACCTGGATAAATTTTGAGTTCCGAGCTACAGGTGATAGGAGGGGAATTTGGAAGAATGAGGAAGGGGGAATTGGAGACTGTCCTGTTTTATGGGGAGGTAAATCGAAGAAAAATGACGGGCACTGGACGCCATCTGTAAGACTTGGGACTCAAAAATTGGAACTGTGTGGCAGAAAGTGAGAATTGGAAAATTTTTGATCTTTGAGTTGAAAATTTCGACCTTCAAGCTAGAGATGATAGCGGAGATTTTCTTCTTCAGAGAGAAGGGGGGGGGTATATCGAGGGAAAATGACGGTTGCTGAGCGCCGTCTGAAAGACATGGGCCTCAGAAAGAGTCGCTGACTGGCAGAAAGTGGGACTTGGAAAAATTTCGACCTCCGAGGGCGAAATTTCGTTCCTCGAGCTGAAGATGATAAGAAAGAGGCTTCAAAAAATTTCGAAGAGGGAATAGGAGAAATTCTTGTATTATGGGGGTGTGAATCAAGGAAAAATGATGGACGCTGGGAGCCGTCTAGAATACTTAGGACTCAGAAAAAGACCCTGTCTGGCAGAAAATGGGAATTGGAAAAATTTCGTAGTTCCAACTGTAGGTGAAAGGCGTAGGGCTTAGCAAAATTTGGACCTTCAAGTTATAGATGATGGGGGAGGAGAGGCCTTGAAAATTTTGAAAGGCGAATTGGAAAAATTCCTGTTCCATGAGAGGGGGGGGGAGAGCATAAATGTCTGTAAGATTTGGGGCTCAGAAAAAGTCACTGTATGGCAGAAAGTTGGAGTTGGATAAATGTTGACCTCTGTGCTAAATGTTTTGACCCTCAAATTGATAAGAGAGGCACTTGGAGAAATTTCGAAGGAGGAATTGGAGAAAGTCCTGTTTTATGGGGGCATGAATGGTGCAAAGCTGATGGAGGCTGATGGGCACCGTCTAGAAAACTTGGGACTCAGAAAAAGGCACTGTCGGGCAGAAAGTGGGACTTGGATAAATTTCGACCTCTGAGCTAAATGTTTTGACCCTCAAGGTGATAAGAGAAAGACTTGGAGAAATATCGAAGGAGGAATTGGATAAATTCCTATTTTATGGAGGTGTAAATCGAAGAAAAATGATGGGCGATGGGCGCCGTCTAGAATAATTGGGACTCAGAGAAAGACACTATCTGGCAGAAAGTGGGAATTGAAAAATTTCCGACCTCCCGAGTTATTGGTGAAAGAAGTGGGACTTGAGAAAATTCAGAGCTCCAAGCTATGGATGATACAAAGAGGACTTGAAAAAATTTCGAAAAGGAGTTGGAGGAATTTTTGTTTCATGGTGGGAGGGAAGATCGAGCGAAGATGACGGGCGCTGGGCGCCGTCCGTATTTGGGCCCCAGAGAAAGTCACTGTCTGGCAGAAAGTGGGACTTCGAGAAATCTCATCTCCGAGCTACAGGCGGTAGAAGGGGAACTTGAAAAAATTTTGCCCCTCAGCTATAGATGATAGGAGGTGGACTTGAAAAACTTTCGAAGGGGAAATTGGAGATCTTCCTGTTTTATATGAAGGGGGAGGGGGGTAAATCTAGGAAAGATGACGGGTGCCCGGCTCAATAAAACAGGTTCCCTATTGGCCTCAATTGACAACGTTAGTGAAATGGTGGGCTGCGAGTTTTTTTGGTCGAGGTACCTATATGAGAAAGACAGAGGATTCGGAATAATGTCGAGAATGTGTCCAGCTGATGAGTACTGAAAGATACGAACCCGCAGCCGCGTCCGTGTTTGTTGAGATTCGTAGATAGCCTTCCGAGCAATATATAAGTGGAAAAGTGCTTACAGAAATACCGAAGAGCGAGCTATACTCAAGGAGCTCAGGAAAAAGCCTATAAAAAATGCAAACTTTGAAACAATCTTGATCATTGTGTCACATCGTGAAGAGAAGAAGATGCAAATAGGATAGGAAGAAAATTTACTTTGGAACTTCGACTTTTAGTGTTGAAGGAAAGGAGTCAGGAGTATAGTAGAGGCAGTTGCCATTGTTTCATAAAAGCATTGCATCGTCAATTTCAGTCATAATAAGCAATTGCCAGGTTCAAACTTGATCTTCTCGTCCAAGACCGCTTCCACGTAACATCCTTTATCTCCTAGTCTTTGCACAGCCAATGATTAATAATCAGAACGTATGAACAGTACCTTGACTAACAAGATTATTCCTGCTGCTGAACTTGCATCGGTAGAGTTTTTCAGAAGAATACATAATATCAGTTCGGTTTTGCCACGCGAGCAACTGTTGGTAACTAGTTTTCGATTGAGTGTCGCTTGACTTTTTCGTTTTCTATCCGCAAAATGTCTTCAGACGTACGAGAATTTCGTGAAAATCCTGACGTCGATCCTGTCGATCCTGTCGATCCCGTCGATTTTGTAGCAGATTTCTTAAAAAACAAATCCTTCTGTGTCAGATGGTATTACCGCACGGATAGAAAAATACTTGGGTTTTTGTACGTCGTAATTGCGGGACTTTTTCTTACATGTATTGGTATTGTCGCAGCGAAGGCGATTTCCAACAAAACAGATGAATATCTTATTTTGGTACCACTACTTCTAGTGACAATCACATGTCTACCTTTAAGTTATTATGTGGCGGAAAGTTTGAGCGACAAACATGAGTTCATGAAAAGCTTGAGGGGTGGACATGAACCACGACGACGGAGGTGCAGATCTTCGGAAAAAAAGCGCAGCGATGAAGATTTACTAAAACTGAAGGACCGAACAGGGCGAGAAGATAGTACTTCTATATCAAAGGGCGGAGAGAACCTGAATATTCCAGTTGTAGAAGAGGGAATTGAAGGAATGTCGTCTGCGAATGTTCAAGTCCATAAAACACCAACTTGTTCACCAGGATCTTCCGATTCTCCTGAAATCGAAGGACAAGCAGAGGAGACGGCGGCGAGTTCGAAAAAGCAAGACCGTTCTGATGAAAAAGCGCTGCTGGAAGAGTCTGCAATACAATCGGTTAAAGCTTCCTCCGAAGTGAAGCTTCCGAGAAGGAATATATTTTACTCCTGGAAGACTTAGTGAATTAAACCGTTCATCAGGTACGTGAAAATGATTATTATAATCTTGGTATAGGAAAGAATGATATTGAAGTAAAATTTAATTAGTTAAAGGTATTGTAGGGTACCACAAATGGTTTCGTGGTTTTTCTGAATTCTTGAGTGAGGAAGAAGGGTATGTGTGTTGAAGGAAGAAGAGGTAAGAGTTGTGAACAAAATAAAAATTGGTCAACTGTTGAATTGTTTTTCTGGCATTAGGGTCAGTTACGTGAACAGTGCAATTTTTGGGTAGCCTGTTCGTAGGTACGAGGAAAAATGACTTATTCTCGTCTAGGGTTTGATGGCCTAGGGACGGGAATTTCGACGGGAACCGGTTCTATGGGGGTGATTTCGAGAAATTTGCCGAGCGCTGTGTGATGTCCAACCGAAACAAAAATGATTGAAATCCCCCTTCTGATTATAGATCAAATTTGACCAGAAAATATATGATAGGAGAGGGACTTGGAAAAATTCGGACTTCTAAGCTGTATACGATAGAAGGGAGAATGCCTCGGAGATGAAAATCGTGGATCATTTTGGATAATGTGCCATGGGCTTCATAGAACAAAAATGATCCAAGTCCAGCATTATTGAGAAAAGTAGTTCTATCAGAGATAGCTCAAATTGGATCTGGAAAATTTTATTGTGTTCGAGGATTTCTGTGGAATCCAGACGTATTTTAGGTTGAGGGAGAATTTAAGTGGAAAAGGTTGAATTTATGGTTTGTAGGGGATCTGCTTTGAACGGTTTATCAAGAAGGCGATTGAACTGGAGGCGAACATGTTTGTTGAGGGGATTGTTGTTCCAAGGGAGAAAGATTTGTTTATAAATATGGATTTCGCAGAAATTGAGAGACAGAGGACAAAAGGTTGAAGGTCAGGATGAGTCTACAATAGAAGAGAAGAGGTTCTGAGTCCTATGCGCATAGGCTAAGATTGAGGCTATTACAATACACTCCCAGGGCAGTATCTAAGAGATATTGGCTTGAAATATTTCAAAGTAGACTTATACTGGACTAAGGAGGGGGGGGGCGAACGTGCGAAGCGAGTGAGCTCTCGAAAGGTACTAGCTTAAAATATTCTGAAGTAGGCTCCTACTAACCCAAGGAGAGGGTGAACGAGCGGAGTGCTAAACTCGAATTATACTACACCAAGGAGAGGAGCAAACGAGCGGAGTGAATGAGCTCCCCAAAAGCTATTAGCTTGAAATATTTCGAAGTAGACTTATACTAGACCAAGGAGGACGAACGGAGCGAGTAAGCATTTCTTAGTAAGGGTGAGGTTCGAATATTTTGTTGGTGGAGTGATTCAACTGGAGAGGAAAGTCGGCAAAGGATTGTCAAACTAGGACCTCCTAATCCAATACATAATATGGCTTGGATCGAGAGGAACAAGAAATTGTAGCTGGATACGAGCTATGAGCCTGTGTAAGGGGAACGGAGTTTCAACCCCTAATGTAACGTATGAGATACTAAGACAAACTCCCTGATAGGAGATTCTCATTATTTCATGAAGGAAAGTTTGGAACAGCATGTTACTCATTTCACTATTTAATATGACTGTTCCAGGTCAGAAATATCGATCAAATGCTATCACTTACTCATAGCGCGCGGATTCGTGTACTACGGATTTTCTATCACATAATATATTATTTTGTAAATATCTTCTCCACGTTTTTAATCTTAAATTTGTGATTTATTTGTGTCTATTTCATAAAATTTCGACTTCTTTATTTCTTGATCAGGACTGCATTTTCTTAGATGCGAATTTGTGATCTACTTACGTATGTGATTCGCTTTCCAATGTTTTGTTGTAAATTCTGTGAATGGCTTTGTATGATTACAATCTCGATGAAATACTTTTAGGCAATTCCTAAAATTTTCATCATGAGATTTAAATTAATATATAATTATTAACCTGGTCGCACAATCCGAACGGGTGCTTTGATTTGAGGGAGATTGCATTGATTATAATTTTTGAAAGACATTTTGTGCCCCTGTTTATTGTAGGTAGTATAATAAGAATTTGTGTTAATTTAAATGGTGAATGAGGAGATTACGAATAAAAATGATTTAAAGATTCTAGATACATTGTTCAAACTTATTTCAACCTAATATTTAGAAATTTATGAGAAATTTATCTAGTCCCAATGTAATGATTATGAAGTTTGATCTTCTAAGTAGATGTAGAAGGACAATAGTGATCTGCAAACTAGGTAAGTTCGAAACGACTTTCATCATTGGGCTGTATATCAAGGGGGGCAATATTCTAAAATTTCTGAGTATACACTCGGCCAATTATAGCAATGTGAGGAAGGGGGACACTTTGTGAAAGTTTATGTAGGTTGAGGCTAACTAAGAAAATGGGAACCAGCGAGCTATCGACTTCAACCAATCGTCGAAATCGAAATTCTTCTATAAAATATTAAGTTCTCTGCACGCCTTGATCAACGCATTTCAATCCGTGACAGAACCTGAAGGGAGCGAGAGGAATGTGCAGCTTGTTTTTTGATTCTGGAATTTGTGTAACGTTTCCGCTGCAAAAACTCATCATTTGTCGAAATGTGGTCCTATCTCTAATTTTGAGCTTTCTTCGCAGTTGAGTGTTGGAAAAATTGGTTTCGATTTCTAAAGCACTAAAAACACAATTCGCTGTCATTCTTATGTCTCACCTACTTCTAGATTCCCACCTTAAGAAACATTTTCATAAAAAAAGTACAACTTACTAATAAATCAGCTGGCTTTTCGATCTGTTCAGATCATAATTGAGGCAAAACACCAAGGGGGCACGAGAGATGACAGGAGGAAAGAAAATCAATCCATCCCAGTCAGGGATCACCAGACTAGTAAGGAGGCTCAGGTAAAAATTGAAGAACGATGGATAAAGTGGAACTTACATAATTTCGGGCTGCTTTTGGATTTGAAAGAATTTCGACTTTACAAGCTCCAAGGATATTGAATACTTGCCCTAATCTTCATCAGCTAACAGTGCCAGTGTGGGTCAGTAAAAGGAATCATTTTTGAATGATACATATTAAATTGTAGCTCAATGTTGGCAGAAGAATGGATTTAGAAGTATGAATGGAAGCAGCTTTTTTAGAACTGACAAGAAATATCTAAATTTGAACGTCAGCATTGCATTGTCAATTTCATAAGTAGTGAGCAACACCGAAACCTCTAAACAAACCCAAACGTCCGTGCTAATTCCTCTCATCTATTTTCTTATTATGTCATACCGCCGGGCTCATAATGATGCAGTTTTAAAGCTCGTTCGAAAAAAAAAAAATCAAAATTATTCATAATACAAATTGCCAACTTCAAACATGATCTGCTCCTTAAAGGCCGTTTCCACGTAACAGCCGTTCATCCCGCAATGCTTCGCTATCTTTAGTCAAGGATCAATAGTCAACACTATCTTGAACATTATCTCGATCGACTAGTTTACTCTTGCTAATAATCATACATCCGCAAGGTTTCTCCGAAGTATAGATTGGAATCAGTTTGCTTTTGCCCTGCAAGCAACGGCTTCTAACTTGTTTTTGACTTAGCATAGTTCAACTCCTTCGTATTCTATCCGCGAAATGTCATTCATCGGTGAACAACTTCGCGACAATTTTACAGTCGATCCTGTAGAAGTTTTTTTAAAAGACAAAAACTTATGCATCAAATTGTATTATCGAACAAGCTCATGGCAAATAATGATTATTTGGCTGGGATTGGTCACACTTTCCTTTTTTTTTTCCAGTCTTTTTGTAGTAGCCTTCTTTCGCGAGACAGGGAATAATCAATATCTGATTAAGGGATCACTTTTTCTGCTGTTCTTGGTACATTCACTCTTCATTATACATGGGGGGATTAAAATTAGAAACACAGAGGATTTTATGGACAACTTGAGGAGTAGAGCATTCCGAGGATATCAGCGACCACGAAGGCCGAGTAGGTTGAACGGAGAAGACGGAGGAATACGAACAGATACAGATTTACGAGAACCACCTGCGCGAAGCGACAGTACTTCTCCACTAAGAAGTGGAGAGCAAGTGCTAATTCCAGTTGTAGGTGAGGCAGAGAACAGCAATGAAGGAATTCAGGGTGCGAGTAATCAAGTCCATGAACCACCAGAAAGTTCAACAGAATCTCCCGCTTTTCCTGAAATCATAGGACAAGTACAGGAGGCTTTGGTGAGCTCGAAAAAGCAAGATAGTTCGGAAGAGTCTGCGGTGAAATCGATTGAAGTTCCCGTCGTAGACACCCTTCCGAGAGATACAAAGTCGTTGGCGACAGATAACGATGATGGATCTGTGAATTATTATTCTCATCCTGAAGAAGAAGCCATTGCGAATCAATGAATTTCTTGGTATTTTGGGCGAAATACGCGCTGTGATCGTAGCTGTTTATCAGGTACGTGAAAATCATTTTTATATTTTGCACAACAAATACAGGAGTGGTCACTAAATAACACACATGAACTGAACAAATTTCAAATTTTTTTTTAATGAACATGAACTATCTAAGACCTTTTTGAAAGTATTTCTTCAGGTGAACACGATGCCGTTGACCGTTTTCATCTAGATTCTAGTGCGTCGGAGTCCCGAGTAATTTGCGTTCAAAAATTCTAAAATTGCCGAAAACTTTGTGGTGTTTCAAGCGTTACAGCTCAGGCTCATTGAAGAGGCGGTTTTGAAGCGTTGGATATCTGGCTCATTGAGGGGGCGACGCCAATTGGTGTATGATGCATTACATATCTAGTTACTTGAAGGAGCTGTGTTAATCAGGCTGTATACAATGACCTTCAAGCTCTACTTATGGTGGGAGGGGGACCTGAAAAACAACAATAGAACAAGTTCCTTGTTAACAAACGACTCATTTGTTTATAGCTTGGAGGTCGAAATTTTTCAAAGTTTCACTTTCCACCCGACAGTGCCTTTTTCTGATTCCCAAGTCTCGCGCGGTGCCCATCGCTTTTCTTTGATTTACCCTCTCACCCCTCTGTAAAACAGGTTAGCTGTTAAAATGGGAGCACTATCCAGCGCCTTCTATTATCTAGGACCGGATCGCGAGGGAGTGAAGGAGCAAGTGAAATCAAAGCATTATAGAGTAATCTTCCTTTGAACCATGAGGTCGATGTCTAAATTGATCTTATGTTCTACATGCAAGTGCTCTACTGTCCACAGCTTTTAACAGGGAACCTGTTTTATCAGAGGTCTTTTTAGAATAAGTGTCCGGCGTCCAGCGTCCAGCGTCCACGAGGCACTTTCCTTACCTAATTATGACCTTGGGACTTGGAAAATTTTTGAGCTCCCTCTCCTATCATCTATAGCTAAAAGATTCTAGTTATAGTAGTATGAAGCTAGTATAATAAAGGAGGATTTCTAGCTTATATTAAAGATAATACTCGCTTGAAAAAGGTCTCAATGAGACCGAAACGTCGCGTTCATCTATTATACTAAAAACCGTATTACTGTGCACTCCCTTGCGACTCATGCCCGTTGCCTGATTTTGTAAACAATTAGCTAAAAAATAGCTAAAAAATTATTTAATTTTGCTAGGTAAAATACGCGAGTTGTAACGTTTTCTTCGCCGCTCTTCAATCTCGATACCCATCTTCCGAAAAAATAGCTGAAAAATAGCTATAATGTCTTATCAGTTTTAAGAATGCGTTTTTCTTTCGTATTCAATAAAAAATCGCTACCGCAATCTTCAAATGCCTGGCAAATGATTTTTTTTGTTGTTCAAGAATTGTGAAATTTAGGCTAAAGTTAGGTATATTGATTGATGTTCCCTAGAACGCAACTGTAAAAGCGTTCCCGTTTCCTCACCGCGATTCATACCTAATTTACCCGATACAATTTAGCTAAAATATAGCTAGAACCAAATAAACCAAATATTACGTGTACTCTATTACTATATATGCCAAATTTACACGTATCGTATCACTGTATTTATATTGGTGGAATTAAATTACTTAGCAATTCATAAGAAGTAATCCCACACCGTAATTGCGACCCTTCATGCCTCAGCACGGAGATACCTTATAACAATTTGGCTAAAACTGAATATTTTGTATTTTTGCTACGAACAATTGAAGAAAAATTCTTTTCTATGAAGTATTTTCTTATCTATTGGATCCTTAAGGCGCTAGAAGTATTCTCGCTCAATGTAAACAAACATTGTGGAAGGGATGTTCCCAGAAAAATGAAGTGGAATTTACACGTACGTAGATACCACTTCATTTTCATTTTCTCAGATGGGAACATCCTGCGATGTTTGTTTACATTGAGCGAGAATACCTCTAGCGCCTTAGGAGCTTGAGAATCAATAGAATTTATACCTATCCAGAGATAGTTACTGGAGGATTTTATAAGAAATAGGTAAAATCAAAATAGAAAGACAAAAAAAAATAAATAATACAAAAAAAAATAATAATACAAACCGTTACTAAAAATAGGCTACCTGCGTGCTTTAAAAATAAGAATAAGAAATGGAGTGAGAAGCAAAGAATAAGATCATGAAGTAGGGAAGATAATCGAAAGGAGGAGTCGAGACAGGTGGAGAGGCTTCAATTTTTAGTCTGGAGACAAAGACCGGATAAGTACAAATTAATTGAAGTAATTGAGTAAGGCAAGTAGTTGAAAGGGTTAGAAACTGTTTGGGAGTAATTACACAAGGCAGGGGATATGACTTAGGTTACATTGTAGGAAGTATTCTTAATTTTGGAAAGCAGGATATGAAAAAAGGTGATAAGGTTGTCAGATTATCTGCCTAATGATTAGATTTACACAACGGTGAGACTCAGGAAAAGATGAGAATGGGTGAGTTGGGAATGATCAAGAAATATAATTAGGAAAAATAGGGGGTGCGATTCTGCAGGGATGTGGATTGAATGAAGATTGTAATGAAACTTTTGGTCAGATTTCCATTATTAAACTAAAAAGAGTTCCATTGAAAATTGTAAAAAACAATGGCTTTCTTAACGAAGTTAAAAATGGAATTCACAGATCTTCTTCTATGGGACGGATTGGTTTTGATTCGAGTTCCAGAAGACTGAACCATCAAAGAAGTCGGACTCAAAATTTTAAAAATTGAGCCAACTATTGCAGGAGAGACTTGGAAAAATTTAGATATTCGAGGTATATATGATTCCTAGGGAGGCGAGGAAAATTTTCAACCACCAAGAAGATGTATTGAAAACATTCCAAATATCAAGCATCTAGCTGTATATGACAGGAGAGGAAATTGCGGAAAATATATGAACATCAGAGGAGTTGTAATTGGAAAAATGTTGTGTCGAATTGATGCGAGATTGAGGTATATCTATAATTATGATGAGAGGGTAGATTAGAAAACTTTTCAGCTTTCAAGCTATGTACATATGATACGAGTAGAACATAGAAAAATTTGGACTTCCGAGTTATATAATTATGATTTGGATAAATTTCAACCATCATTTTTGATAGATGATGAGACGCCAAAATTTTCAAAAATCCTCCCTCCCACCTCCCCATAGAATAGGTTTCCTATTAAACCTTAATTTAAATTAGGTAGTTGACAAGATTACAGGCTAGGAAAGAGATTTATAGAAATCAGGACTCGACGTCAAGAATAACTGTTAGTTGTAGATGAATGAACCCTAAGGAATAAATTGAAGGAAGTTTGTTCCAATTGAGCTAGATAAAGGAAGGGATTTTCAAAATCTGAACGCAATCAACTCGAGAACAGAAGGAGGAATTAGTTGGTTTGTATGAAAGAAAGAGAGATCATAGAACTAATCATGCGTAGAGATTGAAAAAACAGTAATAACCTACAAAAGTAAACCTATAACAAATACTAAATTTCAAAAACAATCTTAATCTAGAGAAAAGGAGAAAGAAGGAGGGGGGGGGGGGAGAAAATGAATCAAATTGAAACAATTTTCTTCTCTTAATTTGCAGATTAGAGAAGGACGACATCTAGAATTAATTACCATGTATGAATAATTAGAGGAGATAGATGCAGAAGACTGAAGAAGAAGGAGAGGATGAGAGGGAGAAATGGAAGAGCATGATACTGACAAGGTGAATCACTGAAGAGAACAAGTTGGAAGACTCGGAGAACGACAAAGAAAAGTAAAAATAAGATTGTATGGAGGAATAAGAGAGAAAGGGTGTAAAATGAAGAAAATATGAGAAATTCTGGAAAGATAGGGGGTGCGATTCTGCAGGGATGTGGATTGAATCGAGATTGTAATGAAGCGTTTGGTCAGATTTCTATAATTCAACCAAGATAAGTTTAATAGAAGATTTTAAAAAACAATGGCTCTCTTGACAAAGTTGAACAAATAATTCACAGATACTTCTCCATCGGACAGATTGCTTTCAATATTGAGAATTGTATTCAAAATTGGAGTCCCGAAAAGTTCACTCATTAAAAGTTTTGGATTCAATAAAATTTCAAAAATTGAGCTAAATATGATCGGAGGGACTTGAAAATTTTAGACTTCTGAGCTATGTATGAAAGAAGGGTGTTAAAAAATTTAAATGAACCATGAAAAGAAAAAAAACTGAAAATTTTGTGCATGGAGCCATACTATTATGACGAGAGGGTAACTGTGGAACTTTCAAGCTATATAGGGTGAGAGAGGGAAATTTTAACTTTTGAGATAATATGACAGGAGGAGGACTTGGAAAACTTCAACCATCATTCTGGGCAAATGGCGAGAGTCCTTACCCTCATAGAACAAGTTCCTCATTGAATCCTAATTTAAATTAGGTAGTTGATACATAACATAAACTGGGAGGATCTAACATCATCAGGATTCAATGGAATGATCCCTATAGAATAGCGAATTACAGAAATCAGGACTCAATGTCAAGAATAACTGTTAGTTGGAGATAAGTGAACCCCAAAGAATATATGGAAGGCCTTGAGAAAGTTTGTTTCAAGTGATCTACATGGAGGAAAAAAATTTTGAAAACTAGGACACAATCAAGTCGAGATCAAAGAAAGAAGTTGGTTTATTTGCATGTAAAAAAGATAAATCATAAAACTAATTGTGGCTTGAGATTTAAGAGAGGAATGCCATTAAGAGCACTGTTAACCTCTAACAAAAACAAGATTTCAAAGACAACCTTATGTCGAGAAAAACAGAAAGAGAAAGGGGGAAATGAATCGACTAATCTTAGAATCAAAACGTTTTTCTTCCATTTTGAATTGCAGATCAGAGAAGGAAGACGGTGCACAGAATTAATTATTACCATTATAAATAGTAAGAGGAGATGAGTTAGAAGATTAGAGAAGAGGGAGAGGAAGAGAGGGAGAAATGGAAGAGCATGATACTGACAAAGAGAACAACTGAAGAGAACAACTCGGAAGACATGTAGAACGACAAAGAAAACTATTGTATGGAAGAACAAGAGAGAAAGAGTGTAAAATTGAAGAAAATTGATAAAGAAAAAAAAACTTGAAAAAAACTCATCAGATTGTACGAGTATGATGAGATAAAAAACACAAAAACAAATAACTGGAAAAAAAAAGTGTGAATCCTGAATAAGATTGAACCCCAGAATTAAATTACTCTCTTTGTCTCATATAGCCTACCATACTCAAATTTAGCTGTGAAAACTTTGTGTTTGCATTAAAATCTAAAGGAAAGTTATCTAGGGAATTTTTATTTCTTTTTCCTTCAATATCTTCAATATCCAGAGCAAAATTATCTGGATAATTCACTGAGGTTATTGACTTTCATTTACGTTCTTTCCATAAAGATTTTATTTACAAATGATTTATTAAAAATTTTTTACTTCTTCTGTCTGTTAATGAAAAAAAAAAAATAATAATACGTTCATATTTTGAAAAAGGTGCCAAATAATCTATCAAAGGAAAACTTTTTTACAAAATATTCTACAGTAGAACAGTTTTTCAGACAGCCGTAAAAAGGAAACGTGATAGGCGCGCCGTAGGCGCGCCGCCGTGCTAGTATTCAAATAAAAACTGTGCAGGAAAAGCCACGACTTGATTTTCTTATATTTGTACATCCTTGCACGAATAAATTTTTCTATTCTTTGGAGATTGCTAGACATATTAATATTCGATAATACAAATAGCTAGGCATATCAATATTCCAGTTACATAGCCATAATAACTCTATTGTATCAAACAGATGGAGGTACATTTATTAAAATATTACAGATTGCTAAGCAATAGTGGTACAAAGCTAGTATATGTACATACTTCAAAACTGAAAAATACACATTGTTTTTCTAGCGCATTTTTTCATTGAACAGACAAAGGATTTTCCAACCGCTAAACTCATAAAACAGGTTCCCTACATCCCCTCATTTAACTCCATTAAGAAACCGTGAATTTTTGTGGAAGCCGGACTGACTCAGCAGGATACAATTTCGTGGCTCTAGCAAAAAGCTCTTAGTTCTTACTCTGTTTAGAGTATGCCTTCCTTCAACGTCATTTGGGAAGAATATTTGATTGGAGAAAATCCTAAATAGTTGGGATAGTTCTCAAAGGAAGTGAAGGAATGTTTGGCAAACAAGAAGCTCGGATTCAGGGGAGCAAGAAATTGGAGTTAGTATGAGTCTGAGGAGAGGGGACGAAAGTTGGCGGCTGATACTGCGTATAAGATACTATCCGTGCCTGTATTCTCTTTACTGTCATAGGCTCCTATGGCCACTGCTCTACCTTAAGAAGTTCTCATCATTTATCAAGGAAGATTTGGAACGGTATGTTACTGATCTTACTATTTTATATGACTGTTCCAGGTCAGAAGTTATCATCAAAATATTATCAAGAGGACCCGGACACCATCTGCTAGTCAGAGTGAGCGAATTCGTGTATCGTGGATTTTCTACAAGATAATTTTATGTTTGTAAATATCTTCTCAATGTTTTTTATCTTAAGTTTGTGATTCACCTATATTAATCAACTTTTGTGTCTATTCTATAAAATTTTGACTTCGTAATTCCTTCATCGGGACTGCTCACTTCGATTTTTCTTTGATACGAATTTGTGACCTACATCCCGCTTTGTAGTGTACCACAGGTTTCAATTCTGTGAATGGTCTTTTATCATTCCACTTTCGGTGAATATTTTTAGGTAGTACTCAAAATATTTATCTCAGATGTGAATTAATATACTTATTGACCTAATCGTGCAGTCCAATATTTTCATGTAATTCAAGAAATTGTGTCTCATAGATTATTTTATTGAAAATGATTTTGAAAGATATTTTGTACTTCTGTTTCTATACCCCTCAGCTGTTTACTAGTACATGGATTTGTGTTAATTTAAAATGATGATTGAGATTATTATTAAGAAAATTAAATTAAAGCTCGATCCAATGACCATTTCAAAATTCCTATCACCTGATATTTACAGTTTTTTTTTATCATAAATAATTTTTCAAACTTTAGATACTGATTGAGAGTTTTGACTGCAAGGTACACAATAACATGGAAAATGGGGTGGAAGAACATGACGAGATTCTGATCTTGAAACTGTACACGAACATCAAGAAAATGTCTAACAAGTTTCAACTATTTACAGTAGTTAGATACAACCAGAGGATGGGCTTCAAATGATCTCGACTTCAAAGACGAACATTTTTGACCCATCTACAAAAGAAGGGGGCACCTGGAGTAGCTTGTGAATGTGTCCTTCTGATGAGTAAAACTCAAGAAAAGAAATGTTAAAATTTCCTAACCTGCATGTACGTCCGATTATATCGAATGAGTGGGAGATTTCGAAATAGTTTGCCTTTCTAGCTATACAAAAGTGTAAGAAAACTTGCAGAAGCAAATTATTCTGATGGATTAGAAAGGATGCTCAGGACACTAACGATCTGCGAACTGGGTAGTGATGGGAAGTTCAAGATAATTTCGATCATTGAGCTGTACATAGAGAGGGCAATATTCTAAAATTCCTGAGCATACACTCGGCCAAGTACCTATAGCAATATGGGGAAGAGAGACGCTTTGTAAAAGTTTACTTAGGTTGAGAAGAACTAAGAAAATGACAACCAGCGAGCTGTCGACTTCAATCAATCATCGAAATAAAAGTTCTGCTCTACAAGCCTCGATTAACGTGTTTCGATCCGTGATAGAGACGGAAAGAAGCGAGAGGATGTGCAGCTTGTTTTTCAGTCCTACATTTGGTGTAACTTTTCTGCTGCAAAAACTCATAATTTGTAGGAATACGACCCTATCTCTAATATCGAGCTATCTTTGTTGCTGAGTGTTGGAAAAATTGCTTTAGATTTCTGGAGCGCTTTCATTCTGACATCTCGCCTACTTCTAGATTCCCATTTAACGGAAAATTATCATTAAAAAAATTCAACTTGCTAGAAAATCAGCCGGCTTTTCGATCTGTTCAGATCATAAATGAGGCCAAACACTAAGGAGGTACGAGAGATGACCGGAAGAAAGAAAATGAACCCATCCCAGTCACGGATCACCAGACAAATGAGGAGGCTCAGGTAAAAATCAACGAACGATGGATGAAGAAGAACTCGCACTCGAGCTGTTTTTAGACTTGGAAGAATTTCGACTTACGAGCTCTAAGGATATTGGGAATACTTACGAAAAAAGGCGATACTTCTAAAGAAAGAAGTAACTAAATGCAAAAAACCGTTCCAAGATCTATCGACTAAGAAGTCATCATCAGCGAAAGACAAGAACGCAACTGACTTGAAAGACCGAAACCAACCTCGAGAATAGACGAAAACCAAAGAAGAGAACTACTCATCGGATTGTGACTCATAAACAAGCTCGATCAAATCTTCGTCCGGTATGTACTTGTTCAACACAACGAGACCACGAGTGTTCTTATGACGAATGATTTTGATATGCTCCAAGGCAATACGCTTGAAATCGGAACTTTCTTTGTGGAGAAGCACCTCGGATCCCTTACGAAAGCTGTGCCCATAAGCAAGAAGGTGGTCAGTGGAAGCTGACTTTCCCACTTTACTATCCTCCCAGGCTTTCTTATGCTCCCCAACCCTAATCTTAAGCTGGAGACTAGTCTCTCCAATACAAACACTCATACAATCATTACATTCTAACCTATACACTCCACTCTTCTCATCTTCAGGAATTCGATCTTTCAACCTAACAAATAACCCTTCAATAGTGACGGGGTTATAAAACGCAGCTCGAAATCCGAAAGGGCAAAGGACCCGGCCTAATTGAAGAAAGAACTTCCCCAAAAATGGGAGCCTAATCCAGCGACATTTCTCACGGCTGATAGTGCGTGGGAAGGAGGTAGTGGTGTCGAGGCATTTCCTAGTAATTTTCCTACGCACCAAAGCGTCAATATCCAAGCTAAATGTTTTAAGGTGAGTAACTCCTTCTTCAAAGCAGTTTGGCTTAACGGGAATTCAGTGAGCCTATGGACTAAACTGTTAAAAGCAGCATGTTTATGAGCAACAGAGCAGAATGACGACCCGTGGACTAAAACATTGGTCGAAGTATCTTCTCTAAACACTCCAAACTCGTGGACCCCGTCTTTGTTGGAGACAGTAAGATCCAAAAAGTTAATGGAGGCGCCTCCCACTTCCACGGTGAACTTCACGGACGGGTATAGCTTATGAAGATACGTGAGAAACTCCAAGCAGAGCTCTCGGGGACCAGTCCACGTACATAGCACGTCATCTACATACCTGCGCCAGTAAAGGATGTTATTTAAAAGAGAATGGTCAGAAGAAAAGAGATCTGATTCGAACTTGGACATGAACACCTCAGAGATTAGGGAACCCAAAGGCGAACCTATAGGAATACCCACCTCCTCTAAAAACTCATAAAATTTACCATTAAACTTGCAAAAATTAGGAGTCCAACACAACCTCAAAAGATCAAAAAATTCACTCAACTCTTCGTGAGGAGTATTGAGATTTACCAGGATTTCACCCATCCGCTGCATAGTGACAGCTTTAGGAATGTTAGGAAAGAGGCCTACAACGTCGAAAGAACAAAAGATCGTATCTGCAGGGAGGAGCACATTTTTTAGGCTATTGGCCAAGGTGGAGGAATTCCTGACAGAGTAGGGAGACTCCAATTCGACACGGGATTTGAACCAACGGTCCAGATATTTAGCTAAAGAATAGGTAGGAGATGAGATGAACGACACCACCGGCCTCATGGGCATATCAACTTTATGGACCTTAGGTAATCCGTAGAGAAGGGCGGGACGGGGGGGAGGGGAGCAGGGTTAGGATTAAGAATGGCTTTCTTCATTCGCTCACTCTTAATGATGACAGTACACCCATTAACAACATCCCGAACTTCCTGGACATGTTTAGAAAAACTGAAGCTGTCATTCACTTTTGCCCCACACTGCTGAAGTACATCATACATCTTAGAATCATATAAAAAGACTTCTCCATCACAACCAAAGAATTATCGGCCTTAGTGATAACAAGTCCCTCCTCCCTTACCTTCTTCTGCTATCCCTTGATCACTCCACTCACCTTGCTGTTCATACGGGGAAGGGGGGTGTTGCGGACTATCTCAGCGCACTTCTTTCGGATATTGCACCGGGTCCTATCTTTATAACCAAGTCCGCAATCACATTAGCGAGGGTCTCACTATTCCTAGGAGGAGGAAGAGCAAATTTCAGACCTTTCTCAAGGAGGTAAGATTCCTCCTCGCTGAATTCAATCTGGGAGTAATTAAGAACCCTAGGTTGACAATTCTGAACAATATTCTCACCACTGACCTCTTCCTCAAGGATTCCGTTCTTCAACCTCAGTAGAGAAGAGAGCTTACCATTCTTTTTAAGCTTCAAATCTACCTCAAATTTCCGACATTTCCCATTAACCTTATTCATAAACTTATCGAATTCAAGAGGGTGGAGCATACCGGAAAGTTTTGAATGAACCATGAGGTTCAACCTAGTGGTCACATTATGCTTACCGTACCATCTCCGCAACTCAGAGGATAGCCGTAATTTGCAATCTAACAGTCAATTGCACGCTGACCTGAATTTGAGAACCATCGACGAAGAATATGAGAAGATCACGATCAAGTACATAGCCAAACTGCACAATCACTCGAACGTCAACGCTATTGCGTTATTAGATGTTGATAATCACCGCCGATTAAATCGTACTTACCCGCTAGATTTTATTTAGCATGTAAAAGTTAAATTTCAATGTTGTGAAAAATTTTACTCAAACTCTCTTGCTCGCTTTCATAGATTAAGTAAATACCATGTAAAGGTAGTCCTTAAAAATAAAGTAATTTAAAAAGAAAAAAAAAAAATTTGCAATCTCGCATCAATTCGATTGGGAATACTTGTTCTAATCTTAAGTATGGAATCAATCTTCTTCGTGTGTATTAAATTATATAGCTCAGTGTTGGAGGAACTGTTTTAGGAGTGTGATGGAAGCAGTTTTTCTTGAACTTCTAATACACATTATTTAAATTTGAACGTCATTTTTCTCAAGAGTATTGTTAATTTCAGAATTAGAAAGCAACCCCAAAACCATTTGCGGTACTCTACAATAAACTTACTGTCCGTGCCAATGTTTTTAATCTATTTTCTCATTATGTCATACCGCCGAGCTAACAACCTCGCAGTTTTGAAGCTCGTTAAAAAAGAAAAATCAAAATTATTCATAATCACCAACAGCCAAGTTCAAACATGTTCTGCTCCTTAAAGGCCGTTTTCACGTAACAGCCGTTCACATGAGCCGTTCATCCCCCGATGTTTGCATCGTTAGTCTACACTCATGAGCGTCATCTCGATCAACTAGTTTATTCCAGCTGATAAACATACACCCGTAGAGTTTCTCAGAAGTGTAAGATAAAATCAGTTTGTTTTTGCCCCGCGAGCAACGGCTTCTAACTTGTTTTTGATTTAGCATAGCTTGACTCCTTCGTATTCTATCCGCAAAATGTCATTCACCGGTGTAGAACTTCGCGAAAATTTTACAGTCGATCCTGTAGAACATTTTTTTAAAGACAAAAACTTATGCCTCAGATTGTATTATCAAGCGAGCAAATTGCAAATAACGTTTATTTGGTTGGGATTGGTCATACTTTCATATTTATCTTCCACTCTTTTTTTCAGAGAGTTCTTCCGCGCGACAGGGAATAATCAATATCTTATTTTTGGATCACTTTTGTTGCTGATTTTGGTATATATGCTCGTATCTGGATATGGGGCGATTAAAATTAGAGAAACAGAGGACTTTAAGAACGGTTTGAGGAGAAGAGCATTCCGAAGAGATCAGCGACTACGGAGGCCGAATTGGTTGAATGGAGAAGACCAAGGAATACGAACAAATGCAGATTTACAAGGACCACCTGCGCGAAGCAACAGTATTTTTCCACCAAGAAGTGGCGTGCAAGTGCTAATTCCAGTTGTAAGTGAGACAGAGGACAGAAGTGAAGGAACTCAGGGTGCGAATATTCATGTCCGTGAACCGCCAAAAAGTTCACCAGAATCTCCCGATTCTCATGTAATTAGAGGACATAGTTCGGAAGAGTCCGCGGTGAAATCGATTGAAGTTTCCTTGAAGACACGCTTCTGAGAGATACAAAGACGTCAGCGATAGATAACGATGATAGATCTGTGAATTATCATTCTCATCCTGAAGAAGAAGATATCGCGAATCAATGAATTTCCTGGTATTCTTGGCAAAATACGTACGCGCCGTGAATTCAGCCATTCATCAGGTACCTACGTCAGAATTATTTCCATATTTTTGTACAACTAGTACAGACGAATGCTCATTAAAATAATTGAAGAGATGAATGGCAGATGGTTTCTGAGAACTCTTCAGTTTTATAGCACTGAAACGGAATTTTTAATTGAGGCAGATGGTAGTCATGAGTGTGCAAGGTTAACGTTGATAATTTTATTTGATAGAGCTTGAACTGGTGTTTGAAGCGTTGCATATTTTGCTCACTGAGGGGGCTACGCCAACATACAGTACAATGGACTTAATCTAAGGTAGGACTCCTCGTATTATACTAGTTTTGTAACATTAAAAAGCATACGATTTTTACGTGCAAGGAGGTCATACAATTAGATAAAAAGAACAGCTTTGCCTGCACAAAATTGCAAAGAGTATGTATATTCATATAACGTTTCAACTGAACCAGCAGTCTTCATCGGACATGAATATACTCTTTGCAATTTTGTGCAGGCAAAGCCGTTCTTTTATCTAATAGTTTTGTAACTTGAAAAAATGTCCTCCGACCTATAAGTGAAATGAAAAGTTTGACCTTCGAGCTATAGGTGATAGGAGGGTGACTTGGAGAATTTTCGACCTCTGAAGTTCGTCGGCAAGGCGGACGGCCGAGGTTTTTTCCGGAAAGACCCCCACGATAAAACAGGTACCCTTTAACAAACACCTCGTTTGTTTTTTCTGCGGCTTCTGTAGATCTCTCTCCAGTTTACTTTTTGAGTACTGTGGAGTCTTTCTCCAATATGTCTGGCCGTAACCTATAGCGGACCGAATTGATTGGATTCCATTCTCATCATATAGCTTGAAAGTGGAAACAAATTTTGAACAAAAGAAACTAATAAAAAAGAAAAAAAGATGAAAAATTAACTTAAAATAACACTTGAAATAAAAGGAACGACAGAAAGTGAAAAATAATCATAACAATAAATTTGAAATTTATAATAATTTTCACAAAGAGAAAAAAAAAAAAAAAGAAAAAAAAAGGGGGTTGGTATTAGGAATTGGCATCGAGGCCATAGCCTGTTATATTCTTATTAATGTCTGTACATTTTAAATGGTGAATGCAGGAGGTAGTAGCGAGATGAAGTGACAAAGTTCAGGGAAGATTTCAATGTGATCCAAAGATAATAAAGTGTTTGCGTGAAATGGAGGCGGAATGTTTAATTTGAGTGCTGTTGAATATAATTTTGGTCTGAGGTCTTGTAATTCGGAGCATTGAAAAAAAAATATGATTAAGGCAAGCAACCGTAGGATTGTTTTGGTGCAGAGGACATAAGTCAGTATCTGATATATTTATTCTTTTGAGGTGAGGAGGTAGTCTGTTATGGCCAAATCGGAGACGACTCAGTTTAATGATGATTGTTCGTTGTAGATTTTCAAAATGATGATACCATGGAGTTGACGGAGGGTGAGGTTGAATGCAAAGAAATTGAGATGATTGGTTCTTAAATGATTTGGGGTAATGTGCGTTCCAATCTTCCTAGGTGGATTGACGAATAACAGTGAACAGTTCGTTTTGAGGTAAAATTTTGATTTTGTAGGGGGAGGAACGACTTTCTTTTGCTTTGCTGTCTACTATCTCATTATTTGTAATTCCAGCATGACTCGGTATCCATAAAAATTCAATATGAATAGGATTCAAGGAGAGATATAAAGATATGATTGCGAAAGCTAGCGAGGTTTTTGAGCGAATTGGTGAACCTGAAATGGATTGTAAAGCTGCGAGAGAGTCTGAAATGATAAGAAAGTGGCCAGTGGAAAAATTTTGTTTTATGAATACGAGAGCTTGGTAAATAGCCATTTGCTCCGCATGAAAGATAGATGTAAATGATGGAAGGGATACGGTAACATCAGTTGTAAGAGAGGGGATCCAGATAGCTGAGCCCACTCCTTCATTATCTTTTGAACCATCTGTAAAAATGAAAGTGTAGTGAGGAAAAAGACGCGTTGTGAAATCATCGAAAGTTATTTGGAAATTTGTGAGAGCATCGGACGGTTTTGGTAGTCGAAAAATCTGAATTTTTTGTATGATCTGTGAATATGTAAGAGTAGCTGCACAATATGAGGGAGTAGAAAGTATGTAACAACGGAATCGGAAAATAGTTTTTCCTCGTTTGCATAAGAAGGGTAATTTCCATTCTCAATGGGTTAAAATGTATTCGATGTTGTTAGTGATGTCGGTATGTTGAGTTGAGATGAGTCTCACTAGTAATCTATCGGATAGATAATTTCGACGAAAATTTAAAGGGTAAACACCAGTTTCCGCACATAAGGCTGGAACTGGAGTGGATTGAAGCGCGCCTATTATAAGGCGGAGACATTTATTCTGGAAGCGATCAATTTTCTGTAATTGGACCTGACTAGCAGAGCCGTATAATGTTGAGCCGTAATCTAATTTCGATCGGATTATTGTTTTATAAAATAGTGATAAAATTTGTGGATCTCCGCCCCACTGAGTGGAGGAAAGCATCTTGAGAAAGTTGAAGCTTGGTCCTATTTTTTAAAGTAATTTCTTGATATGTGTTGACCATAGTAGTTTGGAGTCTAGTGTTATTCCGAGATATTCTGTAAATGGAACTAATGGAAGAGGTGCGGAATTTATCGTCAACGTTGTATCGAATAAGTTGTAGGGTCTGAGAGAGAAGATCATTGTGACTGACTTGGAAGAAGAAAAGGACAGATTTAAATTATGAGCATTGTGTGTTATTTGATTCAACGCACATTGAGTGAGGTAGTGTGCTTGTGATAAGTTTTTGTGTGCTGAATATAGTACAATATCATCAACAAAGAAAATGGATTTCACTCCTGGAGTGTTGGGTATCAAGTGTAAAGCATATATGTTGAAGAGAGTAGGGGAAAGTGGAAAACCTTGAGGTAGTCCTAGAAATGAGTGTCTGCTTGATACGCCAAAATCTGTGTAATGAAATATTCGACGATTACTGAACATGAGGGTAATATATTGGGTGAAGTGAGGTGGCAGTCCGATATGCGACAATATTTTGGCCAGAGTTGGAATGTGGACATTAGGATAACCTGAATCAATGTCCAAGAAGGCTGCGATTATGTGTTCTTTAATCAGGAATGCTTTATGGATATCAGATGTTAGTAGATGGACTGCGTCAATTGCACTTCGACCAGCACGAAATCCGTAGAAGTTAGGAGGTAAGAAGGCATTAGATTCTAGCCAGTGAATTAATTTTTTGTTTAAAATGCTGTCCACTAGTTTACGAATGCATGTAGCCAATGCTATTGGTCGAAATTTAGATGTGTCTTTTTTAGGAATAGCAATTACTCTATAGTGTTTCCAAGATTCGGGTAATAATGACTGGGACCAAAGCGAGTTTAATATTCTGCATAAGATTACCAGTGACGATTGGGATAGGTGTTTAAGAATTTTGTATGATATACAGTCTAAGCCAGGTGATGTGTTATTTTTGTTATCTAGTATCGATTTAAGTTCTTCCAGAAGAAATGGTTGATCTAGCCAATGCGAGGAGCATGGTATGTGATTGGTAATGTTAATTTCCTCTACATTGGGAGTGTATACTGGGTTGGTTGAGTCTAAAAAGGTTTCCGATTGTTCCTTAGATGGGGTGCAAGAGTTTGGAGTGTTTAATCTATAACGAATAGCTCGAGCTTTCTTCCATATCTCTGATATAGGTGTTGAACTATTGAAGGATTGAATGAAGTCACGCCATGATTTCTTACGTGCTAGTTTGAAGGTTCTTTTGGCTTGGGCATTCATTCGGCGAAGTTCTATGAAATTCTGTTCTGAGGGATCTCTTTTGAAAGTTTGAAGTGCTTTCCGTCGCTTTCTCACAGCTTGGTCACAGTCAATGGACCACCAAATGGGTGTGGAGAATTTATTGGACTTATCTGGTGAACTTTTTTTCTGAGGAGTCGATTGTTTTACTGAGTTTGTGATGGCTGATACAAATGCATGATAAGCGTCTATAGGATGGGATTCTATTTGAATAATGTTGGTGATGAGGCTTGTAGATTTCTCAGAAAATTCGCCCCAGTCGATTTTATTGAGACTTAGGTCAAGGAAGATGTTATGTGCGTTTTTGTTTGGTGTGTTAGCATTGGTGTCATTGGAATGTTGTTGTAAGTGGATGAGAATTGGCAGATGATCACTGCCCAAAAGATCTGGGATTGTTTGCCATGTGCAGAGCCATGAAATGTTCTGTTTGCATAATGTAAGATCAATGGCTGACTTTGAATGAGCTCCAATGCGGGTAGGTTCTCCATTATTTATACACACATATTCATTCGAGTCTACTAAGGCGTTTTCGAGAATTATACCGAAGTTGTCGTAAAAGCTATTCCCCCGCAAGAATGAGTAGGCATTAAAGTCTCCTGCTATAATATCAAATTGATTTTGCCCGTGTAGAAGGTCATCTATATGTTGAGGGGTGAGGTCGGACGAAGATGGGATATATAAGCCCGTTATGGTTATAATTCTGTCTCTGAGATGAATACGAGTTGCTACAAGAGAGGAGTTGGGCGCTTTATTTAAAATTGCGGTATTGATGATGTGAGCAGAAGAATGAATCTTATTACTCATTAATATCATGGCTCCTCCATACCCGTCTGGTCTATCGTCGCGGTAAATTTGAAAATTTGGGATGTTGAAAAATTCGTTGGGTAATAGCCAAGATTCAGAAAGGATTGCAATATGAATGTTTTCTCGATGGAGTAAATGGATAATTGATTCTCTATTAGATCGAGCGCTTCTACAATTCCACTGAAGAATATTAATATTATTTATAGAGCTCATCGTAACTAATTCATCTCAAGGTGGTCAAGGACATCAGAAAGAAAGACTAATAAAAGTCCAAGAAGAGACGAAGCAAAATTGAATAGATGTATGAGACAGACTAATTAATAACTCCGCATGGGGCTATAGTCGCGGATAGAAGGGTTCAGCTACAAAATGTTATTCAGGGTGTGATTGAAATGGAGAAGAATATGTTTGTCGAAAGAAGTCAAGGAATGATTGGCGTACTAGAAGCGTTTAATTTCATAATTTATTGCTCGTATTTAGAGGAGCAAGAAATTGGAGTTAGATATGAGACTGAGGAAAGAGTACGAAAGTTTGCGTCCGATTCTGCGCATGAGGTACTATTCACTTTTCATGAATCGTCTCGAGCCTGAATTCTCTTTACTTTCATAGGCTCCTAGGGCCACGGCTCTATGGTACGAAATTCTCATCATTTATCAAGGAAGATTTGGAACGGTATGTTTTTCATTTCACTATTGAATATGACTGTTCCAAGTCAGAAATTATCAAAAAAATATTATCAAGAGAACAGAACGCCAACTACTGTTCATGGCGAGCGAATTCGTGTATCGTGGATTTCCTACCAGATGATTTTATATTGTAAATATCTTCTCAAGTTTGTGATTTACTTATGATTCAATTTCTTTTGACTTCTTCTTTTCTTCATCAGGACTGCTTAGTTCGATTTTTCTTAGATGCGATATTGTGACCTATATAATATTCCGCATTCTAATAAAGTTTTCAATTCTGTGAATGGTATTTCATCATTACATTCTGGATGAATACTTTTATATAATCTCAGGTGTGAATTAATATACATTATATTTAGTCCGAATGGGTACTTTCTAACATTTTCTTGTAATTTAAGAGTTAGTATTATTTTATTGAAAATGATTTTTAAAAGATATTTTGTATCCCTGTTTCTATATCACTTACCTGTTTACCAGTAAATGGACTTGAGTTAATTCACCAAGAAGTATTTGATCTGGTTATTGTTTAATGTTTCCTCTGCAAAAACTCATAATTGGTCAAAATGCGACCCTATCTCAAATTTTGAGCTACCTTTTAGCTGAGTGTTAGAAAAAATAGTTTTGGATCTGAATCAACCGTTGGAAAATATTGCGGGACATATTGACACAATGTATTGTTGAGAATTACAAACCGCACAAATACAAATTTAGAATTTAGAGATGAAATTTTGAAATAAAGAATAAGAAAAAGGAGAAAAAGAAAAAAAAAAATTGAACGTGAGAAAATTGCCGAAAAATAAATACAGAACACGAGCATAAAGCGCTTTTCGACTCAATAGTCATTATCAAACTAACCAAAAGTTTAGACTGAGGATAAGAAACTAAAGAAACCATACGCAATCAGACCGGCGGCGACATGAAACTAAGATGAATCATAGTCGTTGGGTAAAGAGTAGAATTTCTCGATGAGATCATTGTCGGGAATGAACCGATTCAAAACAGAAACCCGACTATTATGCATGTGACGAACGATCTCGATGTGCTCAAGAGCCAACCGCCGACGAAACGAACTTTCACAATGGAGCATAACAGCCTGGTTTAACTCGAAACTAGGGCCGGATTCCGAAAGATGCTCAGCAAAGGCCGAACTTTTTCGGGGGAGGGTAGAAGAGACTTCATCAAGGTGTTCCTGGATCCTGATACAAAGCTGCCGTCTTGTCTCCCCTATATAGACAGCCGGGCAGTTAGAACATTGAAGTTTGTAAACTCCACTTCTCTCAAAAATAGGCGTGGAATCCTTGTACCTACAAAATAGGGAACGAATAGTGCAAGTATTGTAAAAGGCCGGACGGAAACCAAAGGGTTTGAGAAGGTGACGGAAGTCAGAGGATAACTCACCCAAGTAAGGCAAGTGAACCCATCTTTCCCTCCTCCTCCCCAGCCCAACAGTCCCACGGGGAAGAGAAGTAGTGGAGTCCAAAGCTTTAGAAATAAGTTTCTTCCGGACCATACGATCAATATCGATCTTAATACCATTGGAATGGGCAAGGTGTTTAATAACACATAGCTCCTCAGAAAAACCCCGCGGAGAGAGGGGAAGAGAAACAAGGCGGTGAATAGAACTATTGAAGGCGGCAAGCTTATGAGGAAAGGGGCAGAACGAAGAATTATGGATAGAAATATCCGTCGAAGTGCTCTTTCGGAAGACCTTGAAAGAGTGCTCACCGCCTTCAATAGAAATACTGGGTAGAAAGGTCAAGGAAGTTAATAGAGGCACCACCTAACTCAATTGCGAACTCAATAGTAGGATAACGACTATTGAGGAACGCTAAGAAATTATCGAGATCATAACGAGACCCACTCCAGAGGCAAAGGACATCGTCCACGTATCGGTGCCAGTAGACAACATGGTGGAGGAGGTGAAAACCAGATTGGAATAACTCCTCCTCAAACCGTTTGAAAAACACTTCGGAAACCAAAGAACCGGGGGGGGGGGAGCCGATAGGGACACCAATACCTTTGGGGAATTCGTAAAACAGATACTTGAACTGGCAAAAATTAGGGGAAAGGCACATCTCGAATAATGCCATGAATTCCTTGATAAGAGGATTAGGAACCTGCGCATCAGCTAATAACGAATTAGCATATTCGAGAGTGGGGGCTAAGGGGATGCGCGGGAACATACTTTTAACATCAAAGGAAACGAGGAAAGATCCTTCAGGGGGAGAAACACAGCTGATTTTTTCCGCAAGCTCAGAAGAGTTACAAACGGAGAAATCAGACTGGTAGTTAACCAACGACTTAAACCACTGATCAAGGAACTTGGATAATTTGAAAGTGGGGGAGGAAATGAAAGACACCACCGGTCTGATGGGTATGTTTTCCTTATGTAACTTAGGAAGGCCATAGAGCCGAGGAGGAACAGGATTGGGAACAAGAACAGAAATAGGATTTTTGAACAATGTAGTGGACTTATTAACAAGTAGCCTAACATCAGAAACATAGCTAGTAAAATTAAAATCTGAGTCGACACCAACTGCTTTCCATAAATTCCATGATCTTCCTCTCATAATCAGCTCGATCCAAAATTACTACGGCACTGCCTTTGTCCGCTTTGGTGACAACAAGCCGATGTAATGGTGGCGGATTTTCTTTTGAAGATTTCCAACCAAAGTACGCGTCTGTGGATCCATGACCTTAAAGTGGTGATCATTCAAAACTTGACAGTAAAGGTTGGAAATCGGTACGCTTGATCCGACCTTAATGGACAAGTCCGCAATTAAGCTCGCAGTGGCTTGAGAGCGATCCAAAGGTGGGAGGCTATGTTTAAGGCGCATGCGAAGTAGGCTCTCCTCAGGGGGAGAGAGTTGCACATTACTGAGGTTCAGTAGGGGAGGATGGAAGACCAAATTGGGTGCTACGTTGGAACGCTGGGAGTCTAACCTCACCTGCACCTGCTCCCTCAATACTTCCAACTTCCGATCTTTTCGTATGCGTAGGGTGGACGAGTATGAGTGACATTCATGTTCCAAACTACGGAGGAACGAATCGAATTCCAGAGGTACCAGATCCTCACTCAGTTTTCCATATGTGTACATGGCAAGACGGGCGGAGACGTTCTTCTTCCCGTACCAACGGCGGAGTTCGTTTTTTAACCATTTTTCGGTGAGCCATCTTGACAATTTATCTTTAGTATAGGTACTGTCAGAAATTCATCTTAGTTTCACGTCGCCGCCGGTCTGATTGCGTATGGTTTCTTTAGTTTCTTATCCTCAGTCTAAACTTTTGGTTAGTTTGATAATGACTATTGAGTCGAAAAGCGCTTTATGCTCGTGTTCTGTATTTATTTTTCGGCAATTTTCTCACGTTCAATTTTTTTTTTTTTTTTTTTCTTTTTCTCCTTTTTCTTATTCTTTATTTCAAAATTTCAACTCTAAATTCTAAATTTGTATTTTTGCGGTTTGTAATTCTCAACAATACATTGTGTAAATAGTTTTGGTTTCTGGAGCACTAAAACTCACCTACTTCTAGATTCCCATCTAAAGTTTAATTGCCATAAAAAAGTTGAATTTACTAATAAATAAGCCGGCCTTTCGATCTGTTCAGGTCATAATTGAGGTGAGACACTACGGAGGTACTAGGGATGACCGGAGGAAAGAGAATAAATCCATCCCAGTCAGGGATCACGAGAAAGTAAGGGAGCCCTAGTATAAATCGACGAACGATGGATGAAGAGGAACTTACTTTCAAGCTGTTTTTCTCGGAGGAATTTCGACTGACGAGTTCGATGGATATTGATTATCGTGGACGTTCACAGAAAGAATACCTGTTCTAATCTGAAACTAACATTGTAGCTCAGTAGAGGCAATCTTTTTTGAGTATATTAAATTGTAGCATAGTGTTGGAGGAATGGATTTAGAAGTGAGATGGAAGCAGCTTTTTTAAAACTCATAAGATATATCTAAATTTGAACGTCATTTTTCTCAAGAACATTGTATTGTCAATTTTAGAATAGTGAACAACCCCAAGACCATTAGCGGTACTCTACAATGAACTTACTTTTACACCTAAACGTCCGTGCTAATTTTTTAAATCTATTTTCTTATTATGTCATACCGCCGAGCTAATGTCCTCGCACTTTTAAAGCTCGTTCGAAAAAAAATCACCAACAGTCATAGTTACCAATTGCCAAGTTCAAACATGATCTGCCGTTTCCACGTGACAGCCGTTCATCTCCCTATGATTGCATCGCTATCTTTAGTCAAGGACCAATAGTACAACACTTACGATCATCACCACGATGGATTAGTTTCTTCCTGCTGATGAACACACACCCGTAGAGTTTTTCAGAAGTTTAAGGATAAACTCGGTTTGTTTTTGTCTAGCGAGTAACGGCTTCTTACCTGTTTTCGATTTAGCGTATCTTGACTCTTTCGTATTCTATCCACAAAATGTCATCAACCGTTGAAGAACTTGACGAAAATTTTATAGTCGATCCTGTTGAGGATTTTTTAAAAGACAAAAACGTATGTGTCAAATTCTATTATCGCGCGAGGTCATGGCAAGCTATGATTATTTGGATGGGATTGGTCATACTTTCTTTCAGTACTTTCGGTTATTTTGTAGCAGAGTTCTTCCGTAAGAGAGGGAATAATGAATATCTTTTTTGGGTATCGCTTTCTCTGCTGATGATAGTACATATACTTCCAAGTTTATACGTGGCGATTAAATTAGCAGAGAAAGAGGAATTCATGGAAGACTTGGTGGGCGGAACATTTCGAAGAGATCAGCAACGACGGAGGCCGTATACTTTGATAGAAGAGGGCGGAGAAATACAAACAGATGCAGATTTACAAAACCTATCGGCGCGAAGAGACAGTACTTCTCCACCATTAGGTGGAAAGCGAATACTGATTCCAGTTGTGAGTGAGGCAAAGGATAGCAATAAAGGAATTCATGGTTTGATTATTCATGTCCATGAACCGCCAAAAAGCTCATTAGGAGAATCTCCCGATTCTCCTGAAATCACAGGACAAGTGCAAGAGACTTCAAGTTTGAAAAAGCAATATAGTTTGGCAGAGTCTGCGGTGAAATCGATTGAAGTTCCCTCCGAAGACACCCTTCCGAGAGATTCAAAGTCGTTAGCGACAGATGATTCTCATCCTGAAGAAGAAGCCATTGCGAATCAATGAATTTCTTGGTATTCTGGGCGAAATACGTACGGGCTGTGAATTTAGCTGTTTACCAGGTACGTGAAAATCATTTTTATATTTTTCAACAACAAATACAGGAATGGTTACGGAATAATTGAAGAAATAAATGGCAGATAATTTTTGAGACCTCCACAGTTTTATAGCACTAAAACGGTATTATTTTTATCAACAAGGGACCTGTTTATCGGGGTGGAAGGAGTGGGGGGGGGGGGGGGTCTTTCCTGAAAAAGCGTCTGCTGTCTACCGTCCGGCCCGTCGGCAAAGCTCGGAGACAGAAAATTTTCCTTCCCCTTCTATCATATCTTTTGGAGTACAAAGCTGGTATAATACAAGGAAGGGTTCTAGCCTAGTTTCATTCCAGTATACTGTATTTCAAGTCCCCACATAGCCTGATTAGCTAACACAGCTCCTTCAAGTAACTAGATAGGCAATAGCCTCTTCATTGAGCCAGATATGCAATGCTCGAAACACCGCCTCTCCAATGAGCCCGAGCTGCAACGCTTCAAACACCATAACTCAGAAGGCTCGTCTAAAATACCCCATAAAACAGGTTCATAGCTGCCTCCCCTCATTCCCTCTCTGTTAAAGAACCTGTGCATATTTTCATTAGTGACGGTCGTGTTCAATGCAATCATCGTTTGAGAAAAACATGATTATATTTACAGATGACGACAGCAATGTCGAAATAGGAAAACCTTTATCAAAAGTTTTAAAATACAGGTATGTGAAGCTTACCTCTGTTTTAAGGCACGAATTTGGTGATAGGAGCAGAGAATCTGAGTATAATTAGGGAGGGAATCACTTTCGAATAAACCTCCAGCATTTTCCATGTTGAATCCTCCATTATGAGACTATGTTTGTTCTTTTAATGTATACAGGTTAGGTAAACGCCTCATATCCGTTGTGTTTTCGTGAAGGTAAGTGACGTCTTAATGCACGCTGTTGAAACTGGTTCGGTATGAATTTACTTACATTTCTAGGGAGGTAATGAGTGCTTACATTGCCTGTGGTGATCGGGATTCGAACCCGCGACATTTCAATTTGGTGGCCGTTACTCTACCACTCGGCCACAAATGCTGATCACTTTGTGAAAGAAAATCTTCCAACATTCTCTCTCTCTCTCTTCACGATAAAGTGAAAGTTTATGAGTATGAACACCAGAGGGAATGGAAGGACAGTCAATAGGCTGAATCACCGTTTCTTTCCATTCAGGTAAAAACTGAAAACAGATCTTGAGTCAGTCCCTTGTAGGTCGTCAGAGAGATAACCCGCAAATTACTTGTACTCGTAGGATTGCTTTGCGGTCCATGTTGCCCGTAGGTGTGCAGTGCGTACAAAGGGTTCTTCTTCTGTCAATTTCTCTTTCGCAGGGATAATGCTAATATTCCATGTTGCCCTTAGGTGAGCAGCGATTATAAGAGAAATAAATATGTACCACATATTTAAGGGAATTATTACTCTAATTTAGAGTAAAATGTCGATCTCGAACAAAGGCCTCTACTTGTGAGAGGCCGTCTGACCTTATAAAGAAAAACAGCAAGATAGCACGCAGGTAAGTACGAGCACGCAGGTAGGTACCAACAGCTTAGAGATAGTGAATTCTAACATAATGGTCCAACGGTCCGGATAAAACTGGAAAAATGTTAGAATGTAGGCTTGTTGGTACTACTACGTTAGAATTGAAAAAGATTTCAAAACCTCGTACGTGCTATCTTGACTGTAAATTGATGTGTTTATTCGAGTCGTCGAATTTTGTACTACGAATTTTGCGTTAAATTGTCGAATTTTGAGCTTTCAATTTTGTGCTTTAAATTGTGCATTTGAAATTAACTTATCGAAACTTGTGCTTCGAATTTCGTTTTGTTTGAAAATTTTCTGTTCGCGTGCGTTACGAGCACAATGTTGCCGGAGAATAATGAGAATTCGTCAGATCGAAATACCAATAATTCAACGAGCGATACCGATTCACAGAATCAGACGAATGAGACTAATGAGAATACGAACGTCACGATGGACTTTGAAGATGTTGGAAATGGGACTAAAGAAATTGGTCATGATGCAGATGCGGACTCTGAAGACGACGTGAGTAAGAAACTGTTCGAATTAGAATTCGAAATGAACTTCATTTCCGAGGGAGTAAGTAACATCAATTCTAAGGCTGTTGCGACTGCGGAATTCAATGAGGTAATGTCGTTGAAACGTAAGTACGACGACATTTTTTTGCAAGGTACAACTAGTGGGCTTTATGAGAGGCGAAAAGAATTCCTCTCAAATTTTCGTGATACGAAAAACAAGCTCATTGGTGTAATGGGCGAAATGCCAAATACCTCGCAAAATTCGGAAAACGTTACCGCACGATCGCAAAACGAAACTCCGTTCAAACTACCACACTTTGACGTTCCAACCTTTGACGGGAAATTGGAAAAGTGGGCTGCATTTAAGACCGACTTTCTTCACCTTGTTTCGGATTCAAGAGTGAAAAATAGTGAAAACGCTAAACTTCGGTACTTAAGAATGGCATTAAAGGGTACAGCACATGAGACAATTGAGAACATGAAGGACTCAAATTACGAGGAGTGCTGGAAAGTCGTTTGCGATACTTACGATCAACCCTTACGTCACGTTCAAACGCACTTGTCATCTCTCATGAATCCAAGCGACGAAAAATTGTCATTAAGAGCCCTCTTAATACAACATCGTCAACATGCCTCTGGTCTCCTGTCTGCTTTAAAGGAGCTGAAGGTAGACGCATATGAAATGTTGGCCATCACCACCTTTCTTAATCGGATTTCCCCCGCATTGCGTTTATCCTGGGAGAAAGAGGTTGGCGACAAAGGAACGCAACATTGTTCCTTGAAAAATTTCTATTCATTTATTGAACGGGAATGTGGAGCAATAGAACGAGCCGGAAAGGCCCCTCGCTCGCATTCGGCACCACCTCGACCGAATCAGAATCCACAGAGTGGAAAACGAGGAATTGTGGGTTTGGTAAAGCAGTCAAGCGCTAAAAAATCCGCAAAGCCAAAGGCTTCGTACAAATGCCCGAAATGTGAAGAGGTTCATTTTCTTAACGTTTGTCCCGAATATCGAGCTCTGAACAAGACTGAGCGAGCATCGTTTGTTATCGCTAATTCACTTTGCCGAATTTGTCTTACTGCAACTTGTGTTGGTGCGGCCAATCCCAAAAACTGCCCGAAGAAATTCTTCATATGCTCGTGCAGCGGTCTTCATCATTCAACTTTACACGTTCGCAACGCTGCTGAACGCAACACTACTGGTGAGTTGTTTGAGAACATTATGATTAATAGTAAAGTCATCAGTAGCAGTTTTGATAACGAAAAGACAAAACCAAAAATTATTTCTGAGAATTCGTTGTCTTCTCTTTGTCAAGTTAACTATGTAGTCGCTAGCAATTTACATCTGCATGACACTAGTCACTCATTGTTGTCAACAACGTTAGTGAAGGTTTCATCAAATATTTTTCAAAACCCTGTAGAATTTCGCGCATTTTTAGATAATGGAAGTCAAGTGAATTTTGTAACTTCAGCAGTAGCTGAAAGACTCTGCGCAAAGGTATTTGAAACAACATGCTCTATTACAGGCATTTTTGGTGAAGCAGGTTCAATAGCTAGATGTACAACTTTATTAGTTCAGTCATGTTGTACAAATTTCCAAGTAGAAATAAACGCTTATGTTGTAGATTCTATTTTGAATGCCTTGATCCCCTCTGAGTATTTTGATACTAAACACTGGGACATACCATCTCATGTGCAATTGGCGGACCCCTTTTTCAATGTCCCTGCCTCAATTGATTTGTTATTGAATCTTGATGTATTTTGGAAGGTAATTGGGACTAGAAAATTACATTTAGGTGTAAACTTACCTCATTTACATGAGTCAGCTTTGGGGTGGATTGTTGCAGGCAGTTTAAAATTGACATATCAAGGAAAGGACAAATATGTTTATTGTATACATGACGACAGCGCTCTACTGAAATTGCTTGAACGATTCTGGGTTACTGAATCCTTTGACGAGCTTACTCCCCCACTCACCAGGGAGGAAAAAGAATGTGAACGCATTTTTAATGAAACAACATTTCAGAAAGCAGATGGTAGATTTGTGGTAACACTGCCTCTTAAAACATCAGCTGATGCGTTAGGAAACTCACGTTCTCAAGCTTTACAACAATTCTATTATTTAGAAAAACGCTTGGCTAATAAACCCTCTCTTAGAGAACAATATGTGTCTTGCATGTCTGAGTATATTTCTCTAAACCATATGACTGAAGTTGAGGAAAGGGTTGAGGTAGGACCTACTTATTACATACCACATCATGCTGTCATTAAGGAGAGCTCCACTTCATCAAAATGTAGAGTAGTTTTCAATGCCAGTATGAAAACGACCACGGGTTTATCTCTAAATGATATTTTGATGAAAGGGCCAGTCATTCAACCAGAGTTATTTTCCACTACTTTACGTTTTCGATTACATAAATATAGTTTTGTGACAGATATCACAAAGATGTATCGAATGGTGCGAATGAATGCTACTTGTGCTCCTCTTCAACGTATATTCTGGCGAGATTCTCCAGAAAAGGATCTAAAGGTTTATCAACTTGAAACAGTTACCTTTGGTACCAAACCGGCTCCTTATCTTGCCACCAGGTGTTTGAAAGAAGTGGCAAATCGGTATGGATCATCCTTTCCTGCAGCTAAGGCAGCAGTGTTGAACGATTTTTATGTTGATGATTGCTTGAGCGGAGCTGATGATCTATTCTCAGCTCAGGTGATTCAAAAGCAGTTAAGGGAGCTGTTAGGAAAGGCAGGTTTTGAACTAACCAAGTGGTGTGCTAATGTACCTGAAATCCTATCTGGCATAAGTGAAGAGCACATCATTAGTGAAGTCTCTCTTAATTTAGATGAGACAAAAACTGTAAAGACCTTAGGTACTCTGTGGTTACCTTCAAGTGATACATTGAAGTGTCGGTTTGCTGATACTTTGACCACAGAAATCAACACAAAACGACAAATTTTGTCCGCAATTTCTGGATTCTACGATGTTTTAGGTTTATTCGGGCCTGTCGTAGTTTTTGCAAAATGTTTGATGCAATCAATCTGGATTTTAAGTCGTAACCAACAGGATGATAATCAGTCAGGTATAATTGCTAAAACTAAGAAAAGCAAAGTCTCTCATTGGGATGAAAAATTACCGACTGAGATATTAGGAAAGTGGGAAAAATTTTCTCAAAATTTACACTGTTTAAATGATATCAGCATTCCTCGCTTTGTTTCTCATACTCAGGTTAGTCAATTCTTTGAGCTGCATGGATTTTCAGACGCTAGTGCTAAAGCGTACGGGGCAGTTATTTATAGTCGAACTATAAATGAGTTGGGAGAAGTTAAAGTACACTTGTTGTGCTCTAAATCCAGAGTAGCTCCCCTCAAACAACTGTCAATTGCCCGTTTAGAGCTGTGCGCTGCACTGTTGTTAGCAGAATTGGTTCAAAAGGTAAATGTTGCTTTGTCACTAAATGTGAAAATTGATCTGATTCGACTGTGGTCTGACTCAAAGGTAACTTTGGCTTGGATTGCTTCTGAGTCATTAAAGTGGAACATATTTGTCGCTCACCGAGTCAGTAAAATCCAATCTTTGACTGCAGATTGCACTTGGGACTATGTTGATTCAGCCTCAAATCCCGCTGATATTTTGTCACGCTCTGCTCTACCTCATGAGTTACTGCGTTCAAAAATTTGGTTCAATGGACCTGACTGGCTTTCTGAACATATTAGGCCATGGACTAATTCAGTGGTTCATGTACCAGATGAAAATGAAGTCCTTGAAAGAAAAGTCACCAAAATCTCGCTCCCTATTCAGGTATTACGTAGCAATTTATTTTCCTATGTAAACGAGCCCATGCCTGGAAAGTGGTCTACAGCATTTGGATTGAGTCAAGGCCTAATTAAATTAGTCAGACTTACAGCTAGGATCCAAAGGTTTTTAAAACTCTGCATGCCACAGACTTCTTCCAAGTCTTGCCGGAAATGTGCCTCTGAGCACTCTTTTAGAGAATGTCCGACAATTCAAAAATTGAGTAGGTCCAATTTGAATGAGTTGGTAAAGAAAGATGTATTGACCATTCAAGAATTCAAAGGTGCTCTAAATACTTTGATTAGGCTCGCTCAAGCAGAATATTTCTCTCAAGAAATCAAATGTTTGAAAGACAACAAGGTTCTGCCCAAAACCAGTAAATTAAAGAGCTTGTGTCCTTTCACGGACAAAGAGGGTATCTTGAGAGTGGGAGGAAGATTGGATAATGCCGATCTTTCATATGATGAAAAACATCCTATCATTCTTCACCCTCATCACAAGCTATCGAAATTAATTGTCTGGCACGAACATTTAATCCATCTACACGCTGGTCCTCGATTACTGAAAGCAGTCATTCGAAGGAAGTATTGGATAATAGGCTTGAATAATCTAGTGAAGATGTGTATTATACAATGTCATACTTGCATCACATTGAAGGCAAAGGTTTCTAGTGAAATGATGGCAAATCTTCCTAGGCAAAGAGTCGTCTCAAGCAAAGCCTTTGAAATTACTGGCGTTGATTATGCGGGACCTTATTCAATTATAGGCAAAGGTGGTCGGCATAAGGTAGTGGTTAAGGCCCATGTGGCTATATTTGTTTGTTTCAAAACAAAAGCTGTCCACCTAGAACTTGTTTCCGACTTGACCACGCAAGCTTTCATTGCCACTCTTACTCGTTTTGTAAGTCGTAGAGGTATCCCAGCCGAAATTCATTCAGATAATGGTACTACATTTGTAGGTACAAATAATGAACTACAACGTCTGTATCTTTTTCTCAGAGAAAACGAAGTAGAGATTAACAATTTTGCAGTTTCAAAGGGAATTGACTGGCAGTTTATTCCTCCTTCCGGGCCTCATTTTGGAGGATTATGGGAAGCAGCAGTCAAGTCAATGAAAGCCCATTTGAAAACTGTTCTATGGGATAAAACTTTTACCTTTGAAGAATTGACTACTCTACTTACTCAGATTGAGGCATATCTTAATTCTCGTCCTTTGACTCCTCTTTCGTCAGATCCTCAAGACTTATGTGCACTAACTCCAGGTCACTTTTTAGTGGAGGGTCCTCTTACAGCTTTGCCAAATGAGCCATTGACTGAAGTTCCAGAAAACAGGGTCAAGCTATACCTGAGGCGTGAGCAAACCATGCAATTATTCTGGAAACGATGGTCTCAAGAGTATCTCAATACTCTCCAACAGAGGAATAAATGGCGAACTGTAAAGAATGAATTGAAGAAAAATGATTTTGTCTTGCTCCAAGAAGACAATACTCCACCAATGACCTGGAATAAGGGACGAATAGAGGAACTACATCCTGGCTCTGACGGTTTAAGTCGGGTAGTAACTGTAAGGACTGAGAAAGGGTTGTTTAAACGACCAATATCAAAGTTAGTTATCCTGCCTACTGATGACTAAAGTGTTAGCTTATTATACTATTAATCAAACTCTAACTATGAGACTTGTTAATACCGGTAGTCAGCCTATTAACATACAATTATATTTTCAATATACGCAGATAAGAAGACTGATGGAGACAGTGAACCAAAGTAGAAAACGCAATCATTTATTAGAAATAGATACTTACTATAATGTAAATTGTGAAGAAATCATTACAATATGATACTTTACAGCTAGTGCGTTCATTATTTCTGCTAAGTGCTGAGAGGCGAGAAGAAAGATGATCATCAAGTAAATGATGTTTGGTACACATCATGCTCAGCCCCTCCCCTGGAGGACTTATTATAATTTATTATAACTATTTAGACAGGTGGATCTCACAACAGATCTTTGCTTCACCGGTACCAATGAAGCAGGACATACTCGCCATGTCCAAATTTTAGTTTTGTCTCCAAAAATCACAAAGTATATTGAAAAGAAAACCTGTCAGAAAAGGAAATACTTGAACAGTACATATTCATGATATCCTTGATCGTAAATAGTCTCCTTGTATAAACCCAATAAAAATTAAAAAATACATATATACTCATGATAGACTGAATTTATTAAGTCTAAATTAACTCATGAGCAGCATTTTGAGACCTAGTCTCAAGGGGGGGAGGATGAAAGAAAATCTTCCAACATTCTCTCTCTCTCTCTTCACGATAAAGTGAAAGTTTATGAGTATGAACACCAGAGGGAATGGAAGGACAGTCAATAGGCTGAATCACCGTTTCTTTCCATTCAGGTAAAAACTGAAAACAGATCTTGAGTCAGTCCCTTGTAGGTCGTCAGAGAGATAACCCGCAAATTACTTGTACTCGCAAATTACTTGTACTCGTAGGATTGCTTTGCGGTCCATGTTGCCCGTAGGTGTGCAGTGCGTACAAAGGGTTCTTCTTCTGTCAATTTCTCTTTCGCAGGAATAATGCTAATATTCCATGTTGCCCTTAGGTGAGCAGCGATTATAAGAGAAATAAATATGTACCACATATTTAAGGGAATTATTACTCTAATTTAGAGTAAAATGTCGATCTCGAACAAAGGCCTCTACTTGTGAGAGGCCGTCTGACCTTATAAAGAAAAACAGCAAGATAGCACGCAGGTAAGTACGAGCACGCAGGTAGGTACCAACAGCTTAGAGATAGTGAATTCTAACATAATTTATTTCTCTTATAATCGCTGCTCACCTAAGGGCAACATGGAATATTAGCATTATCCCTGCGAAAGAGAAATTGACAGAAGAAGAACCCTTTGTACGCACTGCACACCTACGGGCAACATGGACCGCAAAGCAATCCTACGAGTACAAGTAATTTGCGGGTTATCTCTCTGACGACCTACAAGGGACTGACTCAAGATCTGTTTTCAGTTTTTACCTGAATGGAAAGAAACGGTGATTCAGCCTATTGACTGTCCTTCCATTCCCTCTGGTGTTCATACTCATAAACTTTCACTTTATCGTGAAGAGAGAGAGAGAGAATGTTGGAAGATTTTCTTTCACTTTGATAGCTGTTTCTCGTCAATAATACAGATGATACTTACATCGGCGTTGTTGGTGTTAATGATGTATTTTTCTGAACGTAATTAATGGATACAAAATTAATTTTTTGAAATTGATAAAAGAAAATCAACTTCTGAACTTCAATATTTTGAAAAAGAACCAAAGCACGAAAAATGAAATGAAAGAATCGAAGAGTATGAGTAACGTTGTATGTTCTGTATTATGACGAAAGAAATAAGTAACAAAAATGATACAAATATCAGGAATCAAACTTTTACAATATGCAAATCGCAGATTCAATGGACAAGAAACCGTGTAAACTAAATCGCGGTCGTTCACTGATCGATGATGAGCAGACTCGAGTGATGAAATTGGTGGGATTTGATATTCGGCGTTTACCTAACCTGTATACATTAAAATAGCATACTGTACAGTGTTGGCAAGTTAACCATTAATGTCTCGTGCGTTAGCTCCACTTGCTGCGCTCGTTCCGCCAACATTCGCACTCGACATTAATGGTTAACTTACCGCCACTGTACAGTAATCTACTATTCTTGATTGAACAAGATTCACTCTTTCGGTCGAGTGCTTCGCATATCTGTTTCCTAGTCATTTTTCTTGACAGCCCTCAAAAACCAAAAGAAAATGAGTCTAGCTTACTTCTATGGTGAGACATTTAGGGGCTAATGAAAGGAATCGTGCACACTCAATTTGGCGCGAATGATTTGGCGCGAACAATTTGGCGCGGACAACTTGGCGCGGACAATTTGGCGCGGACAATTTGGCGCGTGACTGAATCTGGCGCTGCATTCATTTTGGCGCAGAAGAAATTGTTTTGAGTTCCTGCAAGTTTAATGAGCTGCAATTCTTATACTGCGGCGTTCAAAGGAAAAGGAAAGTGTTGCAAGAATGAGTAATGTGCTTGATTGAACTTGATGTTAGGTTTTATAAATTCTTTGTTGATAGACATATAAAGTAATGAGACAGTGTTTGTTCAGTTTTGTTTCATGTTGAGATTGATTGAGTCGTCAATTTTTGGGCATTGTGAATTTCATTTTACTTGATAGTTCAAAAACTTTGTTAAAATTTTGTTCAACAGTATGGAGCTAGTATTGGAAAGAGGTTGGTAGAGATTAGGTGCCCGAGGATTCCTATATTTAGCTTTTGTACATTTTCTGTGCAAAGTATGTACTCTTTGGTGAAAGAATTTGTGCTATTGGCTAAGACTACAAAAATAGATTATACATTGAGTATATGAGAGCCTTAGCTCAAAATTTGTAATTCATTCTATTATTGCATTACAATTTGTAATAATTTGTTTTCTGTTCAATTTTCATCACTTCTGAGCGTCTTTGGCGCCAAATCGTCCGCGCCAAATTATCCGCGCCAAATCAATAGGGAACCAAAAGGAATGTAAAACTGTAAAGTATGATTATGCAGGATATTAATGTGGTCGCTTTCAAACAAACGATGAGGGGGAACTAGGCGCGGATTCAGAACGTCATCTTGGAAGGGGGAGGGGGGGAACTCGAGCCAGCGATTCCAGGTGAAAAAATTTTTTCCCCTCCTCCCCTTGAGAAACCTTTTCCAACCTTCTAAATTCCTCAGAGTGAAGTTTTTTTTTTGTATAATTGAGGAGGGGGGCGGATTTCCTCTCCACCCCTCCCTCGTTGATCCGCGGCCAGGAGACAGGGAACCTGTTTTTTGGAAAGGACTTCTCTGCAGAGTATTGCAACCGAAAATTTCAGCTTTGGCTTTCGGCCTAAACTTACTACCTTGCAAAATATCAATTTTGGCTTCTTATTTCTGGCTTTTGGCTTTTGGTTTTGAAAAAAACAAACACCTTGCTTGTTTTTTCTGCGGTTTCTGTAGATCTCTCTTCGGTTTACTTTTTGAGTACTGCAAAGTACTTTGGCCGTAATCTAGCGGACCGAATTAATTTGATTCCTTCTCATTATATAGCTTGGAAGTGGAAATTTTCCCAAGCCTCCTTCTCATCGCCCATTGCTCGGAGATCCCTCTTTCTGTCAGGCAGTGCCTTTTTCTGAGTTCCAAGTCTCGCCAAACACCCGTCACTCTTATCCAGCTTACCCCCTCCCCCTCCCTCACCCCGAAACAGTTTTCCTGTTAGAGTGGGAGCCTTATCAAGCACATTCTACTACCTAGGATCGGATTGCGAGATTGCAAGGGAGGGATGAAGTAAAATCGAAGAATTTCCGAAAAATCCTCCTTTGAACCATGAGGATGATGTCTAAATTGACCTCATTCTCTCTGGTCGAGTGCTCTATAGTGAACAGCTTCTTGTGAAGGGCGGACTGACTGAGCAAGATACGAGTCTGTGGCTTTTGCAAAAAACTCTTCGTTCTTACTCTTTTTTGAGTTTGCCTCTCATCGGTGTGTCCGGGTACCAGCAGCTTCTAATTTGATATTGCTCGTATTGAGAGGCTACTCGTTAAGGCTAAGGTTCCTCACAATGAGCTAAAGGAATTCTTTGATCTTCTAATTATCTGTTCGTGCCCTAACGATTGTGAATTCGAAGGGAAGTTTTTTGAGTTCCCTGAGGGATCCCCATTGGATCACCTCTAGGCTCCCTCATCTCCGAAGTTTTCACGTCAAAGTTTGAACTTGATCTCTTTTCCTCGAACCAGGTGCTACTAAGTCATATTTACTGTTGGCACAGGTACGTGGATGATGTTCTGTGTGCTTCGACTGGTCCTCCAGATCTCCTTAGTGAGTTTCTGAGGTATCTCAATTCCTGCTACCCTTCCATAAAATTTACCCTGGAAATAGGGGAAACCTCCATCAACTTCTTAGATTCATCAATCTCTGTAAGATCGGGTATCCATGAGTTTGGAATGTACAGGAAGGATACTACGACCGATGTTCTAGAGCATGGAGCTTCATTCTGTCCTGTTACTCATAAGATAGCAGCCTTTAATAGCTTAGCTCAAAGACTGAATCGTATTCTGTTGAGTCAGGCTGCCTTTAAGAAAGATATGTTAATTATAAAACACCTGGCTAGAGTGAATAGGGTCAATGATGATTTGGAGGAAAACCTTTAGGAATATCCTGGATTCCACCACCTCCCTCTCCCCAGACACAATCAGTGACCGACGTATGCGCCGGGTCGGCCTCCTTTTCCTGGGGAAGTTTTCCCTCCAATTGGGTCGGACCCTTCGTTCGTTTGGTTTCAGACCAGCATTTTAGACCCATACCACTGTGAAAGGGTTGTTTGTAAGGTTAAAGGAGCCTATACCAGTTGATGAGAGGAGCCGTGTCCATAAGATGGAATGTAAGGATTGTGAGTAGAATCGAATCCTCAAAATTACGAGTCGGCATGATTGATTGGAGACGAGGTACATAGACACGTAGTTACGTGTCTATTTACCTCGTCTCCAATCAATGTAAGGATTTTAGTGGTTTTTGTATTGGTGAGACCAGCCGCCAGATGAAGCTGAGAGTAGCACATGAAGTCTAGGGTAAAGGGACAACTGGGGGAATCAGCCTCCGCAGATCATTTGATCAATAATGGCCACAGTTTCCGTGAGGGTTCGGAAAGGCTCCTCCATAAGAAGAATTCCTACCGTAAGCGTAAGGCCCTTGAACATATTGAAATAATTTGTCATCTCAATACTGATGGAATTACGGTACTGAACACGTACAACCCGGAAGACGACCTGATCGAACTTGTATATGATTCACACCGCGACTTCCTATTCGCTTCTAATTAATCGTCACGTCCCTGGATTCTCATTACTCTCATAGCTCCTATGGCCACTGCTCTACGTTAAGAAGTTCTCATCATTTATAGAGGACGGTTTGAGCCGGTATGTTACTCATTTCACTATTCAATATGATTGTTCCAGGTCAGAAGCTATCAACAAAATATTATCAAGAGAACCAGGACGCCATCTCCAAGTTATAGTGAGCGAATTCGTGTATCCTGAAATTTCTACCAGATAATTTTATGTTTGTAAATATCTTCTCAATGTTCTTACCTTTAGTTTGTGATTTACCTATATTTCAATTTTTGTGTCTATTCTATAAAATTTTGACTTCCTAATCCCTTCATCAGGACGCCAGTTCGATTTTTCTTAGATGCGAATTTGTGACCTATATTCCGCATTCAAATGTATAGTTGTAAATTCTGTGAATGATTTTTCATCACTTCACTCCCGGTGAATACTTTCAGGCCATTCCTAAAATAATTATTCTCCTAAGATGTGAATTGATATATTGACCTAATCGTGCGGTCCAAATGGGTGCTTTCTCACATCTTCTTGTAATTTAAGAGATTGTGTTGAAAATGATTTTTGAAAGATATTCTGTACCCCTGTTTATTAAAGTATGCATTTGTGTTAATTAAAATGTTGAATAAGGAGATTACGAAAAAACTGACTTCTAGATTCTAGAAGCATGTTAAAACTTACTTCGACTCCATATGTAGGAATTGCTGATGGGAAATTTTTCGAGTCCCAGCGTAATAATCAAGGGAATTTTGACCTTCAATGTATATGCTATGTAAAAATTCAGATCATGAAGCTGTACATCTACATCAAGAGAAGGGCTGTAGCAAGTTTCAACTATCTAGCTAGATACTTACGAGGAGGAAGAGGGAGGTAAAAATCTTGAATTCCGAGCTATGTGCGGATCAAGGCCACAAGAGAATGATGACTGTCAAGCACTTTGAATAATTTGGTGAATGTGTCTAGCTGATGAGTTCAGCTGCAGAGGAGATATTATAAAAATTTCGAGTCTGCTGGAGGCCATGTACGTTGAGTCAGGGAGAAGGGTGAGATTTGGAAATAATTTGCCTTTATAGCTGTATTTAAGTGGGAGGAAACTTAGAGAAATATGGATTAAGAAGTTAAAAGGGAGGCTCAGGACAATTCCGAAGAGGAATATTTAAAGATTTGAATGATTGAGGGTCTCCGTGGCCGCTACCTTCGCTTGCTGTGTGAACAGATGTTGTGAAGTAACTTGCTTTTCATCTTTCCTTTCGTACTATGAAACTTGAATCGTAGTATGATGATACAGGTGAAATACGAACAACAAACAGAAGGAGAACCTCATCCTGCACTGTCAATATTTCGAGTTTATATGTATACTATACACCATCAAAGAATCATACAATGGTTCTACAAAAATAATCATCATATTTCTATTTCGTTGAAACTGAAAAGTTCGCGAATAATACTAACATGAGTACTCAATAGTTCCACATAAATACCAGCGCTCGGCGAATCATTCTCGTGAGTGAAGACGAACACGTGATTGGGATTGTATGCTCTCGATATGTAAAACAATTCGTAACCAGTTTCTGAGGAGTGACAACCCAACATCCATTCGTGGTATGATTTCTCCGCTGCTTTTTTCATGGCTTCTTCAGTCCTAAATGAGACTTTCCTCTTCGTGCAAGGAGTAATAGTTACCAAGTACGGGCGGTTGATTTTATCCTTGAAATAATTTGAACTCAGTACGATAGAACAGAGACGAGAGCTTTGCCCTTCACTCCCAATTTTGCATACGGGATCATCCTCTGCTCTTTCAGCTGTACAGAAAGACATTTTGTAATTACTCACTCCTCTTCTATTCTCTAAACTTTTTGGAGTGAGGTTCTATGATTAGGCTACACAGCATAATGTAGACATCCTGAAATTCAAGTGAGTCCATAATTGAAATTGATGGAGACCTCACATTTACGAACTTTGAATTATTATTACCTGGTTGGTGATATTTCCTCAACTCCAAGAAATGGATCTCAACATTGAAGTATGGCAACGAATATACTTTTGCGGGCGCTTCGATAAGTAACATTTTAGTAAGAGACTGATTAGCGAGTTGTTTATTCATCAAAACGAAATGCTGAGGACTATTGATTACGTTGTAAGCTTTCGAAACGAAATAGGAAACGATGTTCAGAACTTTCACATTTTTCCGTCTCAATAGACAGATGAAGAAGTACTCGTTGATGTAGAAAGTATCTCCCCCTCTCTCCATAAAGGTAGAGAAATGGAATAGCCAATCACTGTAAGCATTATTATACTTGTGGTCTTGTCTTCCCGATTTCCTTCTACCGTGCTTTCTAATCCTCAGCCTGCTTCTTTCTTGCTTGTAGATCTGATGCAGGATAGCATGATATTTCGGATGCTCCAATTCGTAAGCCATCATTTGATCCATATTGGCTGGAACGTATCCATACTGTTCGAAAACTCCGCTCTCACTTACCTCCTCACAGACGCGTAACCGTGTTGATGGATCTGCAGCTAGTGGGTCGAGCGAGGAAGGCGGATCTGCAAAAAACATTCCAAAATGAGTCTTCGGTCAAAAATTATGATACTCGTCGCTATTTACACCTAAGCCTACCCTGATTTCGCTCCTCTGAGTAGAGTTTGTGAATAAATAGTGGTGGGGAATCAGTGATAGCGATAAGCCCGGTATTAGCTTCTAGTACAGAATTTACAGCATACAGAATGAAGATATGTAAGAGGGGGATCGGAAAGTTCATCGTAGATTTTAAAAAACCGATGATTTTCTTGTTTACAAACCTGCCGGTGAGAAGTGGAAGACGTATGTATTTGATCAACTTACAAAAATGCAGATTCATCCAGCTGAGAAAATAGACGCTAGTCGGCAGTTCAAATCAAAAATGAAGAAACGAATTCAAACTCAATATATACATTTCCAAATTTGAAGTATTCAAGAACGAAACCAACTTGTTCTCGGAAATTTAGAGCTTCCGAAGACTTTGAATTGCTTCTCAGTTTTAAAGACATAGCGATTGTGAAAAATTTCCTTTGAATCGACTTAAGAAACACCTTCTTTGCCTCCCTCTAATTTCTCTCCTCCCTAACTTCGAGTACTCATCAGGAGAATAAAAACTTGAGCGAAGCTCAACATTCAAGCTTCATATTACGAGTTTGTATGTATACGGAATATTTAGAAAATTTTTCCCTTGGGGTAGAAATCGATTACCAAAATAAAAACACTCTCCCCAGGGACACATTATAGCATTTTCTACGCTTGCTTTCTATACTTTGACCATGAAGTCATGAACCGTAACAAAATGGAAATTTTCCCGATCCTTGTTACAGATGAAGAAGTCTAAATTTATTTTTTTCAAAGCAGGTCAAGGTCACTAATGACGTGATTGACTCTGATAAAGTCGAAATTCCCAAGTCCCTAAAGTAGGTCAAGGTCATTGACATATCATACATTGTGACAAAGTCAAAATTCAAGTCCCTGAAGTGGGTCAAGGTTATTAATGAAATCATAAATTGAGACAAAGTCAAAATTGTCCAAGTCTTTAAACTAGCCCAAGGTCACTGACTATGTCACAAACTTTGATAAAGTGAAAATTCCCAATTCCCTAAAGTAGGTTAAAGTTATTGATAGAATTGGAAAATGTCTCAATTCTTCAAAATAGGTCAAGGTCATTGACATTATAATGAATTGTGACAAAGTCAAAATTCAAGTCCCTGGACTAGGTCAAGGTTATTGATAAAATCATAAATTAGGACAAAATCAAAATTATCCAAGTCTTTAAACTAAGCCAAGGTCACCAACAATGTCAAAAACTGGGACAGAGTCAAAATTCCTCAACTCTATACATTAGGTCAAGGTTGCTATCAATGTCATAAACTGTGACAAGTCAAAATTCTAAAGTAGGCCAAAGTTATTGATGAAATCATGAATTGTGATAAGGTCAAAATTCCTGCAGAATCTGAAGTAAGTCAAGGTCATGACAATGTCATGAGCTGTAACAGTGTCAAACCTCTTCCATTCCCTAAAGTAGGTCAAGGTCACCAGCAATGTCACAAACTCTGACAAAGTCAAAATTCTCAAAGTCTCTGAAGTAAGTCAAGGTTATTGATGAAATCATAAATTGTGACCCCGCGTACAGAAACCTGGTTAACCATGCCCAAAAATCCCGTAGAATTTCCCGAGTCTTTAAACTAGGCCAAGGTCACTGACAATGTCACAAACGGTGACAATTCCTCAATTCCTTGAAGCGGGTCAAGGTTATTGATAAAATCATAAATTGTGACAATTTCTCTAGAATAGGTCAAGGTCACTAGCAATGTCATAAACTGAGACAAAGTCGAAATTCTCAAAGTCTCTAAAGTAGGTCAAGGTTATTGATGAAATCATGAATTGTGACAAGGTCAAGTCTTTAAATCAGGCCAAGGTCACTGACAATATCACAAACTGTGACAATTCCTCAATATCCTAAAGTAGGTCAAGGTTATTGATGAAATCATGAATTGTGACAAGGTCAAAATTCTTGCAGATCTAAAGTAAGTCAAGGTCATTGACAATGTCATGAACTGTAGCAAAGTCAAACTTCCTCGAGTCCTTAAAGTAGGTCAAGGTCACCTGCGATGTCATGAATTCTGACAAAGTCAAAATTCTCAAAGTCTTCAAAGTAAGTCAAGGTTCAAGACTAAGTAGGTCAAGGTCTAAAATCATAAATTGTGACAGCAAATTTCTCAAGCCTCCAAAGTAGGTCAAGGTCACTGACAAAGTCATAAACTGTGATAAAGTCAAAATTCTTCAATTCCTTAAAGTACGTCAAGGTTATTGATGAAATCATAAATAGTGAAAGAATATTTCTCAATTCTCTTAAGTAGTTCAAGGTCACCAGCAATGTCACAAACTGTGACATTGTCAAAATTCCTCAAGTCCCTAAAGTACATTGTGGCTGAGTCATGTGACAGAGTCAAAATTTTTGAAGTTTCTGAAGTTGGTCAAGGTCACTGACGGTGTCATGAACTGTGACAAAGTCACAATTTTCTTGGTCTTCAAAGTTTAGGTCAAGATCATTGATGATGTTATTGTTTTTGACAAAATCAAAATCTCTCAAATCTTTCAAAGTGGGACAAGGTCACTAATGATGTCATGAACTGTGATTAAGTCAAAATTACCTCTGATGACGTTGTTCAGCCCCAAAAGGAAATCGATTTCACAGATGATGTCATCAATCATGACAAAGATATTTTCAGAGTTCCTAAAGTAGGTCAAGGTCACAGATGACATCATAAACCGTGGCAAAGTTAATATTTTACAAGTCCTCAAAAAGAGGTCAAGATCACTTATGATATTTTAAACTCTAACGAAGTTGAAATTTCCTCGGTGCTCAAACAGTAGGAGAAGGCCAATGATGACATCATAAATCACGACAAGGTAAAAATTTGCAGTCCCTAACATCAATCAAGGTCACTGATGTTATCATAATCTGTGACAAAGTCAAAATTTGTTGAGTTCCCATAAGAGGTCAATTTTATGGATGATGTTATCAACCATGACAAAGTGAAAATATTCCAAGTCCTCAAAGGAGGTCAAATTCACTGATGATGCTATCAACTCTAACAAAGTCAAAATTTCCACAGTCTCTAAAGTAGGTCAAGTTCATTGATGACGTTGTACACTGTGATGGGGTTGAAATTTCCATAGTCCCTAAAGTAGGTCAAGGTCATTGACGACATCATTGACTGTGACAGAAAAACCGTTATGGTTCAAGGGGGCAAGAAACCTTTTGATGCCTCGTTTGATTTGCTATTCTGACTTAAAAAAGGTGCTTTTGAAGAAAGTTTTCTGAAAGTTGTGAGAAAGGACCGTGAAAACCATGTTTTTGAAGGGTGAGGATAGTATGGACTTGTAAAGCTACCAAGAAAGCGTTTTCTACATCAAAAACAAATGAAAATAGGCTTGATTTATTGAAGTTCGCTCGATAGATAAAAGTATAAAGTTCGGCTAATGCCATGATTACTGATTAGTGACCTTACAGCATCCACATTGTGAAAGGTTTATAAGGTCGTTGGTTTGCAAGAACCGAAGGAGTCGTTTGTTAAGGATTTTCTCTATAATTGGTACTTAGTCCAGAGATTGATCGGTATGAGGGAGGGAGGTTTGGACGTTTGTTTCGTTTGAGAATGGAAGTCACCATTGCTAGTTTCCAACTAGCTGGGAATATGGATAAGTTGAAGATCCTATTTAGGCCATTTAGGAGAGAAGTAAAAAGTAAAATTGCTTGTGGGTGGAGTTTTTGTAAAAATACTACAGAGATTTTGATCATAGCCGGGTACTGAATCTCGAGTATTGTTTGTAGGTAATCAGGACTTCTTTTTCTGTGCTGTAAAGGTTGTAGTAGAATGGAAAGGAATCAGTATTGGGAGTGTCCGGAGTGAAGTCTTTGCGTGATGCTTCATCACTCGATGATACGAGAGAATAATTTGAGGCTAGATTTTCGTTTTTCATTTGAGAACATTGCTATACAGGGTTTCGTGGGACAGAGAGCCCTATCAGATTGGTTAATCAAGAATTCTGCAATCCTGAAAAGTTCTTGTTGAACCATTATCTACCCGACATAAGTACTCGACTTCACTTGGAAGAGTGCGTCTCGTCTCCAGCTTTGACGAGTACTCAACGGATGTCAATAAAAACAGTCATGTTTTTTGTGGAAATTTTCACCTACTGCAGGATGCAGTATGGCTTATGTAGACAGCTGCACCAGGGCGGCTGCATAATTTTTTTTTCTTTCCACTATTTTTATTGCACAAAATCAAAACCACTCTGGCGAATGAAATCTTTGGTGACGACTCGTAAAACACGAATTTTACAACCGCCGGGTAACATTTTAACTGCATAGCCGTTCGTGCCTTTCCATTATTTTCGTGTTCTCTGGCAGTATCGGCGGTAGTACTAGCCCTCGCATATAATTTATACCGCACGGTGGTAACGTGCAGTATGTCAACGTTAAATTATTTTAATAAAAACGTTTACAACGGGTTCGAATATTATGTCCGCACGCTGCGGGACCGGGCCACGTTCGGGGGTAATATCGTTTCGCGCCGTACGTCTTTTTAATTGAAAACCATTAAAAGTGTATAAGTTGAAAAGGGAATTTTTTATTTCGCTTCGCGACATTTAGAATGTGTTATTTTGAAAAAGTTTAACCGAACTCGTAAAATTTAATGTCTCCGACGACGTTTTTTCGGTGTACTCTTCGTTCGTGTAATAAAATCTTCATCGTATTTAATGCGCGGCGGCTGGGTTGGGTACATTAAAAATTTCTCGAAATAGGTGATATCCGACCTGCGCGACCTCCCTCCGGTACGTAAAACGTTCAAATACACCTTCCCTTTTCCTGCCTCTCTCGCGGTATTCACTTTCCACTCTTCATACTTTTCCCCGCGGTTGTTTATTTCGATTTTTAGATGTTTTGACGGGCCATTATTTAATTTATTAATATTTAACGAGACGTTACAGCGTGCATCCGCACAAAGGGAGAGTGAAAAAGATGCGGGATTTGTTTGCTAGATAGGTACTAGTAATTATTTATACAATCGTCTCTCGATTGAATAAACAACCTCGCGGTGAAAGGGTTAAAATCTCTAGATACCCTGCAGTAGCGCGATGTGTTCCCTGTTCGTCCGGTCCAAATATATAACTTCTCCTGAGTTACACCCGTAAAAATTGAAATATACGCGATCGTTTCATGCCAAATAAATTTTATTACGAGCGAAAATAATGAAGAAGATTTTTCGTACAAATTACTCCGGTAATTTACATTTTAATTCGCCTTTCATAATTTGGGAAACGCGATTTACGAAAACGAGAGCATAAATAAGCCCGATAACGTGGTACGATAAAAATTACAATTCGTCGAAAAGTTTCTAATGGGAGGGGAACACTCAACCTACGCTTCTCAAAACTCATCGCATCCGTTCGCTGTTGAAAGATTAAACGAAGTTGTCAACATAAACGCGAAACCAGTTTTAATAAATGGGCCATTTTTTTACTCCATTCAAGCCTACGGATGTAAGTTGTGCACCTTGCGACGATCAATTATTTCTCTTTTCAATTTTTGGGAGCGATTGCTGATTTTATGACACAACAGTGCTAATCTATCCAGTTCGTACGTGTCGCTGAAGTATAAAATGTTCAATTTAGAAGAATTTACGAACTAGACGTCTCCGGTGTGGGTATATTTAATGTCTTGAGAAATTGAATTTTTGTGTACTTTTGTAACGATTATTTTTATTCGTTAAACGAGACTACCAGCAGAATTTAATGTATGCCTTCGTCTCCTGTAACCTTCTCTTTGCGTGTTTTCTCTTTTGGAGGAGAAATTTTTTGATCGCCAAACTCGCACCATCGAGAGGGTGAAAATTGTAGAAACCAAATTAACCTCTCACAAAATTGGAGAATAATTCGAACTTCGGATAACAATTACTGTGATGTAGCAACAATGAATGACATAGGGCGAACTTTCGAGTAGAGTTCGATCGGCGACGTGTATACTGCGGTAGTATTGGTGCGGAGTCGAGATAGAAAAATTCCCATTCGTGCACACACGTTAATTCCTTATCTGTCGCTGTACAGCGAGCATTTTCCTTATCGGCTGTCCTTATCGAGCGTCTATCCTTACCTTCCTTCTTCTCCCACTATCTCGGATCTGCCACAATCTATGGCGGTGAGACGAATATGCGAGTAATTTTTGTTGCTTCGTGGGTGACTTTTTAGTCATCGGTGAGGCAGTGCATGATCAGACTTTCGACGTCGAAGATGTAAAATTTTCGGGGAAGAATTTCGACTCGTATATTCGCGTTTTCGAACACATGCTCCGCTTTCGGACGAAGAACGTCTATAAAGACGTAAGTGAGAGTGTAAATTAGAGCAGAGACTTGCCGTCTTGTATAAAAGTCTATTATCGATGATCGGTGTGTTCCGTCAGCGTGAAATTTGCGTTTTACCGATCCGAAACCGAAATGGTGTCGCGCCATGAGTGCCTTCGAGAGTATCGACTCGTTTGCTTGAATGATACCAGACTGAGTGAAGGAAGTCGTGTACCGAATCTCAGGATAATGAAATCTAATCAGGATGAACAGACCAAGATCATCTGGATTCGAAGGTAGCATTAACATCGACTTACCAAGTTTGCTATCTATTTTTTATTACTAATGATAGTTCGACGAATCCCCATTTGCTGGTCACGTATATGATTGGGTTATCGATGATACGTGTACTAGTATTAGGACCTGTTGCTTCGTTGATAATAATTGCGTTTATTTACCTGTTATCGAAGAACTCGAAGCTTTTCCTCTTAGCCGATGAGCGGCAAAAGTTTTGATTTTCAGAGAACTCCTAACCCCCTGACGAATTAGTCGCGAAGGTGATTAGACCTAGAAATATATCTACGGTCTGTTAGTTATTAGCGGATGAATCTCTCGGCCTTCGCATTTCTGAATTTTATTTCAGTGACCCGTTAGTGGAGGCAACATAGACATTGGTCTATGCATTTTAGGGGTAACGGTGGGAAAACCTGTGAGGAATGGCCCCAGAAACAACCTCTGAAAGTTCCCGCCCTCCGCCTGCTGTGCAAAATTTTTTGTGTCACTTTTTGACCGCTCAAATTGATTTTTTTTTCTGGTTTTTGGCGCATATCTCGAGTAATATTGGCTGTGGATGAGAAATTTTGGCACCAAAAGATTGGCTGTGAACTTTACTACATCTTAGAGTATCCATTCGTTAGCCTACACCAAGAGCTGAGCCTACGAATGCCGCTAGTAATCTGGAAAACACAGCGAAAATGATTTTTTGTCGTTTTTCGAGTTTATCTCAAGAATTAGGAAGGTTGGGGTGGGGTAATGTGGTCAGCAAAATTTGCCTCGCAAAATTTACTACTAGATGGTGTATTTGAACATTAGCACAGGTCTAAGCTGTCGCCTGACAGTGTCGCCCGAAGTAAAGAATTGTCGGAATGATGACGTATTTTTCGGGTGCTCTCGTGATGGGAGCTGTAGTAAGGTCTTAGGATCTTTCTTTCTGGGTTTTGGAAGTTGTTTCTTCTGTAAAGTAGGTTGCGCATCAGTTTTTTGTGTATTTTTGGGTTTCCTCTTCTTATTAGTGACTGCTACAAATTCTGTTTTTGTATCAGTAGAGGGAGAGTTGCTGGTAGTGGCAGTGTTGGTGTCAGTTTCTGGCAGGTTAGTTGCAATCCTGTGTTTATTCAGGGTTTTTCTTATGAGCATTGCAGCAGGGCCATTGTCCACAATTAGGTCGTTGGTGCCACTTGAGGGGATCGTGGAACCTGCAGCGCTGGCATAAGACTTACTCTTGGTGGCTTTTCCAGGGGCTTCGTGGTTGCAGAGGCTGATGTGGTCAGTGAGTCTAGAACTGGTTGCGATATTGATTCAATCAACTTCTCTTCTTCTGGAGCAATTTTGAAGGGTTCAATGTGGCTACTTTCTTTTGCCGCTGTGGCTTGTGATGTGGTGGCCTTGGATGGCATCGTGCAGGGTGGCAATTTGTTGCGAGAGGGTTGCTACTTTTTCTGCTAGTTCTTTCCTTGCCTTGCGTCTGTGTTTTAGTTCTTTGCGAAGATTTCTATGATGTGGTCGTCGTTTTCTGGTCCAGTGGTGGGTTTCAGGCACTGGCGTTTCCGTTTACTTGGTTCGCAATTGTCCAAGCTTTGACCTCTGTCTTTCTCTGGTAGTATGCAGCTTGGGATGCTGACTCACAAGTTCTTTAATTTATCCTTTTGTGGCTTGTGTAGAGCGGGAGTGACTGAGGTAGCAGGTTGGCTTTGGATGCTCATCCTTTTTGCTTCCAGATTGTTTAGAAAATCAGTCATGGCTTTACTCTCTTGTTGTCTTCGGCAATTGTGTTCACATTCGGTTTCATGCATGTGCTGTGGCTCCCAGTAGGGTACTCCAGTTTCTGCAAAGTTATTATATCCACGAGCTCTTAGACGCTTCATGTGATCCTTGGGAGCTTTGTTTTGTGGTTTAGGGTGGAATCGTAAATGGATTTGTTTCTTCTGCCTTAGTTGTATTAAGTCTTCATCATCTGTGCTGATAACTTGAGTTTCCATATTCGTTGCAAGACATACACCTTGCGGTGGCAAGGAGTTTCCAGACTCTTGCGAAGAGTACATCTGGGCAACGGCCGCTTGGTCCGCTGGCTTCGGTCATTGATCTGTGATCCGGTGTGAGAGGTCAATTGGTATGGGGTAGTTGAATCCATAAAAGTTCCCACGAGAATGAACGGATTAGTCTCCCCTTAGGCAGTGCGTCGTACCTGGATGGCCCCATACATTGCAGAAGTCGAGAGGTATCTGCAAGTTCCCTGTAGACTGACATACGTCTCAGCCATGCATCCCTTGGCCAGGTACCCAAGGATTGACGTGAAGATGTTGGGTAAGGATGGATGAACATTTAAGTACAGTCTCTGCTTTCCAATCCCTAGAGTTACAGGAGCAAGGGGTATCCCAGCAGAGACCCCAGACGACTACAGGGAGCGGTTCTCCTCCTGTATTGTAGGCCCCTGGTTCCCGGGTCTAAGGAAACGGGATCTTGAATTTGGGTTCCGGAACCGGAACTGTAGGAAGGCAATTGGTTATTAGAACGAGAGCCAGATGGAACCGAATGCCACATTTAAATTCTGGAACTAGAGCCAAAAAGAACTGGATCCAAGATTTGGATTTTGGAACCGGATCCCAGGTTCGGATTCTGGAGCCGGAACCAAGAGAAACCGGATCCCTACCTCATTCTGCTTCTCTATCTATGGAGGCTCTATCAGATCAAGGTCGCTGATGACGTCATGCTAGCCCATGTCTCGTGTAAAATGTTTCTGCAATTAGGTCAAGGTCAAACTAGCTGAATTGTTTCTGTCCCTTAATAGGTCAAGGTCACTGATGACGTCATACTCAACTTCTAGTAAGCTGTTTTCAAGTGCCTCAATGCTGCCAGATCTATAGACTTTTATTCATACGGATTTTTGTACGCATATTGCATACTCAAGGGAAAAGTAACTAATGTGAGAGGTATTTTTCGCCTGATTGCTATTAATGGATCAGTAAAAGTCCGTAAAAATTTGTTTTCAGGTCTTAGAAGAAATGGTGGATAGGGATTTTTGATGATTTTATCTGGTAGGACTGAAATTACTTTGAATTAAGGTCATTAATGACGTCATACTACGCCTTGGCTGAAATTTATCGCTTCGAGGTCGCTTATGACGTAATACTATACCTTTGGTAAAAAGTTCCGTCATTTTATTAGGTTGAGGTCAAATCTGTTCTTTGATAGGTCAAGGTCACTAATGACGTCATAGTCAACTCCCAGTAAGCTGTTTTCAAGTCCTTCAATCAGGTCACTGATGACGTCATACCAATTAAGTAAAATGTTTCAAGTTTTTGAATTAGGTCAAGGTCAAAGTAGGTAAATTGTTTGCCCCTTACTAAGTCAAGGTCACTGATTACATCATACTCAACTCCGAGTAAGCTATTTTCAAGTCTCTTAGTTAGATTAAGGTCACTGATGACATCATGATGACTAAAATTTATCATATCAAGGTTGCTGATGACGTCATACTATACCTTGGGTAAGTTGTTCCTATCCCTAGGTCAAGGTTACTGATGATATCATATGAAACCACAAGAACCTTTATAACCGGGACCGCTAAAACAATAACTGTTCTTAGCCCTGTTCTGGAGTTAGATTTGTGAAGTTATTAGATTGTGACATCACTGGGGCTGGTTTATGACGTCATCAGATTGTGGAGTTGCAGGACTGATTTATGACATTATCAGATTTAAACACTGCGGTGACTGATTCAGGACGTCGTTAGATTATGACACTGCAGTCATGGGTGGCGGAGTAAACTTTTTTGAAGGGAGGAAAAAATTTTTCAAAGAAAAATCAGAAGAACTTTTTGCAATAGTATTGCCAAATCGAGTACCTTTCAGTTTTTTCAGCCGTTTATGGGGGGGGGGGCTCACTTTTTGTCTGGGGGCCAAGTTGTTCCCCTCACTTCCCCCATATTTCGCCACCCAAGATTGCAGGGGATAAATCATCGTGTCACATGGACTGATTAATATTAACATCATCAGATGGTGACGTCATGGGGACTGATCTATGACATTATCAGATTGTAATGTCCCAGGGACTGAATTATGACTTCATCAAACTGTGACGTCATAGGATCGGATTTATTCCATCAGATTGTGACGTCATAGGGTTCAATTTATGACGTCATCCAATCGCAATATGGAAGATAATTGTAGGTATTTTTTTGGATCAGCGTTGCATTTCATTTTCAAATGAAGTAAAATACAGAAGTTCAAACAAATTTTATTTTTTGAGAATTTTGACGAATTGGTCATTTTTGTCACATTTTGGGCGGAACTCGGCTCAGAAAAGTCGGAGAAAGTTTTTTAGGGACTCTGTTAGAATATAAAATTGAAATACAAATCTCATAGAATCGAAGTATTACATCCAACGTTTTACGTTTTTGCTCTAGAACAAATTGGTGACATCATTTTGGTCTACCCAGAGGGCTACCTCCGGGCAGAGAGATGCTACAATACAAGTTATGGTGATAGGAGGCTATACAAGGTCCGGTAAAATGATGTGAACAGTTGAACGAAAATCTCCGGGAGGACTCAACAATTTTGTAGAATTCCCCGGTTGACTGTTCACATCATTTAGCCGGACCCTGTCTATAGTACATGAGACGGACTTGAAAAAACGTCAACTATCGAGCTATATATACATAAGGGTAATGATGAGAAGGAGCCTAGAAAAATTCCATTCCTGAGCTATTATGATGAGGATCCATATGGTGGGAGAGGGAATGGGAAAATGGCTAACTTTTGATCCGACCTAATAGCCGTTTCTAATGGAACTGCAGGATTCCCCGCTACCACTGTGGAGTTCAGAGTGGCACCTTAGCTTTTTTGTTAAATTCTATCCTGCGTGTGACTAGCATTTTCTGGATCAGCCACTGCCTAATAGGAACTCAGTTTCGATGTTGATCACATTGGTATTTGTACAAAATTTTCCAACTTCAACGTCTCAAAAGGAAGAAGATTTCCACACTCTAGCTAAGCGCTAGGCTCTTGCACATAGTTATTGATACCTAGTTTCGTTTCAGTCCGGTAAAATAAGAAAGTAAAGAGTAAGTTGAAAGATAAGTACATTCCTCATTAGTGGTCATACCTCGTTCCAGCGTCGGAGAAAAAAGAACATTCCAAATTCGTTAATAAAACTCGATATCCTCCACTCATTATCAGCAATAATGAACTCGAGAATTCTGATGAAGTCTCGAAGCAACCCTGAAATTTCTTCGATTTCATCTGTGGAAACCCATTACTCGTACGTGGGTAATTTATTCAAAATGCACGCGATCTGATTCCCAGATGAGTTACCGTGGGATGCATGCACAAGGTTCGAATTCTTTTTCGTGGTAGCCCGTATGTGAAGAGAGAAGAAGGAAAGATCATCATAAATCCGCATAGATGTGTATCGTGCAGTGAAGGCAGAGCTACTGGGTTAAATAATAATATACTGCGTGTAGAATTAAACTTTTACCTCGAACGTAACTCCCAAAATTATTTAAATTTCGTCGTCCTATCGCGGTTCGGTGGTAGATATCCAAAATGAATAAAACATGGTATCTGGGCATAATTATCAAAAACGCTCACACATTCGAACGATAAATCTATTCGTTCAAATTTATGGCAACTATCAAAAAATATAATTAACCAACGAATCTCGATTAGCGCTGTATATTACACTCGATTTCAATTTCGTCAGATGAATACAAATGAAGCCTGCACTCCTGCTGCCGAAGACGACAACCAACATGGGTGTTTTGGGACGTTCTTGATATTAAATCGTACACAGGATACAATTAATTACCTATCTTTTTCTCTTCCAACGTGTGAACAAGATACCACGAATTGACGGTTTGATTGTTTGTTGAACAACGATGCAAAAATAGTGATTTTTGTCACCACCTGTGATATCAGAAAACGATTTTCCTTTTGCTACGTAGATGCAGAAGTTTTTTCCACCAACGATTACAAGAGTAGAGAGTCGAATATTCTCGGAATCAGCCTTGGATTTTTTTTTCTTTATGCCGCGAAAGGAAGCACGATGATCAAAGATAACATCGTCATGTAACTCGTTCGCCTATTATCATCGATTTCAATCTTAGTCATCTTCTTAAACCGGGCATCTAGATTCGTTTAAGAGTGTTAAGATGTGAGAAAAAAAAACACTACCTGGAATATTACTATTCAGTCATACGCTGATGACCTATGCTGCAACGTTATTTCAAATGACTCAAAAAAATGTACGACAGTAAATAAATTATTCCGCCAATCTATGTTAATTAGTGAAGGCATTCGAAAATTAACCAGTTATTATTAAATTCGCCCGACATAATCCTGTCGGTGTCGAGAGAGAAGTGCGCACTTTGATGTTCGAATTAATAGTACTTTATGCGAGATATTTATCAGATATGTATCTACTGTATGTTAATTTTTCGATTGCTAAATTTTTGTCATGCCGGCTATATATATACGTGATGGGTACGTTTTTGAATAATTCACTATTCCATCAATATTACTCTTCCCACAGATGGCGAACGTCGAAGAGAAATCCGACCATATTTGTCCTCATTTCGAACTTTCGAAATCGGACTGAGAAATTAAAGGTGTAACTGGGCAGCTGATAGCTGGACAGGTCGAAAAATATTTCGATTACGTATTCACTGTGACGATTCCTCATTTTTTTGGCAATCTCCTCCGAGCTCAAAAAGAGTGTCAATTAACTATTTACCATACAACTTATTTAATAGATAGCGAGGGAGAAGTACTCCAAAGACTGAACTACCGCAGAAAAAATTAAACGATAGGCGGGCGCTTTTGGTTCAACAGCCCATCATCCAGCAAGGACCTCGACTTACCGTAGTGAGGGAGGAAACCGATAGACCGAATCAGCTCTCAGTTGACGTCAAATTTCTTCGCTAGTTCATCGACCTGTAAAGTCGATATAGATTTTGTGTGGATTTAGTTCCAAGTAAATTTAGACGTCATTGTAAACTTCGCGACAGCAGCGGGGAACCCTTGAGCTTTGCAATTTCTTGGGATACGATTGATCTCATGAGTAAACGGAAGACGTATTAGGTCTGATCGAGAGTCAGAAATTTTCCGATTCTCTCTCTTCATCATCATATACAGCTCGAGATTTGAAATTTTTCAAGTTCCCTCCTTATCATTGTGTATAGTTCGGAAATTAAAATTCCTCCCAGGCCCTCTCCTATCATATATTATTGCCCCCTATTATCATATACAGGGTCGACTAAAAAGATATTACAAGTTAAATAAGAGTTTGCACTTAATCTGTTGTAGCGTAAAAATGCAAAATGTAAGATGTATAATTCACATCTACAAAATGTACCTCAATTTTCTCATACGCAACTTTCTACTAGTTTTCTGAGTCAAGTTATGGAATAGAATCAAACTTTGACCAAATTGCCAAAATTCTCGAAGATCAACAAGCCTTTAAATTTTTGCATCTCAAAGTTGACTTCAGCGACACTACCAAAAGAAAATACCTGAATATCTCTCAAAATGCGATTGGATGACTTTGTAGAGAAGTCTCTACAATATCACAATCTGACGGCGTCATAAATTAAACCTTATGACGTCACCATCTAATAAATCAAACCTACTTCACCACCTCATGAAAAAAACCTTAAGACGTCACAATCTGATTGACAGCATGACCTTGTGGGGGCACACTTTGAAATGATGTTTCAGATCAGCCCCTGCTTAGACCATATTATAGTAACATAGACCGCGGAAGCAGTACGTAAACAACGTAATTAGTTGTCGGAAGACTGGAGGCAAGAAATAAGGTTTTTGGGTCCAGTGTAGACGTTTCATTTACCGACGGGGTGAGGACAATTACAGACCACGCCCATTGATAAGTTTAACGCTGTAGGACCCAAAAATCTTATTTCGTCTCCAGTGTTCCGACGTACTTCTTATCACTTTTGGCGGTCTATGTTACTATATGGTCTAAGAGTCCCTGTGATGTTAAAATCTGACGACGTCATAAATCAGTTCTATGATCTCACAATCGATGACTTTGTAAATCAGTTCCTATGACGTCACAACTGATGACATCATATTCCGATAACGTCATAAATCAGTCCCTAGGGCGTCACAATCTGATGATCGTATAAATTAAAATAATATTTCACAAAAAAATTTTCAATTAATTGATGGTATAAATCAAAATCCATAGCATTACAATTTCATGGCATCATGAAAAAAACCCTATTACGTCACAATCTGATGGCGGCATAAATCAGTCCATGAGACCACACAATCGGAAATGACGTCATAAATCAGTCTCTGTGACATCACAATCTTATGATGTCAAAAATTAGTCTGTCTGGTGTAACAATCAAATAACATCATTGTTCAGTCCCTACAATATCGCCCTCTGATGACGACAAAAATCACCCCTTTTTGGCGTCACATTTGAAGACGTCATAAATCAGTTCTTATGACTTCAGAATTGATCACGCCATATTTTAGTAAATCAGGCACCAAGGCGTCACAATCTGATAACGTCCTATATTTAATCCTGTGACGTCATAATCTAATTGTAGCATAAATCAAAACCTATGACGTTACAATCAAATGAAGTCACACAAGAAACTCTATGACGACACAATGTGATGGCAGCATAAATCAGCCCTTGTGGCGTCAGAATTTGAAATGATGTCATAGATCAGTCCCTGTGAAATTACAATTGTATAATGACATGAATTAGTCCCTGTGACAACACAATCTGATGATGCCATAAATAGTCATTGTGGTGTAACAATCAGATGACACCCTACTGTCACCATCTAATGACGTCATGAATCAGTTCTCACAATGACAATGCCATAATCTAATGAGGTTATGAATCAAACTCTATGATGTCACAATCTGATGATGGTATAAATCAGTACTTGTGACGTCACAATTTGAAATGATGTCATAGATCAATCCCCATAAAATTACAATCTGATGACGTCAGAATTAGTCCCCGTGACATCACAATCTGATGATGACATAGATTAGTCCCTGCAGTATACCAATTGGATGACATCATTGTTGAGTCCCTACAATGTTACTATCTGATGACGTCATAAATTAGTCTCTGTGGAGTCACAATCTCAATGAATCAGTCTGTGTCCTCTTAGTGTCACCATATGATGACGCCATAAATCAGGTCCTGTGAAATCTTAATTGATGACGTCATGAGTCAGGTATTGGGATATTATATACTGACGCGGTCACTGTGATATTATAATATTCTGATAACGTCACAAATCAGTCTCTATGACGTCACAACTTGACAACGTCATGTGTCAGTCCCTGTGACCACACATATTATGATGTCATAAAACAGTCCCTAACACCTCACAGTCTAATGACGTCACACATCAAATCTTATGACGTCTTGACCTAATGATAGTACTGAACAATCTCTGGTTAGGAGGTCAGAGGTTTAAGAACCTATTTTGTTGGGTGGGGGGGGGGGATATTTTGAAAATTTGCCGCACGCTGTGTGGTGTCCAGCAAAACATCCAAATTGGCAAAAACGGTCCAACACCGTGAAGTTCCAGTGGCAAGAATTCTTCTAAGTCCTCCTCCTAGCTCCAAGGTCAACACTTTCCCTCCTCCTACCCTCCTCCTAAAATATATAGCTCGAAGATCAAAGAGTATCCGAGTCTCCTTCCTATCAGATATAGCTTGAAAGTTGAAATTTTTTCAAGTATTTTTCCTATCATCATCAAGGACATTTGTTCGAGAATAATGGCTTCACAAAAAGAAATAGAAAAATACCTGAATATCTTTCAGGTTCTGATCTGATGACATTGTAGAGATATCCCCATGACATCAGCACCGGATGACATCAGATGACGTCATAGATTGGTCTCTGTGCCGTCACAATCTAATGATATCAAAAGTCAAAATTTTCACAGGGAACCTATTCCGGCGGGAGCCAGGGAACATTTCGTAAACTTTGCCGGGCGCCTTGTGGTGTCCAGAAAAATCAGAATCTGGAAAAACGGTTCAAGACCAACTCCTCCTCTCCAAGTTCCAGCGGTTGAGATAGTCCGAATCCAATAAAGGTGGAAATTCCTCCCAAGTTCCCTTCCTATGCCATATAGCTTGCGGTTCGAAATTTCACCAGGGAACCTCCTCTGTGGATGGTATTTGGAAAATTTGCCGTGCGGCGTGTGGTGTCCGGCGAAAACTATAGCTTATTCTTATAAAAAATTCGGACTTGGTTGCATGCGACTCACCTTGCAGAGGAAATAATCGAACTGAAGCGGAGTCAGATCTCCGCTCAATGTATCATAGGTTTACATTGCGGGACAGGAAGAAATATCTCATCTTTGAAGTTCATTGCGGAACCCATTTTTCAGTCAAACACTTCTCTTATGGGTGGGGACTGTCGAAATATAGTCGGAAACTTATGATGAAAGAGATAGGAGATGAAAAGGAGAGTAGTGGAGTGAAACTTCCTCAAATTGTCGATAATATTTTCATTTTCTATTTCATAATGTTCACGGTCTTGAGTTGAGGGTCTTCCATCTGGAAAATGAATCCCACTTTCTGTGAAGGAGAAGGGAGCACATTTTCGGTCAAATGAGTGGTTGGTGAGCGATAAAATGATATCGTGGTTTTCTAGATCTGTTCTGTTACGTCGATTTTCAGTTTTCTGGGAATGATGGCTCGGCAATCTTGAATAAAAATAAAATCTGCGTTGATCTGAAGTTCTATGCACAGCCAGCCTCTTGAAGCGTTCCCGGTACTCGAACTTTACATACGTTTCGGTGTCGCTATGATTTTGGCAACTGCCTCGGACGGGTCCTGGTTTGAGTACGGTATTGGAAGACAACCGAAATCTGTTCCCTTTATGTTATTTCAGAATCCTTTTTCCATCCTCAATTACCATCGTATTGCGGTGAGCTTAACACCCGACTCATTCTGAGCCAGCAAGAGAGAAAGGGGGATTGAAATTTCGATGTTTGTGCTATCTTATTGAACACCACGACCATCGGTAAAGAAGACGTGGGCTTTGTCAAGGTCGGTAAAAAATAAGTCTTTACTTCGAGGTTGTATTCGAATGCAGAGCAACAACAAAGATTTGAACTTTTCTAGTTCTTCCGCGTTTACATTTGTTCAGAAAATAATCGATTCGTTGTGTGAGGTGAGAAGAATCACACCGATACAATCCTGAAAAGTTTTCATCATTCTAAGCTGGTTTTATCTTGCTGAAATGAATCATGGTGCAGTTCAAATAGTTTCTCGCCAGAAGTCATCGTTCAAATTTCTTCAGTCTAAACGTATACCCGTGTACGTCGTATCGTCAAAGATCACGTTTTGTAATCAATCCTTAATTTTTGACTTTCCAATCTGTTTCGCGCGTAAGCCGTTCTTCGCGTTTTGAAAAGATGGCCGTTAACGTTGAGAATGAATTCCAGAGCCCTGAGAGACTCCATGTGGTCTACGACTATAAATTTTTGGCGAATCTATTGCTCATAAACGCAATCGGTCTTATGGCTGTTTTTTTTACATACATGCACGTCAAGTTTGGATCTACTATTTATATTCAAGCGACAATGGTGCTCTTCTGCATTTTATGTGTGATTGGACTTCTGAAATTCCTTTTTCAATTGCTAATCCACTGTATTCGTAACACAAGCGCGGACAATCCTGAATGTTACTTGAAAATAGAATTAGCAGGTTGGTTTTTGTATTTTACCATAAATGGTCCGATTGTACCGTTATCGCTGTATGGTTATCATCACCCGTTTGTAGCACTCGGCGTCGGAGATTTCTTCTATCTCTTTTTTATGTGGGTCTGCGGTGCTTTATTTGTACTCGGATTATTGAAATTATTCCTGGATTACTTCATCGAGCATACGTCAAGGCTAATACGAGTCTGTCTGGCGCGTGATCATCCTGCTCGTAATCATCCCAAGCGCATACGTCAACTATGCGAAAATATGATAAACTGGTTTTTCAGTTTGATCATCTGTGGTTTTCTTGCATTCGTAACGTGGCAGAATGGTCAGATATTGAACGCGTCCGGTGACTATCCTCTTACGACGAGGATCCTCCTGGGTTTGGCATGGGTTTTTTCCGCTTTATTCTTTTGTGGATTTATACCAATAATCTGGAACTTAGGAGGAGGTCGCACAAAGTGGAGACATGAAGATAATGAGTCGCCACCTAGAATGAGAAGAACTAGCATTTTCATAGTCCCTCTGCGATTATACTCGTACAGACCATTTCCCACAAAAACTAGACGACTTCCCAAGAGAACTCAGCACAGTAGAAGTTTGTCGACTGTAACTGAAACTGTAGAGATGCAAGAGGAACCGACGGAAGGAGGGGTTCGTAGAGTATTTGTCGAACCAAGGAAGCAAGAGACACCCGCAGGGACGACGGGGACGACCCATGCAATTATAGAGAATCAAGCAGAAGACGAAGTAACTTTTGAGGCACTACCATCGGCAATGCCACCAGAAAGGGAGGAACCACCTTCTGAGCAGCAGCCTCGTACAAGTCAACCAGATGAAGAGGAAGTAAATATCGAGCCACAACCATCTACAAGTCAACCAGATGAAGAGGTAGTAAATATCGAGCCACAACCATCAACAAGTGGGCCAGAAATAATGAAAGCTACACCTGAGCAAATGTTGACACAAAGGCAAAGGATGATCCAAAAGCGGAAGGACTTGTTTGCCTCAATGGTAACAGTAACACCCACTGATCACCCCCACTAAGCCACAGAGGCCTCGGTGGTTGACAAATAGAATCCGCCCGTTGATAGAGTAACAACCATCTGCGAGTGAACCGGTAAGAGAGACTACTCGAACATTTTGGGAATCACTCAAACCACACTAATTTAGTATTGAAGAATTAGATATAATTTTGTAGTAGTCGAACGTTCCTTTTGGATTCGAGTTCCTTGAGTATTTTCCAGTGATTTTTGTGTCAGATTGAAGACAGAATGTCAGACAATCAACTTGTATAATAATATGTAGATTCTACTGCTTGGTCTAGAGGAAAATTGTTTCGTGCATTTGGGTACATTCAAATGTTCTGAAAACCGAAAATGTTTGTTCGATTCGTATACGGTTACTACATTCGTCCTATTTTCGTTATCAAATTGTAAAAATTAAGTAGTGATTATGTCTTTTGTGAATTATCTTATGACGCTTACGTGTTCAGTTTTTGTATCTCAAAATGTTGTATGTGTTCTCTCCTATTCTTCAGTTTCTATGAAGATTTTAATAAACGTTAATCTGTGTAGTTACAAATCAAAGTTTTGGATTTATTGGTAGGAAACTTTCAATCGTATGAACTAAAACATGTTTATGAAGCCTTTGCAAATTATTATCATCAAACGAACTCTTATTCGTCAGCAATGGTCTCGCAGAACAACAGCAGAGGTAGAAGCCAAAGTCATTTTATTGATGACTATCAAGACTTTTGAAAATGATCATTTCAAACTTGAAGAATTTACCTTCAATCCTTGATTATTTCGATAAATATTAATTCGGATCAAAGGGCTGGAAGAAAGTTACTCAAATCAACAATAAAGTTGGAGAGGTGAGAAACGTCGAAGATACAGGTATAATGACATGACTAAGTAGGATTTCAAATAATTTTGCAGTTTGCTGTTGTCATGAAGAAGAATTATCTGCAGTCGGCATGTCATTGAAATTTTATTCTTCTGCAATGCCCTTCTCGTTTCCCCTCAGTAGCTGCTTTATCGAAGAATTTGTTTTGATGATTCTTAGTCCTCCAAACGGAAATCCTCAAATTTCCAACTTCCATCGATCATACGGTAAGAGATTATTTCGACTGAGACTTGTTTCATGAAATGAATTATTTTATGGTATGCTGGCCGTTGGCTTTCTGGCAAATTGTGGTTCAAAGGAAGAAGAGTCTTCCAAAAAAATATATTTGGGAAAACGTACATGAACCTTCTGACGGGGATTGAGGAATCGAAATTGTTCCGACATTCGAGCTGGATATGTGTAGATCGCGAGAAGAATTCGGAAAAATTTGGAATCTTTGCTTTCCGTGAAACTGCTTCATCTGTGAGATCAGCAGCTCCTCCATAAGATTCGAAGTCCTCACGATGCGTTCCGCCCTAATTCAAGTTCAGGTTGGGATTGCCCTGGAGTTTCTATCCATCAATTGCAAATTATAGTGGATGAACACAAATAAAAAGCGCGGTTGAAAATTAAAGTGGGTGAGTCGGCCTTTGCTGATCACTTAATCAAAAGTAGTCATAGCTTTAGAGAGCAGTTGGAAGTTCTCCTCCACAGGGACAATTCGTACTTTAAACGATCGGCTCTGGAAGAAATCGAAATTATTCAACATCAAAGTAATATTGACGTCATTGTATTGAAGAGGATGGATTGATTGAATAAGTCTATGCGAATGATTCAGATTTCAATGACTCGATGGTTCCCCATGACCTCGCTCAATACTACTTTGCCCAGTCGGTGTTGGGATCTGCCACTTTTTTTGTCGTGAGAATGCCGTTCAGCGGAAAGTACTCGGTGTCGCATTGTTTCTTGCGATCTTTGCAATTTCGCTTTTCACTCCTTTGAGTGTTTTTCTTAATTTGGAGGGGATCTAGAGAAGATTTTGTAAAAGTTGTCAGTCAAGAGGGGGGTGTATACAAATCCCGCCTTCAGTGAATGAGCCACTGCAGCGACATGTGTCTCAAAATTGACAACATCCTTATTAATGGCCGAAGCTAGAAGTTGAAGAACTTTGAGAATTTTCTGTATTGATTGGAGTAGTCCGTGCGAATGATTCAGATTTCAATGACTCGCTGGTTCTTCATGACCTCGCTCAATACTAAATTATCTTGATGGTGTTGGTTTCTGTTGCTTTTTATATCGTGAACATGGCCGTTCAGCGGAAAGGTGTGTGTCGAAATTGAAGTCATCCTTATCAATGGTCGAAGCTAGAAGTTTCAAGAACTTCGAGAATTTTCTGTTCTGTTAGTAGGTGTCCGTGCTTATTATGTATCATACGAGCTATACAACGAAGGAATTCCGCTGGTGAGAGAAATAAAGGGAATTGGGGCTTGGAGAAAATTCAAAGCCACCTTAACGAACCCAAAAAGCTACGCAGATGACACACTGATGATATGCACTGCCGAAAAAACTCTAGCGGTGGAGAAGAAGTAGTGACGCGTTGGATCAAGTCGTCAAGACTAGAACATGCAGCAACTAAGACGGAGGCCATATTATTTACAACCTATCGGCAATTCAGCCCACTCATCTGCCACCTGAGGAATAGTTTTACACTAACTCTAACCACCCGAAATTGGACGGTCAGGGTTAGGATAAGTTCAGTTTACTTGAGGTTAGCAGTGAACTGGCGCTGGTAAAACTAGTCTTGAAAGGTGAGCAAATCAAAAATAAGAAGGTAATGAAGAACGTAGGCATCTGGTTTGACTGAGAGCTGAGTTTCAGGCACCATTTCCTGATGACAGTAGAAGCCTAAACTACCACGAGAGAAACGTAGGAGGGCCAGGAAAAGCAAGAGGAAGGCTCATCACCATTAATTTTCGATCCTCCTCCCAGTACGAGTTGACTCAATGAAAATACCTTACAGAAGGACAGAGATGGTAGAGATGCTGCGCTGAGGTGTTAGTGCAGCCTATCGTACTGTCTCGACTACGGAGGCTCGTATTGAATTAGCATCGACATCAATAACCGATATAATCAAAATCGATAAATCGATATATCGGGATCAGTGAAACGATATAATCGAGATTGATATATTGATATGTGTGCTATATTTTTATGCTTCCAGACAGGGCTGAGAACAGTTATTTTTTTAGCGATTCCGGTTATAAAAGTTATTCAACTGAATTATGGAATCGGGTTCCTCTTTGTTCCGGTTCCAGAACCTGAATCCGGGATCCGTGCAGGTCAGTGCTGCCAGATGATATTTTGAAAATCCGTATCCGCCATTTTTTCTAAGATCTGGAACAAATTTTCACAAATTTCTTCAATATCAATCAGGAGAAAGGTATTTCTCACAACAGTATCTGACGTAGTTTTCCCTTCATCGGCTCAATGTTATGGAAGACTGCGCTATCAGCCTTCAACGACCAAGAGAAACGTATCTCCTGTACAGGTGACTAAGATACTTTTCCCTTGAGCGCAAGAAATCTGTATTCCACGTAGAAAAATACAGATTTTTTGTTCCAAGGACCGAAAATCCATAGATCTGGCAGTTCTGGCTCCGATTCCAGAATCCAAATCTGGGATCCGATTCCTTTTGGTTCCGGTTTCCGAATTTGAAGCTGGCATGCGGTTCCTTTTGGTTCTGGTTCTAGAACCCAATAGCCCGATCCAGTTGGCCGGTTCCTTTCAGTTCCAGTTCCATAATCCAAAGTCTGGTTCCGGTTCCTTTTGGTTCCGCTTTTAAAACCCAATCGCCAGAGCCAGTTCCTTTCAGTTTCGGTTCCAGAACCCGAATTCAGGATCTGGTTCCTTCTGATTCCAATCCCAGAACCCAAATCCATGATCCGATTCCTTTTAGTTCTTGTTCCAGGGGCCTGAAAATACAGGAGGAGAACCGCTTCCTGTAGTGGTATTTAGTTGCAGTTCTCAGCCCTAGATGATATTTTCAAAAACCCGTAATCGCCTTTCTTTTCTAACGCCAAGGAACGGATTTCCAACGATCCATGAGTAACAATCAGGAGAAAGGTATCTCTCATACCCATAACTAAGGTACTTTCCCCTTGATCGACCCAATATTATGGAAAACTTCGGTATCAGCGTAAAACGACCTGGAGAAAAGTATCTCTCTTATGAGGGACTAAGTTGGGCACAAGAAGTCCGCATTTTACGCAAAATCTAGACAAATCGGTATCTTTTTCGAGGAACAAAAATCCATAGATTTGGCTAACATATCTAAGCTGCCTGATAAGGAACCTAGGAGGACCGAGAGAAGTCAGAGGAAGGATCATGATGAGACCACCCTATCAATCCTCCTATATGGTGCCCCAGTATGGGCCGATTCATTGGAGAGGAGAGATGGTGAAGATGCAGCGAAGAGCTGCGCTGAGGCATTGCGGATTTCTTGCGATCAAGGGAAAGGTACCTTAGTCACGTGTCCGAGAGATACTTTTCTCCTGATCGTTATTGGCTGATACTGCGGTTTCCCGTGATATTGAGTCGATCAAGGGAAAAGTACCTCAGTTATTCTTAAGAGAGATACCTTTCTCCTGATTGTTATCAATGGATCAAAGTCCGTAGAAATCTGTTTTAACAGGGAACCTGTTTTATCGGGGGGTAAACTGAAGGAAAATGACGGGCGCCGGCCGCCGGGCGCCGTCCGGCAAGAAAAAGGGACTTAGAAAAATTTTGATGAAGTGATAGGAGGGGGACTTATCCTCTCTGCTTCATGCAGTATATTATACTAGGTTTATACTACGTATTATACTAGGCGTATACTAGGTCCAATCCTCCTTTATACTAGGTTTAGGCATCCTTCATACCATAAGCTTACAAGATCTTTATAATAGCTTATATTAGCAGTTTGTCCTAGCTCTGTACTAGGTCTTAGGCTTCCTTTATACTACTGTATTAGTGGTTTTACTAGCTCTGTGACGTCATCAGATAGTGATGGCACGATGATAGTGACGTCACAGATCCCCATCGTGACGTCACCAGATCGTAACGTCGTGTGACGTCATCAGATTATGACGTCATCAAATCGTGACGTCATCAGATCTCCGAACTGATAACAGGATAGGCCTACCGGGGGTACCACACGGGAAACCACTAAAAAAAAAACGCGCCTAGAACTTGACCTAATGAGAGGAGATCTCAAGGTGGTGAGGAACAAAGTGCACGCTACTTGAGACGACAAAAAGCAAAAAATGACACTCACATGATTACTCCCATAAAACAGGTTCCCTGTTTGCCTCAATTGCCACAGGCAATGAAGGCAATTCCGAGCAGCTAAGTGTGTGGGCTGCGAGTTTTTTTTAGGTCTTACAAAAAATGGAGGATACGGATTTTTGAAACTATCATCTGGCAGCACTGCGCTGAGGTGTTAGTGCCTAGGCTATTAGCAGGTTCACTACCACTCGAGCTCCTTGCTGAAGAGAGAGCGGTCATGTTCGATGCGAAAAAGAGGACAACGAACGATCGAGAAGCTTCATGGGTAAAGCGGAGGGCTAGGTGCTCCTTACTTGAGACATGGAAAGCAAGAATCGCTCAGAGTGAGCTGCGTTAGTACGCGACTTTGTTGAGTGGATGAAGTGAGATCCCGGTGAGCTGAACATTCAACCAACTTAGGTCTTGAGAGGCTGTATGGCTGCTTCAACAAGTACCTTCATGAGAAAGGGAAATTGAGCTGGCAACGTGTCCGCACCAGAAATGATTGGTCAATTATTATTGGCCTGAAACTGGCTAGTAGCTTCAGAGTTTTCGACTCAGACGGCTTAAACTTGTCATCAGCTTCTTCGTTATCGAATTGGCCTTTGCTGCCATATAAATCGTAAAATATCGAAAAAAATCAGAATATAGCGCAAAATATCGAAAAACTTTGGAAAAAAATATCTAAAGTAACTGGAAAAATCAAAAACGTTGAAAGCAAAAAAGCGGCTCCTATTCATCAACTGCTGAATGACTTGTAGCTGTTTCTTGACTTGATTGGCTGGCCTCTGGCAGGCTTAAAAAACAATCAAGGATTGGGTTGAAGCGTTTATTTGACCATTAGCTGCTTAAACTTATCACTCCTGGCCCGCACTGCAATCGAGGGAGTGAGTGGGATAAGCTTTGTTGATTTTTTCAAGAGGTCGTGGTAGATGAAGCGCCTTCTTCAAATAGTCTGGTAGCCACCATGCCAGTCATGAAGAAGAAGATGGACCTGGAATGGAATAGGCGGATGCAGAACCACGCTATGACCTACTCGACACCTGTGTACCATCAACATCCAGAAGTGCAGAAAGAGGAAGAAGATCATCCCTGAAATAGTTCAAGAGAATCCAACGGCAATTCAGTATATCTAAGATAGTGGTGTTGTTGTTGTTGTTGTGTGTTCTAGTGCAGCGGTTCCCAACCTTTTTAACAGATGTACCACTGGGTAACTTTGGAAAATTACGAGTACCACTATAAAATTATGAGTTGCCCCTACTTGACTCCTGTGTGCCATCCGCATACGGATGTGTAGGAAGAATTGGAAGATTAACCTTGAAGAATAGCAAAGAGACTCCAACAGCGATCTACTATAACTGGCTGTCAAGTGTTCTGAAGTATTGCGGGGGAGGCGGGGGGGAGGGTACTACTGCTTGGGATTTGTCACAAAGAAGAGAGGTTTTTCCGAAGACATTCTTCCAACATTTCGATTCCGGTATTGAAAGCAACAGAATTATGTCCCGCACCCTATCCACCATGGAGAAAGGAACCTGCACATGCGATAAAAACGAACGAACCCGAAGAACCATGTCGACTCCAAATCTAAATCGATCCAACCTAGCCTTAAATTGACGTCTTGTTTTTCTGACCAACAGTTGACTCAAAATCAACTTCAACGGATTCAATCGTTTATCGGTGGTACCACGAGAGAGGGTATAAAAATAAGATTGGAAAGAGGAAAGATCAACAACATCATTACCCTTCAGTTTAAAGCCAAATGTAGTTTCATACCCAAGCAATTAAGAAAGAAAGAAAAATTCTATTTCATTTGAGAGGCAATCATATTCTACTCTTTTAATCACCCTTAATTTGTGCCCCGTATTTCAGGCAAAAACTTTCCGAACTGAAGAGCAATCGGAATGAATTCAAATCAATTTCACACTATCTCTAGAAAAACTCTCAGAATTTGTTCGCACTACTTCACTTTATCACAATACCCCTCTAGAAGAACAATAGCGTGAAAACAAATCAGATTTCCTCGACGTGCGACGCACGGCGTGTGGTTTACATCAAACGTCGATGAAAGACCGCGCGAAGGAACCGAACATTGTCTATTTTGAAGACGAATTTCCTCGCCGAGGGAGAAACATAATTAACGACAGTTAACTAAAAACCGCGCATTATGTACCGCGTAATTCGCTTCATTAAGCGTAATTTGGTAGCGCGTTAACATACAAGCGTGGCTAAGGGTGGCTCTGTGGGACGGCGGCGCCGGTGGTAACGGTAACGATGTATACGTGCGTGCGTGTCAAACAACGCAAAATCTTTGTTCGAGCGCGCGAATGCGACGTGAGAATGACGATGACGCGAGAAAATTTTTTTTTATTAAAAAGCACAGTAACATTATCCTGTTGTCGCTCTCTCCTGGAAACCGCTTACTCTTTCTTTGATGATATCAAACATTTTGAAATGCAGCATGTAACACCTTCCTAATTGTATAGCTTCAAGCGGCGAGGCGCACGATGCAGAATGCAATAGTGCGACGAGGGTGCTTCGAGATCATCGAGGTGGAATAATAAGGATTTTCATCGCTCGACGAATTGCATTCAGCGCCACAAAAAGCGTGAGTTTTCATAAGCTGAATGATTAACTTCGGGAAATTTATTAATATTGCGTATTCTCGAAGCGCGCGCGGTGACGAAGAAGTGGAATCGACTATCTTTGATACGATTGAAAACTCATTTGTATGTAGACTTTGGCAAGATTATCTGCAGGGAATTTAAATTGGATTTCTACTCTCGTATCTTCCTATCATCGATGGGAGAATAGATTTATAGATGCTAATTTTATTCGTCAGGTATGGAGAACTGAATAACAGAGATGTAAAAATACTACGCAGTATGATAGTTTTGCAGTCACTCAGTTTCAAGGATTTGCGCTATGCCCACTTCTTTTGACGTATTTTCATGGGCTTGGTATCGATGGAGAAAGATAACACCGAAGACTCAACTCGCGGTCTTTATTGGAACTTGTATTGAGTGAGAGAGGTGTAAGTAGAGCACTAATGTTTAAAAAGTTTTCAAGTGTATAATTCTACTTTATTAGTCACTTTTAATAGAGTGCTTTCGGGTCAGTTGGCAAATGTTGACATTCAAACTTCACGAATTCTCTTGAGCGCAGATTGAAGCTCCTAGTCACTTGGCAAAATATTGTTTTCAATCCTCTCAATAAATCTCTCTCGAAACGCCCCTGTTCGGAGGAAAACCACTAGGAAAATTCTTGAGTCTACCAACTCTCTCCCCCGAGACACGATCAGTGACCGTCGTATGCGCTGGATCAGTCTCCCTTTCCTGAGGAAGTTCTCCCTCCAATTGGGTTGGGCCCTTCGTCCGTTTGGTTTCAGACCAGCATTTTACAACCCTACCACTGTGGAAAGGTTGTTTGTGAGGTTAGAAGATCCTGTGCCAGTTGATGAGAGGAGCAGTGTTTATAAAATTGATTGTAAGGATTGTAGTGGAATTTTTATTGGCGGGACTAGCCGTCAGATGAAGCTGAGAGTAGCTGAGCCCGTGAAGTCTTGGGAAAAGAGACAGCTGGGGGAATCAGCCTTCGACGATCATTTGATTAATAATGGCCATAGTTTCCGTGAAGGATCGGAAAGGCTCCTCCATAAGGAGAATTCCTACTGTAAGCGTAAGGCCCTTGAACACATTGAAATAATTTGTGGGCCCGATAGAAGCTTGAGACTCGAGACTGACCCTTGAGACTGAGACTCAAGCTTGAGACTAGAGACCGAGACTCGATATATTGAGACTCGGCACCCGAGACTGATACTAGAGACTGAGACTCGAGACTGAGACTTGAGGTTGACACTTGAGCTAGGGACTCAAGACTGATTCTAGAGACTGAGACTCGAGCTTGAGACTCAAGATTGACTCTTGAGACTTGGACTTGAGCTTGAGACTCCAGACTGAGACTCGAACTGATACTCGAGGCTGAGACACAAGCCTGACACTCGAGACTGAGACTCGCACTTCAAACTAGAGACCAAGACTCGAGACAGACATTTGAGCCCAAGACTGGCGCTTGAGACTTGAGACCGAGACTCAAGCATGGGACTCGAACCTGAGACTCAAGACTGTTACAAGAGACTGAGACTCAAGCTTGCGACTTGAGCTTGAGCATCGAGGTTGAGACTCAAGACTTGGACTCAGGACTGATACTAGAAATTGAGTTTCGAGTTTGCGACTGAAGCTTGAGAATTGAGGCTGAGACTGACACTTGGGATCAAGACTAGAGACTGAGACTGGAGCTTGAGACTGGAGCTTAAGACTGGAGCTTGAGACTCAAGACCTACTCGAGCTTGGAACTCGAACCTGAGACTCAATACTGATACAGAGACTGAGACTCAAGACTGACACTTAAACCTGAGACTCAAGACTTGGACTCGGGACTGATACTAGAAACTGAAATTCGAGTTTGCAACTCAAGCTTGAGAATTGAGGCCGAGACTGACACTTGGGAACAAGACTAGAAACTGAGACTAGAGCTTAAGACTTGAACTTGAGCTTGAGACTCAAGACTGAGACTCGAGTTTGAGGCTCGAGGCTGAGACACAAAGCTGGCACTCGAGACTGAGACTCGCACTTCAAACTAGAGACCAAGACTCGAGACAGACATTTGAGCCTAAGACTGGCGCTTGAGACTTGAGACCGAGACTCAAGCATGGGACTCGAACCTGAGACTCAAGACTGTTACAAGAGACTGAGACTCAAGCTTGCGACTTGAGCTTGAGCATCGAGGTTGAGACTCAAGACTTGGACTCAGGACTGATACTAGAAATTGAGTTTCGAGTTTGCGACTGAAGCTTGAGAATTGAGGCTGAGACTGACACTTGGGATCAAGACTAGAGACTGAGACTGGAGCTTGAGACTGGAGCTTAAGACTGGAGCTTGAGACTCAAGACCTACTCGAGCTTGGAACTCGAACCTGAGACTCAATACTGATACAGAGACTGAGACTCAAGACTGACACTTAAACCTGAGACTCAAGACTTGGACTCGGGACTGATACTAGAAACTGAAATTCGAGTTTGCAACTCAAGCTTGAGAATTGAGGCCGAGACTGACACTTGGGAACAAGACTAGAAACTGAGACTAGAGCTTAAGACTTGAACTTGAGCTTGAGACTCAAGACTGAGACTCGAGTTTGAGGCTCGAGGCTGAGACACAAAGCTGGCACTCGAGACTGAGACTCAAGCTTGAGACTAGAGACCAAGACTCGGGACAGACATTTGAGCCCAAGACTGGCGCTTGAGACTTGAGACCGAGGCTCGAGCATGGGACTCGACCCTGAGACTCAAGACTGATACAAGAGACTGAGACTCAAGCTTGCGACTTGAGCTTGAGCATCGAGGCTGACTCAAGACTTGGACTCAAGACTGATACTAGAAACTGAGTTTCGAGTTTCAGACTCAAGCTTGAAAATTGAGGCTGAGACTCAAGACTGACACTCGAGGCTTGAACTCGAGCTTGAGACTCGAGACTGACACTCGCGGCTGAGACACAAGCCTGACACTCAAGACTGAGACTCGCGCTAGAGACTTGAGACCCAGACTCGAGCTTGGGACTCGAACCTGAGACTCAAGACTGATACAGAGACTGAGATTCAAGACTGACACTTGAGCCTGAGACTCAAGACTTGGACTCGGGACTGATACTAGAAATTGAGTTTCGAGTTTGCGACTCAAGCTCGAGAATTGAGGCTGAGACTGACACTTGGGACCAAAACTAGAAACTGAGACTGGAGCTTGAGACTCGAGGCTGAGACTCAAGCTTGAGACTAGAGACAGACATTTGAGCCTAAGACTCACGCTTGAGACTTGAGACCGAGACTCGAGCTTGCGACTTGACCCTGAGACTCAAGACTGATACAAGAGACTGAGACTCAAGCTTGCGACTTGAGCTTGAGCATCGAGGCTGAGACTCAAGACTGACACTTGAGCCTGGGACTCAAGATTTGGAGTCAAGACTGATACTAGAAACTGAGTTTCGAGTTTGCAACTCAAGCTTGAGAATTGAGGCTGAGACTCAAGACTGACACTCGAGGCTTGAACTTGTGCTTGAGACTTGGTACTGAGACTTGAGTTTGAGACTCGAGCTTGAGAATTGAGCTTGTGAATTGAGGCTCGAGACGGAGACTGGAACTTGAGACTGGAGACTGACACTTGAAACTGACACTCGAGCCTGAGACTCAAGAGTGACATTTGAGATTAAGCCTTAAGCTTAAGATTAAAAATCAAGACTCGAGACTGACACTAGAGATTGATACTAGCGACTGAGACTCGAGCTTGAGAGTTGAGAATCGAGGCTGAGAGTCGAGACTGATCCTAGAGACTAAGACTCGGACTTGAGAGTTGAAAATCGAGGCTAAGAGTCGAGACTGACACTCGACACTGACAGTCGAAACTGAGACTCGAGCTCGACACTCGAGACTCAAGACTGAGATTCGAGACTTGGGACTGAGACTCGAGCTCAGCGTCGTCGCCAATTTCTTGAGACCTGAATCTAAATTTTCACATGAGGATTTTTTTCAATTCAGACGATTTTAGTTTTTTTTTCTCCTCGTGGGCGCGAGGCCTGAAGCGGTAATTCCTACTCGCCATCCCTGACAACGGCCCTGGCTGTATCTTCGAAGTTTTACGGTCTCATCTCTCGAACTTTAACAGCACGATCATTGTTGATTCGAGTAACTTTCTTTCCGTCTCATGATTGGAATGAATCCCTGTCGAAATTAATTGTGAATTAAAGTAAATTCTTTGAGCTTTCCGACTTTTAAACTGGAAAATCTTAAACACCTATGAAATGACTCACCCATCCTCTTGGCTTCTTACCCTTAATGTATGTATACCAGTGCCGCTGTTCTGAAAAAACATTCTTAGCATTGTGGACGAATAGAAGTCGTTCAAAGATGATAATTTGCAAAGGCTCTGTTCATAACTATATATCCTACCAATAAATCTGAGACCCCGTACCTAGAAATTAAGATCATAATTTATAACTACAGATTAACGTTTTTAATTAAAATCTCCATACAAATTGAAGAGGAGAACACATACAACATTTTGACATACAAAAATTGAACAGGTAAGCGTCTCAAGATAATTCACAAGAAACATAATCACAACTTAATTTTTACGATTTGATAATAAAAATAGGAAGAATGAAGTAAGCGTACACAAATTGAACGAATATTTGGTTTCAGAACATTTGAATGTACCCAAATGCACGAAACAATTTTCCTCTAGACTGGGCAATAGAATCTACATGTTGATTGTTTGACATTCTGTCTTCAATCTGAGAATATAGTACACAAAAATCACTGGAAAATACTCAAGGAACTCGAATCCAAAAGGAACGTTCGACTACTACAAAATTATATCTAATTCTTCAATACTAAATTAGTTTGAATGTAGCCTAAAATGTTCGAGTAGTCTCTCTTACCGGTTCACTCGCAGATGGTTGTTACTCTATCAACGGGCGGATTCTATTTGTCAACCACCGAGGCCTCTGTGGCTTGGTGGGGGGTTACTAGTGGGTCTTACTAAGGCAAACATTTCCCTCCGCTTTTGGGCCATCCTTTCCCTATGTGTTATCGGTTTCTCAGGTGGATCTGCTGTCATTCTTTCTGGTTGACTTGTAGATGGTTGTTGTGTGACCTCTTCATCTGGTCGACTTGTAGATGGCTGCTGCTCAAGTGATAGTTTGTCTCTATCATGTGGAATTGCCGGTGATGATGCCTCAGGAATTTCTTCATTGTCTTCTGCTCGATGCTCAATTATTGCCCGGGCCGTTCTCGTCGACCCTGCGGGTGTCTCTTGCTTCCTTGGCTGAACAAATACTCTACGAACCCCTGGAACCTCTTCCATCTCTACAGTTTCAGTTACAGTCGACAATCTTCTAGTCTTAGTTTTCTTGGGATCTGGTTCAGTTCTTTTGGGAAATCGTCTGAGGGTTTATGGAAACACTATCTTTGGCCTGTAGTAATCGTTTCACTACCATATATTTCTTTTTATGTGCCGGCAGATTATCTTCATCTCTCCACTTTGTACGAAATCCTACTACGCCGCAGTATATTGCCCACAATCCACCAATGACTGTAAAGCCAAAAAACAATGTCAAATACCGGAAGCACTTAGTCGTCTCGGGATAATCGCCGGACGCAAACAATATATTGTAATTCTTCCACGACACCAATCCAAGAAAACCCATTATGATGAAGAACACAAACCAATTTACAATATCCTCGCATAGTTGACGTCGGCGCTCGGGATGCTTACGTGCAGGATGATTGCGTGGCAGACGTATTTGCCTTGACTTATGCTCGATCAAGTAATCCAGGAATAATTTCAATAATCCGAGTACAAATAAAGCACTGCAAACTGATGTAAGAAAAAGATAGAAGAAATCTCCGACGCCGCGTGCGCCAAACGGGTGATAATAACCATACAGCGATAACGTTGCAATCGAACCATTGATGGTGAAATACATAAACCAACCTGTTATTTCTACTTTGAAGTAACAGTCTGGATTGTCCGCGTATTTGCTACGAATACAATAGTCCATCCATGTGAAAAGTAATTTCAGAGGTCCAATCACACATACAATGCAGCCGAGCACCATCGCCGCTTGAATATAAATATTAGGTCCAAACACGAAATACATGTACATAGAAAGGATAGCCATAAGAAAGACTGCGATGAGGACCAACATACTCCCCAAAAGTTTACGGTCGTAGCCCACCATGGCACTCTCAACGCTCTCGATCTCATCATCAACGTCGACATACACCATCTTTTCAAAACGCAGGAAACTGTTCACGCGCGAAATAGATAGGAAACTCTTTAAAGGATTGACTACGAAACGAGTTCTTTGACGACGCGACGCACACGGGTGAACGTTCAAACTGAAGTAAATTCGACTGATGACTTCTGACCAGAAACTATTCAAACTGCACTATGATTCACTTCAGCATGACAGAACCAGGTGAAAATGATAAAAACTTTTCAGGATTGTGTCGGTGTTACTCTTCTCACCCCACCCGAAGAACTGATCATTTTTCGAGCAAATGTATAAACACGAGATAACTTGAATTGCTCTCGTTTTGCTTTCAAATACAACCTCGAGTAACAACGTATGTTTCACAAATCTGGACAAAGTCCACGCCTGCAAACCTCTATCAATGATCGTGGCGTTCAATGAGATAACATTGAAATTCATTTTCACTTCATCTCCTTGCCTCCCTTGCTGGCTCAGATTGAGTTTGGGTGATGAGTTCGCTACAGTACGATAATAATTGAGGGTAGGGAAGATTATGATGAATAACATGAAAGGAACAAATTCGGTTCTCTTCCAATGCAATTCAAACCAAACCACAGCGACACCAAAGTGTGTCAACTTCCAGTACATTTCTCGATTTCGTCATAATTCACAGCGTATTCTAAGGAGATGACTGTGCATCGACCTCAGATCGACGTCGACTTGATTTTAATTTAAAGTCGACCAGAGAACTGAGAATCAACCTAGAATCGACACAATAAAGCAAACCTATGAAACAAAGACAGTCTTTCAAGATCTTTTTGTCAACCACTCTTTTGACCAAGAAGATCACTCTTTCTTCCTCCGTACAGAGGAGGATTCTTCTTTTAGAAATAAGTCCCTCGAGACCTTGGAAATGATCCACAATATCAAAAATATTTGTTCAAGAATTACAAAAGACTTCCAATACTCCTCGATGACGCTGTACGCCTGCTTTTGAAGGCGAAACTCTCAAGTTTTCATTCGGTAGGGTAATAGTAACATCTTTGGCTACCTCAATTGTTTGGTGATCAACAATATTCGTCGTATCACAGGCAGAAATCCTTTGGGGGGAAACGATCCTCCTTCACTTGTCCAAATATACTCACGCTCAACTCTTAGGCTATCTGTTCTCTGATCTCTGCCCCTTATTGACAGACTTTCTCCACCACTTGGAAATTTTCTCTCATCATTCTATGTTCTCTGATGGATATCACGGCATAAGAAACTTTTTCAACTGATACGATCTCGAATCACTGTACAGCAGATAAGCGTGAGCGCTTTCAGAATGAACTTTCCTACGAGCTTGACGTGTTCCTCAGGACTTCATATGACGTGGAAGTTGAACTACGCACCGAAATGTACGAAAAGAAAAGCCAAAAACACCAGCTTTTGGAAAGGAGGAAAGAATAGGTGGAGTCGAAGTCACCTGCAAAAGAAAACTCGAGCCTCCTCCGAGAATTCTATGAGACAGTAAATAACGCTCCCTCCCTCATCTCCAGGGGCGAAGAGAATTCACTAAAATGCGGTCTAAAAAAGAGAGAGGGAGAGAGAATGATTAAAGGGTATTGGATTTCTTGGCGCAGCCAAAAAGATGAATATCATGTTTCATGTCTTTTCAAAATTTTGCCCAATCAGATATGTTTTGGATAATGCGAGACGAAAATATTTTAGAATTCTAGGCTGAGGCTTTAGAGCGGCACACTCGCTTGATCTGTCTCGCTTCTTGGTCCAGAACAAGTCTACTTTAGTATATTTCAGGCTGATGAGATTACTGGGCCTCACTCGCTCCGCTAGTTTGTCCCGCTTTAGTATGATTGTTTCAGATGTTGTAAGCGGACCAGGATTAACGACTTATGACGTTACCGAACCTACGACGTCACCGAACTTATGGACGTGACGAGCTTATAGCTTCATGATGGCTCTTAGCGTTTTCTTAGCCTTGTATAAATCTAGCCTACACCTTTTCATTATATTAAGATAAGCTAGAAACTATGGAGGGAGGGAGGGGGCCTCGGACTCGGACTCGCAGATTTCAGAATCACTCCTGAGAAAATCTCGAAATTTTCTCAAGTCCCTTTCGAGGGGGGGCGGACTCGCGAACTCGCAGATTTGAGAATCACTGCCCCAGTGAAAATTCCCAAAAGGATGAGACCAGAGCAAAGACATGAAACATGTCAACACTCCCTCCGACCTGCGTCGGAGAGATATGTAATAGAAAAACTGGTGGCTGACCTCGCAGTCTCCAAGCCGTCACTCCCGAGCGACGCAATTGACCAAATAGTGGAAATCATCCACGCAACACCCACCCCTCTTGCCGATAAAGGTCTACGAAGAACGTTCACTCCCATCCAAAAGAAAGTCACAGAAGAAGGACTTGTTGTTACCAAAGTCGATGAGGGTGCACAGTGGTTCTCATGAATAAGCTGAAGTTCGACAAGAAAGTTCACGAGAGTCTCAGTTCCGTTAGTGCCGTACCTCCCATAAATTTCAACTTCAATACCTACAACAATAGGGTCCGGTCTGAAATCAACGAGAGTAAATACATCTTAGAAAAGGAACCTCTAAAGAAAGCTTTGCTAGTTTCTAATCCTCTTTCCTCCCCGTCTTGACGGGCTTCCAAAAGTACACAAAACATGGTACCTCATACGGCCAATACTTTCTTTTATTTCGTCCCCAACTTACAAATGGTTCAAGTCTGTAACAAGCTTCCAACCCTCCCCCTCTCTCATTAAAAAACTCTATTGAACTATATCAGAGTAACTCACTATCCCCCCTCCTCCGGGAAGCACTTTTGCATCTTTCGGCGTGGTTGGCTTGTTTCCACACATCTCCCTCCAACCTACTCGCGTGCATTGTGGAGCTACTTTTTGAGGTGGCTGTCCCTTTTTCTATGATTTCGGAATTTGGAACCCTCCTTCTGTGCTTCCTCAGCCTTAAATATATGTAAGTTCAACAATTCCATTTTCCCACTTCCTCCTGACATTGATCAGGTATGCCTATTGAATCACCACTGGGGTCTCTTATCTCCGGAACTTTTATGTCCAGTTTGGAGGAAGATATCTTCCAATCGAGGCTCTTTCTCTCCTTAACCATATCTTCCTTCGGCGCCGGGGCCCGATGTGTCGATGACATATTGTGTGTCTGGACTGGACCTACTCGAAATCTGTAAGACCTCCTCGCTTTTATGAGCGATCTCTACTCTTCCATTCAATTATCGATCAAGATGGAAGGCTCTGACATAAACTTTCTCGACATCACCATTTCTCGAAAAAGGTATCTATAGGAGGAATAAGACCATTTAAATTTTTGTCAACTGGCCCTTCCATTGCCCCGTCCACCGTAAAATGGCAGCTTTTACCTCTTGCATCCACCGCTTAGTGTCCCTCCCTGTACACTTCAAGCTTATGCTGATGAGGGGTCTTTCGTCAGGTATTTGACCCATGCCAATATGATTAGTATCAATCTTGACGGCCTTATTCATAGGAAGGCTCCAGTGTGCAAACCTTCCCTCCCTCACTTCGGAAAACTGAAAAGAAAAAGTTTGTCATCCTACCCTCCCTTCCCAATCTAACCTCTCAGATTGGTGTAGTACTCCGGACCATCAATAGGGCACCTTTATGCAACCCTTTCTCCAAGATTGAGAGGCTCTTCCCGAATGAGAAGGATCCGACTCCCTTCTTATCTGAGAGTGGAGTGTACTCACTCCGTTGTAAAAACTGCCTTGCTACGTAAGTCGATAAGACCGGGAGGTCTCTCAGTGTGAGGATCACTGACCTTGTTGTGGCCTATGAGAACAACAATCCAATCAGATCGGCATTTGCAAGACACCTTCTGAAGGAGTCACACCTAGGTGGGGACGAAGCAATATCGCATTTTGAAGCTAACTTCCGTCGCCGGAAGGTGAGCTTACCTCACACCGCATATCTCTTGTCAACGTTTCCTTTATTGACATGTTTCATGTTTTTCTCTGCCCCGACCCCGTGAATTCACCTTGCTCAGTTTATGTACCACGTGTATACTGGCTTTATACAAGCTTCATACTAGGATTTGACTAGTCTTAAACTAGACTCATAATAGAAGAAGACTCCCTTTCCCCCTTGCGAGGCTATTGGCTTGAAATGTTCTAAAATAGACTTATACACCCACAAACAGCTATTAGCTGAAATATTCTGAGCTGGACGAATACTTGAGCAAGCTACTCAAAAGCTGTCCTTATATTAGAGCAACTTCTAAACCAATTATAATTCTAGTTTCAGATTGATAAAATCCTAGTAAGCCTACACCTAGTTTAAAGCCAGGTCTGTCCTTCTTGGTCCAATCCAAGGCCTATATAAGGAAGGCTGAACTTATTATAGTAGCTAGTTAAAGTCCAGTATAATAGGGAATTCAAAAAAGAAATACAATACATAGGATGCCTAGGGCTCTTAGTATAAATTGACTGGATCCGTTTGCACAGTATATTGTGCTTTTGATGATTAGCCTACGCCCGGATACCCTATTATAAGCCTAGTTTATCACTAGTAAAATCCTAGGAGAGGGGAAGGGTCTTCTCCGTTCTATTACAGGTCTAGTTAAGGACTGGTAAAATTCTAGTATAAAGCTATCATAAAACTAGCATATAAACTGGGCACTACTCCCAGACACCCTATTATAAGCGTAGTTTAAGTCTAGTGAAAAGCTGAGGAGAGCTCCTTGGTTTATTATAAGTTTAGTTTGAGACCGGTAAAGTAAAAAGTATTGAAAAGATGGTATAAACCTAGCATATAAACTAGGCACTACGCTCCCTTATATAAGTCTAGTTTAAAACTGCTAAACTCCAGAATAAAGCTAGGGGTCAGGACAGGCTAGAGATAAGCAGGATGTCAAAAAGCTCTCCTTGATCATAAACTCGCGCCTCCCCTCGCACATGGATTGTCCCAGATGCACTCCAGTGTGTTCTGTTACATCCTTTGTCTCTTTTTCGACGGTTTAAATCTTGTGTCGAGTTTTAGTCTCCCTACTCTGCTGTGAAGAATTCGACTTCCTCAGCTGATAAACGTAAACATGTCAATCTTCCTCCAGATTCGACCCTAAGCTCATTCGATTTCGTTGATCTATTCCCAAATACTTTTGAAGCTACTGCTTTCCAACTGCCAGAGAAGGTTCTGCGCAAGTTTGCAGTGCTCGAGGTTCACCTGAAAGAAACTTGAGTATCCTGGTCATTAGGATGCTGGTGGTCCTCTTCTACGCCCTCGGGCAGTGGCTCTGCGGCACCTATGCAGCCTTTGCTTCCGACCACGTGCCGGGCATCGCGACCATCTTCTCGACTGCATAGGGGGCACTCTGGGTCTTGGTGGCAGTCCCGTAACAGATGCCCTTCTTTGCCGCATCTATAACATCCATTACCGACGGCTTCTCCTTTGCAAGCTGCGGCAATGTGGCCTCTTCGGAGGCATTTGAAGCAGCGTGGGGGCACGGCATCCTTCTTCTCGAGTGAGCGGACCCTACAGGTGCTCCATCCAATCTGGATACTACCTTCCTGCACCAGTTTTAGGGCAGTAGGGATCGGGACCTGGATCTGTGCCATTTGGCACCCTCGACCCATCTCCTTGACATTAAGGACTTTCACCTCAATTTCATTCCCAACTGCTGCCGCAATTTCCTCCTTGTTCACAGAGGCATCGATGCCAAGGACGAAAATCCTTGTCTTCCTCATCGGAGTCCTAACCTCTGCCTGAGCTGGTCAGGGAAGGTATCAGCGACTTCCTCTAAAGTACGTTGGTATTCCAGAACCATCTCATCTGCCTTGGTAAACCTGGTGGAAGCCCTTTTGATTCTAAGAGCAGCGACCTAGAGTTTTGCTTTTGCCTCTTAGACAGTGGGTGCGAAAGTTGGAGAGCCCTTGTCTTCATTTCTCCTCTTCAGCACCACCGCAGCTCGATGCGGTTTTCTCTTCTTCAACAATTGTAGCTGCTGTTGTGCCTTCTTTTGGTGGATACGTCGTATATTCTCCGGCTGAGAATTTGGTGCATTAGATTGCCTGCTCTCAGTTGCGGTGGGTGGCTGAGGGTTCTTCCTTTGGGAGCGTCGAGAAACCACCTGGCTCGAGAAGGATACATTGGTGGGTGTAGTTTCCTGAAGAGGCCTTTGCTACTGGTTTTGCTGCTGTCGCTGCTGTCGTTGCTGCTGACGGCAATGTTGTTGCTGCTGCTGACGCTGCGGTTGATGTTGCTGCTGCTTCTGCTGGGGTGTTTTCAGCGATGGTTCAGCAGGTGTCTTTGGTGGTCTCACCTGCTTGGTCGTCCTTGACTCCTCCGTGCCATTACCACTCTTTAATGTTGATGATGATGGTAACGACAATGTTGACCCGTGTTGTTGTAGGCTTATGAGCCTTTGCAGCTCTATGCGCATGCCGGCCCTGTTTTCTTCCAGGAGAGTATTCTCAGCCTTGATTTTTTTCAGCTGCTCAAGCTTCGTTCTTTTCTCCTCTTCCGACAATATCGGGTTGACCCGTGGCGTAGCGGGAGCAAGCCCCACAACTCCGCCGAGTTACAAAAATAAGTTTAACATTCTGGACCTCCGATGGAAGTTGTACCAGATGTTAAGCTGATAAGAAGAGATACTACACTTTGCAAATTTTTGAATCACCCACGGATTAACGAGGGTGTCCGAGAGGGGGGGGGTTAGGTGCTAATTAGGGTGTAGGGCACTGAGAAAATTTCAAATTAGAGGTCAGGACAGGGTAGAGAAGTGCAGGATGTCAAAAAGCTTTCCTTGAGCATAAACTCGCGCCTCCCCTCGCATATAGATTGTCCCAGATGCACTCCGGTGTGTTCTGTTACATCCTTTGTCTCTTTTTCCTCGAGTTTTAGTCTCCCTACTCTGTGAAGAATTTGACTTCCTCAGCTGATAAACGTAAAGATGTCAATCTTTCTTCAGATTCGACCCTAAGCTCATTCGATGTCGTTGATCTATTCCCAAATACTTTTGAAGCTACTGCTTTCCAACGTATGGCTGATCTGATTATTTAATACGACATCTCTCGTGACAAGTTGGAGGAATTTTTCAATCTGTTTTATATTTATTGATCTCCGAATTTTCCTAAATTTAATGATAAATTTTTGGAGGTTTGTGATGAGGTAGGCATCCCTATCGATTCACCTCTGGGTTCCCTCATAACGGAGTCTCTCCGGATCAGTTCAGTCATTTTAATTAATGGCACAAGCATGTACAGCACAGAAGTGCCTCAACTTGAGGATTCTGAAAGTTTATGACTCCAAAAAAGATATTACGACTGATATTGAGGTGCACGGGCCGTACTTTTGCCCTGTTGCACACACAGAGTTGCTATACGTTCGATGGTTCAGGGCAGGATGCATCGTACAGATTCAGAATCTCTGGAAACGATTTTCATGATGAGCTCGAATTACTTTCATTGTCCTTCCAACATTTTCTCTTTCGTAGAAAAAATGGAAAAAATGCACGATTTTTGGCGAAAAACCGCTAAAGCAAATTCAAGAATTCGACGTAACATGGATCGCAAAAAATTCCAAATTTTCCAAATTCCTTTTACCCCGTACGAAAGTCGAAAGAATCCTTTACATTTTCTCGAATATATTCTCCTGACAGACACTTTTCCCTCCCTCCCACAATTTTCCAAAAAGTCACAGGACAGCAGACGACGAAAAAATATTTTCAAATTATCATCGTACAGGTTCTTGTGTATTGATGGAGGTTTGAAAACGTGAAATCTGTGTTTTCAGGAGTAAAAAAATTATTCTCAGTCGACTACATCAGAACAAATTCTTCGATAGAGCAGCTACAAAGAGGAAACGGGGAGGGCATCGGAGAAGAAAGAAATTTCAAGAACATGTTACGTCTGCGGGGTACATAATGCCTCTTCTTAACAATCACGAGCTGCGTAAATTTATTCAAAATCCCATAATCATCTCACTCCTGCTGTATCTTTGACTTTATTCATTTTGCAGTCTCACCTTCTTTTTTTTTGGAAAAACTTTTTTGAGCATCATAATTATAATGAATCCCTGTCAAAATCTATCAAGAACTTGCGGCAAATAGTACTGATGGTAAATTCTTTGAATTGTTAGAATTCACGATTTGAATTAAAAAATTATTACTTCTCAGAGTCTTGACCACTTTTAAAATGCCTCACTTGTGGCTCTTACTGTTGCCCTAGAAAAACATTCCTGCTATTATCGACGGATAAAAGTTCGTTCGATGATGAATATTTGCAAAGGCTTCATAAACATATCCAGTTCACTGGACTGCATGTTTTCTTCCAATAAATCTACGACCCGCACCTAGGAACTAAGATCATAATTTATCACTACAGATTAACGTTTTTAATTAAAATCTTCATACAAATTGAAGAATAGAAGAGAACACATACAACATTTTGAGATACATGCAAGCGTCATAAGATAATTCACAAGAAACATATAATCACAACTTAACTTTTACGATTTGATAATAAAAATAATAAGAAGATTGAAGTAAGCGCAGACGAATCGAACAAACATTTGATTTTCAGAACATTGGAATGTACCCAAATGTATGAAACAATTTTCCTTTAGACATGGCAAAAAAAAATCTACATATATATACAAGTCCTTCTGTCCTCGATTCGAGAGTATAATACACAAAAATCACAAGAAAAGCCTCAAGAGACTCGAATCAGGAAGAAAGTTCAGTTACTATAAAATTAAAATCTAATTCTTTAATTTTCGGTGATTCCTAAAACGTTCGAGTGGTTTCTCTTACCGGATCACTTGCAGATGACTGTCAGTCTATCATTAGGCGGATTTTAAGTCCTCCACGGGGTTTTTTTTGTTGGAGAATCTTGTGGGGGTTTTGTTGTTGGAGAAACTTTTCCACGCTTTTGGAACTTCCGCTTCTTCTTAGGTGTCTTTTGCTCAGAAGATGGTTTCTTTTTTTTTGGTCGACTCGTAGATGGTTGTTGCTCGATAGCTACTACCTCTTCTCCTGATTGACTTGTATGTGACTGAAGACCTTGAGGTGTCTGCTGCTCAGGTGTTACTTTTCCACGCTTTTGGAACTTCAGCTTCTTCTTAGGTGTCTTTTGCTCAGAAGATGGTTTCTCTTTTTTTGGTCGACTCGTAAATGGTTGTTGCTCGATAGCTACTACCTCTTCTCCTGATTGACTTGTATGTGACTGAAGACCTTGAGGTGTCTGCTGCTCAGGTGTTGGTTCCTCTCTTTCTTGCGGAATTTTAGATGGTGATGACTCCGCAACTACTTCATTGTCTTCTGCTTGATGCTCAATAATCGCATGGACCATCCCCGACGACCCTGCAGGTGTCTCCAGCTGCTCAAGAGTTGGTTCTTCTTTTTCTTGCGGAATTCGAGATGGTGACAACTCCCAAACTACTTCATTGTCTTCTGCTTGATGCTCAATAATTGCATGGACCATCCCCGACGACCCTGCAGGTGGCTCCAGCTGCTCAAGAGTTGGCTCCTCTCTTTCTTGCAAAATTTTAGATGGTGATGACTCCGCAAGTACTTCGTTGTCTTCAGCTTGATGCTCAATAATCGCATGGACTATCCCCGACGACCCTGCAGGTGTCTCCAGCTGCTCAAGAGTTGGCTCTTCTCTTTCTTGCAAAATTTTAGATGGTGATGACTCTAAAACTACTTCGTTGTCTTCCACTTGATGATCAATAATCGCATGGACTATCCCCGACGACCCTGCAGGTTTCTCCTCAACAAATACTCTACAAACCTCTTCTTCTGGTTCCTCTTGCAACTCTACAGTTTCAGTTACAGTGGACAACCGTCTAATTCTCTGGTGAGATGGTCTGACTTTGTACATTTTTATAGGGGTGATGGAGAGGAAAATATCTAGTGTAGTCATCCCCAGTCGTGTTATTATCCGTGGGGGTTGATCTTCAAATTTCCATTTCAAATGATTTTTCATAGAGCCGCAGAAGACGGCGAGCAATCCACTAACAAATATAACGACAATAAACCATGTCAAATACTTGGAAGCGGTACTCACAGTAGGATATTTGCCGGACGCATCCATTATCTCGCTGTTCTTCCATGATACTATTCCAAAAAACCCGATTATGATGAAAAACAAAAACCAATTTATTATATCTTCGCAAAGTTGACGTAGGCGCTTGTGGTCATTACGTGCAGGATGGTTGCGTGGCAGAGGTATTAGGCTTGGTTTACACTCGATCAAATAATCCAGAAATAATTTCGCACATCCGAACACACATAAAGCGCTGCAGGCCCACGTCACAGCAAGATAGAAGTTCTCTCCTTTAGAATCGTCCTTTCCTCCGACTCCGAATGCCACAAATGGGTGGAAATAAGCATACGCAGATAACGCTCCAACCATAACAAATGCGATAAAATACAATGACCAAGCTATTATTTCTATTTTGAGAAACTTATCTTGGCTCATCTCGCGTTTTTTGTCTACATTTTTATCTCTCGAATACCAACAATAGTATGCCCAATCAAAAAAATATTTCACAAGTCCAATTATAAATATAGTGCCCAAGAATAGTATTGCCGTTAGGAATAAAGTATTAGTTCCAGATTTGAAGTTCGAAATAGTGAAGAAGATTACCGAAACGCCGAAAAGGGCGAGCACGTACATAGGAAGCAAGAAATGGTCCATGGATGTATAAGGGACGAGTCTTCTCTCAGCTTCATCAGCGTCAATCTCCATCTTTTCAAAGCACAAGAAACTTCACACGCGAAATAGACTGGACACCAAAATTACGGATTGATTACAAAACGAGTTGTTTGACGACGCACACGTAGACTGAAGAAACTCGACCAATGACTTCTGGTCAGAAACTATCCGAACTGTATTGTGATTGATTCTAGCCAGAGAAAACTAGGAAAAAATAATGAATAAGATTACACAGTTTATCAAACAGGAATACTCGTGATTTCGATTCTCTGGGCACGACAAGCTGATTACTATTGTAAATGTAAACATGAAATGACTCGAAAACGTTTGGTGATACCGACACTATTATAGCTGACTCACTATTCATCAACTTGGAAAAGATAAACCAACTAGCCACATTATGCACAATCGAGACCGACTCGTCTTTCAATTCTGCTCTCGAAGCTCACGACACCTCCAAAAATTACGACTCGCACGTCAGGTTCGCGATCTCAAGCAAAACCAGATCTCAACCTTTAGAATCATCTCTACCTATAATCGAAGATTCAACATCGAATGAAGATACTTCACTCCTTTGATCATTGAAACCTGCTCCACCTCTTTCTAATCAAATTATGTCTAATGGAGACCTTGAACAAGAATCTCCTTCTTCAAGTAAAAGACCTCGCCCTACATCAGTGATCGTTGGTATTAAGGCAGGGTCTCATACCACCGGTCGTGACTCAGATTTATTGATTCGTTATACTTTACGTTTCAAGAATGCACTATGGAAAAGATTCATGTTATCTGCCCTGATGCTGATTCGAAAACATCATCGGACACGATAGCCAAGAAAATACCAAAACCCGACTCCGTCTCACAATAATCCGCCTACCATGTTTTGAGATATGTCTCAAACGATGTCGCCTACTTTTCAAATCGAACAAAAACGCAATCTAATCTCAACCTGAAGGAAGAAGACCTATTAGAATTTATTACAGACCTTCATCAATTCACAATTAATTATTTAGTTCTACATCGTTACATTTTCAGTCCTACTTTCCTCCCTGCGTTTACTCGCTGAAGATGAGAGTACCAAAAACCGTATTTTCCGCCTAGTCAGAAAATTTGAAATGTATAAATTTGAGTCCGGCCATCTTCTTCTTCTTATAAAGCCTTCTTCATGAGAGGTTTGTTATCCAAATGGCAACTTGAATTCTTGATGCTAACTTTCAGAACAGTTCCAGAGATGAGCATCCTAGCCATCGGTGCATGTCCTTTAGCCAGGAATTCTGGCGTCTTTCGGCTGATCTCTTCCTAGCCATTCGGTCTTTTACGTAGTTTTCAGATATTCAAATAATAATTCACTACGTACGTTGATTACTACTTCTTCTATTTCCTTTCCTCTAAAATATGACTCTTCTTCTTCAGTGGAATTCGGACGGTACTTTAAACGCCTGCCCGTACTTCAGCAGTCAATTTCAGAAAACAATCCTATCATCATTGCCCTATAGGAAACTCATGTCAGTCCTCTTCTTTAAACCTAATCCTCAAAAACATGTTCACACATGATAATTACAACCTTCCCAATAACCACGCTTGTGGTGGGACTGCTTTCCGCTTCCCCCTTCTATACTCTCAGCTTTCTATAGAATGTACCTGTCATTATCCCTTAATTTCATTCTATTCCAATCACCTTCTGCTCAGAATACATATCCCTTCTCATAACACCATTCTTTTTGATATAACCGATTTCATCCAATTCCTTCGATCCTCCTACGTAACCTGTAGTGACATCGACGCCCACGGCTTCACCTGGGGCGTCATTCACGTGGTGACATACCTGACTCCCTCCTCTCCTCCAATAACGATTCAACTCTTCTCAATATTCCTGGTACCTCTACTCATGTAGACTCTGCCTCCGGCTTCCTTTCGGCAATTCATCTCTCCTTTTCCTGCTTCTCCCTCTCACCAAAATTTTCATGGTCCACTCACATCGACTTATGCGACAGCGACCCTTCCCAATTCTACGACGATTCCCTATCACCCCCTCGCTAGTTCAGATTGACAAAACGCAGCCGAGAAGGAGGAGAAGGAGGAGGAGGAGAATGAGAGGTCGATTACTGAGAGGGAGCCAGAAGTGGAGTTAAGGTGAGTAGGGGTTGTAGGCGTGTTTAGAAGAGTTGATCCGTTGTTGAGGGAGAGTTGGTTATCTCACATTGCCGCGAGAATTTGTTTGCAATTTGTCGAGCGCCCGATTTTAAGAACTCACAACAACTATAAACAAAAATCTTGGAAGTTCCTCCCCTGAATTAGACAGCATTCACTCAGCTATGATTAAAAATCTACATCTTAGAGTGTAAGAATTGTTCCGAAAATAAAAGAGAAAAAGGAGAGCTTCAACTAATGACTTCATTAGCTTGTGACGTCATCAGTATCCATAACGACACTTACGAGGGGAGTGAGCAGTGCTGCCAGATCAGATACTTTTCTCCTGGTCGTTATGGGGTGATAACACTGTCTCTTGTAACTTTGAGTCGGTCCAGAGAAAAGCACCCCAATTACTGATTTGAGAGATACCTTTCTCCTGAACAATAGTCAGCCAAAATACGTATTAAATTCTTAGGAAGAATAGCAGTTACGGATTTTTGAAAATATCATCTGACAGCACTGATTCCAGTTCGCTCTATCATCTTCTTTCCCTAGTTTCAACTCTATAACCACTCAAAACATCTTACTCACCCTCTGGAAAACCGTCATCATCCTTCCCCTTTTAAAACCCAAATCGGATCCTCTCTTTACTGCCTCATACCACCCTGCAGCTTTTTCTAGCATTCTTGGCAAACTATTTCAAAAAATTCTGAATAAGAGACTTCTCCAATACTTAGAATCCAATGATTTCTTTCCCTCTTCCTCTTCCTCTTCCAAATGCTGTCCGCATCTTCTGCGCGTAGTGATTTATTGACCTATATTTTGCGGTCTTAAACAATCTCCTTAACCTCTTTTGATTGGCTTCAGAAAAGGGCGCAACACGAGACAGCCACTTATCGACTTCCAATCCCAAGTCAGCAACGTATTCTCTAACAAATTCGCCCTATATTTCATCCTCTTTTTGGGTCTGGAGGTATCACATCTCTAAAAATTACACAAAATTGGTCTTCGAGGCTATCTTCTGAAAATTCTCAAAAGTTTCCTCCGCAGTAGAACTCTTATGGTGAGAAATCATAATACAACCTCCTCGCCTAGGCGTGCCTCTCAATGCTGCCAGATGATATTACCAAGAATCCATATCCGCCATATTTTCGAAGACCTAAAAAGAATTTCTAGAAGTTCTTTTAAGGTCTATTTTTATCAATTCGTCAATAGCGGTCAGGAGAAAGGTATCTCTCATACGAAGGTACTTTTCCTTCGATCGACTCAATATTACAAAAAATATAGTATCAGCCCATGACGACCAAGAGAAAAGTATACCTCATAGTTGTGACTAAGGCACTTTTCCCTTGAGCTTACAAAATCCGTATTTGTGATGCGTTTTGCGAAAACCCGGCTCATGGTGAAAAAAAAACGACCTTTAAGAATCCATTTTGTTAGGGGATTACATCCTCAGAAAATGTGACGTGACGTGACGTGTGGCCGCTTTATGACGTCATCAATGACCTTGACCTACTTTAGGACGTAAACCCGCTATCCATTTTGTTAGGGGGATTACATCCTCAGAAAACGGCCGCGTCCGGGAGTTTCTGTGAACTGCGTGACGTGATGGGTGGCGCCTTACGATGTCATCAATGACCTTGACCTACTTTAGAGGTTTGGAAAAATTTTTGTTAGGGGGATTACATCCGGGAGTTTCTGTTAACTGCGTGACGTGACGTGACGTGTGGCGATGACGCCATCAATGACCTTGACGTACTTTAGGGACTTGGAAAAATTTCAACTTCCAGCTAAGATGCATTATGACGTCATCAATGACCTTGACCTTGATCTACTCTAGGGGCTTGGAAAAATTTCAATTTCCAGCTTTCATTATATCAGGCCTAACATGCAGTACACTGAGAAGAGCCCAGCCTCCTCATTTTCTGAAGGGGGCATTTTTGCGCCAACGTGATTGCGAGCGCGGGAGGTTGCGGGTTCCCCACTGCCATTGCAAACCTGCAATGGCCTCTAATTTTTTCTCCGGATTTAGCGTAAAGTACGGATTTCTTGTACTTAAGGGAAAAGTACGTACCTTAGGTGCTCTTATGATAGGTAATTTTCTCTTGGTCGTCATAAGCTGAAATCGCGGTCTCATGTAACATTGAATCGATCAAGGGAAAATTACCTCAGTCACAAGTATGAGAAATACGTTTCTCCTTATCGTTATTTTAGGATTTTCGGAAGTTGGTAGAAATCAGTTTTTAGGCCTTAGAAAAAATTGCGCATACGGATTTGTGAAAATATCATCTGGCACCCCGTGGTATAATTCAAGGTAGGCGTTATTTGTAGGTACGGCACCTACGGATAAAACGTTATTTGTAGGTACGGTACCTACAAATAAAACGTTATATGTAGGTACGGTATGTTCTTGTCTTAAATATCTACTTCAGCCGTCTCCAAAGTCATCACAGCGAGGGCAGCCGTCTCCTTGTAGGCATGCAGTGTGAACTTTCATAGAACAGCACTTGGTAAAAGTAAAGGTCGAGCCATTCCTTCCTGCAATCCTCGCGTAGCAGACAAGGCAAGTGGCCTTTCCATCACTATCATTATCATCGTCCTTACTGTCATCTGCAGGTACAGATTTTCTCCTTCTGGTTCTGTTAAATGACCACTGCTTTGATGAAAGTTTTGAGCGACCTCTGGCCTTCACTCTCTTTTTGGAAACCAACTGGCGTGGTTCCTCAGTTGCACCCTCGCTGTGATTTCAGGGAAGAAATAACGTTCCATCGTTGATGTCTCTGCGTTGTGAGGTAGCTTGTGCACTTGGCAGGCCTTCATTGGGCGGTACACATGAGCTAGCTCTTGCATTCAAAAAAGTACCATCATATACACTAGTTTCAACATTATTAGACGTGAAACATTCAACCCTGCACCATTTGTATCTTCCTACATGAAAGAACGTCACTTTGTTCATGAATCATCACCGCATCAGCATTTCCTCCTTGAACATCCTTCATTCGGTTAATCTGACTTCTGTCTTGTCAGAGTACTCCCGTCGATCACCAAATACTTTTGAAACATGCCGTACCTACAAATAACGTTTTATCCGTAGGTACCATACCTACAAATAACCACTTCGATAATTCAAAAATTTTCAAGTTCACCTTGCCCAGTTTATATTTTGAGTTTAGACTAGTTTTATGATAGCTTTACACTAGCTTTATGCTAGGATTTTACCAGTCCCTTTCTCTGTAGCTTCTCACTGTCACTTCGAAGTCTTCCTCTTCACTTGCAGGGACACCACTCTTTTGGGGCAGTATCGGAAACCTCTAATCCTTGGGACACTTTAGGGCTGCAAAGACATGCCTTGTCTTTGACTAGTCGCTACGATTTTTTTTGAAGCAAAAGCAAAAAAAGCCCTGATATGAATGGTGATATTTTCTTATTTTATTTTTGATGAAAAAATAGAAATTTCCCATTCAGAAGGACATCCGGGTCTCGAAACAAAGTGAGAAAAGGAGGAAGAACGAATCCAAAATGAAATATCACGACCTTGATCACGTCGTTGAAAACAATAACTCGTCATAAAGGATTAACTCGACCAAATCTAATTAAAACATCAGAATTATTATTTCGTTTCGACTACATAAATATGCTTGTCAAGTATGAAAAATATTTTATTGTAGGAGATCGTATCAAGCTCGGAGACGACCCCCTTGCCTGTTTAAACATGCAACTTACATCACTCCGTACACTGTTGTAGTCCTCACTTTACGCCTCAGTAACACCTGCACTCGTGCAAATAGAATAATAATATTACGATCTAGGTACGTATTCTTTTATTCCGTCCGTTTTATATTAAAGTTTGTGCGCAGATATACACGCATTAAAATACAAGCAAAAGGTGCGCTGTTCGTGAAAACTGCATTTATAATTTACATCCTGAGTCGTGTATCAGTTGGCAAAATCATATATTCGAAGATTAGCGTAGCATGTGGGAGCGTACATAAAGGTATTCAGGGTGAGACTGACGTAAATTGGACATGCAGCAACGATTCCACTTCCGTTTTACAAAATTTTACAACTTTCGTATCACTTATTTCGCCGCTTTATTACCTTTTTTTTTTTTTCGCGAACGTAAACTAATTACACGCGGTCGTAAAAGTCGTCGAATAGCCAACCCACAGCTAGGAATTTGGTATACAGCGTTGCAGCTTTGTCTATAGGTACTAATTGACCGATAAATGGATATCTATACTTTTATTGATACGAACAGACTAAAAATTCTGATGATGTAATCCAACTGGTAAAGATTAATAATAACCGTACGAGTATACCTAATGATAGAGTCTTATGGCCACGGTCCGTTAATATTAAGTTTGCTTCTTATTAATTTCGACCATTCAACGAGACCCAGTAGTAAAGAAGCCCCGAGCTCTTCGGGTCTTTCACCAGCAAATTGGTGAATGCTCTATAGCTGTGTAGAGTCGAAAATGAGTGAAAAATTATAGGTTTGCAGAACGTCCGCTCCCACTAGAAAAGTTATACAAAAGCCTCCACTCTAATCGTGTCTTAACGGACAGCTGTTAGATAAATATTTCGACGATGACGATTCCAGTACCTCCTGTAAATAAGCTCGTACTGGTACAAGAGCTCTCGTTCAATTTATTTACCCTCGTAATTACGGCAATACCGATTTCAATCTAATTCGGGTTGCGTGTGTTCCCACGAGGTTTACGTACAGAATCTTCGAACTATCTTACGAATCAATTTTCTCGAGTGTGTACCTCTCAAATAAAAATTTCGACGTATAGCTAATTCGAAATGATTTCGAATGACAATATAATAATATCGACCTGTCCGTTTCACGGGAATTGATTGAAGCCTATGCAAGTACATTAACTCGGTGAAAATAATGATTACGAAGTCGAATATGGCGCCGTAATAATGACGGATGAAGAGCATGATGTGCTTTGATCGGCGTTCGGAACGCCTGAGAATTAGCCGCATATACCGCCCCTAAAGTGAATCACTGTCAGAGATTAACGATAGCGTCACGAAAATACGACTATCATTCTGCGCATTCACGTTCAATGATTTGATTACTCGACCATTCATTAAACGATTGGAGTGGGTGAGGAATATTGACCCGGTATCAACCGACTTGGTAAATTTTGTGTGTGTTGAAATTTCAAGTTATGAATCACTATCCTCCTTATTCTTTCTAAGATGTGTAGAACTGAACATACGATGTTTCTCAATCGTAAGTACATCGATTGGGTTCCAAGGTAGAGCCTAGAATCTTGTTTAAATGGACATGTTTCATGCCTTTGCTGACCCTACCTACGTATATTTCCAAATTCGCGGGCGCCCATATTCTTATCTACGCCCGTGGTGTTGAACAAAAAAAAACCCTCGAGATAGCTTCAGGATCTCTTTAGCTAAACTTGAGAATAAGAAAAAAGAGAATTGTTGCCCGGAACCCTCCGGAAATCATCTGTTGGCTAGCCAGTGAAGGAAGGTTGAACACCATTGGTCTATGCCTAGTTTCATGAGCCTAGACAGTAGTGGTAAATGTGAGGTATGGGGACATGACGACCTGGTCAAGGTCATTGACCCTAAATGTGATGGTTCTGTATATACGATATACCGTATGTTGTATACATAGTATACAGGACCATCACATATTTGGTCAATGACCTTGACCTGTCAACTTTTGACAAGTCGTCATGTCCCCACACCTCACATTTATCACTACTCTAGACTGTCAGCTTAAGCATTCTTAACTACTGCTGAAAGGGCTCTGTAAGCCACACGAGTACTACCAAAGTGACGTCATGGGCTCAGAAAATATGCTAGCGAGGATCTAGAGTAGAAATTGGGAATTGTGATTCAAATTGTAAACTCTTGTCTTCTGGCAAGTTCAAGGACCTCGAACTTGAATCGTGCCCTTGATCGGGATTGACCTTGGCCTACGTGAGAACGATCTTGATGACGTCCTAGACGGGGCAATCTGGGGAGGGGGTGGTAAAAATTGTAAGCTCTTGCATTCTGGTGAGCTCAATGATCTCGAGCTTGAGTTGTACTCCTGATCTGCGTCAACCTTTGCCTACGTATGAACGATCTCGATGACGTCATAGACTGGGTAATCAAAGAAGGGATGGTCGGGGGTTGGAGGGTGGGTGATGGTAAAAATCGTAGGCTCTTGCATTCTGGTGAGTTCAATGAATCTTGAACTTTAGTCGTGTCCCTGATCCGAATTGACCTTGACCTACGTACAAACAATCCTGATGACGTCTTAGACTGAGCAATTGGAGGAACAATTTTTGACTTCAACTCCTTCCCAAAGTTCAAGCTTCGTCACTGCGATAATATTTGTCTGGTGAACAAATAAAAAATCAGTATCAATGAAAAATCAGCCCACTCTCAATACTTTTTGTTACAATGTTATTTACACTTAAATATCTCTTTTATAGTTATTCACATGTTGTTACAATATTTTCCTCTGAAATTTTAGCACATCTTCCACTGCATCAAGCCACTGTACATATTCCCATGTTTCCATCTCCCACAGGAGGGATCTAGGGGGGCGCTGGAGGGTAGGTGGCGATCATGAGCCCCTGTCTCCCTTTAAACTCAGTGATCTCGAGCTTAAGTCGTGTCCCTGATTCAAATTGACCTTGACCGACATAAGATCTATTCTGATGCCTTCTTAGACTAGCTGACGAGAGTAGGGATCTAGGGGCATCGGAATGTGGGTGGTGATCTAAATTGCAAGGAGCTCGATGATCTTGAACTTAAGTGTAGTCTTTAATTCTGTTCTCCAACTCATTATTAGATGAATAAACAATAAATATAATGAGCGCGAGTGCTTTCCTGATCCAGATTGATCCTGATCTACAAAAGAACTACTCTGATGACGTCATAGACTGAGCAATTGGAGGAAGGATCTGAACTGTTTGTCAGTTTTTTCCGCACAATCTTTTTTGAGTTCAGATGATTCCTGCAATTGATCATCAATTTTGAGATTAAAGTTCGAGAGAAAAAATTCCACACAAGTGTTGTTTTATGAAGTCAAGTTTTTGCACAAGCTTTGTTACCTACGTCATGGAATTGTGCGGTAAGCGACTGAAACTCACTTTGCTCTCTAATGATGCGCTATCCTAAGGGATTTTGAATGGGTAATGGTGGAGGGGAAAGTTAGCTAGTCAATGAATAAATAAAGTATACTCCACCCTCTCCTCTGATGATTATTTGACATATGTCATGAGAACAAGATTTAATTTTGAATTAAATTCACTTAAAATTATAATTTTATTCATATAGAATAACAATATTTTTCAAGAAAATAACTGAAAAATAATTTAATATTGAGTATTTTTTTAAATTATGGTTTATTGAAATTCTATAGTTTGAAACCAATTTTATTATTATTTTATAAATCTGTATATTTTATCAAATACTGTTAATTAATAAAAAAAACTATTTCTTTTCATTCATTCATCATCTACTTTCTTTATTTTATGTTATGTGTTTATCATTGTTGTCTTATTTGAATTAATTGTTGGACAATGTTGCGGGACATGGTAGTAACACAAAGAATTTTTGATATAAATTACAAACCGCACAATGGTAACAAATAACTCCAAATAAATAATTGGAAAAAGAAAAAAGAAAGAAGAAAGAAGGGATAAAAAAATAAAAAATAAAAAATGAAAAATGAAAAATAAAAAATAAAACATGAAACATAAAAAATAAAACATGAAACATGAAAAATGAAGAAAATAATAGAAAATAAAAAAATAAAGATAAAAAATAAAATGATTTTGCATGGAATTCACTTGAAATTATAATTTTATTCATAATAAAATATCAATATTTTTCAAAAAAATTACTGAAAAATAATCTTAATATTGAGTATTTTTTTTTTTTATGGTTTATTGAAATTCTATAGTTTGAGTTCAACTTTATTATTATTTTATGAATCTGTATATTTTATCAAATACTGTTAATTAATAAAAAAAAAACTGTTTATTTCCATTCATTTATCATCTACTTTCTTTATTTTATTTTGCATCATTCTTGTCTTATTTGAATTAATTGTTGGACAATGTTGTGGGACATGGTAGTAACACAAAGAATTTTTGATGTAAATTACAAACCGCACAATGGTACCTAACAAATAATTCCAAATAAATTATTGGAAAAGGAAAAAAGAAAGAAGAAAGAAGGGATAAAAAATAAAAATGGGAAATAAAAAATAAAACATGAAAAATAAAACATAAAACATGAAAAATAAAAAATGAAAAATGAAAAAAATAAATAAAAAATGAAAAAATAAAGATAAAAAAAGAAAAATAAAAAATAGAATACAAAATACAAAAAACAAAAACAAGAACAAAAAAGGGGGAAATAAAAACAAAAAAAATGAAAAAAACGAAAAGAGACAAGAGAAAAAAGAAAAAGACAAAAAGAAAAAAAGAGGAAAATACTAAAAAAGTTTATCAAAGACTAAAGAACACAGCCTTAGGCCCTGAAAACATTAAAAAATTATTATTAAATCAGAAAAAATAAGAGAAAAAATTGATTATAATCCATTTTAAAAAATTTTCGATTATTCAAAATTGAATTGAAAAAATTGAGCGTTTGTGTGATTTGAAATTATGTAGGTTGGATTTTAATTTTAAAAAAGTATATTGAAATACTATTTATTTGAAATTCTAATTGAATATTGAAATGAAATGACTAGTGTACATTAGTTTTCATTACATAGAATAGATATTTTCGATATTGATAATTTTAATAAATTGATTTTAATTATTAATTTTAATTACTTGATAAATTGTGCTAGCTTGTTTCCAACGCTGTCGATTCAAAGCTCCTAACAACAGAAGAGTTTTGATGCTTAAAGGTTCGGCTTAGGCTGTTTCCTTTTACATGAATATTAGGCCCTGTCTTAGGGAGGTACAGGTCAACATTTTCTCATTCAAAAATAAGTAATGCATTGGTACCCTCACAAGTTGATAATGTCACTGAAAAGTGATGGTGATGACGTCATAAAAGTGTATATGACCCAAAGTGAAGAATGATGACGTCACAAAAAAGTATAGGTCTTAATTACTTAAAAATACAATCACAGAATGAGTATTACACTTGATTAAGATAATTATAAATTGGTACCCTAATGTAGTGTCTTGAGATAACAGACATTGGGAGATATATGATGGTGATCAGAGAAAATGATTGGTCATTGATAATGGAGAGCAAGTGAGACCAAATAAAAAAGGATGTTATGTTTTTATTCGGGAGAAATTTAGAACAAGCTGTATTCATTATTGTTCAAGTCAGTATTTTGTTATGTTACATGACCTGATTGTTATTCTTGTGTCCTCATTAGTCTTCAATTGTTCAGCCCTGTCCTCATTTATCCTCAGTTGTCCTCAGTTATCTTCTTTTATCCTCTTTGTCTTCATTAATTTTGTCTTCTTTACATTAGTACAGCAACACAATCTAGTACATTTGAGCCAGTGACAAATATCTGAAGATCGTTCATTTTCAAATACATCAGTATTAACGGTTGGCTATGCACTTGGCTCTGTAGCTCCATTTTCATTCCACTCTTGTATGTACTAAAATTTTGTCCTAATTCCAAAAATTGAATACACTGTTCTGATTTACAACTTGAAATTTTCTAGGTTGGTGCAGGTATATCTAGGAAAAGAATCAAGAAAAATACCAGACTGTAGAATATTGAAGTTTAGCTTAATGGGACCAGAAAAAACACATATTGTGGCCTCTTTATGGTCACTGCAGTCCTAATTTCCCTATTGGATTTTTTTTTTGCGCGAGGAGGGGGGGGGGTGTTAAGACAACAAATTACCCTTTTCTGCCCCTCTGGTAAATTGTGGTTCCAAAGTATTAGCAAATTGAAAAGTTCTGCCAATTTTTCGTGACAAATACTTGACTGAACTAAAAGGCCACTTATTTATTGAATGGGGAAGTTATTTTATTAATGTTGGGAAATGAACCGACCACATTGAAGAACATGGGGTCGATCCCTGCGAAATTATCATCTTACGCCTATCAGGTTTAAACAACAATATTTTGGCTGTTCAAATTCAGTTCCTCTTCGTTCTTATTCTTTCTTGAGTACCTTCGGTGTGTCCAGCCATAATTTTGATTCTACTCCTGTACACTTCTTAGTAGAACAATTTAATTTCCCCTCTTTCCCTTCCACCCTTCGACCAATAAAACTTCTAATACCTCCTTTTCACTTCCAGGAATAGTTCCTGTTGGTTCTAGATCTACATTAACCGTCCTACCAGACTTCTTTTTCGGTATGCGCCATTCTCTTTATCTTGACTTTTATTCTACGAAAAAACTATATAACGAGGATTGGTGTGCTGTTTCTTTTCTTCATTGTAGTAATTGAACTTCAATTTCGTCATTCCTCCACGAACGTCATCCGAAGGAGAAACACACTCAATTAATTCCGTATTTTCACCTCCTCTCGTCTGAATAAAAATAAACAGAACGCCCATTAGTATCATCATCTCCAATTTTGTTCTCTCGAAGAATGTAATCCAATTTACAATACGAGAGTGACACGAATTATCATCCGTAAGAAATACCTAAGACGTTTTCCTCGTCGCGAAGATGATGAGAAAAATATCGAACGTAAACAGCAAGCTTCGATTGTTTTCGTTTTCTTTGCATTTTAGAAAACTTTCAAATAACGCCCAATTCTGACAGTCTGATGATAAAGACTTGTCAATCTTTCTTTTGTTTTAGTGTAGGAATCTGAACACGAGCTGTCATCCACTCGAATGCTAACCAACTAAAATAACGCTTAACCTTGTCGCAAGTCAATCGATGTAAACACGTCAGAGAATATCAACCCTACCGATCTCACAACTTTGTAAACAGTCATCCTACGACGAGTATCATATCTTGAAATACGACCATACGATAACGCCATAAATTCGTAAATTATTCAAAATTTTTCAGAAGTCACTCCGTCGTTCGAGACCTGCTGCGATACTCGTTGAAAAATCCATACACTCGAGCCTTTGCGCGATACCGCGTTATGGAAAAAGCCACCCCTGGAGGGAAAATAAATGAAACGACGTTAATATAATATTCTAGTCATTTTCCCCGTACAAAACGTCATCATCGTATTCGTCGACGACTATCGGGTAATAATCGGTCGCGATATGATTTATTAGTTTTATTGTTACCGAGGAAAAGGCATTATAAAATAAAGGTTTCGGTAATTTGTTTTTTTTTCCTTTCTTTTTTGGCGTACGTACGGGTATTATGCGTATAACGTAGTATTAGACTGTGGTATCTATTGAAAAAGAAAAAAGAAGGCAAGGCCGATTGAAAAGGATAAAGAGAAACGCGATTTAAAAATATAAACGTGACAGGCTGACAGTCACGATGTCATATCAACATGATAATATAATAGAAGCCTTTTATTACGTGTGCTGTTGAAATGGTAACTTTGTACATTATATATAGTCCTCGTCGTCGTGTACAACAAGGTTTAAACAAATAATATTGTGTACGAAAATTAATAACGCTGCGTGCTTTTCATTTTTACGCCGCATTTATTTATTTACTTATTTATTTTCGCATGTCAAACGTCGATGTCTCGAAGAGAACACTCATTATGTCCTCTTCTTCTGTTCGACGAATTTACGTGTATTTGCTCCTGACCTAAGTTGGCTGCATCGACGTGAATGAAATTAATTCCAACTTGATCACTCTTCGTATTGTGCCAACTTTATGACTTTCAAATATTACCTAACGACGATGCACGATTTCATTATTACATTTTAATCGATATGAATTCTATATTAGGGCATAAATAATATATCACACAGGTTTCTTTATACTATCAACAACTTGGTATTATAGTGGGCGTGTTTCTGTTTAGTTTCTATAACAAATAAACGTGTAGAATTAAGTTCAACGCATTTTCAGGAAATAGCAATTTGCGGGTACTTCTATAAAATGAGCGACTACTTTTATCGATCTCGAAGCCACGATACGGCGAGGTTGGGAGAAGATACGAAAGTTCTATAAGTCTTCCTCAATACATGCATTGATCAATTTTCAGTCCGATCACGTCCCTTCTTCCCCTCTTTTGACCTAGTATTCCTTATCAGATGAAGGACGGACTGGCACAAATCCATAAATTGAAAGCGAGAGTTCAAAAAACGTCCCTGAAGCTCATTCATAGCGGGCCTGAACCATCCCGTTTCTATCTCCTTCATGTGGAGAGATGTAAAGAAACTGTCGGGCAATGGTTGCTTTCGCCACATCCCTCACCTCGCAAGAACAACAATTCAATCATCACGGACCCCCTCGACATCTCCTAGGTTTTGGCGAACCATTACACTTCTGTTTCTTCCAACTCGAACTACAACTGCAACTTCTTATCCTACAAACTTGAACAAGAAAAATCTGAATTATCATTTGAGACCCAACTGGGAGAACTCCCCCCTTATAATTTCCCTATATCTAAACAAGAATTCCAAAGCACCATCAAAAAAAATCTAAAAAATGCTGCTCCTGGAGCTGACAGCATCCAAGCAGTCATGCTCAAAAATCTTCAACCCAATTCGTTTTCCTACTTCCTTTTGCTATTCATCTCCATTGTCTCTCTCAACTCTTACCCACCCTCTTGGAAGACTGTCATCATTCTTCCAATCCTAAAACCTAACGCGGACCCCCTTCTTCCAGTGGCGGTGATACAATTTTGGCACCCGTAAGCAAAATGAATAAAGCGCCTCCTCAAAATTTGCGGTGCATGGCGATGGCACCCCTCTTTGAACGGGCGCCTTCGGCACGCGTAAACAACCACTTACTCTGCTTACGTCTATCGCCGCAACTGCCTTCTTCCCGTCTCCTACCACCCTATAGCCTTATCCAGTGTTCTCGGCAAACTTTTCCAAAAAAATTTAAACAAAAACTCCTCTGGTACCTTTCATCAAATAACCTCATTTCACCCTTCCAATACGGCTTCAGAAAAAGACGAAAGACCTCCCAACCACTTTTCGACCACCAATCACAAATAAATAACTTGTCTCTACTCAAATCTTCCCTCTACTCCATCTTTTGACATGTTTCATGTCTTTGCTCTGGTCTCATCCTTATGGGAATTTTCACTGTGGCAATAATGCGTTTCTGTAAAGTTCTGTTCAATTTTTAACATGATGAATCGCAACGTTCACTATTTCAATCTTATTAATGATTCTCAAATCTGCGAGTCGGAGTCGAAGGGTCGGTAGTTTAGCATAACCTATGAGACTTGGAAGAATTCCGGGCTCTTCTATGTACCTCTCCATCAGCTAGTACCCCTCTATTAGCTAGTATAGGGACTTGAAAAATTTCCAGTTCTGCAGTTTCTAACTTATCCTAATATAATGAAAAAGCGTAGTCTAGATTTATACTAGGCTAAGAAAACTCCGAGAGCCATTATGAAGCTATTAGCTTGTGACGTCATGAGTTTGGTGACGTCAGAGTCGGTGACGTCCTAAGTAGCTGATGTCATGAGTCGATGATGTCATAAGTCAATGATGTCAAAAGTCAGTGACGTCAAAAGTCGGTGACGTCATAAGTCGGTGACGTCATAGGTCGGTGACGTCATAAGTCAGTGACGTCATAAGTCGGTGACGTCATAAGTCAGTGACGTCATAAGTCGATGATGTCATGAGTCAATGATGTCAAAAGTCGGAAAAGTTGGTGATGTCAAAAGTTGGTGATGTCAAAAGTTGGTGATGTCAAAATTAGGTCACGCTATAAGTCAATGATGTCATTAAAAATTGCTAGCAAGAAAATTGATATCTACCAAAATTTGTAGCAGTTCAGAAAATTGATCGCAAAAAATGAACGAATTATATTGATCGCAATGAAAATTTATAGTTCTTGAGAATAAAAACATTCATGCCAATGAAAGTTAGGAAATCGATTTCTAAAATTATTCGCGAAATAGTAGGTAAATCAGTAAGAAATGTTGTGGGCTGTACCTCTAAGATATTGTAACAGCTCATCGTTTGTAAAGTCGGGCGAGTAACCAGCGACAACTGCGTGCAAACGCTCTGCTGAGTCCCTGTACTTTCTCCTCTTCTTGACAGGGAGTTCCCCAGCTGTTTCTTGTTCGTAGTTCGTTTCCATCAAAACTTGTTCACGTTTAAGGGCGCGTAAGAAACGGAAAATATGGGCATGGTACGTGTCGACAGTCGTTTGAAAGCCATTATGCCATGCCTCGACCGCATTATTCGTCTTGGGGGCTTTCTGTTGAGTGGCACGGTAACAGCTCCTCATTTCGGGATGAAACGTTGGTCTGCGTCTTACATTACTTCGACGTTGAGGACGTCCAACCCACGTATCTTCGAAATAATTTAGGATACACTGGCATTCGGCGGGTATGATGCCACTACTAGAAACGACCTCGAATGCTTCGTCGATTTTCACAATGGGGACAAAAGCAATAGCAGCTAATAACCGGAAAGAGAGAGCGAAATCTGTGTCATTCTGGTAACGTTGTTTGAAACCGTACTGCCCAATGTGACGCATAATGCATTGGGAGAAATGGAAGTTACATCCTTGTATCACAGCGGTAGGAAATTCGCACTAGAGAAAATACACGAATGTTACTACTTGAATGTTTTAGATGACATACTGATTGATGTACAGTTACTTACTTTAAAAGCCTTGATCGCGGCCATTTCGAACATTATTGGAATTTTCCAGCTTCCATATTTGTGTGAATAAAGTTCGCGTAGGTGTACATCGCCTTCATTAAGAGTGGAAACATCTGACGATTTATGGAATATTTGAATGTTTTCCATGCCCTGATTGAGAACGGACGCTGAAGTTGAGTTAATGAAATGTAGTACAGCCGTCGTTCCTTCGGTGGCAGATAATACCATGGAACATTTTGCATTTCATGAAGGATAGATTCAAACTGCAAGATGATATAAATTTTATGTTCCAATAAGTTGTAGACCACAACAATAAATAGATTTCCTCCACATCCATTTCGAAATATACTTACCATTGTTTCAAAGGTTTCTCCAATATGGCATTGAATGTAGAAATTCATTATGAGTGCACCTGTCAGTATCAGATGTTTTAGTCTGATCACAATTCCAAAATCCATCTAAAAAATTATTTCTTTTCTTCAGTCAGTGTATTGGGAGTTGGAATTATTACTATTTCTTTTGAGTGCTTACCATGAAAAGAGTATAAATATTCAAGAACAAAGCGACCGCAGCTGGGATTATAAGGATTGAGAAAAATATCTCCAAATACATCTGCATTATTTTTGACATTCTGGAATGCATAGTAATTAGGAATGAAATTTATACGTGGATGAGCGATTCCATGAGATCGAATTAATGTACTTAATAATTTCCAACCATCAACCTTTGATTTCACCTTCATCAACAACTCGTACCCTTCACCTGGAAAACCGACATCATTCTTCCAATTTTAAAACCCTGCTCAGACTTCACCCTCTCAGGCTCATATCGCCCCATAGCTCATTCAGCGTTATTGATAAACTATTCCAGACTGTTTTGGAATTGAGCAATCTCCTCTCTTGTTTTAGATACAGCTTTATAAAAAACCACAACATCTACCGGGGTCCGATTGACCTTCAATAAATTAAGGGTTCATCCCTCAATAAATCCTGACTATACTCCATCTTTCTCGACCACCAAGAGGCCTTTCCTCGGGTCTGGGCACCTTCGGTGTACAAAGCAACCTCTCGAAGACATTACGAAGTTCCCTTTACGACAGAACTTCCCCTCTTACTTCAAAACGGTGTAGTTGCCTCAATTCAGTAGCGTGGTTACAATTTTATCATGGGGGGATTTTTCCAAGGGGAGGGGCGGAATTTCCTGAAATTTTTCTTAATTCATGCAAAAAGTAGGCAAAATCACTGCATTGAACGAAGAGAGACACTAAAAAATTGCGATAGAGGGATATATCACCCAAATTTCCCCCTTCCCCCATCATCTACGCCACTCTTTCACTTGCATTCATGTTCCTCAATCAAGCTTATAACCCCCCGTGCAACAATAAAAGATACTTTCTCTCAAACTCACTTTGTGAACTTTTGATATTTCTTCATGAGTAAAATTAGACGAGATCCAAAAGAATTCCGGTTTATCCGCTTCATCATCTTGTACCCGCATTTAGTGTTCGACTGAAGTATTTCGCATGACAATCGCTTTATATCTCGACAAAACTCCACCGCTCTATTATGCATTTCTGTTGTGATAAATAACTGAAAATACATTTGAGTTGAGCAAATGTAATGGAAAAAGAAACCAAGAAAACCCTCAAAAATGTTAGCCAGACATAACATTCGAATCGACGAGATCTGGTTCAGGTGAAGTACCCCAATTGGATGATTTTGTGCGTCTTCGAACATATACCCCTTTGTACAGAACATTAGTACGTCCAAGAAATTTAGTAAAACGAACGAAATTGTAGAGGTAGAAGAAAGAGCTGCCCAAATCAAAACTTCTTTCAATGAGTTCTTCTCCGTTATGATGAGAAGCTCGTTCTCCACCATATCCAAGAAACGCGGTTTGTACTCTTCAATGTAATCCAAAACTGCTTGTAAATCAGCGCAATATTGATTGGTAATGATTGGAACCACAACTGTATAGTATACTACAATAAGAGGACCCCATGAGACAGTGACAATGTCGTAAAAATTGAAACTTTTTGAGGTTAAGAAATATTCAATAATAATTGATCCTCCGCCACCTACAATCAATGTATTTGTAAGTAAGAGCGCGAAACGTGAAAATTTGTTTTCTCTATCTTTGAAATAAATTCCTGCCGTAAAGTAGTAAAGGTAACGCATCAATTTCAAACTTATCCTCCGGTCGCTACGATCTATCGCGAATGGATTTCTCGATCTCGAGTTTGAATTCTGTTGGAGTCTGAAATTCATACTTTCAAAGGTACAATAAAGTAGAGAGAGTACTGCACTTTGAAAGAAACAAAAAATTCACCGACGTGTATCATCATGAATGTTTTTCAGAAAAAACGTAAAAATTCTTGCGGCGTAGTTAGGTTAGGTAGGTAGATGATAAAAATAAAGTTACTCGTAGTGTTAGAAAAGTTGATACTATAATTTTGAAAACTTTATTTCAGTCGAGCAATATTTACCAACTGTGGAACATTTCAAGGTGATAAATTGGCTTGAGGGTTGGAGAATTACAATTCTGTATTCTAATCATCTAGGCCTGAACAAACTTGAAAATTTGTAATTGGGTGGAGTGGACTTCATAGGTGCGTCTCATTTTTCAACAATTGTTTTCTCAATTTTTTTTCCGTCAAAGAATATTTTTCAACCAAAATTATTTATTTTATGTATCTTCTCAATAGATTAGGGGAACATCAAAAGTAATGAAAATCATCTTCATGGTCGCCCTTAGCCGAAGCTCCAAGCTAAATTTCTATTCTTCCCAAGTATAAGTCAGCTCAGAATTCATTTGAACCTCCAGAAACTAAATAGGTACCTACTTACCACGTATGTGAACAGATTACTAATACAAATAAAACGGCTCTGGGTATCACTTCTAATTGAATAACGGAGAGGACCGACGTTTTGTTGCTCACGCAACACCATCAGGGTAGAACTAATAGAAAAATTGTTGTACATGTATAAAAATGTGAGAAGGAAGCTACTAGGCTACTTATGATACTGATCACAACGGATGTATTGATGTGGCTTCTTGTATTACCTTTCCTGTTTCATACAAAAAGGCATTCACGCTCTGGGGAATAAAAACACAAGGAAGTGTGCAAAATGGAGCTTTACTTATAGAAATTCTTGTAGTGCATGAATAATCATCTTAATGAGGATAAATCAAAAGAATACAACGAGTCAGTGGTTTGAGAAAAAAACATGATTATTCTTACTGTCACAAAACAACTAAGTACTGAAAAGCTGACCCTAACGATTCTAGCAGAATTATATATTACGAGTATCATGGAATTTTCCAGCTTCCATATTTGTGTGGATAAAGCTTGCATACGTGTACATTGCCTTCAGTAAAACTGGAAAAATCTGACGGTTTATAGAATATTTATATATTCTCCACGCTCTGATTGAAAATGGACATTGAAGTTGAGTCAATAGAATGAAGTACAGTTTGCGCTCCTTTGGTGACAAATGATACCAAGGAACATTTTGCATTTGAAGAAGTATGGATCCAAACTGCAAAATTGTGATGATTTGAATGATGATTAATAATGATAGCAAGGAAACTAATGATAATAATTGTTCCTCAAGGCTGTTTGAGCCACAATTAAAATAAAAATTTAAACATTTGTGACCCCGTCTACAGAAACCTAACTTGAGCGTTATCAGTTACATATGAAAAGCATGCGTTACTGATAACGCTAAGGTGGGTTTCTGTAGATAGGGTCATATAATCCAGGTTCAAGCTAAGGTTTCTGAATTTGTGAAATTTGTTTTTAAGAGTTTCACAAAATGCACTCTAGATTCAAAAGTTTGCTAAAACAATGAATTCCTTTCACTATGAGATGCATTTTTATGTCAAGATAATTACGTCAAACCAATTTCAAATACCCTATTTCTCCTTTTTCTTCTCTTAGTTGTGTACTCCACTTACTCATGTGAAGTAATACTCTTATTTGAAATTTAAACTTCCTACGTAGCCCTGTGGATGAGGGAAATTCAGAAAAACAGATTCTCTGTTTTTGTATATTTGGTAAAAAATTTCTCCTATTTCCTTCCTCAAATACATATCTAAGGTCCTAAATAAGAACTTTCCCCCATCTCTTTTGGAACCCCAATTTCCTGCAAGTGACGGATATTCTTCTCAAATAACCACAGTTCCCAATTAGAAAAGAAAGGAAAGGAATATAGAATCCAATTTCAGTGCTCTGAACTGCTTTTAATGCGCTCTTTCCTATTCTAAATTAGGTATTTTATACATATTTAATTATTTGAGGAGCGTTTTTCCAAAACTTTCTAAGTCCATTTAGCAAATTTTTCAGGAAAAATAAAAACCTACCTCTATTTGTCACAGTGAGAGATAATGGCAATGTGTGAATGGTTATAGTAGGAGTAGATGGTCATACATGAGTACAAAAATTGGCACCACGTGCATTGGTTCATTAGCTTGTGAGGCTGCGCCAAAGAGGTACAAATTTTGGACTTAACGAGTTTTGGAAAACTAATTTATCTTCTTTACATATATTGATGTCCAAAGAATATTGAAAAAGGGTGCTAAAATAACACGGCTCATATATCTTAGACGCATAGATAGTGGTGCCAAAAATTATTTGACATTTTTATATGATGTATTACTTGTATAAAACGCTAAAAACGCTATTATCTCAATTTTGAATACAATGGACTAAACAAGTTTTGGAAAAATGGTCTTCATTTATATACTAATAGAATAATCTATTTTGGTACATTCAATTTATTATTCATAATTACAATTTTAATGATTAAAATTCTATTATTTTTTGTTTCCACAATAATTATGTTTTCATAAAAGGGAAACAAAATTTTTGGTTTATTTCACAATCAATACGAGTATATTTATCTAGATAAACAACCACACGTAAAGAAGCCAAAAATTTTGTTTCTCTTTTTTGAAGCTATAAAAAATTTTGTAATTAATAATTATATTGATTTTAAAATTAAAAATGATAATTTTTTGTCAAGATTCATTAGCTGTGATATATTTTTTTATTAATTAGATATATATTTTTCTTTAGTATCAACAGTCCATTAATTTGAGTTTTTCCAGTGAAATTTAATTTTTTTCTTGAATTAATAATTTTAATATATTTTTTATTTTTATTGACATTATTAATTTTATTAATTAGAATCATTTTATTATAATGATTGTTTTTTTTTCATCAATTCAAGATATTAGGTATAATAATTATATTATTATTAAAATGAGAGTTTTTTATTATTCAATTGTGTATGAGATATATATTATAATTTGAATCATTATTATTTATTTAATTTTTCTATTTGTTATATTACTTATATTTTTTCAATTTTCAAAGAAGTCTATTTGTTTGAAAATTACATTTGCAACTATGTTCATGGAATTTAACTTCTTCAGTACTCCCTCTATGCCCAACAGAGGGCGAGCAGAGAAGGATTATTATTATTAAAAACATAAATAAAACGAAACAGAAGAAAAGAGAGAAAGAGAGAGTAAATAGATAAATAGATAGATAAATAAATAAAAATTGAAATAAAATTAAAAATAATAAATAAAGATATAAAAGAAAAAGTGAATAAAAGATAAAAATACTATAATAGAAATAAAAAGATGAAGAAAAAGAAAAAGAAAAAATAGGAACAAAATTAAAAATAATGATACAGACATACAGTAATAATAAATAGATAATGAAAAATAATAAAAAATAAAATAAAATAAAAACTCCTCTCATTCTCTCCTGTTTCCCAGATACACGCAGGAGGTTCACCTGGAATTCAAAGACCTCACCCCAGTACTGTAGAGAAATGGGACAGTTAAAAAATGATAAATTGAACAAAAAATGAAAATTGTCTCACTTAGACCTATTTCTCAGATACATGTGGGAGGATCACCTGGTGTTCAGGGACCTCAACCCAGCACCATAGAAAAACGGGGCAAGTAAAATGAAAATAAATAAAAAATAAAGATAAACATGTAACTGAATAAGCAATTAAACTTATTATTATTGCAAGTATTTGAATCTTGATCTACAGTACTTGAATTAAAAATTTGAAAACCACTGGAAACGACCCCATACCCTAATTTATTTTACAGTAATAATTATTCCTTTTATTTATATTTTGTTTATTCACAAAAAGATCTCAATTCCTAAGCAATAATTGCATTCTCAGTCTCTTAACCTAGCTGCCAAACCTTCAACTTTTCTTTTCTGACATTCTACTCTCAATTATCAATCTATACCATTTCAAGTATCCTCATTCCTATGGATAATATCCCACATTTTACCTTCAGTGAGAAGGTGATGCATAGAGAATATAATTATTGAAGAAACTTTTATACTTGTATGTTCTAAATTACATTACCATAATTAAGAGAAATAATTAGGTGTACTCAAAGAAGAGTGCCAGGTTTGAAGAACGGCAAGAAATATGTCATTTAGAGCTGCGTACTCATAAAATAAGATAATGACATTTGTAGCTACTATTCAACGGTAGAAATTGTAGTTTGAATAATTACCATAGAAATTATTTGACACCTACAGTTAGCTATAACAAATATCAACTTCAGGGTTCCTGCCCTTCTAAAGAAATGAAATAGTAAAAGAATACGTTATACTGTACTCATGGACAGTATTCATTCTCAAAAAATATGTTCTGTATGATCTACAGCCCACATATGTCTTACTTCTGGAAAACCCTGTCATAGATGGTCTAGTTAGGGAGAAGTTTGTTTTTGGTTGCGCAGGTTACAGTGACTGACGGGGTGGTCAAGCCCTTGAGGCAGCTGTTAGAGTTGTGATTGATGCGACTAGGGTTGTTGTATTAACGGACTGGTAGAGACGTTAAGGCTTTCTGCAATTCCTATCTGGCTAAAAGAAAATGCACAAGTCTTCTTGCTGGTTGTAGAAGTTACCGTGACCAGGATTGGTTGTGTTATGGCCTGATTGAGATGATGAGGCAGCTGTAATTTTTGTCAGGTTGGACTTTTCTTCAGCAAAGCTAAAAAGTCAAAACGTGGAGCTGAGTGCATGCATAGCCGACTGAGTTGTGTATTGTTGACATTGATGAAATGAGAGCCGTGACTGGTGGGCGTTTGCGCAATGGATAAGAGGCGCTATTGGATTGAGCAGAAGGTAATTGACACTGAAGAGTGGCCACTGCACTGTGAAGTATTGAGGGTCAGCAAGCCCGCCCTTCTGCTGCTTTTCTGGTAGTGGGAGGATTCTGCCTCAGATTGACTAGTGCCGAGCTTTTTTGTGATTCTCATTGGTCAGATATGACTTAACTGTGTGACCACCGACGCTCTTGCTGGAGTTTTTGAAGTTTCTGCTTGTTGTTAATTTTGAATAAGTTTATTAACAGCGACCGGAGGTGCACACAACTATTTTTAATTTTCCAACCAATGAGCCATTGTCAGTGCAGGTAAATGAGAAAATCTAGTCTAGCTGTGGACAATTTCAATTTTGTTTCATTATTGAACCATCTCTTTACTGATTAGAGATAGATGATTGATTTAATATAATTATATGAAAATGATTCACATTTTGGTGTCTCACTGGTTTAGTCATGACCTTGTATGATGTTACTGGTTGGGTTCTGCCGCTTTCTTATATTCTTTGAAAATGGTTGTTTAACAAAAAGTGCTTAGAGTGACTGATTTGTGAGTTTTGAGGTTCTTTGCTCCAGGTACTCTTTTTTGAGGACACATTTTCAATTATGGATAGCCATAGCTTACAATAAAATATTGATTCTACTGACCATAGTTTCAAAAGTTTCTCCAATTTGACAATGCATAAGAAAACTCATCAGTAGTGCCGCCATCACATTTACATGTTTTACCTTCATCATTATTTCAAAGTTCATCTGTAAAGTCAATATTAGCAAAAAAAAAAAGAAAACATCTGCAAGGTACGTTGTAACAAAATTTTGAAGAAGGATACCTCATTCAAATAATACTTGGAGATGGATTGAAATTTGAAAGTACTCACCACAAGAAGAGTATAAATGTTGAAGAACAAACCTGCCACAAATGGAATTATCAAGAGTGAGAAAAATATTTCCAAATACAATTGCAATATTTTTGACATCCTGTTGGCAAAAAATTGTTGTTTTGGCCTCATTAAGCATTAAACATTCCTTCCAGTCGTCCTGAGTCAATATTACTAATCAGTTACGTGCAGCAGGAAAACGGAGTCTACCGCCTATCTCACTGAATTTGTGCCAGTATAGAAATATTACTGATACTCTCATTGTCTCATATTTATTACATCGAAATCTTTCTTCTTTATCCCCTTGGAAGAAAGTCGTTGAACCCCTCCTCCTTTCAAGAAATTTTCTATTTGAAAAAAAACCCTCACAAAGACTATAACTCACCTCGTAAATTCTTGATATTCTTTCACTAGAGTCATCAGACGAGCCTCAAAATGGTACATTCGACGACTTTCTTTCTCATTCAGATTCTTGTTCTTTAACGGTAGTATTTCCCGAGTCAAATCGAGCAAATCGTGACAGTAATCCGTAGCTTTATTATGCATCTCTACGGTGATGAATAACATGAAGTACATCTGAGTAGAGCAAACGAAGCCGAGGAAAATAGCGAGGACAAGTTCAACTGCGTACACCAAACTTGCAATTTTAATTGATGAAATCTTCTCTGTGAATAGCATCCCAAATACGTGATGTTTCGCATCTTGATACGGATGCTCCTTTGCACAGAAAAATATGGCGTCCAAGAAATTCAGTGATACAAATTGAATTGCGAGTCCTGTGGAAATCATCACCCAGATGAGAACCTGTTTTAAAGCGTTTTTCTTCGTCATCATCAGGTTTTTCTTTTGACTGTCAGTAATTTTCGTTGATAAGCGCGGCTTGTATTTGTCAAGATAATCCACTAATACTTGTAGATTGGCGCAGTATTGATGGGTAATGATAGGGGCAACAATTACGTAGTAAGTAACGAAAATATAACTCCATGAAGCTGTAGCAATATCGTAAAAATTGATATTTTTCGCTATCAAGAAATATCCAATAATGATTGATACTCCGCATACCACAGTCAACACTTTGGTGAATAGAAAAGCGAACCGCAAAAACTTATTATCTATGAAATAATCTCCTGCCGTGCAGTAGTACAGATAGCGCAGTACTTTCAAACGCATCCTTGAATTGCGATAATCTCGCTCTTCTAAGTGAGCTCTTGGCCCCACGCTCAAGTTTCACCGTACACAAAAAGCTAAGTGAGAATGAAAACACTCTTGTCAATAAGAGATTAGGTAGATGTGCCTGAGACGCAAAAATTCTCAACAACCGGAATAAAAAGAAAGGATTAAAACAATCTCCTAATTTGACTACTTTTACTATCATTGTTTGACTTATAGAATATCACCCTATACTTACCTAATCATTTTGAAAACTTTTCTTCAGTCGACCCACATGATATAATTATTTTAGACTATTTTGCGTGGAAGAAAAAGTTAATATTTTGCGTAACAAAAAAGCTAAGTTGGGAAAAATATATTCATGAGAATATACCCTAGTTTACAGACAATTGACAACTTTTCGTTTTTATCGTTCTTCTTTGAGAAAAAAATCAATCGAACTTACAAATAAATTTGTGGAAATTAATTTTCATAATAATAAATATTATTTATTAACTAATGCAATGTGAAATCAAAACTTTCAATCATAAAATTAGAACCTAAATCTATGTATAATTCCTTAGAAATTGATACAAATACTTTTATGAAATAAACAAATCCAAAGAGAAAAGAAAAATGGCATCGCCCCTCTGCCCTCCTGGATACCGTTGGTCTCGATTATCTGTCCAAACTCTATATTTTCTAAAGTGCAAGGGGATGAGAGCCCTTCTCTTTCACATATGATTCATAGCTCAACATTCAAAAATTTTCTTCTGAATACTAGGTATCTATCCCCATCTTGATAGCACAATGATTGAAATTTTATATGTACATCCTCCTGCTTGGCTTTATAGATCAAAATAGTCATCCCCTCTCCTCCCCCATTATGTATGTGTAGACAGCTGTGGTTAAATCTTCAAGTTGCGTTTTTAACATACGTTTATTGCTAGTTCCTCAGTTAATCAGCGATTTGACCTCCATCCATTGGAACTACAATTTGTCAAAAAATGTCGGACGCCTGATACTTTTCCCGCTCCCGAGACCAGTATCCCATTTACCATTTTTCATCAAATTCTATCTGCCGAGTCAGAGACGTTCTGATCTACTTCTAAGGATAAGCGATTCCAACATCCCAAAAATTTACTCCAGGAGAGGGAAATTGACCAAAATTTCAGACAGTGAGCTGAATGTATGAGGGACAGGATGTAACCCTTTAATAATAGTCTGTAAACAATAAATTTTGAAACTATCACCCTATCACTTAATTATTAGAGCAACAATTATCTGTAACAAAATAAATCTAGGGCATTCATAACTGTGCATCTATTGAATACAACATCATTTCCCAGTTTTCACAAGGAGAAAGCTATAATACGCGTACGCACTTTTCAACAACTTTGGAAAAAGTTCCAAATTCACAATGTACACAGGTATGCTGAAAGGCCTGACCAATGTTTGTTGTTGCACCTGGGTGAATAAAATGTAATAAAGTTTTCTGTCTTTGGGAGAAAGATGATACCATGGCACACTGAAAACTTGAAATCTTATAGCTTCATTCTGTAAAAAGAAATACACCATCATCAGTTCTTATGAAACTAAAATAGATTGGTTTTTGCCTCCATCATATAAAAATTGCGGACGTTTTGATACAACACACAGTATGATCATCAGCGCGCAGGTGTAACTGGCCACCTGTGCGCTGATGATGAACCAGAGGAGAAAAGTAAAAATTTCATCTTTTTTAAAACTTTCCAAGTTATTAATTATGAAGTCCAGCGATAATTTTATTGATAAAAAAGATTATTATAATTGGTAAAATGATGATATAGGTCTATATTTTTGGAGGAAACAATTATGAAGTTGTCAAAATTTATTATGTGAGGACCGTCTTTCCAAAACTTGTTATAAGTCCATTTAGCAAATTTTTCAGGAGGAATGAAACACTACCTCTATTTGTCACAGTGAGAGATAATGTCAATGTGTGAATGGTTATAGTAGGAGTAGAGATGGTCATACATGAGTACAAAAATTGGCATCCACGTGCATTGGTTCATTAGCTTGTGAGGCTGCGCCAAAGATTACAAATTCTGGACTTAACGAGTTTTGGAAAACTAATTTACCCTTATTTACCTTATTGATGTCCAAAGAATATTGAAAAAAGGTGCTAAAATAACACTGCTCATACCATATAACAAATAGATAGTGGTACCAAAAAATTATTTGGCATTCTTATAATATGATGTATTACTTGTATAAAACGCTAAAAATACTAATATCTCAATTTTGAATAAAATGGACTTGACAAGTTTTGGAAAAACAGTCCTCATGTATAATAATAAAAAAACAATTTACAGTCAATGAATTCATTTTTATAATTAATTAATGAATGTTAATGATTTAAAAATCATTTTACTTGATCTTCAATAATTTCCAAAAATGATTGAATGGCAACCATAGGCTTATCAATATTTTTTCTATATAATAACTTTAGGGAAAATATGATTTGAGCGTGATATTAATTACTAAAGAATTACAAATATATTGGCTCTAAATCTTGATGACAAGCGACAAAATGTTGGTCTTTTTCACCTCTTGATAAAGCAATACATATTTAGACTTGATTCATTTGTAATTGATTAGAATTAAACTAAGTATGATTCAAATTAAATTTACTTATTTATACTTTAATAGATTAATTTATTGTGATAAACATAATATTATTATTTATAATCCTGGTTCTAAAAATTTAAATTCAAATTATTTATTATAATTATTTAAATAATCATTCTTATTTAATTATATTCTCTGTTTGTACAGTAATTATATTAATTTCTATATTAAATTTATTATTCATAATTTTGTTATGAGTTTTATTGAGTTAGTATCTTTTTTTATTATAATAATCGGAGCTAGGGTTCTTTTGCATTAAAAATAGAAAATTGGTCCCTTCAGGAAGGTCATTTGCCAAAAACAAAGGATCCATAGCTCAAATAATAATGATATTATTATTAAAAAAAATTATTTTAGATATATATTAATTCAATAAAGAAATACTTGATATTTCAATTTCAATTATCATTATTTTTTACTTTTCTCATTTTTCAAAAAAAAAATGTCATCATCTTTTAATTATTCATATTATTATTATTACAAAAATAATAAAGTTGTAGCTAATGATCGACTTATATTTCTCTTTTTTTTTTTACCCTGTAAAAATATCTCAATTTCTATCAAATTTGTGATTTGAAAATGTTATAGTTACAAGTTACACCATTACCAATTTCTTCATTAGTTCATTCATCAACTTTAGTTATAGTATGAGTATGTGTATTCTATTTTTTGTTTACTAAATTGAATAAAGGCGCCTATTGAATTGAATTGAATTGATTGAAAATAAATCAAATATCATTTAATAATTGGAATTCTGTTCTGTAGAAGTTGATATTAGACTATTTATTCCTAACACAACAAGATTAATAATTTCATTAAAAAAAAACATTATATTTAAATCAATAATATGTTTTGTATTCAATTGATGTTATAATATTTTTTAATAACCATGATTGTCATCATGCACAAATTCTAATTATATTGAAAAAAAATATATATATTTTTTATGAAACCTTAATCATTTACCTATCTAATAATAATTGGAATTTTGTGATAAGTAGTTGAATTTTTTTTTCTTTCTGTCTTGTCCATAACTTTTGTTATGGTTCTAGTTTGGGAATTGAGAGCCTATGAATGTTGGATCAAGATGAGGAACAATTTGTGACAAGAAGTATGAGATACCTGTTGAAAGTAATAATGACGCGAAGGAATGGAATGAAGAAGAGATTCAGAATATACACTCTAGATCAGTGCTTCCCAACCGGGGGTCCGCGAGACCATTGCAAGGGGTTCGCCAAAAGTAAATTTTAATGAAAATTTTTTTCATGCACCCTGTGATTTGTAAAAAAATAGTTTCAATTAGGTAACAATTTTTCAGAAATGTGGGGGTCCGCGAAAATTAGGAATTATTCCTTAGTGGTCCGCGACCTGTGAAAGGTTGGGAAGCACTGCTCTAGATCAATTTGCACTACCCATTAGGAACGTCATTTTTCTATCACTAACAAAAATTTGGCCTATCACCATTGTTGTTTTCATGACAGCAACTTATCCATGTACAAATTCTGTGAAAGATATTTTTTCAACCCTCATTCAGACGGATCAATAACGGATCAATAACGGGGGAGACGGTGTCTTATGATAGAGATGGACAATTATGAGGGAAAAAAAGAGCAATAAAAAATTACTCACCATAGCTTTGAAAGTTTCCCCAACGTAGCAATAGAAATAAGGAGCAAAAATATACGTCGCAATGATGAATAGTCCCTTTGTTTGCAGAATGATCTCAAAGTCGACCTGCAACATTCAGAAACCTTAGGTTTAAGAGATATTGTGAATGAAGAGTGCAATAAAGAAAATAAATCCACACCCATACGTCTTTGATTTAAAACATTCTTTGAAAAACTGAAAAGTTATACAAGTGAAGTGTGAAAGTTGTGAAATGTTGGGTCATCAAGAAATCAAATTTTCCAATTCAATTACAAGAAAATGACCGTTGCGTCAGTCAAGAACGCTTCTCAGCTAAATTTTCATTCAATTATTGTGTTTCCTCATTCTATCAAAATATGTCGCACCCTAGGACAAATCATAACTACTCTTTGAAATTCTGGAAAAAATTCATAACAGCTTTAGAGGCACGCCACAACTTTACTGCAGACTTCAACGCTAACTCAAACTCTCTCCTCCATATCTTCTACTCCTTCACGGTTGTCTGGATACCCAATCTGAAAAAATGAATTGAGTGGTTTCCCGAACTTTGCAACTTTTGAATTCTACCCACTAGGTTTGATCTTAATGTAAATTCATTCAACTCCAAATTGCTAACTAATGAATCACTCCTTAGCAACTGAAATAAATAGCACCATTGCTCTTCTTCCGGCCTTTGACTCTCCCGTTCATTCACCGACACAATGACCACATAAGTCTTGAGCACGCTCACCTCCTCTTCAATCAATTTCCCTACAAACACTTCAACCTGATAATATACGCCTAGTAGTCAGTTATATCTTTTTACTCCCTGGTTCTGGAATCTTTCCACCACACCTATCACATCTTCTCATCACTTGGAACAGTCTTTGCCCACAATCTCCCTCGCATCCATAACATCCTACCCTCCCAAATTGATAATATGACAATCTAAATTACAGCTACTCATAATTGAAAAATTGGAGCCAGTAACTATAATAATATTGCAAAAAACCGCAGAAAAAGAAAAATTAAAACAAAGTGCTTTCGACTAAATAGCCATCCTAAGCAAATACAAGAACACAACTCTCATTCTTGTCTTTGCTGAGGATGGCTATTTAGACAAAGGCGCGCTTTGTTTCAATTTTTAAAATTTTTCTTTTTCTCGGGTTTTTTGCAATTAGTTACTTCTCAAGTGTCTCCCCTTTTTGATCCCATCCTATCTCAAGAACCTAACCCGGGCACAATTAGGAGCTGGCGTGAGAAATTAAAAAATCAATTAAATTGGAATCCCAAATCATTGGGGTCATTCTCAATAAAATTCTATTGCATTTTCTCACCGTCAAAAAATAATATATTTCAAATAATAATCCAGCCAGGTTAGGAATGGTGAGTATCATAATGAGAAATTCCAAGTAGGACAGCATTATTTTTGACATTCTGAAAGGCAAAAAATTTTATGTATAAGTAGAATATATTTTAACAAAGATTTTGCTTTTAGGGAGGGTCTTCAAATAATTCTTGCCATCCACCGCTTTTTTTTCCATGATCGTGATACTATAAAGGGGTGAGCTTCAAGACTAATTCCGGATTTTATTAAAAAAATTTTGAGCTTTAGCTTATGCGAGGATTGACAATTTTTGAATTTGTAAAAGAAAGACTGGGAATACAATAACTTATTCTATTAGAGTCGGAAAATAAGAATACCCATATTTCAGGTGTGGGACTTCAAGTACAACCAATTTTTAAGCTCCTTCAGGTGAATTCAATCTAGCAGCCGTTTTCTATCTTTCCTTTTTTATGTGGGTCTTATCTCTATTTCCCGCAGACCGTCCACAAAATATGTGTATACCTATACCTATGTAAAGTGTGGACTTGGATGTGTATGAAAAAACCACTTTCTGCTGGTGTGGAAAATATGATATCATTTTGAATTTTAATCCCCGCTTAAGTACTCAAAACTTGTCAAAAATGGGACAAGCTGGTTTTCGCGATAAACCGCTACAATATTTTGTAAAAAAGAAAAAAAAAAAAATGCTTATGAACTTACTTGGTGAAATTCTTATATTCCTGTACAAGTAAAACCAAATTTTTACAAAAATCAATCTTCATGGGCAGTTGTGGTATATTTTTTAAATTTTCACTCTGAATTTCTTCAACTTCTGTACTTGATATCTCCACTAAATTTGAAATATCTCGACACAAGCCAACCGCTATATTATGAAGGGCAACCATCATAATTAGTATGAAGTGCATGAGAGCAAAACACTGCAAAAATGGGATAAGGAGAAAAAAAACTTCTAAAGTGTACATTAGGACAGCTTGCTTTTTTGTGGATAGGCTATTCATGCGGGGAAACAGAATGATGTTATGTTGTATGTTTTTGAACGGGTATTTTGACTCACAAAAAAATAATACATCAATAGTAGGTATCAGAAGATGAGAGAGCGTGATAAAGAAGCCCATCATGGTCCACCACATGAGTTCAATCCAATAACTACGTCTCCTGATGGGAAAATTTAAAGATTGAAAATTGTCATAATTGCCTAGTTTTGGTGTTTCAATATAATTTATCAAAACCTTAAATTGATCTCGATATTTCTGTGTGATGTAAGGAATTAAAATCATCAGATACAGGGCTCCTCCAGAGGAGTAAAGAACAAAAAAAGAAGTATAAAAAACGTCTAGTTCTTCAGTAGTTATACAGTAATCAATTATTCCCGCGATGAGCACAACTATTGATGAAACATAAACAAGAATAAATGAGAGGGTTTTTAAATTTCTGAACAAATTAACAAAAGAGTCAACTCCACCGAGAAAATAGAAAAGAACACGAGCAACTCTTAATCGCGCAAATTGGTCATTTTTCCATGGTTTGTTCATATTGTTGTTTCACCAATACCCCAGGCACGCTAACGCAAAAAACCTTATGAGTGCCTACTCATAAGTATGAGGTTTGCTTGCAAAAACAGAAGCAATAAGTTGTACCAATGAATGAAATTCATGTTGGAATATTATCCTCTCCTTCCTATCACAAATACAGTAATATATTATGCAAATCAGTGCGGACTAATAAAAGAGAAAAAAAAGGTTGGGACAAATTGAATCAAATCAAATATTTATAACATTAAATTCTTGCCCTAATTTGAAGGATGCTTTTCAAGTAGGTAACTTATAAATAATATTTCTTTCAGCTCCCACAAGCTATACAGTCTAGATAGGTACTCAAAATTATTAGGGTTTATAAATGTGAAAATACCCTTGCATGATTTTAAAAATTTGTTTTGGCAATACAATCTAACCTCATTATTACGCTGATGATTTTGCCCAAATTTCAACTAGAGAATACAAACACCGTAATTGGGAACATAATTTTTCTCCATCAATAGTTGACTATTTTGTTCAGACAGCTACACCCATTTTCCAGTCTTTTAGCTAGAAGTCTTTCTTCTGCTTTACAAAAATGCTGCTAACTCCAGAATTCCAACCTTTGAACTAATTTTTATGATGCAGAAGGGAAAAAAATCTCAAGTGCCTGTCATCATGCTTTATAGGTAAAAACATCATGGGAATGACTTCAAAAGAGCTCTTTTATAGAAAAAGTCTAGTGTATTGTGTTTGGCCCAATATAGAGAAAGAAACATCCTCTTTCATCAATGTTCGTAGAAATAAATTAATCTCGCTGGGCAATTACTCTTGGAAAATGGTTCTTTTTAACCATTATTAGTGAGTGCCGGAGAATTGATTGCACAAAAATTGATCGCACGAAAATTCAACTGAGAAAATTGATCTCAGAAAATTGATCACGTGCAAAAATACAACGCACCAAGAATTTAACGCGCGAAATTGATCTCACAAAAATTGATCACGAAAATTTTTATTGAATTCATGTTCTACATTGAAACGAAATTTTAAAAAAATATATTTAATACAAGGTATTGTGAGCCACAGCCCTCAAATAATTGAGAATGGGATATTCTTCAAATGAAGCAACCACATTCAGTAGGTGCAAAGCTTTATCTAGGTATTTCCTCTTTTTGAGAGCTGGCTCCCCAGCAACATTTTGTTCAAACTTGGCCGAGCGACGCACTTATAGGGGCTGGGGTGGTTTACGCTCAATGCCAAATTGAAACCCCAATGCCATGCTTCAACCATATTTGTCGTTTTGGGCCCGCAAGTTTCAACAGACTCGACGCAATCCCACTACATGATCGCAAAGTCCGGTAAATGTCTTTCGCGATTCCGTCGTGGACGCCCCATCACTTATCTTTGAAATAGTTGAGAACTTGTTAGCTTTAGTCATCTGAGGGAATAATATCGGACGCGCTCAAAGTTTCAAAAGCGGCCTCTAGGTCATTAAGCGGGACAAGGGCTAGAGCCGCTAGATGATGCATACGTAATGAAAAGTTGTCGGCTTTTTTGTTTTTTTCTTTTTCAATGTAAATTTTTGCAATCAATTTTTGTGAGATCAATTTTCTTAGTTAAATTTTTGTGCGATCAATTTTTGTGCGATCAATTCTCACTAACCCTTATTAGTAGGTACTGTACATAAAAATTTTCAAAGTAATTTTCAAATTGAGAAGGATACAATATTATTCTATTGAGAAAGATTGTGTTCAAAATCAATGTACATTTTTCAGGTATTCAAGAGTAGCATTGGAGCAATACTTGCAGAAAATGTAATGAGAACTGGTGTCCATAATTATAAGGGTGTGAAGAAGACACATTCTAGAAGCAGTCAGCTGGCTTGCATTCCTAAGTCACTCTTTTGTATTAAGATTTCTTGACTACAATCCAGAGCATTTCTTTTAACAAAGAATAATTTGAATTTATTAAAATTTATTTATCACTATAAAAATTTTTTAATAAATCCATTAATAAAATTGAAATTTATTATACTGTATGGTAAATTATTGCTGAATACTAATTCTTTGTTTTTGTTTTTGATATTATTATTTTTTAAAAATAGTTCAACATTTTTTTTTTTCAAATCAAAAATTCTTTTTAATTATATTTGCATTGAAGTTTCTAACAGGTGTCACTAATGAACTTCATTTTTCATTATCCTTAGAAATTACACTTTTATAATTCTTGATAAATTCTGAATAATTGATGGATCAGAATAATATTTATTTATGAATGTTGACTTTTATCCATTTCATATAAATTATTATTTTAAATAATAATTAATTAAATTGAAGTGAAATAATTTTGAATTGAAAATTTATGATAATAATTAAATTTTAGTATAAAAGTTGAAAAAAAGAATTATTTTTTTTGAAGATGAAAAAATTTTTATATTCAATAATAAGTGATAGGTTTACTAAATGGAATATTGATTAAAATTAATAACAAATTATTTAGAAGAAAATCAGACCCATTATAAAAAAATTATTTTATATTGAATATTTAATTTGAAAATTAAATGATCATCTATATTAATCATCTATATTATAACTGTTCCTCTTTTAAACTGATATAAAAATTCATTAAGAATCTAATCTAATTACATTAATCTGAACCCAAATCATGAAATTTCAATCAAACAGATTAATTTCTATGAAATTCTTTCAATTTAATTAAAAAATGTAATTGATAAATTTAATTATTGTATCATTGATTTTAATTTTATGGATTTTTATTTCACCTCAATTTTATGTTTTTAAATTAAATTTCAAATTTAAAAAGTTATCATAATACTTATCATTTTGAAAACAAATAAAGATCGTGATTAAATTTCATATTGAAAATAGTTGTTTCTTTTTTTTTGTTTTTAAGTAAAAGATTTATTTCTAATGAGTGAGAAATATCATCTAACAAAATTTGATTGACTCGAAATAGAGAAATTTCTCAGGTCTTTCTGTCTTTCATTCTAGTAAGCACATAAAATGTTATGATTTTGTCTAGGATGGAAAAATGTTGGCCTTTCAAGTTAGTCATATTTCAAAGCATTGTGGAAAGTTTTTGACATTTGCCTACCTATAGGAGGGGGTGGGGATGTTTAAAATATGCCATTAAGTTCTGTGTGGATCAGGAGGAGAGCTAGGGAAAATTCTGACTCATCTGCTGTATTGATGAGGATAAAAGATGATAGGATATGTTGAAGCTGAAATGTAGCTAAGAGATTGCAAATAAGGAGTCTTATACAGCTCTAATAGGGAAGGCTGCCTTGGATAATATGTACTTTGAGATGACCTGTCTATAGAGGACAGAGGTGAAAATATGGACAAACTGCATCCCTTAGTTGAGGGATTATGAAAAAAATTTGATTTGTGTCCCACAACAAGCAGGGGCCTCAAAGGAATAATTTTCAAATTGCACTCCTGCGTGTGCCTGTTAACATGACCCAAAAGACACTACAAGGAGTTTGGATTACATTCTTCTTCTTCTTCTTCTTCTTCTTCTGATGCCCTACGCATTCTTGCACATAGAAGATCTTTGTTTGGCATTAGCAGTGGCGTAGACCCCCCCCTCCCCCCCGAAATTCCCATCTACATAAAGAAAAATAAGAAAAAACATACAATATATAAAATTATCAACCTCAAAACCCCCTTCAAAATTTGGAAACCCCCCCTGAAATTTTGGTGTAACTACGCCACTGGGCATTAGATATGTAGCCTTTGTTGTTTGGCTGCCTGAACTAAGTCTCCAATTCCCTGGATGCCGCTTGATTGGCGTATATTTTTCATTCATGACGTCCTCTTTCCTCCTCACCCCCTTTGACCATCAATTTCCCCTAGTATGAGTCTGCAGAGAAATTTGCTTTGAGGGCCCCTTATCCCGTGTCCAGAATAGCCTGTCTCGTTTTTAGCGGGGAACCCGCTACCCATTTTGTTAGGGAGATTACATGCTTAGAAAACGTCCGCGTCTGGGAGTTTCTGTGAATTGCGTGACCTGACGTGTGGCGTTTCATGACGTCATAAATGACCTTGACCTACTTCAGGGACTTGAAAAAATTTCAACTTCCAGCCTTCATTATTGATTATATCAGGCCTAATATACAGTATACCAAGCCTGGGGAGCCAGTGATTTCTGGCTCCGGCTCCAGCTCCTGGCTACAGTTACTCAAGGAGCGAAGCGGAGCCAAAGAGCTGGATTTTTGCAGCGGAGCTGGAGCTAGCTGAAGCTCTTGATCTTCTGAGCGGAGCCGCAAGGAGGAAAAAATACAAGCAGAGCTAATATTATTAATTTTGAGTCTCTAGTTGGGTTGTCTTCACTTCAAGTTTCAAGCCTTAGGGCTTTAAATTTTCAAATTTTTGTCGAATTTTTATTTATTTTTTTTTGTCATTCTGACTAAAGAGCAGCTTCTGAGTTCCTTGAAAAGGAGAGAGCGGAGCAGCTTCCAAAGAGCTGAGGAGCTGACCAAAGGAGCGGAGTTTTCGGCTCTTTTTCTTCAAATTCCTAATGAAATGGCGAACTGGGTCCAGATGAGCATCATAAGTAGGAACAAAATGAAATCTTTAGTTGTATTGCTTAATGGTTTAATCTTTATTTTACTGGTACCTGATGTACAAAAATGATTAGATTCAACAGATGTTGAAAAGGGGGTTGGTATCCGCTGTGTTGAACAGCGCAGGATAAAACTGCTGATGGAATATTGACGAGAAGGAGCTATGTCAAGGCTCCTCTTTTCATGAGTCATGGTTTCCTTGGATTGTTGATTTTTACTGGTAAGTTCACATGTAAGGATTAAAAAAACAAACTTATAATAATACAGAAGGAAGAGATGACATTAAAGTCCATGTGAAAGAAGATTAATATAACTGTATTTCTCAAATTTTGTCCTCTAGGTGTACGTGACCTGACACCGAATATAATTTTCATTTTGGAGAAGGTCATCTTATCCTAAACAAATATTCTTTGGAAATGATATGGGTGACGAAAGAAAAAAAATGCGAGATAAATAAACAAAGAAAGAATAAATTGATGATTCGTGATGTGCTAAAGTTTTTTTTCCTCTTTTTTTTTTTTTCATAATTTATCTATTTTCTTTCTATCAGCAAGAAGTTCATTCTTGGTGTGTACAACTTTTTCATTTTCATAAAAAGTTGATTGGAAAAACCTAGCATGTTTGATGAAGTTGATCTAGCTCAAGATGATATTAGTCAAAAGCAATTAATGATGGATGGACAATTTCACAAAAACAATTCCAAGCTACATTTATCTTGGGAAGAAATATGTAAACCTTTGGCAGCAAAAATTTCATTTCTCCTCTATTATTTATTTGGTGAAATCTACTTTGGGAGTGATGTATGTGTACCTAGAATAGTTAGAATTTTTTCTTTAATTTTATCTACCATTTTGGTAGGAACTGTGTGTGGCCTAGGAAGTATTATATATTTTTCAAAGGTAGAAAACATTAACGTCCATGATATTGGTTTATCACTTTTTGGCCCCGGATCCTCTCTGTATGTTATGATATTAATTCCATGTCTTACTCATATATACCAAGCTTGGCTGCAGAAGTTGATAAATTACATTCAGGAACATGCAGTACTTCAGAAAGACAAAACAATCATTTCTCATCCTCATGTTTCTATCAGGAGACGCAATTGTATCAAGGAGGTTCTATTTTGGTTCCTACTTGGTATTTGTCTACCTCTTCCAATGTTACTGATAGATATTGTCAATATACTGTTTTTCTGCAAATCGGAATATCATTTTCGCGATTCAAAACATCACACATTTTTAATCCCATACTTACACTACATATCCACCCTCAGTCAAGCTCTAGTTGTGTATGTAATAGAAGTTATCGATGGTGACGTGCACAAAGGTCGTAAGTGACATTTTTATCAAAAATGAGTTAAGGGCAAAAATGGGTCAAGAAGCTCATGGACTATCGGCCTGCATCGAAAAAAGGGGAAAAAAGTCCACCATTCAGCCCCCAGGGGCAATGTAAAAATGTCGTAAGTGACGAAAATCATATTTCTGTCGCGGCAATTGTAGTAAGTGCAGAAAATAACTGCAGAACCCTGAATCGCCGCACTTACGACAGATGGCTTGGCACACAAATGTACTTGACACAACCTGTACAATCCTAATGTTACTTAATACATTTGGCTCGAATGGTAAGAGCACTTAGTACAGTCCAGTCGTCTTCAATTCTCAGTGTTCTTCTTCTATCGGTGTGATTCGAATGTGTTTTTATTACAAGCTCATTAAATTTCTTGACTGTGGTCTGAAAAAATCGCAAAATGAGGCGAGGACAATTAATGACCCAACTCGCCCTAAAATCAGCTGATGTGGGTCTGAGTCGGATGAATTTCAAATTACCAGTAAGTTGATAATTATTAATTGATAATACCTCTTTCACTCGGTTATCTTGAAGAATTGAAGAATAAATAGGTTTGATTTACTCTTGATTTAATCAATGCTGCAGACGGCTCCTTACGCTCGAAAAGTTGAACGTTGGCTGTATGAGAATGAAAATAAATATCCACCAAACAATGGTTATTTGGAAGTACTTTCACCGATTGCAGATACTGTGGTGAGCTTATTTTTCACAGTTGTGTCCATACTCTTCGAAAAGTTCACGTGTAAATACCTGTAATTAATTTTAATAACGATCATTCAGGTACAACCAGAGCCTGAAGTTAGACAAGTTTTTGATGATAGAACAAACTTACCAACAGTAGAATTTTGTCATCAAGCGGAAGATGAATGCTGGGGTGTAGAAGAGAACTGCGGTCAGACTGTGTTCCAATCATCACCAACCAAATCCTTAGTAAATATTTTTCTCATAAATTTATAGGCTTAATTCATGTCGGAAGATTGGTAAATGAATATCGATTATTTTTTTTTCTTTTTGCGTCAGATGGGTAGGCCTATTCGCAGTAAAGTGTCGAATCAATACGCACCAAACGAGTTTCTGGAGGATGATGACCGGGATTACTATCCGCTACCTTACAACAATTCTCCAAGCAGTGACCATGAGGCTGCTCAATCTGAAAAAAGTTGGTGCAAGCACGTTAATGTTATTAGCTTTCATAAAAATATATCCAAGAATTGCTACCTTTTCTGACAATAAGTCAAGATTTTAATCTCGAAATAGGCCTATACTAATATCGTAATATTTTACTTTATACCCATAGATATTGACGTGATAGATGCTAGAAAATTGGATGAATTATCTGAAGCTGTCAAGAATTCAATTGAACTGACTTCTGGGGCTCAAAACTGGAATGACCAAATTGTGACAAACGACGGAAATTTGATCTATTCATTGGCGAATATTGAAGTTCTTAACCAAGTAACGGCGGGTGTCAAAAATCAAAACGAAGTGACTGATCCAACCGTTGAGAATTTGGACGAGCCCTCGGTATCGGTGACTGCAGATATTGGAAACCTGAATTCTGAGAATGTGAATACTGCTGATTTAACAGTTGAAAATTTGGATGAACTCCCGGTAGCGGTGACTGCAGATATTGAAAATCTGAATTCTGAGAATGTGAATACTGCTGATGAACCAAAGAAGAAACGTAATCGAAAGGCAAAACCTGCAATATGGCATCGTAATGTTGTAAAACATGCTCGTCAGTCTGGAGGACAATATTTGAGTCGTGGTGGAAAACTCATCTCAACAAGAATGCCAAAAATCTGTGACTGCTCGAAATGCAGGTGAGATCTTTATTCCTTTGTCAAGGAATAAGCGACCACTTCTCTCTAAGGTAATAAAAATGTTCATGATTTATTCACAGATTTGGATGCAATGAAGTTACAGAAGAACGTCGATTGGTGTTGTGCAAAGAATTCTACGGATTAGGAGACGCTCTCAAACAAAAATTATTCCTCTCCAGTTGCGTCGAGAATGTGGACATAGTACGACCTAAAAACTCCGCAAGTAAGCACCGACAAGTCTCCCGTTTATATTATATACCAGCCGATGATGAGAATCCTAGAAAGCGCGTTTGTAAAAAGTTTTTCATATCAACGTTTTCCATCGGCGAAAGACTGCTGGCGTATACAATGGAAAACGTATCGTCACATTGCAAAATGTATTTAAGACCAGATAAGCGAGTTGGCAAATCACCCCACAATATAACACCACCAGAACATGTTGAATTTATAATGCATTTCATAGACAGTTTCCCTCGCGTACCCTCACATTACTGTAGAAAGGATACGAACCGTGAGTATCTTTCTAGCGAACTAAATTTAAGTATAATGTACCGTCTATATCTCGAAAAATGTTCTGAAAATGGGTATGAGAAGCCAGTGGGTCGGACTACGTTTTCAGGCTTATTTTTAGATCACGAGCCAAAATTGTCTTTTTACACGCCAAAGAAGGACCAATGTCCAGTGTGCAATGCCTACAAGAGGTTGGTGGAGGATGGCACAGTGAAGGAGTTGGACAATACAGATATGTTGGATCTGTCATTGGAAGATGAGATGAAGTTGGATGAAGAGGAAGACCAATGCAACAATTTGGAGCTTGATGGTATGTTGGAGTATGCTACCAAGAATGTAGATCACTTTGTTGCAGAGTATAAGAAACATAAAAAAAGGGAGAAGGATGCTTTTAATATGCGTGACGCAGATAAGGAAAGAGCACAGTCTGATCACAGTATTCGAGCTATAAGTTTCGACTTACAGGCTATTCTCCAATGCCCTTACGCTGCGGAGAATCAGCTATATTATACTAGAAAGCTCAACATTTACAATTTCACAATTTATGATTCTTACCAACAAGATGGATTTGCGTACATCTGGGACGAAACTGATGGAAAAAAGGGGTCTAATGAGATTGCATCGTGCTTGATCAATTATTTACAAGGGCTACCAGTACATGTGATTTAAGTAAATTCCTTCAGTGATACTTGCGGGGGCCAAAATAGGAATAGAAATATAGCCGCAGCCATGCTTTGGGCGGTCACCAACATCGATCATTTACATTGTATTAATTTAAAATACATGGAAAGCGGGCATTCTTATTTGGACGCGGATTCAATGCACGCTAGAATCGAAGAGGCTAGAAAGCACAAGCGCATTTATACCCCAAACGAATATAGTGTGGTTATTCAGACTGCCCGTCGAAATCCCAAACCGTACACCGTTAATCGAATGTGTTTTTCAGATATAAAAGATTGGAAATCCTTCAGCTTTCACGTAATGAAGAACGTGAAAAAAGTAAGTCCCACTGGTGATGAAGGTGTTACAGACACTGTCCAGTGGCTACGTATCAAGTGGCTAAGATTTGAAAAACAAAAGCCTACGATCGTTCAATTCAAATATGATTTAAATAAGGACCATTTTTTTGAATTCGATATTACAGCAAGAAGTAGATCGCGAATTAGAAATATTTTTCCACCCGTGATGTCTGCATACACGAATCGACTTCCAATCGAAACAGCAAAAAAGAACGACCTCCTCTCTTTAATTAAGAAACAAATCATCCCTGCAACTTTAGAATATTCAACTTTCTATAACAACTTACCAGTAAAGTTCGAGAAGAAAACAAAAAGTTCAACGTCTGAAGTAGTAGAATCCAAGGTGGGGAAAAAGAAGCCCATTCAAGAACTGATGTCTGTTGCGGTGGTATTGAAAGAGGAAAAGAAGAAGCCTGTCAAAAAACGTTCTTCAGCTTCTTCGGTTACTGAAATGAAGAAACAACCAGAAAAGAAGAAAATTAAAAAATGAGTTTGGTCCGGTATCATGTTTGGTTTTTTTTTATAAATTTTTTGTTACAAACTTACAATTTCTTATGTACAGACCTGTTAAACTTTCTATTATTTTAAATTTTTTTATTCATCTTTGAATAAAGCGCCTTTGCGTAGAGTTATTTCATCACTTCGTGCGTTCTTCTTTCACAAATTTTCGAATTAACTTGATACAGCTGAAAGAAAGAAGAAAAAAATTGAAAAGAAAATTTAATTATGATAAAATTAATGAGAAGTAACTCACCCATCGAGGTTGACACTCAAAGAAATCAGAAACACAACTGTGTCACGAGAATTTTTCGATCATGCCATTACAATCAGTATAGGAAACAGGTGCATTAATGTAGTAAGTGCAAAATCGTTCAAGCCAACTGTCGTAAGTGCGCTCAAAAGGTCAAAATATGGCTGTAGAACGCCTATATATTAGGCTACACATTTTTTAAAAACAGGGATCTATTCTTTAGGGTTGGTGAGTCCTACATCCGAAATTTCAAGTCATTTCAAGCAATACTGCGGCCAGCAGGTCAAATTGAAGTTTCGAAAATTTTCAAATCGCTCTCCTGAAAAATATGGTTTTTGTCACTTACGACCTTTGTGCACGTCACCATCGTTATTGTCTTATTTCTGGGACTTATGAAATGTTTCTCACTTGTATATTTCATTGTAATAATCACAATTGAGCTGCACAATATTGCAGTAAAGTTAAGTGAAGATTTGCTGAATTTAGTCAACCTAAATGAGGCTAATGAAGTTTGGAGTGCCAAAAAAAGAAGGATTCATTCTTCACAAATGGAGTTACCGGTTTATCAGAAAAAAGTTGCTCAGTTTGTTCAAGAATATCAAAACTTTTTCACGTAGGTTTAAAAAACTATTGGTTAACTTGTATAATGTTTATTTCAACAAAGATATAAAGGCAAGATAACCTTGTATAAAGTACTAGGTCATTTATATGTACACAAATGATGAGCACATTCTAGAGTTATACACCCTTTTGTCATTTTCTAAATTGTAGCAATATTTGTATTCTTCTTATGAATTTTTTCTATTTTTGAGCACCAACCCAAAGTCTTTACTTGCACCCTTACCCTCATCCTTGACTTCAGAGCTCTAAATTTGTCCAAAGCACTCAATGTGCACAAAGATTTTGGCAAAAAGTTCACATCTGGATATCCTTACAGGTCCTGTTTTTCATTCATAATTTGGTGGTCATAGGAATTTACAAAGCTTCACTAGCTCATATTTTTGTGTAGCTTGAAAGCCAAAATTTTTTAAGTCTACTTTATTGTATTTCAATCTAGATTCTCATCTTAAATACCGTTCTGTGAATTTTTTCAGGATGTCACAAATCTTACAATCATACTTGGGAGTTATTGTCAAGTTCTTCATAATCCCTTTCTTCATTGGATCATTTTTTAATGTGTATTGTATTTTAATGGTGAGTAAATGATATTGTTTTATTTAGAACGGTAATTTGCCTATGATAGAATATTCTGATGGAACACTTTCTGTATATATTTGGGGAAAATTTGGTCTTATTCCTAACCTTTTTTTCTGTATGTTAGGCCCGGTACAAGAAAAATTGATGGTAAACATTTTCAAGTCTCTAAAGTAGATCAAGGTCATTAATGAAATCATAAAGCGTCGTGCGACGCAGATTTTCCGACTAATTCCCAGCCCAAATAGTGTGTGACCTGCTGAGAGAATAAGATGCCTAGCATCAATGGGACCCATGTTTAGTATTGACTGGTCACAACAACTGATACTAAGTACATTTTTCTCACAGGAGCTTGTATATACATGCCAAAATCATTTTAAGGATGATGACCAAATAATACTTATTTTACAGGCAGATGTGGAGGTAATGTTGAGAGTGAAACGGTTGCTCATTGTTATATCGTTTCAAAGTGGTATATTTTTCATGTGTTATATCGGACATATGTTGGAGACAATGGTATGGGATAGATTTTAACTCCTGCCCACGTCCCTCATTCATAGAAATATGAAAATGGGTATTTAATTTTTTATCAATTTACTTTTTGTTTCTGTTACTGCATACAGCGTGAAGGTATATACCGTCAAGTTTGCAATGTTCCTTGGTATTTTCTTCCTCCAAAACAGCGGAAACTGTACTACATCTTACTAACACAAGTACAGCAACGAATTGATATTCAATTTTTCAAAGTATTTGTTTATGTAATAAATTTAGAGCTGTTTCCTGTGGTTATTAACGCAATGTATGCATACGCAAATTTTATTCATACAATCATGAAATCTTGAAAACTTCATTAATACAGTTGCAATTATTACTTGTTAAGAACAGTATAAAAAGGGTGATTAACTCGATTTCGAAACATATTTTTGATGTATGATACGAAGTATTAAAATGAATTTCTATCATTTTTGTTAAATTGATTATTGACACATTTAAGTCATCAGTAATAAATACAAAATCTGTCTTTCAACAGGTATCTCCACATTTCATAGATTCAAAACGAGGAACGCGGAGAACCTGTTTTAGGGGCCGAATTTTAGATATTGAAAATTGAATCCATAATTGGAGTCCCTTTTGTCATAAATACCTCGACAGTCAAAATTCCTTCAAATCCAAGTCGGGTAGGTCGGTTCTTGCCGAAACGCCAAAATCTTCAAAAAGGACGACTTCCCCAACAAAGTTCAACAAGGAATGTAGAGAACCTGTTCTATGAATAAGCAGGGAACAAAGAGAAGTCGTTCTGTGGATCAAATTGTCCTTGAAGTTGGAATTGTTTCCAGCCCATTTCTTATCATAATAGCGTGAAAGTCGAAATTTATTCAACTCCTCTCCCATCATATATAGCGCTGAGGTCAAAATTTAAAGGCCCTTTCCCATCATACACAACTTATAAGTCAAAGTTTGTCCGCCGGACACCACATGGAGGACGAGGTAGAGCAAATTTTTCAAAATTCATGGGTTCTTTAACGGAGTTAAATGAGGGTTGGCAGGGAACCTGTTTTATGGGGTATTTCAAGGATAAATAGAATGGAGTCCTCGACACTACGAGTCATCGTATTATAGGTAGGTTGATTACATGGACACGAATTATTATCACCACGCAGGTTTATTCGACAAAAAAGTTTTTTGGAGAACTAGAAATTTTGAACAGACGGAAACAATAAATACACGAGGTAGTGTAGATTTTTGGTCCGAAATGGATGGGGTAAAATAGATTAAGTCCGAAAAAATTGAGTAAAATAGGTAAGTCCGAAATAGGTCAAAAATGAAATATATCACAAAAATAATCGAAAATTTGGATGAAAAACAATTAAAATCAAGAGCTAAAAGGTAAACTTAAAATTCGCGTCAAGAATAAACCGGAAATGAAGATAAAGATTCGAATTAATAGCGACCGGTTTCGGTCATACGGAGATGACCATCATCAGGCAACTCATCGAATAAACCTGCGTGGTGATAATAATTCGTTTATTTGTTACGTGTCCATGTAATCAACCTACCTATAATAGTATTTCAAGGACCCTCTGAGTCTTATGGTGATTCAAGCATTGCCCACATCTGGCTAATTGAAGCGGAGGTGCTCGAAGAATTGCATATCTGGTTCATTGAAGGGGCTAAGCCGTGGTTGTAGCATTGCATATCTTGTCACTTGAGAGAGCATTATTTTAATAAGCTAATGCCCAGTGCTCCCAGATCTACGGGTTTTTGTTCCTCAGAAGTTTTCTTTGGATTTTGTGTGAAATGTGGATTTCTTGTACTCAAGGGAAAAGTACCTAGGGCACTCATAGGAGAGATACTTTTCTCACAATTGTTGTGGGCTGATACCGCAGTCATCTGTAACATTGAGTCGATCAAGGAGGAAGTACCCGAGTAACTACTTTGACATACCTCTCTCCTGATTGTTATTGATAGATCGCTAGGAATCCGTTTTTAGAGGTAAGAAAAAAGTTGGAAATGGATTTTTGAAATTATCATCTGGCAGTACTGCTAATGCCTAACATACAGTACGCTGGACTTGTGGTAGGCTAGGACCCCCCTTGTATTATACTGGCTTCATTTTAGTATTATATGATATAGCTAGGGACTTGGGAAAAATGAAGTTGACGCATAGAAAAAAATTAAAAAGATCAGGCAGTCAGATATCTCATAAGAAAGATAAAGGATTTCTTGGCGTTGCCAAAAATAATATAAAGATCACGTTTCATATCTTTTCGCCAGCCGTCTTAAGCTCTTCATAGTACAAAAATTTCCGAAATTTCCAGCTTCTTGTTCTAGTATGAGTCTACGTTAGAGTATTTTAGGCTGACTGTTTTCTGGGACTCACTCGCGGCACTCGCTTGATGTAGTATAAGTCTACTTTGGAATATTTCAGGCTAATGAGACTTCTTGGTCTAGTGTAAGTCTACTTCAGTATATTTCAGGGGGATGAGATTACTAGGCCTCACTCGCTCCGCTCGTTCGTCCCGCTTCTTGGTCCAGTACCAGTCTACTTTAGTATATTTCAGGCTGATGAGATTTTTCATAATTATTTTTGATTTTATTTATATTAAATTTTATTTTATTTTTTGATTTAATTTTTTTCTATTATTTATTTATTTTTTTTTTTTTGAGAGAGAGAGGATGATACTCGCAAATTTCTCAATAACCGCCCAGACATTTATTTTTATTTTCAATTTAATTTAATTTTATATTTAATTTTATTTTTATTCCATTTTATTTTATTTATTTTTATGTGTTATTAATTTTTTTAATCTATTTTTTATTTATTTTATTTATTTATTATTTTTATTTTATTTTATTTTATTTTTCTTTTATTATTATGTTTTTTTTTACCAAAATTCTTTCAAGTCGTTATACTAACTAATAAAGGGGTATAGAAAAGATCGAAATTCTTCTAAGTCTCAAGGTCACTGCCGGACGCCCAGACGCCTGGACAATTTTCAAGAATTAGGGGGTAGAGAAAAGACATGAAACATGCAATTAATACGGTTCTCTAAATTATGACCAAAGACACCAGATGGATACATACTCAAACTTGTAACACAAAGAAGTACCTTCAAAGGTAGCCACAGAAACGAAAAAATTTTGCCGGAGCGCTTTCGATTAAAAAACCATTGTCAACGACGACATGAAAGCAACTAAACAATCTAACGGCTAGAAACAATGAACCACCGAGGAAATCATGATTGAACTAGCGAGTCATCACGATGTGAATCACTCTCATAAACTAGCTCAATCAAACCCTCATCAGGTATGTACCTGTTGAGCACGTTAAGGTTATCGTTATTCAAATGGCGAATAATTTCAATATGTTCGAGAGCTTTTCGTTTGAATTCTAAGGACTCTCTATGGAGGAGGGTTTCAGATCCCGCTTTATAACCGTGGCCACTAGCCAAAAGGTGGTCCGCAAATGCAGACGGACCTATTTTATTTAACTCCCACTTCTTAATATGCTCATCTACACGAATTTTGAGCTGACGGCTAGTCTCACCTATGTAAACTCCATTACAATCATTACACTCCAATTTATAAACCCCACATTTTTCGTTCAAAGGGATGGGATCCTTCAGCTTGATAAAAAGACTCCTTACAGTGTTAAGATTGTAGTACACTGGGCGGAAACCGAAGGGGTGGAGGATACGACTTAATTGGGAAGAAAACTTACCCAAAAACGGGAGCCTGATCCACCGCTTCCGGACAACAGCCGTCGGATTACGGGGGAGGGAGGTAGTAGAGTCAAGGCATTTCCTAGCTAGCTTCCTGCGAACCATAAGATCAATATCTAAGCGGACCTCGTTCACTCTGGCTAAGTGCTTTATAGTCAGAAGCTCATTATGGAAGGCGAGCTGACCCAATGGAATGCTGGTCAATCGATGAATGTGACTATTGAAACCAGCGTATTTGTGAGCAACAGGGCAGAAAGAATTGCCGTGGACCATAATATCGGTCGAAGTATCTTTTCTATGTATGGCAAATTCATGGATACCATCTCTATTAGAGATAGTAAGGTCCAAAAAATTAATGGATGAACCGCCTACTTCCAATGTAAATTTAATGGAAGGATATTGAATATTTAGATACTTGAGGAACTCCAAGAGAAGATCCTGAGGACCGGTCCACGTACACAACACATCGTCGACGTACCTGTGCCAGTAATAAATGTAATCTAAGAACACCTGACCAGAGGAAAAGAGGTCGAACTCAAATTTAGACATGAAAACCTCCGAGATGAGGGAGCCCAGAGGAGAACCAATCGGGATGCCTACCTCATCAGGAAACTCAAAATATTTACCATCAAATTTGCAGAAATTAGGGCACCAACAAATATTAAGTAAAGTAAAAAATTCAGCAACTTCTTCATGGCAGATATTAGATTGGATGAGGAGGTCACCTATGTGTTTCATGGCCGTAACTTTTGGAATACTAGGAAATAAACCCACCACATCAAAGGAGCATAGGATGGAACCTGGCGGTAGAATATCATCCTTAAGCTTATCGGCCAAGGAAACAGAATTCTTTACAGAGTAGGAAGATTCAAATTCTACTCTGGATTTAAACCAGCGATCCAAGAACTTCGCCAGGAAATAAGTAGGGGAAGATACAAAAGAAACGACTGGTCGCATTGGGATGTCCCTTTTATGAACTTTCGGCAACCCGTATAGGAGGGGGGGGCGCAGGATTAGGCTCAAGAAGCCGCTTTTTAAGCCTGTCGGTTTTAATAATAAATTCACAATTACCGACTACCTCTCTGACCTCAGCAACATGGCTAGAGAAATTAAAATCGGCATTTTCCTTGGCGCCACACTGGTTAAGAACGTCGTAGACCTTGGAGACGTAGGAGGACTTCTCCATTACAACAATGGCATTACCTTTGTCAGCCTTAGTAATGGTTAAGCCCTCCTCTCTAACCTTCCTCTTAATCCCTTTGATCACCTTGGATGCATGATCATTTATTCGGGGGAGGGGGGTGTTGCGGATAAAATCGGCACAATCCTTCTGGGTATTTACCCCAGGCCCAATTTTTATTTCCAGGTCCGCAACCACATTAGCTAGTGTATCAGCATTATTAAGAGGGGGTAACCCAAATTTTAACCCCTTCTCCAAAAGATTTAACTCATCGCTCTCGAACTCAACATTAGTATAATTTATAATACGGGGGTGAAACTTTTGGATATCGCTGGCGTCAGTTCTCACTTCCTGGACAGCGGAGGCATTCAGATTTTGAAGGGAAGAAATTTTCTTATTTTTCTTCCGTTTCAATTTAGCCTCAAAAGAACGGCATTTAAGATTAACAGAATTAATGAATGAATCCAACTCACCCGGGTGGAGTAGACCAGAGAGCCTAGAATGGACCAGCAAGTTAAGTCTTGTAGTGACGTTCAGCTTGCCGTGCCATCTCCTCAACTCAGTACGGATCCACTTACCGGTTAGAAATTTCTCCAATTTTGAGATGGTCTCATTACAGTCGGAGAACAGCCGAAATTTAACAAACTTGGGTTTTAAACGAAATTTTAAACACTTGTTAAGAAACCAGATGTGAGACGAAAACGATAACCTTTGTTTACGAAACTTCACGAAAAGGAACCGTAAAAACGCCTCATCAGCGTTATTAATGCAATTAATACGGTTCTCTAAATTATGACCAAAGACACCAGATGGATACATACTCAAACTTGTAACACAAAGGAGTACCTTGAAAGGTAGCCACAGAAACGAAAAAATTTTGCCGGAGCGCTTTCGATTAAAAAACCATTGTCAACGACGACATGAAAGCAACTAAACAATCTAACGGCTAGAAACAATGAACCACCGAGGAAATCATGATTGAACTAGCGAGTCATCACGATGTGAATCACTCTCATAAACTAGCTCAATCATTTTTTCGTTTCTGTGGCTACCTTTCAAGGTACTCCTTTGTGTTACAAGTTTGAGTATGTATCCATCTGGGGACATGAAACATGTCGAAATTAGAGGCCATTGCAGGTTTGCAATGGCAGCGGGGAACCTGCAACCTCCCGCGCTCGCGATCACGTTTGCGCGAAAATGCCCCCTCAGAAAATGAGTTGGCCAGTCTCTTCTCAATATAATGAATGCTGGAAATTGAAATTTTTTTCAAGTCCCTAAAGCAGGTCATGGTCAAGGTCATTGATGACGTCATGAAGTATCCTGTCTGGAAGTTGAAATTTTTACGCCCCTAAAGTAGATCCAGGTCATTGATGACGTCATAATGTGCCACACAGCATGTCATGGCACGTCACGCAGTTCACAGAAACTCCCGGGACACGAGCGTACGTTTTCCACAGGTTCTTTAATCAAGTTGAATGAGGGGAGGTAGAAAACCTGCTTTATGAGTCCTATGGTGTTTGAAACATTGTATATCTGGCTCATTGAAGGGGCTAGGCCAATTGGTGAATGGAGTATTGCATATCTAGTTACTTGAAGGAGCTATTTTAATTGGACTATCAGTGCTGCCAGATCAACGGATTTTCAATCCCCGAAAAAAATTGGAATTTTTCTACGGATTTTGCGTAAAGTGCGGATTTCTTGGGCTTGAGGAATAAGTACCGCATTTGCTAGTATGAGAAATACTTTCCTCCGGGTCATTACAGGCTAATACTGCTCTTTGGTAACATTGAGCCGTTCAAGGGAAAATACTCCAGTTAAAAGTACAAGAAATACTATTCTTATGATACTTATTGAGAAATCATTCACTAACGTACAGTGTACTGGACTTGAACTAGGCTTGGACTCCTCCTTTTATTACACTGGCTTTTTACTATAAGAGAGGAGGCCGAGCTATTGGAGAGGGATTCAGAAAAAGGAGGGGAGTGTCGAAAAGAATTTCGACCTTCAAATTTAGGTAATAGGTGGGCGACTTAGAAAAAATTTGACCTTCAAACTATACGTGATAGCCCGAGCTATAGTTGATAGGAGAAGGAGTTGTAAAAATTTCAATTTCTAAGTCCCTTGGAAAAATTTCATCCTCCAAGCTTTAAGCGATGATACGAAAACATAAATTTTTCCAAGAGCTATGGTCATGGTTAAGTTAGGTTAAGTTGCTTCCCGGTCGGCGGACGAATCTCACGCAAAGACCCCCCCCCCCCTCGTTAAAACAGGTTCCCTGTTAAAATTTTTGACCTCTGAGGTTTCCAATTGAGCAGCGGTTCTCGTAGAAAGTACGTTTCGAAAAATGAATATACGGTAATTTTAGATCCCTCCAATTGAAAAGTTTGCAGTGAGCTCCCGGTCCATCAAAAACTACTCATGATGATCTACACCCAATGAAACGTCAAGTAAATTCATTTCAGCCCCTCCTTCTGGTACAAGTGTGACGGGTGTAGTAGTCGCTTTTCCATAAAAAGTCGGTAAAAGAAATTTATAATAATACAGAAGGAAGAGATGACATTGAAGTTTGTGGAAAAGAAAATTATTATTCCTCGAATTTATTCCTCTAATTTTGTCCTTCACGTCCGCCAAAAGTTTGGAGTGGATCATCTGATCCTAAACAAATATTCGTCAGAATCAAATATGGGTGACAAAATACAAGATAGATAAACAGAAGTAAATAGATTTTTGATCCGCAATGTGTACTGTTGGCCTCTTTCATTTAAGGCTAATAAGGTTTTTTTTTCTGTCCATTTTTCCTTTTAATAATTTATTCATCTCATCAGCAAGGAAAGTTCTTTCTTGGTGTGTACTACCTTTCTATTTCCATAAAAAGTAGCATGTTTGATTGAAGTCCATCTAACTCAAGATGATACTATCGTAAAAAGCAAATGATGGATGGGAAATTTCACTAGAAAATAAGTTATGAACCTTTGGTAGCCAGAACTTTATTTTTCCTTTATTATTTAAACTGGTAAGTTCACATGTAAGGATTAAAAAACAAACTTATAATAATACAGAAAGAAGAGATGACATAGAAGTCCATGTGAAAGAAAATTCCTCGAATTTTGTCCTCTACGCGTACGTGACCTGACACCGAATATAATTTTCATTTTGGAGCAGATCATCTTATCCTAAACAAATATTCTTTGGAAATATGGGTGAAGAAAAAAAAATACGAGATAAATAAATAAATGAAAAATAAATTGGTGATTCGTGATGTGTTAAAGTTATTTTTTTTTCCTTTTTTTTTTTTTTCATAAAATCTATTTTCTTTCTAGCAGCAAGAAGTTCATTTTTGGTGTGAACAACTTTTTTATTTTCATGAAAAGTTGTTTGAAAAAAACTAGCATGTCTGATGAAGTTAATCTAACTCAAGATGACATTAGTCAAAAGCAATTAATAATGGATGGACAATTTAACAAAAACAATTCCGAGCAACTTTCATTTTATGAAAAAATATGTAAACTTTCGGTAGCAAAAATTTTATTTTTCCTCTATTATTTATTTGGTGAAATCTACTTTGGGAGTGATGTATGTGTACCTAGAATAGTTAGAATTTTTTCTTCAATGTTATCTACCATTTTGGTGGGAACTGTGTGTGGCCTAGGAAGTATTATATATTTTTCAAAGGTAGAAAACATTAACGTCCATGATATTGGTTTATCACTTTTTGGCCCCGGATCCTCTCTGTATGTTATGATATTAATTCCATGTCTTACTCATATATACCAAGCTTGGCTGCAGAAGTTGATAAATTACATTCAGGAACATGCAGTACTTCAGAAAGACAAAACAATCATTTCTCATCCTCATGTTTCTATCAGGAGACGCAATTGTATCAAGGAGGTTCTATTTTGGTTCCTACTTGGTATTTGTCTAGCTCTTCCAATGTTACTGATAGATATTGTCAATATACTGTTTTTCTGCAAATCGGAATATCATTTTCGCGATTCAAAACATCACTCGTTTATAATCCCATACAAAGAGTACTTATCCACTCTGAGTCAAGCTCTGGTTGTGTATGTGATAGAATTCATTGTCTTATTTCTGGGGTTTATGAAATGTTTCTCGCTTGCATATTTTATTGTAATAATCACAATTCAGCTGCACAATATTGCAGTGAAGTTATGTGAAGATTTGCTGAATTTAGTCAACCTAGATGAGGCGAACGAGGTTTCAAGTGCCAAGAAAAGAAGGATTCATTCTTCACAAATGGAGTTACTGATTTATCAGAAAAAAGTTGCTCAGTTTGTTCAAGAATATCAAAACTTTTACACGTAGGTTTAAAAAACTATTGGTCAACTTATAGGTATACGTATAATGTTTATTTTAACAAAGATATGAAGGCAAGATAACCTTGTACAAAAATTAATAGTTCTTTATACGTACACAAATGATAAGCACATTCTAAGGTTACACATTGTAATTTTCTAAATTGTAGCAGTATTTGCATTCTTCTTGTGAATGTCTTCAACTTTGAGTTCTCCAACTCAAATTCTTAACTTATGCTCTTACCCTACTTGAGTTCAGAGCTCTAAATTTGTCCAAAGCACTCAAGGTGGCTTAAGATTTTGGCAAAAAGTTCACAACTGGATATCTTGACAGGTCCTGTTTTTCATTTATAATTTGGTGGTCATAAGAATTTACTAAGCTCCACTAGATCATATTTGTGTGTAGCTTGGAAGCCCAAATTTTCAAGTCTACTTTATTGTGTTTCCATCTCCTCATGGATCCTCATCTTAAAATACCATTATGCGTAATTTTTTCAGGATGTCACAAATCTTACAATCATATCTTGGAGTTCTTGTCAAGGTCTTCATACTCCCTTTCTTCATTGGATCATTTTTCAATGTGTATTGTATTTTAATGGTGAGTAAATGATATTGTTTTATTTAGAACGGTAATTTGCTTATGATAGAATATTCTGAGGGAACACTTTCTGTATATATTTGGGGAAAATTTTCCCCTAGTCCTAGCCTTGTTTCCTGTTATATTCAGCCCAATTCAAGAAAAATTGAAGGTAATCATTTTCAAGTCTCCAAAGTAGGTCAAGGTTATTACTGACGTTGTGAAGCATCATGCGTGTGACGACGATTTCCCGGTTGATCCCCAGCCCAAAAGTTGTGTGTCCTGCTGAGAGAATAAGATGCCTTGCATCAAGTATCTTCGCGTAAGCTACTGATTGACTGGTCACAACGACTTATACTAAGTACTAATATTTTTCTCATAGAAGCTTGTACAGTAGCCTATTATTGTGTACATGCCAAAATCATTTTACGGTTGATGACCTAATAATACTTTTTTTATAGGCAGATTTGGAGGTAATATTGAGAGTAAAACGTTTGTTGACTGTTATAATGTTTCAATGTGGTTTATTTTTCATGTGTTGTATCGGACATACGTTGGAAACAATGGTAAGGGATATATGTCAACTCCTGCCCACGTCCCTCATTCAGAAATATGTAAATTGTTAGGTATCTAATTTTTTATCAATTTATTTTTTGTTTCTGTTATACAGCGTGAAGGTATATACCGTGAAGTTTGCAATGTTCCTTGGTATGTTCTTCCACCAAAACAGCGGAAACTGTACTACATCTTACTAACACAAGTGCATCAACAAATTGATATTCAATCTTTCAAAGTATTTGTTTATGTAATAAATTTAGAGCTGTTCCCTGTGGTTATTAACGTAATATATGCATACGCAAATTTTATTAATACAATCATGAAATCTGGAAAACTTCATTAATACAGTTGCAACTATTACTTGTCAAAAACAATAAATGTGGCGATAACTTTTCAAGAAGTCATTATGGAACTCAATTTCTTAACATGTTTCAGTCCAATCTCTTGTTGTATAATTTAAAGTATTAAAATCAATTTTCATCTTTTGTTAAATTGATTATTGTGACGTTTGAAGTCATCTTTCAACAGTTAAAAGTTTCAGGTGCCAAAGAAGGTACAGTACCGACAAATAAAACGTACGTTATTTGGAGATACACAGCAAGGCAATATAGTAGCTAATGTTGTCCGTGTCAATGCTGGTATACAGTCACGGCAGATAAGACAAAGATTGTGTATGTACTAACTGGTTGAACTTTCTTCTGAGGTATGCAGGACTCTGAAGAACAATTCCTGGAGGAATTTCATGTTTTTTGTAACTCTAATTATGAACCGCTGACTATCACCACAAACAATCAACGCCAGGTCACTGTACTATGTCGACACGGAGTAAAAAGATCTTTGGAAAGTACAGGTAAACGTACTAAGTTGCTATATAACTACCTTGGACGTCCGGCTAAAATTACTTGCTACAAACCCAAGTCAAGTGTAGTGCAAAGGACATCCGTAAATTTTTTGCACAACCATGAGGTGAGCGAAGCAACTTTTCGTAGTGTGGAGCTGAACGATAAGGAGAAAGAAGTTGTATCGGATTTGTACGAGGTCAATTGCAGAATCAGCCAAATTAGCAGAGTGAATAAAAGCAAATTCGACAAAAACCTTTCCTCCCAAAAATTACGTAACGTGATTCGAAAACTCATCCCTGACGACGCCCATAGATACGTTTAACGCCGTACGACCCAAAAATCGTATTTCGTCTCCAGTGTTCCGACGTACTTCTTATCACTTTTGGCGGTCTATGTTACTATATTATGGTCTAAGCTTGAACACAACTTCAAACCGAAGTGAATTCTGTGCTCTTGCTTTCCTTTCACACCAGTCGGCAAAGACTTTTGGGGCAGCTTTCCGCTTCTTCAAGAGTATCTGTTCTATACTTGTTTTGTCCAGTACCTTCGAATAACGTTTTATCCATCGGTACGTACCTTCAAATAACGTCATCCATTTTTTAAGGGCCCGTGGACTTCGAAAACGTTTCACTGATCTATGATCGGATCGTGACGTCACAGGGTTGAAAGTTGAATTTCTTCTCAAGTCCTTTGTCCTAATACACAGTATGAGGGGGACTTGGACCATTTCTGTTAATGATGTCAAACTTTGGGCATTTTTATTTTGGCGGGACATCACACAGGCGCGAAGCGTGTGACAAAATTTTTGGAAAAAAGTAGAGGCCATTGCAGGTTTGCAATGGCAGCGGTAAACCCGCAACCTCCCGCGCTTGCGATCACGTTGGCGCAAAAATGCCCCCTTAGAAAATGAGTTGGCTGGGCTCTTCTGAGTATGCTGCATGCTAAGGCCTGATATAATGATGGCTGGACATTGAAATTTTCCCAACTCCCTAAAGTAGGTCAAGGTCATTGATGACGTCATAAAGCATCCTGGCTTGAAGTTGAAATTTTCCAAGTGCCTAAAGTAGGTCAAGGTTTTTGATGAAGTCATGCGGCGTCACACGTCGCGTCACGCAGTTCACAGAAACTCCCGAACGGACGCGGACGTTTTGTGAGGATGTAGTCTCCCTAACCAAATGGATAGCGGGTTCCCCGCTAGAAAAAAAATCTTTTGGCGAAGCCAAATAGAAAAAGATCATGTGTCATGTCTGCTGTCCTTCACTCGTTCGTTTTCGTTGTTAACCTGGTTTGCTTTATGATTGGTTGAGCGGCTCACGTGTTAGGTCTGAGGGCTAGTTTTACCAGCGTTTGGTGAACCAGTTGGGATATTTCAAGCCAGTATCTTTTGGATAGCTCACTCAGTTGACTGCTCGTTCGCCCCCTCATGGGGTTGGTAGAAACCTGCTTTGAAGGGATTTCAAGCTATGAGCTTTAGAAGAGCTCATTCGCTCCGCTGGTTCACTCTCTTCCTTGCTCTACCATGTGTCTAGTTTAGAATAATTTCAAACAATAGTTGTTGGGTGGCTCACTCGCTCCACTCTTTCGCCCCGACCTTAGTCTGGCATAAGTCTATTTTTGATTGGAGACGAGTACATAGACCCGTAACTGTATAAAACCCTTCCCTCCTCCTGTGGTTAATCTTACTGATGTCGTCTTACCAGAGGATGAACTGAATCTATTGTATAAAGGTAGAAAGTTTGCTATCGTTCCCACTGACCAACGCGAAAGAATTAAAACTACTATTGTATCAGATCTCGGGGTAGGACTTCGAGGTGATTCTCGTCTAAATTGTGACCGAGTGAAGAATCTAATTAATACCATGGTGTCTCAACTCGAGCTCCCTCCTCCTTCACATACTCGTATCTTTTTCAACCTTAAAAGACGGTTGCAGCTTCAAAACCTTGTGATTGTCAAAGCCGATAAAGGTGAGTCCCTTATTATCCTCACAAGAGCCGATTACGATAAGAAGATACTGGATTTTCTTGACAGTTCTGGAGCTAAACAATCCAAATTTAATATTAACACCTATAATAAAGACATTCGGGATGCCATTAGCAAGGCACATTTGGTCATTAAAAAGGATGATGACACATTAAAGGAGATGAGTTTTGCTACCCCTCGGCTCTATGGTCAGATTAAACTCCATAAAGATGGCAACCCAATCCGGCCAGTAGTTGCTTTCTTTACTGACCCCTCTTTTCGTCTTGCTAAATACTTGGCTGCGTGGTTTCAGACGCATTCTGACTTTTCGCCTAAATGGACAGTCAAAAATTCTACCAAGCTTGCCCATGACCTCATGCATAAAACATTTCCCTTTGGCTCGCGTCTTCTTTCTTTCGATGCCGTCAGCATGTTTACTCGTATTCCTGTGCTCCACACTATTGAGATCATGCTCTCTCCCCTTCGCAAACAGCATATCCAAGAAAATACGATCCTCGAATTCCAGAAACTTGTCACACTGTGCCTGGAGGACAATATATGTTTTTTCCGTGGAACCACGTACCGTTTTCCAGATGGCCTCCCTATGGGAGGGCCACTCTCTAATCTGGTTGCCGACGTATTCATGGACAATATGGAGAACGATATTCTGACCAATAGACCGGGAGCTGAACATGTACTACTTTACGCTCGATATGTTGACGATATATTCTGCGTTTGGGACGGATCTGACGATCATCTTCATGATTTTCTTCTCTCAACGAATAACTTCCACCCCTCAATGTCTTTCACGGTTGAAATTGGGAACGATTCACTGGACTATCTCGAACTAACCATTCGACTTAAACCTCAACCATCCTGCTTGTCTCTAGACTTCTCTATATTTAGAAAAGACACATTCACTGGAATATCTATTCATAATGATTCCCTACATCCTCGTCCGCATAAACTGGCAATGATCAACTCTGCTATACATCGACTCCTCCGCCTCCCCCTTTCAGAAGAATCGCGGAAATCTAAGATACATAACATCCAAAACATTGCCCTCAAAAACGGGTTAAATATCGATATTCATATGATGGTAAGTCGGAAGAACTTGCGGCTACTTTTGTCTGAATCTGGTAACAATCCTCCTCCTCACCACGCTAGCCCATCCCCTCGGAAACGTTGGCTACGACTTCCATACTTAGGGAAACCATCTAATGAACTCGCGCGGGAGTTGAAAAGGTACGGCTACTTCACCGGTTTTTATCCAGTCACTACACTGAGTCGTCTCATCTGCATCAAAGATAGTATTCCTATGGACAAGAAACCAGGTATATATAAATTATTCTGCGGTGATTGTGATGCTCTGTACGTCGGTCAAACGGGTCGTGAATATAAGAAGAGATTAAGTGAACACCGTACGGCTTTCAATACAAAGACATTGTCTGATTCTGCTATGGCCAAACACTGCACTGTGTAGAGAAGAACCACGATTTTAAGAAGGTAACTGGGAAAATAATCTACGTATGTTCGAAAGGTTCTTTTATGAATCGTGCTGAGGAAATTGAAACTGTTTCGGCGTTCAAATCTCATGGTCCAAACCTGTTGAATGATCTCAGCGCAACTTTCATCACCCCTCTCACACGATATATCTACGAGTTCAATAATGATTGATGCCGTCACTCGAACCACAACATGTAAATTTGTGATGAAGAAGATGTTCGACTCTATTCTCTTCGCTATACTCTTCAGTTGCCTGATGATGACCGTCACCATACGGTTGAAACCGGTAGCGTTTATTACCCGTATCTAAATTAAATTTCTGTTTATTCTAAAATTTTCGATTATTATTATATTAAATTCCTTGATCTCTAAATTGCTATTCTGATCATTCGCGGGTTTTATACAGTTACGTGTCTATGTACTCGTCTCCAATCAATCATACCGACTCGTAATTTTGAGGATTCGATTCTACTCATAAGTCTATTTTGAAATATTCCAAGCTAATAGCTTTCAGAGGGTTCACTCGTTTTGTTCGCCCAGCTTCTTGGGGTCCAGTATAAGTCTACTTCAGAATATTTTATGCCTATGACTTTGAGGGGGGGCTCACTCGCACCGCTCGTTTACCCTGCATCTTGGTCAAGTATAAGTCTACTTTAGAATATTTTAGGCTAATGACTTCAGAGGGGCTCACTCGCGGCTTGGTCTAGTATGAGTCTACTTCAGAAAAGTTTAGGTCAATTGCTGTAGGGGGGCTCACACGAGTCTAGCATAAGTCTACTTTAGAATATTTTTGGCTAATGATGTTGGGAGATCTCAGCGAGTGAGCCCCCTCCTTGGTCTAGAATAAGTCTACTTTGAAATAATATTCCAAGCAAATATTATGTCAAGCTAATAGCTTTTAGAGGGCGAACGAGTGGAAGCCAATAGCTTTGAGACGCATTTGCTCCGCTCTTTCGCCTCCCCTCCTTGGTCTTGTATAAGTCTAATTTAGGACTAGTAAAATCCTAGGAGAGGTGTCTTCTACATCTATTATAATTCTAGTGTAAGACTACTAAAATCCTAGTAAGCCTAGGATGCCAGATATACGGATTTTTGGTTCTCAAAAATAATACGGGTTCTTCTTTTTCTATACATTTTACAAAGAATACGAATTTCTTGCGATCAAGGGAAAAGTACCTCAGCCATTCCTATGAGAGATACCTTTCTCCTGATTGTTAATGGATCGATCAAAGTCCATAGAAATCTGTTTTTAAGTCTTACAAAAAATGGCGCACTGTAGCAAGCCTGTACCTAATTTAAAACCAGGTCTAGAAAGAAGCCCGGTGCTCAAACCTACCACCTTCTTGGTCGAGTTTACTGTACATTTAGGCCTATATAAAGAAGGCTAAACCTAATACAGTAGGATCAGGCCCTTCTCCGTTTTCTTGGAAAATAAGCGTAAGGTAATTTTAGATTCCTCCAATCAAAAACTTTGCAGTGAGCTCCCGGTCTATCAAAAACTACTCATGATGATCTACAGCCTATGAAACGTCGAGCAAATTTATTTCAGCCTCTCCTTCGGTTGTAGTACTCGCTTTTCTACAAAAAGTCGGTAAAACAAATTTATAATAATACAGAAGGAAGAGATGACATTGAAGTTTTTGGGAAAGTGAATTATTATTCCTCGAATTTATTCCTCTAATTTTGTCCTTCACGTCCGCGACAAGATACCAAATATAATTTTTATTTTGGAGCGGATCATCTGATCCTAAACAAATAATCTTCAAAGTTGATATGCGTTCCAAAATACGAGATAGATAAACAAAAGAAACATAAATTGTAGATCCGTGATGTGTACTGTTGGCCTTTCATTTAAAGCTGATAAAGTTGTTTTTCTCTTCATTTTTCCTCATAATAATTTATTTATTTCATCAGCAAGAAGTTCTTTCTTGGTGTGTGCTACGTTCCTATTTTCATAAAAAATAGCATGTTTGATTGAAGCCCATCTAACTCAAGATGATACTAGTCAAAAGCAAATGATGGATGGACAATTTCACCATAAAAAAAGTTATAAACCTTTGATAGCCAGAACTTTATTTTTCCTTTATTATTCGATGGGTAAAATATACTTTGGAAGTGATGTGCCTAGAACAGTTAAAATTTTTTCTTTAATTTTATCTACCATTTTGGTAGGAACTGTGTGTGGCCTTGGAAATATTATATATTTTTTAAGGGTAGAAAACATTAACGTCTATGATATTGGTTTATCTTTTTTTGGCTCTGGATCCACTATGTATGTTATGATATTAATTCCATCTCTCACTTATGTATACCAAGCTTGGCTGCAAAAGTTCATAAATTACATTCAGGAACATGCAGCACTTAGAAAAGAGAAAGCAACCCTTTCTCATCCTCATGTTTCAATCAGGAGACGCAATTATACTACAGAAGTAATATTCTGGTCCATACTTAGCATTTGTGTTGCTCCTCCACTGTTCCTATTAGATATTGTCAATATGTTGTTTTTCTGCAAAGAATATCATTTTTCCGATTTAAAACATCACACTTTTATAATCCCATACCTAGACTACATATCCACCCTCAGTCAAGCTCTAGTTGTGTATGTGATAGAAGTTGTCGTCTCATTTCTGGGGTTTATGCAATTTTTCTCGCTTGTATATTTTGTTGTAATAATCACAGTTGAGCTGCACAATATTGCAGTACAATTGTGTAAAGATTTGCTGAATTTAGTCAACCTAGATGAGGCCAATGAGGTTCGGAGTACCAAAAAAAGACAGATTCATTCCTCACGGATGGAGATACCTACCTTTCAGAAAAAAGTGGCTCAGTTTGTTCGAGATTATCAGAAATTTTTCACGTAGGTTTAAAGAAATATTGGTCAACTCAATATAAATATAATGTTTATTTCAAGGAAGTCATAAAGATAAAGTAACTTTGTATGTACTTATAAAACACATTGTGAACGAGAAGCATATTCTAGTACCTCTTACAAATTTTTATAATTGTCTAGCTATATTTGCGTTCTCCTGGTGAATGTTTCAACAAGAAATCAGTTCAATGGGAATTTGATAAGATTGCTGCAGAAAAAAATTGACTCTGATGTTGCCAACATTTTGATATTGATTTTTTGATATTCATCCTATCTACAGTTCCCCAAGTCTCCGTTCTCCGAGTCTTGATTTGTGCCCTCACTTTCCATGAGTTCAGAGCTCCAAATTTTTCAAAAGTACTGAAAGGCAATTAAGATTTTGGAGAAAGGTTCACAGTTGAATATCCTCACGTGTCCTGTTCCTTACATTTACAATTTGATGATTGAAATTTTTCCTCATCTCTTACGGGAATTTCTCAAAACCAACAAACTAGCTTATATGTGTGAGTAGCTTGAAAGCCAAAATTTTCCAAGTCTACTTCCTGATATATCGGCCTCCATCTTCCCAACAATTCTCATCTCAATTACAATTCTGTGTAATTGTTTCAGGATGTCACAAATCTTACAATCTTACTTGGGAATTCTTGTCAAGATTTTTCTAATCCCTTTCTTTATTGGATCATTTTTTAATGTGTATTCCATTTTAATGGTAAGTAATTGAATTAGATGCGAAATTATTATTGTATTTAGATTTGTGGTGTGAAAACCAAAGAAAAACAAGGTCCTCATGGAACAATTTCTGTTCATATTTGGGAAAAAGAACATTGAATCATGATTGTATGTATATGTCTTTGAGCGTTTGCAAAGAAAACGACTCTTTCGCTGCGCTCAGTAACCCCATGTTCTTGGCCTAGTTTTCCGTATACGTCAGGCCCAGTGAAAAAAAGGCTGAAGGTCAACAGTTTTCCAAGTCCCTAAAGTAGGTCAAGGTCATTGATGACGTCATGAAGCTTCATGTGTGAATGCAGATTTTCTGACTGACCACCAGCCCAAATAATGTATGGCCCGTTGTGAGAAAAAGGTGCGTAGCATCAATGTGACCCAATTTGTGAAAAGGATGTTTTGAATGTCAACAAGTAAGCTGCTGATTGGCTGTCCAAAGCGACAGATACAGAGCATCTTTTTCTTGGAGGACCTCGCATGTATACAGTACAATGTCAAAATCTATTTCTTGTTGATGGCTATTTATTTTACAGGCGGATCTGGAGGTTATGTTGAGAGTGAAACGTTTGTTCATTCTTGTATTGTTTCAATGTGGTTTATTCTTCATTTGTCATATTGGAGATATGTTGGAAACAATGGTAAGGGATAAATTTTTCTTCATCATAGGGCTGCATATCAACTCCTAGCCACGCCCTCATTCAAAAATTCGATCATCTAATTTTTTTTATTCTTCCTCTTAATTTATTTTTTGTTTCTGTTGTACAGCGTGAAGGTATATACCGTCAAGTTTGCAATGTTCCTTGGTACGTTCTTTCTCCAAAACAGAGGATACTGTACTACATGTTACTAACCGAAGTGCAGCAACAAATTAAAATCAAACCTTTTAAAGTATTCGTTTACATGATAAATTTACAGCTGACCCCACTGGTAATGCACGCAATGTATGTGTACGCAAACTTTATTCTTACAATCATGAAATCTGGAAAACTTCATTAATACCTACAGTTGCAATTATAATAATAATAATAATAATAACTTTTATTGAGGATATACATAGATATATATAAAATTAAAAAATTAATTATTAATTATTACTCCATATCCTCGGCCCAAAGAGAGCAAAAGTTTCCCGCAGCCTTTCCCATTCCCTTCTGTCTGTGGCCACCCTTCCAAAGTTTTCTCCACCCAAGAACTTTTTTATATCGTCTTCCCATCTTGCAAGTTGTCGACCCCTACTTCTTTTGTATTGCGAGAGGAACCAGAATGTCGTCTTATATGTCCATCTGTCATCTTTTAATCTAGCCACATGCCCCGCCCATTTCCATTTCTGTCTTCTGACATATTGTATTACATCTGTGTTGTTTATTAGTTTCTGTTTTAGGATTGATATTTTTATACGATCTTTTTTTCTGACTTTTAATATGGAACGTTCTATTGTATTTTGCGTAACTTGGAGTTTATTGGTAATTTTTGAGGTGAGGGTCCATGTTTGACAACCATATGTTAAGGTTGGAACTATGCACATATTAAAAATTTCACTTTTATGTTCATTTTTAAACGGGCCTTTGAAGATCTCTTTTAGTGACCAGTACTTATTCCAGGTTTTCGTTATGCGTGTATTTATTTCTTTTTCTGTACGGTTGTTGTAGGCTATTTGCTGTCCCAAGTAGGTTGCTTGTTCCTTCTTTGCCAAAATTTCTTTGTCTCTTATATTTCCCTCTTCATTATCGTCTTCTTCTTTCTGATCCTCCCTCCCAAGAATAAGTGATTTTTTAAAGTTAATTGTCAGTTCTGATTCTTCCCCCTTCTCCGCCAGCTCGTTTATCATTTCGTTCAATTCTAATTCCGAGTCGGAAAGCAGAACTACATCATCAGCAAACCTCAAGTTGGACAACCACTCTCCATTGATACTTATCCCCTTTTTTTCCCAGTCGAGCTTCCTAAAAATTTCCTCAAGTGCGCAGTTGAATAAGATTGAAGATAGTGGGTCCCCTTGTTTTACTCCCTTTTTGATGTCGAAGTACTCACCCTCTACATCTGTTATTATTCTCGATTTGTTATTCCTATACATTTCTTTTATTATTTGTATGTAATTTTCTGTTATTCCTTGATTCTTAAGTGAGGTTAGTAGAAAATTGTGGTTTATAGAGTCAAAAGCCTTGTTGTAGTCTATTAGCGCTATATTTAAGTTTATTTTGTATTCCGTACATTTTTCTATTATCTGGTTCATTACATGTAGATGGTCTATAGTGGAGAACATTTTTCTGAAGCCGGCTTGTTCTCTCGGTTGTTGATTGTTTAATGTTGGTTGGATTCTGCTTCCTATGAGTTTTGAAAATATTTTTGAGATTGTTGTGTTTAGAGAGATGGGTCGGTAGTTTTCTATTTTATGGCGATCTCCTTTCTTAAACAGCACTATAATATCAGTAAGTTTCCATTCTTTTGATATTGTCCTTGTTTCCAAAATTTTGTTGAAAATTTTTGTTAGTTGAACCAGTAATATTTCCCCACCCCATTTGATGTATTCGTTTTTTATTTTGTCGTGACCCGGGCATTTGTTTGATTTTAGTTGTTTTATCGCTAGTTCGACTTCGCTTTTTAGGAAAGGTGGTTCTTTAGTAGTGATTTGAGGTTTTCCTTCAGGTAATGTTTCGTTACTCGGTTTATTTGTATTGTACAGGACTCTGTAATAATTAGTAATATGTTTATTTATCTCGTGGCGATCATATATTTTAGTTCCCAGTGAGTTTGTGAAGTGTGTTATTAGTTGCGTTCCTAGTCTTAGTTTTTTCTTCATTGCTTTTATATTTTTGTTGCCTTCTATTGTTTCTTTTATAATTTTGTTTCTTGTATCTATTTCCCTCTGCCTAATCTTTTTTCTTATTAGCCTCGATATTTCGTTTAGTTCTATTTTATCTTTGGTTGACTTGTTTTTAATATTCATGAGAGCGGCTCTTTTTTTGTGTAAGTTTTTTATGCTTATATCTACTTCTTTCTCCTGTTTGTTTTCTGCTTCTAAGCACGAGTTTGAGCTTGCTATTGCGCATTTGATTGCTTTTACACACTGACTATATACTGTATCTAAATCTTCCACCAACTTAACCTTATTCAGTTCTTTCTCAAGCTCGATCTTGTACTTTTGTGGGTCAGTGTTTACTGGTTTTGTTTTTGTCCATGCTCTTTTGGGGTTGTTTTTCTCCAAAGTAATTGTTATCAATCTGTGGTCAGTATAGTAGTTAAATTTGTTTTTACCAATGACTTCGAAGTTTGTTACTTTTAGTTTTTTTGTTGTGATTATGTAGTCTATGAGCGTTTTGTACTTTTGGTTTGGTGCCTGCCAGGTCCAACGTTTGCCCATTCTTTTCTTGAAGAACCCATTTATAATTTTGACGTTGAACTCCTGACAGAATCTTATAAGTCGCCACCCTCTCTCATTTCTTTTACCATATCCATATTTTCCAGTGGTACCTTCTTCCCCTTTTTCTCTCATCCCAATTTGACTATTTAGGTCCCCCATTATTATAGTGTGATTTCCCTTGACTTTCAATTCTTCGATTGTTACCCTTAGATTTTCGTAGAATTTCTCTACTTCACTTTCTTCTGCTACGGATGTGGGAGAGTAAACTTGTATGCATGTTATTGTAGATTTATTCATCTCTATTTTTAGGACTGCTATTCGGTCGGTTATGCCTCTTACTTCGGATATTTTATTAATGTATTCGTTTTTCACAAGGAAACCAATTCCACTTTGACCTACATTATTTCCTTTGTAGTGCAGTAAATTTCCCTTCTGTGTTACTATAATTTTTTCGCCCTGCCTACGTATTTCAGCTAGACCTAAAATGCTTATATCAGATTTCATAAAGGCTTCTTCTAATTCAATTAGGTTTTCGGGGTTTTTGAGCGTTCTGACGTTTAAGGTACCTATTTTAATTTCATTGCGTTTTATTTTATTTTTTGTTTCCTTCCTGTTCAATTTTTGTATTGTGTTTTTGTTAGATTTCTCTTCTAGGCGAAGGAGGGAGGGGTTTGCTATCTTATCAATAGTATTTTTAGATTTTAGATAATGATTTTCTGACTTACTTTTGACTGTGCATTTTTTGAGGGATGCTGCGGGAATTATGGTGTACTCACCCTCGTTTACCAGACTTTCTGGGTGAGGTGAGCTCTCTTTGGGACGAGTTGCTTCCTAGTTGGTTCTCTTCTTTGTGTCTCCTTTTCTGCTCGGTTTATCGTGGTGAAGTTTGGATCGAAGCTGTCGAGTATTTTCCGGTACTGCCTTCTTGTGATTATCTTGGTTCCTCGGCGCTGTCGGTATCAGGAAGTGTTCGAGTGACTGTTGTTTCTTCTGGTTCGATTTTGGAAAAGTCTTTGCTTTCGTCCCTCCATCTGACTCATGTCCATCATTGTTCTCTTCGTCTGATTCCGATTCGCTGATGTCGCTTGCTTCATCCAGCTGAGATATGTTCCTCACTTCTTCGACCTTCGAATTTTCGGTTCTTCTGATGAGAATACGCCCATTTTTCACCCAAGCGTACCGTATATTTTCACGCTGTTTGGCCTCTTTCAGCAAGTTTTCATAGTGTCTTGTAAGGTGCTCGTTTACATAGATTTGCTCTTTGTTCGGATCGTCGTTCTTCCTATTTTTCTTCGACCAATTGATTAGTTCTTCTTTCTTTTCTAAGTTGTTAAGGCACACAATGATCGGAGGATGGTCTTTCTTCGATGGTAGTCGGTGTACTGCATTTATTTCGTAGTCGTAAAGCTGTATGTTTATTTTCGACGCAAACTCTTTCAGTACCTCCTTGATGCTCTCTTCCTTTTTATACGGGATTCCGTTTATTATGAGGTTCCGCTTCCGACTATACTGCTCTAGTTTGTTCACTCTTGAGTGCAGTTCCATGCAGTATTCTTTCAACTCTTCAACGTTCACTTTTATTTCGTTCTTCTCTTTCTCGATTATTTGGACTTTTTCTGTTAGTTCTAACATTGAATTCATCTTCATTTCCATGAGGTTTACCTTGTCGAACATCAGGTCGAACTTTTTCAGAAAGTCTTGGTCCATCTCGATATCAAAGATAGACCGGCACGTGATGCTGAACCGGCACGCAAAAACTTGTCTTTTTTAGTAAAACGCACGAGTAATAGACGAACGAACGCACTAAATACGTGTTATCGCTATCGCAACTCTATAGAACTCACAGTTGCAATTATTACTTGTTAAAAGCACTATAAATGTGATAATAACTCTTCAAGAGGTCATTATGAAATTTGATTTCTAAACACGTTTTAGTCCAGCCCCCCGTTTAAAAGTTTGTGTTATGTAATTCCAAGCATTAAAGTCAATTTTTACCATATTTGTCAAGTTAATTACTGACACGAATCACCGCAACGTTAATGACCGTGTCAAATCAACGTCTGAAGTCATCAATAAAATTTGTGGAAAACCCCAGCTAACCTGTTTTAGAGGAAGAATTTTCGATATTCTTGAGCCCCTCCTGTCATAAATACCTTGACATTCGAAATCCCTGCTAGTCCAACTCCTTCATTGGGGTGGGTCAGTTCTTGCAGGTGGTCAACAATAAGACCCTGAAATTTTGGAAAATACTACCCTCCTCTTCCACGGTATTTGTTGAAATTTCAGGACTTCCTTTTCAATTCTTGAATTTGTTCGTCGGCATAAAATCTCGGGGCTTGGGAAAGTTTTTGAAAGTCATCTCTCTTTCAATTATTGAATTTGTCCGCCACCATATACGTGATGGAAGGAAAGTAAACCTAACGACCTTGACCAAGAGGGATTTGACCTTCATCGTGGACTTGGGGAAAATTTCTAAAATGAAATGTGAGGAGGCTTCTTGTGAGAGGAAGTCCGCATATCAGCTCAGAATGATCAGCAACTATCAAGCAGAGAGGTCTGCTGGAACAGTCGAGCACCCAGTCACTCGTGGTGTGCTGTAGGGGGCCGCTCCAGAGGTGCGTCGCGTTGAACCGGATTTTCAATGTGAAGCTGTCTCTGGACATTAGGCTTATCTGCTATGTAGATGACACACTGGTGGTGTGCACTACCAAAACATCTGTAGCGATGGAGAGTAAGGTCAACCGGCACCTCCAGGCCGTTACGCTTTGGATTGAATTGGCCAGGTTAGAACTTGTAAAAGATAAGATGGAGGTCATATTATTCACAACTTATCAAAAGTTCAGTCCACCCACTTCTCGCCTGGAAGGTCAAGACATAAAGACCAAGAAGGTAACAAAGTACCTGGGCATCTGGTTCGACTCAGAGCTGAGTTTCAGGGGGAGGAAACCAATCCTAAGCCGCGTGGTGAGAAACTTGGGAGGACCGAGAGGAGCAAGAAGAAGGATCATGGTGAGCACTGCCTTGTCGATTCTCCTATATGGTGTCCCAGTATGGGCCGACTCCATGAGGATACCCTATAGAACAGTGGCGTGGATAACATTTTGCAATGCGGGGAGGAGGGGGGATAATTTTTGAGCCAATTGAGACTTGCAACTAAAAAAAATGTACAGGCTCTTGCTCGGGGATCAAGATTTGTGAGAGACCCGCGGCTGCTGATGGAAAGCTGAGTGTATAGAAGAGGCCAGAATTTTTCTAAGTCCCTATACTAGTCCATAAAAGAGCTCGAAATTTTTCTAGCCAATGGAGAGGTATAGAAAAGCCCTATACTGATGTATAGAAGAGATCGAAATTTTATCAAGTCCCTATACTAGAGCTAATAGAGAGTATAGAAGAGCTTAAAATTTCTTCAAGTCCCTATACTAGCCCATAGAAGTTCACAAATTTTTCCAAGTCCCAGCGTTATGCCCCCCAGCGTTACACGTTCTCGGCCAGAATTCTTCCGAGGGCCCCCAGTAACCAAACGAATGGTGGGTCTCCCGCCAAAAAAGTTGGAGGCCATTGAAAGTTTGCATTGGGAGCAGGGAGCGATCCCATTGGCGCGAAAATGCCCCCTCAGAAAAAGAGTTGGCTGGACTAATTCTAGTATACTGCATGCTAGACCTGATATAATGAAGGCTGGAAATTGAAATTTTCCCAAATCCCCAAGGTAGGTCAAAGTGAACGTCATTGATGACGTCATAAAGCGTCACTTGTCACGTCACGTCACGCAGTTCACAGAAACTCCCGGATGCAGACGTTTTCTGAGGACGTAAACTCCCCGACAAAATAGATATCCCTGAAGTAGGTCAAGGTCAAGGTTATTGATGACGTCATAAGGCGTCACACGTCACGTCACGCAGTTCACAGAAACTCCCAGATGCAGACATTTTCTGAGGATGTACCTCCCCCCCCCAGAAAATAGATGTCCCTGAATTAGGTCAAGGTCAAGGTCATTGATGACGTCATAAAGCGTCACACGTCACGTCACGCAGTTCACAGAAACTCCCAGATGCAGACGTTTTCTGGTTTTCTGAGGATGTAACCCCCCCCCCTCCAAAGAAAATAGATGTCCCTGAATTAGGTCAAGGTCAAGGTCATTGATGACGTCATGAAGCGTCACACGTCAAGTCACGTCATGTGACGTCACGCAGTTCACAGAAACTCCCGGATGCAGACGTTTCCTGAGGACGTAAACTCCCCGACAAAATAGATGTCCCTGAAGTAGGTCAAGGTCAAGGTCATTGGTGACGTTACAAAGCGTCACACCTCAAGTCACGTCATGAGACGTCACGCAGTTCACGGAAACTCCATACACGGAAAGGTCCTAACCTAGTTGAAGTAGAGTACACTGTATGTCAAGCATTAGCTCATTATAATGCATCTCCTTCCAGTAACTGGATATGCATTGCTTCAAACACTGCCCCTTTGATGAGTTAAAAGTGCAACGCTTTAAACACAATGAGACTCTCTGAAATACCCCATAAAACAGGTTCCCTTTCTCCCCTCTTTCAACTCCGTGAAAGAACCTGTGGACTATGACGTCATCAATGACCTTGACCTACTTTAGGGACTTGGAAAAATATCAACTTCTAGCCTTCATTATATCATAGTATAAACACAGCGTTGGCACTACTATTCACAAATTTTATTAAAACAATCACGACGTTTCGACGGCGTAGCCGTCTTCCTCAGGTGAACAAGTGATCGAAACTGATAACGAAACAATTACAAAGAAAATAAACTAGTCAAAGTAAAACCAATGTAAACAAAAAGAGGTAGGGAAGAAGATGAGTCAGCTATGAGATGACGCTCTTGTACGCACTGGAAAGGCCATCGGTATCGCTTTTAAAGTTGATTACGCTGCTTCTGTTTTTTAAGCCTGACCATTAACTTTCTTGACCTTAGTATAATTAAGTGTGAACAATTTATCTTTAAGCATTACCAAAAACCCATGGCCACTAATAGGATTATACATTATAAGTCTAACCAACCTCTTAATGTTAAATTTAATACTGCTATAAATTTAAGAAAAAATTTTCTCGATCATTCTGACCACATTTTTCACGACGTTATGACTAAAAAACTTATCGATATCCTTCAGATGAATGGATATCCTTTTTCTTTTATTAAAAGTATCCTCAATTATGATTTAAGCACCCCCCCCCCTTGTAACGAAATTTCTAATTCAGATACTAAATATTTTTCTATCCCATATGTAGGCAAAAGCAGTGTGATTATAAGGAAACATCTTCTTACTCTCAACCAAAATTTTAAAGTCACTTTCGGCAGTCACAACACCTGTAGAGAAAAATTTTTTACGTTTATTAAAGATAAAGTCCCTAAGGAAGAAAAATCAGGTGTTGTGTATAGTATCCCCTGTTCGAATTGCCCCATCTCTTATATTGGGGAGACGTGCCAAAAACTTGAGGCACGCCTCACCCAACATGAGAATAACGTTAATAACCGCTCTAATCACACTGCTTTAGCCAACCATGCCCTTGAGGAGGGCCATGTTTTTGACTTTAAGAACACTAAAATTGTAAGTAGGGAGGAGAATACCAAGAAAAGAAAAATTTCCGAGGTTATCAACATCTTAAAAAACAGAAGCAGCGTAATCAACTTTAAAAGCGATACGGATGGCCTTTCCAGTGCGTACAAGAGCGTCATCTCATAGCTGACTCATCTTCTTCCCTACCTCTTTTTGTTTACATTGGTTTTACTTTGACTAGTTTATTTTCTTTGTAATTGTTTCGTTATCAGTTTCGATCACTTGTTCACCTGAGGAGGACGGCTACGCCGTCGAAACGTCGTGATTGTTTTAATAAAATTTGTGAATAATAGTGCCAACGCTGTGTTTATACTGTATTTCCTTATTCACGTTTAAATTTGAACTCTTTATTCATTATATCAGTTCTAGTACACAGCATACTGAGAAGAGCCCAGTCAACTCATTTTTTGAGGGGGCATTTTCGTGCCAACGTGATCACAAGCGGAGGAGGTCGCGGGCTTCCCGTTGCCATTGCAAACCTGCAATGGCCTCTAAATTTTTTAAATTGATGCCAATATTGATGACGTCATAGTAACAAAACTGAAGATTTCTTCAGAACTAGTCCTAATCAAAAATACTGTGACGGTTTTTTGTGACGGTTTATTTTCACAGTTTTTCGAGTAGTCGCATATTATAAAATGCAAAAATCATCCCATGATCCCTCTTCTCCCTATCATAGGAAATTTTGTGAGATATGATTGAACTGGATCACGTCTTCATCACCGCAATGTTGACCTCAATGCTTGTCTGAAATTGCGTCGCTGGGTATGGATCTATTTTGCTCAAGTTATTACCGATATCGTTTGAAGTTAAACCAAACATTTTGGTATAGTTTAGAGAATATTTTCTGAGTTCTTCCATCAATTTTTAATAGGAATAGGAATCCGATAGGTACGTGTATAAGTAGAGAATGGCACTCAGTATTGTAATTTAATATTTTTATAAGGTTGGCAAATTACAGAGGAGGAGAATATTTTTCCCCTAAATATGTAGGTCAATTTAAGGTGATATTTATCTTTCCTTTTTCCTTTTTTTTTTTGTTTCTGCCAGGCTCTCTCTGAAGTAGAAAAATACACGTACAAATAAATTTAATTTTCAGTCCCTTTGTAGCTACTTACAGGTGGTAATGAAAGCTTTGAATCACCTTTTTTTTCTACTTTCCTGTGTTGTTGTTTTTCTTCGTTTGGATACCCAAAACATTTTAAAACAAAATGAATAATAGAGATAACTGGTTAGTTGGAAGACTCATCAAGAATAGTATTCTAAATAAATAATTTTTGGGTTGGTAGATAGAGAATGTAACTTGAAAACAGTTTTACCATTCAGTTAAAGAGGCCAATCTTACTTGACCAATATGCCCATGGTCATATAGTTGTGATGACGCGTCGTACGATTTTTCCAAGTTTCTTCCTTGAGATATTTTCTCACATCTCACCCGCATATAATTATATAACAGCGACTTGCAGCCTGGGTATGTTGATTAAATAAAAATGTATCACAATGTATATCAACTAAACAAAATATTATAATACTCAAAATAATGTGCTAAACCGTAAAAATAAAAATTGTCTATTTTAAAGACATCGTATTTATTAAAAAATTAGCGTACAAATAACCCGCTTTTAGTAGGATAGGAAAAAATTCTTTGTCCACGCGAAACACCCCAAAAATTTTATTGCATGTAATTGGGCGTTGAACTTGGCATAAAAGGGTGTAAAAATCCTTTTGCTGTCGAGCCGGTAGATAGTACCACGGTATATTGTAAATTTGACTATGAATAGCTTCACCCTGAAACCAAAATCGTTTATGAATAACAAATTGCATACATCTAAATTATACTTTTTTCAAAGAACGTGATGTTTGTACCATAATTCTGAACGTTTCTCCAACTTGAAGAGTAGTATACAGACCATAATACATTAGTATGATTATCGAAGTACTTTTTATTTTTAGCGCCAACTCAAAATTGTTCTGAAAGAAGAAATTTTATCTACAATACAGGATTCGAGAAGATTCTACACAATTTGAGTCCAATACAGAGAGAAGTTTCTTCCAACTCCTGCTCTCGAGATTATTGTTTCCATATTTTTTGTTCTACATCAAATCAATCGCTGGTTTTGTATAAAGGTGACTTTGTCTCCCAAAGTTACCCCATTAAAATTTCTCTATCCTTCTCCTTGCACACCTCTCTATGTAATGCTAATTTCACTTCTTCACAGGTCGTCAGTGGGACGATAATATATTTTCATTCAAAAGTACATTCTGGATAGGCAACTAAAGGCGACACACCTGAAGAATTATGTAAACATTGTGAAGCAAAGAAAAAATACTTGGAATAACGCAGAATGCAAGTATGGATTCCAAATACAAACGCATTATCATTGTCATCCTGAAATATAAAAATGTTGTATTACAATCTTTTAATCCACTCCGCTCGTCAACAGATTCTTGTGGATCTGAGATTTTCAAAACTCACTTCAGGAAACCTTGGTATTGTTGCGTGATTGTTATCAAATTTTGATCAAATTGTTGAAGCTGTCCCCACATTGTAAAAGGCTGATGAGCAATATTGAATGAAGTCCTTATTTTGCCGCAAAAGTCGACGGCAATGTTGTTGAGCTCGATCGTGGTTATTGTTATAAACGAATTCAGGCAGATCACTAAAGTCACACACACAAAACCTACCAGGATTTCTACAGGATATGCGAGAAAAGCCGCTTGTGTTGAGGACAGTTTATTTATGAACGGAATTCCAAATAGATGATGGTCTATGTCACGGAAAGAATCTTTTTTATCACAAAAAATCCAAACGTCCGATAGTACGATAAGAACCATGATTGAGAGAAGGAAATAAGCAGTGAGTAACCAGTTTGTAGCTTCTTTAAGAGAATCACGTCTTGATAACGGAACATCACTCTTCCAAGAGCCTTGAAAAATATGTCTATCAAAGTAGCCAAATAGTTGCTCAAGATTAAGATGATGTTTGTATGTGGTTCCTGGTATGATGATTAGCAAATAAACTAGCGTCGCGCAGATCCAAGTAGCGGATCCTATGGAGGAAAGATCGATATTTTCAGCTGTCAAGAAGTATCCTAGTACGCCGACAAAATTTGTGAGCAGCACTATCGCCAGCGAACAGGAGAACCATGCAGCTTTAATCTTGATTGATAGACTTTTCTCCGTGTAAATACCACCAATGAAATAATACAAAAACCGCAATGTTTTCAAGCTTATGTTGGAAGGTCTTTTTAGAGGCATGATTTAATTTACTGTTGTTATCAAAAGAAAAATCCAAAAGCCGAATTCATTCACTTAGGAACAATGGCATATAACATAGCCCGAACTGTGACGAATTTTAGGCAAAAAAGTATTTCTTGAAAGTACTACCTAACCTTCAATGCGAAATATGAGAATGTAATGTCACTAAATGAAAAGAATGTATAAATTTTTTTGGTTTCCATTTTACTTATTTGAAAGTAAACAGGACAGAAACATCAGCCATGCTACTAAAGCATGAAAGTAGGTTTATATAATATCATAAACATCAGCCGTACAAGTTAACAGGCTTTTGAATTTTTAATACCACCATTTGTCATTCCCTGACATTACTAACAAAGTAATTGAGTTTTTGATGAATAATCATTTCCTCAATAAAATTTTAAATATTTCAATAGCACTCTTTTCATACCGTCTTCATAGGTGCTGAGAATTCGAGACATCGCTTATGAGAATTATTCTTCTTATGCTTCTCCATTCCCAATTAAAGTAACTTGAAAGACAATTGATGAAGTTTGCTTAGGAAGAAAAATACTTCCTGTGGGTGAAAAACAAAAATACAACTCATATTAACGTACTTACCCCATCAGACTTTTGGGCAGCTCCGTAGTCCCGTTTCTGTGAGATTAACAGGATTGAGAATAAGAAATTTTTGCACATCATGGATACCTGTCTTTGAAATATCCTGAGTCAAGGGTGGTAGTGGTCAAGGACATAAAATGGTAAGTGGAAAACTCGGGCGAAAAAGTTTTGTTAGGATCCTATCCCGAGGTCTTTTGCTTTCCGGACGATTACTGTAACCGCTGATCTACAAGGGCGATCAAATCTTCGGCAAATTTTTCTAAATACTAACAACTACTTCACTACTCGCAAAGACGACAACACTTATTGAGTGCATATTTAGAGGGAGCAAGCACAGCTTGCATCAGACCTAAACTGGCACAAGCTGACCAAGGAAATCAACAAAACCGACACCCCTCAGGTTTGTTTGCGTCACAATTGACTTCCTAATCTTGGGTTAAGAAGACAGCAACTTCTAATTGTTGCATGATTCAGGGTTGTCAAGCACTGATTCTTACTAGCGTTCTTGGCAGGAGGCTGTCACATAAGAGCACAGCCATCTATATCACCGCACTGCAAATCCCAAGTTGGAGATAGTTTTATAATCCAGAAGCATACAGTACACAGCTGTACTAAGCCTAGCATACAATTTACTAAGGGTCTCATATAGCTCACCAAGCCCCGTGCACTCGGAGTCGGCTCAGCATATTAAATATAACTTACTACAATTTAACTGGGACTACTTTTAGAACTGGAAAAACTGTCACAATTTTTCCTTTCCACGCTTAATGACATCAGTGACCTTGACCTTCTTAGAGACTCATGAAAATAATTTGATCTTCATAATCCTAAACCTAAGGCTGTATTAAGACCTAGCATGTAATATACTTCATATACTGCATGCTAGGCCAACCAGCTTATTACACCTCATACATTAGGCCTTCTCAAAATAATTTCAATTTTAACAAAATTAGAGGCCATTGTAAGTTTGCAATCGCAGCGGGGAACCCGCATCTTCCTGCGCTTGCGGTCACGTTGGCGCAAACATGCCCCCTCAGAAAATGAGTTGACTGGGCTAGGCCTGATATAATGAAGGTTGGACATTGAAATTTTTCCAAGTCCCTAAAGTAGGTCAAGGTCGAGGTCAAGGTCATTGATGACGTCATAAAGCATCCCGGCTGGAAGTTGAAATTTTTATAAGTCCTTAAAGTAGGTCAAGGTGATGATGTTATAAAGCGCCACACGTCATGTCACGTCAAGTCATGCAGCTCACAGAAACTCCTGTATGTGGATGGGGATGTTTTCTGAGGATGTAATCCCCCTAACAAAATGGATAGCGGGTTCCTCGCTAAAAATCGGATTATGAATAAATTCAAATTCACTGAATCTTGATTTAGTTAATGTGACCCAATGAATTCATTTAATAATTTTAGTTTAATTATTACAATTAATATTTATTTTTATGTCAGTTTTGATATTTCAATTTATTATAAAAATGAATTTAAAAACAATTCAGTGTAATTGTAATCCAACTATCAACTTACTAGTACCTAGTATTTCTATAATGTGAGTTCTATAGAATTATGTTATTGAATAAAAAATTGGAAAATAATATAAATTTGATCAATTAAAACTTGAAAATCTGTATTCAAAATATCAGACTAAGATGAATATTAATTCAGAAATCAAATTGAAAAGTATATATGAAAGTATTATTAATAAAATTATCAAGAAATTTAAATGCAATATGAAATATTGTATGACTTATCATGATAACAATATCATTTTATTCAAATTTTCATCAATACTCTCAAGTTAATCAATTAGCTTTCTTATTCATATAATAGAATATTCAATTTAGAAAACTGCCTTCTTAAACTAATAGTTAGATAATGTAACAATGAATACATTAGAATTATCCAAATCCATACTTATTTAATATATAAACTGAAATTGATTACAAGTATTTCATCTTAAATAAAATAAGTATTACTTATTAGAAGAATATCAATTCAAGTAAAATTCAATATTAGCAAATGAATACGGCTTTGGTAAAATAATACATCTGAATTATAATTAGCGGGGAACCCACTATCCATTTTGTTATGGGATTACATTCTCAGAAAACACCTGCATCTGCATCCATGTCTGTGTCCGCCTCCACATCTGAGAGTTTCTGTGAACTGTGTTAGGTGATTTGACGTGACGTGTGGCGCTTTATGAGTCATCAATGACCTCGACCTAATTTAGGGCCGGAAAAATTCCAACTCCCAGCCGGGATGCTTTATGGCGTCATCAGTGACCTTAACCTTGACCTTGACCTTCTCTAGGGGCTTGGAAAAATTTCAGAACCCGCTATCCATTTTGTTAGAGGGATTACATCCTCAGAAAACGTCCGCGTCGCGTCTGCGTCTGCTTTTGTGTCTGTGTCCATATCCGCGTCTGGGAGTTTCTGTGAACTGCGTGATGAGACGTTATGTGGCATGTGGCGCTTCATGACGTCATCAATTACCTTGACCTACTTTGGGGATGGAAAAATTTCAACCCCCAGCCGGGATGCTTTATGGCGTCAACAATGACCTTGACCTTGACCTACTTTAGGAGCTTGGAAAAATTTTAATCTTCAGCCTTCCTTTATATCAGGCCTAGCATGCAGTATACTGAGAAGAGCGCAGCCGACTTATTTTCTGAGGAGGCATTTTTGCGCCAATGTGATCACAAGCGCGGGAGGTTGCAGGTCTCCTGCTTCCATTGCAAACCTGCAATGGTCTCTAATTTTTATTTTGACAAACTGTGTGACTACTCGAATAAATCATTAGCTTTATAGTTTGATTTTGAACATTATGTACAAAAGAAATTTGATGAAATATTTTATTAGGTATTTATAATAACAAGGTATCATCTTAATATCAAGTTAAGTTATTATAAGTTTAAGTCAAGTGAGTTATGTTGAATGACATCAATAATTTTATTTTAATCTTCATTTGTATATTCATTTACTGCCAAGATTGACTAATAAAAAGAATACAGCAACAAGAGAATCAGTAATAGTCATTCTTACTCATATAATTGAGTAATCAAAAGAAACTATTATTAATAAAATGAATAAAATGAATCTGGAGTAGCATATTTTTATCCATAAAATTTTTATAATTATATAATTTTTTTCTTAAATAAATGAGAATCAAAAAAAAATGATTGATCATCATTTTGTATGTTAGGAGCAAATTATTCAACCACAATTTAAATTATCGTGAAGATATGAATTAAAAAATATATCAACAGAATGAGAAAAATAAATTTATTGAAAGAAAAAATCCAATAGTGATTTTAATTAATTTCGTTGTTATAATTAATGATCCAATATTTCATACCCAGTTTTAATTTATGGATGACCTTTTACTAAAAATTTAATATTGTTATACAATCATGTTTTCTTTAATATGATTTTTAAATTGAAATTCATACTCAACCTAAAGATTAAAATTGATATCAATCATAATTGTTTCATAAAAAATATTTCTGAATAAAATGTTGACATGAAAATTATGAAAGAATAATTCCTCTATTTAGAATTCCTTTAGGTCTTTCATCCCCCCCTTCCCGTACTGCCAATGACGTCATATTAAGCACCAACTTCTCCCTTTGGTCTTATTTTACTACCTATTATTAGTAGGGCAAGTAGTGAAAGGGCAGCGAGGCTATATTTAGGTGATCAGTGATGTAGGATTTATTGAGCTAGAGAATGGTAAAAAGGGAGGAGGATTTTACAATTGTATCCGTTGGAAACGTCGCATCGGTGTTTTGATGGCAAGGCCTCTAAATTTTTATTTTACAGTATACAATCAAGTTGGTTTTAATTATTTTTACAGTAAATGTTTTGATAATTTCTGCGCTGTAGAGCTTTTAGCTTCAATTTCTTTATTACGTGAAAGCCATGAATAACGGGAGTAGTGTTCATAGCTTTTAAACTTGTTGATGGGGGTAGAGTTGAGCACAGGTTTGCAGATGTCTTTTCAAAGATTGAAAAATTTCATTTAGAAGGGATAGGTGGCCTAGCTACAAAAAGTTCACCAATCCAGGATGAAATTTGTTTTGTGACTTTTGGTTTTTTTTTGATGGATGCTGACATGTTAGAATCCGTTTAACGGGATAAGAAATGTTGTCAAATACGTCGTTTATAGCAATAATGATACAGCGTGCCGTTGAAGGGCTATCCCGTAGGACATCATTAGTTTGAAAAAGGATGGAGGAGACTTGATTAGCCACTTTAAACGATCTATTTTGCGTAACTTATGCTGAAAGTTGAACGAGAATCTCACGGAGAGCATGGGGATGTTTTGTCACCACACTTTTTGGTTTACAATTTTCATTCTCTTTGTTCCGACGCGCAGAAAGATGTTTTTGTACATCGAAAATGCGGAAACGTTGAAAAAAATTAAAATACTCTCTCATGATAAATTGGTAGTCATTTTAGCCGAATCGTTCTAATATTCGATCATTAATAGCGCGTAGAACAAAATATTCTTTCTTTTGTGTCGTAAAAGACTTACGACTATCATAAGACACATTCCCTCTTTAGAACTGAGCGTATCTAAAATATTTCCATTCGTTCTGTAGTCGTGACAAACATAAGGCACTAGAAATGATGATTCTGGACAAAAGGACGCGGAAAGCACTCTTCAGCAAACATTATTCGTTTATATATAAGAAAAAAAAAGATCATTTACAGTTCACGCGCAAACCGTTAAAAGAACCCTCAAATAATAAACACAAGAAAAAAGGCAATGATCTAACGTATTCCAAATTTGCAAAATAAACGCTAGATATTTACGATTACAGAAATGGCGTATCATAATAATAAACAAACTCGATTTCCTGCATAAAAAGTAGATTTACATACATACGTATCGATTGACGATATAAATTCGACGTGGCCCGTTGGTACCCTTCGCCCTCGCCGTTAGCTCAGCCGGGCCGAGCAATAACGATCATCACATCGCACACCCCAAAGGTCGTAAGTGCGAGAAGCTGGAGAAGGAAGCCGATAATAAACGCCCATTATCCATTTATCATATCGGACACGAGAGCGTAAAAATTACATTATTATATTCGCTAAAAATTGTGCCGTAATAACTAAAAAGTTTTTATTCTTTCCACTTATTATTGTCGGACTATTTTTCATATTTTATGTCGCGTACGTGCGTTCGAGCCCGAAATCCACATCCTACATCTTGATGGCGTGGCCGGTGTGGTGTAAAGAGCATAGTTTTATATTTTGGAAACGGCTGCGAAATTCGTCAAAACATGTCAAACTCTTCGCGGTACCACATTCTTTTTCAACCTTTGTTTTGCTCTTTTTTTTTTCAGTTTCTTATTCTTTTTATACGCATTTCCAACTGCCCCGTTATAAAACACCTATAAAAATGGGCAGGGTAACTGCAAATAGCGAGTTATTTAGCATATTATTATGATAAAAGAAGGCCGCGTGAGTCGTAAATAATTCTAAACCTCTCACTTATAGTTTTATAGTAGTTATTTCCTCTGTCCGACTATGGCAACTATATTATACTGGCTCGCTTTATGGTCGTTACAATCGTTAACCTAACCAGCCAAGCTTTATCGCAGCATATAAATTATCCGCTTTATGGCCGGCCCAACGCTACTACGAACTAATTCAATTGCGATATTTATATCGTCTATATAGTTATTTTCGAATGGGCCCATAATTCAAAATAAGCCTCCGCTCTTCTCTACCTCTCGATAGTATGGGGCGGTGGGAGAGCAAAAAAATATAATAAGAACGACCCATCGTCGCTTAGCAGTGCAAAAAAGAAAATATCGCATGCTCGTGTAAAAATTCCATAATATTGTTATAGCTTCTATAATACGTGGTTAAACGTCCAATATTTTAATAAGTCGTAAAACGAAAGTTGACTCGAAGGTAAAAGTGGACGAAAAATGCATAATTATTATTATACCGAAACAGATAAGAGAGCTTTGAATTTATCTCATTCTAATACGCGCTTCGAAGTTTTTCCGGCGAAGTGCTCCGGGTCACGAATTCAAAATTCCCGAATTAATTTTCGCCGTTCGATTAATTCGACGAGAAAAGTACATTATTTTAGATTTATATGTGTATGTTACAGAAAACGTACCTACCTATACATATCAGTGTACGACTGTACGAGCGTGTGTTTCTCGGGTTCGTGCGGCGAAAGTTCAACATTTCTTTGCACGCGCTGGTATATTTCTTGTTCTATATGGTTTGTATACCTTATGATATACAATATAATGAAGTTATTTATTTCGTGATTTATTCCGACGATGTTGGTATTCCAGATAGAGAAGTCGAACTTCTCACGTATAACTTTCATGGTAGGGGGTAGGTCTAATGGTTCTGGTTGAGTGTTTTGTGTAGGTACGCGTTATTTTTTATGGTCTCGAATTGACGTCTTGTTCTTTACGGCCAAGAAGAACCGAAACAAAGTGACTTTGCGGAGGAGAGTTTGTTTGACATACTTTTTAGACTGTTCCTCGAGACCGATATTGGATGACCTTTACAGTGAGAAGGAATTCATTTTGATGCTAGTTAGAAGCGGTGAATTGAAGTCGACAGCAAGAGGCCACGCGCCCCTTCGCGCCCCTTGCTTGAGAATCGAGAAGCAAGACTTGCTCAGAATGAGCTGGGTAAAATGACGACCTATCGGGCGATGCCACGGTGAACAGAACTATCATCTGATGCACTTGTTGAACAGCTATGACTGTCGAAGGGAGGCATACTCAAAAGAGAAAAACGAGGAGTAAATTTGCATTTGTACTCTCTACTTCTGAACAATGTCTCTTATTTTTGAGGAGTCCGTACATCTCCTAAATTGCTATAGTCACTGTTTCACTCTCTTGAGTATGCCTCCTTTGTGTCTGGCTATAACTTGACAAATCGTATTAACTTTATTGATCATCATAACTGCTTCAACAAGTACTCTCACGAGAAGTTAGGGAAAGTTTAGCCGGCAATATATCCGTACTGCTATCAAGGACGGGATGATGGACCACAAAGCACCTTATTTGAGTGAAAGGGCAAGAAGGAGTCGATGAAGCGCTTGCTCCAAGTGAGCTGGTAACTGCCACGCAAGGTTTTGAAGACGCGTAGATCCAGGTGTCTGTATTTGCAGCCATACTCATGATGGAACAGGCAAATGCAGAGCCACGCTATGGCCTGCTCGACACCTATGTACTACAATCCACATACAGACATGCAGAACGAAGAGGAAAATTGATTGAACCTGAAGAAAGAAGAAGAATAAGAGGCTCTAACGGCCATCTACTATATCTTCGGTATGTTTTTGTTGTGTGTTCTGAATTAATTATTGAAACTCATATTGAGTGAAAAAGGTGTAAGTAGAGCGTTTAAAATTGAAAAAAGAAATTGAAAAAGTCTTTTCAAATGTACCATTCTACTTTAATAGTTGCTTTTACAAAAGTACTTTCGGGTGTTATCCCATCATCAGTTGTGTCGCAACTGAAGAAAAGGCCTTAAACAAGAGTTCTTATAGTATAACACTGTGATCTTATTGGTTGTAACAATGCTGTGCTGTGATTGGTTCACTCAGAGACTTATTCTTACACTATTTAGACAATGCGTTCTTATTGGCTAAAACATGCTGCTTAGTGCTTAGTGATTGGTTCTCATTCTAAAGCTAAATACGGTGTTCCTAATGGCTAACTGGTTTCCTGCCATCTTATTGGTCAACTGTGTTCTTTTTCTCTCGTCCAATCACCAGGCCGAATATTTTTTCGCTGTCGAATGTGACTACATTGTTCAAGAGGAAGGCTTTCTTCCTCCTGGCTTTTGCAATCTGAATTTGCTCCCAGAGTTTTCTTCTTTTCAAGCGATTCTCTACACGTATGATTTCAAATATCCCATCTCCATTGTGGTGTTCCTCATTACAGTGTTTGCCAAACAGTGATTTGCCATCTTCTTTCTCCTTTGACTTTTTGTGCTCTTTCTTCCTGGTTTCAAACTTTCTCCCAGTCTCACCAATGTATATGCCCTCGCACTGGTTACAACTGAGCCTGTAAACTCCACTCAAGCTCCCCTCGTCCTTGGCTTCCGTCTGGTCGTTGCTAATTCTTTTCACCATGGGTAGGTTATTCTGGATACCCACATTTACTTCATAGCCATTGAACGAAAGTATACAAATAAAGTGATAAAGGCGTTCAATGGCTATGAAGTAAATGTGGGTATCCAGAATAACCTACCCATGGTGAAAAGAATTAGCAACGACCAGACGGAAGCCAAGGACGAGGGGAGCTTGAGTGGAGTTTACAGGCTCAGTTGTAACCAGTGCGAGGGCATATACATTGGTGAGACTGGGAGAAAGTTTGAAACCAGGAAGAAAGAGCACGAAAAGTCAAAGGAGAAAGAAGATGGCAAATCACTGTTTGGCAAACACTGTAATGAGGAACACCACAATGGAGATGGGATATTTGAAATCATACGTGTAGAGAATCGCTTGAAAAGAAGAAAACTCTGGGAGCAAATTCAGATTGCAAAAGCCAGGAGGAAGAAAGCCTTCCTCTTGAACAATGTAGTCACATTCGACAGCGAAAAAATATTCGGCCTGGTGATTGGACGAGAGAAAAAGAACACAGTTGACCAATAAGATGGCAGGAAACCAGTTAGCCATTAGGAACACCGTATTTAGCTTTAGAATGAGAACCAATCACTAAGCACTAAGCAGCATGTTTTAGCCAATAAGAACGCATTGTCTAAATAGTGTAAGAATAAGTCTCTGAGTGAACCAATCACAGCACAGCATTGTTACAACCAATAAGATCACAGTGTTATACTATAAGAACTCTTGTTTAAGGCCTTTTCTTCAGTTGCGACACAACTGATGATGGGATAACACCCGAAAGTACTTTTGTAAAAGCAACTATTAAAGTAGAATGGTACATTTGAAAAGACTTTTTCAATTTCTTTTTTCAATTTTAAACGCTCTACTTACACCTTTTTCACTCAATATGAGTTTCAATAATTAATTCAGAACACACAACAAAAACATACCGAAGATATAGTAGATGGCCGTTAGAGCCTCTTATTCTTCTTCTTTCTTCAGGTTCAATCAATTTTCCTCTTCGTTCTGCATGTCTGTATGTGGATTGTAGTACATAGGTGTCGAGCAGGCCATAGCGTGGCTCTGCATTTGCCTGTTCCATCATGAGTATGGCTGCAAATACAGACACCTGGATCTACGCGTCTTCAAAACCTTGCGTGGCAGTTACCAGCTCACTTGGAGCAAGCGCTTCATCGACTCCTTCTTGCCCTTTCACTCAAATAAGGTGCTTTGTGGTCCATCATCCCGTCCTTGATAGCAGTACGGATATATTGCCGGCTAAACTTTCCCTAACTTCTCGTGAGAGTACTTGTTGAAGCAGTCATGACCAATAAAATTAATACGATTTGTCAAGTTATAGCCAGACACAAAGGAGGCTTACTCAAGAGAGTGAAACAGTGACTATAGCAATTTACTCCTCGTTTTTCCCTTTTGAGTATGCCTCCCTTCGACAGTCATGGCTGTTCAACAAGTGCGTCAGATGGGAGTTCTGATCTCCGTGGCCTCGCCCGATAGGTCGTCATTTTACCCAGTTCATTCTGAGCAAGTCTTGCTTCTCGTTTCTCAAGCAAGGAGCACATGGCCTCTTGCTTGATCCGTAACGCCTCTTTATCGGTCGTTGGTTTTGCTTCGAACACCTTTGCTCTCTGCTCAGGAAGTAGCTCAAGAAGTGGAAAACCGGCTTGTAGGATCCATCGAGACTGTGCGATAGGCCCTAACACACCTTAGCGCAGCTCACTGATGCATCATTACCATCTCTCTTCTTCTGTGAAGTAATTTCATTGAGTCGGCCCATACTGGGTCACCATATAGGATGAACGACAAGGCGGTGCTCATCATGATCCTTTCTCTGGCTTCTCTCGGTCCTCCAAGGTTCCTCAGCAGGTGACTTAGACATGTTACTACCCTGCTCGCCTTCATGCGAAAATTTTGCCTCAAGGTCAATTGTGGGCCGAAACAGATTCCTAGGTAAAACAACCTTGACAGGCTTTTTGGGGCAAAATAACGATCAAGAGAAAGCAGGCGCGCACACAGAAATTTCTTTTGGGGGGAGCTATTCTTAGGTTAGGTTAGGTTAGGTTACATTTTTCATAGCAGTCAATTTTTCTTCGGTATTCTTCACCAGCTTTTTAAACAATGGCTTCAATAGCTTCAACTTCCGGGTTGGGATGATAACATTTGAGCCTACCTAATGTATTTGTATTCGAAGTGGAAAAATCGTCATCCTGATGAGAACGTTCAGTAGTTTCAAATTCACTCTCATAGCCGGAAAAATTTCAAATATTAATTCATTTTTAACTTTTTTTCAATAAAAGAGACACTTTACGCTTAGCAATAAGACAGTTTGAAAAAGTTGTCCTCAACTCACGTTTTAGTGCTGTAAATATAGATTTATTTTTCGAGCCTGAGGGGGGGGTAGTTCAGCTACCCTAGCCTCCTCCTTCGGTGCGCGCCTGAGAGAAAGGATCGACGTTTTTCATCTGTACTGACAGTAGTATCGATAGTTTTAGGAAAAACCATTGGGACTATCGACACTATGAGACAATCGACTATCGCCCATCACTAAAGAAAATATCCCCACTTGAATCAATACATCAATCTCAATCATATCGATATATCGATCATATCGATACTTTGGTTCATTGACATCGATTATGTCGATTGTTGATATGGATTGTTTTGTAATATCGATTCTATATTCACCTGTCAATGTAATTTTGGCCTCCTTTCGTTCGCTCCCCTTCTTGGTCTAGTATATCTCTAGTAAGCCAGCAAGCTTTCACCCCTTCTCTCAGTCTAGTATATGGTATATTAGGCCCAGTGACCGAATATAATGGAAGCCAGTGGCTAAAGATTGAAAATTTTCTGTCCTAAAAGTAGGTCAAGGGATGACGTCATAAAAAGTGGCGTCGCGTTCCGTGACGCAGATTTCCAATTAACCCTGGCCCAAGGATATGTACATGTCGAAAGTGCAAAATTGCGTCACCAAGTTTGAAACCAGCTCTGAAGCGGTTTGTAGCCGTTTTGTAGTCCATGTGGAGTCAAAATACGGCTCCCGAGCTGTTATCGACCACTACAAATGGTGCCATTAGGGTGCCACCAGATCAGAAATGTGCCACTTGTAGCGCTAAAGTGTGACGTCTGGCAACGCTGGGTACTTCATTACCTTCTTAGTCTTCATTAATTGCCACACCTCGCAGGCGAAGGGTTGGTTGACTAAACTTTTGACGGGGCGTCAATTCTAGTCTTGGCCGAATTGATCCAACGCTCTGCTGTCACTAGAGCTCGGGTTACCCCACGCTCCACTACTAGAGTTATTTCGGCGCAGTGCGTACCACTAGTGTGTCATCCGCAAAGATAACCTTAAGACACGGTGGAAGTTTCACTACGGAAACCCCGTTGAATGCGACGCACCACAAAAACGGTTCAAAGGCTGACCTTTGTAACACCATACAAGTAGCTGGGCACTTTACTGTACCAGCAGACGTCTCTGCTTGGATTTATTGACAACTAAGATAGCTTCTGATCGTCCTGAGCAAGTATGTGGGTACTTTCGCGTCCATGAGGGCTTCCATTTCCCCTAATGAAATTGACCTGAACGCGTTTCTATGTCAAGGTTGGCTGCTATGCAAAACTGACTCTTAGCTTTTGCTAGCTCGGCTATCCTCTTCAGCCTGATTCCAGAATCTGATTTACAGAGTCCAACTTGGAAACCGTCTTGACTACTTGGGATCATATCTCTTTTCTTCAGATAGCTCTTAAGTTGATTGGCTATCGCTGCCCATGTTATCTAGCAGACAGAGTAGTCGGTAAGGGGATGGCAGGCCAGGTGGTTAATCCTCATCGATCAACGCTTGTCTGGCTTTCTTCCATCGCACAGCAAGTGCCGCATTGAATGTATCAAAAAGCAATGCCTGGTCAACTGAGTGTCTTGAGATTCGCAATCTTGTTTGGACCCGGAGTCTTCCTATACGTACCCCGCAGTCTATTGACTGCTTACCTAGGATGGATATACCATACTTTTCTACTATTAGTAGTGTCACTATTGGTGGTAGCTGTTGTGGGAATAACTCGTCAATGATTCGCCCCACAACATTCGGCTCCATTTGGCTCATTGTTAAGAGGCTCTTCAGCTTCTTCAGCATTGTCTTGAAGGGCTTCCGAAACGGGTCCACCTCCTCTGCCATTTCACACAACTCTTTCCCATACAGCACTCTTGCTGTCTTACGTATATGGCTTTCTTCGGCCTTTTACGAGCCAAATGTATTCAGGTGCTACCACCCGCGCCTCCTGCGCTGGTATATCCGACGCTGACAGGGACTCTTTCCTTAACTCGGCAATATTATTGGACCACCAGTAAACGACTCCTCTTTTTCTGGGTGACTCTTGCCCCGATATCAATGCCGACAGTAAAATGATCGTCGATTTCAAATCAATTTTGAGTCGACTTCTCCAAATTTATTGTCGACCTAAAATCGACTGCTTTGTTGCGTCGATTTCACGTCGATGGAATGTTGATCTATCGTCGGTTTAGAGTCTTATCTCTATTCAATACTTGTAAAATAGAAGCTAGTCGACTTTGAATCGACGATTTGTGGTTGATTTGAATTCAACTAGCGTACATTACCAGAAAATTACAAATTGACTTGCAATCAACGCAGCAGAGTAGTCAATTTTAGGTCGACAAAAATGTGAAGGAGTTGACTCGAAATCGAACTGAAATCTGCATCAAGGGAGTCGAATTAGTTTCAACGTCGACGATCAATCGATAGTCAAAAGAGAGTGGATTTGATTTCGAGTCGACAAAAAATCGTTCTTGTCACAAGTGCTGCCGCCCGTCCTCCATCAGGGAGTAGATACGACAGTTTCCTGCTTTTCTTCCTTTTGATACGTATAATTGAATGAAAAAAAAAACAGAAGCGCTTTGAAAATATGCATATTCTCCTTGTAGACCTATCTCATGAATAGTTCATCTAGTCGTATATTAGTAAACGAGTTGATCAAAACTATTTTCTCATTTTCTATACCATAAAGGAAGACATCGTTGGAGCTGATTGTGTCATTTGGGTCTGGATTATAAGCTTGCGATACAAAATACGTAAGATTTTGATCCGGCTGGAAGTCAAAAGGTGAATAGGAAATGTAACAAAGCCCCATCCACTCTTTGTACAACTTTCCTTTCTCCCCTTCTCGTCGCTTCAAGGAAACTGGTTTTTCTTGGCATTTGTAGTCCTCGACGACGCTGTAACTGGCTGGAAATTTCAATTTATCCTCAAAATACTCCGAGTTGAAAATCAGTCCGCACAATCTGAACATTTGACTTTCGCTCAACTTGCAGATTCGATCCTCTAGAGTGGACTTTGCTGAAAAACAGAGATCATAAGTGGTGAGAAATGCTTAAGAAAGTTACCCTTTACACCAGGAGACACAATAATAAATTCTCCAGGGGACTTATTTGAGTACTTTTAAATGGTTAAGTCTCACTGAGGCCGTCGAGAGGATCCCCCAAGAGTTGTTTGATTCACCAAGTCCAGGTCCACTCAATTAGATGAGGCCTGGGTGAAATCTGTCCTCCTGGCAGGCCTGAACTTCACTCTTGAAGAACACTCTTCGGCAAAGAAACACATTTCCTCTCTAGAAAATGGTTCTCTGAGAAAATCCCCTCTTCTTGATTGGCCTAAACTTCACCCTTGAAGAAAACTCTACGGTAGAGCAATATGTTTTCTCTCTTCACGATAGTTCTCTCATTGAGGAGGAAGTCACCATTCTCCAACGAGCAACGCAGAGATGATGATGTATTCTTACCCGGGTAAGTTCCTGTCCTTCTTTCTATGTAGATATCTTCGATATCTATCTCAGAATCTATTGCTAAAACTGGTTTCGCTGGCTCTTCAGCAATCGCGTGGAGTGTATGGCGACCTCGTGTATCCCGGGCGAACAGAAATCGAGCGGCGATTGGATTTGTCAATGCATCAGATTCAAAATTTACATTGTACTCCTTGGAGACGGAATACATGTCGATTTCAGTGCGGCCAATTTGTCTCGGACAAGTAAATACATCTTCTGGAATGGGCCATTTAGTAGCCTCGGAATCGTACACTAGTACGGAATACACGGAATTTTTAATTAAAGAAAATTGTTCTAAGGTGGTCGAACCTTGACCGTCGCTAACATCGTATTCTTCTCTCTTCTTCGACTCGATGATATCCTCGCGTATGTATTGCAGTTTTTCGGGGGTCATTCTACTTACTGTTACATTATCCTTCAAATGAAGAGCTAATACTTTTATTCCTAGCGATGTCCACGATTCGTCATCGGTGATTCCAACGCGTCTCAGTTCGTCGAATACGTCTCCTCGTGCTTTGTAAACATCGCCTCCGAATTCAGTTGCGTGGTCCATGAGAGACGAACAAATACTGTTTCTAGTCTCTAAATCTATTGTTTGCTCTTCTTTATCATCATCATCATCGTCACTCAAGATGGTTTTTCCTACAAAGAAAATGAAATATCTCAAGAGTTCGATCGGTGGTTACCTTTATTTTATGCACGGTTGTGAGTCGTGTGAAAAGTGTTTTATCGAGTTCTGAACATGGTTCATTGGGCTGGTTCAGTTTCAAGGAATTTTCCAGAGACACTAGGTACTAGATATGATTGAAACTATAGGTGACAACTCACTCAAATCATTTGCCAATTGGTCGGGTGTGAATCTTACGAGAAAATATAAAGTTTTAATCGTCCTCGTGCGAGAATTGACAGCACTTAGTTTCGTTATCAATCCTTCCGATGGATCCGTACCAACGATGATCGTACTTAGCGAGCAGACGATGAAAAACAGAGGAAATTTCATCATTACACAGTACGATTACAGACAAATTTTTGATATCAGATTTGATGGCAATTCGAATTTTTCCAAAGAAGGTATATCCTAACACCTGTATTGACAATAAAGAATCGTCGCTGAAGAATCATATAAAATGTTAATCTAACAGAATGAAGCATTTTTTACTGATTCGTACCTATAACAGGGCTTTTAGAGGATTTTTTTTTTATTTTCAGACACAGATTGGAGATTCCTCAAGAACGCTAGCCTTAACAATGCTTCAAAACTCTATCATCGAGACAGCTCGAAAAATAAAAATTCTTCTGATTCTGAAAGTAGGGCAAGGTCTTTCATGAAGGAATCAGCTCGTAACGTAAATTCTGGAATGACCCACAGGCTGAAGACCATGTCCATATCCAAATACTAGGTATCAACTACGTTGATGTTGGAAACAAAATTTTCAAAGACTTGGTCCAGACTGAAAAATGAAGATATTTTTTCAAATTCTTCACATTTCATATAAGTCTAAATCGTACAATTCCCTTGATCAGGCTCTCCAGAAGGTTTCTCTTTATTTAGGTGAGAAACCTCAAAACTTATCAAATCTATGTCTCCTAAAGACGTGAAAATCTGTATATTGAAGTATCTATTCGCAGGGAGTTTTAAGAAAGTAAGGATTAGCGTGACCACAATCTTCAGACTTCTGATGACGTCATCAATTAATCGTGACCTTGACCTACTTCGGGATTTGGAATCTATTGGAGTTTTGAAAGTATATACCTCACTTGTGAATAGAACGCAGAATTTTTTGGTAGACCGACAGCGGCATGAAGAGCCTCCATGAGAGCAAAAGCTAGGCTGTATAAGTTTCCAAAGGCTTACCTCTTACAGAAGCATGGGTTGTCGGATAGGGGGGAGGGGGCAACTCATTAAAAGTATTCGACTTATCGATACTATTGCAAAAAGTTCTTCTGATTTTAGTGGCAGGTTATTTCGGTCAAACCATCCGAGTAGAAGGAGAAACCGCGAGCCGCAAAAGAAGGAGACAAGTGATAAAACTAGCTTGATAAAACTCTGCCACATCCTCGAGGTGGTCTTCCCAGAAATCATGGATGTTGTGATATACTAGAATATATTGACGGAAGAAGAAGAAGAGGAACAGAATATCTAACTCTCCTATGAGTGGACGGTTCTTGGTACAAGAGAATTGCACAGGTTGGACGTTTTTAAATCTTAAGGTCACTCAATTCGGCCTCACTTTTTGTTTTTCTGCAAGAACAGGCGAAATAGCCTGATGAGGATTCCTAGACGTTGAGGCTCGATATTTTTTATGCTACCTATATTATTAGGTTATAAATTAACAAAAGAAAATGAAAAAGAAGAAAAGGTAGCAGTTGCGCGGCCTTATAACTAGGTTCAAAGTTGTTCTACAGTACCAGGGTCATAAACTGGCAATTTATTCCAGGTTATTGCAGACTAAATTCTCTGAGCAGCACGGCTTAGAAAGAGGAGTTACGAATTTCAAACCAATCCATTGTTCACGCCCAAACGCAACCTTGACCGGGGTCTCTCTTGAAGCCCTTCACATTCGAGACCGATATGCCAGGTGGAAGGAAAGTATTCAAGTATCTCAGTCCTCCTGATCTTCTTCAGGTCAAACATTCATCCACAGTATGTACGTAGTGTTCCACTATATCATATGATTGTGGAAAAGAAAAGTGATATAAGTTTTTTTTTATACCCAATGCAACCTCTCCTGGTACTTTGGGCTCAAAATTTAGACCTAGATCTGTCTTCAACTCCACAGGATCCAGTTTGCCAAGACAGTGAATTTTCGAGAGTTGTAACTTCTTGATTTCCTTCAATCCATTCGGTCAAGTAATCTGGACCAAGTTTCTCAATCAGTTTCTGAGAAAATTTCAGGAATATCCATTGCCATGTGTTTACAAGGGTACTTATTGCAAACTTTAGTATCTTCGCTTAGCCACGGTCAGGGAGGTCTTACTGGCTGAGCGTGAGACACTACAACGTACCAATCTCCATCATCTAGTCAACAAGGACAGGACTGACAGATCTACGGATTTTTGGTCCTTGAGAAACAATACGAATTTTTCTACGGATTTTGCGTAAAATACGGATTTCTTGTGCTCAAGAGAAAAGTACCTCAGTCACTCCTATGAGAGATACTTTTCTCTTGGTCGTTATAGGCTCGTATTGCATATCGAATCGATCAAGGGAAAAGAACCTCAGTCACGAGTATGAAGGATACGTTTCTCCTGATCGTTATTGTTGAGTCAGTGAAAGTGTAGAAATCCGTTTTGGTCTTAGAAAAGATGGCGGATACGGATTTTTGAAATTATCATCTGGCAGCAGTGCAAAGAGTCCCTCTGATTCGTCAGCTCCAATGGCCTGCTTACTGCAATCTGAAGGCAAAATGACCTACGAAATTACATCTTGTCCATCCTCAACTGGCTCCTCCTCCAAGTCCTGGGTCGCAATTCCCGCCAAAAAATGAGCTAAAATTCTATTATTACAACTAACAAAATCTGATCGATAGTACAGTAAATAATTGTTACAAATTAAATGAGGGTAGCGCCGACAAAGTAACTGAATTCGAAGAAAAGAGTCTAATACGCTGCTACTATTTGTAAAAGTGAGAAAACACTACGTGAACACGTGATTTGAACGTGATTCAAACGAGAAATGAGTCGCGAGTAATGCTAGCCAATCAGAAATGGCTGTCGATTTTCGTTGATCGTATTATTATATTTTGAGGTATACGCCGAGATGGTAGATGTGTACAGTACGGCACTACCTTCCTTCATATAAGTAGGAGAAATCGCTAGCAGTTTCACTGTCTTGGTTGCCAGCAGTCATTTTTCCTAGTTCGGTTGCCGACTAGAGTGTTTAACGTTGATCGTGTACTATTTACGCAGCGTATATATTGCGTATGTAATCGCTTATTGACGGTCGTTGATAGTCGTTCTACAAAATAACAATCCGGCAGATTCTTGTACCAAGGAAGATCATCACAAGTGTTTGGTCGCCAGCACTCGTGGTGCACGTTGTTGTTATATTAGCCAAATGTAAATATCGGCTCTCAATCGATGCGCTGAGTCCTAGTAGTAAAGCAGGTCATCACAAGTTCTTGGTTGCCAGCTCTTGTGGTGCCTGTCAGAATAGCCGAGTGTATATACTGGCTTTAATCCGTCATATGAAATCATTGTCTATGGAGGAGAAAGGTGGTGGTTGGTGGGACTTTCGGGGGTTGCCAAACCCCCCTCCTTGGCGTTGTCAATTGCGCCTCAGATTGTATATCAAGAATAGTACACGAGAATGTACTGATGAAAATATATGGTTGTAACATTTCAGAAGTGGGATTAGTAATTCATTCCCATTATACTTGATAAACTGAAAAGATACCTACATAGAGAAGAAGATTTAAAATATGAAGCAGCCTAAACTAACATGATTAATGAACATGTAAAGAAGAAGATTCAAGAATTGAATAGCAGGCAGTGTCAGCAAAATAAAAATAAAAGTTGACTTGGAATTGCTGACCCAAGAAAAGACTTGGAACTTCAATAATAGTGATGAGAAGATTTTGATACAAGATTTCAAGCTTTGAAATGGAAGATTGATAACCAGTATAAACTTCATGAAAGATTTGCAGTATTGACTATTTAATCATGATGATGGTGAAGGAGATGGAAACTGAATTGGGATGTATTATTAGCTATGTCTCAGAAGGCATCCAGTTTATCCCTGAGGGAGAAGCTGTGCAGTTGGACGTTGTATCTCGAGGAATAGTCGGCAATTTGTACAGAAAATAGCCGAACAAAAGTGGCTTCTTTATTCCTTATGCTTTGGAGCATCTTATGCTTGGATGAATTGTTATCAGTAATCAATATTGCCAATGAGAGATTGCATATGTTCAATTGAATAGTAGTACTGTATACATGTATTTACAAAGCAATACTGCTCAAGAAGAGGAAAATTAAGGCATCTTGGATTCTGTTTGTTCTGATAGAGAGCATAATTGGAGAAGAAGCATCAAAGAAAATTATAAATCAGATGATTCTAAAGTTGATTGATAAGCTTGGTGTCAGCATGATAGCCACTTCAAGGGACTTAGTTATTTTATGAAAATGAAATTTTGCATATGACATCAGTTGTGCAGAAGTCCAAATCACTGTACCCTGAAGAAGTATTTGTCCAGAAGAGCAAATTGGACAATGAATGTTTGGGTAAATTTTTGAGCTTTGAAGAAGCAAAGAAAATTGACAGCTTGTTACAAACCTAACTACCAATTCCGGTATGAGAAAGAATTATGGGAAAAATGCTACTTCTTTTCCAAACCGTGGAGATCTAATGAGGGATATAATCCCGTTTGCTTACTTTGGGCCACTTGCATCAAGAGTTACGCAGATGAAATTTATTAGCAATGGTATTTAGCAGCTTGTAAAGTATGTCCAATTTTAGCAGAGTGGTCTAACATGAAGAAAAGTATTTTGCCAACTGTGGTTTCAGCTAAGACAATAGAACCAGTGCGGTTACCTATCTTGACGGTAGTTATACCAAAGAATCTGGAGTGAATTCTGGTGGCAAGTTGACGCACTTATGAATAGTGAAGATTAAAGAAGATAGCCACTATGACACGCTATAAATTTTGGCTTCTCCTAGCAAATGAAATGCTGCATTACTAGGAAGAGGGCCTCTGTAAATAATAGAAAGGTATTTAAGAAGACTTGAGAAGAAAATGAGAGTTGGTGTAAAAAGAGAAGGCAATGTTTGTGCCTGAGCGTTTCAAGAAATTAAGATGGAAATTTCATCTAATATTGACTCATTCAAAAAAAAAAAAAAAAAGAGCAAGGAACACTGACATAAGAAAATTGTTTGCAAAAAATAAAATAAGTAAAATTAAAGAGCGCAATAAGATGAAAAATACTGATCAAGTTTGGAATAATATAGCTCGTTGAGAAAAGCCATACATTTCTATGCGTCAATTTACATTTTAAAGAATAGGCAAAATGAAAGTAATGTGATGGCTGGAATCTAAAAGTGATTGATCCTTTTAATTTGAGAAAATACTGAGTAGATAGTTGAATTGCGGATGGCTGATTCTGAGGAAATGGTGATAGCCTGGCGCCCTTCATCCTCAAAGTGAACGTCACCAGATGGTTGGTGGGGCAAAGTGGAGAGTAGAGGGATAGAAGCTGTCGCCTACTACCTTGTTTTGGGCATTGCTTACTGTCTGGTGGTAGGAGCGCAGAGGATGGAGGTGTAGAACACCTGAGATTGATTAGAGACCTTTACCAGAGGTGGAGGTTGTCTAGTAGCTTAGATGATTGAAAAGCTGCGGTCAATTCAGGGTGGAGCATAGATCAGGGGAAAGCCCTATGGTTGTAGCTCAAAATGATGGAAAATGAAAAAGATGGAAAATGGAATTGATGGATCCGACCTGAATGCGAAGGATACGGTACCATATCCAAGGTCAGGCGGATATACTGTGCTGGATGTGAAGGGCCGAGGGTCCAATGCCAGGCAGGTATTCCTACGAGAATGGGCAAAGAAGATATGTAATTAGGAATGTCCAATGAAGTATTGGAAGTGATTGAATGGCCCAATGTAGGAAGAGAGTTGGGGAGGCTGGCCAGACTCCCCAACTTTGAAGAAAGCCCAGGCATATCAAAGGTTCACAGAAGAAACTGTTCCGCAAAGAAATTATGATATATTGCATTGAAAGCAAAATAGATTGAATCAAAAGAAGGAAAATATTTACATGTAGTTTTTGAGAAGTTTTTCAAAAGAAGAAACTGAATTAGAATTGAAATGATACTTGATTGGTCCTTAAACAATTTAGAGGAAGGCAAGCTGATAGCCTTAGCAGAAAGATTTATTGTATCAGGCCGCTGTAAGTAGTGGCATGAATTAAACCAGTACATTGACATGCAAATAAGAAAATTTGAAAAATGTAAGATGAAGAAGATAGTTGGAATTTTATATCAGTGCATTCTTGGTTGAAGAATGAAACCATTTTTAGGAATATTTTAAATTGTTCTTGTAAATAGTAGTGATTACAGTCTACTAAGAATAAATATTGGATGGATAGACAGTTTACCTATGGTAAACCACATAGATACGTTTCCATATAGTGGGAATATGGATAGAAAGAGCTAGGCTATTCTAAAAGTTCTCTTCTTGGAGAAGTAAAATTGTACTGAAAATGTAGAGTGAGAAAAATTGTTATGAAGCTCGTTCTTATGATGTGTTGGCTAGATTGAAGTGTGGTGAACTGTTCACTGACGTTGAATGAAGAGTTATTCTAGATCAAAACCTTGCAGCATTGATAAAGCCAATTGAAATATCTACAAGACCATAGAAACATTGGATCAATTTGGAATTAGTCCTGAGAAATCATCAGATAAAAAGATAGGTATGGGATTAGTGATCCGCTCTTGCTGATTTGAATTGTAGACCATGTTCACACGACAGAAGCTGACAGGTGCCAGAAATTGGCTCATTAGAGAGATGTTACCAAGTTTGGCTGATAGCCAGATGGCGGTGATTAATTCTGGATTTTGATTTTGAAGTTGAATACGAGTAGGGACTGCTATCAACAAGTAGGCGCTGCAGAAGACCTGTTGATAAAGTAAGTCCAAAAGATGCAGAAAACATTGCAGATAAAGTTGTTATTATTGGAAAAATGACTGAAATTGACTCTTGGGTAGCCGGTTCTGAATAGCGCAACGTCAGGACCCAAAACGTGTAGAACCCATTGAAGCAATAAAACGAGGGAGAAGAAGGAAAAACAAATAATTAAAACGAGAAAATGATGATGACAATGGCGTAAAATGGAGAGAATTGCAGATGATAACGTGGAGAGGCATGGCTAGATTTATTTGTTGCCGGTTATTGAAAAATCAACTAATTGGTCCGTAATTGAAGACGTCAACAATAAGACGAGTCACTGTATCTTCGGAGAAGAGTTTGGGGACCAAACTCTGTCAGGAAAGGCCGTATATTACAACTAACAAAATCTGATCGATAGTACAGTAAATAATTGTTACAAATTAAATGAGGGTAGCGCCGACAAAGTAACTGAATTCGAAGAAAAGAGTCTAATACGCTGCTACTATTTGTAAAAGTGAGAAAACACTACGTGAACACGTGATTTGAACGTGATTCAAACGAGAAATGAGTCGCGAGTAATGCTAGCCAATCAGAAATGGCTGTCGATTTTCGTTGATCGTATTATTATATTTTGAGGTATACGCCGAGATGGTAGATGTGTACAGTACGGCACTACCTTCCTTCATATAAGTAGGAGAAATCGCTAGCAGTTTCACTGTCTTGGTTGCCAGCAGTCATTTTTCCTAGTTCGGTTGCCGACTAGAGTGTTTAACGTTGATCGTGTACTATTTACGCAGCGTATATATTGCGTATGTAATCGCTTATTGACGGTCGTTGATAGTCGTTCTACAAAATAACAATCCGGCAGATTCTTGTACCAAGGAAGATCATCACAAGTGTTTGGTCGCCAGCACTCGTGGTGCACGTTGTTGTTATATTAGCCAAATGTAAATATCGGCTCTCAATCGATGCGCTGAGTCCTAGTAGTAAAGCAGGTCATCACAAGTTCTTGGTTGCCAGCTCTTGTGGTGCCTGTCAGAATAGCCGAGTGTATATACTGGCTTTAATCCGTCATATGAAATCATTGTCTATGGAGGAGAAAGGTGGTGGTTGGTGGGACTTTCGGGGGTTGCCAAACCCCCCTCCTTGGCGTTGTCAATTGCGCCTCAGATTGTATATCAAGAATAGTACACGAGAATGTACTGATGAAAATATATGGTTGTAACACTATCTTCTCCCTTTCTCCTCAAATCTATCCCTATTGCTGGAAATGGCATAGCAGAAGTCCTCGGCCTCCATTTTCACTTGAAACGCTCATAGCTACCACATATTAAAGAATTTAAAACCAAAGACCTCAAAGTTTTGAATGTCTTGAGATACCTATCTCATCCTTCCACCAGTTGCAACCGTGAAATTCTACTTCCTTCTACCATAGCCTCGTCCGATCTATTCTAGATTTCGGACTCCGTATGGACTGGCACCCTCATCACTTCTAGACACAGTTCAAAATTTCACCATTCAAACATACTGGCTATCCAATATGATAAAAGTGCGAAACTTTTCTCTTCTCTTCCCTCATTGGAACGCCTTCGACCAAAGTCAATATGACAAGAAAATGGCAAATGTTAATTACCCATTATAAAATTCTCAAGCAAGTAAATATTTATTGAATTGCATCACAATGTGAGCAAGTTGGTATCCGAACAAACAGAAAATATTCTAAAGACAATATCTTATACACCCGAGAGACGTCGATAAACGAAGGAATATTCGTATTTATCAACACAATAAGTCGCAATTGTTGCATGCTTGTGTACCATTACTATATAGTGTGAAAGTAGCGAATGCTCTACAATATACTCACCGATGCAGAATGAAGTGCAAAAAAAAATAACCCTTACGCAGTGAAATATTTTCTAATCTCGTTGAATTTGTACTTTATTATAGTTAACCTATAGGTGTAGCATTATTCGTATAAAACAGCGTCTACAATGCTGTGTAGGATACGAGGAACTTCACTCAGACGGCGATAAAAGAAAAGGAGCGAGTGGTGTGAGTTATAAATTTGCATACTCGTGAAATTAAATCGTCTTAAAAATTATTATATTTGATAAAAAGTTTTATTATTTATTGTATCATATTTCTTGTTACAGGTACGAGTCAGAATAATGTACTAAACGTTTTACGAGTGTATTACCATTTTCACCGTAAGTGTACAAATTGAGACCGGATTTTTTAGCTTTTCAATAACAAACAGGGTGGGCTAAAAGTAATGCGCGCACGAACATAAAATGTACAATTTGAGATGAGTAAAATTAATGATTCTTACATAAAAAAAAACTCTTATTGATTGTCAGATGGTATTAAAACTTGTAACAAATCATCGACGGTAAAGTTCAGTACTGGAATGAGGTCCTTGTCTTTTCGTCATTAGATGAGTTCAGAACGAGTTCAATAATGTTTTTCAAGGAACTAGTCAAGGTTAACCATGAGGAAGTGTAATGGAACAGGTATTCAATTTTAATAACTTATTTGAATATAGAATATTGATCTTGATGAAAATGGAAAGAAAATTCAGAGGAATTCGCACAAATCGGTTCCTAACGTCTATTCTGGGCACTTTAAGCCGAGGAGTTGGTTTCGATTTTGAGAATTTGATTCAGAATTGGAGTCTTGAAAAGTCAAAATTTTCTTGAATTTCGTCCCCTGTCATGTATAGTTCGATATTCGTAATTTTTTCTAGCCCCCTCTTATCATGGATACTTTGAAAGTTGACAATTTTCCAAGGTCAACTCTTTTGATGGTTGAATTATTTTCAACTTTTCTCTCCTAAAGATTGAAAGTCGAGATTTTCTCAAGTCTTCCAAACCCCACATCAGATGCTGAAAAATCGAGAACAATGGAAATTTTTCCCCAGTGCTTGATCGGATTAGGGTAAGCCAGTTTTCTTTGGACGGCGGACGTTGAATTTTCCGAAAAAAACCTTCATGGAACAGTTTTCTTGTGAGGTCTGAACCTCTGCTGAGTTGGAAAAATTTAAAGCGATGCTATACGGAGTCTTAGGCCAAACATGAACTAGGGCAAGAGGAGCTTTCGAGACTGAGACTCCATAGACTAATTGCAACCTAAGAGGATTCCATCTTCGGTAATTGTCCGCGTTCAACCTTTGTGACGTCAAAATTGGCCTTCACCTAATAGAAAAACTAGTGAAATTTTCTATCGTACTTGAAAAATTTCTGGACTGGACCCAAAGGAAAGTTCTGCTTTGAACTTTCAGATTAGGCTATAACTATGAGGTCTTGTGCTGAATTTCTCCGTGGGCTGATTCAACATAGGCTGAGCCTAGAGGAGCCTCTCAGGCTGGAACTCCTCATTTTCAGGTGAATCGCAAGCCATTTGATTTGGGTTATATCCCCAGAAAATGTCCGCATCAAACCTTTGTGACGTCATAAATGATCTTTACCTAATACAGGAACTCAGAAAAATGCAAGTTCCGATCCCTTATAGAGGGGGACTTGGGAAAAATTGGAGCTATGAACATCAGCGTAATAAACCTGAGGAAGGTTGAGCCCTGATCTTTTACCATGGAGTGCCAGATCTACGGATTTTTAGCCCTTGAAGAAAAACAAAACGAGCTCTTCTGCGAATTTTGCGTAAAATACGGATTTCTTGTACTCAAGGGAAAAGTACCTTAGTCGCTCTTATGAGAGATACTTTTCTTTTGGTTGTTATGGGCATTGAGTCAATCAAGAGAAAGTACCTTAGTCACGAGTATGAGGAAAACGTTTCTCCTGATCGTTAATGTAAAATCACTGAAAGTCCGTAGAAATCAGTTTTCACGTCTTGGAAATCATCGGGCACCTGTGCTTTCAAGTTTCAAAGAAGCATGGAACCAGGTGTCTGCATTTTCAGCTAAATTCTTTAAGAAGAGGATGGTCACGGAGTGGAATAGGCAGAGCAAAGCCACCCTATGGCCTACTGAATATCTATGTGCCATCCACATACAAAGGTGCATCAAGAAGAAAAATAGATAAACCTAGAGAAAGAGACGCCAACAGCGATTTCGTGAGTTGAAATTTGCGTGTCTGGGACGCTGGAGTTTCTTCCAACTCGTAAGTCACATCCAAAAGAGTCGATACTGGTCTTGGCAGAAAGAGGATCAATGCATACGCAATCCGCACCCTTTCCACAATTGAGGACGGGCGGTTGCACATGCGACATAAGCGAAAGCCATAAAGTCTTGGGCTGAATTTCCCCTGTCAGTATAAAAGCTAGGCCACAACTAACGTAAGCCAGGCTATTGAGTCAAGACCCTGAACTGATTGCTTGTGTCGCATGTACAGCTGCTCGTCCTCTATTGTGAAATTGATGCGCATTACGTATGCATTACTTCCTTCCTCATTGGTACAGGTATACCGGGACTGTAGTTGGTCTCGAGGGGGGGGGGGGGAAGGTGTTGAAAAAGGAGTGCCCATGATGTATCTAATTTGACGTATAGCATAATTGGCCTGGACCTACTAGTAGTATTGGGGGGGATTTTGGCCCGAGCCAATATATAACCTAGAAGACGGGGTTGTAAAATTTCATTCACCAACCCCTCTTCTAGTACTACCCCCGCATGTAAATAATATGCCTTTCGCATCCTACCTAGGATACTTTCGAGTTTTATCTCAACCAAGATTTTGACCTATTGATCACGCCGCATAAGATAGGTGTGGCCTTGATTCTCTTAAGGGGCAAAAGTAGGTTTCTTGTCATCCGTAAGGTATACAGGGTGAACCAAAATGATGTTACCACTTGAACGAAAAACTCCGCGAGGATTCCGCGAGAATTTCGTGGAGTTCCCCGGTTGACTGGTAACATCATTTTGGTTCACCCTATATAAAGAGATATGAAACATAATTTTGGCCCTGCTGAGACATTTTTTACAGCCTTTAATACAGACGTTGATTTGACATCGATCAGCTATTGACTCGAAATCTATCCAGTATTTGAAGAGGGAATCAACGACCGATTGACGTGACCACTCAGTCGAAATCAGGTCAATCACTCGATATCGACTTTAAGTCAATCGACGCAACAGAGTATACTCGTTTTCAGATCGATCAGAATGGAAAGGTGAATAAGAAATTGACGTTGAAATCAGTGTCACAAGAAATTTGAAATGGAGTCGACATAATCTGAGGAATTACGTCATCCTACGGTGAATTTCGAGATTATATCGACTCAATTCGGACAAAAACCCGTTGACAATTCAAGTTTTAGTCGGTCTCTCGATGACAAAAAATCGTTTTCCCAGTACCTGATTGAATTAGGGTAAGCCAGCTTTCACTGGATGATGTCAAAAAGCCCCGAGGAATAGGTTTCTTCTAAAAAAATTTTGAGATCTGAATCTCTGCTGAGGTGGAAATATTTTGAACTTGGAAGCCGGAGTGAGGCTATGACTACAGAGCCTTAGGCTAAACGTAAGCTGGAGCCAAAGGAGCGTTTCAGGTTGGGACTTCATTATTAGGAACTGATTGAAAGCTATGAGGTATCTATATTGGAAAATCGTCCGCGTTCAATCTTTGTGACGTCATGAATGGCCTTCACTTGATTTAGAAACTTAGAAAATCTTCGACTTGAAAGAATTTTGTAAGCTAGACCGAGAAGAAGACTGAGCTCTGAAGCTTTAGGTTGGGCTGTAACAATGAGGTTTCGCGCTAAATTTCTTTTCAGGCTAATCTATTATCATCATAAGCTAGGCTCGAGGGATTCTTCTAGGCTGGAACTATTGAATTTTTCCTCAGTGCTTAATTAGATAACGGTATAGGCCAGTTTTCACTGAATGGCGGATCTTAAATTTACCGAAAAAAAAAAACCTCATGGAACAAAATTTCGAGATATAAACCTCTGTGGAGGAGGATTCAATTCAAGCTAAAAAGCAATAGAAGCGAGGCTAGGCCAAATATTATGGAGCCGGAGAACTTATTTGAGACCAATTGCAAGCGGTATCCTCTAAAAACGTACGCATCCAACCTTTGTGATTCGATAAATGACCTTCACCTAATTCAAGATCTTGAAATAACGACTTGTAGAGCTAGATCTAGAGAAAATCTGGTCTCCGAATTTTTGAGCTGGGCTACTATGGAGTCTTGAGCCAAATTTTTCCGTAGAACATGAGAACTATAACCAACATAAGCTAAGCCCAGAGATGTCTTTCAAGCCAAAACTTCTTATGTTTTAATTAATTGCAAGCTATGAGAGTAACTTTCTCAGCGTCCGCGTCGAACCTTTTTGACGTCATAAATGGCTTTCACTTACAGTATTTCAGGGACTCGGTAAAATTCAAAATTGCAACTTTTTATAGAGGGGTCTTGGAAAAAATTACAGCCATAAACCTCGGTAGATGTGGACCCCAGATCTTGAGGCTAGACCATAATCCAAGAGTCTACATTCGAAGGAAACGATTGATACGGAATGGAATACGCGAATGGAGAGACACGCTATGGGCTTCTTGACACCTATGTGAAATTTTTGCCTCGCAAATTCTGACTTTACTCAGCCCTCTAACATGTCAAAAGTTCCTAATTTTTCAAGTATCTGAAATCACGTAGTGTCTTATGTATTGCTCATTCTGATGTTCAAAATTGTTCATGGGGTAAAACTTCCTCCAGCTCAGTCGCAAACAACGACGTAGGAGAAAAGGATTCAACGACCTAGGTCTAGAGGCAAGAGTTGAAACGTGTCTTGGACTGAAGCTATTAATTTTTCATTGCAATGATAGTAACTACTTCCCCTAACCTCCCAACCAGTGCTCTCAGATCTACGGATTTTTGTTCCTCGAAAAAGATACGGATTTTACGTAGAATACAGTTTTTTGTGCTCCAGGGAAAAGTACCTTAGTCACGCATAGGAGAAATACTTTTTGCCTGGTCGTTATGAGCTGATATCGCATTTTCCGTATATGAATCGTGGGAAAAGTACCTCAGTTACACGTATAAGAGATACTTTTCTCCTGATCGTTATTGATAAATAGGCGGAAATCCGCAGAATTTGTTTTCAGGTCTTAGAAAAAATGGCAGAAACGCATGGCTGCACTGCTCCCAACTGACTATCATACTCAAAGGTGTTCTTATTTCCAAATTATTCATCTTCGATTCATAGTGCGCAAACTGTCAGCTTCCTCAACTATCAGTTCTTCCCTTCGTTTGGAAGAAACTGCATAATTTTACAATTATTCTACATTGATACAGTAATCGAGCGAGTGTAAATAATTTGTTGTACGAATGCGTTAATTAAATTTTCTTTAAAAATTGGTCGCATTGACGACTAAAGAAAATCGTTGCCATGGTATTTTCTCCTTTCTTACCGAAAACGAGATTATAAATCGTTAACGATGCGATGATAATTCACCGGCGGAAAATTTCCCAATAAATATGCGCGCGCTTTCCGTAATGATAGACATTATTAATTAGCGAGTTAAATTTATACTCGCAGCTAGCTTTCGACGTTGTTTTCTTGCATAATGCTTCATAATCTCGTTTGTCGGATCTCAGATTCAAAGAAAAGGTAGTAACGAAGCGAAGATTTTCGACTCCACAGCCTGATACTACAAAAATGACAAAAATTCTCACGACAAATACGAACGTTTTTATTCTTTTTGTTTGAAATAGGTAGAACGAAAATGTAACACACAAAAAAAAAAGAAGAAAAAAATAGAGAAGGAAAAAATATAACAATTATAACAGTGAATTTTTTTCTTTATTTTCTTAGGAGAAAAATAAGGGAAAAAAACGCGCGCGCTTATCAAAGAAACGACAAAAAAAATTGCACTTATCGTGATAAAACACATAAATACAGTAATAAAGTTTAATACAATTAATAAACGATTGTTTTTCCTTCTTGTCACAAAGTAAAAACTTTCATATTTGGAATAACAGAGACCTCATGGGTCGTGTTTCAGTCCTCCGCAGTCCTAATGATGCGGCGTCGAGCCTAATTTCGAATTATAAAACAAATACGGCGGAAAACCAGCAGCAGCGGCGGCGGCTGCGGTCGGATGTAGAGCCGGATTACCCGGCAACGGGAAAAGCGACGGCGGTAAAAACGGCGGCTTCGAATACGGGTGATACCTAGCCGCGGCGGTGGTGAGCGGACTAATCGGCGGAGTCGGATAGGTGCGACTCAACAGAGGATGGGCAGCGGCCACAGCCGAAGAAGCCGCGCTAACGAGCGGATCCGAAGTGTGCGTCCGCAAATGCTGTAACCGCTCTTCAGCGGTGAGGAACCGTTTGCCGCACGGTCCTTCGGCACCCACCCACGAGCAAATATACGGCATCTGAGAGCTAGCCAAGGCGGCCAACTGCATTTGAGCGTAAGCGTAAGCCAACGAGGCGTCGTGCCCGCTGGCCAGAAAGTTTGGCGACTTGGCTATATCACATTGCGTGCAGCCGGGCGGACAAGATTTATTCTGGTGAGCGTACACAGCCAGCAGGTGTGAACTGAGCTGACAATTGGTGCAGTACGGATCACGGCATACCGACAGCATGGAGTCGGCGGCGCTGGCGGCTGTCTTCAAGCGACTATAATTCAAATACGGGTGCATTCCGGCCTTCAGCGAGTGTGACGACGATAACAGACTAGACGCCATAACATCTAATGGTAAAGAAGGATAGCCGGGAATGTACGGTCCGGAAGAGGAGGCTGGTAATGATAACGATTTCAAGGAACTTATTGGATCTGACGATTTCGTTGTCTGGTGCGGACTAGAAGTCGTGGGATTGCTTAGGGGGCGGTGGTCGGACGAAGACGAAGAAGAAGGCGCGCGTTGAGCAGGCGACGTTCTTGCAGGTGACGGTAGCGTTCTAATGGATTCGGCTGGCGTTGCTTTCGGCGGAGACGTCTTACGTTCAACAGACGAGATCGAGGCGACACTTTTCTCGGAATCTCTGAGACAACTTTCGTACGGTTTGAAGCTGGATTTGATGGTGACCGGTGAGGATCCATTTGACGACGACGAAGGAGAAGATTTCTCGCGTGATTTCAACATTTTCTCGGGAGGACTATGCGAAGTCTTGGAGGCGAGTGGATTTGACGAATCAGAACCAATTTGACTGCATGTTTGTGCCAGTAAGGCGAGGGGGCTTTTTTTTGCGTCCAACTGCAACAGAAAGAATAAAGCAAAATAGAACATTAACTTTGTTGCCAAAATATTCACGCGTAGTCATGAGGGTACATGAGTAAATGTTATTTCAGCTATTCTTCAAAGATAAAGTTAGTTTAGGAACAGCTTTATGCTAAGAACAAATAGATTATCGATTATTACTATTTTTCGATTTGTTTATCATGTCTGAAAATATTATGAAAAAATCTTCGTGATACTTCGATCACGCGATCATGGTTAAGTGCAGACGTACTATAATATTGAATCAGCTGAGTGATTCTTCGAGGTCTTTTTTTTTTTTCACGAGGAAAAAAGTATTAGCACACTTTAAATTTACTAATAGTTTGATCAATTGTAAGGTTTGAATAAATTTTCAGTCAAACCAGGACTCCTGCATCATGGCTGGTTTATAACTACAATCTTGTAGTGTTACCTGCTAAATCATCTCTCTAAAAAACCTTCATCGTTTGCAACCCTCCAAGTCGTTTCTTTGATTAATGTACTCGTACAAACGGGTACACCGCTATGGGGGATGTCTGCGCTCAAGTTTCGACAATTACAAAAGACTCCGATGAATTTTGCGCTGAAATCTCTTTATAGAGGAGGGACGCACATGAAACAATTGGTGAAAATAGACCATTCCGAACTTGAAAAAAGTTCAAGCCAAGATTTTCATGTAAAAGGGACTCCGGAAAACTTGGGAGTTTATCAAGGATGGTAATTGAGGTGTGGAGGAGGCTCTACAAAGAGAAGTATTTGAAATTGAAATCATGAGAGTTCATTAAGGAAATTACTCGAAAATTTGTCCTATATTTCACCCCATTTGAAGGGATCGAAAGTTTTAAATCGGCTCAAGTCCTTCCTCTTTCTACATTTACAGCCCGTCGGCAAAATTTCAAAATTCCTCTCAGTGGAATTCAGAATAAAAAAACTTCTCCACACCAAAGGATAGGAGCTCAAAATCATTTCAAGTTTCTCCTCCACAGGGGTTTGAAGAATTTTTCCATGTTTTCTCGTCTATTAAAGTTCAGGTTCAAAATTTTCTTATTTCCCGACCCTTTGAGTATGGAAATTTAAACCTCAAAATCATTTAAAATCTCTAAAAATGCTTAGAATCCCATCTAGCATGGATTCTCTTCCCTGTATAGAAGTTCAGAACTCAAAGTATATCCCTCTGTTATAAGGGTTGTGAGCTTAATATTTTTCCAGACCTTCCTCTATGGGAGTTTGAGGCGCGGAATTTTTCCGAAGGCTTGTCCTTTAAAGGTTTGAAGCTGGAAATTTTTCAAAGTCTCTCTTGCAATAAATATGTAACAGGGTTTTTTTTTAGCGGAGAACCCGCTATCCATTTTGTTAAGGGGATTCCATCCTCAGAGAACGTCCTTCCGCGTCCAGGAGTTTCTGTGAACTACTTGACGTCACGTGTGACGTTTTATGACGTCATCAATGACCTGGACCTACTTTAGGGACTTGGAAAAATTTCAACTTCCAGCCGGGATGCTTTATGACGTCATCCATGACCTTGACTGTACGTCTGCATCCGCATCCGGGAGTTTCTGTGAAATGTGTGACATAACGTGACGTAACGTGACGTGATGTGATGTGACGTGTCTTATGACGTCATCAATGACTTTAACCTACTTTGGGCACTTGAAAAATTTTCATCTTCCAGCCGGGATGCTTCATGACGTCAGAAATGAACTTGACCTTGACCTACATCGGGGGCTTGGAAAAATTTCAATTTCCAGCCTTCATTATTCTTAGCGAATAACCCGCTATCTATTTTATCTATTTTGTTACGGGGATTACATCCTCAGAAAACATGCGCGCTCGCGAGTTTCTGTGAACTGCGTGACGTGACGTGACGTGATGTGAAGTGTGGCGTCTTATGACGTCATCAATGAACTTTACATACTTTAGGGGCTTAGGTAAATTTTTGTTAGGGGGATTACATCCTCAGAAAACGCCCGTATTCGACAGGGGTGTTCCGACAGGGGCGTAGGCGGTGTGACAACCTCTAGGCTTTTGGGTCGGTCGGCAAATTTAGTGCCAATTGGCAAATGTTGCCATTTAAACTTCACCATTTCTCTTGAGCAGAGCCGGATTTATCAGTTGAGCCGCTGTAGGCAGATAGGCAACTGCCACCTGTGATAGAAAATTTTTCGCTCGCGATTCCTCTCTACCCCGCCAATAGCAAGCCAAAAAAGAAAAAAAGGAAAAATTTGCCGCTCTAGGCAGTTGCCTACCTTGCCTATACCCCTAAATCCTGGCCTGCTCTTGAGCGGAAACTGAAGATCCTAGTCACTTCGCGAAATATTGTTTTCACCCCCCTCAATAATTTCCAATCGGAACACCCCTGGCGTCCGGGATTTTCTGTGAACTGCGTGACGTAACGTGAGGCACCGTATGACGTCATCAATGACCTTGACCTCGACCTACTTTAGAGGTTTGGAAAAATTTCAATTTTCAGCCTTTATTATACGTATCAGGTCCAGCAAACAGTATACTGAGAAGAGCCCAGCCAACTCATTTTCTGAGAGGGCATTTTCGCGCCAACGTCATTGCGAGCGCGGGAGGTTGCGGATTCCCCACCACCATTGCAAACCTGCAATAGCCTCTAATTTTTTGGAATCAGCCTTAAATTTTACTTTCAAATCCAGTAAAGTAAGGAAGTTTCAAACATTTCGAATATTTGAAAATTCTAGCATATAAGTCTACAGAGAGAGACACAGTCGCTGGGCTCCAAGTCAGCCAGAGTGTCTCCTCTTATTTTGAATATTTCCCAGTCGCGTTTATCATCTGGTGACACTAAAATACATTCCTGGACGGCCTATTCGGGAAAAAAACAACGATCAGAAGAAAGGTATCCATCCTAGGGGTAGCACGGGTACTTTTCTCCTGATTGACGTTTTTCATCCAAACTGTTTTAGGAAAATCTACTGGGAATATCGATAGCACGAAACTATCGACTATCCGGACTGTCGTGGTTGTGCTAAGTCTTCTAGGTACAGGGATTCATTTTTTTTTTTTTGTCTTCTGTGTAGGCTAGGTCTTGGGATGCATAGGAGCCACCTCCTCGTGGTGTGTCCTGGGCAAAGGCAACAATCAAATTGTTGACGGCCAAGGCTCCTTAGGGTAATAGCGTGAATTTGAAAAAACCGGATGAAATTGCTCGATGAGCTTGAACAAAAATTAAAGATTTTGATTTGGACGAAAATGTTTCTTCATCTCTAATGTAATTCTGCGAATTCTTTGTAGGATATTTCAGAGCTGGTTATCGAGTAATTATATGCTCATTTTTTTGAGAAATTAGAATTCAATTATCTCATGGGTAAATTAAGTAGCTATTTACTAATTTTTACCCATCAACTTGGAATTTCCTCGAAATACTATTCTACAAAGAACTTGTATTATGGGGGGTGATTCGGAGGGAAAGGACGAGCGCCGTCCGGCAAGAGGTGGGACTTCAAAAAACTTCGACGTAAGGAGGAAGACTTACAGTAATATTGAAGAAAAATGGCGGACGTCGAGCGATGGGCACCTGGGATTGGCCAAAGGGGGTCGTCTGGCAAAACATGGGAACTTGAAAAAATTTCGACCTCTACCCTATATATGATGGGGAAGGGACTTTGAAACAATTTGAACATTGAGCTGTATCTAATAAGAAATCCCCATAAAACAGGTTCCCTGCTTGCTTCGATCAACACAATTCATAAATGCAATTCCGAGCAGCTATTTTTTGTCACAAGCAGGTATGTTTTGGGAACATGTAAGTCTTTAAAGATTAGCTGCTCACTTGTGGAAAGCGTTCCTGCGAGCTCAAGAGTGTAGAGGCTTCGGAATCTCCAACCTAATCCAATTCCACTAATCATTCTTAATTTCATGACCCACTATCCACACGAGGACCACCGAGCAAAAAACAGTGGAGAAGGATATTGGCGAAAACCGCAAAATTCTCCAGCATTTCCCATCCGTTCTTAACGTCTATAAAGCGTTTTTCTACTCTATAAAGCACTCTGTGTTCCTCTCCATTGACCACGTAGAATAGACGGTATTGTATCGCTTAAATATAATACTCTCGTATACAGCAGCCAAATTCAGTTACAAAACGATCACGTTTTATTGGCACGTAGCCCGCGTTCGGAAAAGATGCGCTCGCGAGAATATTTCACCAGGCGTTCTAAGGCCGCTAATTATTCGTAAATAATCCTCGATGCGGTGGTCGGCAAACGGAGAGAGGTGAGCAAAAGCTGTCTTCGTTCTTTTGTCTATTATAGAAAAAGGCACCGCAAACGGGCGCGTGAAATTTATGTACTTAAGAAAAGAATAGTTAATGGCGGCGACGTCACCGAGATTGTTTTTAAACACATTCCGTTTGATTAACGGCCTACTTCAAAGAAGCTCATTAAATCAAAACGTTGCCTCTGGCATTCTCGAACCATGCGGACGGTGACGCCTCATCGAGCATCGGGGCTCCCGATAATGTAATTTCTTTAACTATCCTCATCGTGGTCCGCAGTCACACTTTTTTCGAGTGCAAAGGTGCACGGGCACGAGAGTCACAATTGTTTGTTCGTATGTATACTATTATAAATTTTCATTTCCTGCAACGATAAATAATCCGTGCACATCCGGTGCATATACACGTACCGGAGTGCGGGCCTTATACAAATTCGAAATATACCGCTTACGTTATAAATTACGCTTCGCGATATTACACAATAAAACGTCGACTTTTTTCATAAATTCGATTTGTTGCGGCACGAATTAATGGCTCGCGAGCTACTCGCGAGAAACGACAATTTGAAAAATGGGATCTGGTCTACGCGCGTTCCGTGTACTCGAAAAGAATATGTTTTTCCTAAACGTTCGCCTTTTTTTCTCTACCGGTAGATCCAGGCCGCTTGAGTTTTTCTTTTTTTCTCTCCCCAGCCTTTCTTTCCTTCATTGACGGAAACAGCGCGCAACAAAACAAGTGACTTAAGTCGGGCTTATCGTAGCGCGCGTGCAAAATGTCTCACCCTTCTTAGCTTTTCGCTTTCTTTGAATTTATAAAATTCACTCGATTGTTATTAGACGCCGCAGATAATGGGGTGGGGGGCACTGGGGTGAAGGTGAAAGCGAGTGCGTATATATGTGTGAAAAATAACGCTTCGCGCGCTTCACCGAACACGCCATTTATCCTGAACCATCATTCGTTTGCGTACCTTCTCGATGTAACTTTGATTTTCATTTGTACTACTCTGTTCTCAAAGATGTTGGGAAAAATAAATGATACCGTGTTTCGTTTTTATTGGTTTCCGAAAAATAATAATATTGCGACTAACCAAACGCTCGTCGTGGTCTCGGGGGATTCTGTTGTAATCAAAGCTTTCAAACGGAGAAGAATGAAAGTGAAGAGCTTTTTTCTTTCTCGTTCTTACCGCGGGCACATGACGTTAATGTATCTTCCGTTCTTACAAGGTGCAACAAGTTAGCCTTTCCAACATTGATTAAATATTAATTGTCGCACAAGTGCATGAACAACACCGCAACGTGAATGGTAATTACGAGCTTCTACCTTGTATTTGGCGATGATGACTTGTTAGAGGCGTTGCGTAAGCTGTATCTGTTGGTGTGGGAGAAATATCTATTGATAAACTCTTCTACTTGGCATCACACAAAGAATGAAGAAACCTTCAGAGTTATGCTGAATTTTTCATTTTTCTCCCATATACGATAGTATTGCAGCCGAATATTTCAGCTTCAGCTTCCTGCATAGATTTACGACCGCAAAATACTTGGCTTCTGGTTTAATTTGGCTGGCTTAATTCAGCTGACTATTGGGTAATTAATATAGAGATCAAAATGAAACAATCAGGAGAATCCGGGCTTTGACATATGTACGGAAGATACTTATCTCCAGTTTGTGTTCATCTCCGGCCAAGGTTGACGAATTCTTTTCTGCAGATCGAGGGTACGCAGATAAGTTCATTCAATTTCTTACGGCAGACTATACGCTTATATGCTGAACGGCTGAACAGCTGAATATCAGAGCCAATCTTCCTCACCACCGTCAAATCTTTGTAAAAGCCTATCTGGCCAAGAGAGTGGAGCAATTGAACTTGGAAGCAGTGAGTTTTCATCAGAAGTGATAAGCCAATTATCATTGGCCTAAAACTGGCCATCAGCTTTGGAATCTTTGATACTGATGGCCTAAACTTTCCAACAGCTTGTTTGTTATTCTAATGGCCTCTCAGTGATTGGCTTCTGCTGCCAAAATGAACGACCAATATTGAAAGATATCGATAAATATCGAAAGATATCGATAAATATCGAAAGATATCGATAAATATCAAAAGATATCGATAAATATCGGAAGATATTGATAAATATCGGCAGATACTGATAAATATCGACCAATATCGATAAATATCGACCAATATCGATAAATATCGACAGATATCGATATGTATTGACAGATATCGATAGGTATCGACAAATATCGATAAGTATCGACAGATATCGATAAGTATCAAAAGATATCAATAAATATCGAAATATATTGACAAATATCGAACTATATCGACAAATATCGCAATATATCGAAAATGACTGAAAGATATCGACAAATATTGAAAGGTTTTGAAAAACATCAAAAAGTATCAAAAAATATTGTAACAATATCGACAAATATCGGGATAAATTGATATTGAAAGCAGGAGCATTAATTTGTATATTGGGTATTGACAAGCTTTTGGCTGTTTATGAATTCATTGACTTCAAGCTCAACTGCTCCACTATTTAGGTAGGACTGGCTTTGCCAAAGAATTAAAAAAAGAAGAGAGATTTGTTCTGGTTCAGTACAGCTCTGCTGTACAAAGTGGAATGGATATCTACACATTGACGATCAGCAAAAGAGGATCCTTTTCCGCAGATCGTGGATATGTAGAACGTTAATTGTATTTTGTACAGCATTCAGCCATTCAGTATGGAAACCTGTGATACAGTCATCCCAAAGACATGAACACAAACTGGAGAATAGGTATGTTCCATAAGTACGCTAGAGCCCTAATTCTCCCAATCGTTTCATTCAAACTCAAATTTTTGACATGTTTCATGTCTTTGCTCTGGCCTGATCCTACCCCCTAATTCCGAAATTTGCGTCCGTACGTCCGTACGTCCGTCCGTACAACCATGACCTTGACACTTAGAAGAATTTCTGCTCTAGACCTCCCCCCTTGACCTCGTACCCTAATTCCAAAATTTGCGTCCGTACGTCCGTCCGTCCGTCCGTACAATCGTCTGCTGTATACTAATTTACAGTATACTAGGATTATACTGTCAAGGCTGAATAAACGGTATACAATGTTCCGTAATATATAGGATACAGGCCTTCATTATACTAGGGCTAATATACAGTATACGAGGTTTCATAATATACAGTATACTAGGCTAAGCTTCATTATACTGAACCTGGAGTGGCTCCAGAAGGGAGTTGACCAATCTTTCATTGACTTGTAAGACAGTTCTTGCTAGTATAAAACTAGCTTCCAAGTCCCCCTCCTTACAACTATTCTACTAGGCTAAGCTTCATTATACTAAACCTGAAGTGGCTCTAGCAGGGGGGCGACCGATCTCTCTTCGACTCGGAAGACCAACATGAAGCTACTTTCCAAGTCTCCCTCCTGGCGATCTAACGGAGCGAATGAGTCTTCCAAAAGCATTCTAAACTACGAGCGGAGCGAGTGAGGCTCCGTAATCTCAACAGCCTGAAATATTATACTAAAGTAGACTTATACTAGACCAAGAAGTGAGGCCCTTTAATCGCATCAGCCTGAAATATACAAAAGTAGACTTGTATACTAGACCAAGAAGCGACCGTACCCCCTAATTCCGAAATTTGGGTCCATAAACGGTATACAATGTTCCCTTATATATAGGATACAGGCCTTCATTATACTATGGCTAATATGCAGTATACGAGGTTCCACAATATACAGTATACTAAGCTAAGCCTGGAGTGGCTCTAGAAGGTAGTTGACCAATCTTCCTTCGACTTGTAAGACAGTTCTTACTAGAATAAAACTAGCTTTCAATTCCCCCTTCTATCAACTATTCCACTAGACTAAGCTTCATTATACTAAACCTGAAGTGGTTTTAGCATGGGGCAAACTTGAAGTGGCTCTACTTGTATCTTCTATCACGTATTCTTAGTCTCCTTTATTTTTAGTATAAAACTAGGAGTCCTAGCCTAATTTGTCTCATATACTGTATGTTAGCTCCGCCCCTTCAATGAGCCAGATAGGCAACGCTTCGTACTGCATTGTTTATTAACGTTGTTTGTATCTTGAGCGAGTGTTTATTCAAATACCATGACAATAATTATGATTCATGTACGTTGTTTCGATTCTTAAATGCTCAAAGGTTGTTTTACTGTTATCCTAAATGTAAGAATATTTTCTGACTGGTTTCCAAAGATGCTGTGACATTTAGTCCTTTTATGGTCATTTTCAAAGCACAAAATGAATCTTTGGATTGAAAATTCGTCTGAATCATTATCAAATGACGATGACACGAATTCTTTTGACGTACCAAAGAAGAGAAGAAAACTAGCAAATAAGGAACTCACGAAGGCAGCGGAAAGATTACGCATTTACCGCAAAAACTTACCCACTGAAAAACGAAAAATAGAAGCTGAAAGGAAACGAGCTAGTCGTAAAAACTTATCCACTGAAAAACGCAAAGAAGAAGCTGAAAGAAAACGAGCTAGTCGTTCAAATTGCCGCTGTAATAAGATAAATCCATCTGGTAAAGAAGCGGGTAGAATTCGCGCCTACCGTCAAAAGTGGACAATTGAACAACGAGATAGAGAATCCGCTCGAAAAAGAGCTAGTCGTTCAAATTGCAATAAGAACGCGAATCCATCAGGTATATCCACAAAAGAAGCTGATAGAGTTCGCAACTATCGTAAAAGCTTATCCACTGAAAAACGAAGGAAAGAAGCTGAAAGGAAACGAGCGTGTCGATTGCGAAATAAGCTCGCCAAGAATGGTCCCACAAGTACCGTAACTACTGGAATCACTGAACTCGACGAGGAGACAAAATCAACAGTCTTAGCTGATGGTATCATACGTCGAGTAGATCTACGAGTTCCTTTTAGTCCGTCGAGAACAAACGAATTGGAACTACCAAGAACGTCCTACACTACTGTTGAGACAATAGAAAACACGTCAACGAGGACATCTGTTGATCTCGAATTCAAGAAAAGATTTTTAGATAATCCTTTTGGTTTCACATGTTCGGTATGCGATCGCTTATGGTTTCAGCAAGATCTCCGGCCCATTCCATTGAAAAAATTTTCAGACGTTTTTAGAACGCAGATTACCGAGGAATTTCCTGGTGAAGATATAACTACGTTTTCTGTTTGCGAGACTTGTTACAAAGCCTTAACAAAATCGTTCGTTCCTCGACTATCGCGTAGCAATGGTTTCACGTATCCACCATATCCGCAACATCTTCCAGAATTGAATCCGGTTGCTACACGTTTGGTATCGATTAGATTTCCATTTATGCAGATTCGAAGATTACGAATGGGAGGTAAAGGAATCGTTGGTCAAATCATCAATGTACCTATTGATATACCAACCGAAGTATGTAAATTACCTCGCGATTTGGAAGACGATTACGTATTCAACGTGAACATAAAGCGTCACCAAATTCACAAATCCATTTACCTTCGAGGTTATGTAACAAAAAGGATTATAAAGGAATGGTTGAAATATTTGCTGGAGAAACCATTGTACAAAATGCTTAAAATAGAAGTCAATGAAGAATTTTTCGAGAACACAGCACCTCTTCCAGAGTTACCTATAGAAGACGACGATGTTGATCCAAATTGTCCAATAGTTCCTATCATACCAAATTTTCAAAATAACGATAACGATTATCTTCTCGCTCAACAACAGACTATGCTATTCACCGAAAATGAAATTCACTGGGCGCCTAGTATGCAGAAGATACCACTAAGTTTGCTGAACGATGAATACGCAGAAGAACTATCGTTTCCTGGAATATACCTGGGAGAACCTCGAAAATTCAAATTGGATAGAGTAACACCATATATGATGGCAACTAGTGAGATACGACGTTGCGATAGACGAGGGGCCGCCCCCGAACATGTACTGTTTATGGCCATGAGAGTGATGCGTTTCCGAGTCCGCGATAGCCTTTACGCCACATTCAAATTCACAGCAAATACTGAACAATTGACCAGAAAAGACGTTGAAGATATGAAATTTGTAGAAAATTGTGCTGAACGAAATTTAGCGTTCTTAAAATGCATACCAAACTCATTTCAATATTGGTTAGCAAGAAAAAAAGAAGTATTCGCCATGATGCGCCAGATCAGTAAGCCTACAATATTCTTTACGTTCAGTGCGTCAGAATACAATTGGGCACCTTTATTGCGCATTTTATATCGATTAAAGAACAAGAAAGAGTGGCCAGGAACCAACGAAAATTTGGTCAATGAAATGAGTTCAGCTGAGAGGACACAATTGGTGAACGATGATCCTGTCACCTGTTGTCTCTACTTCAACAAACTGGTACAGACAATAATGAATCTATTGAAATCATCACGGTGTAGTCCTTTTGGGAAATATCGTATGTTGGAATCGTTCAAACGTGCTGAATTTCAACAGAGAGGTAGTCCACATACTCATGGTAAAGGCTGGTTGGGAAACGATCCCAAGGAACCTGTCAGTGAACACATGCCGAAAACTGTCGAACTTATTGATGAAATAATTAGCACAGATGCTTCACTATTGACCAATCCCCAAAATCAACGACACAGGCACACTTTCACGTGCTGGAAAAAACAAAGCGATGAAAAGAACAACAAATGCCGATTTGGTGCACCTTTCTGGCCAATGACAGAAACGAAAATTCTTCTTCCAATGCCGAAAACGGATTCTCGCTTACAAATGTCGAAACAAAAATACAACGAATTGCATCACTCCCTCGAAATTGAACATTTTGAAAGTTTGGAAGAATTTCTTCAGAGTCATCGCTTAAATTCCGAAAGTTATTTGAACATTATAAGAGCTGGAATTACTCGCCCGAAAGTCTTTCCTAAACGGGAGATGAAGGATAAATGGACCAACTCGTTCAATCCTTGGATTGCGAATATCTTGAATTCAAATATGGACATACAATTTATTCTTGATGAGTACTCTTGTGCCACCTACGTTCTGGATTACCTCAATAAATCGAATCGGGGAATGAGTGAGCTTCATCGAGAATTGAACAAATTGCGCGATGAATATCCAGATAAGAACTACACAGAGATTTTAACAATGATTGGTAAAAATGCTTTGGACACTGTAGAGATCAGCAGCCAAGAAGCATCATGGTACTTACTAAATCTCCACATGTCCGAAAGTAGTCGGCAAATTAAATACATTGCGTCGTATGGCCCAACCAAAGAGAAAGAGTACGTAAGTCCACAAAAGAATTAGACAATGAAGGAGTAGACGAATCGTCAAAAAATATCTGGAAAAGTAATTGCTTTGATAAATATGTTCTACGTCCAAGTCTGTTGGAAAATGTCTCGTTAGCCCAATTTTCGGCATATTACTATTGGAATCACCAAAAAGGCCAATATACACGAAGAAAACAAGCATCTATCATACGATACCGAAATTATGATATGCAATCCGAAAATGATGAACATATAAGAGAAATGGTGCTTCTACATATTCCATTTCGCAATGAACAAAGCGAATTTTTGGATGATTACAAGTTTCGTCAAATATACAAAGATAAGCTGGAATTTATAACCGAAGCACGTAAGGAATTCGAGTCAAATTTAGACATTCCAACAATATTGCAAGAATGTCAAAAATTAATGCGTGAAGAAGACGATCTTGCCGACGACAATCCATCAGAGAATATGAATCATCAGAATTATGCACTGAGTCGAGAAATTGATCATGATTTTGTACATAACGTACGTGAAAATCCAATTGACAACGATTTACTCATGAAAATCATGGAGAGTATGTCATGCATTGTACGGAGAAGAGAAAATGTTATGTCCAGCACTCAGTACTGCGAGAAAATGTGCGTTATGAATGAAGGACAACGTAACATTGTATTGGAGTCTATAGATCGCTTATTTGATGGTGCTTTTAATCCTCTACAAGTTTTCCTCACAGGACCAGCTGGCTCGGGAAAAACATATGTAGTTAAAATGCTAATGGAAACTTATAACCGTTTTGCTCAAGTTCACAATGCTACTTATAACGCATATCTTGCTACTGCTTCAACAGCTAGCGCAGCAACAGCATTTGATGGAACAACTGTGCACTCTGCATTTCGCTTAAACTTCAACGGTCGACAGAATAGATTATCTATTGAAACAATGAACAATTTTCGGATCATATTTAAGAATATTCGCCTTATCATAATTGACGAAATCAGTATGATAGGAGCACGACTTTTGGAAGATATCAATGATCGTCTCAAACACATTTTCAATGTTCCTGAAGCATTTGGAGGTCTAAATGTAATTCTATCTGGCGATTTACGACAACTACCACCAGTGCGGCAATTTCCAATTTATCGAAGATTACCTAACCAGAGTTTCAGCGTTGAATCCTCTTGGCCACAACTTGCATATCATCCGTTAACAGAAATTGTTCGTCAGCAAGATATTCAATTTTCAACAATATTGACAAAAATAGGAGACGGCAAATCATTGACACTAGAAGAGAGAAGCCTCATTGAAGGACGTTTCAGGAATGCAGCCAATTTAGAAGAAACTGAACCTGAGGCAATTCGTTTGTTCCACACAACTGAAGAAGTTGACGCGTACAATAATAAGCGTATTCAAGGAGTAGACGTCCTAAATCACGTTGCAATTGATGAATACAATGGGTATAAGACACCTGCACAATTGAGAAGCGCCAGAACACAAGTACATAAGTTGAAATTGAATCAAACTGGCAATTTACCGTACCTATTACAATTGAAAATTGGTATTCCATATATGATTAGGACCAATATTGATATACGTGACAAATTAGTGAATGGAACAATTGGAAATCTAAAGTATGTCGAATGGAAAACTGATATTGATGAAAAAGGCAATACTACAAGAAAGATAATTCGTTTGTGGATAGAATTTGAAGACAGAAGCATTGGTCAAGAGTTGCGACGAAAATATAGAAGCCATATTGCAGATAACCCAGAACTGCAATCCCATTGGGTTCCGCTTAACTTAAATAAGAACAGCCCTATGCACATTACGGTCAAAATTAATCTCTTGTAAACGAAAACAATTCCCAATTGTTCCTTGTTGTGCAATGACTATCCACAAAGCACAAGGGAAAACCTATAAACGAGTGGTATATGAATACTCAAAAAGCCACGAACAAACGCTGGTATATGTTGCTCTCAGTCGTGCAACAAGTATTGAAGGCTTATTCTTAACAAATCGAGAGAACAATTTCAACTTTTACCATTGCCACGAAAATCCAAATCCAGCATTACAACAAGAATTTGGTCATCTTCAACAACGGTCCATTGTAACCATTGGAGAAAGAGTAAAAGACCTTGTCACAAATTCTTTGCATCCTACTGCGTATTCAATGAGCGTTTTCAACATTCAATCCTTCAGCGCCCACGCTCGTGATATTACTAACGATTTTGTAATACCCATTTGCAAAGTATTAGCATTTACAGAGACATGGAAAAGCAATGAAGAGGTAATTGAATTGAGAGGTTACAATACTGTTGCACAATACAAACGACCAACAAACCGAGTTGGTGGCGTTGCTATTTTAATAAATGAAAAATATGAAAATATTTTACATTCTCAGAAACACGAATTACTCAGATACATTGCAGACCAAAACAAACAAAAAGAAGTAGTTGGAGACATGTGCGCTGCAGAAATAAGAATCAACAACAAGAGAAGTTTGCTCATCAACGTGTATATTTCTCCTGGAACTACACTCAAACAGTTAAAACTCTTTTTGAATACGTATTTGGCGGTGTACAAAGTTCAGAGGACCATCTCAAACACTTGTCCTACTCAGCAATTACAAGAAATGCCTCTCATTCTTGTTGGCGACTTCAACATTAATTTCAAGAGTGAAGCTGGAACGACCATCCTCACCTTTCTAGAAGAGGAATTCAATTTACGTATGAACAATGATCGAAATCTTCCAACAACGAAGAACCAAACGTGTGTTGACGCTATTTTCCTTAGGAATATTACTAACGTAGAGACTATACGCTTTATTTCATATTTTTCTCATCATAGACCTTTAATCATGGTTACAAAATAATAAGTACTATCGAATTAAATGATAATAACATGAAACATGATCTTCATTTATTTGGCTCAGGTAGAAAATTTTTTTGTCGATCCCTGCTTTTAGATTTGAAAAGTCTTCCACCTGAATCGCATCTGCTCTACTTTTCTACATCGTTGCATGCATATCATTGTTCCTTAAACTCGAATAAATTTCCTTGCTACTTCGCTTCGCATAACAGGCGAAGACGGAACTTCCGAAAGTATTAATTTTAATCCCGCGGAAGCTGCTAAGCGAATTAAAATTTTGTTCGAAAGAATATAATCTTCTCGTCCCGCGACCCGACCTCGCGTCTAAATAAAATTATCCTTCGCTAAAACGACGACAGTAATGCTTCTTAAGAAAGCTGTTCGAGTTAGTTATATTCCGCGAGAAAATTCTTTCTAATGGCGAATTCGTCGAGAAACACGAAGTTGGACTATAAAAAAAAATCGCATTCTCCTTTTCCTCATTGTTTTTCGCGCGCACGCCGTAATTCGGTCACGTTGAAAAAAAAAATTGTCCCCTATTTAATCTTCATTAATTCTAATTCTAATAGACAAATTTTAACAATCTAGTTCTTTTTTTACGTTGAAACTTTTTCTCTCCGAACCGACGTTTCCTTTCCAACTTTTTTTTTTTCACTTCTCTTTATATAAATATGTACACATTATACTATCTGTATTATCAATTGACGTTGAACTTTTCAGAACAGAAAACGAACTTATTACGTTGTAAAATATGCAAATATATTCCCAGTCGACTGTAACTTTTAAAGTATTTATTACCATCGCCGACTATATTTATGGCGGAAACATCGTGCGACTTGCAATGTTTACGAATTGAATCATCATGATTTACGGTTATGATTAAAAACACGAAACTGACAAGTTAAAACGCTGGCCGCGGAGAGAAGAAAAAAAAAAAGAGAGAAAAAAGAACGCGGGTACAATATAATACCAATATTAACGGGCGTAAGCTTGTCATTACTTGTTCATAAATTTTGATGAAATTATTACTTTTTTTCGAGCGAGGCGGCGAAACGTATTAAAATTGCATAAAATTCCGCGGCAATATTTCACTCGCCGCCGTAATAAACGCTGTACAATGTAATTACGGATATGAACGGTCAAAGTTGAAACCTCAATCGAGCGCGTTTCCCCCTGCCCCTTGATACCGCTTTTTATTGCTTCTTCCACCCGACTGTTCACTCCTCAGTGTTTCGCAGTCAGGGTTCTCGTGTTATACTAGCTGTACTCTATACCTGATTAATGTCTTCTCATCACGCCACCCAACGAATCGAAACCGTATTAAAATAATGCAGAATCCTTCGAAAAGTTAGCTCTCGGCACGTATGTACAAAACTGCCCGGATCGAGGATAAGACGAGGTCAAATTTGAAATATAGTTTGTACACTGGCTGAAAGTTGGGTGGGGCAGACTTTTAGACTTGGGGCATCGTTTACCCTCTATCTTGATTAAAACCGTATCTATCGTCTTTATATCCTTTATTGAGTCCTGTATACAGGATCTGTTGAAGTAAATCTTGAGTTGACGTATCTGTACAACCACGATTAGGAGAGAACAAGGCTTTTGCTATTGCCTATGATAATTTTTCAGATCAATTCAACTTTGTGTGGCAGTTCATAAAATGCTTACCGATAAGTCATTCGTGATATTTTTCTCCTCATTAACCGATACCCACCAAAATCATTTTCACCACCGGTACATTTTGATCTCTCCACGATTTTGTATCGGGTGACGGGTGAAGGAGCCCGGGTCTTGACTTGAAAAACAATCGTAGAATCTACGTCATACGTGTATGGCTTAGAACTGGGAATCATTCCGAATCTCCAAAGTAGTTCAAGCTAATACAGACCGTTACAATTCTTAGGTTCAGTATTCATACCTCAACCCTCTTCCCTTCCTGCTCCTCTTACAATAATAGTGCTCTGTGGTTCGAGAACATACTAATATTGTTCGATCAGCCAGGAAACTCTGAGACGTCACCCGTTGTTTTAATCCTTCCATAAGCATTTTATGGTCGGAGAGGGGAAAAAACGAATTTCTCCACTTTGTTAACGAAATTTTGAAACATTTGCTTCCCTCTCTACCCCTCCCCCCCTCTCTCTCTCTCACTCTCACTCTCACCCTCTTTTTTCCCCTCTCGGTAGGTCTTTAAAATCATTGGTTTTCGAAAGTGGTGGCGTTAGGGAGACAGGTGGCCATCTCGGGTTTCAGGGTATGCTAATGAAACCCCTTCATTGGTCACGCTCTCTCCAGTGCTGATTGGCTTGTGAGCTAGGATGCCAGATGTACGGATTTTCGGTCGTTGAAAAAGATACGGGCTTTTCTTTTTCTATAGATTTTACGTACAATACAGATTTCTTGCGATCAAGGGAAAGGTACCTTAGACACGCACACGAGAAATACTTTTCTCCTGTTTGTTATAGACTGAAACTGCAGTATTCCGTGATATTGAGTCGATCAAGGGTGGTCATTGTCAAAATTAGAAAGTTATGCCAGATCAAGGAGAGGAGTGTGCATTGAGAACCATTACAAAGCACTCAGGGAGAGAACAAACTCTGACGGCTCTATGAAGAAGAGTGAGATGTTGGTCATTGTCAGATAGATAGAGTTTGGTCCCGGACCAAGAGCGAGAAGGGTAGAATGAGGGTTTAGAGTGCATTAAAAATTCACGTGTTCTGAGGGGAGGCGGGAAACCTGTTCTTTCGGGGGAGGGGGGGGGGGTCTCTCTGAAAAAAAAACCTCGGTCCCAACATATATGCTAGTGCATATAAAGCAACTAGATCCCAGATGATATTACCAAAAATCCGTATCCACCAAACAAATTTTTACGATTAAGAACGATCAGGAGGAAAGTGTCTTTTGCACCAGTAACTGAGGTACTTTTCCCTTGATCGGCGCAATATTACGGAGCTGTGGTATACCGAGTATTGCAGCCGAAAAATTCGGCTTCGGCTTACGGCTGAAGCTGACGACCTTGAAAAATTTGGAGTTAGCTTATGGCTTATGGCTGATCAGAAAAATTCGGCTGGCTTTTGGCTGACTTATGGCTGGCTTATCGCTGATTTTTTGGCGAGATTTTAGCTGATTTTTGGCTGACTTTTGACTGGCTGACGATTTGGCTGTCGTTTCGTTGCAGCCAGGAATGAAAAACAAAGCAAAAATCTGAATCTGTGTTCTGTGGATTGAGTGACAAACTAACAAATGAGGCAGAAAGCCGAAAACGTGGACGCCATTTTGCCTGCATAATATAATATGAGAAATAAGCCAAAAATCAGCCGAAAAAATTTTTTTGAACTTGGCTCTTGGCTTCCAAGAGTAAAGATAAACCTGGCTTGTGGCTTTTGGCTCTCGGCTGGCTGCAATACTCTGGTGGTAGAAGCCCATAACGATCAGGAAAAAAGTATCTCTTATAAGAATGACTAAGGTACTTTTCCTTGGAGTACAAGAAATCCACATTTTACGCAAGATCCGTATCCTTCTTGAGGACCAAAGCACTGCTGCCAGATGATATTTTCAAAAATCCGTATCCGCCATTTTTTCCAAGACCTGGAAAAAGGTTTCTGCGGACTTGAAGTAATCTAACAATAACGATCAGGAGAAACGTATCTGTCATACCCATGACTGAGGCACTAATCTCTTGATCGACTCAATATTTCAAAGGGTCACAATATCAGCCTATAACGATCTCTCTTGAGAGGGACTAAGGTACTTTTCCCCTGAGTAGAAGAAATCCGTATACAACATCCGCAGAAAAATCCGTATTTTTTCCAGGACTAAAAATCCATAGATCTGGCAGCCCAGCCAAAGGTCCATAGATCTGGTAGCACTGGTTGAAATTCCTTCATATCATATGTAGCTCAGATGCTGAGTGTTATGATGTTTGAAGCGTTGCATATCTGGCTCATTGAAGGGGCTACGTAAGTAGTGTATGAAACATTGCATATCTAATCCCTCGAAGGAGTTATTTTACTCCCCCCCCCCCGATTCAGTGCTGCCGGATCTACGGAGTTTTGTTCCTCAAAAAAGATGCAGATTTTTCCATAGATTTTGCGTGAAATGCGGGTTTTTTGTGCTCAAGAAAAGAGTACCTTAGACACTAGTAACATAGGTACTTTTCCCCTGATCGTTTCAGGCTGATAGCGCAGCCCTCTGTACTATTGAGTCGATCAAGGGAAAAGTACCTAAGTTACAAGTATGAGAGATACCTTTCTCCTGATCTTCATTGATGAATCGATAGAAATCTGCTCTTAGGTGTTGGAATAAATGGCAGGTACGGATTTCTGAAAATATCCCCTGGCAGGATTGCCCCGATAAAACGGTTTCCAGTTAATATTCAACAATTTTTCCGGGATTGAAAAAATTTAATTTTGTTCAAAACAATGTTCAAAACCAATATTTGAAACATTTGAAACGCATTGAAAACAACGGATGAAACTCCAAAAGTACGTCTCAAACCTCAATTAAATTAAATGAAATTATAAAATTGCTTTGCTCGATGTGCGAGCAAAGCAATTTTATAATTTCATTTGATTTGTAATCTCTGCACGAATAAAATTCATCTTATTATTCTCAATTAAATTATTTAAAACGGTTTCAAACAATGTTTAAAACATTCAGAATATGTTTTAAGCAAGGAATTAAAAACTATCATACTAGGTATGTTTTAAACTAAAAAGAAAAAAAAACATGATTTTTCTTTAAATCGTAGCCTACTGTTGCCACAATGTAGTCAAAGGAGGCTTGCTCACCCTCTAACCGGTGGACAAAATTTTACACGTGCGTCAAAAAATTCAAATGAAAACTGCTACCGACAAGAGGCGACATTGTCAAGGTCATTGAATATCTCCTAAAGTTCGAGAACTGGAATTTTACCGAGTCATTAAAGTAGGTCACAGTCAAACGTAAGCTGATGTGTGTCCCCAACAAAGCGTCCCACGGAAAAGTGGCCAAAATTTTTAACTACCGTAGCCCGAGGTCTAGGCACACATTTTAAACAGAAAATATCCCACACGAATGAACTTTTCATGTACAGAAAATTCTATAGTTATACAATTTTTAAGAAGAACTACAATTCTTCCACCTTTACCACATCATAAAGCGTCGTTGCACAGTATAGCCCAAAAAACAATGACTGGAGATCTCCACTGCTAGTGATCATGTTGAACTGCAGTCGAAGTCATCATCACAGACATTTTGGATGGATACAATCCTGAAGCCTAAGCTGGCAGTCCAAGTCTCTAAACTTGTAAGCTAGCTTCCCCCTGTGATAGGAACTCCACGGTCGAGTGGGTTATCTTCGAGATGAGGAGGAAAATTTTACGTCCGTTCTGGGGCAAAAATAGTGGTCATAGTGCATTTAAGATAAGTACACCCTTCAATGAAAGCCTAATACACCTGCCTTTTCCCATGTCTAGTCTACATTTCAGTAGAAAATGCCTGGTTGATCGAAATTGCCCGACAAGAGGAAGCTCACGCTAGCAAAGATTCCCAAACTTTATAAATTAACGGACAACTCTCGTGTAGAAGATGAAACCTTGCACCTTCCCACGTGTTTCTATGCTAAGCAGAGACACAAAATAAGTATTGGCGAATAATCATGTCCAGTTGGAAACCACTACTCGGGAATTTCAAAAATTTGAATTGCATTTTCCGCAATACTCTGGTTGATAATTATAGATTTGAGTGGGGATGAAGGTTTTCTTATTGGCATTCGCGTCATTCATCCTGCCGCTGCCTCTCAACTTCAGAAATAGATAAATTCTATAAAATGGTGTGGATTCGTAAATGTCTGCCATAAAATTTTTCGGGAAAGAGAAGAGAATAACTTTTTGTACGTCTTTCAACTCGACATTCTGGAGAGAGTACAAGGGCCTAACCCTTTCCTCCGCCAAAGCACACGGAACACGTATGAAATCTTATATGGTTGGTACTTACAAGATGTGGCTTTTCAAAAGGTTTCCTAATTCCATTCTGAGGAAGTGTGATCGCCCGGAAGTTGGTATCAGTAAAAGGATGTCGAAAATTTCGGGCGTGATTACAGGGACAATTTTCATGCTGCCCATACAACCACCATTTATGTGTATATTCCATCTGCAATTGAAGTTATTCCGTTAAGCGCGTGACATTCAACGAATGTGAAAATTTCAATAGCGCGGACACAAAAAAATCCGTCGAAAGCTTTTAACGTGTACTCGTCGCGAAAAACTACCACCGACTACCATAAAACACTCTCTTATCAATAGTTGAGGTCAGGGCTCATATACATACACATACTATAGACAGAGACTTGACGCAGACTTGGAAAAAATAAAACACGAGTAAAATACCTTGTCGCGCTAATAAATTACCGAGGAAATTGTTGGTATTTTTTCTTCCCCATTTTATTCCGAATGAGCGCCGATAATTTCAATACGGTATTATTTCGACTTATAATACAACAGTGTACAGTATAATATTCTTCGACTTGAGCGAGTGACCATAAAAATATTTTGTTTTATGATACTTCGTATATGCGCTTATCGCTACAATTTATTGGTTCGCGCGTCCGGTGATGCATGTTTACGAGCTGCATAATTACTCTATAATAATGTGCTTTAAAAGAGTCGACTCAAAAGCGATGTCTGGTATTTTTGAATGTACGTTTAATAGTATTTTTTCGCATTCTTAGAAGCAGTACTGAGCGAGTGGATCGAGCGTTGAGAAAATTTGGACGTGGCTCGCGATCACGTGCAGCTTGAAATAAAATGAGTTCTCGTGGCTGTTACAAGGAAAAATTATGTACTAGACTGTTAAAGTGTAATCAATGTTGTATGTTTTGTAACTCGTATCGTAAACGCTAAAACTCTCACGTGTTTTTGAATAGTGCAAAGCACGGTGTTGAATGAAGATCATTCTCTGTCTTTAAAGACCGATAACTCTAGTTCCTACACTAGCCCAAAGCTGATGTACAAGAGGAGGGATACAATTGATCGAATAAATTTAGGGAGCCGCCTTTCCGCACTATCATCTCAGCGCCCGTATTGTATGAAGAGGTCCTGACATCCTGTAATGAAGCCGTAGGTCCTGATCTATGAACTTGATTTGACTGTAGAGTCGATCTTGTTCTAAGGGGCAAATATTATTGTATTACTGAGTCAAAGATCGAAGTTAGTCATATTGTTGGTTTCAGGAATATCAATTAATTGTAGGGTGCCGCAGTCGGTCCTTGAGCCGCTCTTGCGATGCGTCGCAATGAATGGGACTTTCTAGGTAAATCTGTCACCGGGTTTTAGGCTTATCTGCTATGCAAGTGACACACTACTGGTGGTATGCGCTGCCGAATCAAATGTAACGGTGGAGAGCAGGGTAAACCGGGTCCTAGAGGTAGTGAGGAGTTGAATTGAATCGGCCTGCAGACTAGAAGTTGCAATAGGTAAGACGGAGGCCATTTCATTCACAACCCATCGAAAGTGTAGTCCACCTGCGAGGTGTAGAAATCAAGATTAAGAAGATCTGGGTCGATTTAAAGTCGAGCTTCGGGCACCATTTCCTGATAACAGCGGAAAAGGCGCGCAAGGTTTCCACATTCCTATGCCACCTAATGAGAAACCTAGGAGGGCTGAGAGAAGCAAGAGGAAGTATTATGATGAACAGCGCCTTGTGCCCTTGGGACGACTCCATGAAGATGTTCCATAGAGGAGAGAGATGGTAAAGAACCAACGAAGAGTGAGTGCTTGCCACTCTGTGCGACAGAAGCTTTTCGCGTACAAGCACGCTCACCGCCAATTAAGCTTCTTGCTAAAAAGAGAGTGAATGTGTTCAGAGAACAACATCCGATCAAGAGGCTTTATGGAAGTCAGGCGTTCCTTGCTTGAGAAATGAGAAGGTCAATGGACGATTTGAGCGTCAATACGCGACCTTGAAGAGTGGGTGAATCGAGATCATGATCAACTTGAGCGGCTATGGCTGGAGAAAGGGAAATTGAAGAGGTAACGTGTCAGATGACTGACCACAGCACGGCTTATTGGAGTGTGAGGCGTGGAGGAGTGAGCGGATCAAGAAAGTCAGTCTCTTCGCTCGCGTCAATTAGGCGCTTACTCCGAGTAGCCTCGTAGCCATCATGCGAGATTCTGGAAAATCATGGAATCAATTGCCTGCATTTGCAGCCACAGTCATGAAGAAGATGGACCTGGAAAAGAATAGGCAAATACAGAGCCACAGCTTGCTCGACACCTGTGTACCATTCACATACAGATGTGCAGGAAGAAGGGGAGGCCAATCAGACTTGAATAAAAAAGAAGAAGAAGAGACTCCAAAAACAATTTATTATATCTAAGGTGGTGTTGTTGGTGTCTATCCCGAAGTTTTGCGTACCTGAGGGCACTGCAAAAAAGAGGAGGCACGTATGAGAGATTCTTGCAATATTGAAGTTATACCCAAAAGCGTCGATTCCAGTGCTGGAAGATACAAAATTAATACATAAGCAACCCGAGGACGGGCGGCGCTGCACATGCAACAAAAACTAGTTCTAGAAATTTGAGCATGGCCGGGAGGGTAGAGGGGAGAGGGGAGACTTCGCCAAGTTATGCATTTTCAGCAGGTAATTTGTTTTATGGAAATTTGAAGAAATTTCCAGGCACCGGGGTCATAATGATGTCCCGCAAAATCTGAACTACCCAAAAGTTTCCCGAGTCCCAGACCCATATAGGTACCAGGGATTCATGGAGTTCGGTGGCATATAGCTCAAAGCTGGACTGGTAAAATGTCGACTGTTTAAATATTTCTTAGTCCCCTTTATAGCTGGGTCAAGTTTCTTCTATAGAACTCGAAGCTCCAGATATTTCCGAGTTCCCCTTCCTATAGTTAGGTTAGGGTAAGTTAGGTTGTTTTCCAAGACAAACACCACTATACATATAGCTCAAAACAGGACTTGAATTTACTAACTGACTGCATTCCCAACTGGTGACTTCTCTTGTTCCGCCTTCTTTTCTATCCCCCCACACCTCTGCTCCTCTCTTTCAACCATCTCCCGCTCCCTAGGTTTGATTCTCAAAACTTCGTAAGAGCCCTCCTTCTTCTCTTGCCCTCGATTCTTTATTCACGAATTTTTCATCACCCACAAAAATTTCAATCCCCTCAGCAGGCGCTCGGATTCGTAATTCTTTCTCGACCAATATGAACTCGCGTAACATACATTTCGAAGAATTACACAAATATCATTTCCTCATATATATTTTTCACCCAAAACAGGAAGGGAATAATTATCTAAAAATTTGGTAAAAATTCAGAAAAATTACGCTACGCGGATAAACTCCTTTTTCGAAAAGCTTTTTTATCTTACATCTTTAGCCTTGAAACTAGAGATATAATGGGTTATGTGTCAGCAGTATACGAAAACTTTGCCAAGAAAATCGTAAAATCAAGCGACGAAAGATAACGTATCTCTTGTCTCATTATTCGCAGATAAATTGGGTAATAAAAAGCATTTTCACATGATGAAAAATTCATTATTACAAGGGCCAAAAGAAAATAATATATCGCGAAGTAGGTTTTTCAAGGTGTTACTTTGCCGTTTGAAGTACGTATTTCGTACATAAAGAAACCAACTTTACGATGTACGAACACTCGATTGTCGGAGTTGGTGAAGAGAAATTGGTGTAAACAGTGGAAAATTTCACCGCAGAAGCTCATGGGGCTCCACAGTTACCCAGAAGCTTACTGTAATCCATGAACTTACTAACTAGATAAGAGGAACAGCTTGAAGCTACGATGGTTTTCTTACACCTGGACATATCTTGAGATCTGAAGGGCTAACGGCACCTCAGGTGCTCTTGAAATTATTCATCATTCGCCGATTTCCTCTGAATCTCCTCTGACTCCTGGCCAACTACTCTTGGCCTAGTTCTGCATCCGTACCACTATGATCTTGAGATTTAAAGATGAATTACGATGAAGGGTCTGACCAACTAGGTAGTATTTCAAGTCAGACGAATTCATTGATCATTCGACCGCATTTGTTCCGCTCTTCCTCAACTCAATCCTTATCGCAGTTGATATCACAGCCTCCGGCTTTTCTCGTGCCATCCCTGAAGGCAAAAGCCGTCTTTCCACCAGATGCAACCGTAAAATTCCACTCCTCCCACTAGCCTAGTCCGATCTATTCCATGGAATCACATGCTAGGCACAGTCCAAAATTCCGCCATTTGCATTTGTCCGGGCACTCTCTACTCTAGCCCTGTAGAAGTCAAGCTGCCGAGTAAGGTTATCCACCTCTTTATTTTCGTCGATTTCATTTGGGATCCAGTCTCCTTACCTCTGTCTGACAACTTCCTCAAACCCCAGTTCACAACATTCTCTTTGATTGCCCATCAAATCGTCTTTTTATCGCAATAGTTTCAACAATATTTTTCACGCTCAATTTACTTCCATTGCCTAATCCCTCACCCTCTAGAGCCGTAACTTGACTTAAAATAATATACAAACCATGGCGTAACCTTGATCCCACGCCAACATTCTCGCATGCCCTCTCTCTTCCACACCCACCAAATCTCACCATCCATCTAACAACTCTTGCCAATAACTTCCCATCCATCCAGAACATCATCTCTCATTTGCAAGAGGGAAATTATATCCAACGCAACTAAAATCGATTGGCCACAATAGAGCTCATGACCTGAGTGCAGTTAAAAGCTTGTAAAATGAAATTAACATTATTGTATGCAAGAAAATCCGCCCCTCCAGACCTTTGAGGCTCAACTAAATTCATTTTCTTGAATAAGGTCTCTCCTTTCCACCTACCGCACTTCTAAATTTTCGAACTCCATCGAAAGATCCTAATCAATCAATTCGGAATCCCCCTAAACACAGATTCTTTTCGAGGAGAAGAGACTTCGAGAGCAGCGAACAAAAAAGCTATGAGTATTTCTAATCGGACGAAGAACTCTTCCAAAATACGACGTAGCACTCGACCATTATAACATGTATCTCCTACATCACTGGTTTACTGTTTTAAACTCGAAAAGCGATTGACTCACAAACTGACAGACGCCTTTCATCGAAATAGACTGCGATACATAAAATGTTTTTCTTGTGGCACGAAATCAATGAGCATCACGTGTCGAGTAAATTACCAACAATTTTACGCGTATCCCAAGAAGTGCCCGTCGTCTGACAGCTAGAAAGGTGCGAACAAGACGAGGAAATTAACTAAAAACACATCATCATTGAGACGATATAAAAACTTTTACGTATGATTAATGCGATATATTTGTATCAATTACTTGGTCGCGAACAATATAATGGAGCGTATAGGACACCGGAGATATTAATATAAATTGTGAATCATGTGCACGGGGCACGCAGTATTTACGTGCAGTCGTACGAAGGTCATTTGCTCTCACGTCCATTAATACTGAATAGAGTTCGACAACGTCGACCTTGACATCTATTTTATCGAAAGAAAGGCCACCACGTGCCGTGTGTCTCACGCATTCCCGGTCTGAAGAATGCAATAATCTAAGAATTTCCTCCTCATTAAGTTGTAGAGTATATAATTTGTACGTCCGACGCCTGCATACATCGTAAGCATAAATCGAGAGGCTCGTTATACACTCGTATCGTGTATACTTTCAACTTTTCCACCATTATGCAGTCGTAAAATTTTCCAACTTTTCTTTCTCTCTTTGCCGTGTTTAAGCGAACATACAGAACATTTAGAATTTTATAACTCGAACAATGTACACGAAAAGTATATATCCGATATTTGTACGTCAGCGACGACATTTTGGTACCGCAGAAAACCTATAAATTTTCGTTTAAAATTTCATCCTATGGCTTTTACGCAATATATACGCGCCATTTCTGTAGTCTAGTTGTATTCGGATCTCGTAGTAAAAAACTACTTAGCGAGGCGATGTCTCATTTTTTTTTTTGTTTTCGTTTCGTTCATGACGAGTCTCTCTATACCAAATGAAATTGTTTGGGCGAAACGACCAACGACGAGTCGTAAAAGATTCTGCCATATAAAACCGCCATCGTCACCTCTCGCGTGCGATTATTTTACGACGCTGGCTGAATATAGTTTTTCGACATCAGCCAAATAAATTGAACGTGAAAAGTCAGTTGGGAAGCGTAAAATAGCGACTAAAATAGTTTTTGACGTTTTTACAATACAAGTACATAATGTAATACAGTGCCGTAGTCCGGCGAAGCAGCATAGAGGAAAAAAATGTAATCGAATCTGTTCGTGTTGGTCTTCTTCGCGTATCATTTTCCGGGGAGGGGTCACATTTTCCCTAAAAGTTGAGTATTGCGGCCAGATGAAAGCCAAAAGTCGAATTTAGTCAAACATTAACTGCGCGATAAGAGCAAAGACGAAAGCCAGTTTTTTTTTTTCTAAATTTTTCCACGTCAAAAGCTGAAATGAGTCGAACAAGTTTTTCAGAAATGAGAATGATACATTTACAGCAATATCTCTTAGTTTATTCCGATGAAGACTGCTGGTCCAGTCGAAACGTCAAATATACGATCTCGTACAATTCTGTGCAGGCAAAGCCGTTTTTTTTTTTTTCATTTCCACCTGAGTCACAGGCAAAAATACTTGGACCATATTAAGATGGACCGAGCATAGCGATAGGTATTGTACAAGGATCATTGCTGCCGTACAAAATTGAATTGACGGATATCCAAATAATGAATACGAGAAAAAGAGACTATGATTAAGCATACCCATAACCTCTTTTCCTCATATTCATTATTTGGATATCCGTCAATTCAACTTTGTACGGCAGATTGGACCTTACATTTGGACTCGACGGAGGAGGGGAGCACCTTAATTTCCTTTATCAGTGTCAGGATAAAAAAAGTGAGAAGGATTTCTTGGCATTGCCGAAAATACAAAGATTATGTTTCATGTCTTTTCGCCAGTCTTCTTAAGCTCTCCATCGTTCAAAAATTTCCAAAATTTCCAACTTCTTGTTCTAGTATAAGTCAACTTTGGAGTATTTTAGGCTGACTGCTTCCTGGGACGAACGAGCGGACTGGGCCTTACTCGCCCCGCTCGTTTGTCCCGCTTCATGGTCCAGTGCATGTCTATTTTAGTATATTTCAAGCTGATGAGGTTACTGGGACTCACTCGCTCCGCTCGTTTGTCCCGCTTCCTGGTCCAATACATGTCTATTTTAGTATATTCCAAGCTGATGAGATTACTTGTACTCGCAGATTTCTAGATGACCTCCCAGGTAATTCGAAGGGGGCGGGGGGAAGGTTTATTTTACTTTATTTTATTTTATTTCATTTTATTTTTATTTTAATTCAATTTTAATTTTATTTTATTTAACTTTATATTTTATTTTATTTTTATTTTAATTCAATTTTAATTTAATTTTTATTTAATTTTATTTGATTTTAATTTAATTTTATTTAATTTTAATTTAATTTTAATTTTATTTTAATTTAATTTTAATTTTATTTTAATTTAATTTTAATTTAATTTTAATTCAATTTTGATTTAATTTTAATTTTATTTTAATTTAATTTTAATTTTATTTAATTTCATTTTAATTTAATTTAATTTAATTTTGATTTTATTTTAATTTTATTCTATTTTTATTTTATTTTATTTTGATTTTATTTTTACTTAGGGGGTGGTACTCGCAGATTTCTGGATGACCTCCCAGGTGATTCGAAGGGGGGCAGGGGAGAAGGTTTATTTTATTTTATTTTTATTTTTATTCAATTTTAATCTCATTTCATTTCATTTTATTTCATTTTATTTTTATTTTATTTTCACTCAAGGGGTGGTACTCGCAGATTTCTGGATGACCTCCCAAGTAATTCACAAAAAATTTTCCAAGTCCATTATAAGGGGAGGGAGGGGTTGGTACTCCCAAATTTCCAGAAGTGTGTAAGGTGTCAAAAAAGACATGAAACATGTCAACAATGATTGCTGCAAGAAAAAAACTTCAAATGCGTTTTTCTCTCAAAATATCGACTTTCATTTAAAAACACCCTTAGCATCGATTTTTAGCGTTTGAAATCTTTTTCCAATTAAGTTCTCTCGTTTGGACAACATTCACCAGATGTCGGCCATTCCGCTATCAAGTCCGAATAGGCAGCGGGGAGGAGACGCTGTACGGGTGTTTTACTCCTCCGAGCAAAGTGTTGGGAACTATCGATAAACTATCGATACTATCAATAGTTTTCGAAAAAACCTACCGGGGGGGAGGAACGATAGTTTTGTGGAATAAGAAAGACGGCAATAGTATATCGTTTGAGAAACTATCGATAAATTGAAAATTTTTATTCTGCCAACTTTTCACTGCGAAGGATTCAATATCTGTGTTGATCAGAAACAAGAGTTTGAAACCAAAGTGCGACGCAAAAGCCTTATGACGTCATTCCACTCCGATCTTATGACATCTCAATCTGATGATGTCATCCAATCCTGAGATGCCACAATCTGATGACGTCATCCACCTCGAGACTGTGTTGTCACGATTTGATGATATGATGTCATCCGACTCCGTAACGTCACAATCTCATGACGTCATTTCGGCAGGACGAAGGACGGCGCAAGGCAAATTTTTCAAAAAACCTCCCATTTGATAGGCTTTTTGTTGCAAAGTAGGCTTCATTAGCCTCACCCTTTTGACCCTATTTTGAAATTTCCCGATTGCCCCCCCCCCCCTGTACCCTCGTCTCTCCGCGGGTGATTTGAAAATTTGCGAGTTCATCCCGCGAGTTCACCTTGCCCAGTTTGTATACCAGGTCTATACTAGCTTTATGATCGCTATATTCTAGCTTCGAGCCTTCATTTTACTAGACCTAATATACAGTATACTAGTTGTTGACACAGGAGTGATCCAAATCAAGAAGAAAACCAGAGTAAGAGGAGACATTCGTAAGACTTTATTTTCAGCTCTTGATGCTTTCTAATTACAAAACAAAAAAAACTTAACCCAAAAGTAGTTTAAAGTTTGTAAATATTTTGTTTTGTGTAGACGGTTCGAACGTGAATCGTATTATGAGGGCGAAAAGTTATTTCATCAAACATCGAACTTTGTACAGCAGTATGTGTATTACCAGAAATTTCTTCATCATCGCTTACCTTAAAAATTTCTGCCAATCTTTGAACAACTTTTTCTAGCCTTCGATACCTTGACAATTTGTGCTGAGTCGGTCACATCAAAGCCCCCAAATCTCGATATCCTTTCGAAAAGTCTATGTAAGCCTATGTGATCAGATAGGAAAACTTCTAAAAGAGTGTAAGAGGAATTCATTCACAGAGAAGAGGGAGTAGTTTCGAGTTTTTGATTCATAAAAATCGTCATCATCCTAGAAGATGATAGAAAAAATCTTGAGGCCAATTCATTTAGAGATCATTTCAACTGACACGTCCTCATAAAGGCAGGACGTTGAATATGAAGAAGAGAACGATACTTTTTCCTTATCAAAACTATTCCTCGGACCTGCTGATGAACGTAATCGCTTCTAATTAAAAATCGAAGATTTCGAAAATTCCTGACGTGGCACAACTTCGATATCCTGAAATATGTCCATTACTAGAAATGGTAAATCAAAGCCTCTACTGACAACTATGAAGTCAAAACAGGCGGTGGTGGAATGGTAGTCGGTTTCATATTTCTCGACAAATTCAACTCCAATCAACATCAATCTTACCTTTCCTCAATTGATTTCCAAAAACTATCGCGACCAACTTCTGACAAGGAGAAAATTCACTACGATCGAAGCGCGAAATGTACTGCATTGAAAACGATACGACAAAAAACCAGGCTCACAGTTGCTGTTTTATTTAAAGTTGTTCTTTTAAAGCAAATTCGTGTATAAATACTATCGCGATCCTCGAGCGTAGCCTATTTTCGTTATATGTCTACCACAAATATTTCACGAAAGATGTATTACTAGGTATCACTTCTGGAATCCAACTCGAAAATGTACGTCAATACTGTTTACAAACAGGTAAATCGAACATGCTTCTTTCTACAGAAAAACAAAACGATGTCACAGATATTTATGCAGTCCCGAAAAATGCTTTACAGCGAATTGCAAGCTTGATACGGAATTTCGTTCTTCATTCGGCGAAGGAAATCTAATGAGAAGGCACATGAAGGTGAGTAAAGAAACTATGGGAAGGTTCTATTGGAAGACGGCAATTTTCCTAGGAAAGTAGAGGGAGAAAAAGAGTTGTGTGGTAGTAAAATTGTTCTGTTTGACAAGAATTTTCTTGTTCAAATGTGAGAAAATGCAAATATACTGTATAGTATGGTGCGAAAGTCGACCTCTTTTTCGTACCATCGACTTATCACCGACATCAAAACTGAGTCGACCTAGAGTCAACTAAAAATCAATGCCCTGGTTTCTGTTCGATTATAAGTTCGACACTTGGCGAAAGATCAGCAATCGATGTGGAAATTTCGTACACAATATGATAAGTTTTCAGAGTCGGCCCTTGCTATAAGATTTCAATTTCTACAGAGAATCGACGTCGAAACTGCACTAGTTCAAACTTCGCTACAGAATTGTCCTGTTATACCGGGTGAGGCCAAAAGATACCAGTTTCAAAGTGAATTATGCGCTAAATTTGTCTTCAATTTTTGACAAAAACGAAGTCATACGTTTTTCTAAGCCTAGTAATGCGTCAAGATGTGTGTTTGACGAGGTTCTCGAAGTACATTTTAGTCAGACCCGTGGTCGGCAACCCGCAGCTCGCGATGCGAGTTTGGTAGCTCGCCTTTCAGGTATACTAATTGTCTCACTATACCGTTTTTCCGAGTACCTCACGACGCTTCACAAAACTTAAAAAGCCACTCTAGTCGAAAAGAGGTTCTGCCTGATCGAAACTGTTGGTGGGCGGTTGGAAAACCACTCAACGCCTTACAATCTCCAGTTTACAGCTAACCTCGGGATCTGAACCCCTCCTAACCCAGACAGCCCGATTTCGGGTGGTTAGAGTTACGTTAACTCGAGGTTAGCACCGAACTTCTGTTTGGTAAAACTGGTCCTTAGTGTCCTCGAAGATTACGTCGAGGAGACAGTACGATATCCGTGCTGGACACTGCACTCCAGATGCTGCAATCAAACTGGAGACAATGAAGGAGTGCTAGTTCTGTACAGCTATTAGCCTCTCTCAATTCTATTCTGTTGCTGAAGATTGTGACAATTCTGCAAAACGCAAGAAAGTCTGATTACCTGCTAAGGATCATCTGCAGTTGGTTAGACTGTAGAGAGGTGGAAGCAGAACCGCCTTCTGGCACTCTGTCGTTAACCCTACTTTGTGAAGCATTGCACTCAACGGCCTATTCAAGACAAAGCTGCCACCCGAGGAGCAGCTCTTATGCTACACTGACGATACTCTGAGGGTTGATGCAGCCAACACTGTTGTCGAGGTAGAGACCACGGTTAACCAGGCACTAGAGACAGTGATCCGTTGTATAGAGTTGCCTGAATTAAACTCGGTAGTTGACAAGAAATCACGACCTATTGAGTTAAATTCCACCCCCCCCCACCTTCCGTCTGCAAGTTGTGGACATCAAGACCAAGAAGACAATGACCTGGAGCTCTGGTTCTATAGCAAGCTCAGGTTCCCCCCATCATTTTGGGAAAGTGGTGAAGAAAGCTTCGAGCTGGTAACATTTGTAACCAAAGAGAACCATGACAAGCTATAAGAATACTTGTGAGTCCTCAGTTATAGAGCCCCAGTGGTTGCTGACTCCTCAAAAATTGAGTGCAGAAGAACAGAAGATTAGGTGTCTTAGTGCCTACCGCACTGTGTCAACAGACGCTCTTGGCGCTGGCGTGTTAACACGCTCTCCGCCAATGGACTGCTGGCAGAAGAGCGAACAATGGAGCTCAATTCAAAGAAGAAGACAAGGACTATCCGAGAAGCCTTGCAGGTCAAGTGGGAGGTCATGCGCCCCTTGCTTGCGAAGTGGAAAGAGCGACTCGAAAAAAAGCGAGTGGACCCGCGTGCTAATACGTGATCTTGACAAGTGGATGGACCGATACCAAGGCCAGCTAAACTTCCATTGCACACAAATGATGAGCGGCCATGGGGAAAGTTGGGCAACAGTCATGTTCGACCACAGGGCACCTTCTTTGAGTGAGTGGGGTGTGCTAGAACGGTCTCTTCTTCAGAGTGGGGAAGATAAAGAACTCAATCCAAGTAATCCAGAACAACACAGGCATGAAATCATGTATCTACATTTGCCGCTAAGGTAATGAAGAGAAAAATGAACGCAGAATGGGCGCAGAAAATGTAGAGTCACGTTATGGCCTCCCACGTCTACATGTACCACCCACCATACTGGTGCTGCTGTCACTAATATCAGCATCAGCAACAGCACAATACACACAGGGTGCTCAGGAGGGAGCATCAACAAAAGGAAAGTCAGAAAAGCAACGCTAAACAGGAGAAAAAGAAGGTGAGCAGGAGGAAGTAGAAGACCCGCTCCCCGCCTGAGCAGCCAAAGTCGCAAAGTACTGCTGGTGAGCGCCTAGTGAGCTCCCAGTGGCGGCTGAAGCTCTAGAGGAGGAGTAGATACACGCTCGTCTATGGTGCAGAACTACCTTAATTCCAGCTTGAAAGCTGAGCCTCCGGTCACTAGGGTAGACCCCTACACAGCGTGCACGGATCTCGAGGAGAAAGTGGAGCAAGGCAACTCCCAATTCGAGCCCTCGGACTACCGACGCAATGCCTTGGAGGGTGGATATCGGTGCCAGAGATGCGTGTACGAGGGACCATTTTGCACGCGCGAGCACGCTCATACCCCCTTCCCCCTCCCGTGATTGCTGACCTCTGGTTTAACCAACATATATAAACTTCATACGATATACTGGTCTCAAATTGTAAGTGAAATCGAAATACGAACTTTATAACCTTGACCATCTCCTAAGTTCTTCAAACCAAATTCAGACAAGTTCCATCCAACTTTTGACATCATTTTGCCTCACACTTCGTATGTAATTACTTCTACGTATTCCGTCTGCAAGTAGCAAAGTCACCAAACATACAGAATGCAAGTGAAAGGGGCGAGTATCCATCGACTCCAGATCGCATTCATTTGAGGTCGATTAGAAGTCAAAACAACGTACATTAGCAGAAAATCGACTTAAACTTGGGATCGATGTCGATTGAAACTCGACCAGAACTAAAAATTGGCAGCAGTCAATCTTAGGTCGGTAAGAAAATGTGGAGAAGTCGGCTTGAAATCAACTCTAGATAGATGACCTTTGACCATCCGGGCGTTTCAGTCAGCGAGTAGAGCCAATCTTCTTTGAAACTGCGAGAAGAAGTAAACATGGACCACGTCATACACTGACCTCCTTAATAAAGACAACCATTTTCTCATCTTTGTCACAACGATGCTAGCGCCATCGGATTGCGGCTGAAATTTTTAATGAGCGTCGTCAGCACGCTCCAAATAAGAGTGCGAAGAATTGATAACAGCATTGCGGGCAGAACGGTCAAGTGAGAGCCCTTTTCAATTCCGTGCACTCTTGTTACAAATGTACTGTAGACCTTCTGTCTACGGGTAACGAATTCACTAAAGAGCTAAAATGCTACCATAGGAGAGTGGGTTTAGAGTCTGTATGTAGTTCACGAGTATCGACTCAGTAGAAGTCCTAGAGCGCACCAAACATCGTTTGACGTCACTAAGCCCCATGAAGGGAGAGAAGCCACTACACGACTCTTCCAGTATTTCAAATGACACACTGAGGGCCAGTTGTACAATCGTCGTTCAGCTCGTTGATCGCGCGATTTCGGCCAGTCAAATCTCTTGATCCGCAGTTCAACGGTCACGTGATCTCACGTTTCTCGATTGTACAACTGGCCCTGATTTTCCTACGCCTTATCAAGTTGGTCGTCTTTCCAACATAGCTCTCATGGCGAACTGCTCCAGTATGAAAATGAGTTCGCAATCCAGAAACACCCATCAGATCAATGATAGAAAGACTAACAACTGGATAACAAATAAGGAGAGTAAGTGTGCAATTTGAAGCACTGAAACTATTGCTTCTGCTAGGCTGGCAATTGCTAGAGGTAACAGAGTCTGCAAAATGAATCAAACTAACAATTGAAGAGTTCCACACCTCGAAAGAAAGACGAAGAAGGTCAGGCCGAAGATATCACACCATTTACTGTGTAATATTCGTGTATCACTCAGAACTTCTTCCGTTATCATCTAGTACAACCTTGTTGCATTTGAAGAAAAAAAAAAATCGATAATGAGGCAGACCTACGGCACTCGATTAACATAATATAGGGGAGAATATTGTGCTATTACAAGGCGAAAGAATAAAAACATAAAAAATGTACAGATAAATAATAGACTGTCTATACTATCTATTTTTGGTATTGTATCGAGTAGGAGAAGTTCTCGTGTATTAACGTGTGGAAAGGAAAATACCCGTATAGGAATGACAGGAAAAACGCGCGCGTTATCGGTAAAATTAAAAAAGTTACAATAACCCAGAATATTCGAAGCTCGTTTGTTATTTGGTTCTCTTTTTTTCTTCTCTCTCTCTCTTTAGTTCCCTTCGAGTACGAGCAAAGTTATCGCTAATCGTGCTATTATTTAGTTTATTAGGTACCCACAACGGTTGCGAGACGATAACGTCAACATTATTGTACGGTACTGTATGTATGTGTCGCATTAAAATCGACATTATGGTTTTCGAACATAAAACGCGATTATCTTTTGTGGTTAGGTAAGCGGTGAATTATCTTTTGACACGTGTACCTCGTGAATTTCAGCTTATATACGATAGTGAAGGACGGGCTTTTCTATTAAATAATCTAAATTGTTTACTCTATAATGTAGAAAGTGTAGAAGGAACAGCCGTCAAGATGGGAGTTAACGTTGCTCGAGATATCTTGAAAGCGTCAAGAATCAAAGGCGTTGATAGAGCCTAGCATCGAGAGCCAGAAGCTTGCAACCGATGGAAAGTTTCGTTGTCTTTCGGTACTTCGAGACGGGACGTGGCTGACCATCACATTTCGAGCTTCGATCGTCTGTAGAAGGCACTTGAAAACAATTTGAGCTGTGAATCTTTGTAGAAGTAGAAAAAATGTTCAGCTGAAATCCTAAGCTGAACATAAGCTAGGCTCAGAAGGAAATTTTAGGCTGACCCCAAGTGCTGAGACTTATTTCAAGCTACAGGAGTCGAATCCTCATGTCCGATCTTTGTGACATCAATGGCCTCGACTCAATTCAGAAATTCAAAAAAATTCAAGTCCCGATCCTTTACCCTGTAATGATAGAAACTGTGCGCTAGACTTCTCCCTCCACCGCTAGAGTTTTCAGACTAGCCTAATACTGTACTGTCTGTTGAGCCAACTTATAATAAGCCTAGAATCCCAAGGAAGCAAAGAACAGAATTTTTTCAAGTCTTCAATTGGTTCAAGGTCATTGATGACGTCATAGTTGATTGCGCCAGTGGTGCTGCCAAAAATGTTGGCCTAAACTTAAAATCTTAAAACATTTGGCTTCTGGCTTCTGGCTATTGGAAAAATTTAGCTGGCTTTTGGTCTAATAAGGCTGGCTTAATTCAGCTGGTTTCAGGCAGATTAATATGCGAGTTCAGATAAAACAATTGGGAGAATGGAGGCTTTGACACACAAACGGGAAATACAAATTCTCCAGTTTGTGTCCATCTCCATAGGGCCCTTCCCCTACGCCATATTGCATACTTTTTTGTCTGATACTTTTTGTGATGGTTCTTTGTTTACATTGGTCTTACGGCAGAGGATTAGATATGCTACTATTGTACATTCAATTCCCCTTCCATAAGATCAATGTAAACGAAGAACCATTACATTACAATAAGAATCAGGCAAACGAGTATGCAATATGATATAGGGGAAGGGCCCTATTGGATAACTGCACAACAGGCTTCTATGCTGAACGGCTGAATAGCTGAACCAAACCAAAGCCAATCTCTTTTATTCTTTGATAAAGCCTATCCGGCCTAGAGAAAGGAGCTAATTTGAACACTTATTGGCAGTGCATTTTCCTATTTAGCGCGAATCACAAAAGCTAGAAGAAAGCTAACAAATTTGTCTCATTATAGCTTTTGACTGAGGAAAAATTAGAAAAGATGGATTTCAGCTTCACTCTCATCAGTAGCAATTTGACTGAATTCGGCTTTCGGCTTTCAGCTGGCTTCAATACTCTGGATTGCAACTTGAAAAAAATGTGGCACAGAAATAATATCTCCTATAAGGGCAAATAGAGTAGTGTTGAAGCTTTTGATGGGCTCAACAGCAGCCGTATTTTGATTGGCTTTTCTAGCAAGCCATTGGACAGCCAATCAGCCAACAGCTAGCCAGTAGTCAATATACATAATATTTCATTTTTTGCTTTCAACGTTTTTCATTTTCCCGATATTTTTCAATATTTTTCAATATTTCCCAATATTTTTCAATACTTCTGGATATTTTTTGATGTTTCCCGATAATTTTTGATATTTACCGATATTTTTCGATATTTTTCGATAGTTTTTGATAGTTTCCAATAGTTTTCGATACTTTTTGATGTTTTCCAATAATTTTCGATAATTTTTGATAAATCTCGATCTTTTTGATGTTTTTTGATATTATTCTTGATTTTTCAATCTTTTTGATATTTGATATTTTCCGATATTTTTCGATATTTTTCAATATTTTTCGATTTTTTACGATACTTTTCAATATTTTTCGACTATTGACGATAATTTCCAGTAATTTTTGATACTTTTTGATATTTTTCAATAATTTTTGATAATTTCCAACAATTTTTGATAAATCTCGATCTTTTCGATGTTTTTCGATATTTCTCAATTTTTTCAATCTCTTTGATATTGTTCGATATTTTCCGATATTTTTCGATATTTTTGAATATTTTTTGAATTTTCTAGCAGCAGAAGCCAATCACTGAAAAGCCAATGAAATAGCGAAGAAGCTGATGAAAGTTTAAGGCGTCAGAATCAAATTGATATTTCAAAGCCAATAGCCAGTTTCAAGCTAATGACAACTGGCTTATCACCTCTGCAGTCTAAAGTCGTGCACTTCTCTCTTCTCTAGTCTTGTGGGCTACACTTCGATACATCGACTTTGTGGATTATATTAAACTGACTCTGCCGATCACACAATGAAGGTTTTAAGGGTTCACTAGTAAAATTCCTTCGAGTCCCTAAGGAACAAAGACTAAGAATTTTTTCAAATACAGGCACTATATGACGTCATCAAGCGTGACAAAAATCGTGACAGTCTTTCCGGACGGTGGTTTTTCGAAGACTAGTCTCGTCATGTGGATTTTAGTCTGACCGATACATTTCAAAATTTGGAACGATGGGCCCTCGTAGAAGAGGGTTCGGAGAGGGCTATACAAAGTGAGTGTTCTGCTAGATTCTTCTGCTGAGCCGTTTTTCTATGTAAAAACAAGACCCAGAAGAGGATTTTAGGCTAAGACTTTTCAATCTGAGGCTTTCTTCCTCATCATGAACTGAATTCAAGTTTATTGATTCAAAAAAATACGCATTGAAGAAGGGTACGCGGTTGGAAAGGGATATGAAAAAGGAACTTGAATGAATTCATGACATCATCCGCGCTGGGTCACCAAAGACGAGAAAGGTATCCGCAAGAGATTGCGACGTTATCAGGGGGTGATTTTCGCAGAGAGGTGAAAAATCAAAGCACAATATCAATTTTAAGTAGATTTTCGATCCTCACACAGCATTGACCAATATTTACTCCTATTGAAGTCTCAGCCTGGAATCGAATACTTTGAAGAGACGATTTCAAGCTGATTTGTAATTTTCCGATAATGTAGGCTGCTTGACTTTGACTGAAATTTGGAGGGGTTCATTCGAAAAACCACCCGCATTGATTTTCAGACGTTATATTTCGACGTCAACATGATTGCTGGATTACCAATTGATGAAGGAGTCGAAATTGAATCCTTCGTAAGGCTGATGTTGATCAATGATAAAAATAAGTACGGGTGGAGATGAAGACATTCATTTCCTGAAAAACTATATCTGCGGTAATTAAAATTTAAAAGGTTTAACGATCTTTCGCCGACTATTAAAACGATCCTATCACCCTCGAACTGACGGAAATTAGCTCGTATTTCGTGGAAATGAATGTAAATCGTTAAACCGTATTCTCTCGTGGTATAATAAAGTGAATATGTATGAATTTAATGACTCTTGACTCAGATTGATATGTAACTGTTTAAGCAGCCATTCACTCGAAAATTACTTCACTTTGCGCGCGTTTCGCGAAAGGCTTTTACTGTAAATAATTGAGTAGTTTTTTGCACCATTACCTATACTCGAGTATAACATCCTGTTTATATTGAGAAATTTTATAGATTTATGCATAAACTTAAAGGTTAAGACAAGCGAAGTAAGAAAAAAAAAAAAACAGTTCAGACTAAGTTTGCAATTATAATCGTAAAATAGTCGAAAAAAAAATCCCAATGTGTAAATGAATCGCGTTGTATAACTCAATTTCCATTTGAAAACGAGTCCTCCGACCTCCACGTCGTCCGACTATAAACGTGATTTTTTATTACACGTGAAAAATACGAATTTGTTTAACGAACTCATCAATTTTTTTTGGTTTGAAAATTCTTTACAAATTCTATTCGAGAAAGGGGAGCTTTCACTTTACTTCTAATACTAACAAGATATGCGACTGCTCATGATGGTCATTAGCTTGAAAATACATGAGTGTAGAAATTGAAGCAATGGAACGGAGGTGGGATATAAGTGAGGGTGAGTTATGGTAAGTATGATATTTCGGAGCAGGACATGAGAAAAACTGACATACTGTCAAATTATCTGCAGGGCAGTCGGACGGGACACCACGTGGAGACCAAGGAGGAGATGGGAGAGCATTTGCCGGGTTGGCAAAGAGAATGACGACTTCGTGGTGGGACTTTCTGTTTAAGAAGGACAAAGGTGGGGTCCTAAGTTTGTTGTAAGGTTAGAAGAGACAATAATACTTTCCAAGATAGTACGCTAATGAAGGCGTGGGGATTTTTGATAAGATGGGTGCCAAGAAGTTGTCAGTAGTATCAATGAGGGGAAGTGAAAGAGAATAAGTTCTGTTGCTTCAGCAAAAAGCTGAGATAAGCGTTCCACGGGTCATTCCGAGCTCTGGTGATCAGGCAGTGTATTGAGATTTCAGATGCAGTTGGAAGAATAATTTACAGTTGCATCCCAGCTTTGAAGAATGTTAAAAGCAAAGGTCAAAGTGAAACAGCAGATACAAATAGGTGACTCACAGTCGAGAATGAAACTCACCCTGGAACCCAACCTTTGAGTCAGAGAAATAACGTCCGAAGTCCAAATGCTTCTCATTGAAAAAGAAACGGTGAAGTCTCGCAAAAGGTTAGATTGCTTTCCTCCCTCAAAAATACACATCCTGTCTTTCCCTATGAAGGCACAGATCACAGAGAACTCAATGACCGTCAGACTCCGAGTTTTCCTCCTCGATTAGCGAGTATTTCCCCGTAACTTTCCTTCTCATCGAAATTACGTCGAACTTTTTTGTAGGTCAAAGCAAAGAAAATATTATCTTCAAATTGAGGACAGGAAGCTATCAACACTATGTTCTTCGACAACAGAAAAAAAATATTCGAAAAAAACACTCCTCCCGAGACTTTCGGCCAGTTATTACTTCACGCCGCAGTATCTATATACAATATCGTACAAAAAAAATGTTCAACTTGTCGATTCTTCGAAATATAAGAACTCTATTATAATCTCCTTTTACATTCCTCGCGCCGTAGACTTATCATCGGTAATGCGTTGAAAACGTTTCAAGTCTTCTCTGAAATAGACATAATGGCAGATAAGAGGTAGACTTTGTATATGAAACCAGACTAGAGAACAACAAAATAGTTTATTTTTACGAGGCTTGAAAATGTCGAAAAAATGATACTATATAGTTTTACGCAAAACTGCTTACAGAAGTTTTTTTTTTGGGCAGGTTTAATTGCTTTACATCATCCGTTATCAGTGAAGTAACAGGGAAGTATGCTGAGCTGGCAAGGTCGCAGAATACAACATCGCCTTACGATATGGCCCATTGACGTCAGACGAAGTACGCGGACGTAAATTGTACTGCCGCCTTGGAACGAGAAGTAGGGTCGAAAGCTTGAGCTTTTTCATCACATCGACGGTAGAAGAACAAATGTCGCGAAGGGTCTTTTTGCCCCTTCTGCTGTCTTATTCCGACACTGTCATCAAATTAGAAAATCACATTCAAGCTATGAAAATTTTTGTAGGTTCGCAGGGGACGAGACTTCAACATGAACCCCCCAAAAATATTGAAAGCTGATCCTTGGACTATCGCTCTAACCTCACTTTTTTCTCTCTTTCCTGACAGAGCAAATTTGATAGGACTGACCAATGATTTGTTCCCTCTCTCAAGCCCAGCGAGAATGCAGAGGGAATTTAGAATGCTACGACTGAAAGAAGTTCATAGCAAAGTTGAAAGGAGAAGTCTGAGCGCTCCTTGTGATGCATCTCTACACAATCCTCAATCTTGAAGCCCGTCCCCGTCACCAAGAAAGCTATCCATCTCTCTTGGAATGATGACTCGAGAGCAGTCCTCGGGAAGTCATGACATGGACACGTATCTAGGCCAGTTGCATAAGATAGGTAGAAGGCTAAAGTCTCCTTTGCGCTAGACACACGTCATAAATTTTTAGCAGATTCCTCCATCTCAGTCCTTTTTCAAAGTTTCTTCTCTAAAGCCATATCCATAACATCATCCTCAAAAACATTCGAAACGTCTCTGATATTGCAACCTGCAGCAACAACTTCTCATCTACAGGGTTATCAAGTTTTCTGAGCATTGCCTTTTTTCTAATCTTTTCAGTTAATCAAATCAATTTTGTCACATAGGAGCAGATGTCCTAAGAAAGTTTTATTCGGTCGGGGCTACGTCCAGAGGTTGGTGACCTCTTTCCAAGACCTGATGAATTTTCGGCCCAATCACTCTGGAGAAGGGCTTCGTACAATATATATGGAGGCGTGACGTCACCATAGGGGGTTGCGAAAATTTCAGCTGGAGAGCAAAAAAAGTAAGCAGTTGACCTCAGAATTTCAATGGAAGGAAGTTAATCTCGAATTCTTTTGAAATTTCCTTCCTCCGCTCAGATATTTTTGCTTATGTCAGAGAAAAAAGGGACTTCTTTCCAATCTGCCCGGGAAAAGCTTCATAGACTAATTTATCTGGATAAGACCTTCATGACGTCCTTGGGATAAAATGCCCAAATTTGTTTCTGATGATTGAGTGGTAAGCCCGTTTCCAATAAACTCGTGGTTGTCATTGAAACTCCTTCCAAATCCTGTGAATATCAAATCAGCTCAAAGTTGAGGTATTTTCAATGCTGCATTGCAGAAGGGTATCGATAGCCTCGCCTAAATAACCCCAACTCCTTCTTTAGCGATGGTTCAATTTGATGAAACTTCAAAGTTGTGAGGGAACGTGGAAACTCTAGAATAGGGGAATTGTCCCTTAAATCCTCTATCTGAATTTGATTCAGCCTGGAAAAATTTCTATAATCCAACCGAGACAGATTTCTATGATATCTAGCATAGGCAAACTGACAAAGTATGAAGGATGATGACGTCATCAAAGTCGGACGCAGACTTTTTTTGAAGATACTCTCCTTCTATGCGAGATAACCTCCCACATCAGCAAATGGGTACGAATATTCCAAATTCTTGGACACTTATCTGAAAATTATGACGTCACCAAGAGTACGTCCCTCTTTTCAATGCAGCCCGGAGAATTTTTCCAATTTCATAGAGTAAGTCTCAAAGTATTTTTCCAGGAATGATGACGTCACAAAGGCAGCCGTGAATACGCTTACGGCCGTTTCCAGAGAATGCCCCTTGTAACCTAACCTAACTTGAGTTGATAACGTCATTAAAGTCAGACGCAAACCCCTCGCGCTTGTGGACGTTCCTTGAAACTGCCCGCCAACAAAAGAGATACCAGGTTTCAGGCTGGATAATAGTACGATGTGCCTAGATGGGGGAGGGGTAAGGATATTTACCAATGGTCTCAACCAGGAACGGTGTTGAAAACAAAAAGTCACTAAAAAAAAGAAAGTCAAGTTAGCAGGCGTGGATCTGCGCCACTCTTGGAAAGAGTTTTACACCTGGGGGCAAAAATCTCTCCAAAATTGATCCCCCTCCCCACCATTCCACGAAGCAGTGAGGAAAAGCTTGTGCAATTGAACAGTTTTCGTTGCTCGTGACCCCCCTCCTCCCTTTGAACTCGTGCCCGGGATTGTCTGCGAACTGAAGAGATTTTTTCAAGAAGTAAATTCCCCTGGTATTTCATGAGCAAGCCGTTGACCCTTTATGGGCAAAAAAGGAGGAACAGAAGCCACCCAAAACATGTTTTTTGAACACTTCGGCCTTCATTTTTATTCCATTTGGCCATTTGCACCCCAAAATCTTGTTTGAAATTGTAAAATTGCTCAACGAGGGAAAACTTGAAGAAATTTTTAGAAGACATTACCACAGTTGCGCTAGATTAGGTCCTCTCTAAATGAGCCCTAACTAGTGCAAGGTGGAGCTCCCTCTCCGGGTACGTCTGACGTATTTCTCAAGCGCAAATCGAGTCGCGTATTTGAATGGTCATCGATCTTTGGAGTCCAAGACCTAGACCTCAAAATTCATTCAAGGCAAAGTATAGTCAAAAAGGGTTTCATTAGTTTTCCAAGCACATGAGAATCATTTTGAAGTTCCTAAAAGTCCAAAAGAGCTTATATTTTACAGATGGATTTTTGTCTAAACTTTCCGTCGTCCTACCGTTCCAATCACGACTTGAAAAAATTCTGAGCTCTGAGCCTGAGTAGATGAGAGACTTGAAGAATTTTTCATGCGTTGTGATGTACGACCAGAAAACTTTCAAAATCGGAAACCTCATACATGTATCCTCTGCAGTGCTGCCAGGTGATATTTTCAAAAATCCCTATCCGCCATTTATTCTGAGACTGAAAACAGATACCGATTCATCGATAACGATCAGGAGAAAAGTATCCTTCATTCCAAATGGAGTAAGGTACCTTTCTTTTGATTAAGAGAAAGGTATCTCTCATACGAGTGACCGAGGTACTTTTCCCTTGAGCACAAGAAATCCATATTTTACGCAAAATCTGAAAAAAAAAAATCCGTATTTTTCACGAGGACCGAAGCTCCGTAGTTCTGGCAGCGCTGATCCTCTGAGGCATAAACACATGAGAGGTGAAACGCGGAAAATATTGTGCTTTGAATCCTCAAAGCCCGGGGGACAATTGCGTTTTTTCTTCCTTTTTTTTGTGGTTATTCATCTGAACCTAACCTCACCTGAATCCGGGCCCGGGAGGAAATATATCTCTTCCCTTCTTTCTCGGCGACGCTGTGAATCCATATAAATGTGAGCGCCTTGAGCCTCAAAGTCCTATACAATCATATGAGTTTAAGAATCAATTTTGAACTCGGTACACCTTCTCTCTCCTCAATTGAAAAACTTGATAAGCTGAAGCCTCTCTTCGATTTTTCGTGAGAAAATCAAGCATTGTACACATGTAGATGTCTATTTACGCGACTAATCAACCAGACCCTTTAGCGCAAAAAATGAGAAAATTTTACTACATAGAGCACGTAGAAAATCCGGCGCCACGCCGTATATGTACACGCTTATGCTAAATGATACTCATTGTTCACACGAAATAGTCTTCGGGGCTTCGAGTAGGCGTTAACGACAATTTCCTTCCGCCATTCGCGATGATACATATCCGTTCCTATAAGTCATAATACATTTTCTGACGTTAGCTTTCATAAAATTTTTTCATCCGTCCTCGCGTGCTACATAGAAGGAAAAAATTTCATCCGAAAGGTCACATTCTCGAAGGACGTGTACCGAAATGATGAGAAAGGAAAGCACTCGTAATAAATTTTCTTCGGTCAATAAATCTCTGTGTCCATCTTACACGCTTTGTTCAACAGAGAAAATATTTTCTCAGTTGCGAAATTCGCTTGAAGTGGGTAGGGCTATAAAAAATTTAAGAGAAGAGGCGAAATTTTTATACAGCTCGCGAGAGACAAAATTAATCATCCGGAACATTGGTAAAGAAATTTTACGACAATCATATAAGGGTCACGGCACTGGCAACAGGAACTCTGGAATCACTTTATGAAGACGAGATCGATACGATTTCAAAAAAAAAAAAAATGAGTATGACAAATGATCGAAGCTACTCGCGAGAACATCAATCAAATCGTACACCTTTTTTACCATGACGACGCGAACTTAATTCGTAGAAGAGAGAAAAAAGAAAAAGCTGCACTCCGTCTGTCATCTAATCAATCTTATCACAGTCTTAGACGCGGGAGGGGGGCTGGAAATCGTTTCAGCCTACGCGTTCGAACGTCGTCGCCGAACATCATTTACCATCATTAACCTTATAAATGTCGCAGATCGTACGACGTTTGCATTTTTGCCGACTGTGTAGGTTGCACGGCGTTACAATATGCCCGGTCCGACCCGCGTTCTAATTAAGGGCAGCTTGGAGGGTCAAGGGCCATCGTGGATCACGAAGGCAGACTAATACTTGTCAATGAAGCCTAACTCATTCATCACTCTGTCAGTTTCATTTGTCGGACACGAGCTGCACAGATCAAAAGACGACGCGCAAGGCGGTCGAACATGAAACAAAAATCTAGAAAATTATCGCAAACTTACTGTGGTAGGTAACGAAGCGTAATAATCTTGGGGTATGAACTGATTCACATTCGGAGTTAGCATACTGTACACAGTGTCACATATCACAAACACAGAACTACAAACACCTTTTTTTTTTATATTTTTCTTATCGTCGTAGATAAAAATTTACACGTAAAAAATATTTCAACAACACACCCTGCACAGCGCAGACGAATAAATAGAGCGACGAACGGTGCAAAAAAAATTCTCTTTATACAAAATAATAATATCGATGACAGGCACTCACAGCGATAAAAACACTATTTCTCAGAAAGGTAACGCGGTTTGCACGTAACACGCCGCGAACAACATCTTCACCGTACTGACGGGTCGCGAGACGCGCGACTACGACGAGATTCCCCCCTGGTAGGAGGGATCGTCGCCCGTTAAACTTGGGCACGAGACCGCTAGATAGAGCCGGTGGTATGTGCGGTCGTGGTCGAGCAACAGCCTACAAATTCGAGTGACGTTGACGCGCTGCTCTATCTCTTTTGACAAGGCGTTGGAGAGAGAGAAAAAAATAAGCGCTAATTCTCGCCCCCGTCTGAGGCGGTGGCGCTGCGTCGACGACGGAGTTGTTGTAAAATATAATGTTCGAAAAACGTACATATAATACAAGATACGACAGGCGGATCGCGTGGCGTTGAAGTAGTAATTAGCGCGCACGGAAAGTCGACTTTTCAACTACCATTTCGGGTGTAGTAAAGAGTTTTCGTCGGTCTCGCCGTAACCGCCGCTGCGCTGTTGCGCGGTCGCGTTCGGTAATTTGCGGCTTTTATGAACACAAAAGGTCTGCGGCAACGGTGACAAGAGCGGGTGTCTTCTCGTTCGTCGCCTACGTACGACGAAAAGCTGTTGCGGCAGTTTGTCAAAAACGAAATCGACGAAAATTAATATCGCTCGAGTACCTTTTTTTTTTTCTTCTCTTCATATCGCTATGTGAAATTTTTACTTCAGCTGCGTATAAAACCGTAGCAGATTTTCTTCAACGAGATGAAATTCGAATTCTCCTCTGTAACGCGTACTTTAGGAAAAATTACTCTCGGGACAATTTTTTCGGGGTAGGTGTAATGATAAGTAAGTGCTTTTGTTGGGTCTAGATCAGCGAAAAGAGCTGATCTTGCGTCGTCTAGTCGTCGAAAAATCTTGTGAATTAGGATTACCGGTAGCTAAATCCTTACGTAAGCGTGACCATCCTACACAAAAATATTCCAGTTATTTCGTGACCCTCGGCCAACTCGGAATGAGCAAATACGTTCTATAATATTTGTGAGACCACTCATTTCAATTGGCTTAAGATCACCACATTCAATAATCTAAACTTTGTGGACTCTGAAGATTAGAGAATCGATAATGTATTTTCAACAAGGTGGTATTATCAGCTCGTTCAACGTAATTGTCGAAAGATTTTCTTAAAGTTTTCCTTATTGGGCAATTGTGCCGGTACATAATGAGGGAATTTGTCAATGCCTACTGACGAAGAATAATTACGGTCAAGGTGCTCTAGTTTGCTCCTGGAAAATGCATCAGAGATAAGATTAGTGACGTCATCAGACAGGACTTGCTGTGGCGTCGTCAAATTTCTTCTTTCTCTCTCGGATTCGCGGATTTCTGGATTAGGTCGAGGATTCAGAGTTCATAAAAGGGGAAGGCAGAAGCCTAGTATCATCTAGTAAGCCTAATTTAGGCCAAGTATAATCTAGTATTCCTAAAATACTTCGTTCCAAAAAAGAAGAACAAAATCAAGAATGCAACAATCAGGGGAAAAACGAGGATGGTGGACGTGGTTTATAAAATTAAAAAATTGAAGTTCAAATACGCAGGGCACATCATAAGAGGGGAAGATAGATGGTCAAAGAAAGATACAGAATGGCAAGTGTACGAGGATTCAAGAGAAAGGGGAGGCCTAAAATAAGATGGAGGGACAAAATAACAAGAAGAGTGGGAACAACATGGAACAGGGAAGTTCTAGACAGAAGCAGGTGGAGGAGAATTGGTGAGGCGTATGCCCAGCAATGGAGCAAATGATTACGGGTTTGGTAACATCATTCCTGTAATTATTAATAAACGCTGTAAATAAAATAAATAGTCTAGCATTGCATATGCTAGGCCTAGTTTAGAACTATTGTAGCCTAATTAAGGGTAGTTAAAGTCCTCCTCCTATCATATGAAGATCGAAGGTCAGTGTATATGGCCTTAATGTTAAAATAGCCTCCTTAAATAAATAGGTATGCAATGCTTCATACATCAATTGGATTGGCCCCTTCAATATGTCAGTAATGCAACGCGTCAAACACCATGAAGCTCAGAGCGCCTTTCTATTGTATAGCTTGGAGATTTTTCCAACTCCTTCTTATCATATATAGCTAGGAGGTACCCCAGCTTGGAGGTCGAAATTTTTCCAGGTCCCACTTTCTGCCAGACATTGCCTTTTTTTGAGTCCCAAGTCTGCCGGCTGGCGCCTGGCACCCGTCTTTTTTTTTCGACCCCCCCCCCCCCAAATAGCACAGATTTCCTGTTACAACAATTTTATGGAACTAAATTAGGTCAAGCTCATTGATGACGTCATCAAGCGTTCCTACTCCACCTCTTCCGCTCCATGCAGTATACTAATTTTGTACTGGGGTTAGTTCTCCTTTATACTAGCTTCATACTAGGTCTAGGCTCTCTTGAATTCCAAATACCAAAACCAATTTGACACATAAAACAGGCTCCTGCGTTCCTTGTTCAACTTTGTAGAGGAAGCCGTTGTTTCAGTAAAGGTAAACTACCTTTTGAAGACAAACAAGCGGAGCGAGTAAATCCTCATTCTTGGTCCAACGATTCTGGTTCAAGTCAAAGATTCCACGCCTTGGGTCGGGGAGGAGGGGGGGGGGAATAAAATCAACTTGGACTTGGATTTGGCAATTTCCAGTAAACGGCTGGATGCCGATAAAGACATTCAAGAGAGGAAACCTCGATGGCACATGAAGGCACAGAGAAGACATCAACCAGTTTAACCCCTCTTCTAATGTAATCCTCATTCTTTGATCCTTTGAATCTGCTTGTGACGTCATCAAGCCTGTAGTTTGTAATGTGTAACGTCATCAACAAACCTCTCTTTTGACAGGAGCCCAGTTTAGCCTAATACTCAAAATTGAATTCAATCTAGCGTCAACCAACGCGCAAATTGGTTTTAAATTGAACTCAGATTGATGTCAATCTAAACTTGATTAACAATGAATTAGTAGTTCTCTGGGAATGTATGCTGATAGACTTGAAATTGAAGCCAATCTGCTGTGATCAAAAGTCTGTAAGTAATGCTCCAGGAATGTGCCCTGATTGACTTCAAATTGACGTCATTCTAGAATCAATTGAAAGTTGATTTGTAGGAATCTGGAAATGTATGCTGATTGACTTGAAATTTTATCAATCAAGAGTCAATTTGTAGCGCTATGGGAATGAGCGCTGATTGACTTCAAATATATGTCAATCTATAGAGTTTATTGACAGTACAAATGTGCGCTAATTGACTTCAAACTGACCACAAATTGATGTCAATCGAGAGTCAATTAGCAGTCAATTTTTAGTGCTCCAGGAGTGTGCTCTTATTGACTTCAGAAAGACCTCATTATTAACTTCAATCAATAGTTAATTGACAGTAGATTTATGAGGCTTACAGAATGTATGTTGATTGACTTCAAATTGGTTGTCAATTGACTTCAAATTGACTGTCAATTGACTTCAATCATGAGTCAATGAAGAGAGAATCTCTAATGTTTGGAGAATTTACGTTGATTGACTTCAAATTGATCTTAAATTGATGTTAAATTGACTTGAATTAAGAGTTGATGAACAGTCAAATAGTAGTACTCTGAGAATGTGTGCTGAATCCTTAGACCATATAGTAACATAGACTGCCGAAACAGTACGTAAACGACGTAATCAGTTGTCGGAAGACTGGAGGCAAGAAATAAGGTTTTTGGGTCTAGCGTAGACGTTTCGGTTACCGCCGGGGTGAGGAAAATTACAGACCACGCCCATTGTGCGTTTAACGCCGTAAGACCCAAAACTCTTAATTTGTCTCCAGTGTTCCGACGTACTTCTTATCACTTTTGGCGGTCTATGTTACTATATGGTCTAAGGCTGAATCACTTCAAATCAATCACAAATTGACGTCCGTCATGACCCACTTACGAGTCAATCTGTAGTGTTCTGAGAATTTGGATTTATTGGCTTCAAATTGACTTAAAAATTGACCTCAAATGGACGTCAATGTCAACTTGATCCACAGTTTATTTGTATTATTGTGCAAATGCATGAAGATTGACTTCAAATTGAACACGAATTGACGTCAATGACAAGTCAATCACCAGTCAATTTGTAGTGCTCCAAGAATGTGCGCTGGGTGACCTCAAATTGACATCAAGAGGACGTCAATTGGGAGTTTATCAACAGTAAATTTGTAGTGTCCTTGGAATGTGCGCAATTGACTTCAAATTGACCTAAAGTTAGGGTCAATCACAAATTAATTAAAAGGTGGTTTTTAGTGGTCTAAGAAAGTATGCTGGTTGAATTCAAGTTGACCTCAAATTGAGGTCAAAGTAAATTAACAGTCAATTTGTAGTACTCTGGAAGTGTGCGCTAATTGACTTCAAATCAACCACAAATTGACGTCAATCTGTAGTGTTCTGAGAATTTGTGTTAATGGACACCAGAAAATTGACCTCAAATTGATGTCAATGTAGACTTGTTTATCAATTGATTTGTATTGCTGCGGGAATGTATGCTGATTGACTTCAAATTGACCTGATATTGACGTCAATCTAGAGTCAATGAACAGTTTACTTGTATTGCTCTGGCAATATGCGCTGATTGACTTTAAATTGAACTCAAATTGATGTCCATCTGTTGTTGACAGGGAATGTGCGCTGCTTGACCTCAAATTGACCACTGAGTGGCATCAACCACAAGTCGATCAACAGTCAATTTGTAGTGCTCTAAGAATGGGCACTGATTGACTTCAAATTGACCTCAAAAGAAAGTCAGTCTGGAGTTTATCAACAAATTTGTAGTGCCATAGGAATGTGCGCTATCATTTTTGAATGGAACTGAAGTTGATGTCAACCACAAGTTGATTCATAGTACTCTAGGAATGTATGCTGATTGACTTCAAATTGACCTCAACTCAATGTCAATCTAGTGTTGACCAGTAGTTCATTTGTGGTTGACTTCTAAACTGACCTGAACATCACGTCGATTCAGAGTCGGTGTATAGCCACCCTCTTGAGCATTCTTTTGGTTTGGTGAGTTTGCTACTCCCTCACATAGTTCCAAATCATAATATTATACAATGAGAACCATCGAGAATCTCATTTATCCATGACTATTGTGGATTGATTGAATTTCCGCAATTTTTCTGTCAATTTTAAGCGAAATTAGAACCTGATAGTAGGAGGCAACTCATTTTAGTGGAAAACCCGCTATCCATTTTGTTAGGGGGATTATATCTTCAGAAAACATCCACGTCCAGGAGTTTCTGTGAACTGCGTAACGCGATGTGTGGCGCCTTATGACGTAATCAATGACCTTGACCTACTTTAGGCACTTACAAAAATTTCAACTTCCAGCTAGGATGCTTGGTGACATCATCAATGACCTTGACCTTGACCTACTTTGAGGGCTTGGAAAAATTTTTGTTGGAGGGATTACATCTGGGAGTTTCTGTGAACTGCGTGATGTGACGTGACGTGACGTGTGACGATGACGTCATCAACGACCTTGACCTACTTTAGGCACTTGGAGAATTTTCACCTTCCAGCAGAGATCTTTTATGACGTCATCAATGACCTTGACCAAGACCTACTTTTTGGACTTACTTGGAAAAATTCCAATTTCCACTGGGAGTTTTTGTGAAATGCGTGACGTGACGTGACGTGTGACGATTTATGACGTCATCAATGACCTTGACCTGGACCTACTTTAGGGGCTTTGAAAGTTTTTAATTTCCAGCCTCCATTATTTCAGGCTTAGCATGCAGGACACTGAGAAGAGCCCAGCCAACTCATTTTCCGAGGGGGCATTTTTGCGCCAACGTGATGGCGAGCGCTGGAGGTTGCGGCTTCCCCGCTGCCATTGCAAACCTGCAATGGCCTCTAATTTTTTGACCTCGATTGTGAACAATATTATGTAGATTGTCTCCATAAAATCTGTCCATTTCGAGGTCAGTTTCATTTCTTCTGTCAATGAATGACGAACCATCGATTCAAAATCGCCGTTGGTTTTCAGATGAATCCCTCCCCCCCCCCCCCTCCCCAGTCAACTCATCTTGGATGTCGAAAATAAAACAAGGGAACAGAAGGCGAGTTTTTCTACAGAGAGAAGAGAGGGCAGCATCAGACTCGGGTTTCAAGTTAGGCTGGATTCTGTGGCATGATTAAAAGTTCAAATAACTTATCCTGAATTGAGTGTCTGCTAAACGATTATATTCGCTGTTGATACTACTACCAGCCATCATCTAAGATTTAGAAACCTTCCTACTGGGCTGGAAAAACTAGCGTAAAACAAGTCCATCATTGTTTACCATATTGATCACGATCTCTGGGAAAACAATCACGCCATCTTCGGCTTTTGGCAAGCAATGCACGATAAAGTATATTTTCAGTTATTCATTCGCGCTTGTAAAGTGCACAATAAAAGACATCTACACAGATTCTCTGTCTCGGTCAATTTTACATTAAGTATATCAATTACTTCGTTAAAAACAATTCCTACTTGTTTCTGGACTGCTTCGCTGCAATTCTCTTTCCACGCATGTTTCACACCCGGGCTATTCAACTAATGGCCCGACTCGCGGTAGCTCGGCAAACAGCCCGGGAAAAATAAAATTAATTTGGATTTCAATGATTACAATCGTAAATAAAAATTTCTGGCCCGCGTAAAATTTTTTGTCGTCAAAGCGACTTGCTGTGGAAATATTAGAATAGGCCTGTTGTATGCTCTGAAGTATTTCCTTCCAATTTCTTTTACAGTCTCTTGTTACAAATACCTCCCTCGCTTTGGTATACAATATTATTGCTATAGACAATGTGTAATTCTTTATTGAAATGCAGATTTTCGGAGACCTACTCTTCACGTAATAAAGTAGGCTACTGCACTATGCAGATTTGCGAATTCGATGGCCACGCATCGGCCACCTCATTCCGCCGCGATTATCTCTTCGCAGAAAAGAAAATTTCTCATCTGCAAAATCGCCAGACAGTAAGACACGCCACATGCAACAATCTTGGCAGATCGAGTAAAAATGGCTATCCACTTCGGTCATGCCCTTTATTCTCTATTCTCACGCGAAATCCTAAATCACACGCCTATCATACCGGTATCTTTTAGATACACTGGTGTTTTATACGCCGAGCGATTTCACAGTAAAATATTTCCACCATTATCCTAGCGATAAACACAGAACGCAATATTTTATCCGCGATTAAAATATCACTTACTCGACTGCGCAATCCACACAATGCAAAACGAATACTTCAAATATTGCAGCAGCCAGCCTTTTAAAAATTTCTCAATTACTATACAAAACGGTTCGCTATCGGATCTCGATCTACGTATTGACATTCATTATTATTGCGTGGTGTATAACCTATATGAAAAGAGCGGCTCGAATACGAGGAAAAAATAAAATCTAAACCTGTCAGCATTATACTTCGCAAAAACGGACAGCAGCGATAATTGCGATTATAAGAGTTCCGCTCTTAATGGCCTATAGACTTGTCAAACGTGCAACCAGGCATAACCTTTACTGTACATTCGGCAGTGCTGCGCGAGCCTCTTTCAAGATCAAGAGGCTCGAGAACACTTGTCCATTCTTCAATAGAGACATCATTCAACACGCCAAAGAGCTGCGCAGATAAGAAGCACTAAGAGATCTTCTATCTCGTTGACCGACAGTGACCTCACAGAATGCTCGCCGAAGAACAAAAATAGGAAAGTGACGCTGACGCGCGAGAATTGATCTCCGCCCTTCAAATCATTATTAGTGTCATCCGGGGTCGACAGCGGTGAAACAAAGACCAGAGACGCCATCAACGAAGGAGTAAACGAGAATTGTCTTTATTAATGATCGCGCGAGAGGGAATTAATGACGATGTTCGAAGAAATAATCGTACATCTCGAGTGCAGCGTACTGCAGTTTCGCAAATAAAATTATCGAAGACGTATAATATTCGTTGTGGTCAGAGTGTGGAGTACGTACTCGGTCAACCCACAGCTACGGGCTTTGGTTTCAGTAGGCATTAATTATGATGCAGCTGTCCGGAGCGATCATTATTTTCAATAAAACTGCGTTGCTATAGAAATTGTGCGAAACTGCGAAATCTTGATTAAGCGGACAGAACATCGTTATTCGAAGGGTATCGCGGATCAAAACTATGCACTCGAACGACAAGAGCACTCTATCTAATACAGTTTATTAGAGAACTTCGAAAACGAGTACCCAATTGGTTGAATTATGGGAAATTTCAAGAAAGAGAGAGAGGAATATTTTGTGACCGAGTGCTCAATTAAATTATTTACTACACTCATTCAAGCACATACCTTCTTGAGTTGTGTCTTCGATGGCAGATAGTGGAGCTCTGAAATGGTTCATAGCATCTTCGTTCAGCAGAATAAAACAAATCTGAGATCGCAAAAATTCACTGAAATTAACGTCAACAACTGCGTAAATTACAAAGTACACAATTATACTGAAGTCGTTACTGCGCTCACGGCGTTTTCGGTAATCAACTGGCGACGACTATACACCAACTTAAAATGCGAGTATTAGTCTGGAAACAACATAACTACTAATGAATTATGAGTGAAAAGTCATAAATCATACCAGTAATGTCTATAGGTGTCAATTAAAAATGGATCTCATTTACTGCGATGAATAGATTCGATAATTTTTATAGTCTTTAGTGTGGTACGTCCCTTCTCAGAATAGTTCTAGGTGGAGGGGTAAAAAGTTGCCAGCTGGTGGGAAAACTTTGGATGACTGAGTAGACCCAAAGTTAAGTCATTCTTCGAGTCCCCAGTGGACTCCTTATTTGAGAAAGGAGAGAGTGGAAATCTAGGAGAAAGATCGGTCTTGATCACCATAGAAGCTGATCCATGTCTTGTAGATTCGAATTGTCCAACTTCTGTAACGACAAAATGAAGATAACCTTCGAACCGAGGTATTTCACAGAAAAAAGCCGAATCATGTTTAAGGTTGATCCCCTTACCAGTTAAGACAAAATAATTTAAACAGGTTTTCTTTCACAGAACGCGGCCTAGAATCAGAACCTCGGATCTCTACTTCAGCAAATTTTACAGGAGGCGTAAAAATTGGTACCAGTTTTTTTGCTAAAGTTGAGATCCAAGGATTTGATTTCTAGACCCACGAAGATGGAAAATCACGTCTTTGGGCGTTTGATCCACAAAATCGATCTTTATTGTATCAATATATCGATTGTATACTGGGCTGCTACCGCTCGTTCGACCGAATTCTCAGTCTAGTATTTTAAAAACTTTTGGGGACTCACTCGCACACATTTTCTAGAAGAGGGAGATCAGCATGGACTTGGACTCGATGATTTCCAATAGACGAGTGGAATGCCATAAGAGCATAAGAGACATGAAAGAGAGGAGACCCAGTTCCAAACTTGCAAATTTTCAATAGCAAATAAGGGTACAGTAAAGACATTAACCAGTTGAAATCTCCTTGTGACGTCATCATCACCTTTTGAATCTACTTGTGGGGGCATTTGATTGTAAGGAGCTTACATTTTCTGGCGACGTCTTCAGCTTGTGACATAATTAGGACAAATTTGTCTGTGACGTCACCAGCCAGAATTTTTGTGCGACAACATTTGTTCGTGACATCATTAGCTTGTGACGTCCTCGGCGCTGTGGTTGGCGGACCTCCGTTCCGTCTCCCAACACTTCCTTCAGCTTGGTGGCAAAGTCCACTGTACTTTGGCTGTTGGGTTCTGCGCCATTCAGCTCGATAATCATCTCGCCTCTAAGGTGTACCTGGTCCTCTTTGGCGTAAGACCATACTCTGCTGGCGATAGTTTCTCGCGAGCTCTCTTGAGGAGGTCAGTATACCGCACTTGTTCTGAAGTCCTCTTCAGTATTACTGCCCCACCTCGCGGGCGTCTCTTCTGGAGAAGCTGTAGCTTCTGCGCGTGGGACATCCTTCTGCCGTCTTCCTGACCACTAGGCAACGTGGGAGCTTTTCTGCAGCGTCTTCGAACTACCTGACTCCAAGTGACACCTTCTTCTGTGTCCACACTGCTGGGTAGCCTTGTAGATTGGGGCTCCTGTAAGTGCAGCTGTTGCATTTGCGTTGACAATTGTTGCCGCTGTTGCTGTAATTGCGGTTGGTGCTGTGATTGTTGCAGTTGACTTTGCTGCTGCTGCTGAATTTGTGGTAGCTGCTCCTGCCGTTGCAGGTGAGGTTGCTGCTGCTGCTTCTGACGTTTCAATTGCTGCTGCTGTCGCTGCAACTGTTGTTGCTGCTGCTGCCGCTGTTGCTGTGGGTGCTCTTGTGGCTGGTGCCTCAGCTGGAATATCTTGATGGTATCACATTCCTCTTGAAGCTTCCTCACTTCAGTCTGCAGCAGCTCAATTTGGCGCTTTTGCTCGGCGCATTGTTTTACGAGGGACTGCTCGGACTGAGGCCTCCTCTGTATTGCCTCTTGGACCTGCAGCTGCAGCTTCTTAATTTCGCTCTGCTGTTTCTCAAGCTTAATCTTTTGCTGTTTGGCTCTCAAATGCTGCCCCGAGAGGTCCTCCTTCAGCTTCATCACTTGAGGTCCTTCTTCATACTTTCCCCCTTCAAAATTGCGATGGTTTTGTTAAGGTTGACTTTCCTCCTGGTAAGTTGGGTGGAGGCATTGTGACAGGCGTCAAGAACTGCTCTTCAGGCGAAGACTCTGCCACAATTCTCGCTCTCTTGTTGATCCGCTCTTTTGGTGAAGTGATCACCTCTGGTGACGACTCATAACCACGTTTGTCCTTGGCTTCCTCTTGCTTTGATTCAGCAGGAGGTGTCCTCGTCACTTTTCCACCTTCATGAAATACGTCATCGTAAGCTTTGTCTTTGCTCTTTGCGTTGGTCAGGTCGTGAACATTTGAGACGACATCCCCCATCTCCTCGCCGCCTGAGCGCATCAGCAAGGGGAGTCGGTTTGCCGCATCCAAAACAGCACCGTTATCGTTTGTCTGGTCCATCTTCATCGGTAACAAGTTGCAGTGTGAGGCGTCATCTGGGAAGCTGCTTCCACCTTCTCAGATCATCTTGCAGAACCATACTTTCCCCGCAAGCTGCTTGGTCCTCACAGGGAAAGGCGCACACCTTACTGCTATGACCGGGTTTTCATTATCAGAGTTTTCCTTCTCTGGGAAGCTGCTTCCACCTTCCCAGATCATCTTGCAGAACCATACTTTCCCCGCAAGCTGCTTGGTCCTCACAGGGAAAGGCGCACACCTAACTGCTATGACCGGGTTTTCATTATCAGAGTTTTCCTTCTCTGGGAAGCTGCTTCCACTTTCCCAGATCATCATGCAGAACCATTCTTTACCCGCAAGCTGCTTGGTCCTCACAGGGAAAGGCGCACACCTTACTGCTATGACCGGGTTTTCATTATCAGAGTTTTCCTTCTCTGGGAAGCTGCTTCCACCTTCCCAGATCATCATGCAGAACCATTCTTTCCCCGCAAGCTGCTTGGTCCTCACAGGAAAAGGCGCACACCTTACTGCTATGACCGGGTTTTCATTATCAGAGTTTTCCTTCTCTGGGAAGCTGCTTCCACTTTCCCAGATCATCATGCAGAACCATTCTTTACCCGCAAGCTGCTTGGTCCTCACAGGGAAAGGCGCACACCTTACTGCTATGACCGGATTTTCATTATCAGAGTTTTCCTTCTCTGGGAAGCTGCTTCCACCTTCCCAGATCATCATGCAGAACCATTCTTTCCCCGCAAGCTGCTTGGTCCTCACAGGGAAAGGCGCACACCTTACTGCTATGACCGGGTTTTCATTATCAGAGTTTTCCTTCTCTGGGAAGCTGCTTCCACCTTCCCAGATCATCTTGCAGAACCATACTTTCCCCGCAAGCTGCTTGGTCCTCACAGGGAAAGGCGCAAACCTTACTGCTATGACCGGGTTTTCATTATCAGAGTTTTCCTTCTCTGGGAAGCTGCTTCCACCTTCCCAGATCATCTTGCAGAACCATACTTTCCCCGCAAGCTGCTTGGTCCTCACAGGGAAAGGCGCACACCTTACTGCTATGACCGGGTTTTCATTATCAGAGTTTTCCTTCTCCTGCCCAGTCACTGACAGAAACTCCATCAGAATCAGGAACAGAGTGGTATAGGACGTGAATGCGTGGATGACCATACGTAATCCCATACAAACAGGACGTGAGGACCACCAGACAGCACGTAACCCCATACATGAAGATGATCCTGATGCTTACGCCAGTTGACGGTTTTCTGTCGGTGTTGTCCTTCCCTTATCCTCTGAGCCCATGCCCTAAACTGCAAGGAGGCAGCTGGGGGTGTCCTGTCCTATGGTTTAATTAGCCTCGGCGTTACCTTCTCCTAGTACTCTTTCTTACAGCGCACCACCCGCACCCAAGCAGCAACCCACCCCAACCCCACCAAACGCCGAACAGATGCAGACAGAAGTGAAACATTCGCAGTCAGCACATCACTATTCTCACATTCAACACTCAAGTCCAGTTACCCAGCAGGTACAAGACAGCTCAGCACAATCAAGCACCATGGAGAGCACCCACCAAGGCAGACCCAATGTTTACCCCCCCCCCCTCACACACAAGACGCAGCACCATGAAGAGCTCCCACCAGAGCAACCTGAATGTGCACCCACCCGGCACAAGACGTCACCTACTTTGTAGGTCTAGCAGCGCATGATGATGTCACAAATCAAAGGTATCTCAGATTTTGTTGACGTCACAAGTAATTTTAAGCCAAAGATGTCATACAGATGTCAATGACGTCACAAAATTTATAAAGTGAAATTTAAGCTCATGATGTCACAGACTCAAGATGGAACAATATTGTAGATGACGTCACAAACTAGGTGATGTAACGCCCAAATATAAGTTGATGACCTCATTGACCAATTTACCCTGATGATATCAAACAGCTCTCAAGTTTGTGGGTGATCACGTCACAATAATGGTAAAGTCTTGAAGGTTGGGATGAAGACGCTATTGCAGTATCGCGATGATGTCACGGTTTGATGATGTCACTAAGGTTGAGGTTAAGGACGTCACAAACCCAAGGCCGTGTTCTTCAGAACTGATACAACTGATGTGGGGTTGCACCCGGAAGCACTATTGCAAGTTAACTAATAAAGTAAAGTTGTAAACGTGAGATCTCTCTAATTTTCAGTACTGTACAAACCTTATCTCACTTGATATGAATGCCGATGACAGAAAACGAAGTTATGTCATAGCAAAAATTGTATTTCCTTACAAACGCTGAAGACATGATACGTGATTCAATGTCTCTCCGTGAAGGGCAGAAATTTAGTTTCTTTTCTTTTCGTTTGAAGCTCCTACGTGAACTATTTTCATTCCCTGTCTATGCAGGTCGGCTGCTCACCCGTTCCTGTGGTACAAAAATAGCACGCCTGCTCATCCAACATGTCCCATCAATTCCCGCCGAAGAAAATTTCCGAAAGTTTCGCAACTAGTGGTATTCCATTTAATGATATCTACAAACTTTAACGACTCAATGAGGTTAAATTTGGTTACGACCTTGACTCCGGTAAAATGTACCCCCAAAAGCATCGAGGAGATAAATTGAATTTACTTAAGCACTCGGTCGTTATTACCAACTCTACGCCGAGATGTTGACAAGTTCACCTGCTTAGGAAGTTTTTTAACGTTTAGTACCGTGTTTCTTCATTCGCGAGCGCGCGCGAAAAGAAAAACATCAATTGCGGAGAAATGCGAGGAAAAAGTGCACAGAAGACACGCCGAGCACGCTATTTATACACGCGCTTAGACAATTTAAAACATCTTTAACATATTTTTTCGTTGTATTTGCGTTAGTTTAAATTACACGTTAGCGTTGCGTAAGTACATAACGGGATAAAATAGCGGTAGATTCTGATTTAAAAGTTTTTCCAATGTTAAAAGGAACTATAAAAATGGTAAAACACGTATATAAGGGAAGCCAATTATCTTACAGCATTCACATAAATAAAGGCGAAATCAAAATTTATTACATACGTTAGCCCGATGGGAAATAGGGAAATTAAAGGCGTATACGTGGCGAAGACGGAGGGAGAGAGAAGAAAGGTCGTAAAAGGGGCCAGATAAAATATATTTTTTCGGGCCACTTAAGTAACTATATTACTTGAAAAGAAGTTGAAGCGTAATATATAAAAAGAAAGCGTTAAAGAGAATGTAATATCCATTCGCTTTTTGATAAATGAGGACACAGTATCGTGCGAGGGAGGGGGGTGCTGCTGCAAGTTCCAGGATTCTTTGCTTGTTGTTAAAGAGGCGAGTAATGCGCCAGCGAGGAGAAACAATTTACACTGAAATAAAACAGAATGTAACCAGCGCGTACATAACTGTACAAAACAAATAGGGGTGGGGGGTCGGTAGTGGAAGAACAATAAGAAGGAAGAGATTACGGAAACGCTTAGAAGGGGTTCTTTTTTTGGTCTTTACGCGGTTATACACGGTGACATCAACAGGGTTTCTCAAGCGCAGTCATAAGACAGGGCAGTAATTTCGCTGCGGCACTCGATCGCTTAAAAATAATAACGGCGAACCATCTTTCTCGGCGATAAGAAAGACGACACTTTATCTACTCGTTACACAAATGGCAGTTCGTGTACGGTATAGCTCGCTAATGTATGGTACAGTATATTAAAGGATTTTGGGCAGCCCTCGTAACTTTTCGCCCGGCGAAAGAGCACAAGAATAATGTAAGCTCTCGTATAGAGACTGCGACGACTTTGAATCATTGTCCCCAAGTTGCAACTTTTATCACCGTTTTCTAAAAGCGAATTTCCTGCGCCTTTTTATGTTCACGAGTATTTGTATAGTCTCTATTTTTAGGTTTCTTTTCACTTTCCGGCACGGCGTCAGCATCCCGCTAATTTCTGTACCGCGGTATGAGAAGGCAATTAGATTTTCTTTTCAACTAAAATAAATTGTTTCCTCTTTGCATTTAATACAAATTACTCATTGTTTTTGACGTCGTTGACATTCTAAGAAAACGTCGCCGTCGTATTTCCCGTTGGGACTTTTTCTCGAGGTTCGAAATTATATAGGATTTCGCGTAGCTAATTTACGACCCCGAGCGACGACGAAGATGAAAGAAATTGGATCGGATCGGCTATCCCAGATGTACGAAGAACTCGTGTTTCATCGACAGGCAAAATTTTTCGGTCGCTTAGGAGTTTATATCTTCGATCTAAATTCACAGCAGATATATTTGAATCCGTTGAAATTATTGCGAAGGACGAAAAAAAAAACACGTACAGCGACATTAACCATAAAAGTTGATAGAAGATTTCGAAGCTCGGCGAAAAATTAGAAAATTTATTACCATCGTTGAACCTTTCTGAACTGCGAAAAAAACGCGGTCTAATGATGTGAAATCAATTCCGAAACAGTCATCAAATTTCCAAAAATTTCTTTTTGAATCCACATCGAGCCCGGATATTTTATAACTTCGCCAATAAATATCTTCTTTTTCTGCTCGAATTTTCGGTATATTTTTCTTTTAGTGCTGACGAGATGAAATTTCTGCGTGGGTTTGAGCGATGTACTTCGTTTCCTTCGGAAAGCGTGTAAAAAATGCGAGACAAGATTACGAGTATTTTACGAAGATTGTCGCGGGGAGATTTGTATTTTCGATGTTTTCACAAGAGGTGCGAAATTCTCTGCGTAATATGATGGGGAAACGAATAAAGGGAGAGGGGGCTGTCGTGCACTGGGAGATAGTTCAAGTTTGAAAAGCTCTTAAAGCCTATGTATGTTTCTCATTTTTATGAACTTTATGGAACATTTATAACCGTCCAAGCTAATAGCTTTTAGATATCTCACTCACTACGTTCGTTCAACCTCTCCTTGGTCTTGTGAGTCCAGCTTATTCAAGCTGGTAGCTTTTGTAAAGCTCACTCACTCCGCTCGTTCGCTCCTCCACTGGTCTCGTGGAAGTCCAGTTTAGAATATTTCAAGCTAATAGCTTTTGGTAGCTCACTCGCTCTAGTATAAGACAGTATACTTGAGAATGTTTTAAGCTAATAGCTTTCGGATAGCTCATAAGTGCTGCCAGATGATATTTTCAAAAGTCTGTATCTGCCATTTTTTCCAACACCTGAAAACGAATTTCAATCAATTCTTACTTATTCATCAATAACAATCAGGGCCGTCGTCAGGGGTTGGCGAGTAAAAATTACCGCTTCAGGCTTCACGCTACTGTAGGCCTCGCGCCGGCGAGGAGGAAAAAAATTAAAATTGTCTAAATTGAAAAAAAGTCTCTTGTGAAAATTTTGCTTTAGGTCTCGAAAAGTCTGGCGAAGAGGCTGAGCTCGAATCTCAGTCTCAGTCTCAGTCTCAGTCTCGGGTTTTCAAGCTCAAATGTCAGGCTTCAGCTTCAGCCTCAATTCTCAAGCTCGAGTGTCAAGCTCGAGTCTCAGTCTCGAGTATCAATCTTGATTCTCAATCTTGAGTCTTAGTCTCACGTCTCAAGCTCCAGTCTCCGTCTCGAGTTCCGGTCCCGAATGTCAGTCTTGACTCTCAGCCTCGAGTGTCAGTATCGAGTTTCAATCTCGATTCTCAAGCTCGAGTCTCAATCTCGAGGGTTAATCTTGAGTCTCAGACTCGAGTCTCAAGATTGAGTCTCAGTCTCGAAGGTCGAGCTCAAGTCTCAGTCTCGAGTGTCAAACTTGATTCTCAATCTTGAGTCTCGGTCTTGAGTCTCAGTTTCTTCGAGCCTCAAGCTCAAGTCTCAATCTCGAGCCTCAATCTCGAGGGTCAGTCTGAAGTCCCAGTCCGGAGTGTTAGTCTCAAGTGTCAGTCTCGAGTGTCGCGATTGAGTGTCAGTCTCCAGTCTCGAGTTTCAAGTCTCAAGCTTGAGTATAAGTCTCGAGTGTCAGCCTTGAGTCTCAGGCTCGAGTCGCAAGCTCCAATCCCCGTCTCGAGTCCCGGTCTCAAATTTCAGTCTTGACGCTCAGCCTCCAGTGTCAGTATCGAGTTCCAATCTCAATTCTCAAGCTCGAGTCTCAATCTCGAGGGTCAATCTTGAGTCTCAGTCTCGAGTGTCAATCTTGATTCTCAATCTTGAGTCCAGGTCTCGAGTCACGGTCTCTTTGAGCCTCAAGCTCTAGTCTTAGTCTCGAGTCTCAAGCTCTAGTGACAGTCTTGAGTCTAAGGCTCGATTCTCAAGCTTTAGTCTCCGTCTCGAGTCCCAGTCCCGAGGGCCAGTCTTGACTCTCAGTATCGAGTTTCAATCTCGATTCTCAAGCTGGAGTCTCAATCTCGAGGGTCAGTCTGGAGTCCCAGTCCGGAGTGTTAGTCTCAAGTGTCAGTCTCGAATGTCAAAATTGAGTGTCAGTCTCCAGTCTCGAGTTTCAAACCTCAAGCTTGAGTATAAGTCTCGAGTGTCAGTCTTGAGTCTCAGGCTCGAGTCTCAAGTTCCAGTCTCCGTCTCGAGTCTCGGTCTCAAATTTCAGTCTTGACTCTCAGCCTCGAGTGTCAGTATCGAGTTTCAATCTCGATTCTCAAGCTCGAGTCTCAATCTCGAGGGTCAATCTTGAGTCTCAGTCTCGAGTCTCAAGATTGAGTCTCAGTCTCAAAGGTCGCGCTCGAGACTCAGTCTCGAGTTTCAATCTTGATTCTCAATCTTGAGTCTCGTTCTCGAGTCTCAGTCTCTTCGAGCCTCAAGCTCTAGTCTTATTCTCGAGTCTCAACCTTTAATGACAGTCTTGAGTCTAAGGCTCGATTCTCAAGCTCCAGTCCCCGTCTCGAGTCCCGGTCTCAAATTTCAGTCTTGACTCTCAGCCTCCAGTGTCAGTATCGAGTTTCAATCTCGAGGGCCAATCTTGAGTCTCAGTCTCGAGTCTCAAGATTGAGTCTCAGTCTCGAAGGTCGAGCTCAAGTCTCAGTCTCGAGTGTCAATCTTGATTCTCAATTTTGAGTCTCGTTCTCGAGTCTCAGTCTCTTCGAGCCTCAAGCTCTAGTCTTATTCTCGAGTCTCAACCTTTAATGACAGTCTTGAGTCTAAGGCTCGATTCTCAAGCTCCAGTCCCCGTCTCGAGTCCCGGTCTCAAATTTCAGTCTTGACTCTCAGCCTCCAGTGTCAGTATCGAGTTTCAATCTCGAGGGCCAATCTTGAGTCTCAGTCTCGAGTCTCAAGATTGAGTCTCAGTCTCGAAGGTCGAGCTCAAGTCTCAGTCTCGAGTGTCAATCTTGATTCTCAATTTTGAGTCTCGGTCTCGAGTCTCGGTCTCTTCGAGCCTCAAGCTCTAGTCTTAGTCCCGAGTCCCAGTCTCGAGTGCTAGTCTTGACTCTCAGCCTCGATTCTCAAGTTCGAGTCTCAGTCTCTAGTATCAGTCTTGAGTCTCAGTATCGAGTTTTAATCTCGATTCTCAAGCTGGAGTCTCAATCAGTCTGAAGTCCCAGTCCGGAGTGTTAGTCTCAAGTGTCAGTCTCGAGTGTCAAGATTGAGTGTCGAGATTGAGTGTCAGTCTCCAGTCTCGAGTTTCAAGTCTCAAGCTCCAGTCTCAGTCTCGAGTCTTGGTCGCGAGTGTCAGTCTCAGCTTCAATTCTCAAGCTCAAGACTCAGCCTCTAGTATCAGTCTTGAGTCCTACTGTAGGCCTCGCGCCGGCGAGGCGAAAAAAGTTATTTATCCCTGCAGAAATGCATAATAGAGCTGTGGAATTTTGCCGAGATATAAAGCAATTGTCACGCAAAATATTTCAGCCGAAGAACAAATGCGAATACAAGATGATGAAGCAGATGAATCGGAATTCTTTTAATTTTCGCCTAATTTTACTAATGAAGAAGTGTCTAAATTGAAAGAAGGCCTCATGTGGAAATTTTGCTATAGGCTCAAAAAAGTCTGGCGACGGCGCTAATAACGATCAGGAGGAAGGTATCTCTCATGTAGAGGCTGAAGTATTTTTCCCTTGATCGGCTCCATGTTTTGCAAGACCGCGATATCAGCCAATAAGGACCAGGAAAAAAGTATCTCTCATACATGTGTCTGAGGTACTATTCCCTTGAGCACAAGAATTACATATTCTACGCCAAATCGGTAGACTGTAAAAAAAATCCATCTTTGAGGATCAAAAAACCGTAGATCTGGCAGCCCTGTAGTCCATTCGCTCCCCTCCTTGGTCTAGTATAAGTCCAGTTCAGAATATTTGGACGAGTTTAAGCAAAACCCAACCAAGCGACGGTCGGGCGAAATGTTCATGTACTATTGGTGAAGATTCTATTCCCCAGATCGTTGTCATGTCGCTTAGTTCGGTTTCGCTTAAAACGTCCATTTCAAGCCCATAGCTTTTTGGGGACATGGTCTAATATAACAAAAACTGACTAGCTCTTTTTATACAGCATACAAGTGTACGAGGGGGAAAGGGGAATCGTCAGACCTTGACTCACAGGATCAAAGGTCGAATATTTTCCAACTTCTCTCCTATTATAATATACGTGTATGTCGAAGGTTTTTAGGTCTCCGGGGATACAGAGTGTAACACCGTACATATGCTCGTTCCGTTTCCTCGGCCCTGTTCTACACCCCCCTCCCCACCTCATCATATGCAGGTCATTCTTCAAGGGAATTCTTTGGCAGTTTAGCCAAAGCCTGCGCCTATATTCCGGTCCAAAATTAAAACCAACCTCAAAAAAATGTAGATTGGTAAAGCTCTTGAAGTACCCAAGACTGGGCTTGGGGATATTCTGCATTACTCTGTCGCAATTATGTCCATTATTTCACCTCGGAAGCATTGCCCGCACTACTCTAGCAGTCGAGAAGATACGAGGTAAACGTTGCATAAAGTTATACTTGAAATAGAATTTTATTACGTATTTAAGCACGATATCAATAGTTGACGCTTACTTCTATTCCGTTATACCTCGACCATTTTCAACATCATAAAGGGAAAATGTTATACATTTTGCGTAACTGAATGTAATTTATGCTGCAGAATAAAGTCTCTTTTTTCAGAGCACAATCGCTCGTAAATACAGACATGCAGTCGAGTTAAGTTTCAGTATATATTTCCGTAAGACTTTACTTTTCTCTTTTCTTTCTTTCTCTTCGAAGCACAGTTTGAATAATGCGAATACATTGTACACTATGTACGTATATTATACTGTATTGTGTAAACGTAGCGACAGCTCTGTCTGTCGTTTTCTGTGACACGCGAGTTTTCCATGCTGTTAGCTTTTCTTGTATACGTGTATTATGTTCTATATGGTATGGCTGAAGTTATTATAAAATTCACAGTTGATACTTGACACTTGTGACAGGCCGCCACCCTGCGAATAACATTTCGAATACAAATGAGCGTCTGTTTCGCATCTTTCGTGTCGATGACAGTGGAAAATTAGAATTTTTTCCCCCTTCTTTTCTTTTCCTTCGCGTCGTCCTTTCATTCGTTCTTCTTCTTCTTCCTTTCGCGGTAGTCGATAATATACTGCACAAAAAAAGTATTACGCGTGTACTATCGCATTTTTGAGCCGCCTTACGACGTCAACTTTCGCACCTGAAAAACGCAGAACGAACACGCCCTCGAAGATTTCCCCGCGCGATCTTCTCCGTTTAAGATTTATGTCTGTACATTTAGAGGCCAAAGTATTCTAAGCAGATGGCCGTACTTATTAGGGGAAAGGTACCTCTGTATGAACTAGCCGCGTTACGCTGTATGGCTTCCGTTAATTTTAAAAAAAATAAATTGTGCCTATATGACGATGCAAGTATTACCTTTGTGTACCGACCGGGGCCAGTCATCTTGAACGCCATTATACACACCATATTATACTGTGAATGCAATGAGAAGATCGGGGCATACTTGCCGAAGTAAATGCTGCGTGTACACTTAACGACACGTGATGGAATATATCACGTCAAATGTAGAAGTTGATATTTATGATCCAGGTCTTAGTGTTGGGGTTGATGCAGAAAATGGAATTTTGACAGGGGTCGAGTTCGCGAGAGAAGCTGACGAATTGCCGAACGAGCGTAAGTTTTTGTCCGCCATGCCTCGAGCATCAGTTACGGTTGAAGTGAGCAGCGCTAAGATGAAAAATATACATACGTGAGCGTACTGAAAAAATCGAGTTCATTAGTCAGCGGTGTGATCTGTTTGTTCGGAGAGAGAAAGAAAAAGGACAATACCAGTTTCTATTGCGAGTTTTTCAAGAGAAAAAGCTAGAAAGTGCTTTTCTTCCTGGTCAACAATTTCAATAGCCAACCTCTTAAGGTTAGCAGAGAAGTTTTCAAAGGAAAATTCATCTCTAACCCTCACGCTACTGTAATATTGATGGTCCTCTGCTTCATCATTAATGAAAAGAACAATTGGAATTACAGGCACCGATTTCAAAGTAGGATAAGTACCTATCATCAGCTTCAAAACCGATCGTCAGAACTTAAAATCTTCACATGCCTGTGACTCCATTCTTTCGTCTCTATTTCCTGTTTTTATGTACAAAAAGTCCTTTAATTCTACTCTATACTCGTAAACGTCATAACCAGTCTCCTCTCTGATTTTTATTGATTGAGGTACATACATAGTTATAGGAAAGGGCTAGTGAGCCTGATGACCTCAACCACTTTTGGGAAGGGGAAGGAAACTAGACCGTGCGTCGATCATAATTCAATGTAAAGGGTGATGAGGTGTAAGTAGTGCACTGGATATTAAAAAATCCTAAGTATTAGCGTAAAAGTTTACTTCTGGATGTGCATTGCAACGTCGATTTGAGTTCTGTGACAGGCCAGGTTTCTGCTATCGCTGTGCACACTAGCTTATATGGGATTTTCCCAAACTATTTTTTGTCTCTTTAGAACTGCAGACGGACAGAACGGGTTGTGGTATGATCAGTTCGATTCTGTAGCTCATACATTCTACTCGTTTCAAATTTGCAAAAAGTATTATCGGCTTAGGCCTATTTCGAAGAATAGAAATCATCGTGCTTCTTTCAAAACAAAATCTTTTCATACTTGTCTCATCAAATAGAAATTCACAGTTATTTTAAAGGGAAAATTCTTAATCTTTTCGATTTACGTTCATTCCTCGTTTCGGAGTCTTCAATACCACGTGCTGATCATCTGATCATCAGTTTGGTCTCAGTCTGCAATCACGGAAAAGATCCATCATCTTGTACCAGAGCAAATCCAGACGAGTATTACCCATCAGGTTAGTGTTGATTATTAACAAATTACTCAATTACACCGAGTAGGAGTCGTATCACTACCTTAACTACGAGCACTTGATGATTATGCATGAAATTTTGTCTCTTTATTGGAGGGAATGGGAACGTGAGATGAATCGGTAGACGGGATGCAGTCTTCATGATTTGAAGCGTGAGGCCTTAACACTCACTCAGATGTAGGGCAGGGGATCTCTACTTTTTTTTTAGGTTTTTCTCTTCGTGTTTCGGTCGGGAGTGCTGCGTGTGGAAATATATTTCTTATCTCGTTTGGCTCTCATTGATACCTCTCGTCAATGTATCGGAATTTTACTCGGATTTTTCGTCTTAAGACTACAGAGAAATCTACAAGCCTGTCTTTTCTAAATTTTTCTATGCACGTGTCCATTGAGGTGATTTCCCCATCACATCCCTGAGCTGGACATGCTCTACTACCACGAGCTAGCCGGTCGTGTTAATAACATAAGTGCCCTGCGCCTTGTTTGGTGGCAATCGTGTAGGGGAGTTTTGGCCTACCCGTATTGAGGCAGGTTCACCCTGAGGATTGGAGCAAGGTTCCCATGCCCTGTCAAGTGGGATTGTGAGCTTCTTCGTTTTCTCTATTTTTACTCTAGATTTAGGAAACATTTGCTCATCGGAAGCAGTTAAATATATAATGGTGTTACATCAATGTAAGTGAGAACTTATTGTAGGGCTGATGAGGTGTAAGTGGTGCACTGGATATTAGAAAATCTTGGATGTTGGTGTAAAAGTGTGCTTCTGGATATGAATCGCAATATGTCATGTCGATTTGAGTTCAATGTAAATGAGAACTTATTGTGAGGCTGATGACGTGTAAGTAGTGCACTGGATATTGATAAATCTTGGGTGTTGATGCAAAAGTGTTCTCGAGGTGTGCATTGCAACGTTACGTCGATTCGAGTTCAGTTTAAGTGAGAACTTTTTGTGAGGCTGATGAGGTGTAAGTAGTGCACTGGATATTGGAAAATCTTGGGTGGTGCAAAAGTGTATTTCTGGGTGTGCATTTCAACATCACGTCTATTCGAGTTCAGTCTAATTGAGAACTTTTTGTGAGGCTGATGAGGTGTAAGTAGTGCACTGGATATTTAAAAATCCTAGGTGTTAGCTTAAAAGTGTACTTCTGAATGTTCATTGCAGAGGCGCGTCAATTTGAGCTCAATGTAAATGAGAACTTATTGTGAGGCTAATGAGGTGTAAGTAGTGCACTGAATATTGATAAATCTCGGGTGTTGGCGTAAAAGTGTACTTCTGGATGTGCGTCGCAATGTCGTATTGATTCAAGCTCTATGTAAATGAGAACTTACTGTGAGGCTGATGAGGTGTAAGTAGTGCACTGAATATTGATAAACCTTGGGTGTTGGCGTAAAAGTGTACTTCTGCATGTGCATCGCAACGTTGCATTAATTCGAGCTCAATGTAAATGAGAACTTATTGTGAGGCTGATGAGGTGTAAGTAGTGCACTGAATATTAGATAATCTTGAGTGGTACAAAAGTTTACTTCTGGATTTGCATCGCAATGTCGCGTTGATTCTAGTTCAATGTAAATGAGAACTTGATTGTGGGGCTGATGAGGTGTAAGTAGTGCACTGAATATTAGATAATCTTGAGTGGTGCAAAAGTTTACTTCTGGATTTGCATCGCAATGTCGCGTTGATTCTAGTTCACTGTAAATGAGAACTTATTGTGGGGCTGATGAGGTGTAAAAAGTGCACTAAATATTGAAAAATCTTAGGTGTTAGCACAAAAAGGTACTTCTGAGTGTGTATCGCAACCTAGTGACATGGACTAAAGCATTGGTTCTTATGGTATTACACTGTGGTCCTATTATCTGCAAATTCTTGCTGTCTTATAAATTGCCAAGTCTAAAGATCTCTCTCTTTAAAATGTGAATACATTCTTCAAGAGACTGTTTTTTCTCCTCTTGGGCTTTCCTCTCTTCGGTGTTTATTCGTTTCACCGTAAATGCATTGTTCAAGGTGCCTACATTCACACCATAAGCACTGAAGTTCTTTATCGCTTTGTTTGTGTACTTTCTTATGAGAGGTACTGATGCGGAATACTTTCTCCCTGTGGTGTCGTAGGTTTCCTTCTTTGGTTCCATTTTCTCAAGGACTCTCTCGAGCAGAGGGCCACTGGTTGCTGCAATCTACTCTATTATCTCAGGACAGAAATTATACTCGGTAGCAGTATCGTAGTTCTAAAAATGTCGCCAACTCATGCTCGTGACGTTGGAAGGAGTCGTTTGTGAAGATGGAGTCAAAGTGCGTTTGTTTCCTGTAGATTTTATATTCTATCCTATTTTTCTCTCGTGTGAGTTTTAGGTCCAAGTAGTTGATGGTCCGATTGTCCTTTGATGCTTTCATTCATCTGAATTGATCCACCTGTCTATTATAGGATCTGACCGCACAACTGGGATATAGCTCTGTGTTCGATCAAATTTCTGAACTTGATGCTATTTGTGAATATAGCGACAGTCCTGGACCTTGTCATTGAATTGGGATTAGTTTTGGCCCATGGTCTCTTCCTTTATTTTGATGCACGTCAGGGTTGTCAACGTTAATTCGAAGTCTACTTGCGTACAATCGATCTAATACAGCAGTCGATTTCAAGCCACAATTGACTCCATACCAACACAGCGCGTACATTACCGATTTGAATTGACTCGTAATCAACTCATCTCGACCTAACATCGATGTCAATTCTATATCGACGATAATTTGACCAAGACTTGGAAAGAAGTAAATTCTTGGTCGTGTCCTCCTGATTTGTCGGGAAATGTTCTAGAAACTCACTGTTGTGCCCCTAGCGGAATACTGCATGCCGCTCGCCAGAAAAGCAACATCATTATAATGAATAGAAATTTTCGTAAGTGTGGTTGTTCTAATCAAAAGAAGTTGAACACGATTAAACATCCATTCTAGAGTTATATAAAGCAATAATCTTCATCCATCTACGATATTTTGGCGACTTCTCATGCTTGCGTTCCATTTACAAATAACTGGCCATTATCAGCACCAGCATAATCAATATTCCGCGAAAGTAGAAATTTCCAGTTAAAATGTCGATCGCGTAATATTTAACACGCAGACCAATATTCGAAGCTGTTATCTGATCTTTTCGTAGTTTTTTTTCCTACTCACGAATTCGACATCACTCTAATTGTAAATATTGGTTAATACGTATCTAAGTTATTAATCTCGGAATGAAAGCTTCGACTGACTCGAATACCTATGTTTCAAACTGCCTCCTGCTCTGTATTTATAAACGTGTATAATTTATGTCGTTAATTAACCTATCAAACATATATTAAGTATGTATTTGTATTTTTCAAATCGCGCCTTCTATCCAGGACTACCTTTTTATGGAGCGCGTAATGAAATTCGTTGGGAAGGTAGATGGTTTTTTTACGACTGCGGTATGCCGGCTTCTGACCTGCGACCACTAGACCCGAAAACCAGCAGCGTTATTAGGCTTAGTGAATTTCGAAAAGATATTAAAAAATTATTCATTATATGACGTGCGGAATAATAAACCCGACCAAATATTTGGCTAATTAAAATCACCGGTCTCCGAAAAAAAAAACATATTATAGTAGGCCTTATTACGAGTCTCACATTCGGAACCCGTTCGACTTGTTCTCTATCTCGTGCAGACACATACAAAATCGCGCGTTCTCTTTTCTCTGGCTGATTTTTCAGACTAGATTACAAGATTATGACCGCAGGCGGCTGCGATTCTCGACCACTTCGCCTCCGTTTTACTTCCTCCTGTCCGAAATAATATCGTCGAGCTTACAATGTAATAAAAAAAACACTACTGATGAATATCTAAACGCGTCCATTCTGGATGAATTGTTTTACGTCGTTCGCGGACCCGATGTCTGAGTACCTGCGTACCCACGTACGATGATAATAGTATTCTGCGGTAATTAACAACTCGTGTTAATTTTGACGTTTAAAAATGAAGATAATAATAAGAAAAAAATTAGCCAACACGAAATTAACGCCGCGTCGCGCCGCTATCTCGCCCATCGCTTGTCATTAATTAGCTTTTAATTGACACGGTTTCCTAAATATATAGAATGGAACTTTGAAAAATAAAGGATACTCGCTCTTTAGGTGTGTTTTGTTTTCTTTTTCCCTGGTCACGCGGCAAATTCATAACCGCGTTTACTTTGTTAGATGAGCTATTCACTCTGATGTTTCGTTGTTGAAAAATTTTCCCTGTAAAACGCTTAGTTGATGGTTGGGAAGAGAGAGACAGCGATGAAAATCCGCCTAATTAAAGGCCTTCGTATAGAGGAAGATATTACCATCCGCGTCAGCACGCTGGTAAATCCTGGTGTTTATTATTTCAAAACTGCCTAATGCGGTGCTCGTATTCCTTCGCGATAAAATTATCAAAAGTTATGATAGTGTTCAGCAAGGATGTAATTATTATGATACCTACCATCATTTCCTATACTAGTATTTCATTCTGACAGCTGTAAATGCGAGGTGTCTTCATTGATGAGAATCGAAATACCCCAACATTATCAACGTGATTAACCGTGCCGATTCTAGTTCGACGTCAATTTACTATTTCGACCGAAAATATAGAAAAATTTTCTTCGGTGGTGACCATGTCAACCGTCAATTTTTTGTTGACATCCAACGTCTACTGAAAATTGACCAAGAGTTTACTTCTTCCTAAGTCTTGAAAGATAATTGCGGTGAAATAAAGTTGTGTCTTCCCGAGAATTGACAAAAGTTCTTCGAAAAAATATTCCGGTATTGACTCGAGTTCGCAAATTCTCAATAGGATGGTAGAGTAACGGTGAAGACGAAGGATCCTAAACCATTTTTCAAGTTCTCATGACGTCATCAGATTGTGACGCTAAGGGCTGTGTTTCCAATGTCTATGGCGTTCTTGGCCACTGTGGTGCAAAGGAGAATGACCTTTTCAGCTGTCCTAACCACGTAAAAGAAGTTAAACGAGTCATAAATTGTTGCTAATTTGCCAACTCCCTAAAATCGCGCTCCTTGAGCCTAATCTTTACCCCCTCCCTCCCCCTCTACGGACTGCCTAAAGTCAGGAAAAAAGATACTCCGTTGCTTCATGTCGTGTTCTTTGTGTCTTCTCCCATTCACAAACTGGCAAGATTCTTGGACTGTTGGTTCAAATCTAGGGATGCTTAAGTCACCCTAATCTGTAAAAACTTCGGCTTCCTAGGCTGATAGGCTTCAAATACCGATGTGGTCTGTTTATTTCCCAACATCTTCGTCACCCATCTCGAACTTTCTCGATTGTGAAAGTTTATTCCTTATAAGGCCCCCAATTGAGTTTACAAAATGCATTGCTCAATTCGGGACAAAGAGTGTCTTAAAATAAGTATAGTACAATATCAATACTAAGTTTCCTATCCTTCCGCCGCACCCTATCAGCACCCACTAGAGTTTTTCCAGCTGATGATATCAGGGTGAATGGAGAAGAAGAACTGGATCACTCATTCTTTTGGCTACCTGGTCTCCATGTCACACGTTGATTTGTTGTCAAACTGCTTGGTAAAGGAGTCATCTCTAACGTTGTTTTTGGACTGAAAACCTACCCTCACCGCGCCCTGCCTGGTGATATCAAGTTGGATACCACCAGGAGCGGTTGTCTTAACGATTAGCCCACCGACTTACTAAGGTCTTACGGGTGGGGTTGGGAAGGTCTTTCCTGTGATGCTGTGATTCACAGCCATTTACAAATAAGACCTCTCCCTCACGTTCTATGGTCCATAATGCCAGGACAGTCTGTTTCAAGTATGCACCGACTCCTTCCAGTTCATTCCAGATTGTCGTTCTTTGCAAAATCTAGGGCACAGCCATACTATGTGTTCTGCTGTTTTTCTAGTTTGGGGCTCCTCATTTTATTCAGGTGAAGCACCCTCGCCAGAGATGGCTTAGGCCGTATGGAAATCAAGCTCCGGTGTTGGCTATCCAACTTTTGGGGTGAATGTTTTGCTCAGGCCAGCGGTGATTCTTCCGGGAGGGGTGGCATCCCACCACTTCTGCCAGATCCTCAACATTTCGGCGTCGAGGTGATCAACCAGAAGGGTGGTCGAGTCACCAAGCTTTGCAAAGTAGCCCTACGAAATTGACCACTTTTACTTCAAGGAAGCAGGGCCGTCGCCAGGGGAGAGCCAGTAGGTATTACCGTCTCAGGCCTTGCACTTCTGTAGGCCTCGAGCAGTCGGGGGGGGGGGGGTAAAATTGTCCAAATTGAAAAAGGGCCTCATGTGAAAATTTTGCTTTAGGTCTCAAAAAGTCTGGCGACGACGCTGAGCACGAGTCTCAAGCTCGAGTCTCAATCCCGACTGTCAGTCTTGAGTCTCAGCCTCGATTCTCAAGTTCGAGTCTCGGTCTCAAGTGTCAGTCTTGAGTGTCAGTCTCAAGCTCGAGTGTTAGTCTCGAGTCTCGGTCCTGAGTCTCAATCCCGACTGTCAGTTTTGAGTCTCAGCCTCGATTCTCAAGTTCGAGTCTCGGTCTCAAGTGTCAGTGTGTCAGTCTCAAGCTCGAGTGTTAGTCTCGAGTCTTGGTCCCGAGTGTCAGTCTTGAGTCTCAGGCTCTTTTCTCAGGCTCGAGTTTCATTCTCGAGTCCCATTTGTGAGTCTCAGTCTCAAGTCTCGAGTTTGGGTCTCATTCTCAAGTGTCAGTCTGGAGTCTCAGTCTCATTTTCGAGTCTCAAGCTCGAGTGTTAGTCTCGATTCTCGGTCCCGAGTCTCAATCCCGACTGTCAGTCTTGAGTCTCAGCCTCGATTCTCAAGTTCGAGTCTCGGTCTCAAGTGTCAGTCTTGAGTGTCAGTCTCAAGCTCGACTGTCAGTCTTGAGTCTCTGCCTCGATTCTCAAGTTCGAGTCTCGGTCCCAAGTGTCAGTCTTGAGTGTCAGTCTCAAGCTCGAGTGTCAGTCTTGAGTCTCAGGCTCTTTTCTCAGGCTCGAGTTTCATTCTCGAGTCTCATTTGTGAGTCTCAGTCTCAAATCTCGAGTTTGGGTCTCATTCTCAATTGTCAGTCTAGAGTCTTAGTCTCATTTTCGAATCTCAAGCTTGAGTGTCAGCCTCAAGTCTTGGTGACAGGAGGATCTCGGGGATCCTGTCAGTTGGGTTCGGTGAAAGATTAACTCAACAGAATAGAGGATGCTTCACTAGGAATATTATTATAATCAATTCGAGAATGCAGAGAGCTGAGGTGAAAAAGATGGGGTCCATAATCTGATGATTGGGAGAAGAAAAGAGATCTGATACCACTTACGTGAAATTACGAAAACAAGTGCACTTTACGATATTTCTATTCCGATAAAATTCACAATACCGATGGTGACGTGCACAAAGGTCGTAAGTGACAAAAACCATATTTTTCAGGAGAGCGATTTGAAAATTTTCGAAACTTCAATTTGACCTGCTGGCCGCAGTATTGCTTGAAATGACTTGAAATTTCGGATGTAGGACTCACCAACCCTAAAGAATAGATCCCTGTTTTTAAAAAATGTGTAGCCTAATATATAGGCGTTCTACAGCCATATTTTGACCTTTTGAGCGCACTTACGACAGTTGGCTTGAACGATTTTGCACTTACTACATTAATGCACCTGTTTCCTATACTGATTGTAATGGCATGATCGAAAAATTCTCGTGACACAGTTGTGTTTCTGATTTCTTTGAGTGTCAACCTCGATGGGTGAGTTACTTCTCATTAATTTTATCATAATTAAATTTTCTTTTCAATTTTTTTCTTCTTTCTTTCAGCTGTATCAAGTTAATTCGAAAATTTGTGAAAGAAGAACGCACGAAGTGATGAAATAACTCTACGCAAAGGCGCTTTATTCAAAGATGAATAAAAAAATTTAAAATAATAGAAAGTTTAACAGGTCTGTACATAAGAAATTGTAAGTTTGTAACAAAAAATTTATAAAAAAAAACCAAACATGATACCGGACCAAACTCATTTTTTAATTTTCTTCTTTTCTGGTTGTTTCTTCATTTCAGTAACCGAAGAAGCTGAAGAACGTTTTTTGACAGGCTTCTTCTTTTCCTCTTTCAATACCACCGCAACAGACATCAGTTCTTGAATGGGCTTCTTTTTCCCCACCTTGGATTCTACTACTTCAGACGTTGAACTTTTTGTTTTCTTCTCGAACTTTACTGGTAAGTTGTTATAGAAAGTTGAATATTCTAAAGTTGCAGGGATGATTTGTTTCTTAATTAAAGAGAGGAGGTCGTTCTTTTTTGCTGTTTCGATTGGAAGTCGATTCGTGTATGCAGACATCACGGGTGGAAAAATATTTCTAATTCGCGATCTACTTCTTGCTGTAATATCGAATTCAAAAAAATGGTCCTTATTTAAATCATATTTGAATTGAACGATCGTAGGCTTTTGTTTTTCAAATCTTAGCCACTTGATACGTAGCCACTGGACAGTGTCTGTAACACCTTCATCACCAGTGGGACTTACTTTTTTCACGTTCTTCATTACGTGAAAGCTGAAGGATTTCCAATCTTTTATATCTGAAAAACACATTCGATTAACGGTGTACGGTTTGGGATTTCGACGGGCAGTCTGAATAACCACACTATATTCGTTTGGGGTATAAATGCGCTTGTGCTTTCTAGCCTCTTCGATTCTAGCGTGCATTGAATCCGCGTCCAAATAAGAATGCCCGCTTTCCATGTATTTTAAATTAATACAATGTAAATGATCGATGTTGGTGACCGCCCAAAGCATGGCTGCGGCTATATTTCTATTCCTATTTTGGCCCCCGCAAGTATCACTGAAGGAATTTACTTCAGTCACATGTACTGGTAGCCCTTGTAAATAATTGATCAAGCACGATGCAATCTCATTAGACCCCTTTTTTCCATCAGTTTCGTCCCAGATGTACGCAAATCCATCTTGTTGGTAAGAATCATAAATTGTGAAATTGTAAATGTTGAGCTTTCTAGTATAATATAGCTGATTCTCCGCAGCGTAAGGGCATTGGAGAATAGCCTGTAAGTCGAAACTTATAGCTCGAATACTGTGATCAGACTGTGCTCTTTCCTTATCTGCGTCACGCATATTAAAAGCATCCTTCTCCCTTTTTTTATGTTTCTTATACTCTGCAACAAAGTGATCTACATTCTTGGTAGCATACTCCAACATACCATCAAGCTCCAAATTGTTGCATTGGTCTTCCTCTTCATCCAACTTCATCTCATCTTCCAATGACAGATCCAACATATCTGTATTGTCCAACTCCTTCACTGTGCCATCCTCCACCAACCTCTTGTAGGCATTGCACACTGGACATTGGTCCTTCTTTGGCGTGTAAAAAGACAATTTTGGCTCGTGATCTAAAAATAAGCCTGAAAACGTAGTCCGACCCACTGGCTTCTCATACCCATTTTCAGAACATTTTTCGAGATATAGACGGTACATTATACTTAAATTTAGTTCGCTAGAAAGATACTCACGGTTCGTATCCTTTCTACAGTAATGTGAGGGTACGCGAGGGAAACTGTCTATGAAATGCATTATAAATTCAACATGTTCTGGTGGTGTTATATTGTGGGGTGATTTGCCAACTCGCTTATCTGGTCTTAAATACATTTTGCAATGTGACGATACGTTTTCCATTGTATACGCCAGCAGTCTTTCGCCGATGGAAAACGTTGATATGAAAAACTTTTTACAAACGCGCTTTCTAGGATTCTCATCATCGGCTGGTATATAATATAAACGGGAGACTTGTCGGTGCTTACTTGCGGAGTTTTTAGGTCGTACTATGTCCACATTCTCGACGCAACTGGAGAGGAATAATTTTTGTTTGAGAGCGTCTCCTAATCCGTAGAATTCTTTGCACAACACCAATCGACGTTCTTCTGTAACTTCATTGCATCCAAATCTGTGAATAAATCATGAACATTTTTATTACCTTAGAGAGAAGTGGTCGCTTATTCCTTGACAAAGGAATAAAGATCTCACCTGCATTTCGAGCAGTCACAGATTTTTGGCATTCTTGTTGAGATGAGTTTTCCACCACGACTCAAATATTGTCCTCCAGACTGACGAGCATGTTTTACAACATTACGATGCCATATTGCAGGTTTTGCCTTTCGATTACGTTTCTTCTTTGGTTCATCAGCAGTATTCACATTCTCAGAATTCAGATTTTCAATATCTGCAGTCACCGCTACCGGGAGTTCATCCAAATTTTCAACTGTTAAATCAGCAGTATTCACATTCTCAGAATTCAGGTTTCCAATATCTGCAGTCACCGATACCGAGGGCTCGTCCAAATTCTCAACGGTTGGATCAGTCACTTCGTTTTGATTTTTGACACCCGCCGTTACTTGGTTAAGAACTTCAATATTCGCCAATGAATAGATCAAATTTCCGTCGTTTGTCACAATTTGGTCATTCCAGTTTTGAGCCCCAGAAGTCAGTTCAATTGAATTCTTGACAGCTTCAGATAATTCATCCAATTTTCTAGCATCTATCACGTCAATATCTATGGGTATAAAGTAAAATATTACGATATTAGTATAGGCCTATTTCGAGATTAAAATCTTGACTTATTGTCAGAAAAGGTAGCAATTCTTGGATATATTTTTATGAAAGCTAATAACATTAACGTGCTTGCACCAACTTTTTTCAGATTGAGCAGCCTCATGGTCACTGCTTGGAGAATTGTTGTAAGGTAGCGGATAGTAATCCCGGTCATCATCCTCCAGAAACTCGTTTGGTGCGTATTGATTCGACACTTTACTGCGAATAGGCCTACCCATCTGACGCAAAAAGAAAAAAAAATAATCGATATTCATTTACCAATCTTCCGACATGAATTAAGCCTATAAATTTATGAGAAAAATATTTACTAAGGATTTGGTTGGTGATGATTGGAACACAGTCTGACCGCAGTTCTCTTCTACACCCCAGCATTCATCTTCCGCTTGATGACAAAATTCTACTGTTGGTAAGTTTGTTCTATCATCAAAAACTTGTCTAACTTCAGGCTCTGGTTGTACCTGAATGATCGTTATTAAAATTAATTACAGGTATTTACACGTGAACTTTTCGAAGAGTATGGACACAACTGTGAAAAATAAGCTCACCACAGTATCTGCAATCGGTGAAAGTACTTCCAAATAACCATTGTTTGGTGGATATTTATTTTCATTCTCATACAGCCAACGTTCAACTTTTCGAGCGTAAGGAGCCGTCTGCAGCATTGATTAAATCAAGAGTAAATCAAACCTATTTATTCTTCAATTCTTCAAGATAACCGAGTGAAAGAGGTATTATCAATTAATAATTATCAACTTACTGGTAATTTGAAATTCATCCGACTCAGACCCACATCAGCTGATTTTAGGGCGAGTTGGGTCATTAATTGTCCTCGCCTCATTTTGCGATTTTTTCAGACCACAGTCAAGAAATTTAATGAGCTTGTAATAAAAACACATTCGAATCACACCGATAGAAGAAGAACACTGAGAATTGAAGACGACTGGACTGTACTAAGTGCTCTTACCATTCGAGCCAAATGTATTAAGTAACATTAGGATTGTACAGGTTGTGTCAAGTACATTTGTGTGCCAAGCCATCTGTCGTAAGTGCGGCGATTCAGGGTTCTGCAGTTATTTTCTGCACTTACTACAATTGCCGCGACAGAAATATGATTTTCGTCACTTACGACATTTTTACATTGCCCCTGGGGGCTGAATGGTGGACTTTTTTCCCCTTTTTTCGATGCAGGCCGATAGTCCATGAGCTTCTTGACCCATTTTTGCCCTTAACTCATTTTTGATAAAAATGTCACTTACGACCTTTGTGCACGTCACCATCGATACGATCATTTAAATATGAAGTACAGAATATAGGTCACTTTACAATTAATTACATGAATGAACGGAGTAAAAACGCGAATTAAACAATTTTTGCGTTGATCGACGAAACGTCGCTTATGACGCGGCTTCCGAAAAACTCTGCTTACTCCACATAGGACGATGGCCGCTTTTATAGGGTACGTAAAGTATATGGATATATCAACGACGTTGTAAAACAATGCCAAAATTGGTCGGTATGCGGGCTTCGGGGGTTCTTGATTTTTCGTACTTGGTTCTGATGAAAGGTATCGCTTATCAGCATATGGATATCGAAAAAGAGGGATGTTACGGAGAATCTTCTTCGTTGTAGGAGATGATTATTGAAAAAAATTGTGATCGAATAGATCGTGGGTATTTGGTTGATGCAATAGTAAAGACCTTCGAGCGATGCAGTAATAAATCGAAAATAGAATTTATTGTCTAGACGAGAATTTATATTCTATACGAATGAAACAATAGTGAGAAAAAGATACATAAAATTGGCGAAAACGGAGGAACGGGTGCTTTGATCAAAGGAAGGGAAGGATGGATGCATACGGTGATCAGAGATCTACCTGGGGGAGTAACTAATGAATTACTGACGTAAAGAGATAATGCGAAAATCGAAAAATAGAGTTTTTCTATTCATGGTTTCGTATCAAAAAGAGGACATAGAGGCGAGTTCAGATGGAAGAGAAGAATAATGTCTACGAAGCAATTTTTTGCGTATGTAAGCAAAATGTTGGAGAATCGAGAGAGTAGAATGAAATGGGTGGAAAGTGCAGATGGGACAATTTTGTATCTGACACTTGGTCCCGAGTGTCAGTCTCGAGTCTCAGCCTCGATTCTCAAACACGATTCTCAAGCTCAAGTCTCAAGCGCGAGTCTCAATGTTGAGTCTCAGTCTGGAGTCTCTATCTGAAGTCTTAGTCTCAGTCTCAAGTCTCAGTCTCGATTCTCAAGCTCAAGTATCAGTTTCGAGTCTCGGTCTCTAGTCTCAAGCTTGAGTCTCAGTCACGAGTGTCACTCTCGATTCTCGAGTCTCGAACCCAAGTCGCAATTTCAAGTCCTATACTCAAGTCTTAGGCTCGAGCGGGGCTGTCACCGGGGGTGGCAATCAGGTATTACCACTTCAGGCCTCGCGCTACTGTAGGGCTCGCGAGGGGCCCCCAGACTATAGCATCTTTCTGACTTTGCTGAACGTCTCTTCTCCAGCCTCTGAAGCGTCTTGATTTCTTTCTTGAGGACCTCGAGTTCATTTCTTCATCAATAGACCTGTTGAGACTTTCGTTCTGTAACGGTGATGCAGTTGTCTATTTCAAGAATGAGATTTATTGTTGACAGTTTTGAAATATAAAAAGTTTTCCGCCCTATGCACGTGCGTAGTGTGCATATAGGATAATCCGCCGCTGCCTGTTTCCCTGTGCATCAGTCCATCTTGTATATATAGTTTTAAGTCTTCAGCTGATGGCTGCACTTACATTCTAGTTCTGCGTTTTGGCGTAGAATGACGTCATTAACGTACGTAGCTTTTAGCTGGTGACTTAATCATTGACTGCTGACTCCGTTTTAGTCTCTTAGCATAGCGCACAATTAATTTAGGGTCGATAAGGAGTCGACATCCAGAAGAGACTCGAGAAAACTGTCGATATCCGGATACTAATTGCGAGTTGTGCTTCTGAAGAGGTATGATGATTTAGGAGGAGAGAGTGTTAGAATTGATTCCAGGCATTGGATGATGATGATAAGGATAGAAGAGGAACGAAAAATCTCCTGACCCTAACGGGAATCAAATCCGCGACCTCTTGTTTTCATGACGAGTGCGGTAACTGCTACGCAACCAGGCCTCAAGATTGGATCGTCATATTATTTCGCCTTCAGATGGAAATTTTCATCCACATGGTTCCTTGTGAGCATCCGCACTTATTCTCTTTAATTGTATGATGATTTGAATTTAGAGTTGCAGACATGGTCAGACATTACACAAAACCGACTCGATTATTGAGTTTGGAATCGTCCATGAAGCGAGTTGTACACTTTTGAGAAGTAGGAACAATGAGCAGAGGGATTTTCAGATTTTCTCGGTAATTTACAATGTTCGAAGATTATTCTGGGTTAGCGCATGCGGCCTATGTGACATGTCAAAATTTTAAGAATACAACTACAATGCGTTGTATTAAATTTAACAGTGAAGAGTGGACTAGACTGCCTGTTTGATATGTGCACATGGTCTATTTTTTGTGAGGAAGAGTTCTCTAACCTATTCTACTCTTCATGGAAGTTTTTCTTAAAGACCGCGGTGATCTTAATAGTATGCGTTGGATAGTTCATAGTATGGTGCCAGGTTTATTTAGTTTAGATCTATTCATTTTGATCTTGACGACTGATATGCACATGTTTATCTCAGCATAACCAGGATTTTCATAGTACACTTCTAATACAAGTGCGAGGATAATTTACAAAATATCGACTAGAAAAAAAATATGAGAAAAAGAATGCATGACAGTCTAATAATAAACATAATAATTATACTGTTAATTATCACGATAATAAGAGAAGGATAAAAATAAATCGGTAATTCGGTAACGTAAATGACGTGAAATGAGCAACTGTCAACTCTATTGTTTTCTTTCTGAAAAATTTTCCAAGTTTGACGACTTTACTTATTGCGTTCTTTCTTTTTCACAATTATCTTCATTATTCTCCATTCTTTTCAAAATCCACAAGTATATAGATGTTATCATTCGGAAAGCTGGGTAGGGACTATTTGAGAAGGAATCCGAAAAGGAGTAAGATTTGAAATGACTCTGCCATAGAGTAAGAAGGTCACACTAGTTAAGGAAAGATTTCTCACACCGGATGATCCCTTCACTCCTCGGGAGCGGTGTCTCACCCATAATTTCATTCTCGTCTAGAGTTTTCAGCTAATTCACAAACTGAATTGGCTGGAGATCAGGAATATCGACAAATGTTGTGGCAAGATGCTAAAAGAAGAATTCTTACTCTACAGGGAGAGCTACGTCCTTTGAATAAGAACTTTCAACTCAGAGGTTGGAGCTGACATGTGAGTTCTTCTCCCGAAAGGGCGTGTACAAAAAGCGACTTGACTTTCTCTGACGAAATACAACTGCAAAATCGTATTCGCCCCGCCAATTTATTTATAAGGCGGGACTAATGGCACTCCTGTGTGTGGAAGTACGTCGAACCTTTCACAATGAACTTGCGATTATTTTCGCGGCATGACGGCGAGGGCTTGCGCTGCGATAAATTCCCGAACTGTATCACACATATGTCATTATCAATATTTATAATCGATGTAGTATTTGCCCAGACGTACTTCTCTACCATCACCCTAGAAAATAGAACAAGCTTACAATGTTTCTGAGTGTTAATAGCTTTTCTCGAGAGTCTCGAGCTGCTGAAAATTTCTGCACCCTTTTCCTCTAATGAGAACAAATCGATGTTTTGATCTGTAATTCGATACCAAGGGCTAATTTCAAAGTGATCGCTAATGGCTAGACGACAAAATTATTTTCTCGCAGGTGTTCTACGCTCGTGCGAAAAACAAAAGTGTAGCTTTCCCAGAGCAGTAAATCGTTCTGCAAAAACAGACCTTGTACCCCAAAATGATATCGCATAATATATCTTCCTTGTCAAACATCACCTCTTATTCTATGTTTCCGCGACAAACCCACGCGCGTATATACATCCTAAGCAAACAAAATATTCCATTTGTAAAAATATTGCATCAGTGGAGGAATGTCTTGTGGGTACGTGGAAAAATTATTCTAAAATTTTTGAACGTCGTATGATTTATATGGCTTACACGTATATGCGAATTATCGCGGGAGTATTCAGCTCGAGTGGTTGGAAGGGGAGGACACCTGATTTACCCAGATATGCTATCTATACTCGATGTGAGTTAAGGCAGTCGCTGCGATATATTACGTAGTTTACGAAAATTTACCTGTCACTCAAAACAATCGGCGTCTGTTTATGGAATTAAATGTGTTTCTTGTAGGAGGTGTGGCAAAATCACATGTGCCTAAAAATCGTGCCCACAAAAATCCACGTGTCTTCTTCGCATATGGCCATAGAACTTGTACTCATTGCTTGTGGAAAATTTTTTCGCCCCCTTTTACAATTAGATATTATGTAATACTGCACACCTGCTAATGCGTACAAAAAGAAGGTGATAAACAGCACGAAGGAGGGTGATGTAATAGATTCAATTGCCACTAGAAATATTTGTTTCTACCTCTTTGCAAACCAAACTATGTACGATTCCTATGTCCAGAGAGGATAGTGGTTTCGCGAGAAATTGCCTCTTGGATTTATCTTGCTTTGTAGCTCCAGGCAGGCTTCAGGATAAGTTTGTCTGTCTCATCTGCGAGTTAGCCCTGATGAAGTAGCTGAACTATGTGAAGATGAGACTAAATAAGAACATCCCTGGACTAGTTTGGTAAAGCAATTTTACCTTACCAAAACTAGACCGTGACTGACCAAATATTTGGCCCATGTAAATTGAGAACCAGGGCAAAAATTTACGCAATATCGGGCCTGAACATCATAAGTTCGAGTTTTATTTAATCCATGATTCGTTAGTAACAACTTTGCTCAGTGACTCACTCAGACAAATCTTGACCACCTGTCGGAGAATTGCTAGAGGGAAGAGAATTGTGTTGTGAAGTAAGAATCTTTTGACATGTTTCTTGTCTTTAGTCTTACCCACTACGTAATTGAGAATCTGCGAGCTCAGCCTCCCCCCCCCCAGTATTATACTAGGTTTTAGCTTTTCTCATACTAGGTGAGATAAGGTTTCTTTGAATTCTCTAGTAAAATGGGCCTGGTATGTTTCTTTATATAGGCTTAATATAGAGTGGACTAGATCAAGAAGGTGGTAGGTCTGAGTACTCTTTATACTGGTCTCATACTGGACCCAGCTTTGTTTAGGCCCTAGGTAATTATTTTGCCTCAAACACTGACTGTTTTGAATATTCAAAGTCCACCAAAATAATGGACTTGGAATTTATTATTATTTTTTTTTGAGAAAAATTGTCATACTTGGCAGGTGATTGAAGAGTACTCCCTCTTTTCCCCGCAAAGGTATTATACTAGGCGTAAACAAGGAAAGACCAAGACCAAGACCAAGACCAAGACCAAGACACCAAGACACCAAGACACCAAGACACCAAGACACCAAGACACCAAGACTAAGACACCAAGACCAAGACCAAGAACGAGAACGAGAACGAGAACGAGAACGAGAACGAGAACGAGAACGAGAACGAGAACGAGAACGAGAACGAGAACGAGAACGAGAACGAGAACGAGAACGAGAACGAGAACGAGAACGAGAACGAGAACGAGAACGAGAACGAGAACGAGAACGAGAACGAGAACGAGAACGAGAACGAGAACGAGAACGAGAACGAGAACGAGAACGAGAACGAGAACGAGAACGAGAACGAGAACGAGAACGAGAACGAGAACGAGAACGAGAACGAGAACGAGAACGAGAACGAGAACGAGAACGAGAACGAGAACGAGAACGAGAACGAGAACGAGAACGAGAACGAGAACGAGAACGAGAACGAGAACGAGAACGAGAACGAGAACGAGAACGAGAACGAGAACGAGAACGAGAACGAGAACGAGAACGAGAACGAGAACGAGAACGAGAACGAGAACGAGAACGAGAACGAGAACGAGAACGAGAACGAGAACGAGAACGAGAACGAGAACGAGAACGAGAACGAGAACGAGAACGAGAACGAGAACGAGAACGAGAACGAGAACGAGAACGAGAACGAGAACGAGAACGAGAACGAGAACGAGAACGAGAACGAGAACGAGAACGAGAACAAGAATAAGAATGAGAACAAGACATCGAGAGACTTCTGAGCCACAAAAGACAAGAAACATGATCTTTAAATATTATGTTCAACTTTGCAAGTTTCCCGCACTATGAAACTAGATTACAGAGTATACCAAAACAACTAAAAATAGAAAGATCACACTGTAATCAAGTATTTTATTGAATGTTTTTGATTCCCCCCTGGATATGCCACTAAATCTAATATTTGGAGGAATAGATGATTGGATAGGAAAGAAAGGGTTGCGTTTGGGAAAAGAAGGATTCTTGGGATTTATGCTTGGTCACTTTCAAAGATGCTTTATGACGTCATCAATGACATTGACCTTGACCTACTTTAAAGAATTGGAAAAATTTTAACCTCCAGCCGGGATGCTTTATAACATCATCACTGATATTGACCATGACCTACTTGAGGGACTTGGAAGAATTTCAATTTCCATCCGGGATGCTTTACGACGTAATCAATGACATTGACCTTGACCTACTTTAGGGACTTGGAAAAATTTCAATTCCCAGCCAGAATGCTTCATGACGTCATCAATGACATTGACCTTCACCTACTTTAGGGACTTGGGAAAATTTCAATTTCCAGCCTTCATTATATCAGGTCTATCATGCAGTACATACTGACAAGAGCCCAGCCAACTCATTTTCCGAGAAGACATTTTTGCGCCAACGTCGTCGCGAGCGCGGGAGGTTGCGGGTTCCCCGCTGCCATTGCAAACCTGCAATAGTTTCTATTTTTTTTTTGTTTTTCTTGGCCTTGAGGTTGGCCGCAAAATCTCGAAAAGTATCGTTAACAGATTCAATAAATAGTTCCAACTCGCGGGTAGGTTGAAGCAAGTCGGAAAGCCTTGAATGCATCAAAAGATTCAGTCTGGTGGTGACGTCAAGTCGGCTGTACCATCTCCGAAGCTCAGATCTGATCCATTTCTCAATCATGCATCTTTCAAGCTTTTGGGTGGTGTGTTTGCAGTCTGAATAGAACTGGAACACAAAACTAGGCTTCAACCTTAACTTTAGGCACTTGCGATGAAGCCAAATGTGCGACAAATAAAACAGTGGTTGTTGGTGTGAAACTTCAAGAAAAGGAACCGCAAGTCAGCCACATTAGCGCAATTAATCGGATTAATTCGATTCACACAGTCACGGTCGGAAAACAGTGCTGAAAGAGTACATTGGAGGGCATTTTTCTACTCTTTATGTAAGCTGCCCTCTAGTTTACTCTCCGAGTACTGTGGAGTATTTTCCTCAATAGAATTGTACATTTGAAAAACGTTTTCAATATTATTGCTCTACTTACACCTCTCTCACTCAATATGAGTTCCAACAATCCCATTCTTCTTCAACTTGTACTCTTTCTTATCGATCAAGTAACCCAGCTTGGATCTAGTTCAGGATCAGAAAGCAAATCTGAAAAATTCAGCCTCAAGCTCTCTTTGGGGCCTGGCCTGTGTAAACTTGTAGTCCAGCTTTTATAATCGTGAGAAAAATTTGATTACAGCTTAGCTTACAGGGTAATAGCTACCGACGTTCAGTGCTCAAAATTCTCTCTGGTCCCTCCTTTTTGATGGTTCATGGCACGAATTTCCCTCAAGTTCCCTCTATGAAGGATCTAGCTCGAAATTCTTCCCAGTCCTTGAGTAAGGTCTCTGTCATTGATGACGTTACGCAGGTCGAGTTACATATTTGTAGCTTATGAGGTTCGAAATTTCTGAGTATTACATCCCATGTCGAGCATTCGCCTCTTCTTTTACTCATTGTGCGATGGTTCTGTAGTCACTTATTTCATCATAGAACATACATATTTCACGAAGAGGGATGAAAATTGCATACTTGTATCATCAAACACCATCTTCTTATCTTCGAACACAATTCTAAACACGCTTGTTCAAATTCAAAACATTGACCCGAGCCACCACAACTAAGAAGGTGTCAGAAAGCTGTCACACGAATAGGACTCTTCTCTTGCGCAATATTTCTGCACCTTTACTCGGACCGTCTACAACGATATGCGCCCATAACTAGAAAACTTGTACGGAGAACGAAATTCGAAGCACCCTCTACGGATACACGATATTAATCCGAGTAAATGCATTATTAACGCGATGATAGACGCGGCGAATTTCTAAACGCTCACTCTGGCAGAAGGAAAAAAATAAAAAGATTATACCCATCAAACGTCTAAAGGTTTCGAAACGACGGCATTTTACATCGTCGCTATCGCGTAATCTGCTCGCGAAAACCGGATTAAAATTAAGAAGACGGCGACACTTAGCTGTAATTCGGTATCTGAGGAAAGGGTTTTTTAACGGACAAACGACGAGAGCGTACCGTAACTGGAAAAGTGGCAAAATGGCTAAATCTCACGCATTAAATACACACCACGCGTTCCGTTTATACCTCGTTAGTATCAACTCCTGCGGAAGAGTGACAGCCAAGTGAGATTATAAAGATTTTTCCCTCGACAGCTTCGCCGCGCGGTAAATATATATAACAGATAATTCGCGCGACCCGGTTCACCTCTTCTTCGCCTCAGTTTATTTTTCTTAACCCGAATATTTTCCACGTCGTTTACTTTCAAAATCTCGTTCGAGTTTTTAACGAGCTTAAGTTAAATAATAATAGAGGAAAAAGAAGTTGAAAAAAAAATCGACTCCTCGAAAAGTACCGACGACGTCGCTCGACTCCTTAAATGATTAATAACTATAATGATAATTTAATTATACGGTTTCGCGCGATAATGGTATATGTATATCGAGAGGCGATACCGGTAAGTGCCCCCTTTGCTAACGGGGCCCGCGGAGTCTTCTTTGTGTACCCTTTTGTTTGCTTCGACGTCATTCTTCCTGCGACACAAAAGCGATACGTTTCTCAGTCGATTACAAATGAGCTTTGTGCCACTTCGTCTGCTCTATTATGAGGAACCTTGAAATTCACGTCGCGAATCATTTTCTTTCTCGCATTCGTTTCGGAAAATTAATTAATGAGGTAGCCGTTTGTGTAAACATAGGGAAAATTATTAATGCTTCGTTGTATTTGTATACGTATTTTTGGTGCAGGAGTTATAAAAAAATTAGAAAAGAGTTCATCGACTAATTATACGGAGGGCTTAACGTCTAAACAGCAACGTGGCTGGTCAACATCGTAAAGGATGTCATGTCTTTGTGACTTGAAATACTTCGAATACAGTTTCCAGCTGTCTGCAGATGTTCAAAGGTGGTGGTAAGAGATTGGAGTGTGCATCTCATCACTACCATTTCACTCAGATAGAATACATTTATTAAGTGATTACAAGGAATCTGAGATCATAATGGTTTATATGACGTTGGAAGCCTCCCTCCATTCCGATTTTTGGTCCCGCAACGGACTGAATCGTTTGTGCTTTGTAAACTTTTACAATTGCGTGGGTCTCTATCTCTCTAGACCAATCATTGGCAAGTGCTGTAGACGTGTGAGGTCCCTCTCTTCCAATTTTTGGCATGAGGGCTGAATTTTAGGTGCTTCGTTTTCTTTGAAGTATGCTGTTGAGTCTTCCTAGACTCGCTGGTTCAGTCATGATCTCCTTCCCTCTTCTTGTTGGTGTTGGGTTCAGTCGCTTCCTAAACCTCGAGAACAGCTGTTTAGCTCAAAGCGCGCGGTAGTGTTATATTAAACGCGGTTCTAGCAGTTATTTGTCTTCACTCTTTGAGTATATTCACTATGGATGATCTTGAATTACAAAAACGGATTGCTTCTACGCATGAAATCGTTTAGACTATTGTTCTGGTATCCTGGCCCTGCAATCGCTATTTTGTGTTGCAAGTTCACGGTGAGGGTTCGTTCGGCTGACGTACCGTTTGTGGTCACAGCGGCCAAATCTCTGGAAGTGCGCATTCGGCGACAGACGGAGCTATACCGGGGAGAAGTTGATCTTCTGTCAGGTGTTCGCGGTGACAGATCGACGACAGCCCCGCGTATGATCAAAGCGGGTAACTGTGCAAAAATTCTCGTTGTTTCAGGCGAAAGAGGTTATGATGCCAAGATGTTGACCTCTCTTTAGGTGCTCCCGGTAACAGATCGACTACAGCCCCGCGTAAGACCAAAGCGGGTGAATGTGCAAAAACTCTTCTTTTAGATTGCGAGCCAAAGGCGAATGTCGATACGCAACGAATTTCAATTGCGTCGTTTTCAACGCACGTTTTTTTCTTAATACAGAGTCGATTTCCCAAGTGTCAGACTAGCAGTTGTGCGAACAAGTATACAAGCTATCGCAAAGTCCTGGCGAAATTTTTTCGAATTCATTTCTCCATTGTTTACGATCACGTGAATCTATTTCTTCGATATTCTTGAACACGTGAATTTTATCTGTCTCGCTGATTACACCATTCCATAATATAATGTAACAGTACCTCTATCGTACTTACGTTTTTTCTATCATAAATTCCTAGCGTTTCTAGAGTATGAATAAAAGAAAATTATTTTAAATGTTCAACTGTTCATTTGTTCGTCAGGAATTAATTGTTTAACAACAATACTTTGAAATGAAATATCATTCCATGAACGCATGCTTTAAAAGATAATGCGTATATTCTTTTCGCGCAAGGTGGAGGCTTTCGGAAAATATTTTCTTCAATAATGGCAACGTATTTCATGTCATCAAAACAGCACCTATTTGGCTCATTGTATACTTTCACATATTTGGAGTCTCATTAGGTGGCAACATGATCGTGTCGTGTTTCGGAAAATTCCTGTTTTTTCTTTAACTTTAAATTTTCTTTTGTATTTTGCAATATTATATTTTAAAATGCGACGGAAAACGCTTAAACAACATAATGCTATATGGAATGGCATAAGAAAGTGGAAAACAATGAGGAAAACCGAACCGAAAATTCAAAATTCATTCAAGTCATCAAAGTAGATTCCAATCTCACCCTCTCTGTGGTGGGCATTAAGGCAATGGCTACTTGGAAAACGCCAAGCCTGCAGTGCCCCAGACATACAAACTTTGGCACTCACGAGACACGACTTGGAAATGAGCCGCTGTTGGATTGTACGTTCTTCCCCCTCCTTCAAGTTCCTATGTCTTCTTCCAGCAGGGTGTTGTCTTTATCCGGGTGGTACACAGATGTTGAGTGGACCATAACGTGATTCAGAGTTTGTCCATTCATTCCATATCCATCTTCTTCTTCATGACTGTGGTTGTAAAAGCAGACACCTCCTTCCATGGCTTTTCAAAACCTGAAAGGGTGGCTAACAGGCTACTCGGAGCAAGCGTTTCATGGACCCTAACCTCTTGCAGAGACCGATGGAGCTAGCCTTCTCCAAGTGTGTTGTGGTTGATTCCAGAGCGAGCACTTCCCCTTACTTCTCATGAAGATGTTAAATTTCAACTGACCATAATATCGGTTCATCTACTCCTCAAGGTCGCGTTCTAGCACCAGGGTCGTCCATTCACTTGGCTCACGCTGTATGATTCTCCTTTCCCATTCCTCAAGCAAGGAGTGCCTCGCTTCCTGCTTGACTTATAAAGCCGAATGGTCGGCCGTTGTCTTCTTCTTTGCTTTGAACACCATCGTTTCTCCTCAAAAAGAAGTTCGATTGATTGTAAACGCGCTAAGAGGCAAAGAGGCTCCGTAGAGACAGTGCGGTCAGCACTAACATACTTCAGCGTAACTCTACGTCGAATCTTTTCCATCTTATTCCTTCAATAGGGTATCTTCATCAAGTCGGCCCATCCTACATATAGGTGGATTGACAATGCAGTGTTTATCATCATCCTTCTCCTGGCTTCCTTAGGCCTTCCTGGGTTTGACATCAGACGGTTTTGGTGGTTCACCACCCCCCGCCTCATCGGCTATCATCAAGAAATAGGGCCTGAAGCTGAGCTTTGAATCAAACCATATTCACAGATACTTCATCACCTTCTTGAACTTGATTTCCATACATTGCAGACAAGAGGGGAGAAGGGAGGACTGATTTTTCGAGAATTCGTGCATAATATGGCCTTCCTCTATCGTACTGCGAGCTCGATGCAAGCCTGGCTCTCCATGGTCACAGATGTTACGGCTGTGCATACTTTAAGGCATTTAATAAGTATATAAAGAATTTCTCTGATGGATCAAAAATACACTATTGCCATTCAAAGACAGAAGAATTTCCATGAAGAAGGGTTTCAAACTTTGAGCAATAAACCTCGGTAGAGCTGGGTACAGAAGAAGCTTGAGCTTTGAATAGGTTAAGCTATAATTGAGCAAACGTAAGCTACATTTCTCCTTCGGGTATAAAAGTTATGTTAGGCATGGAGGAGAATCCTCAACTGAAGACACACTTGATGAAATGATTTTCAAGAAAAAGTAGAAGTAGAAGAAGAGTGTGAGGTCATCAATGAGAGGTTCAGAGGGCCAAAGAGGCCATTGCAGGTTTGCAATGGCAGTAGGACCTCCCGCGCTCGCAGTCAAGTTGGCGCGAAAATTCCCCCTCAGAAAATGAGTTAGCTGGGCTCTTCTCAGTATACTGCATGCCAGACCTGATATAATGAAGGCTGGGAATTGAAATTTGCCCAAGTCCCTGAAGTAGGTCAAGGTCAGTGTCATTGATGAGGTCATAAAGCACCCTGGCTGGAAGTTGAAATGTTTTCAAGTCCCTAAAGTAGGTCAAGGTCAATGTCATCGATGACGTCATAAAGCATCGCAGCTGGGAATTGAAATTTGCCCAAGCCCCTAAATTAGGTCAAGGTCAATGTCATTGATGACGTCATAAAGCATTGCAACTGGGAATTGAAATTTGCCCAAGTCCCTAAAGTAGGTCAAGGTCATTGATGACGTCATAAAACATCCCGGCTAGAAGTTGCAATTTTTTCAAGTCCCTAAAGTAGGTCAAGGTCATTGGTGACGTCATAATGCGCCACTCGTCACGTCACGTCACGCAGTCCACAGAAACTCCGCGGACGCGGAGTTTTCTGAGGATGTAGTCTCTCAAACAAAATGGATAGCGAGTTCCCCGCTAAAAAATTACTAGTATGAGAGAATGCAGATCATCCCTTGAGATTCCTGAAGGTGGGGAAAAGAACTAGCAGGAGAGTGTGACATCACAAGTATATGGTTTTCAATTTCTTTAGGAGGAAGGACAAGAGAAAGTCAGAGCATTGTATGAGGACAAATTACAAGTTACGCATGTAAGAAGAGCAGAGATGACAGATGATTGAGAACAGCGGAGATTGCAGGTTCCTTCTACTATCAAAAAATGTGAAATGGCCACTAATTTGTGGAATTTCTGCATAAATCCGCGAGTTAGAGTTGCTTACGATCCATCAATGGACTTACAACCCTCAAACCCTCAACTTGATGAGTGCGAGTTCGAGTTTTCCAGTCCTGGCACGCAGTATATTGGGCTACACTAGCTTTCAACTAAGCAACTGGCCTCAAATAAAGACTAGCATACAATGTACTAGATTACACTAGACTTCTGTCAGAAGAGAGGAACATTAATGACACGAGATGCTTGATGACGTTACAGGTGAATTAAAGCTGATGACATTGCAAAGTAATAACTTTATTTAAGATAGTAGCATCACAAGCTTGATGACATCACAAGCAGATTTTGACGGTTGATGATGAAGTCTCAAAGAGGTTTTAAACTGGTTAACTTATTACATCACAGACAAATCTGAGCTCATGACGTTGCAAATTTATAAAGTCACAGTTTATATTGGAGTCCCAAGCTTGATGACGTCATAAACAGATTTTGACAGTTGATAAACATGTCAAAATGGGCGTCACAATGAGGTTTAAAATAGTTACCTTATGACGTCACAGAAAATTCAAGCTGATGACGACATCCACTAATGACGCATGGTGGCGTCACAAGCTTGATAACGTCACAAAAAATTTGGAACTGGTCAACCCATAACATCACAAAATAAGTCAAAATTATGACATTGATAACACAGGAAGTTCCGGATGATGATGGCGTCACAAGCTTGCTATTACAGTTTTCCTAGACCTAGTATAATGCTAGTATTAGCCTAGTATACCAGTAGTTTGCACTAATTAAAGATATGCACGCACGCACGCACGCATATTTCCAACAAAATTAAGGTAGGGCTCGGAGAGAAAAAAATTGTAAGTCCCAAGGTCACCTGCACGCACGCAAATTTCAAAATGAGTGCAGGGTCAGAGCAAAGACATGAAACATGTCAAAAGAAAAAGCATGACGTCACAAAGAGGTTTAAGTTCGTTAATATCTGTACCATGCCTGTATTCGCTATCAAAAATTATTTTATCTTAGATGGCTTATCAGGTTTCCTCTTAGAGACACATTCTGAAATAGATCTCACCTCTGTGGTATTTTTTCTCAACCATATGTTCATTTCGAAAACATGGTTGTCTTTTCATAGAGTTCAATCTTTCTGTCCAGCTTCATTATATAATTTGAAATCATGATCCATCCATATATTCTAGCCATGTCTTCATCCTCCTTCGTCCCTTTTTCCACCACTCAATAACGTACGTTTTTGATAGCGCAATATTTGAATTGTAAAACCCAACCTCGTGTACGGAATGACGATATTGCAGCTATACAGCGCGCGATTAGCGTTCTTTTTCATATTACATAAGTCCAAAGTTTTATGTAAACGACTTTCGAGTTAGCAGAAATTAACTTTTATGTCTTACTCATTCGAAGGCACGCAAATCCTAAGTTCGAAGTCAGCTTTATTTGACGATTACCACCCAAGACCAACGCGGGGCCGAATTATCTACAACTTCCTCTCTCGCACGCTAATACAATTCTCCTAATCCCGTCGGAACGTTTTCGCAAATAAAAGCGTTAAAACGCGCCTTACACCAGCCGCTTATGCTATAGGTAGCGCAAACCTACATAAAATGGCGAAAGATTAGGTCTAAAGGTGGCAAAACTATACGCTGTAAAATGATACTATTTCGCGACCTATAAAAAAATCTCTCGTAGACGTCGTTTTGTCGCTTTTTTCTTGTGTCGTTTTGCGGCTAGCGAATACGAGCGATACTACGGAGGCGGAAAATTTAATATCTTCTACTCGCTGGAAATTTTCATTAGAATCTAGACCGAAAAATGAGGAGTAATTTTCGTAGAATTCATAACCTAGTATAAAGAATTTTTCTTTCTAACCACGTCGCCCCATCAACGACGACGCTAATCCTTCGTCACGATGTCAGCTTTTAAGGCAACAGATGGGAATTAGATTCACTGTAATTCTATACACATCGGTGTATTATTATATTTTGTTCGCAGGCCGATAATAGCATCGAAAAGTGTATACGATATGATGTCCACATTGTTGGAGGGATTTGCCACGAAAATCCGACAGGCCACGGTCGACGTCCTTTTCACTTCAAAGGCGCTTTTGTTAATTAAACCTGTATAGCAAAAGAGTCTACGAAGCATTAATAAAGTGTATGTATAGTGTATCATCTCCTTTTTCTTCTTTCCGCTGATGTGCATTCTGGGGCCGTGGCGGTTTTCTCGACGAAAAAATGCTCTGCGTGCAGTTGTCATAATACTGAAAAGAACATATATTAGCTTCGTGTTACGTGGTCGTAATTATTTGTAGTTTTAGCGCTTGTATTCACGACAACGTTCCCTCTATTAGCCATTGTCGAGCGTCTCGAAACTTGAAGAGGAGCAGATGGTTACGAGGAATTTAATTACGAAATCGACTTATCTTCTTTTCAACGGTAGTTTACTGTCATCGCCATCGGTAAAAGAGTAGAAAGGAAGTAAGGTATTATGAGCGGACGCGATTCTTGATCGGTAAATTAACCGCAGTTCGCGTGCTTTTCGCCGCTTCAGACAGGCGCGAACAGTTTATAGACGTATAATGCTGTCCTTATACTAAAAGCGCTTAGACGTATCAACCTGCGAACGAGCGGAGTGGTAGTTAATATTTATGATTCACAAAGTTCGACTTATCAGGAGCTGTTGCAGCAATTTTTAAAATGCTGCGCGACGAGATTGATTTATGGTTTTTGGCACGAAATTCATCTTCTTACGAAATGGGTTCATACTTTTTTTCACTCCAAATGTAGACACTATCATGCATATTATATACGTTAGTGTATTTAGTGGGGCTGGGGAGGGTTTGTGCACGGACACGATGATGGCTTAGCGAAGACCACATTTATCACTGTCAACAATTTTCCGTATACTTTGCATATTGCACTTGACGTTGATGCTGAATCTTCTATATTGTAAAACGTTTAAATGCGGCACTTTTTCAAAGCGAAAAAAATGAACGATATATAGAGGTGGGATCAAAAGTATGGGCGTTAATCTTTGCGGTTAAATGTCACGTTCGAGTTTGATCAATTGAGTCTTCTGTATATGTACATTTGATGTAATGAAAAAGTGTTTAGCGCTCGTGGCAATTCACTCTCCTTCTACATTAGTTATCTTGATCTACAAATTGTAGCAATCGTTTGCACATCCTTTTGAACATATCGACTTCATTTACCCACATGCTCACTTCTTTAACCGTACACAACTTTCACAATCTTCTTTGCCATACTCCAACCCAATTCAACCATACCAATAACAGAAAAAAAAATCGTGGTAACACTACTGTTACGACTCTCACCTCCTAGAAATACTGAACTCACATTTCGACGCCACCCTATGATCGAGTGGGTTCTGCATATTAGCAAGCAAGCATGCTACACTAAGTATCTCTGAAGGAGACATGTTAGCTTTCATTTTTGCTCTTATTAGAGCCCAAACCTGCAAGTAGGAACTGATTTTTCGGTGTGACAATTAGGACACGGCCTTGATAAAAAATTGTAGGGAAAAAGTCAACATTATATCGGCCTACAGCCAATTTTCGAGATTCTATCGATGCCATTTTGAAACTCAGGATCAACGGTCGATCTACTCATGGTTCAAGGGCTAGTCTTCATTATTGAAGAGTTTGCTTCGTCTCAAGACAGAAACGTTGCACTGAATTTGTGTTTGAGTGACACGATGGCAGAGCTTTTACAAGATATTATTACCCTTACACATGTACACCCGATCGGTCGAATAGAAAGTTACATTATAGCGGTCGTACGAGCTGTAATAAAGACAAGTGCAGGTATGAAAAATGGTTCGCAATAAACTCTGGAAAACAACGCGTCAATAAATTATTTCGCCGTGCATAGTTGCACTGAACGAAGAAGAAAAACTACCAATAAGTCGATTGTGAGATCGGCATTATACGCGGCATATCATTCCAATACAAGAAACCAGTTGTATCGAGATTTATTAGCGCTATTTCAGTTTATATATATTGGAATCCTTCTATTGCCAATCGCGAATAAGAGAGCGACAAAATACATCAGTATCAGAACCAATATTCAAGGCGTATACCGTAAGAAGATAACAAAAAAAAAAAAAAGAAAAAAAGAGTAAATAGAATGCTAGCTACTGTACTTTAATAGCGAGTAGCAGTTAGAAAGAAATATTGTGTACCGATAACGAATAACATGGAATAGCGTTTTGAATAAACAATAATGCACGACATTTTGTTAATATTCGCCAGATAAATCAATGCAATCTCGCGTGTAAATCTTCTATCACGATTAACTTATGTGTCACCTTAAATTATTGTCTCTGCTCTTATAGTACGTAACTGGTTTACCAATCGCCAATGTTGTTGCGGAGCCACGGAAGAAGGCGCCGCGTTACCACAAAGTCTCACAAAGTCACGACAAACAACCTTTTTTTCCTCACGTCTTTTAGGTTTGGGAACTTTATAATGTACGGTAGCTTTCTCGATACACGCTGTTCTCTTGCACGCGCTCGCCTTATATTGTACACAATTACACCCTTGCTCCCTCTTCTCCAACAGTCTTCATACAGTTACACCTTTTGCGGTTGTCGGTTTCGTTGTCTCTTCGCGTAGTACATTACCCTACCCGCGTGTTAATCGTGAAGCTAATTTGACGCGGGAAAATTGAGACTAATTACGGTGAAGCGAATACAAAAGTTTATTAATTGCGCACACACCTTCCATAAAACAGACACTGCCACGTATGTGCATTAATTGAGGATGACTTGTAACACGTGTACCATGTACGTATTACAGTTGTAGCACTTCGTAGAAAAGGGAGTTACTGTGTGTTTATCAACGGATTATCTACAATCGAGAGGTTATTACGCATTAGCTTCAAGAGGTTGTCAATAAACTGTATAAGTAGGTCGAATAAACTTGATCGTGAAGAGGGTATTATGGAATATCCTAATTTTGTAAGATCTCTTCTGTATCATCGGCATGCAATTACATGATAGACGTGTTAGTCTAGGTTTAGGTACTTATTCCCCTCATTTGTGTCTTGATATGATGACCAGTTCAAGGTGATGTTTCTACCCCTCAAATTGAAGTGATTGCTCAACTCTAGTAAGTGCCATAAAATTTTAGTTCCTTTCTTTGGATCTTATCACGCCTCGTCTTTACAGTTGCTTGAAACACCTGCCAGAGAGCGAGGGTGCGTTCCTCAAAAAAGTCCGTATGCGTACTGCTATACTTCGTCAGAGAAATGTCGAAAGATAAGTTTGATTAAAATCTTTACAGCAGAGGAAGTTACAAAAAATCCGACTACGGTCTTTCAAAGAGAGAAAGAGACTTAGCTGAATTCGAGTTCTTATACTCGTGAAGAGAAACAAACCCCTATCATTCTTTAAGGAGTGAATTCCTCAGAAGACTTGAGAAAGGTCGATCTCTGCGTCCTGTAGGAGAAAGAGGACAGCAAATTATGTCTTTGGGCTTGGAGTCAGTCAGGAAGCTACCACGTCAATGACTTTGACCTGTTTTAAGAACTTGGTAAAATTTTCACCGTTAGCCTACACTAGGCTCGAGATACATACTAAGATTATATTAACTAGACTGCTACCCAATATACAGTACGGGAAACTGTTACTAGAATAACAGAGGAGGCACACGAGCGGAGCAAGTGAGTTTCCAAACGCTTCTTAGCTCAACTTCCAGTATACTAAATGATAAGTTCTCTTCATAGCTACGCGGGGATTTCATTTTAAGGAAGTAGAGAACAACACACGCGTGGATTGGACTGAGAATGGAAACGAACAAGCGGAAAAAGCATGGGGACGATTCTTCCTACACGTTTTTTTTTTTTTTTTTTGGGGGGGGAGGGGAGTCGCATATAATTTTTTTTTTCCATTTTGTATTTTTTTTTTCAACTACATACAAGAAATTAAAATTTAAGGGGGATTTCTTCATTGGACCAAGGGGATCACGACACCTCTGGTATACAATCCATAAATCGATACGTATCGACTTGATATCGATTGATAAATCGATATTATATCAATCGATACGTATCGATTATGATATCGATTAATTATATTGACACAATATCAATTAATTATATCGATACAATATCGATTATAATATCGATCAATATATCGATATAACATCGATTAATACTGTACATCGATAGAATTGAGATTGATAAATCTATCATCAGTTTGTATTTCTTTGGAAACGCCCCAAATACATACGAGATTCAATGTCTACTTTTCCCAGAAACCGTTGGGAAAAGGTATCCTGGGAAAATATCCCCGTTTTGAATTTTGTGACGTCATTTTCCGATGAACCAGGTTTGACCATCCATCTGCTACCAATTTTTGGTTGACAACATAAATCGACTCGAAGTCGACGTCCAAATTAGATCAATACCTGGTGTTTAGGGTTGGAACTATCGATAAACTTTCGATACTATCGATAGTTTTTGGAAAAACTATCTTGAAAAACGATAGTTTTGTGAAAAAATGACGGCGATAATATTATCGATAGTTTGAGAAACGATCGATATTTTGGAAATTTTTCTTTTTGCAATCAAAATTGCAAAAGTGGTGGAAATTTACTGATAACATCTGAAAGAAAGAGAAACGAACCTGAAATTGGAATATCAAAATAGTTGACCGTTTCCCGTTGCGCCTATTCAAACCATTAAGATCAGTCAAGTAGTACCAGTTCCACGTTTTTGTGGTATTTCCTGACCGCTCCCATCAGCCAGTAACAATAAAATGCATTCCTTGATGTACTCTTTGTAAAAAAAAAAACGATCAGGAGAAAGGTATCTATCTTCTGAGTAGTACAGGTACTTTTCTCCTGATCGACGTTTTTTATCCGATCTATCGATAGTATCGATAGTTTTAGAAAAAACTATCGGGACTGTCGATGGCATAAAACTATCGACTGAGGTTAGATTAATGTTGACATGATATCGACGACAAACTCAATCCGATTTTGTGCGTCGACTTTTATCGACTGTTGTCATGTTGATATTTAATCGATTTTGAGTTATGCCTCTAAAATTCTGATTATAAATTCCTATATTCTATGGAAAAATCTTGAATCGTGTGCATGTCTTTGAGCGTTGGCAAGAAAATACAAAAGATATATGTCAATCTCAACAATATCAATGTATATCGATTTCGATTGATCAAAATATCGATCTCGAATAATCGATGCATCAATCTTGATTATTTGATCGTGAAATTGATTAATCAATACATCGATTTTGATTAATCGATAAATCAATTTTGATGAATTGATCTTAATCTCTATTGATTGATATTATATTGATTTTAATTAATTGTTATACCGATCATGAATCTCGATTAATTGATCTAGACCTCGAATAATTGATGTATTGATTTAAATTGATCAATATATAGATCTTGATCAATACTATGACATTAGGAGGGTGAGGGGGACGTCATCAACCGTGACCCAAAGACTCCCTCGAGCTATGACGACGTCAGCTGGTCACGCGTGTTCAGCCTTAGCCCTTAGACCCCCTTTACTCATCCTTGTAATCTGTGAGTGGTTTAGCACTGGGTCGGGCTTATGTTAAGCTTGGATCCATAGAGGCTAATAGTAGGCCTTTGTATAGTTTGGTATGCTGTATGGTGCAGCATAATGGAAGCTAAGGAGTACAGAGAAGAAACCTCTGTTCTGAAATCTGCAAGTATGACGTCGTCAGCCATGACCCAAAGGCCTTCAGTGTAAAGGAGACTCAGGAAATATCACTAGTAAGCCTAGTATAATGAAGATTTTTGGGAGGCCTCCGGGCAGAGAGAGTGATTTCAAAGAAAGAGCTCAAGCTGATGACGTCATTAGCTCAATGCGTCATAACCTTTCATGGTGATTGTTTGTGACGTCAGCAGCATTCATGATGTCGCTTACAAATGGACTGACTGATCCTAAGAATAGAGAAGAGTAACGAACAGACAGAGAGAGAGAGAGAGAGAGAGAGCCCAAGTTGATGACGTCATTATTTTTTGACGTCATGACCATCTATGATGGCTGCCTGTGACGTCATCAGTTTTCATAACATTGCTAACAAGTAGATTGAGTATTCCCAAGAATAAGAAAGAGTACTAGAGAACAGAGGGAGCCCAAGGTGATGACGTCATCGGTTCGTGACGTAATAACCATTCATGATGTTTGCCTATGACGTCATCAGCATTCATGACGTAGCTTACAAGTAGATTCAGCGATCCTGAGAATAGAAAAGATTTAGGAAGCGAGATAGGTCAAGCTGATGACGTGAGATGAATGCTGATGACGTCATAGGCCGTCAACATAGATTGTTATGGACGTCCGTCATAGGCAGTCAACATAGATGGTTATGGACGTCACTAATGATGATATCAACGAGAGCGCGGATGATGGACCCCCCCCCCCTCGAGGGTCAGGCAGCCCAACATACGTCTGTATTAATCGAAGGACGGGGGCGAACGGGTGAAGCGAGTGAGCACCCTAAGCTAGATAGCTCATCTGTCCGTACACCACACTTATATTAGTCCATGAAAAGTTCACAAGCCAGGCCATAATTTCATCACAAATTATAGGCGTGACCTTGAAATATAAATGAGATCACAGTTGACATGAAAGGTGATCTTTATTTATTTGGCTCTGCAAGGAAGCTCTCTGTTTTAATTTTTATATTCTTCCACATAGAACGAGATATTCAGACACAGATCAGTCCATGTTTAATAAGATCCCATTTCTTCAGCGTAGGATGTCTCTACGGTAAGAGAACACGCGGATTGATTGCTTTCCCAGCGAAGAAAATTTCTGACTCCTTTAACCACAACACAAGCTCTTCAAAACGTTCCAGGAAAGAAATTCGGGGAAGCGATCAGTAACTTAGGGCCATTTTCAAAAACGATATTGAAGTTGTTGTAGAATAGGAGAAGGGGAATCAGGTAACAAAATCGAGATTTTTTGAGAGACAAAAAGTCACTATCCAAGAGATGACGTTTTGCCGATTTTCTGTCTAGGTAGTTGAGAAAATTTTCTCATTAGGAATGCCCTGTTTGATCTACGCTCGCTCGTAAAGATTCAAATTCTCCACAGCAAATCCTTTTCCATCCTTCTGTCAGTGGTGTTGCCGGAAATGAAATGTCACACCAGCCCACTTTTCAACAATTTTTACACATAAAATGTCGAATTGAGTGACGATTTCAGGTAGAGAAAGCTTCTGCCTTCCCCCTCTAGTCACTCGTCTGCATTTCGTACAATTTTACAACAAAATCGAGGAAGTAAAGCAAGTCTACCTGTATAGTCGCTAATTGTAAACTCGTTAGTTTTATTTTGTTACGTTCATCTGGCATTCTGTGAATTCGCTGCAATAATAGTTTTTGTCTCCTCTTCAAGCTGCGTGTCTCCGTATAGATGGATTTTGTCAATTTGTCATATTTTTTTGCAATTCGAACTATTCACTTTTCTCGACCTATATCGTTGTAATCCAAATTATTCTATAGAGACCCCAGCTGTTCTCAGGAAGAATGAATTTTAAATATCTCGCGAACATCTATACATCGAAACTGGCAATCCGGAAATATCGCATAACTGGTGATTGTGTAAGTAAACATTCAGACACGTTTCTTCGGTTTCCGCAAATCTTCCATTTTCGTCGGATATTCGAGATCGACCGAGAATGCGCATATCGAATAACTCGAATGTTAATTACAGGTACAGATTGCGATGTATTTTTCCATAAAATGCTGGCAAAATTCCTGGAGCAAGTAAAACGCTCCGCATTCTATACTTCTCACTTAGGACACTTTATCAGACGAGATACATCGGATGCCGACGAAGATGGACTTTGATACGGATTGGCACACCACTGGATATCTTACTGTACCTTTCATCAGCTTTTCACACCTAATGGAAATAACGTTCATAATTGTTTCGTGATTTTACGCGCAGTTTGTTCGAGCCATTTCCATTGTACTCGAACGATTTTTCGTAATTAGCTGGGCCTGATTCGACATTTTCTCTGTCGGCGACTGGCGCCATCCTCTATCGATTTTAGTGAAAATAATCGTTTCTCGTACCATTTTAGCGAGCAAAAGTGTTCTCAATGGGAGCAGTCACGGCTTTTATTATGTCTCGAAGAAACACTGTCACCTTCGGGCACCGCATTGTCACATAATTGCTTTCTATCGACGATGATTATACTGTATCAATCTCATTTGACGTCAAAATTCTATTCTCGATTGTTTGTTTGTCAGGTCTCGTCATCCATGCTCAGCCGGAGTAAATTCGTTTCTTTCTTTCCATCACGGCTTTGAACTTACAACATAATCTCGTAAGTTCCCCTCTGCGTATCATCCTACGAACCAATACGCTGAGTAATCCACTTTAAGCGCCAGCGTAGATTTTTTTTTTATTCTTTGTACAGCAGGACGTATAGTAAATATACGCTATTATTTATAATATTTATTCATATCGTCGCTGTATATGCTAGGCTTTTTGTAATTTCTAAGTTGGTGAGTTTGCGTTTCGACCTTCCATTTATCATAATCACAAGCCGGACGAATTAATGGCAACAGACGCCGTTCATTAAAACGCCACTATCTAATTCGAAGGCGAGTTAATCTAAAACACCATGGGCTTATAATTAACGGTGATTTATTTGCATTATTATTAGGTTGAAGTAAGTGTTCGTAATTTGTTTCGAGGCAGAGTACGTGAGCTGATGATATAAATAATTTTGTGCACCTCGTCCGTATCGCCGGCGGCGGATAGCCATCGAGGGTGTCGGTCGAGTCTCTGCATGCTGCACGCTGCAATTTTTCGACTCGCAATTTTTTCTTGTTAGTATAAATTTCATTCGTGCCGATCATAGGCGATAAATTCGAATTAATTAATCACACGAGGAAGGAAAGGTAAATTTCCGAGTAAATGATTCACGTTCTCGGATCACGCAATTTGGCAAAATAAACGAGAAAAATGCCACGCATTTATTCACGCGAGTGTGATAAATATATTCAAGCGGTGGAGAGTTATGATGGATACGAATTAAGACTTCGAGAAAAAAGTATTATTGAAAAAGTTGAGAAATTCCAAATTTGAGATCATTTTGGCATTCATACAAGTTGTCGGATGTTCTAGCTTGGAATAATCGAACTAATATCGAAAGGGAGAAAATCGATATGACCGTACTAGTCCAATAAAGAATATGACGAATGAGAACGTTTGGGCAATTATTCGCAAAAGAGTCTCGAAACACTTCTATACAGATCTGAATAAGGAAGGAGAAGGTCACAGGATACCAAATTGGCATAATGTATTTCTTGGATTCGGAAAAGAATACAGAAAGGGCGATGAAAATCGAAATATACAATGACGTTATTCTGTTGGTCGACAATAATTTACGACAAAAGGTCGTATGATCTACGCCAGCGACAAAAACGCTAATCCTAAGAAGAGGGCCACCCTGAAAAAGCGACATAAAAATACATTCTGACAGCTCAAGCCTGGGTGTTCTCAGCTATCGAATCCGTGACAGGTGACACTCCCTTTTCAAAGGTCTCTGTTTTGACCAAACAGTAACATATTTTTGTATTCAGCGACAGAACAAACCCAAATTACTCACTTCGGCGGGACGAACAGAAGGAAGCGGCACTCCCTCAATAGTATACGCTCCTTGTACGTGTGAGCGTGAATCGTTTAGAATAGTATGTATACCCTTCTTTATAGTGTACGTTTTACAGCAGTTTATAAAATCGCGTTCCGGTTCAAAAAAACGTATATACACAGAGAGGCAGGCGTTTAACCATTTCGGAAGTTTCATTTCTCGAAAAATAGCTCTATTTTCTCGTTTTATTTCATTTCTTATACATTTCGCCGAACCCTCTATTTACATCTCGAAATGGATTTACAAACTCGATATTCTCCCTCGACAAACCCCTCAAGATATATAATACAATTTTGCTAGCACACCCTCGTCTCCGACAGTAAACATCAAGTTCTATTTAACGGCCGGCACTCGTAACACACCCAAAATACGAATAGGTGGTTCGACTTCTTTTACGACTTTATTGTACGCGAGCCGATGCTGCGTTCGTTAGAACTGACAGCGCAAATGACACGCCGAACAAATGATCTTATTAAGAGGCTGCCTTTTATGTATGGGCGCAGTAAGTCGTACTTACGTGTTAGCGCCACTTCATCTAAAGCGAATTATCTGCTGAGTATAAAATTCTGGAGGGACGGATTACAATCGCTCATATTACACCTATACGAATGCATGGGATTATTAAGGATAAGTGCTGATTACTTGTGGTAGGAATTTGTGAAAATGGTCCAACGTGAGATCGTAGTCCACGTTCCTAGAGTATAGATCATCAGAGGCACAAGGAATGATGAAGTAATTAGGTGAGAATGAATATCGGTACATTGTAAAGGACAGGCAGAGCTGAACAACTCTTTTTCCTGGGAAGAGGGAATGGGTCAAGGAAATCCTTAATGGTTTGATATTACTGTCAGGCAATCTTTACCAGTCTGAGGGCCTTGGCCAGTGCAAAAGAACCATCTCAAGAACAGCGTCACCAGTATATCACCTCACCCACACCGGTTCCTGAGCATGAGTATTCGTTCCTGAAGTTGCCCAAATGGCGCAAATCCGAAGTGGGCTCCCGAGTTGACATACCTAACTTCTTTAGTCCACACGTTACAAAGTTTGTCTTGAAAATACATGTGTGAAGGTGTAAGGTGACATTATTTGGGTAGAACCTTGAACGCGATGTGGGCGTAAAAAATAACTAAAAGTTTTTTTCGAGCATCAGCCCTTTTCAGTGTTCCAGCCATGAAGCATGAGAGTATTCAAATCCACCAATCTCTAGTCAAGGAGCTAGCTACTGAAAGAGCTCCAATTTGCAGCCAGCAAAAGAGTTATAGGAGGCTAAGAGCAGCAGTGTAGTCGTTGAGGCATTTCAATGAACGTTATCCAGAATCTAATCAACAAAACACTGTCGCCAACGTTAAGAATAATTCACAAAGATGCTGCGCTGATCAAAACGATAAGTCAGCCAATAACAATAAGGCCCGCAGGGCGCGGGTTGGAGCATCCAGAACGATTTTCCGGTCTTTTCCTGACGGTTTGTCTACTCAGGTCGAAGGCTCCGCATTTCAACGTCGGCATACTAGCAGAATGCTCGGGATTTGCTGGGACGACTTTCTATCTAGCGCCAAGGTATTGAGAGACCTGGACTGACTTCCATAGGACTTTCATCGAGAAGAGTAAGGTAAGATGGCTGCACTACATCCACAAAATGATGAAAAGAACCCTGGAAATTACCCTTGACCTGATCCAGGAATCTGCGAGTTCAAGTTCTTTCGGCCTAGCATATAGAATACACAAAGCCATGCTAGACTTGACAACCTTTATCTGCTAGTTCAAAAGTGAGGCATGTTGATATGAAGTCACAGGCAAATTCAAAGTGATAAGTTCAGAGTATTGCAGCTGGCTAAAAGCGGAAAACCAAACGCCGAATTCAACTGAGTTTGTGTAAAGAGAGAACCTGAAAGCCAGCTTCATAAAATAACCTTCTGTAAGCCAGAAGCCAAAATAGCCAAATTTTTTCAGTTTTTTTATAGCTTCCCTGATTACACCATCCTGAGGGTCAGACTGGCATTGCCAAAGACTCAACAAAAATGAGAAAGATCGGAACCAGTTCAGTTCAGCCGTTCAGCATAGAAGCCTGCAGTGAGGTCATCTAATGAAGATCAACACAAACTGGAGAAAAGGTATCTTCCTCATGTAAAGCAAAGCCCCAATTCTGCTGATCGTTTCATCTGGACTTAGTTTCTTCATAACATTGATTGGCCCAAAATAAACTCAATTAGGTCAGTTGAATTTTTCAAAAAACTAAAACGCAAAAGCCAGAAATCAAATTTTTCAAAGTTGTAGATTCGAGCAGTGCTGCCAGATGTACGGATTTTCGATCCTTGAAAAAATACGGGTTTTGCGTAAAATACAGTATCGCACTCGAGGAATAAGTACCTTAGTCATTCTTATGAGAGATACTCTTCTCTTGCTCGTTACAGGCTGATATCGCGGCCCCCCGTAATATTAAAAGTACCTCAGTCACAGATATGAGAGATACGTTTCTCCTGATTGTTATTGTTAGATCACTGACAGTCCATGAAAAATAATCAGTTTTTAGATCTTGAAAAAAATGGCGGATACGGAATTTTGATAATATTATATGGCAGCAGTGGATTAAAAGCTGACAGTTTCGTCTGCAATATTCTGGATGATTCTGGATAGCGTCACAAATTAATTACGTCACGGATAATGATGACGTCACAAGCAGATTCAATGAATGATGATGACGTCACAGGGATGTTTAAACTAGTTGACGTCTTTACTCTGTCTTTATTTGCAATCAAAAATTTGCAAGTTTGAGACTCAATTTTCCATTTTTCATGTCCTTACTGTCATTGGTACCCCAGACCTCTCCGAGTCGATCGCCTCCCCCTTCAGAAGATTTGCGAGGAATCTTTGACTTGATCCGGAATAGTTAGTTTATCCTCACAAAGAATGAGGGTGATTGAGCGGAGCGAGTGAGCCTCTGACCACGGTTGATGACGTCACCAGTTGATGTCGTCATGGTTTGAGGGAGCTGCAGGGTCGATATATTAATCAAGATCGATACATCGATTAATGTCGATTGATTGGGAGATTAATACACCAAATAATTAGGGTCGATATTTTGATAAATATGACCTGTTCCAAGATAAGGGCAACTAACAGCAGAACGCAAATCTCCCAGGAGAGTGAAAACGGAGTTCAATTGCTACCCTTCAGTGCTGCCAAATCTATGGATTTTTGATACTTAAAAATAAGGATTTTGCGTCTACTGCAAATTTCCTGCGCTCAAGGGAAAAGTACTTTAGACAATCATATTATGGAAGATACTTTTCTCCTGGCCGTTATAGTCTGATACTGCAGTCTTCATCGATTAATCAAAATCGAAATATCGATTAATCAAAATCGAAATATCGATTAATAGAAATCGAAATATTGATTAATCAAAATTGATATATCGATTAATCGAAATTGATATATCGATTAATCAAAATTGATATATCGATTAATCGAAATTGATATATCGATTAATCGAAATTGATATATCGATTAATCGAAATTGATATATCGATTAATCGAAATTGATATATCGATTAATCGAAATTGATATATCGATTAATCAAAATTGATATATTGATTAATCGAAATTGAAATATCGATTAATCGAAATCGAAATATTGATTAATCGAAATTGATATATCGATTAATCGAAATTGATATATCGATTAATCAAAATTGATATATCGATTAATCGAAATTGAAATATCGATTAATCGAAATCGAAATATTGATTAATCAAAATTGATATATCGATTAATCGAAATTGATATATCGATTAATCGAAATTGATATATCGATTAATCAAAATTGATATATTGATTAATCGAAATTGAAATATCGATTAATCGAAATCGAAATATTGATTAATCAAAATTGATATACCGATTAATCGAAATTGATATATCGATTAATCAAAATTGATATATTGATTAATCGAAATTGAAATATCGATTAATCGAAATCGAAATATTGATTAATCAAAATTGATATACCGATTAATCGAAATTGATATATCGATTAATCGAAATTGATATATCGATTAATCGAAATTGATATATCGATTAATCGAGGTTCAATCATCGATTAATCGAGATCGATCTTATAGCGATTGATATGATGGGAATTGATATGCCGAAATGACATTGATAATTTATTGTTTTTATTTGATAGCGAGCGCCCAAAGGCATACACATGATTCGAGGTCTATTTATGGAGTAGAAAAATTTTAAATCCAAATTTCAGAGGCATAACTCGAAATGGACTGCTTATCGACTTGACAAAAATACTCAAAAGAAGTCGACACTCAAAATTGGATTTAGATTGACGTCGATTTACTGTAGACACTAATCTAGTACCGAGAGTTGACTTGATCTTGACGTACTGGATGAGGGTAGGTGAGTTGTAGATTTCAGAATCAGGCTCGGGGTCACAGTTGATGTCATCTCTAAGTAATTGATGTCTTATAGTAAGAGAGAGCCCATAGGACCTTCCTCCCTTCCTTACTCTTCTCTATTCTCGAGGTCAGTTACTCCGCTTGTAAGCGATAACGTCACTGGCAGCTATCGTGAATGGTTATGACCTGACTAGCCAATGACATCTATCAGCTTGGATACTCTTTCTTTGTTAATCTCTTCTATTCTCGAGATCACTGATACCGAAGATTTTCATAATCATGTCTAGGGTTTCTTTTGGAGAGAAGGAGAGCAACCGTGAGGGAGATGTGAACTTGCGATTCGGTAATTAGAAGCCAGGTTGCGAGAAACTTCAGCTAAGATATGGTACGCGTCAAAAGACATTACAAACGATCTACATTTATTTGGCTCCACCGGAAAGTTTTTTCAAGAAATGAAGTTTTGTTCCAGTTCTCCAACTAGTGAACTTTTTGGATTCATCTGAACTGATGGAAATTTTCGCTTAATTGGCCAACTTTGGCACCTCCTAGAGAGCCAGAAAAATGCTCTCCTCCACGCCTCGATGTGGATTCGTAAGTGGGAAAGTTTCAGGACTAGCTCAAGATAGGAATTGGAGCAAAAGTATAACCGCGTCTTGAGCTCTGGAGGAAGGGAGAGGCTTACAAAATTATGACAACTCGAAAAGGGAGAAGAAATTAGGTGGAGAAATGAGAACTGATCTATCAATAAGAATGTAGCGTTGGGTTCAAGTCGGAGATTGTAATCGCACGATTCACTTACACAGAATTCTTCAATCGTTTCAGATTTGTTAGTTTTCAAAGATAGCTAATTACCGCTCTGTCATAGCACTTCTGATTGGAATTCGTTCCTTTTTTCTCTATCTCTCGAGGTTAATTGTATCAAAATTTCGAGAAGTTTTTCATGGGACCCTCTTTTCTCTCTCTTTGTTCATTATCCCCGTCGCAACTTAAACTAATTTCAAAATCAGTAAACGCGCGATTCTTTACACCGCGAGAAGAATAGGTTTCGCATAATGTTTAGGGTTACAGCTGCTGGACCGCAATAAAGAACTACAAGGGGAAACAAAACAAGCCTTGTCAGATAGTCGTCACTTTTTCACACTACTTGTTTTCAACGTTCCCATCTCCCGATGACGCTCTTCACTCACAACATATCATTTTGAACGTCTTCAATCTCTTGTCTCCACTTCACCTACAGCCTTGAACAATATTCCTCCGCGCCAGTCGAGCGAGTACAAGAAACTCGAAATGATATTTACTTAAACGGTTTTCCATTGAATATATAGACGACGAGAATGTTTATTTAGGACCCGAAATTTATTACAAATAACCTTTCTACAAAAAAACAAATTTAGTCCTAATTTTTACATATACTTGCGACGTCGTTGTAGACGGTGTGACGTTCAACAGATGGCACGAATAAAAGAAGTCGACGGCGACTGCTTTTCACTTTCTCGCGTACGGCAGTCAACCTTTATTTTATTTGTTTTTCGAAAACCAAAAAAAAAAAAAAAAAAAAAAGGAGCAGCCACACCGTGGCAGAAAGCAGAAACATCTGCTACGGGTGTGGTTCTTACGGTAATCGACGTGTTTTGTTTAAATAAATCAAATTTAAAATTATTACGCGACTGTCGGATCGTATACGAAGGTATACAAGGTACGTGAAAATTGAGTGAAAAAAGAAGAGAGCGCAATTATTGTAAATTTTCTTCTTCTTTCAACAATGGGTTCTTATTTTTCGCTATTTTCAAACGCCGACGCCACAATATTGTACGTATTAGCGCAAAGAGGCGTTTATGGTTTCCAATGCTCGAAGAATATTATAGCGCAATTTTGCTCGACATAAAAACACGTACATAGACGAGAACGGGGCGAGAGCATCCACAGCGCGAGAAAAAGGAATAAATACACGCACACGTCGACTTACTTCTGTACCATATTTTTTCCAAAACCCGTGAACAGACTTTTCAACGATATAACCATTTCACGCTTTCTTTTTGCCCCCCTCACTTCCTTTTACATAACGCAAATATATTACTCGGAGCGATATATGTTATACGCTCTGTCAAGACGGGGCTCTTGTACTTTTGGGCCCTTTTTATGGGTTTTATTTTTCGTTTTAATTTATAAGGCAGTTTATCAAGTTGTCTTTACGGAGATTAGACGCCCACAGAAGCGTACACACAGGGTGAGGGAGAAATGAAATATAAGTCATAAATTAGCGGCAGCCTTTATGTCATAACCTACGAAACGATCGCTGCGGGATTTTCTCTTTTATTCTGTACACTGCACTGTATTATGCGCGACTTCGAGTCAATCCCCTCCCATACCTGCTGCTATTCTTCATCCTAATTTCTTCATCGTGCGTATACATATTATATTCATTGTTACTGGCTTCATTCATCTACAACTTTGTAAGGATTAGGTTTGTAATTGAGGTGCTGTTCAGTGTTAGCTCTTCTTTATCTTTGGAAAATGCACTTCTTCGGTGCACAGGTTGAGAAGAAAACAAGTCGAAAAGTAAGCTACGTAAAACCTAATAGATGTAATTTGGTGATAGCCTGTAATTCATATTTAACTCCACCCTAAAGTTCTGCTTTCACCAACTTAGTAGAAGTCCTTAACTTTCCTTTCTACTCTCGTTATTCATGGATTCAATGTATCAAAAGCCTTAAAGAGTTGAAATGTTCATTTTGCTTTCCACCTGGTACAGTCGCCTTCATCAGTTTCTAGTTCTGAACGTTCTTTTACGTTGCTCGCGTTACTCTTCCACTCGCTCCTAATGTCTCGAGCTCCGGCTCTATAACATCTTTCCTCTTTCTTCCTTATCATTTTCCGAGTGCAGTCAGCTGACCTGCCTTTCCTTCGGGAACTCGACTTTTGTTTCGATTCTGTGAAAACACAGCATCGCCAGATTTGTTAAGATTCTGCAATCTTACATTTATATGGCCTTACTTCCTTAAACCTTACACTTTAAGATTCAGTAAAAGATCCTGCCATCCGCATCTGCACCCGGCCTGGCTAGGATACCCGATACTATATGCATTTAGATTAAAGAATTCTTTCTCTATGCAGGAGGATTACAAAATGACAATAGAAACGAATTAGAAAGCTAATTACTGGCACATAAGAAATTTTGAGGAATTACGACGACGTTCTCGTACAGCTGACATTCCATCATGAGCTACAAGTCGCAACTGGTTTGGGAATGGCTTCACGAGAGGCAAGAGAAGTGTAGCTCCATCCTTCACTCAGGCATCAACTCGAAAATAGAAGCCACGGAAGGGGTGTTCAAGAGCTGATATCCAATACAAGAGGTCAGGGCCGTCGCCAAGGGGTGGCCAGTAGGTATTACCGTTCCAGGCCTCGCGCTACTGTGGGCGTCGCGCTGTCAAGGGAAAGAAATTAAAATTGTCTAAATTGAAAAAAAGGTCTCATGTTAAAATTATGTTTCAGGTTTCAAAAAGTCTGGCGACGCCGCTGAGCTCGAGTCTCAGTCCCAAGTATCAGTCTCAATTCTCAGGCTCAAGTCTCAGTCTCGAGTGTCAGGCTCAAGTCTCAAGCTCCATTCTCAGTCTCGAGTCTCATACTCAAGTATCAGTCTCCAGCCTCCAGTCTCCAGTCTCAGCCTCAATTCTCAATCTCGAATCTCAAACGCGAGTTTCAATCTCGAGTCTTGGTCTCTAGTCTCAATTTCTAGTCTCAATTTCTAGTCTCAATCTCGAGTGTCAGTCACGAGTGTCAGTCTCACGTCTCAGTTTTGCGTCTCAAGCTCGAGTCTCAATCTCTAGTCCAAAGCTTGAGTCTCAGTCTCGAATCTCAATTTCAAACTCGAGTCTCAAGCCCGAGTATCAAACTCGAGTCTCAAACTCAAGTATCAGTCTCCAGTTTCAGCCTCAATTCTCAATCTCGAATCTCAAACGCGAGTCTCGATCTCAAGTCTTGGTCTCTAGTCTCAATTTCTAGTCTCAATCTCGAGTGTCAGTCACAAGTGTCAGTTTCACGTCTCAGTTTTGCGTCTCAAGCTCGAGTCTCAATTTCTAGTCCAAAGCTTGAGCCTCAGTCTCGAATCTCAATTTCAAACTCGAGTCTCGGTCTCTACTCTCATGCATGAGTTTCAGTGTCGAGTCTCAAGTCCGAGTCTCAAGGTTGAGTCTCAAACTCAACTCTCGGTCTCTAGTCTCAAGCTTAAGTCTCAGTCTCCAGTCTCAAGCTCAAGTATGAGTCTCGAGTGTCACTCACAAATGTCAATCTCGAGTTTCAGTTCCGAGTCTCAAGGTCGAGTCTGAAACTCGAGTCTCAAGCCCGAGTCTCGAGTACAAGTTTCAGACTGGAGTGTCAAGTCCGAGTCTCAAGCCCGAGACACAATCTCGAGTTTCAGATCCGAGTCTCAAGGTCGAGTCTCAAACTTGAGTCTCAGCCTCGAGTGTCAGTCACAAGGGTCAGTCTCGAGTGTCAGTCACAAGTGTCAATCTCGAATTTCAGTTCCAAGTCTCAAGGTCAAGTCTCAAACTCTAGTCTCGGTCTCTAGTCTCAAGTCTCAATCACAAGTGTCAGTCACAAGTATGAGTCTCAACTCTCAATCTTGTGTTTCAGTCTCGCGTCTCAATCTTGAGTCTCAGTTCCAAGTCACAAGGTCGAGTGTTAAACTCGAGTCTCAAGCCCGAGCCTGAATCTCGAGTTTCAGATCCGAGTCTCAAGGTAAAAGTCTCAAACTCGAGTCTCAGCCTCGAGTGTCAGTCACAAGTGTCAGTCTCGAGTGTCAGTCTCAGTCTTGAGTTTCAGTCTCGAGTCTCCATCCCGAGTCTCAAACTCAAGTCCCGGTCTCTAGTCTCAATCTTAAGTCTCAGTCTCGAGTCTCAAGCTCCAGTCTCAGTCTTGAGTCTCAAGCTCAAGTATGAGTCTCGAGTGTCACTCACAAGTGTCAATTTGGAGTTTCAGTTCCGAGTCTCAAGGTCGAATCTCAAACTCAAGTCTCGGTCTCTAGTCTCAAGCTTGAGTCTCAGTCTTAAGTCTCAATCTTGAGTCTCAGTCTTGAGTCTCAGTCTTGAGTCTCAGTCTTGAGTCTCAATCTCGAGTTTCAGTTGCTAATCTCAAGGTTGAGTCTCAAACTCGAGTATCAGTCTCGAGTCTCAGCCCTCGAGTTTCTGTTCCGAGTCTCCAGCGCGAGTCTCAAACTCAAGTCTCGGTCTCCAGTCTCAATCTTGAGTCTGAGTCTCGAGTCTGAAGCTCAAGTATGAGTCTCGAGTGTCACTCACAAGTGTAAATTTCGAGTTTCAGTTCCGAGTCTCAAGGTCGAGTCTCAAACTCAAGTCTCGGTCTCTAGTCTCAAGCTTGAGTCTCAGTCTCGAATCTCAATCTCGAGTTTCAGTCTCGAGTCTCAAGCCCGAATTCAAAGCTCGAGTCTAATGGTCAAGTCTCAAACTCAAGCCTCAAACTCAATTCTGCGTCTCTAGTCTCAAGCCCGAGTCTCAAGCTCCAGTCTCAGTCTTTAGTCTCAAGCTCAAATATCAGCCTCGAGTCTCAGCCTCGATTTTCAAACTCGAGTCTCAATCTCGAGTGTCAGTCTCGTGTCTCAGTCTCGAGTCTGTATTCGACGGAGCTCAGCAACGCAGCCTTGAGATTAACTACAGATATGATTGAGGTGACCTCTTCAACCTAAGAAGGCTAAAAGCTACAACTAAGATTACAAAGAGGAATATCTTCAGATTCCAGTACGCGGATGATGCAGCAATTGTGGCAGACACAAATGGTTATCTACAGCGGGCACTCCAGATACTGAATGGTGTGTACTCAGACTTTGATATGGTGATCAATGCCAAGAAAACAGAGGTAATGCACTGACAACCAGAGGAGGGCGAGGAGGACTCACATATGTCCTTACAATGCAATGTGGCACCCTGAGGAGTGCAGTGCGCTTGAAGGTAGCTCTGCAGACTAAATTATATGAAGTACCTGGAAATTGAGTAATCTTTTGCTGGAGATGTTTTGAAAGAGAGCAATGGTATTTGAGATATCTCCAGCTAAAACAGTGAAGAGATTATCCTTGGATTAAATGAGTTGACAACCCCTCCTTCGAATACATTACCAAGCTTTATCTAATTTCGTGTGAATATTTTGCCTCGCAAATACTCGCTGACGGTATCACTCGAGTGTCTCGCTGTCTTTGGATACTTGATTACGTTGACGCTGAAAAATTATGCGGCACGATCATTAAATTTTCAAGTTGCAGGTTGAAAAATTATTTGATAATCTATTCCTGCTCTTTATTAATCCTGCTCACCGAAAGAGGAAAAATTAAATCTTCGACCAGCTATGAATAAGAACGACTAGATGTTTTAACGTCCTATATTTCTACAAAATCTATGTTCCAAAAAGTAAACACAACCACCGATAGTAATGTTAATAGCTCTAGAGAAAAAAATCACGAATTCACAAAACATTAAAACTAAAATTTGCTGTTATAAAAAGATTGATCAAGAAGAGTCACTTAAATTAAAATATTATCATACAAATTTTTATACAAGAGCAATGGATCTATTTTCAAAACCATTGAACTATAATTTCTCTTATCCAATTTACTGATAAAATCTCCTCCCTGAATAATTCACTATCATTATCTAATATGTATCAAAGAATTACGAAATTCAATTCAAACTGTAGGTAAGTATTTTATGACATACTGTTCTTCTCTGATAAGACCTCCTTCATTCATCATCCGGAGGGAATAGTCTAGGCAATATATCATCATATTCAATATCAGCATAATACTTGGCTTCCCAAAAGAAAACATCCCAAGTTAAATCTTGATGTGGGGCCTCCCGTCGCAGTCTCAATCTTTCCAAATATCGAGCAATACCCGCAGGGCTGAATTCTTCCGGATCTATTGGAGGATTCACTGCCGCATGGTATTCCATCAACAATGAGTCATGAGAATAAGACAAACGCCGTGTACGTCGTTGAACGTGCACTGATTGCTCGATTAAAGCACGTTCAGCATCTGAAATCATTCCCGATCGCGATGTATCAAATCTATTAGAACTTGGCTCATGGTGGGGTCTTCCAGAAGAATGTTGTGGTTGATTACGTGAGGGCTTCGGTGCACATCCGGGTGGCGGAACAGGAGCAGCAGCGCCTCCAATTGGTGCTTGCGCAAGTGACAGTCCACTTGTGGAGGGGTTTTCTTCGGCCGATTTCTGATCCTGTTCTTCAATTCTCACCTCTTCAGGTGTAGTTGGTCTTGTTATCTCGTGGGTGTTCTTAGGAGATGGAGCCACTAAATTCTTGAAGAACGTTTTCATGATTTCCGTCATTTTTTTTACGGAAAATTGTTTTTGCCGTGGCCGAGAGCGGTAAGTATTTCTCAACTCTTGATCACGTAATTCTTTCAATTCTCTTACGGTTGGAAAATTATCCACAGCTGTCTGCTTCCTCGGAGCTCTAGACCGAGTGCACGAACGAGCCCGATCTCGCAGCGACCCTTCAACGTTCGGGCGATCTCGTGTTGACGATGGAATTTTTCGTACGTTGGACTTTTTCGCGGTATTAGGAGAAGCGTGACTTGATCCCGGCTTTTCTACGCTGAGTTGATCTTGTGAGCTCGATGCGGTGTTCTTCTTGTCCAACTTTTCATTTCGAGCTGGATCTGGTTTCACCGGTGTCTCTCTCGACAACGGATTTTCTACACTGAGTTGATTTTGTGAGCTCGATGCGGTGTTCTTCTTGTCCGACTTCTTATTTCGAGCTGGATTTGGTTTCACCGATGTCTCTCTCGACAAAGTTGCAGAGGTGCCAGGCGAAGGAGTGTCATATTTTACTGATTTCTTGTGAGACTTTTCATCTCGAGTTGACAGAGCCGAACAACTCGAACTCGCCAATCCTTGTCCTTTTAATGCATCTTGCTTAAATTTTGAGCCAGGAGATTGTATTGAAAGTCTTGACCCTTGTAACGAGAGCAGAGATTGTCTGTCGATGGACAAATTTTGAATTGAAGGTGCAATTCCTAGTCTATCTGGCTGAGGAGATTGAGCAAGAGATTCATTCCTACGTAGAGTTGAAGAAGGTCTGTTTGTAGACAAATGTTGAGTGGATTGATCGACGGATGGATCAGGAACTTGAAGAGTTGGTCGGACCGTTCCTCGAGTAAATTGACCTCCGGGTATTCTAGGCAGCAGACGACGACGAATGGGAGGAGGGTCCGGGAAACAGCCCGGAGCACGCCTATAGCAGAAAGGAGCGGGATGTTGAGGAGTTTGAGAACGACCTTGATTACCACACTGTCCACCTTGTTGAGCACCCAATTGAATGGCATTTCCTGAAAGATGTGGAGAGGTTACTCTAGGCGCGATTCCAGAAGGCCCTGGTCGATACGGAAGCCAATGATATTCCTGTTCATCTTGTTGAGCAACCAATGGAACGACATTTGCCGGAGAACGTGGAGAGGTTGCTCTAGGCGTGGTTCTAGAACGCCTAGGAGAAGGCGTGGTTTCAGAACGCCTAGGATGACCTTCAGGTGGTTGATCATGTGGATTTTCTGCCATTTTTGAGTGACGACCAGAAATTGAAAAAAGAGAATCAGCAGACGGACACTTATTTTCACCTGAAAATAAGGAGTCTTGAACAATGGAATTCTTTATATCACGAGTGAAAATTGTTTTTTTTTTTTGTTTCTTTCGTAAAGAAAAACGTATCTCGATTAAACCGACGAACTTGAACACAATATCACCGATGATGGCGACGAAAACACAATGATTGTGAAAAAACAGTCACTGTGATCAGCTCAAAAGTTCAGTTAGTAAGAAATGCTGGACACGAAACTCGAAAAACGATCGAAAAAATTTATCTATATTATCTTGTGCGGCAAGAAAAACCGACCAGGATGACACACACCGTTCCACACCGGTACCAAAGATCAACTGTTCAGGATGATACCGTGGACTATTTCTTACAGGTACCGGAAAGAAATATGACTAAGCTCGAGTTTTTCGATAGGTATGTATTTCAAAGATGATATCCTACAAGTAGCAAAGAGTGTTTTCAAGTACATACTGGAAACTTTACATCGATCTCTAATGCAGTTAATTCGAAATCGGACAGTTGTTACAGGAAATGTGCGTCTCATGACTTTATCTTGAAAGAGTTTCTGGTTGGGAAAAACGACCGAGAGATTCCATAAGAAAAGTATGCTGCAAGAAGAAAGGTAAATTTTTTGTAACCCGATCATTTGATCATAAATGAACGCGCAAATATTGTGTGGGGTAGGGTAGCAGATTGACATGTAAATATTGAGAAGATTTTTGAAATATTCCAGCCGGATGATGAGAGATTCATATACTCTTTCGGGAAACAAGTAATACGATGAGAACTTCCTTCGTGACAGCATCTTTAACGTGAAAAGTCGATCTTTCAGGTCTCATCAGGTTTCCCTCATCTCAAAGTCAAATATTTCCCAAAACCTATCACTAGAGCGTTTTGCTGAGCTCGCCTCCGCAGAACAAATATCATTCTAATGGCCGAATAGCTCCTTCAGATCTCTCTCATTCTACCTCCATATCAAAATATGGTCAAAACTTTAAAATATCCAGCATCTTTCAAGCATTAAGAAGACTTCCAGAAGTTTTCATCTAGTCTGGCAAAGGTACTAGAGATTTACAGCACTAGGTCAGCTTACTATTTATTATACTGTTGTCACCACCAAGAACGGGGTACAGGGCCCACAGGATTTAACCCTCTAGATGGTATGGAGTGCAAACTGTAGAGTGTACGAATTTGTATGTAAAGAAGGCAGTTCAGGTTATAAAGGAGCAGCAAGCCGCCTTCTAGTCCATAAAACAGAGCACTCGGTGATCCATCCAAATATTCGGCCTAACAAAGCAGGCAACCAGGTCACAGAATGCCGGTTCAAATTATTGAAATTATTGCACATAAGAAAAGTTTGTATCGCCGCAGACGTAGCCTCTAGTGCATCAAAAGAACTTACTTTAGAAATCCATCCTGGAAGACGTCGTCAGCATGGACCTTCCGACGACGTAATCAAATTAGTGACGAATTATTCCTTCGTTCTCTTTCTCTCCCTCTCGGATACGCCAATTTTGGATCAGGTCGAGGAATCCAAGTCCATCAACGGAAAAACGGGAGAAACAAGATGACTAGCTTTCGAGAAGTCACTCGCTCTTGGTGTAGCATTAAAAACAGACCATTCTATATCAAGTTAAAGATTCCACCCGAATTTTCTGGAGGGGTGGCGATCAACCCAGACTTGGACTTGCAAATTTCTAGTAGACGACTGGGATGAGGGGAGGACAGACAGTCACGAATCTGAAAATTTTCAATAGCGCTTGAAGGCGCACTAAAGACATCCACCAGCTTAAACCCTTTCGTGACGTCATCGAGCTTGTATATCGTCATCACAGTCCGCAACGTCATAAAAACTTGATCGCTAAGACGTCTCCTCCACAGGCATCTAGTGTAGCATTTTATATGCTTTCTTACTGAACTTTGATTCAATCAAGATGAGGTCATCGTAAGGACTCTCTCCACCAGTATAGTCATTAGTTGAGCTCAATGGCTCACTTGCTGGTGCAAGAGAATGCTACTACAATAGGTATAACCTGTTCTTTATCTAGGCCTAGTATGGAGGGTCAAAATTTCTCCGTCCCTAAAGTAGGTCAAGGTCACTGTTGATGTCAATAAGCGTGACAAAAACCGTCAAGATTTTTTGTAGCGTTTTCTCTTAAGGATTTTTGCAGGAGTAGTCTAGACCTCAAATTTAGAAAACCCACCGAAAAACCGTGACGGTGTTTTCAAGAGCAGTCCCAATCTTAAAAACTCAAGTGGGTCAAGGTGACTGATGACATCATCAAGCGTAACAGAAGTTTGTTTGCTGCCCTCTGGTACAAGTTTGATATAACAATAATTAGCGTTTAGAGGCTGTTCCACTCCACGCATTTGCTTCCGTTTTAGTCTATTCTAGGAGTAGTATACTGGTTCTAGATGGTGAACGTCAAAGTTCGAAACTTTCTCAAGTCACTAAAGTAGGACAAGGTCATCGATGATGTCGGCTTTTTTAGGAGTTTCGATCTTGAAAGCATATAAAATACTGAAAACCTGCATATTTTTTGACTCGCAATATGATGACGTCATAGAGAAGTCCTTATGACGTCACGAACTAGCCCTTGTGACGATACAATCTGATGACGTCATAGATCACTCTCAGTGACGTCATGACCTAAGAACGATGACGTCATAGAACAATTCCTAGCTCGGAAGTCAAAATTTCAACAGGACCGCTCATTCTATATGGGGGAGCGGGAAGGGGGGGGGTGGATTTCGAAAAATTTTCCCTGTGCCGTCTGGGAAAAAAATCAAAATTATCATAAAAGGTTCAAAATACTCTAAGTCCGAGAAAAATTGAAATTCATCCTAGCTCAAAGGACCAAGTCTCCTCCCCCCTCATCATGTATAGCTTGCAGGGCTTTAGCGGGAAACCTATTCTTGTAAGGGGTTTTTAAAAAACTGGTTTACGCCGCGTGGTGTCCAACGGAAACTAACCCATCTTAATGAAGAATTTGGACAGAATTTCAACTCTCCAGTCCTTGATATATTTCAAATCCTTCAAATTTCGATTTCCTAGATCTAATTTCACCCTTAAAACAGGTTCCCTGCGTTCCTTGTTCAACTTAGGATAGGAAGCTAACGTATTTTGTTAGGGGAATTACATCCTCAGAAAACGTCCGCAATCCTCGTCCGGGAGTTTCTGTGAACTGCGTGAAAGACACCCCTATGCGGCCAGTGGTTTTGTCTGTACCTTTATTGCCTTACTCCCTTGCCAAAGACTGAGATCTCTACTTTAGATCACGCGCTGAGTTCCATTTCCCCGGCTCAGTAAAGGACTTGGTTCCCCGGCAGATAGGATGAAGGACGTAAACCTTCCTCCGGGTTAGATTTCCAGCTTGCTTTAATGTTGTTGGTTTGGTCCCGAATATCCGTAAAGTTGCCTCTATCCAAGTAAGGTCGACTGGCTAGATGAGTTTGAAGTTTTTCAAAGAATTTTTCAACCTTTATGGACTATCTTCTACAAAGTTTGAGGGAAATTTTCTGAATTTCTCGTGGAAATGGGATGCCCATTTCTTGTCCCTTAGACTCTCCTGGGGGCCATAAATCAATTACGTAAGGGCTTCAAGGAGAATGGGGTTGAAAATGCTGCTCATGATATTTTGGGGAGGGGCGGGAAGGAGGTAAAAGATCATTCTTACGTACATCTCTTCAAAGATTAGCGGAATCCATTTTCGGAGCGAGCGGAAACGGACGGTCAGGGACCAGCTTGTACCAACGTCGCGATGACTACAACGGCATTCCTTTCATCAGCTTTTGTGATAACTAACGCTCCTCCCAGCCCCTCTTCTTCAAGCCATTGATCGAATCGCTCACAGCATTATTTATGCGAGAGAGGGGGTTCGGAAAGTTGGATAAAACGGCTTTTGCTTCCACTATCGACAAGTTTATTAGCGGACGCCTCACGATACAATCACGCCATCACCGACGCATGTAACTGGCAATAATGATCATTTTGTCGCCCGTACACAGCAGCCTTTCTGTATTGCCTTTTCGTTTTCGTCAGCCTACTCCTTTTTGTCCGAACTTTTCCGTACTTTTTCAGCTACATGCGTCGATGATGGCATAGTTGTATCGAAACGCGGCCACAAATAAATTATTTGAAAGTGAAAGCAAAAGCCATTTTATTCAAGTTTCTGATTAAGTGGTCCTCCACGAATAAAATTGTCTTGATAAAAGAGTATAAGTTGAAGAAAGGTGGAAATGCTTCAAAGAGACTCTCGTAACTCAAAGGTCCAAGTCTCCCTCTTCCCTCCTAGCTTATCGGTCGAAATTTCAACGGGCTTCCTGTTTGTACGGCTTTTTGTGGTGTCCAACTAAACCTGAACAAGCCTGAAGAGGAATTTGGGAATCTGGAAAGAAAAATTTCAATACTCGAGCCATAATATCTTTCGAATTTTAGGAACTCCAAACCAACTTTTCTTCGCTAATGGTATTTTGGTGTTTTTCTTCCTTTTTTCCAAGATGGTGCTAGGAAGTTGAATCCATGAAAACCCTTGTAACATTTTTGACGAGACCTCTGTATCACGAGGAGGAAAAATGAGAGGCGCCGCCCGGAAAACCTTGGAACTTGAAAAAATTTTGACCTTCAAGCTTTATCAGAGTATTGTGGGAAGAAAAGGGAGGGGACTGAAAAAACATGAACTTTTGAACTCGAAACTTTCAAGATGGTTAGACATTTAGGAAAAAAAGAAACCAAGAAAGCTTCATGAAACAGGACCTCTCTTCGCCTCGATTGATGAAGGCAAGCCCAAGCGACTGAAAATTTTTTTTCGAACCTCAAAACTCGATTTTTTCGAAGTCCTAACTAGATTGGCAACCTCCTTCCTTTCCAAAACCACAATTCGATTCTGTTCCACTACAAAATTTTCCAATTTTCTAAATAATGGGGTGAGGGGTGGTTTTGTCATACAGACGAAAATGCAGTAATCAGCGGGGAAAATAAAGGAGAGAAGGGAGTAATTGAACATATCAAGTTGCATTCAGGACGGAGTCGTAGATCTCATGTGTATTTTCAAGACTTGTGTAGATTGAAGTGTTGTCGGCGGGAGGAAGGACTGGTGGTATCAGAAGCGATGATGTAGACTTGAGGCTAAAATTTGAAGATTAATTTTCTTTTTCAGGAGAGTAATAATATTGTGAAACGTAGAACTTTCAATAATTATCAAAGTAGCTCTGCAGACTACATTATATAAAGTACCTGAAAATTGAGTAATCTTTTGCTGATAAGTTTGAGAAAATATTTTCTAGGGGATATTTCAAAAGAAAGCACCGATATTTTCGAACAGTGAGGAGATTATATAGACTGCTCCTGCTTCCAATACATTACCAAGCTTTTTCCAACTTCTCGTGAATATTTTTCGAAAAAAATATTCGCTGACGATATCACTCGAGGATCTCACTGTCTTCGGGTCCTTGATTACATTGTCACTGAAAATTAATGTGGTACAATTGCTTTTTTTTCTTTCAAGTTGCAGTCGAAAAGTTGCAATAGTCTTGCACACATCAAAAGAGAAAAAATTGACGAACTCAATAGTGAAAGGGTATTTTTCAAAAAGAACGCTTAGGAGATGTTTCAACGTCCTATATTTCTAAAAACCCTTGTTCCAAACAGGTAAATACAACCACCGATAATAATGTTAACAGTTCTAGAGGAAATACATAAAAGAGAATCACAAATTCACAACACATTGAAACTTACTATAAAAATAAAATTGACCATAAAAAATCACCCAAACCAAAATATTACCTATTATAAAAAATTTTATGCAAGAGCAATGGATCTGTTTTTGTAATCATTAAAACTACATTTAATTTGTTTGGTGCAACTTACTATTATAAAAAATATAACGTAGGCACTATTCATTGTAGGCACTATTCATCGTTTGAATGACTCCTCCTAGGAGTCGAAGGACTCCTGTTCGGACTCCTCTCCGGAGTTGAAGGACTTCTTTTTGGTGTCGAAGGACTCTTCTTCGGTGTCGAAGGACTCTTCTTCGGTGTCGAAGGACTCTTCTTCGGAGTCGAAGGACTCTTCTTCGGAGTCGAAGGACTCTTCTTCGGAGTCGAAGGACTCCTTTGAGGAGTCGAAGCATCACATATCATTTCCATGTCAGCCACGATGTACGGAAATTCTTGCAAAAACAGTTCCCACAACAAACGAAATAGTTCTTTTATCGCGCGCGATTTTACGGGATCTTCACTCTGAGGAGATGTTCCTCGTGATCCAGTACCTGACGACTTGGAAGGAACTTCCAACTTATTCCGTTCGTGACGTTCATCGGGATTAGGGGATGGTGTAGTCGAGCGGCTCAAAGATGATAAAGAGTCTGCAAGAGAAGTAAGTCTTTTCTGATCCATTCCTGATTTGGACAGCATTTCGACAAAGGGATTTGTTATATCCGGAATAGAATGTTCATCTGTCACCAATAGGTCCATAGGATCCTCATTGCCTGTACTTGATTCTGAAATCTTTCTCAATCGGGATAATAGGGAAGAAATAGTCTGAGAAAGTGGCTCAAAATAAGGTACTTCAGGTCTTCTAAAAGAATGTTCCGATGGCTCGATTGGCGAGGACTCCTGCACCATAACAGCTGGTGTCTCTCTCCGTGAATCATGAGTATGAGAACTTGACTCATGGTGATGAGATGAAGACCCCGGCGTACATTCTTGCGACGCAGGTGGAGCAGGAGCGTCTCCAATTGATGGTTTTGGAAGCGGCTGTCCACAAGAGGGGCACTCTTCTACACACTTTTCTATAGAATGAGCGGTCCTGCCAGGTATAGACTTTAAATGCGTTTTGACCTCTGTCCATTTTCTTTTCAGTACTTCTTTTTCACACCCTCTCTTCAATAATTTCCACAAGGATTCATCTCGCGACGCCGCTCGCGCTCTCAGCGATTCTCTTCGTTTTTTTTCTAGTGCTTTCCTTGCTTCATCGTCTGGAAAATCATACAGCTTTGAAGTATTAGAAGAAGTTCGTGAGCCGGTTTGTAAACTGGAGCGAGTTGGCGCCGACCGTCCAACATTTGGCCCAGTTGGTAAATCAAGAGAATATTTTTTGGATGGAATTTTACTAGAAGCTTTAGTTGCTGTATCAGAAACTTGTCTACTTAGATGGGTAGTTTGTTGAGGAGATTGATTTGGAGGTACTGTACCTGGTTGTTCCACACTCGGAATAGATTGATTTTGTGTTGTTTCTCCTTGAGAACGTCCTTGATGAGTAGTGGTGGGCATAGGTGGAATTAGTCCTGCCACTGGTGGGATAAGCTCAGGCCGCGGAATGGGGATTGGAGCCTGGGTTCCAGGTCCTTGAGAACGACCTCTAGGTGTTGGTGGTTGATTACCGCCCGTTTCTGGTACATTTCTGCGTGGGTCTTGTGACATTTTCAAGTGATGAACAGAAATTTAAGAAAGAAAACTAGCAGACGAAATCTTATTTTCACCTGAAAATAAGGAGTCTTAAACAATTGGATTTCTTCACAGTACGAACGAAAATGTTTTTTTTCTTTCTAACGAAAATGTTTTTTTTCTTTCTTCAAAAAGGAAAAACGTATCTCGATTGAAACGACGAACTTGAACACAATATCACGGATGATGACGAACAAAACACAAATAGTATGAAAAAACAGTCGCTGTAATCAGCTGAAAAGTTCAGTTATAACAAGAAATACTAGACGCGAATCTCGAAAAACAATCTCACAACAAAGAAAAACTGACCAGGACGAGACGCACCTTCCTACACCGGTATCAAACAGCAACTGATCAGGATGATGCACTGCACTATTTCTTATTGGCATCCAAGACGAACATGACAGAGCTTGAGCTAGGTATAAAGCAAATAGTTTTCAAGTATGCACCAGAAACTTCACATTCAACTGAAATACACTTTTCGGATAGTTATCACAGGAAATGACGTGTGTCTCATGGATCGTCGTGAAAGAGTTTCTGGTTAGTGGAAAACAATCGAGAGACCAGTCTAGTTCTCACCTGTTTGTTCCAAATTTATTCAACAAAGCCAAACTTTCTATAAGAGGATTAATTATTTGCAGCACGATCATTCAATCAGAAATGAACGTGGAGATAATGTGCGAGATAATTTGTAAAAAGAAGACTGTCAAGTTTTTTCGAGATATACCCTAGAAAAAAGGCAAAGGATAAATAAACAAGAGAGGAAATTTCAGAAGACTCCAGCGACAAGAAGAAGGAAAGCAGGATGATGATATGTTCATGTGCTTGATATGAGAAAAGTAAGCAGAAAGGCGAAAATTTCCTTTGTGACAGTGTCTTTGGTGCGATACTAGGCTTAGATTGTTAGACTATTTAGGCAGCCTAGGGAAGTTAATAGGCTTACATTGGCCTTAAATTACTCCAGGACTACAGATAAGGATGGAAGAGGAAATATGAAGAAAAAATCTCCTAGCTCGGGCCCTCTTCCATCTTTATCTACACAATTTCTTGTAAACATCCGCGCTCAACATCTTCCTTCAAACACTCCAGGACTATATTGTAAACTGTGGAATCCTCTTGCCTTCCTGAAGATGACTATGACTCAAAAATCCTCACTCGTAATTCGTTCATTCGAATAAGTGAATATCCTCCCTCATACGTGAAAAATACTGTGATGACAAACATTTTTAATGTCTTTTTGGAATTGGTTGATCCTGACACCATTCACGACAAAATAATTTGTTACAGCGGATAAAGGTATGGTAACGTGACGTCAATAACAGCCGTGACGTCATCAGCTTGGACCTTCCTCCGATATCATCAACTTGGTAATTTACAATTTTTTCTTTCTCTCTCGGGTTTGCAGATTTATGGATTAGGCAAGGATTCCAAGTCCATCAACGGGCAGGAGGTAGAAATCAGCTAAAGTCTTGATAGTCAGTAAATCGTAAACTTTGAAGAAGTAGGCAGACATCGACATGACTACAACGGTATTCTTTTTATCAGCTCTCGTAACTAACCCCTCCTCCCTGGCCCGAATTTTCAAGGCACTGATCGAATCGCTTGCAGCATTACGTATGCGAGGGAGGAGGTGTTGCAGACCATTTCGGCACACTTTCTCCTAATATCCGCGCCAAGCCCGATCCTGACAGTCAGATAAGCTTCAAATTTTGCCAAGGTCTCTTCATTTTCAAAAGAGGGTAGCTCAAACTTCAAATCCTCCTACAGGAGAGTCAATTCAATGTGGTTAAATTCGACTCGACTATATTTTATAATACGTGGCGGCAACTCGTTGCCATGCCCAGGCAAGGTTCACCAAAGAAGAGGAGAGCCGTTTATTGGTGGACCAACAAGATTGCTGAGCTAAGAAAAGAGTGTAACCGCCAGCGCCGGATATACCAGCGTAGTAGAAGCCGCGAAGAGGCGCAGGCGGTTACACCTGAATACCAGCTGGCTTGTAAGAGGTTGAAGAGAGCTATAAAAGACAGCAAGAGTGCAGCTTGGAAAAGAGCTTTGCGAGATGGCGGAGGAAGATCCGTTTCGCAAGCCTCACAAGTTGGTGCTGAAGAAGTTGAAGGGCCTCTCAGCCATGAGCCGAATGCAGCCGGATGTTGTGGGGCAAATTATTGATGGTTTCTTCCCACAGCAGCCACCGCCAATGGTAACGCTACCAATAGTAGAGAAGGACGGCATATCCCTCCTAGATATCGAGGAGGTCGATGCAGCAGTCAATAGACTGCAGGGTAAGTATTGGAAGGCTCCGGGCCCGGATGAAATCCTGAATCCAGTCTGGAGCGCCATACACTCAGCTGACCCGGCACTGCTCGTTGATACATTCAATGCAGCAGTTGTTGTGGGACTGTTCCTTGTGCGATGGAAAAAAGCCAGGCTAGCGCTGATCGATAAGAAGGATAAACCACCTGGCCTGCCATCCTCTTATCGTCCACATTGCCTACTCGATAATGTGGGCAAACTCTTGGAGAGAGTGATAGCCAATCCTCTTGAGAGCTATCTGAAGGAGAAAGATATAATCTCAAGTTTTCCAAACTGGACGCTGTACGTCAGATGCTGGGATCAGGCTGAAGAGGATAGCCGAGTCAGCAATTGCTACGCGTCAGTTTTGCGCAGCCGTCAGCCTCGACATAAAAAATGCGTTTAATTCGATTCCTTGGGAGAGGATCTTGGATGGAAGCCCTCAAGGACGCAGAAGTTCCCGCATACCTGCTCAGGATGATCAGCAGCTATCTTAGCTGTCGAGAAATCCAATCAGAGACGTCTGCTGGTACAATGAAACGCCCTGTTACTTGTGGGGTGCCGCAGGGGTCGGTCCTCGGGCCGCTGTTGTGGTGCGTCGCATTTCACGGGATTTTCAAGGTGAGGCTGCCGCCGGGTGTCAAGCTCATCTGCTATGCGGATGACACACTGGTGGTATGCACCGCCGAAACAATTGTAGCGGTGGAGAGCAGGGTAAACCAGGCCTTAGAGGTAGTGACGCGTTGGATCGAGTCGGCCAGACTTGAACTCGCCGTGGATAGGACGAAGGCCATATTATTTACAACCCGTCGAAAGTTCAAGTCACCCACCTTTCGCCTGCTAGGTGTGGAAATCGCGACCAAGAAGACAATGAAATATCTGGGCATCTGGTTTGACTCAGCGCTGAGCTTCAGGCACCATTTCCTGATGACAGCAGAAAAGGCGGGTAGGGTAGTAGGATACCTGTTCCGCCTGATGAGGAACCTGGGAGGGCCGAAGGAGGCAAGAAGAAGGATCATGATAAGCACCGCCATGTCGGTCCTCCTATATGGTGCCCCAGTATGGGCCAACTGCATGAGGATACCATACCAACGTAGAGAAATGGTTGAAGTCCAACGAAGAGCTGCGCTACCGCACTGTCTCGACGGAGGCTCTTTGCGTATTAGCACGTTCACCGCCATTTGAGCTCTTTGCTGAGGAGAGAGCGGTGGTGTTCAAAGCAAAGGAGACAACGACGACCAACCAAGAAGCTTTACGGGTCAAGCAGGGGGCCAGGTGCTCCTTGCTTGTAAAGTGGAAAGCGAGAATTTCCCAGAGTGAGCTGGGCAAATGGACCACCCGTGTGCTAATATGCGACTTTGATGAGTGGATGAACCGGGACCATGGTCAGCTGAACTTTCACCTGACGCAGGTGTTAAGCGGTCATGACTGCTTCAACAAGTACCTTTATGAGAAGCTAAGGCAAGTTGAGCAGGCCTCATGTTCGCATTGCGATCAAGGGCGGGATGATGGACCACAGCACACCTTATTTGAGTGCGAGGCGTGGAAGCGTGAGCGGGACAAGCTTAGTCGGTCTCTTCAAGAGATCGGGGTAAAAGAAGCGCTGGTTCCGAGGGCTCCGAGGTGTCTGCATTTGCGGCCACCGTTATGAAGAAGAAGATGGACCAGGGAGGGAATAGGCAAATGCAGAACCACGCTGTGGTCTACTCGACACCTGTGTACCATCAACATCCGGATGTGCAGGAAGACGACGAAGAAGGACACCATTCAGCTTGATGATGTGATAGTGTCTGTGGCTGTTATGTGAGTGTCCCTAGTGTATTTTGCGTGCCAGGGGGAAACTGCAGCTTGGCGATTGTCAAGTAGAAGAGGGGGTTCGCGTAGAAGATTCTTCCAACACTAAAGTTATACCCGAAAGGGTCGATTCCAGGTTGGAGGAAACAAACCCACTCCACTATGGAGGAAGGGGCGGCGTTCTGCAAATGCGACACAAGCGAATACGTGGCAGCAATTGCTGGGTGAGGATATCTTCATCGCAGTCTTTTTCTCAGCCGTGATCTTTGAGCTCAGGAGGGCGAAGAGCTTTTAATTTGTTTTCCTCTCAATGCTAGCTCGATGCCGGGACAATTATCATTAACGGTTTGTGTGAATGAATCAAAAGTCTGAACTCTACCACCTCCCCCCACCCCCCGGAATTCACGCTATAAAGGTAGACAAAGTTGAATGAAACATTCGTAAGTTCTTCTTGTAGCCGGTCAAGTCCTCCGCCCTTTTGATTTCCGTCCTGCTTATTACAGCTCCACCACAGTCATTAGAAGATTCCATTTGGATGAGTGACTTGAGTAGAGTGTACGGCATAGATGACATTGATTGTGATGACGTCACAAGCTTGGCTTCACAAAAATACTCAAACTGGTTGATGTCTGAAAGTTAAGACATACCCTATGTGACCGAGTATCTTCCCAATTTCTATTGTCGCTAGTTTAAATGACTAGCTGGGTTTGACTCTCCTCACTCAGTGAACAAATCGAGTTCTTTAGCGGATAGACCGAAGGACGTAAGACTTCCCCCCGGTTTATTTTCCTTGAATGTCGTCGCCTTAAACCCAAAAATTCTCAAAATCACCGCTATCCCCCTCCCACTACGTAAGTGATATTGCGAACAATTTGATAAAGGACTTGAAGAAGATGGTGAGCCAGGAGGGAATAATTATAACAAGGGTTCATAAAGGAAATGCCATTTTTGTTATGGAGGCGTGCTCCTACGTCTCTCGCAGTTTAGGACGTGCTCGGCCAATGCGGGGGCGATTTTTGTTCTCCTAATATTTTCAGAGGTTAGAAATCTCATTAATCGAAGTAAAGCCATTGTAAAAAATCCCGTGACAAAGAAAGCCATCTTAATCTCGTGCTTCCTTCCTTCAAGGGTTGTATACAGTGCATAATTAAGACACCCCAATGCGGCCAGTGGTTTCGTCTGTATCTTTATTGCCTTACTCCCTTGCCAAAGTCTGAGATCTCTACTTTAGATCAGGAGCTGAGTTCCATTTCCCCGACTCAGTAAGGAACTCGGTTCCCGGCAGATAGGCTGAAGGACGTGAACCTTCCTCCGGGTTAGATTTTAGCTTGCTTCATTGTTGTTGGTTTGGTCCCGAATATCCGTAAAGTCGCCTTTATCCAAGTAAAGTAGACTGGCTAGATGAATCAAAAGTTCTTCAAAGAATTTCTCAACTTTTATGCACTATCTTTTACAAAGATGGAGAATTTTTTGAGTTTCTCGAGGGAGTGGGGTCCCCATTTCTTGTCCCTTAGACTATCTTGAGGGCCATACATTAATTACGTAAGGGCTTCAGGGAGAAGGGGTTCGAAAATTCTGCTCATGACTTTTTTGGTCCATCTTCAGAGCGAGCGGAAAAGGACCTTCAGGCACCAGCTTGGACCTACGTCTCCATGACTACAACGGCATTCCTTTCATCAGCTTTTGTGATAACTAACCCTCCTCCCAGCGCTTCCTCTTCAAGCCATTGATCGAATCGCTCGCAGCATTACTTATGCGAGAAAAAAATTTTGTAATTAGAGGTGGTTCGGAAAGTTAGATAAAACGGCTTTTGCTTCCACTATCGACAAGTTTATTAGCGGACGCCTTACGATACAACCACGCCATCACCGGCACTTGTAATTGGCAATAATGATCATTTTTTCGCCCGTGCACAATGGCCTTTCTGTATTGCCTTTTTGTTTTCGTCAGCCCACTCCTTTTTGTCCGAACTTTCCCATGATTATTCAGTTACATGCGTTGATGATGGCGTACGCGGCCACAAATAAATTATTTGAAAGTGAAAGCAAAAACCATTTTATTCAAGTTTCTGATTAAATGGTCCTTCACGAATAAAATTGTCTTGATAAAAGAGTATAAGTTGAAGAAACGTCGAAATTCTTCCAAGGAAACTCTCGTAACTCAAAGGTCCAAGTCTTCCTCTCCCCTCCCACTTTACCGGTCGAAATTTCAACGGGCTTCCTGTTTCTACGGATTTTTTGGAAAAGTTGTTTTGCGCCGCGTGGCTGAACCAGCCTGAAGAAGAATTTGAGAATTTGAAAAAAAAAAATTTTGACATTTTTCAGGAACTCCAAACCAACTTTTCTTCGCTATTACTAATATCCTTCCTTTTTTCCAGGATGGTGCTAGGATGTTGAATCCATGACAACCCTTGTAACATTTTTACCGAGACCTCTGTTTCACGAGGAGGAAAAATAAGAGGCGCCGCCCGGAAAACCTTGGAACTTGGAAAAATTTCGACCTTCGAGCTTTATCAGAGTATTGTAGGAAGAAAAGGGAGGGGACTGAAGAAATATGAACTTTTGAACTCAAAACTTTCAAGATTGCAAGACATTTGGAAAAAATAGAAACCAAGAAAGCTCCATGAAACAGGACCTCTCTTCGCCTCGATTGAAACAGTTGATGAAGGCAAGCCCAAGCGGTTAAAAATTTTTTTCTAACCTCGAAACTTGAACTTTTCGAAGTCCTAAACTAGAATGGCAACCTCCTTCCTTACCGAGAACCCAATTCAATTCTGTTCCACTAAAAAATTTTCCCATTTTCCAAAAAATTGTTTGAGGGGGTTGTCATACAGACGAAAATGCAAGAGGGGGAGGTAATTGAACATATCAAGTTGCATTTAGGACGGAGTCGTAGATCTCATGTGTATTTTCAAGACTTGTCTAGATTGAAGTATGGTCGAAGGGAGGACTGCTGGTATCAAAAGGTAGACTTGCGGCTCGAATTTGCGGATTGCAGTGTGAAAATTCCCATCGTAATTGTTGTTCACCAAGACTGAAGCTAAATCTGAGAATTTTCGGTAGGAGGGGAGAGATTGACAGGGTTAGTAGAGCAATATAGTGAAACGCAGCCGCTGGTGAAACGTGGAACTTTTAATAACTTTGAAAATAGCTCCGCAGACAAAATTACATAAACTACCTGAAAATTGAGTAAACTTTTGCTGAAAGGGTTCGAGAAAATATTGTTTAGAAGATATTTTGAAAGAAAGCACTCATATTTGAAATAATTTCAGCTAGAACAGGGATTATCCTTGGATCAAATGAGTTGACTACTCCTGCTTCGAATACATTACCAAGCTTTTTCCAACTTCTCGTAAATACTTTTCGAAACAAATATCTGCTGACGATATCATCTGAAAGTCTCACTGTCTTTGGATCCTTGATTACGTTGTCACTGAAAAATAATGTGGTACAATTGTTTTTCTTTTCTTTCAAGTTTCAGTCGAAAAGTTGCAATAGTCTTGCGCACATGAAAAGAGGAAAAATTGATGAACTCAATAGTAAAAGCGTATCTTTCAAATCATTGACCAGCCTCGAATAAGAACGCTTAGGAGATGTTTTAACGTTCTATATTTCTAAAAACCCTTGTTCCAAAAAGGTAAATACAACCATAATCATGTTAACAGTTCTAGAGGAAAAACATAGAGAAGAATCACAAATTCACAATACATTGAAACTTATTGTCAAAAAAAAAGATTGACCATAAAAAATCACCCAAACTAAAATATCATTATGCAAGAGTAATGGATCTTTTTTCAAAATCATTAAAACTACATTTAATTTGTCTTGTGCAACTTACTTATAGAAAATATAACGTAGGTACTATTCATTGTTTGAATCGCTCTTCCTAGGAGTCGAAGGACTCTTTTTCGGAGTCGAAGGACTCCTTTCAGGAGTCGAAGAAGCACTTATGTTAGCCGCTGCAAACAGAAATTCTTGCAAAACCAAATCCCACATAAGAAGAAATAGTTCTTCCACCGCGCGCTCTTCTTCACTCTCATCGTAGGACTTTGATTGTAGAAGAGATGTTCCTCCTGATCCAGGACTTGACAACTTGGAACGAACTTTCAACTTATTCGGTTTGGGACAATCATCGGATCCAAAGGATGCTGATCTCGAACGGTTCAATGTTGATAAAGAGCAAGCAAGAGCTCTTCCTGATTTGGACAGCATTTTGACAAAGTGATCTCTAGAACGTTCATCTGCCAGTGATAATAATAGGTCGGTAGCATCCTCATTGCCTGTACTTGATTCTGCAATCATTCTCAATCGCGATGATAGGGACTGAGAAAGTGGCTCAAAATAAGGTACTACAGGTCTTTCGAAAGAAGATTTTGGTGGCTCAATTGGCGTGGGCGCCTGCACCACAACAGCTGGCATCTTCTTCTGTGAATCGTGAGTATGAGAACTTGGCTCATGGTGATGAGATGAAGTCCCCGGCGTAGGCTCTGGCGTTGCAAGAGAAGCAGGAGCGTCTTCAATTGGTGGTTGTGGAAGCGGCTGTCCACAAGTGGGGCACTTTTCAACACTTTTTTCTACAGGCCAGACTTGTCGATTTATCTTAGGACGGTGTGTACTAGATTCAGACAGCAAATGGTTTTTGAGCTTTTCCCATTTTTTTTTCAACTTTTCTTTTTCACACTCTCTCTTCAATAATTCCCACAAGGTTTCATCTCGCTTCGCTTTTTTTTGAGCTTCACGTAGTGCGCTCATTGCTACGGATGATAAATCATCCAACCTGGAAGTATTAGAAGAAGTTTGTGAGCCGGTTTGTAAACTGGAGCGATCTTGCACCGACTGACCAGTTGACTTCTTTGAATCAAGAGAATATTGTTTAGATACTTTTTTAACGTCATGAGTTGCAGGTACTGTATCAGAAGGTTGTCTCCTTGAGTGGGTATCTTGGTGAGGAGATTGACTTGAACTTGAGATGGATCCTTTTTTCAGAGGCAGATTTTGAGGACGTGGAGTCGTACCACTTTTACTCAGTAATTTCCTTGAAGTATTAGAAGAAATTTGAGAGTCGGTTTGTAAACTGGAGCGATCTTGCGCCGACTGTCTCGTTGACTTTTTTGAATCAAGAGTACATTGTTTAGGTACTGGAGTCGTACCACTTTTACTCACTAATTTCCTTGAAGTATTAGAAGAAATTTGTGAGTCGGTTTGTAAACTGGAGCGATCTTGCGCCGACTGTCTCGTTGACTTTTTTGAATCAAGAGGATATTGTTTAGGTACTTTTTTGACATGAGTTGCAGATGCTGTATCAGAAGGTTGTCTCCTTGAGTGGGTAGCTTGGTAAGGAGATTGACTTGAACTTGAGATGGATCCTTTTTTCAGAGACAGATTTTGAGGATTTGGAGCCATACGACTTTTGCTCACTAATTTCTTTGAAGTAACAGAAGAAGTTTGCAAGTCGGTTTGTAAACTGGAGCGATCTTGCACCGACTGTCTTGTTGACTTTTTTGAATCACGAGAATATTGTTCAGGTACTTTTTTGACATGAGTTGCAGGTACTGTATCAGAAGATTGTCTACTTGAGTGGGTAGCTTGGTGAGGAGATTGACTTGAACTTGAGATGGATCCTTTTTTCAGAGGCAGATTTTGAGAATTTGGAGCCGTACCACTTGTACTCACTAATTTTTGTCCTTCTGGTAGATTCCTTCGAGCTTCCTTGACAGAAGAATGTTTTTCTGAATGCCCCGTTGATTTTGAAATTTGTGACACTTTTGAATCGAGAGAATGTTTTTGAGGTTGATTTTTAACAAGAGTTACAAGTGCTGTATCAGACGCTCGTCTATTTGACAGGGCAGCTCGTTCAGGAGATTGATTCGAAGATGAAAGAGAAACTCGTCTTTGACCTGAACCTGGTTGTTCGGTGGGAATAGGTGGAAGTAGACGATGTGTTCGCTCATTGGGCGGAACTGGAAGTAGCCGATGTATTCGCTCATTGGGCGGAACTGGAAGTAAGCGAGGTGTATCCTCATTCGTGGGCCTAGCTGGAAGTAGACCAAGTGTTTCCTCATCAGTGGGCGTATCTGAAGATAGACCATGTGTTTCCTCATTGGTGGGCGTATCTGGAGGTAGACCATGTAATTCCTCATCGGTGGGCGTAGGTGGACGACCTCCAGGTCTTGGTGGTCGATTACCGCCCGTTTCTGGTACATTTTTGCGTGGATGTTGTGACATTTTCAAGTGATGAACAGAAATTGAAAAAAGAAAACTAGCAGACGGAATCTTATTTTCACCTGAAAATAAGGAGTCTTGAACAATGGAACTCTTCACAGTACAAACAAAATTTTGTTTTTTTTCTCCCCAGAGGAGAAACGTATCTCGATTGAACCGACGTACTCAAACACAATATCACGGATGATGACGAACAAAACACAAAAATTGTGAAAAAACAGTCACTTCGATCAGCTCAAAAGTTCAGTTAGCAAAAAATACTAGACGCGAAACTCAAAAAACGATCTCACAACAAAGAAGAACTGACCAAGACAAGACGCACCGTTCTACACCGGTATCAAACACAAACTGATCAGGATGATGCACTGCACTATTTCTTATTGGCATCAAAAACAAACATGACTAAGCTTGAGCCTTTTGATGGGTATGAAGAAAAGAGTTTTCAAGTACGTACCGGAAACTCCACATCGAACTCTAATCAAGTTAGTTTGAAGTTGGACAGTCGTAACAGGAAATGTGTGGCTCATGACTTTGTTGTCATAGAGTCTCTGGTTGGGGGGGGGGGGGAAACGATCGAGAGACTAGTCTAGTTCTCACCTGTTTGTTCCAATTTTATCAACATTGCAAAACTCCCTATAAGAGAATAAATTATTTGCAGCACGATACTCTAATCAGAAATGAGTGCGAGTTAATTGGTAACAGACTGGCATTTGAAGACTGCGAAGTTTTTTTCGAGATATTCCATGGAAACAAAGCAAAGGATAAATAAACTGGAGAGGAAATTTGAAAGACTTGAGTGAGAGGAGGGAGGAGAGCAGGATGATGAGATGTTCAGGTCCTTGATAAGAAAGAAATGAGCAGAAGGGCGAAATTTTCCTTTGTGACTGTGTCTTTGGTGAGGCTTAGATTGTTAGACTATTTAGGCAGACTAGGGAAGTTAATAGGCTTACATCTGCCTTACAATACTCCAGGACTATCTATAAGGATGGAAGAGGAATCATGACGAAAAAATCTCCTAGCCCGGGCCCTCTTTCATCTTTATCTACATATGATTTTTTGTGAACATCCCCGCTTAACATCTTCCTTTAATCACTCCAGGACTATATTGGAGACTCTGGCATCCTCTTTCCACTCTGAAAACGACTATGAGTCAAAAATCCTCACTCCTAATTTGTTCATTTGAATAAGTCAATTTCTTCCCTTGTAAGTGAAAAATGTTCTGACGGCAATCATTTTTGATGTCTTTTTAAAATTGGTCGATCCAGACACCATTCACGACCAAATAATTTGTGATAGTGGATAAAAGCATGGTAAAGTGACGTCATCAGCTTGGACCTTCCTGCGCGATATGATCAAATTGGTAATTTACGATTTCTTCTTTCTCTCTCGGGTTCACAGGTTTCTGGATCAGGTCAGAAATTCCAGGTCCATCCGCGAGAAAGAGGGAAGAATAAACTAACTATCTAGCTTTTGGTTCTCACTCGCTCCACTCGTTGACCCTCATTCTTGGTGTAGTGTAACTAGCTAGATGTTATGTATGAAGTCGAGATTTCCTCGCAAATTTTTGTATCAACTCGGACTTCACGGGGTTGTCCGTACAGACATGAAAAGAGAAAGGCCAGTCAGGAACTTTCAATAGCAGACAAAGGCACTCACATTGAACCTCTTGGTCACTTCATCATCTTGGACGTGCCATGATGTATCAACTAGGTCAGTTTTTATTTTCTCTCTCTCTCTCTCTCTCTCTCTCTCTCTCTCTCTCTCTCTCTCAAATTTGCAGATTTATGGATCAGGTCAAGAATTCCAAGTCCATCAACGGACAGGAGGCAGAAATCAGCTGAAGTCTTTATAGTGAGTTTACTACTATCAATAAGATTTCTAACCTCTTCGACAAAATCAGCCCCGCACGGGCCAAAAACATAGTAAACTTCGAAGACGTAAGAAGATATACCCATGACTACAGCGGCACCCCTTTTATCAGCTTTGGTGATAAATAACCCCTCCTCCTTGGCCCTCCCCTTCAAGCCACTGGTCGAATTGCTCGCAGCATTACTCATGCGAGGGAGGTGATGTTGCAGACCATTTCGGCACACTTTCTCTGAATATCCACGCCGAGTCCGATCCTGACAATCAGATAAGCTACAACTGTTGCCAACGGCTCTTTATCTTTAAAAGGGGGTAGCCCAAACTTCGAATCCTCCTACAGGAGAGTCAATTCATTGCGGTTAAGCTCGAGTCTTTTTATAATACGTGGCAGCAATGGCTGGATAATGATATCATCAGTCTTTTTCTCAGTCGTGATCTTTGAGCTCAGGAGAGAGGCATGTTTTTAATTTGTTTTTCTCTCAATGTTAGCTCGATGGCGCGACAATTATCATTAACGGATTAGGTAAATGAATCGAAAATCTGAACTCTATCACCCCTCCTCCTCCGGAATTCATGCCATATAAGTAGACAAAGTTGAATGAAACTTCCGTAAGTTTTTCTAGCAGCCGGGTCAAGTCCTCCGCCCTTTTGGTTTCGGTCTTTCTCTTTACAGCTATACAACAGTCATTAATCGTTAAATTAGAAGATCCCATTCTGATGACTGACTGGAGTAGAGTGTATGGCATAGCTTACGATGATTTTGATGACGTCAAGAACTAATGACGTTGGGGATTGTGATGACGTCACAAGCTTGATGGTTCACGAAAAGGCTAAAACTTGTTGAAGTCTGAATGTTGGAAGATACCCCATGCGACCGGGTATCTTCACTCGCTTAGTCCTTGCCAAACTCTGAGATCATTAGTTTAAATCACGTGCTGAATCGACTCTTCTAACCCAGTAAAGAACTCGGGGTTCCCTGGCAAATAGACTGAAGGACGTAAATCTTTCTCCGGGTTCGAATTTATGTTCCTTTGATGTCTTCGCTTTAAATCCAAAAATCCTCGAAACCCGTTAGAATACTTCAAGCTAATAGCTTTTGATGAGCTCAATCACCCAGCACGTTTACTCCCTCCTTGATCCTCTTAAGGAGCTTATCCGCTCCGCTCGTTCGCCCTTCGCCTTGGTGTAGTGTAATTCCAGTTTAGAACATGTCAAATTAATAGCTCTCGGGTAGCTCAATTGCAAACAGCACCCCCATTCCATTGCGCGATAGAATCTCCGGCGACAACCTTTTAAGATTTCCGACTTCATTTAGGACTGAAGCGTTTCTTCACCTTGCTGACCGTGGAACACGCAGAAGTTTCCATTGCATCGATATGTCTGCGCTCGGACTCCCAAAGAGTCTAATTCTCGGCTCCGTAGAGAAAAATCGAAAAGACAAGAGCTCTGACCAGTCGCTTTTTCACTTCTCTACTGATTGCGGAATCGGCCCGTACGTGTTTCAGACGGCCCGTCGCTCTTCTTGTTAGTTGCGCTTGATGTCGTATTTCCGCCACACAGCCGCCTGTATTTTCCACAATAGATCCGAAGTACATGAATCTCTGCACCACTTCAATAGTACGTTTTCTTGGCGATTCACCATCATTACACAGTATCTTTGTTTTCAGGAGACCATATTCTGCGCTGACTTCCTCCAACCGCTGTAGAATGTACGACACTCTTACCAACGTGGTGTCATCGGCATACCGCAGGTTTGTTATCCGAACTCTCCGATCGAAACTCCGTCATCCCATTCGTACCCATCGACCTGCAGCGTCCTGTGCATGATGAATTCACCGTAGAGATTAAAGAGCAGAGGCGAGAGGATGCAGCCCTGCTGAACACCGCGGGCCATATTCAATTCCTTAAAGTACGGTGTGTCCTGCTTACACGGACATTTGCGTGACTCCCCTCATAAAATTGGCGAATCAACCACACCGAGTGTCCAAGTGCGCCCGGGGACGCTCTCCAACTCGCTGGACGGATCTTGTCTGTAAAACAACCGGAATAGGTCAGGAATGTGTTCGACTGGCGCGCGAACGGGATCGCTGGCGCGAAGTGGTTCGGGCAATGACAGACCATGGTCACGACACCCACGCGAGGGTTGATACGACCCTCTCCATGGTCTACTATAAGTCTACTTAATTATTGTACGAACAACCATTATAATTAAATAAGAATAGTTAATATTATTTGAATAATTAAAATTCTAATTAATAAAATTATTTAAATTTATAAGTACATAAAAAAATTAAACAAATTATTAATTTACATTACCCCAATAAAATTTAAAAATATATTAATTTATAAATAAAATTCTTGGTTTTTTTTTTTTCAAGTAACTCGAATTTAAAGTATTAATTTTTTAAATTAATTATGAATTAATTTCTTTAAAAATTTTATCATTAAATAATATTCATTCTTATTTAATCAATGAAATTATTTTTAATAATTTATTATTATAATATTAAAAAATATCATTTTAATAAATGAATTATTGAAAAAATATTTTCTGGCGTAGCCAAATTAATAAAGATCATGTTTCATGTCTTCTATAAGGAAGCATGCTCCAATTTTTCGCCCCCATCTGGGTCTACTATAAGTCTACTTTAGTATATTTCGGGCTGATGAGATTAGAGGGCCTCACTCGCTCCGGTCGTTCGTCCCGCTTCTTATTGGTCTAGTATAAGTCTACATTAGAGTATTTTAGGCTGACTGCTTTCTGGGACTCACTTGCTTCGCTCGTTCGTCCCGCTTCTCGGTCCAGTATAAGTCTACTTTAGAGTATTTTAGGTTGACTGCGTTCTGAGACTCACTCGCTCCGCTCGTTCGTCCCGCTTCTTGGTCTAATATAAGTCTACTTTAGAGTATTTTGCTAAAAACCTAACCCAACCTAACCTCATCCAAAATTTTTCCAAGTCCATTACACTACAAATAGTATCAAAAGGGATGGTACTCGCAGATTTTTTGGTCATCTGCACGCACGTATTACACGTTACGCGCACACAAATTTCAAATAAAGGTACGGCTCAGAGAGTAACCAATATGAAAAATCTTAAGTCCCGAGGTCATCTGCACGCACGCATTACGCGTTTCACATTACGCGCACGCAAATTTCAAATAAAGGTAAGGCTCAGAGAGTAACTGATAGAAAAAATCATAAGTCCCAAGGTCATCAGCACGCACGCGTTACGCATTACACGTTACACGTTACGCGCATGCAAATTTTCAAATGAGGGTAGGGTCAGAGTTACGCGTTACACGTTACTCGTAACGCGCACGCAAATTTCAAATAAAGGTAGGGCTCAGAGAGTAACTGATAGAAAAAATCAGAAGTCCCAAGGTCATCTGCACGCACGCATTACGCGTTACGCATCACGCATTACGCGTTACACATTACACATTACGCGCACGCAAATTTTCAAATGAGGGTAGGGTCAGAGCAAAGACATGAAACATGTCAAAATCATAAGACTCAAGGTCATCTGCACACACGCGTTACGCATTACTCGTTACACGTTACACGTTACGCGCACGCAAATTTCAAATAAAGGTAGGGCATAACCAACAGAGAGGTCATCAGCACGCACGCGTTATGCATTACGCGTTACACATTACACGTTACACGTTACGCGCACGCAAATTTCAAATAAAGGTAGGGCATAACCGACAGAGAGGTCATCTGCACGCACGCGTTACGCATTACGCGTTACACATTACACGTTACACGTTACGCGCACGCAAATTTCAAATAAAGGTAGGGCTCAGAGAGTAACTGATAGAAAAAATCATAAGTCCCAAGGTCATCAGCACGCACGCGTTACGCATTACACGTTACACGTTACGCGCATGCAAATTTTCAAATGAGGGTAGGGTCAGAGTTACGCGTTACACGTTACTCGTAACGCGCACGCAAATTTCAAATAAAGGTAGGGCTCAGAGAGTAACTGATAGAAAAAATCAGAAGTCCCAAGGTCATCTGCACGCACGCATTACGCGTTACGCATCACGCATTACGCGTTACACATTACACATTACGCGCACGCAAATTTTCAAATGAGGGTAGGGTCAGAGCAAAGACATGAAACATGTCAAAATCATAAGACTCAAGGTCATCTGCACACACGCGTTACGCATTACTCGTTACACGTTACACGTTACGCGCACGCAAATTTCAAATAAAGGTAGGGCATAACCAACAGAGAGGTCATCAGCACGCACGCGTTATGCATTACGCGTTACACATTACACGTTACACGTTACGCGCACGCAAATTTCAAATAAAGGTAGGGCATAACCGACAGAGAGGTCATCTGCACGCACGCGTTACGCATTACGCGTTACACATTACACGTTACACGTTACGCGCACGCAAATTTCAAATAAAGGTAGGGCTCAGAGAGTAACTGATAGAAAAAATCATAAGTCCCAAGGTCATCTGCACGCACGCGTTACGCGTTACGCGTTACACGTTACACATTACACGTTACGCGCACGCAAATTTTCACATGAGGGTAGGGTCAGAGCAAAGACATGAAACATGTCAAAATATTATTTTCATTGATAGTATGAGAATTATTATAAATGTTCCTATAATATGAGTTATATGAAATAAAGTTATTAAATAAAGAATTGGAAGAAAAGAAAATTATGAAAAAATAATAAAATTTACTGATATATTATTTTGATTAATTAAAGGTGGATAAAGAGTTCAGCTTGTATTACAAAAAGGATATTATTCAATTTTCATCTTATGATATTTTATTAATTTGAATGCCAATTTTTTTCATCGTAATTATATTTAGATTGAATATTAATAATTTTTTAATAATTAAATTTAAATATAAAAAATTGTATTCAAAAATATTTTTGTAAAAATTCATTTTAATATTAGCAATTAGTATTACTCTTATAATTTTTATTAAAATAAATAAAAATAATTTTTCAAAATATACAAATTCAACTTTTTTCAGATATAATTATTTCATTTTGAAATATTTCATCAACAATAGGATCGATAATAACTATTATATTTATTTTTATATTTCAAAATATTTTAAGCTTTTGGAGAGCTCATTCACTCCGCTTGTTTGTCTCTTCTTTGGGTCAGTAAAAGTCCACTTCAGATTATTTCAAGTCAATAACTTTAAAGAAGCTCACTTGCTCCGCTCATTCACCCTCCTTTTTTGTCTACTATGAGTCCAGTTTAGAATATTTCAAACCAGTAGCTTTTGGGTAGCTCACTCACTCCGCACGTTCACTTCCTGTTTGGTCTAGTATGAGTTTACTTTGATCAATTTCTCTCGAGTCTTAGCCTCAAGTCTCAATCTTGAGTCTTGGTCTTGAACTCCAGTAAGCTCGGGTCTCAGTCTCAAGTCTCAGCCTTGAGTCTCAATTTTGAGCCTCGGTCTCAAGTCTCAGTCTCCTTGAGCCTCAAGCTCGGGTCTTAGTCTCGAGTCTCAAGTTCAAGTCTCAGTCTCAAGTCTCGGTCCCTCAGTCCTAAGTGTCAGTCTTGAACCTCAAGCTTGGGTGTCAGTCTCGAGTCTCAGCCTTGATTCTCAAACTCAATTGTAAGCTTGAGTGTCAGTCTCGAGTCTCAGCCTTGATTCTTGAACTCGATTCTCAAGCTCGAGTCTCAACCCCCAATATCAGTCTCGAGTCTTACTCCCGAGTGTCAATGTAGAGTCTCAGGCTCTTGAGTCGCAGTCTTGATCTCAGGCTCAAGTGTCAGTCTGGATTGTCAGTCTCGAGTCTCAGTGCCAAGTGTCAGTCTCGAGTTTCAGCCTCAATTCTCAAACTCGTTTCTCAAGCTTGAGTCTCAGTCTTGAGTCTCCAGCTCAAGAGTCAATCTTGGGTCTCAGTCTCCTTGAACCTCAAGCTCGAGTCTTAGTCACGAGTCTCAAACTCGAGTCTCAACCTTAATTCTCAATCTCGAGTCTCAATCTTGAATCTCGGTCTCAGTCTCGGTCTCAAGTCTCAGTCGCGAGTTTCAGCCTCAATTCTCAAACTCTATTCTCAAGCTCGGGTCTCAGTCTCGCGTATCAGTCTTAAGTCTTAAAAACGAATGTCAGTCTCAAGTCTCAAGCTCTAGTCTTAGTTTCGAGTCTCCAGCTCAAGTGTCAGTCTTGAGTCTCAGTCTCGAGTGTCAGGCTTGAGTCTCAAGTTTGAGTCTCAAGCTCGAGTCTCCGTCTCTATTCTCAAGCTTGAGTCTCAGTCTCGAATCTCAAACTCAAGTCTCAGGCTCGACTTGATCTCATAAAATTAGCTCAAAGATCGACTAAGCTCGAGTCTCATGCGCGAGTCTCAGTCTCGAGTCGCAAACTGAAGTCTCAGGCTCGAGGAGGGACGTCGCCAGGAATTGGCGAGTAGGTATTACCCCTTCCGGCCTCGCGCCAGCGAGCAGAAAAAAATTAAAATTGTCCAAATTGAAAAAAAGCCTCACGTAAATATTTTGCTTTGGGCCTCAAAAAGTCTGGCGACGGCGCTGTTCCGAATTCTTGAATCACCTACTGAGTACAAGATTATTCTTCAATCCCCTCCGAGAAGAAAAATTTTTCTCAAAAATATTGCAAGTCCATTATTTTGCGGGTGGGGGAAAAGGGTGGGATGGTGTACTCGTGGATTTTCAAATTAGGGTGAGGTTTAGACTAAAGACATAAAACAGGTCAAAAGTCAAATTTGGAGACCATATTGTCGCAACATGGAAAAACGCATCATTCATACCTTCGCTAAGGCTTTCAACCGATCAATGGAACAGTTTTAAACTTTGCCAAGTACAGTAGTTTTGAAAGAATTGGAATTTAGGGGGGGGGGAGCAAACGTGTTCTCTGATAGAATTTTACTATCGAGATGAGACCGGTAAGAATACCAAATTTTACGCCTCTCTCAAAATGTGGATGATTCGCCTTCTCTTTGGCACTATACGGACATAAATCAGAATGAGAATAAAAGCTTTCGTTCTTTTGGGAAATTTTTTTGAATCTAAGCTCTTCAACTGATTCATCTTCTCACACTCAAAGTTCTAACGTACGATGGTCTGTATAAAAATTGCTGACTCGATCGATAGTGACTCACAATAAATCAAGAAACATTTCATCAATATTATAAATATACTCAGATATAAACGAAATAATCTAATAAGTTAAGTACAATAAAATAACGGAATCAATAAATTATTCATGAAGACCTATCCCGATCGAAATTCTCCTTGTTTATCGGATTTGCTCTCCTCAGAAGGTGGTTCTACAGAGACAGTTTGCACACTCTTTCCGCGGGCATTCTTGGCGGTACAAACGTACACTCCATAATCCTTTTCTTCTACTCTATCCAAGCGAACAGTAGCTCGGGTAAAGTACTGGCGCGCAATATATCGAAACTTAGCTGATGATCCGTTTACGGGTTTTTTAGTTTCTTGGTAGGTCCATGTTACATTCGGCCAGGGGTTCGCTTCTACCAAACATTCCAAATTTAGTGTGTCGTTTTCTCGAACCCGAACTTTCGAACTCTGGACGTACACCGTAGGAGGGTACAAAACGTCGAGGAAGAACCTCTTCGTGTACTCTAGAGATAACTTGTCGTCGTAGCACAAAATGGGACCGCTATCAGCTCTAGTGCTCTTATTTTTCTCGTATTTTTGCGCCATGACCTCAAAGTCGATATCCCGATGACGGATTTGTAGGAGAGAGGGCTTCCATCGTATATTTTCAGGTACTATCGGATATTCGCCGTCCTCGTAACAACTCAAGCTAAACGGTTCCCCTTCGACAACATCTACCCGAATTTCTTCGTTCGAGGGACCGACCGACACTTGATATGTGTCCAAAGTGTCGAACCCGCTCTTGCGCCTATAAAAACAGGTGTAATTGGCTACGTCTACTGGCTGCAAATTAATGATTTTCAAATGACAAATACGTATCAATTCGTTTCGCGAGACGTCAGTGGTGAAATACATTTCATAATGCGAACAAAATGGTGATTGATCGACATTTTGTAACGTGATTTCGTCGGTCAATGCATTCTCCTTATCTGTGAAAATGGACCTCATCCAAAAGAATTTGTGATTATCGACATCAATCCAAGCCGGAGCAGCGCATTTGAGGGTTAAATTATGAGACACATGACCACGTGCGGAGTATTCCTTGGACACTGCTATTCCAGCGTTGAGAAGAATAGCTAACGCGAACATATTTTTGGTAAGGTACATTGTGAAAAATATTGATGAAAACGGGATGTATACGAAAAACTAGACGGTATTTTACCATCTGAATCACAAGCAACTGATGACCACACTGATGTCTCGTAGAATTCAGAATGAACCAACACATTAATTCTTGCAAGGTATTATCACGAACAATACTTCATTACCGCTCTGGACACATGGATCGAAAACTCTTACAAACAATGACGTTTCGAGGAACGAACGAGATAAAAACGAAAGAACATGTCATAACAGAAAACCAAGTTAAGATAGGATGAAATGTGAGAAAAGAGAGGCCAGTAGAAACAAGAATAAGGAATCTTTCACATCCGATTAATGAAGGAAGCATGCGTGCTACCGCAGCTCTCACTGCTTCTTCAAAAATTGACCGAGTTCTTGATCATTTCCATAGCCTCACGTTAGCAATATTTTCGGAAGTTAGAATGTTAGGACTTTCGAAATTGAATTGGTGCCCTGTTTGTTTAGAATAAGATGAGAGAGCAGTATGAAGCCTCTGATTGATAAATACGTTCAAGAAGGTACTGCAACCCCTGGCTGATTATCTTCCTTACAATCTTCCTCTATCTGAAGGTGAACTTGAAACCACCATCAACAAATATCTAAGAAACGCCTCTTTCGGACTGGACAATATTCACGCAGTCACGCTGAAAACCTCCACCCAAACTCACTCCCTTTTCAACTCCATCCTTGCTCATTAATATCCATCCATATTTCGGGAAAACTGTCATCATCCGGTTCAGACCCTCCTTTCAGCATCATATCCCAGTGTTCTCGGCAAACTTTTCTAAAAAATTTGAGCAAAAGGCTTCTGTGGTATCTACTATCTAGAATCAAAAAGCCTTCTCTCAAACGAAACACTACTCAATCTCTTGTCGACCTCCAATCGCAAATCAATAGCTTTACATTCCAAAACTCCATCGTTTTTGAACTCCAACCTTCACAAAGGAACTCCAAGAGTATAAATTCAAAATACAACCTCCACCCCACTTCCTGTAGAGAACGATGTGCCACAGGGAGAGGTATTTAGTGTCTTACTCTTCCTCTTAGCTATCAATGACATTACGAGACATGTTTACTCCCCACCCCCACCACACTTACTCAACGTCTTTCTGCTGATGACTGCAACGTTTCTATCTGTTCTTCCAAACCTCAAAGAGCCTCTAACTTCTCCAGGAAAATGGATTGAAATTCTCCACCTCCAACACCTACCTGAATACCAAAAGCTGATTTCAGCTACATTTTTACTGATGAGAGCAAAGCTAAAATTTAACTTTATTCCAACCTTTTCTCAGTCAACAGCCAAAAAAAGCCAAATGTCTAGTTTCTTTTTCAAAGTTCCGCAAAATTGGGGAATGCTGTAATGAGGATCACGAATTTTTAGAAATATTTCTTACTTCCAGAGTCCCAGACAAAAGTACAGCGACTCAGCATTGAAGTCAGCAAAATCGTCAAGTCAATGTGAACACAAGCTGGAGAATAGGTATTTTTCACAAGTTAACAAAGCTCCAATAGAATACTCAATCCTCAATGACTTGATCAGCAAAAAAGATTAGAGGCCATTGCAGGTTTGCAATGGCAACGGGGAACCCGGAACCTTTCGCGCTCGTGATGAGGTTGGCGTGAAAATACCCCCTCAGAAAATGAGTTGACTGGGCTAAGACCAGTATACTGCATGCTAGACCTGATATAATGAAGACTGGAAATTGAAATTTTCCCAAGTCTCTGAGGTAAGTCAAGGTCAATGTCATTGATGACGTCATAAAGCATCCTCGCTGGATATTGAACGTTTCTCAAGTTCCTAAAGTAGGTCAAGGTCAATGTCATTGATGACGTCATTAAGCATCCCAGCTGGAAATTGAAACTGTTTCAAGTCCCTAAAGTAGGTCAAGGTCATTGATGACGTCATAAAGCATCACACGTCACGTCACGGCACGTCACGCAGTTCACAGAAACTCCCGGTGGAAATTGAAATTTTTTCAAGTCCCTAAAGTAGGTCAAGGTCAATGTCATTGATGACGTCATACAGAATCCCGGCTGGATATTGAACTTTTTTCAAGTCCCTCAAGTAGGTCACGGTCATTGATGACGTCATAAAGCATCCCGGCTGGAAGTTGAAATTTTTATAAATCCCTAAGGTAGGTCAAGGTCAAGGTCATTGATGACGTCATAAAGCATCCCGGCTGGATATTGAACTTTTTTTAAGTCCCTCAAGTAGGTCAAGGTCGTTGATGACGTCATAAAGCATCCCAGCTGGATACTGAACTTTTTTTAAGTCCCTAAAGTAGGTCAAGGTCATTGATGACGTCATAAAGCATCCTGGCTGGTTATTGAACTTTTTTCAAGTCCCTAAAGTAAGTCAAGGTCATTGATGACGTCATGAAGCGTCACACGTTTCATCACGGCACGCAGTTCATCGAAACTCCCGAACGCCGACGTTTTCTAAGAATGTAATCCCCCTAACAAAATAGATAGCGGGTTCCCCGCTAAAAATCAGCTGAGTGGATTCGAACATCAGTTAAATTAAGCTAGACAACAAAAGGAATCTTAATTGCTGAATGCCAAAAGCCAGAAGTCAGGAACCAAAATCCATATTTTTAAACTTGGAGTTTTGAGCCGAGAGCCAAAGATGAAATCTTGCGGCTGCAATACCAGGCCTGTAGCTAACCGCGTGTGTGTGCGCCAGAGCATTTGATGTTCAAACCATGGCACCTCAATAATTTTTTTGCTCGCCAGCCAGAGTAAATGGCTTTAGCTACGGACTTGTGCAATATCCTGCCCGCGTTTATGGACTCCATCATCGATAGAAATGGTGAGGCCAAGAAAATCAATGTCTAGGCCTCCCTCGATCCGACTTCGACCCAAAGATTGTACAAAACTTTTATTCCTGCGTTCGATGGAAGAACAAACTTTTCTCGGAAGAGGCCTGAAACATCACCCCCCCTCTTTCTCAGTGAAGATGAAGCTCTTGCTAGAATTGTTGTAGACCAAATGGTGAAAAGCCATGGGACGGTTCCTTTTCAGGAGCAATGTGCTGACATCCTTCTCATCCATCCAATACTTGTCATGGACCTTCAAGAGAGATCTATCATCAACAGCTTGGAAACGAAGATTATTAACAATTCCATCGACTGAAAAAAGTAACACCGTGGCTGATATGGGCTGTCCCATGCATGAGGAGGAAACCTATGAGGTACCTCAAAATTGTCTGGCCATTCTCGAAACCAAATACAACTTCAACACCCACATCGCCTGGGTGAAGAAGGCGATCAATGATTCTTGTCGTATTATTGTCGAGGATTCTTTGAAGGAGTCCTTTCCGATTCCCAACCCAGTGCCTCGTCACCTTTATGAATTAACTAAAATCCATAAATATGGCCCCTCCATACGACCCTTCCTTACCTCCTGGCTCAATTCTTGAGCCAATGGTTGAAATCTTGTGACAATCTCAACAACCCTTATAGCATCCTTAAGGCCACCACATAAACTCAAGACATGAAAAGAAGGGCTCCTCCGCCCAATCCAGTAGTGATGTTTTCTAATGAATCAAAATTTGCCCAAATCCCTTTCCTATCAAGTATCAAAAATTTCTATCGTGACGTCACAGGGTGAGTCTCACCTCTGGGATGAATGATAGGAGGGGGACTTGGACCATTTTTGCCGTCATCAGATCATGAAGTCATAGGGTCGAGAGGCAAAATTTTTTCAAGTTTAATGAGTATCATATAACGCGGCTCGAAATTCTAAACCTTTCCAAGTCTCCGACATTTGAAGAGCAAAATTTTTCCAAATGCAAGTTTTGAGCTATGTATGATAGCAGGATTGGACCATTTCTGACAATGATGTTGGACTTGAACCATTCTTGCTTTGGCCGGACCTTACACGCAGTGCTGCCAGATCTACGGGTTTTGGTTTTTCTTTTTCTACAGATTTTACGTACAGTATGTGTACAATACGTATTTCTTGCGCTCAAGGAAAGAGTACCTTAGACATTGATATGAGAGATACTTTTCTTCTGCTCCTTATGGACTGATACTGCGTTTTTCTGTAATTTCGATTCTATCGAGGGAAAAGTACCTCAGTTACTTTTATGAGAGATTCCTTTCTCCTGATCGATATTGATGAATTTATCAAATTACGTAGAAATCCGTTTTCAGGCCTTACAAAAAATGGCGGATACGAATTTTTGAAAATATCATCTGGCAGCACCGATCACACGGCGCGGGATATTTTTTCAAAAACCTCGTAAAATACATGTCAACGCAAGGCGTGACGTCATCAATGTACTTCAATGTAAACTGGAGATAGAAAAAAGCATGAAGGCATGACGTCATCAGTGCTGGACATTAATTCAAATCCGTAAAAGAGGAAACTGCTAACAAAAGCGTGTGACGTCATTAGGGGATGATTCGGGGTTTGAATTTCTATAGAAGATAAACTTACAAATATCATAGCGTGATGTCATATGGTACGTGAAGGGAGAGAAATTTGACGACTTTTACAAATTTCAACCGCGCAGAAAAAAAAAAGAGAAGGAATTTGAAAGAGATGGTTGGGATGGCGGAAGTTTCGAGTTCCTTGCTACCCTCGCTACATAAAGGAAGAGAAATTTGAGGTCTTTCACAAGACAGAAAAGAGGAGGAATTTTCAAAAGATTATGGAAGACAGCGGAAATTTTGAAATCCTCGCTGCCCTGACAGACGGTCGCAGCAAAGAGATAATTTTGCCATCGTGAAACATTTTGTCGTATAAGTGAGTAGAGGGAGGGAATTAATTTGAGGGAAATATAACTTGATGATCAATTCAAAAGAATAGAAAATATCAACCGATATCTTCGAGTAACCAATAAGTATGAAGAGGTCTTCATCCTCCCTACGTGCTTTGTACTCTGTAATAGTTGAACTCTTCGAATAAAAATCAAGAAATCAACATAAAAAAATACGAGTATATTGAAATCATAAAATAATACAAATCATTACACAAATCACGATTGATAAAATACACATTCTGTAGGACGTTAAGGCTTACGGTTTTCCTCATTCGTGATTGTTCGTTTGACAGTTATCGTATTATTACTGCATCCCATCAAATTACAAGCTGAGCAAATATATTTCCCGAAACTATCAGCTTCCACGGACTCTATCTCTAAAGTAGATTTCGTGATGCAGGGAGTTGAACGTAGAAATTTAGATTTTTTATCAAAAGTCGCGTCGACCATCACTAAATCCTTTCTCTTCGCTTTGTTCACGAAATCGTTACCACTCCAATTTATATTTGCAGACGGGTAAGAATCAACCAAACAAACCAATCGCAACAAATCTCCTTCAGACTTATATATTTCTGAAGTGTGTGTCATGTAAACGTCAGGTAAATACATAACATTCACGCGTATCCTCTTGGTGTACTGCAATTCTTCAATCGAACAGTAGTAAATTGCGCTGGAACTTTTGTGCTCACGTTTGGGGTTGTACAAGCGTATGTGAGATCCATAATCACGTGATGGAGCATTTATGCGAGTCGGGAAGTAATACCATCTTGTTGTGAAATAAAATTGATCAGCGTCGTCACACGGTTCAAAGCAGGATAGAGATGAGCCGTCTGGCGCACCAGACGGAAAGCCGTGAGTGATGGTTTCACTGGGTTTGTCAACGATGACTCGTACGTAATAAACTTTTATCCCGAACCTTCCATAAGCGACGGCATCTGTAGTAGCGTGGAAAAAACAAGTATATCTTCCGTCGCGCGGTTCTGTAGCGTTGCTTGGCAGATAGAGTTTATATTGATAGCGAGAAGGATCGTCTTCGGTGAATTCCCCTTCAAACCGAGCTGCCATTTTCTGCCCGGCGTTCGCTCCTGGCGGTGTTACGCCGCTGATTTCATCAATTTTGTGGTAAATATTGCGAGCCGCTGGTACGAGAACTGATTTCTCCCACGATAAATATCCGGGAAAACGTTTCAGGCTCGCTGGTTTGGAGCAGGAGAGGTCGGCGTCTTCTGATTCGAGCACAAGGAGATGCGTGATGTTATCCTCTTCCTCTGTGTACTCAAATTGGTGCAATTTACATTTCAAACCGGACACGAAAAGAAGAAATAAGATGTACAAGAGTTTCAACATGTTTGTAATCGCGAGAAGAACTTCGAAACGCGGAGAGAATATCGTTGGATTGTACGTGTGAGAAGTAATTGTGAACAAGATACGTACTGAAGATAAACAAATGATAACATGAAAAGCTTGACGCAGACACGTATGAGTTGTTCTAGTAAACAAAATCTCTACACGGAGGGTAAAAGTTGTCGTTTGGAATAGTCAACTCCTGTAGTGGGATGGGATAGCTTCAAGTTACGCCTTCGCTGCTCACTTAAAGCGCCACGATATCCATCAAAATTGTATAGATCGGGAGAAGTGATGCGCAACGAGTATTTAGTAAGAATCGTCTAAGCTTATCGAGTATGATTCATGTAGAGACAAGCCTCACAAGAAAATCATCCTCCCCGCTTTACCCATCTGTCCCTTTTCACCAACGAAAAAATACACTCCTATTGGCTAACACACATTGGAGAATATTAACGGTAAGTGTTTCTGAAATAATATCCCAAAGTAGCACGAGCTTTCGAGGTAAGAATTTATTTTCATCATGTGGAGTACGACACACGAGGCTAGACATATTTTCCATCTGAAAGATTATAGCGACCGTCTGGAAGCTAGCTGTCTCACTCCTAGAGCAAAAAGAATATGCCGAAGTGGCAGCAGAGAGGATGATAAAGATTGACACCAAACATGAGACGCAGCCATATTCAGGCGAGTTCCACCGAGGAAGAGGAGAAGCATTGACTGATGGACCAATAATGGAAAGAATGTTACCTTCAGCGCCGGATATTCAGCGTAGCAAGGGACGCAAAGAGGCAACTGAACACCAGCTGGCTTGTGAAAGGTTGTGGAAAGTCATAAAAAGTAAGAATGCTGCATGGAAAGGGTTGTGCAAAATATCATAAGATGACCTGTTTCGCAAGCTTCCCAAGACAGTCCTGAAGAAGCTGAAGTGCCTCTCAGCAATGAGCCGAATGCAGCTGGATGTTGAGGGATGAATCATTGACAGCTCATTCCCACAACAGCCACCACCAATGGCAGGTACCGATACCAATAGTAGGAAAGGATGGTATATTCCTCTTAGGTACCCAGAGGGGAGGACCGCGGGATGAGTTCCTCAAGGGTCCGGATGAGATTCCGAATCCAGTCTGAAGCGCAATACATTCAGTTGACTAAGCCTTGCCTGTTCCGGCATTTGCTGGAGGATTCCTCGTGCGGTGGAAGAAAGCCTGACTAGAAGGATAAACCACCTGTCTTCCTGTCTTGCAATCCTCTTATCAACTTTTCTTATCTGCTAGACAACATGAGAAAACTCTTTGAGGGAAAAATAGTAAATCGACCCAAAAGCTATTTGAAGGAACGAGGTATGATCTCGAGTAGTCAGAAAGATTTCCAAAAAGGAGGCTGTTCATCAGATGCTGGAATCAGCCTGAAGAGGGATAAGCGAGTCAGCAATAGTTACGCTTCAGTTTTGCGCAGCCGTCAGCAACGTCTTAGGTTGTGACGGTATCAGATTGTAACGTTCCAAGGACAGAGTTGGAAAGACAGAGGATAAAACCTCGGCTTTCGACTTTTAGCTATCATTCTACATTCAAGTTTTAATGCCAAAATTTATTCAGCTTTTGGCTTTTAGCTTTTGATTTCCAGCTTTTGGCTTTTTACTTTTGGCTTTCAGCTTCCAACTTTTGATTTTTTTATGGGAAGCGCCGGAGGGAGAAAAAAATCAGTGTATTGGTTTTTGACCGTAGAAGTAGCGAAAAGTGATGAACCGAAATAAATAAAGCTTTTGGCTTTTAGCTTTCGACTCAAAATTTTTTCTTTCAGCTTTAGACTTTGAAGGCTTGAAATTCTTTGGTTTTTGGCTTTTAGTTTTCAGCTAGCTTCCCAACACTGCCCACGGATTGATTCATGACGTCATCAGAATGTGATGTCTCACTCAGAGGTGCGGTGACCCCCTTTGAGCTTCTGAGGAAACCTCCTCTAAGGAACATGCATTACCTCGTCAAAAATTGAAAATTCAACTTTTGGTTTTTCAACATGATATTGTGCAAGCTACAAAATTCTCATCTATCATCATAAATTTTCATGAATTACAACACCCCCCCCCCCCCTAAAATTGATATGAGGAATCATCCTCACAAAAACCCAGTCACCGCACCCCTGGTCACACTTAATCTCAAGTAGCGAGTACTTTTTTTAAACTGGAAGCTGTATAATCAATGCTGGAATCAGACTGAAAAGGATAGCCGAGTTAGCAATAGCTAAGCGTCCATTTTGGGCAGCCGTCAGCCTCCTCGACTCAATAAATGCGTCCAACTTGATTCCATGGAAGAGGATATTGGATCGTTGACGCAGAAGTGTCCGGATACCTGCTCAGGATGATCAGCAACTATCTTACCTATCCAGAAAACCAAGCAAAGACGTCTGCTGGTACAGTGAAGTGCCCTGTTACTTTTGGGGTGCTACAGAGGTCGATTCTTTGGCCTCATCTGTTATACCTATAACACACTGGTGGTGTGCACCGCGGAAACAACTGAAGCGGCATAGAGCAGGAGAACTGGGCTCCAGAAGCAGTAACGCGTTGGATAACAGCTTTGGAGCCGTATTTTGGATACAAAACGGCCCCGGAACGGCTTTAAATTGCTCTCAAGCTAGTTCTAGCCAGTGGCACCATAGACACTCTTTGAAATTTGGACCTGGAAACACTGGAAGTACCCTGGCACCTGTTTTGACTCGAAGCTGAGCTTCAATCAATATTCTGAATGAGAACGGGAAAGGTGAGCAGGTTAGTTACATGAGAAACCTTGAAGAACCAAGAGAAGCAAGAGGAAGGATCGCGTTGATCAACGCTTCGCCGAATGATGAAGACACCCTATTAAAACTGTCTCGACAAAGGCTTCTTTAGTATTAGCTTGTTCACCACCACTGGAGCTCCTCGCTTAGTAGAGAGCGGTGGTGTTCAATGTTTTGTCTCGGTGAACCACAGCGCGTCTGCACCTTTGATTTTAAGGTCGTCGGTGTACAGCCTAGAGACGTTGGCTTCTACAGCTGCTTGACGTTTGATGAGAGAAGATGGCGCGGCATACTCTGAGATAGCCATTAAAGATTATTGACAGCAATGAGGTTCTCAGATGGAGGCTGAAGAAGGTAAACCGATCAACTTGACAGGTTACACAAAAGAATATTTTCAGCAGAGAAAGTTTGTAAAGTAATTGCTCTATTTAGTCGAGGACTTCATCGGACTGTCCTCGGAAGTGAAATCGATCATCCCTTTGGAATCAATACCACCAGAGAGTATAGCGGTGACATTTCCTGCTACCATTTTATGGAGATTCCTTCAAAAAGTACGACAAAGAGTTCGTCCTCAACCTTTAATTCAAGCCAAGTGTATACATCAAGAATTCAAACGGCGCTTAAATTTAGAATACATGGTTGGAGCGTTCCCTTGGTCAAAAATAACATGGACTCGCAAAGAAACAGGCGAACGGGTAACTGGATCATTAGCCGAGTATAAATATAACTCTTATATTTCATGCAATCCCCTCTTTGCTTTGATAGCGTGAAACAAGAAGATTTTGGAGAACTTCTTTGTATTGCGGAAAATTTGGCGGGAAAAAGTGAACTTAGGTTTACTTCAGAGTTGTATTACCGATAAACCAAATTGGAAGATGCTTCGAGTCAACAACTCCTGCGGTGATGTCATCTGTTTCACACGGAGCCCATTCTTATCATATTTTTACAAAAGCAAGTTTGTATTGAATATTTATTGTAAGCTCTGAATTTTCGTGAAGAGTCCAATAGCGCATCAATAACTGAGACTATTGTAGATGCTTTCCCACGGCCGCGTATAAAGTCACTATATGGCCGCAATCCTTCGCCAAGGGACCTTTGCTAAAGGAGCAATAGGACGCCCATTTCACAAGAACTATATTTGTATAGATAGAGCAAAAGGTTGAGAGCACTTGTGTTCGGCGGAAAACTCCAAAGGTAGAACTGACGTTGTACTTTTGTATGTTACAAGCGAGTAGCATCGTACCCGAGTAACTTTTATAACATGAAAGTCCCTCAGATGCTGAGTTGGGTGCTGCTACTCGTATTCAACCTTTAAAAGTACAACTTCAAATCAACCTTTGAAGTTTTCTGTGGAACAAAAGTACTCTTCACGTTTTCCTCTGTCAGGGTGGTCCGTTATTTCTCAAGATAAAACTCCCTGACTTTCCCAGATTTTTCCAAACCATCATCTCCACTACAAAGTAAAAAGCAAAGCCCCCTCCCCCCCCCCCCAAAAAAAAAGAGGAGAAGAGAAGCTTTTAGTTTGAACTTTCTTGACCTTGGGTAGAAATTCCTGACTTTTCCATTAAGACTCACATTCCCTGATTTTTCCCGGTTTTGCAGAAACTGGTCACCCTGCCTTTGAAACGGGTGTCGTATTGCTCTTTCTTCAGAGTTCCCTTGACGAGTTTAGGTTCTCGAAAATAGGATTTTAGCGTCATAGTAATTTTATACATGGCCATGAAAAAGCATCACCATACATTCTACACTTATTGCTTCGTTTGATTGAATTCACGCTTTCGGAATCTTTATGTAAATTGTTGGCTTATAATAAACGTTCTGTACAAACTTCCTTTCTAATAAGGTGATAGGAATGGGCTCTGTGTGAAACAGGTTAGACCACCACTGTCCATCACACACGTCACTCACCATACCCTGACCTTCATCAAATCTTCAGTCACTTTCATCTGGATCCCATGTCACATCTGTCACCTCAAACATAAGAATGACTACCGCGCCTTCAAAAACTCCACCTTCTTATCGAAAATTACTAACCCTCATCTGTTGGCCCTCTTCAAATAGAAACTTCCGCCACAAAGAAGTCATCTTCACTCGTTTTGGAATCCACTCTCGCCTTCTCCTAGGTCTTCTCGCTCTTCTTCTAGGTAATTACTGTCATTCAGATTACTTTATAGTTCAGCATCTCTTCTCAAGTCCTCTCCTCCAAAACCAACGCTTTGCCTGCACCTGTATATACGACCACAACAACCTTAGCTCATGGGCATAATCTCTGGAAGAATCAACCTCACGACAAACTATTCCAATCAAATGCCTGACCCTCCTCAAATAGAAACTTCCGCCACAAAGAAGTCATCCTCACTCGTCCTGGGATCCAATCTCACCTTCTTCTACGTCTTCACGCTCTTCCTTTATGTAATTACTGTTATTCAGATATTCTTACAGTTCAACATCTCTTCTCATGTGCTCTGCTCCAAAAGCAACGCTTTGCCTGCAAGGTTTCCTCATACATAGCCTGTGCACTCAGAAACCGCCCTCACATTCCTCAGTTATCTGCATTCAACCTATTTCTACACTGCACTACCGAACTACCGCGAGCCACTCCTTGATTCGTTGACCCGATAAGCATTTTCCAACTAGGTTTTTTTTGTACACCTCAACAGTAATTGTAAGGTCACTTTTGACGGCCAAATTTTCCGCGATGTACAGAAATTTTCCAAAATTCTCTTGTTTTACGCTATCAATGCGAATAGAAGATTGCATGAAATAGGAGTCGTATTTATACTCGGCTAATGATCTACTCACCAGTTCTCCTGTTCCTCTGAAGGTGCATGTTATTTTTGGGAAATGGAACTCTTGAACCACACATTCCAGAATTACAGCGTAATTTGACCTCTTGAAGTAAACAATCGGCTTGAAATAAACGTTGAGAACGAAATTTCTGACGTATTCTTCAAATGGATCTCCATGATGATGGCAGCAGGGAGTGCCACCGCTATATTCTCTCTGGTGTTATTAATTTGTCAGGGATGATTGATTTCACTATTGAAGATACTCCGATGAGGTCCTCGACTATAGTGCAACCACTTTACCAACTTTATTTGCTGGAAATATTCGCTCGTGTAACAGGTCAAGTTGATCGGTTTACCTTCAACAACATCCACCCGGGCATGTGATTGATGCCGAATTATCTTAGCGTCTGCCTTCGTTCCCGCATCGAAATGTAGGCAGCCGTACAAACCAGCATCTCCAGGCTGCACAGAGGTGCAGACGCGCTTTGGTCTAAGTCGATGATCTTGTCCTACCACGAGAGAATGAGCTTTTCGCTTTCGTGTCTCCAAAAACCGCGATGCATGTTCCTGACCTGAGAAGCCATACGTCCTCCGAATGAAGTTGGTTTCATTGATATTAGGTTGAAGGCAATCCATAAGTGCACCCAAAAATATGAACACATCGAAAAGATCTACGGTCATGCAACATTCTTGACCTCTCTTATGTATAACAATCTGCCATTCATTTTAAAGATGAGAAATATTTCTAGCCTCGGGCGCCGCCGCTTTCAAGATGATATACTTAAATTTTGAAAAGCTCTCCTCTTCCAGGTCTCTAAAAAATTTCAACGATTATTATGCCCGCTCTGTTTTGATCGAATACAACTTCAACTCTTGTAGAGCTTCTCGTGAGTCTCCGGTCAAACCGTTCAACAGCAAAGTGGAATAACACTACAGGAACAACATTTAACCGAATGAAGACTAATTTTGTACACGATATATTAGAGTTTATATACGGTGAGTTCTTAAGCTCAGAATAATACAGGTTTGGTATATCAAAGTACAAGGGAAAATTGGTGAATTAGAGTTCAAGTGTTAGATATTAGATGTGAGAGTAAAGAGTGAGGCGCATAGTCTAAATGAACATGATATAGTCCAAAAGGAGGCATACTCAAAAGAGTGAAACGAGGAGTAAATAGCAAATCGTTTTTATTCTTACAACATGTATTGATGCGTTGCAATTTACGGACATCATAAGAGGAAAGATTGAAATCTGTTCAAAGATATAAGAATAATATTTTACAGAGTTCAAAGTTCATGTTCAAGGTAAATATAGTTGTCAGGGTGGCACTAACGGCGAATAAACTTTCATCAAGCACACTTGTGTATCAATCACAGGTTTTTTATCCTTATCTCCGTCCTTCAAAATTTCTCGGTCAAAACTTTCCTTCCCATTACCTACAGCTCGAGAGTCGAAATTTTTCAAGTCACCTCGTATCACCTATAGCTTTGAGATCGAAATTTTTTCAAGTCCCACTGTCTGCCAAACAATACCTTTTTACGAGAATCAAATCTGCCAGATGGCACCCGGCGACCAGTGTCCGTCATTTTTTTCGATTAACTCACCCCCCCCCCCCCCCCACAGTAAGTTCTCTGTAAATAAAATAAAATAGCGGATTGAGACACAGTGAAGACATCAACCAGCATAAACCTTTTTGTGACGTCATTAACATTCATGATCAGCTAGGGCCTGCCTGTGACTTCATTGAACTTCCTTCTCTCACTGTCTCTCTCTCGGATTCTAAGATTTCTAGATTAGGAAGTCTAGTATAATCTAGGTCATTGTATGCTCCAAATAACCTCAGTTTTAGCCGAGTGTAGGATAGTATTAGAATAACAAAACCTAGGCGTCTTCCAGGCCTAGTTTAAAGCTAGTATAGCTTAATTAAGCCTAAGCTTTTTTACCAGCAAACCATCATCTGTTTTGTTGGAGAAGGGAAAGGGGGGGGGGGTCCTCAGAAAACGGGTGCGTCTGCGCCCGACTCAAGTGATGCCATCATTTTTGGAAAAATGTCCTTAATGATGATTATGATGATAGGAGAGGGGCTTGGAGAAAATCTTGATCTGCAAGCTGTAACATAAATGCGGGGCTGAGAACCGGAAGCGAATACCGCTACAGGAAGTGGTTCTCCTCCAGTATTTGCACGTCTGAAACAAACCGGATCCCGGATTTGGCTCCCGGAACCGAAAGGAAATGGATCCTGGCTTTGCCCTCTGGAACCGGAACCCAAAAGAAACAGATCCCAGTTTTGGCTCCCGGAACCGGAACCGGGAGGAACTGGATCATGTCTTTGCCTTTTGGAACCCGAACCAAAAAGAACCGGATCCCAGCCTTAGCTTCCGGAACCAGATCCGAAAGGAACCGGATTTCACAATTCAGTCCAAGAACCTTTATAAACGGAACCGCTAAAACGAAATAACTGTTTTCAGCCCTGTATGCATGTGAGGAGGAGAAGGAGGATAAAACAATTTTTATCGCTGGCACTTGTGGTAGAGTGTTAGGCTTAACCTATTTCATAACCCTCCCCTCCCCTCCCCTCAGATAGATCAAGCTCCCTGTTCAAATTTCAGCTTCTAAGATTGGAATTGTTCTATGACGTTTATAGATTGTGACGTCCCATGCAATAAATTATGACGTCATCAGATTGTAACATGGATTGTTCTTAACGTGTGATCAACGATGCCAACAGATAGTTGCACGTTTGTTTTTTTTCAAGCAAAATCCAACCAAGCGACATGACAACGATCTGGGGGATAAGAGAATCTCCACTTATAGTAAATAAACATTTCTCCAGTTTTCCAGATTGTTATTATGTCGCTTGGTTGGGTTTTGCTAAAAAGCGTCCAGTTGATCTACATCATCAAATCCTGTAATCTAGTCTGTGCATTGCATGCATTGATTTATGACATCATCAGATGATGACGTTGTAGAGACTGATTTATGAGGTCATCAGATTGTGTCATCACAGAGACTGATTCATGTGCTCATCATATTGTTGATCTACAACAACATCAGGTTGTGACATCTAGTCTGTGCACCACATAGACTTACCTATGACTTCATCATATTGTGTTGTCACAGGGACTGATTTATTACTTTCAATTGTAATGTTACAAGGACTCATTTATGACTTCATCAAAGCGTAAATTGTAGGGACTGACTTATGACGCCATCAGGTGAAGCCGTCGAATAGACTGATTTATGACGTCATTTTCTGCCCAGGAAATGATCAATGACGTCATCAGACTGTTTTTGTACAACGTCATCAGATCCTGACATATAATCTGGGCATCACATGCACTGATTTATGATTTCATAGGATGGTGACATTGCAGGAGCTTTCTTATGACGTCATTAGATGGCAACATCTGATCTATACATCACATGAACTTGTTTCAAAAGAATAGAAAAATTTATTCGTGCAAGGATGTACAAATATAAGAATTGAGACCGAAACGTCGCGTTCATATTCAAATAAAAACTGTGCAGGAAAAGCCACGACTTGATTTTCTTATATGAACTTGTTTCTGACATCATCATATTATGGTAACTGCGCAGAGACTGATTCATGACATTGTCGGATAGTGACGTTACAGGGACCAATTTATGGCATCATCAGATTGCAACTTCACAGGGACTGATCTGTGACATCCTCAGATGGTAATGTTGTAGAAATTGATTTAGGACTTTGACAGATTGTGACATGTAGTCAGTGCATCACATGGACTGATTTGAGACAACATCAGATTGTGATGTAACAGGGTCTAATTTATGACATTATCAGAATGTTGATTCATGACGTCATTGAATGGTGATGTTGCACAAGATGATTTACATGATGAGATTGTAACATCACGGGGACTAATCTGTGACATCAGATTGTGAAGTCACAGGACTGATTTATGACATCATTGGATCTTGACATCACTGGCAAATTGGCCACTTTGGCTCAGAAAGTCTTAGAAACTAGAGCAGGTTGAGTGCAACCTCCCTAATTGGTGACATCATTTTGCTTTACCGGATACATGATAATGGGGAACTATATAAGATAAGACAGGGCCTTCAAACCCAGGAAGAAAATCTTGAATTTTTAAAAATTTGACTACGATCTCCTGTCTAAAAGAAGGGGTTAACTTGTGACTATATTATTGAGTTTAATCTCGGTCTGGTCTGTAGAAGCAGGAGAATACAATGTATCGATAAGTTCAAACGCAGTTCAATAAAGCGTCATCTGTCGAAATTACGTTTATTTTGATGATAGCGCTACCGCTTTACAAACTATTCACATAAAAATTGAGACATCAATTCGAAGGAACGTACTAAGATCACATAAGCGCACGATTCATAGACTACCACGAATATACATGCACATACGTAATGCGTAACTCAAGGACACACGAAAAAATCTAATACACCGAAATAACGAAAAATATAATACATCTTAAAATATCTTACCATAAACTGGACAATATACAAAAGATCATTACAAGTCAGAATCTACTATCCTACGGGCTCGGCGATCCGCAGCAGCCTGCAACTTTATCGGTTGGTAGTACGGCTCCACAGCAATGGTAACTTCACTTTTACCGGCCAAATTTTCCGCGATACAAAGATATTCTCCAAAATCCTTTTTCTTCACGTTATCAATGCGCATGATAGATTGCATGAAGTACGTGTCGTATTGATACTCGGCTAATGATCCATTCACGACTTCTCCTGTTCCTCTGCGGGTCCATGTTATTTTTGGCCAAGGGAACGCTTCAACCATACATTCCAAAATTACAGCGTCGTTTAGATGGGTCTGTATTTTCGCGTTCTTGAAGTAAACGATCGGCTTGAAATAAACGTTTAAAACGAACTTTTTTATGTAAAGATCGGCAGAAGAATGGTAGCAAAGAATAATATCACCGTTATTTTTTCTGGTGGTTGTATTCATTCTATAGGGATGGTCAATTCTACTTTTTAGGAAAACATATCGTTGAGGTCGTTGGCTGTAGTGCTTCCAATGTACGAACTCTTTTTGTGGAAAATATAGGCCTGTGTAACACGTCAAGTTGATCGGCTCACCTTCAACAACATTCACCTGAGTACCTATATCATTCTTGCTGATGATCTTCAGTTGATATCGAACGATATCAGTGTACTCTGCTGTTTTTTCATCAAAATGCAGGCAGGTGTACAAACCAGCATCTCCAGGCTGTAGATCGGCGATCCGAAGATAAGTCTGAATGTATGTTTTGTTACTACCCTCGTCTAGCGTTTCGCTCCTGGACCAAATATGACAACGTGGACAATTCAATTTAGTGATTTGCGAGACCGATGGACTCTTTGAACCCGAGAAGTAATATACCCGCCAAACAAAGTTGGTTTCATTCATTGACTCAACTATATCAGGATCAGCGCAATCCAGAGTTACAGAACCGGAAACATGAGCATAATGATGTAGGCCAGCTTGTTGCCACGTTTTTGAGATGGACACGGTATGGAGGAGAATCGTGAACACAAATATAGTCTTTATAACGCACATCTTGAAGAAAATCGCAACTGGAAAATCACCTTCGAAAGACTAGGAAAAAACAATCTTAACCCTATGAGATGGATAGCCGCGATACGAATGCGGCGCTTAGGTAAGACACACAAGAACTGAAGTTCGATCGCTTTGATTAGGTTGGATGAGAAATACTTTCGAGCCTTCATCAGGAAACGTAACTATCTCGTGCTTTCTTGGACTTCATTCTTTCAAGAAAAAACCTCATCAAGTTCACTGATTCCATGTGAGGAATTTCATGACCGTACGCGTCGTTGCGAGTTAACTTCTATTGAGAATGTTTGTGCATCAATCAGGTGCTTTTCGTTTTCGTCGGCATTCTTCGCACGAGCCTTACTCACCTCCAGGCAAGCTTGAATCAGAACCATTGGAAAATTTTCTCACATTTATATTTTCCTCGGTTCTCCATTCCCGCAATCATTTGTAGACAAAAATGACTAGAATGATAATTCAGAAAGAGTGTGAGAAAGACGATTTCTTACAGAAATATTTGCGACCATTACAATGGGCTGACGTCTTTTTATTGCACCCTCGAAGAATCGTGTTAGACTTGAACCGAGCTACGCCACAATTTTAGGAATTATGCTTATTTTCAGACCTCATTACTTTGGACGGAAGAGGAAGGATTGATGAATTCGATTTGAATGACGCTTCAGAATTTATGACCAGACTGATAGCTATGGACGAACTCGTACTTGCCTTTTGCTATTGTTGTGGTGGTATAGCACTGTTTTGAAAACTCTTGAGCCCCACCGTGAGCTCACTCTATCCCCAAAATTGTGTTCTGAAAAATGGAAGCATCTACAGAGACGATCATCAAGAGACGTTCGTATGAGCCATCTTAAATTTTTCGTTGATTTTCGAACAATTTCACCATTGTGTAGCTCAAAAGTCAAAGTTTTTTAAATCCTAAGAAGATTGTAAATTCAAATAAATAAATTAACAAAAATGTATTAAAATTGAATAGGTGTAATATTCTATAAAAAACTAGAATAATTGTATTACTTATAATATTTTAGATATTTTGGAACCTGTACAATAAAAGAGGTGAAAGCAGAGAGGACGATTAAGACTATTGTCAAAGTGTGCGATGCAGCAACGCCCAATCAAGGCTATCTGTTTTGTTGAGGGAGGGAAAGGGCGTGAGCGCCCTACTCATGAAACGTCATCAGTTACTCGATCAAACACCGGGCCAGATAATGATATAGGTCATTATCTTGATTGGGTAGACAGGCACTAATAGACAGGTGGACCTATCGCTCTTGGAAATGAATGCGATGAATGCGATGATCGAATTCACCGTGGAAAAAGGTAATTAGACCATCAACTATTTGGACCTTGCACTCGCACTGAATAACAAGAGGATAGAATACCAAATCTTCATGAAGCCGACGCACACAGACACCATCATCCCAGATGCCTCCTTCCACCACCCCAGGCACAAGTTAGGAGCAATTCAGATCTACTGCTATCGAGCTATTTCTGCCCTCAAGAACAATGAAGAGAAGAGGAAAGAAATCGAGAGAAGCCAATGGCCACCATACAGGTGTGGTGGAGACAGTCTTTAGGAAAATGGAAAGCAGACCGAGTGATAAGCATGTGTCCATACACAAAGCGTCATGTCGAGAATGGTCGCAAATTGAATACAGTACGTTGTGAGGAGTCAATAGTCTCTTTCCTATACAAATGAATACTCGTTACCCTGTATTTCCTTAGGCCACAATATCACTAAATGATATCGAATGTTGAATCCTGCTCGTACATTCACGCGTGTAATTTTCTCTCCACATCTCGTTTTGTAGTTTTCTTGTCGTCGTCGCAATCGTGAATATGAAGTCTTTCTCCAATTTATTAGTTTTGCTGTGTCTTCCAACGTTCGCCCAATGTACCGACGACGATAGTATTATTCATCGATTTGTGTTTGATTCAGATGACATCGAACTTCCATGTTCAATACACTGGAGTCCCACGGCCAACAACAGCAGAGAAATTTTTTCGTGGCAGAAAGTAGTTCCTGTACCAGGCTACCGCGATAGGTACGTGCCAATCCACAAAGTAAAAGGCATTCATTTGCCAGGATGCTACTCCTCTATGGGTATGCAAACCCGATTTGAAGGCCGGTATTCGCGCACTCATCATTCTGGATATAAATATATGCTGTTGCTGCCATCGACCATGGAGGAACGCGCCGGAAAATACGCTTGTAAATACTACTCTGATGGGGTTAACAGCTGGAATGGAACCGTGAAAATTTATGACGTACATGTTGTTCAAAAAGATGCTGTGCTGATCGACCTACCCATCGGTAATGTTACGTCTTTCACGTGCTTTGATGCTTGTTCCGAAGAAATGCAAAAGTTCATGCTCGCGGATTGGAATGTATTTCGGAGTCACGAAGATATGCGAATTCCGCGCTTGGCCAGTAAGCACACGGGAGACCATCTCGAAGTTCGAGCTGAATACAAAGGAGAAGTTAGCCTGTATTATTGTTCAATGAGGGGTTTCGCGTATACGAGGACGTTTCTTGTCAACTCTGTGTTCAAGCCTGTAGTTTACATGAAGCCGACGGAAGAGGAAATTCTAAAGCGTGAGTACGAATGGCTGAACCTGACTTGTTTCGTGGAAGCGAATCCAGAAGCATCAATACAATGGTTCCTGAATTCAGATGAAATTGTAGAAAGTCCAATTCAGAAAGTTTACATAAAGACGGAGGAGGGGAATTTAAATGAGGGGATTTTTGCGCTTCCCCGGCATCTTTTCAAAAAATCGCATCTTTCGATAAGGCATGTGGGGGATATTGGATTTGGAAACTACGGGTGCTCTGCTTGTAATGATTTTGGATGTACTAGCGGTCGAGTGCTGATTACAAGATTATATAGTATACATGGAATTGATGGTGGTTTTACTTAATTTTATTATGGATTAAATTTGAAGCTTGGAAATCAGCCTTTTTATTCGCACAGATTGAACTTGTCATCACCGACTTGATGAAACGTAATAATTTTTTTGCCTCCTTCATGATTCTATTATCAACACATGGATCACCTTCTAGTTCCTTCCGGTATTTGTCACAAAGAATTGGCAGGATTTTTCAATTGGTCTCACAATTCTTGTGAATTTGGTGGGAAATTTTTCGAGTGTCCTGAGAAGGTTGATATATCACCATCGGTTCTCCTTGGGGTTCCGTCATTTTGGAAGTTTATGTCTGAATTTGAGCTCGATCTTATTTTCACCTCTGGCCAGGTGTTTTTGAGTAATATACCGTCGTCGTTGCACCACTTCGCAGGTGCAAGGTTGGGGTTTCTCAGACCGCTTCTGTTGACGGAATGAGTGCGCCGTCTGATGGCTCAGCAGCCTTACCCCGGACCCACAGACGCAACACCGATGAGCAACTGCCGTCTTTCTATTCCTCCCCTTCTCCTCCATAGCAAGCGTACGTTACTCTTAGGAATGTGACGCTCCTCTCTGGACGGCCATCCCCCACTCTGCCTGGTCCACCGCTAACCGTTCCCAGGTCCTGTGGTCGATGTTACATAGCGTCATGGACCTTTTCGCGACATCCTTGTATCTGAGTTTTGCCCTCCTTTTGGCCGCAGTCCCGATGCCATTTCTTCATACGGTAACTGCTTAGACAATCTGTCATCCTTCATGCGGTGTGTGTATCTCAGCTACCTCAGCCTCGCCTTGAGGATGAGCGCTTCAACACTTTGACAGCCTGCCCTCGACAGGACCTCCAGGTTAGTAACGTATTCTTGCCGGCGGATGTTCAGAATTTTTTTCCGGGTTCTGCGCTGAAAGCTTTCAAGCGCCGTTATGAAATCCAGCATTCTGAGCAATACAAGAAGGCGGAGGGACCACCACTCTATGTACAATCAGCCTAGTAGCTCTGAGGATATCGCCGTTGCAAAATACGAGTCTTCTTAATTTTTGCATAGCTCAAGCTGCAGAGAATAATCTGCGCTCGATTTCGTCATCTAGGCGTCCTCTCTCTTCAACGATACTTCTGAGATATTTAAAGCCAATAAACCTCATCTGAACCTCGTCTCTCAAGGTCCCCCTCGCGGTTGACTATGAAAACTTGAGAGCATATTGATGTACGGGCCTTCGAAAAATATGTGACCTGGTCTACGGAAACCCGCATTAAGCGTTATCAGTTACATATGAAAAGCATGCGTTACTGATAACACTGCGGGTTACCGTAGACCAGGTCACATATGGTTCCCAAGATAGCTTCCACCATGGTGGCGCGTCTCATCTCTCATCTTATGCCTCTCTCATAACCTCATCGCAAAACTTACCCCTCTCTCCTATCCGTTCAACACATCTTTGGGTGCTCCAACTTGACCTTACTCCGCAATTCCTTCACCATCCCTCACAATCACAGAGAGCCAATTTCAAGCAACTATCCAACTTTCTACATCAAGCTAACTTCCTCTCACGCATTGGAACATGATTTTTCCGAGTTCATGGGCTAGACCTGATATAATGAAGGCTGGAAATTGAAATTTTTCCAAGCCTCTAAAGTAGGTCAAGGTCAATGTCATTGATGACGTCATAAAGCATTGTGGCTTCGAATTGAGATTTTTCCAAGTCCCTAAAGTAGGTCAAGGTTATTGATGACGTCATAAAGTGTCACACGTCACGTCACGTCACGCAGTTCACAGAGACTCCCGGCAGGAAGTTGGAATTTTTTCAAGTCCCCAAAGTAGGTCAAGGTCATTGATGACGTCATGAAGCATCCCGGCTGGGAATTGAAACTTTTCCAAGTCCCTAAAGTAGGTCAAGGTCATTGATGACGTCATGAAGCATCCCGGCTGGAAATTGAAACTTTTTCAAGTCCCTGAAGTAGGTCAAGGTCATTGATGATGTCATAAAGTGTCACACGTCACGTCACGCACTTCCTAACCCTGTACCTCCTCACCATCATGGATTACCTGAAGATTGAAAATCTGGCCCCTCCATACGATCCCTTCTCACCTCCTGACTCAATTCTTGAGCCAATGGGTGAAATCTCGTAACAAACTCAACAACCTGTATAGCAACTTCAAGGCCACCACATAGACTCAAAACATGAAAAGTGGGGCTTCTCCGCCCAATTCAGTAGTAAAGTTTTTCAACGTTGCATGAGGCTTTGTATCCTGAAATTCCTAAACAGGGTACTGCCTAGCATTTTCAAGGTCTGTAAAGAGGATAGCGAATTCTTGTACTTTTATTTAATAATCTACTGTCCCTTTCCTGAGGATATTGGCATCCCTATTGGGTCTCCTCTGGGATGTTTGATTGCTGACGATTCCATGCAGAAAATGCGAAAGTGACTTCTTCCTGATTCCCTCCCTCAGATCACCTATTGGTATAGGGACATCAATGTTTTCTTCTGTCTTTGGTCTGGCCCTCTCTCCGGGCTTCAGGGCTTTTTCGTGTACCTAAATAACATCTATCCCTCAATCACATTCACGATAGAGATTGGAGGTCTGACCTCACCTTTTCTATCAAGAGTGGAATCCATGAATTTGAATTGTATAGGAAACCTTCAAAATTGACGGGGAGATGTTTGTTGAGGGTGGGTGAACATTGAAGCATAGTCTTTAGTCTCCAATCCCCAGAGTCACAGGAACAAGGGGTATCCCAGCAGGGACCCTAGACGACTGCGCCGAAAAGTGACTCTCCCGGCGACTTTGGGTGAAAGAGTGAGTGGGAGATGCTGGATTGGGACGTGAATGACCACAGCAGTAAGACCTAAAGGGCCGAGCAGTACTTAACCCATCAGCGGAGGTGAATGCTGCAAGCAGTGCGACACCCCAAGCTAGCATTCCCCTGTGATCAATTGAGCTACAGGAAAGTGCGAGATTTCTTTCCCAGACATGGTCCTCACAAGCCATCCGCGGGATGGTGAGTTGTCCCGCGGCCCACGACAGAGGAAGGGGATTCTCAGGAGTTGTACAGGGTACGGTGTGAATGCTTCCCTGCAGAGTGTGTGAAGGAAGGTATGGTGATTGGGGTTGTGACAGTCATACATGGGGTGAAGTCCATGCGAGCCTTTCCACCATTGGTCGACCTTCGTGATCTTGAGCCCCTTACCACGACAAGGTTGTGGAAACACTTGAAGATACATTGAGCCCTCCGATATGCCCCCCGATGAGAGACCCCACCCCAATCTACTTAATTCTCGAGATAAACTCGAAAAACTACAAAAATACCAAAGAACTTCATTTTTGCAGTGTTTTCCTGATTTCTAGCGGCATTTGTAGGTTCAGCCCTTGGTGTAGGCTAAAAAATGGATACACTAAGAGGTAGTAAAATTCACAGCAAATCTTTTGGTGCCAAAATTTCTCTCCTACAGCCAATATTACTCGAGATATCCGCCAAAAACCAGAAAAAAATCAATTTGAGGAGTCAAAAAGTACCACAAAAAACTTTGCACGGAGAGGGAATTTTCAGAGGTTGTTTCTGGGACCATTCCTCACAGGTTTCTGCAATTTCCCAACGTTATTCTCAAAATGCATAGACCCTCAACTTTTAGGTCTAATTCGCCTCTACTGATGATATCCATGACGGGCATCAGAAAGTATGAAGAGGCCTCCATCCTCCCTTCAAAATCAAGCACTACTGTAATGATTAAACTCTTCGAATAAAAATCAAGAAATTAACATGAAAAAATACGGATGTACTGAAATCATAAAATAATTCAAATCATTTCATAAATACTGATTGATAAAAGATACATTCTGTATGACGTTAGTGCTTACGGTTTTTCTTATCCGTGATAGTTCGTTTGACAGTAATCGTATTATTACTACATCCCAATGAATTACAAGCCGAGCAAATATATTTTCCGAAACTATCAGCTTTCAAGGACTCTATTTCTAAAATAGATTTTCTGATGCTGAGCCACTGAGGTAGAAATTTAGATTTCGTATCGAAACAATCATCGACCATCAATGGTGAATCATTTCTTTTCGCTTTTTTCACGTAATTGTTACCACTCCAACTTATATCTGCTAACGGATAAGAATCTATCAAACAAACCAATCGCAAAGGATCTCCTTCAGACTTATATATTTCTGCGGTCTGGGTCATGTAAACGTCAGGCAGATACATGATATTGACGATCGTCATCTTGGTGTACTGAAATTCTTCATTCAAACAATAGTAAACAGCGCTGGAACTTTTGTGCTCACGTTTCACGTGGTCGAAGCTTGAGTGTAGTCCATAATCACGTGATGGAGCATTTAAGCGGATCGGGAAATAAAACCATCTTGTCGTAAAATTCTCTTGATCAGCGGTGCGACACGTTTGAATGCAATCGAGAGCTATGTCTGGCGCACTAGGCGAATAGTCGTAGGTGGAGGTTTGATTAGGTTCCTTAAAGATGACCCGTACGTAATAAACTTTGACCTCATATCTATCAGAGCCGAATTCATCTGTAGTAGGGTTGAAAAAACAAGTGTATTTTCCGTCACGCGGTTCTGTAGTGTTGCTAGGCAGATAGAGTACAAATTGATAACGAGAAGGATCATCTTTGGAGAACTCCCCTTCGAATCGGGCTGCCATTTTATTCTCATCGGCGTTCCCTCCTAGCGGTGTTATGCTGTTGATTTCATCAATTTTATGGTATCCATTACCAGCCTCTGGTACGAGAACTGATTTCTCCCACGATAAATATCCGGTAGCAGGCAACAGGTCCGCTGGTTTTGAGCAAGAAAGGTCGGCGTCTTCTGAATCGAGCACAAGAAGATGCGTGGTGTCGCCCTCGGTGTACTCAAATTCGTGCAATTTACACTTCGAACCGGGCACGAAAAGAAGTAATAAAATGTAGAAGAGTTTCATCGTATTTGAAATCGCGTGAGAAACTTTGAAACGCGGAGAGAATATTGTAAGATCGTACGCGTATGACCAAAGAACGAAATGCGTATAGAAGATGAACAAATGATAACATGAAAAGCTTATGAGTTGCTCTAGTAAACATTATCTCTACAGAAAGAATAGAGAGGGTGGGTATTGATAGGATGACACGCTTTGTAATACAATCAGCGGAGGGGCGCCATGGTATCTACGTACAGGTGGAGAGAGGTGATGCGCAACGAGAATTTATCTAAAACCGTCTGAGCTCATAGAACATGATTCATGTAGAGACAAGCTTCACAAAAAATCACTCTCTTCGCTCTACGGATCTGTCTGTTTTTTCCAAGGAAAAACGGTCAGCTCACTTTGTTTGCTGCTCGATTGAGGTGTGTAGAGGACCTAAATTTTCCAATGTCAATAAAACGACTAAAATCGATTATTTGATCAGGCTAGAGAATTCTTTTATCATCATTCTTCTTCCTTCCTGATGTCTAATTTACGAGTGATGATGAAAACATCGTAGATTGCAGACTTCCGCTTCAGGAGGCCCAATGGTCGCTAATTTTTATCGCTTGTTTCCAAAAAAGCTACTATAATGGCCCATGTAACAAATGCTCTCCTCACTGCCCTTGGATCTGCCCCTGGTCTATGAGACTCGAACCGTCATGATGGCTTTATTATGAAAGATAGACTTCGATGAGCTCTACTTCTAGCTCTATCAAATGCAGGACGCGACGCTCGTTCAGAAACCCGTACGTCCAATTTTTAACAACTTTGAGATTTTTGCATGTTCTTATTTTCTACACTGTTCTGAATCATTTGAGACTGGTAGAAGAGAATTATTCCAAATGATATCTAGAAACACGTGCAACTTCCTCAACTGTTTTTTCTTCCTCCTGTAAAATTTGTTTTTTTGGACTCACGAGGTCGTGGAACTAAAGTCGCGTCCTGCATTTGATCCAGCTCAGAAGGAGAGCTTATCGAAGTTCCATTTTTATACTGAAATTTTGAGATATTCATTTACCGGCTTAAGTAGACCTCAGGGCTTCGAATGGTTTTGATGCACAAGCTAAACCTGGGATTAAACGAATTTGTTCTTCCAAAGTACGATTATCCATATGAGCGAAAAACAAAACAATTGAAGGCCATTGCCAGTTTGCAATAGCAGCGGGGAACCGACAACCTCCCACGCTCGCGAGCACGTTGGCGCGAAAATGGCCTTTCAGGAAATGAGTTGACTGGGCTCTTCTCAGTTTACTGCATGCTATAGGCCTGATACAATGAAGGCTGGAAATTGAAAATTTTTCAAGTCCCTAAAGTAGGTCAAGGCTATACATATTACCAGAAAAGGCGATACTTCTAAAGAACGAAGTAACTAAATGCAAAAAACTGCAGAAAATACTAAAAAATCGTCGAAGATCTATCGACTAAGAAGTCATCATCAGCGAAAGACAAGAACGCAACTGACTTGAAAGACCGAAACCAACCTCGAGAAAAAGACGAAAACCAAAGAAGAGAACTATTCATCGGATTGTAACTCATAAACAAGCTCGATCAGATCTTCGTCCGGTAGGTACCTGTTCAACAAAACGAGACCACGAGTGTTCTTATGACGAATGGTTTCGATATGCTCCAAGGCAATACGCTTGAAATCGGAACTTTCTTTGTGGAGAAGCACTTCGGATCCCTTTCGGGAGCTGTGCCCATAAGCAAGAAGGTGGTCAGCGAAAGCTGACTTCCCCACTTTACTATCTTCCCAGGCTTTCTCATGCTCCCCAACCCTAATCTTAAGCTGGCGACTAGTCTCTCCGATGTAAACACTCATACAATCATTACATTCTAACTTATACACTCCACTTTTCTCATCTTCAGGAATTCGATCTTTCAACCTAACAAATAACCCTTTAATAGCGACGGGGTTATAAAACGCAGGTCGAAATCCGTAAGGGCGAAGGGCCCGGCCTAATTGAAGAAAGAACTTCCCCAAAATAGGAGCCCAATCCAGCGAAATTTCTCACGGCTGATAGTACGTGGGAGGGAGGTAGTGGTGTCGAGGCATTTCCTAGTAATTTTCCTACGCACCAAAACGTCAATATCCAAGTGAATCTCATTAACTCTAGCTAAATGTTTTAAGATGAGTGACTCCTTCTTGAAAGCAGTTTGGCTCAACTTCATATCAGCAAGTCTATGGACTAAACTGTTAAAAGCAGCATGTTTATGGGCAACAGAGCAGAATGACGACCCGTGGACTAAAACATCGGTCGACGTATCTTTTCTAAACACTCCAAACTCGTGGACCCCGTCTTTGTTGGAGACAGTAAGATCCAAAAAGTTAATGGAGGCGCCTCCCACTTCCACGGTGAACTTCACGGAAGGGTATGGCTTATTAAGATACGTGAGAAACTCCAAGCAGAGCTCTCGGGGACCAGTCCACGTACATAGCACGTCATCTACATACCTGCGCCAGTAAAAGATGTTATTTAAAAGAGGATGGCCAGAAGAAAAGAGATCTGATTCGAACTTAAACATGAACACCTCGGAGATTAGGGAACCTGAAAGCGAACCTATAGGAATACCCACCTCCTCTGAAAACTCATAAAATTTACCATTAAACTTGTAAAAATTAGGAGTCCAACACAACCTCAAAAGATCAAAAAATTCACTCAACTCTTCGTGAGGAGTATTAAGATTCACCAGGAGTTCACCCATCCGCTGCATAGTGACAGCTTTAGGCATGTTGGGAAAGAGCCCTACAACGTCGAAAGAACAAAAGATCGTATCTGCAGGGAGGAGCACATTTTTTAGGCTATTGGCCAAAGTGGAGGAATTCCTGACAGAGTAGGGAGACTCGAATTCGACAACGGGATTTGAACCAACGGTCCAGAAATTTGGCTAGAGAGTAGGTAGGAGATGAGATGAACGACACCACCGCCCTCATGGGCATATCTACTTTAGGTACCTTAGGTAATCCGTAGAGAAGGGGGAGGGGGTGTAGGGTTAGGATTAGGAATGGCTTTCTTCATTCGCTCACTCCTAATGATGACAGTACACCCATTAACAACATACCGAACTTCCTGGACATTTTTAGGAAAACTGAAGCTGTCATTCACTTTTGCCCCACACTGTTGAAGTACATCATACATCTTAGAATCATAAGAAGACTTCTCCATCACAACCAAAGAATTAGCTTTATCGGCACCTTCTTCTGCAATCCCTTGATCACTCCACTCACCTTGCCCGTCATACGGGGGAGGGGGGTGTTGCGGACTATCTCAGCGCACTTCTTTTGGATATTGCACCCGGGTCCTATCTTTATAGCCAAGTCCACAACCACATTAGCGAGGGTCTCACTGTTCTTAGGAGGAGGAAGAGCAAATTTCAGACCTTTCTCAATGAGGTAAGATTCCTCTCGCTGATTTCAACCTGGGAGTAATTAAGAACCCTTGGTTGAAAATTCTGAACAATATTCTCACCACTGACCTCTTCCTCAAGGATTCCGTTCTCCAACCTCATTAGAGAAGAGAGCTTACCATTCTTCTTGAGCTTTAAATCTACCTCAAATTTCCGACATTTTTCATTAACCTCATTCATAAACTTATCAAATTCAAGAGGGTGGGGCATACCGAAAAGTTTTGAATGAACCATGAGGTTCATTCAAACGACCGATGTTTTATTCCACGGGTCGTCATTCTGCTCTGTTGCCCATAAACATGCTGCTTTTAACAGTTTAGTCCATAGGCTCACTGAATTCCCGTTGAGCCAAACTGCTTTCAAGAAGGAGTTACTCACCTTAAAACATTTAGCTAGAGTTAATGAGATTCACTTGGATATTGACGCTTTGGTGCGTAGGAAAATTACTAGGGAATGCCTCAACACCACTACCTCCCTCCCACGTACTATCAGCCGTGAGAAATTTCGTTGGATTAGGATCCCATTTTTGGGGAAGTTCTCTCTTCAATTAGGCCGGGCCCTTCGCCCTTACGGATTTCGACCTGCGTTTTATAACCCCGTCACTATTAAAGGGTTACTTGTTAGGTTGAAAGATCGAATTCCTGAAGATGAGAAGAGTGGAATGTATAAGTTAGAATGTAATGATTGTATGAGTGTTAATATCGGAGAGACTAGTCGCCAGCTTAAGATTAGGGTTGGGGAGCATGAGAAAGCCTGGGAGGATAGTAAAGTGGGGAAGTCAGCTTTCGCTGACCACCTTCTTGCTTATGGGCACAGCTTCCGAAAGGGATCCGATGTGCTTCTCCACAAAGAAAGTTCCGATTTCAAGCGTATTGCCTTGGAGCATATCGAAATCATTCGTCATAAGAACACTCGTGGTCTCGTTTTGTTGAACAGGTACATACCGGACGAAGATCTGATCGAGCTTGCTTATGAGTCACAATCCGATGAGTAGTTCTCTTTTATGATTTTCGTCTTTTTCTCGAGGTTGGTTTCGGTCTTTCAAGTCAGTTGCGTTCTGGTCTTTCGCTGATGATGACTTCTTAGTCGATAGATCTTCGAAGATTTTTTAGTATTTTCTGCGGTTTTTTGCATTTAGTTACTTCGTTCTTTAGAAGTATCGCCTTTTTTCGTAATACAAATACATCTTAAATAATCCTTTCAACAGCTCCATCTCATGATGTCATGATCAGTTTATGCAATGTTATAATTCTATTTCGTCATAAATAGGCCCCTGTGACGTCACAATCTAGTTCAAAAGTTTAATGACATCACAAATCAGTCCCTCTTTTGTTACAATAATAGGATGACTTCATAGATCTGTCTATTTGATGCACAGATCAGATGTCACAATCTGATGTCGTTGTGGATCAACAATCTAATGATATCATAAATCTATCCCTCTTCTTTTCTACAGGCAGAATGATTTAATCAGTCAATTGTAAAATTTAAGTAATACTTTCTAGAAACCCATGGAATTTGAACACAACCTCACCATAGTCGTGTCCCCGTTGACAATGGTATTTTATCAAAAGCGCTCCGGTGTATTTCTGTGGTCTGTATATGAATTACTCCTTTGTTTCACTCGTTTGAGTATGTCGTAGTCATGTGTTTTTGGCCAGAATTCAGTGAATCCGATTAATTCTAGGATACGATGTATTGGTAAGATTGCTATACCTATAATCGAACGCAATTCAATAATAGTATTGGCAATCGGAAGCACCTTTATTTTGATGATAGCGTCACCATTTTACAAACTCTTCATAAAAAACTTGAGACATCAATTTAGAGGATTGTATTGAAACCACATACAAGTACAATTCATGTACATGAACATACTTTGTAACCCAGGAACAGACGAAAAAATCTAATACATCGAAATAACGAAAAATATAATACATCTTAAAATATTTCATCATAAACTAGACAATATTCAAAAGATTATTACAATTCAAAATTTACTATCTTTTGTATTCGGTGACTCGAAGCATCCTGCAACTTTGTTTGTCGGTAGTACGGCTCCAAAGCTATGGCAACTTCGCTTTTACCGACCGAATTTTCCGCGGTACAAAGAAATTCTCCAAAATCCTTTTTCTTCACGTTATCAATGCGCATAATAGATTGCATGAAATACGTGTCGTATTGATACTCGGCTAATGATCCATTCACGACTTCTCCTGTTCCTCTGCGGGTCCATGTTATTTTTGGCCAAGGGAACGCTTCAACCATACATTCCAAAATTACAGCGTCGTTTAGATGGGCCTGTATTTTCGCATTCTTGAAGTAAACGATCGGCTTGAAATAAACGTTCAAAACGAACTTTCTTATGTACGGATGCTCAAAATGATGGAGGCAAAGAATAACCCCACTATCTTCTCTGGTCGCGGATTTAATATCATAAGGATGTTTGAATCTACGTTCGTCTTTTTTAATACGTTGAGCCCTTAGCCTTGAACTGACGTGAATCCATGAAACTTTGAATTTTCGTGGAAAATATGAGCTTGTGTAACATGTAAAATTGATCGGTTTACCTTCAACAACATTCACCTGAGTACCTTTATCATTCTTGCTGATAATGCTCAATTGATATCGAACGATATCAGTGTACTCTGATTTTTTCTCATCAAAATGCAGGCAGGTGTACAAACCAGCATCTCCAGGCTGTAGATTGACGATCTGAAGAGAATTAGTCAGAACGTATTCTTCCTTGTAAATTGTACCGTTGGAATCTGTACTGTATAACTTTTCCCTTTGGTGCGAAATATTACAACGCGGACAATTCAATTTGGTGATTTCCATGACTGATGGACTGCTTGTACCCGCGAAGGAATACAGCCGCCAGATAAAGTTGGTTCCATTCACCGGGTCAATCATACGACGATCAAGGCAATTCAGAGTTACAGATTTAGAAACATGAGCATGCAAGTAATAATTTTGGTCTGCTTCCTGCCACGTTTCTGAGATGGACACAGTATGGAGAAGAATCGTGAACACGAATATATTCTTTTTTGTAACGCACATTTTGAAAAAAATTAAAACTGTAAGAGGACGAAAGATGAATAGCTGCGGCACAAATGCGGTGCTTAGTAGACAAACTGAAGTTCGTTCGCTTTGATTAGGTTAAGAATGAAGAATACATCGAACCTTGTACATCGTATTTCATCATATGACGTGTTGTTCTTCCTACACTTTCATATTCTATCAAGAAAAAACCTTATCAAGTACATGAAATTTCATGACCGAACGCGTCGATGCCAGTCATCTTCTATTGATAATGTTTGTGCATCAATCAAGTGCTTTTCGGTTCCGTCTGTATTCTTTGCACGAGCCTTACTGCCTTCAGGCAAGCTTGAATCAGAACCATAGGAAAATTTTGACATGTTTCATGTCTTTTCTCTACCGCCTAAATCTGGAAAATTGTCCGGGCGGGCGGGCGTCCGGGCGTATGTGCGGACGAGCGTGCAGGCTTCCGGTCGTGACCTTGGGACTTGAAAGAATTTTGATTCTTTCTATACCCCTCTGTCGAAGCCCTTACTTGAGCTCTTCTATATTTCTCTATTAGCTAGAGTATAGGGACTTAGAAAATTTTCGATCTCTTCTATACCCCTCTATTAGTCAGTATAAGGACTTAGAAAGTACATTAGGTGTACCTATACTAGGTGCCTCTGTGGTTTCTAGCTTATCTTAATATAATGAAAAGGCTTAGGCAAGATTTATGCTAGGTTAAAAGAACTCCGAGAGCCATTAGGAAGCTATTAGCTTGTGCTGTCATAAGTTCGGTGACGTTATAAGTCAGTGACGTCATAAGTTGGTAACGTCCCCTGTCTCATCATTTCGAAATACACTAAATTAGCCTGAAATACTCCGAAGTAGACTTATACTAGACCAAGAAGCGGAGCGAGTAAGTCCCAGAAAGCAGTTAGTCTAAAATACTCTAAAGTATACTTATACTAAACCAAAGCGAGTGAGTCCCAAAGAGCAATCAGCCTTAAATATTCTAAAGATGCTAGACCAAGAAGCGGGACGAAAGAGCGGTGCGAGGAAATTTCGGAAATTTTTAAACAATGAAAAGTTTCAGACGACTGGCGAAAAGACATGAAACATGATCTTTATATATATATTTTTGGCAACGCCAAGAAATCCTTCCTTTTTTTTCTCATATTTATGAGATTTTCCCTGGTTCTCCAGAAAGATTGAACTAAGCAACAGAATGAAGCTAAAGAAACCAAACAATCAGACCGATGGTGACGGGAAATCAAGATGAATAATAGTCGTTGGATGGAGAATAGAATTTTTCAATGAGATCATTCTACGAGACAAACCGATTCAACACTGACACCTGGCTATTACGCATGTGACGCACGACCTCCATGTGCTCAAGAGCCAATAGTCGACGAAACAAATCCTCACAAAGAAGCATAACAGCCTGGTCCAACTCGAAACCATGGCCGGATTCCAAAAGATGCTCAGCAAACGCTGAACTTTTTCGGGGGAGGGTAGAACGGACTTCATCAAGGTGTTCCTGGACCCTGATACAGAGCTGCCGACTCATCTCCCCTATATATAGACGGCCGGGTAGTCAGAACATTGAAGCTTGTAAACTCCACTTCTCTCAAAAATAGGGGTAGGATCCTTGAACCTACAAAATAGGGAACGAATAGTACAGGGATTATAAAATGCCGGGCGAAAACCAACGGGTTTGAGGAGGCGGCCGAAGTCAGAGGATAACCCATCGTTCCCTCCCCCTCCCCAACCCAACAGTCTCCCGGGGGAGAGAGGAAGTGGAGTCTAAAGCGTTGAAAATGAGTTTCCTCCGGACCATACGGTCAATGTGGATCTCAATGCCATTAGAACGGACGACGTGTTTTATAACACACAGCGCCTCAGAAAAACTTTGCGGAGAGAGGGGAAGAGAAACAAGGCGATGGATAAAACTATTGAAGGCGGCAAGCTTATGAGGAAGTACAAGTCTACTTTAGTATATTTCAGGCTGATGAGATAACTGGGCCTCCCTCGCTCCACTCGTTTGTCCCGCTTCAGTATGTTTCAGATGTTGTACGCAGACCAGGATTAACGACTTATGACGTCACCGACCTATGACGTCACCGACTTATGACGTCACAAGCTAATAGCTTCATAATGACTCTCAGCATCTTCTTAGCCTAGTATAAATCTAATCATTATTTTAGGATAAGCTAGATACAAAAGAAGGGCTTCGGACTCGCTAACTCCTGAGAAAATCTCGAAATTTTTCAAAGTCCCTTTCGAGGAGGTGAAGAGGCCCCCTCGGGCTCGCGAACTCGGACTCGAAGATTTGAGAATCATTGCCACAGTGAAAATTCCTATAAGGATGAGACCAGAGCAAAGACATGAAACATGTCAATATTATTCAAAAGGGGATGGTCAGAAGAAAAGAGGTCGGATTCGAACTTAGACATGAACACCTCGGAAATGAGGAAACCTAAATGCGAACCTATAGGAATACCCACCTCCTGGGTCGTGTCTGCAAGGAGAAGCACATTTTTTAGGCTATTGGCTAAGGTAGACGAATCCCTGACAAAGTAGGGAGACTCGAATTCGACGCGGGATTTGAACCATTGATCTAGATATTTGGCAAGGGAGTAGGTAGGAGAGGAAATGAACGACACAACAGGCCTCATGGGCATATCCACTTCATGGACCTTGGGTTATCCTGACAGGAGGGGGGCGGGGGTAGGGTTAGGAATGAGAATGGCTCTCTTCACTCGCTCACTCTTAATGATGACAGTACTCCTATTAATGACCTTCCGAACTTCTTTGACATATTTTGAAAAACTGAAGCTGTCATTCTCTTTAGCCCCGCAACTACATCATATGTCTTGGAATCATATGAAGACTTCTCCATCACAACTATCAAATTACCTTTATCGGCCTTAGTGATAATAAGTCGCTCCTCCTTTACCTTCTTCTACAATCCCTTGGTAACTACACTCACCGTGCTATTCATATGAGGCAGGGGCGTGTTGCGGATTATCTCAACGCTTTTCTGTTGGATATTGCACCCGGGTCCTATCTTTATAGCCAAATCCGCAACCACATTAGCGAGGGCCTCACTATCCTTGGAGGAAGAGCAAATTTCAAACCTTCCTCAAGGAGGTAGGATTCCTCCTCACTGAACTCAACCTGACAGTAATTAAGGAACCTAAATTGGAAATTCTGAACAATATTATCATCACTGACACCTTCCTCAAGGATTCCGTTCTTCGACCTCATTAGAAAAGAGAGCCCACCATTCTTCTCAAGACGAAAAAAAAAGGCGATAGAGTGCATTCTTGTCTTTCGCTGATGATGGCTGTTTAGTCGATAGATCTTCGAAGGTTTTAGTATTTTCTGCGGTTTTTTGTATTTAGTTACTTCTTTTCTTTTTAGAAGTATCGCCTTTTTTTTTCGTATTATGGATAGCCGTAACTTGCAATCTCGCATCAATTCGATTCTTCTCAAGCTTCAGGTCTTCCTCAAATTTTCGCCTTGATCAACTTTTTGGATCTTACTGTCTCCGAAAAAGACAGGATCCACGAGTTTGAGATGTATAGAAAAGATACGTCGACCGATTTTTGACATGTTTCATGTCTTTACGCTGACCTGATCCCCCTGACCACTATTGAAATTTTACGAGTTTTTTTTAACGCGAGTTGTCTCCCCCCCCCCCCCATTACCTCGTGGGTGATTCGAAAATTTGCGAGTTTTTTAACGCGAGTTCACCTTGCTTAGTTTATATTCGAGCATTATACTAGCTTTATGGTGCCTTTATACTAGCTTTATGGTGGCTTTATACTGGCTTTATACTAAGTCGTCTGACTCTTAGCCAAACCCTCATTATACTGGACCTAATATACACTTTATGAAGGCTTTAAGTCTTCTGACTCCTAGAGAAACTTCATAGTTCGCCCCATTATACTAGCTTTATGGTGCCTTTAAACTAGCTTTATGGTGGCTACTAAGATTTCTCAAGTCGTCTGACTCTTAGCGAAACCCTGGTTATACTAGACATATACACTTTATGAAGGCTTAAATCTCTGACTCCTAGAGAAGCTTCATAGTTCGCCTTGCCTAGTTTACATGCTAGTTTAAACTAGCTTTATACTAGGAATACCACAGGCTCATTCCAAACTAAGCTCCTTTATACCATAGGCTCCTACAAAGGGGAAGTTTGTATTAGTCTCTACTAGCTAGGCTAGACCTCTCTTTGATGTGTGCAGTGAACTTACCGCGTCTGCGAGTACTACCTCGCCGTATGCAAATGACCTTGGGTCTCAGAAGCTTTCATTATACTAAGCCTGAATCAGTATGCTGTAGTAGGCATAGCCTACATTATAAAGGCCTATTATACATATTTTAGCTTGAAATGTAAACTAGATTTATACTAGATCAAGCCAGATTCCTACCCTGAATTTGAAATTTGCTTGCGTACATCCGTGCGTCGGAAGTTTTCATTATACTGAGCCTGAAGTAGAAGGAATACACTTTATTGAAGTACTAAAGTAGACTTATACTAGACCAAGAAGCGGGACGAACGAGCGGAGCGAGTGAGGTCCCCTAATCTCATCAGCTTGAAATACTGAAGTAGACTTATACTAGACAAAGAAGCAGGACGAACGAGCGGAGTGAGTGAGGCCCCCTAATCTCATCAGCCTGGAATATACTTAGGTAGACTTGTACTAGACCAAGATGGGGGCGAACAATCGGAGCATGCTACCTTATAGAAGACATGAAACATGATCTTTTTCTATTTGGCTCTGCCAGAAGATTTTTAGTCCACGGGTCGTCATTCTACTCGGTTGTCCATAAATATGCTGCTTTTAACAGGTTAGTCCATAGATTTACTGATATTAGGTTGAGTCGAACTGCCTTCAGGAAGGAGTTACTGACCTTGAATCATTTAGTCAGAGTTAATGAGATTCACTTGGATATAGACGCATTGGTGCGTAAGAAAATTACTTACAACCCAGTTCCTGTTAAAGGGTTGTTTTGTAGGTTGAAAGATCGAATTCCTGAAGATGAGAAGAGTGGAGTGTATAGGTTAGAATGTAATGATTGTAAGGGTGTTTGCATCGGGGAGATTGCGGATCGCCAGTTCAAGATTAGGGTTGATGAGCACAAGACAGTTTGGGAGAGGAGTAACGTGGGCGAATCGGCATTCGCTGACCATCTTATTGCTGCTGGGTACAGCTTCCGAGAAGGATCTGAGGTGTTTCTTCACAAAGAAAGTTCTTATTTCAAGCGTATTGCCTTGGAGCATATTGAAATCATTTGTCATAGGAACATTGGTGGTCTCATTCTGCTGAACAGGCATGTACCGGACGAAGATATGTTTGACTATTAGATTGTCTTGGTAATAGTGGGAGACAAGAGGCAGGAGTGAGGATGTTCAAGTTGATTGGGTGAGTGCGGGTAATTTTTGTATGATAGCTTGATAAGACTCAAAAGGATGACTTTTCCTCGTCTTATGTTCCTAGAGGAGGATGACCAGCGGACATGAAATTTTTTGATGCTCAGGAATTGATGGATGTAAGTAGATTTATCGCTTTTGGGGATTTCTGTGAGATCGAAACGTATTTCAGGTTGAGGGAGAGTCCAAGGCGGGGGGGGGGATGTTTGTATAGGTTTGAGAGGATTAGCTATCGAATTGTCGTTTTTGAATTGAATGCGGATATGTTCATTTGTTGGAAAATGCGGTTGAAGATAAGGAAATCTGTAAATTGTGATACAGAAAATAAAAACTTAGCGGTCAATGTGAGTCTGCGAGAGTGGCGGGGGGGGGGGAATCGCCCTTTTCGTAATAATAAATAGCCGTAACTCAGAATCCAGGATCAATTCGTTCACTCAAAAAGAACTCCGACACCATATCCTGTACTCTACAATACCTCAAACTAACTGACTTTTACTCTCACATATTATAACACCCACACCTGTACTAAATTACAATGCTTAAATAACTACTACACTTAGCAAGCATTTACACAAACTTACTCCATACATTTTCCACTTTACCCTTTACTTGACTTTCTTCCTCATCTTTCCTTACTTGTATCCAGAACTGTTATATCCTAACTTACCGAGAAATTAATCCAATTACTGTATAAGTTTATAAGCTAATTATATAAGCATACTGTATGCGTCGAGCTAGTATGACCCATTAAAATGAATGAATAGGAATATTTTCTATTTCTTCTTCATGAAAACTCACTTCATCTCCCCAATATGTACCTAGCTCCAAAGTTGAACGATTTTCTCCTGATCTACGCAACTCAATGAACACAATTTGTTCGACAGTTCCCTCACAGGTCTGTAACAGGCCACCTTGGATTTTTCAAAGATTTTGTTTTTCAAGTCTCAAGAGGATCATGAAATGAATAAATTAACAGAAATGTAAACAAATTCAATAAAATATGTAATTTCCCGGAACTAAATTATATTACATAATTATGGACCATTCGAACAATTTCACTGTTGTGTGGCTTGAAAGTTTTTCAAGTCTCAAGAAGATCATAAAATAAATAAATTAACAGAAATGTAAACAAATTCAATAAAATATGTAATTTCCCGGAACTAAATTATATTACGTCATAATCATGGACCATGGTGTATATAGTGCATCCTCATATCCACCAAGATAATCATCAACTTGCACATAACCGCTAGTACATCCGAATTTATTACAAGCAGAGCACTCGTACTTCCCATATCCAAAATCTATCACATGCTTTATCGAAAGACGCGACTTTTTGAAAAGATATGGGGGAAGCGCAAAAATGCCCTCTGGGTCGGGTTTGAAATTCTCCTCCGTCTTTATGTGAATTCCCTTAATACTACTTTCTAAAATGCTCTTCGAATTCAGGAACCATTGTATTGTTGCTTCTGGATTCGCTTCCACTAAACAAGACAGGATCAGCGATTCATACCCAGGCAATTCAATGTGTTCGCTATCCTCTTTCGTCGTCTTCATGTAAACTACAGGCTTGAACACAGAGTTGACAAGAAACGTTCTCGTATACGCGAAACCCCTCATTGAACAATAATACAGGCTAACTTCTCCTTTGTATTCGGCTCGATGAGGGAGATGGTCTTCGATGAGCGTACTGGCCATGCGCGGAATTTGCATATGTTCGCGACTTTGGAACACATTCCAATTCGCGAGACTGTACTTTTGCATTTCGTCGGAACAAGTATCATAGCACGTGAGAGACGTGACATTACCGATGGGTAGGTCGATCTTCACGGCATTTTTTTGAACGACATGAACGTCAAAAAATTGTAACGTTCCATTCCAGCCGTTGGCCTCATTAGAAGAGTATTTACAAGCGTATTTTCCGGCGCGGTTTTTCATGGTCGATGGCAGCAACAGCATATACTTGTAATTAGAAAAATAAATAGGTGAGTACCGGCCTTCAAATCGGGTTTGCATACCGGTGGAGGAGTAGCATCCTGGCGAATGAACGCCTTCTACTTTGTCGATTGTCAAGTACCGATCGCGGTAGCCCGGTACACGAACTAATTTCTCCCACGAAAAAGTTTCTTTCCTGCTTTTGGGCGCTGGACTCCATTCTAATGAACATGGAAGTTCGATGTCATCTGAATCGAACACAAATCGATGAGTAAATCTATCGTCTTCGGTACATTTTCCAAACGTCAAAATACACAACAAAACTAATAAATTGCAGACAAACTCCATATTCACGTTTGCAACGATGACAAGAAAACCACAAAACGAAAATTACACGCGCGAATTCACTCAACAGCATAGGAAAGAGGCTAATTTATGAGTCTTTTGACTTCAATAGTAGCGTAGTCATGAAAGAATGAACAAGATAAGAGTGTCTGCCAGCAGGACAGTTCTGTATTCTTGAACTTGTTGCGTCATTGTCTAAACGTAGAGACAAAAATTCGATCAGCTGTATTCATTTCGCGACCATTTCTGGCACGTCGTTTCGTGTATGGACGAACGCTTATCACTGCGGGCCTTAGATATATTCGAAAAGTGCTGAAGGGATCAACAAATGATACAGAATTAATACGAGCATTATTACTCAGCTTCGTATGACTCATCTTGCTCATGTGCCGTATTTCTAGAAGGATCATTTTGTAAGCATATCTTGGGCATGCTTGTAGGTGTGCCGACTGAGGCCAAGAATGTACCCTTAGGCAGAAAAAGTGGAAATTTTCTGGCATAGCCTAATTAATAAAGATCATTTTCTCAGTAGTTAGCGGCTGTTGGAGGCTCGTTCGCCCCTCCTCTTCAGTCTTGTTAGTCCACTTTTGAAAGGGCTTCTTATTGAGTCTCATGGTGTTTGAAACGTTGCATATCTGGCGCATTGAGGAGGAGGGTGTTTGAAGCATTGCATATCTGGCTTATTGAAGGGGCGAAGTCACTTGGTGTATGAAGCATTTAATAGGGCACCTAATACACTAGCGGCACACTAATATACAGTGCTGCCAGTTGATATTTTCAAAAATCCGTATCCGCCATTTTTCTAGCTAAAAGATTTCTACGGACTTTCACAGATTCATCAATAACAATCGGGAGGAAGGTATCTCTCATGAGGATATAGGAGGTAGTTTTACCTTGATTGACTCGATTTTACGGAAGATCAATCCTAACGACCAGGAGAAGAGTAACTTTTATAATCATGAGTGACTAAGGTACTTTTTTCTTGAGCACAAGAAATCCGCATTTTACGCAAAATCCGTAGATCTGGCAGCACTGATAGATGATAGCAGGGGAATTTGGCGATCTCCAAGCTATGTATAGCAGGGGAAAGGAAATTTTCGACCTTTGAGGTTTGCAGATCAGCCGGACGGCGAATGTTTCTTCCAAAGAGACCCCCTGACAAAAGCGTTGCATATCTGGCTCATTGAAGGGGTGGTGTTTGAAGCATTACATAAATGGTTAATTGAAGCGGCCAAACCCATTGCTTGAAGGAGCTATTTTAGGCTATATACAGCGACCTCCAATTTACTTTAATGATAGGAGGAGGAGTTGAAAAAATTAGAGTATCCTAAATAATAAGCTAACATACGGTCAACTGCACTGGAACTAGGCTAGTATTCCTCCATGTATTATATAGCTTTATACCAGAATATATGGTAGGAGGACGTCTTCTTTAACCTCAAAAATCTCTTTGAAAGTGCCCTCTGAGTCTCATGGTATCTGGCTCATTGAAGAAATGGAGCCAGAATACAGTATATTGGACTTGAACTGGGCTAGAGCCCCTCCTTGCAGTATTAGCTTTAATCTAGAATATATAATAGGACGGGACTTGGGACAGGTGATAGAAGGGGGAGTGCTGCCAGATTTGTGGATTTTTGGTCCTGGAAAAAATATGAATTTTTCTACTACTTACGGATTTCTCATGCTCAAGGGAAAAGCACCTTAGTCCTCAAAATGATAGATATGTGTCTTCTAATCGACATGGACTGAACCGCAGTCTTCAGTAACGTTGAGTCGATCAAAGGAAAAGTACCTCAGTCTCATATATGAGAGATACATTTCTCCTGATCGTTATTGATAAATTAGTTGAAGTCCTTAAAAATTTGTTTTCAGGTTGGTATTAATTTTTAAAAATATTATCTGGTAGCACTGGCAGGGACTCGGAAAAATGTCGACCTAAGCTATAGATAGTTGGCAGTTCCCTGCCATATCTACAGACGACAAGGAGTCTCGGGTGGCCTGAGACTTCAGACGAAACTGATAGTCGAGCCTGGAGCTCAGAGACTCCGCAAAGGCCCTTCAAGCGGGGACGGGGGAGAGTGTAAGAACTGCCGACTAATTCTTGAATTTTGCTGAGTGAAAAATTCTTCAACCGCTTCGCGAGCGAACGCTCGCAAATTTTGTCAAGTGTCGCACTTTAATGGGATAGAAGGGGGTATTACATGCCCCAACCCCTCCTCCTGACCTCGCCCCGCTGGGAATTCAGACTGAGACTCAATGCCTGAGACTTTGAACTGGGACTCGAGACTGAAACTCGAGACTGAGACCCGAAACTGGGACTTGAGAATGAAACCTGAGACAGAGCCTCGGTACTAGGACTCAAGACTGAGACCCGAGCCCGAGACTTGGGTTTGAGACTCGGGTCTGGGATTCTGGCCTGAGGCTCCAAACTCGAGCCAGAGACTCGAGCCTGGAACTCGAGACAGAGAATCGAAGCTGAGACTCGAGCCTGAGACTCGGAACTGAGACTTGGGACTGATCCTCGAGAATAAGCCTCAATACTGAGAGTCGGCTCTTCAAACGTGGGCAAAGGGTATGAGTGTAATAACTGCCGACTAATTCTTGAATTTCGCTGACTGAAAAATTCCAACCACGTTGCAAGCGAATTTGTTCGAAGGTTGCACTTCAATGAGGGGGAGGGGAGCCTGAGACTCCATACTGGGACTCGAGACTAACGCCAGACTGAGACTTGAAACTGGGACTTGAGACTGAAACTCGATACTAAGACTCGAGGGTAGACGACAGCGAGTCCCAGGCTCGAAACTGAGATTCGAACCTAAGACTAGAGACTAAGAATCGGGCGGCCCGAGACTTTAGACGAAACTGACAGTCGAGCCTGGTACTTAAAGACTCCGCAAAGGCTCTTCAAGCGGGGACGGGGGAGAGTGTAAGAACAACCGACTAATTCTTGAATTTTGCTGAGTGAAAAATTCTTCAACCGCTTCGCGAGCGAAAGCTTGCAAATTTTGTCAAGTGTCACACTTTAATGGAAGAGAGGAGGGTATTACACGCCCCACCCCCTCCTCCTGACCTCGCTCTGCTGGGACTTCAGACTGAGACTCAATGCCTGAGACTCTGGACTGGGACTCGAGACTAAGCCTCGATAATAATCAGGCCTCGAGATTGAGACCCGAAACTGGGACTTGAGACTGAAACCTGAGACAGAGCCTCGGTACTAGGACTCAAGACTGAGACTCGAGCTCGAGACTTGAGTGTGAGACTCGGGTCTAGGATTCTAGCCTGAGACTCGAGACTGATGGTCGAGCCTGGAACTTGAGATAGAGAGTCAAAACTGAGACTCGAGACTTAGAGTGGGGTGAGACTCGAGTCTGAGCCTTGGAACTGAAACTTGAGACTGATCCTCGAGACTCAATACTGAGAGTCGAGCCTGGTACTCAAGGACTCCGCGAAGGTTCTTCAAACGAGCGGGGGGGGGGGCATGAGTGTCAGAACTGCCGACTAATTCTTGAATTTTGTTGAGTGAAAATTTGTTTTAACCACTTTGCAAGCGAATGCTTGCGAACTTGTCCGAAGGTTGCACTTCAATGGGAGGGGGGAGAGGAGGAGGGTGAGGAGGAGAAATTACACCCTCTTCCTCTTACCCCCCTCCTCCTTCGCGAAATCCTTACTGGGACTTAGAACAGACTGAGACTCAAGCCTGAGACTCCATAGTGGGTCCCTTACCAGCATTGACACCTGTGCACAACTTCCACACTCCGAAGTTCCATTTTGTATGGTCTCTGGACTAAATTTGATGGCAGATGGAATTCTGCGCCATAGCAGCTTGAAAGAAAACTTGCTACAAAGAGAAAATTGTTGCTCATCCACGGGCATAGGCCATACTCGATTCACTTATATCCACACCCATCACTCGTCCATACCCCCAAATCTAAACCCACCCGTTCTTTGCTCTGGTCTACAATCCTTCCTGAATCTACACTCTTTTTAATGACTTCAACTGCTTTTGAAGTCCTTCTACTTCTCACCTCTTCTTGAAAATACAAGTTTGGCAAAGTTCTAATGACCCCGCAAGCGTTCCAATGAAGCTAAAGTGTGAGAAGATGAAAGACCATCCATCAAGTTGTTCCACAATTTGTATCTGGACATCCACCATCATAAATTCAGTCACTGATATCTCCTCCTTAAACTAACTTTCCTTCCATACAACCTATAACCTACAACACATGGTATGAAAAAAACCTTAACTTCTGTTCACACCTTGCGCCACAAAATTTACATCCCACAGATACAGTATACCGTATGAATCCGAGAGAGAAAACGAGCCTTTTTATCTCACATAGTCAAATCAATAATTATTACTTTTAGTCATACAACCTCTCGCTCTTCATTTGAAACGAATTGAACGCAGCTGTTTCCTCATTTGAACAAATACAGTCCCGAATAACTAGCAAACAAATTGATCGTCTTCAGCCAATAAACTTCAACACCAGTTGAACGAAGAGACAATTACTTCGAGAATCTTCTGAGCTCACTTAACCTACGATAATGATTTTTACCAAATTATTTTTCATGCTGATGTTTGATAAGCTCATGTTCAGCATTGGTAAGCTCACTGCAGTAACTGATATGCCTAGCGAATACGCTCAGCATCTTTATCAAAAACTGAAGAATAACGGTAAATACGCATTACTTCATAATAACTACTAGTGAATTTCATTTTCTCAACCTGTAATTGCGTTAGATCCACCCTCCAGGTGGGATACCGCAGCAATGAATCCCGAAGCTCGACAAAGAATATGCAAGGAAATTTTTTCCAGTAAAGTTTTCATGGGCACCGCCATGAAGGTAGAAGAAATGTCAACGTTTTTAGATCGACCACAATACGCGGATATTTTCCATCATATCTTCATCCTAACAGGGGATCAAGTTACCTACGAGTATTCGAATCCGTGCGAACTGCGAGGAATTCAAGTACCAATCACAGTCGATCGGAATTTGAAATTTTACCATACCACTGAGCACGTATTCCTTTGTCCGGTAAGAACAGATTCTTCGGACGGTATCAGGTTTTATTACGTCTCTAAAGAATACAATTTACACGATTCCGAGTCTTACACAGCTGGGCGATTTATATTCGGGGATGAGACCTACCCGAAACATGAAATTCTCAGACTGGCCGAAGAGTCTAGCACAGTTGGTGTCCGGGATGAGGATTTCAACATCGAACTATACTACTTACAACGAAGAAATTATCACGAACCAGGTAAAATTTGGTTTGCTTTGGAAATAGCCGAGCTGTGTCTGAAGAAGAGTGGTTCCACCAGCACACCTGATGAGGGATTTTCAATCGGTTCGGATTTATGAAGAAATCAAAAGAGAGGAGCAAACTGCAGAGTACAATTTCTGATCGCAGATTTTCTACTGGGGCCCATTTGGCTCTTGGCGATCCCGCGGTCCACACCAAAATTGTTCTCTATGTCTTCCTCTCTTCCGATTTCTTGATAAATTAGAGCTTCCTGAGAATCATTCCCATCTCCCTTGTCGGCCGTCTATTTGAAATATGAAAACTTTGTATTTCATTTATGCAAAACAAAAGTTTGCTCACACAGATACTAATTGTCCAGTGACGTAGCTAGGGAGAGACGGGATAGGAGGAAGACGGTCGATTCTCATAGTATATTTTTATGTTCGACAGGCAACCAAGAATCTGATCCCATCTGTAGACTACTCTCGAAAGAACCTCAAACAAATCAGTATCATCGGATTTGCGTAAAGGTGCTGAGTGCTTCGTACTTCTAAGCTCAAATCAAAACTGTAATTCGCATGAGGTCGTCAATCTGTGCCGCGCAAAGAATTACATTCAGAACACCAAAAGGTTTTGCAGCATCCGTAAACAAATTGTACTTCGAACAAACGATATCTTGTTACGCTACCACACATTCCGAACAAATAAGGGTTTACTATATTTCGAGAGCGTATAAATCTTACGAAGTATTCGTTTATGTTCGCGATCCTCCTGATGATCAGAAATATCTAGAAAACGTAGTCATCGATGTAAATATGGTAGAAGAGCCTCGTGAGGGGTATACACATAGTCTTCATGAAGTCGAGTAATTGCAATACAATTATTGATTTGAATATTTTACGTTTTTACTATGGGAAAGAAGCCTCTGCGTGAACCACGTCGACTTTGAATCAACTCGTTGACTGCACTGCTAGTAGACTCAAAAGTTCCGCCCAATATCGACAGCAAATCGATTCAAAGCTAGGATGCCAATTCTACGGATTTTTGGTCCTCAAAAAAGATACGGGTTTTTCTTTCTCTATAGATTTTAGTTTTACGTACAATACGCATTTCTTGCAATCAAGGGAAAGGTACCTTAGACACTGGTACGAGAGATACTTTTCTCCTGCTCCTTATAGGCTGATAATGCAGTATACCATAATATTGAGTCGATCAAGAGAAGAGTACCTTAGCCACTCCTGTGAAAGATACCTTTCTCCTGATTGTTATTAATAGATCAATCAAAGCCCATAAACAGGCCAGAGGTTGGGGTATAGGCCCGGTTAGGCCCGGCCTACCCAAATAAAATTTATTAGTAGGAGGGATAAGAGTGGGAGGAAGCGAAGAATATTGAGGGCATACCCTAAAACTCAAAGCTAATCTCAGGCCTGCCCATAAAACTCTGTTTTCAGGTTTTGCAAAAATTGGCGGATACGGATTTTTGAAACTATCATTTGGCAGCACTGATCCAAAGTGACAGGAAATCGACTGTCTAAATCAAGTCAACTCTCGGTATTCTAGATTGGTGTAGACTGAAAATGGATATTGATTTTGGGTCAATTGTACGTCACTCATTGGTAAGCGACTCGCAATCTACGTTAAAATTTTGTCTATTCCGTATTAACGGGGAACCTGCTATTCATTTTGTTAGGAGGATTACATCCTCAGAAAACGTCCGCGTCCACGTCCGGGAGTTTCTGTGAACTGCGTGACCTGACGTGGGGCGCTTTATGACGTCATCAATGACCTTGACCTACTATAGGAACGGAAAAATTTCAACTTCCAGATTTCATTAGGTATATCAGGCCTAGTATACAGTAATACAGTATACTGAGAAGAGCCCAGCCAACTCATTTTCCGAGGGAATTTGATGAAGGTCATTATGGAGATTCTGCTAAGCTATTCAGTTCTAGAAACCAAGAAGCTACTCGGATCATCACGGGAAAATTTGAGTATTAGGTTTGGAAAAATCAAAAAAGAGCTGAAAAAATTTATTATTAGAAGAAAGAGGCCACCCCGTTCAGCTGAAATAAGAAGGCTGGATGGGAAGTTTTTGTTAGTGATGTGGATATACTAGGAATAAGAAATATCTACAAAATTTGATATAAGCACGTATTTAACGGCCAGAGGACTCTCCAAAATTTGAAGAATCATCAATTTTGAAATTTTTCGCTTGATGAAAATTTCACCCTTAAAAATTTTTGCCTTTTAGGAAGAATTTCCGAGTACACCACTGGATGTGTAGAAGGTTAGCTCTGAACTCTGGAAGTAGAGTAGGGGGTAGGCGAAGTGAAGTCTTTGACAGGTGTGGGTGAAAAGAGCCAAGCATTGATTGTGTGGACGATAGTGAGAGATTTGTGGTCGTTAGTACAATGAAGAAATTTACATGAGTAATTGATGTCGTTAATAGCCCTGGATCCCAGGGATTCCGTTGTTGAGATGATTTTAGAGATCATACCGTCGAAGTTTCATCTGAAGTATTGTTGCTCTTCTGCGATCGTATTTGTACGAATTACTTCTCCCAATAGAAAGATGAAAACATCTACCAAAAATACACCGGATTTTGAGACAATTTCGTGTCTCGATCAGCCTGGTTTATTGAGGTATTTCGGATTTCACGACCCCAGAACTTTTTTACGAGTAAAATCTTACTCTATTGTTGCCTCACACCATTTCGATTGCAGGCTGACATTCGTATACTTCTCTTGTAACTAACTTGTTTTCCTCGAAAAGGTTATTTAGACACATTGACACACACAAGCAATTTTATACTTCGCTAATGCGGTCTGTACCTCGCCTGACGAATCCAGCAAAAACATCCTTAAAATTATGTTGATAGCTAATAGGCTTATAAGTTTTTGTAATAAAACTCATTGTATGACAGGGACTGTACGAATGTACAAAAGCATTAAAGTATTAGTACTGTAAAGAGCCTGCAAGTACACAGCAACCACAATCACGTCAACCTATTTAATTCAGTTCGATCGAGGTCGACAATAAAATTTATAATGCGGCGTATTAGTGCCGACAAAAGCAGAACTGCGCATTCCGTATTGTCATACTTCTTCAAATATTTTTTAAATCAGGAAAACTACTTTTCAGTTTTTTATTCCTTTTCTATTTTGCCACAGGGCTGTGAACGGCAATAATGATGCTCTTTTACGTGCTGCACCACGAATGGCGTACAAACGATCTACTTTTTGTTTCTCGACGCGGGATACTTTAAATTTGATAATCGTTGACGAACGCTCAATTAGTGCATCGGTTTTCAACGGACCTGAGAAAGATTTACGACCAACGTGCGGTGACCGCGCCGAAAAGGCTCTTTAGAAAACTGACCCAAAGGAAGGAATCTAGACGAAATGTGCATAGCTTATGCAGTGTCTAGGTAAATCTTCATCGTGTCTCATTTCTGATGGGTGTGCAAACTGCAGGCTGAATTGTGTACGCGCGAGGATTGACGTTTAACTGCGAGCGGGATATCTTAATTGCTTTTTATGGCCGGCGTATTCGCCTTTGTCGGCGTGAATCGTGGCGGCCTACTTGAAAGAGTGATTTTTCTAAACTTGGAAAAGGCATCTCTATTCTTCTCGAAGCTGGAAACTGGAGATGCGCGTAATTTATTTGACGGCTATAGTTCATCAATTTTTCGCGCAGTAGCTACTGTGCTGACGGAGGTCTCTGCGCGAGTGTTGTTATGCAATATGATATGATACGCTCGAGTTTCGTGCATTGCGTTTGTAAAGAATGGCGCCCTCTCAAAAAGTCTCATTATATTGAATGGAGAAGTATAAGAAAACTCGAAATAGAACAAAGATAAGGCTGAGAGGTATGTAAATATAAATAATTGAAAGGAAATGGAGTGATTTTGGAAGAGAAAGTGAAATTTATTCTTAATTGGAGAGTTGGGGAGGCACGTACGAGGAGGATAGCAGTCAAACCTTGCATGTGAGACAAAGTGGGTCTCTCTCATCGGCCAGCATCCACTGTTTTGAGCCAGTCCAAGGAACCACGTCGATCAATAATTTAATTCTTCAATGTCCTACAGTGTCATGGGCAAAATTGTGTCGGCTTATTGCCGAAATTGGCTTTAAGTCGAATTCGATGACGGATCGATATAAAATCGACAAATATCGAGGAATATCGCACTCCATTTTGATTCATATATTGAGTCCTTTCTCCAAATGTTCCCATCAATCTGAAATGGAATCTTTTGTTTGGTTGATTTGTAGTTCTCTGGTAATGTACGAACATGCTGGTTAACATTAAATCGAGCCCTTGTCGACGTCGATCTGGGGTCAATTTGGAGTCGATTTTACAGAATTTTCCTTCGACCCAGATTTTCAGTTCTCTGGCCATGTACGCTGATCTTGCAGCCGCTTGCCAAGGGGGACCTGTCGATAGTGGCTGCTACGGATGCGGCGGGAAGGCCACCGGATACGGGACTGGTACAGGGACCCGAAGTGCCCAATATGCAACCAGGAATAGGGCTGCGATGAAGGACACGCGGTCGAATGGCCGTTAATACACCACTGCTTGTACCTAATACGCGTTTGTGTTGCATTTGCAACACCACCCGTGCGTCCTCTACGTTGGAGTAGATGCGGGTTGCGTAAGCATTTGATTTTGTGTCTTCCAGAACCGAAATCGACCCTTTCGGGTACAACTTCAGTGTTGGAAGAATCTCCTTGGTGAATTCCCTCTTCTGCTTGGCAACCGTCAAGCTGCAGTGCCCCCTGGCACCCTGAAAACGAACACACAGCAACAACATCACCTCAAGATATAGTAAATTGCTGTTGGGGTTTCTTCATCTTCTTCTATCTTCAGGGAGGATCGTCCTCCTCTTCTTCTTGCAAATTAGGGTGTTGGTGGTACACAGGTGTCGAGTAGGCCACAGCGTGGTTCTGCATTTGCCTATTCCATTCCCGGTCAATCTTCCTCTTCATGACGGTGGCCGCAAATTCAGACACCTGGTTCCATACTTCTTTGGAGCCTAGCATGGTGGATACCAGGCCACTCGGGTCAAGCGCTTCGTTTACCTCGATTTCTCGAAGAGACCGACAAAGCTTATCCCGCTCACGCCTCCACGCCTCGCACTCAAATAAGGTCTGCTGCGGTCCATCATCCCGCCCTTGATCACAAAGCGAACACGTTGCCTGCTCAACTCTCCTTAGCCTCTCATGAAGGTACTTGTTGAAGCAGCCATGGCCGCTTAACACTTGCGTCAGGTGAAAGTTTAGTTGGCCATGGTGTTGGTTCATCCACCCATCAGGTAATGTATTAGCACACGGGTTGTTCACTTACCCAGCTCGCTCTGGGCAATTCTTGTTTTCCATTTTACAAGCAGGGAGCGCCTGGCCTCCTGCTTGACCCGTAAAGCTTTTTGGTTGGTCGTTGTCTTTTTTGCTTTGAACACCACCGCTCTCTCCTCAGCAAGGAGCTCGATTGGTGATGAACCTGCTAATACACAAAGCAGCCTCCGTCGAGGCAGTGCGGTAGGCAATAACACACCTCAGCGCAGCTCTTCGTTGAATCTTTACCATCTCTCTTCTTCTGTATGGTATATACATGGAGTCGGCCCATACTGGCGCACCATATTGGAGGATCGACAAGGCGATGCTCATCAAAATCCTTCTTCTTGCTTCCCTCGGTTCACCTAGGTTCCTCATCAGCTGGCTTAGGTATCCAACTACTTTCCCCACCTTTTCCGCTGCCATCAAGAAATGGTGCCTGAAGCTCAGCTTCAAGTCAAACCAAATGCCCAAGTACTTCATCTTCTTCTTAGTCTTGATTTCCACACCTTCCAAGCAAAAGAAGGGTGGACTGAACTTCCGACGGGTCGTAAATAAAATGGCCTCGTCTTTCTAGCTACAAGTTCGAGTCCAGCCGACTCGATCCAATGCGTCATTTCCTCGCTCTCCACCGCTGCAGTTGTATCTAAGGTACATACCACAAGGGTGTCATCCGCACAGCAGATAAGCCCAACCCCCGAGGGCATCTTCACCTTAAGTATCCCGTTAAATGCAACGCACCACAAAAGCGGCCCAAGAAATGACCCCTGCGGCACCTCACAAATAAGCGGGCGCTTCACTGTACCAGCAGACGTCTCTGCTTGGATTTCACGACAGCTGAGATAGCTGCTGATCATCCTGAGCAGGTATGCGGCCTCTCATGCGTCCTTGAGGGCTTCCAAGACCCTCCCCCAAGGAATCGAATTGAACGCATTCCTTATGTCGAGGCTGACGGCTGCGCAAAATTGGCGCGTGGCTATCGCTGACTCGGTGTCCTCTTCAGCCGGATTCCAGCATTCGATGTGCAGCGTGCAGTTTGGAAACCGCGTCCAATTTGAAAACCGTGCTGGCTACTAGAGATTATATCTCTTTTCTTCAGATAGCTCTCCAGTCGATTGGCTATCACTCTTTCTAGGAGTTTCCCAACATTGTCCAGCAGACAAAGTAGACGGTAAGAGGATGGCAGGCCAGATGGTTTATCCTTCTTATCAGTCAGCGCTAGCCTGTCTTTTTTCCATCGTAAGGGAACAGTCCCCCAACAACTGTACCATTGAATGTATCAACAAGCAGTGCCGGGTCAACTGAGTGTATGGCGCTCCAGACTGGATTTGGAATCTCATCTAAGCCTGGAGCCTTCCAATACTTACCCCGCAGTCTATTGACTGCTACATCCACCTCCTCGGTACCTAGGAGGGATATACCATCCTCTTCTACTATTGTTAGCGCTACCATTGGTAAAGGCTGCTGTGGGAACAAGCCATCAATGATTTGACCCACAACATCCGGCTCCATTCGGCTCATTGCTGAGAGGTCTTTTAGCTTCTTCAGCACTATCTTATAAGGCTTTCCAAATGGGTCGTCCTCGGCCATCTCACACTGCTCTTGCCATGCAGCACTCTTGCCGTCTTTGATGGGCTTCTTCAGCCTTTTGCGAGCCAGCTGGTATTCAGGTGCCACCGCCCGCGCCCCTTCGTGGCCTCTTCTACTCCGGTATGTCCGGCGCTGACGGTTGCTATCTTTTCTCAACTCGGCAATCTGGCTGGTCCACTAGTAAACGGCTCTCCTCTTCTTTGGTGGACCTTGCCTGGGCATGGCTGTATCGCATGCTTTGGTGACAGTCTTCATCATTCTCTCTGCTGCCACCTCCGCGTTACCTTCTCGCTCTTCTCCTAGGTCCCATGTGAGAGCAAGGTAAGTAGCTTTCAGGGGGTCGCTATTCAGCTTTTTAACCACTCATTTTCTAACCTGCTTTTGTGGAGCAGCGACCTCAACTTCCCGGTGGATGGAGAAGTTGATATACCGATGATCGCTACCAGAAAGCATCTTATCCAGTACCGCCCAGCCTTCTATTTGTCGGGCTAGGCTCTCTGAAGCAAAGGTGACGTCAATGATGGATCCGTATCCTTGATGCACTCGGGTTGGAGTGCTGCCTACGTTGACCGTTTCCAGTCGATTATAGGCAATCCACTCCCCCAAGGCATTCCTCATTGTGGACATTTCTAATGCCTAGTAAATTTAAATCACTAAGAAAAACTCCACATACAGACTTCTTTCAGCTAAACGTAGTGGCTTGTTTCTTTTAATAATAAGATTTTTCGACTCTTCACCTTCCAGATCTAACACTCAAATTTTTCCCCGATGATCCGAGTGTCTTCTTGGTTACTAAAACCTCCCTCCTGACTTCCATCAAAAGTTCTCTCGAGTTTTCATATCAGGAGGAAGCGTTGGAAAATTTGTGTCACCTGGGAGAAGAACCAAAAGACGAAAAAGTTAATCAAGTCTGTGCCAGGCTATCTGCTTTCTAATGTACAAGCCTTCTTACCACTTCCGGCCTTTAGATTTAGTCAAATTTCTTATTTTATGACACGATATAAAACGTGGCCGAGCGATGATGTCTCAGATAGTCGTGAACCCCCTCACAGTTCTCAATCTCCCATCATTTTGTTTCGCTGATCCCTAATAGAGCACATCTGAAGGTATTCGACTTAATAGCTCTTCATTATTTCATTGATAAAACTGAGAGGCAGATGTCACACACGTGGAATTACTGGCTTACTTTTTCCAGACAGACGTATTTCATTTTTGGGTCGTTGAAATATCACGCTCACCGTCTATTGATAAACCAAACCTATTTCGAAAGACTACACCGAACAATAATTCATTATTCGAGCGCAAATGAAGAAAATATGTTTTTTGAACGAGAACGAGCAGCAGATATTCGGGTAAACAAAGTCGTGTGCGAACAGAATGAAAGAAATAAGAGAAAACTATCGTGTCACAATGTTGAGAAATGAATTCCTTCGAGAATTTTTGGCTCACTCTTGCTATCAGCGCTCTACACTCTATCACTGGAAATCATATCAAGCTCTCAGCAGTTCACGATATTCCCTACCTGGAACATCTTTATCACAGAAAGAGAGACGAAAGTATGTAAATTCCTCGGAAAGTACAATAGGTACGTTTTTGAATTCTAAGTGAGTTTCTCAACATTTTAGACCCTCCCTCGCCACGAGATCCTGCGACCAATGACCCTAATATTAGACAGCTCATCTGCGACGACATAACCAGCTCTGGATTCTTTGAGTGGTATGTACTTGACCCGGTTAGTTCAAGCGAGGCCTTGACCAGACTACAGGAGCCACAATATTCGCATTTTCTTCGTCGGATCTATTCTCAGTCAGCGGATGACGAAAGTAAATACGAATACTCAAATTATTACGCGGAAGAAGAACTTGAAGTTCTTAGTACAGCCAATGGCAACATATACAAGACCAATGAGCAGGTGTTCGTGTGCCTGCTGCAGGAGCGATTATCCAAGAATCTCGTTCCTTTTTACGTTTCTAAGGAGTACGACATAAACATCGAACCTAAGGGCAAGTATAAAGCTGGCCGCTTTGTATTTGGAGAGAGGAGGTTCGTCATACTGGCTGAAGAATCTGCCGAGATTGTGCCAAATATTGACGTTGAGCGTCATTACCTTCAAATGCAGAGGGACCATCAACCTGGTGAGAGACCTTCTGTTTCGTAGCCAAGTTTTAGAGCAAAATACTTGACTTTATTTTTCCCCGTTGTACAGCGGAGAACTTTGAGCAAGATCCGGTATGTAGACTAGTGACGAAGGAGGCACGAGACAATCAGCACTATCGTCTTTGCGTCATTGTGTTGACTTCACCTCACTTCAAAGACATATTCAGATATCCAACGCGAGTAAATGCGTACTCTGTGTTGGAGGAGCAGATTTCATTCAAGACAGAGGATCCTGAAGAGCAAGCTACAAAAACAGACTACCAAGAGAAACTTGTCATTTGTCCTGTGAGAATTGTAGGCAGCTCAGATCAGACAAGGGTTTACATTTCAAGAGCTTATAAGTCTGAGGAGGTATTCGTTTACCTTCGTGACTCGGATGGTAAATTATATCTACAAAATTTAGCTCGCAATGTTGGCATTGTACATGAGCCATCTGTTCGAAATTTTAATACTAGCAATATCGAATTGAGGTAGGTTTACAGATTTGCTAACGTTCAACTCGAGTACAGACCCTCTGAGATTTTGTTCCATCTTCTGTTTTTGTGAAGATGGAAGTTCTAACACGATTTATCGACTCCAGCGTCTGGAGAGGAGATTGTTCTATGTGACGTTCTCTATTCGTTCCCCAGGCTACCTTCCGCTCCCACAGTCATTCACCTGAGTGGGGATTTTCCAACACTGGATCAGACGGATCTTACTTCATGAGTTAGATAGAAGAGTTCCAACGTACATTAGCACAACGATATGTGCCCTCTGCTCAGGCCCTCCTCTTAGCCTGTGTGCTGAAGCCGCCAAAACTCAGGCTTGGCGAGACCGCCCAACATGCACCCCACCTGCTCTTCAGATCGCTCCAACCTCGAAGGTTCAACGAAAGTTTTGAAATATTTTGCCACGATGGCATTAGAGAGCGGTCGATAAAAGAAGTTTAAACTTCAAATTCTTACAATATTTTACTATGACTATTCTACATCATCAAAACTAGTATGTTCGTGAACAAATGCTAAATTCGTACTTAAATTTTCCAAGTAAATGGCATTCTGTCGAATATCCAGTGAATAAACGAAAACCTGATTGGTAATGTAGGCTCGAGAAACGTAGACAAACTTCACGTACCCACCGTCAATAGCTAAAGCTGGGCACATGAGCATACGCTCAGAATAGGATTCCTCAACTGCTAGTTCTCTAGCTTGGGTTGTTCTGAAATGAACTGCTTCTTCATTACAGCCCGATTGGAACGATCCAATCGGATATCGAAGTTCGTCTTTAAAGTAGGACGAAGTCAATATTACTGAACACAGACGATGATGCTGACTTCTCATCACGTCCTCTTCGGAGTACAATTTGCATACAGGGTCCAAATGGTCGTCCGTTGCTATAAGAAGATGCGACGAATCGTAGGTGAATTTGAATAGGTGCGGGATTTGGATCTTGTCTAGGAAAAATTCCATACGTAGATACCATAAGTAATTTCGAAACATACCTGGTTTGTGGATACTTCTCATCCGGAGGTAGAAGAGTTCAACGTTGAAGTCCGGCCTCTCGTAAGCCTCAGCCGGTTGCTCGACCATAAATATTCTTTGAATCACACCTAAACTTCCGTCTCTGAACACAAAACGTCCCGGTTTGAATGGCACTCCGTGATTTTCCTCATTCACATTGTAAACCTTGGATACGTAATGAGGCACGAGAGAATTCGTCGTCGTCTTCCTGAGCAAACACACGAACACAAATTCGTTGGTATTCAAGCTATTAAATTGTCTTCTTCTATAAGGGTTAGTGTATTTATAAGGCAACAAAAGCTTCTTAATTGGGCTCATCCTCCGAGAAAACATTTGGTGAAAAATTTCGGAATATTCTCGATGCAGTTCAAAGAAAATTTCCCATCTTTTAACAGGATACATAAGGCAGTACTGGAAGAATCCGCTATTAGTTATTTCCTCACAAATACGGTTGCGAGTATATTTATCAGTGTTGGCTGGATCCGATGTCGAAGGAGCATCTATCAACATTCACATAGACGTTTGAGCAAGATTTTATCCTTAGTATTCTCTCTTAGAAAATCTAAAATATTCACCTTCGTTCTTGATTCTTTGGTACAGATGTTGAGCGTAAAAATGATTGGAGATAGCGACGAATTTTTGCGTTCCTACCTCATAAACTAATCCGATGAATGAAATCGACAATAAGAAAATTTTGTGACGTGATCCTTTCGTCATGGAAGTGTGATATTTCTTAGCTTGTACTTATATTGAGACTGAACATGCGGTTATCAGATTATGAAGACATGTGTGAGCCAGATCTGCACACAAGTCTATAGTGTTGATATCTTCATTTGTAATAATTTCATACACCTTCCACATCAATTTCTTACCAATTTAAATCAACATAATACGGTAGGTAGGTGGTTAGTAAAATCAAATATGTGAAAACTGTAAGATGTGCATTATCGTAGTGCTGTCGACTAAACGTACCATGACAGAGAGGAGGAAAGAACCACGCTTCGTTGACAGAATGTCACAATAGGTATAAGTTTAGCACAGCGAGTATTGCTATAAGTTTTTCATGCAAATCGCTAATGTAGGCTTTTAAGAAGGATCTAAGCCTCATCACAGATATGTATTAAAAGAACATGCTTATGTAGACGCTTTATAGATAAGGATTCACGGGGGGAGGAGGAAAAGGGAATGTATCTCTTCCAAAACCTCAGAAGAAGGCTGATTAAAAATTTCTTAGAAATGGAATATCCCTCTCCAAAAAGAAAAAAAAAAAAAAACGTTCTCCTGAATCCACCCACCCAGGCCTTGCAAATTCGCCCTCATTCCCGGACTAGCATGACTCCATAATATATTGCGCAGATTTTCTGGGCGGGGGGGGGGGGGAGAGATCAATCCGGAATTGGATTCACAGAATTCCAATTGAAGGCTGAGTGCCACTAAAGACATTAAAGAGAGAAAATCTAGTCCCAAACTTGCAATTTTTTGATGGTAAACAAAGGCAAAATAAGGATACCAACTAGATTCAAAATTCTTGTGACGTCAACAACATCCGTGAGGCCATCAGTTTGGATTTGCTAGTAACTTCATCGAGCTTGCAAGATCACCACTTTGTGACGTCATCAGTTTTAATTTGCCTGTGACTTCCTCATCTTCAATTTCACTGCAACTTCATCAATCTACTTGTGACGTCATCAGTTTGTGATCTCATCAGCTCAAACTAGCTTTTGATGTCTTTGAGCATTGAGCTTGTGATATCACCACCGTTTGCAACGTCTGTGAGTCAGCAGCTTGAATTTCCTAGTGATGTCTTCAAGCTTGTGACGTCATCACCATCCGTGACATTATTACTTTGTGACATCATCAGCTTGAATTGACAGTTGTCATTAGCTTAAATTTGCTTGTGACGTCATCAGCATCTGTGACACAATTATGCGATATTGGCACCATCCGTGACGTCATTCAGCTTGTGATAACATTAGTTTGCAACGCCATCAATTTGAATCTGCTGGTGACGTCATCAAGCTTGAAGGATCATCAGTTTGTGACGTCATTGATTTTAATTTGCCTGCTAGGGCATCAATGTACTTATGACATCATAGTGGCATATTTAGAAAATTTTTCTGGGACGGGAGGGGGGGGTGAAAATTTTTAGAGACAATGTACCACTAAGAGAAAAGTTAACTGCAATTCATTAATTTCAGACTTGACTAACTTATTTCCCAATGTATCCCACTGGGGGGTCCGGGCCTGATCCCCCCTCCCCGTAAATACGCCACTGCGACATCAGTTTGTGATTTCATCAGCACAAATTTGCTTGTAACATCTTTGAGGCTTTGAGCTTGTGACGTCATCACTATCTGCAACATCATTGGTTTGGGACGTCTTCAGCATTCGTATTACAATCATTAGGTGATGTCATCACCATCTGTGACATTGAGTTTGTGATAATATTAGCATGTGGCGTTATCAGATTGGACTTGCTAGTGACATCATCAAGCTTTTCATAGCATAAATTTGCTTGATAATTTGGAAATTTATACGTGCAAGGATTTAAATAACACAATATGACATAGTTTGGCTCTGTCCGCTTTTTATTGATACAAATTACATAGGTCAACGTTTCGGTTGACCAGCAACCTTCTTCCAGGACCATAAATAAAATAGTGAAACCAAAACGAGAAAAATGTTCAAAAGATACAAGATAAGTATGAATCATGACAAGCCAAATTCAACGTGCAAATTATTATCGCTGTAGATACGAGATGATCGTACCATACACGGTACCGAGCTTATCCGTATCTGTTTTAAAAATTAACATTCCAAAATAATCCTGGTTATCACTAATTCATACTTTAACACTTTTGAGAACACTCGTTTTGTTTCACCATCATTAAAAAGGGAAAAAATACTCGCCATAATATAAATGATAATTTGGAAATTTATACGTGCAAGGATTTAAATAACACAATATGACATAGTTTGGCTCTGCCCGCACTTTATTGATACAAATTACATAGGTCGACGTTTCGGTTGACCAGCATATTGTGATAAATTTGCTTGTGACATCTTTGAGGCTTTGAGCTTGTGATGTCATCACTATCTGCAACATCATTGGTTCGTGACGTCATCAGCTTGTCATCTAATCAGATCAAAATTGCTTGTGACGTATTTGAGCAAGTAAAGTCAACACCAATTGGCAGTTTGTGACGTCATCAGCTCAAATTGACTTTAACAACATGAAGTCATCAGCTTGAATTTGCTTGTGACGTCATTACCATCTGTGACGTTATTAGTTTGTGACCGTATCATCATGTGTGACACAATTATTGCGTGACGTCATCACCATCTGTAATATCTTTCAAGCTTGTAATAATACTTAAGTTTTTCACGTCATCATGTACAATTTGCATGTGACATCATCAGATTATGACCCTATCACCCTGTGTGACACCATCCGTTTGTTTTGTCATCAGTCAAAGTTTGCTGGTGAAATTTTTAAGCTTGTGACATCATCACTATCTGTGATATTCTTGGTTTCTGACATTATCAGTTTGAATTGACTGTGATTCCATAAAGCTTGTAGCGTCATTAGTTTGTGACGTAACCGTTTGGTGACGTCATCACCATCTGTGACATCATTGAGCTTGTAATAATATCAGTTTTTCAGGTCATCAGATTGAATTTGCCAGTGAAGTCATCACTATTTGTGACATTTTAGGTAATTGACTTTGACTTCATCAAGCTTATGACGTCAACAGCTTAGATATGTTTGTGATGTCATAACTATCTGAGGAGGGTTCTGGTCGACGTTTGTCCCGCAAGAAATAAGTACATTGAGCAAAGACCCTTTTGCCATATATGTCCATATTTGTGAAATAATTAGTTTGTGACGTCATCACATTCTGTGACATCATTGAGCTTTAATTAATACTCTGTTAGTTTTTCACTCATCAAATTGAATTTTCCTGTGACATCATGACCATCTGCGGTATTATGAGTGTGTGACCTTATCAGCTTGAATTGATTGTGATGTTATCCAGCTTGTGACGTCACCCCCATTTGTGCCATCATCAACCTCTGCAACGTCATCAGCTTGAATTGGTTTGCAACGTCCTTGAGCTTGAGATAACATTAGTTTGTAACATCATCCGCTTTAATTACCCTGTGACGTCATCACCATCCATGACGTCCTCGCTTTGAATTAGCCTCTAACGTCACCAACATGTGTCACGTCATAAGTTTATGAAGTCTCCAAAATTCCCCTCTTTGCTAGAATCTTTGTATAGGTCGTCTAGTATTAGTAAAGCGTAGGCCCAGCATAAGCTAGATTATCCTAATATAGGCATGTGCTAAGTTTAATTTAAAGCCGGTGTAATCCAACTGAGGCTAGTTAAAACCCAGTTGAAACTAATACGGCTTAATATACTGTAGGTATGTTAGGACTGGGAAACTCAAACTTGGCCTTGCAGATTTGAGGGTTAGAGATTAGTTCAAGCCTATTTTAAAGCTAGTACGGTCCAATATATACGTTATGGTAGGTCTTGGAAACTCGAGCTCGGCTGAGTTGCGTCGAGGCTTCAAAATTTTAGGTTCTGGTGAACACATTAAAAATGTCAATAGGTTCTTCAAGGCCTCGGCTCTTACATATGCGTTCGCTGCTCAGCTGCTTCTGGATTATTCAAACAAGTTCTATGTTCAGTAATGCAATCATAATACATCTGGATCAGCCTCTCAAACAAAAACTACCGTATGCTCGGACTCGAGACCGGTGGAAAAAGTCTGTCACGGAGATCTGAATGGTGCGTCTGCTGGAGAATAATGAGTTACAAATCTTGACGGAGGAAGTAAAGGCTGCCGTATCCTTGGGCTAGAGACTTCTGAAAGAAGAATGCGGGAGAATGTTGCCAGACATCAATCCGAAAGGGTAGGTACCTGCTGAAAGAGAATAAGTTACAGCTCCAATGGAAAAAACTGAGGAAAATCGTCACCTTTGAAAATGAATCTGCTTCGAAGAAACGATAAATAGCATCCTCCAACTAGTAACGCGAGTTACATGAGACATCACATCCGTCCAGGACTACAAACCAAAGGTTCCATTCTGGATACTCTTCTTCCACGAGGTGAGATTTATACGCCGCATATACACTGAAACAGAGATTACTGCGCTCGTAAATTGTCATTCTATAAGCAGCGCGGTTGCGTTCATTCTTTACATTTACAATCCCATTCTTCTGAAGACTACCGGTATCTATTGCTGTTGGTATTTTGTCTGAGAAAATTAGAAAAATCGATCTCACAACTGCCGCAGCTTCTGTTTTTTCGGTGAATCGGTGTGAAAAGCGACCTCTTTGGCATGTCAAAGAATAAATTATACCGTAACAGAGGGAAGAAATACAGCTTTTTTTTTTTCTTAATGAAAAACAGAGAATTTTCGAAAGAAGGACCACAACGATCTGAAGAAGAGAAGAGAGGAAAGAAAAAAAACGCTAACTAAGAGTGATTTAAAAGAATTTAATTCGTGCCGCTGCAATAAATAAACGCGAAATCAAAACACAGTACGAGAATTGAGAGAAAAAAAAAAGGCAGCAGTAGCAGCAGTCGTCGACTATATTATTCTGTATTTAAAAAGTCGATGTAATTAAACAAGAATAAGATATCTACTTTTTTGTTTTTTAACCGCTGTCACGGAAGATAAGTTGTTATTATTGTTATTACCTCTCTAGCCGGCAGTTGTAGTATGTGAGGCGAATTGTTAGAAAGCCCGGTAGCCGCAGACACGTCCAATAAATTTAATGCTCGAGAAGCGAGTCCATGGAATAAATATTAAAACCGGCGACTTATAAGCGGCTTATATCACCCATTGTCCTCGTTAAAGCTAGCGAGAATGTTTTCGAACGTCTGGGGTTTACTTTTTGGTCTTCTTTTTTCCCTCTTTCTCTCTCGAATACAGCTTGTAAAATTCGAATACTTTTCGTGTCTCCGGTCATATTTTTCTCGTTTTCTTCTCGCATCCGTTGAAGAAAAAAAAAAATCCTTTCCACTTTTCCCACTTGATCGTTCGGATGTCTTCTAAACCTTAAAACTCGAGTTTTATTTGTTATTTCCTACCGGTTCCTCTTTTTTTTTTTTTTAATAAGTTACTTTTTTCTTCATCTCGTGTTTCTGTATTTATTTACTCTTTATTAATGTTGACTTGTTTCCAAACGCGGTGCTATCGATGTTCCGTTTAATGTTTTTTTTTTTTTCCAACTAAGCTCATCTTCTTGATACCAGATCTGTAAGTTACACGACGATATATCCTAAATTTAGCAATCTTATTGACCTATTGACTGTTTTATATAGGTAATCCATGAAGAAGACTTCTTTTTCCTCCGACTAAAGGATACTTTTTATCTATCGTGATGTCGAATTTCTTTTTTTTTTTATTAACGATTTAACGACGAGAGAATTTGTTACTCTTGTCGCGATAAAGGTTGTCGACGGGCGTCTATAATTACGATCCAGCAAACAGCCACATGGATGAATATATTTTATGGTCTTACACCAGTCGATGTTATTTAGTATTATTTACATACGGGCGTTTTATCACCGTCTCTATCGCTGTATCTTGTATCATATAGCCTATAGTCTCGAATATAATATATGAGCGACGAATATACGTGAAAAAATAATTACCCTGGTGATTTGAGTTCGGATGTGAGATTTCCAATCGAGATAGCGTAAATGCACGATGGAAACATTCGCCTATCGACTCACTTTCGCGTGTAATTATCGATGTAAAGCCTGCTGCACGAAACAGCTACCGGAGCTTGACTTTGGAGACACTATTTATAGAATTCTGTTTCTTCGTTGGTTATCGCGAAGTTTCAACAGGCCCGAGAGCTGGAAAATACAGCATCTTTAAGAGCCTAGTTTGAAAGGAAATGTGAAAAATAGAATTCTAGAAAAATTCGAAGTAGCAAACTCAGGAGTAAGTCTAAAAGCTTTGGATTGTAGTCGCATATCTGTAGACTGTAAGGTGATCTCGTTCACTATTGGCGAGTAATCATGAGAGGAACGACGAAAAATATTCATCAATACGAGACGGTTTGCAGAATTCTCTTCCTGAAAGTGACAGGTTGTCTCGGATCTAGAAACAAAGCAAAGGAAATAAAGATCATATTACGTATTTGAAATGACCAGGTTTTTGTCCTTGATGAAAGTCTAGGCCATACTTACTTTGAGGCGCGATGAGAGCTGTGGGGGTTACATCTTCATAAAACATCCGAGTCTGACCTTTGTGTTGGCCTAATTCAGAGACTGAGAGAAATTTTGAGGTTCGATCGGACTTCTAGAAGTAGTCTCAGAGAGAGATCGAGCTTTGGACCTTCAAGCTAAATCGTAATCATAAAAGCTAGGCCCAAAAGGGACGTTGAGGCTGAGACTCCTCAAGTCAAGTATTCTTGCCCACAATGATTAAGGTTCAAGCTTCTTTAATTGTTGGTCAAGAAAACAATTTTCACCGTCCTTCATCAGTGTAAATTTTTGTTTTTGTTCTTTCAACCCCGCCGCCCCGTTCTCTTGACCTTGAGATATCTAATTTCCAGTCTAAGTTGAGGACTTGAAAAAAACTTTCTGGCATAGACAAATGAATAAAGATTACGTTTCATATCAAAATGAAGTTCGAATGATCGGAGTCACTCACTTCAAAACAGTCAGTCTACCAAAGATTTTAAATTGAAGATTTCGATCATTCAATCTTCATTCGATATGTGCCGCAATTTAGCTTCCCGTATTGTAGGAACTTTCTCAGTAGCTAGTGGCTGTTGAGGGCGAACGAGCGGATATTTCGAGATAACAGCTTTTGGAGAGTTCACTCGCCTACTGAGGGCCCAGTTTGATTCAGGCTGATTTCTATATCACCGACGTTAGTTTGCCCACCTTTTTCGTCTATAGTATGTCTAGTTCAAGACTAGTTGAAACCTAGTATAAAACAAGTATAATACAAGACAAGATTCTTGCCTAGTTCAACTTCAGTGTTTTATATAATACGTTTATGATAGTACAGCACTATTTCTTATACTAGAGAACTGTACGCCCGGACACCCCAACGCAAATTCCGGAATTAGCGGTAGGGCTGAGGTTCGAAGTTAGAGATTTTTCCAGTCCCAAGGTCATGGCACCCGGACGCATAAATCGAGATTGGGGGGTGTACAGAAAAGACATGAAACATGAGAAAAACTCGCAGCCCACCGACTGAGCTTTTCGGGGTTGCCTGAATTAACAACGTTAATTCAGGCAAACAGCGAACCTTTTTTATGGGATTCAAGAGCGTGCAAGGTTAATCTTGTTGATCTTATTTAATAAAGCATGAACTTTGTTCCTCACAACAAAACACATACACGTAAGGCTTTGCCCGCACTCATTTGAAAAAAACATTTAATTTGCCGACGTTTCGGTCACCTCATGACCATTATCAAGACGCTCCACCCTTCAAAATTTTATTATAAGATCCCTTTTTCATCATAATTATACTGAGAGAAAGCTTTAAAATACTAATATCCATGGCCATCTATCTCACTTTGTCTACAACTCCCTGCATAATCGTACCTTTCAAATACGTATAGCAGATCACCTATCTACTCCACGAATACAAGAGACCGGCACACCACAAGGATCGGTACTGAGCCCTCTTCTGTTTATCTTAGCTATAAACGACATCCAAAACTGTCTCCAAGGTTCCCTAAAGTACTCTTTTTATGCAGATGACCTAGCCATCTACAAACGAGGCTCTCACTTACAGACGCTCGAACATCACCTTCAACAAGGAATTCAAAATCTCGTTACATGGAGCGCTAAACACGGTCTCGGCTTCTCACCCTCAATAACCAAGCTAAACACCCTCACGCGTCGAAGAAAGAACACGCAACAAGTAAACTTGAATATCTACAACGTGCCAATACCCAGCCTATCTACTGTGAAATTCCTTGGGTTAACGTTCGACAGCCGGCTCTCCTGGATACCTCACGTAACATCATTGAAGCAGCGTTGCCTGAAAAGGATTAATCTATTGAAGTCACTGCATGGGAAAAACTGGGGTTCAGACCGAAAAATCCTTCTTCGACTATACTCCTCGCACATCAGATCCATTCTCGACTACGGATGTACTGTATATGCATCAGCAAGAGACAGCGTTCTCAAAAAACTCGAACCAATCCAAAACCTGGCGTTACGAATCAGCACCGGTACCACGCGAACAAGTCCAATATCCAGTTTACATGCTGAAACTGCAATCCTCTCTCTCACACTCCGCCGACACTTCTTCCAGCTTAAATACTACGCTAAAATCCTCTCCCAACCCACACACATTAAGTACTACTCCTCTTTCTACTCTCCCATCCGATACACCTATCCTCTTCCTTTAGGCGAACAATGCAAACGTCACATAGAGGCCTACGAAATAGATTTTCCTTCCACAATTGAATACGTTCCCCTACCGTTTCTATACTCTCACATCCAGGCTCAAATACAAAGCGCACATCAAGCCACCTGGGAACACATGACAGGAAATAGGCTTCGCCAACTAAAATCTCTTATACAGGAATGGAAAACATCCACACATCCGAGAAGACGAGTCGAAATCATTCTAGCTAGAATCCGAATTGGGCATTCAATCATTACACGTGGTCCACTTCTTCGAGGTGAAACATACCCACTCTGCGGCTATTGCGACAACAACTACGCGCTAACTATCCGACATATCCTCAATCACTGCCCAGAATACAGCCTCGCTTGATTCTATGGCTCAAACGACTACGACATTGTTGGCACGCTCACTGATGACGCAATGGCAGTACCTACACAAGATGCTCCAATACCTACACGCTACAAAACTCGTCGATGCTTTTTAATTAATAGTATTACAGTGTTTCTTTTTTCCTTTTCCTAACTCAAGTTGTACTATAATGGTGAAAGTCCGTTGAAGTTTGTCTTTAGGTCTTAGAAAAAATGGCGGATACAGATTACTGATAATATTATCTGGCAGCTGACAGCACTCGAAATCATCCTATCTTATGTAGGTCGGAGGTCAAAAATTTTCAAAGTCGCCCTCCTATCATATATTATATACCAGCACAAAACTAGGGTAATGAAAGGAGGGGGGTCCTAGCCTAGTTCAAGTCCAGTACACTGTACGTTCGGCATTGCCTAATTATAATACTGCTCCTGCAAGTGACTACACATGCAATGCTTCATACACCAATTGGCTTAGCGCCTTCAATGAGCCAGTTATGCTACTTAAACACCATAAGACTCGGAAGGTCCTAGAAATATACCCATGAAACATGTTCCCTGCCTCCTCTCATTCAACTCCGTCCATGAACCCGTGACTTTTTGAGAGGTCCCACGTTTTGCCAGACGATGCCATTTTTCAAGTCTCGCGTCTGCTTTTCCCATAAAATAGGTTCTCTGTTGAGTCGAAATTTTTCGTCCCCCTATTATCATATTATACAGAAATACCTTTGCCATATTAGATAGCTCCAGAGTTGAAATTTTTCCAAGTCACACTTTCTGCCAGATAGTGCCTTTTTCTGAGTCTCAAGTCTGCCGGACGGCGGACGGCACCCGCCATTCTTCTTCGATTTATCCCTCCCCCCCTCCCCCAGAACAGGTTACCAGTTGAAATACAAGCGAAGAAGGGTTTGCCATCATCAATATCTTCAAGAGGTTAGAAGGAGAGCTCGTGGGCCTTGAGAAAGCTCTATAAAAGGTACAATTGTGACTTTGTTAACAAAATTCGCTTTATTTAACACTCAAAATTGTTTCAAGTCTTCACAGCAAGTCAAGATCTAGCACATGGACAGTGTCTGTAAGACTATTGGCCCACAGGCTCATTCGCTTCGACCCTCTTACTTCAATCCAGTATAAGCCAAGTCCAGGATTTACACTCTACGCCAGGCTGACTAGTTTCCGGTCTCACTCATTTACTTTCCTAGCTCTAGGTCAGGCTGAGGCTTGTAAAATTTGTAGTCTCAAATCACTCTATAATTAATTCTGTGTCATTGAACGATAATGTTGCGATTAACATTTGCTCCACTTATTTTGTTTCAGCGCCCTTCCGTAAAGAGAAGCCATGTTTGTAATAAAATGATATTCACAGAAAATATAGAAAACAGGGAAGTTGAAAAGAACTTCATATATTATTCGGAAAATTTATGGATTTCTACAGAGTAACATGGAAACAGACGTCACAGGTTTTGTATTAAATTTGTATTGACTCTTATGAAAACGTATTCCCAACTGCAACAATTAACGAGTCATTGTCAAAGCTTTCAGCATGTACACGGAACAGATGAAATATCAAGACATCAACAATATCGAAATTCAGAGCAGAAGGTGTATAAAACGTCGGCGATAGTATAAATTATATAGATATTTTTGAGCAGGTATAAAAGTTGATTTGGAATAAAGTCTCAACAAGTATACCGGACAGGAACTAAGTTGCCACATTTTCTGTGCCTGATTTTTTCGAAGCAGATTATGAATCCTATTTCTTCAGAAGAATTAATTTTCTGCTCTTTCCCGATGGACATGGAAGTTGTGAAAAAATTTAAAAATCATATTCCAGTTTAGAAGAGTAGGATAAAAAAGTCAGTTAGGCAAATTCCAGGTAGGCCTATATGGATGAATGAAATAACGACAGTACCCATGTGAAGTAAAATAGTGAGTACGTACTCCTGAACTCTAGCAAATTTTTCGACTTTTGTTGTCCTTCTGAAGGTCGTTCTTTCAATTGTTCAGACATTCTGAGAGTGTCCTCTAGATTATAACGAGGTGATTTGGATACACGTAGTTTGAGAAATACGACTTTCCAATACGACCAAAAATATCTATTGGACAACTAGGTGAAAGCTTTCTGTTCAGCACACGAAGACATGTTCGCCCATACTACGCGTAATTTTGTCTCATTGTTCAATTTTTTCAAATAAACTGCGTGTTTTTCCACGAATCTGCATTGGAACCTGCACTTTTACACGTTTCCACACATTGTTCTCAAATTCAAAAAAATTCTCAACAATAGACGAAAAGAAAACGAATTGATTTATGAAGTCGTTTTCCATACAGTTACTAGCATTTCAATTAAAACGATACATTGTTTTAAGAATGTCATTCACTCATTTTGAGCTGCGTGTTCACGTGAAAACTGACTGGGCGACTCAGATTGGGGGTCGTTTGAAAGTTAATGACCGAAATTGCGAATTTCATCCAGCTTTTTTCAATAATTATATTGAAAGTAAACGATATTCGTAAATGCCAACAATGGAAGAGAAAGAGTAGACGATAATTACAAATACTTTGCACGAGAAAACTGCGTAGTTTGAGGTAAAAACAATAATTAAATATTTCAGAAGGTGTAACAGAGACCATTTGTGTCCCTAAAAAAGAATTTGACAACATGAATACAAGGCGGGTAGTTACGATCAAGAGAGGATTACCAAAATATTTCGTTAGGAGGCGCTCTTTCAGAGCACAAGACTCGAAGAAAGCTTGATCCGAGACGACAGCAACTGTGCATCAAAGGGAAGGATCACGCCACCTCTCCAACTGCTTGAAAAATCATATTTCGGTGATTAAAGTACATTTTGGTACAGAATAAGGAATCAAGCCCTTCTCGAAAGAGTGGGTTCCAGAATACCTAATTTTTACTATTTTTCTGTTAAATTCTATTTTTGTGACACTCTATTCTGCCCTCAGATCTGGATACGCATCTAAATGAAAAAAATAGGAGTGTAGACAGCTTTATGTGCATGAGCGCCGAGGTGGCGTTTTGGTATTATGAATCATGCAATAGGAGTGCCTTTTGTCCTTCCCGAAAAAGCTGATTAGAGGGATTGAAAAATGGTTCTATACAGGGCATCTTCCCCACAGTCTTCTCAATGTTTTTGGCAGAGAATAAGTGAAGCTCGGAAGGCGTCACAGCTCGAAGGTTTCTGGATGACACCGAAAAACAGATTCATTCAGAAGTATGATTCGAAGAGGTCCATGTCGCCAGCCCCCCTTCCTTGAATTAAGAGTTGGGAAGTGGCTCAATCGTTTGTATTTCATTTGTAGGTGTTTGTATTGGCATTTTTTCGTTTCTGCAGGAACCAGAAGGAGAGGCGGAGGGCAAAAAGGGTCAGAATTTCCCCGGATTAGAAAATTGTTTGAACTTTCAAATTCTAATTTGCATTTCAAGTGGATTTTTTCGGGATGCTCAAAAAATGCTTTGGAGCACCTAACTGGGTTTATGGACCCAAAGAGAATCAAAATTCCTCCAAGTTGAAAAACTGAGTAATCTTTAGATGTTGTTTTCAATTCTGAATGAAATTTAGCGCCGAGTCCAAGACAAATACTGAAATGGCCCTAGAGGAACATCACAATTTTTCCAAAACAAAGATTAAAAAAATTTTCTCATTCTGCTGTAAAAATGTTGATTCAGAGGATGGACGGAGTCCGCTGGAGGGAACCGAGACTAGGAAACACGCATTCTGTTGAGAACTCGCGGTGAGAGGTTGAAGAGGGCCCCGTCTTCCATCAAGAAGGGAAAATGTACAGAAATTTACATTGTGTCCTCCGCTGAAGGGAAGCGAGACTAGGAAACTTGCTTTCTGTTGAGAACTCGCGGTGAGAGATTGAAGGAGGCCCCGTCTTTGATCGAGAAGGGAAAACGTACAGAAATTTGCGTTGTGCCGGCCGCTAAAGAGTCCCGAGACTAGGAAACATGCATTCTGTTGTGACCTCGCGGTGAGAGATTGAAGAGGGCCCCGTCTTCCATTAAGAAGCGAAAATGTACGGAAATTTGCGTTGTGTCGGCCGCTACAGGGAACTGAGAATGGGAAGTTCGTTTTCTGTTGTGAATTCGCGGTGAGAGATTGAAGGAGGCTCCGTCAAGGATCGAGAAGGGAAACGTCCGGACATTTCCGTTATATCGGCCGCTATAGGGAACTGAGAATGGAAGCTCGCATTCCGTTGTGAAATCGCGGTGAGGGATTGAGGGAGGCCCCGTCTTTGATCGAGAAGGGAAAACGTCCGGACATTCCCGTTGTGTCGGCCGCTAGACGGAACTGAGAATGGGAAGCTCGCTTTCTGTAGTGAACTCGCGGCGAGAGATTAAAGGAGGCCCCGTCTTTGACTGAGAAGGGAAAACGTATAGAAATTTCCGTTGTGTTGGCCGCTGGAGGGAACTGAGAATGGGAAGCTCGCTTTCTGTGGTGAACTCGCAGCGAGAGATTGGAAGAGGCCCCATCTTCAATCAAGGAGGGAAAACGTACAGACATGTGCGTTGTTTCGGTCTTTAGAAGGAATCGTGGCTAGGAAGCTTACTTTCCTTTGTTGAAGACGGGGCCTCTTTCAATCTCTTACCGCACGCTTACAAAAGAAAATGAGCTTCTTAGCTTCGAATCCCTTTGGCGGCCGACACAAAGCACATGTCTGTACGTTTTCCCTCCTTGATAGAAGACGAGGCCCTCTCCAATCTCTCACTGCGAGTTCACAACAGGCAGCGAGTTTCCCAGTCTGGGTTCCTTCCAGCGGCCAACACAACAAAGATTTCTGTACATTTTCCCTTCTTGATGGAAGACGGGGCCCTCTTCAATATCTCTCACCGCGAGTTCTCAACAGAAAGTGAGTTTCATAGTCTGGGTTCCTTCCAGCGGCCAACACCACGCAAATTTCTGTACATTTTCCCTTCTTGATGGAAGACGGGGCCCTCTTCAATCTCTCACCGCGAGTTCTCAACAGAATGCGTGTTTCCTAGTCTCGGTTCCCTCCAGCGGACTCCGTCCATCCTCTGAATCAACAATTTTACAGCAGAATGAGAATATACGAGAAAATTATTACACACACGTAACGTTAAAACTTTATTCACAGCGACCGCGGTTTCGATGCTCATCATCAGGCGGACTGAGCAATATGCGAAAAAATACTAGAAGAAAGAGAGCGATCATATTAAGGTCATGCAATGACGTGAGAATCATTATGTAACATGAATCGAATAAACGGATTGAAAAGTACATGTTCTGACTCATTAAGAATACTATTACAGTTTTTATAGATAGATGATAATGTATAAAATTCCTCCAGTCGGTTCATCTTCGATCCTTTTTCGCAGAAGTGGAGCGGGGGAGCAACGACTCCATCGAAAGTGTGGTTCCTTAGTTTGCAGTGCTTGGCCATAGCGGAAGGAGAGTCGATAGAAGCGCTTTTGATGGGATCAAGAAGGTTAATGTAATCTCGCTTATGCTCTTTAAATCGTTGATTTATCGTTCTCCCAGATTGGCCTATATAGATATCACCGCACGGACATCTCAGTTGATAAATACCGGGTTTCTCCAACTTAGGAAGCGGATCTTTCAAAAGAGACAAATTCTTAACCTGAGTTAGAGGATAAAAAGCCACACGGTAACCGTATTTCTTGAGTTCTCGAGCCACCAATTGAGAAGCACTACCTAAATAAGGAAACCGAATCCAAAACCGACTGGAGGATGAGGAGGGGGGAGGATACGAAGGAGAATTTTTAGGATTAGAAAAGGAACACATGAGTTGATTGGTGAAGGAAGGAAAGTCTATAGAAGAAGAAGATGAGGAAAGGAGGTGGCGGAGACTTTTGCGCCTAATCAGTTGACGGACATTAATTTTGAGTGCATTCTTCCTTGCAATTTCCTCTATGAAGCACGTTTCTATCTCCTTAGCCTCCGGGCAAAGAGGAAGACGTAACATTCTGTAAATGGCTGAGTGAATGGCAGATAATTTCTGAGACGGAGGATGAAAGGACCGATGATGGATGGAAACGCCGGTATATTGGGGTTTTCGATACACAGAGAACTTAGCCGTCAATAAGTTATCGTCAATTTCATCTGGTTCCAAAGCACAGTCACGTCCAGGTAGTGAGCAAGGTGTTTCGAATCGGTTAGCTCAAATTTCAACTTTGCGTCGTAATTTTGAAGATCTTGCGAGAATAAAACAAGTTCGCTGTCAGTGCCGGACCAAATACAAAAAATATCATCTACGTAGCGATACCATAAGATGACACGGGAGGCGTATCGGCCAAATTTCAAGACCCACCGCTCCAAACGATCCATAAATACATTAGCTAGTAACGCAGACAAAGGTCCACCCATCGGTAAGCCATCAGGAAAGAGATAAGTTTCTCCCTGAAATTGGCAAAGGTTTCGTTGGACGCAAGTTAATAATAGTTTCTCGAATTCATCAGCATACTCGAAAGACTTGTTGGATTTGATGAGATGTTCGTAGATGATGTCGATGGTCTTTAACACAGGAATGTTTGTGTACATTGATTTAGCATCTATCAGTAAGATTCGACAACTAGAAGGAAACCGGAGATTGTGTAAATTTTCCGCCAACGCGATAGAGCTATCGATGCAATGAGGTGGAGAAAATTGTGTATCCGCCAGAAACAACGATGCAAGAAATTTCCCCAATTTGAAGGCAGGACAAGTGTAACTAGCAACAACTAGTCTAATTGGTTGACCAGATTTATGAACCTTGAGTTGTCCATACAACCTTGGAATTGAATAAGACATTTGATAAAGGAATTGCTTCATCTTACTTGGAATAACGTGGATTGAGGATGATATTGCGCTTCGAACCTCCGAAACCGCGGTCGCTGTGAATAAAGTTTTAACGTTACGTGTGTGTAATAATTTTCTTGTATATAATGGAAACTCGTAGTCATGAGGATAATATCTCGTTCATGCAGAATGAGAAAATTTTTTTAATCTTTGTTTTGGAAAAATTGTGATGTTCCTCTAGGGCCATTTCAGTATTTGTCTTGGACTCGGTGCTAAATTTCATTCAGAATTGAAAACAACATCTAAAGATTACTCAGTTTTTCAACTTGGAGGAATTTTGATTCTCTTTGGGTCCATAAACCCAGTTAGGTGCTCCAAAGCATTTTTTGAGCATCCCGAAAAAATCCACTTGAAATGCAAATTAGAATTTACAATTTTCTAATCCGGGGAAATTCTGACCCTTTTTGCCCCCCGCCTCTCCTTCTGGTTCCTGCAGAAATAAGGGTAGTACAAACGAAAGAATGCCAATACAAACCCCTACAAACAAAATACAAACGATTGAGCCACTTCCCAACCCCTAATTCGTGGAAGGGGGGGGGGCTGGCGACATGGACCTGATCCGAAGGCGAAGAATCGTTAGGGCAAGTCTTTATCACTCCAGCTGCTTCAACTCAGGAGGGCCAGAAAATAATCATCTGATAGCCCACGATACAGCATAAGGTCAAGAAATGTCATGATCTTCACAGGTGGACGATGGAGAAGGGAGTGAATGATAGCTCAGGGAAGGAAGAAGCTCTCAGACAAAATTATTCATCTACAGCAACCAGTTTATTAACCTCAGAGTGAATGTTTCTGTTCTACGATTCAACGTCATCAAAATTCAAAATAATGGGCTCGCGTATGAAATACATATTGGTACTTAGATTTCTGAGATATATTTTATCATCAAACGTGTCACGAGCGTACACAAATACTTCGTGAGATCTATACGCTCTAGAGATGTACAATTTCCTGAAATGACCCGAGTGATTCGCGTAAAAACAAGGAATCATTCGTTCGTGGTAGACATGCTGGACTGCTCGAGTCTTGAATGAGACGACTTTATCGATACAAGTCGTTCGCCATTCTCGAAATTGATACTTCACCTCGGTTTCGAAATGCGGCGAGTTCAGTACCTTCGCGCAGATTCGGAAGTAATGATTTTTTCGGCGGATATTCGTAACTAGTTTGCACAGAGGATCGTCTTGGTTGGATATAGCTGCGAACAGGAGAGATGGAATTAGTGAAGAATAATGAGCGCGAAAAACTCGACAAAAGGTGTGTAATTTCCTGCATGAAAAGTAAGAAGTGAGTGCCAAGAAGAAAGTTTACCTTACTACATGAACTTTTGTAACACAAATACCGACGGCAATGGCCATCGATGACGACAGCAACTCGAATGATTTTGACCATTTTTTCAATCCTACCTTGCTTATTCCATTATTCAAAATAAACTTCATAAATACCTGGATTGTGTTTACTCCTCATTTCCAGATAGTAGAGTTCGATGTCGAAATTCGCTCTAACCCACACTACAGCAGGTTCTTCGACAAGTTTTATGAATTCACGTTCCGGCAGATGGCGTTTGACCCCGAACACAAAACGTCCAGCAGTATAGTGGGTTGATTCAGATACATTATACTCTTTGCTCACGTAGTAAGGGATGATTTCATCACCGCGTTCTCGTCTCGCCAAACACATAAATACGTGCTCCTTTGTCCAGTAGAACTCTGGCTGCCCATCGACCATTCTACCCACTTCAAACGCAAGTAATGTATACGGATTTGAATACTCGTACGGCTGGAACAAAAGCTCTACTTTGGTTTTTTTAGGACCAAATATTTGCTGGAAAAGCCCCAGATAGCGTTCCTGATCGACTAATGCATCGTATAGTGCGGGCATTTGGATCGCGGGTCCGAGAAACATTCCGCTGCTGAATATGTCCTCGCAAATACGTTGTCGTATCTGAGCATCCGACGCTGCTAAGTCCATTTCTTTAGAAGGTGGATCTGACAGAGAACATTATTTTATGTAGAAATTGTGTGAGTGGGATAGTGAAATTTCTCGAGTTTACGTACCTGTGTTTCTTAATTTTCGATAAAGACTATTGACGTATTCGTGGGTGATATCAGTAACTGCTGTCAGCCTGGGGCTGCATTCAACATTCGATACAAATCTATTGAACATAGAAAGAGAAACCAATTGATAGCGAAATTCATTTTGTAGAGCGATTCATTGGGTGATGTTCTTTCTACCCGTCGTTATAAACTTAGGTATTTCTTTATTTGCACACAAATGACGTCCATGATTACACGATCAACAAAGACATGTGGAGCTCGAAACAATATCGTTGAAAATTTTTTGAATGAGTATTCGAATTTTATAATCATTACTTTCAATTTCCTCATTATAGCTTGCTTGACCATTGAAAGCAAAGGAAGGAATTGCAACCTACTCGAAAGCTTCGAAATCATCTTACGAGTTGAACAAAGGAAGGAAATTTGAAAACTTCTGAGTTGCGAGCTGCAGACAAGAAGATGAAAAAATTCCGAGTCATGAGATGCTATTCACATGAGGAGGCGAGGGATCTGAATCATTTCCAAACGCACGAGTACAGGAGAAGGAAATTTGAAAACTCTTAATCCCAGAACAGAGGGAAGTTCGCTGACCTATTAGAGGGAGTTTGAAAAGTTTAACCGACCATTCAAGATCAATAATATTTTATTTAACCCATAAAATTGCTATAATATTTTTGTCCCATGAGGTGGCGATACTTATCATTAGAATAATGGCCGTTCACAATACGATTTTCATGCTGAAGTGAAACAGGTAATTTCCTGAAATCCACAGTGCATCAAACAACCTCTCTATTTCTTGAGTAATCACGTTTTTGTTAGCATTTGATTAGTCAACGGAGGATCACGCCGAGGCTCTCTTTGATAAGTCATTATTGTCCTATCATTAAGTATCTTTGTCGTGTCGAACGTGGTCGAACTTATTAAGCATATTCTGTCTTCCTTTCTCGAGTTTTTGTGATTAATTTCGCGATGGAAATACAAGGTAGCCGCTTTATGCATGATGCGGTCACGTATCATCCAGCTAAATCAACCAAAAAGAAACTTAGAAAAATAGTCAGAGACTTTTACAGTCATGAGACCGATACTATCCTTTATACTCATGATCCTGACAATTGGAGTCGTCGGAAGTCAAGTTATCAAATCCTGTTCCAACGGAGGAAAATTTTGAAACTTCCTGGTGATACCTGTGAGAGAATGGCTGATTACCTTACCCGCACTCAATTGTTTGCGGGGAAGCAAATTTATTCGACAGTTGGTGAGATGCGGAATGATGGGAAGCCGTACTCAGCACCGATGGTTGATATCGTCTTGTCACTGGTACCTTACAGAATAACGTATGAATATGGTTCGCTGATCATCTCACTGTGGGTCCCTACCAACGAGCAGAGACTACTACCAATGGAACGATCTGATACTCACTTAACCTTCCACAAGTTTGTGTCAGGTACATAGATAACAGAAATCACTGTAACAAACTATTTGTATTTTTTTATTGAAATAGTAAAGAAAACAGAAGGGCTTTTATGGACCAGATCTTTGTGAATATAGGCGTGTAATATTTTATCATCATTTGCTTTCTTTTTCATATTTTTGAAGTCAAATGTATAACTAGCTGTTCTTACCTCAAGAACAGGAAAAATGTATTTAAACCTATCGATAGCTAAATGTTCGCCTAGTTTCAGCGACCTAAAATTGTTTTAGTTCAGTGTGACATGCCCCGTAATATTGTAATTTCTCCTTTGTTTTGTTCCTAAGGTATCACAAATATGTGAGTTTAATGTAGTTTTAATGTTTATATGTTATGATGGATTTTAATGTTTCCGGTTGAGGGAGTAACGACTAACTTAAATCTATGATAAAAACATTGTAAATACTTGAAAATTATCGAATTAAAAATATAAACGGGTTCTCGGAAATTGTGACCGCTCAATACTCGCACGAATTTGCAATACTTGTGTGAAGCGACAATCTTGTGTAAAAATACCTGATGTCTTCAATGTAGGTTGACAGAAGCACAAGAGGTCTGGCCGAGCTAGGACAATATCTGCCTACCGCCCTTACTTGAGAAGGAAAAATAGTGGATTTTGATTCAAGACTTGGAAAACAATTTCCGAATGTTCAACGTAACTATTTCAGGGCTTTTAAGAAGTAGAGAGAAAGAATAAAAGGAGAGATACTCGGAAATACTGCCTAGGCTTAATAGTAGGGAAGTCCTGGCTAGGAAAGGAGGCAGGGCGTAAACTGTAACCTTGTCTGGTTGCCTCAGGAAACTTGAAAGGCTCTCAGAAATCCCTATGAAGGCATGATCTGATGACGTCATGAGTCATTCCATGTGACGTCACAATGTGATGACATCATAAAACAATCCTGAGTTCTGAACAATTTAGCTCAAGACTCGATAATCGAATTGATGCGAGATTGAAAATTCCGGCTATCCATATTACGAAAAAAGGCGATACTTCTAAAGAAAGAAGTAACCAAATGCAAAAAAACGCAGAAAATACTAAAAATCTTCGAAAATCTATCGACTGAGAAGTCATCATCAGCGAAAGACAAGAACGCAACTGACTTGAAAGACCGAAACCAACCTCGAGAGAAGACGAAAACCAAAAAAGAGAACTATTTTTTAGTATTTTCTGCGGTTTTTTACATTTAGTTACTTCTTTCTTTAGAAGTATCGCCTTTTTTCGTAATATGGATAGCCGTAATTTGCAATCTCGCATCAATTCGATTAAAAACGCAGATGCTGCGTATTTGAGATTTTTGTTCTTGAAATTCCGAAAGCAACGTATTTCGTTTTCTTCGCATATTTGGTTCCTTTGTAAGTGTTTGCAGTTTCGGTTAAAGCCTAATTTTGTAAAAGTTCGTTTTTATTCCGATTGTGAACAGACTACGAAGAAGCTCGAGAAACATCTAAGTGGATCAGGTCTGAGTTGCGGAGATGGTGGTAAGCATGATGTGACCACTAGGTTAAACCTCATGGTTCATTCAAAACTTTCCGGTATGCTCCACCCTCTTGAATTCGATAAGTTTATGAATGAGGTTAATGGGGAATGTCGGAAATTTGAGGTAGATTTGAAGCTTAAGAAGAATGGTAAGCTCTCTTCTCTAATGAGGTTGAAAAACGGAATCCTTGAGGGAGAGGTTGGTGGTGAGGATATTGTTCAGAATTTTCAACCTAGAGTTCTTAATTACTCCCAGGTTGAATTCAGCGAGGAGGAATCTTCCCCCCTTGAGAAAGGTCTGAAATTTGCTCTTCCTCCTCCTAGGAATAGTGAGGCCCTCGCTAATGTAGTTGCGGGCTTGGCTATAAAGATAGGACCCGGATGCAATATCCAAAAGAAGTGCGCTGAGATAGTCAGCAACACCCCCCTTCCCAAGGTGAGTGGAGTGATCAAGGGATTGCAGAAGAAGGTAAGGGACGAGGGACTTGTTATCACTAAGGCCGATAAAGGTTAGTCTTTGGTTGTGATGGAGAAGTCTTCTTATGATTCTAAGATGTATGATGTACTTCAGCAGGGTGGGGCAAAAGTGAATGACAGCTTCAGTTTTCCTAAACATGCCCAGGAAGTTCGGGATGTTGTTAATGGGTGTACTGTTATCATTAAGAGTGAGCGAATGAAGAAAGCCATTCTTAATCCTAACCCTATCCCCCCACCCTTCTCTACGGATTACCTAAGGTCCATAAAGTTGATATGCCCATGAGGCCGGTGGTGTCGTTCATCTCATCTCCTACCTATTCTTTAGCCAAATTTCTGGACCGTTGGTTCAAATCCCGTGTCGAATTCGAGTCTCCCTACTCTGTCAGGAATTCCTCCACTTTGGCCAATAGCCTAAAAAATGTGCTCCTTCCTGCAGATACGATCTTTTGTTCTTTCGACGTTGTAGGGCTCTTTCCCAACATTCCTAAAGCTGTCACTATGCAGCGGATGGGTGAACTCCTGGTGAATCTTAATACTCCTCACGAAGAGTTGAGTGAATTTTTTGATCTTTTGAGGTTGTGTAGGACTCCTAATTTTTGTAAGTTTAATGGTGAGTTTTATAAGTTTTCAGAGGAGGTGGGTATTCCTATAGGTTCGCCTCCAGGTTCCCTAGTCTTTGAGGTGTTCATGTCTTAGTTCGAATCAGATCTCTTTTCTTCTGGCCATCCTCTTTTAAATAACATCTTTTACTGGCGCAGGTATGTAGATGACGTGCTATGTACGTGGACTGATCCCCGAGAGCTCTGCTTGGAGTTTCTCACGTAGCTTAATAAGCTATACCCTTCCGTGAAGTTCACCGTGGAAGTGGGAGGCGCCTCCATCAACTTTTTGGATCTTACTGTCTCCAAAAAAGACGGGGTCCACGAGTTTGGAGTGTTTAGAAAAGATACGTCGACCGATGTTTTATTCTACGGGTCGTCATTCTGCTTTGTTGCCCATAAACATGCTGCTTTTAACAGTTTAGTCCGAAGATCGACTCACTGAATTCCCGTTGAGCCAAACTGCTTTCAAGAAGGAGTTACTCATCTTAAAACATTTAGCTAGAGTTAATGAGATTCACTTGGATATTGACGCTTTGGTGCGTAGGAAAATTACCAGGAAATGCCTCGACACCACTACCTCCCTCCCACGTACTATCAGCCGTGAGAAATTTCGCTGGATTAGGCTCCCATTTTTGGGGAAGTTCTCTCTTCAATTAGGCCGGCCCTTCGCCCTTTCGGATTTCGAACTGCGTTTTATAACCCCGTCACTGTTAAAGGGTTATTTGTTAGGTTGAAAGATCGAATTCCTGAAGATGAGAAGAGTGGAGTGTATAGGTTAGAATGTAATGATTGTATGAGTGTTTATATCGGAGAGACTAGTCGCCAGCTCAAAATTAGGGTTGAGGAGCATAAGAAAGCCTGGGAAGATAGTAAAGTGGGGAAGTCAGCATTCGCTGACCACCTTCTTGCTTATGGGCACAGATTCCGAGAGGGATCCGAGGTGCTTCTCCACAAAGAAAGTTCCGATTTCAAGCGTATTGCCTTGGAGCATATCGAAATCATTCGTCATAAGAACACTCGTGGTCTCGTTTTGTTGAACAGGTACATACCGGACGAAGATCTGATCGAGCTTGTTTATGAGTCACAATCCGGTGAGTAGTTCTCTTCTTTGGTTTTCGTCTTTTTCTGGAGGTTGGTTTCGGTCTTTCAAGTCAGTTGCGTTCTGGTCTTTCGCTGGTGATGACTTCTTAGTCGATAGATCTTCGAGGATTTTTTTAGTATTTTCTGCGGTTATTTGCATTTAGTTACTTCTTCCTTTAAAAGTATCGCCTTTTTTCGTAATCAAGACTCGATAGTTGCAGCCTCGATTGGAGGTTCAAAGCTCAACCTTCCTTTGGAACCACCTCTACAGAAGTTCATGGCACCAGATTTTTTCGAGTGCCTGCCCTAGCATTTTTTAGTTTCTCAAATCGGATCAAAGCCACTGATTACCTGACAAGTCCACCGCTGATGTATCCTGACGCACGGATGAATGATTTGAAATGAGGCGATGGAACCCTGACCACTTAAATGAGAATTTTGTTCGGTGAAATGCCATCAATCACAATATCCTCGTACAGTGATCCCCATCCTCGTCTATCACCCTGAACAAACCATGAGTCATTAAATACCGTTTTATTTAAAGACTTGTTCGATATTCAGATGACCGCGAGTTAATTTTAAAGGCAGGACTTTTATTAACATTTATAACCTATTTAAAACTAGTTTGGAGAGTTTCATTTGACAGCGGACTATTTGTGTAGCCTTTTTCCGTCCCGCGGGTCTGTCCCAACATCGACGCACGGAAGAATAATATTATTTTTGTTGATTTAAAAAGCGAAAAACGTTAAGCGCCCGAAGAAAGGAAACAAGCATTATATAGTTCGATGATACGCTCGGCTGACAGAATAATACACACTTTCAGTAGAAATTTGCCAAAGCATTTTGTAGCGGAGGGACGAGAAGCGATGCGCGGAAATGCGGTGATAATCCGCGCGATTCGATGGCAGTTCATTTTTATTTTTTCGCGATGATTACGCGTATTGTAAGAATTGTCAAACGGATACGAATTTATTAGCCATAACATAATGGTTTGTTATAAAGATCAATTGTGAAGACCTTGGCTCTTAAAAGGGAGCAGGGTATTAATTATAATTTACGAGCCGAATGCCGCCGCCGTCGTGTAATATATTGTCCCTAGGGGCGAATCAAATGTCTGGCGTAAAAGATTTTCGGAGGGAGGCAGAGGAAAACCGGTAGCGATATTTTATCGCCGAGTGTTTCTCAGAATGGCGAACGCGTCTATAATCTTCCGGGAAATCTTGGTCAGGCCTATGAAAGAAATTGTGTGCGATATTTAACCATCGCATTTATCATACGACGTCGTCGCGTATCCGGTTCGGTCGGTCGATGGTTTACGAAACACTGGCGGCGCGAACACGAGATGCCCCCTAAAGGCAGCTACCGTTTGGGCTTTGATTTCGACTAGCGATGATTTGTGATTATGACAGCTCTCGATTGTTGTTACTCTTACATTATACATTGAAGAATATAATGAAATATAACACTCCGGACCCAACCCCGAACACGTTTCCATTTCTTCCTCGTCTTAATCCACCCCGTAAATTTATTTTCGTCGAAATTTATTACACCTTATATTTATATACTTTTGTAGTGGTGGTGTGTATACTTGCCAGGGTTTTTATTATCGGTAAGATATTAATAAACGCGCTTGTCGAGTTTATATCATTGCCTCGGACGTGATTTATCTTTCGTAATTTCATGGCCGATCCCCTGTATACGGGCTCAGCCAGGATACGTATTTATTTACGACGACAGCCAAATAAGCACTAAATTTTCTCGCGAGATTTTTTTTTTCCTTCTTCGTATCGAGCAGCGAGAATATCCGAATATACCTTCGTCGCGTGTTCGCGGTGAAGTCGATTTTCAAAAAATTAATCGAAAACGTTGGTCGTTTGTTATCTACTGTATAGGGTGAAGAAGAAGGAGGAGGAAAAAAATTGATTTACATCGTTATTATTTATTTTCTCGAAAAGATATTGTATACCTTATTTGCGACGAAGAACAGAATACCTAATCGACTTGCGGCCGGATTATGATTTATTATCGCGTGCAACGAGGTGCTTAAAGGTATACGTACTTCTATATAGGTGCACAATAGTTTATAATATTCGAGTCTATGAATTTTTCCAGAAGAGAGATCGTTCGGAAAACCCATTCATTCTCACCCTCTCTCTTAAACCAGCAAGCATGAGTTCATTATACGCTTTGAATCGAGGGTCGGTTGGGTTGAATGTATGGGGACATGAATCATATTTTTATTGCTACGATTGAACTTTTTTTTCAAGTTCACGCTCTCCAGTTTGTTAGACATCGTAATCAACCCGTCAGAAGTGCTTTATGTCTTACTTCGAGAGCTGACACTTGAACTGCTAGTTAACGGCCACCTGAGAGCAAGTATAAGCTGTTACGTATTATTGAAGATATTTTGGTACCATGCTCCACTTCTTGAAAATTTTCCTCGTCCTCCTAATAGATGAGCTAACTCAAAAGACTTTCTTCTATCGCTCTGACAAGAAGCGCACGCAATTATGTTGTTTCTGTGGTCTATGCAAATTCTTATTTTGATATGTCTGGTCATAATCTGGTAAATTCTATTGCTTCAATTACCCTGCCTTCTGAAATTGAGAGTTTCAAAATTTACTTTCTCTCGACTAATCGTGCTTCTGAAAAGAGTTTGGAGACCCACATCTGAACAGCAGGTGATGTTTCACAGGTCCGACGCTGCCCTTCCTGAGAGTGTAAACCTCGTAGCTTGAAATTAATCTGAAAATAAGGCGTCTGAGCCTACAATGATCCTCCGGGCCCAGCTCAAGTTGAGCCGAGGACTCCACTGTGATAGTCAGAGTTAGGATTTCCGTGCAGTTCAAAAAGTACTAAAAAATGCAATAAAAATGTGCAACAAAATTACCAAAATCGACCAAAAAGCGACTACAATACGGTCAACACGGCATGAAACGACCAAAACACGATCAAAATAGACAATAAACGGCCAAAAAATGACAAAGAATAGTGAAAGACGCGACGGCCAAAGACAACAAAAAATTGGTCAAAAACTTGAAAATAGACCAACAAACGACCAAAATTGACCGTAATTGACGCAGAACAAGAAACAATGACCAAAATCTACCACAAAATATTCAAAATGGACCACAAACTGCTGAAATCGACAGTAAAATAACCAAAAGTTATCATTGATTACAAGCAAAAAAATGGAGGCAAGACACCAAAGTAGGTCAAGGTCATTGATTACCCCATAAAGCGTCTTACTTCTCGTCACAGATTTCTGACTGAGCTCTGGCCAAAGACATATAAATGTCAAAACAATCAGAAATGGATCTAATTTGACCGAAGGAAGACTAGACTTGGCTGAGAATGTTGAAAGACCAAATATATGGTCAAACAAATCCTTCAGAAATATCAAATCGGTCCATGAACGCAAAACGTGCAAAAGCTTGCAAAATTTTATTTCACAGATGGTGGTCCAGATTTTTAATTAAATTCAGGGTCTCACTCACCAAAAGAGAAGATGCAGTATCATGCAAATTTTACCTCTAGTTATACAGCATAGTTTACGTAAAATTATAGCTTGAAATTCCACCTCTACAGAGGTTCAGAACTCAAAGTCTCCCACTGCCTCTCCATAAACAATCGAAGCTCAAAATTTTTTCAAATTCCTGAAGTAGAGTATTGAGCAGTCACAATTTCCGAGAACCCGTTTATATTTTTAATTCGATAATTTTCAGGTATTTACAATGTTTTTAATCATAGATTTAAGTCAGTCGTTACTCCCTCAACCGGAAACATTAAAATTCACCATAACATATGAACATTAAAACGTACATTTAACTCACATAATACCTTAGAAACAGGATAAAGGAAAAATTACAATATTACGAGGTATGTGACACTGAACTAAAACAATTTTAGGTCGCTGAAACAAATCGAACATTTAGTAATCGATAGGTTTATACCCATACATTTTTCCTGTTCTTGAGATAAGAACAGCTAGATTACATTTCATGAATAGAATATTATACGCCTACATCCACAAAGATCTGGTCCCTGTGTTCTTTACCATTTCAATAAAGGATACAAATAGTTGGTTACAGTGATTTCTGTAATCTCTGGACCTGACAGTAACCTGTGGAAGGTGCGTAAGTATCAGATCGTCCCATTGGTGGTAGTTCCTGCTCGTTGGTAGGGACCCACAGTGAGATGATCAGTGAACTATATTCGAACGTTATTTTGTAAGGTACCAGTGACAAGACGATATCAACCATCGGTGCTGAGTGCGGCTTCCCATTAAACCACATCTCACCGACTGTCGAATAAATTTGCTTCCCCGCAAACAATTGAGTGCGGGTAAGGTAATCAGCCATTCTCTCACAGGTATCACCAGGAAGTTTGAAAATTGTCTTCTGTTCGTAGTGGATTTGATAACTTGACTTCCAGCGATCCCAATTTTCGTCAGGATTATGAGTATAAACGATAGTAGGTTTATCACTTGTATTATAAAGATAAAAGTCTCTGGCTACTTCTCTAAGGTCCAATATGGTTGATTCGGCTAGCCGGTACGTGTTCGCATCATGCATAAGGCGGCAGTCAAGTGTTTCCATCGCGAAATTAATCACAAAAACTCGAGAAAGGACGACAGAATATGCTCAGTAAGTTCGACCACGTTCAACACGACAAAGATACTTAATGATAGGACAATAATGGGTTATCAAAGAGATCCTCGTCGTGATCCTCCGTCGACTAATCAAGTACTAACAAAAACGTGATCACTCGAGAAAGAGTGTGGACGTTCGATGCATTGTGAGTTTCAGGAAATTATCTGTTTCAGTGTTGATATAGTCTTTTCACTTCAGCATGAAAAAAGTCATGTGAACGGTCATCATTCTAATGATAAGAATCGCTACTTCATGGGACCAAAATATTGTAGCAATTTTATGGGTAAAATAAAATATTGATTTTCAATAATCGGGTAAATTGTTTACAAGGAAAAGTGGTAAAAGAGTGTTTCCTCTGGTTTGAATGAGACAATATTCATGACAATCTTCGCATTCAAAATTCTCAGAACCATGAATGCCTTTCAGATCATCGCTTTCTTTAAATTTCTTGTTAGAATCCATACATTCGAATTTCTTAGGGTGCGGTAGATAGCTCTCATATGCTTTTTCAGACAGGATAGCTAGTCTATCTTTTCTCACATTAAACGCGAGCAAACTTACGTTTATGGTTCGCCATACCTATCTTTTAAATTAATAGGTCTCGCTTATGTCACAGGTGCAGCGCCGCCCCGCTCCCCATGGTGGAATGGATGCGGGTTGCTTATGCATTTGAATTTGTTTCTTCCAGTAACGGAATCGACTTTTTCGGGTATAACTTCAGTGTTGGAAGAATCTCCTTGGCGAACCCCTCTTCTACTCAGCAACTGCCAGGCTACGTTGGCAACCGCCAAGTTGCAGTGCCTCCCTGGCACGCAGAAAAATACTAGAACACACAACAACAACACCATTGCCATCTTAGATAAATTACTGGATTTCTGTTGGCTACTCTTTATCTTCCTCCTTCTTCAGGGGTGATCTTCCTCTTCTTCCTGCGAATGTGGATGTTAATGGTACACAGGTGTCGAGTAAGCCATAGCGTGGTTGTGCATTTGCCTATTCTATCCCCGGTCCATTTTTCCTTCATGACGGTGGCTGCAAATGCAGACACCTGGTTTCATGCTTCTTCGGAACCTAGCATGGTGGATACCAGGCTACTCGGAACAGGCGCTTCGTCGACCCTAATCTCTTGAAGTGGCCGACTAAGCATGTCCCGCTCACACCTGCCTTACGCCTCGCACTCAAATGAGATGTGCTCTGGTCCATCGTTCCGCCCTTAGTCGCAGTGCGAACACGTTGCCTGCTCAACTATCCTTAACTTCTCGCAAAGGTATATGTTGAAGCAGCCATGGCCGCTGAACACCTGCATCAGGTGAAATTTTAGTTGGCCCTGATGTTGGTTCATCCACTCATCAAGGTCGCGTATTAACACACGGGTTGTCCACTTGCCCAGCCCACTCTGGTCAATTCTTACTTTCCATTTCTCAAGCAAGGAGCGCCTATTCTCCTGCTTAACCCGTAGAGTCTCACGGTTGGTCATCGTCGTATTTTTTGCTCTGAACACCACTGCTCTCTCCTCAGCAAGGAGCTCAATTGGTGGTGAACGTATTAATACACAAAGAGCCTTCGACGAGACAGTGTGGTAGGCACTAACACACCTCAACGCAGCTCTTTGTTGGATCTTTACTATCTCTCTTCTTCGGGTAAGGTATCTTCATGGAGTCGGCCCATACTGGTGCACCATACAGAAGGATCGACAAGCCGGTGCTCATCATGATCCTTCTTCTTGCTTCTCTCGGTCTTCCTAGGTTCCTCATCAAGCGGCTTAGGTATCCAACTACCCGGCCCGCCTCTTCCGCTGCCATCAGGAAATGGTGCTTCAAGCTTAGCGTCGAGTCAAACCAGATGCCCAGGTACTTCATCTTCTTCTTGGTCTAAATTTCCACACCTTGCAGGCGAAAGGTGAGTGGACTGAACTTCCGACGGGTCGTGAATAAAATGGCCTTCGTTTTCTTAGCTGCAAGTTCGAGTTCAGCCGACTCGATTTAACGCGTCACTTCCTCTAGGTTCTGGTAGCTGCTGATCATCCTGAGCAGGTATGCGGGCACTTCTGCGTCCATGATATCTTCCGATATCCTCTCCCATGGGATCGAGTTGAACGCATTTTTTATGTCGAGGCTGACGGCTGCGCAAAACTGATGCATAGCAATCGCTGACTCGACTATCCTCTTCAGTCGGATCCCAGCCTCTGATGTGCAGCGTCCATTCTGAAAACTGTACTGGCTACTAGAGATTATATCTCTTTCCTTCAGATAGCTCTCCAGTCGATAGGCTATCACTCATTCCAGGGGTTTCCCAACATTGTCCGGCAGCCAAGTGGACGATAAGACGATGGTAGGCTAGGTGGTTTATCCTTCTCATCGATCAGCGCTGGCCTAGCTTTTTTCCATCACACAGGGACCAGTCACCCAACAACTGTCGCATTGAATGTATCAACAAGCAGTGCCGGGTCAACTGAGAGTATGGCGTTCCAGACATTATTTGGAATCTCATCCGGTCCCGAAGCCTTCCAATACTTACCCCGCGGTTTATTGACAGCTCTATCCACCTCCTCGGTACGTAGGAGGGATATACCATCCTTTCCTACTATTGGTAGCGTTACCATTGGTGGAGGTCGCTGTGGGAACAAGACATCAATGATCTGACCCACAACATCTGGCTTCATTCGGCTCATTACTGAGAGGCTCTTTAGCTTCTTCAGCACTATCTTATAGGGCTTTCCGAAAGTGTCGTCCTCTGCCATCTCACATAGCTCTTGCTACGCAGCACTCTTGCTGTCTTTGATGGCCTTCATCAACCTTTCGCGAGCCAGTTGGTATTCAGGTGCAACCGCCCGCACTTTTTCGCGGCCTATACTAAACTGATCTATCCGGCGCTGACAGTTGCACTCTTTTCTTAGCTCAGTAATCTGGTTGGTCTGGTGACCAGTAAACGGCTCTCCTCTTCTGAAATTGATAAGTGTAGTTGTATTGTAAAGGAGTCGAAAATTGGATGGACCTAAATATTTTCTGGTGAAGATGGCGAGTCACATCCCGTACACTCTTACTTCTAGTCTGCTTGAGGTAGGTGGCAGCAGAGAGGAAGATTAAGAGTGTCACCAAAGCATGAGAATCAGCCATTCACAAGCAAGGTTCACCAAGAAAGGGAAGAGCCATTTACTGGTGGACCAATAATATTGCCGAGTTAAATAAGGGTGCAATAGCCAGCGCTGGATATACCAGCGTAGTAGAGCATGGGCGATACGGGGGGGGGGGGGCAGGGACACACAAAAAGAAGAAGAACAATTAGAGGCCATTGCAGGGGGGGAACCCGCAACCTCCTGCGCTCCCGATCACGTTGGCGCAAAAATGACCTCTCAGAAAATGAGTTGGCTGGGCTCTTCTCAGTATACTGCATGCTAACCTGATATAATGAAGGCTGGAAATTGAAATTTTTCCAAGCCTTGAAAGTAGGTCAAGATCAAGGTCATTGATGACGTCATAAGGCGCCACACCTCACGTCACGCAGTTCAGAGAAATTCTCGGACGCGGACGTTTTCTGAGGATGTAATCCCCCTAACAAAATGGATAGCGGGTTTCCCGCTAAAAAAAGAGAAAAAAAATGACAAGAATTTCCAACCCCCCCTCAAATCTTGCCGTACCTACGCCCATGTAGAAGAGGCCGCAGCTGCACCTTACCAGCTGGCTCATAAGAGGCTTAGGAAAGCCATAATGGACAGCAAAAGTGCACTCGTAAAGGAAGGGGATGTGAGGTTAGAAACAAGGAGGGCTTTCTTCATCGCTGGGGTTTTGATGATAGCCTGACACTTGTTAATGACTCTCCTAACTTCTTTAACTTGCTCAGGGAAGCTGAAATTCTCGCTCTCTTTTGCACCACATTGCTAGAGTACTTTGTGGACCTTAAAAGCATAAGCGGATTTCTCCATAACCAAGACAGCATTGCCCTTGTCAGCCTCTGTGACGATTAGATCTTCCTCTTCAACTTTCCTCCTTAAACCTTGGACCAATCCTCCCAATTCGTTACTCATTCGAGGGAGGAGGGTATTACGGACTAATTTGGCACATACTTTTTGGGTGTTGACTCCGGGGTCAATTTGCACAGTGAGATCCGCAACAACATTTGCCAAGGTTTCATTACTCTTGAAAGGAGGCAGACTAAATTTCAAACCTTTCTCAAGGAGCGCTGTTTCTTCAATACTAAATATATCCGTAACCTAGAAGAACGCATCCGTTTAAGGAAAAGTGGTGTGTTTGACTCGATTCTATAGGAGAGGATATTGGTGTTGATGACGTAATCAACCCATGACAACATTCTGCTTCTCTGGCGTCACAACTCTTAACCATGGAACGAACACACTTTTGTGAGGTCTTCGACTCTAAATTTAAGATATTTCTTTTGATACAACCGTGCATTTGCAAAGTAAACTGAAAGCCCTAGCAACCGATAGACCATATTATAAAGCTCCAGCAATATTTCTCAGCTTCAGGTTAAGAGTGTGCTTTGCTCGTGAAATCATGCATCAAAATTATGGTACCGCAAAAAGTTTCTTAATGCTTGAGTTTTCAATAGACTTTTCCAGTTTCTTGAAATGTTCTTCGGAAAGATTCGGAGCGAAAATTTTCTTCATTACGCTTCTTATTTCACTTTAAAATCATCAAACATTCGTCTATTTTGTGACGTAAAATTTTTTGGAAGCAAAAATTTTATATCGCCTCAAGTTGAACTTTTCTGTACAACATTTTTGAATATCAAAAAAAATCGTCGGGAAATTTTTTGCGAAATCCTGCGAAATCCTTTTTCAAGAAGACTACCCATCCGAACCTTGGGGATGTATATGCAACTTATCGTACACCATTTTGAAGATCGTCCACGGGAGCACACCCTTAATCACTGCATTTCGAAAAATGTTGACTCTCGACCTATTCATGATAGAGATTCATACTTCCCGCAGGGCATTGAGAGTTGCGGGTTTCCCGCTGCCATGGCTTCCGAATTTTTACTTCATGTTAACCTTCAATCAGAATCTCGCGGCACAACCTGCGACACACCAGTCGAAAAAAACTGAGCTACACGAAAGAATCCTTTCTACTGGAAAGCATGAAAAAATTCCTATACGCCGTTTACGGTTTCTCTGTCGTTACGATGGTCGAGAAGACTTCCGGATCCTCTCTCATACGTCTCTAGTTCATTGATCCGCAATCCCTGGGGATATTTTCCGAAATTCAATAGTCGGCAAAGGCACGTCATTTACAAATTCAGCGAGAGAACATCGAACACACAACAAATAAATCGTTCTCCCTCCTCTATGATAAACACGTTCGCCATAAACATTCGCTCCAGTTGATACGTAATATATAACATTTCGAGCACTTTACATCGCGCTAAGTGACGTAAAACGAATGTTCTTTTCGTTACGTCGACTCAAACCAATTTCAGCCAATTGACAAAGGCCTTCCTTTCTCTCTCTCTTGTGTCTCGTATAGGAAAAGCGGAAATTTTAGGTGAAGTAGAAAATGAAAGAATGTAGAAAACAACTACGCAGAAGAAGACAAAAATCACATCTCCGTGGGCTATATACTACTTTCCATTTTTTATTACCCTTCGACGCGTTCGATTTATTTCCGGCATTTATAACGTACTTTGTGCGTCGTTTTTTTTCTTTCTTTTCTTGCCTTTGCCTCGAGTCTTAGACGGGCATATTGTGTACACAGAGGTGCCACGGATGTGGTACGGTGTATAACGTACGAAATTACGCCTTCAAGAATTGTGTACGCAGAAACGACGACATCGCGCGGACTCGAGCTTATCCATTATTACTAGACGGCGCTTATCGTTGCGTGAAAAATAAAGAAAAAAGGGTATATGGGGAAAAAAGTCGCATAAATAAAACAAAAGTATGAGCGTTACGTCTTCCGCAGAAAATGTTTTCAACAACTCGAAAGAAAGAGCGAGAAAGAAGGCGCATCGTTTCCCCGCGGGCCTCTGCGAGTATAATAGTCTAGAAGTTTAGTGTTCAAGGGGGTGTTCGCGTAAAAGAACTGTAAATCCTACGTAATGGTCTACACGCAGAGAAGTACTGCACAATTCTCTTTACGCCATAAATTTCTAATATAACTAATAGCCCGGCGAACGCATTCTCCAGCCTTTATCGCAATAACCGAACCTTTATCGGTAAGATTGGCCAGCCAGCCTGTGCATTGCAGACCTCGTACAATAGATACACTGTGTAGACATCACCTTGGAAGCATAATAACCCTATCGTAATGCAGCAGCCGTTGTTCGAATAAAATGGCAAAATTTAGCCCCGGCCTTTGAAAACAACATACGGCGTAAGTTATATTCATTTATGGATATACTGTCTGCAAATGCGTTATACGTCTGCTCTTTTTACAATATCATAAAGTCGTTGGCAAAGTTTCGTAATTTTTATCTGCACGCCATGGTTCACCGCATCCTCCAGTAGCTCTCTGATGCTGCTGCATTGAATGAATTCTACGATAATCCAATAAACGCGAGAATTCGGTTCAATTGTGTATAGCATAGCTGGTTTTCGGTGGCGCTGCCAAAATAAAATCGAGATGAAACATTATTATGAATTATATTTTCGCGATCTTTCGAGTGGAATGTGTCAGAGAGATAGCGTACGTGTGGTCTTCTGATGGCTACAGATGATTTATACGCTTGCGATCGTGCTCGAAAAGATTGTTAAAGAATACGTGTACCGAAACGCCGTCGACGCAGGTTAGAACATTAATTAGATTGACAAAGAGCATTCCTCTTATTTTGGGATAAATTGTGCGATCGATTATGGAATAGTGTAGATAAAATCATTTCTCGGTTATAATGAAGTTCAAACGCAATTATTTTGACTCGTAGATATATCATTGCTCACTAGTTTTCACTTATTTTCTGTTTGTGTTACACGGATACAGATGAGGCTGACTGTATTTTACAATGCATAAATTCTTCTATAATCGATCACAGCCTGCCATATCACAGACGTATAATCATGCGTTGTTGTGTAAACGAAGTGATGACTTTGAAATCGTCCGTAAATATCAGACAATTGAAAGTTCGCATGCTAAAAATTGGCTACCATTGCACCATACTGCACCATATGGTCAGGTTACTGCACCGTCTAATTGTCAAAAAAGGAGAAGACTAGGTGGAAAAACGAGTGGAAGCTGAAACCAAACAGATTAGGAAGAAGCGTGCTGAACCGACTCGAAAGAAAGGAGAAAGAGAAGAAGAGACTACGACAGCTAAGCAAAACTTTCCTCCCAGAATCGAGAACCTCTCAAGCGTCACCTTTACAGAAGAAGAAAAAAGACTGCTGGACAAAGGCATTAAGTACGTGCAGCCAAAAAGACTGAACGGCCATTAGCTGCGAACAAGTAATCCAAACCATGGAAAACGACGTGGGACCAGAAGTCCGAGCCAAAATTGGGAACGTACTGTAGGACATCAAAGAGAATCTGTGCCAAACCAATGACAGAACGCTAGTAATGCAGAGGAAGATCACAGATCCCCAAAAGAAGATCGAATAGAACAACCTGATTTTGACACAGGCGCACAGAGGCAACACGGTAGTCGTGATACCTGATGATAATATCAAAAATCCGGATCCCATATCTCCAAGACCTAAAAAAAAATTTCTACGGACTTTCACCGATTTATCAATCGCGATCAGGAGAAAGGTATCTCTCAGTCATAAGGATAGCTGAAGAACATTTTCCCTTGATCGACTCATAGTCCGGTCGACTGCGGTATGTGCCCTTAAGGACCAGGAGAAAAGTATCTCTTACATGAGTGACTAAGGTACTTTTCCCTTGATCACAAGAAATCCGTATTTTACATAAAATCCGTACCTTTTTTTAGGAACAAAAATTTGTAAATCTAGCAGCTTTTTCTTTTCTAAACATAAAAATGGATAGACGCTCGTGTCGCATTTGCAGAACGCCGCCCCTTCCTCCATGGTGGATAGAGTACTGGTTGCGTATGCATTTAATTTTGTTTCCTCCAACCTGGAATCGACCCTTTTGGGTATAACTTCAGTGTTGGAAGAATCTCCTACGCGAACCCCCTCTTCTACTTGGCAACCAGCAAGCTGCTTCGGCAATCACCAAGCTGCAGTGCCCCCCTGGCATGCAAAATACACTAGGGAACACTCACATTACAACCACAGACACTAACACATCATCAAGCTAGATGGTGCCCTTCTTCGTCGTCTCCCTGCAGATCCGTATATTGATGGTACACAGGTGTCAAGTAGGCCATAGCGTGGTTCTGCATTTGCCTATTCCAATCCTGGTCCATCTTCTTCTTCATAACGGTGGCCGCAAATGCAGACACCTGGTTCCATGCTTCTTCGGAGCCTAGCATGGTGGGTACCAGGCTACTCGGAACAAGCGCTTCTTCTAACCCGATCTCTTGAAGAGACCGACTAAGCTTGTCCCGCTCACGCTTCCACGCCTCGCACTCAAATAAGGTGTGCTGTGGTCCATCATTCCGCCCTTGATCGCAATGCGAACACGAAGCCTGCTCAACTTTCCTTAACTTCTCATGAAGGTACTTGTTGAAGCAGCCATGGCCGCTTAGCACCTACCTCAGATGAAAGTTAAGCTCACCATGGTCCCGGTTAATCCACTCATCAAGGTCGCATATTAGCACACGGCTCGTCCATTTGCCCAGCTCACTCTGGGCAATTATCGCTTTCCATTTTACAAGCAAGGAGCGCCTATTCTCCTGCTTAACCCGTAGAGTCTCACGGTTGGTCATCGTCGTCTTTTTTGCTCTGAACACCACTGCTCTCTCCTCAGCAAGGAGCTCAATTGGTGGTGAACGTACTAATACACAAAGAGCCTTCGACGAGACAGTGTGGTAGGCACTAACATACCTCAACGCAGCTCTTTGTTGGATCTTTACTATCTCTCTTCTTCGGGTAAGGTATCTTCATAGAGTCGGCCCATACTGGTGCACCATACAGAAGAATCGACAAGCCGGTGCTCATCATGATCCTTCTTCTTGCTTCTCTCGGTCCTCCTAGGTTCCTCATCAGGCGGCTTAGGTATCCAACTACCCTACCCGCCTTTTCCGCTGTCATCAGGAAATGGTGCCTGAAGCTCAGCTTCGAGTCAAACCAGATGCCCAGATATTTCATCGTTTTCTTGGTCGCGATTTCCACACCTTGCAGGCGAAAGGTTGGTGACTTGAACTTTCGACGGGTCGTGAATAATATGGCCTCCGTCTTATCCACGGCGAGTTCAAGTCTGGCCGACTCGATCCAACGCATCACTACCTCTAAGGCCCTTACCCTGCTCTCCATCGCTACAATTGTTTCGGCAGTGCATACCACCAGTGTGTCATCCGCATAGCAGATAGGCTCAACACCCGGCGGCAGCCCAACGCACCACAACAGCGGGCAGAGGACCAATCACTGCGGCACCCCACAAGTAACAGGGCGTCTCATTGTACCAGCAGACGTCTCTGCTTGGATTTCTCGACAGCTAAGTTAGCTGCTGATCATCCTGAGGAGGTATGCGGGCACTTCTGCGTCCTTGAGGGCTTCCAAGATCCTCTCCCAAGGCTGACGGCTGCGCAAAACTGACGTGTAGCAATTGCTGACTCGGCTATCCTCTTCAGCCGGATCCCAGCATTCGATGTACAGCGTCCAGTTTGGGAACCGTACTGGCTGCTTGAGATTATATCTTTCTCCTTCAGATAGCTCTCAAGACGATTGGCTATCACTCTCTCCAAGAGTTTGCCCACATTATCAAGCAGGCAAAGTGGACAATAAGAGGATGGCAGGCTAGGTGGTTTATCCTTCTAATCGATCAGCGCCAGCCTGGCTTTTTTCCATCGCACAAGGAATAGTCCCCCAACAACTGCCACATTGAATTTGTCAACAAGCAGTGCCAGGTCAGCCAAGTGTATGGCGCTCCAGACTGGATTCGGAATCTCATCCGGGCCCGGAGCCTTCCAATTCTTACCCCGCAATCTATTGACTGCTGCATCAACCTCCTCGATACCTAGAAGGGATATGCCATCCTCTTCTACTATTGGTGGCGTTACCATTGGTGGTGGCTGCTGCGGGAACAATTTGCCCCTCAACATCCGGCTCCATTCGGCTTATGGCTGAGAAGCCCTTCAACGTCTTCAGCACTAACTTGTAAGGCTTGCCAAACGGATCTTCCTCCGCCATCTCGCAAAGCTCTTTCCAAGCAGCATTCTTGCTGTCTTTTATAACTCTCTTCAACCTCTTACAAGCCAGCTGGTATTCAGGTGCAACCGCCCGCGCCTTTTCGCGGCCTCTACTACGCTGGTATATCCGGCGCTGGCGGTTACACTCTTTTCTTAACTCGGCAATCTTGTTGGTTCACCAGTGAGCGGCTCTCCTCTTCTTTGGTGCCCCTTGCCTAGGCATGGCTGCGTCGCATGCTTTGGTGACAGTCTTGATCATCCTCTCGGCTGCCACCTCCGCATTCCTTTCTTGCTCTTGTCCTTGTCCCCAAGTGAGGGCAAAGTAAGATCTAGCAGCACTGCTGACGGTAGTGATGATGGATAAGGAAAACTACACCCAAAAAATGGAGTCGTACATCGCAGCTAATACCAAGAGCTGACAAACCCGGCACAGAAATACTCAGAAAACCTGAAAGCTGTGTTGAAACCAAACAATGTAAGGGGAGACTGTACTAGAATATGGTGGAAGTATGCGCTAGAGAAATGTTGACGTCTGAGCCTGGACTGAGGTAACGGAATTTCAACTCAATTTCTAGATTCGGCACTCCTTTAATATTCTCAGCCTAATTCATTATAAAACAAGATGGTACACCAGCCTAGAAAACATTATAATGTGTCATTTCCATCCGCTGGAATAGGTCCACCTTCTTCTTCATGGCTATGGCTGCAAATGCAGACACTCCTCTTTCGAACTTATCATTGTGGATACCACGCTACTGGAAGCAAGCTCTCCATCAATCTTTTGGAGAGACTGCCTAAGTCCGACCCGCTTGAGCTTGGCTATGGCTGAAAATGCAGACACTCCTCTTTGGAACTTATCATTGTGGATACCACGCTACTGTAAGCAAGCGCTCCATCAATCTCTTGGAGAGACCGCCTAAGTCTGACCCACTCGAGCCTCCACGGATCACACTAAAATTAAGTGGGCTGTGCTCCATCATTCCGTTCTTGTTACATCAGTGCATACAAGTCGTCTATTACCCCGCTCACACTGAGCAGTTCTTTCTTTCCATTTCTCAAGCAAAGAGCGCATGACGTCCTGCCTGCCCTGTACAGCCTTGTGATCGGTGATTGTTTTCTTTTTCGCTTTGAATACCACCGCTCTTTCCTCAGCAAGGAGCTCAATTGAACAGCCTCCGTCGAGACAGTGCGGTAGGCACTAACACACCTTAGTGCAGCTCTTTGTTGCGTCTTCTGCAAGGTATCTCCATTAGGTCTGTCTATCCTCGTGCACCACATAGGGGGATCGACAAGGCGGTGCTCGTCATTATCCTTCTTCTTGCTATTCTCTGCCCTCCTGAGTTTCCCACCAGGCGGCTCAGGTATGTAACTAACCTGCCTGCTTTTTCCGCTGTCATCAGGGAAAGGTGCCTTAAGCTCAGCTTTCGGAGTTCGCGAACGGGCGAAACACACCCTCATCAAGTTGGATGTGCGAAAAGCTGCCTACCGCTACCCAGTTTCCAAGGTAAACTCCGATGCTGCAGTCTTATCGTTCATTTTCTCTCAGAAAATATAACCAGTCTTCAATCTATGACGTGAGAGCACTTCTTTTGCCGGATGTTTGGAGAGGGATGTAAAGAACGAATTATCGAGATTTCAGTTCAAACACCAATATTTGTAATGCATCCCAATGATGTTACAGACTCATATACATGTAAAAGAAGGGCGTTAGAAATAAATAAAAAAAAAAACTGACATTGACACAATTTCTTATTGATTGCCCTCTTCGGGGGATTGAATCTCGAGGCGCACCGCTACCATATCTTTCGCGCTCGTGGGTTAGTAATAATTTATTCATGCTCGTAAATAAATCGAGCTGTATATAACAATAAATACGAGCATTACATACGGATCAGACGGGTACTCGAGGAACGAAGAAAAATAACGGCTTTCAAATTTACACCGATTACCGTCCATTACACTCCGAATTACTGAACAAATGAGCGCTCGAGAAGTTGGGTAATTTTAAAATAATCTGTCGATCGTGGTAATAACCTGTAATAAATCAAGTTATTGAAAAAAGAAAGAAAGAGAGAGAGAGAGCAAAAAAAAAAGAAATACGTCGAGAAGAAAAAGTTTATTATCAAATTCGATCGATATTACTGATCACTATAACTGGTTTCTCATACTCGTGCACTCGAGGGGAGAAAAGACGACGTCAACGAAAGGTTTTTTCGATATTAATCGATCAACGTATGCGGATTTGGTAAATAAAGTGTCAAACAAGAACGAAAATCTTGGTATCGATTATATAATATTTTTTTTTCACAATATTTACATTTGTGAGAAACTTTCGCATTCTAATAAGTTTTGGACGGTTCCGCGTAAGAGATGTCGTGGAACTTTTAGATGGCGGACTTTATTTTTTGCTGGTGCGAGTTCCTAGTGCTCCTACTCTTATTGGATTAAGAGGGTGGTAGTTTGAATTTAAACTGTCACAGCGTGATAACTCGATCGGGTGGTTCCTCTAGAGGCTTCTCGCCTTTTATTGTCAAAAAATCGATTTACCGACGCCGAGATTATTCCCAAAAGTGTCAATTCTTCTTTGAAAGACGTGTATCTCCAAACAGTAGTCGAAATAAATGATTTGTCGTCTCTTTGAACAACTTAGAGTGCCGTCCATACATTGTATTATCTTTTTTTTCTTTTTCAATGCATGTGGCCCGGTCGCTGTCGTTTTCTCCTACAAATCTTTCTAACACTGTTTACTTTTCCTTTCAATGCGGCGTGGGAGAAATGTGAATTTGGAATAATAACCCTTTACTCGTACCCGAAAAAAGAGAGTGCTGAAGTGACGTTTCGAAAATATATGTTTCAGATCGAATGAAGCGTATCTTCGTCGGTTCTTTGACGTAGAATTCGTAGAAAGTGTTCGGTAGATAATAATTTGAACGTTTTCGTGGTTTCTAATCACCTACTGTGTGGAATAAATTTTTTGTTGAGAGTGCGCAACTTGTGAGGTTAACCCCTTTTTTTTTTGGCAGTTCAACATAGGTGTGAACGACTGCGGTGAAAGTGAACACGGTGTCGTCCTTTGATACTTTTGACGTTCGCAGAAACCGATGGCATCTTTAGAGTGACGGCGGAGTCAAGAATGACGAAATGAAATGGTTTACGCGTCTACACGAGTAGATTTACTACTGTAGTAAAACAAACCACCGGAAAGGAGGAATTTGGTCTCTGTTATTTGCAGGAGGTACTACCACACAAGAGGCACTAACTGTCCATTGAAGACCATACTCGAAGATTGAGTCATCCATTGTATCACCAGCTGAGTCACATCCGAGTTTTGGGCCAAGACTATGTTTCTTATACTGTACCGTCCGTTTTCTGCGAATGCGACTTAGGCTCTCGCATACTTAATAAATGCGTATTACTTAGCTTCCCCAGTCAGGGGGGTTTGATATTATTACTGGTTCAGATTCGCACTTTGCATTGCTAACAGCATTTTGCCAAATTTCATTCAATTCTTCAATCAAGAACTCTTTGTTCCATGTTACGATTTACCAATGGTTTTTTTAATCAAAACATTTGAGGTAACCATTATGTACCATTGCTGCTAGTGCAGTGCTACATTATGAAGTAACTTCGAGGTGAATCTGCTCTACGATTTGGGCCGCATCCACTCCTCTGACTACAGAGAAAATCTAAGCTGTAAGTTCGATGCTAGAAGGGATGATGACTTCAGGGGGTATTGGATTTCTTGACGCAGCCAAAAAGATATAAATCACGTTTCATGTTTTTTCAAAATTTTGCCCAGTCAGAAATGTTGTAGATAATGCGAGACAAAAATTTCCCGTTTAAGAGATCAATCAAGCGTCTTTTATGAAATAAGCTTAATTTAGAATATTTTAGGCTAAGGTTTTAGAGCGGCACACTCGCTTGGTCTAGTATGAGTCTACTTTGGAATATTTCAGGCGAATGAGCCTTCTTGATCTAGTGTAAGTCTACTCTAGTATATTTCGGGCTAATGAGATTGAGGGGGCCTCACTCGCTCCGCTCGTTCGTCCGGCTTCTTGGTCCAGTATAAGTCTACTTTAGTATATTTCATGTTGTAAGCGGACCAGGATGGACGACCTATGACGTCACCAACCTATGACGTCACCGACCTATGATGTCACCAATTTTTGACGTCACCAACCTATGACGTCACCGACTTATGACGTCACCAACTTTTGACTAACCAAATTACAACGTTACCGACTTTTGACGTCACTGACTTCCGACGCCACCGACGTTTGACGTCACTGATTTCCGACGCCACCGACTTTTGACATCACTGACCTATGACTTCACCAACTTTTGACTCACCAAATGATGACGTCACCAACTTTTGACTCACTAAATAATGACGTTACCAACTTTTGACGCCACCAACCTATGACGCTACCGACTTTTGACGTCACCGACCTATGAAGTCACCAACTTTTGACTCACCAAAAGATGACGTTACCAACTTTTGGCGTCACCAACCTACGACGTCACCGACCTATGATGTCACCAACTTTTGACGTCACTGACCTATGATGTCACCAAAGTTGGCATCACTGACCTATGACGTCACCAACTTTTGACGTCACTAACTTTTGAGTCACTGACCTATGATGTCACTAATTTTTGACGTCACCAACATATGACGTCACCGACTTTTGACATCACTGACCTATGACGTCACCGACTTTTGACATCACTGACCTATCACCTCACTGACTTCTGACGCCACCGACTTTTGACATCACTGACCTATGACGTCACCAACTTTTGACGTCACTAACTTTAGACGTTATCGACCTATGACGTCACCAACTTTTGACGTCACTAACTTTAGACGTTATCGACCTATGACGTCACCAACTTTTGACTCACCAAATTATGACGTTACCGACTTTTGACGTCACCAACTTTTGACATCACTGACCTATGACGTCACCGACTTTTGACGTCACCAACTTTAGACGTTATCAACCTATGACGTCATTGACTTCTGACGTCACCAACTTTTGATATCACTGACCTATGACATCACCAACTTATGACGTCACCGACTTATGACGCTGACGTTACAAGCTGGTAGAATGGGTCTCAGAGTTTTCTTAGCCTAGCATAAATCTAGCCTACGCCTTTTTATTATATTAGGATAAGCTAGGAACTACAGAGCCCGGAATTTTTCCAAGTCCCATACCCTAGTATGAGTCTAGCATACATCTTGTATATTATTTTATCATTATATTAGGTTATGCTAAACTACCAAGCCTCGGACTCGGACTCGCAGATTTCAGAATCACTCCTGAGAAAATTTGCTCGAAATTTTTCGAAGTTCCTTTCGAGGGGGGGGGGCACCTCGGACTCGGACTCGCAGATTTGAGAATCATTGCCACAGTGAAAATTCCCATAAGGATGAGACCAGAGCGAAGACATGAAACATGTCAAAATAGACGTCGTCAAAACTGAATGACATAAAGGAACCTCATTCAGGCAGACGTACTCTCTGGCCGCAACCTAAGGCCCAGGACAGACTGACTGCTGCATGCGATGGGAGGTGCGTTTTAATTCTAATCACTCGCATCTCGTACGCTTCCATTGGCTGTGTGCATTCGACTGTCTTTGCCCTAATGCTATCAAATGACGTCTTCCCTCTCCCGGCCGGTTATCATGCACTGTTTTTTGTGTGATATTTGCAACGCTTTACGGGTAACCGCAACCACAATGTGGTCAAAATAGGGGATCTCAGCTCCTCTATCTAATGGACAAAAACTTGACATTGCGTTTAAGGAGTGCTGCCAGTCCATATTCATAATATAGTTAAAGATTATTTCCTGTGGTGAGTTTGCCATCAACATCATCTGTCTCGTGATTTGTTTGTGACACCATCAACGCAACCTAGCTCAATCGAATACTTTGAATGCAAAGCCTAATGTAATACTTTGTTTGAAGCTAGCACAGCCTAATATATTGCATATTAGGACAGGGAAACTCAATCTTGCAGATGTCTGGGTCAGGTCAAGAGTTCGAGAATTCTCAGTCCATCAACGGTGGGGGGAGGGGGTATCTTGGTCTTGTAGATTTCTAATAGTGCGTGGCATGCTCATAAGAACAATAAAAATATCAGAAAAAAGTCCAGAAAGGAATTCTCTTCAAGACAAACCTCAAGCATTGGGAACACAAAATGGAAAAAAACGTTCAACAGCTCGTATAACTTCTCCAAGTATCTCTGGTAAATCAACCAACTACCCTGAGTCTACATTCCTTGAATATTTTTCCCTCTAAAGCTGTCTTCCAGTCTTCAACCAACTCCAAGGGAGGGCAATGCATCGTTCAAGTCTAGATTTCCCACTGTGTACCTTGTGATTCAAGATTTCATCAAGTCCCTTCAACGGGACCGGCAACTGGGCCTCTTTCCCGACCTCTGTTTGATCTATCAGCATTTAAGACCATAAGAGGACGGTGAGTCGCTAACTAGAAGAGACCTTGAGTGACTCGGCGTCCTAGATAATGTGTGGTATTTGGTAACCATTCTGGTCTAAAGACTTCAGTGAAAATATGAATGAAGAGGGCATCAGCAATCTCATTTTCCACAGCTATATTAAAGATCTCCAGAGGAGCAACTTACTCAAGACTTTATCCAAAGTTCGTCCTCTTGATACAACCGCAGAGCTGCAACACAGATACAGGTATGTTAGTTATGAACTTTGTAATCACTCTCCCCCTCAAGTCTTACGCTACAATACATACTTGTCTTCTTTCAGCCTCACTAAGCACAACTCTCGCGTGGATCTCCAGCACGAAAATCAATTATCCGCAAGCAGCGTTGCAAACGCCGGAACGCGACGGTGCTGAAGTTCCCATCGCACCTTCTATTTTCACATATACACGATCAGGTCGTTGTCTAGGTCCTTCTTCTTCTTTCAGATTCTGAATGACGAAATTCGCTTCGCGCTATTGTTTTGACGTGGCATCTATACGCTCGATGTATAAACTATTATCATAACGATTGTCGAAGTCTATTGTTGGTGCGACAGGATTATTGATTGATACGTACATGATTATGCGTTTTTTTTTCTTCTTTCTTCTTTCTTCACATCTCTTCCGTTTTCTTCGTCCATTCCTCCGACGAGTTCCTTTGGATGCCGACATCGATATAATAGCTGCCGACGGGTTGGCCTCGATACACATTATGATCTTGCACGTATTGTGCCATCCGCTGCTTACTCTGCTGTATACTTCTTTTTAATTTCGCATCCATAATAGAAGTGTAGTAGTGTCGGGAGAAAAGCGCACAAGCTATTATACTCGAATCTATAAATCATTTTATACTACTTACAATTTGACAACTTATTAAGTACGCTGTACGTCGCATTAAATGCTCTTTCTTTCCGAATGATTATTTATTTTTTTATACTTCTTTTCATAAAAATAAATACTCCTGTATACCATAAGGTAGACGCAGCAGCATCAGACAGCGTATACACGTTGATAATTGGTGTTACGTTATCGTTAATGGATGCTGTGGGAAGAAGACGTGCTCCGTCTAGAGAAGGACTTTACTCGACGAAGATTGAACTTCTCGACGGCGAGCGTACGATGACTAATGGATGATGCAGCCAAAACTAGATACAATACGAGCCACTGGTTTTGACCATCGCGGTGATCAATGACTAGCTCGGCGAGAGATTTTGCCAACATCTGCCATCCGGTTTGTATCAACGAGCCTGAAACATGCGAATAACAAAGGACATTCACGAACTGTTTTCTCAGAAAATGATGAATTTATACTTTTCGATCTTTCACAAAATAGGAAGGAGGGTGGAACATATTCTTCTTTCTCTGTGGTTGACGTTGGCAAATCTTTCCTCTCGTATCAACTGTGCTACTGGTACACAAAGAGCAATTCGCCCTTCAATTGTCTTCATCAGTTGTGAACTCACGAGTTCCTGTGTCCAGCCAGAGCAAGCAAATCTGCGGAAATCCTCATGTTGTGATGGAAGATCGGCTAGAGCCCAGTCTTTGATCGGGGCGAGCAAACTATGGATGTTCAAACATGACCGGAATGTTATCGAAAAGCTTGTCTGGTGTTGCGTGCTAGGTCGACTACAGCCCTGCGTATGGTTGAGCCGGGCGAATGAAGGGACATTCTCGTTGTGTCGAACGAGGAAAATAAGATGGCCACGGAATGAAATACGATAGGCAAATGGAGAGCCTCGCTATGGCCCCTTCAACAACTCTATACCATCCACATCCAGCCAACACTTTACAGGAAAAAAAAAAGCATAGCCACATGAGGACATGAGACAGTACTTCAGTTCTGAAGTGCGTCTAAATTAAGTGCTCTTTCACGTACCTGAGGACTCTGCCACTAGGCGCTTGTCACAAAGATTCTTCCAATACTGACCCCATTCAATCATGAAAAATGACCGGCTACTCATGCGTCACAAACGATCACCTGAAAAAGAAAAATTTTGTGTCAGAACCAAATGAACAAAGATCATAATTCATGTATGCTAGTAAGTAAGTGACCTTATTTATAATTTATGGTTGTGCAATGAAATTATGCCCTAGCTTGTGATTTTTTCTCACAGAAGCATACGCTCCGTTCTTGAACTAACATAAGCATGGTGTACTGTAAGATAAGCAATCCATCTCAGGGTGAATGACGGATTGCGTTCACTCGCCCTGGTCGTTCAACCCCATTCTTGGATTATTGTAGGTGCAGGGAACCGTAAGTTGAGTTATCTAGCCCGGATATCAACATTGGTGACATCATTAGCTTGTGACGTCATGAGTATCCATGATGGCTGCCGGTGACAACTTAATCAATACCTGGACAACTGCCTGTGACGTCATCAGCTTGAGGTCTTTACAACTCAAAGTCTCTCTCTTCCTTCTTGACTTCTCTTCTCTGGATCACTCACTCCTCTTTTAAGCGACGATATTAATGCTGATGATGGCCCAGGTAGCCATCATGGATGGTCGAGACGTCACGAGCTAATGACGGCATAGGCTTGGGCTCTTTCTTTCCCTTACTCTATTTTATTCTTGGGATCAGTCACTCTACTCGTGAGCCTCGCTACAGTCTCCATTCTACTGAGCCCACCAGTATACGTAAGACTACTCGACCCTCCCTCATTCTAGACTTTTAGCCTTTGGGTTAGTGCGATCGACAGTAACATTGAGTCGATTAAAGGACAAGTACCTCGGTCATAGGTTTGTGAGATCCCTTTCTCCTGATCATTGTTGAATATAAGTCTGTAGAAATCCGGTTTTAGGTCTTAGAAAGAATGGCGGATACGGGTTTTTGAAAATATCATCTGGCAGTATTGCTTTGGATCACGGCTACCCGCCCGCTGCGGACGTCATACTGGCAGATTTCACAATAGTTTACATCATCAAAGCAGCCAGATCTATGGATTTTTGATGCTCAAAAAAGATACGGGTTTTTCTTTTTCCACAGATTCTCCATACAATATAGATTTCTTGCGCTCAAGGAAAAAGTACCTCAGACACTGATATGAGAGATATTTTTTTCCTGTTTGTTGTAGGCTGATGCTGCTGTTCCCAGTTATGTTGAGTCGATCAAGGGAAAAGTACCTCAGTTACTTGTATGAGAGATATCTTCCTCCTAATCTTTAATGATAGATTGATCAAAGTCTGTAGAAATCTGTTTTTAGGTCTTACAAAAATGGCGGATAAGGATTTTTGAAAATATCACTTGGCAGTACTGCATTATTCTAGGCTACACAGTACACTTCTGGCTCCGGCTCCAGCTCCTCGCTCCTCGAAAATCAAAGAGCGTAGTGAAGCCGGAGCTGAAGCTCTCAATCTTGAGAGCGGAGCCAGAAGAAAAAAAAGAGCTGGCTCGGAGCCAGCTCCGGCTCCAGCTCCTTGCTCCAGTTTCTCATAGAGCGGAGCTGAATTTTTGCAGCGGAGCCGTAGCTAGCTGAAGCTCTTGATTTTCTGAGCGGAGCCTCCCGGAGGAAAAAAACAAGCAGAGCTAATATTATTATGAAAAAAAAAATGAAAAATTGAATTTTTCCTTTTTTTTTTGTCATTTTGACTGAAGAGCAGCTCCTGAGCTCCTTGAAAAGGAAAGAGCAGAGCAGCTCCCAAACAGGTGAGGAGCTGACCAAAAGAGCGGAGTTTTTGGCTCTTTTCAAGATCAAATTATGGCTCCAGCTCCTAGCTCCAGCTCCTCAAAATTTGGGGAGCGAGCCGCCCCGCTCCCCGGGCTTGCACTAAACTATACTAGGCCTACTTCAGGGTTTCTTTCCGGACGGACGGAAGGGAGGCCAACTCGCGAAGGTTATGCGAACTCGCAACTTCAGGAAAGACAAGAGACATATAAAACGTTTGCTCACCCCACCCCGATCTAAGACGGTCGGTACCCGATCTCACACCGTCAGCCCACAACAGATGACGAGCTCCTCGGTCACATTCTCGGCATGGGACCTCAGTCGATCGTTCACCAAGAGCATACAACAGAAGACCAAGGATACGAATACAAAAGCAGCTCAATTAATTCAGCTTGTTTTCAGACTATGTTCACAGTCCATTTTTCAAACGGAAGGACACCAACAGAAACGAAAAGTTCGACAGTACAAACGCGACACATACTATTAACCCTTATTTGAGGTGATTTTGAGTCACGTGAGGCTCTCTTCATAAGTGGCCAAGCTGTAGCGTCCGTCTCAATTTTCTCCCATATTCCTTGCATTTTGTCACCGAACCGGGTCCAGAATCTGTTCTATTGGGTTTCACAAAACAACTTCCACGCCACGCATTCCTTTATTGTCGAAGGAATCTTATCGATCAATACTTCCTACGAGGCGATTGTAGCAACCTGATAATAACTCATTGAAGCAGTATCACCGAGAGAGCGTATGCCAAAGAAAAATCCCTCCATGACTGACCACGTACGCCCTTCTATCCTTCGCACCAAAGAACCACAATAAGCCTTCGTAAGACACGCACTTCACAACTTTCGCTGTCGCAACCTACACGTAAAGCAAACACGGTAGCTAATCAGAAAAGTAAACTTAAACGCTAATAGGTCTAACGTTTTGTTCGACGCTCTTCGACACCTCTCAACCTCTTTTTTTCTTTCAACATCCAAAAAGCGCTGTTATTACTCGTGTATTTACCCAAAGAATTCCTTGTCCAAACGAATATATTTGACTTACATTTGAAGAGAGAGTACAAACGTAACGCGAAAAAGAAGAAAACGTCGAAACGTTTATTAAAATATGTCCTCGAGATAAGAGTGACAGACGTTAAGTTTGAAGTACGTTTACGTAGCAACGGTAGCATTAATATAACACGTTGTTCGGAGGAAATAAAGTGGAAGGCTTGGGTACATAGTAGACAGTATAATACTGATAATGGTCGACCATTGTATAGACTCATCAGTAATCAATCAACGTCCGTGACTCAGCAAACAAAAAGTTTTACCGCCATATTTCATCCGTTGTCTTCGTGGTTCTACCTTCCTATTAATCTTCTGACATAACCGCCTAATCATCTTATCAGTTTAAATTTCAGGAATATTATAAAAGACTATGAACCTCTATCTTATAGCGTTGTACATCGCGAAGCGCACTACCCCTCCCCAACGCTCTTGACGGTTTCTTTCTCTCTTCAAAAAGGAAAGTTTCGACGATGATTTATTGAGACAGTTTTTGACGTGAAAACACGCTCGGTCGCCGCGCATTCTTATAATTATCATCGGTATCAATATTTTTTTTTCCTACTCTTCTTCCCGACAGGCTATTTAAATAGACTCGTTGATGCAAGGGGTTGCGCGATACTAGATGGCGCTTTGGGCTTTCCACGAATGCTTAAAATTATTCAAATCATTCCGCAAGGGAAGGAAGAAGAAAAATTAAAACCCTTCTACGCTAGTCCGGTGAATTCGTAAATGTGCAGCGGCGACGTGATTAGGAATTTTGAAAAATGGATCACGCTCTAATGATGTTCGAAATGGAAAAATGAAAGGAAGCGGGAATGAGGGAGGAGGTTGGTATCGCGCCGGAGAATGAATAATGTTGTTTGAACTAGTATACGGCGGGTGTACAGTACACGTTAAGGGGGTGTAAACTGTGGAAATAAAAAGTAATTTGAAGATTTCGAGGGAAATGGGAGCCGTGCAATTTTTCAATTGATCTCCGTCTTTGACGGCGTCGGCTTATAGCGAGTATCAATCTTTCGCTCATCCTGGAGAAGAGAAATCCGTTTTCGACGTCCATAATTGGCTTAGCGTTGGTTCGGCGTTGTGTTCGTCAAATCGTATTTCAACGAATCGTGACTCAGAAATTTTTGTAGAACTTGCGTCGCTATTCTGGAAATGAATTTCGATACAATAACGTTTCATTCATGAGATTGATTTTTAGATATATGATGCTATAATATTCGAACAGTCACAATAAAACACTAAGAATTATTATTTGACAGATCATCGAGGAAGTACGGAAACTTAGTTGAAACCTGCAATGGCAGAGGTAACCGCAATCTGCGCTGGTTTCAATCATCTATCATGAATTACTTCTCCTGTCTTTCTACGTACTTAAAATCTTAAAAATTCTGTTCCTCTTTGAAACTATCGAAATTTTTCTTATATCATGATCTAATTTCTAACGGGGTACCCGCAAAAAATGATAGAAGAACATGGAAGAATTTCGACCTTAGAGCTAGGCGGGGGACTTGAGAGACTTTTGACCTCTGAAACATTTTCGCCAATTTGGATTTTTTGCTAGATACCAAAAGGCAAACGGTAAATTTTTCAAAAACTCCCTCCCATGAGAAAAGCTCAAGGGATTGTTCTAAGAAGTCGTGAGATCGTAATATCACAGACAGGGATGCGCAGCTTAAGCTATTATTGATCCAAGTTTACGCGTAAGCCGTTCAATTACCTTTCTTCAGGAAAGCTAAAAGCCAGTTAATGAAATTTGTATGGATGACTTTTCAGCTAAAAGCCAGTTTAAAGTCAATCTGATTGGCTTAAGCTCGTCAATTCAGCCAATCTTGTTATCTGTAATGGGTGTATGACTTTGTTCGATTTGACAAGCCAAAAGGAAAAATATTGTCGTGTATCCAGTTTGTATATTGACAATTCGATAAATTTGCTCTAATGGTTGGTACAAACATAAGAATTCCATGACAACTAACTAATTATGAAAAAAATGAAAAATGAAGAAGGAAAAAGAGGAAAAACTGAAATAATTGGAAATTTCCTTGTTCCTACTACACCAATTGAGAAATGAGTAGCCAATTTGAATTCTACGTTGAATGAAGTACTGAATAGACGGGTGACTGAACCTTAAGCCAAAGAAAAGTTCAGGGGTCAATTTTTCTTCAACTTACAATCATTTAGCTTGAGTTTAACCTAGAATGATCATTAGTTTAAAAGCCTTGAGCTAAGTTTACATCAATGCTGAATGGCTACGCATCCCTGGTCACAAGTACTGATTTCAGATATCTAATCATGAAGTCACAGGGAGTGATTTATAGTTTCATCAAATCATGACATCAAAGAGAACTGAGATCTTGATGTCACAAAAACCAATTCATGATGTCATCCAATTGCGACTTTACAGAGATTGATTTTATGACATCAAATTTTTTCAAGTCACAGGGAAAGATTTATGACATCAGATTGTGACCTCACAGGGACTGTCATAAGATTGCGACGTTACGGGTATTGATTTAAGACAATATCAAATTGTGACTTTATAGGGAGTGATTTATGACACCACATTGTGATGTCTGTGATGTCACAGGGACTACTTGAAAACGCCATGAGTTGGTGACGTCCCAGGAAGTGATTTATGACGTCATCAAATTGTGATAGGGACTGATTTATGACAATATTAAATTGTTAAATCACACAGTGTGATTTATGACAAAATCACATTGAGATGTGACAGAAACTGATTTATAACATCATGAGTGTATGACTTCTCTGGGACTGATTCATGATGTCAAATAATTCTAATGTCATATAACCAGACTTATAATGTTATGAGATTGTAATCTCATAGAGACTGACTTTGGACATCATCAAATCAAGGCATCACGTCACCAAATTGTGACCGGGACTGATATATGATAATATTAAATTATGACAGTACAGGGAGTAATTTATGACCCCATTATATCGTGACGTCACAGGAACTGACTCACAACAATATCAAATTATGACGTCATCAAATTGAGACGTCAGAGACTGATTTCTGACATTATATTGTACCCCAACTGAGTTAGAACGTATTGAGATTGTGACATCACTGGAGCTGATTTATGACATCATCAAATTGTGCTATTACAGAGACTGATTCGAGACAATAACAAATCATGACGTCACAGAAACTGATTTAGAACGTTATTTGTGGCACCATTGAATTGTGATATCACTGGGAATGATTTATGACGTCATCAAATTGTGACAAAGACTGATTTATAACCTCATAAGATTATGACATCACTGGACATCATCAGATTGTGATGTTAGAAGAACCAATTCATGGCATTATCAGTTCATGACGTTACAGAGACTGATTTATAACCTCATAAAATTGTGACAGGGACTGATTTATGACAGAATCAGTTTGTGACGTCATATGGACCAATTTATAATGTTATGAGATTGTGACTTCAAAGGGACTAATTTTTGACGTCATCAAATCATGAAGTCACAGGGAGTGATATTTGACATCATCAAATTGTGACGTCACAGAGACTGAGTTAGAACGTCATGACATTGTGACGTCACAATAGCTGATTCATGCATGACAACATCAAATTGTGCTATTACAGGAACTGAATAGAGACAATAGCTCATTGTGACGTCACAGAAACTTGTTTACAATGTCAATGACGTCATGTAATTCTGACATCATGGAGAGTGATTTATGACGTCATCAAATTGTGAAGAAGACTGATTTATAACCTTGTGAGATTGTGACATCACTAGGACTGATTTGTGACGCCATCAAATTGTGTTGTTGCAAGGACTAATTTATGACACTGTCACTTTATAACGTCACAGAGACTGATTTATAACGTCATCACATCGTGACAGGGACCAATGTGATGACAATATTAATACTTGTGACGTTACAGACAGTAATTCATTGTAAAATCATACTATGACGTCACAGAAACTGATTTAGAACATCATAAGATAGTGAGATTATGACAGAATCGGATTGTGACGTCACAGGGACTGATTTCTGAAATTACATTGTACTGTCACAAAAACCAAGTTCAAACGTCATGAGGTTGTGACGTCACAGGAACTGATTCATGACGTCATCAAACTGTGCTATTACTGGGACCGATTTATAATAATGTGACTTGTCATGAGAAAAACCCTTAGTTGTCAGATAACGGATCAGCAGTTTAGCGTTTGTATGTGTGCAAGCCTACAACTACGTTGAACTGTTCCTGCTAATCTGTTCCTTAACAAATGAGGGTTTTTTCTCGCGACAAGTCACTAATAGCAAATTGTTACGTCACAGAAACTGATTTATAACGTCAAGAGATTGTGACGTCCCAGAGACTGATTTATGACGTCATCAGATTGTATCATTACAGGAAGTGATCTATGTTGTTATTGAAGGGTGACGTCATGGCGTCGACTTAGAATTGGTCCAACAGAGCAGCCGATTTCAGCCATTAAGAAGAAGTCAAGTAAGACTCAAAATTGACTCAACATAACTTTGATTTGAGATTGATTTAAAATTCACTAGCCTGATATTCCCACAGAACATTCACTATAATTTTTTTGTGAGCACTTTTAACACTAAACACAAACAGCTACAACGGTTTTTTTCAGTTTTTTACCCAAACTGAAAGAAGCCGTTGTATTTTTTCGTGTTAAGTATTCCCACAGAATTGAATTGATCCAAGAGAGCAGTCAATTTAGGTCGATGAGAAGAAATAGAGAAATGGAGCCAAAATGGACTCTAGATTGGCGTTGATTAGCACGGCTGCTCAGCTAAGCCAAAGGCAGTAGCCGTTAACCACTAGCCAAATATTTTTCATCCAAAATTAGTCAGTTGTTTGCTAGCCAATAAAATCTCTTTAGCCTTTGGGTTGGCCGTTAGCCATGCAAATCAGAATTGCTAATGGTTAATAGTTTCTTTCTCCCCTCACCCTTCATCATTGGAGTGACTCCCCCCCCCCCTACTTAAAGCCATTAGCCATTCTATTTGAGCCCGAAATTAGTCAGCTGTTAGTTGATAGCCAAAGCTAATGAATTTGAAGGGTCAGATTTCAGCAAAGTTTTTAGCCAATGCAATTGGCTAAGCAGTCCTGCTCCAGATCAACATTAATATGAGGTCGATCTGAAGTTGAGCAGCGCACTACAAATTGACTTGAATTCGACCCAACAAAGCACAATTTTATTCGATTGAAAAAGTGAAGAAGTCGACTCAGAATTGAGGCCGATTTGAAGTAAGCCAGAGTACATTACGAGAGAACTACAAATCGACAGGAAATCGACCCAACAGGGCAGTTGATTTCAGGTCTATAACAAAAAATAGACAGCTCAATATCGAGAATTTTCGTAGTCGCTTTTGCGATGTATATACAGAGATAGTTGAAATTTCAGAATTATGTACACGAATGCCTTGAAGTAGGTCGAAGCCTCAACTTAGTAGATCTTAAATACTCACTCATTCGAATATCGTACCAATCTGTTGGTCACGTGCTAGATTTGCCTTCTTCTGCTGACGAAACGCATTCACAGATGATTACGTACCCGGTGGATTTGATCTGGACGAGTTAAACTTTGCAACAATCAATCAGTGTCAACGATAAAGAATGAATTCTCAACTATTATACGCTATAACCCTTTCAGAAATCGCTAAACCAGTCAGCATCGTTTGAACGCGAGTGGCCAACGTCGCCTCGCTCTTGACGAAGACGATTTTCTGTCAAAGGGTTAATACGGTGAAAAGCTGCGCAGCAGCATTAAAGCTGCCAGACAGCTTCCATTCATAAATTCGGAAAGATATATCCGATTCAGAATTCCGCTGCAATCGATGTCTGAGAGTTTAATTGACGTATACGTGAATATATGGGGTACCCGCCGGACGAACGGAAGCCGCGCGAATTGCAAACTAGCAAATCGTGAATAAACGATGAACTTCGTTATAATGCAGAATTATAATGTACAGAATAACGATATACGAGTATAATATTCCCCGTATATCTTTTTTTCTTTTTTTTTAAACTTCGTTTTCGCTATAATACTAAAAAGGTACAGACAGAAAAGCGGATAGACAGACTATAGCGGATGTCATTATATTGACGTTTGACACATTGATTATAGACTAAAGCAACAGACGGAAATTCTGTGTACCATCGATCAATGTCAGATAAGCAAACGAGAGCTAACGTTCGTACTGCGACTATCAGCTTCTATGTGAACCCATTTTATAAATTTATTCCTAATCTCTGGTTAACGAGAATCGAAAAAAGAATAAAAAATGAGGCACATTGGCCTCTGTCACCGGATTAGCCCGAGTGGGATAGCTGGTTCGCAGTTTGCGAAGAGGTACGGACTAGACAAGAAGTTACAATGGAGATGAAGAGACGTGAGATGAAACCGAATTTTGATCAGGTTGACTGCACTTTTCTTGACATCGCCGTCGAAATTGGAAAGGCTGAAATGAATTATACTACACCCTGACTCGAGGAGAGGTAATGGTGCCCCTCATATCAAGGGCAGTAAGTTGATCGATGATTCTAGTTATAATATTCCTACAAATCGTATCTCACCTTTCCTCTATTCTAGTTCTTTTTCTTTTTTACGTTCGTGATCACCTTAGAATCAATGAATCTTCTTTATTTTTAGGAAAACTTCCAAGAAGCTCGCACCTTTCCCACCAACGAACTCATCCAACTCGCCCTCATGTATGTTCGGTTGACCTCCTCCCTTTTTGATCCTCAGGGAGGAATTTCCTTAATATTACAAATATTTCATAGATGGTCAGTCTTTTCCTCATATCATACATAAAATTTGAAATTGAAGTTTTGTTGAAACCCCTTCTGTAAATATAGTCCCAAAAATTTTTCAAGACCTGCAATCATGTTATAAAAATTGGAGATCGAAATTTTTTCAAGTCCCACAGTCATGAAATTTGTATAATTCTCCAAACTAGAGGCAGTAGATCGAAAGCAAGTGTTCTCAACGGTCGAAATTTCTTCAAACCCCTACGAACACAATTCAACACCCACATTTTATCAAGTCCTACAGTCAGACATGGAGATTGAAGGTCGAAGTCCCTAAATCATAAATTTTTGTAGCGCTACAGACGAAATGTTTTCAAGTCCCTAAAGTAGGTCACAATCTTCGCCATTTCGAGAATCAAAATTCAGAGCCCACATTTTACTAAGTCTTACAGTCTGACATAGAGATTGAAAGTCGAGATTTCTATGAGTCCCTAAAATAGGTCAGATCATGAATTGCACAAGGTCGGAATACCTCCAACGTCCAAATTGTTCAAAGTCTCGACAGTAGTTTAGAGCCCCAGCTCCCTCGAGAACTACAATGTAGGGGATGGCCGGCACCCGGTGTGGTTCCGCGCACAAAACGCACCTCACAGACAAATTTGCGAGGGAGAACTGTGGTGAGGACTCGGAGATGAAGGAGGGGGGTGACTGAAAGATAGCTTTGCACCACATGAGAAGAACAAAAGATGCCGACCTTGCACAAACGTCTCCTAAAACATCCAAGGGACAAGGCGATGACTTCAGCTCTGAATCAAGGATCTTTCAAGTCTTACAAATTATAAATTGTCGTCGCTCTACAGACAAAATTTTTACAAGTTCCTGAAATAGGCCAGGTCGTAAATTGCTGAAGGTCAGAATATCTCCAAGATTCAAATTGTTCAAAGTCTCGTTAGATGGTCAGAGCGCTAGCTCCCTTGAGAACCACAATGTAGGCATGGCCGGCACCCGGTGTGGTTTCGTGCACAAAATGCACCACACAGACAACTTTGCGAGGCGGAACGGAGTACGAGATAGGCGATTGGGGGGAGGGGGGTTAACTAAAAGATAGCTCTGCATCACCTGGGAAGAACAAAAGATGCCGGCCTTGAATGTAGGTCTCCTAGAACACGCAAGAGACAAGGCCATGACTTCAGCTCTGAATCAAGAATTTTCCAAGTCTTCTCAATTAAGAATTTTTGTGCTGTTAGATCTACAGATTTTCGTTCCTTGAAGAAAATACGGATTTTTCTATGGATTTTGCGCAAAATACGGATTTCTTGGGCTCAGGGTAAAAGTACCTTAGTCACATACATGAGAGATACTTTTCTCATGGTGGTCATAAGCTGATACCGCGGTTGCTCCAAACATTGATTCGATCAAGGGAAAAATATCTCAGTTACTCGTATGAGAGATACCTTTCCCCTGATCGTGATTGGTAAATAGGTGAAACTCCGTAGAAATTTGTTTTCAGGTACTAGAAAAACTGGCGGATAAGGATTTCTGATAGTATCATTTGGCAGCACTGCTCTACAGACGAAATGTTTTCAAGTCCTTAAAGTAGTCACAGCCTTTGCCCCTACAAGAATCAGTATTCAGAACCCACATTTTACCACGTACTACAGTCAGATGTTTGAAGATCAAGATTTCTTTGAGTCTCTAAAATAGGTCAGATCGTGAATTGCCGAAGGTCAGAATACCTTCAAGGTGCAAATTGTTCCAAGTCTCCAAAGTGGGTCGGACCTCGAGAACCACAACGTAGGTTTCCTAAAAGGCCCAAGGACAAGTCCATAACTTCAGCTCTGAATCGCGGATTTTTCAAGTCTCAACAATTATGAATCTTTGTGGCTCTACCAGTGTTGCCAGATTTACGGATTTTTGTTTCTTGAAAGAGATACGGATATTTCGATAGATTTTACGTGAAATAGGGATATCTTGGGCTCAAGGTGAAAGTACCTCAGTCACATATATGAGAGATACTTTTCTTTTGGTCGTTATAAGCTATTACCGCAGTTTCTTGTAACATTGGGTCGATCAAGGGAGAAGTACCTTGGTCACTTCTACGAGAGATACCTTTCTCCTTATCGTCATTGATAAATAGGTGAAAATCTGTGGAAATTTGTTTTTAGGTCTTAGAAAGAATGCCGGGTACGGATTTTTGATGATATCATCTGGCAGTACTGCTCTACTGACGAAAATTTTCCAAATCCTCAAGTATGTCACAGTCTTCGCCCCTGCGAGGATCACGCTTCAGAACCCACACTGTATTACGTCCTACAGTCAGACATAAAGATTGAAGGTGGAGGTTTTTATGAGTCCCTAAAATAGGTCAGATCACAGATTTTCAAATGTCAGAATACCTCTGAGGAATAAATTGTTCTAATCTCCAAGGTGAGTCTGAGGCTCAGCTCCCTCGAGAACCACAGTGTAGGTCCCGAGGAACAAAACCACGACTTCAGTTCAGAATTATGAATTTTCCAAGTCTTACCAATTATAAATTATTTTTGTAGCTCTACAGACGAAAGTTCTCTAATGCTCTGGAATAGGTCACAGTTTTCGCCACCTCGGGAACTACAATTTACGGAAAGTACAACGGATAACGGCGGATATTGGCACCGAAAGACTCCTTCATAAAACAGGTTCCCTGCTGGAAAGTCTCCTCATACATCAGATCTCCGACGAAAAGCGACAAGTTTTAATGAATGAATTGATCGTAGTCCTACACCTCAAAAATCGGAATCCTTTCTTACTAGGAACAAAGTAATCAAGGCGAACACTGAGGTATACAAAATTTGAAAGTATTTTTCGTTTCTAACATGATCGAACTCAGACTTCGTTCCCAAACTGTGAAACCTTAGCAGCAAGATAGTCTCCATTCACACGAAGTTGTTCCGTCAAATTGGATTGAGCTTGGTGGTTTGATGGCCTGCCAACCACACATTGAAATCATGCTCCTCTTCAAAATGCAGTTTGACGAAACAGAATGATCGTGTAAATAGAGCCAGGTTCAAGCCTCACTTGAAAGGAGCAGAGATTTGGACGTTTTTCATCCTTCGTCTTATCAGTGTCTTCGCAAATCGCGAGGCTTAAGTTAAGTACATTAATGCTACGAAATCTCTTGACTTCATCTACATTTCAGGACCTCAATCCCAGTAAATCTGATCAAAGCCTACATTCTTCAGTATTTCGCGCTAAAGACTCGATGATTTTCACATCCCGTTACAAAGAGACGAGATTGCATCGTGTCGCCGTCTAAATATCATTTTAAGCTTATTACAAACTTATAAAGCGGCGACAAAAAGAAAGGGAAGATAGAATGAAGGTGTACGAGTGAAATTATCGTCAATGGCAGCGGCTTAACCGACGTAAAAACGCTTGAAAAGCTAAACGCCAGCCAGAAGAAAGTCCTCGTCACCCTACAGCTAATGCCAGCACTCTCGATGGCAGTTATACTAAAATTAAGGAAAGTTAACGTTTCCGTGTAACGACGACAATCAGCCCGAGAGAATAGGAGCTTTTGAAAAGCTCGTAAAAACAATTAGGAAAATTAACGAAAATACTCGACCAACCTTCCTAACCGCACGACGATAGCAGTAAAATTCGATACCCTCGTACGCTATCTATTTATACAGTAGCCTATAATACTTTGGTAAAGCCGTCCCATTTGCCAACGAGTGTGCAACTTCTCTTATTAGCTTTGACGATGGCTATTTCTACGAGGAAAAAAAAACACTTATACATTCTCGTGTAGTCTGGTAGCCGTATCACGTCAAATAAAAAAGCGGTACAATTCAAAAGAACTACATTTCAGCCGAGACGAAGTCTCGTATCCGCGAGCTCTAAAATCCAGTTTCATTCATAAAATATACGAGGCTTCGTATAATACACTAACCGGTATCAATTGTCTGTCTGAGATTGAGAGTCAATTTCTCCCTCTCTGGGCCGGATCGTAGATATGCTCATTCATTACATCGGAATTCGTATTCATCTTGCAGCGACATCGAGAACAAGAAGAACGCCGTCTGAAGAATGACCACAAAATAGGTATCTTTTCCTTTAAAGGATTTTCGCGTATTCCCGCCGCCTCATTTTTCGCATGCGGAATTAAGCTCGAAGGAATATATTTGCATTTTGTCAGCATTGCTCGCCGGCATGTCTGAAAAGACAAAGTTTCCATACAGGTATTACTATACTGGTCTCATTTTGGGCAACACGATGTAATAAAATATGGAAGGGCACGTCTCAAATTCGTTGATGCTCGAAAAGATCGACTGGCTGAGGAAAATTCGCGCGCGAGAGAGAGGGCGAGGTGCGATGGCGGCAGCCAATCAACATGACATATTGCTTGCAGTCGACAGGCTGGAAACCGAAGCGAGCAGCATCCGAGCACTACTCGGGTTAGAGGCGAGACGTGCTATAACTTGATTTACGCGTTGCCTCGCGGGAAATGATTCCATTTACTCTATATTCTAATAATGAGTCGACTCTCTCTCTTTTCGGCTCGGTAATCCTCTCCGACGTGCCAAATAAACTTGCCGCCACGAATATCCGTAAGTTCGGTAGACCCTTATCAACTATCCATATATAGCAGGCATCAGTTTCGTATTACACGCGCGTATGTTCGCCTAGAATCCAAACTTAGATCGTGAAAAGCGTTTCCGAAAAAAAAAAGAAAACTTACCGCGATCGGAAATGGAAAACTACGCCACGATTATAAATGGGGGTAAATCGAATTACAAACTCGGCGACTATCGCGTCTAAATTTAGGTGTGCTGCTCCTGCTGCACTCGCGCGATATATACCGCGATAGGAATCAGCTATTGAACGCTATTTTCGAAACGGTAAATAAAGATTTATTAAATGATAAGAGAAGGGCGTTCGACAGGCTAATTCGATACTAACTTGTGCACGGCCACTATTAGTGAACTTCGAATTGGACGATTATAACGAAATGCGAAAATAACGCGCTTAACTGGCGCGCGAGTCTTGAAGGAGTGCGCGTTTCCTATGATGTAATTAAGAACACTAATGGTCGAGGATATCTTGCCAGACAGCTAAGGAGGTTCGACGTATCCGAAATTCTGATAATGGTTTTGTCGTACTGTTTTTTTCCCGATCCTTAAAAATTGACCTCTTCACGACAATTCTATCTTCCGGCGACTGAATGTTCTTATGACCTTATAATCAAGTTGCAGTAGAAAGAATTGAGGGATTTGCAAAATGAGATTAGCCGAAGCGTCAATTGAAGAAAACACGGAAAAGGAAGCATCATAATTTTGCATCTCTCGATGACTCACCTAATATAGACGAACATGGCGGATAGATCTGAATTTATGGGGTCAAGAGTGGCCCAAAGGAAGCGTTCAATAAGTCAAGATAAGAGAAATAGGTATAGGGTGCGCCAAAAAGATGTCAACAGTCAACCGGGGAACTCCACGAAATTGTCGCGGAGTCCTCCCGGAGTTTTTCGTTCTACTATCAACATCTTTTTGGCGCACCCTGTACACATCAGTGCTGCCAGATCTAAGGATTTTTGATCTTTGAAAAAAAAATCCTAATTTTTCTAATTACAGATTTCTTGTGTTCAAGGGAAAAGTATCTTAGCTACCGCTACGAAACATACTTTTCTCTTGGTCGTTATAGGCTGGAATCGCGATGTTCCGTTACGTTGAATCGATCACGGAAAAAGTACCTCAGTCACCAGTGTAAGAGATACTTTTTTCCTGATCGTTATCATTAAGAAAGTCCATAGAAATTCGTTTTCGGATCTTAGAAGAAATAGCGGACACGGATTTTGGAAAATATCATCTGCCAGCAGTGACACATACATGAATGGGATCGAAGGGTGTGGGGGGGGGAGAGAGATCCATCAAGGTTGACACAAATTTGATTTCTGATGCCACCAGTGAGGCGAATTGGGTTTCAAAGAGGGCAAAACCTCGATCTTATTTTGAAGACTCCAGAAGCTCCTTCAAATACCAGAGGAGATGCAAGGGATTCCGCTCTAGCTTATGGCCTTATCGTCCCTCCGAAAAACTTCGATAAGGTCGAGGGCTATGACTCGCTTCGGCACTTGAAAAATGTCAGGTCCTCATATAGACGAACATGGTGGACAGATCTGTCTTTATGGGGTCAAGGGTGGTCCAATGGGAGCGTTCAATAAATCGAGATAATTGAAGGACCTTCGAGCTATGCACATCAGTGCTGCCATATCTACGGATTTTCGTATTTTTCTACGGATTTTGGTTAAATACGAATTTCTTGTGCTCAGGGGAAAAGTATCTTAGCCACCTCTATGCAACATACTTTTCTCTTAGTCGTTATAAGCTGATATCGCAGTGCTTCATAATATTGAATCGATCAAGGAAAAAGTACCTCAGTCACGAGGGTGAGAGATACTTTTCTCCTGATCGGAATTGTTGAGAAAGTCCATAGAAACCCGTTTTCGGGTCTTAGGAAAAATGGCGCATCCGGATTTTTGAATAAATCATCTGGCAGTAGCGACACATACATGAGTGGGATCGAAGGGGGGGAGATACATCAACGTTGACATAAATTTGATTTCCGATACCACCAGTGAGGCGAATTGGGTTTCAAAAAGGGTAAAACCTCGATCTTATCTTGAAGACTTCAGAAGCTTCTTCATATCAGAGGAAATGCAAGGGACTCCGGTCTAGCTCATGGCCTTGTCGTCTTTCCGGAAAGCTTTGACAAGGTCGAAGGCTATGACTCAGCTCCGGCACTTGAAAAGCTGTCAGGTCCTTATATAAACGAGCATGGCAGACAGATCTTTATTCATGGGGTCAATAGTGGTCCAAAGGAAGCGTTCAATAAGTCAAGATAATAGAAGGAGTTCCGAGCTATATACACCAATGCTGCCAGATCTACGGAGTTTTGGTCTTTGAAAAAAATACGGTTTTTTCTACGGATTTTGGTTAAACAAGGATTTTTTGTGCTCAAGACAAAAGTATCTTAGCCACCCCTATGAAACATACTTTTCTCTTGGGTCGTCAGAGGCTGATATCGCAGTGTTCCGTTACATTGAATCGACCAAGGAAAAAGTACCTCAGTCACCAGTATGAGAGATACTTTTCTCCTGATCGTTATTTTTGGGAAAGTCCATAGAAATCCGTTTTCGGGTCTTGGACACGGATTTTCGAAAATATCATCTAGCAGCAGTGATACATACATGAGCGAGGGGGGGGGGGAGATCCATCAAAGTTGATATCAAATTTGATTCCTGATGCCACCAGTGAGGCGAATTGGGGTTTCAGAGAGGGCAAAACCTTCGACATAGTTTGGAGACTTTAAAAGTTTGTGCATGCCAGAGGAAATGCAAGGGATTCCACTCTAGCCTATGGCCTTGTCGCGTCGTCACTTCGGAAAGCTTTGACAAGGTAAAGGGCAATGACTAAGCTTCGGCACTTGGAGTACTGTTAGGTTCTTTAACGAAGTGGAATCTGAGAATCTGTTTTATGGTATCCCTAGACCATGGCTCGATACTCAAAAACATTTTACTCAAAGCTTAAAGTCCTCACCTCAAAAAAGGCATCTTTTGATTTTCTATCTCGAAGTTTCCTTCAGCATCCACTTCTGATGGAAGAGATTTTATGCGTCCAGGGGATGCAATTAAGTAGTTCAACAACAACCTTTACCCAAGTGGAATGTTTTACAATCGAAAATCTATTAGTACTGGTAAGATTGAGCGACTTTATGATAGATTCACACGAATCTCCTTCTCAGCTCAGATTTAGGATGCAAAATTATTTGTAAACCGATTCATATACGTCCTCAAAAACCAAAACTCGTCAAATCGTTAGCATATTAAATGAAAAGAACCTCGAAGAACCATCATTCTTTCTCCAGCCTTCGTACACCTAATCAAGGCTAACGAAAATCTAATCTTTCGCTTTCCTCCCCGAATAATGAATGCTTCCCCATTTATCTTTTTCCCCCAACGCTCGAGCCGCGCGTATTCGGCAATACTTCACAGGTATGAAAGACTTCGCGTCTGCTATTGTTTTTTAACGGGTAACCCGAAACTATTAAGTTTATACTTTCTACAGGATCAGAATGAGTTAGGCCGCGTATACAAACAACAAATCAGTTGGGGCTGCGCTTGTCGCGCAAAGAAAATCAAGAAGATAAAACGCTCTAGCGCCTCGTACAATTTGTATTAAAAATTATAGAATTATGAAAAGACGCTCTACACTGCGAACGAAAAAGAAAGATTATTAATTGCAGTTTCAGTTAAAGCATAAATTAAGGAAACGTCCTGAGATAATTGGGTACTTAAGTAGACGTGAATTATAAATGAGCACTGTCAAATTATATACGAAATAATGGTCGTTAATTTAGTTATATAATGGTATTGGTGGCATTGTATAATGCCTAGTTATTAATAATGTTGACTTTCTTCGCGAGTACATAACTACATTTTTCGCGCGAGATTAATTGTAATAGATTTATTATCAAAAAAAAAAAAAAAGTCTCGTCGAATATTGTCAGTCATTAAAGGAGATATGTTGTCCGCCTAATTACTAAATCTCGTAATTCTGTTTTTCGAATGTTTCGCGTATTTTCTTCGCAGATCCCCTACCGCCCCTGCTCTTGTCAGTTCGACAGCGAATTTTTTATATCTCTCGTACGCTGCAGAAGCACACTCGAGGGAATTCCCGACGAGTGGTATAGTACCATTATCATATCAACACATCCATTATCGCTAAAATTGGACTGGTCGTATATTTCAGAATCTACACGATGACGATATTCTCGAAGATCGATAAAGAGCTCGAAAAAAAAAAGACGACAGCTTACACGAGTATAAAACGAAAAACTGTTTTGTGTATACAGGATTTTTCGTTTTATAAAGTAGCCCATTGTAGAAAATCGACGCAATAAACTGCGGTTAAATCGAAGAATGGGAAAAGATTTGCTAAACCTCCGAACGGATAGGTGCGCGATGTATATCGAAGAAGAATCGGATGTCGTGTTACGAGGAAAAAAAAAAGAGACGGAAGATATTTTCATTGTGCTTTTCTCGCGTACACCAATGGGTCAAGTCTGGGGCGAAGGGTATCGTTGTAAATCACGTACGAGGACCACGACCTCGTAATTCCCATCCCTTTTGCCGGACACGGACAGCTGTTTCGATTCTGTTCCGCCTACCTTTGAAGAAGGGTATACGCGCTTTCTATGGTTATCTAAAGTGTACAACTTGATTGATGATGGTTATACATCACGAGTAAGTTTCTTCGGCCAACAAACCTCTGCTAAACTTTCGCAGTCTGCCTTTTCCGTGCTGATTTTCTTATTACTCTCACGGCCGAACGGACGATAGTCGTTTCTGCGCGTCGTGTGGGAGTTTTGCCAAAAATTACCACCTTATTAACTCCGCGAGGTGCCCGAAAACTCGTTTGAATATCGTGCCAACTTCAACTGTATGGGTCACGTGCTATAAGCACGACTTTTCCTAGTACCTACGTAAGAACGTTCGAGAATGATTGTCTGGATGATAGACTCGAGCATTGAACAAGCTGGACTTTGGTATGATCGATCAATGTCAACGACGTAAAATGAATTTATAACTTTCATAATCAGATGAAAAGAAAGAAAAATAGATTTCTCGTTACGATAGGCTACCCTGTTTTCGCAACAGTTTTTATTGAGGCTGCTGCATCAAGTGCAACGTTTTTTTTTACAAAATTTTCGAAACAGTCAAAACTCTCTCAAGTTCTTCCAACTGAATTGTTACAATTGGTCCTTGACCTACTTTAGAAACTAGGGAAAATCCTAGGTTCAACTTAAAATTAGGTCTACATGACACAATATAGCCGAGTTTAACAGTTACTAATGAGTTTCAACTCATAGGTGAAGTCAGAAAATAGGCGAGACCTTGACCTGATTCATTTTCTTCCCCAAGAGGAGATATGAAAATAATACGAACTTAATTTTCTACGCTGCAAAAAGTATAGCATAATGGACTACTTTTTGATCCTCTATGCAAGCACACGCTCTGCTGGTAAACGAAGTTAATGCGTTTCTCGCACGTGCAGCGCCGCTCTTCCTCCTTGGTGGAGTGCGTGCAGGTTACGTATGCATTAATTTTGTGACCTCCAACACCGGAGTCAATGTTGCGAGAATCTCCTCAGCGAATCCACTCTTTTTTTTGGCAACCACTAGGCTGCAATGCCCCCCTCCCCGGCACGTAAAATATTAGAACACACAACAACAACACTACCTTAAATATAAAATATCGCTGTTGGAGTCTCTTCTTCCTCTTTCTTCAAAGATGATCTTCGTCGTCTCTGGTTGTGAATGGTACACAGGTGTCTAGTATAGGCCATAGCGTGGTTGTGCATGCGGCGATTCCATTCCTGGTCTATTCTCTTCTTCATGACGGTGACTGCAAATGCAGACACCTGGTTCCATGCTTCAGCAAGCGTTTTATCTACTCCAATTTCTTGAAGAGCTTGACCAAGCTTACCCCGCTTACACCTCCACGCTTCACACTCAAATAAGGCGTGCTGTGGTCCACTTTTCCGCCCTTGGTTGCAGTGCGCTTCCTTGGATACTGACACACCTTCTACCGCGCAAGAGAGATCAGCTCATCAAACACACAAGAGTCCGGATTCTTGAGCCCAAGTTCTTCTTTGGCTGAAAAAAGTCCCAGTACCCCTGCGGCAAGTTCTCTCTACACCAGAATGAGTTCTAGTCTCTGTTCTAAGTTCTTTGTCGACCGGAACAAGTCCTTCAACATTAGCAGCAAGTTCTTCGTCCATTAGAAAGAATCGTAGTGCCTCTTATATAGATTCTGTTTTGCTTAGAACAAATTTCAGCATCTCTGGGACAAGTTTGTTGTCAATTAGAACAAGTTCAAGAACCTCTGCGACAAGTTCTCTCCATTAGAATAGATTCCAGTATTTTCATCTTGTAATCACTATCTCTGTGACACAATCATCTTCAACCGTGTCTCTGGAAGAGACTTGCAACCTTCTGTACTGTGCTATGCATTTTTTTGAGGTGAGGACTTGAGTAAAATGTTTTCAAGTATCGAGCCATGGTCTAGGAATACCAGAAAGCAGATTCTGAGATTCCACTTCGTTGAAGAACCTAACAGTTTTTCAAGTGCCGGAGCTGAGTCTTAGCCCTCGACCTTGTCAAAGCTTTCCAGAGGGACGACAAAGCCAGAAGCTAGAGTGGAACCCTTCGCATTGCCTCTGGTATGAAAAAACTTTTGAAGTCTGACAAACCATGTCAGAGATTTTGCCCTCTTAAAAGTTCCAATTCGCCTCACTGGTGGCATCAGGAAACAAATTTGATGTCAACCTAGATGGATCTCTCTTTTCCCTTCGACGACTCACAACCTCCCGCGCTCGCAATCACGTTGGCGCGAAAATGACCCCTCAGAAAATGCGTTGGCTGGGCTCTTCTCCTACTAGGCCTAATATAATGAAGGCTGGAAGTTGAAATTTTTTCGAGTCCCTTAAGTATGTCAAGGTCATTGATGACGTCATGAAGTGCCACACATCACGTCACGTCACTTCACGCAGTTCACAGAAACTCCTGGACGCGGGTGTTTTCTGAGGAGGTAATCCTCCTAACAAAATGGAAAGTCCCAGAAGTAGGTCAAGGTCATTGATGACGTCATAAAGTGCCACACGTCACGTCACGTCACGCATTTCCTAGAAACTCCCGGACGCAGATGTTTTCTGAGGATGTAATCCCCCTAACAAAATGGATAGCGCGTTCCCGCTAAAAAAAGTTAGAGTTTAGGGGGGGGGGGAATCTATCTTCTCAACCCCCCCTCCCCTATACACCACCGGCCCAATATGTAGTGAAGTTGGAAGAGAGATATTTTGTTTTTCAGGTCGAGATCCAGAACCTGGACTTCCTTTTCATTCAAAATTCGAGTTCATGTTCTCCTGTCAAGATCTAGAATCCAAAAGAACCCTTACAAACACTTTCGTCAGCGCTTACAAGGACCAATTGAACTGCCTGTCGGACCAAAAACGTTCCAGACTCATTGGCAGGGCGTTTTGGCGACCGCATTGTACTCAGAAGGTCTCAGGTGCCACTAGGAACTGGCGGAAAGATTACATAGTTTTTATTGTTTTGTAGATCATAATCCTCGCCTTCTTTAGTTTAATACATCGGTGAACAAGTCTGCTCTCATCAACTTGAAACCTAAGTGAAGACACAAAAAACGCGTGGATTGAACGATTGACGACCAATTGTCCGAACAGTTACCCCTGTACAAGTGAAGTAAAGAGAAATCAAGAAACAGTCCTCCAGAGAAAATAGTGGAAACATTGAAATATTTCAGTCACCTCAGCAAACACAAATTCAAGGCGCTTTCCAAATCAAACACTCCGATTTTCACATGTAGTTCTCCACAGGGCTTTTCTCGTGAGAACAAGATGAACAGCTTGTCCTAATTCCAACCGACTAACAGATGTAGAATTTGGCTTAAGCGCAGGAATACTACGACTCATTCAGGGATGTCAAGCTCAAGTCATAATCAAGCCGTTATTTGGCCGTTATTGTGGATATTCAAGTCAGCTAATGGTTTTTCTCACGATCGGCTTCCGGCTCCAGAAGCCATGAATGTGATTGTCTTGAATGAGTAGAGCATGGATTTTTTCGATATCGCAGAATTTTACGACAGGTTTTTCTCTTGGGGCCGGTTTATTGCGTTCTTGGAACATGGTACTGCCGTTTTGGGGAAGCCAAAAACCAAAGGTCCTTTAGCCGATGGGGAAGACTCGACAGGCGATCAAAAGCCTTATTAAGCCACGGTCCAAATCAACGATGATTGGATTGACGTTGATATCCCTGAACCCATCACTGTATTCTTCAGTCTGAAGAGAAAGAGCTCGAAACTGACGAGCAAAACAATTTCCAGTAATCACACCGTAACCAGTCCGCTTCGCCTACACCATCTCACTCGTCGAAGATATCGCGTGTGACATTATTCGCAAAGTAATACGGCTATACAGAGCAACTCTCAAGCCCATTAATCTGTGCTTGTTAGTAATGTCAACAATTAAACGAGAAGACTCAGCTCGTGGACGTGGAGTGGCGCGGAGTTACGTAAATTGAACGCGTGATCGAGTTTGCACGCGAAATCGATGTTTACAATGTCGCATAGGAGATTACGCTGGCAGATTAGCGCGAACAAGAAATCCTATATATCGTCGTCGCGCGAGGCGATCGAAAACACGACGAGGACGGCGAGTACGCAGACGGCGTCGAATTACCTCGTCCCCGTACGTGATGCGTTTTTACACGCGGATATTATTTTCAATAAAAAATCGGAAGAATTCGTAAGCGAGCCGAGCGCAATACACGTACATACACTCGAGTACACCGATTTACCGTGATTAGTTCCAGCAGCTCGGAGCCGGAGTGATTTATCAAGATGAGGTGCAGCAGAAAGAATAGAGCGCAGCTCGGTTCTTCCTATAATAAATAATTACGATTTATTTTTCGATGAATGATATTTGTGGGGCCACCTGGCGCGAGCAGCAGCGAGACTCGTACGGCTTTTAATCGGATACGATATATACAGCTGAAGCAGCGGGATACGTCACATAGATCGAAATGACATTGTAACTTTTACACTTTGGTTATCAGTTATTACGCTTCGGACCACACAGGCAAGATGCCCGGAAGGTACGACGGCCGCTAATACGGTATCATTACATTCATTTATCAAAAAGAGACTCGCATCACGGAGTCAGCATCCCAACAAAACGTATTACTCCACGGCCGTACTTATTCAAACTGTATACACTTCTATTGTCACGGCGCTGACATTCGGCAGCCCGTTATTGAATGCTATATACGATTCCATTTATAATATTCCGATGTATATTTCTATATATATACTTGCTTTATTGTTGAAAATTTTCAACAATAATAATTGGTATTTTTAAGACTGCATTTTGTAGAAACGCGTACTAGCAGGTAGTGCTGAAGAGCTTATTACTTTCTTTATACGGTAATCAAAACTTTGGAGCGAGATAATATTGCGTCGTTGTCTATAACACAGAATTGTGGTCAGGTCCGTAAAATTGCTAAAAATTTGTGCGGTTGGGTCGTATTGTTAGCTTTTTATTCTCCTTATTGAACAGTAATTTGTAACCATAAGAGAGATGGAGGAATTTGTCGTTGCATCATACTGGTACAGCAATAGGGACAATAATGCGGGAACAAATGAAACCGAAAAGGGCTGCCTCCATCTTTTGGAAAGAGAATATTTGGTCGCGGCAACACCAAGCCGTAAGATCATAAAGCGTAACATCGATCAAAGTAGCGAAAACTGTCGACCAAGAAGTACATCGCTTTTGTCGGATGCGGACAGCGCCACTCTTCCTCCGTGGTAGAGTATCAATTTTGTTGCCTCCAACACAAGAGTCGACTCTTTTGGGTATAACTTCAATGTGGAAGATTTACCTTGGCGACCATACGACTTCAGCTATTGAGGATCGCGGCTGGAATCTCTTCTTGTTTCTTCACGGTTGAGCCGCATCTGCACGTGGATGTTGCACAGGTGTAAAAAAGGCCACCAAACAGATCCGAAATGTGTCACCAAGAATAATCTCCATTTCTTTCTCACTTTGTCCATCTGCTTGGTACTCAATCAGCTCTGTGATCTCTCTATCTTCACAAGAGTCCAGCCCCTGTGAAGAAAAAGGCTTAAAAAAGGTACAGCATATTCAATACACCATTTCGCACGCCATTTTCACCATTTTCCACGATTAAACCGTCGGCCAGTTTTTTTCCTCACTCCAAAACAGGGTAATTTGCCCACGTTAATTTTCAATTTCGCGCTTGTAGAGAGACGCAGCGATTACCAAAAGCAATCCTCGTACGAGGAAAAAAGGTCGAGTTTTTAATTTTATAAAAACGAACGCGCACCACCATCCTTGCACTTCATTTGTTCACCGCAATATACGATTCGAGATCTCGTAGAGAACGTCTCGCAGGATTTAAGTGATTGATGATATTAAATCATAGCGCCTTCTCGCGGATAGCCGCCGCGCCACTCCGCGGCCCCAAAAACAACACGTAGAGAGCGCGCTAGACTCGCACCCGCCGGCCAGCAAACGTGTGCGTATATGTGACTCATTACTCGAGAGGGTTGGTATATCATCCAGAACTAATCATTGTTTTCTACACAAACGACATGCCCTAACTCAACGTTTCCCGAAAAACTCGACCTACCCTCTCACCGATACGCGAGAGAGGATTTAAAAAAGATAAACTACTCGGAACTAATGTTGTAATTTTTCACGTCTTTTTTTTTTTTTATTTGATACGCTTACACTCTTTCGCTTTCGACGTTGCGGGATTTTTTCCACTACTTACATAACATAATAAGAAGGAGACAAAAAATAACAAAAATAAAACCATCCCAATTCACACAAGTAATATACTTCACGATCGAGATAAAGGTCGTACCGAATTAAAATAATGCGTTTCGACGTTAACGCTTATCGTGTGCGATGGCAGTGCTGTAAAGCATGTCGGGTGTATTGATAAATTGAACGGTGACAAGGGCTGTAAAATGGTTTGTTTGGACAACGATCGAGCTATAATCTTTATTACGAATATGGTCTGCTACTCCGACGCGTTTTTACTGAATGTAATCGAGATAAGTATTCGACAAGCGAGACCCTTTTTTCTGTGGATAAACATATGCCGGAATCATATTTCAAATATTTACTGGACTTTGAGGCCACATCTAATGTGATGAGACATATGGAAGGTGGAGTAAGTCTCTTCCGGATAATTAGAGAGATGAAACCTATTTCCTGATGGAGACTCTGGCATGTTGTGCATGATTGTAGATGGATTGTAAAATATTTTTGGCCTAAATGACTACAAACTCCCTTAACCATTAAAAGATGTATAGTTTGTATCTGCCTCAAGAACACAAATCAAGCCTCCTCTCGCTTTCGATGCCTCCGAAGATTTTCGTAGCTCTGTAATCATGATTCATGCAGCCAGCCGCTATATTCAAACCCGAGAAGGTATTAACAGCAATCTAAGGCCTCGCGACAACTCGTAGCAAAAATCATTTTTATATTAAGATCCTCTCTACTTGCACCTCTCTCACTCAACATAACTGAGTTTCTGAAGACCACCACCAGAGTGAGAGCAACGCTTGTGAAGATTTGGTTCAATAACAAATGCTTGAGACAAGGTATGATTCCCAAGTATGCGACCATCAGGCCACCAGGGAACGGTGCAGCAGTAAAACGCACAAAGATGCAAGCCAAAAGATTAAGAGTGAAGAACGAAATAAATGAACTCTACAGGAAAATCACCAGGCTGAAAAGGTTTATTGTATGAGCAATATTTCCAGTTACTGCACCATCTAGAATTTGAAGATCTCATTGTCAAAAAATGAGAAGACTAGGTGGAAAAACGAGCGGAAGTCCAAACCAAACAGATTAAGGAAAAGCTTGCTGAACTAAACCAAAAGAAAGGAGAGAAAAAAAAGAAGTGACTGCGACAGCTAAGCAAAACTTTGCTCCCAAAACCGAGAACTTCTCAAGCGTCACCTTTACAGAAGGAGAAAAAAGACAGCTGGACAAAGGCATTAAGTACGTGCAGCCAGAAAGACTGAACCAGTATCAGCTCCAAAATATGGCCATTAGCTGCGAACAAGTAATCCAAACCATGGAATACGACGTGAGACTAGAAGCCCAAACCAAAATTAAGAGAGTACTCAAGGAGAATCTTTGCCGAACCAATCAAACAACAAAAGTAATGCAGAGGAAAGTCACAGATCTTCGAAAGAAGATTCAACAGAACAACCCCATTTTGACAAAGGCGGAAGAAGACAACACGGTAGGGGTAATGGATAAGGAGGACTACACTCAAAAAGTGGAGTCGTACAGTGTAGAAAATGGACACCAAGAGCTGACAAAAGACCCAATGTAGAAATACCAAGAAGACCTGAAGGCTGTATTGAAACGGAACAATGTACCTAGCAATGAAAGGGCGCTTGAGATGAACCCGGTGGCACCAAAACTCAAGAGGCGAGTACAATTCCGCAAAGCAAACCGTCCGATGAAAACCTTCGTCACAGCATCCAATCACCATACTACAAGATAGCAGCAAAGGCACTACGCTCGGACACACTATTATACGTCGTATAAGCCTAGTTCATTCGAGACTAGCAACATCCCGGGGGGGGGGGGGTCTTCTCGATTTATTATAAGTTAAGTTTGAGACTGGTAAACTGGGTAAGGTTGACTGACGGGGTGAACTCGCAAATTCTTGAATCAACCACAGAGTAGCGAGGGTGAAGGGGTGGGGGGAGGGGTACTTGGAAAACTTCAAATCAGATGTCAGGTCAGAGCAACGACATGAAACATGTCAATAGAAATCGAGATAGTGAAGCAGAACGCAGAAGCCAATGGTTACCATAGGGGTGTGGTGGAGGGAGTCTTTGGGAAAAGTACTCCGGATCGATACCATGCACGAAAAAGTACATAAACAAGGTGATAAAGGCGTTCAATGGGCAAGATGTAAATGTGGGTATTCAGAATGACCCACCCAAGGTGAGGTGAATCAGCAACGACCAAATGAAAGTAAAGGACCAGGAAGGCTTGAGCCCAGTTGTTAGTAGTGGTGGGCATCTACATTGGTGAGACTGGAAGAAAGTTCGAGATTAGGAAGAAGAAGTACAAAAAGTCAAGGGAGAAAGAAGATGGCAAGTCACTGTATGGAAAACAATACATCAAAGAACAATAAAACAAAGAGGGAATAATTGAAGTCATACATGTAAAAAATTGCACAAAAAGAAGAAAACTCAGGGATCCAATCGAGATTGCAAACGCAAAAAAGGAAGGAAGCTATCCTCTTCAACAATGTGATCACATTCAACAGCAAAAAGTTATATAGCCTGGTCATTGGACAAGAGAAGAAGAACAGAAGTGGCCAATAAGATCGCAGGACCAGGCAGGAACGCAGCATTTAGGCCAAAAGAGTGATTCAATAACCAAGCAGCACGCTCTAACCAATAAGAGCACATTGCCATATAATTGTAAGAATAAGTTTCTGGAAGTGAACCAATCACAATACAGTATTGTTATAGCCAATAAGATCACAGTATTACACTATGAAAACTATGTTTAAGGCCTTGTCCTTCAGTTGGGACACAACTGATGATGGAATAACACCCCAAAAGTACTCTTGTGAAAGTAACTAATTAAGTAGAATTGTACACTAGGAAAACTTTTTCAATATTGGTGCACTACTTACACCTTTCTCACTCAATATGAATTCCAATAATATTTTTTGTATTGTTTAGAATAAGATTGTAAATACTCGCACAAAAATTCAAGGGTATTGTTTGATAACATAGAGGAAACCAACATCAAAAATCCATCAAAGTCTTGAAGAGAAAGCAGTCACATCTTTATTCCTTGACCAGCCCACAACCTCATGATGGTAGTTTGTATGCAAGCCAAAGTAAATCAAAATTAGGGAAACGACACCAGGTTTAGGCCATTGAACTCAACATGCAGGCCAAGGTGAATCAAAACCAAGGAAACAACGCCAGGTTCAGGTCATTGAACTTGCCAGGAAGCTCTTGCCTGCATTGTTTCAGAAGGTAGATTCACCTCACTTTAATCCCAGCGCTACTGCTTGCTTCTACAGACCGATTTTCTGGTGATGTCACAGTATTGATAACAGTGAGCGATAGTGAGTCAAGGTACCTGTAATTGATATTACAATTATTGGGCCAATCAAGATATCCACCTCCATATGAATACACAGGGAACAATAAGAAGTTCTGCAAAATTTAAAATATGTTGCTTCAATTGCCAAAGTACTTTTTGTCTTAAAATACTGGTGAATTATTGAAATTTATCCTGTTATGGGATTCTAAAATGGCAGCAAAGAGCACGCATTCAACCAAAAACAAACATGTTGACGTCACAGGAAATCGTTCTATTAGCACATGTCATCATGGGAGGGAGAAAGAACCCTCCTTGCGCTACTTAGCCTTTGCTCACTCTACATTCTCATGGTAGTTACATTAATACTTGCTTAGCCTATGGCGTCATCAAAGTAGTCTCTACGCAGGTCAAGGTCAAACGATCAGGGGCTCAATTTCAGGTCATGATCACTGAGCTTACTGAGAGTGAAGGTGGCATGACATCGCCCAAGCGACAAAGTGCTAGTATGCAATACTAAATTATATCTTGACTCAGTATCAATATTTTTTTGAGCTTCACCTGCATGCAAATCCAGGAAATTAGAGTGGAGTATGGCGATAGTTTGAATCTTCCCGATCCCTTGATTGCCACAGTTGTACAAACGTTCGAACACTTGAAAGCAAATCCTGAAAATGAAACAAAGATCAGAAAATGTGTTAAATTATAAACAAGGCTTAAATTCATGAAACAGAATTGTGAGTTATAAGAAACACTTTGAATCAGATCTATGTAAGGGAGAAGAAATGTAAAATTTGTGGTATAGTTCGACAGTCCAAGCAAAGCAATTGTAACTTTAATATTTGCGCAGCCCATGACGTCATAATGGTAGTTTGTATGCGGGCCAAGCCAAGGTAAATCAAAATTATGAAAACGACGCTAGGTTCAGGTTATTCAACTCACAAGGAAGTTCTCGCCTACATTAGTTCAGAAGGTAGATCCCGCCTGGACACCTGGAGGCATTCTCCCACCGTACTCTTTCCATTGCTGCTGCTTGCTTGTATTAAAACTTGCTCAGCATATGACGTCATCAGAGAAGTCCCCAGAGCACGGCATCAGGTCAAGGTCATCTAGCTTCGTGGATCCACCTCCTAGCACTAGCAAGTTTGAAAATGAAGCATACACGGTTCTAGGTTGTAAATTGGAGCAAAAGTAAAAATTTTCTCAAGCCCCTCTCTCTAGACTTGCTTAGCCCATGGCGTCATCAGAATAGTCCCTATACTGACCAAAGTTATTCAGTCAGTGGCTAGATCGATGTCAGGTCAATATCACTGAGCTTACTGGGAGTGAATGCGATACATTCCCGAGTTACAATATGCTAGAATGGAATACTAAAATATCTTTTGGCTCAGTATCGATATTTGAATCTCACCAAGGCAAATCCAGGAAATTAGAGTAGAATATGGCGATCCTTTGAATTTTCCCGATTCCTTGAAGGCCATAGCCTTACAAACGTTCGAACACCCGAGAGCAAGTCCTGAAAATGAAACACGGATTAGAAACGAGTTAAATTATCGACTCAGCCTGAAAACATGAAACGCAATTGTGAGTCATAAGAAACAGTTCGATTCAGATCTGTGTAAGGAAGAAGAAATCCGATGAAACCGGCGAGTTCGATAGAGAGTCCATGCTGCTCAAGAGGAAGAACTTATTGAAAATTTGAAATTTTCAATGACATGTTATACAAACATAGAATCATCTCTTGAACTCCATGATTGTCAAGTTTTCTGGAGGCAGAATAAAAAATCACCAGACATAAGTCATTATGAAAAGTAAGGACCGTAGGCCAGCAAGATTGAAGAACATCATAGACAAGAAAAATTCATCACAATCTCGACAAGACAAGGTCGCGGTCGTGTTAAAGGAATACAGCGGTCATCAAGAAATCATCGATACCACGACAGGAGCAAAAAAATGGACATTATAATGACACGGAAGCAAAATTTGAGTTGGAGCCTCTCTACGTTAAAACTCAATTCTACACCCAAAGGAAGATCGGTCTCAAAATGTCAAATCGACAATAAAAAAAGTATCAAACTTTATTCACAGCGCTTAACGTGCTCGTTATAGAAACCCCATCAAGAATTATTTAGCGGATCGAAATTCAAGCAAGATTATACCAGTTCGCGAGCGCAAGTTAAATAAATTTAAATGCGAGAACGTAAAACATTTCGCGATGAGATTCATTTATTCAAATCACCATAAACCCAGCGTAGATGATCAATTCATTCGAATCAAATTACTCATTCCTCTTATTACGTTATCCATTTGTTTTCGTCTTCGTTTTTCCCTCAGCCAGCATTAATAAATAAAATGAAATTAAAGAGGGTAAAAATTCGTCGTTATAGGAGAATTTTCCGCATCACGTAATAAAAAACCCCGTCAAAAAGCTTTGTTTCACGCGCCACAACACCGTATACCATTCTCAATAAGCTCTCTTGAAAAAAATATTAGGAATATTAATTCACGAGCGTAGCGAAAAGCAAAGCTATATATTTTATAAGCGTTCTCGCGCGCTCGCAAAAAAAAGAAAAAGAAAAAGCGTCGTCAAAGAGTACCTCGTAAATCTTGTCAGGGTGTTCAGGATCTCAGCGCAGTGCCGCAGCAAAAAGCGATTTAAAAGATGAAAATATTGAGTAATAGACGGTACACGAGGTACATAGGCTATATATGTGAAAACTTATAAGGTGGCGAGAGGGAGGGAAAAAAGAAAAGTCGCGCAAGATTCGAAAGTTCAAAAGGTGCAACGTTTGCGGGCTTAAGGGGAAATATATATTTTCTTCCGGAACATCATTTACAACAGCGCTAACGCCCTCTATATAAACCCGAGTATTACGCGAGGAAAAAAAGGTGAAAAGCGAGACACGCCGCGTCTTTTCACAATATATATCGACAGAAATCAGTTAATTTATGGACGCATTTATCACGAGCCACGCGGATGGGCGAAAGACGACGCCATATTGAACGTACTCCCTCATTTCTAATAACAAGATTCAAAATGAAAAGTTACCTTACGTCCAGAGCTTGATGTTCGCAAATATTTTATCTGGTCGTTTTCGCATTTTTTTTCTTTTTCACTTTTTCCTCGCGCGATAACGTTTTCCTTACCACGATTATGGTGAAATTTGAGGCTGTAAAAAACGATATATATGTCTAGAGAGGGAAGCAGTCTCGTTTGTAGAGTTTACATTAATATATTGTACAATTCGAGTATACGAATCAATGCTGAAAAGCGTTCCGTTTTTTCGCGCAAAGGGTGACTTTTACTTTGACGCTATGTAAGTAATTTTCGCGTCGAACTTTTTACATCTACACGGAAATGAACCGCTTCACGTTTGAAATTCGAATACTTTTTTTCCAGGAACATTGTGACACACGTAGAGTGGTGGCAAAAAACGTGTCACGTTCTCTCGAAAGTAATGTCGGTAAAAAATTATCCGTTTACTTTTTTTTTTCGTGAGCAGCGAGTCAGCTTGCCACCAAGCTGTCTTGGTTATCAATCATGCGATGCCAAGTTTTGTTAATTTAAATATCGGTACGCTATCTGGTCTTTTATACCTGTCTCGTGAGTTTTTAAAGGAGTAGCGAAGCGTGTAGGCTGTCTTTACTTGAAAATATTTGTCCTATTTGAAGATATAAAACGAGATAAAAGTAACGGAAGCTATAGAAATGTCAGGATGAAAAGTCGTCAGAATTGGTTACGACAATAGGGGCTTGACTCATTGGAAAAATATTTTGGTAAACGAGTGCCATGTCGAGAAGGGACGATGACGTGAATGGAAATGTCATACGAACACTTCGGAATGTCGCGAGGCAGACGACCTTCTCGTTTGAATGGTGAAATAAAAGATTTAATGACTGAAAAGCTGGAGGACGCCTGAAGGCTACATTCCGAGACTGCGTATTGAACCTAGAGCAACGTTTTGTGATTATGACGCTATTTTGATCGAAAGAGAAATTTACTATACAAAATAACTCTTTCGAAGAGCTGAACTTTCGAGCGACAGATTCATGTCATACTTTCTGACCCAAATATAGGGGCTACCACACGCCAGTAAAATGAATACACTCGTAAAAATCATCACCATGTTGGATAGAATGTGCAGTAGGTACCTGAAATCTAACAATTTTCTATCAGTAAGTTTTTGCAGACGTGATCGAGTAAGAATCCAGCCAAATGATGTCTGTACGCGAATTTGAATACATAAAATGAAATGATGTCCTTTTTGGAACTCCCAGCAGCGATAACAAAAATGTGACGGATCAGGAGTATGCAAAACCTGAAAAAAAACCGACAAAATAATAATCGCGAAGCAAGAAATTTTTATTCTACATAAAGTCAACGAAACAATTCCGAAAATAAATTTTCTGACAACGCGTTTGGAGACTGTAAGACTGTAACCCGGGTGACCATAGAAAAGCTTAAATGAGAGGGAGATGAGAGACAGAGTACGGTTTGATTACAAAGAATACCTACAGCACAATCTAATTTTCAATTGATATTACCAAACGAGTTTTTCTGGAGCGATTTGAACAGAAGGAGGAAATCAGGAACTTCAAAAGGGTAAGTTATACTTTCAAAAAGAATTTATATATGACCAGCTTGCTGTTGGTGCATTCAAGCAAGATGTATGGGTAAAACAAAATCTCACAGAGTTGAGAAAAACCAAATAAAAATCTGATTTCATCACATCTTACTGATGACCACAAAGAGAACAAAAGACGTATTTTCACACTCTAAGCCGAAATTGGGAATATAAATCAAAATCTCGAAGTATAAAACTCATGGTGACATTCATTCATAAATTCTGCATATTAGCGAAAGCTAGTCCGATGAAAAAGCCAGAGTGACGTACCGTTTGCATCGCTAAATACTGTACGAGGCTATCTAATTAATTCGTCAACGATCCAGTCGTAATTATAAACATTATGCTCATCGATAAAAGCACCGCCAAATGAGAACGGTGACTATACCAGTATCGTTGGTGATACGGAGCTGCGATGTGACGGAACATGCATCAAGATTAATTCCGGCAATTCACGCGATCACCTCCATGAAAGGGAGTACTTATCCAAATTAGTTCAAGGATTAGAGAAATCAATCACAAATCGGAAACTCAAAATTAGCCTCCAGCAATACAGTGTGATAACAGATTACCTATCGATGAATTGAAATATGATGAAGATACTCGGCAGCAGAACACCTTTTGGAATGATCTTAATCATTACCTATCAAACTTCGGAGTGATTCGGGATCCCTAAAAAAAAAAAACGTGAAATTTAATTTCAATGCCGGAACAAACACAGTACCTACAAAATTTATAAATCGACTCGGTCCTCATTTCAAAACTTGTAAAATGGAAGACGTTCACATATTACCCGAAGTTTGTTAAATAACAAATGATATTATCCAACCAAGCTACTACCAAAATTTACCTACTTTATTCGATATCAATTGAACGATTCTGTTTTTCACTCAAGTCATGAACGTAAATTAGGCGTTTAAGTGCAACTGATAAGTGAGTGTGACCAACCAACAACAGAAAACGCCAATCCGGATAGAATATTTGTATGAATAATCTTGTCAATTCGTTCACGATCGAATTTCCTATTTTTTATCGATGAAATTCAATGAACTGGAGAAATGAAAAACAGAACATTAGGTAATCGTAGGTCTATATGTATCCCCAACTGAGGAACAAATTCTTGAGGCGAGTGAAAATATTCACGTACTTGCAGGAGGGATTCAGTTTACAAAAGGGCTCTATAAATACAGAAATGACGCGCCATGAAGTCAAAATAGATCGTGCGTACGAAAGAAGGTAAAAATGAATAATTGAAACACTTACTGAATTTGACTGAATACTAATTCACTCAGCGACAGGGATCAAGAAGCAATCCATGATGAAGATATTCAAGTTGTAGAAGGAGCTGAAACGGCGTTCCCGATAAAAACAGAAAACTTGAAACCCAATTTGTCAACTAGATACGAGTGATTTAAAATCAATCGAGTGACGGGTTCTCGTAACTGTAAAAATGTTCAAGCATTATTATTCTACCTATTCATGGTATAATTAGTTTCACAAATTAATACTAGGTAGGCTTGAACTTTCTTCGAGCTGGAACGCAACTTGGGGCAGCAAAATTTACGGAATTTAACTCTCTGGCCACTGCGCCGGCAATGATTTTTCCGGTCGATGCGACGATGAACAGCCTCCTTAACAAAATCAGTTACAAACAGACAGGGCCTGCAAACAGAATCACAATTGCGGAAAGTTACTTTCGACAGCTCCGCAAAAATCGAGAGTGACATTACAACCTAGCCATATATTCTGGCTCACGCGGGGCGACTAATTCTATAATATTCTATCGCCTTGTGAAACACTCACAAACTCCGTGGAAGTACCAAAAGGTCAAGGACGCTGTCTGTTTATGTTAATATTAGGTATCTATAGTTAATATGTTAGTCTGTTAAACGCGAGGTCACTCCCCTCTCACAACGACCGACATACTCTGTCTACCGTTACCGTACAAAGTTGAATTGACGTATATCCAAATAATGAATACAAGAAAAAGAGACTATGATCAAGTCAACCCATAACCTCTTTTCCTTATATTTATTATTTGGATATCCGTCAATTCAACTTGTACGGCAGCAGTACGTTTGAAGCAAAGGCTTGAAGCCTGCAGACCCACAAATAATGACTACTTCTATTCGCCATCTTAGTTCCAAAAACGTAGGAAGTTCATGATTCGTTAATAGGACCTTCGCTAGAAGCGCCACTCTCCATGGAACTCTTAGAAAGTTAAAGCCTAAAGCAATTATGTGCAGTGAGTTATTAACCAATTATTGCAATTAAACGGTTGATTCTTGCTTAAAATTAACTTGAATACCGGTTTATTTTTGATTAAAAGTTGTATTGAAAAATTGGTTTGTACAAGATGTGCAAAAACTGGTTATAGCTAACAATCTTTTAACAATCTTTTAAATAATTATTAGAACTGAGAATCTGGCTTTGAAGCGTCTAGCGTAATTTTTAGTTTGTTGAAGTCTTGAAAATTTTCAATATTGTAAAACATTGCATCACATAGGCTTTTTCTTCCACTTATCTTCAATACTGGTATTTTTAATAAAGCCAATGTGTAAAAATAAGTAAAACAAAAAAAAAAAAAAACTGATGTGTGATTCAGCAATCTTCAATGGGCGCAATATTGACCAGTCAATGGCCAGCATTCTTGAGCAATTGTTAAAAAACAAAATTAATTTCTCAAATTCTTGATAAAGATTAAAAAACAAAAAATTTAAAAGTACCATTCTAATATTTGTATCATTTTTGTATTACAAGTTTTAATCAATCATATTATAATGTTTCCTCCTCCTCCTGTTTTTTTTTTTTTTTTTTTTTTGTTTTTGTTTTGGTTAATTGCGGAATGAAAGTTGATTGTGGCTCAAAAAAGTTGAGTACAGCTGGTGTAATCCTTCATAAATACCTACTTCCACAAGTAAAATTAATTCTTTCAATGAAGCCTGGGGAGCCAGTGATTTCTGGCTCCAGCTCCTGGCTCCTCGAAAATTAAAGAGTGGAGCGGAGCCAAAGAGCTGGATTTTTGCAGCGGAGCCGAAGCTAGCTGAAGCTCTTGATCTTCTGAACGGAGATTCAAGGAGAAAAGAAAACAAGGAGAGCTAATTCGAGAAATAAAATAAGAAGCAAGCTTTTCTACCACTTTATTATAAATAAATTGCTACCACGAACTTTTGGGGTATCTCCTTCCGCCTGATGATGGTAGCTACTGTCTACCAAAAGCTCGCGGTAGCAATTTATTCATAATAAAGTGGTAGAAAAGCTTGCTTTTATTTTTAGTTCTCGAATTTATCGACTATCACATTTAAACATTTTTATTACTAAGCAGAGCTAATATTATTAAATTTGAGTTTCTAGTCGGGTTGTCTTTACTTCAAGCCTTAAGCCTTAGGACTTTGGATTTTGAAATTTGTCGAATTTTTCTTCTTTTTTTTTTTTTTTTTGTCATTTTGACTGAAGAGCAGCTCCCAAAAAGCTGAGGAGCTGGCCAAAAGAGCGGAGTTTTTGGCTCTTTTCAAGATCAAATTATGGCTCCAGCTCCTAGCTCCAACTTCTCAAAATTTAAGGAGCCTGGCTCCAACTTGATGGACTAATCAATTTTCAAAAATGAAATTAGTATAAAAGTTGAAGCAGTCTATAATTATACCCACTCTTACAATTTTCACACCTCCATAGTCTGTTCAGATTAAAAAAGAGCAACTCAAGCATGTTGGGTTCAAGGTTGTACCACTTTGTGTCTCCATTTAAATAGTATGATACAAACTCAAACCCTTTCTCAAGTAAGCCAACTTTCTTCTTTCTTTTGGCCTTTTCTTAAGGTGAACAGACTGTAAGAGGCAGCAGAAATGGTGTCTTTTAACTCTATTTGCTCTTACATATGACCATGAGAATATCCTAAAAGCGCTATTGTCTGAACTTTCCATTAGTTTGAAATAACACTTGGATCAATATTCTTCTTTGGCCAATAAAGTCTTTGGTATAAGTAAACAAGTTTGATCTATTTTGGCCATATAGCGCCAGTATCGCGTACAAAAGGAACAGGAAACTTGTTTCATGGCGGGTGGGGGCAGATTTCAAGCTTTTCGAAGCTACAATCTCAATAAATGCTAGACCGAAAGTGGGCAAACTACGGCCTGTGGCCAAAATGCAACCAGTCAAATAGTCTAATCTGGACCGTAGTCTTGAATTACACTAATTTATTACGTTCAAAGATTTTTGTAAAATTGTATACGTGGCTTTATTTTTTCTTTCTCCTGGCCCACCCAAACTACTACTCCGACCCTAAACCTAGAAAGTTCCCTTAGTACTGTTAGACCCAAGAAAAAATGTCAGCTCTTAAATAAGTAGATAGCCCTACCCTACTCAGCAATACGTCGGCGCAGTAAGAAATTTTTGGGCCACCTTTTCTTTCGTCTGTTCACGGCTGAACATCCTTTTGGCTGGTAATGTGAATCGAATACAGTTGACTATAAAACATGATCGGTCAACCGTTCTTTGTTAGATCCTGTTGGTACAAAATTGCTCATCATAAACGAGCGTGAAATTTACCGGATCACACGAGTAATGGACGACAGAAAACATCCGCTCTTTGAAAAGTATTAGGAAACCGTATTTGAAGTCGGGGTGTACGTAAAGAGTCACATCGTTAGAAAGAAGACAAATGATGGAATTTTTTACTTGTCATCGTCGGAAGGATGGCACGCATTAGTGTGGAATAAGGTAGCTGCGATTTCCACAGAGTGAAACGGACAATAAGGGTGGATAGCAATCGCCATAGTTCTTATTGGCTACTGCTTTATCGACGATTCCTTTGAAATATTTGAAATGTTGTAAGTACTAGGAATTTCTCACTATAGCGGAGAAGAATAAGGGTTGTAATACAAATAATAACATCTGTTTTCCAATGGTCGCGCGCTTTCGTCACTTCGCACTCTTGTTTATTTTACGACGTTGGGACAAGTTTCGCTTGATTTTCAAACTTGTTAATACGTTTACAAATTTCACCGTTTTAAGTACCTACCGTACGTCAAATAACGTTCTAGAAAGTTTAGTAACAAGAGCCGAAGACTTCTAACTGCATGTATATTTAGAAAAAAATAGACGTTATCAAAATCTCGAATCTAACACGCTCGAAAACGTGATTTATCCGAGCTAAGGGGACTCTGATTTAACGAGCTGATTGAGATAAACTCGTTTAAAGCCTTTTTTTGTATAGCGTGATTATAGTACTACGTAATAAGAGAATGTAGGATAATACGCTTTATTCATACGAAAGTGACTTATCTGTCAAAGCTCACGGAGGCTATAATAACAGGATTCTGTCGAGTATTCTTCCTTTCTTATACAATATTTTTGTAATCTGTAAATGCGTATCCGGTAAATCCGGAGCGGTATTAGGGAATTAAGCTCATCTCGTCTACCTGCTTCAATGTTATTGGTGTTAACGTCAGGCGTCGTCGTCATCATCGTATAGAAGGTAGGCAGTCGAGGTAATTTGGTTTAGCGGATCTTTCTGCCATAAGAAGTCAGTCTTTTCGAATTAATTTTCTTTCTGCAGATAGACATCTAGCGAACAAAATTAATAGCGACGAGAAAAAGAGAGCTTTCTAAACAGCTTCGATATTGCTGGCGATAGCGGGGTGGCTGAACGAGACGTTTATATAGGTGTTACAGGATGCCTCCTCAGGTCTTTGCAAGTATTGACGATGCATGGTAAGGAAGATTTGTGGAAGCAAATTATCTCAATGCCAAGTTAATGCCTTTTGTAAATTGAGGTTATTCGTCATATTGATTGGGGTCAGGAAAGGGAGAGTTCGAAGACTGTGAAGCACTGCAGGTGGAAATTTCTTTCTAGCAAAGAACCCACTTTTTGGAATGGTACCCCCGCCAACTACCCGGCCTGCCTTTTCCGCTGCCATCAGGAAATGGTGCCTGAAACTCAGCATTGAGTCAAATCAGATGCCCAGGTATTTCATCTTCTTTGTAGTCTCGATTTCCACACCTTGCAGGCAAAAGGTGGGTGTACTGAACTTCCGATGGGTCGTGAATAAAATGGCCTCCGTCTCACTATCTCCAAGTCCGAGTCCAGCCGACTCGATCCAACGCGTCACTTCCTCTAAGGCCCGGTTTACCCTGCTTTCCACCACTGCAGTTGTATCAGAGGTACATACCACCAGGGTGTCATCCGCATAGCAGATAAGCTCAACCCCTGGTGGCAGCTTCGACATCTTAAATATCCCGTTAAATGCAACGCACCGTGCGAAAATCCCCCCAAGAAAATGAATTGGCTGGGCTCTCCTCAGTATACTGCATGCTAGGCCTGATATAATGGAGGCTTGAAATTTAAATTTTTTCAAGTCCCTAAAGTGGGTCAAGGTCAAGGTGAAGGTCATTGATGACGTCATAAAGCATCCCGGCTGGAAGTTGAAATTTTTCTGTCCCTAAAGTAGGTCAAGGTCATTGATAACGTCATAAAGCGCCAGACGTCAGTTCACAGAAACTCCCGGACACGGACGCGGACGTTTTCTGAGGATGTAATCCCCCTAAACAAAAATGAATAGCGGTTTCCCCGCTAAAAAAATATCCATCATCCGCTGGACGGCAAACCTCAGATGTCGAAAATGTTCTAAGTCCCCTCCCTTCACATATAGCTCGGAAATCAAAAATTTTCAAGTCCCTTCCCCGCCCCTCCTATCATATATACAGGTATAAAGCTAGTTTAAAACAAGAAGCCTAATTAAAATAACTCCTCCAAGTAATTAGATATGCAAATCAATGCTTCATACACCAATTGACTGACCCCTTCAATGAGCCAGATATGCAGCGCTTCAAACACTATGAGACCAGACCATTGCTGCCAAATGATAATCTCAAAAATCCGTAACCGACTTTTTCTCTACCCCATAAACAGATTTCCAGCTATCTTCAATAACGATCAGGAAAAAGGTATCTATCATAGGAGTAACTCAGGTACTTTTCCCTTGATCGACTCAATGTTATGGAAGACTGTGGTATTAGATGACAACGACCATGAGAAAAATCTGTAGATCTGGCAGTACTGCATAAGACTCACTGAAAATTTTCAAGTATTCCCTTCCTTCCCCACCCTCTCCCTCCTCCTCACCATGTATACTAATATAAACCTACCAGATGGATACATACTCAAACTTGTAACACAAAGGAGTACCTTGAAAGGTAGCCACAGAAACGAAAAAATTTGCCGGAGCGCTTTCGATTAAAAAACCATTGTCAACGACGACATGAAAGCAACTAAACAATCTAACGGCTAGAAACAATGAACCACCGAGGAAATCATGATTGAACTAGCGAGTCATCACGATGTGAATCACTCTCATAAACTAGCTCAATCAAACCCTCATCAGGTATGTACCTGTTGAGCACGTTAAGGTTATCGTTATTCAAATGGCGAATAATTTCAATATGTTCGAGAGCTTTTCGTTTGAATTCCAAGGACTCTCTATGGAGGAGGGTTTCAGATCCCGCTTTATAACCGTGGCCACTAACCAAAAGGTGGTCCGCAAATGCAGACGGACCTATTTTATTTAACTCCCACTTCTTAATATGCTCATCTACACGAATTTTGAGCTGGCGGCTAGTCTCACCTATGTAAACTCCATTGCAATCATTACACTCCAATTTATAAACCCCACATTTTTCGTTCAAAGGGATGGGATCCTTCAGCTTGATAAAAAGACTCCTTACAGTGTTAAGATTGTAGTACACTAGGGACATCCCAATGCGGCCAGTCGTTTCTTTTGTATCTTCCCCTACTTATTTCCTGGCGAAGTTCTTGGATCGCTGGTTTAAATCTAGAGTAGAATTTGAATCTTCCTACTCTGTAAAGAATTCTGTTTCCTTGGCCGATAAGCTTAAGGATGATATTCTACCGCCAGGTTCCATCCTATGCTCCTTTGATGTGGTGGGTTTATTTCCTAGTATTCCAAAAGTTACGGCCATGAAACACATAGGTGACCTCCTCATCCAATCTAATATCTGCCATGAAGAAGTTGCTGAATTTTTTACTTTACTTAATATTTGTTGGTGCCCTAATTTCTGCAAATTTGATGGTAAATATTTTGAGTTTCCTGATGAGGTAGGCATCCCGATTGGTTCTCCTCTGGGCTCCCTCATCTCGGAGGTTTTCATGTCTAAATTTGAGTTCGACCTCTTTTCCTCTGGTCAGGTGTTCTTAGATTACATTTATTACTGGCACAGGTACGTCGACGATGTGTTGTGTACGTGGACCGGTCCTCAGGATCTTCTCTTGGAGTTCCTCAAGTATCTAAATATTCAATTTCCTTCCATTAAATTTACATTGGAGGTAGGCGGTTCATCCATTAACTTTTTGGACCTTACTATCTCTAATAGAGATGGTGTCCATGAATTTGCCATACATAGAAAAGATACTTCGACCGATATTATGGTCCACGGCAATTCTTTCTGCCCTGTTGCTCACAAATACGCTGGTTTCAATAGTCACATTCATCGATTGACCAGCATTCCATTGGGTCAGCTCGCCTTCCATAATGAGCTTCTGACTATAAAGCACTTGGCCAGAGTGAACGAGGTCCGTTTAGATATTGATCTTATGGTTCGTAGGAAGCTAGCTAGGAAATGCCTTGACTCTACTACCTCCCTCCACCGTAATCCGACGGCTGTTGTCCGGAAGCGGTGGATCAGGCTCCCGTTTTTGGGTAAGTTTTCTTCCCAATTAAGTCGTATCCTCCACCCCTTCGGTTTCCGCCCAGTGTACTACAATCTTAACACTGTAAGGAGTCTTTTTATCAAGCTGAAGGATCCCATCCCTTTGAACGAAAAATGTGGGGTTTATAAATTGGAGTGTAATGATTGCAATGGAGTTTACATAGGTGAGACTAGCCGCCAGCTCAAAATTCGTGTAGATGAGCATATTAAGAAGTGGGAGTTAAATAAAATAGGTCCGTCTGCATTTGCGGACCACCTTTTGGTTAGTGGCCACGGTTATAAAGCGGGATCTGAAACCCTCCTCCATAGAGAGTCCTTGGAATTCAAACGAAAAGCTCTCGAACATATTGAAATTATTCGCCATTTGAATAACGATAACCTTAACGTGCTCAACAGGTACATACCTGATGAGGGTTTGATTGAGCTAGTTTATGAGAGTGATTCACATCGTGATGACTCGCTAGTTCAATCATGATTTCCTCGGTGGTTCATTGTTTCTAGCCGTTAGATTGTTTAGTTGCTTTCATGTCGTCGTTGACAATGGTTTTTTAATCGAAAGCGCTCCGGCAAATTTTTTCGTTTCTGTGGCTACCTTTCAAGGTACTCCTTTGTGTTACAAGTTTGAGTATGTATCCATCTGGTGTCTTTGGTCATAATTTAGAGAACCGTATTAATTGTAATATAAACCTAGTCTAAGGCAAGGAGCCTGATTGAATTGGTTCCTCTAAGTAATTAGATATGCAATGCTTCATTCATCAGTTGACTCAGTGCTGCCAGATTTACGGATTTTTATTCCTCGTGATATTTTCTACAGATTTTGCATAAAATACGGATTTATTGTGCTCAAGAGAAAAGCCCTTAGTCACTCATATGAGAGATACTTTTCTCCTGGTCTTTAGAGAAGCTGATATCGCCGTCTCCCATAACATTGAGTCGATCAAGGGAAAAATACCTCAGTTATCTGTTAGAGAGATACCTTTCTCCTGATTGTTATTGATAGATGGTGAAAGTCTACAGAAATTTGGCTTTAGGTAATGGAAAAAATGGCGGATACGGAATTTTGATAATATCATCAAGCAACTGTGAGTTGACTTGACTCCTTCAATTAGCCACATATGCAAAGCTTCAAACACCATAAGACTCATAAGTGGCTCTTCTTAAATACGTCATAAAACAAGTTCTCTGCTCCAACCCATTTAGTTCCGTTAAAAAACCCGTATTTCTCCTAGGAAACTCCACAACAATTTACAGTAATAGAAAAACCAGTTAGGAAATTGTTGGTAACTCCTCAAGGGTACACGTAAATGTCTGCGATGTGACCTGAAACCTAATTTTGTTAAATTTCAGTTTTACTTCGACTGCAATTCATTTTACAACGAAGAAATGAATACAAACGGAGCTAAGGAGGTGGTAGCTCAATGTCACCACTAGACTCAATCTTTTGATTCTTTCCTGGCTTTCTAGTCTACTTCATCATGGTAATCCATTTATTCATTCTGTTAATGATGATTGTCACGTCTTTGAACTAAATTTGAGGGAAAGGAAAAATCGGAAACTTATCCCCCTCTTGAGTTTAAAGGCTGTGATCGTGCTGACAATGTTATCATCCAGCAATTCCTGCCGCATGTAAAATAAAGTCGCTTTTTATTTCTTGAGAATGGTTGTCTAACCGAAATCGCTCGGTGTTTTCTTATTTCTTGCGGTTTTTTGCACTCCTTTGAGAGTATTCTTCCTATGGTTAATGATTTAAACATGGAAAAAATGATTTTGACCAAATATTGACCCAGGTTTTCAACTATTGGAATAAGCGGAATACGAGGACTCGACATGTCAAGGCCGTCACGCATGTGCACTAAAATCTCCAGACTCATCTTTGGGTCTAAGGTGGATACGGGGTCTCTTGCGCAAACTATACAAGCATATGATACGAGTCGTTTATCTTAATATCGATGATTATAAGTTCGCGGCACGCTTAACACGCAAAGAACGTACCCATTATCACCGCGGGTCCACTTTACCATATATTATAAATGGGAATCTAACAAGCGAGCTAATGAAATAAGGTTGATCTGATAATTCTTACAGGTTAAATACGTTCAAAAGCCTCTCGCTCAATCTGTAAATCAATAATTTATAATCGCGTATAAGTATCGAGCCGATGGAAGAATGTGGGCAGGCGATGTTATCAAAAAACTTTATGGCAGAAATGAGTGTAATAAGAGTACGGTACGCAGCCGTGCAGCAGATAGCTGTCAACGTGAGATAAAGACTAGATATCATTTAGAAGGTTGCCTGTCTAATGTGTCGTAGTCCATTAGCATAATAAAAATGAATGATCATGTTAAAAGCGGCGACAAGCGGCATATAATTAACATGTGCAATGGAGTGTATCGTTTCACGTGACGGCTACAGTATTATGGCTCTAACGTTCCTTCGTGTAGCTCCATACCCGAAGTGTATTTCTAATGAGATTGATGGAATGACTAGACGGAAAAATGGAACAAAAAGATTCGGCATCTGTCGTTGATAGGTACTTTTACACGAAAAGGAGAAAGATAGCGTGCAGTTTATATTCAAATGAGTATGGTAATGACGGCGTGCTTCTCCCAGAGACTACATAATACATAACTCTCTCGGCTATATCTGACAATGTTATAAACAATATGTCTCGATGGTGTGTAATTCTCGCATCGAAAATCTACACAGTCCGTACCGGTGTACCGCGCGTCCATCAGAAAAACAGCGCTGTCTCTCCAGCCCATAATAAGGGGATTTGAATGGGAAAAAGAAAGAATAATAATCATCGATACACCCTTCGGATTTGCATAATTTTTTCACACTTTATTCGAAAAGTATGGTCGCTATAGAGTGGCTCTGGACTGCTGACATTTCAATATTAATTAAGACGGCCGATGCGGCCTCTCGCGCTCTCTCGGGTCGGTCGCGATCTAATTATAAAAAATTCGGCTCGGTCGTCGGCGGCGGTGCTATGCTTGTCTGCTTGTCACACTATATTCGCAATAATAATGTATGTTGTAATCACATTAACACACAATACTTCTACTGTTTACGGGCGACGATTCTGGTAGAATTCCAACTTTGCTACCGTCGAGCGTCGTTGCTCCTCCATTCGGCGAATGAATTATCGTCGACAGTCTAATTTACAATGTTATCTGTTAGTCGGGTTGTAATTTATTGTTACGAACCGTGTATATTTCCTTTTGTCTTTAGAGATAAGACTCTGCAACTTCCTCCGCGACGAATGCATTAACAGAAGAAAAAAAAAAGAAAATGATCGACTCCCGGGTTCCTTTCCTGTTTTTGGTCTACGCGTATACGGGCGTTCAGTAGTAAGAGCTTCGGTAAAAGTGTTCTCATAACTTGTATAATCTTTATGGTAATGTGCTTACTTGAGACTACGTATGTCCAGTAGTCAGTTGATAGAATAAAATTAGCGCTAACTTTACCGCAGTCGCACGAGGAGAGAGAAATATATTGATTGGCACGGCCAGGAAAGAGTCAATTCCTCTAATCCCCTCTCTTGAATCGCCGTACTCTCGAATCCCAGTTTGTTGAGCCAGAACCGAACACTAAAAGGAGGAAAATTTGTGTGACCGCGCAAATTGTAACCTCAAAATTGCCAAATAAACTGCCAAAACAAAGAAAGTGACTGCACGTCTGTTGGTACAGTAAAGCGCCCGGTTACTTGTGAGGTGCTGACATCCCCGATCACCTTCTCACTGCGCCGTCATGAGTTCCCTTCTTAACTTCCATTTTGTCAAAAACTCCCTCCACCACATCTCTATGATCACCGTTAGCTTCTGCGATCTGCTTTACTATCTCGATTTTCTTTCCGCTTCTCTTCATTCTTCTCCAGAACATAAATTGCTCAATAACAGTGGTTCTGGATCGCCGCTAACTTATTCCCGGGGTGGTGGTACGAATCTTCGCTTCTATTTTCATCCCTCCTTATCCAAGCTTTGCTCGCTTGCGTAATGGGTATATTCTTTCGTCCACATATTAGATCCCACACTGACATATTGCTGAAAAGTTATTACGTTTTCTTCATGCAAACTTCCTTCCAGACCACAAATGGCTAGCAAGGACCTCGAATGATGTCACATTGTTCATCACTGGTCCCCGCAACCCTCTTTCTTTCGTTGATTAGTTGAAGAGTGTTCTTTAGAAGAAGAAAACAACAAAAACGTCAGAACATGAGAAATTACAAATGAGTAGAGCGCGAAGATAGCCATTTCAAAGCAGGTAGTCGTAAGCCGCACAATACACAATTACACATCCCTATAAATCTGATATGTCATAAAAACTAATTGATAGTCGTATCATGATTTTGAATCGTACTCCGGCGCGTCAATGACCGGTTATTATTCTCGAATACTTACAATAACTGTACATATAGCTTTTTCTTTCTTTTTGGCTTCCGTTGTTTTTCATCTTCATTTCAAATTCTTCTTTGTCGTTCGGTCAGAATCCTATTAGACTACTCTCATCTCCCTTCCTTCATACACGAACTGAATGATAAATACCCACGCCGTGGAATAGAAAGAGAACGTCATGATTGGCGTTGCTTTCTTTATAATACTTTGAAAAGCCACTGGCCATCAGTCGTGAACACGATGTACCGAGTATGGCTTGAATCAACACCAGTTATAAGCCATACTTCATGGCGTGCTTAACGTTTTATCGTGAGCAATATGATACAGAATAGAGTCCAATTAATCACACGACAGCGGAGGCGATTCGTGTGCTATATGATATTCAAAGCTGGCTCATACTGTAACGCTCTATAGGTGTAAGTTATGAGCCCTTGGTCGTTGATGGAGCGTCGACGACAATTAATATTTCTTTTGATACGCTCGGAAAGGATTAGAATCTCGTATAATACCTTAATACGACAGACTAAATTGATCTTTTGTGAAATGGTAAAAAAATATTTTGTACCCGCGAGCGAGACCGTAGTGTGTATCCCTATAGATTTGCCTCGAATCAGCGTGAACTTTCAATTATAGCGCGTAATCCGAACGGACAGATAATTAAATACGGAAAAAGTTAAGTAGGTGGATGTTTATCATAATTTTTTATCACATTATGCGCGTCGGAATTTCTGCATGATTATGACATTTTTTGAGTCGTCTATTTACGCGGATTAAGCGTAAAAGAGAGAATTACAAATTCTAGGTCACGCCATGAAATTGTGCGATTTCAAGGCGTATTCGATGCTAACCAACGACGTCAACTTGGAATTTGGAAGCCTTATCAAGATTTCGAAGCGTATACTTGTGTCAGAATAGTCATCGACAAATGAGCTCGGACACCTTATGTGGTCCTTATGATTGAAGCCAACATGGCTGATCAACGAAGAAACGTATTATTGTGTTGGTGATAAGATCGGAGGAGGGAATTTTCTCGAGAAACCTGAAATTTATTCGATCTCTTGGTATGGTTTTCAAGGTCTACGATGTGCTTGAAATTTCGTTGCTAACTTCGAGTTCTCGACAAATCACATTAGAAGAAGCGGAAGCAGTAGGAGAGTGAGAATGATGAGAAGAGTGAGAAGGGTGAGAGGGATGAAAATGAGAATGATGAATCTTTGACGGAGTTGAATGAGGGGAGGCAGGGAACCTGTTTCATGAGTCTCATGGTGTTTGAAACGTTGTATATCTAGCTCATTGAAGGGGCTAGGCCAAATAATAGAAGTCCCCTAACTTCTGTAAGTTTAACGGTAAATTTCATGAATTTTCGGAGGAGGTAGGTATTCCTATTAGCTCGCCTTTGGGCTCTCTCATTTCTGAGATATATATGTCCAAATTTGAGGGTGACTTGTTTTCCCCGGGCCAAGTGCTACTGAGTCACATCCATTACTGGCATCGATATGTGGACGATATATTATGTGCATGGACCGGTCCTCAAGAACTCCTTGGTGAGTTTCTTGAATATCTGAATAAAATATATCCCTCCATAAAGTTTACTCTAGAAATTGGAGGTTCCTCTATAAATTTTCTGGATCTCAATATCTCTAATAGAGATGGGAACCATGATTTTACAATATTCAGAAAAGATACGCCGACCGATACTCTTATCCATGGTTCGTCCTTTTGTCTATTCTCTCATAAGATGGCTGCCTTTAATAGCTACATTCATCGATTGACCAGCATTCCGTTGAGTCAGCCAGCTTTCAATAAGGAACTTGCGACCATCAAGCACTTGGTCTTTGTGAATGGTGTCAACTTGGACATTGACCGTATGGTCCAGAAAAAGCTTACAAGGAGGAGCCTTGATTCTACCTCCTCTCTCCCTCGCGATGCGAGTAGTTACAATAATAAAAAATTGCGCTGGATCAGGCTCCCGTATTTGGGTGAATTTTCATCTAAGCTGACTCGTATCCTTCGCCCCTCCGGCTTCAAGCCTGTATTTTATAATCTCACTACGGTAAAGGAGTTGTTTGTCAGGCTTAAGGACCCCATCCCGCGGAGGGAGAGGAGTGGGGTGTATACAGACTGACGTGAGGGGATTGTAACAGCGTTTACATAGGCGAGACGAGTCGCCAACTCAAAATCCGAGTAGAGGAACATCTCAAGCCCTTGGAGAAAGAAAAATTGGGTGAGTCTGCCTTTGCGGACCATCTTATCTCCAATGGTCATAGTTTCAAGGAGGAGTCAGCCACCCTCCTTCATAGGGAAAACTCTTACGTTAAACGCATTGCATTGGAAAATATCGAAATAGTGCGGCATCTGAACAGTGATGATGTTACTGTCCTCAACAGGTATATTCCTGACGAAGGTTTCATTGATTTGATTTACGAGACTGAGTCACCTTCCGAGGGCTAGTTCGTTCTTTCTTGAACTTCGTCTTCGTCGATATCCTGTTTGCATCTCACATCTGGGTTAGTGGCTTTCTATCTTTGCCCGAGGATGGTTTATTAACCGAAAGATCTCGCGTCTTCCTCTGTATACCTGCGGTCTTTGCAATATTTTGCTTTCGTTACTCTTTGAGTATCTTACAATAGGCCAATTGGTGAATGGAGTATTGCATATCCAGTTACTTGAAGGAGCTATATTAATCGGGCTATCAATGCCGCCAGATCTACGGATTTTCAATCCCTCGGGTATTTTCTACGGATTTTGCGTAAAATGCGGATTTCTTGGGCTTGAGGGAAAAGTACCGCAGTCACTTGTATGAGAAATACTTTTCTCCGGGTCATTATAGTCTAATACTGCTCTTCTGTAACATTGAGTCGTTCAAGGGAAAAGTACCTCAGTTGAAAGTATGAGAGATACCATTCTTATGATCGTTATTGAAAAATCATTCACCAACATACCGTATACTTAGACTTGAACTAGGCTTGGACTCCTTCTTGTATCATACTAGCTTTATACTAGTATACAGTATATGATAGGAGGCCGAGCTATTGGATAGAGATTTAGAAAAAGGAGGGGGAAGTTGAAAAGAATTTGGACCTTCGAACTAAACATGATAATCCGAGCTATAGGTGATAAGAGAGGGACTTGGAAAAATGTCAGCCTCCAAGCTATAGGCGATAGGACAAAACCAAAAATTTTTTCAAGTACCATGGTCATGTTTAAGTTAGGTTAGGTTAGGTTGCCTCCCAGACGGCGGACGTTTTTTCCAGAAAGACCCCAAGATAAAACAGGTTCCCTCTTAAAAATGAGAATGAGAATGAGAGAGAGAAGCAGAAGACAGAGGACAGACAATGCAATTTCCTTTAGGCTAAACTAATCACTTCTTCTTCTGCTTTGCAGGAGCATTGATCCCTAACTTTGGAAAAGAAGAAGGGGGGTGGAGTGTGCGATTAATTGTTTATAATTGAATGTATTATAATCGTACATTCATCTTGTTTTGGGAGGGACCACATTGAGGACGACTTTTTCCAGAGGTAAGTCAGTTGCCTTCCTCATCTCCTTCTTCATCATCCTCTGTCAATATATTATAATGAATTGTGCTTTTTGGGAGCGACTCTAGGTGCATCAACATTTCCATCCATCGGGAAGTTGAGGTGGCTGCTCCACTAAAGCTGGTAAGAAAATGGACAGTCAGGAAGAAGTGACTGTCTGAGGGCAACCTATCTCAATCTTCTATAAAACCAAGATGAAGACCAATAGCAAGAAGTAAATGCAGAGGTGACCGCAAAAAGGATGATGGAAACTGTCGCCAAAGCATGCGGTGGCACTCGTTGAATCCACCTGCCATTCTTAGGTAAGTATTTCTGTAAACTTGAGAGGATACTCAAGGGTTACAATTATGAAGTAGGGTTCTACTCCATTTTTACTTTTGAAAAACTATTAAATCTTCAAAATGTCACACAATCTGATAGAGATTTTGGTATTTATCGTCTGACGTTCAGCATTTGTGACTCTCACCCTAATATATCTTCTTTCCTCAATGTTATGACTTGTACATTCGAGGACAACGTCACCTTAACAGGCGCATATTCAGCCGTACATTTTGGGGAAGGATATTCCATTCTCGGAAAATATGGTCCAACTACGTTACTTCAGCCTGTTTTTGGAAGTTGGGGGAGGGCATGTCACCTATGCTACTTGAATACCAATTGGCTCATATGAGGCTAAAGGTAGCGATAAAAGACAGCAAGAGTGCAGCATAGAGAGAGTAGTGCTAAATGGCTGAGGAGGACCCGTTTGGCAAGCCCTACAAGATAGTGCTGAAGAAGCTGAAGAGCCTTTCAGCCTAGGATACCAGATCTACGGCTTTTTGGTCCTCAAAAAAGATCGGGGTTTTCTTCTTTTATAGATTTTACCTACAATATGGATTTCTTGTGATCAAGGAAAAGGTACCTTAAACACTGGTACAAGAGTTACCTTTCTCCTGGTTGTTATTAGTGGATCAATCAAAATCTGTAGACATCTGTTTAGGTCTTAGAAAAAATGGTGGATACGAATTTTTGACACGATCACCTTGCAGCACTGCACTGCTTTCAGCAATAATTCGAATGAAACCAAACGTTGCGAAGTGACCCCAAGGTTAGACAACGTAGACAAACTTTTATAAAGTAAGATAGCCAATCGACTTGAGAACCATCTGGAGTAGTCAGCACGGACGCTGTACATGTGATGCTGAAATCAGGCTGGAGAGGATAGCCAGGTCGCCAATTGCTGCGCGTCAGTTCTGCAACATGGTTTAAGAGCTCACCTGAAATCAACGTGAAAGAAGTTTGGCTCTCTTGTGATCTGATATACAGTCAGTTTCAATGATGTATCAGACGTGAAGAGAAGTCAATTTTTAGTCGATTCTAGGCCGCTTTTGATGTTTGATCGCTGTTAGATGTAATTTAGAATCCTCTTAAGATAGATTCAAAAGATAGGGTCGTGTTTTTCAATTTTTTAGAACACTATTACTCATAAAATAGGTTGTTATGAAACTTTATCTGCAAGCTGTGCCTTGAAAATCCCCGTTGAACAATTTTCTCTTCACTTCCAATATGACTGGAATCGACATAGAAGATTATATACCGTCGATAGCCCCCGTCTCTGGTGCAGATGAAGGTACATGAAGTGATGCATGAAATACGTTTCTCCGTAGTTGTTTTCCAAATAATTGGTAACCAGACAGATTAAAGGATAGGCTACTGATGGTGCATCGAGATAGAGTTAATGAGATGCTGGTTTTCCAACACCTCTCCTCTATGAACATGTCTTTGGTGTGTGTGAAACACAAATTTGTAAGCCTACACGTATAGTTCATTTTACGCCATTATTTGTATTATTAATGAAGTAGGAGAAAGGAAGAGACATAGAAAAAAAATGCGTCTTAAAAAACCTTATTAGCGTTCCTATTACAACTGAAATTGTTGACTGTGAGTGTAGTACACTGCCTATAATATATACTGCACACAATACACCATATTATACGAATAATAATTAAACGTTATTACGACGTGTTTAACATCTTACAAAACCTATTTCTAATGGTTAAACGTTTGTCATTTGGTATTTGAAGAGTGTAATGGTTCATTTACATAAAATAAATACGTCGAAATGCAACGCGGTCTGTTATTTCGGTGAATTGTTAATTAGAGACGTTTTCACTGAAACGCGTTTTCAACCCCTCTCAGTTGCCCCCTCCACAGGTGCATGGCCTCACGTATACGATAAGCTGGCGACTTTTTGTTAAATGTGTGAAAACGCGCTCATTTATTTTACGACAACGACGACGGTGACGACTGTAATGCTGATGACGCTGCATGCTCGTAGAACAAATTTATATTTGTAGATCTTACCTGCATGAATGTGAATATGAATAATGACGTATGCAAGAGAATATAAATAACGACTACTGTCGTAGAGTTTTTCGTTGCCATTTATTATACCGTACTTAATTACCGAAGAGTCACAGTTGGCAGATGCTATTAATTTAACGTTTGTTCCAGGAACCTGAAACGCATACGAATTGATTGAATATTTTATAATGCGAACGTATAGAGCGTACGTATGGCATTATTATTATGCCACGCTTGTCTTTTGCCTCCTCTTCCGCACGCAAGCTGTAGGAATCACTGTCGCTGATTCATTGGATACGGTCTGGCCGTTTTCTCGCTCTCTCATCTTCGGTCACGAATGAATACGGCAACAAGGTACAACGATGGCAGATCATGTGACAATAATTAACGCCTCTATGGTAAACTGAGGGGGAAATTGAGACAAAATACCAATAGCAGCTCGACGAGTGTTGTAAATATTCAAACGTTATGCCTTTCTGCGAATTTTCCTAATTACCTGTTAAGAGATTTCACGGGTGACTGCTCACGAGTGACATTTTGGCTACAGCTGCCCTCGGTGCCTTTCGGGCATTCAAACACACATCGATCTTCAGTCTGAATGGAAAATGAATAAGTTCAAGGAAAGAGAAACTGAACTGAAAGAATTGGAGAGAAGAACAATGCGTGGCGTCGATATGAAGGAAAAGTAAAGGCTCGTATAATTAGAAGGTGTAGATAGGGTAAGGAGGATATCTTGAAGTCCCTCTCTTTACTTCAAACTTCTGAGTATATGTACGAAGCTCATGGAGACCACAATACCAAAATTTCATTAAGCTCTTCCTTCACTTTCCCCCTTTCAACATCTTCCTAATAGGTGAATAATTCTCGAAAACCCCTTTATCCTGTGAATCCGGAGCGGTATTAGAGCTCATCAAGTCGCCCATCTTTTCAATACCTGCTAGGATGCTGTAGGTGTTAACGTCAGGCGTCGTAGCGTCAGACAGCTAATGTAATTTAGTTTGGCGGATCATTTTGCCGTGAAGTCAATCTTCTCGAATTAATTTTCTTCTTACACACGAAGAAGACAGCGAGCGAACAAATTACCAGCGACGAGGGGACGAAAAGTGTGTTATCTTCGAGGCAGACAAGCTTTCAAAAAGAGCTACCGGTTTCCTCTTCCCTTCTATTAAAAAATAATAGAAATTGAATTGCGTTCGATTTTTGATTGGCACCAGCCGAAGAGGTAGAAATAGGAAAAAAACTAATTATACGATAATTCTCTGTAATAACGCGCTATTAACGTCGCGCCGTCTCTTTTAGTTTGCGTTCGACGTTTTTATTAAATATTTATAAAAAAAATAATAAATAAATAAAGTACTATCGATTATCAACGGCCCTGCCACAAAGAAAGGGTGAAAGGGTAACTCCATAACTTATACGATACGGTATTCATGGCGAAAGATTTCGGAAAAAATATAAATGTATATAAGAAAGGGGAATTTATAATATTTTTACGAAAATGCCCGGCCAAAAGCAAGCAACAAGTAAAACGAGCGAAGCAAAAAAATGTTTAGTACGTCTCTCGTTGATATCGTCACGCTAACCAACCCCTTTTCCTTACGATAATTATATACGAACCCTCTATTGTTAAGGTGCCAGGCTTCAACATTCTATTATAGTTGAATTGCTTCAGACTCCAACCTTGATTGCTTCCTAGAAGATGAGTTTCTGCATCGTTCACGTTGTTTCTCGATACCTTTGTCAAGGTGAAATTGATCGAAAAAATTTCAAGAAGTTTAATCAGTCGTGCCAAATGACAAAATGCTATGGTTGACAGTTTTTGGAAATGATTTATTCCATTACGTAAGGGTAGTTTTTCAAAACAAGCACTGCAATTATCGAACTACTCAACTCGAAACGGGTATTTACGCTACTCTTTCGCTATAGTATTTCAAATTGGAAAAATTTGACGAAGATTAATTTTGGCAGGATTTTTGAGTGTTGTTTTGCCTTGGCATCCCACCAAGGATGTGAACGTCATCTAGCACAGCAAGATAAGTGTCCCTCCTCGTCAGCTTTTCACCAACATTTGAATCAGGACCGTGGAAAGGAGAGCTTTGGAGGCCTCCCACTCTGTACAGTGTCGCTTCCCAGGTCTCACTGACCTTTCCCATGTTGTGATAGTAAGTTTGTAAACATCTTGATAACAACTTGAGAGTTGCTGTCGAGACATTTCCTAGCGAAAATGAACTAAACTGACGCAGTAAGTTGGGAAACAAAGACAGACGCAAGTTTTGAACTCCAGAGTTTTATGAACAAAAACATGAGAAATGGCTTCTCCTGATTCAACGAGATTCTCTCGGTCATGATCATAAATCTCCTCCCAGACTTCTTATTCAACTCCATCTTCACACAAAACCTTTCCCCACTTTTTGAAAAACAGTCATCATCCTTCCCGTTGTACAATCCAACGCAGACCCATTCCTCCCTACCTTATACCGCCCTGTAGCCCTTTCCCGTGTTCTTGGCAAATTACGTGTTCTAGAAAATCCTCGACAACACTTCTACGGTATGAAAAACAAAATTCTGGTATCAGAAAAAAGCAGAACACTAACCCGCTTTTTGACGATGCGATGCATCCTGCCTAGATACTCTATGTTTTACGACCTCCTGGAGCCTTCCCTCAGGTCTGGAGTTAATTTATCTCCAACAAACTCTACGAAAATGGTCTCCGAGGCCACCTACCAAACATTAGAGAATTTGCCTTAACTACAGCGCCCTTTTGGGAAGAATCCAAGACGGAACCTCCCTTCTTCCTCCCAGTTCAGAAGGGAGTGCCTCAAGACGAGGTTTTAAGGGTTTTACTTTTCTTAATAGCTCGTATTAATAATATCATTACAGATGTCGACCCTCCCCTAACTCAGCATCGATCCCATCTCTATCCACTCGACTAACCCTCAAAGAGTCTACCGACTCCTCCAGATAATCTTCGACTCAATCTCTGCATAGATTCAAATTTTCTTCCTCAAAAACCTATCCATTCATTTTTGAAAAAAAGGAACCCTATTCCATCCATCACGTAACTAAGGCAAACTCCTCGGCTTAAACTTCGATCAAAGACTCTCCAGGGCTTTCCACATTAAATCCCTCAAATCTGAATGCAGACGCGCTTTCAACATTCTAAAACGCATATCCCACCCCTCAAAAGGCTGTAACAGAAATCACAAAAGCTTCTTTCGCTCAAAATTAGATTACGGTTCTCTGTTTCTCAGGAGCACAATCCCGGACCTATAATTACATCCACAGACGCAATAATGATGGGCGGCTGCCGTGTTGGTCGCGTTCCGACGCACCTTTCTATGTCTCCTCGTCTCCTCCATAGCAAGCGTTCGTTGCTCTTCAAAATATGACGCTCCTCTCTGGACGGCCATCCTCCATTCTGCCCGGTCCTTCGCTAACCGTTCTCAGGTCCTGTGGTCGATGTTACATGTCGTCGTGGATCTCTTCGCGACATCCTTGTATACCTGAGCTCTTGCCCTCCACTTGGTTGCAGGCCCGATACCATTTCTCCATACAGTAACTGCTTGGGTAATATGTCATCCTCCATGCGGTGGGTGTATCCCAGCCACCTCGGCCGCACTCTGAAAGCCTGCCCTCGACAGGACCTCCAGGTTTGGAACGTATTCCTGCCAGCCGATGTTCAGGATTTTTCTCTGGATTCTGTGCTGAAAGCTTTCAAGCGCCTTAATGTGCCTGCGGTCTGTACTCCAGCACTCTGAGCCGTACAAGAGGGTGGCCCACCGCTCTGTATACAATCAGCCGAGTAGATGATAGGATATCACCGTTGCAAAATACGCACCTTCCTAATTTTTGTATAGCTGCAGCTGCGGAGGACAATCTGCGCTGGATTCCGTCATCTAGGTTTCCTCTCTCTTGAATGATGCTTCCGAGATATTTGAAGCGAATAAACCCCACCTAAACCTCCTCTCTCAAGGTTGCCCTTGGAGCTCATCGTACTGGGTCCAAACATGGCGTACGTTCAGAGGCCTCAAAACCTCTCCTTCACTTTTGTAGACCCACCTTGACCTTCAACTTTTCATCTTTTGTCCCTCAATTGATCTTTTCCTTTACAACCACCCCCTCCCCCGCAAAACAAATTTGTCTTCAATTTGGTTACATTTTTAATTAACAGTCCATACATTCAACCTCCCCTTCCCCCTTGGATTCCCTCAACCTAAAATACGTTTCGATCTCACAGAAATTCCCGAATCTGACAACATTTTCTATAACCAACACAATGTAAAACTCACTTCGAGACTATCCTCACTACATCTTCTGCCTCCCCAATCTCCGTTCCCCAGTCACTTTCCATGAGGAACACTAGATGAGAAAAATTCTCCCTTTGCACATATCACATTCTGACATGGATCTCCGGGAAACAACCCCCCTCGCACCTCAACACCCTCTACCCCAGTGTAAAATTCTTGCTAGAAATAGGAAAGTCCAGAGTAAGTTTTCGTTGACATCAGCATCACTTGCACTCCTCAACGATACAAGTACAGCGTTTTCAGAAAACCATCTTCCACAGACTCATACATCGATTCTACCTCCTCTTGCCTCCCGCGGCTTTTAAAGGCTTCCTAGTATTCCTTGATCCCCCGACTTGTGTCCTTTCTCTCGATTGCAGTGCAGTGCCTTCCTCCCTGAATTACGTTTCTAAAAGTCTGAGCCAACCTCAACGGCATATTTTTAGACATCGACAAGATGGTTGAAGAACAACTAACCTTCAAGACCCTCCGCCACTTGACGTCACTTCGTAGACATACTCCCCTTTCACCCAAGACGGAGTGAACACGCTTTCCCTTCTTGGGGAACTTAACTTACAGCTTCACCAAGATCCCCAAACTCCAGCAACTTAAGCCCAGCTGAGAGAAACTCCGCTTTTTGGAAGTCTCTCTGAACTCACCAAAAGACCTTATCCCTTCCTTGAGTAAATCATCTAGCCTCAATTTCCCAGCGGTCTACAGGGGGGGGATAAGGATAAAAGCTCCCCTGTCCACTTCCAAGAGCACAAAGCGGCGTTCGACTCCTCGCTCCAAAACAGGTACTCGGCCTTTGCTGAACACCTTATCGAGACGGGTCACCGATTCGATCTGAACATCTGCCAGCTAGATGGGAGTTACCACCGGAGGAAAGCACCAGAGAAATTTGAAGTACCTTATAACCTGGAAAAACTGTCCTCAATGAGGTCATTCCCGTACACGCAGTGATTTGCACCTACTTCGGACTCCGACACACTAAGCGACCATTGAAGGAAAGTGAAAACGGAAAACATCGCACCAGCCAAAACCTCCTCCTCCCTCACAGTTTGGAACGAACGATTGCAAAATTGCCAAGGATGTTGGAAATATGGGACCTCCTGATCTACCGTAATCGCTGAAATTGCGTGACTGACCTCACTTGCTCGGCTGATTCATTCTCTCACATTAATACTTTTTTTTATTAATTTTTATCTCGATGTTTATGCTCTTCTATCTATCAGTTTATTTGTCGTTGATGATGGTATTTCTGTCGAAAGATCTCCAAACGTCTAATGAAAATAACTTACCTACGAGTAAAAACTTCAGTTTTCTTTGCTTTTCCAGAAGTTAGCTTCCATTATTTCAACGTGTGCCGTGGAGAATCTCCAAATTTTCGAAGGTTCTATTCTTTGTATCAAATTTCTAGTTCAGGCCTCGCGCTAAAGCCGCTGTCGAGTTTCATCATCCTTATCGTAAGGTTGTTGTTCGATCAAACATAAGGGTTAGGAGCTCAATTTGAATCTAGTCAATCGAAAAATCTTCCTCACTGACTTTATCGTAAGTAGTTTACCGCTGTTCGCATATCAGCTGATATTAAATGTCTCCATCTTGATGGAAGAATGAAAAGAAGAAAGATGACACGTATGACCACCCTGGTTGACGATATCAAACGTGTTTTCGTCCGGACACGAAAATGAACACATGCGCACTATGCGACCATGAACAGAAGTTCACCCTAATATTATTTTACACGATAAATGAGGGCCATAATGGACGGGAAATGTTCGCAGTCTATTCATAATATAATCGATCGCGACCAGACCTGACTCAGACCTGACTCACCGACACGTCGTAAATTTCATCGCGCGACCTACCTACAGGACAAAATAATTAGCCGTTGACTTTTTAATGCCTTAAGGTCGTTTATTAGCATTTATTGGAAGGCGCACGAGAGAGTGAAGCTTATACAGCATCCGTCGTGACGGTAATAACACGTCAAGAGGTAAAAATAGAGAATCAAAAAGGATTATACCTAAATAAAATGTTCAAAAAATTACCTCCCATAAAAAGCGAGCGCGTATAATAAAATTTAACGGAAGTATTTACTCATTAGTGAACTTATATAGAGGAGTACAACCATAAGAAGCGATGCCGCGATGTGTTATCAAAGAAAGAAAGAAATATACACTACAGTATATATAAGGTAAGAGAACATAATATACTGTATAAATAAATGAATAAATAAATAAAAAGAAAGCCGGCCGACCACTTAAGCCGTATATTCTTGAACGTTAAAAGTGTAATTCACGTCGGATTATAGTAAAGTTTAATAAAATATAGGGCGGTACGTTAAGCGATATATTTAACCGATTCTGTAGCTCCATATTTTAAAGCGCTATAATCATAAAATTGTGACAGTATAAAAGCTGTTTATAGCGTAGTTGTAAAACTTTATGATCTTCTATGTCATTTAACGTTTATAACGGCTGTACACTACTTTCGTGTATAATAATGCTTTCCCCGTCTCGGGGGATGCATTCGATACAGCATTTAAACAATAAAGCTAACACGACCGTTTATTGTGTTGTTTAATACCCAAGAAATGGTATTACAGTGATGGCCGCGACCATAGTTGCAACTCGCGAAAAGGTCCTTCTTCGTACAGATGTGTACAGTATTGTTTTTCTTTCACTGTTTTTGTTTTACTGCTGGCCGAAGATTAAAATCTCTCGACATCGTTATTATGAAGAATTTGACGCAGACAGCGTCAAACCTCAGACTGGGTAGGGATAGTGGGTATTAGATCGGCACGGATGTGAAAACGTCCGAATCGAATTCGGTTATTATGTTAATTATCGTTAAGGGTCGAAGTGGTCGAGGTTCGGACACCCTACTTGGAATTATACGGAATAAAGAAATAGGAGATTACCTTACAAGGAAGGATGATGAGATATTAAGGTATGAATATATTAAGTTTCTGAAGCGAGAAAATGCGCATTGCGGAAGATCGACTGTCTTTAAACGTAGGACTTACGTACTCTTGATGCATGGAACGAAAAAGTCCAAGTAACAGGTCGCATGAACGCACATTTTCAAAGAAATAGAATCACAAACAAAGTAACAATGTAGATGCAGGTAAATAGTTCAAACATGTCGCCTGTAGATCAATCTGACGTCAACTAATCGACCGCAAGAAAACTGATCATTTTGATTAAAACAAGCCTATGGTCGAATGACTTCCTCCTAGTAATTTTAACAGCGAATCGACCACAAATCGTAGTCATGCGCTCAAAATCCTTCGCGAATTTCGTTCCATAATGTCAAGTCGGCTTGTGATATTCAATTTCGAAATCGCTTGAAAATCGATATCAGTAGAAGATTAGCAACCTACTTTACCTTCAGAAATAAGGTGGAAAGTGAATTTTTTCTTGGCTAAGTAGCGAAGTTACTAAACGGATAGAGGGCTAAAACTTAATCCAGCACTCCGGAAGCGGTTCATCGATTCGACACCGACATAAAGAATTCAATCAATAAGAATCGTCGCCTCTTCGATGTATCAACGTCCACGTACAAGATTTCGTTTCCGGCTGAGCCAGAGTCCTATAGGCCTAAATTTAAATTTTTGAAACTCAGGAGAAAGAATTCCCACTTCGTCGGCAGAGAAAGACCTGATCGTAACCTGGTAAAGATCAATCGAAGAACCGCGTCACGCTATTTTGCGAGAAATTTCTAACCTCCGTTACTTTGGATTCGTTTTCTACGAGGCTCAACGGACAGTATACTAAAGCACTATAGCTACGCTTTGGTAAAGGTGACAACCGGCGAGCGATGTCATGCAGTGCCGCGGAATAGCAAAATGACACTTCAAGAATCAAGTTGGTGGTCCAATTCACCTGTGCGTTGCTATAATGCCACGATGGCGAGGCTTGGAGTAAAAAGAAGCGGAGCAAGAGAGTCATTAACTAGACAGACTAGCATACTCCTTTAATTGACCAATAGGATGCAGGTATTGCACGAAAAACTGAACTAAAAGATCTAATATTTCACGAAGTGAGCATCACCAGAAGCCCAGCCCTAGATCAATTTCCCCCTCTCCCCAATATGAAGGTATAAACCTCGATCCAATGAAAATTGAGTGCAACTAAATGTGTATGGACAGTAAAGTTATGATAGATTGACTTTTTTCTTTTTTAGCGGAAAACTCCTTATCCGTTTTGTTGAGGGGCATTTCCAGGAAATCCATCGAGTTCTAACGCGTCCAACTTCGATAACGTCACCGACCTGAAATGCTGTAGAAACAGTAGACAGTCTTCTAGGTAACTCTCCTCTAAATGAGTTCCTGTTCTGGAACTTTCAACCTGCAAAAGTTTTGACGAGTGAACTAGCTGTTCTAGAAATGAGGGGCTTAAAAAATCCCGGCCATCGGCTCTGTGCAATAGAAGGCGGACTGTGGTGAGGGGGGTGGAAGGGCTCGAAAAAGTCTTGCACGCCGAAGGAGGACGAAGAAGAACCGATTTAAAACGACAACGTCATTATCATTAGCATGACGAACAATCTCAACATGCTGAAGGGGCAAGCAACCTAAAGAACTCTCAGAATGGAATGAAACGGCTTGGCCCAACTTCAAGGTCAGGGTCCAAAAGGTGCTCGGCAGAAGTCGATCGAGGAGGGGGGCAGATGCGACTTTATCAAGGTATTCACATGTCCCGCAACATTGTCCTCCGTATTAATTAAATGTTGGCCTTAAAAATGCTGCAAAATGGCCTGTTCAGAAATTTTAAAAAATAAAACCACGTCGAAAGATGTGAGTATCGAACTGAGGGATAGATCCCCATCCTTCATGTCTCGAGCCAATGGGTTGGAATTAAGGATAGAACGAGGATTGTCGAGATCGGTACGAGATTCAAACCATGTGCTTAAGAATTTAGCGAGGAAGTGAGAGACGAGATGTAAGACACCACAAGTCACATGGAGTGGCCGGGTTTAGAAGAGCTTCCACATCATAAGCCCTTCACTCATGCCTAAGTGTTGGTGACCCGTGTTCTGACTTCCTCCACCATCCCGCTCCATGCCTCTCTGTCCACCGCCTGTTAGGTGGGCTACTGGATCAATCTTCCGGTTGCTTCCTCCATCTAGTCTGTCCACCTCTTCGGCGATTTCCCTCTCGGGCGTTTTCTCTCTGCCTTTATCTGCACCATCATATTTTCCAAGTTATCGCCAAGTCTTCTCTCAATATGCCCGAAGAACTGGAGGATCTGGTGGTAGAAGGTGGTCGGTTGTCGGTCCCGCACATTCAGCTTATTGAGTATTGACACATTGGTCCTCTTCTCCATCCAAGGTAGACTCACATTTCTAATGCGTCTATCCATCTGCGGTTTTCAGCCTGGAAGGTCCACGTTTCGCACCCATACACGAACACCAGAAGTACCAGCGTTTTTATGAACCGCATCTTTGTATTCCTGGTTACAGCCCTGTCTTACCACACTGGCGTGTGCTTCGCTGCGGCTTCTCTGGCAAGGATTATTCTTCTTCTTATTTCCACTGTGCTGCCGCCGTTTACGTCCACAGTCGACTCAAGGTAGACAGAACGTTCCACCTCTTCAAATCGCCAAAGAGCATCCGTCTGCTCTAAGCTGCCACCTTGATACATCTTAATGATCTTCGTTTTGCCTTTATTCGAGATGAGACCACATTCCTCGCTGTTCATCTCCACGCGATCCCGAAGTAGCTTCATTTCCTCTCGTGACGTCGCACGCAAGGTGGTTTCGTCCACAAACCGGAGGTTCTTGATGGTGTGTCCTCCCATTTGATCTATAGGCTTCTTCTCATGATATATTCGCTGTAGATGTTAAGTAGGACCGGTGACAGGATATATCCACGTCTAACATCCTTCCCTGGGAGTCCATATCAATGGCGTGCCGTATAACTTTTTTTGAGGGGGGGAGGAGGGAGGTTTCACTACATGAATATAATTGGAGGTGGTTGCGCGACGCATGTATTCCATAAGGGAAAATTAAAATATTTTGGGGTTTCAGAGGGAGGGTTTTGACTCTAAAACAACCCCTGTATGTACGAGTACGCCACTGGTGCATATCCTCTAGTCTTGCCATCCGCTCCATCCGCTTAGAGCTTCTGAACTAGCACAAGGAGGTGTTCCGGCATTCCCATTTCCTTCAACACTCGCCACAGCGTGCGCCACTGAACGCAATAGAAGGCCTTGTGATAGTCTATTACATAACACCCGGGGCATGTTGAATTCCCGAGACTTCTCGATGATTTGACGGGCACTGCAATTCTGCTTTCTGGTGCCTTTTCTGTGCACAAATCCAACGTGGTCCCTTGGTATCTGACAATCGAGGTAATACCGGAGCCTCTCATGTGTCACGCTCAACATCACTTTACGGACGTGAGGCACCAATGTGATCGCTCTGTAGTTTCCGCAGATCCTGGTGCTGCCTTATCTGTGAATCGGGACGAATATTGACTCTGTCCACTCTTCCGGCCAGGCGCCAGTGTCCCATATGTCATCACAGATTCGGTGTATTATGTCAATCCTTGTCTCGTTTCTGCGGTGATGTTGTTCACGCGTGGGGCTCGGCCGCTTCGAAGTTTGTTCATTGAAGCCTTTCGTATCTCGTCCCGCAGTATTCTGAGTTCCTTTTGTGCTGGAACTGACGCTCTTTTCGCTTCCTCTTATTGGCTGTCGTTTTGTTTTCGGCAGTATCAGTATTGTCTCCACCTTTCTGCTTTGTGGCTCTAGTCCGTGACTTGGTTCTTGTCTTCATCCTCAATCGCCCATGACTGGGGTTTGAGTGTTCTCGTTATTTTTTGTATCTCTCGGAGCATGGCTGCTGTCTCATTTCGCTGTTTGTTCCGCTCGATTTGGCTACCTATCTCTTCCATGCTTAGGCAATCCTTAAAGGAGAGAAGGTACAAGGTTAGGAATCAGAAATGACTTCTTCAGAGGAACCTCAACAATTATTCAACGGAAATCATTGGTTCTCTTTCTTACCTTGGCGATCTGGGCATTGAAGTTGAAGTGGGTGTTGGGCATGACCCCACAATTTTGGCACATTTTGGTCCATAATATGACTCAGGAAAGTCGTACAAAGTCCGGAAGGGGTGCAAATTGTAGAATTTTGTAGACTTCTAACACATTTAGTACGAACTCCCATCTAACTGTTAACATTATTTTGGTCCACCGTGTATAATGATGATAGTGAAGTACTCTCATGACAAGGGAGGGACTTGGAAAATTTTCAACAGCTGTCAAGCAATAAGTAATGCTAAGAGAGGAACTTGGGAGAAAATTCGCCTCTCGAGCTACAGATGTTGATGAGAAGCCACGTATGACGGGAGAGGAATTGGAAAATTTCTGACTCTCAATCAGACCTAATGCGTCTTACGGAACCGCGAATCTTGCGGATTCTCCACCACGACTGCAGAATTTGCGTTGGCATTTAAATTCACGGTGGAAACAGCGTCTGCAAGGAAGGGGTCGAGTACTGGAATTGACTCCAGGGCTTTGACTCCCCAAGACGTCCGGACTTTTATATCATGATATCACGAGCTGATGACCCATTCTGAGAACTCTAAAAAAGGATAGTATGTTTTCAATACAAACTTTAAGAATTTTGTCATCACTTTTCAAAACAGCCTACAACCTGTCTCCTACGAATACCTTTCGATAATCCTCGAGAGTTACGGTCGTATTACTTCGTCCTGCACGTCTACTTTCGCTATTTGCAGCCACCCTGCTTACCTAACCCTCCTCATTCAAAGCTCTTCATTTCTCTAGTAAGCAATTCGCAATGAATTTTCATCACACAAATATTAATTCGCGAGGACAGCAGTGAGAGCAACACGAGCACCCTTAGCCTTTTGTAACTATATTATCGAATTATTGAAATCTTATAAAACTCGTCTCAAATATACTCTACAGACGAGCGAGAGGGAACATCGCATCACGCGACGTACCGGCAGATAAAAAGATTTGAAGATATTACGCGATTTGTACCTTTCTTTTAGTTCTTGATAAATTGAAACAGACTTATTTTTTTTCTAAACAGAAGAGAGCTTGCCATAAGAAAAGAAATCTCTCATTTGTAAATGTTTGTGAAAGACGTCAAAGAACGGGCGGCGATCCATTAACAAAGAAATACGGCTATTCTACAAGACAGAAGGATTTTCGTAGGCATATATGGCGTTCTGGTGTATACGGTATAGTGTGCGCGCATAGTGTGGTATATATTTTAGACGTTTTCGATGATGGATTATGGTTTAGTTGTAGTACGAGTGAGAAAGAGAGTGTCACGGCGTTAAGAGCGAGCGAGAGCGTACAGTTTCGGGGTACGATTGGTATTGTGATGAAGACGAATGATAGCGTACATGGCCCCCCGAGAGCAACAAACAATTACAATGTAATCATTGTACAAGAGGGGTGTGAGAAGGACAGATATACGCACCTCATTATTCCCCGGCAAACTTCATCAATCCACGTCCGAGTGCTCCCTTCTTTCCCGCTCGCGTATATATCAGTCGCAGACTAACCATCATCATTTTCTCTTATAAATCATTTACAATCTTTCATTCGGGATCGTCTATCATGTTTTCGAGCTCCCGGTCTGACAGCTTCTGACAAAATTGATCTACAATCAATTCCCAATTCCTAAACACAATTTTCGTACGCGTTTATTTCGCTCTCTTTCTCATAAAGTCTCGTCGACGAGATTTCGCGAGAGGTTGAAAATCTTCTTACCCGGTGGTCATTATTGAAATTTATACCTTGTCTTGACGTGGCGCTCGAGTTGCACTCGTACACAGAATTATACAACATAATTGTGATGAGTTTGACGTAAGTATCAGAGCAGGATGAGCTTGTCAACATAGCGTCGGAGGTTGCCGTACGTATACACAACCCTCGAATGATTAATTTGCCCGCCACAACTAGCCTGTCACCACATGACACAATGTCTTTTCGTATTTTGCGGTCGACGAGAATGTTTAACGCGTTCCTCGACATTTTTCCGAAAAATCAATTAACATTTTTTTCCCCTTTTAAATGTTCCCTACCCGATGACGAGATCGTATGCGATTGCGGTGCCGGCGTTATATAAGTCAAAAAAGGGCGACACAACCATAGGGATATATTGTGGCACTGTATACCGTACAATATTTCCGGTCTACAGTTAAAACATTTTCGTAGCATCAGCGATAATGCAACGTCGTCGTTGTCGCTATTTAAAAGGCTATATAGTTTTACCGGTGCTACCGGACACGATACGGCGATACTCTCCGAGGGGAGTTTATTTAAAAGTTCCGATTTACACGGTCCGACACGTTCGCGACCGGGTAATTTACACCGGAACGTCGAGCCATATCGAGCATACTAAATGGATCCAGCGTTTTACAGCATATTGTACCGAGAGAGGTGCACATATGGCCCTAGGTGTACACACTCTGTCAGAGCTCCGGTGTTGGTGAAAAAGAACACGCGATTACGTGCGACATTCGGTTAATTGGGCGCGATGCTTGATAATTTTACAATAATCGAGCGAGTGGACGTGAGCCCGGGTCCGGCGCCAATATCGCGAACGTGACTCGAGCTAGACGTTCTCGAATACGTGCAGCACTCTCTGCAGGGTAACCAATCTATGTACAATCATACGGTTGTACGTAAGTAGTAATGGTTTCTATTATCAATTTAGGCTTTTAATTCTCGGATATTTCCTCGAACTAGAATATTACGCTTTCCCGAGTCGAAAGGTGAACACGAGTCGTGTAGTAAGATCAAATTAGAGGGGTTGACATGTGGGTGAAGTTGGAAGATTGTTAAATGAATGCGTTCTTCTAAGTTACGGTTATCCATAATATCGAAAAGAGGTACTCGAAAGGGTGAGTAAAAAGATGCAAAAAACCGCTGAAAAAATTAGGAGCCGAGTGCTTTCGGTTTATAAACCATCCCCAGCAACTGGCAAAATGAAGAAGAGGATGAGATCATAAAGATTTGATCAAATGAGAAGTCGCCGTGTGAATCATATACAAATTCAATCAAGCCATCTCCCGGAAATTACGTGTTCAGTGTAATTCCATCGGTGTTGAGATGACGAATTATTTCTGTATATTCGAGGGCGGTGCTTTGCGGTAGGAATTCTCCTCATGGAGGAGTCTTTCCAATCCCCCAATCCCTCACGGAAACTGGGGCCATTGTTGATCAAATGCGCTGATTAAGACTCTCCTAACTTCTTTAACTTGATTTGGGAAACTGAAATTCTCGCTGTCTTTAGCACCACATTCGCAATCCGTCTTCTAACTAGCTCGAAGGCCAAAATCTTTCCAAGTTCCCACAATTTGATGGGGTCAAAATTTATCTTGTATCGCTCTCCTGCGAAACCAGAACATTTCAGCTGGACGAAATTCTTTCCGCAATTTTGATAGTATTTTCAAACAAAATTTGAATGAACACCCTCCTCCCTCCGCAACTACGCCACTGCCCTCCCAAGAGTTCAAATCTAAGGTAAAAATCTTTTCAACTCTTCAAAGTAGGTCAGAAAGTTTCTCGAATATTCTGCGATTATTCTGAAAGCTATACCTATATAGTGACCTTTTCGAATCTTCATAGTTGAAAAAAATTCTCGTCAAAAACGTGACTACAGATTAACATAATTATTTAAAACATTTTGAGATACATACAAATCGAATGTGCTCGTGTCGTAATAAAATTTACAGAAAATTTCATACTCACAACTTGATTCTCTCAACTTGATAATAAAAAAAGGAGGATAAAACGAACATACACGGATGAAAAACATACGACGTTTTCAGAAAATTTGATTCAGTCCAAATGAAAGAAACAAACTAGGCAAGGGATTTTTGTTCAGAAGAGTTACTCAAATACACAAAAATTAGGCTTCCAATAGTTATTTAAAAAATTTCGAATGTACAACACAGCTCGGCAACCAAATTACACCATCCAGTTCAAGATCCAACCATCTTGTCCACAGAATTTTGTGGGAATTGAGGTCATCTAGATGGTCCTTTCAATGCCTCCGTCAATTGGTTTTGTAGAACCCTACACCCGTCTAGGATATTCGAGTGGCTGTTGTTCTATCATTAGGTGAACATTGCTATCCCTCCTTCCTTTCCTCTGTACCTTAGGCTTCTTCGAGTTTAGAGGCTTCGGTTGACGAAGGTGTTCTCGAAATGTTTTGGCGACTTGTAAATACTGGTTGCTCGATAATTGCGTTGACTATTAAGGCGTTTGCAACTCACGTGAATCGAGGAGTACCGAAAACTTCTCTGTCCGTCTGACTGGTAGATACCGATCGCTCATTCATAAAATTCCAAATCATCATATAGATACCACGCCGTAAGGGCTAATAAAAGAATGAATACAACTCCAAAAGTCCATTTTGAAAGCCAGAAGAACTCCTTCAATAGGTAATAACCGCGACCATTATTCAACTTGTTCAACATCTCCACATTATTGTAACTCACTATCAGAAGAAGAAAGATGATGACGAGAAACGGAAAAATCGTCGGTACGTGAAACCATAGTTTAATCTGTAGTTTTTGTACGAAAGGACGGGTATCATATTCAGTGGCGTACTTAAGATGGTCCGACTTACGATCATCGATCGAATTCCAAATAAAATTAAGAACTTCGTACGCACACAAAACACCGAAGAAATATGTGAAGGCAAGAGAGATGGACGCTGCTTCAGAATTTTCACCTTTTTTCAGAACCGCGACCAAGTCAAGATGCCATTTCAACGATGACGACCCAAGAGAACACCACACGGCGAAATACACTAGGCTTAACCAGCGGTTTTTTGTTTTCTCTGGTGTTCGGTCTCCATAAAAATACTCATTATATGCCCACTTGAGAAATAATTTCGAATAGAAAGTCAAAAAAAGAACGCTTAAAAGGAACACGAAAACGCGAGGAAGGACATAATCGCGAGGATCATATTTTCCAAGCGTCACAATATAAAGAGATAAAAGGGCGTAAAAAAAGGTCACATTAAGTAATAATTTTTTGATACCCGTAGAGAACAAGATCATCTTTCCAAAATGCAGACAACCGTTCACACGCGAAATATAATTATTCGAAATTAGAATTACACAGACGGACGCGTTACGATTGAAGATCGACTTGAACTACGATTCCTTTCAGCAAGACTAAACGAAATGAAAATGATAATTGCTTCTCATGACTGAGTAGCTTATCGGTGCAATCAGGAATATTCGTGATTTGCTTGGGCTCCGTATTACTTTTACGAAAACGTCCAACACATGACAGGAAATAACCCGGAAAAGTGAAGTCCTAACCGTAGGTAATCGCTTCAAGGCTACATACAAGTTGGAATTCTCTAGCTGGGTCGTCTCCGTTCCCTAACTAAACGGCTATGCCACACCTCGTAAGGATCATCAGCCCGAATAGTCAAGAGGATAGAGTGAAAATAAGGAGAGTGCACAGAGAGTTGGTGATCATATCGTAGTTGTTACGAAGGCTAGATAGGAGCCGTGAAGGATATGTCCGAACTAGCACTCGAAAAAATATCATATTAATAGTAGATCTTGGAAAAGATCAAAATGTTTGACCGCATCCAAGGTAAATGAGAATGACTTCCTTGCGCATAACGGGTAGTACGATTATAGGCAATTCAGGAGATAGTCTTGTTCTCGATTGCTTCAAGTTAGTTTGAAGTGCATATAGATTTTCAGACAAGAGAACACTTATAGTAATGCCCCAAGAAGAAGGTACTCTCTGCGTCAGCAGAACTTGACAATATTTATCATCTAATCCTCCACCACATTCCTTGCATGGTCTGACGCTCGACTCCAAAACCTAATGGATCGAATTAACACGAAATTCTAAATTACAATTTATTCTGAAAAAAGGTTGAACTGACCAGGAAAACCGAAACCAACCGTGACATTGACGAGAACAAGAAGGAGACTAACCAGCGAGTTGTGACTCATAAACGAGCTCGATCAAACCTTCGTCCGGTACATGCCTGTTCAGCATAATGAGACCACCAGTGTTCTTAGATTGGAGTTGCGAAGATGGTACGGTAAGCAAGGTTGAACCTTTTGTTTCATTCTAGGCTTCCCGTTATGCTCCTTCCAATTGATTTTGACCGGCTTTTGCGTGAGGTTAACGAGAAGGAGGTCTAATTGAAGCTTAAGAAAAGTGGTAAACTCTCCTCCCTGATGAATTTAAGTACGGATTCGTTGAGGAATGCGTCAGTGGCGATAACATAGTTTAGAGTTTCCAGCCCAGGCTCCTTAATTACTCTCAGGCTGAATACAGTGATGAAGAATCCTACCTCCTGAAAAAAGGTTTGAAATTTTCTCTTCCTCCCTTCAACAATGGTGATGCTCTCATGAATGTGGTTGCGGATTTAACGACACAGATGGGACCCGATTGCAATATCCAACAAAAGTGCGTCGAGATAGTCCGCAACACTCGCCTTCTCCGTGTGAATAACATGGTGAGTGGCGTGATCAAAGGATTCTGGAAGAAAGTGAGCAATGAAGGGCTCGTAATCACTAAGGCCAACAAAGGTGATTCCATAGTTGTGATGGAGAAGTCCTCGTGTGATTCTAAGATGTATGATGTACTTGAGCAGTGTGAGACGAGAGAAAATGACAGCTTCAGTTTTTCAAACCATTTCAAAGAGGTTCGAGGTCCTTATTCTCTTCCTTCCTCCCAAACTCCGTCTCCACCTCATTTTCCAACCATCTTCTCCGTACTCGCATCCGCATCGTCGTTTTCCTTTTGACATGTTCATGTCTTTGCTTTGGTCTTATCCTTATGGAAATTTTCATTGTGGCAGTGATTCTCAAATCTGCGAGTCCGAGGGGCCCCCCACCCCCTCGAAAGGCACCTAGGAAAATTTCGAGGTTTTCTCGGGGGAGTGATTCTGAAATCTGCGAGTCCGAGTTCACAAGTCCGAAGCAGTAGTTTATCCTAATATAATGAATAGATTTATCCTAGGCTAAGAAGATGCTGAGAGCCATTATAAGGTTATTAGCTTGTGACGTCATAGGTTCGGAGACGTCATTGGTTGGTGACGTCATAAGTCGTGAATTCTGGTCCGCTTACAACATTTGAAACATACTGAAGCGGGACGAGCGAGCGGAGCGAGTGAGGCCCAGTAGGTCTCATCAACCTGAAATATACTAAAGTAGACTTATATTGGACCAAGAAGCGGGACGAACGAGCGGGGCGAGTGAGGCTCAGTAATCTCATCAGCTTGAAATATACCAAGGGAGACTTACACTAGACCAAGAAGGCTCATTAGCCTAAAATATTCCAAAGCAGATTTATACTAGATCAAGCGAGTGTGCCGCTCTAAAGCCTTAGCCTAGAACTCTCAAATATTTTTGTCTTGCATTATCCACAACATATCGGATTGGGCAAAATTATGAAAAGACATGAAACATAATCTTGGTAATTTGGTCCGGAGCTTTTATATATTTTAATGAAGGAACCCATTTACGGTAAGGAGGGGATTGGGGTGATTTAAAATAAGAGGCCGAGTGCCATCCACAATAACGTATGTAACTTCAAAATTTCGAAGAGCTATAAATACGCATGACGAGTTTAGAAAAGTTTCTAATGATGAGCTGTAGGAATAATTTAGCGAAATTCGGGTTTTTGATCTCAAATTCTAAAGGTGGTGAAAGACAAAGTTAAATCTTTATTCAGAGAAAGTATCCTTTTCCAACCATCTTCTCTGTACTTGCATTCGTATCGTCGTTTTTCTTTTTCTCTCACTCAAGTTTGTCTCATTTCTACCCATTATATTTTCTAAGAGGGAACCCATTTACGAAAAAGAGGGGGGATTTGAAATGAAAGGCCGAGTGCTATCCGGAGAAACGTGAAACTTAAAAAAGTATCGAATGTCGAGCTATTGTGGTGATTAACGGATTTGGAAAAGTTTCGAATGATGAGCTGTATCGGATGGGGAATAATTTTTAAAAAATTGGACTTTCAATCTCAAATTCCCAAGGTGGTAAAAGAAAAAGTTGAATAGAAAAAATATAAACAAACAGACCTCCATACAACAGCCATTTCTCTTAACTATCTCAAGACTAGTCGAGAGTAGTTGGTCCACTTTATTCTCTTCCTTCTTCCTAGACTCAGTCTCCACTTCTTTTTCCGACCATCTACTCTGTCGTTTTCCTTTTTCTTTCACTCAAGTTTGTCTCATTTCTACCCATCATATTTAGAGGGAATTTATTCACGGAGGAGGGGGGGAGTGTTTTCAGTTTGATTTCATTACCACAGTCAATGAAGGCAAACCTGAGCAGCCAACATCTTCATTCCTCCGGCCACGAGCGTCTTTCAATTTTGTCCCGGGACTTGAGAAGATCCCAATCTATAAAGTTGACGCACGTATTATATGAGCCTATTTTCGGGATCAATGACCTTGACCGACTTTGGACGGCGAACTTCGCCACAAAAGATCTAGAAACTTGGTTATTAGGGGTGGGAAGAAAACTGAAGTCTCTTCAAGTTCCTGGATTTTGAACTACTTCCAACGATGAAGAAAATTCATCACCAAAAGCGAGAGAAGAAATGAAGCGAAATATTAGAACTCTGCCACCGCAGAATCTGAGAGTCGGATCTTATTGTATCTTCTTGAGGGTCTCGCTCCTCCTCCCAATAACCCATGGCCGGCAACTTCCGTGTATCACGGTTCTACTTGATACACATGGGGAATTCCTTAATTGCTACACATGGTCAATTTTTCGTCCTGATTGCGAGCATGCGCGCGAAAATTTTAAATTTGTTTTGCTACATATGGGGAAAAGTAAGTTGCCTGCCCTGCAATGACCTTGACGTACTACTTAGACTTGTAATTCAGACGGATAGAGGGAATTCGAATTCTCTCACTCTGAAATGATCCCTCTTAACTCACTTTGTTTGTAGCTCGTGGGAACCCTAATTGAGAGGAGCAGGAATGCTGCTTCATGGGAGGATGGATTGAATTTTTGATCACCGATTTGGATTTTACGGATCAGTAAAAATTTTGCAAGTTTTATTCATATTTTACTGAGTCCTCTGCATGTAGACGACTCGACGTTCTTCCGAGTCCCTCTTCTCCATATGATGTTTTATTTCAGGCTATCAGCAATATTTTCCTAGTGCTCCATTTCGTCATGCGTATACGATTTCAAAGTCGAAATCGTTCAAGAGCCTCAACTTATGTATGAACCCTCGTTTTTATTCATCTTTGAAGAGTTCTAAGTCTCCAAACTAGAGGGGAGGTATCGTCCTTGAATCACGCTTTGCTCGATGTGCTCTCCTAATGTTATAAGATGTGTGAAAGCGAAATTTTTCAACCTCCCAGGAAGACGGAAGAAAAACCTCTGAGATAATGATCGAAACTTTTTCAAGTATTTAAAGTGGGTAAGAGCTCCTGTCTCTCTCTAACTCCCAATTCGTCGGAAGGGTAGCAAACGTTTTTCGACTTCTTGTTAAGGAAGTACCTCAATTTTTTATTACATATCTTTCAACATTATCCTTGATAAAGTCAAAGGCAATATGAGATATGAATGATAAATGATTTTTATTTTATGCGCCTTCTAAGAAATAAATATGAAGAAAAAATTGACACTTTGTAATCACCGTAGTGCCAATTTTTCACTCACCTGGATTTTACCCATGGTTAAATTTTCTTTATTGTTCGTAAAAAATATTATTTAAAGTCTCTCGATCCGATCAATTAATGAAATTTTGACAAAATATATTATTTTCATCAACTATTTATATTTTTTATTTATTCTTGTCAAGGAATTGTCGCAAACTTTTTATTTTGACGAGAAATTGATAATTCCGAAAAGTTGAAAAAATAAATAAAATTCTCCTGTGTCACATCTCACAAAAAAATTTTACGAACAAACATTCGAAAATCTCATCCTATCATAAATAATTGTTCGCCTTTTACACGAAAATTTCTCTTAGTCATTCTACACGATAAATAGAGCTCGGATGAAATTAAGATGCATCGAAGAACACGCAAAGCGATGAAATTCGTTCATGATACACATACATACGTATCTCTCGAAAAAGGTAGGCTAGGCGTGGCCATATGTCTACAGCATTACGAAGATCTGGTTACCTTACCACTCGTAGGTAGAATTTGCAGTCGTGATTATATATCCTGAATCTCGACCATAGTAAATCATACTTACCTGGCGCAGCGGTTAACCGTGATCACGAAGGCGGTTCCGCCGGGTGGAGGCCTTGTCATTGCACTTCGACTTGGTTGAAACTCGCGGGTATCCCAAATGTGGATTACCCGAGCGTATACTTTTTGGCGGATGGGGTTGCGTACGCGCAATCCCTGCATTATTATGATAATCTTCGAAGGGTTGACAGGTGACAAAATATTCCACCTTGTTCATATACTCTCGTTTGCCGTTTGAAACATGATTTCTTCGGCCGTACCTCTGTCTTCGGAGTACATGATACAAATCATGTGCTCGATGTAAATCTTCATTATTTCGATGAAAAATGAAGGAAATTTTTTCGAAAGAGAGTCATTTTTTCGCATTCAAGCAAGCGCGCTACTTGAGCAAATCGACTACATGACGTGTTTTCCGGAAGAATTGAAAGGGACAACGAATGAAAAAGAGGTAAAAACCCATCAATATTTTATTTTGTAAGAGAAGAGGACTAGATGGCTCGAACAACAAAGAATAGAGATGATTTTGCTTAGGTGTGAACGTTTCGATCATAATAATAGAAAATTTCAAAGCGAAATTGACACAAAAAAATGCGACACCGTAGAAGAATCTAATTATAATGTATTGGAGTACTTTTGCTCAATAGACCATTATCAACATCGAAAGTAAAAACAACGAGTCAGCGACAAACGAGGTATGGGAAAATATCACTTAAATCAAAGTTGCGACGCTATGATCAAGAACATCCTTGTATGGAAGAGTGAGGTGCTATGACGTGTGAATTCAGGCTCCTTGGTAATCATTTTCAACGTGCAGAAATAATCTTTAGATCCTCGTGTGTGACGGTGCCTGCGTTATATTTAATGATCTGCTTAAAGAGAGGAATCAATTTTCTTGGACGTCCAGGCATCGATGTGCACTCGGGTCCTCATAGTCAATCGTCTACTGGTTTTCCCGAGTCAAGGCACTTTAATGTGTGAATACCCTTTTCTTCATGGCGAGGGATCTTTGTCTTCGAGGTTGACCAGGAGTTCGCTTAAAGGAGAAGGGTTGCAGTGAGCGGGTGGTAAACCATAAGGACGCAGAACTCGACTGACACGACCAGGTTTGGTAGAAAAAGGGCTCAAGAAAGACGAACGAATTCATTTGAACCTATCAGTTCGATGGGATAGACAAGGGAGGGGGGAGTCACAAGGAAGCTAATCAGTATTGTTAAGGCATCTATTACCTATGGACCAAGAGATCACTGAGGAGGCAAGGTACTTCATAGTGGCAATCTCTTCCCTAAGATTCGAGTCATTTACGGAGAGGGTGGCTAAGCGATGTCCACTAGCGTTGACCATAGCTAATTTGTGGGTAGATCGTATAAGCATGACGATAAGGGAGACTGGGAAAATATTGCTGATGGCCTAAAATAAAACACAATATGGAAAGAGGGACTTGGAGGAACGTCGAGTCGTCTACATGCAGAAGACCCGTAAAATATGAATAAAGCTTACAAAATTGTCACTGGTCCATAATATTCTAACCGGCAATCGGAAATTCAATCCACCCTCCCAGGATCAATTAACGTTCCCATGAGCTACAAACAAAGTGAGCTAAGAGTTTTTCTCAAGTGAAAGAATTCGAAGTCTCTCTATCCGTCAGAATTACAAGTCTCAGTAGTAGGTCAAGGTCATTGCAGGGCAGGCAACTTACTTGTTCCCTTATGTAGCAAAACAAATTTAAAATTTTCGCGCGCATGCTCGCAATCAGGACGAAAAATTGACCATGTGTAGCAAGGAATTCCCGATGTGTATCAAGTTAAACCGTGATACATGGAAGTTGCCGGTCATGGGTCATTGAGAGGAGGAGCGGGAACCTCGAAGAGATACAATAAGATCCAATTCTCAGATTCTGCAGTGGCAGAGTTCTAATATTTCGCTCCATTTCTTCTCCCGCTTTTATTGATGAAGTTTTCTATTCCGTTGGAAGTAGTTAAAAATCCAGGAACTTGAAGAGACTTGAGTTTCCTTCCCTCCCCTAATAAACCAAGTTTCTAGATCTTTTGTGGCGAAGTTCGCAGTCTAAAGTTGGTCAAGATCATTGATCCTGAAAGTAAACTCATATTATGTGCGTCAACTTTATAGATTGGGATCTTCTCAAGTCCCGGGACCAAATAGAAAGACGCGGTCGTAGACGGAGGAATGAAGGTGCTCAGATTTGCCTTCATTGACTGTGTTAATCAAAGCAAACTCTTACTTTCCATTTCTCAAGCAAGGAGCGCCTGGCCTCCTTTTTAACCCGTAGAGTCTCACGGTTGGTCGTTGTCGTCTTTTTTGCTCTGAACACCACCGCTCTCTCCTCAGCAAGGAGCTCGATTGGTGATGAACGTGCTAATACGCAAAGAGCCGCCGTCGAGACAGTGTGGTAGACACTAACACACCTCAGCGCAGCTCTTCGTTTGATCTTTACCATCTCTCGTCTTCTGTATGGTATCTTCATGGAGTCGGCCCACACTGGTACATCATATAGGAGGATCGACAAGGCGGTGCTCATCATGACCCTTCTTCTTGCTTCCCTCGGCCCTCCTGGGTTCCTCATCAGGCGGCTTAGGTATCCAACTACCCGGCCTGCCTTTTCCACTGCCATCAGAAAATGGTGAATGAAACTCAGCATCCAGTCAAACCAGATGCCCAGGTACTTCATATTCTTCTTAGTCTCGATTTCCACACCTTGCAGGCGAAAGGTGGGGGGACTGTGAATAAAATGGCCTCCGTCTCACTATTTCCAAGTCCGAGTCCAGCCAACTCGATCCATCGCGTCACTTCCTTTAAGGCCCGGTTTACCCTGCTCTCCACCACTGCAGTTTTATCAGGAATGGCACTCGGTCTTTTATTTTAAATCCCCCCCATCCCCTCCTTTCCGTAAATGAGTTCCCTCTTAAAGAATACATAATATGTGATGGTAGAAATGACACAAACTTGAATGAGAGAAAAAGAAAAACGACGATACGAATGCGAGTACAGAGAAAATGGTTGGAAAAAGAGGTGGTGACGGAGTTTGGGAGGAAGGAAGAGAATAAAGACATCGAACCTCTTTGAAATGGTTTGAAAAACTGAAGCTGTCATTTTCTTTCGTCCCACACTGCTCAAGTACATCATACATCTTAGAATCACACGAGAACTTCTCCATCACAATTATTGAGTCACCTGTGTCGGCCTTAGTGATTATTAGCCCCTCATTCCTCACCTTCTTCCGCAATTCCTTGATCACGCCACTCAACATGTTATTCACACGGGGAGGGAAGTGTAGCGGACTATCTCGGTGCACTTCTGTTGGACATTGCAACCGGGTCCCATCTTTATCGTTAAATCCGCAACCACATTCGTGAGAGCATCACCATTGTTGGAGGGAGGTAGAGCGAATTTCAAACCTTTTCCCACGAGGTAGGATTCTTCAGAACTGGACTCAGCCTGAGAGTAACTAAGGAGCCTACGCTGGAAATACTGAACTATGTTATCACCACTGACACTTTCCTCAACAATTCCGTTCTTCATACTCATCAGGGAGGAAAGCTTACCATTTTTCTCAAGCTTCTCGTTAACCTCTCGCAAAAACCGGTCAAAATCAAGAGAGTGGAGTATACCAGAAAGCCTAGAATGAACTACTCTCGATTTTTGCGGTTTTAGTGTTTAATAACTCATTGAGTATCAACCTGAACCCTTTTTTAATAATGTATAGCCGTAACTTAGAATCTCGTATTAATTCAAAGAATTTCGAGTTGGGGTACTTTTGACCATCGATGTTGAACCGACTGTTGGTCAACTAGAAATCGACGGTCCATGAAGTTCACCGAACGTGCGATACAGAAGATGAGGAGGGAACCTTAAAATATTTTGCCTCTAGGTTTTGCCCTTGCTTCTTTCCAAATATCATCGTAGAAAGTACGAGAACACGAATTACGAATATTAATATTGTATTGTTCTAACGAAACATTCTCTCGTCCGCACACACATACACCAAGAAATTGAATCCTAAAACACTATTCTGACTGTATAGTAGCGTATTCAATTTGCAAATTTCTGTCAAGACTCAAAGTTTACACTTGGCTCGAAAATATGTTTTTTGTACATGAATATGATACCTCGTTGAAAATACATAACAAGGATATTCGTTGTCAAACTCAATCAAGTAACGAGTGTAAGACGAGAAGCCGACGACATAAGTGAGTATACCGCGAAGTCTACCATACCCGACACCATTATCGACGTACGAATTTCCTTCGGGACGCCAAAGTATATAATTAGTCCGCCTTTCCATCCGAACGAAGAACTCAATCTCGGGCAGTTAAAACGTCTATTACGACAGAGGTGGGTCTTCATAATCTCCAATATTGATAGCCTTACAATTTTAGAAGAGCTGTTCGAGTGGCGCCTAAAAGTTTGTTAAAGGAAACAGAGCGCAGAGTGTATGCAATCGAAAAGGAAATAGGGAACGTATCAATCACGATTTCCGTATAAATCGTAAAAGTGGGCGTACATAAACGGAAGATCTCGAACGTTAAAAAGCGTCAAGTGTCAATATACCTGAGCGAGTATTTGACGTTCGCTGGCTCTCATTTCTCTCGGCCATAGTTTAGCCCAAATGCTCATCCCTCTTATGAGCGAGACTAAGGAACGAAACAGGAAAAGCTGTAAATACAAAAGTAGATAATTTATTGCCGGGCGTAAACGCCGAGACGGAGGTTCAAAGGTCCGCCGAATACGGTCCGCCGTAATGGAAACGAAAGGTGTACGCGTTTTTCAAAAACGGGTGATAAAAACCAGTTTCTACATAATATAATAATATTGTATACATACGGGGCGGCTATTGTATCTGTAGACATGACGAATTGCTTTGGCAAATAATACGGTATGGTAAATATCCATTTCGGCCTTGTTGGACCGCGACAAGCGCAGAGGGTATTAATTTCAACCGATTGTGTATAAAGTTCGAGCGCTCCTATGCCCTGTGATGGGGACCCTGGAAATATGCTAACTGGTCTTTTTTTTTTTTAATTTAATCTACTACAATATTATTGTTATTTATTTTGAAAATAGCGGTGTACGAACGTGCGTCGCATAGGCTTACATGGTCTATGCCTACTATTATTGGTGTCTAATTTATGTCGATTGCGACCGACCTTTGAATGTATATTTTTTTGTGCGTGTGGCGCAACACGTCTTGTTTAGAAGAGCGGGGGTCCGCATAACTCACGTACCTAACGTTTCCTATGTAGGTACGTACGTCCTTTCGAGTAATTCTGCGTGACAGCATTTTTAATCCTTACTTTAAAGAGAGTCGATGTTGCGTAGCTTATAAGGATTATATTGTTTGTTAAATGGGAGTTAGGTACTATTTAGAGCCAACATCGATAAATCGTCGTTGACGAATCGCAAACTCTTGTGTTCAAAGCTAACTGCTGAGTTCTTATCACCTTTTGTAACAGTGGTTCCTAACTGAGGCGAGCTCGAGGAGTTGGGAGTGGTCCGGAACGTTTAAATTGGTTTCTTCTGCTTCAGTTCATCATAAGCATGTGAAAATGAGATTTGTAGGATGTTTTATCTTTGTTAGAGTGGTTCTGGGTACCTCGGCTCTATAAGTTTGTTTCAACTCTGAAGGACCACTAGGATCGCGGGTTTCTGCGCTACGTCCTAGAGAATCTGTTGATCAGTCAGCAACTGATCAGAAGTCAAAATTTTCACAAATAATTCTCTCATGAGGCTCAAAGCTAGAACTTTTCCGAATTCCTCAAAGAATGTACTCGTACTCGCAACAAGAGGTAAGCCTCAAAGGTGAGTCTCCCTCTTATTGCCAAAACTAGAGCTTGACATTGGTCCTCTGTAGGAGGTTAAGCGAAAAATTTGTACAAAACATCTTTTGGAAACTCTCCAGAAGAGAGAAAAAATGCTGAGTTTTCCTGTAAAAGTCGAAATGCATTTAAATACAGGCCCAGAGTAGTAACTAGTTTCTTCTTCTCAAATTGGCGGATTAAGTACGCAATGCAGCTTTACTCTCCAATTGAATCTTGATGATGAGTTTAACAGTAGAAGCTTCTCCGGCAATCTGATTACAAACCTCATTACAATTTTTATTAATTTTATATCTCTGTCGTATCTTCAGTTTCATTGTTGTGTAATTTCCCTAATTGTATGCATAGACAGTTTTTAGTCAAATGAACACCCTATCCTCTCCGCTCATCTGCACATGTCCTGTCTCGAGATCTTGCCCTCAAAGTAACATGAAAACAAACACCACAGAATTTTACTCTCACTCAAATATCGCCCTCTTGCTCTAGCAGTCTCACCTGCATAATCTATAACCACTTTTTCTTAATAATCTCAATAGACTAGTCTAGGCTAATGACTACATACGTAAGAATCTTATGCGTGTAGTTGCACAAAAAAATAAGTTCCATTCATCAATCAATAACTCATAAAATGAGCTTCGGCGTGTAAAAAGGAAGAGGATATTATGATCTACTCTATAGAAGAATTTTTTTTAACAAGGATAATTTTTAAGAAATTCATCAAGCCATTCTCGAGTAATCCTCTTTTGAAAATCACGAATTTAACTAAGGAACTCGAGAGCAGGTAAAATGAATAACCATTTTATTTGTAACTTACTACGAGCTGACGGCTTCTCTACTGACTGCAAACTTGTTGGGTGTTTGTGTGAGTGTTCGTTTACTCACAACTACTTACAATAAAATCAGTAGAGAAGGCGTCAGCTCGTAGTAAGTTACAAACAAAATGGTTGTCTATTTTACCTGCTCTCGAGCTCCTTAATTTAAGATGGGCTCTTATGGGAGTACGTTCTTTCTAGGAGTCAAAATGGCGGGGGTCAATACTCGGGTGTTCTAGATGCTTTACTTTTAGGTGACTGTTGCGTGCAACATTTTGTTCTCGTCCACCACGTTTGATCGGCTTGTGCACACTGTACTTCACAGCGGAGCGTGGTAGCGCGGCAAGACTTGTAGGCGTTTCTGTGTTCGACATGTCGGTCGTCACCAGCTAGTTCCACGTTCCGCATGTTTGATCGCTACTGTTCGTGAGCGGTTGGCGCATGGAGTCCACTGAAACTATCTACAACAACAACGCGTGCGCGTGAATGGCAAACATAGACAAAAATGTCTTCTTAAGAGCCAAAACCAATTGCTCACAGTCAGTACGCTGCTGGTAGAAATTCTTGCAAAGGTACGCGACAAGTCTTGCTGAGGTTTCAGACGAGGAAATCAATCTCTGCAGCTTTGTTGTAATGCACACAATGTGTACCTGGAGAATAGTCAATTCTCTTTTTGCTTTCAAACCTTTATTTATTTATTTTTTTTTCGTTGATAAATTTGAATATTATTTGATCTTTACATGAAAGAAATGAAACAAAATGTTAGAATTATAACCAGAAAAATTAAAATAAGATGAAAATATTACTTTAAGGGTCTACAGAGAAAAAAAGGTTGAGTGAGACATTAGACTAGAAGAGGAGGGGGTAAAACTATTCTGATTTCTATGGCATCAAAAAAGAAACAGAGGAAAACCAGGCAGAGCATATCCTCAAGACTGTTCTACCCCTTCCAACTCAGAAACTAGGACTTATATGCAGGTTTTTCCATTAAATTTCCAAGTTCCCAAAGCAGGTCAAGTTCAAGGTATTGATGACGTCATAAAGCGTCACACGTCACGTCACGTGACGTCACGCAGTTCACAGAAACTCCCGGACGCGGACGTTCCTAACAAAATGGATGTCCCCAAAGTAGGACAAGGACAAGGTCATTGATGACGTCATACAGTGTCACACGTCACGTCAGCCCCTAAAGTAGGTCAAGGTCAAGGTCACTGATGACGTCATAAAGCATCCAGGCTGGAAATTAAAATTTTTTCAAGTCCCTAAAGTATGTCAAGGTCATTGATGACGTCCTGAAGCACCACATGTCAGGTCACATGACGCAATTCACAGAAATTCCTGGACACGGACGTTTCCTGAAGATGTAATTCCCTTAACAAAATGGAAAGTCCCTAAGGCAGGTCAAGGTCAAGGTCATTGATGACATCAAAAAGTATCCCGGCTGGGGGTTGTGATTTTTCCAAGTCCCTAAAGCATGTCAAGGTCATTGATGGCGTCCTGAAGCGCCACATGTCAGGTCACATCACGCAATTCACAGAAATTCCTGAACACGGACGTTTCCTGAAGATGTAATTCCCTTAACAAAATGGGAAGTCCCTAAAGCAGGTCAAGGTCAAGGTCATTGATGACGTCAAAATGTATCCCGGCTGGGGGTTGAAATTTTTCCAAGTCCCTAAAGCATGTCAAGGTCATTGAAAACGTCATGAAGCGTCACACTTCACGCTACGTCACGCAGTTCACAGAAACTCTTTGACGGGGATGTTTTCTGACGATGTAACACCCCTAAGAAAATGGATGTCCCCAAAGCAGGTCAAGGTCATTAATGACGTCATTGATGACGTCATAAACCATCCCGGCTGGAAATTGAACTTTTTCAAAGCCCCGGAAGTAATTCAAGGTCAAGGTCATTGATGAGTTCATAAAGCTTCCCAGCTGGAAGTTGAAATTTTTCCAAGTCCCTAAAGTAGGTCAAAATTATTGATGATGTCATAAAGCGTCACACGTGACGTCACGCAGTTCACAGAAGTTCTGAGGATGTAATCTTCCTAACAAAATGGATTCCCCTAAAGTAGGTCAAGGTCAAGGTCATTGATGACGTCATAAAGCGTCACAGGTGACGTCACATAGTTCACAGAAATTCCTGGACGCGGACGTTTTTTGAACATGTAATCCCCCTAATAAAATAGATAGCGGGTTCCCCGCTCATAAATTCGAGGAACGTAATCCGTAGATCTGGCCCCACTGTTCGACATCAGATGGGACTTCACCAACCTGGAAACCTTCTCCGACACTTCCTCAAAATAGTGGCAGAAGCTGAGCAAGCTACCATACCATAGCCGTACGTATTTCAGTGTATTGCTAGTCTTGATGTCCGCACCTTGTAGGCGAAAGATGGGTAGATTAAACTTCCGACGCAGGTCGTGAAAAGAATGGCTTCCTTCTTGTCAACTGCTCAACCTAATCCAATCAACTCGATCCAGCAGATCACAGCCGCTAGAGGAGATTCACCTTGATCTCCACTTAGACAACAGTGTCGACCGATCTAGCCACCGGTGTGTCGTTATGAGCCGCACCCCTGGACTGGTACATATGATGAATGGGACTCCAGAAAACGACGATTCTTCGGCTGCATGTATCAAGATATGGGGCATGACAACATTTTAAATACAAAAGTGCTGCAGTGGGTAGGATTTGAGCCGAGGGAACATATGCTGGTAATGAGCTAACTTCGATGAATGAACGATACCATGCTACCTAAGCCGACCCAATACGGCGAGCGAGACCAGGGCCGGAGGGCTCGAGGACACTTCAAAGAACGTCAAGATAAGCCGTGACTGGGAGACACCCCGATAAACCATGTCGACCGTCAATTTCAGGTCGATTTTCGGTCGACAATCAGCGTCGACCAAGAATTTTTTCACAAGTCTTGGTCGAAATCGCGTCAATTATTGTTAACATCGACCTCACTTGGACGTCGATATCTGGTCGATTTCAAGTTGATAAGTGTTGACTCTATGTCGAGTCATTTGGCACTTCGATTTTAGGTCGATTATGAGTCCGACATTTTTTGTCGACCTAAAATCAACTGCTCGGTTTTAGAGCAGTCATACACCAAAATGGCGAAAACTTCAGTAAGCAACGCTAAATCGTACCAACAAGTGATATACCAGTCATGCACCCTGTCTGCAGGGAGTCGATAAGATCATAAACTGGACTGGTGAGCGAGATGAGAGCGCATTGAGGGTGAAGATTATGGGCAGGTCCTCGAATCCAAGGCCAGACAGCGACGATAAACTTCATATTTGAGAAGTTGATTGACCATCATCATTTCCCACTCGAAGTCTCAGTCAAAATTCATCCTGCAGCGTGTGATTCATTTACTATTATTTTATTGTAGGTAGGTGAATAAATGTGACGCATACCTACATCTAAAATCTGAGTCGGAACATAATTTACAAGATTTAACTATCCCTGGTTGTACGATCGGTGCACAATACATCATATAGCCAAGTCCTATCAGAGTGTCTATTTCTGTCGTCGGCTCTTTGTTCCGCGTGAAGGGTCACAAATGTTGTGACAAAAAACTCGAACCGGAAGCCCAAAGAACTCAAAAGTAACGGAAGAAGAATATAGCCGATGAAATCGAGAATAAATTTTGACAGCTACGACGAAACAGGCTGTTTTTGTGGCATCATATTTACCGTTCGAAGACCCACCTTAAAAGGATGTTCCTTGTCAATCGCGAGTCTCTAGACGAGTATATTACATCAGCCTTTATATACCCTCATAGATACCTACGCGTCTACCTATACTCTAAGATTGAATAATAATAAATCGTCGTCTATCATTTGCATCCCTTTGCCATTCGTTGATTAGCTCATCACGTCAACGGCGGCGTTCACACGACCCGTATTTTGTAAGCTGTTGCTGAAAAGCCTCGAGGATACTCGATACTCATTGAGCGGAAATGCTCGCGAGCCCTCACTCGTCGTCCCTATATAATATACGGATATCAATACCTGGATTCTCTCTATTCATTATTATATTCCTATAATTTCGACGCGTTCGAAAGAAGAAAAAAAAAAACAAGCTGACAAGTTCTTTATAATCTTACAACGCCTTACGCCTTTCTTTCACGCGGATTCAACGACAGCACCACCGAACCTTTCCCGGCGCACTTATGTACAACACGTATAATCATCACCTCGTTTCGTTGTTAATCTACATTTCAAACAAGCTCATATGTGTGAAATGCAACACCCATCCATATTTCGCTACTCACGCACACTGACACAAAAAAGAAAAAAAATTACAAAACCAAGAAGAAACCAAAGGGTGAGAGACAGCTGATAGAATTATTAACAAACGACTTTCGGGGCCTGGATCTCTCTTGAATACTGCTAGTGTTGTTATTATAAATGTTAACAAGTTACACAATATGACATAGGACTTCGTCGAGTGAAAAAATAATAATATCGTGGTTTAATGTATACATTAGATGAGAAAGAAGAGGGGGAAGAAAGAGAGAAAAAAAAACCTGTCCTATTTCAAATTATGTTTATTAACTCGACTATCCTATTTAATGAAACTGCCGGTGTGTCGAGCAGTCGAGAGAGCAAGAGGAAAACCTGTTCTGAGCGGCTGTCATCCATCAAATATTAGAACTATTCATCTCTTCACTAGCGGGGGGTTGGCTACTGATTAAGCTCAGTTATGCTTTGGCTTGCAGGATAAATGGTATGTCGGGCCAATACTTCGGTGGAAGACGCGGGAGCTTGTCGGCGGCTTCGTCGATTCAAAGCTGTCATCATCATTTGCGCCCTGGGTGGTACGAACTGACAGCTAGCGTTAGCGGATCCGTACGAAAACCGTAGGTTGCGTACGGAATATTCATTATTGTGTGTGCTTAGTGAGAAAGAGTGAATTTATACGAGGCAGTGTTACCGTTTTGGAGATGAATAATTTCGCGTTCGATTCATATGGAGTGCGCGTTCAGTGACGAGATTATTTTTTATGAATGACTAGGACGGTCGTTTATTTGTACGAATGTTTAGGTCGAATGATGTGGTGCAAGACTCGATCATAAGCGTAAATCATCTCGTATGAGTTCGCGTGCCGCTTTGCATACGACCCAATAGAGATAGTATGTAATAGATGATTATTGATCAGCCTTGAATAAACAAGATAGAAGTGCCTTTGTACTTGCTTCTCATTATGAGCTAATGAGGAGATTTGTAGTGGGATACCAAGAGCATATGTCCGAGAAATATTTGCTTACAATGTGTTGGACTATTGCGCATCCTTTCTCATGATCAGGGTCTTCGATTTTTTGGTGTTATTCAAGTTCTATGTAAGAAACCTTATTTCACGAGTTCACTTTCAAGTAAACGGCAGGTGCGGTTTCAGGGGGGCAGGGGGGTGAATGAATTCCTAAATCCGGACCTGTTATATTCTAGATTAGATCGTTGAAATCAATTGATCTCGATTTCGTGAAGCTGAAGCCATTCTTTATAACTCTTCTCTGCAAGATTCAGAAATCCAATCCTATATAGACTTCACTTCATTCGACGAAACGGCGTGCGGGGTGACCAAACATGCAACACGCGACGAAGCAAAGCCCTATAAAACAGCCTCCGCGAGGTGCGTTCATCAGTCTCCGCGACGCCGAAGTTGGCTTCAACTTCAGCTTCTGCACGGCTTCTCTCCGGCCTATTACTGGCCTAATTCTGGCTTGAACTCGCTTTCTTTGTACGCGTATCCTCTCCTCAGGCCACTTTTTCAGCTCTCAGAGTAAAGTACAGTTTATATAGTCCGTGCTGGGACCATCTGGCTTCTCATATTACTTCTGTATCTGTTTCCTCGCCGCTTCTTTATTCGCTCTCTCCCCCGGTCGCTTACTCCGATTTCTGCGCTGAACCAGCGAGAGACATTCCTTAGCTTCATTCCTTTTTATTCCCAGCTAACTCCAATTTCCGCGCTGAACCAACGGGTAAAACTCCTTAGCTTCCTTCCTTTTCATTCCCGGGTTACCCCGATCCCCACGCTGAACCAGCGGGAGACATACCTTAGCTTCCTTCCTTCCTATTTCCAGCTTACTCCGATCCCCGCGCTGGACCAGCGAGAGAAACTCCTTAGCTTCCTTTCTTTTAGCAGGGAACCTGTCTTATGGCAGGAGGGGGCGGGAGTAAATCGAAAGTATGACGAGTTTCCGTCCAGCAGACTTGGGACTCAGAAGAGAGCACTATCTGGCAAAATAAGGGACTTGGAAAAATGGTGACCTCCGAGTTATGGGTGATGGAGGGGGGGGGGAGAAGGTGAGGTCGAAAAAATTTTGGAAAGTGGTGAGGAACAAAGTTCAAGCTGTATTAAATAAAATTAACAAGGTTAACCCTGCACCGCTCATGACTCAATTAACAGCGTTAATGAAGGCAACCCCGAGCAGCTTTGTCGTCGAGCTGGGAGTTTTTTATTCCCAGCTTACTCCGATCTTCTTGCTAAACCAACGGGAGAAACTCCTCAGCTTCCTTCCTCCTTTTTCTTCTCACACTCTAGACTCTACACACCCGTTCGTCTGATGCGTCTGATGCATATCTGTTTTCTCCTCACAACCTTGTCATCCATTCATTACAACATAACTTTCATACAAGTATCCAGCTGGACAGGGAGAGAGGGTAGGTAGAGAAAAAGTCGGATTCCCCGGACCTACTCCATCTTTGTAGTTCTCCTCGACTTCTTCTCACCAACGCATGAGAGAACAACACGGTAAACAATGAGTAATGCTACTTCCAATGAATCTCTGAACAAGGTGCCAAAAGCACCAAAATACGTACCAAGACCACACTGAGATGTATTGAAGGACCTCGTTCGAACAATGACTGCCTTTACTGTTGAACGCATAGTACGGACTGGTCGTCAAATTGCACAAGCCCGTGAGGCATCACTAGAGCGATCCTGAAATGCAAAAAACGCAATGGTTGTGAATCTTGTTTTCTTCATCAGCCTGATCTTAAGGATCTCTTCAACCTCTCTCATCCTAAATTCAATCTTATACTTGAAAGAGAGAGTTCAGAAAGAGAGGAGGAGGGTGTCATACTTTGGCATACTGGACTGTAAATCAATATTTCGATACGATTGAAGTGCGTACATTAAAATCAATATTAGTTTGAGGATTTCAAAACTATACATAAATGCCTGGGACTCACATCTTTTTATATAATTTTTTGTAATGTTGAAGGAAAACCTGAATGTTATGATTTCCCTTACATGAGGCCCTTGAAGAAGAAAAAAAAAAAAGGAACCAAAAGCTTCGATTGTATCTTGCAGAAACATGATTTCATTTTCTCCCATACAACAAGTATGAAAGCAGTGCTCTGCGCACCGGTCAGAGGCGCGGCTGCAATGAATTCGGATGAAATTTGTATCATCGTGACCAATAAGGTCTAAGGCTTGTTCTGTCAATTCGTGATCCTAATTTAGCTTGTATCAAAACTTTTGCACTCTAGGTAGAGTCAAATAGGCCTGAAAAAAGGCCAACTTATGATTGTAGTTCCTAATAAGCTAATTATTAGTATAAAAGTTTCATAGGTGGTCCCACATAACATACTGAAATTCCGAGCCCTCCCACCGTGTGTTCCGATCCACATACTTTTCTCTATATTGTCGAGTAATCTACCCTGTACGTATGTATGTAATTGTTGGCGTCTCCGGCCGGAGGTTGCCTTCAATACAGTATGAAATCTTAAGCCGACAGATGCCACTTTTAGGTGCAGCAAACTAGTGAAAAAATGAATTAATATTAAAATATCTTCAGCTGTAATTAAGATACAGAAATGATCATACGCGCAGAACACTCAGTAAAGAATTCTTAATCATGTGAACTTTTACACATCGAGTTTGGTCTATTTGGGGAGGCGCTGGATGACAATAAGCCGGCAATTTCTTCAATTTTGATCGAAATAGTGAACAGAACGGTTTGAAATAGGACGGAGAGCTACTGTTATTGACTTCGTGTGACACTCTCCTTTGTCACATCAGGTCTCTCATACTACGAGAAATAGATCTACAGGTGGTACTATTGTTGAAGTTACGTGTAACACCTTCCTGTGTCATGGTTTTTATTCATTTTTCCTTTTCTGAGTGACAGGTTCCTCCATAAAGGATCAAACAAAAAGTTCTTCATCAATCACCTCTCTCTTTCCACATGTTGAAGGCGCCATAGGCGGTCGCCTTTGCCGCTAGTACTATATTTATATCGTCATCAGCTAGCCCGCCACTACACTCCATAGTTTACGTACTACGAAGACCTTTGTGGACTTTTCTATTGCCGCCTTTAGATAGGTGGGATAGAACTTTCATTATGTTTAAGACTTGAGTGCGTTCTGCTTTTAAAATTTTGATATTGGGAGTCCATGTAAGTTTTTGATCGAAGTGGAGATCGAGAAGTTTGCCGAAATTGCGAGACGGAATTTCGAAATTTTGGAGGTATACGGAGGTTTCTTTTTTTGAAAACGACCGAATAGGTTTCGGAGGGAGAAAATTTGAAGCCGGTTCTCGAGGTCCAACTAGTTATTGAGTCTAAAGTTTCTTGAAGAATTCTGTGAGCTCGTAGGGGTTTAGAGGAACAAATGGAGATGTTGAAGTCATCAGCGAAAAGGCGTTGAGTTAAGAGGAATTTGACAAGTTTAATTATGTCGTTAATGGCTAAAATGAAGAGTAATACGCTAAAGACTTGTCCTCGGGGGACACCGTTTAGGACAGGGAGAGAGGGCAGTATTTCGGATACGGACCATTGATGGTCTGTCGTGAAGAGACTTTGTAGTATGTTGGGAAGGTTGCCTTGAAGGCCGATTCTACGGAAATCCGAGTTTGAAATTCGTTCTCTGTAGTAACTGAAGCGAAAAATCTGTACAAGTCTCCTGATGACGTCACAAGAACGGGAACATTTTCCGTGGAATTCCATCCCTACCTCACTTTTCATAAGAAAGGGAAGAATGCTGAGTTTTCTTTTGAAAACCAAAATACTGACCTAAATTAATTAGTTGCCCCTTCTCAAATTGGCAAATCGAGCAAAGCAGCTTCAATTTCCGATTGAATCTTGATGATGAGTTCAACAGTAGAGGCCTCTCTACCTGAACAAAGGCAATCTTGATTACGAACCGATTTGCAATCTTTACTAGTTAGTTCCACTGTTGCCTCTCCTTCTCATTCGCGCGTAGACAGTGTTAGTCAAATGGACACCCTTGCCTCTCCGTCCATCTGCACATGTTCTCCCTCGATATCTTGACCTCAAAATAACATGGAAAAAAAATACCACCGAATTTTACTCTCACTCAAAAATCATTTTCTTGCCCTAGCAGCCTTACGTGCATGATCTATAACCACTTTTCTCAACAATCTCAATACACCAGTCTCGAGTACTAGGCCCAATTTCTTCTCTTCCTTCTTTCTAGACTTAATCTCTGCCTCTTTTTCTGAACATCTTCTCTGTACTCGCATTGGTATCATCGTTTTCCTTTTTCTCTCACTTAAGTTTTTCTCATTTCTACCCATCATATTTTATATATTTTTTAAGAGGGAACCTATTCACGAAGAAGGGGGGGGGGGATTGATTTGAAAAAAAGGCCGAGTACCTTCCGGAAAAACGTAGGACTTCGAAAAATTCCGAATATCCAGCTATATTGAATTGGAGGAGGATATGTTTATTGGAAGCCAATGGAGAGTTGGTATATTGATGGGAGATAGAGTCAAAAATTGGTAGGTCAGGGTTTTGGGATACGGATGATATTGGAGGTTGGGATGAGCCTACGATAGGAAAGAGGAGGTTCACCGGATTCTGGGCACAAACTCAATTTTGGGCTTGTGCGGTAGGCACCCAGGGCCATCCAGAGGGCGGAAGTTTGTATCGTGTCAAGTGAAGACATTTTATCTAGTTCTACAGTGTGTTCACTTTGCCTCCTCCCAAAAATAGCTGTCGTTAGATTGTCGTGATTTTTGTACCGATTTGAAAATAATTTCGCAGACATGGAATTACCGTAGCCATACTCGGCTTCTTCGATATCTTTCCATCGACAGGAAGATGATACATCAGACATTTTTGACAGAATGGCCCGATGATTATTTTTCAATGGGTCGAACACTTTTGCCGTACAAAGTTGAAAGTTGACATATTATGCTAACACAAAGATCATGAAAAAGTATTAAATCAAGTCGCATAATGTGTTCGAAAGAAGATCAGATCATTGTAGTGTCATTCTCTAAGATCAATAATAGTAATAATTTCCTTCAAAGAGCTTTTAATTCTCCGATACGGCACAGCACAATGCATGTACGTAAAAAAAAATTGACCGATTGTGATACAAAGCTTCATTATTAACACACTTACAACAAATTGTGCGAAATACCTGTCTCGGTGATCGTTGTATTTTTGTGTACACGTTAATTTTACTTTGTACGGCAGAACGGCAGATTTCTCCACCGTGTCGAAAATTCAACACGAATGAAAACACTTGTGTGGAGTAGGGCGTCTTTTCAACTGCATGTGACCAAGGGGGAATATATTGTTTGGCTCCCCGGTAACACTGCGTCAGACTTGGAGATCAGCCGGAAAGTAAAGGAGTGGAGTAGACGTCCGTGGTGAAGCGCATTCAGTCATTCAGTACGAGCTGTTCATTCAGTATACACAACAGTTATTCAACAGCCTTTCCAGTGTGAAGTTCATGTCTCACGTCGTGCTGTGTGCGCTGATTGTTCTTACGTACAAAGTTTTAAAATAAGTTAATCTTTTCGAGCAAATGTCGTGATGAGAAAAATTTATTCAATTTTTCTACAAGTGTATTTATGGTGAATTTTGGCTACCTTTTTTGTGAACGTGAAAACTTGTCATAATAGCCTGAGTTTTTGAATTTGTGTAGTGCTCGGTACCTTCCAGTGCTTTGCTGTGTAGTGAATTTTGGTCAAAGTTCTTCGTATTTTTTTTCTGCTCTTTCTTCAGTATATTTGTGTTTTCCAAATGGTGGTTCTGGATAGTAATTACGCTATGTTGTCAAACACATCCAATGAGAATCATTATATAATACCGGATTCGGCACCCCCGGCTTCTGTAAGTATTTCATATTCGATGGTCGAATTATTATTTTTTTCGCGGCGAGATCTAGACATAATTTAGGAAATTTTTTATTACGAAATTCTTGATTGATGATGGAAAACAAAAAATTACCAGAAAAGTGCCGTGCTATCTTATTTTACTGATATTTCCATTCTCTATAAGTTTTTGACCGACACCTCCTCTTGATTGAGAAGAGTTTTGAATTATAAAATTTCCTCATTATCGATGGTGGAGAAAAAGAGGATCATTTTCATTTTCAATTTTTGACTTCCTTAGCCTCTACCGATGCTTCCAATTTTTGATTGATTTCTCCAGTCTCTGGATTTTTTGGCTGACACTTCTTACCATTCTCTAGAGGTTTTTGGTTTGACACTTACAATGTTTGATGGACATTTCCATGGCCGACACCTCTTCTTGGTTGCGAATTTTTCAATTGTAAAATTTCCTCATCATTGATGGTGGAGAAAAAAAAAAGATCATTCTCATTTTCAATTTTTTTGACTTCCTCAGCCTCTACCGAAGCTTCCAATTTTTGATTGATTTTTATAGTCCCTAGATTTTTTTGGCTGACACTTCGTATCTTGAGAAAAATTAAATGAAGCGAGGAAGACCTATTTGACAAACCGAGTGACGAGGATTTTCAGCGATTTTTTCATTTGAAAGGAACATAAGTACTGGATATAATAAAATTCCTTCATCACTGATGGTAGAGAAAAAACAGCGAACTTAACCAGTGGATTCTCATTCCTATTCTCAAATTTTGATTGACCTTCTCAATCCTTTGAATTGTTTGGACGGTATACGCGTACTTCTCCCTAGTTAAAGGAATTTTTCATTACAAAATATCATTGATGGTGGAGCAGGAAAAGCGTGCCTGTACATCTGACTAGCTCAATGTTTGAGTGACTCAGTCTCCTGGCTGACGATTCCAATTTTTGATAGAAAAAATAAAAGAAAGTGAGGACGACCGAGGAAGATCTATTCGAAAAAATTTGATAATTTTCAGAAATTTTGTCGTTTGGAGTATACATAAGTACCGGTGCTGGACTTGTAATTGTTGACAGTAAACTAGAACTCAAACTTGCATTTAACTAAAACTCACTAAACTTGTCTTTCAACACTTTTCTTTTCTTCATCTCAACTCTACTGATAAAAAGGTACTTGAACTCCAACCTTGTCAACATACTTTTTTTCTTTTCCTCAACCCCTGAACTGATAGGTGTTCGAATACTATGCGAGTTATTGATGAATAAAGAGAAACTACAAGTTCTAGAAGTCATCGTTGTTCTGTGAAAACAATTTTATTTTTTTAACTTTTTTGTATTTTTGAGATCTGAAAAATCCATAGAGACGATGCTCATTTCACATTCGGAATTTTAGGAAGGAGTCAAACAACGTGAATTCTTTATCCAAATTTTGGAATCCAGGCCTTATATGTGCTGTGACTTCTCGTTTTGAAGTAGTCATATTATAGTAACTGCTGTGAGAGGATAGAATTGAAGGCGGTGATTCAAGATGCGGTTGTACTTGCACACTTATCATCCAAAATTTTCAAAAATACCTTCAAATCATCGACTAGGTACTTCAAATTTTATGTATTTCACCGAATTTTCGATTTTCCGCCCAAAAATCTGAATCTCTTGGAAAAAAAAAAAAAAAAATTGAATTTGGAGACGGATTTTGGTCTATTTTTTCTTCAGGTTATTCAATCGCAAAGTAAATTTGGTTATTTTTTTGCAATAGGAAAAATTTGCGGTTCAAGCGAATCAAAGTAAAGGGGAAGGGGGGGGGGATGATCATAGTTTAGGTAATTGTGATAACTTAGTGGAGACTTCAGGCCGGGCATGTGCATCTGACGGCCCGCGAGCCAAATCCGACCCGCAACAGCTCTCCATCCTGCTGTTGTAAAAATTTGATAATGGAAGAGAGGAATACAAGAGAATTTCTCAATCATTAGAAATTAGAGGAATTGGCCCGCCTCACTTCTCGTGGCCCGTAAGCTGAAGAAGATTGGGTATACATACTTGCTTTTAAAGGCAATGAAAAATTCGATAATGAAAATTATTTACTAATGAAAATCATTTAGTAGTGAAGATCATTTGATCAGGAAAATCCGAATGAATATAATGTAAAATTTTTATTTTTATTTTAACGAGCACTTTAGCTTCAGTGGCTATTTTTCGGAGGTGGTGTTTACATAAGTTGTAAGGAATATTGAAAATCATTTGATTGTTAGTGCAACTGTTAAGGAGCAAGGAGTCGATATTGACCGGTAATTTTTAGCTAGGGTCGCGAAATTCCATTCAAATCGTGGGTACTCATGTTGTCCGGTTTACTCAACTATTCAAAATATGTAAGAGTGAAGAAACACGTCCATACGTCTTGTCCTTCTCTTTCTTTAAATATGCATAATGTGCCAAATATTGTAGCGAAACGTGTAAAATTTTCCCCTTATTTTGTTAATTTCAATGACTTGGTTATACAAATATGTAGTTCTCAAGTGCACTCGAGAGCGTGGTGAATATCTCACGTGTACTTGAGGAGATTGAATATTATACGTATGCCCATCTCGAATTGTACCAAGAACGAGAAGTTCACTCGGAACTGCATAATATCCTAAGTACGCTGTGCCAAGATACTCATCTTACAAAATCTGAACGAGAATAAAAAAAAATGAGTCCCGATACCAAGGTGAAGAGAATAATTTCCGAGTCTCTTCCTCGCTGACAATGAATCGTCGCAGCAATTCCTTTTTTTACCCCTCGCAGTCAAATACGCGTGAAGATATAAGAGACCGATAACATTCTGAGAACTCGCGACGAATTGATATTTAGAATCGTTCAAATAGATACACCTGTAGACACCGCCGGTCCCTGGAGTTTAATGATGCTTGCTCTGAATATAAAATTGTTGATTGTGAAATCGTCGATTGTTTAGCCAGACTGGTTAAATATCGCGACTTTATAAGACATTTGCACTTGCATCGTGCACACGTGCTAGCGAATATGAATTTTCCCACCGAGTTAAACACCCTGTAGTTATGTTTGAACAGCCTCCCACATCGATATACGTACAGCTCAGATCTGCGTCAGCTTGAAGTAGAATTGAATTTAATATAGCGTAACACAGGAAGTTGACTTGTAAATTTGCTGAGTTCTTGACCTCTGTTTAGTTCCTTTGATCGTCATTGAGCGATGATTGTTGGGTGTGATCACATGTATTTTACTACGTAGTTTGCCTTTTAAAGAATGACAGCGTGCGTTATTTAGAAGTTTTCAGGGTTGTAAATCGCTCTTTTTCTTCAGAATAACAGTACATTCTCTTTTTGAGAACGGTCATGCTCTTAATACTCCTTTTCAAGCGTTTAGTTCTCTTCAATACTCTTTTATCAAAACCTTTGTTTTCACTGCTCTTCCTTTTTGTTTTTTTTTTTTTTTGCTTGTGACAGTCCTATTTTACACCTTCAAAGGGGGTACATCTCCCACTAAACACAGGTAGCTACTGTTGACGCAGACCGGAACTAATCGCACAGCATGCTTGTACTGTTCACGATAAGAGCCAGGATGAAGGAACAAAGGAAGTAGAATTATCATGATTTAAGTGGCTTGGCGAGTGTTTGTTTCTGGATTCCCACGACGTGACAATTTTAGTCGAGGTCGACTGTGGTGCAACGAATTCGAATGAAGATCCTGAAAGGTAAACGTGCAGCGTGATAGAAAGGTTGACGGAAAGTGAGATTACCCAGGTGGTCTATCTTCGCGGTATTAATTCGACACCTTTGATTTACTTCAACTTGTGGGATCAAAACAAAAAGAACCATGTTTGATCTTAAGATTTTATCGTTAGTGAGATGTCACCAACATTGCTTTTAATGTTATTGAGATGTCACCGCGTCGTCGTACCTTTGCCAGTTCTATTTTGTATCCACCTTTGTCAGTCTACTTTGCCTCTACCTTTGCCAGCTCTATTTTGTATCGGTTTTCTGCGGTTTTTAATCGTTTTTTGAATCTTCATCCATGCGGCTTGGAAAATAAGATGGAAAAGAAAACGATGCGGATGCTGCTTGCTTGATAACAAATTGAACATGTAATCGAAAAAATCATTGCTTGGAAATTTTTGGTGGACTGAAGTGTGCTCCTCTTCAAAAGCTTCAACTATTTCATCGTGCCACTTTCATAAAAAAAAAATCTTCATGACTAGTTTGTCGAGGTAAAGGAGGTAAATTAATGCAGATGATCCAAAATTTGTTTTCCTTCCTAGCCTCACTTTCTTGAGAAGATAGAATCAGCCCGTATGAATTTTTGGAAGCTTGGAGTTTTTGTTTTCGATCAGTTTGAATCAGTTGTAAAATTCTTCAAGAATTTTTGCGGCGTACTCGAGTTATAATTTCTCGAGTAGATAACTATCATTGAAGTCAGCAAGGGAGCATTTTTTGTGTCAGCTCGTGAGCAACTAGTGTCGTCTCATACCCTCGCTCCAAAGGATTTAGTTTTGAGTAGATACCGAGGTGATGTCTGTGCGACTTCTGAGGAGCCACGGTTGGACTCTTTTTTGGCTGCAAATATTCGAAGTGCATACTTCTGGCAATATCTTTGTACCGTTCGCATAGTTCAGAATAGTTGTGGAGATTTTACGTGAATTTATTGATTCGAGAATGAAAGGTGAATTTTTCAAAAATTTGGATCGAAGAAGCTTCTATGCACATCGTGTGTGGCCTCTACTCTCTCGCTCAAACGTTCTAATTCAACCCATTTCAACGCGATTGTCAATCTCAATTTTATTCCATGTTCCAGATCGGGTGAAATTTCACTCTCCGTTTCACTTTTATCCATCTTCCTTTCGACAGTCACCTTCCAAAAATATGTTTTCTTTTTTCACCCTTATTACGCGATTTCATACCCCGTGATTCTACAAACGTAATTGTGACCAGACTTTCTACAAATGCTTTCTTTTTCTCAAACGAATGAAGGGTGGACCGGCTGCAAGATCTCGAGACTTGCCGAAATTGGGAAAATTATGGGTCGCCAATCCCGGGAAAAGGTCGGAGAGGCCGGTGCCTAGAGGAAAGGGCGTCCGAGAAAAGAGAGGCCAGGAGCCTCCGGGTTGGTGGTCTGATCTCACAAGTTGTTCCAAAGCGCTGCAAATCCAAAACTGCCCAGGACCTGAAAAATGCCAAAGTGGCACTGAAGTGCCTCACCTGGTAACACATGAGTCCAGAAGGCAGAGATTTACGATTATTACTTATTAGAAGTGGCGTTGGAATTTTTGTCTCTTGTTTCCAATTCCTTCTCCAACGAGCCCAAAATTTAAATTATGACTAACCATATTTGTATTTCAATGCACTCTTTACATTATTAAAAACGGAAAGCTAAGATAGATATTTCATCTTCGCGAGCTTCCTTCCAATCATTTTTACCGTCTGCCATGTTACATTCTTGCTCTCACTGAAGTTACTATCTACGAAGTTTCAAAGCATCCTTTTAATTATCAGTTCATTGTCGAGGTGTAAGGTTCCATGCTGTTATCTCGTTATTAATGGCGAAACTACCGAGATACGCCATTTGTTTGAGAGTTCTTCAGAATGTGTCCTCCCAAGACCTCCTTCCAAGATGATTTCTTTTGCCGGGCGGATCTTACGGGATTAAAGACCCCATATGGTGAAGCCACCCACATTGGAACCTGTTACGCATGTCTAACATACAAAAGTTGATCATGTTCACCAGAAATTAGGAGTAATAAGTATTAAGGTTGCATTCTTCCATTAAATTAATAGTCGACAACATTTATCCGTCCCTAAATCGGGTCTAAATCATTGGTGACGTCATCAAAAAATCATTTTTAGACATCATCATGGGTCAAAAATTATTACCTTGCTGATCCAGAAAAGTCTGAAATACTGGAATTCTTTCCTGGCTTTTATATTGGTCCACTTCTGTACACAGGCGTTAAGAGTTTTTGAAAGCACGAACCATCTTCGCTTTTGCCCTCTATGTAGAAATTAGAAAGAAGTTTTTGGTTTTCTGTGTCATGTTTCTAAGTCAGGTCAAAACCAGGGATGACGTGATGAGAGTTCCAAGATTTTTGACAATACAATTCCTCTCTCAGGATTCAGAATGTTCTCAAGTCAATAAATAGGATCAAAATTATTGATGACGTCAAAACCATCCGAGTGTTGAAAAGCTTTGGTTCACCTCATTCCTTTCCGTGATGAAGAATTCAGCGCTTGAAATTTTTTCAAGTCCTTAGATTAGGTCAAATTTATTGATGAAATCATCAGGGCATTAAATATTTTGACTATGTAAATTCACCGCTCCGCCACCTATTGGTAGATTGCCGTAGTGTAAAACTTATCAGGAGGCAGTGACCGGCTAAAATAATCGATCCACCACGACTTCCTTCCTTTATCCTTATTCATCCTTTCTGTAACTTTACCCAACTAGACTGCCATACGTTGCTCATCTCGGTGGATATTATGAGTGATACCTCTCAAACTGAAGTACTTACTATCAGCCATCTATAGATCGCGATGTCAACCATGATTCAGTGGCAGTACTCATTATTAATCGCACTTCTTCGTCTTCCCTCCATACTTCACCCAGACATCACCATAAGTCACTCATTCCCTCCCTTCTTCTTGGATGTCGCTCTAGGTGCCTCAATACCGTGAATAATCCCAAAACGAAAGTATCCTCGAGAAAGTCGCAAAAAAACGAGACACACTACGATTAATTTTCTCCTCTCTCGCGTTAAGGTGAAACATCTCCAGTCAACTCTCGGGTGCGAAAGCCGACCCAGTCAGCCGCATTCTTTTCGCGCGTTCGGAAGAAATGATTATCGTGCTGCCGCATTATAAAGTAATATTCGTTCTACAAGACGTTTGCTAGATCGCCGTAATTAATCAACAAATCACCGCGCGTCGTACGACGCAGAGCTCAGTACGAATACGTATAACCAGCCATGCAAAGCTCCTTTTCTGCGTTCGCCTTGCACCATGCATAACGCGTAAATCATCGTACGACTCGTTTATTATCATAAGTTAGAGGTTGTTGTTATGGCTACATGGAAGATTAGAGACGCATAAATAAATCTGATCCGATGCCAGACGTTTTTGCGATAAATATTAAACACGCTAGCGCGCGATTTTTATTACCCTATGACAAATGGCGGTATGAAATTTTCAACCGTCGAATCGTTCAACCGTGCGATGATTAAGAAGGAAAACCGCGCGAGAAAACAATATTATCGCGTTAGCACGCAGACAGCATTGTCCTCCTTACAGACGTCGTCGGATCAGAAAGGTCGAATGTGATCGGGAGAAAGCGGAAACCCAAGTTTCGTCTGGTTTGCGTTGAAAGAGAATTTTATGGTGACGTGTAGAGCGTGGTAACCAGAGCTTGTTACAGGGCACAGTTCCATCAATTTTTCTTCAAAATCTTGGGATTTCATTACGAGGGATTATAAGGAATTTTCATTTCCGACATTGTAGAGTGAATTTACGTCAACTTTGCGTTTAGGGCGTTCCCTTGTGGTGGTTAAGAGCTTTGTGGATCAAGGGTATCTCATGATCCTTGTTTGTTCATTCACGACTTCGAGATTAAGAATCATCCTATCCGAAGTTTTGAATACGTCTTCGAGCTTACTTTTCTAGTAGGGAAAATCAACTTTGATGTGGCGTTGATCCTTGAAACAATCTATGATGCAGAGTATCATAGTCTTGGGATGCAGACTTTGAATCATTTTTAACTCTAACTTTAGTTGTACTCAAACTGTATCACTTCCGAATTTTTCGTCGGTGTACGAAATTTGGATGTCTCAATTTTCATAACCATCCAGACATTCAAATCTACTCGATTTCGGCGTATTGTAGACGTTCTCATCACACTAAATCTTCATAGTGGCTCCAGTCGAATTTCAGATGTGAACTGGGTTTTGTTATGCAAGCTGAGGGAGGGGGAAAGGGGGTGAATTTTTTGATAGATTTCAGTGGGTAGGTCCATATGAGAGGTGACATTTTCTGGCTCATGGAAGAAGTATTGAATAAAGAGGGCGAAAGGGGTTGACTATCGACTTCATACAAACATCTACTTCATTGATGTCCCTCTCCGACGGGTCTGCAACAAGCTCAAATCGACGAGGAAATAGTTTGCTTCCATATTTGCAGCCAAACTTATGGGCATACTCACCTGCTTCCAACTCCTTTCTAGACCCCCAAATTCCTTCTCCTCACTGACTCTTTGTACAACACGGGTTTCTTGCGATCAAGGGAAAGGTACCTGATATACCAGTACAAGAGATACCTTTCTTCGGCTCGTTACAGACTGATGGTCCGTGATATTGAGTCTATCAAGGGAAGAGTACCTCAGCCGGTTCCGTGAAAGATACCTTTCTCCTGATCGTTATTAATAGATCAATTACCCTGTTCACCCCGTTCTTCTACAAATACACCCTGCCCTCACATTCTAACCACTACATCTTGCTCGTACTGCCAACGAGGCAGTTTAAAGAGTTGACCATTTTTTCTTTTGCCCGCAGCTCTCATCACTCCGTTCTTCTACTCAAGCATTCAAAACCAATTGTGAAACCATTTGTGGTACCCTACAATACCTACTTTTACTCCAATATCCAAACAAATCCAACTTCGCACACTAATTCCACTCAACAGTAATCTACAAAAAGTTTACCTCCCTTACTGCCGTTCTGTCTATCGATCTCGGGAGATCCAGACTCGTTAGGGAGGGTCCGAAAACTTGGATTACCTCGGAATTCAGCTGGGTCAACCCGGAAATATTTTTTTTTCTGAGTCCAATGAGCAAGTCGAAGGAAAAAATTGTTCTACAATAAATTGATGCAATTTCCAATACCCCGTGAAGACGAGAAACTATCCTGGAAAGATCCTCAGAAAATATCGAGATGTCCCGCATTTTTACTCTCTGATTTTGATGGGCAGCCTGAAATGAATAAGAAAAGGAAAAAACGAGCGAGGAAAGTCTCGAATCATGCTTCATGTCATTTCATATCTCGCACAAGAGTAGGATCTAAATTTCCGGAAATTTTGAAAGTTGCACGACGGATTGTTTGACTGATAGCAGAGAGACGACTTTTTGGCTGCTAGGTAGAACGTTTCACGCAGCATCGCGGAAACGACGAGTCATATCGTTACCCATCGTTTACACTCGCTGTCTCGTGACACTACGTGGAACAGCTTCGTACCTTATTGAGAAGAAGTTGTCTCGCTCTCATCAGTCCAGCGGTCGTAATATGGTGCCTCAATTTAGGTAATTTCTTGGTGATCTCGCGTACAAGGGACAAGACGTCTCGTCGACCAGCCTTGTCGTAATTGTGGGTATTTCGGCAAAAACCCTATATCATTCATACTGACAGGAATGGAAAATCTGGTCAAGGTTATTGTTGTCGTCTAGCAATCTGTGTACCTTTTCCTCTTTCTTTTCCTGCGGACTATGGCCCAGTGACAAGCGTTAAATTGAATTGTCCCAGTGCGAATGCGTTCTTGAAAGAGAACCTAAGAAAAAAGAGTGATCTATTTCGTTCTGTTATGACAGCGGTCCTTTCTCCTGTCCTCAATACCAAATAAAGAGATCAAGACGCGAGCAAACTCAAAGATCTCCGAAAAAAAAAATACATCAGTCGAATACAAGCGTACCCATGTCAAATGGTCCCAGAGTTTCTCCTTTTACATTACTAGAAACGACACTAAAAACACGAGCAAAAAATAGACTCCAACCTTCTCTTTTATTTTTAAATCTGAAACACTTATCTTTTATTATTATTCTTTCTTTTTTTTTTTTTCTTCCATTCCACCAATAATAATGAAATAACCAGGTTGATTTACAACACTACTTTAATTTCTTTAATTTCTTTCAAAGTAGATTGGATGTAATAAATTTTCGACGGTTTATTACCCACTCTTTAGAAACCGATTTTTTGAGAGAGAAAAAAAGCGATCGCAGCGCCGGTCGAAAAGGAAAAATAAAATATTATTATGGTTAGAAAGAGAAACTGTGTAATCCTCTAGATGTCGACTATTATAATTATAGTTCGGGTGTATAAAGTTATATACTAATTCGTTGATTAGAATAAAAAAAAAGGTTAATAACGAGCTCGAAATTTGGTGTTGTGTATATATATTGCGTTATTACTGTCATTGGGAGTCTCTCTCTTTTTTTTTACCTATAAAATGATTCGAAAATTTCCAGAATAGATAATAATAACGCGTTTATTATTGCTATTATAGTCTTGTAAATAAAAAACGTAACACGAGTTTTTTAATATACATTTCCTCCCATACGTACGTGTATTTTGTCGCATTTAAATCGAGAAATTCAAATTTAAAATCGACCTATTTGGAGAACGCGACCATTAGTTGGGCTCGTAAAAGGAGAGAACTTTCCTGAAAGTGAGGTGGCATTTCTAAAAACGCTTTTAAGAATAATTACTCCTGGGGATTTTAAATTTGATGTTTTGGATGTTTATTTAACGACCGGGTCCGCGGGGGTAAGTGAGCGGTGAGAGTTTGAAATTTCGTCACTCATTATCTCGTGGGTGTGACTCTCTATACTCGATTGCCTTGTTTCCAGACATTGAATGTCGCCCAGGGATACGATTCTGCAAGGTTTTTATCGCCTCTTATTTCCCTCTTACTTTGGCTCACCACTTCATCCTCCCATAGCTGACAAAGTGTATAGACAACTTTCTCCTCGTGGTCTCCATAAAGCATCATTTCGAAGCTTCTTGTGATTTGCCGTAACTTCTGGAATCGTAGATTAATTTGTCTAACTTACACAGATTATTTTTCGATAACTCCGGAAATTTCTGCCAAGAATCGGTTTCAACAAGCTCGATTCCTCTTGTTTCATTACGATTCATTTGAATTTCTTCTTGGTCTCTTACATGACCTCTGGTTGGACAGCAGATGTAGCAATTTAACTCCTTCGTCTTGGCTAGTTTTCCTCTTCCCGAGTTTCTCGCTTCGTGAATTAAAACTATGTCGATTTCTAGGATTTTTTGGGCTACTTCGAAGAGTTTTCTCTTCCGACTTCTAAGTTGTCTTGATATCACTTAAGCAACCTAGCTTAGAAATCTCAAATTCTTCTCTATGAGCCAGGTCCAAAGAATTCCGGGCAGTCGTCATTCTGATGATTCGCTTCCATTTTAACCGATCTGTCGCTTTCTTCCTGTTCGATCCTATAAGATTGTCTGAAATAGTTCGTATTCAGGTCCGCTAAATACGTGACCCAAGTAATTTTCTATTTCCTAATGGTATTCGGGAGCTCGCGCCCTTTTCCCATATGCTCAAGAGCTTCCGTTTTTCGTACTTTCGAGTCCACGCAATTTTTCATCATGAATTGGTAATACCACATCTCTTATGCCTCGATTTTATTCTTCATGGCCGTCCTCGGGGTCCAGGTATCGCAACTATAAAGCATCTAGAGGTCGGCCATTGATTCTGCTCCAAGGCAGTGCTGCCAGATATTTCCAAAAATCCGTACCCGCCATTTTTTGTGAGACCTGAAAACAGATTTCTGCGGATTTTGACCGATCGATCAATCACGATCAGGAGAAAGGTATTTCCTGTAGGTGGAACAGAGGTACTTTTTCCTTGATCGGTTCATCATTTTGAAAAATTTGTCAGACCTGAATTACGATCAGGAGAAAAGTATTTCCCGTAAGAGAAACTAAGGTACATTTTCCCTGATCGGTTCATAAATATGGAAAAATTCGTACCTGAAAACTGATTCCTGCGGACTTTAAATCGATCAGGAGAAAGGTATCTCTTACAAGAAGAGCAGAGGTACTTTTTCCTTGATCGGCTGATTGTTATGGAGGACTGCAATATCACGACCAGGAAAAAAGTATCTCTCATATGAGTTTCAAAAGTACTTTTTCCTTGAGCACAAGAAATCCGTGTCCGTAGATCTGGCAGCACAGGGCCTCAATTCATTTCGCTTCCAACCCCCATTCCTATTGGCTGATCTTCTAGAACCTCTAAAGACATATTGAAAAGCATTGGCGTTGCCTTACTCTTTTTCTGATTGGGGTTTGCTGCAAGCCGTTATCTACTTATACGAACGCCGTCTTCTTCCAGTAGGGATTGACTATCAGTCGTATCCCCTAAACGCCTAAGCCAATTTCCTTCGAACTTTCCATCAGCTTGCAAAGCTTTACAATGTTAGTACTTTAGCTAATGGGCCATACCCTTCAAATATTATCCCGAGTTATCCCTTTTCTCTTCAAATTTTCTTGATGCACTACCACTATCACCGTTTCCGGCGTGAGTTGTCATTACCAGGGGCAAGGGTTGAGCAGGACTACATAGAAGGTCTCCCTTTTTCAAGGAAAAGACGTATCAGTTTCTGTCGTCCTGAAGTGTTAATCTTCGAAGCAACTTCATTGAGAATCGAGATTCATTGCTTCAAAATAAGGTTCTTCTCGATCATGGTCATGTGAAACTTCCCCCCCCCCCCCGTAGGTAAAACATGCTCGATTTCAGAAGCTCAAGTAATGAGGGGTGTGCATACTGCCTTGATTGAATTGCAACTACTATGTAAAATAAGTAACGAGATAAAAATATATTCGTATGTAGATTCTGACGACTTTCTTGCTGAAAAATATTCTTCTACTCTCGATTAAAGATTTCTCATCATTTAACATCGAGAGTACGACTCTTATCTTCTCGATATTGCATGCTCACATTGTGAACGTATCTTACCCACGCGTAGAACTCTTCCATACCAGAACAAGACCGGTTTCGAAATCGTCTGTTACGCACAACATAATTTAGGGTGCGTAGAGCAGCGCCTACAATACTCGTCGGGGGGTCGTTCTCGAACAACTCTCGCAAGAAGGAAACCATTAGCCGCACTTTCGAGTCGCTCGTTTCTTCACTTCACGAGCTGTCAAAACACTAGCCAACCACCTTTTAAACAACTTATTGTACACCTTAACAGCAAACTGTCGATACCAAATTCTGCTCTGGCACACTTCGCGTTTTTGTTTTCAACACTTTATCCACCGTCGACTATATCAACGTTTTAATATTCCATGTTCGCGTGTTTCACACGTGTAAATAACATCATTCTCGTATCAAGTTCGTTCATCTTCTTGTGACTCTCGTCGGTCGTTTTTCTTTCCATCCGCCAACTTCTCGCGTTCGTGTCATTTGCAGTTTTTAAAGCCTCGCGTTTACTTGTCACTTCTCTATAGACTAGAGGCTGAACGAACAACAAAAAAAGCTACGATGTTAAATTAGCCGTGACATTGACTGATGTTATTAGTATAGCACTCGCAAAATTAATCTCTCTGTTTTTGAAAACTCATTTTAACGGTATACGCTATGAAAAACTGTCGCCCATCAATTTCGCCACTTATACCTCCGGTATGACGGGCGTATAGTTTTTTAATTACACGTCACTAATCCGTATATTCGTTTTTTCTTTCTGTTATACAGTTGGACGCGAAGAAATGCCCACTGGCGTTACTTGCTCAAACGTGCAGCCAAATAGGCTCCGATTCGTCCAATCCGAAACCGCTGCTCTCGTCCATGGAGCGCAACAAGAAACCATCCTCAACTAGCTCGAATTCTTCCTCCAACACCGATCGTAGTTCGTCCGCCAGTCAACAGAATCCAGTTACTCACTTCAAGTCCGAGCGTAAATCACCGGAGACGAAACTAGCCTTCAAACCGTACGAACAGAACGTCCTTACGCGTAAAAGCGATTCAACGAGGCCACCTTCCGGGCACGCGGATGTTGAAAGTAAATCTAGTAGCAGTCGAGCATCTAGCCGCAAATCCGCGTCAGCCTCCCCGCACAATACCAGCACCGTATCGCCTCACACCGATAGCAATAAATCGTCGACCTCTCCGGTTGCGGTACCCTCGGCCGTCGAGTCTTCATCGAAACCATCAACGCCGGTAGAGGCGAGACGTTCACCTTCGAAAACCTCCACCGCCGAGGCGTTCTACTCCAACAGTCTGAAGGACTCAGCTGCCTCGTCTTTTAAATCGCCCTTCATGCTCAATGGACTCGGTAGTGTTGGCTGTAACGGATGCCCCACCTCTCTACCAGCGCTGATCGATCCAACCAATCCGGCGTTCCGTAGCTTCTTCACCAATCCCGCTCACTTACCTCATCCGTCGCTGATAGACGCAGCGTGCCTCCAGTCATCAACGCCTAGTCCTTATCTTAACTACCACGCGAGAATGAAAACACCATCCGGGAGCGATGCTGTCGTACCCCCGTACTGTAAAGATCCCTTCTGCCTAGGTGGATGCAGTCGTCCATCGTATCCGCTGCACGGAGTAGGGCCGTGTCCACCCGGCTGTGTTCAATGCGAGCCCAAGTACAACGCGGCAGCAGCCGCTATGCTAATGTCCAGTCCGTTCGCCGGCTACCAGTACGGTCGTCCGTTAATTTGCAATTGGATAAGCGGCGAGCAATACTGTGGTAAACGATTCAGAAACTCGGACGAGTTGTTACAGCACCTTAGAACACACACCAGCACAACTGATCCGGTCGCTTTGATGAACAGTATGAGATACCCGGTTGGAGCGACGAATCCTCTAGCAGCTGCGGCTAGTGCTGCCGCCGCTGCTCGATACCATCCGTACTCGAAGGCAGGTTTACCGGCCTTACCTTTCGCTGCTTTCAGCCCGACTCCAGGACCTTACTACTCGCCTTACTCATCGTTGTACGATCAGCGAATTGGAGCTGCTGTAAATCCGTAGTGCTGAAATAATTACCACAAAATTTTTAACTGTGATTATCTTTGTTAAGTTTTTTTGTGAGAGACACATCATTGTGTATTGTTCACAATTCGGGCAAAGAGACACGAAAAAATTGAGCTTTCAGCACTTTCCTAGTTGACCTCGAAGGCCTGAAAACGTAATGGCCGCGTTTCCATCAACAAGGCGATAAATAAGACAACGTTTTATGAAATACATGACTATTTCACTTAAACAGTCACCAGACCGTAGTTGTCTTATTTATAGCATTGTAGATGGTACAGAAAAAAAATTCCTCTTTCATTATCGTACCCGCATTTACACCGTCACTTCGGATCATCTTTTATGCATATTTTATGAATACCGTGGGATGATATAATAATAATTTCCTCGCTTCCCTTCTTTTTGCCCGCGCGATGGGTAGGCAAAAGCATCGAATTCTTGCCGGGTATGTAGCTGCAGTCACTCTAATTAGAAATAACATGGAAACGAGTGAAAACCGCCGCGTGTAATTAAATTTGAATAACGACTTCGGGGATTTTGTATATTGGGATTTAAAATTAACTTTCAATTAGCGTTAAAAGACCCGCTGTAGCGGATAAATTAATCCGATGGCAAGCGTTTTGATGTATGTAACGTGTCGTCTTCTTCGTACTTCTGTGAATTAAAACTTGTTTTTGAACATTCACGCTTCGAGGGTACTTTTTCGCTCATTCAAGCTCTCTCGCGTAGTTAGCGATATAATATGCTTCGGTGCTTTGTGGGATTGAAGTACGTATTATTTTCGCAGCGGAAGGGGGTCTGCGCGCGAAGAAAAGAGGAAAAATGCGGAGTCAAGTAGATTTAACGAGTTCGAAATTCTTCAACATTCCTCAATAGGGCTGTTCTCACGGTCAAGGATACGATTTTCGATAACTCATGTCCCATCAAAAATCATAAGTCGCTAATAATAATAAAATGAAAGCTCTTGCTGAAAGCGCTCGCTCTTCTCTCTGTAATACCTTTGCGGGAATTAAAGTTTCAAACATTGAGCATACGTTCATAAATTTTACTAGAATTGGAAAAAAATGGGCCGAGGTAGCACAAGGAAAGATGATAAAGAGTCCAAATGGAAAGCTGTGATAAGGTTCCGTGAAAAAGAATCGGAAGAAGGCACGTCACCCTAAGCCATATCTCATAATTTAGTCGGTAATTTGGCTCACTGACTCTAATCCAGTAAGAACTCCCACCAAGCTCTTCCCTTGAGTCCTGCCTGTCTCGCCCGCTTATTATACATGTGCAAATCAGGTGTCTCTCTTCACTTTGTACGCCGATTGTGTAATAAGATGTACATCTATGATCCTTTATATTTTTAACTTTTTCTTGTTAAATACTACGCAAAATTTCAACAAGTCTTCGACTGTTGTGTAAATATTTGTTAACTTATATGTCATGACTGAGATCGAATTCGTATCTCATTTCTTTGTTATTATCAGATACTATTTCTTTGAAATAAAACATGTTCTTTATTTGATACGCTGTGAAACTTCATTCCTATATCATGTGGCGGTCCGAGCTTCCGAAAACGAGCTTCAAATTACGCGAATTTCTTCGCCCTGTCCTCCCTGCTCATCCGTTATAACGTCCGACACCACAGATGCGCTAAAATCTGTTGGCATTCTCGCACCGCTCTACACCAAAGAGGGGGGACTGCGCGGGCATAACAAATTAGCATTCTGTAAGCACCAAAATAATGTTTATCTTGTCGGGTCGGCTCTCTTATATATTATTCCTTTTTTAGTCAGCCAACGTCGGATTATTTATTTTTCTTTTCTTCTCTTTTCATCCATTCTTCAACGCTGATGAAGAGGGGAAGAGCGAAGTAGTCCGCAATAAATTTAGCGTCGATTTTGGAGTGATTTAATTTATGGCACTCAATTTGTAAACGTATGCGTGTACATATACGACTCTCTGCCAACTGAACGAAGAAAAAAAGGTGAAATAGTTGGTACTCTTTTTCACTCTCGAACTTGTCAGTGCGTATTCGTTTCGGTTAAATCAAACGGAAACAATTCCGCTGTCCGATTTTACGCGGAAAGGCGAAACCGCGTGATCATTGGCAATCTTTTTTTTCTTTTATAGGTAAAACGAAATGACGGGATTTTTTCTTATTATTATACAAATAGCGTGTAAACGCACGAATGCGAGAAGAAAACTGAGCACGTTATTTGTGGTACAACCATCATCGGCCCAGACAAGATGACGTGTTTACTTCGCTGATAGATTAGATTGTAGGTTTTTCACCATCAATGCTCTGTTCTATGCGAGATGGCTTTGATCAATCATCCGGAGTATTTAATGGCGTGACGCGTGATTGATGAGGTGTACCGAGCAAAGCAACTAACGTTTTATACTGAAGGGGGAAGTAAATGAGCTCGTGTATAGAGCATAATACATCTTGTAGTAAAGTAAACAGAACGCTCTTTACGCTTCACCAGAACTTCAATCAGGTATTTGAAGTCGTCACAGTCCTTGATGTCAAAACGAAGAACTGTATATTATGATCTCTATCTGTTACTCGACCACCCACTGTAGGACATCATCCGACATCTGTAAGACGTACGTTCCACTGTCTTCGGCTCATCATTTCAATTTGAAAGGTTAATGGTCTTCGAGACTTCTTGCGGCGTAGAGTATCTCTACAAGGCTGCTCGGTTCGGAGCCATGCTTCATGCTCGAGACTACATTTTGGTACCTTGACTGAGAAATCGAAGTTCAAAACAATTCATCAGAAGAAAATAGCTAGATCCTCCAAGTGGACCTCTACAATCTATTTCGCACTAAGAAGAAGAATTGACATCAGAAACTGATGCAACTGAAAGCACGGATTCGTTGAGGATTCAAAAAGACTCACAAGTCTGTTGTCGACCTTGTAGTCATCGGGTCTCGATTCAAGCAGCCTATCCGTCACCACTGCACTGCCTCCAATGCATTTTTTAACTTTGAAATTACCTAATTGGGCGTAGGATCTTCGAGTTGTGCCCTTTTTGTGCTATTCGGTGGGGTCTGTACCACCTCCACATTTTGACACTCTTCAAGGTTATACATAGTATATATATCTGTAGCGCTCCATACGATTATCTAATGTCCTCCAGCTTCGCTCAGTTTGCCTGTACATAACCTGCTTGGAGACTTGTTCTTCGAGGCTTTTTAAAGCGTATGCTAGTAAATAATCTGCAACACTTCTTGGCGATATTATTGTCGCAAAACTGATTCTCAAAATTCGGACAGGTGGTTCAGATCAGAACGGAGAGTTGATTTGAATTTAGGATGCCAGATGTACGGTTTCTGGTCCTCGAAAAAGATACGGGTTTCTCTTTTTCTATAGATTTTACGAACAATACGGATTTCTTGCGATCAAGGGAAAGGTACCTTAGACACTCGTACAAAAGATACTTTTTTCCTATTTGTTGTAGGCTGAAACTGCAGTATTCCGAAATATTGAGGCGATGAAGGGAAAAGTACCTCAGCTGCTCTCATGAAAGATACCTTTCTCCTGATTGTTATTAATGGATCAATCAAAGTCCGTAGATATCTGTTTTTAAGGCGGATCCGGATTTTTGAAACTATCATCTGGCAGCACTGATTTGAACTCATGCTAGAGATCGCACATTCGGGGGTCAATTTTAGAAGCGAGATACTCCATTGACCAGAATATTTTCTTCTTAAATTTGACTCCTCCTCCTCCCCTCCCCCAAACCTTCCTGAGAGAGAACAAAAAGTCATAATGGTTTCTTGATAAATTCTTGATAAAAAGAATAAACTTTCCTGCCTCAAATTCGACTCAGAAAAACTCAGAAGGTCAAAAGTTCTCAATCCTTGCTGAGTCTTCGTAGCTGCCTTGAAATTGTTGTTGATTATCACTTCGCGATGATCTCCTCGGCTTCTCTCTTCTGCAAATATTTTAAGCTCAGAATTTCCAGGTAGTCTCACACTACTAAAATTTCAAATACCATGGCATTTTCAGTTTCATAATAAGATCCTTTATTGAAGTATGGGTGCTTGGCCACCAAGATTGATAAGGGTCAGACAGTAGTGGTTTTTGACATGTTCTATGTCTTTGCTCTGACCCCTCCTCTCCTCAGCCCCAAATGAAAAATTTGCGCACTTGTGTGTGCAGCTGACCCCAGGACTTGGAACCAATAGCTCGAGCCTTGACCAAAATTTGCGGGCGCGTGCGTGCAGATGACCTTGGGACTAACTTTCCCCCTTTCCTTTTCTCTTTATACTAAGCTTAAACTAGGTCCAAACCTCCGTTATTATACTAAATCTTCTTCTCCTTCAAAACCCTCTCAAACTTAACTAAGAAGAACGGATTCGTCTAATGAAGTCCTTAGAATTTAGTAACTTACGGGAAGTATTTGAAAATCAGAGATCACTCGGATTGAATCAACAGCATGCTTTGAAAAGAAGACGGTTGAGATTTTAGAGCATCGAGAGTGGAGCTGAGAGGAAAACCGATTGGAAGACAGTTGAGAATTCACGGAAATCATTAGTAAATATGGTATATTAATTTTGAGATCATAATAATTCCCTCAAACAGTACAAGCATCAATCTAGTCACTTCCACTCATGCGGACACGCCACGAACTTTCATCACTTCGAAGTCTTGGAGGTGATTCTCTTGTATGGTGGACTTCAGTATCATTTTAGGTCCTGACTTGACGCGAAAGAACGGACGGAATGAGTTCCGGAAAGGTAGAGAATGGAGGGTAAATATGAAGAATGAGGTCCTGCTGCAATGCCTTGCTACCTTACAAGATAAAGCGATTCAATTTTGGGATCTATTATGAATCCTTCAAACGTTACAAACATCAATCTAGCCATCAAAACCTACTTCCACTCATTGAGACACGTCAAAAGGCAAGTGACCTTTAAATTTCCAACTTTTTAAACTCTTCAAGGCACGTCTTGTGTACGGCTACATTCTTGCAGGGGCTTCAGGATTAGGTGAGGTCCTTACTAGGCGCAGAAGAACCGATGGGATGGGTTCCGGAAGGGTGTAGGTAAACAAGTATGTAGAATGAGGTCGTAATCAGTGGGACTCTTACGAAACCTTGCTGCATAATCATAGCCCCTGTTTCATAAACGCTTGGAAAATCGGTTTCTAGGGACTCTTCCACGATCAGGATATTTAATTCTGAGATCTATAATGAATCCCTCAAACGTAACAAACATCAATCTAGATATGAGCCCTTCTAGCCTGCTTCCACTTCTCAGGAAACGTCATAAAGCAGATGATTTTCAAAATCTTCAAGGCACATCTCGTTTACGGCTACTCTCTTGTTCCTCCTGGATGTCCAACAGGGTATACATATTCACAGTGACGTAATCACTTGACTTCTCGTGCCAAAATCGTTTGAATAAGCAAGGACGTAGAATAGAAGTATACCCACATTGTAAGAAAGACGACAAAAGGAAGATTCATCTTTTTCACCCTCTCTTATACGACCATGCTACTGTATGCTCGTACGCGATGCCAATTCACAGAAATAATAATCAAAGGCGGTTCATGTTTCTTTGAAAAAGTCATAATCATCCTTACACAAGAATTAATTTTCTCACTGCATGGTGATCATCAATAAATTAACGTCATCATATTAAGGGTTATGATCATTACTGATTGGTCATTCAATTTGCAGCACATGTACTATCCCCTTTTCCCGCCCAAATCCGTCGCATCCGGAACAGCGCTAATTGATTTTCTCATTTTTTATTGCGTGCACTTCACCGAAAAATGAAATTCAGTTTTCGAAAAATATACAACGAGGTTTCTTCAAAGGTAGTGTGATTAAGTTCCACCCCTTTATCAAAAGAAATATTTAATTCATCGAGCTCTCGATGTCACTATTTGAAAAATTGATGCCAGAATGACATGACTCACGACAATGACCATTATTTTCTTTTGCTAGATATCAGCCACCGTTTCCTTTTTACGTAATGGGCACCCGCATTTGAAAAATTGAATATCCTGTAAACAATCTTGACCGTCTCTCTATGCTGGACAAAGCATCGATGCCACTGGTCAAAACGACCATTGCATTGTAAATTTCCAGCACACATTCTGCGTATAAGGGTAGCAACTTCCTGCGATAAATTACCTTCGGTAATGATACACCTTCAAACTAATATTTTCTTTTCCCCGCAACACGCGTACGTGGGCATAGATTCTGTCACAATTGCCTCGAAATATACCAAGAAATTGTCACCTCCTGCCGAGAAAAAGCACTCGCCGACTTTGACCAGGTATTTTAGACGCCCATTATACGCGCTAGCGTTCACACCCCAACCACCACATGGAATAACGACGTACGGGCATAGAATTTCGCTGACAAACGTACACCTAATGTTTATTAGGTGAAATATTGCTCGGCCTACCATTCAACAATGACTGAAGTCACTTTTTCAGGGTGAATTTGTATTCGTTTAATGGCGTTTGTATGCACTCCAACTGTTGTCATCGTATAATCTCTTGGCGAATACTCGTAAAATAAGCCATGTTAACGAGTGAAAGAAATGATGTGGACTGCCTGCAGGCATTGTTAGAACGCGGGATGCTTTCATTCCGCACGCTTTGTGTCGGATTTATTGGCTTACACTGACTGTTATAAACGAAGGAGCATATGCGCCATAAATCATGCGTGGAATTTGCTGAGAAATTGATCAACTGACTTCGCGAAAAATTACGCGTTATTCGAACAGAAGATCTGGATCACAACTCGAGGTGAGAGGGCGCAGGATCTTTCGTTTTCTCGTTGCAAATTGTAGCGCGATACGTCGTTTATTATTCTATTCGTGTTGTCAACAGTTGTTAACAGATGTAGAAATAAAACGAGCGACCGAATTATGCATTCTTTTGTGATTATGAATATCGAGGATGTTCGCAATATGAATATAGGGTAAATAATGTAGGGAGTACAATGCGGATGAATTATTATTTCCTTGAAGTAGCGTTTCATGAAGAACATAAAGAAAGATGTTCACCTCTGTGCACGATGTCAAAACGAAGTTTTGACTGCACGTAGAGGGCTGTCAAAGTTGAATTTTACCCACACGTGAATATCTTATATCCCATGCGAATAACGTGATCATTTTGGTACACCTCTAACACCTCTTAGTTGGCAAACCTCATTTTCTTCACTTGTTGTTTACTTTAATTTCGATCTTTCTCTAAGAGGATTGTGGGATTTCAACTTCCTCGAATGATATGAAAAACAAGCTCCAAAAACAATAACGCCCTGAAATTTTTTCAACTCTCCTCCCTGTCTTATAGCTCAAATACTCAAAATTCTTCAAGTTTCTCTCCTAGCATATATAGCTCAAACATCGAAATTTCACCATGTGCTCCTTCTATCATATATAGCTCAAAAGTCTAAATTTTATTAAGTACCCTTCTGGTGTGCCCCAGGGCAGCGTGCTGCGCCCACTCCTCTACCTAATCTACGTATCAGACATACCCAAGCCTAATGATGCAAATACCACGTTAGCAATGTTCGCTGACGATACAGCAATACTCTCAGTGCACAGTGAGTATGAAGATGCGGTAGCCAATCTGCAGTCAGCTGTCAACGACGTGTGTAAGTGGGAAAATAACTGGAAAATAAAGCTCAATGAAACCAAATCTGAAAGAGTCGATTTCATGCTACGACATCACCATCATATTCCAACGGTCATCAACGACAAGATAGTGCTCCGCAAAGAGTCCGCTAAAAACTTAGGAATGCACTTGGACTCAAAGTTAAATTGGAGGATTCACGTCCGTAAGAAGCGAGAAGAAGTGAACCTTAAACTACGAAAGCGATATTGGCTGATCGGACGCAACTCCCCCTGAGCCTACCCAAGAAACGTCTTATTTATATGGGTATCATACGTCCGGTTTGGTGCTACGGCATTCAGCTCTGGGGAACCACCAAAAAAGCGGACAAAGACATCATTCAACGCTCTCAAAACAAAACGCTGAGGGCAATCACAAACTCTCCATGGTACGTAACTAACTTGTGCATCCACGGGGACATCGAGGTACCCAACGTGGAAGAAACGATCAGGCAGTTTGCCGCTAGGCATGAGGTGAGACTCCACCATCACCCAAACAGCGAAGCGCTCCAGTTACTGGAATTTGCAGATGAACTCCGGAGGCTGAAACGCACAAAGCCGCACGAACTTTTCTAACTCTATTTATAACTCCTATAGCGGTATTATAACTATAAGGTGGTGGGCAATGGCCCAGCCACCTTCACCTGTATCATCCTACCAACAGTGATTTGTATTTGTGTATGCCTACCTGGCAGTTCAATAAAGATTTAATGAAAAAAAAAAAGAAACCTTCTATCATATAGAGCTGAAAAGTCGGAATTCTTCCAAGTCCCTGTCCTATCATACATAGGTTTAGGGACAAAATTTTTCCCGTGGACTTTGCTCAGTCCCCTTCCCATCGTACATAACTTGGGGCTGGAATTTTTTGGAATCACTCCCCCCCCCTCTTCATCCTACATAGCTCAGAAACTAAAACTTTTCCAAGCCTCCTTTCTATCAAACAAAGCTCAAATTCTGAAATTTTTCCAAGTCCGGGAGTAATGACGTCACGAGTTAAACACGCTCGTTTCCTATAACCCCCCCCCCCCCACTAAGAAGCACTGCTGCCAGATGATATTTTCAAAAATCGGTTTCCGCTATAAGACCTAAAATAATACAGATTATTAGCGATTTTTACTAATTCAACAATAATGATCAGGAGAAACGTATCTCTCATGCATGTGACGGTGGTACTCTTCCCTTCATCGACTCAATGTTACAAAGGACTGCGGTGTCAGCTTATAACGACCAAGAGAAAAGTATCTCTCATACAAATGACTAGGGCAATTTCCTATTGATAGCGAAATCCGAGGAAAATATGTATTTTTTTTTCGAGGACCAAAAATCCGCACATCTGGCAACACTGCCACTGCTGCCAGATGATATTTTCAAAAATCCGTACGCACCATTTCTTTCAGGACTGGAAAACGGATTTCTACGTACTCTGACTGATTCAACCATAACAATCAGGAGAAACGTATCTCTCCTACTGCCAACTGAGGTACTTTCCTCTTGATCGAATCGACATGGAGGGAGGCTGCAATGTCCGCCTATAACGATCAAGAGAAATATATTTCTCATAGGGGTGACTAAGGTACTTTTCCCTTGAACTTGAGAAACCCGTATTTTACACAAAATCTTTATTTTTTTGGAGGACTAAAAATCCGTAGATCTGGCAGCACTGGATGAAACCTTGGCAAATGTTGTTGCGGATCTCACTGTGCAAATTGGCCCTGGTGGTAATGCTCAATAAAAGAGAGAGGGAGAGGGAGAGAGAATGATTAAGGGGTATTCGTCACCGAACTCATGACGTCATCAACTTATGACGTCACCGAACTTATGACGTCACAAGCCAATAGCTTCATAATGGCTCCGAGCGTTTTCTTAGCCCAGTATAAATCTAGCCTGCGCCTTTTCAATGAAGTCCCTTTCGAGGGGGGCACGGGGTGGGCTTGGACTCGCGAACTCTTGGATTTGAGAATCACTGCCACAGTGAAAATTCCCATAATGATGAGACCAAAGAAAAGACATGAAACATGTCAAAAAGTATGTGCCAACCTAGTCCGCAATTCCCCCCTCCCTCAAATGAGTAAGGAATTGAAGGAGTGATCGAAGGTTTGAAAAGGAAGATCAAGAAGGAGATCTGATCGTTACAAAAGCTGACAAGGGCAATGCTATTGTGGTTATGGAGAAATCCGCCTAAGCTTCTAAGGTCCACGAAGTGCTCCAGCAATGTGGTGCGAGAGAGAGCGAGAATTTCAGCCTCCCTAACCAAGTTAAAGAAGTTAGGAGAGGCATCAACAAGTGTGAAGCTATTATCTTCGTTCCTAACCTCATACTTCCCTTACTCTACGGGTTGCCTCAAGTGCATAAGATTAATACCCGGATGCGACCTGTGGTCTCATTCATTTCTTCTCCTACCTACTTCCTTGCTAAGTTTTTGGAACGTTGGTTCAAGTCTTGCGTTGATTTCGAATCTCCGCATCCAGTTATGAACTCGGTCTTCTTAACGGATGCCCTGAAGGATGTAAGTCTTTCGCCTAACACAACCATCTGCTCTTTTGATGTCGTTGGTTCCCAAATATTTCCTAAGCTGTTACTATGCAGCGTACGGGCGATCTACTCGTTAAGGTTAATGTTCCTCACAATCAGCTTCAAGAATTCTTTGATCTTCTAAATATCTGTTGATGACCTAACTATTGTAAGTTCGAAGGGAAGTTTTTTGAGTTCCCTGTTGAAGTAGGAATCCCCATTGGATCACCTCTAGACTCCCTCATCTCCGAAGTTTTCAACTTGATCTCTGTTCCTTGAACCAGGTGCTACCGAGTCATATTCACTATTGGCACAGGTACGTGGATGATGTTTTGTGTGCTCGGACTGGTCCCCCAGATCTCTTTGGTGAGTTTCTGAAGTATCTCAATTCCTGTTACCCTTCCATAAAATTTACCATGGGAATAGGGGAGAGGTTTGTTTGTGGGGTTGAAAGATTCTATACCAGTTGATGAGAGGGGCGGTGTTTATAAGATAGAATGTAAGGATTGTAGAAGTTTTTAAATTGGTGAGACCAGCCGTCAGATAAAGCTAAGAGTAGCTGAGCACGCGAAGTCTTGAAGAAAGAGACACCTGGAGAATCGGTCTTCGCTCATCATTCGATCAATAATGGCCACAGTTCCCGTGAGGGATTGGAAAAGCTCGTCCATAAGGAGAATCCCTACCGTAAGCGTAAGGCCCTCGAACACTTGGAAATAATTCGTCACCTCAATATTGATGAAATTACGGTACTGAAGACGGCCTGCTCGAACTTGCACATGATTCACATCGCGACTTCTCTTTCAATCAACCTTAATAATCTCATTCTCTCCTCCGTCTTGTCAGTTGCTTTCATTTCGTCCCTGAAGTTGGTTTATAAACTAAAAGCACTTGTCGTTTAATTTTTCCGCGTTACTCTTCCTTCTGAGTATTTCTTTTCGATGATTCAAGGACAAGAGGATTATAGAACAAAGAAGGCAGTAGAATTTGCCACCTTCGATGTTCACGGTGGCGCCTGGACACATTCCAAGGATGAATCCCTTTCCCGATCCAGCCGAGAGACATGAAACATGTACAAAAGTTGTGCTCAAATCTCACAGTAGGAATGCATTACACAAAGATTTCAACCACCAACTCCTACAAAGAGAATCAGGAAACACAGTTTGACATTTTGTCTACATCTGCGTAACTTATGACGTCAGCAGATGATTTATGAGCCCACTTTTAGAGTAAGCGTTTCTATCAATCAAAGAAAGAAAACTCAAAAGATTATTAGAACGAAGCTGACATACGAGTGCGCGTTCTATAAAGAAACTGATTTTGACCACCTCTGAGCATATCGACAACTCAGTTGCAATCGGAGATTCCCCGACGTAGATACTTCTATTTTGTATCAACATGACACAGGCACCCGGTGCCAATCCCCACTATCAAGCCAAATGCGATTAATCATGGCAAGAATGTACCACCGCACAGTACCTGAAATCGCATCAATTTGCAACGTGTATTTAATCGTCCGAACAAAGATCTTCAAGAGCAGTGCACACTAAAGCTAATTTTGTAGAATAATTTCGTTGTATTGCCTTGTGCGTAATATGCACGAATTAATCTCCCAATAAAACTGTTGCTTTGAAAAGATTTATAAATCATTCGAATGAGAGAGACAGGGAGAGATCAACATAGGCGAATAGAATGCACGTGGAAAATAGAAGACCATGTCCTTCGTCTTTGTCATCGTGTAAAGGTAATATACGTCGTAGAGCGTGAGGACACCTATAGTGATGTACCGATGTGTAAGATCATACATCACAGCAGTCAGTTCTTGTGGCTGTCAAACGATGCTATTTTTTAAGCGTGTGCATTCGGAACAACGAGAAACCCTAGGAGGGAACAGAATATCTATGAACTAGTTAATGAGGAAGAAAAAGATTCGCTGAGCTTTGCACGAGGACGGTGACTAAAAAGAAAGAAACGATACACGTGTTCATAAAGACGGCTGTTCAATACCTTATTCTGGATTCAGGAACAACGTGTTGCAACGCAGGAAGAAAACGAGCACACTTTTCATTTTGGTTTTTTCGATACGCAGGGGGATTTAAAATCGGAGGAACGAATCGTTTATAAAAGTATACAAAATAGTCCTCACAGCAATAAGACTCTTGTTCTCAATCCTCTTTTCCCTTGCATACCTCGAAATTGCTACTGTTCACGTCCATGAAACTACTGTAAATTTTTCTTTATATATAATTCCCATACAATGTTGTGCGAGGTGGGAGGCAGATTCGGGAAATTTCTTCTTTTCAGCAAAGAATGCAACGAGAAGACATTGAGTGGATTTTAGTAAAGCGACAATTTCGTCGCAGGGTGCACCTTTAACCGTTTAGCCATTTGTTTAAAGAGAGAATAGTGATTTAATGTTATGTCGAAAAAAAGGAAAATCAACGGAGCTTCGTGTGAGGTTAACACAACATTTTGAGTGTCTTCATTCATTAACGGTGAATGTATTCAGATCCGGAAATACCTACGATTTATCCAATAGCGGGGAGCCCGTAATGGGTCTTCGAATCTTTTATAAACAATTTATGTTGATATTTCAATGACAGAACGTACAATGTACTACAGGAAGGACATAGCTTCCTACCACGTCCGATCAAATGAGTCAGCGTTTGAAGCAACGCGCATTCACCTGGTAGGACTCGACAATAGCACCATCGAATGGTTGAAATCTTGAAGATATGTGTCCGAAGAAGAAAACGGTCTCGAATAACTGTTCTAAGCAATTCATGTTTGTTTCCTTGACGTGACCGAAAGCAGGAAATGCGTTCTCTACGTTCTCCATTACTTTGAGGGAAGAGTCGTATTAGGTATGATACAACCAGAGTGCTGCAGCCGAATGATACGGCCCAAGCTGATGACCTTGAGAAATGTGGCTTCGGCAATCGGCTGCTTCAATTTTTTATGGATAAGGCTGGTTTTTGGTCTTGGCTTAGTGGTCAAAAAATACGGCTGAATACGGTTTTTGGCTTTCGGCTGTCCATGCTATCATGAAGATGAAGGGTGACGGGAACGGAAGAAATCAACCAGCTGAATTTTTTTTTTTTTTCAGTTTTTGGCTTCTGAGAGTGAACATGAAGCTGGTTTATGGCCTTCGGATGAATACTGCTTTCGGCTAGCTGCAACTCTCCGGATACAACTATGAGATCATTAACTAGAGCTTAGGCTGAACATGAGCCAGGCTCAAAGGAGTATTTTAGACTAAGACTCCTCAGACTAATTTTGGTTGTTCAGGAAACGTTTGTATTTGATTACTGTGACGCCATCAATGGCCTTGACCTACATTAGGAACTTGCATATTTTTGACGCTATGAATCTCCATTGATGTGGACCGCGAGAAAGATTGAGCTTCAAACCTTTCAGCTAGGCCTTAAGTCTGCAGTCGTGAGCTAAATTTCTTTTCAGAGAATAAAAGCTAGCCCACAACTAACATAGAGTAAGCCCAGAAGAGGATTTTAAAGTAAGACTCCTTTTCTTGCTATAAACTAGACTCAAACGAAAAAAGGAAGTTGAAAAACTGCGTGACGTCATCACATTTCACAAATGATCAAAAGCTAGGAGATAGCAAAGGACTTGATGAAATTACTCACATGAGAGTATGACGTCATTGGGGCTGAACTTCACTTAAAATCCTTAAAGACAAAGAAAGTACAAGCAAGTGAGTTTACAATTTTCAGTTCAATTTTTATACAAAAATTACAGTAGTTACCTAAAGGTAGAGGATCTTCAAAAACTTTCAAAAATTTCAGGAAGATGATTAAGAACAGCCGAAGTAACCTCTAATTTTTACAATTTTTTGTGTGAGGATTTAGGTACCACCAAAAAAACGCGTAATAATCGAAGAAAAAAAAAATAATGATTAGAGATAGTCCGAAATGTCGCATTATATTGATAAATTTTCTAGATCATGATACGCGGTTTTTTGGTGGTTGTGCGGTAAGACCGTTCTTTGCAATGACTCCTTCCCTTGAGCCACTTTCAGTGACCGGTATTCTCCTTAACGCATCAGGCATGTCAAACAGGCGGCCCGCGTTCACCTTCTAGAATTCAAACTTTTTCTCGGTTTTTCGCTGCAATTCACATTTTGCGATTTCCTCTCGAAAATTTGGTTGCAATAACTACAGATGGTGCGCCAGCCATGGTAGGAAAGTACAAGGGTTGTGCAGCAAGACTGGAAAAAGAAATGACCGAAGAATTGCAGAAGGAGGTCAAACTGTTAACTTTCCATTGCATAATTCATAAAGAAGTGTTGTGTTCAAAAATCATGGAAATAGGTCATGTTCTTGAAGAAGTCTGCAGAATTGTTAACCTTATTAGATCAATGGGTCTTAATCACCGCGCCTTCAGTCAATTCCTTGAAGACTTGGGGAGCGAATTTGAAGGCTTGCCTTACCATACAGATGTTGAAGAGATTTTATGAACTCCTGGACACAATCATACTTTTTCTAGAAATGAAAGACGAAGATACATCGCGTCTCAAGACTGATGATTGGGTTCAAGATCTAGCTTTCTTAGTTGATATTACATCTTGATAGTCGCTTTCAAGATTTTCAGCAACATGAACCTGATTTTAACCTATTCTCAAACCCATTTACTTTTGAAGCCGAGGAAGCGCCTCTCATGCTGCAGATGGAATTGATTGATTTTCAAAACAACGCAAATCTCAGAGAAAAATTCAGAGAAGTCGGGGCACCGGAAATATATAAGTACCTTCCGTCTGCAGAATATCCTGAATTCAAGAAATTTGCATCAAGAATTCTCTGTTTATTTGGCAGTACATACTTATGTGAACAGGTTTTTTCAATTCTCAATTTCAATAAGAATTCTCGCCGAACTCGACTAACTGACGCACACTTGTCTGCAGTAATGACCGTTGCAAGCTCTCAGATCTTGGAACCCAATATCACAAAGTTAACGTCGGCAAAACGTTGCCAAAAATCATCAAAAACCGAATAGATCTGTTTTTTTTTTTTGTTTGTTTCTTTTTCTAACTTGCTTCTTTGTAGTACAAAAAGCTTTCAATTTTAAAATATTGTACCTAATAATGTAGACACCTATTGATGTACTTATTATCAATACAGAGGTAAGAAATTTTCCATATTTATTCATCGTGCGGCCCGCAAGCTAGATGAAGACTAAAATGCGGTCCTTACTACCGAATGAGTTTGACACGCCTGCCTTAACGGATACTCTACTATTTTTTGTGGAACGTTCTTCTCGCTAGAGCCAGATTCCAGTTCTCCGGAATGGCGTTGAAGACGCGTTGCGTATATATGAGTTGAAAGAAATCGTCCTGAACCTACAGCGGTGATTATTCTTTTGTCAAATATGGCGCGGCCTGGTTCACACGAGGGTGAACGTTTCACTTTCTCCTAGGTGTCCTTCCATGATTGTCTTTAAAGAAAGCCGGACTATGCAGGTTTGGCCCAAGGTGTTCAGACGTGCGGATAGGTGTGCTCATTCAAACGATTTTAGCGGTGTGGGAGGCTGGGAGTGTCAACGCATTCGGGGCTCGTGGTGACGACACCTACTTGAAATACACGGGAAAATGACGTAGCTGCGAGCCCTTCATGTTTTCTTTGATCGCACTGTCTTCCAATGAGCAGACCTATTCCTACGTCTACTAATCTTGGGTTTAGCTTACCGGAGAAGGCTCGTTTTCACGCACCAATACACTCACGCGCTGTGCATGTACTAACCTTCCTTGTAGACGGCCATGATTCTTTGTATGAGAATGAAAGAGACGTTCTTAGAAGAGTTGCCTAAATTTGCAATACTTGTAACGTTTTGAACTCACTGATTTGAAATGACGAAAACTAAACTTGGATTAACCAATTTTAATTATCGAAAGAAACAAATACAAATGAGTTACAGGTAGTGAGGCCTTTCGACGATAACCGTCATCATCGGACAAAATACAAAAATTAACTAAATAAAAGACAGAAGTAGAGAGTACAAATACAGTCACGTAACTAATTTTATTCTCAAAATTAGAACAAAAGAAGGACAACACTCGACAAAACAACAAAATCGGATGAAGCCTTGAAAAGTTTCAACTAAGAAAAATGCAACCAAGGTTTCATGTAGACTCGGCTACACATCATCAGGTATACTGAACGATATAGAATGAAACAAGCGAGTGCAAGAGAGGAAATAGGAGAAGAATAAGAGATGGAAGTTAGGTTGCGACGTGCTCAGATGAATCACCATGAAAGAAGTAATAGATGAACGGATTGTTGAGATCAAACTTTGTTTCGTTCATAAGATTATCCCTCGAAAAATAGGAAGCGGCTACGATTTGGAATTCCTCCAGCCGATTAAGGAGTCGGCCTTTAGTGGCTCTCTATGGAGCAGTTTGAAGCTAATCTGATCAAAGTTATGACTCTTCTCTATACAGTGTTTGGCAATAGCGGATTTTTTAGGTAGATTATTGTTAAGAGCTGAAAGATGCTCGGCAGATCGCTCAGAGAGAGTGCGACCAGTCTGCCCTATATAGAAGTCAGAGCAGCCAGGGGCATTACAAGAAGCTTTGTAGACGCCACAACACTCATCAGGAGGTAGTTTATCTAATTTGATCATGTTGGTGTGGGTCAAATACTTGACGATCGAGACCTCTTTAGCATGGCTTGAGGTGTGAGGGGGAGGGACACTAAGCGGTGGATGTTAGAGTTGAAAGCTACCATTTTATGGGGGAAGAGGCAATAGGACGACCCATTGACAAGAATTTCAGTGGTCGTATTCTTCATGTAGATCCCTATTTCAGGACTACTAAGGAGAGAGATAATGATGTCAAGAAAATTTATCTGAGGGCCTCCGATCTCCATCGTAAATTGGATGAAAGGGTAGAGATCATTCATGAAAGTGAGGAGGTCCTGTAGATTTTGGGTGGATCCAGTCCAGACACACAGTATGTCATCGACATACCGGCGCCAGACCCTGACCAACCAATTTTTGACTCTCTCTCCATCGGCCTCCAATGAACATATTCTCCTCCAATTCAATAACACTCTCGGCATCTCTTTCAATGCAAACCCCTTACCCCCCGTAAACATCACCACTCCTCCTTCCGTACGACTCGATCTCACTGAATGGCCCAAAACCAACAACTCTATCATCGTCCAGAATATCAATCTCTTAATCAGGGAATACCCCAATTCTTCTATTTGCTTTTCGGACGAGTCTAAATCCAACAACCGAGCATCTTATGCATTCTCCGTAAATGGTTCGTGACTTCCCACCGTATTCACAACATGGCATCGAAATTCACTGCTGAACTCATGGGTTTATTTTCTTGTCTATCTCACCTCTCACAACTTCCTCCAAATAACAACTTTCTTCTCCTGACAGACTCTCTTGCTTCACTCCACTCCATCTCCGACCTTCACAACTCACACCCTCTCATACAACGCATCCAACTCACGCTTATCAGCCTCCGCCCAATCAACTCTCACACCACTTTCATCTGGATTCCCGCGGTCACATCAATTATCCTGATCACGATAAAGTTGACCTAGCAGCAAAACAAGCCTGTCCCCTCCCAAGAGTTACCGATAAATCCCTTATACCTGCTTTAGATTACAAAATTCACTTTCGCTACCTGATTCTTGACAAATGGAATTCTCACTGGAAACTACATACCAAACTCTAAATAAACTTTTCTCCGTGAATCAATCCCCCGTACCCTGGTCCACCTCCAAGAGACCCCTTAGACGAGAGGAAGTCATTCTCACCTGACTAAGAATTGGTCACACGCAAACCATCCACTCTCACCTTATGAACCCCAACATTCTACTACCTCCATCCTGCCCTTACTGTGACGATCCCTCAACAGTCCATTATTTATGACATGTTTCATGTCTTCGGTCTGGTCTCATCCTTATGGGAATTTTCACTGTGGCAATGATTCTCAAATCTGCGAGTTCGAGTTCCCCCCCCCCTCCTCTGCAGTTTCTAGCTTATCCTCATAGAATGAAAAGGCTTATGCTAGATTTATACTAGACTTTCTCAAGAGTGATTCTGAAATCTGCGAGTTCAAGCCCCCCCCCCCTGTATAGTTTCTAGCTTATCCTAATATAATGATAAGGCGTAGGCTAGATTTATACTAGGCCAAGAAGACGCTGAGAGCCATTATGAAGCTATTAGCTTGTGACGTCATAAGTCGTTAATCCTGGTCCACTTACAACATCTGAAACAACCGCGATTGAGGCCCAGTAATCTCATCAGCCTGAAATATACTAAAGTGGACTTACAATAGACCAAGAAGGCTCATTAGCCTGAAATATTCTAAAGTAGACTTATAAGCCTTAGCCTAGAACTCTCGAATATTTTTTTCTCGCATTATCCACAACACAGGTGCCATGAAACATGATCTTTATCTTTTTGGCTACGCCTAGAAATCCAATACCCGCGTAAACTTTGACTCTGATGTAGATTTCTTCTTCCTGTTTTTGATGCCCCCAACTTCCATCTCTCCGTTCTTCCCTGAACGTTCCCTCTTGCTATTACCAGGCCCTGGAAAACGACCTGGGAACGGAAATATCATACGACGGCCAAAGTTTCAAAGGGTCTTCGGCCGTACAAATCCTGTTCTACCAGAGTCTAACATAAGGCAAGATATTGGACTACGTATATACTGCACCTTCACATTACCAATGATCATGTACGGAAGCGATGACCGATAAAAGGAGAATATCCGTAGCTGAGATGAGATACATGAGGAGATCGGCGGAGTACGCTCTTTTGGACAGGAAAGAGAACGTAGAGATTTTGAACGAGCTGAAGGTGACCATAATAATCAGGAAAATTGAATTGTACAGAACGAGCACGGCGGAGGAAAGGTCATCCAAATTGGCCAGCAGTTACACGCCCGAAGGAAAACGATCGCAGTTCATCCAAAGCAACGACAGGCCACCAGGGCTACCGTATTTTGGCGACGCCGACGACGAGCAAAGAGAAACAATTTCAAGCCTCTTCATGAAGCTTCTCTCCGATCTAGATATGTATATTACGATCTAGCGTTAATTAACCCACAAGGGATACGACCTGAGAGATGACGTCGAAGGTTGTTCATAAAGAAAAATAAAAACTATCGTAAACAAGGCTATAATACGACTAAGATAGATCGATTCGATACTCGTCGCCGAATGTGTTAAAATTTTATTTATATTAATCGACTCATTTATATAAGTCTTCACAATCTTGGCGGCTCAAACGAATGCAAATGTACCAGTATAAACAAAATTTTTTTCCATCCGTGTGAATGATCGAACCACTACCAAAATCTTCCCCCACAAGATTAATAGCCAGATACAACAACGTAAACTTCACAATGTTTATACGAAAGGACTACTACCGGTAGAAAATTAAAATTTGCAAGTTTTTCGAAATACGAAACCTGTTCATCGATGATAATCTCGCACTCGATGTGTGCTGTAGAAGTACTCTATTTTATCGTGCAACCGTTGACAAGAATTGGTACTGAACATAATGTCGTATCAAGATAAAATCTAAAATTTTCCGTGTACGAAAGAGCTGTCGTACTCAAAAGAGAAGTGTCGTGTAATTTGCGAGAATTGACGGCGGATTCTTTCATATATATGTATATAAACACGTCAGTATTCGGAGCCTAGATTTTTTCTGCACTATTTGGCATTGCATTGATGAGATCTTAAGAGGAAGAGTTTTGCGGTATTCGTAACATTTATACGAGTAAGAATTATTCCGTATAGGTCAGATAAGACTCTATTTATACAATCGATTCTTATCGTTATAAGATTCAGAATTTACGTAGGACAGCCGGAGAAAAGTTATGTACTCGTAAACAGAAAGATTTCTAAGACAGGTCAATTTTTTTCTGCCATTTTGGTGGAATTTACACGCGTTAACCTTTTCACGCTTCGTACCAACTGCGGTGGCTGGAATTCGGGACAGAGGCGATGGACGAAAATTAAGATGCGAGGGGAGAGTGAACGTCCGCTGGCGGAAACACACCCGCGAATTATTAAATTTTATATCTTCCTCCGAGACGATACGTATTGATGCGGGATAAGAAAGATGAGATTTGAATATAACTAGTAAGTTTTAATGCTTTACTCTGCAGGAGCCTTCTTCAAAGATTTCCAGAAAAATTACCAATGCGATACATATAATACAAATAAATTAAATTTTGTGGTGTACAAAGCCGGAGATTAGAATGGAAGGTCCAGATCTGATTCACGGCAGAATAGATCTCGAGAGAACAAATTTTATTAGAGGATTCTTCGAACGTCCACTACAGCGATTTTAGTATAGAGCATGATAATTTTTAGAACAGCTCTTCCAGAATGATTGGATTTTGCGACTGCTCAAAAGTCAATCAAGATTGTTATGATATAATTATCTTGATCGGTCCGTTGTGCAATATTGGACGACGAAGAGAAAAGTACCGATCAGGAGAAAAGTATCTTTCATGCTCTTAACTGAGGTACTTCTCCCTTGATTGGTTCGTTATGCGATATTGGCTCATAACGACCAAGAGAAAAGCATCTCTCATACGAGTGATTAAGGTACTTTTCTCTTGAGCACAAGAAATCCGTATCTTACGCAAAATCCGTGGATCCAGCAGCACTGGTTAGGGAGCCTCGATTTGGTCACAGGGCTCGAAAACTATATAGGAAGAAAATGGACTTTTTTCAACGGGTAGTAGTGATATAGAGTTTCAAATGGTTTCAATCCATGACTGAGAACCACTTGTGTAATCACTCATTTAAACATGGTTTCAGGTGTCGGGAAAAGCTCGGACACATAAATCAAGCTCTCTCGGTTGAATACAATGCCGAAGTCTGTATACATCAGGTGAGAAATCTCGTCAGTATTTGATCTGTAAAAAATTTGGAAAAGGTCATCGAGGGTTCACCAAGTTGTTAAAAACTTCACGTTGACGAAGTTGGTCTTCATCTGAGTGGGAAAAGAAGAATCGTGGCATTGCATCATCTGACAAAATTGATTGATAAGAAAAAAACTGAAGCGGCTCTCGAGGAGTGAAAACTTCAAACATCTGTAGAACACTCTGACACAAAAGCCTCTTCATTCGGTAACTCGAAAAACTCGTGAGACAATAGCTCACCATTCCTCTAGAAGCCCCACCGAGCGTTGCTATTTTGAGATCCCCCGCAAACGCAGTAACCGTCCTCTGACTGTCGTCCCCGTGAACGGTGATTCGTCATCTAAGAGCAGCTGCGAATTTTTTTCCCACTTTAATGATCGAGCAATTTGTGATAAAAAGTACCATTCCGATGTAATTTGTCCGCGATACGAACTTCAAACGAGCGAGTAGGTCATAAAAATTAACGTCTTCGCGACTCATGTTGCGGAGACTTCCTTCGTTTACATGCAACAGACGGTTACACATCAACGCGATGCAAATGACAAGAGAGAACAACCAAAAAAAAAAAAAAGAAAAAGGAGTAGAAAGAAATATTACAACGTTCACGGTGCAATAAATTACGAGAATTAAGCGTTAATTATATTATCATCTTTGCGGATAGTATAATAAAACGTAAGTCGCCCTCCCGGGACGATGACAAAGAAACATGAAGGAGAAAAAAAAATAGATTACTTTCAAAGAGAAGAACTAAAATGTACGCTTGTCGTCGACATGTATTTTCAACGAGCTGATTATTCGGACCATAAATTTGTAATTCTTAATTTATTCTCGTCATAAATAAAGAAAAAAAAGCAAGCTGTTTTGCACTTCTTCATAATATACAATAGAAGTATTGTGCCAGAGTTGCATTAGGAATCAGAGATAAACTGAAAAAAGCAGTATGTCAATGCATGTCTGCTTTGATAAGGAGAAATCTCTCCGGAAAATTTTTATTTTCTTACTTTTTCGCTCATTTTATCGAGATAACAAGAAAGCTTGTATTTATTTAATTTTCAGGGTTCGGTAAACCTTCTGATAGTCTTATTTGCATTTTAACTTTTGTATATTCATTTTGTGTTGAAAAAAAGAGTTGATTGCAATCACCGAACACGGCCTTCGCCTCTCCCACTAAGCACAGAGCCCTGATGGCTCCAGCTGAGTTTAATCGCGGTCACTCGAATGCCTGCTTCACGGAAGGTTATTCGAAAAGAGGTCCTCGGTCTGCAGTTCTTTCGACAGATTGTGGATCCGAGTGAATCGATGGCTCAGATCGACTCAACCTTCGAGCAATACATAGGTATTAGGTGAGAGACTACAAGAAAATTTGTTTATCGAATTATGGCTATTGGAAGCTACTAGAAAAGATTCTCCCTGGTGGACTTGAAAACATCTATATGTTGAAAAAGACTCACAAAAAGTGTAAACTTCGAGCCAATTATCAAAAGGAGGACTTCAAAGAATTACGACGACGGGTACTAGGAAGTTATGCATGTGATGCATGATGTACTTCAGCAGTGTGGGGCAAAAGTGAATGACAGCTTCAGTTTTCCCAAACATGTCCAAGAAGTTCGGGATGTTGTTAATGGGTGTACTGTCATCATTAAGAGTAAGCGAATGAAGAAAGCCATTCTTAATCCTAACCCTATCCCCCCTCCCTTCTCTACGGATTACCTAAGGTCCATAAAGTCGAAATGCCCATGAGGCCGGTGGTGTCGTTCATCTCATCTCCTACCTATTCTTTAGCTAAATTTCTGGACCGTTGGTTCAAATCCCGTATCGAATTCGAGTCTCCCTACTCTGTCAGGAATTCCTCCACTTTGGCCAATAGCCTAAAAAATGTGCTCCTCCCTGCAGATACGATCTTTTGTTCTTTCGACGTTGGAGGGCTCTTTCCTAACATTCCTAAAGCTGTCACTATGCAGCGGATGGGTGAACTCCTGGTGAATCTCAATACTCCTCACGAAGAGTTGAGTGAAATTTTTGATCTTTTGAAGTTGTGTTGGACTCCTAATTTTTTCAAGTTTAATGGTGAATTGTATGAGTTTTCAGAGGAGGTGGGTATTCCTATAAGTTCGCCTTTATGTTCCCTAGTCTCTAAGGTGTTCATGTCTAAGTTCGAATCAGATCTCTTCTCTTCTGGCCATCCTATTTTAAATATCATCTTTTACTGGCGCATGTATGTAGATGACGTGCTTTGTGCGTGGATTGGTCCCCGAGAGCTCTACGTATCTTAATAAGCTATACCCTTCCGTGAAGTTCACTGTGGAAGTGGGAGGCGCCTCCATTAACTTTTTGGATCTTACTGTCTCCAACAAAGACGGGGTCCACGAGTTTGGAGTGTTTAGAAAAGATACGTCGACCGATGTTTTAGTCCACGGGTCGTCATTCTGCTCTGTTGCCCATAAACATGCTGCTTTTAACAGTTTAGTCCATAGGCTCACTGAATTCTCGTTGAGCCAAACTGCTTTCAAGAAGGAGTTACTCACCTTAAAACATTTAGCTAGAGTTAATGAGATTCACTTGGATATTGACGTTTTGGTGCGTAGGAAAATTACTAGGAAATGCCTCGACACCACTACCTCCCTCCCACGTACTATCAGCCGTGAGAAATTTCGCTGGATTAGGCTCCCATTTTTGGGGAAGTTCTCTCTTCAATTAGGTCGGGCCCTTCGCCCTTTCGGATTTCGACCTGCGTTTTATAACGCCGTCACTATTAAAGGGTTATTTGTTGGGTTGAAAGATCGAATTCCTGAAGATGAGAATAGTGGAGTGTATAAGTTAGAATGTAATGAGCGTTTATATCGGAGAGACTAGTCGCCAGCTTAAGATTAGGGTTGGGGAGCATGAGAAAGCCTGGGAGGATAGTAAAGTGGGGAAGTCAGCTTTCGCTGACCACCTTCTTGCTTATGGGCACAGCTTCCGAAAAGGATCCGAGGTGCTTCTTCACAAAGAAAATTCCGATTTCAAGCGTACCGCCTTGGAGCATATCGAAATCATTCGTCATAAGAACACTCGTGGTCTCGTTTTGTTGAACAGGTACATACCGGAAGAAGATCTGATCGAGCTTGTTTATGATTCACAATCTGATGAGTAGTTCACTTCTTTAGTTTTTCGTTTTGTGCGTTCTTGTCTTTCGCTGATGATGGCATCTTAGTCGATAGATCTTCGAAGGTTTTTAGTATTTTTCTGCGGTTTGTGTATTGAGTTACTTCTTTTCTTTTTTAGAAGCAGTGGCGTAACTACGGGGGGGAGGGTTGGGGTTCAATCCCCCCCCCAGAGCGTCCAAAATTCATGAGTTTTTTGTAATTTTCAAAATTCTTTTTTTTTTTTTTTTTATTTGTAGCTTTTTTTTTCAAACCCCCCCCCCCCAAAAAAAAAAAAAAAAATTTAGTTACGCCACTGTTTAGAAGTATCGCCTTTTTTCGTATGAGGGGAAGGAAACTAGCAAAAATCTGAATCTTCAAATTATCACATCGGAAATAGACTAGAAAAAATTCCGACCATCGAGTAGAAGGGAGATGAATTGTGCATCTCATAAAATCTCAAACTTTCAGCCAAATCTATCGGCAGGAAAACTGCAAACAACTTCGACCATTGAACCATACTTGCAGAAGAATGAGGGTAATGTGGTCTTAGGAGGGGGATGAAGGCTCTGACCTACTTAAATAAACTTGAAGACTTGAGAGAGAGGAGAACTCCCTCCCTCTTTACAGACTCAGTGGCAAGATACAAAATAATATTCTACCCCAGGCTTGAAAACTTGAGTACGACCCAATTTGACCAGTAGGGAAAGAATTTCTCATCCAAGGGCCTGAGACACACCCTCCCTTCTTCGAAACAATAGGTAGAAAAAATCGTGATAGTCTGATAGCGGATATTGCCTCGCAATTATGAGAGCTCTAGACCAATGCACAGAAGTGATCAAGCAACAAAAACTAACTCAAAACACATGGAGAAGGGGATCAACGAGGTGGTGAAATCTATTAAAGAAAAGGTCAGAGATCATAATCCAGTCATGATGAAGAGGACATCGTTACAATAATAAACTGAACGGCATACGATGAAAAAATTATCAAGCAAGGCCTAGGCAGATGGAATTCCAACTTCCCGGCAATAAATCGGAACAAACAAGTACCAAAGAGCCTTCAAGGAAGTCAGCAATCCTTGTATGCAATCCTTAACCATTTCGCTTATAGAGAATCTCGAAATAGCGTAAGGACGGGCACCCAAGGAGACTACCTGACAAAACTCCTGAGTTCTCCAATCCATATTGTTAGTCCAGAACACTCTTGAGCTAGAGATTAAAATTAATGGAATTGTACCGCCTGAAAAGTGCCTTTTAACACTATTTGGCTTTTCCTCATTATTCCTCTGGCTCCAACACTCCTCCAAATAAAAGATCTAATGAAGACAGCGCACGTCCTCGTGGGTCAGTTTTCCCAGCGTTATAGTTCACTGCCAACCTCGGGTTAACTGAACGTCTCCCAACCCTGATCATCCGATTTTGGGTGGTTAGAGTTACATTAACCTGTGAGGTTAGCAGCTAACTGTGTTTGGTAAAACTGGCACCAAAATGGTCATAAAAACGCTTCAAGTCAATCCTTGATAAAACAGCTAGAAATCAGTCAATACCTAAGTAGTTGACAAATAAGAGCTTGATTTTATGCTTCCACATTTTCCTATTTTTCTTAATATCTTTTGATTTTCCCCTATTTTTTCCAATATCTTTCGATATTTATCGATATCTTTCGATATTTATCGATATCTTTCGATATTTATCGATATCTTTCGATATTTATCAATATCTTTCAATATTTATCGATATATTTTGATATTTGTCGATATTTGTCGATATATTTTGGTATTTATCGGTATATTTCGATATTTATCGATATATTTCGATATTCATCGATATATTTTGATATTTATCGATATATTTCGATATTAATCTATATATTTCAATTTCTCCAGCAATTGAAGCTAATCACTGAAAAGCTAATGAAATGACAAAAAAACTGATAAAATTGCCAGTTTCAAGCCAATAACAATTTGCTTGTCACCTTTGGTTCAGGGTAGGCTAATTACATCTCCTCAGAAATTGTCTCTATCCAAATCACAGCAAGATTGGTGAGAGGTATTTTATTTTTCCTGAAGGTATTGGCGTTCCTATTGGCTCGCTATTAGAATCTCTGTTTCCAAAGTCTTTATGGAACTCTTCAAAAGGGTGAATCTTTCTGCTACAGAACGACCTATTCAAACATCATCTACTGGTATCGCTACGTGGACGACGTCTTGTGTCTCTTGAGCGAACCACCTGAGGACCTTTACACAAATTTCTCAAAAACCATAAAGTTTACAGTCCAGGCAAGAGGTCAGGAGATTAACTTTCTAGATCATTCGACTTTGATTAAAAACGGAACTCACACCTTCAAGGTCTGTAGGAAGCCCACCAAGCATCGTTTTACTGCTCTTTAACGCACAAGCATGCGGCTTATTACAGTATGTTGTAACGGCCTCATTTCGCTTCCTGGAGATGAATAGAATGAACGATATTGCCCAGAAAAATCGCATCGAAATCAAGAAAGCCCTGGATACCACCTCCCGCCCTGGACAGATTAAGCTCGTTGGAGCTTAATAGATCAGAAGGAGAATGTTAAAGAATTCTGATGGGTTATTGCATCTCCATGGGTTTGATTTCCAACCGGGCTGAGAAATATTTTCGTCGTATTTCCTCTTGCTTCCTCATCTTGAGCTGCGTATGCGAGGGAGGGGGATTGGAACAATTCCTATCATCCATAATATGAGGGGAAAAACTAGAAGAAGTATTTTCTAAAAAGAGAGGGACCTGATTAGCCAGGAAACGAGCAAAACACAGCGACCAAATAATCGATCCTTGTCGATTCTCGAAACCAAAATTCATAAAATCCCTGCTTCGCAGTACTGTCAGATCTACGGATTTTTGTTCCCTGAAAAGGGCGTTGATTTTTCGTAAAATACGGATTTCTTGTGCTCAAGGAAAAAGTACCTTAATTACCCATATAAGAGATACCTTTCTCCTGGTCGTCGAACGCTTATATCGCAGTTGACCGGATCATGAGTCGATCAAGGGAAAAATACTTCCCTTACCTTTATGAAAGATGCCTTTTTCCTGATCGCTTTTGATAGATCGATGGAAGTCTGTAGAAATTTGTTCTTAGGTCTTAGAAAAATGGGATACGAATTTTTGATAATATCGTAGCTGGTATCACTACTGCTTCAGCAAATGAAGCCAAATTTTAAAATATTAACCCCCCCCCTCCTTCCCTCACGGTTAGGTGGAATCGTTATTCACCTTGATTGATCACGTTGACATAAATCCCGACGGCCGTGGAAAACCCTGCCATCAGCGGAATCATACTCTGGAATCTTCCCCGACCTTCTGTTTTTCTCTTTGAATTCTGGTCTCTTGAAAACCTCGCGGGACCGGGAAAAAGTACCCTTGATAAGTCCTCAACAATTCTGCAGAGACTCAAATTTAATTATATTTCACAGTTGGTATGGCCTCTATTTAGAGTTCCCTTGTCTCCTAAATACCTTTCAAGAGCTGTGAACCCCTTCCTTCCTCTCCTTAATGAGTACTCTCAATCGCCTTTTCACTCCTACAATTAAAGCTTTTTCTGCAAGAGAGAAGACGATAGCTTACGCACTCTACTACATGTGTCGTGCTCTAAGCTCTACTAAGTCTTGTCTACCATTCTACTATAGCGAACGCCTTCTACCAATGTTTCACTAAGACTAGTGATAAAGAAGTACTGGTTGCAAGGACAGCAGAATGTATGGGAAAACCTAAGACAAAGGACATTTTCTGGTTTGAGCTGCGTCGCAAAGTTTGCTAGAAAATTCTGATGACAGACAAAGTTGAAATAAGAGGCACTGACGACGCAACTCCTGGTTTGCCAGGTGTCGAAGGTCGTCTCCTTAACTGTGTTGAGTAGCTCTTGCCGTAGATTTTGATGCTGTTCACATCGCGAGGGTAGATGCACCATGGGTCCTTGGTCTCCGCCAGAGCACAGATGGCTGCTATTTAATGAAGGGCAAAGGGGTCACTCATCCATAGCAAACGAACGAAAGCCTTCTGTCCTTCTTGTGATGTCTTCCGTATAAGCTAACGAACCCCGGATTTAGAGCTTGGCCGCCTATACACATTTCTAAAACTGCATGAAATTCAAGTCCGATGATTCATGCATCGACCGCTGCGTATCATGAAATTGCCTGCCAGGTCGCCGGAGGGAATTTCAGTCTACGATATCCGATTCGCTGAAAACGCCCCACGTAGATCAAACATTTTAATTCTGATCCTCGCAATTTGTCAGCGCACGCGAGGACGTTCTCATACGCTGTTATTGTACGATAAAATTACGTGTACGTATACTCTCATACTGCCGATCCTCTCCGCGTCTGATAAATTCTTTTTTGTTTTACTTTGACTCAAGTTTTCCGCTGTGCGACGACTCATGCATCATCCGCTGCGTATCCTGGAATCGCTTGCCAGGTCGCCGGAGTATCAGTCAACGATATTCGATTCACTGGAGAGGTCTTGCGTAGATCAAACATTCTATGATTCACGTATTTCCTCAGCGCCCCCTAGGACGCTCCTGCACACTGTTTGCATCCTTTTCGTACGCTGTAATCGTACTATAAAAACACGTGCTCTGTCGATCCTCTACACATCATTCATCGAATAATAAATTCCTCTATTTAGCAATACTTCCATTTAAAAACAGGATGACTCTTTGCAACGTATGCGTATAATTAAGACGGATGCTTTCGTTTGACCTACACTGAGATACGAGAGTCTGCGCTCTTGCAGTACTTCAATCCATCTCGCAGGGAGGGGAAACGACGAGTGTCGAAAATGACGAATGTGCAAATTTAAAACATCATTATTCATTCTGATAGTCGATTTTCTTTTTTTTCTCGTACTATACGATATCCAGGAGGTTATAACATTCATTACGGCAGAATATTTTCGCGGATATGTCACGCAGGAAATGTCTACGGTGCATCTGTCATTCGTCACTCGTACTCGAGAGGATGGAGAGAGCGATTATCAGTTCGAATATGTCGTCCGCGAGGCTTCCCTTTCTTCAGCCGAAGAGTCATAGCATATGAACCCGACCCACCCACCTTCATTCTAGGGCCATCAATCTTACGCGTTTAAAACTACCGAATGTGGTCTACACACATAATGGTTTTTAACTTTTTTTTTGACGTCAAAAAGCTATTATTTATTTCCCTCTGTCATACGTACGCAGTGTATATTTCTTAACTTCTTTCAGCGTATAGACACGAAGCGATGATTAATATGTTTTACAACGCCTACCTACATCCCAGCTTCACGGTATGAAAAAGAGGAAAAATATCTCGTTAATGGGTTAATGTTAATGATAACTAACAACCGGAGAAAGGCTTACAATTTTTTTTTAAAAGTCGCTCGGAAAAATATGTGCAAATAGAATGAGAGAGACGGTGACGAGTCCCTTATCGCGAAAGAAGTTGCTCGCAGATCTAATGCGGGCGCTACAAATTATGCGGACTTGAAAAGTTTCACCTGGTGCTTGCATATAATGGCTTCATATTAACCCAGAAAACGAAACTTTGAATGCATTAGCTTCTTATCAGATCTGCGGACGGATGCAAATTTTCGCATCTTTTAAATAGCCTCATCCATAATACGAACCACGACAGAGAATGTCGCTCGTTTTGAATTCGAGTGAATTTAAAATTCTTTTAAAAACGTTTCCTCGTAGTACTTCCATACATTTTGGACTCTAATTTTTTCCTATTACCGCTACATACAGATGTCAGCTGAATACGATGAATGGTGAATGGTAATTAATGTTACACGAACAAGTTTCCTGTTTTTTTTTCTTCCACGCCGAGATGGTGAGGGTATCATTAATTAGAGCAACCTTGACAAGTGATGACAGCACATACGAGAGATATTTTCTTTTGTATAAAATGGTATTTGTATTTTCAATAAAAGAATACGCATTCAATTATTATAAATCATCGCTTCATCCTCGGTTATTATTGTTTATCTTGATCAGTCTATTCATCGAAAACATAAAACTGTTTATGGTGGATGGAACATGATTTTCTGAAGTTTTTAAGGAAATGAATGCAGCGCGCGCGATAATTGATTCTTTAACCAAGAGACGTAGATTGAATAATATCGATAATAATCAACCTTTCTCATAAGCTTTTATATGAAATCGAAACGTCTCAACAAAGAATTAATGATATCCAGTCCTTCTGCTTACGGTTCTGTTCGAGGCTCTGACTGAGGCGACTGGCAATAAGATCGTATATGCAATTTGGTTGAAACCCATAAATCTCAAGTTTTTCACTGCTCGAGTTTTCAATGAATTTTCAAAATTTTTGGATCTTTTTCAGAAAAGGTTCAACTTAAGGCGGTAGAAGCAGAATTTCAACCATTTCTTTCACACGCTTTTTATTGCACTTCAAAATCATCGAAAATCCGTCTATTTTCTTACGTAATTTTTTTTAGAGCAAAAACTCGGATTTCTTTTTATGCACCGCTTCAAGTTGAACCTCTTTGTACAAAATTTTTGGAGATCGAAAAAATTCGTTGAAAAATGGAGCTTTGAAAAACTTTCTTCGAAGTCTTGTGAAATTATTCCTTAAAAGGACTACCCACGCACGCCCGACGAGAGTCGCGTAATGACCGCTGCGCTGGTATGCCCAGCCTTGCAGGGTATTTGAGGAGTTATACGCAATTTATCGTACGCCGTTTCAGAGTTCGCCAACGGGCGAAGCACACTCTTAATTACATCCCTGATCAGAGATGTAAGTTCAGAGAGATAAGAAATCAACACAGGTGACTCCTTTTTAACTGCCTTGAGGAAATTAGAGAGTCACCCTGGTAACTTTCCTCCGGACAAGACCGTTGATATCAATATTAACGCTACTAGCAACAACTAACCGCAAAAGGATGAAAACCTCCCTAGCAACAGCAGAAGGGGAAAGAGGTCTTTGACGGAATTAAGCAAGGGGAGGCAGGCAACTCGTTTCATAGGATCCCTTAGAAGAACGCCAAGTTCTAGCGTCGCATATCTGGCTCATTGAAAGGGCAAAGTCGATCGGTGTATGAAGCATTGCATGTCTAGTCAAGTAAAGGAGCTACGCCGATCTCCAAGCTATACATGAGAGGGCCACCAGCCGGTCGGACGGCGCACGTTTTGTCCGTTCCTGTTAATAAGTTAAAAGAAGCAATCTTGCGAAAGAAGGGGCAAAAAGACAAACCGTGGATGAGGACGTTAGTGGTGACAAACTTTCTGTAGGTCTGAAAGTCAAACCTATTAAGAAGGAAGGAGATCGTAAGGGACGATGGAGCCTCCGATCTCAATAATGAAATTGAATGGAAGGATAAAAGTTCCTCATGAAATTCAGGAAATCTTAAGGGAAGTGAACGGGTCCAGCCCAAACGCATAATAAGCCATTAACATATCTGCGCCATAGAAACACATGATTGAGAAGAAAATTTAGGGGTTGCCTCCATCAAGACTAGACAGTGTCTTTTTCTACGTCCCAAGACTGCTTTTTCTTCGATTCCCCCCCTCCTTCCACTCCAAAAGATGTTCCCTTTCAAAATCTGATCATCCAAGGAGAGGACGGATAGTTCTTTGTCGTTCTGAAGCAAGAGGAGGAAAGTGAGGACATGGAAACATATTTGAGAAACGTGGCCCATTATTGAGAAGACCTACAAATACGTACTTCATTAATAATTCACAAGTTTTAGGGCGATTCGAAGCCATTTTTCTAATTTTCAATTCCACTTGTATTTCGTGATGATTCATAATGTTTCACATCATTCGACCATTTTTTTATCGGACCAAAATGTATTGTTGTCAGCCTGATGGATTTTGACCACATTCACTTCGACCAAATAGCATTCGACTTCATTGACATGAATCGTCTCTGAAATGTAAGTGTAGAGCCACTTTTTAGTTATGGAACAGAAACGTTTCCACTAAGCATCAGTAAAGTACATCTCCCCAGCTCCTCTTCATAGGTTACTGGCTGAGGTTCTCTCTAAATCTAAGAGTAAAACCTCTTCTTAAGGAAAATATGGAACTGGAGAAAATGTTGCCGACACAATTCATACCCTGAAATGTGCTGTGGATTGACGCACACATTCATTATTATTAGTACAACTTTTTCCCAGGAAATTGAAAGAGGTACTAAAGAATGGGAGGCCTTCTCTTTGGGTTCTAGAAGTCTCAACGATATCGCAAGCATTCATTCTGTGAGTATATCTTTCTCCTCTCATGGATATGGAAGGACGTGATAGCCTGTTAAGGGCTACAAAATCTCAAAACATGAGCTGGAATTCGTGCATCGTTTGTGCCGTCATTCATTCGCATGGATACGTCTTAAGACGATTGAAGGACAGTAGGGGGGTTCTTATACTAAGTTGAACGAGGATTGCAGAGAATTTGATCTATGGGTCAAATTGGTTGTGGTATTCAGAATTCAGAGTCGTATATTATGGCTATTGGCTCGGAAGTAAAAGTTTTTCCAAGTCTCATGGCCAGGAGTCGAAAAGTCCCCCTCCTATCGTGTGTAAGGCTGAGCGTATCCTGCTAGTGCTCTTGATTATAACTAGGGATGAAATAATCCCAGTGACAGGGATGGAATATGATCCGTGTATCAGGTATTATTCTCAAAAGTGGGTCGAGCACCAAAATTCGGCAAATCAACTGAAGCTCGAATTCTTTCATAGATAACCTTATGACACCAACTCGCAAGCTCTATCTGCGAGTGGCGGAGTTACCTAACTGACTTCACAATATTATTGCGAATTGTATAGGCTATTTCCATTGCTCAACAAGATCACGGTCGCGGTCTTAAAGGCTATTGTATTCCGGCATATTGTGGCTCAAAATTTTTCCAAGACCTCTTACTATCATAATATTGCGACCCGAATGCCAAAATTGTGCTAATTTCAAAGCCTTTATTAGGATACGTCACTGGGCTTACGGCACAATTTTCGACAAATACCCCATAGAACAGGTTCCATGTAATAAATGAGATTTTCTCATGACATCATGACCCAGTCAATGACCTTGACCTACTTTGGGTCCCTTCTCAAAGTACATAAGTTAGGCTATGACTGATATTTGTGAAGAAAGGGGTACTTCCAAAACTGAGAAATACGCTGGAGAATTTTCAACTTCTTCAATTATAATTGAAACTCATATTGAGTGAAAAAGGTGTAAGTCGAGCGTTTAAAATTGAAAAAAGAAATTGAAAAAGTCTTTTCAAATGTACAATTCTACTTTAATAGTTGCTTTTACAAAAGTACTTTCGGGTGTTATCCCATCATCAGTTGTGTCGCAACTGAAGAAAAGGCCTTAAACAAGAGTTTTTATAGTATAACACTGTGATCTTATTGGCTGTAACAATGCTGTGCTGTGATTGGTTCACTCAGAGACTTATTCTTACACTATTTAGACAATGCGTTCTTATTGGCTAAAACATGCTGCTTAGTGCTTAGTGATTGGTCCTCATTCTAAAGCTAAATACGGTGTTCCTAATGGCTAACTGGTTTCCTGCCATCTTATTGGTCAACTCTGTTCTTCTTCTCTCGTCCAATCACCAGGCCGAATAATTTTTCGCTGTCGAATGTGACTACATTGTTCAAGAGGAAGACTTTCTTCCTCTTAGTTTTTGCAATCTCCATTTGCTCCCAGAGTTTTCTTCTTTTCAAGCGATTCTCTACACGTACGATTTCAAATATCCCATCTCCATTGTGGTGTTCCTCATTACAGTGTTTGCCAAACAGTGATTTGCCATCTTCTTTCTCCTTTGACTTTTCGGGCTCCTTCTTCCTGGTTTCAAACTTTCTCCCAGTCTCACCAATGTATATGCCCTCGCACTGGTCACAACTGAGCCTGTAAACTCCACTCAAGCTCCCCTCGTCCTTGGCTTCCGTCTGGTCGTTGCTAATTCTTTTCACCATGGGTAGGTTATTCTGGATACCCACATTTACTTCATAGCCATTGAACGCCTTTATCATTTTATTTGTATACTTTCCTATACGGTATTGATCCGGAGTACTTTTTCACCGTGCTCTCATGGGTTCCCTTTTTAGTTTCCATTTTCCTAAGGATTGCCTCCACCACACCACTACATTAGCCATTGGTTTTTGCGATCTGCTTTACTACCTCTATTTCTTTCCTCTTCTCTTCATTGTTCTTTAGTACAGAAATAGCTCGATGGCGGTAGTTCTGAATTGCCGCTAGCTTGTGCTTAGGGTGGTGGTAGGAGTCATTTGGGATGATGGTGTCTGTGTGCGTTGGCTTCCTGTAGATTTTGTAATCTATCCTATTACTATCTAGTGTAAGTGTAAGGTCCAAATAGTTGATGATCTCATTGCCTTTTTCCACTGTGAATTTGATGCTGTCATTCATCGCATTCATTTCCAAAAGCAACAAGTCCACCTGTCTGTTAGTGCCTGTCCACACAATCAGGATATCATCTACATATCTGGCCCAGTGCTTGATTGAGTTTCTGAACTTGCTGCCCTTCAATATCTTGTTTTCCATGTCGTTCATGAATATCTCTGTTGGGAAAACCATATCAGCTCAGAGAGACATCAATCAAACCAAAGATAGTTTTCCCTATTGATTACACACGGTTCCATCGTGATGAGGAATGTTTCTTTCAGTGGTATTAAAAATGTACCGAAGTTTCTCCAATCACCTGATCGCCACAGGAGTTAACTTTGTCCATACCTCTAAGTGGAATAGAATTGGGAGGCGAAAATTCAAGCAAATGTAGATCGTTTGATACTCAGTCTCAAAGAGCGATGTAAACTAAATCTAGGCTACGATTCTAAGAATCCATTCCTGCGAGAAAAACCTTGCTTTCCGCTACTCAATCGGCTCATAAAAACCAAGCTCCCTCTCCCCCGACATTACTGCCATAAACCACAAAATTTTATACGTTCACAATATATAGCAAATAACACTTCGTCTAGTACAGACCCTCATGCTGAAAGAAATGAGGTATGTGCACGGAAAGATTGCTGGCTTCAGCAAAAATGAAATATATCAGCAATGTTTTATTCAGAAGAACAGAAATTCGCATGTATCAATTTCGATTTCTTCTCCTCGACCCTTTTTTTTCGCTCGCCACGCCAGAAGAGCATACAAAGCTCGATCTAACACTCTTCGTCGTGTTTTCCCTTTCTTCGTTCTCGCTCACTCGTCTTATATTTTTTATCGTTACTCTCGGCACGCCGCACCATACATGAATTATTACTTCTAAGAAAAAGAGGTGAATCGCACGCGGCGGGCAAATTTATACGAGCTTTATATAAACTTGTGTAACCTTAAGACACGTTAGTGAGGGCCAAACGCACCGCGTCGCGGCAGAAATACGCTTCGTAATCGAAAAAAAAAAAAAAGAAAGAAAACTCCGTACACTATTAGGGACGATAAATTTCTCCTTTATCCACTTCGTGCGTTCGGGAAGCAGCTGTGAGAAAACTGATGTTCGTATAAATCGTGTACATTTGCAATCGTTACAAGGAGTACATGAAAGTTTAGCTAGACAATGAACGTATATGTATAGGCTCGCGTATATCAGGTGTTGCACGGATGTGACTTTGAAAACTTGTGCTTGATTAGCTACGCTACATACGAATGAGTTCCGTGGGAATGAATGTGTTGGATTAAAAGTTGCGTAGAAGTTTCTCAAAAGCTTCTTCTTCTATTACAAAACATTTGTACGTCGTTTTTCTCTGATGACAAATGGATGAGGTCATATTCATCATCTTGAAAGGCACAAAAAGTAGCAATGAAGAGGGTACTAAAACTTTTTCGGCCTTAGACGATGTGTCATGTGAGTTAATGCACCGGCCTGAAAACCGTACTAGAGCACAATTGATGGCGATGCCCATCAACAAATTTCCATTGGTAATCCTGGAATAAATTCAAAATTGCATACCCTTCGTATGTACATAAAGTTGATGTTTCTTCAACAGGTTGATTGACTGCACTATCTAGCAAACTGTAGAACTCGAGCAGTCGAAGGTAGAGAGACTGTAGGAGAAACTTCCATCACGGAACTTAGAAAAATTCTGGACTTCAAGCTATCTTCATCCTCTATGTGTCCTCATGTGGCTCATCAGTCCAATACCTGATAGAATTAACATCCTGCAGACGGACAGGCGACTGGTACGCTAGCTAAGGGTGCTGTTTAATGATTGATGGCTCTCCACACTATTCAGTCCTCAGTTGTCAAGGATTGTCTCAAACCTAGTCTATCTTCCTGGAGCACTTCAATCCTAGTCTAGCTTGTCGTTCAGGGTGTTTCCAGGTATTCTGGAACTGTGCACTCTTTGAACTCGTTCAAATCATTGAAGTCGGCTGCTGGTCAACATTTTGTTTGCTCCAGCACTCTTCCATTCAAAGAGTAGTCTTGTAATTCAATCTGAAGCAAATTTCTCGGTTATCTTTGGTGAAACCTCTAGAGTGACTTGATACGTCTCCAGTGTCCCACATAATAATAAGGCTAGCACCTAGGCTTTGTGAACCACAATTTGAGGCTGTTGTCGTCCAGCTCACTCTATTTCTGCATAAATACAGCTTACCCGCTCATTGATTTTAGAGTCCAGACTGCAATCAAGAGCTACCAAGCAGTCCACGGCGCTATTGTGAAATACTTTCTCTGGTTATACTTCGACTGGATGCCCCGGCTCAATGAGTGCATTTCATCTCAATATAGTACATGGAGATTGTCGTACCGAGGGAGCGAAAGATATCGAGGAACCTTTAGGCTACATTCATAAGGCGTTAAGATTACGGGAAATACCGGGATTCATGGAAGAGAAATGGGTGAACCTAAAGACGGGGATAAACGAGGCGGCAGAAGCTGCGGGTAAAGGCCGGTAGTGGAACCCAAGAAGCAAAGGGTGGATATCGGATGAAACAGTCGGTCTAGCGGAGAAGCGAAGAGACCTGAAGATAAAAAATACGCAGGCAAGTTGCAAATACAGAAGACAATCAGCAATAATTCAGAGAAGCTGTCGACGGGATAAGAATAGGTACATCGAGGGCAAACACTTAACAGAAACAGTGAACCAGCAGCAATGTCCCATACAATCAAAAGCATTACCAGAGGTGGAAAAGATGCTGTCAAAGTCTTTATGAAGACGACGACGCGACGGGTAGATGGAATCGGTGAAGCTACCAGAAGTACGAGTATTGCCAATAAAAGCTGTACGGAAATTCAGGAATGGCCGGGCTGCAGGTGGAGATAATTATGGTCATTAAGAAGATGCTCAAGGCCTCTGGAGAGATGGCTGTAAATATTATTCATAAGATATGTACAGAAATGTGGGATAAGGGCTCGCGGCAATCTGACTGGACCGAATCAGTATTATAAGTATTATACAGTGCGAGGCAAAATGATGTTACCAGTTAAGTGGGACTGTGCTCTAAATCTGCTCTAGCGCAAAAAAACAAAACGTTAGATGTATACTTTGAATGTACAAAATTTGTATCCTATTTTTATCTGCAATTTGCGCCCCTACTCCACTGTTTACGATTTTTCTGAGTCGAATTAAATATCAAAATGTGTCAAAAAATTAGAGGCCATTGCAGGTTTGCAATGGCAGCGGCCCCAGCCGGGAACCCTCAACCTCCCGCGCTCGCGATGACGTTGGCGCGGAAATGCCCCCCAGAAAATGAGTTGGCTGGGCTCTTCTCAGTATACTGCATGCTAACCTGATATTATGAAGGCTGGAAATTGAAATTTTTCCAATTCCCTGAAGTAGGTCAAGGTCAAGGTCATAGATGACGTCATAAAGCATCCCGGCTGGGAATTGAAATTCTCTCAAGTCCTTAACGTAGGTCAAGGCCAATGTCATTGATGACGTCATAAAGCATCCCAGCTGGGAATTGAAATTTTCACAAGTCTCTAAAGTAGGTCAAGGTCAATGTCATTGATGACGTCATAAAGCATCCCGGCTGGGAGTTGAAATTTTCACAAGTCTCTAAAGTAGGTCAAGGTCAATGTCATTGATGACGTCATGAAGCATCTCGGCTGGGAATTGAAATTTTTCCAAATCAAAATAGTTCAAGGTCATTGATGACGTCATAATACATCCCAGCTGGAAATTGAAATTCTCCCAAGTCCCTAAAGTAGGTCAAGGTCAATGTCATTGATGACGTCATAAAGCATCTCGGCTGGGAATTGAAATTTTTCCAAATCAAAATAGTTCAAGGTCATTGATGACGTCATAAAACATCCCGACTGGAAGTTGAAATTAGTCCCAGAAACTGCCAGATGCGGACGTTTTCTAAGGATGTAATCCACCGAAAAAAATGGATAGCGGGTTCCTCGCTAAAATGGAGCAATCAGTCAAAATTCTCAAAAATTAAAAATTGCTTCAACTTGCATATTTTACCTGATTTGAAGGTGAAATTTAACGCTGATTCCGCGAAAAATACCGAAATATTCCTATGAACCTTAGAAGAGGAAGATTTTTCAATTTCTGAATTGGATAATCTTTGCAAATTAGTCAGTTTTTGGCATTTTTTGGTCCATAACTCGGATATTAACTGGGAACCTGTTTTATCGGGGGGTAAACTGAAGGAGAATGACGGGCGCCGGGCGCCGGGCGCCGTCCGGCAAGAAAAAGGGACTTAGAAAAATTTTGATGAAGTGATAGGAGGGGGACTTATCCTCTCTGCTTCATGCAGTATATTATACTAGGTTTATACTACGTATTATACTAGGCGTATACTAGGTCCAATCCTCCTTTATACTAGGTTTAGGCATCCTTCATACCATAAGCTTACAAGATCTTTATAATAGCTTATAGTAGCAGTTTGTCCTAGCTCTGTACTAGGTCTTAGGCTTCCTGTATTAGTGGTTTTACTAGCTCTGTGACGTCATCAGATAGTGATGGCGCGATGATAGTGACGTCACAGATCCCCATCGTGACGTCACCAGATCGTAACGTCGTGTGACGTCATCAGATCTCCGAACTGCCTAGAACTTGACCTAATGAGAGGAGATCTCAAGGTGGTGAGGAACAAAGTTCACGCTACTTGAGACGACAAAAAGCAAAAAATGACACTCACATGATTACTCCCATAAAACAGGTTCCCTGTTTGCCTCAATTGCCACAGGCAATGTAGGCAATTCCGAGCAGCTAAGTGTGTGAGCTGCGAGTTTTTTTTCAAAAATCCGTACCCGCCATTTTTTTCCAGTACTTGAAAACATATTCCTGCAGACTTTCACCTATTCATCAATAACAGTAAGGAAAAAGGTACCTCTCATTCAAGTAAAGGAGTAACTTTTCCCTTGATTGACTCGCTGTACCAGCTCATAACGACCAGGAGAAAAGTATCTGTTATACAAGTGATTAAGGTACTTTTTCCTTGAGCACAAGAAATCCGCATTACACGCAAAATCCAAAAAAAAAAATGTTGAGGAGCAAAAATCTGTAGATCTGGCAGCAATGGCCAAAACTGCCGAACCATCACGCTGACATCACACCCAAACAAAATCCTTCTAAATGTCATCCACGAGAGAACAAGGCACTTTCTGAACGAGCAAATCCTACCAGAGCGGGCTGGCTCTGTATAGGAAAGAGGCACTTAATGTGAGCTGGCTAATCAAGAAATACCGTGATTCCAACACACCGCTTATCCTCTGCTCTGTGGATTATGCATTCGACTGTGTGAAGCGGAAAAATCTCTGGAGAATCTTTTTCGAGATGGAAGTCTCATTGGAAATTTGTATACAGATGGTAGGGCTGTGGTTAGACTACAAGAGGGAGAATCTGACACTTTTAACCCTGCCAGAGAAGTGCGACAGGGTTGCATCTTGTCGCCGCGCCGGTGCTATTCAATATACATGGAGAGTATATTATACGCCGCGCCCTAGAAGGCTGAAAAGGTGGAGTAAGAATCGATAGAAAGACTGTCAGTAATCCAAGGTTCGCCGACGACACAACGCTATGCGCCCAGACAATACCGAAGATGGCCGACCTGTTGAAACGAGTGGAAGAAGAAAGTCAACAGGGCCAAGACGAAAATGCTGGTCGGTGATGAGGGCAACCATGGCACCGCCGGAATACGAAATATTCGATCGTTTTGTATACCTGGGATCAAGTAGGGACAGCGAGGGCGGATCGACGGCGTAGATAAGGAAAAGAATTGTTCTGGCCCGGGACGCAACTGTAAGACTAACGATGATATGGAAGGACCGCTCGTTCGCCCGGGAAATAAAACTAAGACTTCTCCGGACGCTGGTGCTCCTAGTTTTCCTGTACGCGGCTGAGACATCGACCATTACAAAGTAAGATAGGAAAAGAATAAATGCATTTGAAATGTGGGCCTACCGTCGCATGCTGCGCGTATCATGGTCGGAGAAGAAAAGCAATGCCTCAATTCTCAACACCCTGAAAGTGAGAACGCGACTATCAACAATATGCTCTCAGAGGATGATGCAGTTCTTTGTCCACATTGTGGGCAGGTCTCCGAGCCGTTGGATTGATCAAGTGGAGCAGCACACAGCCCAGAGCAAGGCTATACAGATCGCTGAGGACCGGGACACAAGGAAAAGCATAGTCGCAGATAGGGCTGCCAAACCTTCAGGCATGAAGGCGGGGACCGTGATGATGATTATTCCCTAAGTGCAGAGGCATCGACATTCAAACTGCATGGGACGATCATCAAGCTATATAAACAGCACCAGGAGGAGGTCTACGAGAAATTTCGACCTAATAATAAATCCTATAACTCAAACCGTCAGCCTAAAAATTACTGGGATGAAAGTAACTGATCCTGACTTTATTTTCGATGCCAAGTTCAATGCCAGGACGTCAGATTCTGAAGTAGGTGAGATATTTTGAGATTATGCAATTGATATGGAAAACAATGTGTAATCATGAATGATAACATATGAGGATGTAGACTGAACGTTCTTCTATCACAGAAGATGAGTTAATTTGCTGAGTAATTTGGGATCTTTTGGAACATTGTTATTCGATAGTGTGCAAATTGATGAAAATTACTCCATGAAAACACGATACCCTAGTAGACCATGAATTACTCATAAAATATTTGACCAATCTTCTTTTTTTTCAGGGGGGGGGGTGATAGAAGGAAATTCAGTCTACATTTTCATGTCGCTATCATTTGACACATTGCGTTCTCAACATGAATTTTGAGAATATTTCACATGATTACTTCAGAACCTGATGTACTACCAAAAATCGGAAAACGGCACCGGACTCGATGTTGAAAATGCGTTCAGAATAGATATTTCCGTCTCAGCAATTTCCAAAAAGTTTCAAATTGTTGGGTTGAGCACAATCTAATCGATTATTAAAATCGAAATTGAAAAATCTAACATATTATAGGCCTCCTAATCGCCCATCGCTGACATTCGAGTTTTTCGGAAGCATTTAGCGAGTTTGTCTTCATTAGAGAGGCATTTCCTTCAAGATCTGTAGGAAAAGAAAAGAAACAAACTGTAATTACAAGTAAGATACGAGCATCCAGACCCAAAAGAGAACGACAGACCTGTAATTTGATGCATTAAGAAACTTCTCAAGATTTGTAATGCTAAGCTGTTGGACGCATCGTGGATGTACGCGATACAGTCGCGGGTGATGAAAGGGTATAGAATTTCTAGCTAAATAAAAAAGACTGTTTTCACTACCCCGTTCGTTTCTTCTCATCCGTCCGGAAATATGAGATCGCATCCGAGTACAATTATCCCATGACGAGAAGAGATATTTCTCGTAAGACCATAATTCACCCTAGGGGGGGTGCGTTCTTAGCTGTTGACACTTTCACACCCTTAGGTAAACATTTGGTCAATGAAAACAACAGACCTATTTTCACCCACGCTGTGATTGTGATCAGTTCGATAATGTCCGTTTCCGATAGTATTTGCATTTCGGCCGGGAAGAATTCGACAAGAGTATGGGAAAAACCGCCTTCGCCGCAAGATGCGGTCATCGTTTATTTCGAACAAAAGCCACGATAGTCGAGTGTCATTATTACAAAGGAGGGAAAAAAAACACGTCTTAGAGTGCTTTAAGTGCATACGTGCACTCGAAAGTAGGCCTAATAGAATACACTTATAGCTTTTTTTTTCCTCGCGGAACAAAACATAGTTACATGGGAGAGAATAAAAGACAACAGATGAAAAAAAGAAGTCATTGAATCGTGCCGAGAGTAGATACAGTAAAGCTTTTCGTGACAAAAAAAAAACAGTATATCTCGGCAAGGAGTAAACAAATACATGCCTTCGCTGTGTGTCTTTTGCCCGGTTGTAAATCAAACGCGCGAGACCACACATAAGCTATTCGTTTTTTCATCCATGCTCGATAAAACGTATTTAGTACGTATGGCTCTCTCTCCAAAGGTATTATGTATGCGTTTTAAATTCTCTAACGCCGCTACGATATAAATTAACCCGCTCTTAAATTTATTAATCGAAATATAGATACTCACTCGATTGGATTAAATGGCACGTCCAAAAGACGTACAGTACCACGGAGTGCTTGTACGTACATGCATCTTGTACACGCATGCAAGTGTAGAAACCGTTTGCGCGAACTGGCTGCCCGGTAATCTGATATAGCCACGTACCCGATGCATGCGTGATGCTTATATGGTACCTGCCCTGATGCTGTGCCGATGTACGATCTGTTACTCAGGCTTCGAAGTACACACGTACTATGCCATGTTAAACGAACTCTAAATGCGATTTCACAAATCAGATGTGAACAAGCACGAAACAGCTGCCAATTACAAAACGCAATTAGAAAATGAAGTATGGAACGGGGATCTAGTCCTGACCAGAGAAGATGGTGCGTGCGTGAGAAAACAAGGTGTCGTAACAATGAGCCGGCACGAATGCTCTTATTAATCTTGGTGCAGTAGCTGTGGTTTTGAAGCGATAAGCAACGCCGTGTGATCCTGGAGTTGTCATCTCCAGTCCAAATCTAACTATCTCTACTTTCACTCGCAGGCTCTCGGTTCTCATAGCATGCTGAGCTTTTAGAACGTTTGTACACAGTAACAAGATCATACAGATTTGTTTACAACAGCATACCCTTAACTACCTGCGATCTACTAACTTCCTTCCTTTCTTGCCTCAGAACTTTGTCCTATCTGTACCGTACATGAATTTCTACAACTAATTGTGAAATTGTTACGAGCTAACGACTCGTAAAGGTACCTAATCGCATAACTCGTGAATATTGAAAAGAAACAAAAAAAAAAACGACTAGGCCTATTGCATTTTTTTTTTTTTTTCAGTCACCACCACCACCACATAAGGTAAATTCTAATACCATCTTGTTCAGGCTATCTCGTGTCAAAAGTTATCAAAAATCAAAAGAAAATTACATGCTTTTTGTAAAACTTGTATTCAAGTGGAAAACATCTATCGCGAGCTCTGCAATTTCAATTCGTTGGTATAAGGAGAATAAAGAACTCCTCTCCCTTCTCCGGAGATGCATTCAGGAAATCTCTCAGCCTATAGTAGTAAGAAAAAATATTATCTAAAGACGACAATTATGACAAAGTGCGCAGTGTACAAGTAAAGAAGTACACGAAGAGCAATACTTACGTAATTTCACAAGAATTCCTTGACTAAAAATACCACGAACTTGTACAAGTCTTCATAAATACCGACTACAGATTTGATGACGCTGATGACGGTACCATGAAATAATAGAAATGAAATTTTTGATCAATATCAGACTACGATAGTAGAAATGATTTTAAGGATTAAAAAAAAATTGATTTTTGAAAAAACGGAAAAAGCACTGAACTTTGTAAATCTTCAAGAATGCCTCATACTGATTGTAAGAAGCATCTTATTGTAAACATCAGATATTCTGTTCTCAAGAAAGTCAGCGTTCGAGTTCATAGGCTACTTAAGAACTTGAAAAGCTAAAATTACAATCACTGTATATTTTAAGGAAAAGGAGGCCAAACGCTTTTCGGCTTTTGCCATTGACGATACGAAAAGATCTGACATTGTAACTTGGAACATAGCTATTGCGAGCTGATGACCCGTAAGAGTGATCGCATAACTCACAAGTATCGAGAGAAGTTGAGGCGGATTTTGTTCTTGGTCACCCGACCAGAATTAATTTCAATAAGTAAATACCCACATGTCTAGGTTATTAAAAGAAACTTACATGTTTTTATTGAGCTTGTATTCAAGTGCGGAAAACATCCTGGTCTAAATTCTATCGCGAGCTCTGCAATTTCATTCCGTTGGTATGAGGAGAATGAAGAACTCCTCACCGGAAAAGTAGCCTAGAGCTTTGGACAAATCTGGGAAATCTTTCAGCCTATAGAAATAAAAAAAAGAAACATTATCTGAAGACGACAACTTCGAAGAAGTGAATACTTAAATACGAGTAAAGAAGCACGTATAAATATCAATACTCACAAATAATGAAGTTCCTAATTTCACAGGAATTCCTTGATCAGAAATATGCCATAAACTTGTGCTAAGTCTTCACGAATATCAATTCTCCGGATTTGTTGACAGTAACATTGGGTCACCTATATCACATAATATAAATAAAATTTTTGATCAATAAATTCCGACTATGACGGGGAAAATGATTCTAGATTCATCAAAGAAAGTCGATTTTCAAAAAAAACGGACAAATACTGCAATTTCTACATCTTCTAGAATAATTTACCAAAGTACTGATCTTTAGGTAGCCTTCATATTGTGAAGAAAATAAATTTCAATGCCAACATGTTCGGGCTATCTCAAGTCAGAAGTTATCAAATAAGGAACTTACATGTTTCCACGGAGCTTGTACTTGTGTGGAAAATATTTTGGCTCGGATTCTATTGTGAACTCTGCAATTTCATTTCGTTGGTAGGTATAAAGAGGATAAAGAACATCTCTCCTATTTGGAAGAGGAAAGCATCGGCTACATTTGGAAAATCTCTCCGACTATAAAAGTGAAAAAAGAAACATTACCTACCTATATCTGAAGACGACCACTTTGACGAAGTGAAATATACCGGGAAAAAAGTAGGCCTACTTACATGAACAGCCTTGAATGAACAGCACTACTTCTACACTCGAAGTAAGATTTTACTCTTAGTTTCATAGGAATTCTTTGACCTAAAATACCACAAAATTGCTCCAAGTCCTCACAAATACTTCAAATTTGATGACGGTATACAAGCAACATGAAAGGTAAATATGTGTAGGTATGCACCTGGGTATACTAAATAAAATAATAAAAATAGGATATTTGATCAATATTAGAGAGTTGATATTTAAAAAAACAGAAATTAATAATAAAAGTAGGTAAGTTTTCAAAAATAATACCGATTTTTACCTGGCGCCCATCAAAAAGTAAATAAATAATCAATGGTAGGAGTACTTATCACAAAACACCTTTGACGCAAAACACCCGGAGGAAAATTGATTCCTCTGATGTTCTTGAATTGTTCCGCCAGGATTGCTAACAACGCGCGCAATTTGTTCAACAATAAGAGGTATGGTACTATTACCAGAATTGTATGAGGTACCGGTATCAAAATAATTATGGCAGTGTATAGGCTAAGGGAGATAAACAGGGAAAATGAAAAATCAGCATTATCTTTGGAATCAAACGTTTTGTCATGTCATCTAATTTGTGGAATACGTTTGTTCCTGATGGGATGTCAAGAAGCCAAATCTGCTTCATTCTTATGTTATTTCCATTTTTTCATATTTTTTTTCCCATACCGTCATAGTTTTGATACCTAATACAATTTCTTCCTGCTGCAATGCAACGCTAGCACTGGTCATTTCAAATATCAGCACAGCCACAGTATTATGTAAATATTTGGAAATGATGTTCAGATATGCTAAATTTTGATCATAATAATTTCATTTGTACTTTTCTAAAAATTATTATTAGTTACCCCCGCGGAAATATATTCTAAATCTCATAATACTCTGTCTGTATATTCACATTATTAATCTTTGTTTTTTTGTTTCAAGGACCCAACTTACAGTAGGCTAAGTATCATTCTTGAATTTAAATTTTTACCAATCTTATAATTTCAAAATGCTATTTGAATTTATTTGTGGTTATTTTCTCAATTCAATTTTTTCAACCATCTTTTTAAAAATGGAATTTGTAGTATTTTTCTACACACCTGTTGTATTGTGTTCCAAACCCTCATATTTTTCCATTATTTTATCGTGTTTAAGATTCAATAAAATTCTCAACATCTGCAGCAAAAATTGGATCTGATTCTTATGTTTCAATAACGTTCTTGAGCACGACTTTTTTCCTTCATTTTCCTAAACGGTGGATTTTTCAATAAAAATTTGGATACTCAGCTTGTGCTTCTTTTCATTTTTATTTCCCACATATAAGTGCTGGCAGCTGTTCACAGTTTTATTTGTAAAATCAAACTGTGAACAGTCATGAATGATACCACCAAAAATAAATTATGCGCCTGTCTCCTTTATTCGATCATATTATTGGAACATGATGCATTCAAACAAGCAATGGAACGACAATTTGTTTTGTTGAGACAGAGTACGCTGTAGAATTATAGATACTGCAATATTTAAATCGGCCATTGCATGCATGAAAAAGAAAAAAAAAAAAAAAAAGAGGAAAACGAAAACATTAAAGATGTAGGTAGGTTATAATAAAATATGTAGGTAGGTACCTATAAGTACTTACTTATAGAAAAATTAGAGCCTGGAAGGAAATGCTAAATTCACAAGAGTTCAGCCAATTTGGTAAAAAGGAATGAGAAAAAATGATAGGACCTTCTTCAATTTTAAAGGTCTAGAAAAAGACAAAAATTCTTCATTTTGTAAGGAGACATGATTTGGAAAATATGAAAATTCAATCATTCAAAACAGGAAACAATACGAGGAATACATTGTGAACTAAGGAGAAAAAGAATAATAAAAACCAAAATAAATTGATGAAAGAGCCAGCACGTTGGCAGGAAATTTCGAAGACACAAATTTAATCATCGACACAAAGAAAATTAAGTAGGTAGGTACCTAAGCACTTGATAGGAGAGGACTAGTACTTAGGCCTAATTAAACGTTATTTAACTGTTATAACCAGAGACCGGATTCCTCGGCATTAGTCGAGTTATTTTGCTGAGGGCGGAAAGCTTGAAAAATGGATAGAAGTTTGTTTTAGGGGTAGTAGGCCTAGGGCCTACAAATAAGAAATTTAATTTTTCCAAAAAATGCCGAAAATGCGATAGATGCCAAAAACAGGGTTAAAAACCAAAGATGGCCGAAAATGAGCAATTTGTGGAATATTGTCTTAGAATCACGTACGGAATGTTGAACAAAAAATTGGTGAATTTTGCCCAAATTTGGGTAGTTTTGGTGGAAAAATATTGGACCTTAACCTGGAGCAGATTGAACCGATGAGTTTTATCCCGAGAATTTATTTATTTTGGTCAAAAATCACGTAATTTTGGTCAGAAATTGAATAATTCTGGTCGTGAATTTGTAATAGCTTTAAAAACGCGCGTTTTTTCAATTTTTTTTTTTTTTTAAATGCCGAAAATTTTCTTTTTTATTGCCTTAAAATCCGGTTCCTGGTTTATAACCGTGACTGAAAGAAAAATTCTTGATCTTGACCAATGGACCGAAACCGTTTCAGAAAAAGATCGATAAATTTTTAACAGATATGAGTACCTATGACTGATATTTGAAACTGTCAAAACGGTCAGTACAGTTACAATGACCTATTCCTTTGAAACACTTGAAACGGTTATAACATTCATTATGACTGAAATAATAACTGCGTCAGTTATTCTGGATTTCAAGTGCTAATCTTCCTGTTGGTAGAGAAAATTGGAACCCAGTTTTGAATTTTTTGTTGAGATTAGACCAGAACAGACACATCCCCAAACTGATTTAAACAAACAGAAAAAATTTCCATGTTGATCAAAATTTTTTGTATTGTTATAACATTTATGATCACCAAGTTTTGACCGTTTTACCGCTACGACCAATAACCGTTTCAGATGCAATTTATTGAGAGTTATTTGAGATTCGACCGGGGGAAAAAAAAAAAAAAACGCTCAGTAGCCCTAGATGTATAATATTATACGCGTATCTCTTTTATTAGATCATATTACTGAAATATAATGCGTTGAAACAAGCAATGGAACCACAATTTGTTGAGACAGAGTAGCCTACGCTCTAGGATTATAGGTACTGCAGAAAGAAAAAAAAAAAAAAAAAAAAAAAGAGGAAAATGAAAATAATGAAGATGTAGCAATAAAAATACCTACTTATTAACTTACAATGAAGTACAACAAAAACAAAAGAATTAGAAGCTTGGAGAAGACGCTGTAATCACAAGAGCTAGGCTAGATCAATTTAAAGTGATGAGCAGCAGCTAGAGCATGGATTCTTCAGCATTTGCCGAACTATTTCAGGGCGTCCGGGAAGCATGAAAATGATATATAGAAGTACGTTCTGGGAGTAGTAGAAGCTATGGAATTGTTTTTTTTTTTTGCGGAAAATTGTGGAAAATCATTTTTTGCCAAACACGGGTAAAATGCTGAATTATTGTCGAAACATCATTTTGACAAATTTTCTAGAGATGAAACATAAAATAGGAAATAAATCTGCTCAGAACTTAGGCGCGCCACCAAATCTAACCTAACCTCACTCGGCAATTACAAACTCCTTCTCAATGATCGTTGTACTGGTTTTCTCCAAGAAAATCTTGAAAAACATTTATTTGTGATGTATAATCAAAAATTGTTGTAGTCTGATTCTTCTTCGTGATATGGAGTGCCGGAATATTTCATTTTCAAGACCGAAGAATTCCGGCCTTCTGGTAATGAGAAAAATAGGACCTTCTTCAAAAGATCTCAGAAAAGATGAAAATTCAATGATTCAAATCGACAAAAAAAAAAAATAAATAAAAACAAATAATAAAAGAACCAGATCAGTGAGGTGAACTGAGGAAAAAAGAAATACTTAATTTAAAAAAATAACAAATTGATGAAAGAGCCAAGCACGTTGACAGGAAAATTTGAAGAGGAAAATTTAATCATTGAAACAATTATTGAGAAAATTAAGTAGGTAAGTACCACTTATTTGGTAAGAACTATGAAAAGAAAATTCTTTGCTTCTCATTTTACCTTGTTTTGTTTTTTCCCCAAATGGAATTGCAAGGGTTGGGAATGTATAATATACAGCAGGTCTATAAAGAAGTACAAATTGCAATTCTAAAAAGAAGATGGATAAATTTTAATTGAGAAAAGAATCGCAAAGAGATTCAAATAGCGTTCTGAAAAATAAGATTGATGAAAAATCTAATTTTTTTTTCTTTTTATTTTTTATTTATTTTTACGAGCATTTTAACAACAGCTTTGATTCCATGGTTCTCTGTGTCGAACTAATTTTTTTCCAGTTGGACTTTGGTGAGGGCCCAAGTTTGGAACAATATGGAACAGGGAAGCTTCAGACCAAAACAGGTGGAAGAGAAACGGTGAGGCGTATGCCCAGCAATTTAGCGGACAATTACGGGTTTGGTAGCATCATTCCTGTAATTTTATTAATAAACGCTATAAAATAAAGAAAATAGAATTTAACCACAGCGGCTATTTGCTCGGAGCTACCAAGTTTATATGGATGAAATTAGGATTTACCGTATTGAAGAATGGTAAGAGTTAGGTACTGAAACAAGAAAAAACAAAGGTTGTGAATATAAGTACAGCGTATCATGAGATTTAGAATATATTCCCGTAGATAGGTAACTAATAATGTTTAGAAAAGTACAAAGAAGGAATTTTACTTTATTTCACGCCTATAAATATTTTCATGATTGTGGCCGAGCTGTTATTATCACAAAAGCTCCTGTCTCAAAAACGGTTCAAAAGAATCAAGAATATCCGAAGAATCAATTACCCTCCAAGTTGAGTGTGAAAGATCTGCCGGGTCTTCAGTGCAGTGCATTGTCGCGCTAGCGTCGAGCCTTCCTCCTTTGCCGCACCACACGGTTCATGGATAGGATAGTTCTTATCTCACTGTACATTCTTATGGAAAAATCGTAATTTTCAGTTTGCCATAATCTCGTCAGAAATTCATTTGAAATCTTTATTGAAATGAGAACGCATAGCTTAGTAACTTGAAATTAATATTTGAGGACAAGTTTTTGCTTAAAATTGTATCAGAACCGATTACAAACCCCCAGAAAATTTCATGTTATTCATACGTTCGTTGTAGTTTGTACGTTGTTTGTTCGCTATCTTACTTCAATGAACAAGAGACGTGCATGTGTGTGTGTAAGAGCAGTGGTCAGTGTACTGGAAGTGATGAAAGTGTCATTGCTACCATTTTCTTCTGAATTGTGAATCAACCTCGGAGCAAGAGAGGACAGGTAAAATTTGCACACGTCATCTTGCATTCAAACCACTGTGATTCAAACATTCGCCCTTTCCTTTGAATCAGTGCAGTACTGCAGGACAGTCATCGCGGATGTGGAATTTGGACGCGTTTTTTTTCCCGTTCGGTTTTTCGTGAATCGCGATCGTTTCGTGTTCGTGTGCATGATGATGGTTTTCGAAACTAACCCAATTTGCATGTTTCTTATGGGTCTTCTGTGTTGCTTGATCTAACAATGCTGGGATACTAACAACTTAAATGCTTATGTTTTCTCTTTCAGATCAAAATTAATATCGAAACAATCGTCGTTTTGTAGCGGTCGTTCTATTCTGGAACATGGATGGCACGACAACTCCAAGTTTTGACGGAATGTGCTGTTTATTTTTGTTCACTCTTCTAACTAAAATATGTGACGATTTTCTTTCAGCCAAAATTATTCCTAGGGCCTAGTATAATTATACCACCGTCGTTCCGGAGTAGCCGTTGCACTCTGAAACATGTGTGTCTAAGTCGACGACTCCTGAACAACGCGGTATTGGTCAATTACGACCTCGTTGTTTTTTGGCTCACATGAATACACGATCACGATACTAATGAATGTTTCTTCTTCCAGATCAAAATTAATGTCAAAACGATTGTCATTTTGTAGCGGCCGTTCCATTCTGAATTACGGGTGGCACGACAACTCCAAATTTTGACGTGTATTTTTTCATTTACGCTATTGAAGGTGGATTGCAGGAAGTACATTGAGCGCTCAGTGCGGATAGCCTGCGTGGTGATATTGTGCTACCATCAATCATACCTATCCTAATTGTAATATTATGTATTTCCTTTCAGCTGAAATTATTTTAGGGCTTATTATACCGACCGCCATTCCGGAGTAGCCGTTACGCTCTGAAACATGGGTGGGTAAGTCGACGACTCCTGTATGGACAACTGGTATTGGTCAATTTTGACCTCTCTTCTTTTGGTTCAAATCAATCTAATGCTTCCTTTGAGAGAGACTCAGGAAAAGATTGATCCGAGGAAAACACATCAAAGCAATTCGACATCAATATCGAAAGAATGCGGCTGTTTCATTCCGAAACACAGGTGGCAGTTAACTTCAAGAATTCAACGGGTAGCAGAAAACTTCAAGATTTCGACGGAAGCTGTTGTTTATCACAAATGAAATTAAATGAGACTATGGTTACCAAGGCATGCAGTTTTTACACTGAGTGTCTAAAACACCATTTGAGGCAAGTGCTTCATCATTTCCATCAAAGGAAAGCATCCCTAAAGATGTGGTGACGTCAGTCCGATTCCATTGTTGCGGAATGTTGAGTAGTGCTGACATAAATGTTTAAACGCTCACAGTAACTACTCCATTAGGTCTTATGTAAGAAGTGCGATGAGCCGTGGATTAGCCGCGCGCGTCAATTGTCGGACTTGGTCGATTATTCAGGCACTCGCGATCGGATAAGCCGCGGTGGGGCGCAGTATTAGTTTACTGACTCCGCCAACAAGGAGGCGACCATCTGCGGTTGTAACTCAGGCGGAATGTCGTAAACAGTCTTTAGAATTCGTGGTGGACTGATCGTGGGTGTCTGCGCCTTCTCTTGTCTTTTTATAAAGGTAGTTTATTCAGGTGTAGGTACAGCGCACCACATTCGGAAAGCTTCGCAACCTCTAAGCCGCGGTGGACTGTTGTGGCTGTGCAAAGTCTTCTAGGTATAGGGATTCATTTTTTTTTGTCTTCTGTGTAGGCTAGGTCTTCAGTGTCTTGGGACGCATAGGAGCCACCTCCACGTGGTGCGTCCTGGGCAACGGCAACAATCAAATTGTTGACGGCTGAGGCTCCCTAGGGTAATAGCGCGAATTTTGAAAAACCAGATGAGATTGCTCGATGAGCTTGAATAAAAAATGAAGATTTTGATTTAGACGAAAATGTTTTTTATTACCGAATGTAAAATTCTGTGACTTCTTTGTAGGTTGAAATCAACAATTTTATGATCGTCGTTGCGCGTCATTGTACGAAAGAAAATAGAGCACAGATTTACGTAGATACGCAGAAAATTATATTATTTCAAGAGTGTTATGTAGTTTCGTGGTGAAACTGCAGTCTTGAAAAAATAATATGATTTTCTGCGTGTCTACGTAAATCTGTGCTCTAATTTCTTTCTTTGTAGGTTATTTCAGAGCGTGCTCATTTTCTTTATGCACCTTATTATGAGAAATTGGAATTCAATCGACTCTTCCTTAGAGTTAGGAGGGTGAATTAAGCCGCTATTTACTAATTTTTACCCATCGACTTGGAACTTCTTCGAAGTACTATTCAACGAGGAACCTGCTTCACGGACGGAGGGGGGGTCTGAAAGAAATGACAGGCCGTGGGTCTTTGAAAATTTTCCACCTCCATGCTCTGTAGTATGATGAGAGAAGGCCTTCGATAAATTTCAACTTTCAATTTATCTTTTATGGGAGAGGGAATCCGGTAATTGGGCTGTATCTGATAGGCAGAATCGTAGAAAAATTGAGACTTCAGAGCTTAAACTTCCAAGGAGGTGGATACGGGTGGTGAGAAGTGAACTAATGGTCGTACGTCTCGTGTTCACTTGTGATTTAACTATCTCTTAGGTGACCATAGTTACAATTAGTGGCCAAGATCTGAAAATACGCGATCAGCTATCATAAGGGGAATTTTCACAAGGTCGTGATAACGAGTACATAGATTGGGATTTAGTTTCTACGTAGTGATGATAACAGAAATCAGGAAACCCGATCTACTTTTCAGAACAAATTCAGAGGTGGTATTAAGTTTTGGATTACAAGTTTCCTACCCTCTCCCCCTCCCCCCCCCCAAAAAAAATGATTGGACTTGGAAAATTTTTTGAGAAAAATTTTTATACCCGAAGGTGATTGAGAAATTTGCTAGTACACTCCCTTCGTTCACTGTAGTTATTATATTGGGCGGATACTGGGGCTTGTTCTAGGTTTAGGCAGAAACTCACACCTGGCAGGTGATTGAGAAATCTGCCCCATAGCTAACTCACGGAGTGAGCTACCCGAAAGCTATTAGCTAGAAATCACCTGACTGGAAGTGCACACCAAAGAGGGCTCTCTAAAAGCTATTAGCTTGAAATAGTACAACTGGTCTTACACTAGACGGAGGAGAGGGCGAACTTGGGGAGCTACCCGAAAGATATTAGTTTTAAATATTTTAAACTGGAATTATACTACATCGAGGAGCGGAGCCAGTGAGCTCCCTGAAAGTTATTAGCTTGGAGTATTTCAAAGTCGGCCTTCACCAACCCAAGGAGGAGGAAAACGAGCGGAGCGAGTGAGCTACCCAAAAGCCATGAGCTTGAAGAAAACTCTTTGGTTCTTCAACGGAGTTGAATGAGTGGAGGCAGGGAACCTATTTTATGAGTCTTATGGTGTTTGAAATGTTGTATATCTTGCTCATTGAAGGGGCTAGACCAATTGGTGTATGGAGTATTGCATATCTAGTTACTCAAAGGAGCTATTTTAATTAGAATGGGTGTTAGAAGCATTGCATATCTGGCTCATTGAAGGAGCTAAGCAAGTTTGTATACGAAGCATTGCATATTCAGTTACTTAGAGGAGCTGTTTTGATCAGGCTATACTCACCGACTTCCAAGCTATACATATGATAGGTGTCGAATTCTTCGTCGAATTCTTCGATTTCTTCGATCATTCGACTTAGCCTATCGGGCTAAAACAATACCTTTCTTATCCGAAATACTCGGCCAACGTAAATAATTCCTAAGCAATTTATTATCAACATCGTCCGATACCGACTCGATCAAAAGACACAAAGTAGTGAATTTCCAAATTACGAACGATCATCTCGAAGAATTCTCAGTAGTCAGTAGTTTCCGAAACTTATCACGTAGTCCGAATTTATCAAGTACAATGAATCCAGAAGAAGAAGTAATTATCGTCAGTCTTAGCGAAATAGTAAGTACTTAATTCTTAGTTTGATTTACCAACTCCGAAAGACTTCTGCGAACTCTTGTCGTGTATCTTCGAATTCAAACCCAGCATTTCCGACTCAGACAACTTTCGTCTTCCTAGAAGATAGCTTTGGTCATGTCGAGATTGAATCTACCTATTCTTCAGAACAACCTCCACTAGACGCCTCTAACTTTCACGTAACCGTTTAGATTGCAATAAATCTCTTCTCTCTCTTGAATTAGTATTTACTCTACCAGGCGTAGACTGACGGACTTCTTTTGTTTTTCTGTCCGTTAGGAATGTCAAGATAAATCGACGCCGTTATCTTCAAAAATCGTATTCAAATTTATAATCATTATTTTAGAGTAAATTGTAATATTTAATAAACTTAATCGCCAGATGACTTTCTTCTTTAAAATTGAATCTTTCATAAACTCCCTCACGTTTTGTTGTGATCTCCCTACTAGGTCTAATCTTAAATCTCGTACGATCCACGGCAACCCACGAGACACAGATCACAACAATAGGAAGGGGACTTGAAATACAGCATACTGGACCAAAACTTGGCTATTGGAACCCCTCTTTGCATTAGCTTAGCTTCATACTAGTATAATACATATGTATGATATGAGAGGGAATTGGAATGAATTTTCGATCTCATCCAGATATGTATATGATAGGAGGGGACTTGGAATTTTTAGCCTTCGAGCTATAGGTATAGGTGATGGGAGGAGATTTGGAAAATCTCCCCCCCCCCCTGATAAAACATTTTCCCTGTTGATATTCTGAAGTAGGCTTATAGTAATTGATGGAAGAAGCGGACGTGTGGGGCGAGTGAACTACCCGAAAGCTATTAGCTCAAAATACCCTAACTATACAACTATACATTCAGAAGAGCTCTCTTGAAGCTATCAGCTTGAAACAGTTCAAAGTGGACTCATTCTAGACTAAGGAAGGGGCGAACATGAGGAGCTTCTCAAAACCTATTAGCTCAAATTATTCTAAACTGGACTTGTACTAGGAGTGAGCTTCCCGAAAGCCATCAGTCGAAATATTCTAAAGTGCAACACTACATACAGGGTGCGCCAAAAAGATGTTAACAGTTGAACGAAAAACTCCGGGAGGACTCCGTGACAATTTCGTGGAGTTCCCCGGTTGACTGTTAACATCTTTTTGGCGCACCCTATATACCAAGGAGAGGAGCGAACGAGTAAGCTCCCTGAAAGGTAAGATCTGGGAAATTCCAAAGTAGACTTATACTAGACCGAGGAGGAGGCGACCGAGCGGAGTGAATGAGCTAGCCAACAGCTATTAGTTCCAATTAGGGTATTTTGAACTCATAGCATTAGCTTGAAATAGTTTAAAAAGGACTCATACTAAACCGAGAAGGGGGCGAACGTGGAGAGCTGCCCAAAACCTTTTAGCTTAAATTATTCTAAACTGGATTTGCTTGCGTTTACCTTAACTCAAGGAGGGCTGGAGGAGGAAAGTGAGTGAGCTACCTAAGAGCTTCGGGTTAAATTATTCTAAACTGAACCCATAGAAGAGCAAGGACTCGCTCCTCTAAGGAAGGGTCGAACGAGCAAAGCGCATGTGGTACCCAAAATCTACAAGCCCGAAATATTCTGGAGTAGGCTCAAACTAATTCACGGAGGGGGCGGGGCTAACGAGCGCATCGATTGAGTCGCCCTCTCGAGCCACGTTAGAACTTACCTCTTAGTAACCCAATTGCTCCAATTTTTTCCAATCTTTCCCTAATTTTATGCAGCTTGAAGGTCCAATTATTCTTTAATCACTACTCAAGGGTCGAAAGACCTTGAGAGGATTGGAGGCTTCAGCCCCCTTCAGAACCATATTCCACCCTCTTCTCATACAGATGAAAGGTCAACGGTTTTTTAGCTTCTCCCTTCCTCCTCATTGATGGCTCAGAAGTCAAAATGCAAGAGGTGTCTCCGCTATTTGTGGATAATCCGGATAGAGTAAACTCATCGTCCGGTGATTTCTCTCTACTTTTGAGAGCTGGGACCGGTAGAATGGAATGCCTGATATGGTACAACACCAACCAAATCTTACAAATCGACTGACCATCATACCAAGAAAAGAGCTTGATGTTTTGGCTATAAGGAATGCCGTGCCAAAACATATAAAAAAAAATTGAGGCCTTTGCAGGTTTGCAATGGCAGCGGGGAACCCGCAACCTCCCGCGCTCACGATCACGTTGGCATGACAATGCCCTCTTAGAAAATGAGTAGGCTGGGCTCTTCTCAGTATACTGCATGCTAGGCCTGATATTATGAAGACTGAAAATTGAAATTTTACCTTGTCCCTGAAGTAGGTCAAGGTCAAGGTCATTGGTGACGTCTTAAAGCATCCCGGCTGGAAATTGGAACTTGTCAAAGTCCCTAATGTAGGTCAAGGTCAAGGTCATTGATGACGTCATAAAGCATCCCGGTTGGAAGTTGAAATTTTTTCAAGTCCCTGAAGTAGGTCAAGGTCATTTATGACGTCGTAAAGCGTCACACGTCACGTCACGTCATGCAGTTCACAGAAACTCCCGGACGAGGAGGTTTTCTGAGGATGTGATCCCCTTAACAAAATGGATAGCGGGTTCCCCGCTAAAAGAAATTTCATGTATTTTTAGCGGAGAACCCGCTATTCATGTTGTTAGGGGAATTACATCCTTAGAAAACGTCCGAGTCCGGGAGTTTCTGTGAACTGCGTGCCTTGCCGTGTCGTGACGTGACGTGTGACGCTTTATGACATCATCAATGACCTTGACCTACTTTAGGTATATCAGGCCTACTAGTATACAGTATACTGAGAAGAGCCCCACCAACTCATTTGCTGAGGGGGCATTTTCGCGGGGAGGTTGCGGGTTCCCCGCTGCCACTCTAAATTTCTTTGTTGATGAGACTCCTTAAGAGGGAAAGGTGTAAGATGCTAGATGATGTGGGTAAGGTAAGCTTACGTTTATAATGGATGTCGTATCTTTTGTCTCTCCTCTCAATTCACCTCTTGCCAAGTTTTTGGATCGGTGGCTTAAATCCTATCTTGAGCTTGAGTTTCCCTGTGAAGAACTCAGCCCCCTTGGCTGATGAGCCTGAAGATGTGAATCTTTCACTCAATTTAACCCCTTTACTCGCTTGATTTTGTTGATCTGTTCCGGAATTGAGGCTACTACGTCTTCTTCCGTCCTCTCATAAAATTTGTCCAAGTTTCTCTCCTAGTTTCTCTTTCAATTTTTACTGCTCAATGGTCAATATTTTAAAGGTCCTCAGAGCAGGCCAGAGCGTCTACTTTTTTGTAGACCTTCATAATCTGGACCTTGGAAAATTCTTCTTCAGCAACAAAGTTTGGAAACACCGTTGAAATGAACCAACGATCATATGCAGTCGGATTCATATTCGCGCTAGATCTTTCCAACTTTGAATTACTTTTACAATTCTGGTAATTATTGGCTTGCGTATCGCAGCATGGCAAAACGGATAAATTTTCGATCAGAAGTCCAAATAATTTCCTTTTTCGATCTCCCACTGCTTTTTAATGCTCAGCCAAACCCAACAAATGATCCGAACTTACACGAAATGCGGGCACCGAAAACCAAATTTCATGAAATGAAAGGAAATATGTTTCACTTCTTAGTAGCGAGGCTAAGGTTGTCTTATCGATACGTAGAGTAAATAAAGCTAACGACCATCCTACAGACATGATTGTATTGACATAAAGATGACAACAAGCGCATTAAGAGTGACAGCAGAACACGAGTTTTCGCAGACATATAGCCCGTGGAATTAGGACATCGAAATTCAGTACCCACGTCGCTCTAAGAAACTGGTTATGCAGATTTTTCTATTTCATAAAAAAAACATAAAAATCAATTAACACGTTACGCGCATCTCGTCAAGTTGGAGGAATAGAAAAAAAATTAAATCGTCGAGAGATCGGAAAATGTAAATCATAATCCTGACACTTTTACGAGTGTGATTCGAGTATTAGATGGCGTTATAAATTATTAGGAAATGCTGCTAAGAGATGCACGATGAATGTTTTATTGAGACGCTCGCACTTTGAGCTGTATAGGTGAATACAGAAATTCGAGTCGAGTGTACGGCACGTTTATAAATTCATACGCTGTATATAGGGGTATAATGTCGTGAATTATTTTCTAAAGTGAAAAAGAACTCTCTTTAGCATTTCGTTATCACCATTTTTGGCGTGTGAAAGGCAAATAGGCGCGTACCGTGTACGAAAAATTAGAATATTCATCCGGAATCGTGTAGCATAATATAGCGAAGCTCTAAATGCATCTTTGATGTCTGACGTGGTCGAGGAGAGCTATAGATGTACGGCGCACGATGGAAATTTTATTTTATTCATCATAGAAGACGCTTGATACGCGGAAATTGAAAAGTCAATTTTGAAATTTAACTAATTTATGATAGACGGAGGAAGGGACCGGGCGCTGCCACTAAACGATGCTGGGCGCGTGTAAAGGTGATGGTGTAATTGAGGTTCGAAAGTCGAATGCGTGTCATTTATTATTGAGCACTCGGGCCTACGCAGACGTCGTTTATTCAGTTTACGGATAAAATATTTCGCGCTGCATGGAAGCCCGCTTATGTAGACGTGTTTTTATCGAAGACACGATTTCGATGCATGATATAGTCAACTCAGTTTAAAAGTACATTCAGATTCGAAAGATACAACATGTTCTTTACAATCGCGTTAATTAATCACCACAATACAAGAAGTTGGGTAAGAGTTCTACTTGAAACGTGCGACTTCTCCTTCTGTGTTACAGATACGTCGAGCCTGGTGTAACTCGATAAAAGCATTCCACGACATCCTAAATTATATTTACTCGTGGATCGAATTTTACGTTTGGTGATGAATTTCAAAATTTAGACCCGCAGATCGTGCAAAATTAATCGTGATTCAAGACTGATCTCAGATAGTCCATTTGTCTTAACTGATGAGCGTCCATTGGAGATCAAAAGCGTGAAGTTTAAAAAACTTTCAATCATCCAGCTTATTGGCAGAGACGTTGAGATACTCCTCGACTGCGTCTCTTGAACATGAAAAAATTCTATTTTGTATGTGGTATGTGAATTCTGAGGATCCAGGTGAAGAGCGGAGACGAAAGCCTAGATAGTTCAAGGAGTCATATCTAATCTTTGAGGTAAATTCCATGGAAACGTGGAATCAGTGTGAGTCAGAGTTGGAACCATTCCAGATCCTGATGACATGATTGATGTATCTTGCATAATCCGCTGGAGCTTTTTTTTTTTCAATGAGGTTCAGGGACGAAGGTGGAGACTCTGGACCTTTATCTCTGCTTTGTCCCTAGATTGACCAAAGACTTTGGAATCGAAATAAAAATTAGATGCACCATCCCAGAGCAACCACGCCACTCACCGAATTTACCCTCAGCCTAATTGAGAGTTAATAGGCACCATTTCCCTTCCCCTCTCACCCCTCTCACCCCCTCACTCTCTCTCTCTCTGCGCGCGCGGCCAAAAACAAAAAAATATGCCATATTGAGCAAACACCTTTTGGAAATGAAATAATCTTCGATAACTCTGAAGACATTTTTATTACGTGCGGCGGTGGTCTGGTATAAGTCTACTTTGAAATATTTCAAGCTAATAGCTTTTAGGGAGTGAACGAGTGGAAGCTAATAGCTTTTAAGCTCACTCGCTCCGCTCTTTCGTTCCTCTCCTTGGTCTAGTATAAGTCTAGTTCAAGCCTAGTAAAATCCTAGGGTGGGGGGTCTTCTACACCTATTATAATTCCAGTTTAAGACTGCTAAAATCCTAGTAAGCCTACCCTAGTTTGAAGCCAGGTCTAGAAAAAGCCCGGTTCTCAGACCTACCACCTTCTTGGTTTAGTTTATTGTATATTTAGGCCTGAAGAAGGCTAAACTACTGTAGTAGCTAGTTACGGTCCACTTCAATGGGGAGTTCAAAAACGATATGCAATAAAATAATAGGATGCCTAAGCCTGCTAGTACAAACTGACTCGATCCGTTTTTTACAGTATACTCAGCGCCGTCGCTAGACTCCTTGGAGCCTAAACTTAAAATTTTCAGATGAGACCTTCTTTCAATTCAGACAAGTTTAATTTTTTTTCTCCTCACCGGTGCAAGGCCTAAAGTAGCGCGAGGCCTGAAGCGGTAATGATTTCTCACCACCCCCTGGCGACGGCCCTGCTCGACCTGAGTCTTGAGTTTGAGACTTGAGCTTGAGACTCGTGACTGACACTCGAGATTGAAACTCGAGACTGAGACTCAAACTTGAGACTACAGACCGTGACTCGAGCTTGAGATTCGAGGAGACTGAGACTTGAGACCGAGACCGGGATTGAGACTCAAGATTGAGACTCCAGGCTGAGACTCGATTTGAGCCTGGGCCTCAAGACTCAGACTCCAGTTTGAGACTCAAGATTTAGACTCGAAACTAAGACTCGAGATTGAGACTCGAGCTTGAGATTCGAGCGTGAGACTCAAGACTGATGCTCGAGCCTGAGACTCCAGTTTAAGACTCCAGTTTAAGACTCAAGATTGAGACTCAAGACTGATACTCGAGACTGAGACTCCAGTTTAAGACTCAAGATTAAGATTCGAGACTGATACTTGAGACTGTGACTGGAGTCCAAGACTTGAAATTAACACTCGAGATTCAGACTCCAGTTTGAGACTCAAGATTTAGACTCAAGGCTGAGACTCAAAATTGACACTCGAGACTGAGACCCTAGATTAAGACTCCAGTTTGGGACTGTAGTTTGAGACTCCAGGAGGAGACTCGAGGCTGAGACTTGAGTTTGAGCCTCCGGACTGACACTCGAGACTGAAACTCGAGCTTGAGAATCGAGGCTGAGACTCGAGACCGACACTTGAGCCTGAGACTTGAGATTGAGACTGAAGCTTGAGACTCGAAACTGACATTCAAGACTGAGACTCGAACCTGAGACTTGAGACTCGAGACTGAGACTCGAGCTCAGCGTCGTCGCCAGACTTTTTGAGACCTAAAGCAAAATTTTCACATGAGCCTTTTTTCAATTTAGACAATTTTAATTTTTCTTCCCCCTCGCCGGCGCGAGGTCTATAGTAGCTCGAGGCCTGAGGCGGTAATTCTTACTCGCCACCCCCTGGCGACGGCCTTAAGTATACTCTATTTTTGATGCTTAGCCTACGCCCGGACACCCTATTATAAGCCTAGTTTAAGACTAGTAAAATCCTAAGGGGGAAAGGGGGTAGTCTTCATTCTATTATAGGTCTAATTTAGGACTGGTAAAATCCTAGGATGAAGCTAGTATAAAGCTATCATAAAACTCGTATAAACCTAGTATTATAAGTTTAATTTGAGACTGGTAAAATCCTGGTATGGAGCTAGTATAAAGCCATCATAAAGCTAGCATATAAATTGAGTAAGGTGAACTCGCAAATTTTTGAATCACCCATGGAGTAACGAGGGTGAAGGGGGGAGGGGTACGCGCGAAGGAGGCACTCGGAAAATTCCAAATTGAGGGTCAGGGCAGTGTAAAGATATGAAACATTTCGAAAATTTAAATCACACCGTCGGGATTCAAACCCGAGATTTTTCGCTTTCCGGGTGACTCCGCAGAGCTACGCATGCGATCCCTCCTTCAATTCTTAAATTTTGGTGTTTAATACACCCCCGCAAGTTTCCGCACCCCCAGTAGTCCTTCATACTGTATCCCGGCTGTATTTTCTCTCAGTAATAAATCGATGGATTATTCTTCTTGCCTCTTTTCCTTTATTGTAAATCTTGACGAAAGCACCCTTCGAATCTACCTCGCGAATAGTGATATCGCCTTTCGCCGTTGAATTCGTTTTGAAATCTTCGAACTCCTCATTTTCGTAGGCAACTCGTCTTCGCTTTCTATTAGCGGGTGTTGCGGGACGTCATTAGCAGGTGACGTCATCAACTTTGATCCCGAACCTGGTCCTGAAATTTGCGAGTTCAATGCTCCTCCCTTCCTCTTTGTCATCTATAAGTGGTTTGATATAGGCTTCTATACTGCTGTAGTATGTTAGGCTTTTGAAAGTCCAGTATGATGGATGCTAAGGAGTATAGTACCCCAATTCTGAAATCCGCTGGAATGACGTCATAAGCCGGGACCCAGAGGTCTAGTATAGAAGCCTGTTGTACTGTAAAATAAGCTATCTATATCTCATATTATGAATATCAATATTAGTGATTCCATCAGCTCATGACCTCATAACCATCCATGATGACTACCTGTGACGTTATCAGCACATCTCGGGCTCTCTCGCGTTGATCCAAGAACGGGAGAAGAAAAGTAGCTTGTGCCTGCTCTTGTCACTATCATCCCAAAACACCCAGCAAGCCACTCAAGATGTCTCCAGTCATACCAATACTTGAGGAATCATTCCTACGAACTGAAAAAAGCAGGCAAAAATGTCAACTACCCTCCTAAGCTTAGATCATCTCATCAACCCTAGAAACGCCATATCCCTGAGAAGAATGTTGGTATCTATTGGTCTACTTGCGAGCTAGCAGACTGGCTGGCCGCTAACTACCTGAGTCTCCGATCACCGCACCGCCTACAACCAGCAAGCTCCTCAGATCCTTGCCCAGGGCAAACCACTAATTTGCAACCATTTCCCCGTGTAAGTTTATGAATGACTACTTTCTCTACTCCTTCTTCACATTCGTGTATATTCTCACCATGATTCATCCGCATTTCCTGTATTATCGTCAGATCTACTCCGTTTCTTCGTCATTTATTGTGCATCAGACAAAGAGTGAGACAAACCACTACTGTTGAAAATGCACGCGACACGTAAAAACTGAATCCCGACCTCTCTAGAACAGTCAATGGCATCTTCTGACCGCTAAAAGATGGACCGAAGAGTTCGATGAGATCGTGAAAAGCGTCAAAAATTCGTTATACAACAATAAATACGCGCGAGATTCGGTTACTATTTATTATGTTCACCGTGATGTATCTTTCCTAATATCGAATTACAACGACGGTCTTTTGGCACCACCACAACTAAAGTTCGACATTGATGCATGATCGTGAAGTACGGCCGTGGCTCGACCCACGCGTGATGGTCACAAATCATCGGCGAATGTACACAGCATCATAATATACACTTTATAGACCTACTATTTCATCCGCAGGTTTATGATTTCTCCTCTTGACACTGCACTGTACAGGCTGTGTACATAGTGCGAAGATTTTTTTGACGTTTTTAATTACCGTCAGCGCCATTAGCGAATACCGGTTTCTTACCTAATATCGAAACACAGCCTCGCCCCATAAATATTATTTATTTTGTTAGTTATGGTCTACTTATATGAAAACGTTACGTTTTATTATATTAAGTACAACAAATGATATACGCATCCGTGAAATATATATTGGTGAGACTTGTTGAGTACTTCGGTGTATACTCTCGCGAACCCAGATGAAGAATTCGATACCAGAACGAAAAAATTATTTTGGTATCTGTAAATCATCACCCTTCAACACAGCTCAAGATGCGGTGGAAAGCAAAACGACATCTATAATTGGATTGGAATGAGAAATGGTCCGTATTGGAAATGATTCGTGAAGCAAGCGAGAGTCTAGAAGGATGGTGTTGAAAAATCTTGTCCGCGAATACTTCCTGTTAGGGTTTGAAAATACGTGTAATTACTAGACTGGATGACTTTCTTTTGATTTATTTTATCGGTAGTATAATGGAGTGCATGAAATATCGAGATAGCTTCGAATAATTTGAGCATTCGATTATAAAGATTTCGACCTCAAGGATCGATGAGGGTACGTGGTTCAAAAAAAAGTCCATAGATTAGTTTAGAAGCTTTGAGGAGTAGGAAGAGAGAGTGAACTTGAGTGCGAGCAACAATTGTGAAGTATGACCATATTTGGGGGAACCTAAAGCTTGGGTTCTCGACGGAATGTAAAAAGTTGAAGAAATCTAGTGGCTTACTGGCTGCAGAATCACTGAGTGAGGGAGAATTAGAGGCGGAGCAAAGTATGATGTCAGAAAGGTCCTGAGCCTCTCTTGAACTGAAAACTTATATAGCTTGGAAAACAAAAATTTTCTAGTTCCCCCTTCATCTTTATACAGAGCTCAAAAGTTGAAATTTCTGACATAATATTTCATGTTTTTTCCTGAACCCTAACCCATAATTCCAAAATTTGCAAATTTACACAAGTCCCGAGAGTTTCTCCACCCAAAAAATGTATTTTCTCAAGTTCCCCGAATCCCGGCCCCTTGCCAACCCCGTAAGTTGGCTCTCAGCTCACTCTTATAGGTAGGTTGATACGGCTAGTACAGCCCACTTCAAGTCCTAATAATTCGTTTATTTGTTACGTGTCCGTGTAATCAACCTACCTATAATACGATGATTCGTACTGTCGAGGACTCCATTCTCAGCTCACTCCCCAAAAAGGAGCCTTAAACATGATTCTGAAAACCTACAAGTTCCATCAGTCCTGAATCCTAGCCAATAATACCAAAATTTGGGAGTTCACAGATTCCCCACAAGTTGCCCCACGGCCTCCTAATCGTCCTGTGTAATGTATCCTTCTAAACCTTCATAACAATCTATGACGTCATTTGCTGGTGACGTCATCAGCCGTGTCTTCAAGGCTCCTCCAACGATAACGTCATCTTGATCCTGAGCTTTTTCTGAAATCTGCGAGTTCAATCCACATCCCCTAGCCCCTAATCTTTGTAATTTGTAAGGCTTCTATGATGCTGTGTGTTAGGCTTAAATTAGTTGTACCCCAAATCTGAAATCTGCTAGAATGACGTCATCAGGCGTGACCCGGAGGCCTAGTATGGTGGAGACTTGATCGGTATTACGATTAGGCTTAGTATAATGGACACTGTTGAGTGGAGAGAGTGATCTTGAGAATAGATGAGAGTAAAGAAAAGAGAAAGAGCCCAAAACGCGCTGATAACGTCACAGGCAGCCATCATGGATGGTAATGACGTCACAAGCTAATGCCGTTAATGATATTGATATCCATATGAGGTCTAGATAGTTTATCTTACAATACACCACGCCTAGGCAGAAAAGCAAAGCAAATGAGCCCCTCGAAAACTAGGCAGCTCAAACTATAGTATCATGGACGGCGGGCAAACGGGTGGTGAACGAGTGGTGCAAGTTGATCACTCCCTTGAGCTAGATAGCCTATGTTACTGTACACCACACCTATAGCATGCCTAGAGCGGAATGTACGCCTCTGAGAAAAATCATGGGTTCTTGAAGGGAGTTGAACTTATGGTGTACCGTAGAAGAGCGTTCTTTCTTGCGGCGTTTGACACGATGCATATCTGGCTCATTGAAGGGGCTAAGTCAATTGATGTATGAAACATTGCATATCTAGTTAATTGTATGGGACTAAACCGATAACCGGGCCATGAAAGTTGAAGTAAACTTTTCCACTTCATCAAAAAAACATCAAACCATGCATGCATATGTCTTCGATCGGAGGTACAAAGTTCAATCTCGATTATATCGATTATTGATCGCAGATTTTAACCCCAGCCAATATGATAAGGCAGGCTAGCTTTCAGGGCTTACTCACTCCGGCCGGTCGCCGGTCACCCCCCCTCTCCCCTCCTTAGTCTAGCATAGGTCTAGTACACAATGTGTTTTCGCTCCGCTCGTTCACTTCCTGCTTAGTCCAGTTTAGGTATACTGTGTATTAGGCTTGGTATAATGAAGGCTAGAGGCTGAAGGTTTAGATTTTTCCGTCTCCAAAGTAGGTCAAGGTCATTGCTGACGTCATGAAACATTGCGTTCCGCTACGGGTCTACAACCGATCCCGAGCCTAAAAACACATACATGTCAAAGGCCAGAAGTTGAAATTTTTCCAAGTCCCCAAGCAGGTCAAGGTCATTGATGTCGTCTTAAAATTTGGTGTGGTATTGCGTTGCGGATTTCGAATTGACCTCCAGCCCAAAGAGCAGTGCTGCCAGATAATATTTTTAAAAAACCGTGTGCCTCGTTTTTTTCAAGACCTGGAGACGGATTTCTACGGACATGAACTGATTCATCAATAACGATCAGGAGAAAGATATTTCTCGTACGAGAGACCGAGGTACTTTTCTTTTGATTGACTCAACGTTACTGGAGCTCAGACCATGACGATCAGGAGGAAAGTTACCATTCTGAAGACTTAAAGTGCTTTTCTCTTGAGCACAAGAAATCCGTATTTGACGTAAATCTCCAGAAAAATTCCTATTTTTTTGAGGACCGAAAATCTATAAATCTGGCCGCACTGGCATACATACGGGTCAAACCTCCAAGCTTTGCCGACCGAACGGCGGATGGTGGACATTTTTTCCGACCCTCCCCCGATGAAAAAGTTCCCTGTTGAAATTTAGATCTTAGACCATAATTTTATCTTGAAGCAGGCGTGGCGTGGCCTCGAATTCTAAATGGGGAACTTTAGTAATAGAAAGAAAACGTGATCTTTATTTCTTTGATGCTGCCAGAAAATCTCGTTTCTTTCAACTCTATGAAGTAGATTAGAGGGTGCACGTTCATTTTCCCAAATAATATTCTGCCGAATAGTCCTCGTCTCTCTCAGAAAGTTGATTTGCAAGGAAAATTGTGGGAGGAAGTTCCAAAAAAAATACAGATACAATGTGGTGGAGAGTCCATGACGTCTGATTTCATTCCAATTCCAACAACTTAGTTTACTTCCTCGGCTGTTCTTTAGTCACTTTCTTCTACGCTCCCTTCAATTGAAACAGCCTTTGACTCCAGATTTTTCCAAGGCCTTCATACAGGTCAACCATTTTCCCTCCTATTCTTCACACAGAATTTTTCTTACTCCTTCAAGACAAGAGTCATCCATATGGACAGGGTGGACGTTTTTAACAGGGAAACTATTTTATGGGGAGGGGGGGTAGAGAGAAAATGACAAGCACCGGGTGGCGTTCGGCAGACTTTTGACACAGAAAAGGGTACTGTCTCGCAGAGAGTGGGACTCAGAAAAATTACCTTCAAGCTGTAGGTGATAGAAGGGAGAGGGGGACTTGAAAAAAACTTCGATCTTCGAGCTATAGGTGATGGGGGGGGGGGGCTTGGATAAATTTCGAAGGGTCCTGAGGAACGAAGTTCAAATTTTAATAAATGAAATTAACAAGCTTAACCTTGCACACTCATGACTCCCATAAAACAGAATCCCGGTTTGCCTCTACAACGTTGATGAACCCGACCTGGAGCAGCTCAGTCGGTGGGCTGCGAGTTTTCATGACGTGAGCACACATCAGAAAGGACGAAGTCTGGATTTTCAAGAATTTTGGAATTTTTAGTGTCTAAAATCATGGGTCAGATCAAGTTTTATTTTCGTCTCCTGCCAAAAACCTTTTATTCCTTCCAACTGAAAAAGAGTAATACGAGCGTGCCCTCACCTTCCCGGACGGGCCCTTTTCGCGAAAATCCCGCGATAAGCTTCATTTAATTTCCATACTTAATGTTAGTTATCCGTGTTCCCATCGCCAAAAGAGAAAAAAAATGAATCTTAGAACACATATTCATCAAGTACCCTATGCAATCCTTAATCATGGATTCCTAGGCTATCGGTGGCCACACTCCAAAGTGACCTAAGTCAAAATCTGTTAATTTGCATAAACCACAAATTTTCGAATGGCGACTTAGGCTTGACTTAGACTACTTTGGCGTGGGAATCTGTTGAAATCTAAGAAAAAAGCGATATTATTATGATGGCGAGTTGCGGAAGAAGAGACTTGATGATGGCGAGCACGCCCCTACTATCGTGACTCAGACGTTCGGAATCATTTGACTTAAGACACTTTGGAACCTAACCTAACGAGATTCAGTTAACTGAGAACCGAAAACCGTGACAGATTGAGCATTCGGACTTAGCGCATCGTATCGCCATCGGGACCATCATTCTCCACCAGACAGCGTTCTTAGCTCAAATACTTGTGAAATTGACTTAGGCCACTAGCATACTCCGTCTTTATTTTAGTAATGGTAGTCATGGCTGGTAACGCTCCTGAATGATGTTTATGTCAGTAAATCCAATCCACTGGTAAGCGTCAAGTTTCGCTTTCTGCCTCAAGATTGTAGGCTTACTTATCTCATATCTTTTGCCGTCATACCATGACAAATTCTTTACGATCTTGCTTGGAAAGTTCGTTTTCGAAAGAGAGTCGTCGACAACCCTCAGGTTCCGGCCATCGCCAACTCCCATACGGGCTCTCCAAAACTGGCATCTCGTTATTACTCACTTTTGGCACGAGTAATTGGTAATTTCAATCATCGATCATGGTCGCAACTGTACGTCGCGTTTGTCCTTATTCACGTCGGTCCGCAGGAGGAATACAAATGACGATAACCTGTAACCTGTGACCCTCGAGATACGGGCTGGGCTCGCACATATAGAACAACTCAGACAAACACCACGCACAAATGCGCACAGAGACAGAGATATACTCGACGATGACGTATTGTAGAAGTGGAAGTCTAGTTAATTTAACATTTATTATACAGTTTAATAGGTTGTTGATGCACTAATAAGTTATTCTAATCAGCGAGTGGATGAAGCTACTCATCAAGAAAATGCTGTACACTCGCCGCAGTAATAAATCTATTTGGATGCGTGCCAGAATGATAATTTTGCTCGACAAAATCGTCGTATCCCATTTACTTCTGCCGCCACTACTCCGCGTAATATAAGCTCTCCATGTACATTAACCGCTCTGTACTACTGTATAAGAATCAACTTCTAACCTCATAAAACTGCTCATAAATATGACAAAACGGTTACATTTGCAAAATATCTATATACAGTATTAGTGTACACATACAGCTATTATAATGTACGCGATACACTATATTAAAATATAAATTCACTCCGATCCGAAACCAACGACGGCTATCCACATCTTTACTACGTTGTATCTGCGTGGTGATGCTGGGCTGCTGTACCATACCTTGGAAGTTAGCGCGGTAAATGATTTTGTATAATGTAAAGAGTAGTCTACGTATAATAATATCAGCGTAAACAAAATAAATTAAGAGGCGATGAATATAATCCGTAATAAAATATCGTACTGTATACTCTATGTACGTTAAAATTTACGTAGTAGTTCACAAAAAAAAAAATATATATATCAAACTTGTATCTGAGTAAAAATATAAATGGAGAAAGGCGAGCCGTATATACTTTGGATTATGCATAATAAATCTCTTCGTTTATCTTAAAAGCATTAGTAGTCGCTTTAATTTATTTTTATTTACCTGGCACAAAAGCTAGTTTTTTTTCGCTATTATCTGTGCGTCGAGATGGCGGATAATAGTATTATATATTTTATCAGAACCTACATTGTATAATCCGGGTATAAGTTACGTGTGTTATTCAAAATAATATAATGTCGGATGAGAAAAAAAAAAACTCGACAATGAGATGAACTAATTTCCGATGGTGAGGTCGAGGCTTAGACGAGTGCGACGAAGATGGAAAGATGGGGGAGGTATCATAAATAAAAATGAATTTTATAATCCACGCGAAATTCCGTAGAGGTTAATTTCATTTATGAGAGGATTTTCAGCTGTGTCATATTTATGGCGGAAGAGGTGTGAATGAGAACCATTACAGCGAAAAGGTGTTAAAATATTAGAAGCACTATAAGATGGAATATTCAGTAGTCTATTAATGCGGTTGAAAATACCAGTAGTACAAGTAAGAATGTCATTCTACATACATAGAACCGTCAATGACACATTCGTTGGGAAGAAGAAAAAAAGATCGAATAAATATTAAACAGAGACACATTCGTGTTTTTAAAATGTTATTCATATTATGCTAGTATAATTTTTCTTCTTACCGAATGCAAAATTAGAGATCCAACATATAAATAGTACGGGAAGAAAACATTATAAATTGAACTAACCTTAAATCGGCGTCAAGTAGCGTGCCAGATATGTTTGCGGAGGAAGAGAAAAGTTTGTAACGCAAAAAAAAAAAATAGGGAGGAAGGAGAGGTTTGACTTCCCTTTACCGACAACAGAGTCTGGGGAGCAGTTTCATCCTCCTCATCTGGGCAACGGGGAAGAATAGATCAACTAAAGATAGATCACAAATTCGCTTTTCCCTTACATTTAGGAAGAAGCTTTGATCCTCCAAATTCCTGGTTATCAATGAGTAGGCTTATCAAGATTCAGTCAATAGCACCCTATAAAACCACGTAATTATCAGTAACATCTAGAAGGTCTACTTTGATCGAATCCATCACTCCATGAGAGAAAAAGTTGCGGAAGAAGATAATTCGTTAAAATTACAGGTAAATGAAGCTAAATGAGTCGATATCATTGAACAGGAGGAGGAAGAGGGAGCTGGCATGTTTTTAGGTTTTCAAATTCAACTTTAATAGAAATTCATTTTTCCAATCCAAGAAAGCTTGGACTTCGACACCTTGTATGAGTACAAATTCCATGACCAAGAAGTATGCGTAGCACCTCGACGACCTCCTAAGAATAGGTATAAATTCTGAGAATTTCGAATAGGTATAAATTCTGAGAATTTCATGCGTAACTGAGGTCAACTTTGCCACTTTGAGGGAACTTAGTACGGATACAAAGTCTATAATCAAGGAGGAAAAATAGCACAAATGAAAATGTAACTTCAGTCCGACTGCCAAGGACACAGAATTTTGTACGCGAGAGGGAGGGGGACTCAGTACCGGAGTAAAACGTGTCAAAAGGCTCTTGGTACACCCCACAATCATTGAATTTATTTCTATCTGTATGTTGGAAATTGAGGATTTCACTTCAAAATAGGTCTAAATTGCGAGATGCTTTTTTCCAAAAAACGCGTTTGAAATTTTGATAAAGAATTTATTTTACTTCTGAATGAGATTGATGTACGGGGTTTTGATATGAACTGTACGAGAAATATTGTCCCGGCGCTGTAGCATATATCCTGTTTTTTTCGATCAGCTGTTCGAAATGGGAAACTTTTAGGCCCTTTGTATAAAAAAAATGAGTGGAAACCATGGAAAAGCGAAATTTAATGAGTATAAGCTAAAGTATACGCAAGACCCTTCTAATAAACCGAAAATTCACAGAAGTCAAGTGTATGGAAAAAAAAGAAGGGGAAACATATTTGAAAGATGAAAGTTCACAGAATCCAAATCTACATTTCCCGTTGGAAAGGGCCTAAGCATACTTTAGGGCCTTCTTGAAAAGCGATCCTTCATTTGAATTATTATTTTTTCGTGGACTGACTTGGTCAACGAAAAAGAAAAAAATTTTCGCTTTTGATCCACAATATTTTACTAATCTCTATGCGTTTCGGACGAACCTGCGTCTTTCTGCCGGATTACAAACTAATCTTAATCACTCTATAAACGTAATCATTCATTTTTTTCTACTGGCCAAGATTGGAGGGTTCAACTTGAAGATTAGGTACCTATGATACCTGGAAATCCTGTTATTCTCAGTTTCCTTCAAATTCGTTCATTTTTGAAGGGGGTAGCCTAGGTACTCTTGGAAAGAAGAGAATACCTAAAAATGAAGCTTTTCTTCCATAATTTTTTCTTTCTTTTAGTCTTGATAGAGTTCCAGTTGTAAATATTTTTCAGAGTAAATTTATAAACTCGTATTCTAGAGGAGCGACGATATCGGTTCGTTGTGTCAATGGTACATGTTATACGAAGGAACAATAAAGAAGTCACTATATTTAGACAATAAGGACTGCTTGAATTGCAGGGAACTGGTTCCGAGTTCCGCACAACAACGGCTTTAAATATAATACATCTTCGTCACGGATATTATTCGAACGCATTTCGTATTGTAGGGGAAGAAAGTGGAGCATTCACTAAACCAGGGATGGAACGGTGAACACACAGGCTGTGTGTAAGGTGGATACGATTTTATAGTTCTCAACTGCATCAAGACGTGTTTACTCGTGGTGTTTTACAGTACTGTGATCGCGAATAGAGTGCGTACCTACTATTTGCTGTTTTTGTGGAAGTTGATCGTTTTACTTACCGCGTCTAGGTACTTGTTAATTGGATAATTGGTGAGTAGCTTCACAGACTCCTTTCTTAAATCATGACTTTATGATGTAGGTAGTCATGGTTCAAATGGGTGTCGTCTATTATCTCAATGAGAGAAGAGAAATCTGCGAGTGAGTTTTTATCGGTGTTGATTTCAAATTAGGGTACTGGGTGCAAGTATTAAAATGATGAGGAAGGAAAAATATCACAAGCATGTTTTTCTTAATCGAGACGTCGTAAGGTCGTTCCCGATGGGTTTCCTACAATGGTCAATGTGGTGGACCTTTAAACGATGAACAGCAAGTTTTTCCGGAAAACAAGTCTTGTCCTAGAGTTGTTTGTCAAGTTTTCTAGAGTGGGGAACATAACACGAGTAAAATTTCTGGATGGTGTTACTCGCAGGACGGTTCACCGTAAGATGTAGGAGAACAGGATTTTCATTGTGCTGATAACAAAGAATGATTTGGTTGATGGTACCCAACCAGGGGCAGAAATTGGGTCAACGGGTCCAGTTCATTGCTTTCTGCTAGGTGGCATATGGTTCAGATGATTCTGAGGGCTGAATCACAAATTTGCTACTGGGGCCGACCAAATAAGATGAGGTGGTTGTGTGTAATGGTTCTTTCAGTTGTTTGGCTCTGTACTTGTGCTTTGGGGCTCGTTGCTCGTTTGTGGTTGAGTGGTTTTGCATGTTTTTGGCTCAAGGAGAAAGAAAATTGTGTAAAGTTGGCACATGAAGGTTGACACGTGAGAAGTATACTCTGCAATGGTATTCGAAGTTAGTTATTACTTAATTGTGGTTTCAAAAAAAGCGTTCACACTTTTCCAATTTTCTATGTGTTCCCAAATTGTCAAATAGAGTTGGGAATCAGCTCAAAAAAGTATTGAAAAGTAAAACGATGTCCTGTAAGGTGGGTGTAGGTATCTGTGATACAGATAGCATCGCACATATCTTACAGAAAAAATGGGAGAGTAAAATCAAACTTATATTTTTGTGGTTCAGTAAATATCAACAGAAATATTCCAAGGATTGATAAAAAACAAAGAAATATTTCCAATTCCAGGACAATTGATCATGACAGAAACCCAAAAGATGAGCCATTTGTTGAAAAAAAGTGATGCTGGCGAAAAATCAGTTTTTCAAATTCCAGTTGAAGAATATACAATAAACGTGAATTTGTCAAGACCTGGTCCAAGATGTTCAACTGATGGAGAAAAGAGTAAGATTACTTTCAGTAATTAATTTGGGCCTTACTATAAGAAATTTTACCAAGAAAATAATAATGCAAATATTTCCAAGTTTAATCCATGACAGGAAAACATGATAAACTCAATAAGGTTTGTTTTTTTCTTCCTTTATAGTCTTTGAGGAAGGACGTCATCCTCAAAAAATAAGCTCGACAGTAAATGGAAGTAAAACTGGTACAGAGTCAATAATTAGCGCTGATGAGAGATCAGTCAATGTAAATAGAAATTCGGACCCATTTTTGTCAGAATGTGGACCGCGCAGTTCAAAGGACAGTCAAACTTCCGAAAGAATTCCTACCAATCCAAGTACGTACACTTATACCAAATTGAAAGTATATTATTTTGTGAATTGCGATAGGACTGTAATCAAATTTTCTTTTGTTCAATATTGCAAAGCAAACCAAGTGGGTACACTGATACCTACCTATTTGAAGGTTTATATTTTTGAATTAAAAGAGAATTGTAAAATCAATTTTTTTTTTGTTATTATAGGAAACACAGAAATGAGAAATCTACTGAGCATAATCTTAAGATTTGAATCACCAGTTGTTGGGGAATTGAACAGCCAGCAATCAATTGATGTGAACATTGATGGAGAATCATTTTGGAACAGAGGTGAATTAACAGATTGTACGAATGGGAGTAAGAAGTCTGATACAGTTTCTCGTGATTGTGGTAACTATATCAACAAAAATACTAAAAAGTTTGATAGAAAAAAAATCTAGAAATAATTTTAAAACATTTCCAATTTTAGCGGAAGTGGTCATGGCAGAGACACAGAAGACGAGCCATTTGTTAGAGAAGATAGATGCAGGTGAAAAATTAGTTGAGAATAGGAATTTGTCACATTCTGGTCCAAGATATTCAATTGCTGGAGGGAGAAGTAAGATAATATTTAGTTGTTTGATCAAATGGGTACCTAGATAAGAGATTAACCTTAAGGGTATGCTTCACCCATTACCTAATTCCAAAACGGTGTGAAATAAGTTGTACAAAAATCCTTAAATGCTCTACCAGGTTCGACATACCAACGGTCACTATGCGACGCTTGACCGGCGTGCATGGGTAGTCCTATTGAGTAATGATCTCACAAGATTTTTTCAAATGCTGTACAGAAAGGTTCAACTTGAGGCGGTATGGTAGCAGAAATCTGTATTTTTGCTCTGAAACAATTTTACTGTGTCAGAAAATGGACCAATTTTCAATGATTTTGAAGTGAAATAAAAAGGTTGTGAAAGAAAATTTTAAAATTCTGCTTTGACACCGCCTCAAGTTGAACCTCCCCTAAAAACATATCCAAAAATCAGAAAGATCCATTGAAAATGCGAGCAGTGAGAAACTTTTTTCGGCGCATCCTTAACTAGTTAAAATTATATACAAATGTTGAAGATATTTTTTCCATTGTAGGTACGCCAGAAACAAGAGATACTCACAAAGGATTGACTGGAAATAATTGTATGGAAATTGAACCGAGGACTGACGGAGAGACAGTTTCCAATAAACAGGTTAGAATTCATCAGTAAGATCGTAGAACCACCTATCACATAAGTGTGACATTTTGGAAAGAATTTTTAGTACCTATGATGACAAAAGTCTGAAAGCCATCTGTCCGAGTATTTATTCGTTCAAAGCATTTTGCACTCCCCAAGTCTCTGAATTTTCTTGAAGCTTTATGTAACTGAATAGAATAGGTATTATTTTCAACAGGGACGACCAAATGAAATTTTCAACTCGTCAGCGGAAGAAGATAAAACAAAGAAAAGATACGCGGACAAAAATTACAGTCTGAGCTGTCAGCGAGAAGTTTCACGACAGACTTTATTGAAATAGTGAGTACCTAAGCTAATTCTGGAGTTTGCAAGGTCTTGTGTTTGCTCATTTTAATTTTTGGTGGATATTCTTACTGTAGTAATTGTTGGCATTGTGAAGAATTTTATGGAACAGAGCGGGACTTGGGCTGGCATTTGAGTAGAGAATTCCCACAACATCCATACATGTGTCTTCATTGCCCCAAAGAAATCGCCTTTGACAGCGAAGATTTATACAGGAAACACACTCTTTGGCATGAGGAACAAGACAAAAATGAAAATAGGTAAGTCATGGTGTGTATATTGTATTTCTATCCAAATTACTTTCTAAATATGCGCAGTCATAAATGGCCTTCCCAGAATCTTCTTAAGGAGATTCCTGAACAAATTTGATAAAATACTCTACTCTCTTCTGTCATTTAAAAATTATTGTTTGAAGCAGATTTTCTTTTTTTTTTTAACCCCCTGACCCTCTTCCTCTCGGCTACGTAAGCAGTCATTGATATACACATATTATACTTTCATTATTAGGTACCAATGAAGTAAGGTAATTCATCTTTATATTCCGTTTTCTTTCAGATTTGTGATATTTTGCCCGCATTGTGATGGTACATGTGACACTGAAGAGGCAATGAATGCACACATTCAAAATATGCACTCGCATGATATAGCGTCAACAACATACAAAGGCTCTAGAGAAAGCTTCTGGAGCGAAAGCAGCACTAGTGATGATATGGATGGAAGAAGTGATTTTATGGCTGATCAGCGCCAGAGTGAGGAAGAAGGGCGCATCATTGAACGAGTTTCCGAAATAGCTGTAGGGAGAAGCGTCAATGATGAATACAATTTAGCCAACTCATCAAGCAATTCTGCTGAGGATGATGCGATGCTAGCGGGACCAAGTACACGCTCCAGAACACGGGCAAAATTGATAAAACTCTCCGACTCAGATTCAGTAAGTTTTCCTTGTAGCACTGTTGTCAAAATTGTTAACATCGACACTTGTGACTTGAGCGGTTTTTGAAAGGTTTCTTCTTCCTAATTTTCTAAAAACGCAATTCTATTGTCTATCAAGTGCGTTTTGTTCTTGATGGTGATGGTTGAGTCCAATTTTTTCCTTCTGAAAACCAAGGATGATTTGAACTTTATTGAAGGTTTAAAAAACTCTTTGGAATGCAGGGAAGCTGATGATTCAAACGAATCTTTGAAATTTGATAAATTACTCATCCAAACTAGAGAAAAATTTGCCCTCAAAAGTATTGAAGTACTCGTCTTTCAATTTGAAGTAAGAAATGTGTAAAGCTCACGCCATAATATTATAGTAACATGGACTGCTGATTTGTTGGTTGGGTTCCACAACGTTGAATACCTCAATGGTTGTGATTATCGAAATGAAATACTTAAACGGGAGAGTAAAACATACAACATACCGCAGAAAAATTAAACGACGGGCGTTTTCGGTTTATAAACCATCTTCAGGCACAAAATGGAGGTAACTGACAAGACGGAGGAGGGATTGAGATCATTAAGGTTGGTTGAAAGAGTAGTCACGGTGTGAATCATATACAAGGGCCGTCTTCCGGAAATGTAGGTGTTCAGTACCGTAATACCATCAGTATTGAGGTGACGAATTATTTCTATATGTTCAAGGGTCTTACGCTTACGGTAGGAATTCTCCTTATGGAGGAGCCTTTCCGATACCTCACGGAAACTGTAGCCATTATTGATCGAATGATCGGCGAAGGCTGATTCCCTAGGTGCCCCCTTTCCCAAGACCTCACGTGTTCGGTGATTCTCAGCTTCATCTAGCGACTGGTCTCACCGATATAAAAACCTCTACAATATTTACATTCTATCTTATGAAGGGTCACCCCTTAAAAACACCGCTCCTCTCATCAACTGGTATAGGATCCTCCAACCTCGCAAACAACCCTTTCCCAGTGGTAGAGTAGTAAAATGCTGGTCTGAAACCAAACGGACAAAGGGCCCGACCCAATTGGAGGGAGAACTTCCCTAGAAAAAGAAGACTGGTCCAGCGCATACGACGGTTACTGATCGTATTTCGGGGGAGAACGGTGATGGAATCTAGAATTTTTCAAGTAGTTTTTCTTCGAACCATCACGTTGATGTCGACATTGACTTTATTCACTCTAGCCAGGTGTTTTATACTTAACAATTCTTTTGTAAAGGCAGACTGACTCAACAAAATATGAGTCAGTCTGTGTACTAAGCTATTAAAGGCTGCTATCTTATGAGCAACAGGACAAAATAAAGCTCATTGCACTTGTAGTATCCTTCCTGTATATTCCAAACTCATGGATACCCGATCTTACAGGGATCAATAAATCCAAAAATTTAATGGAGGTTTCTACTATTCCCATGGTAAATTTTATGGAAGGGTAACAGGAATTGAGATACCTCAGAAACTCACCAGGGAGACCTGGAGGACCAGTCCACGCGCACAGCACATCATCCACGTACCTGTGCCAATAGTAAATATGACTCAGTAGTACCTGGTTTGAGGAAAAGAGTAGATCATCTATACGCTGCATAGTAACAGCTTTGGAAATATTTGGGAACAAACCAACAACATTAAAAGAACAGATGGTCGTGTCAGGGGGAAGACTTACATCCTTCAAACCATTCGCCAAGAAGGCCAAGTTCAAAACTGAATGAGGAGATTCAAAATCAACGCAAGACTTGAACCACTGATAAAAAAGGGGAGAAGGGGAGAAGGTGTGAAGGAGAGAAGATAAGAAGGCAAGATACGAAACCATTCATAGTGAAGAGAATCAGCATTGAGCAGACAGAAGAAAGAAATCTTCTGGCGGAGCCAAATAGACAAAGATCATGTTTCATGTCTTCTATAAGGTAGCATGCTCCGATCGTTCGCACCCATCTTGGTATAGTACAAGTCTACCTAAGTATATTCCAAGCTGATGAGATTAGGGGGCCTCACTCACTCCGCTCGTTCGCCCCGCTTCTTGGTCTAGTATAAGTCTACTTCAGTATTTCAAGCTGATGAGATTGAAGGGCCTCACTCGCTCCGCTCGTTCGTCCCGCTCCAAGTGCCTTTCGAGAAGGGGGGGGGGGGGGCTCGGACTCGCGAACTCGGACTCGCAGATTTCAGAATCACTCCACTGAGAAAACCTCGAAATTTTTCTAAGTGCCTTTCGAGAGGGGGGGGGGCTCGGACTCGCAGATTTCAGAATCACTCCCCTGAGAAAACCTCGAAATTTTTCCAAGTGCCTTTCGAGGGGGGGGGGGGCCCTCTGACTCGCGAACTCTGATTCGCGAACTCGGACTCGCGGACTCGGATTCGGACTCGCAAACTCGGACTCGCAGATTTCAGAATCACTCCCTTGAGAAAACCTCGAAATTTTTCCAAGTGCCTTTCGAGGGGGGGGGCCCTCTGACTCGCGAACTCTGATTCGCGAACTCGGACTCGCGGACTCGGATTCGGACTCGCAAACTCGGACTCGCAGATTTCAGAATGACTCCCTTGAGAAAACCTCGAAATTTTTCTAAGTGCCTTTCGAGAGGGGGGGGGGGCCTCGGACTCGCAGATTTCAGAATCACTCCCCTGAGAAAACCTCGAAAATTTTCCAAGTGCCTTTCGAGAGGGGGGGGGGAGGCCCCTTCGGACTCGCGGACTCGAACTCGCAGATTTGAGAATCACTGCCACAATGAAAATTTCCATAAGGATAAGACCAGAGCAAAGACATGAAACATGTCAAAAACTTAGCAAGGAGGTAGGGAGGAGAAGAAAGGAATGAGACCACAGGACGCATCGAGGTATTATTCTTATGCACTTAGGGCACCCCGTGAAGGAGGGGGGGGGTATTAGGGACTAATTCAGCACATACTTTTTGGGTATTTCCTCCAGGGCCAATTTGCACAGTGAGGTCCGCAACAATATTTGCCATGGTTTCATCATTCTTGTGAGGAGGCAGACTAAATTTCAAACCTTTTTCAGGAAGGGCTGGCTGTTTAGCTCAACTTATGTTCTTCTTTTATTGTGATTTGTTAACAGAAGAAAAAGTATTGATGGCTTTCAGGAGGAGAACTTTATCATAAGTCGGCGATAATTTTCATATATTACTTTTCATTGATTCAACACTAATCACGGTATCTTCTTAATTGCATTGTTGCAGGGTATGATTGAATCTGACACCAACAGTGAGAAGGCAATACAAAGCTTGTACTGGCAATCCATGAAAAACTCTTCTAGTCACCCCGGTTTGTAATTTTTCTTCTCAATTTGAGTGAGTACAAATATGTTGAAGAAATATTTTATCAAATTTTCTTGGATTTCAGAACAATTGGAGCAACAAAAGTTGGCTCATTTAAAGGACTCCACGTATACAAGCCGCTCTAGGTCTAGAAAACTCAGAAAAGGGTCCTCATTTAAAAGTCAATTGAAATCAATTACTTGTGATGTATGTGGAAAATTGTTTACACAAAAAGGTCATTTGTACAGCCACAAGCGGGCAATCCATGACGAGGAAAGCCCATATGTCTGCAACGTGTGTGGGCAATCATTCACTCTAAATGGTAGTTTAAAACGGCACAAGCGGGCAATCCATGATAAGGAAAAACCATACACCTGCAATGTGTGTGGAAAATCATTTGCCCATAGTGGTCATTTATATCGGCACAAGCGTTCAATCCATGATAAGAAAAAACCATTTATGTGCAGCGAGTGTGGAAAATCATTTGCCCAAAATGATACCTTATGTAACCACAGGCGAGTAATTCATGATGACTATGGACCTTTTTCATGCAATATGTGCAAAAAAAAATTTTCCACAAAAAATACTTTGGTTCAACACATTGAGCAAACGTGTTATAGATTTTAGTTGAATGTGTTACAGGTTTTAGTCGAATAATTCCCTTCCAAAACAACTGCTTCTCGAGCCAAATTTCTAATTCGTTTAAAATAAGACCACAAAGCATATATTGGAAATTTATTGTACCCATGTCTAAACTCTTATATCTATCCGTTTTTAAAAATTAGAACCTGTTTGTTTTATGTTCAATTTACCAACCTATTATTATGTTTTACTCTCTGTATTAATTGTTGCATTGATAAAGAACTTGACGGCAACTTTAAATGAGTTTTTTTCATTTTTCTCATTGACTCACAAGTAAATGTTGAGAGTACCCACTTATGTTAGAGCTCTTTGTGAAATTTTTACTAATGTCTTTATAATATAGATCAATGTTAGACAGGGTTAAAGAGAAAAATATGGTGATTTCCTTTCCCAGTATGTTTTTGGTGATTAACCAACTGTTTTCGTCACATCCCTAGTTTTATATTCATTACCCTATGGCTTATAGCTTAGTTTCTATGAAAGAAGAAAAATTTAGTGACCATCTTATACCTACAGTAGGAAAAATAGAAATTTCTCTCAGTCTGGGGGTAGGTTGAGGTCATTAATGACGTTATTTGTGTGGAAAAATAGGTCTTGCAGGGAAGCGTCTTGCAAATTTCTGAATGACCGCCAGTCTAAAGACATATCAAAACGATAGCTTCAACAAACTATAAAGAATAATAGGGAATCTGCGTTCTGTGAGACTAAATTGTTTAAACTGAATTCCAAATTGGAAACTCCAAAAGCCCCTCCCATTGTACATAGTACGGAAGTCGATATTTTTCCAAGTCCTCTTCCTTTCCTAGATTGATCAAACGTCAGAATTTTCCCATGTCTCTAACCTTCTATAAGTAGCTTGGTGGTCGCAATATTCAGAAGTCCCACTTTCAATTAGATGGATTATTAATATGCCTTATGTACTTTGTTGTGTTCATAGGTTGCGAATTTCCCCCACAATTTAAATCTTGCGGGAAATTTGGCAACCTTTGAACACATCTAGTATGTACCACAAACTTTTGAAAAAGCTCTCTGAAACAACTTTTCTGGCGTAGCAAAATAAATAAAAATCATGTCTTCTATAAGGTAGCATGCCCCCCTTTTTGGTCCAGTGAAAGTCTACTTCAGAATATTTTTGGCTAATGGCCTACTGTATAAGTAACAGTTGGTTGTTAATTTCAAGCTGCTCAATTATGAGTACAGATTCTCACTCATTAAGATCTGAAGAGCAGAGTACAATTTATCAGTACCTACCTAGTGAAACAAACAGAACAATTTCTTACAATTTTCGTAAGTAACTTACATGATACCGTACGTTCTTTAAAAATTGATGAAGGAACCATTTGTGACACTTACTCACCTACCTGAAAGGTGAAAATGAAGAGCACGGAAAGGATTAGCTTTCTAGTTGAAAAAGGAAGAAAATGCTTCATATTCATTGGAAAACGGTAGAGGGAGGTACGTCTGAGACGTCCATGAGTTGGATCAAAAATTTGAAAACAAGAAACAATGGCTTATTTTATTTGAAATTAGGTGAATTAATGGGTGGTATCTTGAAAAAAAAAGAACGTAGTTCACTTGGTAGCGAGTATAGCACTCAGAAAAGGAGTTTGAGAATTAAGGAAAGCAAAACAATTGATTTGGCTAAAGAGTACATGGGGATACAGAATTGTTTTTGTCACCCTGCGCAAACAACAGTTGAACCTGTGAAACAATTCATGAGAAAGAAAGTAGGTAGGCCTATACTCATTCCTGTGACTGGAAGCCTTCTCAAAAACTCCAATGAGATTCTAATGAAAATATTTTTCACAAATGAGTACGTCCATCCAATTGTGAATATATTTTTGAAGGGTCAGTATGAACTGGGATTAGTTGGAGAAGCGACCATATCAGCTCGTTGTGCCAACGGTAACTTGTAATGGGAAGGAACACTCACAGTTCTTATACCTTCATGTGTACAATAAGAAATCACAATGCTTGGATGATAAAAACTGCTCACACTGCAGGAGGAAACTGGTTCCAAGTTCCGCACAACAGCGGATAGGTATGATACATCTTTGTCACGGATATTATTTGAGCGCATTACCAATACTGTAGGGTAAGGAGGTAAAGCATTAACTAAGCCTGTAAACGAGTTGGCAGGGATGAAATTGCAAACAATCGTGTGTAAGGTGGATGCGATGTTTCAGTTCTCAACTGTGTCAAGACGTATTGACTTGTATTTACTTGTGATGTTCTACAGTATTGTGAGCGCAAATAAAGTGCGTACTGCTTGCTGTTTCTTTAGAAGTTGATCGTTTTACTTACTTACTGTATCTTAGGTAGGTACTTGTTGATTGGATATTTGGTGAGTAGCTTCACTGACTGCTTCTCTTAGAATAGATTATCAATCTTAACTGTACCTATGATGAACTTGAGATTTGAATAGGTGTTGTCTATAATCTCAATGAAATAAGAGGAAACTGCAAACGATTTTCTTGGTCTAGATTTCAAATTAGAGAACTTAGTATGAGTAGACGTACTAATGATGGAGGAGAAAATTTTACAGTCTTGTAATACATAAATATAAGCCCTGTACAGAACATGAATAGTATGAGCTATATAGTACGCAACCGGTTTTGAACGACTACTAAGGCGCGCCGGGCGTTTGGAATCGGTTGTCTTCCTTATGAACTATAAAATATTCAAATTAAATCCGGTATGTATTTATTTATTACGTGCCTGTAAAGTTTTTCCTTCCTTCATGGTGGTTTGTAACTTTGAGGAATCTATCCATTTTAATAATGATTAGGCTATATTTAGAGTACAATTGTAACCAAGACGTTGTGGGGTTGTCATTGGTTTCCTACCATGGTCAATGCGGTGGACCTTTACGCGTAGTGTACATACCGGAGAGCGAGTTTGAGCAGTAAAACAAGTAAACAAAATTGCATTCTTCTAAATTACGGTTATCCACACCATAGCAAAAAAAGAAATACTCAATCAAAGAGGAGAGCAAGAGGTACAAAAACTGCAGGAAAATTTATCTGCAGATTTTGTATCTTTTAACTCCTATTTTGAGTATTTCTTCCCAATCTGCAAACTTGAGACGCAGTATAAGAACGACGCACTTTTGACGCACTTTGACGCGATTGTGACTAAAAATTCAACCAATTAGAAGCAATAATCAATGGAAAACGCAGTCATGACGTAATGGTGACTGCGCCTTAAAAGCAGTCCTTCACCTTGCAGATTGGGTTTTTTGCTAAAGGAGAGAGAGTCGTGTCTTAGAATTGTGTCAAGATTTGCTGGAGTGGAGAACTTCACCCGAGTAAAATTTTAGGATGGTGTTCCCCGCAGAACAATTCACCATAAGATGTAGGGAGAACAGGATTCTTATTGTGCTGAGACCAAAGAATGATTTGGTTGATGGTACCCAACCAGGTACAGAAATTGGGTCAACGGGTCCAGCTCATTGCTTTCTGCTAGAAGGCAAATATGAATGCACCGGTGGGATATTGTTCAAGTGATACTAAGGGCCAAATCACAAATTTGGTACTGGGACCAACAACCTCAGATGAGGTAGTAGTTTAATGGCTCTTTCAGTTGTTTGGCTCTGTACTCGTGCTTTGGGGCTTCTTGCTCATTTGTGGAATGAACTAAAAGCCAGCTAAAATGGTTTTGCATGTTCTTGGCTCAAAGAGAAAGAAAATTGTGTGAAGTTAGTAGGTGATGGTCAACATGAGAGGTATATTCTGCAATAATTGTGGTTTCAAGAAAAAGTGCTCACATTTTTCTAATTTTCTATGCTTTTCAAAATTGTCAAATAGAATTGGAAAGCAGGTCAAAAAAGTAATTAAAAATAAAATAATGTATTTTAAGTTACCAGTAAAGGTGATGTAGGTGTCTGTGATACAGATAGCATTACTGATATCTTACAGGAAAAATGGGAGAGTAAAATACTACTTATATTTTTGTCGTTGGAGTAAACTCAATACCTACAGACATGTTTCAAGGATTGATGAAAAAAATTAGACTGATGACCGTAAATTCTTCAAGACCTGGACCAAGATGTTCAACTGATGGAGAAAAGAGAAAGATTACTTTCAGTCATTTGAGTGGGCCTTACTATAAGAAATGCTAATTTCAACAAGAAAATAATGATGCAAATAAGTTTTTCCATTACAAAAAAACAAATACAAACTCAATGAGGTTTTTTTTTCTTCCTTTGTAGCTCATAAGACAGGATGCAATCCTCAAGATATAAGCTCGAGAGTCAATGGAAGTGAAACTGGGGTAGAGTTAATGAATAGCGGTGATGATGAGTGGTCAATCAATGTAGATAGAAATTCTGAACCTTCTTTGTTAGAATGTGGACCGCGTTGTTCAAAGGACAGCCAAACTTTTGAAAGATTTCCTAGCAAACCAAGTGGGTACACTGATACCTACCTATTTTTAATTGGTATCTATTTTTGTGAATTTAAAGAAGATTAAGTATAATTAATTTTTTTTTTGCTATTTCAGGAAACAAAGAAATGAGACATCTACTGAGCATGATCACAAGATTTAAATCACCAGTTGCTGGGGAAATGAACAGCCAGCACTCAATTGATGTAAACATTGATGAAGAATCATTTTGGAACAGGAAGTCTGATACGGATCCTCGTGATTGTGGTAACTAAATCAACAAAAATACTGAAAAGCTTGATTGAAAAGAATAATATTATAAATTATCCCCAATTTCAGCTGAAGTAGTCACGACAAAGACACAGAAGATTAGTCATCTGTTAGATAAGAGCGATGCTGATGAAGAATTAGTTGAGAATTATTCAACTGATGAATGTTCAAATGATGTGAATTTGTCATGGTCTGGTCCAAGACGTTTAATAGCTGGAGGAGAGAGTAAGATTAGTTGTTTGTTCAAATGGGTACCTAGAAGAGAGAACCTCAATTAGACAAAATTATACAAATATTAAAGATATTTTTTCCATTGCAGGTACACCAAAAACAAGAGCACCTTGTCTAGGTTTGACTGGAAATAATTCTATAGAAATTGAATCGGCAGCTGATACATCTGATGGAGAGACAGTTCCCAATGAACAGGTTAGAATTCATCAGTGAGATTGTAATTTTCCTTCATTTCATATATTTATTCTGCAAAACGTTGTGCAAGGTTCATTTTGAGGATCCATATTTTATACAAAATAGGAGAAAATTTGTCTCCACATTTGCTGTGATATCAAAATATTGCTGACTAAATAATTACCTACCAATTCTTCTGTGATAATTGTACAGAAACTGACTTACTGCTTGTACTTTCCTTTCAATTGGAATAATTTTTCTTTATAAAAACTGAGACACTGAGGGGAGAAGACACTTTATGCTTGACTTGATAATATTTAAACTTCCTCATGACTCTAAGTAAATTCCTGAAGAGAAACATAAATTGATAGAAATCTTTTTGACCCATTGAGATAATTTTGAATAGAATAAAATTTAACAATGATGAAGATAGAGTAAATTAAAGGTGGTCTACCTATGAAGGATTATGTACGGATTGTCGTTAATTTATAAAATAAAATCTCATGGATACCCCCCCCCCCTCCCCCTTGAATCATTAGGTATTTACGATGAAAAGATTGAAACGGAAACCTGATAACAACAATTTCAGTTCCATTGGTGTTGAAACTGTGGATAAAGTGTGGATTTGGATTATTTTCATGGAATGGATAATAAAGATTGAATTGTATTAAAAGTACAAAGAGGTACCGCTTGTCTGTACCTCTCTGAACGTTCACCACTTCATTTCTGTTTGTCAACCTGAGGATGACACTTGAGTGTTGAAATGTATTTTTTCTATGTTATTAAAAATAGGGTGGGCCTAGCGCCTTTGTTACTTCTTAATTAATAAGTTGTGAAACCACGCACAAATTTCTCCAATAATTTTGACAATATTTTTTTAGTGGGGCTATTTCTTTTGAGGGAGGGGTCTAGTCACAGCACCCGGAATTCAAAGGAAAGCATCAGGAAATCAGATCTGCAAAGGTAAGTCTTCTATCTATAAGGTTGAAAGCAGTGAAGCTCGAAATTTGGATTGGTTATACCTACTCAAACTATAAAAGAACTATCATGTAAGTAAGTGTGATATTTTTGAAAGAATTTTCAGGATAATGGCAGAAGTATTTGAGCCATCCGTCGCAGTATTCACTAGTTTTAATCATTTTGCACTTCCCAACTCCCTAAATTTTCTTGATGAAGTGAATGAAATACTTATTTTCAACAGAGACTACAAAATGAAATTTCCAACACAACAGCGGAAGAAGATAAGACAAAGAATGATTACATGAACAAAGATTACAGTTTGAGCTGTAAACAAAAAATTTCACAGCCGGCTTTATTGAAATAGTGAGTAAACTATTTTTGGAGTTTGCTAATACTGTATATGCTCATATCAATTTTTGCTGAATGTTCTTTCATCTTGTCGTAGTAATTGTTGGCATTGTAAAGAATTTTATGGAACAGAGCGGGAACTGGGGTGGCATTTGAGTAAAGAATTTCCACAACACCTGTACATGTGTCTTTATTGCCCCAAAGAAATCACCTTTGACAGCGAAGATTTATACAGGAAACACACTCTTTGTCATGAGGAACAAGATGGAGCTGAAAATAGGTACATAAGTCAAGTAGTATATGTATAGTAAGTATATCTATCCCAGCGGTGGGTTTATGAACAGGCTGAGCATTGAGCAACCTGGAGGTTGAGACGGCAAATTTTCGTGGGGCGGATAAAAAGGCGGAAAAAGAATAAAAAATGTGAGTTCAATTTTTCATGAAATGTTTTTTACCTGAGAAGGGCGGCTTGATAAGGAGTGCGTGTGGGGAGCAAGAAGCCTAATCCACCACTGATTTATCCAAAATTTTTCTCCAATATGATTCAAAAATGGTGCAGTCAAGAACTTTTATTGAGGTTGTTTGAACAGAGCTTGAAAAAATACATTTCGTTTTTCTGTCGTTTGAATAGTAATAGACACTAACAACCCTCCTTTCTGTTTTAATAGTAGTTTGAAGCAAATTTCCCGGAGTTTCATCACCCGTACCCTCATTGGCAGTCTTTGATATACACACATTATACTTTGACGATTATTGATGTACTCAAAAAGTAAGTAAATTTAAGTTGATATTCCTCCTTTCTCCAGATTTGTTATCTTTTGCCGCCATTGTGATGACACATGTGACACTGAAGAGGCAATGAATGCACATATTCAAAATTTGCACTCGCATGATATAGCGTCAACGATATCCAAAAGCTCTGGAAAGCCACTTCAATCTAAAACCAGCTCCAGTGATGATACAGATGGAAGAAGTAGTTGTTATGCTGATCAGCGCGAGAAAGCTGAAGAAGAGCGCATTATTGAACAAGCTGAAGAAAGAAACGCTAATGATGAATTTCACTCAGTCAACTTATCAAGCAATTCTGCTGAGGATGATGCGATGTTAGTGGGACCGAGTACACGCTCCAGAACACAGGCAAAATTGATACAACAACCCGACTCAAATTCAGTGAGTGGTTTTCTTTCGCTAATGTCTCGATTGTTGAAATTGACATCTGTGACTAGAGCTGATTTTAAATGGTTTCTTCGATCAAATTTTTTAAAACCGCAATTCTATTACGAGTATGTTTATCAGGTGCGTTTCATTCTTGATTGTGATACTTAGTTGAGTATGATTTCTTCATTTCAAAAACCAAGGATGATTTGAAATTCACTGAAGTAGAGAAATTGGGAAAAAAAAAAAAAAAAAAGAAGCAGGGAACCTGATGATTCAAATTAAAATTTAAAATGTTATAACTTACTCATCCAAACTAGAGAAAAATTTGTCCTCAAAAGTAATGAAGTCCCCGTTTTCCAATTTGAGGTAGGAAATGTGTAAATTGGGTATGATTTTAGGGCACGATATAATAGGGTCAATGAACGATAAATTTTCGATGAAAAACTTTAAAAAAGCATCATAAAGTACATTTAATATGAAAAACAATAAAAATAAAATTGAACGATAAAAATTAACTTTGAAGAATCAAAAAATGTAATGCACTTCAAAAAAATATGGAACGGATAAACAATTTGTTCAAACGATATTACATGCACATTAAATTAGCCACGCAAGGCAGTAAAAATTTTAAAAAAGTGGAATAGCATTTTTATTGCACAATCAAGGCCGTCTAGCTAGTTGGGGCCTTCCCCGCTTTCGTTTTTGGCCGAATGGCACATTCTTAGCCTCTGGAGGCACATTCACTAATTTCATTCGGATAAGTAGGCCAAGAACGTGTTTACACATTAAAGTTTTCAAAAAAACCGGACACAAACACGTTGATTGATAGACAGATGAGTCATCATGACTCACTGAATAGCGTATTGACTGAATTTTAGCTTGACTAGAACATTGATGGCCTTCAGAAGGAGAACAATTTTTTATCATGAGTCAGCAAAAATGTGTGAATAATATTTTTTACTGATTTGAAACTAATCACAGCATCCTCATAATTGCATTGTTGCAGGGTATAATTGAATGTGACACCAACAATGAGAAGACAAGACAAAGTCTGTACTTACAATGCAAGAAAAACTCTACTAGTCATCCTGGTTTGTAATATTTCTCCTCAATTTGAGTCATAACAAATAGGTTATAGAAATATTCTACCAAGTTTTCTTGTATTGCAGAACAATTAGAGGAACAAAAGTCGGCTCATTGCAAAAAGCCGAGGTATACAAGCCGCTCTAGGTGTAGAAAACTCGGAAGAGGGTCCTCATTGAAAAGTCAATCAAGTTGTCAACGTCGGCACAAAACTGGTGGTGAATTGAGAAAATCGATTACTTGTGATGTATGTGGAAAATTGTTCACGCACATTAGTAATTTGTATAAGCACAAGCAAGCAATCCATGATAATGAAAGACCATATGTCTGCAATGTGTGTGGCAAATCATTCACTCAAAATGGTAGTTTGTATAAGCACAAGCAGGCAATCCATAATAAGGAAAGACCATATGTCTGCAAAGTGTGTGGCAAATCATTCACTCAAAATGGTAATTTAAATGCGCACAAGCGGGCAATCCATGATAAGGATAGACCCCTTACTTGCAATAAGTGTAAAAAAACATTTTTCAAAAAAAGCACTTTGATTCAACACATTCGGCAAAGGTGTTATAAGTCAAGTAATTCCCTTCCACCCTTCCAAAAAAAAAAAAAATGTTCTCCATGCCAAATTTTTGATTTGTTGAAAAGATAAATATGAAGGAAAATAAAGTGGAGAGAGGAAGGTAAGAGAAGTTAGTACTTCATCCATTTAGTTTTTTCCTAAGGAGGATGATATTTATGTACCCATGTCTGAACTCTTTTATCTATACTTTGTTTTTCATTACAACTTGTTTGTTTGATGGTGAATGGTGAGTTTACCTACCTATGATGTTTACTTTTCGTATCAATTTATTTTATTAATGAAGAACTTTGTGAGTACTTATGAATAGGTAGTTATGTTTTTGTAGTTTTCGCATTGACGTACCTAGGCTTACTAATAAATATTGATGGCCCGTCTGTGTTGGAACTCTTTGTGAAATTTTTACCAATGTCTTTATGCACCTATGCTAGATTAGGTTGAAAAAAATATGATTGTTTCTTTTCCACATACATTTTAGTGATTATCCAACTATTTCCGTGACATTCCTATAGGCCTATATTTTTATTTATCATCCTGAGCTTTAGAGCATATGTTTGCTGAGAGAAGAAAAGTCTAGTTCTTTTTAGCCAACTTATCTGACAGAAAAAGTCAAAACTTCTCTCAGTTCCGGAGTAGGTCAAGGTCAATAATGACTCGGGCTGCCAAACATATTTTATTGTGTAATTCACTTCATAGAGAGCCCTCCCTCAATATTTATAAATTCATATTTTGCACAATAAACCCACATTTTGCCTAAAAACTGAAGAAAAACTCACGTAGTACGCTCTATTTCATTATTGGTATTAGTACACTACAACAATATTGAGAAAACACAGCAGCAAGACAATTTGTGGAAAATTCTTTTAGATAAAAGGACGCTGTGGGAAATATGAATCCAGGTGAATTGTCTGACCACATCCTGTGAGGTAGAAAGAAGTTTTAGTATTTACAAATCCATAATCAAGACTTAATTTGGCTTTAAAAATTTAAAAAAATACTTGTAATAATAAAGTTGTGAACTAAAAATGAAGAATGTTTGGTATGAATACAGTAAAACCTCAATATAGTGCGAATGAAGGGACCGAGAAAAATTCGCACTATTTAGAGGTTCGCACTAAACAGAGGGGGTGAATTTTTCCTTTTTTTTTTTTTTTTAATACGGTCAAATTCCATGTATTGAAAACAAGTACATACATACATGTAATGCAGTCATGTACTGTATATGAAATGTGTCTTACAGGTTATGTACTTTTAAAAAAATCGGTAATATGAGACTGGCAAGTAGTTTCCAAACCATTACAAATTACAAAATTTTCGATTTTATTTAAACTATCGCCTGATTTGCCAGAAATTTGACGGTAATGTAGATCATGGCTTCGCTTGAATTTTTCTAGCCACCCGTTAAAAGCCGAAAATTGGTCGATTTTCAATTTCTCTGGGGTTTTCCATGTATTCTTGTCAGCGCAGTGCGTATATTTTCGCATTATACAGAGGTTTTATTCGCACTATAATGAGGTGTTTTTGTATGCATTTAGGTAGGCAAAGTCAAGGGACCGGGCAAAATTCGCACTATACCGAGGTTCGCACTAGTTAGAGGCGCACTATATTGAGGTTTTACTGTATTTAGAAATATGCTTTAGTTTTGAGAGAAAAAGGCTGACTAGAGAATCATTCATCCTTTTTAACAGAAAAATAAAGGCATATATTCACATAACTTATTTTGAAAAGAAAATTTATATTTACATATTTTAAGGAGCGTAATCACGTAGGTATTTGGAAAAAATACACATGTTTGGCAGCCCTAATTATCATTGACATGAGTTGCAAGGCAAATTTCCCGTCTGCGGCCAATTTCAAACGTTCCGAATGCGGCCCAAAAATAGAACGGCCCGATTGCGTCCCAATTATCAAAGCCCCCTCAGCAGGCGAAGCCCGATTGCGGCCACCCAACACAGACAGTACCCGATTGCGTCCCCACCAACTCATTCAAAAATATTTACACAATTAATTGGTCTATTCACCATAATTATCAGATCAAAATTTTAAAAATTGAATTTATAAAATATTATGGTTATTCGAAACGTAGGTAGTAGGTACTGAAGAAGAGCACATTATTGAGCGAGCTGAAGGAAGAAACGCCAATGATGAATATCATTCAGCCAACTTATCAAGCGATTCTGCTGAGGATGATGCGATGTTAGCGGGACCAAGTACACGTTCCAGAACACGGCCAAAATTGATACAACTCTCCGACTCAAATTCAGTAAGTGGTTTTATCCTGTTGTTTAGTTGGCTTGTAAAATCTATACATATTATGTGGTCCTACCAAATGGAGTCCTTACCCCCTATCAGAGGACAATTAATAACGTTGTTTTCATATAGTATCAGCAGTCTGTGTGACGGTTATGGTCTATGGTTCAAGGACAGGAACTTGAGTTATGAATGTATTTTCTCAAAAAGTTCGAGATCTGAATAATTTTAATTTGATTTAGCCTATACCTAATATTGTCAGGATATGGTCGCCCACAGGTATGAACATTGGTCAATGAGTTTTGTATTGCTTTTCATGTCTTCAAATTGGTACAAGAACTTTTTTCCCGCCTATTTTCCTTTTAATGTACATGTTTAGGAATCTTTTGCAATATCTTATTCTATGATCCCATGGATTTCCCATCAGTTTTGTCCTTAAAATCACTCTTCACTCCTCAATATTGTTTAAAATTGAATCATAATACTTATACTCATGTTCCCTCCTGAAAATTTCTCAAAGGATAAGCCCTTATTTTAATCTTGAGAAGGAGAATAATGATATCTTTACGCAGTGACCTCCCCCGTCCCATCAACCAATTTTCGCGATGAAAAATATCTATTGATGAGGTGTTATCTGAATTCTACCTGAATGGGTATTGCCATGTGTCCTGTAAGAGGGTTTTCACATATCCTTGGCTACACTTGTCTATTGGAGGAGGAGGGAGAATGAATTGATTTGACAACAAACTGAGCTGAGGAGAAGACAAAGATTAAGGATATAATATAGTGCAATATTTTCTGAATAAGTAGGCCTAGTTAAGAGGTCTGTTGATCAATAACCTTGACTCACTGAATAGCGTATTGACTGAATTTTAGCTTGACTTATATTCTCTTTTTATTGTGAGTTGTTAGCAGAAGCACATTGATGGCTTTCAGGAGGAGAACAATTTTTCATCATGAGTCAGCAAGAATTTTTGAATAATATTTTTCACTGATTCAACACTAAACACGGCATCCTCATAATTGCATTTTTGCAGGGTATGGTTGAATGTGACACCAACAATGAGAAGACAAGACAAATCCTGTACTTGCAGTCCAAGAAAAACTTTACCAGTCACCCTGGTTTGTAATTTTTCTCCTCAATTTGAGTCCGTACAAATAGATTGTAGAAATATTCTACCAAGTTTTCTTGTATTGCAGAACAATTGGAGCAACAGAAGTTGGCTGATTTAAATAACTCCATTACTAGCCGCTCTAGGTGTAGAAAACTCGGCAGAGGGTCCTCATTGAAAAGTCAATTGACTTGTCAACGTCGGCACAGAACTGGTGGTAAATTGAGAAAATCAATTACTTGTGATGTATGTGGAAAATTGTTCTGGCAGATTAGTAATTTGTATCAGCACAAGCGGGCAGTCCATGATAAGGAAAGACCATATGTCTGCAAAGTGTGTGGGAAATCATTCACTCAAAATTGTACTTTGCGTGCGCACAAGCGGGCAATCCATGATAAGGAAAAACCATATATCTGCAATGTGTGTGGAAAATCATTTCCTTGGTTTGGTTCTTTATATTTGCACAAGCGGGCAATCCATGATAAAGAAAAACCATACACCTGCAATGTGTGCGGGAAATCATTTGCTCGTTCAAGTACTTTATATTTACACAAGCGGGCAATCCATGATAAGGAAAAACCATACACCTGCAATGTGTGCGGGAAATCATTTGCTCGTTCAAGTACTTTATATTTACACAAGCGGGCAATCCATGATAAGGAAAAACCATACACCTGCAATGCGTGTGAAAAATCATTTGCTTGTTCAAGTACTTTCTATCAGCACAAGCGGGCAATCCATGATAAGGAAAGACCATACACGTGCAATGTGTGTGGAAAATCATTTGCCCTTAGTGGTCATTTATATCGGCACAAGCGTTCAATCCACGATAAGAAAAGACCATACACCTGCAATGTGTGTGGGAAATCATTTACTGAATCGGGTACTTTACATAAGCACAAGCGGACAATCCATGATAAAGAAAAACCATACACCTGCAATGTGTGTGGGAAATCATTTACTGAATCGGGTAATTTATATCACCACAAGCGGACAATCCATGATAAGGAAAAACCACATACCTGCAATGCGTGTGGAAAATCATTTGCTCGTTTGGATTATTAAGCAGGCAATCCATAATGAGGATAGACCCCTTACTTGCGATAAGTGCAAAAAAACATTTTTCAAAAAAAGTACTTTGTTTCAACACATTATGGGAACGTGTTATAGATTTTAGTCAAATGAATCCCTTCCAAAACAACTATTCCCCATGCCAAATTTCTCATTTGTTCAAAAGAAAAATATGAAGGAAAATAAAGTGGAGAGAGGAAGGTAAGAGAAATTAGTAATTCATCCAAAACGCCTAACTTAATTCATTATTACAATCTGTGATATTTTAGTTTTTTCCTAAGGAGGATGAAATTTATGTACCCATGTCTGAACTCTTACATCTATACTTTGTTTTAATTTTTTTGTTTGATGGTGAATGGTGAGTTCACCTACCTATAATGTTTATTTTTTCTATCAATTGTTACATTAATGAATAACTTTGTGACTACTTATGAATAATTATGTTTTCTTAGTCTTCTCATTGACCTACAAATAAATATTGATTGTTCATCTATGTTAGAACTGTTTGTGAAATTTTTCTTGAAGTCATCATAGACCTGTGTTAGATACAGTTGAGAAAAATATGATGATTTTCCTTCCATATAAGTTTTTCGTGACCAAGCATTTCCATGACATTCCTGTGTTTAGATTTACCGCTTAGTCTCAATAGAAAAAGAAAAATCTAGTTTGTTTTAGCCAACTCATAAAATAGGAGAAGATGAAATTTCTTACAGTATGGGAGTAGGTCAAGGTCATTAATGACGTTATCTGTATCGCAAAATAGTTCTTGTAGGAAAAGCGTCTCCCAAATTTTTGAATAACTCCCAGCCCAAAGACATTCTTATCTGTATCAAAACGACAGTTTCAACAGCCTATGAAGGAGAATCGAGGGTTTGTTCCATGGGATAAATTGGTTTCAATATCGAAACTGGAATTCCAGATTGGAAACTTCAAAAGCCTCTCACATCACCTGTACCATGTATAAGTTGAGATTTTTCCGAGTCCTCTTCCTGTCCTACATTGATCAAAACTTAAAAATTTTTTTAATTCTTTGACCTTCTATGAGTAGCTTGATGGTCGGAATATTCAGAAGTCTCGCGTTTGCAATACCAAAAAAGTGGGAAAGCAATACCTAGTTACTATATCATTGATTATACCCTAGGTATTTGAACGAGATATTCTCCTCATGACTACGAGTTTTTTCCATGATAGACAAGAAACTCATTCACACACGTAACGTTAACTTTATTAGCGACCACGGTTTCGATGCCGACGGCGGCTCATCATCAGGCGGACTGAGCAATATGCGAAAAAATATACGAGAAAAGAGCGATCATATAAAGATCATGCAGTAACAGGAGGATCATTACTTAACATGAATCGTATGAAAGGATTAAAAAATACATATGTTCTGACTCATAAAGAATATTTTTACAATTATTATAGATAGACGATAATGTATAAAATTCTTCTAGTCAGTTCATCTTTGATCCTTTTTCGCAGAAGTGGAGCGGGGAAACAACGACTCCACCGAAGGTGCAGTTCCTTTGTTTGCAGTGCTTGGCCATAGCGGAAGGAGAGTCGATAGATACACATTTGATAGGATCTAGAAGATTATTGTAATCGCGCTGATGTTCTTTAAATCGGTGATTTATTGTTCTCTCAGATTGGCCTATATAAATATCACCGCAAGCACATTTCAGTTGGTATATACCAGGTTTCTCCAGCTTAGGAAACGGATCTTTCAAAAGGGACAGATTCTTAACCTGAGTGAGAGGATAAAAAGCCACACGGTAACCATAATTCTTGAGTTCTCGAGCCACCGATTGAGAAGCACGACCTAAATAAGGAAACCGAATCCAAAACCGACTGGAGGATGAGGAGGGAGGAGAATGATTAGGCGCAAAAGTCTCCGCCACCTACTTTCCTCTTCTTTTTCTTCTAAAGACTTTCTTACGTTCACCAATCAACTCATGTGTTCCTTATCTAGTCTTAAAAATATTCCTTCGAATTCTCCTCCCTGTTTGGTCGAACACACTATGAAGTTTATCCACAATGATAATGAAGTGTCCTCCTCCACATCTAGGCCCGTCAAGAGGGAGGGGGGGGGGGGGTAAAAAGGGAACATTTTGTCCCGGGGTCGCCTCTTCTCTCAGTGGCCCTGTTCATAACTAAATCCAAAAGTAAGCAAAAAAATAGATGCCATTGCAGTAATGCAATGGCAGCGGAGAACCCGCTGTCCCGAGTCCATTAGACCAGCAGATTCCTCAATCACCACGAAGGTATAAAAATTCTTCTTGAAAACTTTCCAAGTCCATTATCAAGGGGAGAACTCGAGATTCAAAATTCTTCTAAGTCCACCTTCTATCATATTTAGCTCAGAGGTAAGAATTTTTCCAAGTCCACTTCATATCATACATGGCTAGAGTGTCGAAATTTTTCAAATCCCTCTCCGTGACGTCAACAACCTCTCTGTGACGTCATCAACCTCTCCGTGAAGTCATCAACCTCTCCGTGACGTCATCAACTTCTCCGTGACGTCATCAACTTCTCCGTGACGTCATCAACTTCTCTGTGACGTCATCAACCTTCGCGGACGCGCTCGCGCTTGCAAAAAAATTCCTGGGAGTACCCCCAACAAAAGGGATAGCGGGTTCCCCGCTGAAATATTTTGAGCGAGGCAATTGAAAATTATCGTATAATTTTTCTAAAGAATTTTCTGTCCCACCATTGACCAATTTTGACCTCTTCCAATCCTAACTCATGATAATTCAAGAAAGTTACAAAATGATTTTGGTATCATATTTCCAAACAATGACATATGAATGGTTTTTATACTTGTTTATATCAACTGTATTTTTTGGTGTCTTTGCAAAAAGAAATGAAGTCATTCTCCAGAAATATTCTATTTTGTCCTATTAAACACAGTTGTTTTTTCAAATGACAAAGATCAACGAGCTCATCACAAGGAGAACCATCTCTGGGAAATTCTCCTACTCTCAGTTTTCTTCAATTGACTTCATTTTTGCTTCATTTTTAAAGGTGGGTAGGTAGAAGTCTAGCTTACTACTAAAAATAAAAAAATAAAATTGAGACTTTTCTTGCGTAAACTTCCTTTGTCTTCATCCTTGGGAGAGGACAAAAGTTAAGTCAAAATGTAGTGATCCAATGAAGTCAAAATTTGTGGGGGATAACCCTTCAAATAATATTTTGTATTCTTTCACGCTAGAATGATTGACATTTTAGTAGGTAGGTGTTTCAAAAATTGTTGAATACAGTCAGTGGCGATGAGATAGCTGTCACAAGGAGAACAACAGTGACGTGCCATGATCTTGTCCTGTCCCTATGAGATATATATTGTGTACGTTGTAACAATGACAACATTGTAAAAGCAAAATCACCGTTAATCCCGGTGATTGACATTCACAGAACAAGAATAATAAACACTGATGATTAATTGTATATCGGTGACTCAAGTTGTAAGTACTGTATCAAGTTACACTTTTGTTCTGGCCAGAAAAAACTTGTCAGTAGAGTGGCAAGACCGCTTTTTCTGTCCATGAAGATATTTAAACAAGTGGTTCTTAATTTCAAGCAGTTAAAATATTTGTGAAAATTTTCACTCATCAAGATCTGAAGAGGACCACACAATTGGCGGTGAAACTCATGAAACATCCTCTTCCAATTTAAGTAAGTACAGTGTACCTGAATGATTCAGCACTTTCTTAAACAGTTGATGAAGGAGAAATTTATAAATGAGGAATACAGAAAAGATTAGGTAGTTTTTCAGGCCTAAATGTTCATTAAAACTCATTAATTATGAAAAACGGGAGATGAGGGGTACCTCATATGTCTGAGAAATCCATCAAAAATAGGAAGCGAATTTCAGAGATTTGAGTACATACGGATATTGGCGAATAGTAGCCTATTTTTTTTGAAATCAAGTAAATTAATGGTAAAAATTGTTTCAAATGTAGCTCACTAGGTAGCAAGTAGTACCTACTCAGAAAAGGAGTTGGAAAATGGAGGAGCACAAAAAAAAAAACAGAGTTGACAATTAATTCTGCTGATGAGGAGTCCTCCAAAATGAGAAGAGTCGCAGAATCTCTTTTGTTACTTTGTAGAACAATTCCTAGCAAACCAAGTAGCCAACAATCAATTGATGCCAGTATTGATGAGGAATCCTTCTTGCAGAGAGGTAAATCATCAGATTGTATAAATGGGACTACGGAATTAGATATACGAGTATCTTCTCGTGATCGCAGTAAGTATACCAAGAAAAATATTGAAGAATTTCATTGAAAAATTATTCACCAGAATAATTTAAAAATATTCCAAATTCCAGCAAAAGTGGTTATATTTGATAAACAGAAGAAATGCCACATGTTGTCAAAAATTGATGCTGATGGAAAATCAGAGGTTAGAAATTCAATGCATGAATGTTCAGTAATTTTGTCAAGATGTGGTCCAAGATGAAGTGATGAAGGAGAACGTAAGATTAGTTTAAAAATGAGTACCGAGGAAAGTGAACCTCACTCAATTAAACAAAAAAATGTCAACATTGAAGAAATTTTCTCCATTTTAGAGACGTCAATAAAAGATGAAATCCAACAAAGTTTGACTGGAATTAATTCTTTGGAAATTGAATTGACAGCCGATAGGAATGATGCAGAGAAAACATCCAATAACCAGGTTACTATTCATCACAAATACTTATTGCTACGGTATGTTTTAAATTACATTCTGCAAGTTGCCATGCAATGAAAATTTGAAGAATGCCTTTCTTGTAGAAAATAGAAAGTCATTTCTTCCATTTCCAGTCACTCGGACCTTCTTTTGTCATTTTATGCAATTTTTGTGTACGTACATGATCTTGGGACTTGGAAAACTATTAACCTCTGAGGCATAAATCTTAATCCTACAAAGAATTCCTGGACTGGATTTGGTAATTGACCTGTGAGAGGTTACTATTGTATACTGGGTTGTGGGCCCTCGAGGAAGGGAGGGGGGAGAATGAACCCATTTGACAATATACCAAGCTGAGACAAAGAGGATCAAGAAGTACTGAAGAAGGAGTAGGGAGATCAAACTTGACTTCATGTTAGTTCAACTTTAAATGACTATTTATTGGTTGTTGAAAAAAGAAGTATGGGTAGTCTTTAGTAGAGGAAGAATTCTAAATCACAGGTTCGCTATAACTCATTATGATAGTTTTCACTGATTCGACACTTAGCATGGTATCTTCTTAATTGAATTGTTGCAGAGTACACCTGAATGTGAAACTAATGATGAGAAGATCAGACAAAGCTTATATTCACACTCCAAAAAAAACTCTCCTATTCATTCCGGTTTGTAATTTTTTCTTCTTGATTTGAGTCAATTCTAGAAATATTCTATTGAGTTTTCTTGTATTGCAGAACAGTTGGAGCAGGAAAATATGACGCCTTTAATGAACTCCATGTGTACAAACAGCTCAAGAAGAGGGTCCTCATCTGTTAGTCAGTCGACTTGTCAACGTGGGCATGGAACTAGTAGTAAACTGAGAAAATTATTTATTTGCAATATGTAAGTGGAAAATCATTGTTGCAAAATGAATCCTTACATGAGCACAAGCAGACGGTCCATAATAAGGAAAAATTGTTTCTATGCGATGTGTGTGGAAAATTATTCACCCAAATTGGTAGTTTAAATCGGCACCAGCGAGAAGTCCACAATTTGGAAAAACCATTTACCTACAAAGTGTGAGGGAAATCATTCACCCAAAATGGTGATTTATATCGGTACCAGCAAACAATTCACAATGAGGTATGACGTTTTTTTGCAATGTGTGTAAAAAATCATTCATCCAGAGCAGTAATTTGAGTAAACATAAGCAGATAATCCACAATAAGGGAAGAGTTCTCACTTGTAATAGGTGCAAAAAATCATCTTCCAAAAAAAGGCTTGGACACATTAGGCGGAAGTGTTACAAATTTTAGTCAAATAATTCTTTTCTAAAAGAACTACCTAGGCCTTTTCTACAACGTGTGTATATGTTTATTTTAGGTAGTTTACTTTTAAGGAGGTGGTGTTTTATGTATCCATATCTGAACTATTGTATCTTTAATTTATAGGTAGGTAATTTGTTTTTCTTTGCAACCCGTTTGATAGTGAGTGGTGAGTTTACCCACGTATTACGTACCTAAGTTTTATGTTGATTGTTACATTGATGAAAAACTTGATGACAACTTTTAGATATGTTTCTTGGTTTTCTCGCTGACGTACAAATGAAGCATAGAGTACCCACCTACTTAAGAGCTGTTACTAAATTTCTATTTCTATTTAAGCCTTAGATATGGTTGAAGAGAAAAATTCAGTAATTTAACTAACAGTTTCCTTTACACTTTATCGATCTTTACATGCACCGCACAAAGGCTTGTAGAATAGTTATCGAAAGGCCCAGTATATTGAAGCCAACTTATGACAGGCCAAAAGTCGAAATTTTCTCAGTCTGGAGGCAGGTCAAGGTCTTCGATAACAGTTTCCTTGCAATATAGGTCCTGCACAAAAGCGTCTCGCAAAGTTCCAAATGACCCCAGCCTAAAAACATACTCCTCTCATACAACGGACAACAGAAAAAATTTTCCAAGCCCTCATCTTGTATTACATCGACCAAAGTCGAATTTTTTCAAATCACGCACCCTCCATGTAGCTCGATGGTCGGGATTTTGAGAAGTTCCACTTCCGGTACGCCTCGATGAGACAGGGGTATAGATGACAGAATGCCCCGAGCACAGACTCTCTAGAGGGCCCTATATTTGTAGAAGGCATGCTTCTTTCCCCCATTTGACAATAGGGGGAAAAATAAATTGGAAGGAAGGGAGGTCCGTGAAACTTCAACCTGGGGCCGTTGATTCTCTCTACGGAACTGAAAGAGAGGAAGGATAGTTTCATCATTGATATAGCTCAAGAACCTATTTTGTTGTCTCATAGGGCTTTTTCAGATTTTCAAACTGCATACTTATTCTCCTCTGTGTTATCAAGTTGGTAGTGTTTCTAAGATTGCTCTTATGGCAAACTGCTCCAGAATGAAAATGAGTATCCAATCCAGAAACTCCCATAAGATCAATGTGAAAAACTTTTTGAACTTAATAACTAGTGGGAGAATAAAGTATGCAATGTGAAATATGTACTAGAAAAGCCCTATTGAGGAAAAAGTTTCCAAACCCAGTGACTTATGTGCATCATGGTAACAAACATTGCTAGGTATAACGATCACCACTATCGGTTTCCTACTGGAATTTTAGTACGAATCGGCTCTTCCCTAGCCTCCACTTTCGCTCAATTATTAATTCATCAATTTTCAAACGACAACCCTAAATTCAAAGAAATTATTGTATATTGGGAGCGTTATGTATAGATGGCAACTATACTCCTCTGAAATAATCCTGCTGATTCCTTCCAAAATTCAATCACTAAGCTTAATAATACTTAGATATCATACAATTAAATTTACCTTTGGAGGAAGGAGGTATCAATGTGTCTATCACTGATAATATCCATACTTTCAGTATCTACAGGAAACTTACGATCTCTGATACTTTTGTCAGCCAAGCTTCCATTGCCCAGTTTCCCATAGGAATGCTGCTTTCCTTTGGCTTATACACCGTCTTATCTCCATCCCTCTTACCAACCATGATTTTGATAAAGAATTCCATCAGTCAGCCTCAGCTTAGGCGTACACAACCTTGACATTAAAACTTATCGATTCTACCGCTATCCTTCCTTGCCAATTGCCCGACCGTATGGAGGAATGGGGGTTCAGTTTATCCTGCTTGGGTAGTCTTTCATTTAAATTTGCTGTGCTGCTCTAACCTCATGGCTTCAAACTGGCCTGCTATACCACCCATTGCACCTTGTCGCTTTTCTATAATTTGGGAGGACCCCATGCTCCGCCAAGACAAGCTTATACTGTTTACTTTCTTCCTTGCCATCATTGTAATTTTGTTTACATGGGCGAGACGGGGTAGACAATTGCGCACAAGGTCACATTAACACTTTGATCAAATTTTTGATCATAAATCAGAACCATAATTTTATAGAAGCACGTGTTTATGGCCTTGATCAAAAATCTTCTACTTCTCCTTTAGTTTTTCAGCATCCTTATTACCTATTTTATATCCTTGCACGATAATATAATCAAAACTTTTGGTAGGTACATACGCATTTTGAAAACAGCTAAATACAGTGGCAATGAGATTCTGATCAGAGGAGAACGACATTGGCGCCTCATGATCTTGTACTGTACCTATGAGATAGCTATGGTCTTTATTGCAACAATGGCAACATTGTAAAAGCAAAATAACCGTTGATTTCCGTTGATCAACCTTCAAAGAACGAGAATAGTAAACAATGATGATTAATTGTATGTTGTTGACTTATGAGTTCCAAGTTGCACGTTTGTTCTGGCCAGAAGAAACTTGTCAGTAGAGTGGCGAGACTGATTTGCCCGTTAATGAAGATATTCAAACAGTAGATCATTAATTTCAATCAACTAAAATATGGATGAAGATTTTCACTCATTGAGATCTGAAGAGGACCGGACAATCGGCTGGGAAACACACAAAATACCCGCTCCCAATTTGAGTAAGTACAGTGTACACTGATGATTCAGTACTATCTTGAATAATTGATAAAGGAATAATTTGAGGCACACTCGCACGTACCTGAAAAAGGAAATGAAGATCACAGAAAGAATCAAAAAGTTTTTTAGCTGAAAAATCGAGAGAATGCCTAAATGTTCAGTACGCCTCATTGTAGTACCTAAAAATAGAGATGAATTGTACATCTGTGGATATCTATACCGGTATAGAAAATGATGAGTCGTATTGTGTTATTAAGTGGCTTTGAAAAGTCTGAAGCAGATAAAAATATTGCTTGTTTAGTTGTTTTATTTGAAAGTGAATTTAATGATAATAATTTTTCTTGGTAGCTAGTGGCGCTCAGAAAAGGAGACTTACAATGGAGGAATGTAGAGACCTTGCAGACTCGACGATTAAGTTTTTTGACCAGTTGTCAATTCAAGTAAGAAAGGACGTAGAATCTCTTTTGTCACTCCATGCAACCACCAACCAAACTTGTGAAACTATTCATAGCAAACCAAGTAGCCAACAATCAATTGATGCATGTATTGATGAGGAATCTTTCTTGCAGAGAGGTACATCATCAAATTTTATAGATGGAACTAAGAAATCGCATACAGAGTCTTGCAAACAAAGTAAGTATACCAACAAGAATACTGAAAAATCTCATTTGAAAATGAACCACCTCAATAATTATAAAACATTCTTAATCTCAGTACAAGTGGACAAAACAGATCCAGAGAAGACAAGCCATCTGTTGTCAATGAGCGTTGATGCTGATGGAAAATCAGTCGTTGAAAATTCAATTTATGAATGTCCAGTGGATTGGTCAGTGTGTGGTCCGGCATGCTTTACTGATGGAGGAGGTAGTAAGATGGAAGGAAACCTCAATTGGACAAATATTTTAAGCATTGAAGACATTTTTTTCATTATAGATACAGCAACAACAAGTGAAGTTCACCAAGGTTTGACCGACAACAATTCTTTGGAAATTGAATTGATAACTGATAGGACTGATGGACAGCCAGTTTCCAATAAACAGGTAGTTGCATTCGCAGGAAGATTGCAATTCATTAAATTTCCATTCTGCAAATTGCTATACAGGAAGAATGTATTTCTTATACAAAAAGGGCATTGAAGGATGAGCCACACATTTTCGGGGAGGGGAGATATTCCATTATCAGAAAATTTTTTTCTTCACGTCGCTCCAAAAATGTGGTCTTTTTGCGTTTTTTTAGCCTGTTTTCAGCATGTTTTTGGAAGATTTTTTTTGTTGGGGGGGGGGGGCGTTCCCCTTGTTTGACCTCTGTAAATCCGCGCCTGAAACAGGAAATTGTGTGCCTTCATTTCCTGTCGTTCTAACCTCTACCCTCCTAAATTGGAATTTTTGTTCATATGCCCGCACGTTCATGCATGACCTCGAGACTTGAAAAATATCAACCTGTGAGGCATAAATCTAAAACCAATCGTGAATTCCTTGATTGGTTTTGGTATGCGCCCTGTAAGAGGATACTATTCTACACTGGGTTATGGGCCCTCGGGTTGGGTGAGGAAGGGATTGGACCCATCTGACAATAAACCAAGCTAAGACAAAGAAGATCAAGGTGATAAAATAGTTAACTGAATACTGGAGAAAAAGTAGGGAGTTCACACTTGACTTCATGTTAGTTCAACTTATAATCGAAATTTATTGTGATTTGTTGAAAGAAAGAGGAAGTATGGTGAGTCTTTAATAGAAGAAGAATTCTATATCACAGGCCCACAATAACTGATTACCAATACTTTTTACTGATTCAACTCTGAGAATGGCATCTTCTTAATTCCATTGTTGCAGAGTACACCCCGCTTTGGATGTAGAAAACTCAGAGGAAAGTCCTCATTTAGAAGTCAATTGACTCCTCAACCGTACCGAACTAGTTGGGAACTAAGAGAACCAATTATTTGTGATTTGTGTGGAAAATCATTCCTCGAAAGTGGTTCTTTAAATCGTCACAAACGAGAAGTCCACGACAAGGAAACATCATTTAGTTGCGGTTTGTGTGAAACATCATTTACTCGAAAAAGTACTTTATATTCGCACTGGCAAACGGTCCATAAGAAGCAGAGACCATATATATGTGATGTGTGTCAGAAATCATTTGGTCAAAGTAGTCATTTATATCGGCACAGGCGGACAGTGCACAATATGAAATGAACTTTTATTTGCGATGTGTTTGGAAAATCATTTGCCCAAAATAATGATTTATATCGCCACTAGCCGACGATCCACCATAAGGCAAGACCATTTTTTTGTTATGTGTGTAAAAAATCATTCGCCCGAAGTAGTTATTTCAGTAGGCACCAGCGGACAATCCACAATACGGAGAGACTTCCCACTAGCAATACTTAGGAGCCAAAATTTCTTTTTTTTTTTCAAAAAAGTACTTTGCTTGCACATACTAGGCAAAAGTGTCGAAAATTTTAGTCAACCCCTCCCGAAAGCTCCTCTTCAAACCAAATTTTATATTTTTCCAAAAGAAGACCGAAATAGGAAATATAAAGTTCCACCACAACAACGCCTAATTTATTTTCACATTCCCAGAGCTAACGTGTGTGTATATGTTCATTTTAGGTGGAGATTCATGTTTCCCCATCTGAACTTTTGTATCAATATTTTTTATTTTATTGCATCCTTTCTATTTTATTGTGAGTAATGAGTTTATCCACCTATTATGTTTACTTTTTGCATTAATTGTTACATTGATAAAGAACTTAATAACAACTTTTAAATAATTTGTTTTTTGCGTTTTTCGTTGATGTAGAGGTACCCACGAGATCTATTAATGAATTTCTATCTTTATAAGCCATTGCTAAATAGATTTGAAGAAAAAATTCAGTAATTTTTCTCCAATACATGTTATTGAAACTGTTTCCGTGACGTCTTTATCATTTGTTACATTTACCACCCAAAAGATTATGGCCTAGGCTCTATGATAATTGGAGGGCTGAGTATGTCGAATCTAACTATAGAGTACCAAGATCAAAATGTCTCTCAAGCTGGAGGAAGGTCAAGGTCATGAATAACATTGTCTTGCGAAATGAGTCTTGCAGGAAAGTGTCTCGCAAATTTCTGATTTACCCTCAGCCTGAAGACGTATCCATATTGGAACGACGGCCTTAACGGACTTTAATAAAGAATTCTAGGCACGTACTATCGGAAAAATTTCAGTTCATATTGAGAATTGAATTCCAAATTGGAAACTCCGAAAGCCCCTTTCACCATACGTTTCTCATGTCCTCCTGCCGTCATATATTGACCAAAAGTCGACATTTTTCCAGGTCTCTCACACTCTATGTAGCTCGATGGTCAGGATTTCTAAAGGCCCCTCTTCCAATGATGGAAAAATCCAAAGACTTGAATAGATTAGACGACTACACTTTCCTCTTCATACTCATATTTTTACTGATGGCTCTAAAAATCATCAAGGGGTGGGGATGGCCTTTTGGATCCCCTCAACCAAGCGTCATAGCACTCTCTCCCTTCCGGTTTTCGCATCCATTTTTCATGCTGAACAGATGGCCATATTCCAAGCCCTTTATTATATAAAACAAAATTTTCAATCAGGACATTTCCTCATAATATCTGATTTTCTTTCGGCACTTCAATCCATCTCTAACTTTCCTTCTCGCGTAAACTCTTCTTTAGCATTGTCGATTATACATCTCATCAAATCTACATATTTTACCATTAAGATTGATTTTCTCTGGGTTCCAGGGCACGCAGGTATCATCAACAATGAAATTGCAGACGAATTAGCCAAATCAGCCCGTTTGTCTCCGGTTTCATTAAAACTGCTTCCTATGTCGGAATTATTCCCTCTCATTCGATCCTCTACAAGAGATGACTGGACAATAAGCTATTCTAAATCCTTTAATAATCAAAATTCTCACTATTTACTCGTCATCCTTGGTATAAACTTTTTAGCGATACTCCCCGTTCCCTCATAATCAAACTTTGCCGTTTACGGTTCGGGCACAATCGTCTCCCGGTTCATTTAAAACAAATAAATCTTTCCGACTCAGAAATGTGCCCCCTCCATCCTGACAATCCATCTGAAGGCAATATCAATCATTTCTTTATCGAATGTTCAGAGTTAGAAAACAGTAGACAAAAATTATACATCGAAGTGATAAACCTACATTACCCTACTCCTCTCAGATCTATCGACCTTCTATCTTTCAAAAACCTTTCCATCTTTCCACACATCTTTAAATTTATCTCAGAACTGCCTTCGTCTATCAATATCTAAATTCATCGTCAATTCTTCCTGCGAGGTAAGGCCTAGTAGCCATCCTCTTTCCAACCTTGTTCTTTTTTTTTTTTTTTGTTTTTGTTTTTTTTTTTCCTGATTATACTCTTTATATTTTACTCCGTAAAGAGTATTAATCATAATAATCATTTTTTCTTCATACTGACAGAGCCAATTCTCGTAGCCAGTCAAAACTAATGATTGCTATGCTCGAGTAATTGACTCTGTCACTAAGTATTGTATTAGGCCCTAATTATTTAATTTTTTGTTCCATTTCGTTTTTGGTATTTTTTTGTATTTTTTGTATTTGTTTTCTCTCATTTTCTTTTGTTTTGTTTGATTGTTTCTTTTTTTTTTTTGTGTTTTCTTTAGTTTGTATTTCTTTTCATTTCAAATAAAATTTTATGGTTGGTTGAAAAAAAAAAAAAAAAAAAGAGTAGGTCAATTTCCGCCAAACAGTCACGTTCGTTGTTTAGTGAAACAAAAAATAAAACAGGTTCCCTGCTGGAGAGTCTAATTCAAATGCTAAAGAGAAATAATAAATGGCAAATTGATGACCAACAAATTTTTTTTCATAAAAATACGTCTTTTTATCCATGAATTGTAGCAATCCATGCAAAGGAATGCGCTGTTTGTAATAACTAGGGTTCTTTTTCGGGTTTCCTAATCTCTGATGTGTTTTTCTGAAGATGTTTATGTCAAGTTATGAATCCGACCTCTATTGATGAATATCTTACACTGGCGCCAATCTGTAAATGAAGAGCTATGTACAAATCCTGGTCATCGAGATCTTGCTCAGAGTTTCTCACGTATCTAAATAAGTAGCGCCCATTCGTTACCCAGAAAAGTAATCCGGCGAGTGACCAGCAGTGTGTGAAAAATTCAGCCGGAGTTAAGTCGTCATTAGACTCATGAAGGAACACTCAATTATGACGAAAAATGAACATAATTTGGTGATCAACGTTGAGGAATAATTCACTAGAAATATACCCATATAATTATTTACAAAAAAAAATCAGCCCAAAAACTGATCACAATTTTCAGTCACAATTGAGTCACCATGTAGGCTAAATCATTTCCCATAGGTTATGAATTTGTGAAAATTGACACATAAATATCAAAAAATTCAATTCAAAAATTGACTGGAACTGTCATTACAAACTAGGTCACCATGTATATACATACTATGGAGCACTAATTCTAGACCCAAGACCATAGGAATATCTCAAATTGACTGAAAATAGACCAATAAAAGCAGTCTAAAAATTGACCACAGGTTCCAGTCGAAATTGGGTTACCATAGAACTAATCGAACCGGTCGGAAAATTTGGTAAATATTAGAAGTAATTGACTAAAAATAGATCAAAATACTAATCACGAAAAACAGCCCAAAGTTGACCAAAAGTTGTACTTAATGTGGACTCAAAAGTGATCAGAAATTTCGGTCAATTTCCTGTGCAAATCAACCGAATATGAATTGATATAAGATGAGTTTCAAAATTGACGAGAAATTTCAGTCATAATTCAGAAATTGTGCTGATATTATCCATTCTTTCAGCATCTACAGGAAACTTACGATCTCTGATACTTTTGTCAGCCAAGCTTCCATTGCCCAGTTTCCCATAGGAATGCTGTTTTCCATTGGCTTATATACTTGCCGCCTTGCCTCCATCCCTCTACCAACCATGATTTTAATAAAGAACTCCATCATCTAGCCTCAGCTTAGGCGTACACAATCTTGACATTGAAACTTATTGATTCTACCGCTGCCCTTCCTTGGCAATTGCAGACTGTGAGGAGGAATGGTGGTTCAGTTTGCCCAGCTTGGGTAGTCTTTCTTTTGAATTTTCTGAGCTACTCTAACCTCATGACTTCAAACTAGCCTTCTATACCATCCATTCCACCTTCTCGCTTTTCTATAATTTGAAAGGATCCCATCCTCCGCCAAGACAAGCTTACTGTTTGCATTCTGCCTTGCCATGATTGTAATTTTGTTTACATAAGTGAGACGGGTAGGCAGTTGCGCACGAGGTCACATGAACACCTTGATCAAATTTTTGATCATGGATCAGAACCATAATCTCATAGAGGCCTGTGTTAATGACATCGATCAAAAACCTTCTACTTCTCCTTTTTCTAGACATCTCACTGCTCATAGGCAGATGTCTTGTACTGGCTCCGGAAGACTTTCCCACTCTGAAGAATCCTTCCCCAGGCGTACGCCTCGACTTAGAAACTCTTGAATCTGCCAGTTTTACAAACGCAGGTTGTACAGTCCTTGATCATTTGAAATTGAGTCAGGGTGTTATGCGATGCCTCTCCCCACAGATACTATTTGATTGTTATAATTTTTTCATATTTTTCGAATACCTATTTTTTATACTTCTTTGTTGTGGTTCCTCTCTGTGTATCATTTCTGATTTACTTTATCATTATCATTTTCCGTTCCCCATTCTACCTGTTGGTTTCAGAACATCTTAGTTTCACAGTGTATTTCGCGTTCTTGCATGTCGTTTCATCTTTCTGGTCGAGCAATATAGCTTATGTTGGTCCCCATTGTATGCTCGTTAGGCTCGCGCACTTACCTACATTATAATTTTGAGATTATGATACGGAACTGAATAGCTGAGGCAATTAAAATTCCGGCGCAACCTTTCTAAGGAATTTTCAGTTCCACAATTGACCTGTTTGAGCTTTTCCAATCCTAACTCGTGAAAATCAAAAGGTTTCTTCCATTGCATTTCTAAACAAAAACTTACAAAGTTCTTGCTCATTATCCTAACTAAAAGTGTATCTTATGATGTAAGTAGGTACTTGAAAAATACAATGAGATCAATTTTCAGGAACAAATCTTTTATTTCATTCTATCTTATTACACATTTTTCTTTTTTTCTAACGGTCAAGATTGGAAAGCTCATCTTGAAGAGAATTTTAAACAGTAAATGACTTTCTTGGGTGAGTATAATTTTTCTTAAACTCTTTTATTTTTCAAGGCAGGCAGGTACCTACCTACTCTTGAGCAGAAACAAATGAAACTGAGGATTCTGTTGCATAATTTCTTTTGGTCTCATTCTTGATGCAGGCCACAAGATTGGCCAAAGCGTTGAGATTATTCAAAATTAAAAGTAGTGAGGGAAAAGCGTTAAGTAATTTCATTCAATTTTTTTCAACGTTCTTATTATTTCATATTTCATTCATTTTTTTTCAACGTTGTTATTATTTCATATCCTTGCACGCTAAATATAATCAAAACTTTTAGTAGGTAGGTAGGTACGTATTTTGAAAATAGTTAAATACAGTGGCAATGAGACTCTGATAAGAGGAGAACGACAGTGGCGCCTCATGATCTTGTCCTGTACCTATGAGATAGATATGGTCTCTATTTCAACAATGGCAACATTGTAAAAGCAAAATAACCGTTGATTTCCGTCGATCGAGCTTCAAACTTCAAAGAACGAGAATAGTAAACACTGATGATTAATTGTATGTTGTTGACTTGTGAGTTCCAAGTTACACGTTTGTTCTAGCCAGAAAAAACTTGTCTGTAGAGTGGCAAGACTGTTAATGAAGATATTCAAACAGTAGATCATTAATTTCAATCAACTAAAATATGGATGAAGATTTTCACTCATTGAGATCTGAAAAGGACCGGACTATTGGTTGGGAAACACACAAAATACCCGCTCCCAATTCGAGTAAGTACTGTGTACACTGATAATTCAGTACTATCTTGAACAATTGATGAAGGAATAATTTCAGGCACAGTTGCATGTACCTGAAAAAGGAAATGAAGATCACAAAGAGAATCAAAAAGTTTTTTAGCTAAAAAATCGAGAGAATGCCTAAATGAGTTCACCTCATTATTATTGTACCTAACAATGGGAGATGAAAGGTTTATCTGTGGATATCTATACCGGTAGAAAATGATGAGTCGTACCTATTGTGTTATTAAGTAGCTTTGAAAAGTCTGAAGCAGATAAAAATATTGCTTGTTTTAATGATAAGAATTTTTCTTGGTAGCTAGTGGCGCTCAGAAAAGGAGACTTACAATGGAGGAATGTAGAGACCTTGCAGAATCGACGATTGATTATTTTGACCAGTTATCACTTCAAGTAAGAAGGGACGCAGAATCTCTCTTGTCACTGTATGCAACCAACAACCAAACTTGTGAAACAATTCACAGCAAACCAAGTAGCCAACAATCAATTGATGCAAGTATTGATGAGGAATCCTTCTTGCAGAGAGGTACATCATCAGATTTCATAAATGGAACTAAGAAATCTGGTACAGCGTCCTGCAAACAAAGTAAGTATACCAACAGAATTACTGAGAAATTTCATTGAAAAATTATTCACCTCAATAGTTATAAAAGATTCCCAATCTCATTACAAGTGGACAAACCAGATACACAGAAGACAAGCCATTTGTTGTCAAAGAGCGTTGATGCTGATGGAAAATCAGTTGTTGAGAATTCAATTTATGAATGTCCAGCGAATTGGTCAACGTATGGTCTAACATGCTCTACTGATGGAGGAGCTAGTAAGATGGAAATAAACCTCAATAGGACAAAAATTTCAAACATTGAAGACATATTTTTCATTACAGATACAGCAAAAACAAGTGAAGTTCACCAAGGATTGACCGGCAATAATTCTTTGGAAATTGAATTGATGACTGATAGGACTGATGGAGAGCCAGTTTCCAATGAACAAGTAAGCATTCACAGGAAGATTGCAATTCTTTTAATTTCCATTCGTTTGCAAATCGCTGTACATGCAGGATGTATTTTTTATAAAAAAAAACAGCAGGAGGGAATATAGTCACACATTTTCGGGGAGGGAAGATATTCCATCATCTGCAAATCTTTTTCCTTGTTTTTCTCAAAAAGTATGGTCTATTTGCGATATTTTAGCCTGTTTTTGGTGGTTTGGTGGGGGGGGGGGGGCAATCAGTGACTGAAACAGGAAATAGGAAATAGTGTGTATTCATTCCCTGTCGCTCTAACCTCTACCCTCCTATCTTGCTTGTTCATATGGTCGCAGGTGCATGACCTTGAGACTTGAAGAATATCAACCTGTGAGGCATAAATCTTAATCCTGCCGTCAATTTCTGGATTGGTATTGGTATGCGTCCTGTAAGAGGATACTATTCTATACTGGGTTATGGGCCCTCGGGGTGGAGGTGGAGGGATTGGACCCATTTGACAAGAAACCAAGCTGAGACAAAGAAGATCAAGGTGATAAAATAGTTGAGTAAATACTTGAGTAGGAGTCGGGATGTCAGACTTGACTTCATGTTGATTCAATTTGTAATCTCAATTTATTGTGATATGTTGAAAGAAAGAAGAAGTATGGTTAGTCTATAGTAGAAGAAGAATTCTGTATCACAGATCCACAATAACTGATTATGAATTCCATTGTTGCAGAGTACACCGCGCTTTGGATGTAGAAAACTCAGAAGAAAGTCCTCATTTAGAAGTCAATTGACTCCTCCACCTCCGTACGAAACTAGTTGTGAAGCGAGAGAACCAATTATTTGTTATTTGTGTAAAAAATCATTCCCTCGATATGATGCTTTATTTTGGCACAAACGAGAAGTCCACGATAAGGAGACACCATTTATTTGCGATGTGTGTGGAACATCATTTGCTCGAAAAGATGCTTTATATTTGCACGAGCAAACAGTTCATAATAAGGAAAGACTTCGTTTCTGAGTAGGCACCAGCAGACAATTCACAATACAGAATGACCTTTGACTCGCAATAGGGGTCATTTTTTTTTTTTTTTTCAAAAATTACTTTGCTTGCACATACCAGGCAAAAGTAGCAAAAATTTCAGTCAACCCCTCCAAAAAGAACTGCTCATCAAACCAAATTTTATGTTCGTCCAAATGAAGACGGAAAGAGGAAATTGAAAGTTCCTCCACAACGCCTAATTCATTTTCACATTCTCTGAGCTAACCTGTGTGTATACGAGTACGGTATGTTATTTTTAAGTGGAGATTTATGTTTCCATATCTGAACTTTTGTATTGATATATTTTATTTTATTCCACCCTTTCTATTTTATAGTGACTAATGAGTTTATCCACCTATTATGTTTACTGTTTGCATTAATTGTTACATTGATAAAGATTTTTATGACAACTTTTAAATAATATGTTTTCTGGTTTTTCTCGTTGATTTAAAAATGAATCTTGAGTTACCCACGAGAGCTACAAAATTCTATCTTTATGAGCCTTTGCTAGAGAGAGTTGAAGAGAAAAATTCAGTAATTCCTCTTCAATGCACGTTATTGATGACCAACGAACTGTTTCTACCACATCTTCATCATTCTTTACATTTACAACCCAAAACATTATAGCCTAGGCTCTATGAAAATTGAAGGGCTCAGTATGTCGAAGCCAACTTATAGAGTAACAAAGGTCGAAATTTTTCTCAGTTTGGAGGAAGCTTAGGGTCATTAATACCATTGTCTCTCAAAATAGGTTTTACAGGAAAGTGTCTCGTAAATTTCTGATTCATCCACAACCTGAAAACGTATTGATATCGAAACGACGGCGCTAACAAACTTTGATAAAGAATTCTAGGAATCAACAGTCAGACTTTCAATTCATATTGAAGATTGAATTCCAAATTGGAAACTCCGAAAGCCCCTCTCATCATTCGATTCTCATGTCCTCCTCCCGTCATAAATTAACCCAAAATCGATATTACACTCCATGTAGCTCGATGGTCGGAATTTTTAGAGGCCCGACTTCCAATAATGAAAAAATTAAAGGCCCAAATAGATCAGGGTAGGTCATTCCCCCCAAACGGCGGATGTCACGTTGTTTAGTGAAACCAAAAATAAAACAGGTTCTCTGCTAGAGAGTCTAATTCAAACGCTAACGTGAAATACTTGAAAAATGGAAAATTGATAACCAACAAATTTTTTTCATAAAAATACGTTTCTTCATACATGGATTGTAGCAATCCATACAAAGAAATGCGTTTTTTTTAATAACTACGGTTCTCCTTTGGGATTTCTAATCGCTGAAGTGTTTCTCTGAATTGTTCATGTTCAATTTTGAATCCGACCTCTATGAACAATATCTTCAACTGGCGTTGATATGTAAATGAAGAGCTACGTACGTGTCCTAGTAACCGTGGGATCTCGGTCGGAGTTTCTCACTTATCGAAATAAGCAGCACCTTTTCTTAAAATGTACCTTGGAAGTTTTACCCGCCCGGCGAGTGACCAGAAGTGAGAGAAAATTTCAGCCAAAATTGATTCATCACAAGATTCATGAAGAAACACTCATTTATGACTAAAAATAGGCATAATTTGGTGATCAAGCTTTAGGAATAATTTACTAGAATACCCATATATTTAGGTACAAAACAAAATCAGCCCAAAAACTGTTTACATTTTGCAGTCAAAATTGAGGCACCATGTAGGTACCTAAATCATTTCTTATAGGTTATGAATTGATGATATTATATTTTGATCAAGGTTGAGGGAAATTGACCACAGAAAAAGTGGGTAAGTGTACCTATTCTCGCCACCTTTTGAAATCGTTGTTCCAGTTTCCGCCACCCCGTTTTTTCGGTCAAAACGGAATCAATTCTCGTTTTTTTTTTTTTTTTTTCTTATTCTGTGCATAAAACTCTAGTAGTATACTTCCACTCAATTTTTCCTGTGCTTTTTTCTTATCAGTTAGACGCAAAAATGGCGAGAACTGGTGTGGTGGCGAGAATAGGTACACTTACCCTACATATTTATCAAAAAAGTCAGTTCAAAAATTGACTGGAACTCTCAGTCAGTATTAGGTTACAATGAAATACACTGAAGAACACTTATTTTAGACTGAAGACTAAAAGAATATCTCAGTCAATGTTTATGGATAATTGACTGAACATAGACACAATAAAAGGAGGCTGAAAATTGACCACAGATTCTAGTTGAAATAGGGTAACCATAGAACTAACTAGGGAGCACTTGGTTTACATTAAGAGTAGGTCGGAAAATTTGGTCAATATTTAGAAGTAAACTTATTAGATGAAAAGTAGATCAAGATACTAGGTAATCACAGAGAAAAGCCAGATAGGTAGTTGACGTTTTTCTGAGGAGTTTTCAGTTCCACAATTGACCAATCTAGAGCTTCTCCAAACTTGTGAAAATTGAAAGGTTTCATCCATCAAAGTTCTTGTTCATTATCATAACTAAAAGTGTACCGCACGGTATCTTATAGTGTAAGTATTTGAAAAATGAAATGGAGATGAATTTCTAGGAACAAAGCTCTCATTTCAAACTACTACACTTTTTCTTTTTGTTTGAACGGTCGAGATTGAAAAGCTCATCACGAGGAGAACTTCAACCAGTAAAAACTTTTTTAGATATGAGTTTTTCCAAAATTTTTTGTTTTTCAAGGCAGGCGGGTACTCTTGAATAGAAACAAATGAAATTGAGACTTCTCTTGAATGATTTCTTTTGGTTTTTATACTTGATACAGGCTACAAGATTGGCCAGAACGTTGAGATTCTTCAAAATTTAGATTATTGAGGGGAACGCTCCAAGTTTATTCATTTTTTAAAATATTGCTCTCCTTATACATGCAAAAATGATTGAAATGCTTGGTAGGTAGGTCTTTTAAAAAATATTTAAGTCGCAATGAGATTCTGTCACAAGCGGAATGACATCGACAGTGGCGCGCTATGATCTTGTACTGTCCCTAAGAGATATTATATGGGTCTACATTGCAACAATGGCAACATTGTAAAAGCAAAATAACCGTTGATTTCCGTCGATCGAGCTTCAAACTTCAAAGAACGAGAATAGTAAACACTGATGATTAATTGTATGTTGTTGACTTGTGAGTTCCAAGTTACACGTTTGTTCTAGCCAGAAAAAACTTGTCAGTAGAGCGGCAGGTTCGTTATTGAAGATATTCAAACAGTAGATCAATAATTTCAATCAACTAAAATATGGATGAAGATTTTCACTCATTGAGATCTGAAGAGGACCGGATGATTGGCTGGGAAACACACAAAATACCCGCTCCCTATTTGAGTAAGTACTGTCCTACACTGATGATTCAGTACTATCTTGAACAATTGATGAAGGAATAATTTGAGGCACATTTGCATGTACCTGAGAAAGGAAATGAAGATCACAGAAAGAATCAAAAAGTGTTTTTGGTGAAAAATTGAGAGAATGCCTAAATGTTCAGTACACCTCATTAACTATAGCACCTAAAAACAGAGATGAATTGTACATCTGTGGATATCCATACCGGTAGAAAATGATGAGTCGTACTGCGTCATTAAGTAGCTTTGAAGAGTCTGAAGCAGATAATAATATTGCTCGTTTTATTTGAAAGTAAATTTAGTGATCAACATTTTTTCTTGGTAGGTAGTAGCGCTCAGAAAAGGAGACTGACAATGGAGGAATGTGAAGACTATGCAAAATCAACGATTGATTTTTTTGACGAATTGTCACTTCAAGTAAGAAGGGACGTAGAATCTCTTTTGTCACTCTATGCAACCAACGACCAAACGTGTAAAACAATTCACAGCAAAACAAGTAGCCAACAATCATTTGATGCTAGTATTGATGAGGAATCCTTCTTGCACAGAGGTACATCATCAGATTTTATAGGTGGAACTAAGAAATCGCTCACAGCGTCTTGCAAAGAAAGTAAGTATACCAACAGAATTACTGAAAAATTTCATTGAAAAATTATTCACCTCAATAGTTATAAAACATTCCCAACTTCAGTGCAAGTGGACAAACCAGATACACAGAAGACAAGCCATTTGTTGTCAATGAGCGTTGATGCTGATGGAAAATCAGTTTTAGAAAATTCAATTTATGAATGTCCAAAGGATTGGTCAATGTGTGGTCCAGCATGCTCTACTGATGGAGAAGCAAGTAAGATGGAAGTAAACCTCAATTGGACAAAAATTTTGAACATTGAAGACATTTTTTTCATAACAGATAGAGCAAAAACAAAAGAAGTTCCTCAAGGATTGACCGGCAATAATTCTTTGGAAATTGAATTGACAACTGGTAGGACTGATGGAGAGCCAGTTTCCGATGAACAGGTAAGCATTCACAGGAAGATTGCAATTCTTTCAATTTCCATTCTTCTACTCATGCAGAATGTATTTTTTATACAAATCGGCAGGGGCGGATTGAGTTACACATTTTTGGGGAGGGGAGATATTCCATCGACAGAAAATTTTTTTCTCTGCTTTGCTCGGAAAATATGGTCTATTTGCATGGTCTGTTTGCCTTATTTTAGCCTGCTTTTGGTGGTTGTTAGGGAGGGGAGCGTTCCCCTTGTCTGCCCCCTGTAAATCTGCGCCTGAAACAGGAAATTGTGTATCTTCACTTCCTGTCGCTCTAACCTCCACCCTCCTATCTTGCAATTTTTGTTCAAATGCCCGCACATCCATGACCTTGAGACTTGAAAAATATCAAACTGTGAGGCATAAATTTTAATCCTACCATGAATTCCTGGATTGATTTTGGTATGCGCCCTGTAAGAGGATACCAGTCTATACTGGGGTATGGGCCTTTGTGGGGGAGGGGGGGGGAACCAAGCTGAGACAAAGAAGATCAAGGTGATGAAATAGTCAACTACATACTGGAGAAGGAGTCGGGATGTCAGACTTGACTTCATGTTAGTTCAATTTATCCAATCTAATGTGATTTGTTGAAAGAAGAAGAAGTATGGTTAGTCTTTTGTAGAAGAAAAATTCTATATCACAGGTCCGCAATAACTGATTATGATACTTTCTACTGATTCAACCCTGGGCATTGTATCTTCTTAATTCCATTGTTGCAGAGTACACCCCGCTTTGGATGTAAAAAACTCAGAGGAAATTCCTCATTTGAAAGTCAATTGACTCCTCAGCATCCGCACGGCACTAGTAGGGAACTGAAAGAATCAAATATTTGTGATTTATGTGGAAAATCATTCACGCGAAGTTGTGCTTTATCTCGTCACAAACGAGAAGTCCACGATAAGGTAAAACAATATTTCTGAATTGATAACTGATAGGACTGGTGGGGAGCTAGTTTCCAATGAACAGGTAAGCATTTACAGGAAGATTGCAATTCTTGTAATTTCCATTCTTCTGCAAATTGCTATACAACATGCAGAATTTATTTTGTAGGCCTATACAAAACGGCAGGGGCGGATTGAGCTACACATTTTCGGGGAGGGGAGATATTCCATCGTCTGACAAATTTGGTCTTCGCTTCGCTTGGAAAATTCGGTCTTTCTGCCTTATTTTAGCCTGTTTTGTTTTTTTTTGTGTTTTTGGTGAGGGGGGGGGAGGCGGACTTAGCCACACATTTTCGAGGAGGCGAGATATTCCAGTGTCAGAAAATTTTTTTCTTCGCTTCGCACAAAAAATGTGGTCTTTTTGCCTCATTTTAGCCTGTTTTCGGATGTGGGGGGGGGGACGTACCCGCGCCTGAAACATGAAATTGTGTGTCTTCATTTCCTGTCGCTCTAACCTCTCCTTTCCTAGCTTGCAATTTTTTTGTTCATATATGACCTTGAGACTTGCAAAATATCAACCTGTGAGGCATAAATCTTAATCCTACCATGATTTCCTGGATTGGTTTTGGTATGCGCCTCGTATGAGGATACTATTCTACACCGGGTTATGGGCCCTCGGGGCGGGTGTGGAAGGGATTGGACTCATCTGACAATAAACCAAGCTGAGACAAAGCAGATCAAGGAGATAGAATAGTTGACTAAATACTGGAGAAGGAGTCGGGATGTCAGACCTGACTTCATGTTAGTTCAATTTATAATCTCAATTTATTGTGATTTTTTGAAAGAAAGAATAAGCATGATTAGTCTTCAGTAGAAGAAGAATTCTATATCACAGGTCCACAATAACTAATTATGATACTTTCTACTGATTCAACTCTGAGTATGGCATCTTCTTAATTTCATTGTTGCAGGGTACACCCCGCTTTGGATGTAAAAAACTCAGAGGAAATTCTTCATTTAAAAGTCAATTGACTCCTCAACATCAGCACGGAACTAGTAGGGAAATGAGAGAACCAATTATTTGTGATTTGTGTGGAAAATCATTCCCTCGATTTGATGCTTTATATCGTCACAAAACAGAAAACCATATGGTAACACAATTTTTTTGCGATGTGTGTGGAAAATCATTTGCTCAAAAACAAAGTTTAAATTACCACAAGGAATGGGTCCATTATTTGCGATGTGTGTGAGAAATCATTTAGTCAAAAAAGTGACTTTTGTTGGCACAGGTGGACAGTGCACTCAAATGAACTTTTATTTGCAATGTGTGTTGATAATCATTTGCCCAAAATGGTGATTGACGATCCACCATAACTGGAAACCCTTTTTTTGTTATACGTAAAAAATCATTTTCCCGATGTAAGTAGTTATTTAAGTAGGCACCAGCGAGCAATCCACAATACGGAAAGCCTTCTCACTCGCAATAGGTGCCAAAATTTCGTTTTTTCCAAAAAAGTACTTTGCTTGCACATAGTATAGGCAAAAGTTTCAAAAATTTTAGTCAAACCCTCCCGAAAGAACTGCTCTTCGAACCAAAAGTAATATTTGTCCAAAAGAAGAGGGAAAGAGGAAATTGAAAGTTCCTCCACAACGCCTAATTCATTTTCACATTCTCAGAGCCAACGTGTATGTCTTATTATTTCAGGTGGAGATTTATGTTTCTATATTTGAATTTTTGTATCGATATTTTTTATTTTATTTAATCCTTTCTATTTTATTGTGACTAATGAGGTTATCAACCTATTAAGTATGTTTACTTTTTGCATTAATTGTTACATTGATAAGGAACTTAATGACAACTTTTAAATACTTGATATGTTCTCTGGTTTTTCTCGTTGATGTAAAAATGAATCTTGAGTTACCCACGAGAGCTACAAAATTTTATCTTTATAAGCCATTGCTAGAGAGAGTTGAAGAGAAAAATTTAATAATTATTCCTATTTAATGCACGTTATTGATGATTAACAAACTGTTTCTACTACATTGTAATCATTTTTTACATTTACAACCCAAAAGATTATAGCCTAGGCCCTATGAAAATTGAAGGTCTGAGTATGTCGAAGCCAAACTTATAGAGAGTAACAAAGGTCGAAATCTTTCTCTGTTTGGAGGAAGGTTAGGGTCATTAATACCATTGTCTCTCAAAATAGGTTTTGCAGGAAAGTGTCTCGTAAATTTCTGATTCACCCACAGCCTCAAGACGTATTGATATCGAAACGACGGCTCTAATGAACTTTGATGAAGAATTCTAGGAGCCAACTGTTGGAAAAATTCCAATTCATATTGAGAATTGAATTCCAAATTGGAAACTCTGAAAGCCCCTCTCACCATACGTTTCTCATATCCTTCTCCCGTCATAAATTGACCAAAAATCGACATTTTTTCAGATCTTCTCTGAAGTGTTTCTCCAAAGTGTTTATGTCCAATTTTGAATTCGACCTCTATTGCACAATATCTTCAACTGGCGCCGATATGTAAATGAAGAGCTATGAACGTGTCCTGGTCACCGTGATCTTGCTTGGACTTGCTCACGTATCTAAATAAGCAGTACCCTTTCATAAAATTTACTCTGGAAGTTTTACCTAGAAAAGTAGCCCGGTGAGTGACCAGAAAAGAGTGAAAATTACAGCTAAAATTAAGTCGTCACAAGATTCATGAAGGAACACTCATTTAGGACGAAAAATAGAAATAATTTGGTGATCAACGTTGAGGAATAATTTACTAGAAATATACTTACCCATATATTTATTCAAAAAATCAGCCCAAAAACTGATCATAACTTTCAGTCAAAATTGAGTCGCCATGTAGGCTAATTTATTTCTTATGGGTTATGAATTGATCATATGGCCTATTTTGACCAAGGTTGAGGAAAATTGACCACAGACAAAGTCATACATATTTATCAAAAAAGTCAGTTCAAGAATTGACTGGAACTCTCAGTCAGAGTTAGGTCACAATGAAATATACTAAGGAACACTAATTTTAGACTGAGGACTAAAAGAATGTCTCAGTCAATATATATGGATTAGACACAATAAAAGCAGGCTGAAAAGTGACCACAGGTTCTATTTGAAATGGGGTAACCATAGAACTAACCAGAAAACACGTAGTTCAGACTAAGAGTAGGTCGGAAAATTTGGTCAATATTTAGAAGTACTTGACGAAAAGTAGATCAATACACTAGGTAATCACAGAAATAAGCCAGATAGTTGACGTTTTTCTGAGGAGTTTTTGGTTCCACAATCGACCAATCTAGAGCTTTTCCAATCCTAACTTGTGAAAATCAAAAGGTTTCATCCATCAAAGTTCTTGTGCATTATCTTAACTAAAGGTGTATCTCATGGTGTAAGTATTTGAAAAATGAAATGGAGAGGAATTTCTAGGAACAAAGCTCTCATTTCATTCTACTACACTCATTTTCCTTCCGTTTGAACGGTCGAGATTTGAAAGCTCATCTTGAGGCGAACTTCAACCAGTAAATGCTTTTTTTAGATATGAGTTTTCCCAAACTTTTTTGTTTTTCAAGGCAGGCGGGTACTCTTGAATAGAAACAAATGAAATTGAGTCTTCTTTTGAATAATTTCTTTTGGTTTTTAATCTTGATACAGGCTACAAGATTGGCCAGAACGTTGAGATCCTTCAAAATTCAAATTATTGAGGGAAACGCTTCTAGTTCATTCATTTTTCTGAATATTGGTCTCCTTACCTGCTAAAATAATTGAAACTCTTGGTAGGTAGGTCTTTTAAAAATAGTTAAGTCGCAATGAGATTCTGTCACAAGCGGAACGACATCGACAGTGGCGCGCTATGATCTTGTACTGTCCCTAAGAGATATTAGCCTACATGGGTCTACATTGCAACAATGGCAACATTGTAAAAGCAAAGTAACCGTTGATTTTCGTCAATCGACCTTCAAAGAACAAGAATAGTAAACACTGATGATTAATTGTATGTTGTTGGCTCGAGCAGTGAGTTCCAAGTTACACGTTTGTTTTAGCCAGAAAAAACTTGTCAGTAGAGCGGCAGGTCCGTTAATGAAGATATTCAAACAGTACATCAATAATTTCAATCAACTAAAATATGGATGAAGATTTTCACTCATTGAGATCTGAAGTGGACCGGACGATTGGTTGGGAAACACACAAAACACCCGCTCCCAATTCGAGTAAGTACTGTGTACACTGATGATTCAGTACTATCTTGAACAATTGATGAAGGAATAATTTGAGGCCTACCTATTTGAAAAAGGAAACAAAGATCACAGAAAGAATCAAAAAGTTTTTCAGCCGAAAAATTGACAGAATACCTGAATGCTAGTACACCTCATTACCTAACAATGGGAGATGAAAGGTACATCTATGGATATCTATACCGGTATAGAAAATGATGAGTGTGTAATTAAGTAGCTTTGAGAAGTCTAAAGCAGATAAAAATATTCAATAAAATAAAATAACTCGGCTTTTGCCTCCACTTTTCCCAAAAAATTTTTTTATTTGCGGACGCGTTTTGGTACGTACAGGGTACCATCATCAGCGCACGGTAGTTACTGAAAATACAGTAGGTGAAAAAAGTACGGACGACAAAAGTAGGATGACGAAAACAAAAGTGCAGAACAGAACATGCTAACTAGCTATTGATAACGACGATGAATAATCGAGGAATGTAAAAAATAATCTAAATAGATAAAAATATTGCTTGTTTTATTTGAAATTGAATTTAATGATGAAAAATTTTCTCGGTAGCTAGTAACGCTCAGAAAAGGAGACTGACAATGGAGGAGTGTAGAGACCTTGCAGAATCGACGATTGATTTTTTTGACCAGTTGTCAATTCAAGTAAGAAAGGACGCAGAATCTCTCTTGTCACTTCATGCAACCAACAACCAAACTTGTGAAACATTTCATAGCGAAACAAGTGGCCAAAAATTAATTGATGCCAGTATTGATGAGGAATCCTTCTTGCAGAGAGGTACATCATCATATTTCATAAATGGAACTAAGAAATCTGGTACAGCTTCCTGCAAACAAAGTGAGTACCTATACTAACAAAAATACTGAAAAATCTCATTGAATAATTATTCACCTCAATAATTATAAAACATTCCCAATCTCAGTACAAGTGGACAAAACAGATGTACAGAAGACAAGCCATTTGTTGTCAATGAGCGTTGATGCTGATGGAAAATCAGTGGTAGAAACTTCAATATATGGATGTCCAGTGGATTGGTCCATGTGTGGTCCAACATGCTCTACTGATGGAGAAGCAAGTAAGATGGAAGTAAACCTCAATTGGACAAAAATTTTGAACATTGAAGACATTTTTTTCATAACAGATAGAGCAAAAACAAAAGAAGTTCCTCAAGGATTGACCGGCAATAATTCTTTGGATATTGAATTGACAACTGATAGGACTGATGGAGAGCTAGTTTCCAATGAACAGGTAAGCATTCACAAGTAGATTGCAATTCTTTTAATTTCCATTCTTCTACTCATGCAGAATGTATTTTTATACAAAACGGCAGGGGCGGATTGAGTTACACATTTTTGGGGAGGGGAGATATTCCATCGGCAGAAAATTTTTTTCTCTACTTTGCTCGGAAAATATGGTCTATTTGCATGGTCTGTTTGCCTTATTTTAGCCTGTTTTTGGTGGTTGTTAGGGAGGGGAGCGTTCCCCTAGTCTGCCCCCTGTAAATCTGCGCCTGAAACAGGAAATTGTGTATCTTCACTTCCTGTCGCTCTAACCTCTACCCTCCTATCTTGCAATTTTTGTTCAAATGCCCGCACATCCATGACCTGGAGACTTGAAAAATATCAAACTGTGAGGCATAAATTTCAATCCTACCATGAATTCCTGGATTGATTTTGGTATGCGCCCTGTAAGAGGATACCAGTCTATACTGGGGTATGGGCCTTCGTTGGGGAGGGGGGGGTGTCGGGACGATTTAAAATAAACCAAGCTGAGACAAAGAAGATCAAGGTGATGAAATAGTCAACTACATACTGGAGAAGGAGTTGGGATGTCAGACTTGACTTCATGTTAGTTCAATTTATAATCTCAATCTAATGTGATTTGTTGAAAGAAGAAGAAGTATGGTTAGTCTTTTGTAGAAGAAAAATTCTATATCACAGGTTCGCAATAACTGATTATGATACTTTCTACTGATTCAACCCTGGGCATTGTATCTTCTCAATTCCATTGTTGCAGAGTACACCGCGCTTTGGATGTAAAAAACTCAGAGGAAATTCCTCATTTAAAAGTCAATTGACTCCTCAGCATCCGCACGGCACTAGTAGGGAACTGAAAGAATCAAATATTTGTGATTTATGTGGGAAATCATTCAGGCGAAGTTATGCTTTATCTCGTCACAAACGAGAAGTCCACGATAAGGTAAAACCATATTTCTGCAAAGAGTGTGGGAAATCATTTGCTCAAAAAAATCATTTTGATTGCCACAAGCGAACGGTCCATAATAAGGAAAGACCATTTATTTGCGATTTGTGTGGAAAATCATATGCTCAAAAAAAGGATCTAAATTGGCACGGGAGAACGGTCCATAGTAATGTTGGTCAAAATAGTAATTTACATCGGCACAGACGGATGGTGCACCCTATGGAATGAACTTTTATTTGCGATGTGTGCGGGAAAATCATTTTTCAGAATGGTGATATTAAAAAACATTCGCCTAAAGATTCAAGTAGGTACCAGCGGACAATCCACAATACGGAAAGAATTCTCACTCGCAGTAGGTTCCAATTTTTTTTCTTTTTTTTTTTTCAAAAAAGTAGGTACTCTGCTTGCACAAAATTGTCGAAAATTTTAGTCAATCTGTCCCAAAAACTACTCATCAAAAAAAAATTTTATATTTGTCCACAAGAAGACAGAAAGAGGAAATTAATAGTTCCTTCACAACGCCTAATTAAGTTCATTCCACATTCTCTGAACTAATTTGTATACATGGTTATTTTAGATTGAAATTTATGTTTCCATATCTATAATTTTGTATTTTTTATTCCATTGAAACCTTTCTATTTTATGTATGAGTGATGAGTTTACCCACCTATTATGTCTTTTTGCATTAATTGTTACATTGATAAAGAACTTGATGACAACTTTTAAATAATATTTTTCTTGCTTTTTTCGTTGATCTAGAGGTATCCACAAGATCTATTAAAGAATTTCTATCTTTATGAGCCATTGCTAGATAGAGTCGAGGATAAAAATTTATGATTAACAAACTATTTCTACCACGTCTTCATCATTTGTTACATTTACAACTCAAAAGAATAGCCTAGGCTCTATGAAAATTGAAAGGCTGAGTATGTCGGAGCTAATTTATAGAGTACCAAAGATCGAAAGTTTTCTCAGTTTGGAGGAAGGTCAAGGTTATTAAGACATTGTCTCGCGAAATGAGTCTTGCAGGAAAGTCTCTCGCAAATTTCTGATTTACTCTCAGCCGGAAGAGTATCGATATCGGAACGACGGCCTTAACGAACTTTGATAAAGAATTTTAGGCACGTCTTGTCGGACAAATTCAAGTTCATATTGAGAATTTATTTCCCAATTGGAAATTCCGAAAGCCCTTCTCACCATACGTTTCTCATGTCTTCCTCCCGTCATAAATTGACCAAAAGTTGACATTTTTTCCGGTCTCTCACACTCTATGTAGCTCGATGGTCGGGATTTCTAGACGCCCCTCTTCCAATGATGGAAAAATCCAACGACCTGAATAGATTGCGGTAGGTTATTTCCCCCAAACGGCGGACGTCACGTTGTTTAGAGAAACAAAAAATAATACAGGTTCTCTGAAACGCTAAAGAGAAATAATGAATGGCAAATTGATGAACAACAAATTTGTTTCATAAAAATACGTTTCTTCATCCATGAATTGTAGCAATCCATACAAAGGAATGCGCTTTCTGTAATTACTAGGTTTCTGTTTCGGGTTTCCTAATCTCTGAAGTGATTTTCTGAAGAGTTTATGTCAAATTATGAATCTGACCTCTATTGAACAATATCTTCCACTGGCCGCCGATATGTACATGAAGAGCTATGAACGTGTCCTGGTCACCAAGATCTTGATTGGAGTTGCTCACATATCTAAATAAACAGTACCCTTTCATAAAATTTACTCTGGAAGTTTTACCGTGAAAAGTAGCCCGGTGAGTGACCAGAAGTGAGTGATAATTACAGCTAAAATTAAGTCGTCACAAGATTCATGAAGATTCACTCATTTATGACGAAAAATAGACATAATTTGGTGATCAACGTTGAGGAATAAGTTACTAGAAATATACCCATACAATTTTTTACAAAAAAAAGCAGCCCAAAAACTGATCACAATTTTCACTCAAAATTAAGTCATTTCTGATGGGTTATGAATTAGTCATATACTCTGATCAAGGTTGAGGAAAATCAATCACAGACAAAGTCATACATATTTATCAGAAAAGTCAGCTAAAAAATTGACTGGAAAAGAATGAGGTTACCATGAAATATACTGAGGAACACTAATTTTAGACTCAAGACTAAAAGCATGTCTCAGTCAATATTTATGAATAATCGACTGAACATAGACCAATAAAAGCAGGCTGAGAATTGACCACAGGTTTTAGTTGAAATGGGGGAACCATAGAACTAACCAGGGAACCCTTAGCTTAGACTAGGAGCAGGTCGAAAAATTTGGTCAATACTTGAAAAAAGGTAGATCAGTGTACCTACTAAGCAATCACAGAAAAAGCCAGATAATTAGTTGACACTTTTCTAAGGAGTTTTTGGTTCCACAATTGACCAATCTAGAGCTTTTCCAATCCTAACTTGTGAATATTGAAAGGTTTCATCCATCAATGTTCTTGTTCATTATCATAACTAAAAATGTACCGTACCTTATGGTGTAGGTAAGTATTTGAAAAATGAAATGGAGATGAATTTCCAGGAACAAAGCTCTTATTTCATTCTACTACATTCATTCTCTTTTTGTTTTAACGGTCAAGATTGAAAAGCTCATCTTGAGGAGAACTTCAACCAGTTAATGCTGTTTTTTAGATACCTACGAGTTTTTCCAACCTCCTTTGTTTTTCAAGGCAGGCGGATACTCTTGAATAGAAACAAATGAATCTTCCTTTTTAAACGGGTAGATTACTACTTCAGTAGTATTCTGTTTCTCGCCCGTCGATGGTCACTGAACCGAAAGCGCTCGCGCATATTGTAATTAAAAATTATACGACATTATTGTAAAACTACTCTTATTTAATAGAATGTTGTCCTCATATTTACGAGCCATATTATTGAAGTAGGGAGGTGCACAGACACGTATTTTTATTGAAATTGAGGCTTCTCTTGCATAATTTCTTTTGTTTTTCATTCTTAATAAGGGCTACAAGATTGGCCAAAACAGTGAGATTTTTTAAATTATTGAGGGGGAAGCCTCAAGTTCATCCATTTTTTTCAATATTGGTCTCCTTACATGCTAAAATGATTGAAACTCTTGGTAGGTAGGTATTTTAAGAATAGTTAGGTATGTCACAATGAAATTCTGTCGCAAGCAAAACAACAGTGGCGCGCCATGATCTTGTCCTGTCCCTAAGAGATGTATATAGGTCTATATTGCAACAATGGCAACATTGTAAAAGCAAATTAACCGTTGATTTCTGTCGATCAACCTTCAAAAAACGAGAATAGTAAACAGTGATGATTAATTGTATGTTGTTGACACGAGTAGTGCCAGTGAGTTCCAAGTTACACATTTGTTTGAGCCAGAAAAAACTTGTCAGTAGAGTGGCAAGACCATTGATAAAGATAATATTCAAATAGTAGATCATTAATTTCAATCAACTAAAATATGGATAGAGATTTTCACTCATTGAGATCTGAAGAGGATCGGACAATTGGCTGTGAAACACACACAACACCCTCTTCCAATTTAAGTAAGTACAGTGTACAATGATGATTCAGTACTATCTTGAACAATTGATGAAGGAATAATTTGAGACACATTTACACGCCCCTGAAAAAGGAAATGAAGGTCACAGAAAGAATTAAAACGTTTCTTAGTTGAAAAAATTGATAGAATGCCTTTATAATAAACTTACTCTTCATTAATTAAAAGTACATCTATGATATCTAAGTATAACGGTAGAAAATGATGGAGTCGGATTGTGTAATCAGTTTTGAAAAGTCTGAAGCAATCACCAGGAATTTCTATTAGTACCTACCCACCTACATATTAGATAATAATATTGCTTGATTTGTTTGACAGTAAATTTAATGATCACAATTTTTCTTGGTAGCTAGTAGCACTCAGGAAGAGAGTTTGACAATGAATGAAAGAAGAAACAGTGCAGAATCGACTACTCATTTTGCCAACAAGGTGTCACTTGAAGTAAAAAAAGACGCAGAATATCTTTTGTCACTATGTGCACCCAACAACCAAACTTGTGAAAAAATTCATAGCAACACAAGAAGCCAAGAATCAGTTTATGAAAGTATTGATGAGGAATCTTTCTTGCAGAAAGGTACATCATCAAATTTTATAAATAGCACTGAGAAATCTGATACAGCGTCTGGCAAACAAAGTAAGTATACCAACAAAAATATTGAAGAATTTCATTGGAAAAATTATACACCTCAAAAATTATAAAACATTCCCAATCTCAGTACAAGTGGACAAACCAGATACACAGAAGACAAGCCATTTGTTGTCAAAGAGCGTTGATGCTGGTGGAAAATCAGTTGTTGAAAATTCTACTCATGAATGTCCATTGGTTTTCTCAAGGTCTGGCCCAAGATGCTCCACTGATGAAGGAACAAGTAAGATTGGTTTTTGTCATTTGAATGGTAGCAAGGATAGTAAACCTGAAATAGACAAAAAAGAATTTGAACATTGAAGAAATTTCATTCATTACAGATGAGGTAAAAACAAGTGAAGTTCAGCAAGGATTGAATGGAAATCATTCTTTGGATATCGAATTGATAGCTGATAGGACTGATGGAGAGACAGTTTCTAACAAACAGGTGAGCATTCATCAGAAAGATTGCAATGCTTTTGATTACCATTCTGCAAATTGCCATTCATGCAGAATGTATTTTTTTATACAAAACAGGAAATTGTGTTTCTTAATTTCCTGTCGCTCTAACCTCTACCCTCCTGTCTTCCAATTTTTGTTCATGTGCCCGCACATCCATGACCTTGAGACTTGAAAATATCAAACTGTGAGGCATAAATTGTAATCCTACCATGAATTCCTGGATTGGTTTTGGTACGCGCCCTGTAAGAGGATACTATTCTATACTGGGTTATGGATCCTCGAGCAGGGGGAGGGGGTGGGTTGGACCTATTTGACAATAAACCAAGCTGAGACAAAGAAGATCAAGGTGATAAAATAGTTAACTAAATACTAGAGAAGCAGTATGGAGGTTGGACTTGACTTCATGTTAGTTCAATATATACACTGAGAGAAAAATATCTTTGTGTATAGTACTGGTAATCAAATATTTGGTACTGAAAGGAATAATCTTTGAATCATTGCTATATTTTTTGTAAAATCCTATATTTATCAAACATTCCCAACACAGTACCTAACATAATGCAATGAAAAACAAAAATATTGGACTGAGTATTATATTGTATAGCACTGAAAAATTACAGTTTAGTTTCCAAAAGTATGGAAACCAGTTCGGGCACGTTAAGGATCAGTCACTAGAAATGAAAGAATGATTACCGTTCGAAATGTATTAGTACCAATCTCCCCATTTTATTGAACATCAAACTGCATTGTAGTCGTTTCTAAATTTTATTTGGGTCATATCTAACTATATTGGAATCATTCCTATACAGTAGAAGACTCTTCCCCAAAACAATGTGTTGATTCAAAAATGTTTGTGAATACGTACTATGTTGAAGATTTTGAACCTGTTCTCGTATACATTGTAATCGTTCAGAAATTTCTATCTCTTTACACATTACGCATTGGAATCATTATCATAAATAATTGAATCGTGACTGTCTTTGAACTTGAAGGATACAGGAACGTGAAGGAAATGTTACAGTCTGGTTTTGGGTATTAGTCTCTCACTAAATAGGAATCATTATCAAACGATTGAGGATTTTTATAAAAATTTGGAAATGACTCTGGTGTGTTTGGTGAAATACGAGTACAAAAAACGCGCGAAGATTTAACAGTCAACGATATCACAGTCAGTCTCAGTTATATATGCTGGTAGACGACGTTATCAGTCTTGTGTTCCTTGACAATTTTATTGTGTATATTATAAAATTTTATAATTCAGTGCCTCTTTACCTTAAAGAAGTAAATTGAATCTGGTGTCGTATTTATTTTGAATGGACGAAGAAAAAATTTCAGCTCTGAAGGTACGTATTTAAATTTTTCGATCGAGTTTTTATAAACCTATTACCAATAACCGGTATCTCTTTTGGTCATTTCGCTTCACGGCATCCCTGCAATCACTACATTTCACTTGAATTGCAAATGACGTAAATTTTACAGCGCCAAAAGGTGTTGGGGCGAAACATTCATTCCAATGAGCGATTAATTCCTAGACCACTTCCGAACGATTCTCGGACGAGAATGGTGCATTGAAGACATACTGATCTCAGGTACATTTTTCCTCATTTATTTTATGTCGTTGAATTTTTTTCAATCGCTATGTGTGTGTATTTGCGCTATGTGTGTGTATTTGCGTGAGAGGCCTCACCAGAACTATTTACCCAAACACGAACTCTTTTCTTTTACATAGGTACCTTACCTCTAGCTAATTACATCGTTTCTTATGATTATTTGTAGAACTAAAATGACTGCTGACAAAAAGGCAGAAAAATTTGAAAGCCCAAGGAATCGCTGTTAAATAGGCTACCAGTTCCAATTTCAAAAATTCGTTAACTTGTAGATGAAAGTGACTTCACTGGAGAACTCCTTCGCGCCGTATATTTGAGTAAATACCGTGAGTCTTGGTCTCGTAAGATTGAGCATTTAGCCGGTAAGTCTCTGTTTGTGCTCGTTACCATTTGAAAATATTTCTTAAGTACTCATACCTAAATTACTTTCTTTTTCTAGATTAATGATGACTTCTACTTCTACATTGGATTGTCGTCCACAATGAAGAACGAGCGATGTGCGAATCAATCAGGCCAAAGCCAAATTACTCCTACATTCTGATCATGTTATTTTTCAAGTATAATATTGAGGCACATTCATTTGTCAAATGTATTTTTTCAAAATTTCAAAATCGACCAATAATATTTATAACTACGCTGTATAGTAATGTTTACGAAATATATGATGTAAATTTATTGTACGCATTGAATTTAGTACCCAGAAGTTTAGTATCTAATCTCAAGAAAAATTTTCCCGCTCAAATATGGATTGGAATGACTACAATATGTGGGGAGAAATACAATAATACAAATTTTATACATTCCCGTACAGTGAGTAACGTTACCTAAACTAAATGAATTTGGAATAGGGCTGTATAGTAATGATTCCAATACGTTGAAAGACAATATCGACACTGTCTTGAATTCAATAGAATAAGCATCGGGTTTCCGCCAATACAATAATTTTTTCCATCATAAACGTATGGTAACTATTCCAATATATGAAGAAGTCATTCTCATAGTGTCTGGGATGAAATCAATTAATTATTAGTAATGATTCCTATCTTTTACTGGAATTTTTACCAGAAATCGTTTGCATCCTAGTTTTCCAAGAAAATTTAGGACTCATTCCAATATTTTTCTCTCAGTGTAATCTTAATTTATTGTGATTTGTTGAAAGAAGAAGCAGAAGTATGGTTAGCCTGTAGTAGAAGAAGAATCCTTTATCACAGGTCCACAATAACTGATTATATGATACTTTTTACTGATTCAAATCTGAGTATGGCATCTTATTAATTCCATTGTTGCAGAGTACACCCCGCTTTGGATGTAAAAAACTCAATGGAAATTCCTCATTTAAAAGTCAGCCGCACGGAACTAGTAGGGAAATGAGAGAACCAATTATTTGTGATTTGTGTGGAAAATCATTCACTCAAAAAGGTTCCTTACGTTGTCACAAACGAGAAGTCCATGATAAGGTAAGACCATATTTCTGCAAAGAGTGTGGGAAATCATTTGGTCGGAAACGTGCTTTATATAACCACAAGCACTATCCAACTAAGGAAACACCATTTACTTGCGATGTGTGTGAAAAATCATTTCGTCGAATTGGTGCCTTATGTTTGCACAGGTGGACAGTGCATAATATGAAATGAACTTTTATTTGCAATGTGTGAGGAAAATCATTTGTCAGAATGATGATTTATATTGGCACCAGCCGACGATCCACCATAAGGCGAGAACATTTTTTTGTTATGTGTGTAAAAAATCATTCGCCCAAAGTAGTTATTCAAGTAGGCACAAGCGGACAATCCACAATACAAAAAGACTTCTCACTCGCAATAGTTGCCAAATAATTTTTTTTTTTTCAAGAAAGTACTTTGCTTGCACATACCTCTACTAGTCAAAAGTGTCGACAAGTTTAGTCAATCCCTTTCAAGAACTAGGTACTCTTCAAATTAAATTTTATATTTGTCCAAAAGAAGACGGAAAGAGGAAATTGAAAGTTCCTCCACAACGCCTAATTCATGTTCACATTCTCTGAGCTACCGGTAACGTGTTTGTATAATATGTTTATTTTAAGTGGAGATTATGTTTCCATATCTGAACTTTTGTACCGATATTTTTTATTTTATTGCAACCTGTTTATTTTAGAGTGAGTGATGGGTTTATCCACTTATTATGTTTGGGTACTTTTTGCATGAATTGTTACATTGATAAAAAACTTAATGACAACTTTTAAATAATAAGTATGTTTTTTGGTTTCTTCGTTGATGTATGTGTAAAAGTGAATCTTGAGGTACCCACGAGAGCTATTAATAAGTTCCTATCTCAGAAGCCATTGCTAAAGAGAGTTGAAGAGAAAAATTGAGGAATTCCTCTTCAATGCACTTTATTGATGATTAACAAACAACTATTTCTGCCACGTCTTCATTATTCTTTACATTTACCACCCAAAAGATTATAGCCCAGGTCCTATGAAAATTGGAAGGCTGATGCGAGTATATCAATTTATAGAGTACCAAAGATCAAATGTTCTCTCGAGGTCATTAATAACATTGTCTCGCAAAATGCACATAGGTCTTGCAGGAAAGTGTCCCGCTATTTTTTGACTGACCCACAGCCTGAAGATGTATTGATATCGAAACGACGCGACGGCAAGTATTCTACAAACCTACTGTCGAAAAAATTTAAGTTGATTTTTTTTGAGAATTGAATTCCAATTTGAAAACTGCGGTAGCGCCTCTGACCATACTTACTCCAGAGATCAAAAGTTTCTCAAGTCCTCCTCCCGTCATAAGTTGACCAAAAGTCGACATTTTTTTAGGTCTCTCGCTTTCAATGTAGCTCAATGGTCGGGAATCTTAGGCATCCCTCTTCCAATTATGCAAAAATCCAAGGGCCTGAATAGATTAGGGTAGGTCATTTCTGTCAAACGGCGGACGCTACATTCTTTATTGAAACGAAAAATTATTGTGGACCGTTATTTAGAAGAACGCATTCGTTTAGTGTGTAGAGATTGCAAGGGTGTTTACATCGGGGAGACTGACCGCAAGCGAAAGATCAGAGTCGATGAACACAAAACAGCTTGGCAGAAGACCAGAGTGGGAGATTCGGCGTTCGCTGACCATCTCATCGCTAAAGAGCGCAGCTTTCGGGACGGTTCAGAAGTGCTTCTCTTCAAGGAGGATTCGTATTTTAAACGTACCACCTTGGAGCCTGTCGAAATAATTTGTCATGAGAAAACTGGTGGTAGGTATGCAATTAATACGGTTCTCTAAATTATGACCAAAGACACCAGATGGATACATACTCAAACTTGTAACACAAAGGACCATTATGCTGAACAGGCACATACCGGACGAAGGTCTGATCGAGCTTGCTTATGAGTGACTACTGGATGATCAGTTTCCTTTCTTGTTTCATCATTCATCGTTCTCGAGGTTGATGACAGCGTTCACGGTTTTCCTTCGCTGAAAATGGCTTTTTAGTCGAAAGCGCTCCAAGCAGTAACTCACCAGAGTATCCATTCCCTTTCAATTTTAATCATCGCCACGACTCAAAGAGCCGAACGATGACCATAACACTTCATAACACGAGATTTTTTGATCAACGTGATGAAATTAAGTGAATTATGCTAGAGCAGGTAGCATCCTGACACATTCCAGTTATTGCCTTCTTTGTGAGCTCTGAGATACACTTCCCCATACACTCTAATAAAAGTTTGGTTCCAGTAAATTTTACTTATCATGCATGTAGGAGGGGAATAGTTCCTAAAAAGGAACGATCCAATCTCACTTGTTCGTAACATGCACCCTTGATTAATGCACATGGAAAGAGACACTTATTACGAGCATCCATCATGTGGGACTTTCGTTATTATTATTGTTTTTGCATTCTTATCTCCGGAATGGTGCGCAGCTGGAATTTCCATTAATCATTTTGCGGATGTATCGCTATCCAAAACTCGTGCTTCGATGATATCATACTTTGATAAATTCTTCATGCACCTATATTTTTTCTCGATGCGTGAATTGTTCTGGCATATCTATCTGTATACATATGTATAAATGAGAAAGAAATTCCATTTTTGTAATATAATATTATATTCTGACATATATCCTACGTAATTTTTTAATGTGTGCACTCATTATTATGTAATTAATTATTTCATTGTGTATACACAAAACGAAAATATGATCTCTTTTATCATTGTAGTCATTCATTGTACACATCATATACTCTCGTTGGTATGTGGTAAATACACAAAAAGTTATGATACTGTATACCGGTTGAGTAAAATATACTATGCGATAACGGAAGAGGGTCAGCGGCCTTCGTAGTACACTCTCGCTCTCTTTGTTCGTTAACAAAGAGGTTATCAAATTTTTACGTCACTCGTTACACTATTTCATTTGTAAGATGTCCGATGAAATTTGAAGTGTCACTCGGTACGCTTGTATCGATGCAGTATATCAATACATAGGCTGGAAATGCGCGTGTAAGGGCGATCGCGAATGGAGATTGCGTGAGAGATGCAAATAGTATATCGATGCGTTCGCGGTAAAACGGTGGAATTTATTGGTAAGAGGTTGAAAGGGGACGAAAACAGGATACGTACGTCGACATTTAACTTTTTTTTCATTATCTTTGTGAGCGCGATTATTTATGACGTACACTTCCGTACGCTTTTTCCCCCTAGCTAATTTCGTGTATACGCTACTTTATCGAGCGGTGGCTAGTCGATGGTCAGCATCGACGAGGAAACAGGTGTTCCATTGTGCTTTCACAAATTCGAGCTCATTAAAAGTTTATTGCGTTAATTTTGGTTTGGTTTAATTAACAAATGCGTTCGAAGAAGTGATATACGACCCTAATACTCTGCCCCTATTGTCAGGAAAGAGTTTCGATTCGTTTTTAATATACTTACAAAAGCGCATCATAAATCATGAACTTGAATGAGAACTTATCGGACAATTCACTTCGGTATTCAATCCACCGTGCGTGATGTTTTAGGGCACATCGTTTGATTGTGTTACATCCCTTTTTCAGGACATCGACGAAAATAAGTTATACTCTTGATTCGTTTCAATGCTCATCTTTTTTGCTCAATCTGTCTTCTGCATAGAGACTGACTGAGTCGATGGAAAACATTTGAAATTGGAAATTTGTAAGTACACGAACTCGATCATACAAGACTCCTCCCACCCTGTACCTTTAACTTGGATGCGTCTTTCCTTTGGAAAAAAATCAAGACCTCCAGTCCTAAATCAGAAATCATAAGAATGTCCTCGAAGTGAAAAAATGGTAAAGAACTCAACATTTTCTCTAGTTCTTGAAGTAGGTCAAGGCTACCCCTTCTTTATGACGTCATCAGGGGCTAGGAATTTTAACCCAGTAGCGAGCTTATGGATGCTCCTCAGCTCATTATCTATACATAATTATACTAGGTTGGAAATTCGTTCAGAAGTCGAAAGTAGGTAAAGATCGATAGTTGATAGATAAATTATCAACAAAGAAACTGTTTCATTGAGTAGTCTTTCCGACAAAACCCAGAGTTCGAAAATTTTCCATGTCCTCTCCTATCATATATGCTTGAAGGTCAAAAATTTTCCAGGTATCCCTCCTATCATATATGAGTAAAGTCCTGCGTATTGTATTTCAAGTCCCTCTTCTGTCACATGTATAGCTTGGAGGTAGGTGTATGCCTATAGCCTGATTAGAACAGCGATCCTTCAAGTAACTAGATATACAATGTTTCATACACTAATTGGTTTAGTCCATTCAAGGAGTCAAATATGCGATGCTCCAAACACCACCCTTTCAATGAGCCCGAGCTGCAACGCTTCTAATACCGTAACTGGGAAGGCTCTAGTAGAATACCCCATAAAACCTCATTCAACTCTGTTGCAGCGCTGTCAGATGATATTTTCAAAAATCTGTATCCGTTATTCTTTCTAAGACCTGAGAACGGATTTCTACCGACTTTTATTGATTCATCGACAATGATCAGGAGGAAGGTATCTCTCATACATATTACGGAGGTACTTTTCCTTTAATCGACTCTTTACGGCGAAAGCCCATAACGACCTAGAGAAATGATCTCTCATGTGAATGACTAAGGTACTTTTCCCTTGGGCGCATCTGTATTTTACGCGAAATCCGTGGAAAGTTTAGAGGCCATTGCAGGTTTGCAATGGTAATGGGGAATCCGCAACCTCCCTGGTCCTCCTCCTATCATATATAGCCTAGTTTCCGAGTCTTGAAAATGATGACGTAATAAGATGAACGTGCTCGCGATCACGTTGGCGTGAAAATACCCTCTCAGCAAATGAGTTAGCAGGGCTTTTCTCAGTATACTGTACACTCGTACTAGGCCTGATATAATGAAGGCTGGAAGTTGAAATTTTTCCAAGTCCCTAAAGTAGGTCAAGGTCATTGATGAAGTCATAAAGCGCCACACGTCACGTCACGTCACGCAGTTTACAGAAACTCCCGGACGCAGACGTTTCCCGAGGATGTATTCCCCCTAACAAAATGGATCGCGGGTTCCCCGCTAAAACCCGTATCGTTTTCAAGGACCAAAAATCCGTAGATCTGGCAGCACTGCTCTGTTGAAAAACCCTTGAATTTTTAGTGAATTATTCTTTCTTCAAGTCCCCCCCCCCCTATCATATGGCTTTGAGGTTGGTGTATGTAATCTCATTAAAATAGTTCCTTCAAATAATTAGATATGCAATGCTACACACAAAAATTGGTCCAGCCCCTTCAATGATCCATACATGCAATGCTTCGAACACCATTCCTTCAATGAGCCAGATATGCATCGCTTCAAACACCATAAGACTCAAAAGGCCCCTCCAAAAGACCCCATAAAACAAGTTCCTTGCCTCCGCTTATTCAACTCCGCTAAAGAACCCGTGAGTTTTTTATTTACCGACGCATTGGCTCATTGGCTTTCATCGTCTAATTCGAATTAAGGCTAACAGAAAGATTGAGAAATTGAAGTTTCCTCAATTTGAGGTCGATAAAAGACGTGGTGTAGCGGAAGGTCAGGAGCTCATAAACCGCCTCCCAAAAGTTCTCAATAATGGCCCTCCTTGAGGTTTGGTCGCGTCCGTAGGTTTGTTTCCTCTGATCTGTCTAGCCAGAGCAGTTATCTATTGTGTAGTTTGCTGTTTATCGCTCGGTTGAGTAGTGTGGGCACATTGGTCTCGTATTCGTGAAGTACGGACCATATGACCTATCCGTAGAAGTTCGTAACTAGGAATTTTTCCAAGTACGTTCGAAATTCTTACAAGTACGTGGCCATGGGGCCGGCGCTGATCACGTTCTGAATATTGTAAGTTCCTAAGATCATCTCCTGATGACATCACACTTTCCTGTCAAGAAACCTGCTCGTTGTATGGGTCGAATTGATTTTTTTATTGAGAGTTTATATTGAAATTGAATCTTGAAGAGTCTAAATTTTTCTGAGTCCCTTCTATCATGGTGTATATTGTTTGAAGGTTAAAATTTCTTGGTCGTTGCAATTTTTCCAAGCCGTCCTCCATTTATGGCTTCGGAGTCGGGATTTTTCCAAGTCCCTCTCTATCATTCTATCATCTATGGCAAATTCGATGGTCAGTTTTCACCAGACAGCACATGGCGTACGGCGTATGGAAAGTTCTTCGAAATATTTCCCATAGAACAGACTCTATACTAGAAATCATCCCCTAACACTTTCTTACTTGTTAAGGATGATTGAATCCTCAAAAGTACGAGCCATATTGATTTGAGGGAGGAGGAGGCAAAAGGCACGTAATTTGTAACGTGCCTCCTCCTCTCTCAAAACTTTCTTACTTGTACCCACTTTCTCCTCTTCAGAGGCGTTCAAATAATATCCAGCTCTGAGGACATCATGCCCTTATGCTTGTAATTTTCCCAAGTCCCTCCTCTGTCACATTCTTCTTCAGTTGATTTTTTTTTTTACGATCAATTGAACCTATTTTGTAGACAAGAGGAGAGTTTTCATTTGAAAAGTTGAGTTAAACAACTTTTGTGTGCCTAGCTTATGCTACGTACGGCCGGACTTCTAAGACCAGAGAAAAAATGAAGCTTCAGATGAAGGTTCAAAACTCGAACTCTGTCTAGATTCAGCAAATTTTTCAAGTTCTCTCTCGATAAAGGATTAAAATTCGACTTTTTTCCAAGCCCCTAAATTTCGGTTAAGGCCATTGATAGCCTCACAAAAGTCGAGTGAGGATGTAACTCCCATAGCTTTCAGATCAGTCGGTGCGAGGGAGGTCTTACCCGAAGATGCTCCTCCAAATCTTGCCTATATTCAATCCAAGACTTTACCTCGGCTCAAGATCCTATAGTTGTAGCCTAGCTTATGGATCTGTAGCTTAAAATTTTACCCCTCCGCAGAGGTTCAGAGCACAAAACCTTTCAAAAGGGAACCTATACTATATGGGAGGTTGAAAATTTTGGCTTTCCCCATGCACCGTCCGGAAAAATCTGACCTAGCCTAATAAAGTTGGATTTGGAAAAATTTAGAATATTGAGGTGCCTAGGAGGAGGGCATGGAAAATTTCGACCATCAGATAAGTTGAAATTCGAAAAAATTTTGCGTATAATGTGACAGGTGGGGGGGGGGGGCTTGGAAATTGAACTTTGGATTTTCAAGCCATGTATATGTCGTCCTGATAAAGGAACACAATATGACATAGTTTGGCTCTGCCCGCACTTTATTGATACAAATTACATAGGTCGACGTTTTGGTTGACCAGCAACCTTCTTCCAGGACCATAAATAAAATAGTGAAACCAAAACGAGAAAAATGTTCAAAAGATACAAGATAAGTATGAATCATGACAGGCCAAATTCAACGTGCAAATTATTATCGCGGTAGATACGAGATGATCGTACCATACACGGTACCAAGCTTATCCGTATCTGTTTTAAAATTAACATTATTCTTACTTTTCATAATCTCAATAGCCTCTCTCAATTTTCTTTTTCGTGAGTTACTTTCTCGAGCTAGAATACTTATTTTATCATAACTGAAATTAAAATTATGATTATTTACCTTAGCATGCTGAGCTAAAGCCGTACCTTGAATGATATTGGAAGTAGATTTTCTAATACTATTTACATCGGACTTACTCGTATGTTGAGATACCCTTCTCTTGAGATACTGTTTAGTCTCCCCCACATAATGACCATTACAATCATCACAAGGAATACTGTAAATCAAATCTGAAGCTAACTTCTTAGGAGTCGGATCCTTAATTTTAGAAAAGAAAAGCTTACCTAGGGTGTTGTAGTTTTCAAAAGCTATACCAATATCATCTTTCATATTTTCTAAGTGTTTTTTCAAGATTAAGCTACTTTGACCAATGAAAGGTAATGAGAAAAACTTGCTCCTTTTTCGAGTAGAGGTATTATTACTTATACTATTATTATTACCATTAATATTATTAATCTTACTGTTATTATTATTAATTATACAATTTATGAAATGAGGAGGGTAACCATTATTTTTCAAAACATCCTTAAATTCTAAAATTATTTCATTGTGGAAGACAGGACTAGACATATTTAACCAATTATTCATCATATTAACAATTGAATTACGTTTGTAATGAAAGGGCTGGTTTGAAAGAAAATGAATTATTCTGCCTGTAGAAGTAGGCTTATTATAATGTCGAAAAAGAATCTTGTTGTCAGGATTACGAATGAAAGTTATGTCCAAAAAATTCAAAGAAGTAGGACTTTTTTCGAAAGTAAATTTTAAACGTTGATTAAAACTATTCAAGTGTTGAAAAATAATGTCAAAATTAGAATTGTCAATAATAAAAAAACTGTCATCCACATATTTTTTAACAAATTTTATCCTGTCAGTGAAAGTATTAACAATGTCATTAAAAAGTTCATCTAAGACTAGTTCTGAAATTATAGCAGAAAGCGGACTGCCCATTGCAAGACCAGCAGTCTGAGAATAAACTTGACCATTATAAACTAAATAACTGCGGGCAGAGCCAAACTATGTCATATTGTGTTATTTAAATCCTTGCACGTATAAATTTCCAAATTATCACTGATAAAGGAATTGGACTCGAAAAAATTTTCCCTTTTGAAGTATTTATAGAACTTACCTAGCCTGATAAATGATCGGAAGAATTGAATATCAACCTACGTATTTTCAAGTCCCCTCCTAAACTACTTCAAAAGTTGAAATTTCTCCCTTCTAGAGTTTGAATTATTCGAGACTCCAATTTCGTATCCAATTCTGATTTGCCTCATAGAACGAATTCCTTGCGTTCTTCATTCAACTTTGCTAAGGAAGCTGTTTTCAAGTCCCTCTTTTTTAGAAGTTTGTAGTTCAAAATTTCCTCAAGTCCCTTCTATTAAAGATCGGAGTTTGATATTCTTGCTAGTACGTACATATCTAAATAAAGTCTACGTCACAGATGACGTCACAAGGTCGGATGCAAACTTTTCTGAGTACACCGTACTAACTATATGAAAAGGCTGCCATATCTATGGATTTTTGGTCCTAGAAAAATACGGATTTTTCTACAGATTTTGTGTAAAATGCGGATTTCTTGGGCTCAAGGGGAAAGCTAGCCTAGTCATTCTTTCGAGAGATACTTTTCTCTTAGTCGTTATGAACTGATATCGCGGTCTTCCATCACATTGAGTCGATCAAGGGAAAAGTACCTTCGCAATGAGTATGACAGATACGTTTCTCCTGATCGTTATAGTTGAATCAACGTAAATCCGTAGAAATTTGTTCTCAGGTCTTAGAAAAAATAGCTTGAACGGATTTTTAAAGTAATTTTCTGAGAAATTTCGCAATTCATCTCTTTTGCTGGTCATGTCGCTTTTCCTTTCTCCCCGCCCCATCATGTACAGCTTGAGGGTCAAAATATTTCCTCTTAGGAAGGCCTGCATGATCAGAATTTTTTGAAGTTATCCCCATCGTGACCGAAATACTTCAAGTTTCTTTTTCCAATAAATACAGCAGGAGATTGAAAATTTCCTCCCTCCCGATCGCTCTCATACGCACAGCATTTAGGATAGGACAGTGATAACTTTTAACTTTAAGGTCTATTTTTGATGGTCTTACTTGACAGTGATGCGTGAGCACTCTGATAAATGAGTCAAAATAATTCAGAAAAATACATCTACTCGCAACGAACAGCTAGTAGATACATATCAAAGATATAATTGTTATAGATCTTGTTTCGAATTAAATCGATCTTCAAATCACAGAATAGAGATTATAAAAAAAGTTATGAATTTACAACAAAATGAAATAGAGATTGCAAATACTTAGGGTATATTGATAAAAACGACTTGTTCAGTACATTGCTTCTCTATAATAGTCGAAAAATATTTACACATAAATGAAATTTTCCTTTTTTATCGATGCATAATATTGTTTAAACATCTTTCAAATAATCTATCAAATTAATAGGACGTATAGACAAAAGGAGATCGATCTGATATTGACTTTGATTCGTTGATAATACTTCATGACTGTAAAAGAATATTTCCAAATCATCCACATCCTTCAGATTACTGACGTAAGTACTTACCATACACTTGGAAAAATAGTCCACATGTAGTTTCCCTCGATTTGGAGGTAACTTAAGGGAGGAATTTTCTACGATAATGACTTTTGGAAGGCCGCATTTCCAAATAGAGGGAGTATTGGTGTATATGATAGTTTCCAATTCTGGACCATAGCGCTCGAGGTTTTGCTCGAAATAATCGAGTTTTTCGGACAATTCGTTTATCATACGCTGATCTTTCTCATCCTCGTCAACATCTTCGAGGTCGTTTTCATCTTCTTCATCTACCTCAATGTCTTCAACAGGACTTTGTCCATTTTGCGTATTCTCATCTTCTTCATTCTTTTCAACGTATGTGACATAGTATCGTCTTCTGCAGGCGAGCATGACTCAAGTTAAAAGTTCAATACCGGTGAACGCGTGCAATTACGATGAAAGTAGGTACCGATGAGATTCAACACACTTGGACACTTCCACCTTGTAACACGATAAAAGCTGAAGTGTTTGAAAAAGATTTGATGGCTACATCTGAGCCATACGTAAGTTTATCAATTTACAAGTTGGAACATGGAATCACATGAGGACGATTTAATCATGCATCTGAATACTTGGAGAGCACCTACGCTGCTTAAAAAATATCGTTATCTATGAAATGTGAGATCAAGTTTTCACTTCTCACCATACGGCGAATTTTTAATTCAGGAAACTTGAGGCAGCGGAAGAAGATGGTGAAAACTGGCATACAGACCCAACATTAAAAATTGCAAACTGTAGTATAAAAAACTTGTTATAAATTCTCAGTCAGATTCAAACGAGATCACGATACCAGGCGATTGAAACAAACATAATGTTTGAAAATTTATTGAGTGCTTTTGACCGAAATTTCCATTAATTTCGACTGGGAAAAGTATGTAACGCGATGTAAATTACGTAATCAGTGCTTGTGGGGACGTGCTTGGGGGATGACAAGACGTATACTTACCCAAAGCTCAGAGAAGAAGAAAAGACTTGAATTTGGTGAAGGCCGATTTTGTATTGACTTGGTTCAGAATGCGTGATCTAGAGGTCTGTTCGTACTTGCCATTGTAGACCGCAGGAAATTCACGGCACTTGAAGAGGAAAACAACAAACTTAGTCAAATGTTTTCCAATTTAGAAGTACCGGTAGTAGAATAGCCATGCATTGACAGGTTTGAACATTTTACTGACGCGGGAGAAGAGAGAGGGGAGGTAACAAAGACAAATGAGTTTTTTCTTTTTTCTTCCTTCGCTCACATAAAGCAAGAGGTTCAGAGTAGTGATATTTTCTATGAGCTCCATGAACTTACCCGAGAATTCCTCCCACCATCAAGGGCTGATTCTCCCGTCAAAAATATTCTTCCATCGGGGTACTTTAAACTGACCTGATTATTCAAACATTAGAACAGCAAAGAAGTAAAGCTCAAACCTTCTTCTTGCTCTTCTCACTAAATCTCTCCAATCTCTCTTTGATTGGACATTGGAGTAGTGATAAGCTGAAGAAAATACAATAGGAAATAATCCTGCTCCCTTTTACAAATCATACACTAAGGATCAGCTTTACATAGTCTTGTTCCCCCTTCACCCCTTTCAGTATAATCAACATTTTGCCATCCATATTTACCCCGGTGCCTTCTGATCTAGCCGCACCGTCGGTCTGTGTGTGGAGTCAGGTTACCCACCAGCTTTCTCATCTCGGATTGACTGTCAATTTCCTCATCTCCATGCGTCAACTCTTTTGGTTCTCAATCCTTGACATACTCTTTAACTCCAGCTAGCCTCGTCTTACCACAAATTCTTCAAAGATTCTATGTTCAAAAATATCACATTCTTCTCCTCTCTCTGCATCTTAGGTACTTACCAGCCCAAGCCAGTGAATCAACCTCAACTCTCCCTCCCACATCATCATACGCATTCTGTATTCCTCCTAGCTTCCTGCCCACCTCAACATCAATTTCCGAGCACATCCCCAGCGTCCTTATCTCCTTCATCTGGGTCTCCAGCCTCCTCGAATTAGTAGTAACAAAAAAGTCGAAATCTTGCTTAAAATTTCTACAGATATAATAAACAGAGTAAAATTCAAACTATTTACAAAATGAGTCACAAGAATTTAGACACAGCTGTAGAGTATCAACGTTATTGAGACTTTCGAGAAGTCTAAAATTCACATCAAAACATAAAATAAGAAATATGTACATACATTGAGGCAGGATCGACTTCTTCAACACTTCGGTAAGATATCACGAATGAGTAGGTACATCTCTGTGTTATAGATAGACGTAGGGCATAAAATTCAAACAACCTCAAAATACTCCGCCACGTCGATAGGATATCTAGACAAAATAAGATCGACCTGGAACTGTCTCATGCTATTCGCGCATGTCATCTCGTGAGCGTACCAATAAAATCCCAAATCACCTTCGACTTCTTCACGACCCTCGAAAAAATCGTGTACAAGTTGTTTTCTTTTATTTGGAGGTAACGTAAGGGAAGCCTCCTTTAAAATCATTAATCCCTGAATATCGTCTCTCCAAATAGAGGGTGTATTGGTATATATGACGGTATCCAAATCTAGACCATGGAAGTTGAGTCTTCGCTTAAAATCATCAAGTTTTCTAGTTATCTCGCGATACGTTTCATGTTCTTCATTCCGCTGACTTTCTCTGACGATATTTCGTGTTTTGGCGGCCAGCATGATGAAATTGGAAGTTGAATACTGGTCGGAAGACGATTGCGAATAATTTTGATGTATGAATACCGATCAAATTCAGAGCACAACACTTCCACCTTGTAACGCGATACCAACTGAAATGTTCTGATATGGGTCTCTGTCCAGCACCTTTATCCATTTACAAGTTGGAACATGAAAGTATATCAAGGATGATTAATCCTGTTATCATAATACACTTGCGGAACACTATCGGTACAGTTTTTAGGCATTGAAAACTTTTTTTCGTCAGAAAAGCCCTCCCTTCTGGAGACTATTTGATTTTAATATTACAAGTTTGAGGTCACTGAATTTCAGTGGTTCTCTAGTGTTAGTATATTGGTGTTCATAAGGCACCAACACTAGAGCACTACTGAATATTAAGCGACATTAAATTTGTGAACTGGAAATGAAGAGACTATAGGATGGCGTAAGGATATCTAATCTAAAATTTCACTAATTTTTCCACCCTAAAGCTGTGAACTTTCTAATTCCTTTGCCCTTTCATATACTGCTTAGTAGTTTGAAATTTCTTTAAGCATCCTTCACTCCTCCTAAGTCGATATTTCTTCAAGTCTTAAAGTTCGATGATTCGAATTTAAACGAGTTTCTAGAGCAGGCCAGTGATATCCTCTAGTTCCCCGTGGAGGCGTCTTTAATAGCTTTCTATGGTACAGAATCCACGTGAGGGGAAAAAAATATTAGTTCCATGAAACTAATCGAGAACAATAATAGCATTCGGATGAACATTTCAATCTTCGGAATATTGCATCATGGTCTCTTCATCCTCTGCTTCATTGTCTAGTTCTCCAGTCTCTAGCCATGAAAAAATCAAAATATGTAATATGACTTGAAGTAGATCAACTTTGGAATGGGCTTCATGTGGATCCTCCTTCCTCTTCTGGATACTGAATTTGTCTAGCTTCTTAGGTGCTAGGCTCAGGTCTTGGGCCACCGTTCAGAGATTGAGTTTCAAAGAAGGGAGTTTGAAGTCCCAAATGTGGGTCAAGGTCTTCGGATTGAGGTCATCGGAGATGCGATCCCAACATGATGAAAATTCATGGCAGCGGGGAACCCGCAACTTCCAATGCCCTGCGGAAAATATGAATTGCTATCATACATGGCTCAAGGGTCAACAATTTTAGGAATTGCAGTAATCTAATTTATATTGGGTTAATAATGTCTTAACTTTTGGACGCAGCGGGACCCCTTCCCAAGTTCTATTTCCATCATCTCAGAAGTCAAATTCTTTCGAACTCCGTCGAGAGTTGACCTTTTCCTAATTTTCCTCCTATCACAGCCGGATGGAGATTTTTTTCGGATTCCCTTCCATCATAGTATAAAGCTTGAGGGTCAGCATTTTGAGTCTTACTTCTATCAGAAGTAGGTCGAAAGTGGAAATTCTAATTTTAGCAAGGAACTTGTTTTATCGGGGGTTTTTTTCGGAAAAAACGTCCGTTGTCCGCCGTCCGGCCGGTCGGAAATATTTCAAGCCCTCTCGTACCATACATAATAGAATTATATTTTTCTATGTCCTTCTACCATACGTATAGCTTAGAAATTGGTGTATAGCGTGATTGAAATAGCTCCTTCGAAGGATTAGATATGCAACACTTAAAACAGCACTCCTTCAATGAGCTAGATATGCAAGGCTTCAAACACCATGCGACTCAATGAGAGACCCTTCCAAAATACCCTATAAAACAGATGCTTTCCTCTCCTCATTCAACTCTGTTAAGGAACTTGTGAATTTTCCAAGTTCCCCTTCTATCATAATAGCTCGGGAGTCAAAATTATTCTAAGTCTCCCTTCTATATGTGCAGCTCGAGGGTCAAACTTTTACCACCCCCCCCCCCAACCATACATAGCCCGAGAGTCAACATTCTTTAAAGTCCCTCTACGGCTCGAGAGTCAAAATTTTATCACGTCTCCCTCCTATCATAATAGCTTGGAGGCTGAAAATTTCCAAGTCGTCCATATATAGCTAGAAAGTTGGAAGTTTTCCAAGTCCCCCTCCTATCATAATAGAGTCTAGGGTATGAAATTTTTCCAAGTCCGGAAATGATGACGTAACAAGTTGAAACCGCTTGGCTCGTTTTCTGTAAATGTCCCCTCAACAAAAGGGATAGCAAGTTTCTTGTTAATTTACGTTAGAGATATCGAGATCAGGGGCGTGACGTCAAATTTGCTGAACCTGGTATTATATTTCCGGGTAGAATGATGTCAACTTCTTCCGTAAGAGCTGGGGAAATTAGAAGTGATATTCTACCCCATGCAGTAAAGAATGAGGAAACGAACACAAAGAGTGATAATATGGAGACAAAGAGTCATGAAATTATTTTTCTCCCTCATTACCTGTCCGTAAGCTACTTGCTCAATATCTATACGTGCTCTTGCTCAGAAGCTGATACAATTTAAGATTCAGACATCCACATTTGCACCTCTGCCTTTCGATCTTGCCCCATCTTACGCCTTTGCGCGGAGTGTGTGTCAGTGAACAACCAATCAATCTCCTCAATAACATTGAAGATCGGTCGCGGGATTAATACTCAGGAAATTTTCTTTGAAAGTGGGTCGCACTCTCCGCCCCTTTGGCTCCCGGCCGGTCTTTCATAACCCAACCACTGTAAAAGGGCTCCTTGTTAAGTTGAAGGGTCCTGTCCCGCTTGCTGAGAAGAACGGAGTATTTAGCATAGCTTCTAAAGACTGCCATGGTATTTATGTAGGCGAGACCAATTGTCAAATTAAAATCAGAGTGGATGAACATAAAAAATTGGAGGCCATTGCAGGTTTGCAATGGCAGCGGGGAACCCGCAACCTCCCGCGCTCGTGATGCTGTTGGCGCCAAAATGCCCCCTCAGAGAATGAGTTGGCTGGGCTCTTCTCAGTATACTGCATGCTAGGCCTGATAATAATGAAGACTGGAAATTAAAATTTTTCCAAGTCCCTAAAGTAGGTCAAAGTCAAGGTCATTGATGACATCAGAAAACACCCCCCCCCCCTGGAAGTTGAAATTTTACTGTCCCCAAAGTAGGTCAAGGTCATTGATGACGTCACGCAGTTCAAAGAAACATCCAGACGCGGACGTTTTCTGAGGATGGAATTTCCCTAACAAAATGGAAGTCCCTAAAGTAGGTCAAGGTCAAGGTCATTAATGATGTCATAAAGCATCCCGGCTGGAAGTTGAAATTTTTCCGTCCCCAAAGTAGGTCAAGCTCATTGATGACGTCATAGGGCGTCACACGTCACGTCACGTGACGTCACGCTATTCACAGAAACTCCCAGCCGCGGACGATTTCCGAGGATGTAATCCCCTAACAAAATGGATAGCGGGTTCCCCGTTAAAAAAACTTAGGGAAAGGGAAATTCGTGTGAATCAACCTTTTCTGACCACCTAATAGCCAGTGGTCATGGTTTTAGGAAGGGATCCGAAACCCTCCTCCACAGAGAGAAATCTTCCTTTAAACACCGTATTTACATTACTCAATTGATAAATTCCGGCTGAAGGGTTGGTTGAACTAGTTTATGAGTATGACTCACAATCTCTTACTCGTAGGTACCTCGCTAGTTCAATACTAACTTTTTCTCCGGCGTTTTTCTTGCCGTATTTTTCCTCCATCTCATCGAGTCTCTTCTTATCTTCGCTCGAAAATGGTTGTTTACCCGAAAGGGCGCTCGCGGCTCCTGTGTTTTTTCTGCCGTTTATGTAAATTGCCCTCCAGTTTACTCTTGGAGTACTGTGGAGTATTCTTCTCAATACATTCTTCAAGTTCAGTCCACCCATACTTTCAAACTCCAGCGGGCATCGACTTTTATTTCGATTTTCAACAGAAATCAGTATCTGTGAACCACACCCCCCCCCCCCATTTTCTGCGGAGCTTGAAAGTCAACATTTTTCCGATTCCCCTCCCCGTCTATACTTCTTCATCATGAATAATTTAAAGGGTCAGATATATGAGGAAGTGATTATTTTTATTTTCAAGAGTGATTTAAGTTTAGTTTTGACGTTGTGAGTAACAAATATTGAAAGGCGATTTGTCATAACATGTTTACAGATATAAGTACATAGTCACGAGAATTTAGCCGGTTCTGAGATAGGTCGATCTGCAAATCACAGATTTGAGATCTCAAGAAATTGAAAATTCACATCATAAAATAAAAATTATGTACACGTAGATTACGACAGGATCGACTTGTTCGGTACTTTGCTTCTTGACTGCCCAAAGTAGGTAATGTTTTGATAATGCCGTAAAATACAAAATTACAATTAAATGAAATACTTTTGCCTTATCGATAAACATAGGGTGCGTATCCGAGGTTCAAACAATCTTCAAGTAGTCCTCCAATCTGATAGGATGTCTAGACAAAATAAGATCGACCTGGAACTGTATACCTTTCATGTTCGCGAGTGGTATTTCATGAGTATACCAATGTAATCTGAGATCGCCTTCGATTTTTTGACGCACTTCTTCGTCACGAAACTCGAGAAACTTGTCCAAAAATTGTTTTCTTTTCGTTGGAGGCAACGTAATGGAGGAGCTCTCTAGAATCATGACTTTCTGAAGATCGTCTCTCCAAATAGAGGGTGTATTGGTATGAATGATGGTTTCCAATTCTGGACTGTAGAGCTTGAGTTTCTCTTCAACATCATCAATTTTCTGAATCAAATCGTAAATCAACTGATCTTCTTCATCATTCTTCCTCCTTGTCATGAAGTGACTTCGTGTTCTGATGGCTAGCATGATAAAATTGGAAATTGAGTACAGGTTGAGAGACGAATGCAAATAATTTCGATGTATGAATACCGATCAAATTCAGAGCACAACATTTCCACCTTGTGACGCGATAAAGACTGAATTGTTCTAGAATGAGATTCTGCTTCCCCGCCACACAGGTTTATCAATTAACAAGTTGGAACATGATAGCATAAGAAGGATCATTAATGCCGTTATCCGAATAAGAAAATATAGACAAAAGTCTACTGCCTTCGTACAAAATACAAAATAGGTATTGGAAAATCTTTCTCTTGGTAAACGTCCTCTTTTCTTGAGATTTTTTTATTAGGGAGACATAGGAGTATCTACTCCAACATTTCTTCAAATTTTCCTTCACCTACTTCCTGGACTGAATGTTTTACAATTCCTTCACTCTTCCATTTACAGCTCAGTGGTTGGAATTTCTATAGGTACCCATGATACGCAGATCAGAGGTCGAATTTTCTGATATATACCTATCAAGTTCCTCTCACCCCTACTAAAACTCCGATTCCCCGCAGGAAAATTCCCTCAGATAGCCTTCTATGGTCCAGGATCTTCGTTGAAAACAAAAAAAAAAAATGTTTAAAACAAGGGTTAAATTGATATAATAGTCAATCTCCTCCAACTTTCTTCGTCCCGAGTCCAACCCATACTTTTCAACTTGAACTGGCATTATCCTTTCCTGCGCAGATGGTACAAAATTCGATAAGCGAGTAGTGTTTGCATGTACAACAAACTTTTCACTCAACCACGTCTCCATAATAATTGCCAAAGCCACATTTCAATGCCTAGAGTCGACCTTAACTCTCCCTTCTCGATCACACCTCCTAAATCTCCATCCTTTTTAACATCAATTTAAAATTCTCACCTCCTTCCCCCTCTTTTCCCACATATTCACATTATCCTTGTAACCTCTTATCCACTTCCTATTTTGTAAACTTCATCTGAATACCCAGCCACAGCGGAACCAGTAGTAATGAAGAGTCCAAAACCTAGCCAGTGATGCTAGATAATATTTTCAAAAATCCGTATCCGTCATTTTATGTAAGACCTGAAAGCGGAGTTGAATTGATTGATCAATACCGATCAGGAGAAAGGTATCTCTTATATCCTCAACTGAGGTACTTTTCCCTTGATCGACTTGGTATCACGGGAAACTGCAGTATCAGCCTTTAACGACAAGGAGAAAAGTATCTCTCATATTGGTGTTTGAAGTACTTTTCCCTCGAGCGCAAGAAATCAGCATTTTATGCAAAATCCGTAGAAAAACCGGTATTTTTTTCGAGGACCAAAAATCCGTAGAGCTGGCAGCACTGTACCTATCTTAAAAGTTTGGAGCTCGAACATACCCTAGGCTCAATCTTATATAGCTCCAAATTTTTTATGAGGAATCAGAACTCGAAATTATTTCAAGTCCATAAATAAGGTCAAGGTTATTGAAGACGTCACAGAGGTCAAACGTACAAGTTTTCTCAAGATTTCACCTCATAGATCGAAACTAGTCTGAACAAAATACGTTTTAGTCTAGAATGCTTCTTCATGATCCTTTTGCACCGTCTGTAGGTCACTTCCTCAATATAGAGAACGAATCACTTGTATGATACAGTGTTTCTCCCTTTTACACCTTTCCGTCGCAGATTAAATCTAAAATTCTGCTATCCACATCTGCATTAGATGCCTTTCGATCGGAGGCCCAACCCTACGCCAAGATGCAAAGTGAGAGTATCCGCCAGACATTATTGTCGTCTCCTCTGGAACTGACATCAAATCTTCCGGTCCCCATCCGCCACATACTTCCCAACTCCAGCTGGTATCGACTTACTTGCCACAAATCATCCAACCACGTGCGTCATTCCTAAAAAATATCAACTGCCGCTATTTCCTTTCCATCTTACTCCACGGGCCGTACTTGAACCTCAATCATTTTTGAATTGCGCAAATTACCAAAGAAAATATATACCAAATCAACAACCGGGCGTCTCCTTTTGCTTTACAGATGGCTCAAAATTCAGTAGTCAAATCGGTTTTGCATCTTCAAACAACAACAAACATTTCTCTCGAGTACTGTTCAATTCTGACAGCCGTAATGCAAGCCACATTTTCTTGCCTAGAATCAAGCTTAACTCTCCTTCCAACATCACTTATCTGCTCTACTCTTCCTGTTGATCTCAATATCAATTTTTGACTTTTAATCCAACCATCTTGTTCCACACATTCATATTCTTATAACTCTTGTACTCATATTTTATTCTGCAACCCTTATCTGGGTCGCCAGTTACAGCAGAATCAGTTGCAACCAGAGCTGAGAACCGTCTTTCCTTTTGACGGTTCTGGATAGCGGTATAAAAGTTTTTGTACTGAATTTCCGGATCTGGTTCTAAAACGTGTTGCCAGATGATATTTTCAAAAATCCTTATCCTCCATTTTTTGTAAGATTTGAAAATGGATTTCTACAGGTTTTGAAGAATCCATCAATAAAAGGATCAGAAGAAAGGTATCTCTCATACTATTACCTCAGGCACTTTTCCCTTGATCGATTTGATGTTACGGAGGACTGCAGTATCAGCTCATGAGGATTGGGAGAAAAGTATCTCTTGTCTCAGTGTCTAAGGTACTTTCCTCTCGAGCCAAAGAAATTTGTATTTCTCGCAAAATCCGTAGAAAAAACCACTACATTTTTCGAGGACTAAATATCCGTAAATCTGGCCGTCCGGAACCCTGAAATATAGGAGGAGAACCGAATCCTGTTCCAAGGCAAAGAATTGTCTCCCTTTTTCAAGTTTCAGGCTATTAGGAATAAATTTTCGGATCTGCTTTAACTGAATTTCGGCTCTTGAGCCCTGAAAACCGGATCCCATTTTGTTTTTTTTGTCAGTTCCCAGCCCTAGTAACGAAGCTGCTACAAGACAACCGCTCTTAATTACCCTTTGCCAAAAACGAATTCCACAAAATAAATTAGCACTAATAAAACCAGTGCTGCCAGATTCCGCGAAATTTTTCTTTACATTTTTTGTAAGATACGAATTTCTTGCGCTCAAGGGAAAAGTACCTAAGTCATTCATATGAGAGATACTTTTCTCCTGGTCGTTATGGGATGTTACCTTGATCTCATGTAACATTGATTTGATCAAGAGAAAAGTACCTGAGTTGTTGGTGTGAGAGATACTTTTCTTCTGATCGTTATTGATGAGATTGGTGGAAATCTGTTTTTAGGCGTAGAAAAAGGGGATACGGATTTGAAGAAATATCTTCTGGAAGCATTGAATAAAGCCGTTGCCGATTCTCGTGTTTGATTATGAAAGATTCTTTATTCGACGCTTTTGATTTCTGAATGATTAAAAATTAAAGGAAAGTTCTTTGGAATGATATTCCTTCTTCAATAAGATCTCTATCTCAATTATACTTTTTTTTGTTGAAGATTTAGGTTTACGATATTATGCACGTTGCAGTGGCGTATACAGGGGGGGATTAGGGGGATGAATCCCCTCTTGGGTTTTCAAATTTCTTGCCTTGCGCACGTATAACGTATGTGCCGAGGGAAAACGAGAGAATTTTTTTTTCTTTCATTTCATTCCCTTTCTTTGGACCTCCTATTTTGGAAATCCCCCCCCCCCCCTCAACACTGCGTTATAGGCAGTCTCCGTGTGCTCGATTAGATAAACAAGACAATTAGCAGAACGAGGTAACAATTTTTACTAAAAGATAATGATTAAATGCATGCATTATTACAAAAAGAAACGATTCCAGGGTAAACTTATTACTAGTTTTTTTTCTTTACATAATTAAAGAGATCAGAACAGAAGAAAATCACAATTCATCATTTGAGAGAACGGTCAATACGAAACCATATCGGTGGTTTTATCGTTGCTCAATTTTTCTCTTTTTCATTATTACTAATTCATTACCCCCGGACGAGTCTACGTGATTCGACTCAATCTGGCTTTCGTTCTCCTCGTCCAATTCGGCTTGACCGATAATTTCCGATATTTTCATTCGGGCTTGAATCTGACGTTTCCTCGACAAGCTTTTCAACGTTTTCGCGAAGCTCAAGAACATCAAATCGGTGGCATCGACATGCGGATCGATACCGTTATGCTCGAAAACGTAATCCTTGCTCTGCATTTGCTGGTACGAAGAGTAGTCGCATTCGGCCGGCGGCGTGCTCTCGATACGTTCGACTATCTCGTTGTTTTCGGCGAACCATAAAGGCGACGGTGACGCCATCGAATCGTTTTTGAATTTGTGCAGAGCATTGGCCGAATTAGAATTCACGACGGCTGTGCTGTTGAACCAAAGCGGCGAATTGGTTCTGCCCGCGAGATCTGTGCAGTTTTTCGTTTTCTGCACCAAGGACAAAGCATTTTCGTAGGTTTCGCCTGTCTCGTTGATGCTGATGGACGGCTCTCCGTAGACTGACTCGACCGTATCTAAGGCGGACGTTTCTTGCGAGTCGTTGTCTTTAGACATAGATTTCCTGGAAAGTGAGAAAGAGAGGTTAAATTAGAGTACAAGGTGGATACATGCACGTTAAAAAGAAATTAAACATTATACAACAGGTTAGATTTCTCTTGGAATTTAGAATCGAATGCTTACAATTCTTCTACTTCTACGCAGCAGTAAAAATCCGTATCCACCAGAAAACAGATTTCCAAGAACTTTGATCAATCTATCAATTGCGGTCAGGAGAAAGGTATCTCTCATAAGAGTAACTGAGATACCTTTTCCTTGATCGGCTCACTGTTGAAGGGAGGCTGCAGAATCGGGTCATAATGACCAGGAGAAAAGTATCTCCCACATGAGTTTCAAAGGTACTTTTCCCTTGAGCACAAGACATCCATATCTTGAACAGGATCCGTATCTTTTTCGAGAACCGAAAATCCGTAGATCTGGCAGCAGTGAAGGATAGCTTGCTATAAGAGGCGAGAACAAATAGAGTGCGGAGGAATTCCAGAGAAGAACGATAACCACACATGGAGGGGGAATACATTGGAAAAGTTGGAGGAATGAGAATGAAAGGCCACAAAGCAATGTAAAGAGCCCTATCAAATTTTGCGATGGGGTTCGCCTAAGTGTAAGAATAAGCGAAGACGTCATAATTCAGTGAGGAGAATAAGAAAAAGTTGACTTGTACAGGGAGCACTATATGCAGTGTTAGATGGAAACGCACGTGAGGATTGGAGATATTGCTGATGGTGAGAAGGTCGTCGTAAAACAAGCCGATGATATACAGGAGTGAAATTAGATGTGCCATTCCTTACGACCACAGTATAAATAGGGATCCAAAGAATGAAACGAGAAAAAACGTGGATACGTTCCACAGGATCTACATAGGAAGGTGAACCTCGAAAAGTCTAAGAAACTCAAATAGTAATTAGATGTAAGATGGCTTGAGGAAGAAGATATCTGTACACCACGCGTACCTTGAGGTTCAACTTTGGAGATGGTTCATCCATTGTTGAGGTATGTGCGAGCAGTGCGCTCATCGTTTATTAGGCTATCCCTGGAGATCGGTGAAATGAAAGAGAGGAGGGTGATTAAAATACTCCGGCTGAGTTTATTGAAATCGAGGTCACAATAAGGCAATTCAAATTCCAGGTGAAGACCGATGGGAGCAGAGCAAGTTTCAGAATTGTAGCTGTGTCTTAAGATGAGCTTTATGGATCAAAGAAAAGGTTGGAACGATGTGAACATTAATTCCGTCAAGTCAAGACATCAAGTTACGCCACACGAGATATTTGAAAGATGGGAAACTCCGCATTGTGTATGAAGTTTCAAATGTGAGGAGGGGAGAATTATCTAATATAGAAAGAATCAAAGTTCAATAGCAGTCTACAACAATGAAAGATTACTGGCCACTCAAAGCAAGAATTCTTTGTCATATGGAGTATCACTCTCGAGTCAAACTTTTTCATCATATAACCTTGAAAACCGAGTTCTTCCGAGTCCCTAGAGTAATTACACCTCTTCCATTGTGAGGTGTTTCCAAGTCCTCTTCTTTATATAGCATTCGATCGAGACTCCTTTGAGTCCTTTCATACAAGTCAGTTAACGTTCCCTTCTGCTCTTCAGATGAAACTCCTGTAAATTCCTTTTCTCTGGATGGCAATTACCTCCTTAGCTGCTCTCAAGTCATACCACACTTCTGACCTTACAGAAGTAGCTCGTGACATGAAATTTTTGAAGTCGCGAAACAAAGACAGTCCATGACTCAAATCTCTCGCATAAGTACATCAATACCCTTCCCCCTGTCGACTATCGAGTCGAGATTTTTCCAATTCCTCTTTTTCTGTATGACGCGCGCAGGAAGTTTCTCCAACTTTCTGAGTAAGATGAAATTTGTTCGAGTCGGCTCTCCCTGCGGTACTTGTGCTCCAAAATTTGCCAAATCTTTTCGCTCTACAAACGATTCAATTCCGAAATTTTGGGAGTGCCTGAGTAAGATCACAATTCGAGCTTGGAATTTTCTTATTCTATCTTGAACAGATCTCTAGCTTCTTTCTCCACCGGAGATCTGCCTGGAACATACGCAAATTCCGAGAGGATTTGTACAATTTTGCCCCAGGTCATTGTTCCTCTTTTCTCCTCCCCCTCTCTTTGGAGATTTCATGAATTATTCAGAGGATGGAACCTCTTCTTCAACTAACCTTTCCAAATCTTCTCTGTCATGGGTGTAACTCTTCAGATGAAGGTCAATGATTTTCTCAATCTTCTTAGGACGTCTGCGTTTTGTTACGCTTCTGAAACATGAATTATATCAAAAGGAGCAAAAACCAATCACAACATTAGAAATTTGATCCTATTGTAGCAGGCAGAAAATGAGGTTCATCGTTCGATCGGGCACAAATAAACGACTTTGGAGGTGAAGCTTCATCATCGAGGAAAAGGTAATTTGGGACTTGCGGAAGATCAAAGAAACATTTCTAAGTCAATCAGCACAAGCTTAGAGTTACTACCCGGGAAGGAGATGCCCACTAATAAGCAAAACGAATGTCTGAAACAGTTCGCACATGAAGTACGGGACCAACATTTCAATTTCCACGACCTCGGAATAATTTTGAATGACTAGCCCAACGCGTTTCTCACTCCTCCTATGTTTGGTTATCGCACTCGTGTCTTCAATTTCATCCAAAGCCCAATTTTGTAAACTTTCGCTTCCACTCCGACTGAACAAAATATGCTGGAACGTTTCACAAGTACACGGCTACGAACGGAGTAAAGGAGGTGGGTCAGCCTAAAGTTCATTCACGGCTCTCTGGTCCCCTTCATCCTAGTGAGTCTCATTCATTCAATCAGTTGCTGATGGATGCCGTGCCGCGTCGTGGAGTTTAAATTAAAAGAAAAGAAAGATCTCAACCTTGCCTCCCTTTTGAGCTCAAAATACACGGCTGTTGAAGGAGAACGTGCTAATGATGGTATTATTCAGGAATTTCATCCGAAGAATGCCGGAAGAACGGCTACCGAAGAAGATCAAGGAATGGTTTCCCGTTGGACGAAGGAAGAGAGGTCGACCCAGGCAGAGCTGGACTGCCGGAGCGAAGGAAATGCAGCGTCTGTGGATGGACCGAGGAAAATGGAGAATGGACATCGGAAGGCGACATTTGCTATGAACTGATAGATTCAATCGCGATGAGTTGACCCTCCTGGAGGAATTAAAGTTTGGGTTCCCCACTCTTGAAAAAGATGAGACCGGTCCTGGCGTGTACATCCAGAAAAAAGCGCCGAAATAGTTCGAATCACCCCCCTCCCCCCCCCGCATAAGTAATGCTGTGAGCGATTTGATCAAAGGCTCGAGGAGGAAAGCCAGAGAGAAAGGATCAATCCGTACGGAGACTGATAAGGGTAATGTCGTCGAAGTTATGGAGGAGTCCTGACGTGCTCCGTCAATGTGGGGCCAGAGAGAATTCCCTCTTCTGTTTTCCCACTGTCGTCAAAGATGCTAGAAGTCTCAGTAACGGAAGTACAGCTATCATTAAGAGTCTTTTTGTTGAGAAAGCTATTTTGGAACCGAGGTTGCCTAAAGTACACGATGAGGTACCCCTTTACGGCTGGTTGCTTGTTTGTTATTTCTCCCACTTACTCCCTCACCCAATTCTTAGACCGCACGCGTGGAGTTGCGGACAATTTGAGGGATGTAAGTCTTCCACCAGATTCAACATTATGCTATTTTTGATGTTGTATTATTCCTTTATATCTTCAAAGCTACCGCTAGGCAACGTATGGGTCACTAGCTCGTCTCTTTTGGTGTTGCTCATGAAGAATTGGGGGAATTTTCGACTGGTCTCCGAATTTTGGTAAATTGATGGGAAAATTTTAGGAGGAAGGGCTCCCGTATTTCAGTGGTGTTTATGTCTCATTTCGAACTTGACATGATCTCCTCTGGCCAGGCGTTTTGGAGTCCCTCTATTATTGGCACAGGTACGTCGATAGTATTTTGTGTATCTCTTTCGTGAGTCTCCAGCATAATAAAACAGTCTCTACCATTCCATAAAATGTACTTCGTAAGTTGGAGGCTCATCAATTAACTGGGCTATCTCCTGTCCATCATTGAAGGCGTCCATGAATTTGGCAATTATAGGAGAAATATCTTGACCTATATCATTTTCCTAGGGTCGTCATTCTGCCCTGTCGTCCCTCAAGATCGCTGCGTTCAACAGTTCAATTCATCGCACGCTTCTCAGTGAGGCTGTTTTTTTTTTTTTTTTTTTTTTAGAAAAGAACCTCGCCAGAAAGAATCAAGTCAACGTTGAAATTGACTTCAAGGTTTGAAGAAGACTCTTTTTGGCAAGTTTTTTTTTCTCGCAGTTGGGTCGCGTTCTCTGTCCCTTTTGTTTTCGGCCGCAGCTATATCTATAATTCTGATACAGTAAAGAGCTCATTTGTCAGATTGAAAGATCGTGCTCCTATAGTTCAAGGTGTCTATAGGTTGACTCGTAGAGATTGTATTAGAGTTCATAAATGGATGACCAGCCGCCAGCTCCAAATTAGAGTGGTGAACGTAAAGTGGCGTGAGAGGAAGGTAACTTGGGGTTGTTAGTTAGAGGAGTCCGAAGTCCTTCTCCAAAGAGAAAATTCATACTTCAGGACGTTACCGTGTTCCTGACGAGAGATTGATTGAATTGGCCTGTGAGAATGATTCATATTTTGGAGACTCGCTGTTTCAGTCATGACCTTGTGTGATGTTACTGTTTCTTGTTGGTGTTGGGTTCCGTCGCCTTCCTGTATTCTTTGAAAATGGTTGTTCAATCGAAAGCGCTCAGCGACTGATTTGTGATTCTTGAGGATTCTGACATCTTTCCTATTCTTACTCACAATCATGATAAATTACGTTCTCAAACTCTGAAGACCTTGTCCTCTTCAAGAAAATAAGAAATTACAAACAAGAACATTCGGACAGGTTAAAAAAGCTTGGAAAAACTTCTAGTGGACCGTATCGATGATATTTTGGTCCCATTTCGAAAATATTACTCAAGGCCTGTATTAAACGTGATCACAACCACGTTAAAAAAATTAAAAAGTATGATTCTGCCAGCTGCGAATTTATTCCCGACAAACTCGTCCGCGAGAATAATTACTGTCACAAACAGCCGTGTATTGAAATGACATACAGCCTCCCTCTGCTCTCACGAATGCATCTGTAATAATAGGTTAGCCTATTACTCCTTGGGGGAGCAAAAAAGTCGACACTTCTGTACAGCTCAAACGTTTACAACACACACGAATTTCGCACATTTCGTCAATTAACACGTAATTTTTCTTGGCACGCTAAAATCTACAGTAGTTGTCCGCCATAATACAAAAATTGTCTACACTCAACATTTGAATATCGTCAAAAAATTCACTTAACGGTAATAATTTATACAAACAACGCTCGCACTAACACTTCTTCCATATTATACGTGACAATCTTGTATAGAAATCAAACCGCATTTTTTCGTAATGTCATTCCGAAAGAAAAACTTTGTCGTCATGAGGGAGCGTGTATGAATACAGAAAAGCAAACAAGAACGACGACAGAAAGACGACGGCGATGTCCCCGATGAAAAGGACGAAATGAAAAGCTTCGTTGATGGAATTATCTGATGCCCAGACGTGTCTACAGCGTGTTTTGTACTTACACGTCAAAAATCTTCACCAAGACAATGACATATTTGTGATACACAATAATAATAATGCGCACAGAAAGGAAAGGAACACTAACTGTTTATTTCCGCCGAGATAATTTTTAAGGAAGGCCATTTGCTCGACCCATTGCCAGTTTCGGTATTTTTTGTACGCCGGTTCCATCGTCTTCAATGACTTCAAATGCTTTACGTACGAATCGCGTATATTCCTCCATTTGGTCTGCGCCACTTTACCTGCCAAACAAAAAGACAACAAGACTGTCAAAGAGGGTTACATGTACACGTATACGATAATTTCAATTTCCTCGCACGTCTTCCGAATGGTAATTATACCTTATTTGCATAATCCTCGTGTAGGTTTCCTCTGCCACAACACCCTACCGTGTTTCTATACCTACAAGAGGTGCACGTGTAATCAATCTCGATCTATGTAAGTTATGACTAACGGATGCGGACAACGAAATAAAAATATTAATAAATTAGTTTTACTTTTATTGCAAATTGTAAAACACGCTGCCTAAGGAGAGGGTGAACGACAAGCAGTGGGTGTCACCCCGAGCACATACATGCTTGTCATAGTGGAGATAGGAAATTAATATCTGTTATTATTAATACCGACTACGACTGTATACAATACGGGCAGATTATCGTATCATACTCGATAGCCTGTTGTTAGAATGAATGATTAGTAGAGAGGAATGATAGGTTATTGTGTTGCGAATGATTACCATGCTTAGCAGGTTTTTGATACAGTCATTAAGCTGCTTATCAAAAGATATAGGGATTTAATATGCTCGATACATAACGCACGGTAATAATCATCAGTCATTGTAGTGCTCCATAACTGTCCATTAGGGCCCTTAACTTATCACATGCACCGATATTGGCACGTATGCTAGATGCGGACGAAGTGCTAACGTCACGTATCTGGAAATCAAACAGTGGTAAGCATTCGTTTCCTCAAAAAATACGGCGAGATGAATGTTTATCAAGTAGGTTATTGTGCGGTCGTGTGCTTCCTCTCAATTTTCGATCAAATCGTTGAATGATTGTTTGCTGGTTGATAGTGAAAAGTCAGCCGGGTCTACAAGTTCGTGACCAAGGAACAGAGTCAACTCACATTAATCGGTATAGTACCACGAATGGCGGGTGACGAAAGAGGACGAATCGAGAAATTTGAATTGAAAAATTCCACAGATGGCAAAATGCACGTCTTTTGATACAAGGAGGCACATAAAATTGATCACCCCCAGAATAATTATTCTACTATCAATGTTTTGAACATGATCTCACTTTCTTGTTTAGATTTTTCTCTCGAAGACCGTTCCTATCTGCAAAGCAATGGTTTGATCTCTTTTACTAACTACCCACGCACCTACCACCAAAAGAGGATGAGTACGACTTTGGTCAGATTCAATATTGCGAGTTTCTTCTCCTAGATTGGTTCACTTCGGAATTTTCGTTCTTTAAATTTGAAATCATTCTCGTTCTGTCGCAAGCAGCGAATGAAATCAGAATCGTTTTTCTTTCTTGGTATCAGAAGTGGGACTGAAAAAATGATTTTTGAGCATAACCAAATAAATAAAGATCACGTTTCGTGTAAATATGATGGTTTAAATCTAGTATACTGTATGTCATTGTCAAGCTAACTAGCTCAAAGAGGCTGAATCATTCCGCTGGTTCGCTCTTGATTTTGGTCCAGCGTAAGTCCAGTCTATTGAGTGTTGAGTTACTTAGCTTCCAGCTCCTGCTCTGGCCCTGGTGTAAGTCTGGTATACTGCATATCAAACTGAACAACTCTCAAGGGCTCACTCGCGGTCGCTCTGCTCGTTCGCTTGTAATTTGGGTCCAATGTGAGCCTGGTGCACTGCATGTTGAGTTGACTAGCTCTCACGGGCTCACTTACACAGCTCGTTTGCTTTCCAGTCGATAGTCTTACTCTCGTATGAGTCTAGTACACCGAACATAGAGCGAACTAGTTGTCAGAATGTATTGTATGTTAGGGTACTTAGCTTCCAGGACCTCACTCGCTTAACCTGGGTGGCCAATGTAAATCTAGTATACTGTATGTTGAGTTACTTGGCTCTCTGGGGTTCACTAGCTCCGCTTGTTTGCCCCTATCTTAAACTAGTGTAACTCCAGAGTACTTGATATTGAGGTACTTTACTGTGCGTCAAACCGACTATTTGCGGATTTCTGAATCATCTATGGCTTCCACGGATGGGGAGAGGGAAGGGAAGAGAGGGAGGAGAGGATGCACTAATTTGTCTCTTAATTTGGAGAAGGGAGACTGGTGAACTCGCAGGTTTCTGCATCATGAGAAAACTTGTCCATTTGAGAGTGGTGTCAAGGTGCACCCGCAGATTTCTGAATCACCTACGGGGTAAAGGGGGGAGGTAAAATAAGGGTGTATTAATTGAAAAATTTCAAGTTCTCTGTTAATTTTAGAGATAGAGGGTGGTATCGATGTGTGTCTGAATCCCCGATAGGGTATAAGGCGGGAGGAAGAAGAGAAGTGTAACAATTTGTCCATTAATTCGGGGGGGGTGGTGTAGAGATGCGCTCGCAGATTTCTGACAGCCCCCCACGGGCTATACGCTACTTATGAGAAGAATTTTCTTCAAGTTCGTTAATGAGTGAAGGGAGGGGGGGGGGCGTGCTCGCAGATTTTCAATATGAAGTAAGATGAGAATAAAGACATGAAACATGTCGAAAAATTTCAACCATCAAAGGAGTAAAACTTTGAAAGATGTCGAATATCAAGCCACAGGAGAGGGACTTGGAAGAAATTTCGACTTTTGAATACTCCAATTTTGAACGAAACAAAATTCGTCCCATAGAAGAGGTTCCCTGAATTCCTAATTTTTTGTAGTCTCCCTCCAAATGAATAAACGGTAGAATCCATCAAAGTAGAGACTAATTTTGAGAGTCCGTATGTTTCCCTACTACACAAGGTTCTCAGGGATAAAGAACTTACAATTTCCAATTTCTGTCATGGATTACATCTCTTTTTTCAACCAAGTTGGAATGCTCAAAAGTTTCCTCCTTCTAGCAGCAATCATGATTTTCGAAGGCTTTCCTCTGAAAAGATTCAGAACAAAACTCATCCTTTGATGACGTCACACTCTTCTGTTTGTGCCTCTTTTGTCTTCAGGATTTCTAAGTCTCATGTCTGAAGGAGATATTCAGCCCAAAAGTCCATAGTTACAGCCTTGCTTGAAATTTTGAAGCCTAATCTTCCTCCGGGCCCTCTTGGTGCATAGGTTCACGGCTTCCAATTTTTCCAAGCCTCTACTTAAGGCTGCTAGATGATATTTTCAAAAATCCGTACCCACCATGATTTTCGAAGCCAGAAAACGGATTTCTACATCTTTTTCACTGATTTGTCAGAAACGATCAGGAGAAAGGTAATTTTTGTACCCATAACTTAGGTACTTTCCTTTGATCGATTCAATGTTTTGCAGAACTGCGGAATCAGTCTATAAAGACCAGGAGAAAAGTATTTATCATATCAGAGACTAAGGTACTTTTCCCTTGAACAAACAAAATTCATATTTTATGCAATTTTTCCAAGCCCCTACTTAGTGCTGCCACATGATATTTTCAGAAATTCCTACCTGTCATGTTTTCTGAAACCAGAAAACGGATTTCCACGATCTTTTTCACTGATTCATCAATGACGATCAGTGATCGACTTTAAATGCTTTGGAGAACTGCGGTAAGTCTACAGAGACCAGGAGAAAAGTATCTCTCATATCAGTGACTAAGGTACTTTTTCCTTGAGCAAACAAAATTCATATTTTACGCAAAATCTGTAGTGTAGACCCAACTCGTACAACTAAGCATCTCTATGCATTGTGTTCTAATTAAAAGTAAGTCAGCTCATACCAAATGTTACCATTGTAGCAACAAAAAGAAGCAATACAAAGTTCACAAGACACAAGCCGACAGTTTGGAGAAGGAGATCTCTCGTACCAGAGCAAAAGACCTTCTTCTAAAGATTGTTGGATTGTCAGGCTTTTACAAAACTTTGTTTGAATAATAGTCCTTCCGATGACGTCATCGCGCTCAGTGACTGAACTTCCTTGGAAATCTCGACAAAACACGTATCGTTTCGCTTCATATGGAGCGAGAGAATCAATCCTTGAAAATAGTGGAAAGAGGGCAGTTTGGAAAGATGATGTTTCATGATCAGCACAGCATACCAATCCGCGTAGATATTCAGTCATTCCGTGATTTTTTTTTTCGCCTTTTCGCATTACACACTGCAGCGTCCGATGAACGTTGGTGGGCCAAAGAAAATCTAATTCGTGTAACTGGGGTAGGTCTGTCTGTATCTATACAGTATACATGTACGAAATACACGAGAAACGATTTCGCGAACACTTCATCATCGTTTTCGATTAACGCGCGCGGAAATACAGTTGCCAACGGGCCGATCATAAATCATACGTAGAAAACGATGATGAGGAAAGAACGCTTCTCTCGAACACTCTGTTGCTGGAGAGTCAAGTGAAACTTAATTTGATGTTTGTCTATTTTTCAAATTAATGAGCGTTCATTTGGCTATACAAATAAAGTACCGCGGAGGCGATTATTTTTAGTCGTCTCTCAATGCTGTAGACTGTACATCAACTGTTGTTGTACAAACGAACATCGGTATATTTCATTTCTGCGCTCAATACCATGCTCTTATCCACGGAACGCCACCAGCGCAGCCAGGACACGTTTATAAGTTGTTATATACGACTTGAATACACACACAAGAGTTCTTTCAAATTTGTTGGCTCTCCATCATCATTTGTCGTCGTCTACAATCATATCCACCTCTACTTCTCGCTAATTTGCATCATCAGTTTTATTGTTAAACGCTTGTCACTTATTACTGATGTTGTTTCCCTCCAGACAAATTCGAAAGGAAGAATAGAATATATTGTATACAACGTGCTGCATCTAAATCGCAGATTGCGGCGTTAAACAACGTATTTTCATAAATTTTCGTTACAAACTTTCTAAACGAAGTTCATTTTCGATCATAAGTAATATTTAGGAGCCAAAAATATGTTCAATTTGCTAAATCAGAATAGATGAGTTTTGGAAGTTTAAATTTGAAAGTGTCGGAATACATTTTTTACAGCGATTCGACATAAGATAAAATATGCTTCTAATGCTAGAAAAATTAAAAACTTCGGAAATGAAAATATTTTAAAAGCTGTGATGTCGAATTGATGTCGCATAAATAAAATTAGAATAATAATTTATACGTATAAATTATATTGAATACATGAAGCACAATCCAATCATTTTAAGGGCCTATTTGTTTCTTGAAATGATACAAAGAGGTTTGAGTACCTTGAATAGTGCAAGAGTAGTACCATAAATTGACTCAGGGCAGAAAATATTCCAAAAAGGCCTTCAATAATACGTCAAATAGAGGAATAGAGATAGTAGGCAGGTACTCTACAAAAGAAAACGCGTTTTGTCATCTGTACAAAGACTTCAAAGCAATTCAAGGTTTGAAAAAATTGAAACTTTTCCCAATTCATGTCTCTATAGGCAAGAAGTTTGATCAGTAGCGTTACAAACACAAAAAACACAGACGAGCAACAGGCCGAATTAGCTTGGGAGAGCAAGAGAGGGTCGTAGCCTCCCACTGATGACCATTCTAATTCCTTTAGGACAGTGTTGTCCAGTCTAGGACAGTCAATCCCTATATATTTTGATATCAATCCTGAGTAGGTGAATGACATTCATTTCTTGTTTTTAAATCTGAACACGTTCCTGTGTACTCGTCAATGAGCATTTTTTTGTTTACGACCCAAATTGGTAACAGAGGGTATGACTGATACTTTTAAGCGGGCTATAGGGAAGAGCTTGTGACGTCACGATAACTTAGTCTATTGCTCTCTGTCTAGCTTAAGACGTCATCAGAATAGTGTCCACGTAGGTCAAGGTCAATTGGAATCAGGGTCGTCACGTCGCTCACGAGTTTGACTAATGGAGCTGGACCTAAGTGAAAAGGTGTATGGCGTCAGGAATTGGAGGGAAGGTCCAACAAAGACATGAGATATGTCAAAATGACAATTTGGTGACCTCCGAGCTTAATAAAAGGTAAGAACTTCCCGAATTCGAATTTCCTAACCAGCCAAATTTGAACATTCCTAGGCTTGAGGTACTTGAAAATAGCGGATGGAGAGGATGACAGGATACAGTCTCGAATAAAATATCTTCTGAAAAAAAGTATCCAGTTTTGTTGAAAGATATTGCGGAACGTTCTTCAGAAATTCCAAAACTTCTGCTCCTGACGATGAAATGACCCAAACCTGTTCAACATTTGACGTCCCCATGGCAAAAACATTCGTATTATGTCCCCATTATGTACGTAATATATCCTCAAAATACCCAAAATGTCTCCATGGGGAAATTTTGGGTGAATCTCGGGGACATAATGGGGGAGTTTTTGCCATCAAATGTTCAACGAGAAGATATCTTCATTTCTAAATACAAACACAAGGATCGAAACCTAAGAAAATTTGCAACTAAGATATTTCAGTGGGCTGAAAGCCTAAAGCTATATTGAGCCAAATTTTTACAGATAAGAGTTAAGCTGAAAGCCAGCTCTTAACAGGAAACCTTTTTGAGGAGAAAGGGGGAGGAGGGGGGGGGGGTCGAAGAAAAATGATGGGCGTCGGGGCAGTGGTTTCCGTCTGGCAGACTTGGGATTTAGAAAAAGACACTATCTGACAAAAAAAGGGATTTAGAGAAATCTCGACTTCCCGGGCGTCGGGGCAGTGGTTTCCGTCTGGCAGACTTGGGACCCAAACAAAGGTACTACCCGGCATAAAGTGGAACTTGACTGGCCCCAGACAAAGACACTGTCTGTCAGAAAGTGGGGCTTGAATTTCGACCTCCAAGCAATAGGTGGCACTGTCTGGCAGACTTCAGACCCAGAAAAAGGCACTATCTGTCAGAAAGTGGGATTTGAAAAATTTTTCAACCTCGAGCTGTAAGTGATAGGAGAGGGGGGGAGGGTAGGAAAAAATTTGACCTCCGAGCTGCAGGCGATAGTAGGGGAACTTGAAAAAATTTTGAAGGGTGATGAAGGACAAGTTCAAGATCAGAATCCACAGAAATGATACGAAAAATGTTGGCAAAAACATTCTTCATCCCACTCTACCACACCAACATGGAGGGCGAAGTGGAGATCACTCTTTCATTACACCAAGAAAGTACCCAAAGAATTTTTTTTGAATTTAAAGAATCCAAAATAACGGTTAGATGATCATTCACAGAAAGAGAAAATCAAAGTTTGAACATTTTACGTATCACTCAAATTAATAAAAACTTGCATGAGATTTGTTTCATGAGTTGAATTTTGAAAAATGGAGAAACCTAGTTAACAACCTTCGATAGCTTCAATCAAAAATCTTGATAACGTTCTAACGATCCGACTTTCCGTATCACTATCTACGATTACATCTGAGTTTTTCTAGCTCATTATTTATCCTTCAATTAAGATCTCAAAATTATTTCTCGATCAGTCTTCCAAGAAATCTCGAGGCCTCCAACCTTTTGGTGTAATATCAACTCTACGTTCCATATTCATCCCTTTCTTCGTACGGCTTCTGTGGCAAGACACGGATTTTCAGAGAAAGGACAACCAGGTTAGCAAATAACAAGAGGAAGTAAAAATCGATTGAATATGAAATTCAGCTTAAAAGCCTATTAACCTCTTTACTCATGAAATCGAGTCAGAGGTTATACTCTCCAAATCTCACCAACTATGCAAAACGAAATTCCATTACATACAAGGAATTATAACCTCCGATAATATCTTCTGGTCTGTCGAGATTCAGGCGGATTAGTTAAGGCCGAAATCCGGAGTCGATCGTATATCCCTACAGAAGCTTATATTCTTCCGACACATACCGCGAGTTTATAAGTTCCATATTTTTGCATTACCATTCCAAACACACGCAATAAATCGCCTCTGTTTTGACACATTCTAAACTTCCACCACAACTTCTTCATAATATAGAAAACTTTTCGAAAGCCTATACTTTTTTACTTGCATAAATACATAGGATGATCAAAATGTCATCGATAACGATAATTTTCGTAATATTAGCATGAATAAAACGAGGTCAGCGAACATTAAAATTTTTTTTCCGAAATAATACAGGCTATTTGTATACAAAGCTCAAAAAACTTTAACCTTGTGATTTTTTTTAAATTTTATTTTGAGGACTCGAGAGCGATGTATGTTCGAAAAATTATTCCATCATGCAATCAATTTGGGCGGCGTATCATTTTTCCCTTTTTTCTCGCTATTTGTACCCGGTCGTTTATTTTTAGAATATTTTTCTCGCCGGTGATTAATACATAAGATTTAATTCATTATAAATCAGCAATTTGGAAGAAAAATACAATTTATTGCTACATCATAAATATATTTTAATTCGATAAAATGTGAACGTTTTTTACGATTTATTTACACAAAAATAAATAAAATAAGCGCATATTTCGGAATGTAAATATAACCTTTTTTTTTTTTTTTTTTTTTTTTTTTTTAGACCGAAAATTAGAAATACCTAATTATCGTGTTGTGTTGAATTTATAATACATTTTATAAAACCGTGTTTAAGTTTAGAATTCGTGCAAGGACGTGCCAGAGAATAATATTCGTTCTTCTTGGAAATCTACGAGAAGTTTCATCATCGATCTGGTTCGTCATTTTGTATCACGAACATTGAATGGGAATGAGACAAAGGTAGAGTACAAGACTCTAAAATTGTAGTAAAGGTCACAGATCTCTCCGGGTCCAATTTTTCAAACTTTTTAAAAGCTTTAAGTAATATTCGAGTGGCGTAATCTCCGATAATCGGATTCAAGTTCTATACAGAATACCTACTTTCCATCGAAAATTCTCGGTCACACGAAGGCGAAGTAATTCTCGTTTGACGAAAATCATCTAAGCTAGACTATTAGCGCAGAAGAGAGAGAGATCTAAAATTATAATATTTCAAATTCAAAGATAATCGCAGTCTCAACTTTCTCTAATGTAAGAGAGATAGTCTTGAGGATATTTTGTAAGCCTACTTTATAACACGTAGGTCCTCTCTTCTACGTTATTCTAATGAAAATGAGTTCGTTCGCAGTTCGTTTCTTGCAGACATCTTCAAATCAAATCTTCTGTCACTACATTTACTCTAGAAATGTGGCAGAGTGTCCACAGACGAGATGACCAATTAAATAGTTGACAAAAAGAGTGTCATCTGAGAGATCTGGCATCCAGACCATGAGCAAACGACAGTTACCCTCAAACGGGGCGAAATCAAAAGAACGGACACCGATCCAAGAGACAGCGATATGCCAAAACTTAGTAAGAGCATGTTCTGTTTTCTAAGTCATCCAATTCTATTCTATTCTTCAGAGATCTCATTTCCTTCATTGCTGCAGAAACACTCTAAAGGCTTACAATCATATCCAAAAACCTGGAATATCTCACCAGCGGACCGACTATGTCCATCGTCATAATCGCAGAAGATCCCACCGGTACAAACCACGCAGGAAACGACCGCGTCGACCCAAATGGTACAATTTGTACAATCTTTCAATTACGGAAAGTTCAACTTTGGACTACCAAAATACTCTGTACCTTTTTCCAATTTAGACCATACGTCTTCATTTCTTTGTTGACAACAGCGCAACCGTCTTAAGAAATGACAGAACGTGAATAAGGCTTCACGAGCTTAGAAACGTTTATGATTGTATCATGCGATTGATTTACCGGTAGTGATAGAGACTAGATTTTAATTATGAGCAAAAACGCTTGAAGACGAATGTAAACACGATATCACTTCAATGAACAGAAGAAAGATAAGGAGATACACAATCGTACTATCTCAATCTTTTGGCTCGTTCTTTGCTTTTATCGTAACACACGACTCGATGTAGTTCAATCATAAATACGTGTATGCTTCCGCGACTAGATGGAAATTTTTGAGCTTCTACTGCCAAGAGAGTGCATCGAATAAACAAAAACTCCCTAAATTGTAAAGCGTCGAGCATTCATAAACTTCTTTTTCAGTCAAGAATACAAACAAAACAGAACGTACACAATTATGTACTTCAGGTACTTCAGATATGGAAACCATATGTCACAATTACGCACTTTATTGTTCTTTTGTTTCGCCGCACTCAGATATTGTAGAATGAGTTGGGATTAGAGTCAACAGTTGAGGCTTTATTGATACGGCCTACTGACCCATGTTCGACAATTTCCAATAAAAATTATTGAATAAATTTCACCTTAGACTGATTACACGCACTTTTGATTACCAGACATATTTCATCGGTACAAAAAAGTAACATTGAACAGAAAATTAATGGATGATATTATACTTGGGAAATAGAACCAGAATAGTTAGCTCTGCAACCACTTGCTTTGAACGGATTTTTCAAAAAGCCATCATTATATTCCTCCTAAAATGATACTGTCACTGCCTCGTGTCTCGGGTCACTTTCCTCCATCTATTAATCTCACAGTGTCCCTATAGGCTTCTCATCTTCTTCTCGCGCATCTTTTTTCATATTTCAACGAGAAACCTGTTATATGGGAGTTTATATGGGGAAAACATACGCCGTCCTTTTGGAAGACTGCAAGTCCGAGGTGGCTGGGGCTATTTGGGTAACTTTCATTTGGGGAAATGGACGGATGAGAATTCGAAAAATTGCGACCTTGGAGCTATAGGGAAACTCAAGTTATATTTGTGAGGGGGAAGAGGGGATTCTGAAATTCCTATTTTCAAGCTATTATATTAGAATGTAAACAGGAAACATGTCGACTAAATCATTGATTCTAATGGATTACTAAGATCAAAATTTTCGCCCTTGCCTCCATTCACTTGGGGGATGAGCGACCAAAACAAAATAAGCCGCCAGTTTTCCACTCCTCTATCTCGATCTTTTTCTATTTTTAGGTCTGTCTGAGATTTTTCAATATACCTTTGTCCTTCAATGAAGATGAGTAAGCAATAATCAATCCATGATGTACTGTCAAAAAAAAAGACTATCCTCAATAAGTGTGACTTATTTTGCATTGAAACAAAATCTCAACTGGAGCTGACTCAAATAATGGATAAACCGTTTGACCTTCAATTTCTGAGCTACTCACATCACTTCCTCCAAAAAAAGTTCAAGGCCTTTACTGATAAATCTTTTGCTGCAGGTTTCAAAGAATTTTCTTCAATTTCTCAGGCCTTTTCAGAGTTTTTCTCATTTTGCTTGCCAAACCGTACTTGTGATATCCCAGTGTCACACCTCTTTCTTTCTTTATAAAGAACCAACAGAAATTTCAGATGACCAACAACTTGTTGACTTAAGAAACTTGCTGCATAGTTTTGCTGATAACTTAGGATATTGAGGGGTAAATGAAGGAATTTGAGGTCTATTGAGAGGCAAAAACAGTGGCCGAAGTGCCCTGATATGCCTCATTGCGTAGGTTTGCTAATAGCAAGAGACATTGAGACATACATGAGAGAATTTGTAACTGATGAGGGGCAAAAACAGCGGCCAATGTACCCTGTTTTCCCCTTTGTTGCATAGTTTGGCTGTTAACGGGGGACATTAAGGGGTAAATGAGAGAATTTGATGTCTGTTGAGAGGCAAAAATGGTGATCAAGGTGCCCTGGTGTATCTTGTTGCGTAGTTTGACTGAGAATGAGGAGCGTTGAAGGGTAAATGAGGGAGTTCCATTTCTGTTGAGACGCAAGACAGTTGCTAGAATGCTTTTTAATGTATTCCTACAGTTCAATATGAACACAAAAAGACAACCTTGTTAAAAAGATGAGCCAAATAACCGGAATAGACGCCCTATCATATCTTTCTCTTTCACGGCTTTCATTCCTCCTCTTTATTCAACCCTCCTTCCCCTTCTAAAAGCTTCTTCAAAATCAATAATCCTCCTACAAAGCTTCATTTTCATCAAATTCAAAGTATTTCGAGTTGTTTTATTCAGAGAAGATGCACCTCCACCCCCATTCCAGACTATTTCTCCACGTATCTCTTAATGATCATGAAATATACAATATCTCGCCTTCCTACAAGTTTTCATTCATGGGCTGTTGGTCAGGGCTTGAAGAGCGGGACGGGAACTGGAACAAAAGCGGGAACATGACCGGTATTTTTGAGTTCTGAGAACAGAATGAGAACAAAAAAGTTATCTTTGAAATCAACTGAGAACGGAACCTTGAGCAAGTGAGAACAGAACAGAAATGGGAACGCTTCCACTTTGGACTTTAGGAACTTTTTCCTAACGGGAACCGTATTGACAGCACAGGGCACAGGAATGAAACGGAATCAAGTCCTGTTAATAGTCTATCCTTGTAAATTTGACAGAACACCGTCTGACAGAAGAGGTATGGAGAGGAGTCCTACAAGAGGAGAGATACAAAATTCTGAGAACGTTAATAGATGGGAAGCTAGCAAGAGAAAGATCTGTAGATAGATGAAATACTTATAAATAGCTGGTTCAAAGGTCACCATTGTCGACCTCTGGCGCGGAGATAGTGCTTAATGATGTCGTGACCTTGAGAATTGTGGAAATTTTGTTTTTTGAATTTTATGAGAATAAGAATAATGTAACTTAGCTTTTTCAATCAGCCTAAATTAGGAAAGGCGCACTACCAGAAGACTGAAAAAACTCCTCCAGGGTACATATACATGAGCAGGGAGGTGCGGGGAGTTGCTGAACATATTGATGACCCAGCAAAACAATGAAGTCGGAGGAAGGGACTTGCAGACATAAAAACTTCTGAGAAAGAGAGGTCTAGCTTGAAAATTATGTGAAAAATTTTACCCATCACACTCACTACTACTCTCTTCATGGCCTCAAGGCTACATATGCATGGGCAGGGAGGCGCGGGGGGTTACTGAACATATTGATGACCCAGCAAAACAATGAAGTCAGAGGAAGGGACTTGCAGACATATGTAAACTTCTGAGAAAGAGAGGTCTAGCTTTAAAATGAAAAATTTTACCCATCACACTCACTACTACTCTCTTCATGGCCTCAAGATTAAAAAGACTGTGAGGAGGGGAAGTAATGATTAAAAACGACTTGTCAACATCATGAAACATAAGAACAAAGTCAACTTCAAGTCTGCTATCAATGGTCTATCAAACGTCTACTCATCTCTAATCTTGTGATCTACTTTCCAGGTTTTTCTTCTTATTGATAGGTACCTACTTTATATCATGTTTTGTTCAATTTACTCCTGTTCCCCAATGATAATATTTGATAATTTTTGAATGGGAACAAGAGCCAAAATTCTCTACATCTAATTCAATTTTCAAGCTATATACACGAGGCAATGGACTTGAAATAACTCCAGTCAGTGAGCAATATACAGGAGAGGTTCAGAGGGATTTAGAGAAATTTCAAAAATGATGATAATGGTGTACAGCGTGATCCGCAAGAAGGTGAGAGAAAGCACTACCAATTCTTCTCCTACTCCTGTTCTTCATCCCACAACAGAAAGGACAAGATTATATTCTTTCCACGTTAAGAGAGCGTCAAGGGAAAGACGAGAAGTTTCAACGCATGCATTCGAATCAAGTGTTATCCTTCTTGCCCCACCACTTTGTTCGGACAGTATGAAGACAATGACAGAGACATGCGGATGTGTAGATGTGAAGAACGTGAGAAGGAGAGGTGCAAGGTGATGATGTAAACTGGTTTACAATGCAGAGTTTTCACAAGCAAGATCCGCGAGAAGGGAAGAGAAAGCACCGCAGATTCTTCTTTCTTCCCTGTGTCTATAGAAAGGACATCAAGAAGTTTCAACGCACTTGATTGTATCAAGTGTTATCATTCCTCCCCTACCACTTTGCTCGTGACAGAAGCGGGCTGATGTGTATAGAACGAATAGTAAAGTGCGTAGACTGCTTTAAAATGTACAGATTTTGCAAGCGTGATCCACAAGAAAGGAAGAGAAAGCGCCGTAGATTCCTCTCTCTCCTGTTCTTCACCTCGTAGAAAGGACAAGATCATGCTCTTTTCTTGTTAAGAGAGCGTCCAGGAAAAAACAAGAAGTTTCAATGCACGTGTTTGTGTGTTTGTATCAAGCGTCATCATTCTTCTCCTACCTTTTGCAATCCATATTCTCCATCTAGAGAATACTCGTACACGGTTGTTTCACAGAATGAGCACTCATTCCAAATAGAAAATATTCAACTACAACAGAATGTAGCAGAGATGAGTTCAGGTGAGGATTTCTCGGTCAATAAGGCACTTGTACTCGGTAATTCTTACGGAGCGGGTGGCTTTTCCACAAATAAAACCTCCGGTAACTGCTTTTCAACTTTTCAGTCAGTCCAAAGGGCAACAAAGCATTTTCAAACAACTACCTCCCAGGCCTGAGAAACTGCGATGGATTGGGAGGTTTTCTCTTCAATTAGGCCGGGCCTTTTACCTCTTTGGCCCGCGTTCTACAACCCTGTCACTGTCAAAGGGTTATTTGTTAGGTTGGAAGATCAAATAAAGTCATATGACACGTCAAACTCTGATTAAATGCCCAAATTTGACGATTGCACTTCAATAAAACCAGCCCTCAGTCTTCCAGAATGCTCAATGTCAGTCAGGTTGATCTATTCCTCGCCTTTTGTGTTCACCTTCCTCAATCTGTCTCCACTTCTTTCAACCAAGCTCAGTCATCCTTCCTCTCTAATTTCCCTTCCCTTCCTGCCTCACCCTTATATGCATTTTCTCATTCATATTCACGGTCACCACGTCTTCAAACCACCGCTTCCGTTCTATTTGGGCGGGATCGCTGCCGTACAATTAATCTTTCTCAAAGCGTGCGTATAGCCTTCAAAATCATTACTCGCACCCGTCTCTGTCTCACCTTCGCGAATGTTTCATTTTTTCGTTGTTTTTCTCACAAAATTAGCGTCACCCATCTATCGGCGTAAATCACGAGAACTAGCCAACGAAGAAAAACGGCGAAATTACGCTTGTCAGCCAAATAAATACGCGTCACATCGGACTCGTCGAGCTAAACGCGTCTAATTCGGAACCCATCAATTAACTTCCACCTCTAGTATCGTGTACAGAGTCCGTACGTGGCTCTCTCTTCTACGTACATTCATATAACCCTCAAATTCTCCTTCTCCCTTGAATGCAACAAATGAGCGTCTGTCAAGTACAAAATAATCGTACAAAACCACCTATACCATATGTTTGAAAAATTTCAAACGCCACTATACAATATAAGAGCGTAATTAGCAGTTCTCCTAATCTTTAATGATAAGTTAGTTGTCATGCGGCTATACGTAGTTACCGTGGCGACACACGGCTCTACAGCACAGTACAGAATCGTAAAATCGTACAGCACTTCGACCATTACAACGTGGTCGTGAATGCTGTTCGCAAATTTTGCCAGGATACCCAGGAAAGATCTAGAACGCCCACGTGTATTTTGATCGAAGTTCGTAACCGTGCCGTATACCCTTCCTTCACCCTGAAATTGATTGTCAAGGTCGTTTGTAAGTAATGTATTCATATTTACCATCGGAGTAATTAACTTCTGAGGCGATGCTGTTCCATATCTGTATCTTCTTGTAGTATCGATTGTAATCCTCGTGAGTGGTATCGTACAAGGCCGGAAACTGCTTCACCAAGCTGATTATTTTCGACACCACATCGCTATACTCGGAAGACATGCTGAAAACGGATAAAAACTTCGAACGAGACGATTAAAAAATGCGATTTTGTAAACTTCGGAACACTTTTCGAAAATGAAAACGCGAGTTAACCAACTAATATTGGAAAATTATAGAGAAAAGAGAAAAATACAGCCATGATGTGTAGTTGTAGTACAGCACCGCGTCTCTCAGGCTGAAGAGAACGTGTATTCGAACACCACTCGATAACAAACCTTCGTTGCGTACTGCGTGGCGTCCTGGTGTATAGTACACGAAACGAGCCATCTGCCGGGCCGCGGTTCGTTTCTAGCGAGCAGTGCGACCCTCGGAAGCGCGAGTCCGTATCCGTATCGACCGTAGGGCGAGCGGTAGTAGTACCGGGCTGGTTTAGCAGGCAGTGCCGCGCGTTCTATGTGGTCGTTTGTAGATGTCGATGTGGTACGTCCGTGACGGGATCAGTCCGCGGTACAGCGTGACGTCATCGTGCTGCCTGCAACACGTCCTGAACTGTATTGTTGTATTATAGCAGCGGTGCCGGCCGATTCGTACCACGTCTCCGTCGTCGACACGTTCGTCAACACATACATACGTATACTATTACACGACCGATACCGGTGTACGGTGTGCGCTCTAACACTGTCGCACATACACACGCATATACGCTCCCAAGGTCAGAGAATAGTCTTTTCGAATATTTTTTTTCATCGAAAGCCGCGTGTGTTCCTCGGTGCGGAGGGGGATTGGCTCGAACAGGTATCCGTCGTAGCGCTGTTCTACTGTATTTCATGTAGAAGTGTGTGGTGTCGTAGAGTTTTTTTTTTCTCGCGACCGTCGTCCGTGCTTCGTACTGTAGAATTTTTAAGGTTTTTTTGGGTTCGCAGGAACGTCGTTGCGCGCATTCGATTTTTCGACAATACAACACGCGATACAGAATGCGCGTATGAAAGCAACGTGGTGTTCTAAAGATTCGCGTTGCAGTCGTGCACAACAGAGCTGTATTATTATCATTATCAAATTGTCCGATCGGAGTATTCGTATTTGGAGACGCAGGGTGGCGTGACAAAGAAAAGAGAATATGAATGAACACTCGAACGCTAGCTATCATGCGAGAGAAACACGCATTGTTAATGACGTCATCATCACGTCGTAGGAGTTTTGAAATGATTTTAAGAAGGGTGGGTAACTACTCATCACCGCACATTCTTGGTGCGTACTGTCGCCAATTTCCAACTTCATTGGAATTTCAAAGGGAATGTTGTGTAATTAACGCGGGTTTTTTTCTGAACAAATTATGGATGGGATGGAAAAACATTCCAAGAATTTTCTTTCAAGTGTACCATTATTTTGTCCGGCATTTATGCGACAACCTAACCAAAATTTATAAGATATGATCAAAAAGCTGTTCAATATCAAGAGGAGGATTTTGAAGGATTTCAATCTCCAACGTGTGCCTATACCCATAATTAGAGAGAGGTGTGTTATCCAAATTTAGCAACAATTTCAGCCTATAAGTTACTCTGGGTGAAGTGGTTACATAGACCCCCTTGAGCAAAATCAAACCGAGCGACATTTTTTTTTTTTTTTTCAGGAGTCATGTATATCAATGGGTATTTAGTGTTAAATAAGAGTAGAACCTGAAGGGAAAAAAACCAAGGGGGTGGAGCCGGTTAAATGAGCCGGAGCCAGCTCCTTCCCAGCTCCACAAACTGCGGAGCGGAGCGAGCCCTTAGCTCTTAAGTGACGCCGCTCTTGTGGCTCTTTTAGCTCCGGCTCCACACCCTTGAAAAAAAAAAAAAAAATGCAAAATGCCAAGCTCAAATAATTATAATAATTTGAAAATCAGCTGTTACATGGTGCCTTATGGAGCTAATTTCTTTTTAAACTTGAATATCTCAAAACTAAAGAAAAGTCGCTTGGTTTGATTAGGTTTGAAGCGGTTCACGTGGAACTCGGCTCGAACATGCCAAACAGTCTAACTCTAACAGAAGATGTAGGTATAATTATCTTGAAACTACAAAATTTGCATCACAACACCCAAAACAAAGTTTCTAGTAAGCCTAGGAAGCCATTCCTTACTGATTCTGGCACCAGCTCTCAGCTTTTCCAAATTGAAAGCGCAGCCAAGCCAAGAAGCTGGACCTTGAGAGCAAAGTTGAAATTGAGCTGGGCCTCGAAAGCAGAGTCACAAGGAGAAAGAGAGCCGGCTCGGAGCCAGAGCTTGATTTCTGGCGCACAAGGAGCCAGACATAGACGGCTCCTCGGATTTCCAAGATGAACACTACAGATATTTTCAACAATCTTCTTAGGTCAAAACAGTCCTTTGTCTCATTTTAGGACAATGTTTTTCTCTCCATCATCTGAAAAAGAACGGCATCAGAAAACTTCTTTTCCACTTGGCGGTTGGTGCGGGCTCTCACAAAGTTCTCACTTTAATCATTTTTTTCATTAAATAGGCCCTATTTTTCTTCAAGAGCTAGCAGATGCTAAAAGAGTGATGGATTTTCGGGCATAGCCAAATAGATAAAGATCATGTTTCATGTCTTTTATGGCATGCTCCGCTCGTTCACCCCCTTCCCCTTCATGGTTTAGTTTGTGTCTACTTTAATAAGCGCTCGAAATTGTGAACATTGTTTTGGATTTTCCAGAAGCCATCTTGAAGGTCTGAAAACTGTATTTCAAATCAATAAAAATAGTCGCGTTGCGCAGATTGTGTAATGAATATAGGTAATTTACAAGGAAAGTTTAAAGTGAAGGCAGATTGGAAATTATTTTTATTGCAAATTATCAAAATTTGCTGACTGCTTGGAAATAGAAATCAGACTCTAACCCAACATCACCAAAAGAATGAGGGGGGAGGGGTGATACCAGCAGATTTCTGAATCACCTGTCAGATATGAAAAATTTTCAAAAAAAAGTCCATTATTTGAGAATAAGGTGGTGGTACTCGCAGGGGGAGAGGGGGAGGGGGAGTGGTACAAGGTGTGACTAAAGACATGAAACATGTCAAAAATTTTCTCCCCTCAAATTTGGTCTTTCAAAAAGATTTCCATTTCCAACTCAAGCGCAGCTCCTTGAAAAAAAGGGAGCGGAGTAGCTCTGAAGAATCTGTAGGGCTGATGATAAAAGTGAAGATTTCTAGCCACTTCCAAATTATGGGTCTGGCTCCCAAGCTTATTTGTACATCTTTTCTAAGCCAAGTATGATGAATGGGGTGTCTAAAATTTGTCAAGGTTCTCAAAATACATTATGGTCCATTACTTGGTTTTGACAGGACTTATTGGTCTAATTTTCAAATTCAACATCGCTCCTGTGAATAGGTACCTCTTGAGTTTTCTTTTTTGGTATCAGACCAAATTTTGACAAAATTTTGACCTTTGAGCTACAGACCATATGTCAAAAATTCATTTATGCACAAATTTGTGACAAACTAATGACTTTGAAACAGGTCATATGCCTGCTTAAAATTGTCTCTCTGCACCATGTAAACAAACTCTCTCTAGTTTTAATTCCCACAAGGAAATAATAATCTTCATTAAAAAATTTACAAAAATTCTCTAACAGATTCAAGTTATATTTCAAGAGTGAGGCAAAAAACACAAGTATAAGCACCAACTAAGCGCTTTTGGCCAGACAGCCATTCTCAAGGTATAGAAAACAAAGAGTCGCTTTCTAATCCTTGAGGATGGCTGTCTTGCCAAAAGTGCTTGGTTGTTTGAAATATTGCGGTGCTTGGACTTGTGTTTTTTGCCTTACTCTTTGAGTATTACTTAAATTATGGATGACCGTAAACTACAAAAACATAACTTCTCTAACAGAGTTGAATGAGGGAAGGCAAGGACCTGTTTTGCAAAGTATTTTTGAGTTTCATGGTGATTGAAGTGTTGCACATTTGGCTAATTGAAGGGGGAGTTAGAAGCATTGCATACCTTGTTTATTGCAGGGGCTAGGCAAATTGGTTTTTAGAGCATTGCGTATCTAGTTATTTGAAGAAGCTGTTTTAATCAGGCTATATACACCAATCTCCAAGCCATACATAATGATAGGTGGGGACTTGAAATACAAGTATACTGGACTTAGACTAGGCTAGGACCCCTCCTTGTATTGTACCAGATTTATCCTGGTATACATAAAAATTATATGATGGTAGGGGGACTTGGAACATTTTTGACCTTTGAACTAAATATGATGGGAGAGGGACTTGAAAAATTTTCTGCTTCTGAGGTTTGTTGGCCGACTGTACATTTTTTCCGGAAAGATCCCCGATAAAACAGGTTCCCTGATAACCCAGGGTGCTCATGGTTTCAAATATGAAAGTAGAAATCTTCAGCTATTACTCAAACCATCAAACTCCTGAACCTGACTATTCATTTTAGAAAAATATTCCAGTTTTAGTTAAGACATTTTCATTTTTGAAGAGATTTACATGTAATATGTTTGTTTATAGGGAAATGGCTTGCAGAAGTGGCATTGCAAAGATTTTTTTACCTGCCAGCCGTGAATATGCTAATGCAGAATGGTATCTCTTGCATTCTCTAAGTTCCTGTTCTCATCACAATCATGTTGGTCCTTCTAGAGGACCAAACGTGCATTAATAGTTGTTGTAACTTAGAAGTATACTTCCTTCATCTTGCTAGAGAGACAACTTTACAGTCTACCAATGACGTTGTACACCTGTACTGCAGGTGGCGGCTTCCGGCAGGACACTTGGTTGTACGTTCTCTATCATTAGGCCAATGAGGATTAGCTTTGCAACTCTGATGAAACCAAACTTACAATGCGCACTATGAACACATGGCAGAATCACCAGAAAATTATTGACAGGTATTTGGAAGGTGAAGATATGCAATGTCTTTACAATGTACCCTGATTTGAAGGAGGTATAGGTACACCTTTTTGCGCTAGATCTTGACTGGTAACATCGTTTTACTCCTTGCTGTAGACATGAGTAGGGTTGACGTTCAATATGAGGGGGGAGGGAGGGGTGGAAGATTTACCATCATTCAGCGACAAGTGACGGTATTAGGTGCCTTGGTACACAAACCATTACCTCTTTTGAAGAGAGAGTCTTAGGAGGCCAGTTCTACCAACAACGTTTAAAGTCGTGTAACAGTTTAAACTCAAATTCAGCCAACCACGTGCTTGAATTCGGTTCATCAAACTCGGGTTGGCACTAAATTGACGATTAGTTCTTTGGTAAGATACGGCCCCTTGAATTGTTCACTCCGTCGAGCTATCTTCGAGTTTTTGTATGGTGCTGAGGGGGAAAAAAGAAGAACTTTTACTATCACAATCACAAAACTCTGTGGAAGTTTTTTGCGTCTCAAGTACTGGAATTTTTTCTTTCTATTCTAAATTTAAAGCATTCCAATAATTTCACGCGTGGATTCTCTAGTACCTAAATGAAACTACAAAGTGGTAATAAATAATTCAATGTTGAAACAAGTTTGACGATTTAGTTTGTGAGACAGATATTTGATGGAAGAGTGAAATATTTACTTGCTGATCAAGTTGTCACTTTTAACGGAGGTACTTGAACGTCGCGTAAAATACACGCAATACCGGCAGAACGTAACGAAAATCGATACCTCGATGTAAAAATCGACTGAAGAGTAAATAAAGTTAATTCTGGACTATATCTTTCAAACACCAAAATAAAAACATACAGACAGACTATCGTTCAGTAATATAGTTATGTACTTTGTAGACGTCGTATACTAGATGATGTATTTGATAATCGACGCGTCAATCATAGGACATGAAATATGATGATAATATAAATGTCACATTCTGGAGCTTCACCACATAATGGCGATCTTCAGTAGTTTTTATCTGTGCGCGAGTATCATCCCTCATTCCAAAGAGTGGCGATTCAGGGGTGCTGTGAGGCCATGTTCATGAACATGATACTTTGTATCCATTTTAAGGGTGGTGGGGGTGGTGGGGGGTGTACAATTTTTTCTCTATGTTTTTTTTTTAACCGTGAGAAATTCAAGTCTGAGTAGGGGGGGGGGGGGTTCTTCATTGAACCAAGGGGATCACAGCACTCCTGTGTGTAACAAGTTATACCTTACTGTACACTTACTTCAGTGGCTCGTGAGGTTCCGGATACATCAAATTAATTGAGTTATTATGGATTTTCTCTTTATGTGGATTCATGACCTCTTCTGTATGTCGCTATAGCATTTGAAGTAGAAATTTTCTAAGTCTGTTTCTGTATCTGTATATACAATTGGTTGTGAATTAGGATATTAAACCCCCTTTACTCCCAATGATGTGCTTACACAGCTTGAAGATCAAAACCATGTCCCTCTCCTGATTGATGAGGCTTTATTGGTGATTGGGATTTTCCCTCATATCCAAGATGCAGCTCAGTATTGCATGGATAACATTGTTCAATACTGAATTCAGATGGAGAGTGTTATCATTTATAGCGTAGGTCATCACGCAAAAGTGATTTACAGAAAGAAAACTTGACCTTTTTCCTCTGTCTGTGAATGATTGGTTGGCGGCTGTTAGGAAGAATTTTGTTCACATCAGCTACTTACGCGCATGTGTTCTTATTGCGAATAGAATAAGCGGACCCCGTGCGCCAACCACCTACTAATGGTGAAGTTGCTGGCTAATGACGTCACTGGTATGACTCATAAAGTGTATCACGACCCAATTTTTCACGTCCTTTCAAACAGAAGGGGGAAAACTAATTTATGCTATGCTAAGCACTTTCAATTTTGAATTTTGTAGTTGGTGATACAAAGTGCCAGCATGAAATGCCGCACAAAAGATACAGACAGCACTATTTATTCTATTCATGATTTTAATTTTGTAAATGTTCCAGTGAATGTGACTGCGACCGAGTAGGCCAGTCGAAAAACTTTTGGTAGCATTGCAATGTTAATGTAAAATAAATTCAAAACTTTAAAAATGATGGGACGTTGTACTTGAGTCAGAAAAATGTAGATGATTTTGCGACGTCTTGGTGGTAGAAAATACCACGGCAAGTTGTAAATTTGATAAATGATTTCTTCTGTCTGCAAAACAAGAAAAGAGTAATAAGAATTGAAGGAGTAGTGCATTTGATCTACTTCTTGTACATTTACCAACCATATCATCCAATTGTGTTCCCACTTTGCAATGATAATAGAAGTAAATTGCACCCATAACGATGGTGCCCAGGATTTTTGTCCGCATCCCGATGTACAAGGTAGTCTGTGCAAGCAACAATTTCATTAATGGAACATCAATAGTTTCATTGTAGGAAATTTGAGCCCCTCTTCTCTTCCTCTTAGTCAAGCATACCCGTCTATAGCCTATTAAAGAGTAGAGCTCGAAGATAACATACAAGCAGCTTCAAAATTCAAGTTCTTAGAATAGTCGAGTCGAGCCTATTTCCATTAGTATTGAAGGAGAGATACTGCTGAGTAAAAGTGACTTGAAAATATCGCAGAAAATCCTTTTTACTCCTCAATTCCTATGATGGGTATTTATCACTTTGTGGTGACGCGAATTTAAGAATGACCCCCCCCCCCTCCTCCTCACCTTGAGACATGATTCTTCATGTCAACACAAGGGGTCAAAACAATTATGTGGGGATCCAATGAATTGCGCTTCAATACTCACCTTCGACAATAACATATAAAATGAACTCGTACAAACGAAAATGACTGTGGGCGCAGTGAGTGAGATGAAAATCGTCATTAATGGGCGTATTGACATCATCATTCTGAAAATTAGAGTTAGTGGGTATGATTTTGAATCAGTCATCTGGAGAGATCAACTAACGTTCAAACTTACCGACGTAAGATTTCATGTTCCTTGATGAATATTATCATGTCTTCGTCAAACTGTCTGAGAAGATGCAAATTACCAGAGTACAGACAATATTTAACGTCATACTCGAGGCTAGTACACCTAATCCTTCGACAAAAATCTATGACAATGTTGTTCAGTTCACACACAATCAGATTTACCAAACCCATCTCAAGATATATGAGACACACAATACAAGTGCAAGGCAAAATTTCGAGGAAGTAAGCTACGCAATACACCCAAAATGTATTGATGCGATCTAAGTATGGTATTCCTATGACGTGATAAGCGAGGTTACAAAAGGAACTTTCTTGGTAATTGAATAGAATACCCCAAAATGGAACTGCACAATATACAAATAAGTCACCAAAAGCCAATTTTGCAATTTGAAAAGCTTCTTCTGTAGTGTTGATAATTTTAAGGAAAATTAATTCTTCGTAACCTCTCTTGAGGAGCACCTTCGATTTTGTTGTACAAACGAAGTCCATAATGTCCTCTATTTCACAATGTAGGTAGCGGATAATGGAAGGAATGAAAACGGCAAGACCGATCATACTTGCAGGCGGTACTGAAGCGAAGACTGAGTCGGAGAAGACTAAGGATTCGACGATCATGAAGTGTCCACCGACCCATACAATGTGCGCGATCAGAAGCTCAAGATGAATTGCAAAATAGTAGCATTTGATACGATTTGAAAATTCCTTGGAAGCGTATATTCCACCAGCGAGGTAGTAAAACCAATAAATTGCTGGACGAGCATGCCACATCTCCCGAATCGACTTCATCGTCATTCTTATTTTTATAAAAGCCACGAACTAAATTCAGTTCTCCTATTGTGAATTTGTACACCGATAGCCTATTTCTGTCGGAGACTTCCCTCAAAAATAGAATTCATATTTTATTGATAGTTTTATAAAGTATATTTTCTTTCAATAAAAATGATATGTTTATACAACGTGTTCCGAAAAACAAATAGTTACGGTACGCCTTATAATAAAACGATACAAAAATGTCTCAGTATATCGTTGAGTTTAGGCCTGTTTAGATTAGGTCATGCGACGCGACGTGATCAAAACAGTAATTTAAAGGCCATGACCGAGCTAGGTTTTGTTGATCGGGTAAAACCCTGGTAAGAAAAAAAAACCGTAGTTGCAAAAAACCTGCGACCTCTCAAGTATCACACTCCTTTCTAGGTGGTCGAAATTTTCAGAATTTTCGAGAGTCTGCCACGATTCCAAAGTTTTTTCATATCTCTTCCCAATTTTTGTAGCTGACCGACCCTAATCCCCTAACAATTTCGATCACATTGAACTCTACAGGAGTTGGGATTTGAACATAGTCAACTTTCAGGCTGTAATAATTGATAGGACAGAGGTCAACCAACTGTACAGAGGTTCATAGTTTGAAACGTTTTCAAATCCACCCCTCATGACGGACTGACCTTGTTCCAATCGGTCGAGGCTAATTTTTCTAAGTCACATAGAGGGCTATAGAAGGCCCCCAGTAACTAAAAGGATGACGGGTTTCCCGCCAAAATTCCGATTATTTATTTTATTCATGTTTTATTCTCTTATTATACTTACTTTTTAATGTAACTGCGACCGAATAAGCCAGTCGAAAAATATTCGGTAACATTACAATATTGATGTGAAATAAGTTCAGGACTTTGAAAATGATAGGACGTTGAACTTAAGTCAGAAAAATATGCATGATTTTGCGATTTCTTGGTGGCAGAGAGTACCACGGAAAGTTGTAAATTTGATAGATGATTTCTTGAGTCTGTAAAACGAGAAAAGAAGAACGATGGTATGAGATGAAACATAATTAATGACCTACATTTCAAAAGAGGGGTACATTTAAACGACTTCTTGTTTAGTTACCATATCGTCGAATTGTGTCCCGACTTTGCAATGACAATGAAAGTAAATTACAGCCAAATTAAGAGTGATCAGAATTTTTGTTTGCGTCTCGTAGGACAAGTCTGACTGTAAAAGCAAAGTCTCATTCATGTAACATTAAGTCATGAAAAGTTATACGTCTGAGAAAATTTTGGCTATTGGTCGAACAAAATAGTTGAAGACTTGGCATCGACGTGCCTTGCTCATGGAGTTCAAGACTTTTTTCCGGACAAAAATTATACGGGTTCGTCCAGGGAAAAATATACAGAGGAAGATCTCTGACGTAAGCGTATAGTGTATTTAAATAACAATCATATAGAATGTACAAGAGTGGGACCTTAGACCATACATAGTAACATAGACCGCCAAAACATTACGTAAACGACGTAATCAGTTGTCAGAAGACTGGAGGCAAGAAATAAGACTGCTGGGTCTAGCATAGACGTTTCAGGTGCCACCCGAGTGAGGACATTTACAGACTATACCCATTAATACATTTAACGCCGTAGGACCCGAAAGTCTTATTACGTCTCCAGCGTTCTGACGTACTTCTTATCTATACAATGGTCTAAGAGTAGGATGCTCGAGCTGCACCCCCCCCAAGCTTTTTCATGGTCTGACATTCAAAATATAGCCTAGTGAAGCATTGAGTAGATGGGCAAAGGGAAAGCAGCTTCAAAGCCATTCAGTATGGCGTAGTATGATGTTGATTTCAGGAACTCAAACACTATACAAGTCCTTGAAGTAGGTCAAGGTCACTGACTAGGTCAAGACAACATCAGTTCGCGATGTTATTTTTGCAACGGATCCCTACCCTAGGATATATCTATGTAGAAATCGAGAGGCTGAACCAAAAAAGGATTGGAAGAGCTGCATGCATACATACCTTTGCCAACAGTATGTAAAATGCTATTGTAGAGACAAGAATAACAGTAGGCGCAATAAATGAAGTAAAAATTGTAATTAGTGGGCGCATCGACTCCATCATTCTGAAAATTAGAATAGGTACCTATGATTTTCAGTCAATCTCTTTGAGAGACATGATGACAAACACAAAACTTACCTTCGTGAAACATCATATTCTCTGATGAACAATACCATGTCTCGGTCAAACTTTTCGAGAAGATCCAAATCACCAGGGAACATACGGAACTTCACCTCATACTCGAGGCTAGTGCTGTGAATCCTTCCACAAAAATCGATTATAACGTTGTTGAGTTCACAAACGATCAACTTAACAAAGGCCATTTCAAGATATAAAAGACTCCCGATAAAAAAGCAGAGAAAAATTTCTAGAGAGTAGGCAACGCAATATTCAGAGAGTGTATCAATGTGATCCAAGTAAGGTATTCCAATCACATGATATTTGAGGTTACAAAAGGAACTGTTTTGGTAATTGAAAAGTATCCCCAGAAGTGGAATTGCAAAATATACAATTATGTCGCCAAAAACCAATTTTGCAAGATCAGAAGTTTCTTTGGTCGTGTCAATAGTCTTTAGAAAAATGGGTTCTGCCTTGAGGATCCCCTGTCTTTTTGAGGTGCTGATGAAGTCCAATATCCCCTCGATTTCAGAATGTAGATATAAGATGACGGAAGGAATAAAAATAATGAGACCAATTACATTTGAAGGTGGTACTACGGCAAAAGCTGAATCAAAGAAGACCAAAGATTCAACGGTCACGAAGTGCCCGATAACCCATACAATGTTTATGATCAGGATTTCTAGATGAATTGCAAAATAGTAGTATTTTATACGTTTTGAGAATTCCTTGGACGCGTATATTCCACCGGCGAGGAAATAAAACCAATAGATTGCTGGACGAGCGCGCCATATTTCGCGAACTGATGTCACCGTCATTATTGTTTTCATCAACTGAATTTGATTCTCCAATTTTGAAAACGCGTATCAAAGTGAAAAGAACCTTTCCTTGAAAATGAAATTGAAATTTCCGAGTAAATTATTTATTAAAAGTTTTATAATGCTGTATTTTTGAAGAAAAATAGTTTTCCTTATAATTAAACGACACAAAAATTTCTTTCTAGCTGATAAATTATGCAGAGTATTAATTATTTTCCGAGTCAATTCTCAAAGCGAGGGTGTCCTATACATGGCAAGATCAACATATCCGAAAAACTTGAACAAACATTTCTAGGTCGTGTTGGATTTTATTGATTGCTTTTACAATAAAAAATGAAACAAAATTAGCAGCCCGTCGCATTTCGTGGAATGACAGAGAAGAACCTGCATTCTGCTGCCTTCTCTTCAAAATATCACATTCCTCGAAGTAAGTACATTATAATTTTTCGCGAGGCTCTCTTCTGTTTAGATTTGAACAAAGGAATCCTTTGATGACGTCACACTCTTCTGCTTACCAGTTTTGAAGAGATGTGCGTCCTGGTGATGCCTTGCTCTCTTCCTCAATGCTTGTAATTTTCTCGAGTCCCTCCTCTAGACTAGCTCAAATTTAATGTGTCCCGTCCTACAGAAACTGACCTGTCCCAACCTAATATAGAACTCGTTGAGAATTTTCCAATTTTTTCCTGAAAATTGGGTTCCGTTCACCGTGGAGTAATTGGCTAAAAAACTTCGGAAAGTTTTGACTTTTACCCTAAATCATGTTGGTAGAGAAAATTTGAACCATGCTGAACATGGAGAATTTTGATTATTCAACCATACCGGTTAATGAAAAGAAGATTAATGAAATTTCAATCGACAGGAGGAAAAGTCAGAAGATGATTCGATGGCCTGGTGCACACTTGAACTATGTGATATTCTGGAGATTTGAGGACATAGGTCTCATTCGCCGACGTCAAAGAGACCCATTTACCTCTTCTCCGGTTTTCCCAAAGTCACTTGGGTCAAGTGTGCAGGAGACCGTTGTACTAGTCTATAATTTTGAGTGCAATTTTCGACGATAGAAAAATTTCTTCGACTGCCTCCTCCAACTGCGTCAAGTTGTCAAGATAGTTCTTGGAGGCTTAATTTTTACTTAAGTCAGCTCCATAGAGAATGTGAGTACCAATGAATTTTTTATCTATCCAAAAAGAAAAAAGAAGAAGAAATGTAATGCTTAAAAAATTGTGCAATTTCAGATCAAACTTTGAATTTTCAAACTCACAAAGGGTTAGAAGGAAATACATGCATGGACTAGACTACCTATCTTCCTTGTGTTTTATTTTCGAAGTGTACTAGTTAATGTGACTGCGACCGTGTAAGCCAACCGAAAGACTTTTGGTAACATTGCACTATTGACGTAAAATAAATTTAGGACTTTGAAAATGATAGGACGTTGTACTTGGGTCAGAAAAACGTACATGATTTTGCGACGTCTTGGTGCGAGAGAATACCACGGCAAGTTGTAAACTTGATAGATAATTTCTTGAGTCTGTAAAATGAGAAAAGACGAGGAGCGGCATGAAATGAATAATACTCAATAGTCTACAAATCAGAAGAGGGGTGCATTCAATCTAGTTCTAGTTTATTTACCATATCATTCAACTGTGTTCCCACTTTGCACTGACAATAAAAGTAAATGATACCCAAGTTGAGAGTGGCCAGAATTTTGGTTCGCATCCCAAAATACAAGCCTGTCTGTGGAAGTAAAATTATTGTATTAATGCAACATCGACAATATTACACTGGAGTTTGAGATTTCTATTGATTTCAGGAATTCCTATCTATTTATTCATATTTACGAGCTCTAGCCGCCCCGTTGTGCAAAATACCAGCAGAGCTGTGGTTCACTGTGCCTGGAGACTTGCGCAGCGTGTGCCGGTAATTTGTGACGCGGATGCACAGCTGATTAGAGAATTGGCCATACAGAGCACCAGCAGACTGCGCTAATGTAGAGCTTAAAGGTAGTGCACTTCTTTCATACCTTAATCAGGTTACAATTTTTGCCACCAGAGGTCTAGCACTTCACTCTGAATGGCAGTGAAGCAAATGAGCAGCAAAATACTCTCATAAGTGAACAAAATATTTGCGGTGGAACCTATGGGTGTAATGAACCAATATGTGCTGCGCGGCTCGAGTACAGGACAACTGCGGTACATCCAGGCTTTAAAGAGTAGGTAGCAGTTGTTACGGCTGGATTTTGTGATAATGACGCGAGGCATCATGAAGCCTCTACACTCTACGATAGTGATTTGACGACAGCAAGACGCTAGTACGATGTCGTCATGTGACCTAAGTGGTCTGAACAAGGGTGTATCAAAAAACCTCTTCTTTGACAGAGATATGACAGACAATGTCCTGCAAATGAGTTTGTGTAATTCTGCTTTGTATGAATGATCCCGCACAGTCATTGATTCCTCTTTGACTGGCACATCAGCGTTACCGGTGGAAAATGCTGTGCTCTAGCACACTGGTCCACTGACGTGACTCTTTTGTTAACCGGAGACCCCGACAATTGCACCTCAAAGTGAGCGTGGCCAACAGCTGTTCCGCTCATCATCATACGCCCTTCACTCATGCCTGAGCGTTGGTGACCCATCTTCCGACTTTCTCCACCATTATTTCGCCTGTCTTTCCACACCGACGTGAGCTTTGCTGCGGCTTCTCGGGCGAGAATTCTTCTTCTTCTTATTTCCACTGTGCTGCCGCCGTTTACGTCCACAGTCAACCCGAGGTAGACAAAATGTCTTCAAATTCCAGAAGGGCATTCGACTGCTCTAGGTTGCTGCCTCGATCCACGACCATGATCTTTGTTTTGCCTCTATTCATGGTGAGACCACATTCCTCGCTGTTCATCCCCTCGCGATCCAGGAGTTGCTTCATTTCCTCTTGTGACGTCGCACACAAGGTGGTGTCGTCCGCAAACCACAGGTTGATGATGGTATTTCCTCCCGTTTGGATACCTCCAGTCCATCTATCTAAGATTCTTCTCATGTTAAATGGGACCGGTGACAGGATACATCCTTGTCTTACACCCTTCTCAGGTTTAAAATTACAAGAGTGCATATCCTGTAGTCTTACAATTGTGGTACCATCCGCGTAGAAACTCATCTGTACCAGCACAGTGAAGTGCTCGGGCACTCCCATTTCATTCAACACTCGCCACAGCGTGTTCCACTGAACGCAATCGAAGGCCTTGTCATGTCTATGAAACATAACACCAGGGGCATGTTGATTTCCCGATATTTCTTGTTGATTGCACGGACATTGAGAATTTGCTCTCTGGTGCCTCTTCTGCGCACAAGTCTAGCCTGCTCCATTGGTATCTGGCAATCGAAGTACTACTACTGGAGCCTCTCATGTATCACGCCCAACATCACTTTACTAACGTGTGGCACCAATGTAATCGTTCTGTAGTTTCTGCAGATCCTGGTACTACCTTTTTTTTTTGAAATTGGATGAATATTGACTTTGTCAAGTTTTCCGTTCAGACGCCACCGTCCCATATGTCATTGCAGATCTGGTGTATTGTGTCAATGCCCGTCTTACCTGTTGCTTTTACGGTTTCTGCGGTGATGTCCGCACCTAATCGCTAATGTTCCTCAAGTATGATACTTATGTGAAGTGCTTGTGAAGCAAGTGTGAACCTGTACACCTAAAAATCTTGCACAACGGGCTTACAAGGGCTGTTGGCACACCTTTACTCGCAATCTAATGCAAAGACACGTTATCATAATGGGTAGGCTATGTTTCTAATTAGTTATTATTAAAGAAAAGTATAGAAGGGGTTCAGGTGGAGGTACTTGGAAAAAACGTGTAATGAAATAAGGATTAATTTTTAGTACTCGATAGAGGGAGGAGAGAATCCAGGACCGGCCTTTTTCTCTTTTCCCACCAGGTGCAAGCATCGATTCCATTCTTTCCCCGTTATAAAAATTCCTCCTAGGTGCAAGCGCACCTGGTGCACCTGAATCTTCGCAAGCCGTGCGGGAATCTCCCGGGTAGAACAGTTATGTAATAGTGGAGGACGAGAAAATAAATTGTAGACAGTTTGGTCATCTTAATTTAAACATCAAAAGAATTACCTGCGACAGTAGCACGTAAAATGAACTTGTAGAGACAAAAATGACTGTAGGCCCAGTCAATGAGGTAAACATTGTAATCAACGGGCGTATGGAAACCATCATGCTGAAAATCAGAATAGAAAGGTATTCGTTTCAAACAGTCTTCTTAAGAGACGACTGGAGCAAATTGATCATTTTCTAACTTACCTACGTAAGACTTCATACTCTTTGATGAACAATATAATATCTCTGTCGTACATTCTAAGGAGATGCAGATCTCCAGGGAACAGATCAGATCCAGCCTCATATTTAAGACCACTACTCTGGATCCTTCCGCAAAAATTAATAATGATATTGTTCAGTTCACAAACAATCATGGTTACAAAGGCCGTTTCAAGGTATAAAAGACTTCCAATACACAAGCAGGGCCAAAGTTCTAGAAAATAGGCCTTACAATAGTCAAAAAATGTATCAATGCGGTCCAAGTATGGTATCCCAATTGCGTGATATTCAAGGTCATGAAAGGAACTACTTTTGTAATTGAAAAGAATCCCCAAAAATGGAACTCCATAATACGCAAACAAGTTAAGAAAAATCCATTTTCCAAGATGAAATGTTTCTTCTTTTGTGTTGATAATCTTCAGGAATATTGGATCTTTGCATTGATTCTCGAGGGGCACTTCAGTTCTTGTTGTACTCACAAACTCTAGAATCCTTTCAATTTTACCTTGCAAATGGTAAATTATCGAAGGAATATAAATTATGAGACCACTTGTACCCAATGACGGTAATAAAGAAAAAACTGAATCAGAAAAGTCCAACGATTCAACGGTTGTAAAGTGTCCAATGATCCAAATGATGTTTGTGAACAGAATCCCAGCGTGAATTGCAAAGTAGTAGTATTTGATGCTTGTTGAAAATTCTTTGGTCGCGTATATTCCACCAGCGAGGTAATAAAACCGATAAATTGGTGGACAATCGCGCCATATTTCCCGCACTGATTTCACCGTCGTTTCTGTTTTTATGAAACTCACCAACTGAATTCAATGCTTCCATTGTTAAAAGCATACTAGAGTATTTCCACTGAACAACTTTTATGAAGATAAAATTTTTAAATGAATAATTTATTGGCTGGTTTATGATCTGTAATCCTTTTCTATGAAAACTAATATGGGTACAATATATTGAAGGACAAATAGCTACCTACGTATTGTATGGCCCAAAAAATTGTTATTTCGTCTTACTGTGCTTGGATAACGTCATGAAATGTGGTCGAAACAAAAATTAAACCTAAAAAGAAAAGGGGCAACAAGAAAACGTTGGAAAAAGTTCCAACTTTTCCCTTGAATATTTCTTTTGTACATACCTATTGGTGATATATTATGCAAAGTATTATTTTTCAAGTCGAATGTCAAAACAAGGGAATTATTCCATTTACGGTGTAGGATGAATATGTGTAAGAACGCTATACCGTTCTCACGAACTTTTGTGTAGGTAGCGTCGCATCGATACTAGCAATCAAAGTTAGGACTTGCATATCTTATAAGATAAATAATAGTAGAAGGAGATTGTCAATTGATTCCACGTTTTGTGCGTGTGTGAAGATTTATTCTTACATATGTTTGCACAACAAAAATGTAATTCGCCATTACACCTACCTACACTCTTCAAAACTTAGAACTTTTTACCTTAAACAAATTTCAAACGTGTCATCTAATAACTAATCTAAAGAGGAACAAGCGTGACAGAGGATTAGAGAGAAGATGAATACAGTCTGGAGCCACTTTGGTACAGACATTGGAGAGTAGAAAACCCTAGGGTGTGTGGAAAATATTGAGTAAGGAAAATATTATGAAAAACTAGGTTGAGTAGAGTGTTTACAGATATATATCAGCTAATCCGATGAAGATTTAGAGCTTTTGCCTTGAGTCTCATACTGGGAGTAGCAGAATAGAAAACCAAAGAACAATATAATTCAGATAATTCATCTTGTGATACGAAGTTTGACCGCTCAAAAAGTATCCAAAATACTTCAAAAATAATGAATCCTAAGGATGAGAGGATTGGAAAGTATAAGTCTTGGAAAGGACAAAATATTTCAGTACATTTGCAATAATTCCAGTGGAGGCATTTTCAAAATAAAGGGCTGGTATGAAAAGCACTAAAAAATATGGATTACTTATCAACTTTAAGATTGCACATAATATTCTGCCTTGGCCTTTCATTTAGGGGCATCAAGTTTTTACAGGAACCTGTTTTATGGGGGAGGGGAGGGGAGTGGGATTATTGAGGAAAAATGACGAGCGCTGTCCGGCAGACTTAGGACCTAGAAAAAAACACTCTGGCAGAGGGGGAGATGGAACAATTTTGACTTCCGAGCTGTAGCTGACTAGAGGGGGACTTGCAGAAATTCTTAATTTCTTGACAGATTCATCGATAACGATCAGGAGGAAGGTCTCTCTGATACCTGTGACTGAGATACTTTTCCCTTGATCGACTCAATGTTACGGGGGACCGTGGAATCAGCTTATAACGACCAAGAGAAAAGTATCTCTCACGCATGTGACTAAGGTACTTTTTCCTTGAGTAAAAGAAATACGTATTCCACACTAAATCCGTTGAAAAATCAAACTTTTTTTCAAGGCCCAAAAATTTGTAGATATGGTAGCATATGTGATAGGGGGCGGGACTGGAAGAAATTTCGACCTTCAAGCTATAAGTGATAGGAGGGGGACTTGAAATTTTGACCTTCTAGCTAAATTTCGAAGGGTGAAGAGGAACAAAGTTTGAGCTTCATTAAATAAAATTAACATGGTTAATCCAGCACGCTCGTGACTCCCATAAAACAGGTTCCTGTTTGCCTCGATTAACAACGTTAATGAAGGCAACCACGAGAAGCTCAGTCGATGGGCTGCGCGTTTTTTTTTACCTTGCCCGGACCAGGGTTCAAATCCTTGTACACTTGCCCGGTTAGACCAAACCAGGGTTCAATCTTATACAATTCATATTTTATTTCTACGAGTTAATGTGACTGCGACACTGTAAGCCAGCCGGAAAATCCTCGGTAACATCAAAACATTGACTTGATACAAATTTAGGACCTTGAAAATGATGGGACGTTGAACTTGAGTGAGAACAATGCATAAAATTTTGCGATTTTTCGGTGGCAGAGAATACCACGGCAAATTGTAAATTTGATAAATGATTTCTTGAGTCTGTATAACAAACGATATGAAATACAGAATAATAGTATCAACACTAGTGGTGCACTTGACCTACTTTCTGTCTGTATATTTACCATATCATCAAATTGTGTTCCCACTTTGCAATGACAGTAGAAGTAGACTACGGCCGCGTTGAGAGTGGCAAGAATTTTTGTCTGCATACCAAAATGCAAATCCGTCTGTAAAAATAATCAGAAAATTTTGGTTTCTTTTGTATTTGAACGTTGTTCAGCCTCCTAATCACTTTAATATAATGGTTTTGTACCCAGAAGCTCTAAATTTCCACTCAAGTCCTTGAAAGAGATCAAGGTCACTCTTTTGATCTTGGAGTCATCTTTGTGATGCAAATGCCAAAACGACTAGACATACCATTATACTAGTGAATGAGAAAGCAATTACTTAAAAATTGAAGGAATTGTTTTGATACAAACCTTTGAAAACAGCAAGTAAAATGTACTTGTCGAGACAAAAATTACCATAGGCCCAGTAAGTAAAGCAAAAAGTGTAATTAATGGGCATATCGACTTCATTACACTAAAAATTAAAGTAGGTATGATTTTTAATCTATATTCTCAAAAAACAACCAAGAAACGCAAAAGCATTTTCGGATTTACCCATGTAAGACTTCATATTCTTTAATGAACAGTATAATGTTTTCTTCGAACTCTTTGAGAGGCCACAGTTCATCTGGGTACAGACCAAATTGAACTGTATATTTAAGGCCAGTGCTCTGAATCCGTCCGCAAAAATCAATTATAATGTTGTTCAGTTCACAAACAATCATGGTTACAAAGGCCGTTTCAAGACATAACAAACTTGTAGTACACAAGCAGGGCCAGAGTTCCAGAAAGTAGGCTAGACAATAGTCCCAAAATGTAACAATTCTGTCCATATATGGTATTCCAATTGCATGATATTCAGGGTTACAAAAGGAACTAGGACTATTATGGTAATTGAAAAGAATCCCCAGAAATGGGACTCCATAATATGCTGCTACAATACCAAACAGCCATTTTGGAAAATGTAAAATTTCTTTTGTTGTGTTAATAGTATTGAGAAAGATGGGATCTTTGTATTGATTTTTGAGAAGCACGTCAGTACATCTTGTACTAACAAAATCCAATATCCCTTCAATTTCACATTGAAAATGATTAATTATGGAAGGTATAAAAATTATTAGACCGCTTTTAGTCAATAACGGTAATAAAGAGAAAACTAAATCAGAGAAGACCAAAGATTTGACGGTTACAAAAAGTCCAATGATCCACATGATGTTTGTGAACAGAATCCCAAGGTGAATCGCAAAATAGTAGTATTTGGTACGTTTGGAAAATTCCTTAGAGGCGTATATCCCACCGATAAGATAGTAAAACCAATAAATTGTTGGGCGATCGCGCCACAATCTCCGAACTGATTTCACCGTCATTTTCGTTCTTATGAAAGTTTCTAACTGAATTCAATTCTTCAATTGTGAAACACTGAAACTCTGTATACCTTCTCGTCCCATGAAAATCGAATTATGTGTTTTGGGTAAATAATTCATTGACAGTTTCATGTGTATGAAGTGTAATTTCTCCATATGAAAATAATGTGTTTGTAAAAGCAGACAGCTACGTCTTATAAATATCATACAAAAATTTTTGTACTGTCGTACTGCAGTTTGGATTGAATCATGCAATGTCGTCAAAATACCATAAAATTGCATTCGAAAAGTAATAGAGTGACCAAAACCCGTCAAAAAGTTCCAATCAACTTTTCTCTTGTGTACACACCAAACACCTAGCACATACATTATGCAGAGTACATTTTCCTGCGTCAGATATCAAAGTAGAGGCGTACGTGGCTAGATTAACTCTTCACTAGAAAATGCATATTTTGACGTTTTATCACCGCTATTCTGAAAACACGCGAAATTCTATTGATCCGGTAAAGCCACATGAAATTTTGCTCCAGTAAAAATTTTAACAATTACCATTGTGAATTTGCTAGTAAAACACTAAACTATAGAAAATAGAGTTTTTCTGGCGAGGCGAAATAAATAAAATAATGTTTCATGTCCACCTGTAAGTGACTTCATTTGTGACAAAAAAAGGGATACTCTTTTAGAGCAGTGTTCTTGTCTCTCGCTGAGGATGACTGTATTATTCGAAAGCGCTTTGAAGTTCAGTTTTTCTTGGTTTTGTATTTAGTTACGGGCGATGCCGAATCGAGTCCCAAATCATCGTTTTTAGCCGAGATTGAAATGATTTTATAAGTTGAAGGTGAAATAAGTACAAATTGAAAAAACAAGGGCTTTTCCCGCACAGAATTTCATTTTGGTGTACAACGTTTCGTCCAGGCTTGTGGACTTTATCAAGTACAAAAACGACTTGATAAAGTCCACAAGCTTGGACGAAACGTTGTATAGATAAAATTCTGTGCGGGAAAAGCTCTTGTTTTTTCAATTTGTTTTTAGCCGAGTTGAGTCCCAAGTTTTCGGGGGGGGGGGGGTAGAATAATATCCGAATTTAGTCCCGGGTTGTCGGGGTGGAAATAGGGAATGTCTTCATGTGTCGACGGTACACAACCGTCTTCTCGCTTTAAAACAGACTCAAGACTGTCGATGTATGCATCGGTGCGATTAAAAATGAGTTAGGAAGTGGCTATGTTTTGAGCACATTAGTACCCATGGAAGGTTTTGGGCATGGAAAGTAATCGGGTGTAATCATTTTTTAATAGGTGGAGGTAGACATTTGAAGGATACGACGATTTCAATTCTGGACAATTCGTCAAGTTCACGCCACGTCATGAGTCTTGCGACCTCAGCCTTTTTTTTTACTGAGCCTAAACGTTTTTTCAAATTGCGAATGTCAAGGATTTTGGCGTAGGTGTCGCATTGGACCTCAAGAAGATGAACGAATTCACCCATCTTCTCAGACTTAGTACCGCTGACACTTCGGGACTCAATCCGGACTTTGCCACTTTCTACCCCCCACACTCTAGGACTCGATTCGGCTATCAAAAAAAGGTACTCCCCGCTCCCGGTGCTCAATTTGGTTACGCCCTTAGTTCCTTTTTGTAAAAAAGTAGCGCCCCTTTTCGTCATAATGATTAGCCGTGAAAATTTAGAATCTCGAATTGATTTGACTTCATTTATATTTGAAGGTTCCCCCTGCTTTGTGACAAAATCCTTATAAATTTTTCTCGCAGAGGCGTACGTTCCGTTCTTGGAATAATATACCGGGGGTGTACTGTATGATGAGCTGTCTGACTTGGAAGGCTCAGTCCGTCCTTCCCTCGTTCTTGTTAAACTGCACCATGCGCTGTCTCGCTTATGATGAGCTCTTTCTTTTCAGGGAACTTGTTTCATGTGGGGCGGAGTAAATCGAGGGAAGAATGACGGGTGCCATCCGGTAGACTTGGGACTCAGAAAAAAATATTCCGGCAGAGTTGGACAAATTTCGACCTTCGAGCTGTAGGTGATAGGAGGGTGACTTACAGAAATTTCGAACTTCGAAATACCGATGATAGGAAGGGAGAGGGGAGAATTCGAAAAATGTCGACCGGAGTGTCACGATGCAAAGGGCGTTTGACCTTGCGAGTGAAAAGACGAGGTCGGTCTACAAATCCTTTTTATATTATATTAGTGGTTAAAGAGGGAACAATGGTTCCGTGTGCAAAAGACAATGGTGCTCCAAATGTATAACTATTCTTATGCGGAAGGCTAAAAGGTGCGATAATAAGTGGGATAAGTACATACGATTAAATACGATATTTATGTTGGTTAGTAGATACAATATTGGAAAATGCTTATAATTACGTATTACGATAAGTACATTATTTTGACTGTACAAGACGCGGGACGCGTCGCTTCACAAGGAGATAAGAGAGTTGAAAAAATTTCGACCTTCGAGCTGCCAGACGATATATTTGAAAATCCGTATCCACCATTTTCCCAAGACCCGAACCTCCACCCTTCTAGGAATAACAATCAGGAGAAACGCAGCTCTCATACCCGTGACTGAGGTACGTTTCTCTTGATTGACTGAATGTCATACAGGGACCGCGATATAAGCTCATAACGACCGAGAGAAAAGTATTTCTTATATGAGTGACTAAGTTACTTTTCCCTTGAGCACAAGAAATTCGTATTTCACGCAAGATCCGTAAAAGATACGTATTTTTTTCAAGGATCAATCATCTGCAGATCTTGCGGCACATGTGTGAGGGGGGGGGAGGCTTCGAATAATTTCGACCCTCCAGCCAAATTTTGGAGGGTGAAGAGGATCAAATTCAAGCTTTATTAAATAAACTCTGCACCCTCATGACTCCCATTATACGGGTTGCCTGTTTGCCTCAATTAACAACGTTAATGAAGGCAACCCTGAGCAGCTCAGTTGACGGGCTGCGAGTATTTTTCCTTTAGTTACCGGGGGCCTTCAGAGGAATATTCTGTCCGCGTACGCGTAACGATGGGGGGCTCAACGCTGGGACTTGGAAAATTTCCTGGCTCCTCTATAGCCGTCTATGAGACTTGGATAAATTCGTGACCTTCTTTACTCTTAACGCTGGGACTTGGAGAAATTCCTGGTTGTTCTATAGTCCTTTATCAGACTTAGACAAATTCGTGACACTTATTGATCTGTTATCTCTTTAGTCGCTGGGGCCCTTTAAGGGAATCTCAACGCTGGGAATTGGAAAAATTCCTGGCTCTTCTATAGTCGTTAAAAAAATTCGTAACCCTCTTGACCCTTAACGCTGGTTATTGAAGAAATTCCTGGCTGTTTTATAGCCCTCTATGGGAGTTAGAAAAATTCGTGACCGCCTTGTCCCGTAAGCTTGGGACTTGGCGAAAAAAAATGATAGCTAAACACATAGAAACCGGTATATTTACCTTTATTTACGACTAAGAAGGGATAAATTGTAACCTACTTCGAAAATACGTAAACTAAAAATCTTGAACCCTCCACCATAAGTCGCGGGTCTCCCACAAATCTTGCTCCCTGATGAGCAAGAGCCTGTACATTTTGTTTTTGGTCCGGCCCAAGATGCTTTTACCCTATCCCAGTTAGATCAAACCAGGGAGTGCTCAATCTCAGAAGCCAGCTACTTATACAATTCATATTTTATTTCTGTAATGTACGAGTTAATGTGACTGCGACAGTGTAAGCCAGCCGAAAAATCCTCGGTAACAACAAAACATTGACTTGATACAAATTTAGGACCTTGAAAATGATGGGACGTTGAACTTGAGTGAGAAAAATGTATAAAATTTTGCGATTTTTCGGTGGCAGAGAATACCACGGCAAATTGTAAACTTCATAGATGATTTCTCGATTCTGTATAACAAACGATATGAAATGCCGAATAATAGTATAAATAAACACTGGTAGTGCACCTAGTCTACTTCCTGTCTGTATATTTACCATATCATCAAATTGTGTCCCCACTTTGCAATGACAATAGAAGTAGACTATGGCCAAGTTGAGAGTGGCAACAATTTTTGTCTGCATCCCAAAATGCAATTCTGTCTGTAAAAATAATCAGAAAATTTTGGTTTCCGTTGTATTTGAAATATGTTCAGTCTTCTAATTACTTGAATAATTATGATGTTAAACACAGAAGCTTTAAATTTTCACTCAAGTCTTCGAAAGAGATCAAGGTCACTCTTTCGATCTTGAAGTCATCCTTGTGATGCAAATGCCGAAATGACTCCTAGCTTTTTTGACATATTATTACACTAGAGAAGGAGGAAGCAATTAAATTTGAAAATTGAAGAAGTACTTTCGATACAAACCTCTGAGAACAGCAAGTAAAATGAACTTGTAGAGACAAATATAACCGTGGGCCCAGTAAGTAAAGTAAAAAGTGTAATTAATGGGCATATTGACTTCATTACGCTGAAAATTAAAGTAGGTATGATTTCTAATCAATTTTCTCAAGAAACAACCCAGAAACGCAATTAAAGTATTTTCAAACTCACCTACGTAAGACCTCATATTCTTTGACAAACAATATGATGTTTTCATCGAACTCTTTAGGAAGCCACAGCTCATCCGGGTACAGACCAAATTGAACCTCATATTCAAGGCCAGTGCTCTGAATCCGTCCTCAAAAATCAATGATAATGTTGTTCAGTTCACAAACAATCATGGTTACAAAGGCCGTTTCAAGACATAACAAACTCGCAGTACACAAACAGGGCCAGAGCTCTAGAAAGTAGGCTAGACAATAGTCCCAAAATGTATCAATTCGGTCCAAATACGGAGTTCCCATTGCATGATATTCAAGGTTACGAAACGAACTACTTTGGAAATTGGAAAGCATCCCCAAAAAAGGAACTCCATAATATGCTACCAAGTTAGAAAAGAACCATTTGGCAAGGTAAAAAATTTCTTTTGTAGTGTTGATAGTATTGAGAAAGATGGGATCTTTGTATTGATTCTTGAGAAGCACTTCAGTACTTCTTGTACTAACAAAATCCAATATCCCTTCAATTTCACATTGAAAATGATTAATTATGAGAGGTATGAAAATTATTAGACCGCTTGTACCCAATGACGGTAATAAAGAGAAAACTGAATCAGAGAAGGCCACAGATTTGACGGTTACAAAAAATCCAATGATCCACATGATGTTTGTGAGGAGAATCCCAAAGTGAATCGCAAAATAGTAGTATTTGTCACGTCTGGAAAATTCCTTAGAGGCGTATATTCCACCGGCGAGGAAGTAAAACCAATAAATTTTTGGGCGATCGCGCCACATTCTCCGAACTGATTTCACCATCGTTTTTGTTCCTATAAAAGTCACCAACTGAATTCGATTCTTCAATTGTGAATACCTTCTCCTCTCATGAAAATCGAATTATTTACCTAATAGTTTTGGGTGAATAATTCATTGACAGTTTCATGAGTATAAACTGTAATTGCTCTATATGAAAATAATAAGTTTGTAGGGCAAACAGCTACGTCTTATATCATACAAAAATTGCTGTACCGTCATACTACAGTATTTGGATTGAGTCATGCAATGTTGTCAAAATACCATAAAAGTGCATTTCAAAAGGAGGAGAGTAGCGAAAAACCGTCAAAGAGTTTCAATCAACTTTTCTCTTTTGTACACACCAATCACCAATTGCACATAAATTATGCAGAGTACATTTTCCTAAGTCAGATATATATCATGTTTCATGCCCAGTTATAAGTAACTTCATTCGTAGGTCACCCCTGCTTTGTGACAAAATCCTTATAATAGAATCAATCCGGTTTTCGAGGTTACGGTCGGACATATTTAGAAAAACGCCACGATACTCAATGAGTAACCTGGATGTAATTTACAATAAACCGCAGAATAGAATCGCAAATTGAAGCCGCGAGCGCGCTTTTGGTTTAACAACCATTATTAAGCATGTGAAAAGAGCGACTCGACGAGATGGAGAAAAAGTACAGTCACAACGACACCAGAGAAGAAAGCATGAACGAACTTGAGAAGTATGAGATTATGAGTCATACTCATAAACTATTTCGACCAACCCCTCGTCCGGAATGTACTTGTTGAGCAAAGTTACATTATCGCTTTTGAGGTGACGAATTATTTCAATATGTTCCAAAGCACGGCGTTTGAATGTAGCCTTCTCTCTGTGGAGGAGGGTTTCAGATCCCTTTCTGTAACCATGACCACAGATTAAGAGGTTATCAGCAAATGCAGAAAAGCCTATTTTTTTATTTTCCCACTTAGCTAGATGCTCGGCGACCCTGATTTTGACCTGGAGACTGGTCTCGCCTACGTACACCGTTGCAATCTTTACAAGCCACACTGTAGACTGCGCTTTCCTCGAGAGGCGGTATGGAGTCCTTTAGTTTGACAAGTAACCCTTTCACAGTTGTGGGATTGTAAAAGACAGGCCGAAAACCAAAGGGGCGTAGAATGCGACCTAATTTAGAGGAAAATTCTCCCAGGAATGGGAGTTTTATGAAACGAGTTCTCATATCTCCGCGAGAATCGCGGGGGAGGGAGGTGGTAAGATCAAGGCAATTCCGTGTGATCTTCCTACGGACCGTAAGGTCAATGTCTACTTTGACTTCATTCACTCTGGCCAAGTATTTTATAATTTGAAGCTCTTTCTGGAAAGCTGCCTGGTTCATTGGGATGCCGGTTAAGCGATGAATGAAACTATTGAACGCCGCAAATTTGTGGGCGACAGGGCAGAATGAAGAGCCGTGGACCACAATATCGGTCGAAGTATTTGTTCTGTATATAGAAAACTCATAGACTCCATCTCTAACTGAGATATTGAGATCCTAGAAGTTGATATTAGAGCCTCTAATTTCAACAGTGAATTTTATGGAGGGGTATTGAGTATTAAGATACTTAAGAAACTCACCAAGGAGATCTTGGGGACCGGTCCACGCGCATAAAACGTCATCTACATACCTGTGCCAGTAGTGTATATAATCCAGGAAAACTTGGCCGGAGGAGAAGAGGTCAGCTTCAAATTTAGACATGAAGATCTCTGACACGAGGGAACCTAAAGGGGAGCCTATCGGAATACTAACCTCCTCCGAGAACTCGTAAAATTTTCCGTTAAATTTACAAAAGCTAGGGGACCAACATATATTGAGTAAACTGAAGAATTCCCCCACCTCATCGTGAGGGGTATTAGAACGAACAAGAAGGTCCCCCATTTCTCGCATAGTGACGGCTCTCGGTATATTAGGCAACAGGCCGACCACGTCAAAGGAGCACAAAATGGTGCCCGGAGGAAGCAACTGGTCCTAAAGTTTATCTGTTAAGGAAACTGAATTTTTGATCGAGTAACTCGACTCATACTCAATGCAAGATTTAAACCATCTATCGAGGTATTTAGCGAGGGAGTAAGCGGGGGAGGAGACATAAGACACAACAGGACGCATTGGAGTATCCTTTTTATGTAGCTTAGGAAGCCCATAAAGGAGGGGCGGCACGGGATTAGGTTCGAGCAGGTAATCTTTGGTCGTTGACTTCTTAATTAAAACCGTACTATTATTAAGAGCACTCCTCACCTCTTCGTTGTACTCGGGGAAACTGAAATCAGTATTTACAATGTCCTTACACTGGCGAAGCACCTCTTCAACTTTAGTGACATAGGTGGACCTCTCCACGGCGATTATCGAATTCCCTTTATCGGCCTTCATAAGTAAGGAATCCTCCTCCCTGAGCTTCTTCCTCAGATCCTTAATCACTCCTCCCATGGTGCTATTCATGCACGGAAGAGGAGTACTACGGACTAACTCAGCACAAGTTTTTGAGTATTGACACCGGGGCCGATCCTCACTGCCAAAGCAGCGACGACGTTTGCGAGAGCATCCGAATTATTTGGTGGGGGAAGGCTAAACTTCAAATCCTTCTCCAACAGAGTAGTCTCGTCGCGAGTGAATTCTATTTGACTGCAATTTATGATACGGGGCTGAAATTTTTGAAAATTTTGGGCACCATTGGTCTCTGAAATGTCACCCTTGAAAGATTCGGCCTTAGAGTCTAAAAGGGCGGAAATTTTCTTGTGTTTCTCAGTCCTGAGGTTAGTCTCAAAATCACGGCAAGTATAGTTGACAGATTTAATGAATCTTTCTGACTCAGATGGATGAAGCAAACCGGAGAGTCTTGAATGGACCAAAAGGTTCAGCCTGGGGTTGATGTTAAGTTGGCCATACCACCTCCGTAGCTCAGATCTTATCCATTTTTCAGTGATACATCTTTCAAGTTTCCGGGTGGTGTATTTGCAGTCAGAATATATCTTGAACTTCACAAAACTAGGTCTGGCTTGGAAGGCTCAGTCCGTCGTTTCTCGTTCTTGGTATACTGCACCATGCGCTGTTTCGCTTATGATGAGCTCTTTCTTTTCAGGGATTTTGTTTCATGGGCGGCGGGGTATATCGAGGGAAGAATGACGGGCGCCATCCGGTAGACTTAGGACTCAGAAAAAAACATTCCGGCAGAGTTGGACAAATTTTGACCTCCGAGCTGTAGGTGATAGGGAGGGTGACTTACAAAAATTTCGAACTTCGAAATACCGATGATAGAAAGGGAGAGGGGAGAATTTGAAAAAATGTCGACCTCCGAACTATAGGAGTGTCACGATGCAGAGGGCGTTTGACTTTGCGAGTAAAAAGACGAAAGGTTACACAACCAATTAAACATACTGTAATTGATGACATTTCAAATAATAAGATTGACAATATTACTAATCACTGGTATTAACTACGATTTAACAGATATGATTACGAGTAACAGTGAGAGTAAAAGTGCAACAAAATTCAATCTACAAATGCTTATATATTAGTGGTTAAAGAGGGGAACAATGGTTCCCTATGCAAAAGACAATGTTTCGACTAATGTATAACTATTCTTATGCGGGAGGCTAAAAGGTGCGATAATAAGTGGGGATAAGTTAGTACATACAATTAAATACGATGTTTATGTTGGTCAGTAGATACAATATTGGAAAATGCTTATAATTACGTATTCCAATAAGTACATTATTCTGACAGTACAATACGCGGGACGCGTAGCTTCACAAGGAGAATAAAGAGTTGAAAAAATTTCAACTTTCGAGCTGTCAGACGATATATTTGAAAATCCGTATCCACCATTTTTCTAAGATCCGAACCTCCACCCTTCTAGGAATAACAATCAGGAGAAACGTAGATCTCATACCCGTGACTGAGGTACGTTTCTCTTGATCGACTGAATGTCATACAGGAACCGCGATAGCAGCTCATAACGACCGAGAGAAAAGTATTTCTTATATCAGTGACTAAGTTACTTCTCCCTTGAGCACAAGAAATTCGTATTTTACGCCAGATCCGTAAAAGATATGCGTATTTTTTTCAAAGACCAATAATCTGCAGATCTGGCGGCACATGTGTGAGAAGGGTGAGGGGGGGGCTTCGAAAAATTTCGACTCTCCAGCCACATTTTGAATGGTGAAGAGTAACAAAATTTACACTTATGACTCCCATAAAACGGGTTGCCTGTTTGCCTCAATTAACAACGTTAATGAAGGCAACCCTGAGCAGCTCAGTTGACGGGCTGCGAGTATTTTTCCTTTAGTTACTGGGGGCCCTCAGAGGAATATTCTGTCCGCGTACGCATAACGCTGGGGGGCTTAACGCTGGGACTTGGAAAATTTCCTGGCTCCTCTATAGCCCTCTGTAGGACTTAGAAAAATTCGTGACTTTCTTTACTCTTAACGCAGGGACTTGGAAAAATTCCTGGTTGTTCTATAGTCCTCTATGGGACTTGGAAAAATTCTTGACACTTATTGGCGGGAGACCTGTTATCTCTTTAGTCGCTGGGGCCCTCTAAGGGAATCTGAACGCTGGGACTTCCTGGCTCTTCTATAGTCGTTAAAAAATTCGTGACCCTCTTGACCCTTAACGCTGGTTCTTGAAGAAATTCCTGGCTGTTCTATAGCCCTCTATGGGAGTTGAAAAAATTCGTGAGTCCCTCGTCTCTTAATGCTAGGACTTGGAGAAAAAAAAATGATAACTTAACACATAGAAACCTTTAATTACAACTAAGAAGGGATAAATTGTAACCTACTTTGAAACTTAAACAATTCTTATTTCATTTCTGTAATGTACGAGTTAATGTGACTGCGACAGTGTAAGCCAGCCGGAAAATCCTCGGTAACAACAAAACATTGACTTGATACAAATTTAGGACCTTGAAAATGATGGGACGTTGAACTTGAGTGAGAAAAATGTATAAAATCTTGCGATTTTTCGGTGGTAGAGAATACCACGGCAAGTTGTAAATTTGATAGATGATTTCTTGAGTCTGTATAACAAACGATATTAAATGGAGAATAATAGTATCAACACTAGTGGTGCACTTAATCTACTTTCTGTTTGTATATTTACCTACCATATCATCAAATTGTGTTCCCACTTTGCAATGACAGTAGAAAAGGGCTCCGGCCGCGTTGAGAACGCCAAGAATTTTTGTCTGCATACCAAAATACAAACCCGTCTGTAAAAAAAAATCAGAAAATTTTGATTTCTTTTGTATTTGAAAGTTGTTCAGCCTCCTAATTACTTTAATAATGATGTTGAACCCGGAAGCTCTAAATTTTCACTCAAGTCTTTGAAAGAGATCAAGGATACTCTTTTGATCTTGGAGTCATCGTGTTGATGCAAATGCCAAAACAACTCCTCGTCTTTGGGCATGTCCCATTATACTTGAGAATGAGAAAGCAATTACTTGAAAATTGAAGGAATAGTTTTGATACAAACCTTTGAAAACAGCAAGTAAAATGAAATTGTCGAGGCAAAAATAAGCGTAGGCCCAGTAAGTACGACAAAAAGTTGAATTAATGGGCATATCGACTTCATTACACTAAAAATTGAAGTACGTATGATTTTTAATCAATATTCTCAAAAAACAACCAAGAAACGCAAAAGCATTATCGGACTTACCGATGTAAGACTTCATATTCTTTAATGAACAGTATAATGTTTTCTTCGAACTCATTGAGAGGCCACAGCTCATCTGGGTGCAGACCAAATTGAACTGTATATTTAAGGCCAGTGCTCTGAATCCGTCCGCAGAAATCAATGATAATGCGTTGTTTAGTTCACAAACAATCATGGTTACAAAGGCCGTTTCAAGACATAACAAAATCGCAGTACACAAGCAGGGCCAGAGTTCCAGAAAGTAGGCTAAACAATAGTCCCAAAATGTATCAATTCTGTCAAAATATGGTATTCCAATTGCATGGTATTCAAGGTTACGAAAGGAACTAGGCCTATTTTGGTAATTGAAAAGAATCCCCAGAAATGGAACTCCAAGATATGCTGCTAAGTTACTAAAAATCCATTTGGGAAAAAGAGAAATTTCTTTTGTTGTGTTAATAGTATTAAGAATGATGGGATCTTTGTACTGATTTTTGAGAAGCACGTCCGTACTTCTTGTACTAACAAAATCTAATATCCCTTCAATTTCACATTGAAAATGATTAATTATGAAAGGTATAAAAATTATAACACCGCTTGTACATAATGACGGTAATGAAGAGAAAACTAAATCGGAGAAGACCAAAGATTTGACGGTTACAAAAAGTCCAATTATCCACATGATGTTTATGAACAGAATCCCAAGATGAATCGCGAAATAGTAGTATTTGGTACGTTTGGAAAATTCCTTAGAAGCGTATATTCCACCGATAAGGTAATAAAACCAATAAATTGTTAGGCGATCGCGCCACATTCTCCGAACTGATTCCATCGTCATGTTCGTTCTTATAAAAGTTGCCAACTAAATTCAATTCTTCTATTGTGAAACTGTGAGTACCTACTTTCCTTTCTCATGAAAATCGAAGTATGTACCTACTTGATAGTTTTGGGTGAATAATTCATTGACAGTTTCATGTGTGTGAACTGTAATTTCTCTATATGAAAATATTAAGTTTGTAGGGCAGCTACGTCTTACATCATACAAAAATTTCTCTACCATCATACTGCAGTTTGGATTGAGTCATGCAATGTTGTCAAAATACCATAGAAGTGCATTTGAAAAGGAGGATAGTAGCGAAAAACCGTCAAAGAGTTTCAATCAACTTTTCTCTTGTGTACACACCAAGCACCTCGCACATAAATTATGCAGAGAACATTTTCTAGAGTCAGATATCAAAGAAAAGGCGTACCCGTACATGGCAGGATTAACTCGTTCTCTCGAGGAAATGTAAATTTCGACGTTTTATCACCACTATTTTGAAGACACGCGAAATTCTATTGATCCTGCAAAGTTACATGAAATTTCGCTCCAGTAAAAATTTTAACAAGTACCATTGCGAATGTGCAGTAAATCACTAAACTATAGAAAAGAGAGTTTTTCTGACAAGGCGAAATGAAGAAAATCATGTTTCATGTCCACTAGGAAGTGACTTTATTTATATTTTAAGGCCACGCCTGCTTTGTGATAAAATCCTACAAATGTTTCTTCCAGAGGCGTACGTTCCGTTTTTGGACTAATTTAGTGGGTTGTACTGTATGATAAGCTTTTAAGCTCCAAGGCTCAGTCCGTCCGCCCCTCCTTCTTTGTAGACTGCAATTTGCGCTGTCTTGCCAACTGCATTCCTCATTCAACTTTGTTGTAGAAGCCGTCGTTTTTGAATCAAGGGCTACGATTCAGGAAACTTCAGAAAAAACAGAGGAACTGAGGGAACAATCGGATCAGAGAAACTCAACTGTACACATGAAAGAAAAGGTAGTCAAAATAGTTTCAGCGCTAACATTTTATCCTGTCGTACAGTCCTCTTGATAGTGAGACATGATGCCGTGCAAGACCAAGGCAGAGTCTGTTTTGAACAATTTCAACGAATAAAATTTAATTTATACTGACTTCTTCCTGAATTCTCTAACCCCTGGATGTTCAGGATTTGTTGGATACCTCCCATGACTGGTTAAAATCTCTTCAAGTAGCCTACCCCTCCTTTCGTATATGCGTCGAAATTCGAAATTTTCTGTATTTCATGACGTAGAACACCGCGTGGGATCTCTCATTGAAATCACTTTTGAGAAATGAATAATGAATATTTGATGCATCTATTGCGAACAAATATCAAACTCACTTCCATTTGTTCCTGAAAATTTGAGCTTGCCATCGTACAAGAGCACGAACGGTCAAAAAAAGCATAAAGCAATTAACACGGTAGGGGGAGGAGATATGAATTTCAAAATATGGTGTGATGATACTAGTTAGAACCGCTTCTGCGAAGACGAGCGTATCGATGACACGTTTCTGCATCCTCTATCATCCCATCACCCTGTCGACCGCAACCTTCTCCGTGCATAACTCTATATTTTTCGACGAAAGCAATTTTTAAAGAATCAATTATCACGTTCGACGCGTGATGTCGAACCAGTTACCACGCCGACTCATGAAGTGCACTTCCAATTAAACAGATTTTTTTTTTCCTCTCTCAACGTATGAGTAGGCGTTTAGAGGTTTTCTTGCTTTTCACTCTTTCCATTAAAACCTCCCCGACAAAATGGTTTGTTAATTAGCGGAAAGAGATCAACTATACACGACGGTAATATGTATTTTACGTACGTACAAGTATAAGCAAATCGTTTTAGAGAGAGAAAGGTACCGTAAACCGACTTTAAGACAGTTTTTCTAAGGCGTAAAACCGGCCAAGTATCACGTTTGTCGAGTAATTCAAACCAAAGAGAGGCTGACAGCCAGTAAAGTTATTAATGATATAGCTTAGCGTGACGATAAATACTTCAAGAAAAATGAGCAGTTTCATCTTGACAAGACAACGCGCGGTACTCGTCGATGTATTCCGTCTGTATTTTTAGAGAGAGAACATCGGTGCATCTCCTCTACGCCTGTTTTTCGTTCCGCTTCCACTGTGTACGTGCGCACGTCGACTGAATACAAAGCTCCAGCAAACTGACGGCTTTACCTTAATGCATCCTTACCAGGGAATGAAAGGTGAAGTAGCCCGATGGCAACTTGTAATCGACGACATCAAATATACGCTTGTACTGTCATAGCTTGATTGATTGAAGTGGATTATGGCCAAAGAACGAACGAGTAGTTCGACATATACGTATTGCATATAATATCTGTAAGTATATTGAGATTGAAAAAAAAAAAGACACACTGCTATAATATAGTGTTGGTGAGGAAAGTAGGTATATTACTGTTGCAGAGATACACCGGTATACAGTATACGTTCTTCTCATAACTTCGATAATACCTACGCCTTCCCGGTGTATAATCCGCCTTTGTACCCATGTTAAAATTCAAACGCGTTAATACTTGGCTGCTCCTGTTTGTCGCTACAAAACATCTGTATTTAATAGGTTTACCTCGCGTATCAAACGCGTTATCAATTTTTAAATAAGCCGCCTTCTCTACCTATCTAATAGTCGCTGATTTTCAACCACAATACCGAGACTCTAATCGTTTAATCCACGTTCCCTAAGTCAGTCTCTTTTAAATGTGAAAAGCCTATATCTAGTGATGGCAGCGGAACACAATGTCAAACAGAAAGGCATCTGTATCATTCTGCCTTCGAGTACTCTACATTATAAATAGGGAGCTACAAATCATTTATTGATGCAAACAAAAGCTCAGTCATGTAAGACGATTTATTATGTACTCTTTTCATGTCTTCTGTTCACGAAATCACTTTGGGGCTTTATGTTTCAAAGTCACGTGTTGTCCTCTCGCGGTCGGAAGTGAAATGTTGCTTTGTCTCGTGAAGGTATCTGAACATTCTCCCGCTGGTTAATATCTTCGATATCACAGAATGTAAATTTACATCTAGTAGTCTTGGGAGTCTTCCAAACACCTGGTACAACGAGTATACTCGTTTTTCATACTCGGAATCAAGAAAAGCAGCAACGACCCGTGCCAATGACGTGGGTCAATACTGACCATACAAGATATCTGAAGATATTTGAAAACAAGTGAATTCGAAATTGTTGTCCAATTCTAGATGCTATTCATCGCCGCGCCGTTCCGCAATATAAGAGGGTGCATTCTCTACTTGTTTCAGCTTCATTCGGAAATCAACACGAGTAGGTCAACAGGCACGCTCCTAAAAATTTACCTACAGACGAGTTCTGTCACAAAAGTTACAGGTAGGAGTCATCAACCGGGGGGGGGGGGGGGTTTGAAAATGCCCCGGTAATCGCGCGGTTCCGATTCAGGATCCGTTTTTCCTATGTGTACATTCTTAACTCTATAATTCCTCGTAAGCACGTCCAATCCAAAAATTTTTGTTAGGAACCATCCGATAATAGCAAATAGGTCCAGTATGTATTTCCGCTTCATTGGACAGTAGTACTAGAGCGCTACAAAAAAGAGCGGGGCTGTGGTAGTCGTTACGTCATCATTTATCATCAAACTTCCTTACTCCGATGACTGTGATTTGAGAATGACGAGAGAGTATTTCAGCGAGTTGAAAGCCAAAAGCTGTATTTTTACTGATGAAGCAAAATTAAGAAGCAGCTCTTTTCAAACCCTCTTAAGCTGGAAGCCGAAATAAGGCAAACTCATTGACATATTTTACGTATTTCCTGAATCCTAGCCCTTGCGAGTTCACGTCACTCCCACGAGTTGGCCTCCCCAAAACATGTCTTTCCCGAAATTTTGTGTATGTTGGTCCTTAATTTCAAGATTGGCAAGCTCACATCACCTCACGAGTTGCTCCCCAACCCTTTGGAAAGAACACTTGGACATGATTTTGAATCCTATTCCTAATTTCGAAATTTGCGAGTTCACACCGCTGCGAAAGTTGCCCCAACCTCCTAATAATCCTGTATACTGTATTCCTTAAACTATGGCGGCATTGGCCGTGACCTTGAGGCACCCTCCAACTGTGACGTCATAGGCTGGTGACGTAATCAAAATTGATACTGTGCCAAATTCTGAAATCTGCGAGTTCAATTCCCCTCCCCTCAACCTTGTAACCTATTAGTGGTTTAGTATAGAGCCTGGTTTTGTGAAGGCTAATAGTAGGCTTAGTATTGTTTAGTACAGTGGTTCCCAACCTAAAGTCCGCAGAAGGTCTGAAAATAATTTTTATAATTTTTGTTTGAGAAACAATTGTTTTAGAAGGCGTTTTGAACAAGATTTCATGATATTTTAGGGCGATTTTTCCAGCTTCCCGGACCCCCCCCCCCCCGTCAGTACGCCGCTGGTTAGTGGTAGTTTATTTCTATAACATTTTTTTTGAAGGGGGTTGGCAAAAAAGAGGCCGGAGCATCGGAGGGGTCCAAGATCTCCAACAGGTTGGGAGTCACTGATTTAGGATACTGTGTAGGCCTGCGATTGAGCCCTGGCCCAGTCTGGTCAGACTAGGGTAAGATAGTTTGGCCTTACTGGGACCAGGTTTAGCCAGGCCAAATATTTGGTCCAAAGAGCCAAGGTGCAAAATTATGCGCAATGTCACGCTCGATGGATACCTTAAAGGCCAGTACAGTGGAAGCTGAGGAGTAGTACCTTAATTTTAAAATCTGCTAGTATGACGTCATCAGCGGAGATCTAGTATGAGAGAGACTCGAACATGATTTCTATAAGGTTGGGAGGCTTACGAGTGGAGTTGATGATCTCAATAAAGACGGAAGTAAAGAAGAAAGAGAGAAAGAGAGAAAGAGAAAGAGAAAGAGAGAGAGAGAGAGAGAGAGAGAGAGAGGGCCGGGTACATGACGTCACAAACAGCCATCATGGGTGGTTGTGACGTCACAAGCTAATAACATCACTAATATTGATCTTGTGAACTAGGTAGCTTATCTTACCGTGCGTCACGCCTATATTAGTCTAAGAACAGGGCACCCTCTTCAGTGAGAGAAATTCACGAATGAAGAGCCGTGAAATATAAATGAGGTCACTTTCTAGTAGACATGAAGTATGATCTCCATTTATTTGGCTGTACCAGAAATTTTTCAGTTCAACTTTCAAAATCTCGTTGAGTTCAGCAAGGAGTATTGCAGCCAGCTTAAGGCCAAATCAAAATTCAGTGAAATTTTTACTTATAGAGCGAAACTGAACGCCAGCTCTATATAAAACTTCTCCAACCGAAAGCTGGAATAAGCTAAATTTTTTGACATGTTTCACGTCTTTTCTGACACCTTATACACTATTGAAAAATCACGAGTTCCCCTCCCCCCGTTCCCCCTCCCATTAAATAATGGACTTGAAAAATTCTTTGAAAAAAAGTTTTAGCTTTTTCAATTTCTTGCAAAATAGGAAAATGCAGTACATAATAAGAATCACAGATTTTCAGCAATATCTCTCATTTTCACCAGACTCACTGACAGAAATACTGCGGTTCAGTATTGAAGTCTGTAAAGTCATCATGTCAATATGAATACAAGATAGAGAATAGGTATCTTCCAAAACAGAAAGAAAGACGCAATTCTCCTGATCATTTTCTCCATATACTTGATCATGCATGATATTGACCGGACAAAAATCATCTGCGTTAGATCGGCCGGATCAAGCCAAAAGCCAGCTGAATTCTTCAGAAAGCCAAAGAAAACAGCCATATTGTAAGTTCAATCCGAAAGCTAAGCTGAAATTTTTGGCTGCAATACTCTGGTTCAGCAGTTGAGTATGGAAGCCTGCGGGAGGCAAACATAAACTGGCGAGTAGGTAGTTTCCATATTTTCGACTAAACCCCAATTTTCCTAATACGTTTCAACTCACATTTTTTCAAGATGAGTTGAAAATCAGTCAAATTAAGCCAACTGAATCGAGTCGAATGCAAGCCCAATTTACCCAAAAGCAAAATTTTTCCATGTCATAAGTTTAAGCCAAGAGCTGACACAAAATTTTTGGTTGTTGTACTCTGAAGAGAAGCATTAGACTATGTACTTACCAAAGCAAAATGCAAAACTTGGCGCTATTAATAAGATGCAAAGTAGCTCCATTGATCTCATAGAGGCCACTCCTGAATTAGGAGCTGAACGGATCAATGATGACGTAACTACTAGATATGGCGGCCAAGTCCAACATTGTTTTGAGAGAGATGGATAGACATTTTGCTCTTCTTCTTCCAGACATCCACCTTTGCATCTGTTGCCAGACGTGTTCAGTCGTCTGAGGGAGGGGGGGGGGGCTTCTACGTAGTTTTTCCAGTAGTTGACTCTTCTGTGTCGGGAATGTTCACCAGTAACCTATCTGTATGCTCCCCACAGCAATGGCTCGACTTACGTAGGCATGAAAGTCCGTCGTCCTTCCGTCTCACGATAGAACGGTGGCAATTATAGCTCTGGTGGATGTTCAACACCCCCATCCATCAACTCCTTTACCATTATTGCGGACGTGAGTATCGTTATCCATCTCAGGCGTGTTATTTTCCGAGCCTATTCTAGCTTATCGATCAAACTAGCCTAGGAGGAGGGTATAGAAGGACCAATAATTATGACTTGACGTCAAACTTCTGACCACGGTTGACTGACCTATGTAAAAGATATCCAGATTATGTCATCGGCTGGGCCACATTGAAGGATGTCGGAAAATATGACCCTTCCGGACCTTTTCTGATCTCATGCAGTGACAAACCTTACCGCGCCAGCTCAACCAATAAGAGGCCATAGCCCCACTCCTCTGATTCTCTGGCTACTTTCTCCAAGTTTCTCTTTTACAAGCATTGAGGGATCCACCGTTAAGGAAACCGATCATGACTGTTCTAACATTTGTTGTTTTCGCTTACGTTACTGTACATATCGCTTGCCAAATTAAATTTCTCGTATTTTCGCAAATATCGTTTTGAGTTCGCTTACCGTATTAACATTTCGTATCTTCGCATACTTTGAAATATACTTTCAAGTTCGCTTGCCGTATTGAATTTCGTACTTTCGCAGACTTCGAAATGTTATTTCGAATTTGTTATCGTATAATTTTCGCGATGAGTCCTCTTTATTTGAGAATCGTTTCTCTCGTATGCTCTGGTCAACCGTTCACCATAATAATCTCACATATTAATTTCTCATTGAGAATTACATCATCTTGAAATCTCCTATTTGATCTCACCGTTGGGATTCTTGTTCAAGTCTCTGTAACTGAGCCGTCTTGAGACCGTACCGTGAAAGCTCAAAAGCTCGTAGTCTACTCCACGCACCGTTGCCCGATTATAATTGTTTGGACTTGACGTTGGATGACTGACGGCTTGTTTTTATAAGCCGTTAGGTGCAAACTAAGAAAGTTCGTTAGGGAGTTCCGGGATGAAGAAGAAGAAGAAGAATTGTTGTATATAATTTCCATATTGATGAATTAAATATGTTCTGTATATACATATTGTGTAAAATTGTTTCCTTCAAGCAACCTGTTTCTATCTTCCACTGCGTCTACTGGTTTGAGTTCGTGACTCAGTCCAGCTCTGTCTTCGTAAGACACTTTTATGAATTTTTAAAGGTTGAAATGAAATCACTGCCCACTAAGCGGTCGTGACTTACTCTGCTAGATACCTGAGCCTAAATTTTGTTTCACAAGAAATCTAGAATGAGCATTAGGGGACGGAACTTGGATGAATGTTACCTTTTGAACCATAATCCTCCGAGAATTTCCTTGAGAAAGATCGATTATCACTCACACGAGCAATTCGTGCCATCAGAGAGTCTACAAAATTAAAAATGCTCATGACGGGGTGATTCTGTTGTGGATTGGGCAAAGAATTCAACATTAGCGTACTCTGCTCTCAATCCGTTCGTTCTATCCCAGAGTCAATTCGGCAAAACTCTTTATAAAACTTTGCTACACCCGGCTCCTGATTTACTGTCTTCCCAACGGTTGGTTATTTATCGCAAAACTGCCATGAGAATGTAATAACATTCTCGACGTGAACTCTTGAAATCAAAGTCATTTAAAATCGCAGTTACTCTTTACGGCTTAATGTTGAATAAACCCCTCAAAAAAATATTGCCTGCCTTCAGTAAATATTACCTTAATATTATCGAGAGCGGCGGATACAATCACGCGTTCCAATAAGTAAATTATAACGACGCTTTATACTGCCGGAATAGACTATAACATTGACCCATTGAGACAACCCTTCCTCGTCTGTTTTTCCGTTTCTCTCTGTTCCAATAATACTTGGAAATTAGAACGGAGTCGGGAGATATGATTATCGATAGTCCTTAAAAGGTCGGAACCTCTACAGCAGCCTATATTCTTTATGCGTTCTAAATGCTAATAAAATGTCGTGAGCAAGAAAAAGGTACTCGTTAGTCGGTTACCGCTGATAATATACCGGGGCGAACAGTCACAATATCTCTTCGGAGATGTAGTTCTTAACTACCGAACGAATGACGCCGCCCCGTTTATATTCGAAAGTTATTGGGTACTATGTTATGTATTTATTCGACGGGTATAATAATCGTTCGGTGTTCTAAAATATTATCCACGTTCGATGTAAATTTTATCGAGCACGCCGTTAACTGTATTGGTTTTTCAGCCTATATATGCCGCGTATAGAGAGGATGGGACCCTTAATTATATACGTATTGATATGAACTATATACGCGTTTTGGTTTTATTAGCTTTAGGCTGAGGGCTGGTCGAGTATAGGAGCTATACATTTACGTACCAAGAAATATTGTGATGTGTTGAAAATACGTTTGTAAATAAATGTATGCGGGCTACACCTATGGAATTTATAGACAACGGTGTTAATAATTAATAACGTTTCTTCGGCAACGACTGTTGACGATAATTGTTACTTCATTCGTTCGATTCTGAGAAAAATTCGATAGTTTCTATGATTGGACTGAGAGAAGAATCACTCGAAATTGAGTTCACGGATGGAAAAATTTGAAGGACGTATAAAGACAGACTATAGTTAACGATTCTCTGTTTGATCATACATTGATTAGAGCTAGCCTCTTGATCATTTGTAAGTACAGGAGAATGGTAAAGATTCAAGATGAACCTGCATTAAACAGTCACCACAATAACAGATGATGGGAGGGTTAATGGGTCAGGTGCTCCGACCAATTTATTTGTGATTTGCAAACTTGTTTTTGGTGGATTCAAGCTCCTTCTCCATTAGGTTCTGCTCCATCTTATGTACGTGCCCCACTCGAAATCCCTATGCACTGCTCGCACCTCAGAAAAGATATGACGGACCCCAGGGCTCAATTTGTGGTCGGCCTGGAAGTGCCTAAGGGTTCCGCTTTCTGGTTCACTAGCCTGGGTTTCGTTTTTGTACGAAGGCTCGCAAGAAACTAATGAGTACAATCCTTCTATTTGTTATTTGTTAAAGTTCTGATTTTCAGCACCACTCATTAGAAAAAAAAAAATCAGTTTCAAAGGTAGGGGTCAAATTTAGGAGTACGAACGTTCCTAAAATGTCAGTCAAACTCGCAGGCTGAACGTCCTAAAACCGGTGTCTCGAACAAGAGCAAAAATTTTAAGGGCGCAATCGCAGTCGGTAGGATTCGAACCTACGCTCCCATAGGGAATCTGATTTCAAGTCAGACGCCTTAACCACTCGGCCACGACTGCTGTTGAAAACGCTTTAAAAAATATCGTGAAACATTTCGTGCAAATTTAAATAATGCACAAACATTAAATCCGTCCACAGATATCGCGCAGATTAAATAGTCGACGTTTATTATTGTTTAGTCTATAGATATGAAGCGTGACGACACGAAGCGCGAAAAAACAGCGGTGCTCTGAAAGTTTGAGTACATTTCCACGATTAAAAAGCATTCGTGAAACACATTTTTATTTCAACCGGGGGGGGGTGAAGATACCTCGTTAGTGACGTGTATTTGTTATACAATTATGTACAATATTATACTATTCTGAAACAGAGATTGAAACGATCTTTCATCGTCTCTGGAATGGTGAGAACGTATTGAAGCTGTATTTAAGTGATATTGAGAATATTGGGCACATCATCAGTGAAGAAAAGTGAACAGCACTCTCCCTTGCTGAGAATTTTTCGTATAGAGGAACTAATAATAGAACCATAACAACTTCAGGAACTGTCCTCATGAGCAACTACCTAGGCTGGCAAAAAGATGAACTGTTTCTCCAAAACTTGTTGAGATTAGGACAGTGAAGGACAGCAATTTCTGTGGTTAGGTCAGACTCTAAAGCAGATGTACGCGGTTGAGAAATTCATACTTGATGGTTCACTTCCAACCTGTAAGATTCTCTCTGAACTGCTAAAATCCCTCCGAGTTCCAAAATATATGGGTACCTAGAATGCTATTCCATGCACGTAACTCATAGAGGGAGGAAAGGGGGGAGGGAAAGTTTGGCGGTTCCTACTTCGACTTTAGAGATTGATTTATCTAGACTGTGTACTCTTTCATGTTTAGACCCCCTCTAATGCCCATTCTAGATTCCTCAAGATGGCATATGCTGATAATCGCCAAGTCCAAGACGTCATCGGTTCTGTCGGGGACGGAGTGCTACGTCCCTTTATCTTCTCCCGCTACAGCCTAGTGTGCTTACGTTAACGAGATACACTACTAAAGCTAGACTCAGGTTAGACAATGTGTGCTCGTACAGCCATGTGGACGCAAATTCAGCATATGGAACCTATATGAAGAGGAAACACTTCTAAAACATGAAACTTCAAACTATAAATATGGAGAGAGGGAATGAGAGAAATGGCGACAAAAGAGCTAAGAGTGAAGAATTGAAGAAGTCTCACTAAAGGAGATGGATTCAGTTCATTTCCTCCTTGTAAATTTTGTAATGTTTCTTGACATCCTGCTCTGATTTTCGTGTGTTCCTCCTGATTATAGATTGCCCTGAGTGAGTTGTTGACTTGCACTTCTTTCGTCTCTAGGGATTTTGAAAGGTATCAGGCCCTGGAGTCGTATGCCCTCCTGTTTGTAATTTGTTTCTCACCTCTATCTGCTTCCAACCACTCAAGTATATCGACGACGTAACTTCATTCGTCAATTCCTATTTTTTATTGGCCATCAATTTGGTAAATCAGGCTTGAATCTAAATTAAATTGAGAGAGAGAGTCTCAACTCAAAATGTCTTAGCCCAAAATCCTTCTCTGCGTCCATAATTCATTGTCTTGAGGAAAAATTCAGCTTAATACCCCATTGTCATGGCCCAGCCTGGGCTGAATCTTTTTGAGCCACCTCGGGGGGGGGGGGGTGTCATAGCTCTTCATTTTCCAAGTCCCTTTCCAAAGTTTAGGGAGTTGATGATATGACAAAGGACAAACACGGATGTGTTCTGAAGGTCTCCTCTCTCCAATCAATAAAAGAGGTGGTGAAATTTTTGTTAATGACTCCTCTGTAAAGAACAGGAAGAGGGCGAGGGATATAATCGGGAGTTTTGGAATGATTTTGATTGAGATGTTAATGTCTGACTTCATAACTGAGAGTTTGAAAAACATGCGATCCCTCAAGAGGCCAGATTTGCCGTCATCAGAGGACATGGCGTTTCAACGAGTTGCAAATGTTTCCCGTCATAAGCGCAACGCAAGTGTCGGAATCGCAACGACTTGAAACGCCCTTTGACCCGCAAGGGTCGCACGAAATTTTTCTTCACCAGAAAGAAAAATTTTTGACCAAAGAAGGACCTTGACGGTGAGCAAGCTCGTCGAAGGTAGGAAATTTATTGTTTCTCAAAGGATAAGAGGAAGTACAATCACTGACAAAATCGGTCAACGTATTCTTTTCAAAAATTTGAAAATCGTGTGCCCCGCCTATCTAACTCCCAAATTCCAACGTGAATTAAATGGAAGGATAAAGGATGAGAGCTCCTTCAGTGTAATTGCGATCTCATGGTACTGTTAAGAGTGGGTAGGGTCTTCAGTCGTGGCTCTCCTGGATCCACGGTGCTACGTCGAATTCCTTTCTGCTCGTACGATTTGCACCTCAGTGTGTTCGCAGTACTCTGTCGAGATACATCTCTGGATTTAGGAACGCTAGCTTCAGTAGATTCCCGCGTACCTTGATGCCAGTGTTAATGCGTTCCCGTGTTCCGACCGGGGACCCTAAGGAGTGCCATCTCTCTTACCGGTACAAGTTACAATGAGTCTCAACATACCTGAATCTCACTAGGCTTCTAAATCCAGTCACTCCTTGGATCTCAATCGCAAATTAATCATGCAACTGTATCTTCTCCAAGTTTGTCCTAAACTTTCCAATTGAAGAGTTTCATCTGAGTTCTATCTTAATACAGTTGGTATGGGCTGCCTATAACATAGATTGTGGTTGCTCATCGAGTCAAAGTAAGTTTTGCGATCAACAATGCTATCTTGACTTTGTTCACTGCTGCTTTAAACAGTTCCGCCGTTGAACAAATCTAAACCATCGCTACAGATCCGTTTCCCAAGACGATTTCCTTCTCCCTTTACCCCCTTCTCCTCTTTCGGTCCATTTACCGCGCAATATAAGCGGGGGGGGGGGTGGAGTACTTCTCGGCGTTTCTGGTTATGTGGTCATAGAACTCCAATTTTCTCTGACGGTAATTCAGCTTGCCTAGTCTCTGTAACGCATTCACATTGGTGATGTGATCCCTGAACGATATCCTTAACACTATTGCACACTGCATACTTATTCTCCTTTACAATATCGAATTGGTAGCGTTTCTAACATTGATCTTATGGCAAACATTCTAGAATCATGAAAATAAGTATGCAACCCATCACTAGGAAAATTTCACATTGACCTCTTCACTGGCACGCATACTCGTGGGTAGATGCCAGAGGTATTCCCCTCCACTTGTTTTAATTGCATCTAAATGCAAACAGTGGGAAAGTTTGACATCCAAGAAGAGGGTCTTTTTCTCACGTAGTACCCATACATGACGTATTTCTACACTTTGAATCGTAACAACTTTCAAAACTTCACCGCTAACTTTTTTAATGCATCTTGGGTACTAAATTGAATGATTTTTTCCTTCTTTCAAGGTAAATTGCATAGGTACTAGAAGAGAACTTGTCTACGTAGATCACATACCATGCATGGATTGATGGGTCGGGATTTGGGAACTTTCTGGCGGGCCGCGAGGATTTTGGGCCGGCGAGCCGGTCCTGTCACATATTAAAGCAGCAAAGAATTGGAGAAATTATTAGCAATAGTTTGAGGCTCATTTGCTTGGCACAATTCGCCATCAACGTCTCCAAGTCAATGTCAGAGTCAGCGAAAAACTCGATAAATATTTCTGAAATTATGGATCCTGGAAGGCATCCTACAAGAATGCGAGATTCCTATTTCACCATAAACCAAATTCGACCAGACCCATTCATTCAACCAAAGAAAATAACTGACATAAATTCTCGCTTCATGATTATAGGACGTCAGTGGCGTACCTTTTGCTCACATTTTAAATCAAACTTATACTCCCGTAATTTAGAACTTCGCTATCAAACAAACATAGAATATGTAATCAACTCCGTCCTCGATTCTTCCAATCTTTTCGGACTACCACTTCCAAATCACATTTACTCGCAATGAAGCTCGTTTCCAGAACTCGTGGAAATAATACCACCGTAATGGCATTAAATAAGCGAGGCAACGCTCTAATATCATCGGAAAATACGCGAATAATCTTCGAGGCGATTAACTTGTCGACAAACTCTACCTGGAATACTGAAACCGCAAAAGGTAGCCATCAATTAATGATTGTTTAAAATAGTATCGGACGCTCTTTATTGACTAGCTCGGGTCAAGTCGAGGCTTTCGTGTCGTTGCGCGCCGCTTGGCAAATATACGTTCGCCTTGCCACAACGAGCATTATTCGTATTATTAAACTCACGAACCAAATGAATTATTCCGCTTAATTGTCGTATAATGTTATATTTATTAACGCCAATAACATAGTATAGGAGGTTGCAAAAAAGCGAAAAAAAAAAAAAAATGTATAATATTTTCTTCGTATTCCGAAGTTAAATTGTTTGCTTCGAGGGTTATATTAAAGCTCGAACGACACGCCTACATCGATTTACAATAATATTCTACTCGGTATATAGAATAAAATACAGTACTTTTGAGACTAAAGGAAGGGCGTATCACATACTGCAAAAAAAAAAAAAAATGAAATAAATAAATTCATTCGAATTTACGATCGACGAAGGCTAAAACGAAATTCATATTTCATGCGAACAACATATTTTACGAGAATTCTCTCCTTTCTATTCAAGGGTTCGCAAAATATTCCGCAAAAAAGAGTAAAAGTTCCTCAGCATATACCTGAGTGCGAAAAGTGTCTAACCGCCCACGGCGGAATGCCTTCGATTATATAATCAAATACTATTTAATCATCGACTGCAACGCGAGATGAATATAAATTAATGGAGTTAACGAGTTAAATTATTGTTTCGACATGATAAATGAGTCTTTTGTTGAACGGCATCAAATTCACTCCTCTTTTTCTCGTATACCCGTCACTCCTGTCGGTAGCCGCGTATCTCATTTTCCATCGTCTTCATCATCAACAAAACAGTTACAACCTTTAGACCTCTTCACAGAAGTGATGATTGGGGCCTTTTTCACGTGACAGCTTTCCGCAAATTATACCCGGGGTCGAGAGTTGGTATACTTTTGAAGAAGGCGTTAAAATTACAAAACCCTACAGCCCGGCCTATTATCAACAAGTACAGAACCAGCTGTCCACTGGAGCAATGTGGAAACCGCGATACTGTATCTAATTTTGAGAGAAAACCCGTGTTTGTTTTCTATATAATTTTATTCTCCTTCCCCTCCGAAGACATCAACGCAGATTAATCGGAGCATCTTCAGAAAAAAAAACCGACCTCGAGATCGAGAAGCGTATAGGATTCAATTATTTAAAAACTTATAACATCAGTCTATATAGAGAGCCACGGTGGTGTTAAAAGATTAACATCAAAAGGATGCTATTTTTACGAACTAGTTTTGTAAACTATATTCAACACAAGGGGCTAGCCTAATTTTTCTTTTGAAGTGTCGAGCGGCTGTCAGTTTAAAATGGAAAATAATTGGAAGTGGCCGAGCACGTTGATGTTTTTTCTTCTACATATACATATTATACTCTCTGTGATGCGATGCGGACTTACCGAAGCCGAAATCTTTCCGCCCAAATCGGTTCCTTTCATAATTATACGCTGTCAAGACGAGCTAACGTGTTCTTTTCTACTCGCGACGTATTCGAAATGCCACTGAGTAAATAAGAGGGGGCAGAGCCTTTGAACTTCCCTATCTGACATGACTATTTTGCTGATCACATTATGTACCCTCCGCATCTTCACTCGCGTTTGTTGAATAGAGTCGACATATTGTGAGTTCGACCGCTACTACAGTACCTATTTTTATTTATTTTTCGAGAGTGAAAAAAGATTATTTTCCCAAGTAATATATTATGTTTTCGACGCGCCGTCGTTGATGGGTTTTTGCCTACCGTATTTATCAGACGAGTTCGATCGCCATCCACGTGAGGATTTATACGCGTGTTTTTAGACAGAAATGTGTACACAAAATTAATTATTTTACTCTTCATTTTCCCCAACGACGGATTCCCACACATAATGTACGAAGAGAATGCATCACTGAAAAGAAGCTGCGGCTTCGTACTGAATGAAATTGATACGGTAGCGTTTGTCTCGAATAAAGATAATAGGATTCTTCGAATATTCGGCTCTTATACATCGAATGAATTCGAGTAGGTATCATCCATGGTTATTATGCGCTTGTAACGAAAATTGGATGAGAGTAATACAAATCAACGTAGAGAGGAGCAGAAGTAAAAAGAGAATACCGACATGATTGTATGGTGGAACAAACGATGAAGAAATAATCTGAAACAGTAAAGCATATTCTTATGCAAGCAGTAGAAAAGAAATAGAGCAAAAGTCGACCGAAAAGGAGGAGAGGGTGTGATAGAATTGGAAAAGTTCCTCTCTTCTGGAGGAAAGCAGAATGGGTTACCGAGGTTCTTCCTCATCATGGAAAATTTGAATTTCTTTCCTAGATCCACATCCGATATTGTAATCATGAACGACCTATCTTCCAGCCATAACTGCCTTTCATCGATCACCCTTAGTAACAGAAAATCTTCTGGAGAGTCAGTCGTCCACCTCACCTCCCATCTTCTTACTAAACAATATTGAAATTTAGCGGGAAACCCGCAGTTTCCACTGGATCCAATCATCTGTCATAAATTAAAGTACTCAGAGTCTAGCGTTTCTCTAAGTAACTATCGTAATTTTTCTTGACATCATGCTCTGATTCTTGTGAGACTCTCCTCTGCCATCTTCTGATGACGCCAGTTTCTCCTGTTTGTATAATTCCCTCGTTGTTGAAGCTTTGATATGAAGTGCGGTCTTGATGCCCCTCACCTCCCATCTTTCACTTGCGGAACATCTTCTTCTCACCAAACAATTAAAATTTAGAAAAAAAGAAAGAAACAATAGTGGGAAACCCGCAGTCTTTATTGAATCATACTTGAAATTTTTGAAAGTCGATCTCAGAGTCTCGCATTCCTGTAAGTAAATATTGTGTCCTCGCACTCTAATGTTTGCAAGACTCTCCTCCAGCACCTCCTGATGAATGGATTGTTTTAAGGGAGTGAGACTTGCTGATTTGCTCTTCCCTCGTCTTTCGGTAATTTCAATGATATCCGGCCCGATGATGTCACATGTCCTCCTGCTTGTAATTTTTCGAATCCCTCTTTCATCTCTTTCAACCCAATTGAGTACATTGATGACATCACGGTACTCTTCAACCCGTATTTCTTCCGGACAATAAATTAACGAAGCTCGAATCTAGTTCATAGTGAAACTTTAACGGAGTTGAACGAGAAAATGCAGTGAACCTTTCTTATAGGGTACCTTGGAAGAGAGCTCTGAGTCTTACTGTGTTTGAGGCGTTCAATATCCAGCTTATTGAAGGAGCTGAGCCAATTGGTGTATGCAGCATTGCCTAACTAGTTCAACTGGAGGGGCTAAACCGTCCTCTGAGCTGAGAGAATTTTCAAATTCCAAGCTTTGCCGGCTTTTTAGCCTACCTTGAAGGTTCAGGGCTCAACCCCTTCTGCAAAGGTTTATAATTCCAAGTTTTCTCAAGTCTCAACCTGTTGAAGGGGTTGGATCTCGAATTTCGACAAGGTCATCGACAACGCCACCAAAGTCGGACGTACATAAAACTTTTTCTAAGGGTGTAGATCTCATAGCTCGAAATTATTCTGGACATAAAAACCTAAAGTGTTCCTCTGAGGCTAGCTTTCGTTTAGATTAAGATTTCATCTTACTGTAGGATTCCCCAGTGATAGACCAACCGGTGGCGTGAATACGATGACGTCATCGAGATTAGGGCTGAAGCCATCCCGGGTTGATGACGTCACAAAAAACCATGACTTCCCCAACGAAATTGAAGAAGGAACGCAGGGAATAGGGCTGAAAACAATTATTTTTTCCAGCGGTTCCGGTTATGAAAGCTCTTGGACTAAATTGGGCGATCCCGTTCCTTTTGGTTCCGGTTCCAGAACTCAAATCTGCAATCTGGCTCCTTTCGGTTCTGGTGCCAGAATCCGAATCTGGGATCCGTTTCCTTTTGGTTCTGGTTCTAGGACCCAATTACCAGATCCGGTTCATAACCCAGATCCAGGATCTGGGTCCTTTCGGTTTCGGTTCCGGTTCCAATACCCAAATTCAAGATCCGGTTCCTTTTGGTTCCGGTTCCAGAACCAAAATCCAAGATCCGGTTCCTTATGGTTCTGGTTTTAGGAGCCGAATCCTGAATCCGGTTATTTTGAGTTCTGGTTGGAGGGGCATGAAAATTACAGGAGGAGAACCGCTTGCGGTAGCGGTATTTGGTTCCGGTTCTCAGCCCTGGCAAGGACAGCGCCGCAATGTATTTTGGAAAATCCGTAGGTACCTGGCATTCTTTGTAAGACCTGAAGACAGACTTCTACAAACTTCGATTTATCAATAACAATCAGAGGAACGGTATTTCTCATAGAAGTGACCGAGGTACTTTTAATCTTGATCACTCAATCTTACAAAGACTGCAGTATAACGATCAGGGGAAAAGTCTCTCTCATACGGAGGACTAAGGTACTTTTCCCTTGAGCAAAAGAAATTCTTAAGCAACGGAAAATTTGTAGGAGAATCCGTGCTTCCGCAGATTTGGCACTACTGTGCAGGGAGCCTGTTCTATAGGCCGGATTGGTTTTTACGTTGAGAAATCAATTCAAAATTGAAGTCCTAAAGAATCTAAATTTTTAATGTCCCTTCTCATCATTGATAGCTCGAAAGTCGAAATTTCCCTATTGTGGATAATACAGGCGGGGAACTTGAAGATATCGAGAAAGTTGAACTTTCAAGTCTTGACCATATATATTAGGTTGGAACATAAAAAGATTTTTGGTGGATCTGTTTTTCCAGAACATCATGTTATGGCACACGAGAAATTTTTCAAAATATCCCTCATAACGGGTTTTCTATTTCAAAAAGAGGAATAAAGAAGAGAGGGAGGAAACACAGCCATTAACCTGTTATGTGCTAGGCCATGATTATGGAGTCTTGGACATAGTATAGGCGCAGGTGGGTATTCTAGGATGAGACTCCTTAATTTGGACTGATCTTGAGCTCTGGAGGATACTTCTCCGAAAACGTCCGCATTTTACCTGCGTGACGTCATCAATGAATCTGCCCTTATCCAACAAATTGACAAAATTTTGAGCTCGAATCCTCTTTGTAGAGGATTTGTGAGAACTTTGAGCTGTGAACCTTTAAAAAGGTGGGATTTGAGAACATTTGAAGCCTTGAACAAGAAAGTCCCGCAGGAGCATTTTGAGCTAAGACTCCCTAAACGTTCAGACTAATTTCGAGTCACGGATGTAACATCCTCAGAAAACGTCCGCTTCCGACGTCTGTAACGTCATCAGTAGCCGTCACCTCGGCTAGAAGATCTTTTATAGACGGAAGACTTTGAAAATTTGGAGCTCGGTACCTCTATAAAGGTCGGCTTAGAGGAACGTTGAGCTTGAACTCTTGAGGTAGGCTATAACTACGGAGTGTGGACATAGAACCTAGGATACAATCAACATGAAATAAGTTCAGCGGAAGATTTCAGTCAAGGACTCTTCAACTTAAGACTCTCTCTCTTTCAACTAGGTTCAAGTTTGGTTAAACGAGTTTTAAGAGAGCGCGACGTTGTCAATGTTTATAGATGGTGAGAAAAAGACAGAGAAGGGGAGGGCACGATAGAATCATTGAAGACGAGAAAAATACAAGCAGGACAGTGTGACGTCATCAGTTCATCTTTAAATCCTGATGGAGGAGAGACTTACAAAAATCGAAGTGTGATGTCTAGAAAAAAGACTTTTGAAGACTTCCAATAATTTCATTCACGTAGAAAGAGCATTGAATAACAGTAATTTATGTCGAAGCGAGGATACGCAGTTTTTTTGCCATTGCGATGGGTGCTTTTGCAAGAGGAAATTGTCGAAAATATTTCATTATTGTTGATAGAATTAAGATGAGATCATCTTAATTTTGCAAATTTATTGCACATATACATATACACTTTTACTACCACAGATCCCCCTCGATCATTCCGTTTCGAGAAAACTTCGATGTATTCGAACGCGTGGGGTGAATCATCGTTCGGTGAGTGACAGAGGCTTTTTACAATTTGGTATATAAGGAAGTGCATCTGTCCGCAAGACACGTACTGCATCACAGGTAAACAAAAACCACCATTATACGCATCCACACATCGTACTTCAACTGCGGGTTTCGCATTTCCTCATTTTCTATTTTCATATTATTATCATTCCATCAATCGTTCGTTGTGCGGTGTTCATATTTCAAAACTTCCAATGAGCGCACACACCATATCAAAAGGAAATCTAATACAGAAAACGAGCCACTATCCGCGAACGTTAGTACCCCTTACGAATGAGTCCGAGTCGCCGGGCGATATACGACAGATAATGAGTATAAAATACTTGCGCGCATAATGAAAAAGTACAAAACACTCGCATTACATCGGAAGATGTACGATCGTTTCCACCGTGTGCATAATGCAGTTACCTACTACAGCATGTACCTACGTATTTATATTACTAGAATTTGATTCGGAAAAAACGGCGCTTTTTATTTCAACTAATTTCCATAAAAGAACTATTTATATCCGAAGAAATACATCCTGGTATCCGCGTGTAATCACGACGCGTATCGAGGATGTCTTCTCTACACGTTTTCTCGATAAGTGTAAACATACTAGCGCATCTGTTATAGAATTAGCGAGTCTATATATCTGTAAAATGAAGTGTCGTTCTGTGTACCACGGTTGTGGTAATGGGGCACGTTCTTTCATAGGTGGAAAGGTAATAACTGCAGTGCGAAACTAAGTATGTGCCTGGCTGACACAGCGCCGGGCGTATACGACAGTTTGCGGGTATGGCTGTACCAACGAACTATAGATCAGCGGTCGTTCTAGAAAGAATATATACTCGTACATTACTACTGTTTAAGATTACACGCTGTGTAATAATTTAACACGGCGCAGCGACTACTTTACGCTTCCGTAGGTATAAAGTATGTTGGCGTTTAATGCGTATTTACACAAGCCGCTGATATATGAAAGTTGAAGACGTTAGGCAGACGTTTTTACTGATACCCTCGTATACCAGACTATTAAAATGCACTATTTTCCACCTACAGCAATACGCGTTACAGAAGAACGACGGCCCAGCTTGAAAAGTAATAATTCCATTTAACGTCTAGGCTCTGCTCCTATCTTATTTAATAGAGGAAGTTGAAAGAAGTAAAAACTGGCAAGGATAGAGGTCCCAAATGGCGTATTAAAAGATCCTTCCTCTGCGGACTTTTATGTAGCAGTCAGTCATTGCTAATCAAGTTCGCGAGTTTATGGTGGTACATCATAAACAGAAGCCATTATTTACTAGAGAAATTACCTCAGTAGGAGCTGGTCTCTTGACCTTATGAGGACCAGACTGGGACCAGTATGTACTTAAGAACGTCATTGCATGTAGAGACAACTAATTGCATGGCACTCACTGTCGGTAGCTCGAAAAGAAGGAACCGGGTAGAAGTGGTTGCCCAAAAAAATAGAGAAACAGAAATGCAAATCACAATAGATTACTTGACAAGGTTTGTAAGTGCTACGGTTGCAAAAAGAAGCATAGCCGGAAAAGGCAGTTGCCATTTGATAACATTAAGGCTTTTCCAGAATTCCATAATACAGACTCATTCTTCTACGTAGAGTATTTCAGTCAGTCGATAGCTGAGAGCCAAATTCAGCTCAATGTTTACTGATAAGAGAAAAAACCTTTGAGAGGCAGAAGCCAAAACAAGACAAATTCAATTTCGTGCGTAATGATCTTCAATAAACTACGAGAAGCCAAAGTTCAGTTTTCCTAATTCTCACAATATAAGAAAATGCACTGCTGGAGTGTTTGAATATCAAAATTAGACTGACTTTGGCGAAGAATTAACGAAGACATAAGAAAGGTTGGTTCCGATTAATCTCATCAGCTGTTCAGCCCTTCAGCATAGAAGCCTGTGGTGCAGTCACATTCAATGGAGATGAACACAAACTGGGGAATAGTTATCTCTTACACATGTGACAAAGTCCCGATTCTCCAGATCGTATCACGGGGTTTTACATTTCTTCAGTACACTGATCGGTCAAAAATCAGCTCAATTAAGTCACCTAAATTATTCCAACAGCCAAATTTTCTTGAGTGGTAAGTTTCAACCAGAAGCCCAACTTCTGTTTCTACCAGTGATCAAAACAGTCGTGTTTCTTAACATTGATTTTACAGCTGTTACTGGGTTGCATACTTATTTTCATGATTCTAGAGTTTGCTATAAGACCAATGTTGAAAATTCTCCCAGTTTGATGTAGGAGAATAAGTATGCAGTATGAAATACTGTTCAAGATATTGTGCAGAGGTTACATCACCAACCTATTGGACCACATAACCAGAAACTGCGAGAAGTATTCCACCCTCCCGCTTATAATGCGCGATAAATGGACAGAAAGAGGTGGGTGAGGGGGGAGGGGAGGAAAAGGAAATCGTACTGGAAATCGGATCTGAAGCGATGGTTTGGATGTTCATGGGCGGAATGGTCTGAAGCAGCGGTGGACAAGATCAAGAGAGCATTGTGGGTCGCCAAACTTTATAGGGGAAGGTTCTAATCAAGAAGAAGGAAATGGAATATTGCGAAAACCTTTCTGGTCGCACGTAGTTACTTAATCATGTGGACAAATATTTGAAGACGCTGCCAGTCCGTATTATATGTATAGTCAAACACAAAAGTGTTAATTTCTGTAATGACGTCATATTTCGCGTCCAAAGCGAATTTCGTCCTATGAAAGCTCCAGGTTTGTAGATGTGATTCTGCGATAAATAGGCCCTATGCATGCCTCCAACAGTGCGGCCAGATTCACGGATGTTTGTTCCTCGAAAAAGATAGGAATTTTTTGTAAAATACGAATTTTTTGTGCTCTAGGTAAAAGTACCCAAGTCACGCATATAAGAGATCGTTGGAGGCTGACATTGCGGTCTCTTGTAACATAGAGTCGATCAAGGGAAAAGTACCTCAGTTACACGTGTGAGAGATATGTTTCTCCTGATCGGTAGGGAGGAAGTTCGCAGAAATTTAATTTAGCTTCTAGAAAAAATGGCGGATACCGATTTTTGATTATATCATCTGGTAGCACTGGCCTCCTCTTCTTTCGCCAGCACGAGATTGTTCGTTCGAGCTGACTCTGGGAGAGATAAATGGAAATTCTGCACACACCTTCAGTTTCTTTCTAGAAAAGTGCATTAGCCCCCATTTTAGCTCCTCTGTTTTTCTCCTGGTGGTTCGATGTCTCGGGTCAGAACTCTTCTGCAGTCGACTCTCTGTATACTCGCTACTGGTTAGATTGATTGAAAGACTTCTTTTGGCACGTTCACTTGATTAGAGGGATGAAAGTGCCTTTGTCCTTAAGAGATAACTATTCCCCAGTTTGTGTTCATCTCCATTGAATGACTGCACCACGGGCTTCTATGCTGAAGGGCTTCAATCGGAACCAATCTTTCTTATGTCTTCGTTAATTCTTCGTCAAAGCCAGTCTAATTCTGATATTCAAACACTCCAGCAGTGCATTTTCTTATTCTGTGAGAATTGGGAAATCTAAACTTTGGCTTCTCATAGTTTCAGTTTGTCTCTAAAGTAGCGACAATTGAAGCAATGACGGAGGTACGTCTCATAAAATTTTACGACCTTATTGCGGGCATGAGGATCACTATCTTCAGAACCAGACGGTGCATTAACAACCTGTAAATTTTCAGTGTTCAGCAACCCAAGACTCAAAAATATGGATAGAGTGGCTGTCCGTGCAAACTCTTTTTCATGTCTCCGCAAGTTGGGTGGAGCACACGGTGCGATAAATCTTGAGGTGAGAAGCAATTGCCGTTTTAATTTAGTCTGTATGACAGAGGCGGCTGTCACATTATTAGTAGGACGAAGAAATTTGCCGAGGACTGAACTGGAGACTTCGGATCTGACGCCATGAAAACGTAAGATCGTGAGGGGGACTTGCGAAAATTTCTGCTAGAGAACTAATGAGGAGGAATGGCTGACTTGATAGCAGGTTTCAAAAGACTAACAAAAACTTTTGTTTCTCTTGTTTCGAAGAAGTGAGCCCTTTACTTCCTCTAGCACCGTAACGAGTCAAATCGATACAGGCTCAAAAGAAGGACTCCGATGGATATTGTGATAGCTAGACGGATTTTCCAGCTGCGAACTTCGAACTTAAAATATCATAAATTCTGGTTCAAAATGCCTTCCAGAACAATTTTTTTCTCAAACAAAAATTATAAAAGTTTTTTTTAGTCGTTTTGCGGATTCCAGGTTGGGAATCACCGTCTTAAGACATGTATATTTTTGTGACGTCGTCAACCGGTGACGTGTTTAACCTCAACCAGCCCAACCTTGATAACGTTACCTCTTCCGACCTTAAAATAATGTATATTTCCGAGACTTTTTGATCCCATCCACTATGATGTAATCAACTCGTGAGATCACCTCGTGACGTCATCATCCTTCACAAAGGCTTCATCACCTTAAACCTAATGACATTGCTCAAGTATCTCTATTGGTATGGACGTGTACTTCCGAAGTTCAGTATATTAGGCTAAGCAAAAACTTGGTAACGTCATAACCCCTAACCCTACGACTATGGGTACCGTTTTGTGACGTCAACAAGCAGCGATGTCGTCATTGCGTTACAGGTGGAGAAAGTTGGTCGCGTACCCTTTTCCTAAAAGACATACCCATATCAAAGCGTATCTTGGAAGATTTTGATCGTCGAACTGTATGATCATTAAAAAATTGGATTCGGAAAACTTTTAGTGCTTGAGCTGTACGTTCGGGAGAAAGATTTTGCTTGTGAAAATTTCCACTCTCGATCTTTATTTTCGCATGCGAAGAACTTTAATTTCATTCTCCGAATTTCAGGTTCGAACCTCCATAGAAAAAGGATGAAAAAATGGAAGCCAAACTCCTATAAAAAAGAAACTTGGATGTATTACAAGCCTAAATTTCGATGTCACCAGATGACAAAAGAGTGATTTCCAAGTCCCATTGGGACAAAAAAGATTAGCAATTATTGTCTTTGATGGCACAATACACATTTCAGGAAACGTGAAACGAGCTTTGATAGATCAAGAGCTGTGAGCTTCATAAACAAGAAGGTAGGTACTCAATTACAGAAAGTTGAAGTCTGTTTTCTTATTCCCGCTTTCTTGGTATCGAAAATGAGTTCAACTACAATGCCTTTCCAGGAAATTTCATCGACAAAAAACCTAGGCTGATTACAATCTAGAAAATTTTTACCTATTTTCTCTCACGCCTTCAGCAGATTACAAACGTGGAAATTTCACAATACGGTTTCATTGTAGGTATACAGAAGGCTTACAACAGAGGCAGACTATATTTATATGCGGAGAAATTATTGTAACACTTTGGCAGACAATTTAGAAAATGGAGAGCTGACGAGGAAAAGGAATATTGACACCACGCAAACCTATTGAAGATGCGCGCATAAAGCAAATAAAGTTGTCTATGTCAATATCCACGACTTTGAAACTCTTTCACAAAATAATGTATTCAGCTACCTACTTCTTTTTACTCCGAATTAATCTATTCACCTCTCATTTTGAAATTGTTCTTCAAAGTATTATTCAACGACGATCTCGTTACCACGGTACATTAAATCATCGTCAATACCTTTCACAAAAGAAGTCCCCAGCCCCTCGCCAGCGTGCGGTAATTAATCAACCCTGCTTGTATAGATTGCGGTGGCCTTCTTCGCTCGCGACGAACAGCATCCACAATGAAATAAACATTTTCATCATTCGAGAGCGGACAAGAAAATTTGCATACTATGAAAGTAGTAGGCAGTATGGGCAACCTTCGCGCCGCTATCGAGTGTGAAGTCGTGACAATAAGTGTTGGTCGGTTCAGGTCGCCAGTAGCGACTGATATAAATATATCGTTTATGGTCCGCTCGTGTAACAATGCAGCCGCAGAGAAATGAGCCAGCACATTGTATGAAATATACGAACGAGCCACGAAGCCGGACTAGACTGGTAACATTGTTTCTAGAAATCGGTGGTAATAATGAAGCTCACGTTGCAGTCGTACACACAAGAGTGCACCTATCGCAGGTATTATTCGCTACTGTTCAAGCGGAATGGTAGGTGAGCGAACCAGTAAATCCAGGTATAGAAATGTTTATACTAGTAGCTCGTTTCATCTGTCAGTTAGTATGAAAAGAAGGCGGCCGGCCTTCTCGGCCACAGATTTGAAATGTATTAACATTATATGTATTTGAGAAAGGTGAAACGTGCCGAAAGTTTTATTAAATACTTTATATGTCGGACCACCCGCATTTCGCGTCGAGCCATTTTTCTCGTTCGACTTGAAAGGTACATCACGCTTGCTTGCTCACTCAATTTTAAACGAACACTCATACAGATTGACAGTCTTGAATCTCTTCAACTCTCTAAATAGCGTGTATTCCTTCTAACGAAGCCACTTGTAAAGGTGCGGCATAACGGCTCACAAAACCCCGAGCACACTCTTGAAAAACAGTCAATGTTTCTATAGTATATTTCGACAACCTTCCATCAACGCTTGATAGAAACCTGAAAGCGCATTTTATTTTAGATTAAAGCGTGATATGAGAAGAGAGAATGCGTTTCATGTTCTGGCGACGAAGCCGTTGAAGTGACTTCGTGGAAACGACCACCGCAATGAAATCCTCCTTAAGGGTTCTATGCGACACTCCGAAAAATGTCACCTCATCAGACGAGAAAACGAATTGAAGTTATTAGTGCACAACGTCCGAACAACGGACAGTTTAATTCCTTAATAAAATTCTCCCCTAAAGTTGAAGAAGGCAATTTCATCACGCTGAAAGACGTACGATAAACATCGTCATAAATCGTCTGACCAAACCCACAAAAGTTATATGAAAAGAGGAACGTCGACGGATATTCTTGAAAGACAAGGCGAGCGACGTGGATGTACCAAAAGAGGAGGGTATCTATCTTCGTTCGTACGTCCCCGTTACGTCAGGACGCAACGTGGCCAGATCGCGCTCGTATTTTCCTCCATCGAGAGAGTCCGGCGACGTAACACGATTGTTAATGTCTGCCTCGACGATAAAGCTGCCTCGTAAATTACTAAATTCGTTATTACTGACGCGGATCTGCTATCTTTTAACCAACTGTATCTTCCTTCCCCAAAATCTAATACTCGAACATTATATTAACATTCCGTTAACAACCTCCTGTGTATTAAGAGATATATAGAAAAGTCTCGCCGTTTAATGCGAAACCATATTTTATTGTTCGAGGTGACGACGAAGCGTAAGAGAGGCGGAAAACGAGCGCCGCCGGTGTTTTACCTACAACATATCGCGTGAGTGATACGCCCGAAGCGTGTGAACTCGCGAATTACGCCGCGCGGGATTTGAGAGTGCTCGTATGCGGCAAATTGTATTTCTGTGTTCGTGTTATCATTATTGGGTTCGAGGGAGTCCCTATTCAGGAAGTCATTAAAGTAGCAGACACAGCAGCTTTGACTGTCCTATCCGAAGCGAGATGAATGTCTTGATCATTACCTGTTTTGAAAGCCTTCAGATCACAATCCTAAAAATTCAATAAACTTTAACATCGTTTTCAATTAATCTTCGGTCGTGGCGTCTTGAGTAAGGGCTAGAAGCGATCATTGTACGGAAGAATCTCATAAGAATTTTTATAAGGCATTCTGGAAGAGCGAATACAAAGAAGATGTGGGAATTTTGTTTTAGTATTCTTAGGTAATACCTAGAGTGCAGGATGAGTAGGTACTTCGAGATTCAGGAAATTCATGAATCAGTATTTTAAGTAAAACACAAGAAACAATTGGCACTGCCATCCACTTTATTAGAATATCATTCTAGTTTTTACACCTGAAGATGACGACAAAGTCGTCGAAACGTAGTGTATTATTAATATATTCTAATAAAGTGGATGGCAGTGCCAATTGTTTCTTGTGTTTTATTTATGATTTGAACATCCACGGTTAAATCTTAATCATCAGTATTTTTAAGGTTATTGGTCAAAGAATTTTCATTCGCACTTCAAGGGCACGGGGTGAAACATGAACACAATTGCAAAATTTTTCTTACAGATTTCTGTTATCAGATTGAGGTAGTAGTGCCGTGCGTCAAAAGAGGATAGCCAGGTTTCAGTCTTCCGAACATTTACAAAGTTGGGAAAAATCATTAGTTTTCAGATTCCTGGTTCGTCATGGCAAATTATGCTCTTTTATTTTTTCCAGTGCAGCCTAGTGTACTCTTTGTTAGCTCTATATCAATATTATGGCCTAGTATAGGCTTAGTATTCAAGTGGAGGAAGTCAAGATCCTTCTGAATCCCAAAAGCAGGTCAAGGTCACTGATAATATGATTTTTGCGAGAGTACCCCGAGCCGAAAACTTTTGGAAAACCATCCGCAAACCATGAGGGTCGTTTCTGATGGTTTTTTGAGTAGGTCAAGGTCATAGATGACGTCATCAAGCGTGACAAAGAACCGTGACAATTTTTTGGGACAATTTTTGCAGGAGTAGCTCCAGTCAAAAATCTTTTGGAAAATCATCACTAGATTGTGACCGTTCTAATTGTAACAGATGTTTTTGACTTATTTTTACAGTTTTCCAAGAGCAGTCCCAATCTTTAGAGCATATGGAATGCTAAAAATTTGTGACGATTTTTGTGACGATTTCCTGACAATATTTGTAGAAGTGGTCCCAGGTTGAATCTTTGGCAAAACTATCACTAAACAGCAATAGTTTTTCGTGACAGTTTCATGTGACAAGTTTTCCGAGACTAGTCCCAATTTCAAAGCGTATAAAATGTTGCAAAACTGGGACAATTTTTGTGACGCTTTCTTGTGACCACTTTTATAGAAGTAGCCCAAGCCAAAATCTTTTTGAAAATCATCACATTTGTTTGTGACGCTTCTATGCGACTGAAGACGTTACCAAGCATGACAAAGAACCGTGACAATGTTGTTAGGAATAGCCCCGGACAAAATTTTTAGAAAATCATCACCAAATTGTGAAGATTCTTTGTGACATTTTTTGTGAAGGTTTTTTCAAGAGTAGTCCCGATCCTAAAGGAATATATAAGATGCTAAAAAACTTGAAAGATTTTTTGTGAAGAATTTTGTAGGAATAGTAAAAGCAAAAATCGTTTGGAAAACTAAGGTCGTTTGCGGTTTTTTTTTTAAAGTAGGTCAAGGTCACTGATGATGTTATCAAGAATGACAAAAAACCGTTCGGGCAATGTTTGCTCGAGTAGTCCAGCCAAAAATTTTCTCGAAAACTATCACCAAACTGTGGCACTTCCAACTGTGACGATTTTCCATGACGGTTTTCTGCAAAAGTTTTTTGAGATGTTTTTTCCAAGTGTAGTCCCCAATCTTTGCAGTATATTAACTGCTAAAAAACAATCGGGTTTTTCTACCCCTGATACTTTCTTATGACAATGTTTGTAGGAGTGGCCTCAGGTAAAATCTTTGGGAGAATTATCACCAAACAGCGTGACAGTTCTATGTAACAAGTTTTTCGAGAGTAGTCCCAATCTTAAAAGTAAATGAAATGTTCGAAAACTGTGACAATTTTTATGACACTTTATGTAACTCATTTTCTAAGAGTATCCCAAACCAAATTCTTTTAGAAGACCATCACCAAACTGTGAGGGTCATTTGTGACGGGTTTCCTAAGTAGGTCAAGCTTACTGATGACTTTATCAAACATGACGACTATTTTTTGGGACAATTTGTCTAGGAATAGCCCCACCGAAAAATGTTCAGGAAAACCACCACCAAATTGGGTCGGTTTAACGTGTAATAGATCTTCTCGAAGATTCTTTGTGACGGTTTTCTCGCAAGTCATCCTAATCTTTGAAGCATATGAATTCCTAAAATACCTTGACAATTTTTCGTGGAGGTTTTTAGCGGGGAACCCGCTATCCATTTTGTAAGGGGGATCACATCCTCAGAAATCGTCCGCGTCCAGGAGCTTCTTTGAACCACGTGACGTCACGTGAAGTGACGTCATCAATGACCTTGACCCACTTTAGGGGCTTGGAAAAATTTCAACTTCCAGCTGGGATGCTTTATGACGTCATCAATGACCTTGACCTTGACCTACTTTAGGGACATCCATTTTGTTAGGGGGATTACATCCTCAGAAATCGTCCGCGTCCAGGAGCTTCTTTGAACCACGTGACGTCACGTGAAGTGACGTCATCAATGACCTTGACCCACTTTAGGGGCTTGGAAAAATTTCAACTTCCAGCTGGGATGCTTTATGACGTCATCAATGACCTTGACCTTGACCTACTTTAGGGACATCCATTTTGTTAGGGGGATTACATCCTCAGAAAATGTCCGCGTCTGGGAGTTTCTGTGAACTGCGTGACGTCTCGTGACGTGACATGTGACGTTTCATGACTTCATCAATGACCTTGACCTTGACCTACTTTGGGGACATCCATTTTGTTAGAAAGATTACATCCTCAGAAAACGTTCTCGTCTGGGAGTTTCTTTGAACTGTGTGACGTTACGTGACGTGACATAACGTGCGACGCGTTATGACGCCATCAATGACCTTGACCTACTTTAGGAACTACGAAAAATCTCAACTCCCAGCCGGGATGCTTTACGACGTCATCAATGACCTTGAACTTTACCTACTTTAAGGGCTTGAAAAAATTTCAATTTCCAGCCTTGATTACATCAGGCCTAGCTTGCAGTATACTGAGAAGAGTACGGCCAACTCATTTTCTGAGGGAGCATTTTCGCGCCAACGTGATCGCAAGCGCAGGCGGTTGCGGGTTCTTTGCTGCCATTGCAAACCTGCAATGGCCCCTAATTTTTTTGTGACGGGTTTTCCAAAAGTTGTCCTAATTTTGAAAGCAAATAAATCGACGTAAAAAAGGGTAACAATTTTTGGTGAGGAGTTTTGTAGGAGTATCCCAAGTTGAATTCCTCTGAAAACCCATCACTCAAGCGTCAGGTTGTGCGTGACGGTTTTTTGTGTCGATTCTCTGGAGAAGGGCAAAGTCATTAATGTTGCCATCAAGCGTGACAAAGAACCGTAATAATCTCATAAGACAATTTTTCAGGAGTCAACCTAACCAAATCATGTTGGAGAACTGTCACCAAGCCATCTCGATTTCGCGACGTGGTTTTTTGTAACGTTTTCGCCAAGTAGGTCAAGGTTACAAGCGTGACAAAAGAACTGTGACAAGTTCTTCGCACAATTTTTGTAGAAGTGAACCCAGCCAAAAATCTTTTGGAAAATTGTCTCTAAACCGTGACAGTTCTTCATGACGGGTTCTTGGCGCGGTTTCTGTAACGATTTTTCAACGAGTAGTTCCAATCTCTAAAACATATAAAATTCCAAATAAAATCGCCAGTCTTTTAATGACACTTCTTGTGACAGTTTTTGAAGGGTAGTCCCAGCCAAATCTTTTGAAAACTCTCTCCAGTGGCGTAGTTATGGGGAAACCCCTCCCCCGAAAATTCCTTCTACATAAAAAAAAAAATAAGAAAAAATAAAGAAAAAACGTATAATGTATAAAATTATCAACCTTGACCCCCCCCCCCGAAATTTTGGTGTAACTACGCCACTGACTCTCTCTAAACCGTGACGGTTTTCCAAGACAGTTTCTGGGCGCGGTTTTTGAGACGTTTTTTCCAAAAGTAGTGCTAATCTTGAAAGCATATAAAATTCCAATGAATAAAAACCGACAATTTCTTTTGACACTTCATAGGACAGTCTTCAGGGTAGCCCCAGTCAAATCTTTTAGAAAACTGTCTCTATACTGTGACGCGGTTTGTCATGACGACGGTTACTCGGCGCGGGTTTTGTGACGGTTTTATAAAGAGTAGTCCCAAACTTGAAAGCATATGAAATACCAAATAAAAAGTGAAAATTTTTTATGAGGTTACTTGTGACGGTTTTTGTAGTGTAGCTCCAGTCGAAAAACTTTTGGAAAACCATCACCAAACTGGGACGGTTTCTAGTGATACCTTTCCTCAACGGCTCACATATGTGACCTAGTCTACGGAAACCCGCTGTAGCGTTATCAGTAACGCATGCTCTTCATTTGTAACCGATAACACTTAATGCGGGTTTCCGTAGACCAGGTCACATAAGCCAGAAATAGAGGTCCGCATTAGTCCTTGAGTTAGAAGGGACTCCTCTTTTCTCCTCAAAGATAGATTTCTTGACATCAGGCCATAAGCGTTTGATGACTTGAGTACGGGCACCAGAGAGGAAGTCCACATAGTTTTCATGATGATTGAGCGTTTGATGCTCACCAATGTCAGCGAGCGAAGCACCGCCCATCAATTGGAATACATTCCAATGAATGATCGGTGTAAGGTATCCTTACTGCGTTTCTGTGCAATGAAGGTACATCAATCTTCCCGACACACCTCATACCGAGCAACCACTGTCTTTTCAGATTTTCCAGTCGGTTCCATGGCCCTTTGAATGGGCGTATATACAATGAACATGAAGATAGGAATACGACTCTGAGCTCTTGCGCTTCCGATGGCCCTATGTATTTCTCTTTGGCGTGGCATCGTCAGCATGAGTCAAAAACTAAAACTGCGCCTTCTTCTGGAGACTTTCACTATACTAAAACTTTGAACGAACTTACGTTATTTGTTTCATCTCATCATATAGTATACTAAATCCTATACTTCCTTGAGGCGTGTATGCAGCACGATGTTCCGTAAAATTAGCAGATAGGATCGTCCAATGCAAAAATATTTAGCCATCTCTATTCTATGATCGTCTACAAAAGATAGAAGGTTTGAGTATAGAGCAAAAAACAAAGTTCAACTGGCACAATAGAAGCACAGTCGTTACTCTATACTGCTTCCTCTCCCATTTGAGCTACATCGGTGGTTTCCAACTACACCAAATATTCTATTCGTATTGAAATTCTTATCTCTATTCTCCTGAACTCCGTTTCGTAAGCTGTATACCTAGCTAATCGTTCACGCGCGCCGTCAGCTAAAAAACAACGCGAAACTGTGATAACACTTAAATTACTTAATGACGCTATAATGTACCTGGTGCTGTCTTTATTGTATGTAAAAATACGGCTCGATTACATCTTCGTGTTGCAGTTTTACAATCGTGATAAAAAGACGGGCGCTGTTCACGCTAGAATAGTCTACGTAGTGTAAGCTCACTGTTTATGTATATTTTTGTATTCGACTGAAACAGATACCTGCATGCATTCTCCCGATAGTGGGCTCGATGTGTACTGCTATCTCACAATATATATAAAATCGTGGTTGAAAAAGTTATTCGAATTATTTTCCGATAAGTAAAGTAACATCAGATATACACACTTGGAATAGGTCTACGGTTTTGTCTACTCGTATCATATTGTTTACAGCAAAAAGAGCAGCCTAAGGTACACGAAGTAGCTGTGAGCGATCGTACACGTTTTAGATGTATAGTACTGCACATCAGATAATCGGATTGACCTGGCAAAGAAAATTATAGTACCTAGTGCCAGCGGTGATAATGCAGCGACGTCGACACAGATTAGAGAGTAGAAAGTAAACGTAGTGTGAATTTTCGAATAATAGAAAGTGTGAAGGATGGAGTTTGATAAGTTGCCGAAGTTGCTGAGACATTTGTACCCAAGATACGGGTGGTAAGATGACTTTCCCCATTGTTTTGATTTTTCGTATGTCAGCTTCAACATATCCCGCACTCAGCTATTTCATCATGGAAGCCTCCTAGTGCAGTCTTGAGGGTCAAGCGTAGAAATTTATGAAAACTTAGTGTTACCACTGTGTCAGAGTGTGTGGGGTCTCTACCGGCGGCCGCTATCTCAGCTTGCTGAGGTGTTTCTGACTCGCGGTGACTCGTCGCACCTCAGTGCATTTGCTGTACTCTCTCACGTGCTTGCGAGCCAAAGTCAACCCATTCCTGGTTCCCACCGAAAGCCACCTAGGGTGCCTTAACTCTCTAACTGACTAATCATGCTTCCTCAAAATAGTTTGGTTAGCGAGGCATCCTGATGAATTGTGTTCTCTTATTTCAAGCCGACGAGATTGGCGGTGTCCCGGAAACTTACAAAAAAAAGCATATAGAGGTCATTGAACCTTCTGCATTGGAGCGAGAAACCTGTCATAGCTGGGGAACTTGGAGAATGTGTATGTGACACAAAAGTTGGGAAAATTTAGTGCTCTGACTCTGAGGTCGATTTTGGATGAGAGAGCGATCATCTTCTACAATCTGAAGGCGATTACCAAAATTCTTACTCATGGCTGAGCATTTTTTGTATGACGAGAAAGACTCGGGGAAACTATTCTAGATCGATGACAAATCAGCTTCTCTCTTCTCGAAAGATTTCTTGCCATCTTACATTCAAGATTGATAGGCCAAGAATGCCGAAGCTTTTGAAACCACAACCAGATCGAGACCAACTACGTCGTACATGAATATAGAGATGTTTAGTGTACGCCCTTCCGTGACTCTCAAGGAGACACGAAATTTCACGCCTAAAGTGATATGAATTGATCCTCGGCCGATTTGCGAATCGTCTGCTAAATTCACGCAAACCAGACCGACGTAATTATTCTCGTGTAGACAATCAGGCACGTCTGGATTGCAATTACCAAACTAAGTACTCTCGCGCATGACTACGAGTGCGAACCACTCGAGCACTCTACACGCAATGCTTGTTCATTGTCTGGCCAAGTAAAAACGCATTCCATTACCATAGTCTTCAGGTACTCGTATTTCGTTGGCATTCAAATTTGAGAGCCGTCAAACGCACACCGACTGCTGACCTGTTCTCTTTATTTTTTTCATCTTCTTCTCATGACTAAAACTGCTGCCGAGTGCCGACACAGGGTACACATAACCGTGTAAGGCTTCGAACGCTGGAATAGTTTAAGTAACGCGTTCCACATTATTCCGCGTGCACGCAGCGAATAAAACCAAACATCCAGCCTACATCATGATTATTTGCAAACAAAAGATGGCATAAATGAAAGCTGGAAGAGCGAAAAAAAAATAAAAAAGGGGTAAGAAAGAAACACCAGAAATACTTGTCTGTTATTCTTTCGCAAACGCGACCGCAGCCTCATCCCATAATGGTAGGCCGTGTTACGCCCATTGTGTATACCTACACTCTATCCTTTATCAAAATAGCAATTCGGAATTCAAATCACAACCTGGACGAGCAGTTTAAAGATTATTGAGCTATGCGGTCGCATGAAAGAGACCGCCGAACCAAAACCGTCCACTTGTTATTCCAAGATCGCGGCTTCAGATAGCCGCAACCTTTTCCTTTGTACAGCCTATCGTTTCTCGAATGCCATTCATATATCGACTGCGTATTGTCTTCTGCAATGACTGACATCGATCATCGCGTAGGGAATGTCTAATTTTGTAGCGTTACAGGTATGGTTTAATCGTTCGTGCTTCCTTCTTATACTGCCACTGTAGAAATTGCTGTATCGAACGAGTTTATAGTTATAACAACTGTCACGGTACGTAAAAAGTGGTTGATCTTTTGAGTGATCACCTCCTGTATATGTCTATGATGCCTATATCCAGTTTCTCACTTCCTTTTCAATGACGCACTCCGGAGGGAAGGTAGATGGTCATCCTTTGTCTTGATAAATTCATCGTCGCCATATCCGCGTTCCGAAAGTTTTGGCAGAATTAGCCCTTTAAAGGGAGATCACCATGAGCTCAAACGGGAGTATCCTCCTTCCCCAGCACCAATTCGTTCAGTTTCCTATCCATTCAGTCTGCCTCACTATATCCAAGCTGTGTACTGGATTTACCGTCCTGTAGTGGTCTCTTACGTATAGCTCTTCGGCTAGGGATTTTGGGCTTTCTTTGTCTGTGAAAGTGTTTCCTGGAATCCCCATGATTACGTGCTCATGGTCTGAGACACAAATCTGTTGCTCGACGATGTCTTCAAGTTGAGTGGGCAAAATTAAAGTGAGTGTATAATTTTATCAAACAGACACCTTTGAGAAAGTCAACTTCCCCTTCATAATTGTTCCAACAGTGACCCATCTAATGTCCTATTTTGATCAAGTATTCATTACTCTTTCGAGTGAATTATTCTCCAGAGGCTTCTACTTGAATTTGAGTAATTTTCAGGGATTTGCATTCTAAGGAATCAATCATGGACGAGAAGAAAATTTAAATAGACGACTACAAAGTATTGCAACCGAAAATTTCAGCTTTGGCTTTTGGCTAAACCTATAACCTTGGAAAGTTTGGCTTTCAACTTTTTACTTTTGGAAAAATACAGTTGGCTTTTGGCTCAATTTGGCTGGCTTAATTCAATTAATTTTAGGCTGATCGATATCAGAGTTTGGATGAAACGATCAGGAGAATTGGCACTTTGACACAAAGGTGGAAGATACCCATTCTCCAGTTTGTGTTCATCTCCATTGGGTGACCGCACTACAGGCTTCTATGCTGAACGTCTGATCACCTGGAATGAACCGGTACCAATCTCCCTCGTTTTTGTTGATTCTTTAGATTAGTCATTTTGGCCAAAAGAGTAAGCGGTTGAACTTGATAATCAAAGATAAACACTATTTTTACGTGCGGGGGTAGTATTAGAGAAGGAGGTTGTTGGTAAATGGAAAACTTGGATCCCAACAGTTCCCGTAGAGCATTTGATGTCCCCGCATGGCAAAAGCACCCGTACTATACCCTCAAAATTTTCCCATGGGGACTTTTCGAGTATTCTGGGGATATTTTACATACCATATGTGTTTTAGCCATGGGGACATCAAATGTTCAACAAGAAAGTGCTCTAAATTTAGATCGCCCTTGTAGCTCAGTGGTTAAAGTACTCGCCCGGCAAGCGAAAGGTCTCTAGTTCGATCCCGACAAATTGACCTGAATTTTTCGCTCGAGTTTTTCATTTACCAACACCCCTCCTTCCCTTGATAATCAAAAACTCCAGCAGAAAGTTTTTTTTTGTATTTGGCGGGAATCAAGAAAGCTAAAAAAAAATTAGAGGCCATTTCAGGTTTGCAATGACAGTGGGGAACCCACAACCTCTCGCGCTCGCCATCACATTAGCGCGAAAATGCCTTCTCAGAAAATGAGTTGGCTGGACTTCTCTCAGTATACTGCTGGCTAGGCCTGATATAATGAAGGCTGGAAGTCGAAATTTTTTCAAGTCCCTAAAGCAGTGGCTACCAACCTTTTGGAGATGGTGGACCCCTCCAATACTCCGGCCTTTTTTTGCGGACCACCTACGAAAAAATGTTGGAGGAAATTGGTGGCGTATTTACGGTGGGGGGGGGGATTTGAGGATCCAACACCCCAGAGATGGAAAAATTGCCCAAAAATATCATGAAATCTTGTTCAAAACGCCTTCTGGATCAATTGTTTTCTTTAAAAAAAAGTATAAGAATTATTTTCAGACCTTCGGCGGACCCCCGATCTAGGCTTCGCGGACTTCAAAAGGTCCGCGGACTCCAGGTTGGAAACCACTGCCCTAAAGTAGGTCAAGGTCAATGTTATTGATAACGTCATGAAGCATCCCGGCTGGAAGTTGAGATTTTTGAAAGTCCCTATAGTAGGTCAAGGTCAAGGTCACTGATGACATCATAAAGCATCCCGGCTGGAAGTTAAGGTATTTGTGAGTCCTTAAAGTAGGTAAAGGTCATTGATGACGTCATAAAGTGTCAAACGTCACGTCACGCAGTTCCCAGAAAGTCCCGGAAGCGGACGTTTCCCGAGGATGTAATCCCCCAAAACAAAATGCTTAGCGGGTTCCCCGCTAAAAACTGCAAAAGTTTTACTCATGTTGGCTTTTGGCTTAGGGAAGTTTGAAAAAAGCTGGCTGCCAGCGTCACTTCGAAACATATAACCTTGGAGGGTTTGGCCTTTACCTTTTGGCTTTTGGAAAAATGCAGCTAGCGTTTGGCTTGATTTGGCTGGCCTAATTCGATTAATTTTAGGCTGATCGATATCAGAGTTTGAATGAGACGATCAGGAGAATTGGCGCTTTGACACAGTGGTGGAAGATACCCATTCTCCAGTTTGTATTCATCTCCATTGGATTAGCGTACACATTGGATAACCGCATTACAGGCTTCTATGCTGAACGGCTGACCAGCTGGAATGAACCGGTACCAATCTTCCACATTTTTGTTGATTTTTCGGAAAAGCCATTCTGGCCGAAAGAGTGAGCAGTTGAATTTGATACTCAAACTTTCCAGCAGTGTATTTTATTTGTTTACTGGAATCAGGAAAGATGATTTTGGCTTTTGGCGTACAAAAGTTGGAAAAAAGCTAACTTCCAGCATCAAAAATTCAGCTCGATTCGACTTTTGGGCTTTTGTCTTCAAGCTCTCTGCAATATTCTGACCACAAAGAGAAATTCGAGTCTTACCTCTGAGCCAGAAATGACCAATGAAATCGAGAATTGCTGATAACGACGATATTTTCCAACAAATTACAAAAATACATTTTTTTTGGAATCAGATGGGGTCAATATTGGCAGGGCCGTCTTCAGAGGGTGGTTAGGAGGTATTACCGCTTCAGGCTTCGCGTTACTGTAGGCCTTGTGCCGGTGAGGAGAAAAAAAAATTAAAATTATGTAAATTGTAGAAAAAGCCTCATGTGAAAATTTTGCTTTAGGTCTCAAAAAGTCAGGCGACGACGCGGATCTCGAGTCTCAGTCTCGAGTCTCAAGCTCCAGTCTCTGTCTCGAGTTTCGGTCCTGAGTGTCAGCCTCGACTCCCAGCCTCCATTCTCAAGCTCGAGTCGCAAGCTCGTGTCTCAGTCTCTAGTATCAGTCTTGAGTCCCAGGCTCGAGTCTCAAGCTCAAGTTGCAAGCTCGAGCCTCTGTCTCTAGTATCAGTATTGAGTGTCAGGCTCGAGTCTTCAGCTCAAGTTTCTTTCTCGAGTCTCAAGCGCGAGTTTTGGGCTTGAATTTCAGTCTTGAGCCTCAAGGTCGAGGCTCAAACGTGAGTCTCAAGTATGAGTCCCGGGTCTAAGTCTCGAGTCCTAGTCTTCTCGAGCCTCAAACTCGAGTCTCAAGCTTGATTCTAAGTCTCGAGTGTCGGTCTTGAGTCTCAGGCTCGAGTCTCAGTCTCGAGCGTCAGTCTCGAGTCCTGGTCTCAAGTCTCAAGCGTGAGTCTTAGGCTCGAAAATCAGTCTCGAGCCTCAAGCTCGAGTCTCAAACGCTAGTCTCGGTCTTTAGTCTCAAGCTTGAGTCTCAGTCTCGAGTCTCAATATCGAGTGTCAGTCACGAGCCTAGTCTCGGGTCTCAAACTCAAGTTCCTAGGCTTTAGCAGGGCCGTCGCCTGGGGGTGGTGAGTAGGTATTACCGCTTCAGGTCTCGCGCTGCTCTAGGCTTCGCGCCGGCGAGGAGAAAAAAAATTGGGTAAAATTGTCTAAATTGAGAAAAAACCTCATATTATGGAAATTTTGCTTTAGGCCCTAAAAAGTCTGGTGACGGCGCTGAATATTGAATATCATGGAGTTAGATTTGGTTTCGAATACTCCTCCCATGTTGACCAAAAATTGACATAAAATCGACCGAAAATCAATTTTTGTCGAAATCTTGGTGAAAATCGTGTCGATGTATTGTTGAGATCGACCTTACGCCGATATCGATATGGAGTCGACCAGTCGACGTCTCCAAATTTTTGTACCTCCCAAAATCGACTGCTGTGTTGAGTCGATCAACAGTCAATTTCTAGTTTTCCGAAGGAATTCGCTAGACTTTAAATCGACCCCGAATCGACTTCCATCTAGAGTCGATGTAGAATCATACCCTCCTTGTAGCAATCGGCCAGACTTTACCGCATTTACGTACAAGATACGAATCATAATTATACCTATAATGTGGGCTATTGAGAATCTTAATTATGTTGGATCGGTGTAGCAATGGTTTTTACCTCGATTTTGAAATTCCATCTGGTTAAATGCACTTGAAATCAACAGATTGTCGAAGTCGATTGCAAGTCTTTATGAATGAATGACGTATAACCGATCCAAGGGTCTCGATCTTGGGTCGTCCATGAAGCTCACCAGTTCCGAATTTAGCAGTCACGTCCGCGAGGTGAGAAAAATTATCAATAGTTCGAACCATGTGATGCTCCGGAGCAGGGACAAGAAGGTTGTGCTCGTACTTCAAACTCCGTTCCCGCAAACTTCATGGGCTCTCTTGGCAGCATAGGCCGGGGGCTTCAATAAGACGCACCCAGATTTTCTCTCCTACTTATCGGTTGGCGTCATTCCACGACGTCCGAATCAAGAAGTCCGCTCTTTTCAGACGTTTTCAGTTCTCTCAAACTCGCTGGAAAACTTGACGATATTACTTCCTCTGATGTTATAGGGTTATTTTCCAAAATCCCCATTCACTACGCTCTACGTACTTTTTTCCCCCTTGGCTGTGCTACTGCCACCAACTGCCTCCATACTTCACAACCTAAAGCAGGTCAATGTTATACTTCAAGTCATCAGCATAAGAGAAAACCGAGTCTAGAGAGACTTGTCTACCTTTCCCAGATCCGCTGTACTTCATCAATGATGCGGATGCGGAACAAAGAAAGCCTTTACCTACTACAGCAGCACAAATGGTTTGTGATAATGTTCACAACACGTGTGAAATGGATTCTAAAATAAGAACTCCATTCGAGGACTCGATAACCGAGTTACACCTTCCTAAGAATAGATGTTGATGATTAGTGTAACCACGTACGTACAATCCCGTATTTGCTTTTCGATCTCCACATTTTTATGGAATCGGTCGTTTACACATAGCCGCAGTTGAGTAAACCGAACGAACACGGCAATGCTCTCTTTAGCACGTTTTCCTGGTAAACAAGACTAAAGACAAGAAACTAACAAGTGACACGTTCAAAGAAAGTAAATTAAGCGGCGTGTCAATTTCAGATTTATGTTGGCTATGCTGTGTGAGCTACACGCACTGTGCACACCAGTCTTGGTGTGTTTTTCATTCGTTTTAAATCAAATACGTCGAATTTTTCTCTCCCCGGGTTTTTTCCTTTTCCTTCTTTTTTTTTTCCTCTCCATTTTAAAATAATATAATAATAATTCTTCAGCGCCTGACATCGTGTAAATATCGCGTATGTGTACGAATAGGTACTCCATATGATACACGTACCCTACATAATATTATGTGTACAAAACTCGATGAATTATATTTACCAGATAACAAACGCAGTATGTACACGCGTTTAAAAATTTATGGTCCTTCCTCCATTCTGACGTGAACTCATAATTCTGTGACAACGAAACCAGAAGTTGATATTGTTGTACCAGCGAAAGGTTGTACAATAATCTAGATTACCACTTTTATTACGTACGGTATCGAAGGCACACACGTACTCTTGTACGTATCCTGGATTCGCTGTAATTATTCAGGCGTTAAGTTTACTTTGTTCATTACCTCCTCGTAACTAATCATCAACGCCAAGGAGGGTGCGGAGCCATCATGAGCCTGCGGGCGAGCGTACCTTCTACCGAACCTACACGAGGAATCTTCGCTAAATATACCTTTTCTCATAATCTATTTATCGAGGTGCAGACAGGAAAACGAAACGTTAATAATAACGAGAATATAATTTATACTTTATCTACCGCTAAAACGTTTTCATTTTACTTGGAATTAGAATGTTATACGCGGCATTTTATTCTTTGATGGTGTATTTTATTGGCTGGTTCGCATCTCGGCTCGGAATCATCTTTGTGCGAAGAACATTGCATTGGCGAAAAAAGTTGAGACGCACTATTTCGCGATAAAATCTCCAATGAAGTACCGTAGTGAATTTCGCTCGAAAGTCTAACAACCGGTTTTGATTCGACGAATTTGAGAAATTGAATGCGAAAAGATCGCGTAATAAATGCCGAGTGATCGGCCCTTTGCCGAAGGGAATTAATTGTGATTTGCGTCGTTTCGGTTTTATGATGATTTGGTGCTGACTTTGGAATCGTGCTCAAGTAAAGAACTGGATTTTTATTCGAGCTTTTGTCAAACTGATGGAGGCGGAGGAGAGTAAAGGAATATCGTTAGAGAGGATATTCTACCAGGCTATGCTTTTCATTAAGTTATTGTGACCATAATCGTACATTAAAGCTCTGCAAACATGACGTCGGTGGACACCTGAACACCAGTCGCATACTGGATTGTATGTATATAGATAGAAGAGGAATTGATCTCCTAGTCCGAGCGAGAAACGGACCCGCGACTTCTCGTCTTCATGACGAATGCAATAACCATTACGCTACCAGGACCCAGGATTAGATCATCATATATCGCCTCCAGATGAAAGGTCCACCTTAGAAAAGAGAAGGTCCGGAGACCATAATCCACTAGGCTGTTGCAAACGCACACTGGACCCTATAGGAAATAACCGCAAACCTCTGGAGAAAGAGGTCAATAAAGGGAGATGGTGATTGCGTAAGTTCACAAAAAATTATATAGATAAGGATAGAAGAGGAATTATGACAGTAAAATGTCCTGGCCCAAACGGATATAACCAATGATCTCCTAATTCCTCTTCTATAATCTTCCTGGACTGTATGACACAAAGCGAGGTGTTTTGTCTAATTTAGTGTAGAATAGTACTTCGACGGTGTTATCTCTGTCCCTTCGACCGATTGGGGTTTTCCATCATAAATGATGTAAATATTATTGTATATATGTATAATGTATTATTCGCATTTCTAGTTTTTTCCTGATACAAGAAAAACCTCAATATAGTGCAAAAGAAGGGACCGCGGAAAATTCGCACTATTTAGAGGTTCGCACTAATTTTTTTTTTTTTTTTTTTTATATAGTCAAATTCCACGTATTGAAAACAAGTACATACATACATGTAATGCAATCATGCACTGTAAATTTGTCTAAAATGGCAAGCTTCTCGGACACAGTAAGCTGCATTCATTTTCTCTTTATCGAAGTCATTCTTCAGGAGAAGCACGCGATACAAATGAGTTCCAATTATATACTGAAGGAATAAGCCGAACATAATCGGACACAACGAAAAATTGATGGACAGTAATAGTAGATTACTGTACAGTGTTGGTGAGTAACGGATAAACGACAAACGGCTCGTGCAATTGAGGTTTTACTGTAGATAGGGGTAGAAGAGGAATTATGACAATAAAATGTCCTGACCCGAGCGGGATATAACCCACGATCTCCTGATTCCTCTTCTATAATCTTGTATGACACGAAGCGAGGTTCTTGTTTTGTGTAATTTAGTGTAGAGTAGTCCATTGACGGTATTGTCTTTGTCCGTTCGACCGATTGGGGTTTTCCATCATATAGTGTAGGTACATATTATTGTAAATATTCGCATTACATGTTTTTTCCTTATAATTACCATATATGTCTCTTTGTGTACAGTCGTTCTCTTATTGTGTCAGATGAAGCTGTAAACGTTGTGTAAATAAATACAGTTCCCTTAACGTTTTCCCCTTTTCATTCGAAACTCACTCGAGTTAGATTTCTGCTCAACAGTTCTTTTAAAGAGAGATTTTTTCAAACCGAAAGCAATCCGTATAAAATCTATTCAAATTAATGATAGCTTGACACTGTCCCTTGCTAGTGAATACACCTCAGCTTGAGTACAAAGATTCGATGCTTACTGATTAGGATGTCTCTCAAGGTCTACCCCTGAACCGAAAACTTCAGTTGGTAAAATCTACTCTTGGTATTTCACTTCCATGCTATGACGTCATTGGGACAGTCCCTATGTAGGTCACAGTCAATCGGAATCAGGAGTAGACATCACTAAGAAAAGGTGAGACGTGATTGGGTCGTAAGAGTAAACATTATTCCAAGTTGCGATCAAACATACACACAGGAAATGGCGGTTCTAGCCAAGAAGTGAAAAAAATATTCCAAATGTGCGTTGAAATGTTGTCTTTCATAAGAAAACTCAAACTCCAAAAAATTGGACCAATCTGCTCACCCATAGAAACTGCAGAGAAATTTTTGAGCCTAAAATCCAAATGGTTTCGCAGAGCGATGAAACATTAGAAAATATGGGTGTGCATTGATGGTATTCAAACACAAAATAATCATAAACCCTAATTCCCCCTAGTTTCTCGCAATAACAAAACTCGAAACTCATTCACTAAAAGAAAAAACAGGAAGTGGCACCGGAGGATATTCATTTATTTGATCTGCCATGTCTTCAAGTACAACACACTTCAGTAAGTGAGTTGGAACATTCCAAAAAGAAGAAGAAAAAAAAAACGGTATGATGAATTTCCATAATTTTGCCATCATGAACGGGATAAGGTATGATTGCTACCGCAATAGACCGCGCGGAATCAATGGTCAATACCCGGGCTAAATAATCATCCACTTTCTTTAATTTGAAATGTTTATTTTTCTTCTTCCTCAAGTTGCAGCGGTACAAGGTGTGTCACTGGGAGTCGTGCACTTGCATGAAGTGGAAGAATCCCCTCCCAAGATGAGGAGAGCATAATTGGTTTTCATGAGCAAGACAATATATGGAGAGAATCGCCTTCTGTTCAAGTTTGCGGCGGAAAAATGGCAATCGCCGCGTGTTTGACTGAAGCGGGGAACGTGCAAAAATTCTTGTTTTGTTATGCCGATGGAAGCAAATGATACCGGAAAGATTTTGTGAGATCGCAATGAGAGAACGACTTTAACCCAGCTCCGATTAAATCCTGGATAACAGTGTTGTTCTCTTACCGCGCATAAGAAGTTGAAAACGGTGTTCCCCAGGGAAAGTTTTAAGCGTTCTCCTCTTCTCACTGGCTATCAACGACATTACCAAACGTATCAAACCTCCAATCACCCAACGCCTCTTCGCGGACAATTACAGCATATTCGTTCGATCATCCAACCTTACCAGAGCCCGCAGGCTCCTCCAGGAAACTCTCGACTTCATCACCGAATTAACATTCAAAATGGGCTTCTGATTTTCCTTCACCAAAACTCATTCAGTCATTTTCAAAAAAAGGAAACCCATTCCTTCCATACAACCCTTAATTTTTCGAGATTTTCAAAACCCATTTCGACACACAGCAAAACTTCTTGGTATGCTCTTTGACCAGAAGCTAAACTGGGCTACCCACGTCAAAAAATCGAAATGTCTTCGATCCCTAAATATTTTGAAAATTTTATCACATCCCTCCAAGAGTGGCAACAGAAAGCTTCCTCTCCAACTGTACTGAAGCCTCATTCGTTCCCGTCTCGACAACGGTGCTTCCGTCTACAAACTGGACAGTCAATCTGTTCCGAATTCACCATTCAAACCTCAGCTCTCAGGATAGCTCTGGGAGCATTCCGCACAAGTCCCAAGCTCAGATTATGTGCTGAGGCAGCCGACCCCCACTCTTCTACCGCAGATTGATTCTAACCTTCAACCTCCTAACTTCCGTCTCTCAATACTTCCCCTCCTTACCTATCTACAATCCGATTTTTTTCCTAAATACTACCAATCCCTTGATACCCTGTAAAAACACCCGCTCCCACTTCAAACTTGCTCTTGAAACTGCTTACAATCTTCACCCCATCCAACCTATATTCACAACCCCCACCCCCATGAACCCTTACTCCTCCCTCTATTCGATTTGACCTTAGCCTCATTACCGTAACTAATAATATCATCTACTTCCAACAAATCAGAGAACTAATGTAGGAATATCCGCCCCATTCTATCTGTTACTCAGACGGCTCCAAAGCTAAAACCGCATCCTCGATAGATGGTACCCTGACGGCACACCGTATCCGCTGTATAGCCTCGGTTTTTACCGCCGAACTCGTGGCCATTTTCGCTAGTGCTGCCAGATTATAGTTTCAAAAATCCGTATGTGCCATTTTTTGTAAGACCTAAAACAGATTCCTACGGACTTTGATTGATCCATTGATAACAATTAGGAGAGAAGTATCTCTTGTACTGGTGGCTAAGGTACCTTTCCCTTGATCGCGAGAAATCCGTATGTAAGTAAAATCTACAGAAAAATAAAATTCCGTTTTCAAATACCAAAAATCTGTAAATCCGGCATCCTAGATTTTCGCCTGTCTAGCCAGCCTGTCTCAACTCACTCCTAACGTTAAATTTCTGCTTCTCACAGACTCTCTCTCATCTCTCCACTCTCTCACAGATCCTCACACAAAAAACCCTTCATCCAATGTATACTCCTCACCCTCCACTCTCTCCACTCAATCGACTCCCAAGTCATTTTTGTGTGGATCTCCGGGCACATCGGATTCCCCGAACACGATGCTGTAGACCGGGTTGCAAAACAGGCCATATCCTCACCTCATATATCCGATAAGACCTGTTCACCTGTATCGGACTATAAAAATCACTACCGGGCACTCATACTCCAAAAATGGCGAACTTGCTGGGAAAATCAACCCCATAATCATCTCCTCCGTATGAAGAAAACAACTTCCCCTGGAAATCTTCCCATGGAACCTCAAGAAGAGAAGAAGTTGTCCTGACCGGGCTGAGGCTGGGCCATGCAAAGATCACCCATTCGTACCTACTAAGTCCCTATCACCAGTCAGTGCTGCCAGAACTACGGATTCTTAGCCCTCGAACAAAATACAGATTTCTTGTACTAAAGGGGAAAGTACCTTAGTCGCTCTGACAAGAGATACTTTCCTCTTGCTCTACAACAAAGATTCGATCTAGGTAAAAGTACCTCAGTCACAGGTATGAGCGATACGTTTTTCCTCATCTTTGTGGTTAGATTACTGAAATTCCGTAAAAATCAGTCTTCAGGTGTTGGAAAAAATGGCGGATCCGGATTTTCGGAAATATCATCTGGCGGCAAAGTGAACAGTCCCATTACCCTAGCCCCCCTGCCAGGAAGGAATCTGGACGGTCGATCACTTCTTGTCCTGCGCACACCTCAGCTCACTGCACATCTTTATGAAGGTTCCATCCTCAACTCCTCAAGCCGTGAAAAAAAAACTCCGACTCTGTCCCCCTTTCTCTCCAGTACCTGAGTCTTACAAAGTTCTTTTCCTCCATAATTATAAAGTTTAACTAATCATAGAAATTATCAAAATGTACAATAGCCAATAACAAGTTAGTCACATTTCTGTAAAGCAGAGTGAAAAGCTCAGAGTGTGGCTGAAGCTCATGAAAGTAAAATAAGTAAATAAAGAAAATAAAGAACAGAAAACGAATTCTTGCATATTCTCCCGCTTCGATTAAATGCGCGACGATCGCCGTTTTCTCACCGCGAGCTAGCAACAGAAAAAATGAACCGAGTTCTGCAAAAGCCGGTCAAGCGACGATCAATAGAATAAGGTCTTGTCCCATTACGAGCTTACAACAGAATACAATCCTCTCCGTAGGTCGCCTTACTCATGGATGCCATTTTTTGACATATTGTCCCCCTATCTTAGGAGGCGATTCCTCCACTTCATGCAAGGGCATGGCTCCCAGGATCACAGTTTGTACCGCTGCAGCTGAAAGTGAAGGTCAGGAGTGCGTATTATATAGCCCGAACATTGACTATTGATTTGACGCGGTCTGTTGCAATGGCATTCTTAACTTACCCCGCTGGTGATGACAAAATTATAGAAACTCACCAAATATTGATCTTCTTGGGAATGTTCCACCTCATCGAGGACTATGGTGCTGAAATATGTCGTACTTAATGGCATGACGTATTAAACGGTTGAATATCCCCAGGTGCCACCCCCTAATATCTTCCCCCTTGAATGAGCTTTTAAAGCCTTGTTATTGCTCGAGACTAGGAAAAATATGGATTATTATCATTTTTTGCAAGTCCGTACCTTTTAAAACGTCTCCTAGGTATACTGCTCCGCAATCATTATTCCTTAAGATACAGCCATTTTGAACTCAGACCGAAAAATGGTTTTGCAGTCCATGTAGATGAGCGCATGAGTCCAATTTTTTGGACTTCGAGTTCATTCAAAAGATTTTGCCTTACCGGGCTAGAGCTTTTTTCCCAGTTTCAAGATTGTGGACGCTTGGACGTAGGGTAGAGATCAAAAAATGAGATGAAATGTAGACCTACGTAGTTGAAAGACATGAAACATGTCCAAACTTTTACTCGAAGGCTGTATTAATGCTACAATGAAGGTTAGAAAGAAAATTTACAAAAATACAGAATATTTGGGTAAAGTAATCGATAGTCATCAAAATCGAGACTGGAGAATCCTCCCACAAAACAGATTCCTTATTCGCATCAATCTGTTCCATAGAGGGACCGTATGAAAAGGCAACAAAGTCAACTGTTGTTAGAATTTCATGAACTGTATTCTGCTTAAAAGAATTCGCTCACCCGGTTATTGGTCACGATGATCGTCTTGCTTTGCAAGCTGTGATGACAGCAATAAATAGCAAGGGTGGAAAGTCTTTCCCACCCTGTAAGACATAATTCCATATTAAAAGGGGGGTATGTAGTCCCATAAAGCGAATTTCAACAGGGAATCTGTTTTCCATGAGAAACAACCGCCATTCCTCGGTCATCCGGAATGTATTGCTCTCTTCTTTCATTCGAAAAAAGTTGTCTAAAAATTACAACCAAGGTACGCATTTCCGGCGCAGAGAAAACAACGTTTTTCAATTTTGTATATATGTTACAAAACACCTAGAGATTTGTAGATCCCTTTTTTATTTCTTTTTTTGGTTTGTTGTATCCATATATACTAGTTTCCTTTTGCCAGCAAAACTCCGTATGCGTGGCATTTACGCCGTGGCTGTTGTTCGTATATGAAATAGTATAATAATTTTTGAACAGCGAAACCCGAACCACAATTACGATAAATCTTAATCTCGAGAGCGAGAAAGAGGAAGAAAAGGAGAAAAAAGTAACTATATTGTTGATGTAAACACGATGATTGGTGAATATACAAGCGTAATATACTATAGTCGTTTCTATTTTATAGCACCGGTTGCCCCATTGAACGGCGAGCAAAAATATCCAACGGATAATTTAATATGTATAGGCGAGAGAAACGCGAGCTTTTTCTACTTCGGCTTCGTGGCTCTGCTTGAAGAATGAAAAACGAGCGCAGACGGTATTAAATCATAAAAATATTACCGCTTCGCTTATTCGGATTAGGAACCTTTCTTTTTTTTCCTTAAATACTCGTGGAGTATGAGGTTTTAATTCGCGGATGTTTATGTCTACACGAGATAGAGGATGAAGGAATATGAGGAATTAACATTTTCTTTTTCTTTTTTTATTAGGTAATAAGTCATCATCTTCCTGTTTATAACCAACGATAACCTCTTTCGACCTCCAAGAACTGCCTCTCTTCTCGCTGAGAACACACGCGAAGGAAGTTTTTTCCTATCTGCCTGCTGTACGTTCATTAATCTAAATTAAAAAATTATAAGTTAGCAACTTTTTTACAACTCCCATAACACTATATATAACGATGGTGATAATTAAATGTCATGCTCGGTTGTTTCATCGGGAGAAACCATGAGTAACTTCGGCTTTAGCAATGACAACCTTTGGTGATGAAGTAGTCGGTTAACAAAATATACAGATAGATGTAACCGTTGATAAATAGTCATGAATTTTGTATTTCTAGGGAATATACGACTGACTTCAGGTTATCTTTATGGATATTAGTGGCGTCAGGGAAATCGGAGTCAAAATAGGAGTCAATGGTTTCACACACGCGTAGTCTATGTAGAATTTTTCAAAAATTCGGACTTCCTTCGATTTGAGCAGTTTCTCACTAGTAGAACGCACTAAGTATGGCTCAATCGACTTTCAAAGGTTGTGGTCAACAACTTAGTTCTGAATTAGGATCCTTATTTCCTTCTATGCTTCGAATTGGAGTTCTGTTCAGCTTCCAGGGTACTCATCATCATTTACGTTACTATTAAATACCTAGGTATAAGTTTAGTTTGAATTAGGCAACAATATCTCGTTCTCATGGCTTCCAAGTTTGGTCAATCACAGAGTCCAAATGATTCACCCTTCTATCTTCACATCACAAAGGCGAAGATTTTCTCAGTACGTTACCTCTACACAAAACTGGAAAAGCCGAGAGCTGTCAAAACTATCGAACTGTCACGATGACATCCCACCCAAGCAAAGTCCTTCTACACATCATTCACGACAGAATAAGGCTATTTCTGGATGAGCAAATCCCACCAGAGCAGGCTGGCTTTGTAAAGGGAAAAGGCACGCGCGAGAGTTACTCAATGTGAGGTATAATCGAGAAATGCCGGGAGTTGACACATCGCTTATCCTCTGCTTTGAGGACTATAACAAAGCATTTGACTCGGTAAGGTGGAAAAACCTCTGGAGGATTCTTGTCGAGATGTGAGTACCCGAACATTTGGTCGCTCTCTTTAGAAACTTGTACGCAGTTGGTAGTGTGGTGGTTAGACTACAAGAAGGAGAACCTGACCCTTTTGACCCTACCAGAGGGGTGAGACGGGATTCCATCTTGTAGCCGGTTCTATTCAATATATATACGGAGAATATATTATGATACGCCGTGCCCTAGAAGGCTGGAACAGTGGAGTAGGAATCGGTGGAGAAACTTTAAGCAATCTAAAGTTTGCCGACGACACAACGCTAAGCGCCCAGACAATACCGAAGATGGCCGACCTGTAGAAACGAGTGGTGGGAAGCTAGCCCTGACCATCAACAAGGCCAAGACGAAAATGATGATCGTTGATCAGGGCAAAACATTGCCCGCCACCATGGCACCGCGGGAATACAAAATAGTCGATCGTCTTGTATACCTGGAATCAAGCGGATCAAAGGCAGAGATAAGTAGAAGAATATTTCTGGCCCGGAACGCAACAGTAAGACTAACGACGATATGAAAGGACCGCTCGATCACCCAGGGAGCAAAGCTGAAACTTCTCAGAACGCTGGTGCTCTCAGTTTTCCAGTACCAGGCCGAGACATGGACCATCAAAATGGCAGATCGGAAAAGAATAGATGCCTTTGAGATGTGGGCATACCGTCGCATACTGCGCGTATTATGTACGGAGAAGGAAACCAATGTCTCGATTCGTAACGCCCTAAAAGTGAGAACGCGAACTCCAACAATATGTTCCCGGAGAATGATGCAATTCTATGGTCACAATGTACGGAGGCAAGGAGAGAACTTGGAGAAACTGGTCGTCCAGTGGAAGGTTGAAGGAAAGTGAAAACGAGGAAGATCGATTGACCAAGTGGAACAGCACACAGGCCAAAGCCTGAGCATGACTCTAAGGATAGCCGGGGGCTGGGACACTTGGAGGAGCGTAGTCACAGATGGGCCGCTCTACTTCCGCTGTATTGTAGCAATCTATTTTTCCACTTACCCTCAACATATGGAGATTAAATTCATGACCATTGACCATCTGTTTCGTATTTTCAAAAAGCCTATTGACCTTGAGCCATTAAATTACAAAATCCGCGTTGTCTTATGCGAAAAAAAAATCCCTCATTCTTTTTCTTTTTGACTTATAGGGCAATTTATATTCATATATCCTGATGAAGTGATAAAGTTCACAAGCAGGAAAGTGAAAAAACAAAAAGAAATCAGTCGCAGGCTGGTCGAGTACTTAAACAAAGGTGAAAGTAAGCGAAAAGGGCGTCCCCGACAACCCGTTTACTTAACCAACCGAAAAACAGAATCTCAGAATACAATTTAAGCCGAAGTAATAATTTAAATCCTCGTCTCTTTTCTTTTCGCTCTCGCTCCTGGCGGCGCTGTCGCACGCACGAAAAAGAGCAAAGAGTGAGGTACCGTACTCCGGCGTATAAAACTAATGGTACTTTCATTCGGGCGAGGACGAGTTAAGAAAAGAGAGAAGATTCAAATTAAAACGAAAAATCTACTTTAAAGTGTAGCTCGCGCGAAGTGTCATTGGGGGTTACAACTATGTATTTACGATATTTTGTCTGAAAATAAAATTAACGTTACTTTTTATGTCAGCCGACCTCCACCTCGTCCCCTTGCGCGCCACCGCCTTCGTACGAAACATTTAGGAAACACCTTTTATGAAATCCAAATTTATGACAGCGTCTTATTCTTTAACACGCGTTATTAAGCAATATTTTCCCCGGCTGTTATAAACTTTCTTTCCTCGAGTGAGAAAGAAGAGACGACGTGGCCTCACTTCACCCTTCTTTCTTCTTCTTTTTATAACCCGAATAATCTAGTTAGGATGTTCATCCACAGTCGGCAGGCTCTCACTCTCTCTCTTGCGGGCGCACGCCAACCCCTATAAATTATAGCTCTTTTAAAAAATATCTTTATTGCGTTCGGAGCATTTTGCCTGTGACTTTAATACTAAACAGAAGCCTTGAGACATTTTAATTAACATTTTGTTCGATATGCTCGCCTTCTCCGGCCCGTTTCGCGTCGGGTTTTATCTACTCCGTGTTATCTGAAATCGTTTCTACGCGAAATTGAAATCGCGCTTACGCTGGCAAGTTTTTTCTTCTGTCTTTTTTCCCATTTTACTATTTGCCTTGTCTATAAAATGCCTCCTCTTCAAATTATTCTACGTTTACGAGTTTGCTCCCAAAAACCCGGCCAATTATAATTAAAAGGTTTTAATTGTCGTTTTAACGTTTACACGCCGTCTCGTTAAAACAGTTAATGCGTTAATGCCTTTGTTATTATTGCAGATAGGCCTTTTTTTATCGCGCACATCTAGCCCTCTTTTGTAAAATGTCGGCGGGTACATGAGCAGATGAAGCGAGAATATTTTCCGACAATTTACTCGTTGATGGCGGCCCTCGTTAGCGAGCTCGCCAGCTTTTATGTTTTTTCAGTCAAAAACTTCTGGCCGCGAAAGAACCTTGGAACGTAATGAATGTTACAGCGGTGGTCATCTAGTCGCACATTGAACGCGGTGAGCAAGGAAATTTCGTGGGTTGAATAATTGTGGCTCTTGAATAAGCGACAATGTTGTGTTCACAAATTGCAAATTTCTTCCACTGCTAAATTTAGGTCTATGTCGCTCCACCCACCCATCTTGATCGTTTGTACCTCGTGAGGACACAAAGGTGCCAACACTCATCCATCGAAAAACATGCTACACTCGTTTCTATCGCATTTCTTACAAGAACCACTTCTTGTTCGAAAAAGGATGAGGTGTCATCAGCATTGAGCCGAATCACCTCTCGCGGGGGCATCATGACCGTGGTCGGTAATTGCCAGCGATCCCGTTTGCGCGCCAATCGGACAAATTCCTGAAACATTCTTCCGGTTGTTTTACGGGCAAAGTCTGTCCGGTGAGTTGGTGAGCGTCCCCAGCTTCTGGTTCCATCTATTTTCTCTTCTACAAACAGCGCCTCCAAATCATACGCCCAAACGACGTGCCCAAAGTACCGCATTATGCGCTATAGAATCTTTGACGACAACCTCCTAGGATTTCCGACTTCATTTAGAACTGAAGCGTTTTTTCTCCTCGCTGCCCATGGAACACGCAGAAGGTGCCGCCCACACCACCTTTCCAGTGCATCGATGCGTCTGCGATCGGACTGTCGAAGCATCCAAGTCTCGGCTCCAGAGCTATGACCAGTTGCTTTTTCATCTTTCTATTGATTGCGGACTCGGCCCATATGCGTTTCAGAGCAGACGGCCCTCTGCGGTTTCTGTTAGTCGCGCTGGATGTAGTTTTTTTGGTTGTTTTAGATCCGTCACAAAGGCAGAGAGTGGGGTGAGGGTGGTCTTGAAGTAAAATTTTGGTTTGATGGATTTCAGTAGATTTATCGCTTTTGGAGATTTCTGTGAGACGTATTTTAGGTAAAGGGAGAGTCCAAGGGGGGGGGGGGAGGATGTGTGTATGGGTTTGAGAAGATTAGCTACGAATGATTTATGTATGTGGTGTTTGGGTTGTTTATTTGGGGGATGATTAGTATTTTGTTGGAAAATGCGGTCGAAGGTGGGGAGATCCGGAAATTGTGAGACAGCAGATGAAAATTTAGCGTTTAGTGTGAGTCTGCGAAAATGGAGGGGAACAGAGGCTTCTGCTTAGAAGAGATATGGTTCCATTTTTTGAAGAGAACTGAATAGGTTTTTGAGGGAGAAAATCAGAATCCGGTTTATGAAGTCCCAGTGGTAATTGAGCTTAGGGTTTCCTGAAAGAGTCTTTGGATTCTTTGAGGGTTAGCGGAGAAAATAGAGATGTAAAATCGTCAGCAAAGAGGCGTTGGGTGAGAGGGGGTTTGACATTGTAGTTATATCATTAATTGCTAATAGCAATAGTAAAACACTAAAGACGTCACTTCGAGGGGAAAGGGGAGGAGGTTACGTTATGGATTCTTACTGAGAAGGTTCTGTCGTTTAGGAAGGTATTCAGTATATTTGGGAGGTGACCTCGGAGGACAATTTCGTGGAGTTTAAGGGAGATGATGTGTCTTCAGACCCGCGAATAGGCCTCCTGGAAGTTGAAAAAAAAAGTTAGAGGCCATGGCAGGTTTGCAATGGCAGCGGGGAACACGCAACCTCCCGTGCTCCCGATCACGTTGTCGCGAAAGTGCCCCCTCAGAAGATGAGTTGGCTGGGCTCTTCTCAGTATACTGTATACTGGGCGGGCCTGATATAATGAAGGCTAGAAGTTGAAATTTTTTCGTCCCTGAAGTAGGTCAAGGTGAAGGTCATTGACGACGACATAAAGCATCCCGGCTGCAAGTTGAAATTTCATCAAGTCCCTAAAGTAGGTCAAGGTCATTGATAACGTCATAAAGCTCGTCACGTCACGCAGTTCACAGAAACTCCCAGACGCTTTTCTGAGGATGTAATCCCCCTAACAAAATGGAAAGTTGAATTGGTCCAAATCCCTAAAGTAGGTCAAGGTCATTAATGGCGTCATAAAGCACCCCACGTGACGTCACGCAGTTCACAGAAACTCCCGGACGCTTTTTGGAGGATGTAATCCCCGTAACACAATAGAAAGTTGGAATTGTTCCAAATCCCCAAAGTAGGTCAAGGTCATTGATGACGTCATAAAGCGCCAGTCGTCAAGTCACGAAGTTCACAGAATCTCCCGGGACGCGGACGTTTTTGGAGGATGTAATCCCCCTAACAATACTAGCCCTGATATAATGAAAGGTGGAAATTGAAATTTTCCCAAGTCCTTAAAGTAGGTCAAGGTCATTGATGACGTCATAAAGCATCCTAGCTGAAAGTTGAAATTTTTCCAAGTCTCCAAAAATAAGTCAAGGTCATGAAGCGTCACACGTCACGTCATGTCACGTCACGCAGGTCACAGAAACTCTCGGAAACGGACGCGGACATTTTCTGAGGATGTAATACCCCTAACAAAATGGACAGCGGGTTTCCCGCTAAACAAAGTGCAGGGGGAATTTCTTAAAATTTGCATCGTTGATTTGGAATTGAAGATAGAAAATTGGGTTGTATTGTATTCCGTTTTTTCCTGAAGCCATACTGAAAGGGAGAGAAGATATTGTTCATCTCTAAATACAATAGTAGTCTCTTATTGAGGACGTTTCGAAATAATTTACCAGGGAGACTCGAGAGGGCTATAGGGCGGTATGAGGCAACAAGGTTGGGATCGGAGTTCGGTTTTAAAATAGGGAAGATGATAACTCTCTTCCAAGATGTTGGGTAAACGTTTTGTGTGAAAATTGAATTATATGAGGAGAGGAGGTACGAGCAGGAGTTGGGTTGGAGATTTTTGTTTATGGCTGCATGGATTGGGTCAAGTTCGGAGGAGGCGTATATCATATTTTTATTCATAGTAGTGGTCAGTTCAAATTCAGAAATAGGGAGGTTGTAAGCGAGGAGCTCATTTGTGGGGGATCAAAGGATATGTTACATTTTTCTTGTTCGAGTTTATATTTTGAAAAATCAGGATCGTAATTTGAGTTGGAGAACACGGAAGTATATTGTTCAGCAAGTAGTTCGGAAATAAGAAGAGGATCTGAGGTGATTGTGTTGGGTGTTTTTAGTTGAGAGATGGGATGAAAGGGACCATTGATATCTGTGAATGAAGTGGCTCACCTGAAGTAACCTAAGGATTTTTTGAGCTTATCGTAGCCCATCCACAATGTGGATCTTGACTACTGCGATACTTCCAGCATCCTGATATGCGTTTTAATAATTTTTTTTTTTTTACTGTCGCTGCAAAATTCTAAATACATTTTTAACCAGGGACAAACATACATAGAACGGAATTCGCCAAGTTCTATGTCTCAAGTAATTACCAAACTTCACCATTCAATTATCATTTTATTTTTTCGTGTCTTCGCTCGAAGCGCTACTAATTTACGTCAAAAACAAACACATCAAGATCATCAAAAAGAAGAATAACGAAAGATGACGAGAACCAGTTATATTCTCCAGCTACTGACACCTACTTCAGGGGATTCATTATTAGCGTTCTTCAGACTCGAATGAATAGAAAAAAAAGGACGCGAAGACAGAAAGAGGACGACTAACAATCGTTTAGTATTTAGGTTAAAACGTTTCGTCGTTTCAAAGTTAATTTAAACTATATTCAGGCAATGTCTATACTCGTATTTTTTTTCTGCCTCTCTCATCGTGTGTACAACCCAAACTAAGCGATAATTCGTAGAATGAAAAATTACTTCTCGTCTGTCAAGTCAACTCTTCCCCATTTATATCCACCAAACGATTACTAGTTAGGCAGTTTAAAATATGATATTTGCATGCGCAAATTGACGTCCGTTACAATTCTGAAGAGAGGTACCTCTCAAAATGAAAACCGAAGCAATACGTCAAAATAATGATGGATAATAGACGTCCGTTTTAACGTTCTTCATTACCGACAGGTTAGAATCGTCATCATCGACTTGATGGCAGGTATGAGTAATATCGCCCGCCAAAACCTGTCTATTTATAGCCTCGCGCCTATATGCAGAACCCAGTACTGTCTTACCTATTACAGTTTTTGGAACGGTTGACGGTAAACCAGTAGCTCTTAGTATTCTCCGCTATAACAACCATTAGTACATTAATTGCACATTGATATAGTGATTTCTATCCATCCCCTGCTCTCTGTATTGCCATCCGGTCAATAGCTTCGTGCTGAAAAAAGAAATATTAGTCTGCGCCAGATATATCCGTGTGTACACAAGGTAACAGTAATAATTAATGAATAATTAAACCCGCGATTGTCAAAATATATTATAACCTACCAGTACGATGGTACTCGTGGAAAAAACATATTTACACCGGCAACAGCTAGTTTTTATGTTGACAAATATTTACGCTACTCGACACCTTTTGACAGCGATTGTCAGATTTGATGGCGGAAATAGAGCGCGTATCGCCGAGGACTGGAAAATTAGACGCGTAGACTCGTTTAACGTATTATTCTGCTTGTATAAACTGTCATCAGATTATCGCGTCTCGATGAGAGGGTCTTGAGTGTGTTTTCAAGCTGATAGCGCAGACCTTATATTATAATGAAAATAAATAACATGATGTACGTAGCTAGAGAATCGCCGTTTAATTTGATTACAACAGTTAGTACTCAGAATACGATTGTTGTACCTAATTTAGATGCAGTATAACACAGGTGTAGGTCGTCCATGGACGCCCGAAAGGTGAGGTCTGTACTCGACGTAAACACAAAATACGAACGTACGTCAGCGTCATACACTTACAATAAACGTGTAAACTTTAAAGTGTTTTTAATTTGATTTTATTGCCTTTAGACAACTGCTTGGTGAACTGTAATTGGGTTGGTTGTACATGTAGTTTGATTGTCTCGTTGGTGGACCTCGTTTTAGTTAAGACCAGTCAAGGTAATCGATTCGGGGATAGACATCGAGTTCGAAAGGAAGTAATCTAACAAACCTTTCTGTCAATAGTTTTCTGACAGCTGAAGTTTCCTAGAACTCTAAAATGTGTAAAAAGACTTTATTTTGGAAGATGTATCATCCACTGTGGGCGTCTCGAGAAAAGGTAGCCTATTGACATGTACAATATTATGATCGTTGCAGGACCCAACATCGACTGATTTGACGTTGATTCTCTCACCCGTCTTGAAGCCTTTCCTGTGATATTTCAAACAGTATTTACGCTACATTTCTTCTCACCGAACATCATTTAAAACCAATACCACGGGGCCTACCTACAATATTGTCGATGTAAGATCTAGCCTGGTAGAATCAGACGTGGGGATGTTTTCAAAAATTTCGTTTTTGCTCATTTGCAAAAGAAACACCATCGCGTTTGTTATCAATTAGAAGAGGAGGTTTCATGAAACATTGAGACAGGCAAACTCCTGTTCAGAATAATGATATATTTTTGTGGCTAGGGGGGGGGGGGCAGGTGACATAAGTTGACTCCTCTTACTCCTCTTGAATATGGACCCACAAATTTTCCTTCGTTCTCGTTCGCGTTCATGGAGGACTCAGTTCGCAAAGTTTGCAACAATGTTAGCGGCCCTGATGGATTTTTTATTGAGTCAAACCTCGGGATGTAGCGCTTATAAGGAACAAAAAGTCGAGGAATTGTTTACCTCTCAAATATTCCGCAGTTGCAAAGGAGGAGGATTCAGGCAGGATGGGACATGAGTCCCATAAAAAATACATTGAGTGGATGCTCTTTCGCCAGAAACGTCCTCAAATGCGACAAGTAAGTCGTTTGCCTCCATTATTTGCGAATATCTATTTGTTTGTTTACTTAGCGTTTATTCCATACAAAGTCTCGTTCATCGTTCGCAGTTATTTGTTCCTTAATCGCATTTGTTGCCAAACAAACGTTTTCCAATGTCTGGATCTCTGACTGAACAAAATATGGACTCGCAGTGCGTCTATAGGAAACGGCATGACATGAAGGAGCTATAAGTTCAGGCAGTCAAATGTGCTGTTAACAGATAATGGGGGGGGGGGGAATCTGGCCGGCTATCGGACGTAGTACATAATTTTCCAAGTCCCTTTCCTATCGTATGTCGGAGGTCGGAGGTCAGAGTAGCCCCTTCAGTTAAGTAGATATGCAATGTTTCATACGCCGATTAACTCGGTCCCTTCAGTGAGCCAGATCTCGAAAGCAGGTGAAGTGGGCATCCATTTGCTTTTAGCGGGAACCCGCTATTCATTTTGTTAGGGGAATTACATCCTCAGTAAACGTCCACGTCCGGGAGTTTCTGTGAATTGCATGACGTGTCGTGTGACGCTTTATCACGTCATCAATGACCTTGACCTACTTGGAGGACTTGGAAAAATGTCATTTGCACCGGGAGTTTCTGTGAACTGCGTGACGTGACGAATGACGCAACATGTGACGCTATATAACGTCTTCAATGACCTTGGCCTTGATCTTAACCTACTTTAGGGACTTGAAAACATTCAATTTCTAGTCGAGATACTTTATGACGTCATCAATGACCTTGACCTACTCGAAGGACTTGGAAAAATGTCATTTCCACCTGAAGTTTCTGTGAACTGCGTGACGTGTAACGCAACGTGTGACGCTTCATGACGTCATCAATGACCTTGACCTTGACCTACTTTAGGGACTTGAAGAAATTTCATTTCCACTGAGAGTTTCTGTGAACTGCGTGACTTGACGTGTGACGCTTTATAACGTCATCAATGATCTCATCCTTGACCTACTTTAGTGACTTAGAAACATTCAATTTCCAGACAAGATGCTTTCAGACGTCATCAATGACCTTGACCTACATGAAGGACTTGGAAAAATGTCATTTCCACCGGGAGTTTCTGTGAACTGCGTGACGCGACGTGTGACGCTTTAAGATGTCATCAATGACCTTGACCTTGACCTAATTTAGGGACTTGAAGAAATTTCACTTCCACTGGGAGTTTCTGTGAACTGCAAGACATAACGTGCGACGCAACGTGTGAGGCTTTATGACGTCATCAATGACCTTGACCTACTTTAGGGACTTGGAGAAATTTCACTTCCACTAGGAGTTTCTGTGAACTGCGTGACGTGACGTGTGACGCTTTATAACGTCATCAATGACCTTGACCTTGACCTACTTCAGGGACTTGAGAAAATTTCAATGTCCAGCCTTCATTATTTCAGGTCTAGCATGCAGTATACTGAGAAGAGCCCAGCCAACTCCTTTTCTGAGGGGGCATTTTCGCACCAACGTCATCGTGAGTGCGGGAGGTTGCGGGTTCCCCAAATTTTTGAACTGAATTCTTACGGATTTTAGACGCAGGTACGATGAGACAACCATCTTGTTTTCCAATAAATTAAAAGCTAACCAACCGATTGTAAGGTTCAGTAAGAAAACAAAATGGATGTTCATGTTACCTGCTCTGGAGCTCCTTAGCCGAAGAAGTTCAACGGCTCAATAGCAGCAAAAGCCGATTTCGTGGGCTTTCACAAGGCAGCCGTACCTTGCCGCTCAAAAACCATTAAGCTGATGGGAAGCTGATAAATTTGTGAAAGTAGCCGAAGCTAATCAAATATGACATTTCAAAAAGTTGATCTTGATAGACCTCAAATACAGTCACAAACTTATCAAAAAATTGAAAAAATCCACAAAGCTGATGACATGGAAAGAAATCCGTTTGGCGGATGACTGATAAGCCAAAAGCTAAGTTTAAGCCGTTTTAGATTGGTTTATCAGCACACCGATTTGCTTGCAACATGATGCTGTCTAATGATTAATGCCTTTCCCCCGCCGATTATCGAGCATTCCTCTTTGCGCGTGATGTTTGCTCTGTGTCACGGCTAACTGCCACCTCAATGATGTCGAAGTAGCCTACTGAATCTCCCTTATCTAGTGGACAAAACCTTCACACTGCTCTGTCTATATCACATAGTATTAATATAATATAGTCGAAAGTCTGGATAGAATCTTGCATGGCTCTTGGGTTAAGATTTTCCCAAATCACCATACTCTATGAAGCTTGTGACTTCTAAGTGAATCAACTCTCTCCCTTCCCCTCTCTCCCAAGTCTCCAAGAATGTGAAAAAGATTCATTTCTTGTGTCATGATTTCCCAGAGTCCGCTTCTCCTTGTCACTCGGAATATCCGCAAGTCTCCAATCAGGTCAAGGTCATTAGGATGTTGACGCGAGTGCTTTTCAAAAGTTCAAAGATACTTCCCGATAAAACTAAGACCAGTTTTTCTCTTCCTCGGTATTCAGTTCGCGTTCCATCGAAGCCTCTTATGTAGGTCAAGGTCAGTTGGGATCAGGGATACGACTGAGCTCAGCCCCTCTCCTCGCGTCTCACTCATGTCGCGTTTCTATCTTCGGCCATCGGCTCGAACTGAGCTTTTAGCTTCTGACTTCTGGAAAAATTCAGCTGGCTTAATTCAGCTGATTTTTAATTGATCAATGTTATGAGGAAAAACTCACAAATTCTTTAGCAGAGTTAAATGGGGGGAGGTAGAAAGTCTGATGGTGTTTGAAACGTTGTATATCTAGCTTATTGAAGAGCTAAGCCAATTGGTGAATGGAGCATTGCATATCTAGTTACTTGAAAGAGCTATTTTAATTGGCCTGTGAGTGCTGCTAGATCTACAGATTTTCAATCCCCGAAAAAAATTGGGATTTTTCTACGGATTTTGCGTAAAATGCGGATTTTTTGAGCTCGAAGGAAAAGTACCGCAGTCGCTTGTATGAGAAATACTTTTCTCCGGGTCATTACAAGCTAATACTGCTCTTTTGTAACATTGAGTCGTTCAAGGGAAAAGTACCTCAGTTAAGAGTATGAGAGATACAATTCTTATGATTGTTATTGTTCAACATACAGCATACTGGACTTGAACTAAACTTGGACTCTTCCTCGTATTATACCAGCTCCATACTAGTATATATGATAGGAGGCCGAGCTAGTGGAGAGGGATTTAGAAAAAGGAGGGGGAAGTCGACAAGAATTCTGACCTTCGAATTTACGAAGAAGATGGGTGACTTTGAAGAATTTTAACCTTCGAACTATACGTGCTAGTCCGAGCTATAGGTGATAAGAGAGTGACTTCGAAAAATGTCATCCTCCAAGCTATAAGCGATAGGACTAAAACGAAAATTTTTCAAAGTTCCATGGTCATAGTTAAGTCAGGTTAGGTTGCCTCCCGGATGGCGCACATTTCTTCCGGAATAATCTCCTGATAAAACAGGTTACCTGTTAAAGAGACGTGGGGGGGGGGATCGAGAACGTTCAATTTCTCTAATAGGTACACAAATTGAAAGCGACTATGCCAGTGAGTCCTGCTGAATCTTTGTTATGAAGGCCTAGTGCAATATTTTCTTGATGACTCGGCCTAGGCTCTTTTCAGGCTTGGTCCCTAATGAGTATTCAAAATACTTTGAGATTACATGAGTCTTTTTACTAGCGAAGCTAAAATCATGCTTTCCATGAAACCTGCCCTATTTCGTTGCCAAATTATTATTAAGGTATTTATAAGAGACTGAACAAAAATCAAGAAACCGATTCGAGAAGAAATTGCTGAAACCATAAAAAGAAGGTCAACACTGTTCACTGAGGTCGATATCACACAGAAACCAGATACAAGATTAGGCGTACGACTCGCAACCATTGCGTCTTTGTCGATGTGAGAAACAAAGTACGGAAAACAAACGTTAAAAATACGTTTTTACAGTTGTAGGTCTGCGGCGCTGATCTCGATACCATCGAACGCACAGATCTACGTGATATTTTTCGAAGAATTTCCAACAGCAGTCGAGTTCATATAGTAACGAGATACCGTTCGTGCCTCCAAAAGCATGTGTAAGTACACGTATAGTAGATCGACTGATGTAAGGCATACGCGTTCGCCTGACTTTATGAGGCGAGACTGCCTCCATTTATCGTACGTGAAATGGATTCGCAATAAGGTGAATTCCTAACGAGCTTACACCAGTTCGCATCAGTCATCTATCTATAATACGATAAGAGCGAACAGAAATGGTTTTCTACGCGTTTCCTACAAACGGCAGCGTAGTCAACTTGGACGTTTCGTGCTCGCGAACACGAGCAGAATTAGATAACCGCACGATAGAGGCCAGCTTCCGTATGGAAACTCGTAGACGTACATTTGGTATCGCACCGTCTGCCCTCACCCCGTTGAACTTTCTGACCCGCTACACTAGATTTTACACGTTGCGTACCTCTGCTCTTACGCGATCTACAACGGCCTGTTAAACTGTTGAACACGCCACTCGTACACGTATTTACAAGCAACGTGTACATGTGAAAACGTGACAAAACGCTCATTAACAACTCTTATTAATTACCAGTTTTATTACATCGCGTACAGCAGCGCCAACATACTGTTCGCGTAGAAGCGGCGTGTACCCAATACGAGCAATTGTCCGGACCGCTAAAATTTTATTCGTTTCGCGCAGTTGGTCGACCGGAGAGAGTCTGAAGCTGGAGAGTGGAAAAAAACACGAAAGTGTCAATAGCGAGACGCAAAGTACGTCGCAGATTCGAATGCACTCTAGAAGTGATTTATTATTATTGGTATCTGCCGGCTTACCTCGATAGGGTTCATTTGCTTGGAAATGGTGTACCGATGGAATATAAAACTGGGAATTTTCCGAATACAATAACAAATATTCCAGCTTCCATTTTCTAAACACGCCAATACCTGGGTCATGCTGAAAGTTCATGATTTATGAACAAATCCAAGTCGTTTTTTTGCAGTCCGATCCTCAAAAAGACCTTCGAGGTATAAGCAGCTGAACACAAAATTTCCAATTGGTTCACAAAAGACATTGGGAAGAGAGGAGGATGTGAGTGACCCAAAGAAAACCAGCATCGTTAGGGTTTAACGAAATCAGTTTTGCGCTGGCGAAAGGCCAAATATGCTGAGGACTGGAAAACACTCTTAGTTTTCATCTCAGTACGCTTTTTTTGAAACTGATTTTCAATAAATTTTCCTTTTGTGAAATCTATGCTGATGAAAGGAAAAATTATTAGGTGCCATTGCAAACTCTGCTACGGAAGCGGGGAAGGGACCCACAAGCTTTGCAGTTCCCTGGCAAGCGGCTGGTCTCTTTGAGTCCCTTGTATGAAACCTGAGAATAAGAATTGTTCTAAGTCCCTTTTTTCTTATCATAAATTATGGCTTGGAAGTCAAAATTTCATCATTTATTACTCGAGAGTCAAAATTTTCAAAGTTTTTGGCTAGATGGCGCACTGCTTATGGCAAATTCTTCACCCCCCCCCCCCCTCCTTGTAGAACAGGTCCCCTGTTGAAATCGTTCAAACTTCTGTATTTCTCTTGATTTGGAACTGAAATTTAACGCTGGTTCCCAAAAAAAAGTGTCTGAATACCTTCCAAGATGCCATTTGACAATGTACCAGAGAAGTTGTTATGACGTAACAATTTGGTGACGTCATAAGATCAGTGCCTGTGATGTCATGATCATAGAGAAGTCCCTGTGATATTACAATCTAATGACGTCATAAATTGACGTCTATGAGGATGGGATGTGATGACGTCTAGATTGGTCCATGTGACAGCACGGTCTGATGACATTATCCACTTCTTGTGATGTCACAATCTGGCAACATCATAGAGAAGTTCCTGTGATGTCACGATCTAATGACGTCATGTATTGATACCTGGGACGTCATATTCTAATGACGTCATAAATCAACCCCTACAACAACATAATCTGAGGACATCATAGATTGGTTCAGTGCGATGAGGTCACAATATTAGTCCCTATAATGCCATGTACTCATGACATCATCAATCACTTCTTGTGATGTCACAATCTGACATCATGGCAAAGTCCTGTGATGTGACCGTCATTACATCACAAGAAATGATTAATGATTGCGAGACCAATATATGAGATCATTAGATTGTGACGTCACAGAACTTTCCTATGACATCAGATTGTGACATCACAAGAAGTGATTGATGACGTCATTAGACTATAACAGGGAGTAATCTTGTGACGTCGTCAGTGGTCACATGAACCAATCTATGATGTCATCAGATTGTGTTGTTCTAAGGTCAATTTAGGACATCATTAGATTGTGATGTCCCAGATATCAATATATGACGTCATTAGATTGTGACATCACAGGACTCTATAACATTGTCAGATTGTGACGTCGACGTCACAAGAAGTGATTAATGACGTCATCAGACTGTAACACAAGAACCAATAAATGACGTCATTAGATTGTGACATCACAGGGACTTCTCTGTAATGTTGTCAGATTGTGACATCACAATAAATGATTGATGACGACATTAGACCGCCCATGACATTAAATGGACTAATCTTATGACGTTGCATAGCCGGACTGGCTCGCGTGGCTGACTGGTGATTGCCTGGAGACTGGACGAGAATAGGGGCCCGTGAATGCCCCCAAAATGTACCAGCTGGAAGGGGAGGAGTCAAAAAAGTTATCTGGGGCCTCGGGCGTCGCTTTCGCTTGGGGCCCTGAAGTGAACGTCATCAGATCATGCGGTCTCATGAACCAATGGCTATGACGTCATATATTGGTCTCTGTGACGTCATAGGCCAGTCCTTGTGACGTCACTATCTGATGACGTCATAAATCAGTTTCTCTCATGTCCCTGATCTAATGACGTTATAGAAATCTCGACAGTCGAATTCTGAACAGGGAACCTAAACTGTGGGAGGGGGATTGGAAAATTTGATGTATGATGTCCAGTAAAAGATCCAGATCGTCAAAAATGGTTTGAGCCCAACACTCCCTCAAATTTCACCTGTAAAAATAGTCCAAGTTCAAGAAAGGTTGAAATCGTTTCAAGTTTTCCTCCTGGAGGTGGAAATTTTCTCAAGCCCCTCTCCTATCATCATCATAGGACATTTTTTCAAAAGTGATGACGTCACAAAAGTTGGATGTGGAAGCGTTTGCTACCATTTTCCTAGGAGGTTATCCCCCCCAACAAAAGAGATAGTGGGTTCCCCTTTAAAGAAACAGTATCTCATAAATCTCTCAAATGAGTAAACGTGATATCATTAGAGGAACAAAGAAAGTAATATACAGGGAGAGATAGCTGACCTGACGTCCTCAGAATGGGACGTCACAAGGAAAGTTATATACGGGGAAAGATAGCTGACCTGACGTTCTCAGAATGGGACGTCACAAGAAAGACTTGGAAAAACTGATTGGAACTTTCGTTTCATTTGTTTCAGACATGTAAACCATGAATTTCTGCAAGGAAGTAATAGTCCAGGAGAAGACAAATTATTGAATCGAAATAGCAATGAGTGCCAACTCTCCATCAGCAAAACAAGCTGAAACCATAGAATTTCCGATAACATCATCCGCAATCGGCACAATATTGGACCAGTGAAATTATCCGTTGGCAATCTCATGAAGTTCTACATAGGCTCACACCTCAAATTTCGGACCCCAAATCAAGACCCAATCTATAGAGCTACTAATAACTCCATCTTCAGTTCAAGGAGAAAACAGTCAGGACCAACACGCGCCCAATTTATCTACATAAGTAGCCTTTGACTGTACATAATATAGACTAGCAGCGCGTCGTCTGAAAACGGCATGACGAAGGAGCCACGGTTAGGCAATTAGACGTACTACTTAGTCGCAACGTGATGCTATCAAACGACTTCTGCCTTTTCCCCACCGGTTATTGAGCATTCTTCTTTGTGTGGTATTTGTAACGCGTGACAGGTGACTGTGACCACAATGAAGTCAAAGTAGCTCACTGCAGCTCCTTCATCTAATGGACAAAGATTTCCACGTGCTCTTACAGAGTGCTGCCAGTCTGTAAGCGACTTGGACAAATTTTGAGGTCCAGTCCTCTAGACAAGGCCAGACATGAAAAAATTTTTAATTTTCAACCTCAGTCGGAGAGGCCTGCCAAGTGAGGTTCAGCTCTGAACTTTCAGGCTAATATGAAAAGTCGACTCAAATGTCTCCTCCGGGCATAAAAGTTGAACTACGTACTACTAAAGGGCACTGAAGTTATACTCAAAAGGCAACACGCACCCACTCCACCATGGAGGAGAGGCAGCGCTGCACAAGCAACATTTGCGGCAACTAAATGGCCCTAATTCTCGAATTGAATGACTATTAGTGTACCTTCTAAAATTCCCCCTGGAGACTTTTCCCGGTTGTTCTGCCCTCTATGTTGGCCAAACGGGTCGGGTTGTACACTTCAGGATCGTTCCGCGGGGCACTCTTCGGCCTTTCGCCGACACCTCCCGGGCAAATCAGCTGTTGCCCAGCATCGTTTAGAAAAGAGTCATCATTCTGATCTGATTAAATTCGAATTGATCCAGAAGGCGTCTCGAAGAAGTCAACATTGTCGCCGTGTGACTTTATGATGAATGATACTAGATTCGCCTTGGGAAATCCATTCGTCTACCATTTTTACAACAAGCATGATTCATTGCGTTCCTCCGCTAATGTTTATCCTGTCAATGATTAGTTTGTACCTACATGTTTTCACTTCTGCCCCGCGGTACCTGATGACGTCTAGTCCAGCCTAGACAAAATCTGGCATTTACTTCATTAGGAAAAATGTTGTTACGTGACTGTAGTGCTTTTTTATTACATATTGCATGAGTTGAGCCCTGAGAAGAATCTTAGGCCAAGGCTTTTCTATTTGGGTCGATCTGTTTCTCGGTTTTGATTGAATGTCAAAAAGAAATACAAGTTGAAGGGCACGACGTCATCAAGGTACTCGAGTGGGTCAAAAGAGGTTGAGGAAGGATTTGAAAAATTACAAACAGGAAAGTATGACTTTATATTAGAGGCGTCTTCTTAGGGACGAGTGATGTACAAGCAAGAGAGTGTGAAGTGATCATAAAGAAGGAGGGCCTCACAAAAATCAATTGATATTGAGAAAAAGTATTATATTTACGCAGAGGATGGGACTCTTGAAACTTCCAAAAATTTCAACTACGTAGAGAGGAAAGGGAAGTAAATCATAGCAGATGATTGAAAGAAGTGGATCCCCTACTGCCCCGCTGCAGTTCCGGGTCGAATGGAATTTCTGACGTGTTTCAATGCATAATGCAAAAACTAAGAATTTTTCTTTCATCTTTCTCGTTTTAAAGAATTCGCAAAATAATTTGTTTGCGACAGAAGTTTTTCCAAAGAGCACCCGGATTTTTGCATAGACGATAATGTACTCCAAGCACGTAAACACTATCTAGTAACCTGACCGCAACTGATAACGCTATTAAATGATACGCAAAAGAAAAAAACTAGCACCATCGAGATTAGATGACTTATTTTCTTCCGTATAGGTCATCGCTTAGAGAGAATCAAGTGATTTACAATGTTCTCGCGTCTCGAATAATTTAACCCTGCGTAGATTTACAACCATTAGTCGAGCTCGAATCCTTTTAACAGAGCCTTCACTTTTCCTGTTCACGCTGGTTAGACGGCAATAAATTACGAACGAACATCTGCATACAAACTAAGGACCGAGTATTCTCGAATTGAATACGAAACTTATATTTTTTTCATCAAAGAAGTGTTCGCGACAGCACAGTTAGAAACCCGCATGGGTGGGAGTATGTCACGGATTCGCAACTCGCCCACTTCCGACGTGAGTAGGTACGAGGACTCTCCTCCGGATCGAAGATTCTTCCGACTTGTTCAAAAAAACATTAACCAAGCCAAAATGCATTTTACTGATTCGACGGAGATGCGGAAAAAATTGAAAAATTTACGATAATTACAATTCGGTTAATGCGAAAAAGCGACGCAATATAATATTGGCCGGGTCGGATGAAAAAAAAAATCATCGAGTTGGAAATCAATGCGATTACGAAATTACTGTAATTTCAATAATAAATTACACTTTTTGTTTATTACTGTCGTTAGTTTCGACAGTTAAAATAGGCTTCTATTTCCTCCGCATGCGAACGGCTTTATGGGTCATGTATTATTTACTATCCAGTTAGCTTGTTTATCGTTAAATTCTAATGTATATTTATAACGTATATTATGTATATTTATGGAGTCCATCGCCGCTGTCTCGCTCTCGCAATACTCGGTAACGCGAATTCTTATTTGTAATTTATTATACGTACTCTGTTTGATTTATAGGTACAGTGTAAAGCGTAACAGCTTACTACATTCTAATTAACACTATTCATGATTTATGCTCCGGCTACAGCTAATAGTAATTGTGCCAGTTTCTTCTCGCTCTATTCCCTCACTCGATCTCCCTTTCTCTTTTTCTTTTGCTGCCCTATCTATTTATTCTATCTTTTCTGAGATGTCTTTCGCTATCATCGGTATTCTGTTACATACCCGATTACCGGCCATCGCTATGCAATATTCGCTTCTCGTATTATCTTTTTCAATTGCCCATCGACAGATGGTTAATATGGATGCGCGTACGTATAAAATGTTTAAGAATGCACGCGACGAATTACAAGATGTGCGCTCTTGATTTCCTCCTCCAAGAGAGCTCCGCAGTCTCTGCTCAAGATTTATGACTTATTTCGCGCTACATGCGAAGGCCAAGTTGAAATGCACTCGCAGTAGCAGAGAGAGACGTCAAATTATACGTGTAACTGGTTCGAGGTAGCGTGGTCACTTTTTGTTTTGTACGAGTACTTCGAGGGGTTGTTTTATCGAGGTTCGCTTACGACGCTTTGGGCAGCATTTGCTCGAGGTGTGTGACGTACTTTCACTTTCTGGGCGGTAGCCAATATTACGAGAGGCCGTTGAAGTTTGAAATAATTGCGGTGATATATTTTGGTATTTACGGCCTTCTGGTGCAAAATATGATTTACGAGCAGAGCAATGACACGTGGGTGGGCACGTTTAATTCCATACCTAAATGTGAATATGATGAATGTTGAGCTAAGATATTCTGAAAAACTTGGAACATGGTGCAAATTTACCTCTTCCTGAAATATGACGGGTTCAATGAAGGTAAACTTCAGCTTTTTAAAAGTCTGACTTCTTGGAGCAATACGTGGGACTGAAAGATTTTAGCCCTACTGAAGGATCCGGGGATTGTACCCAGTCCATTCCTTTCATTATTCTCCAATCAATCATTCTTTCTTGGAAGATATTTGTGACTCTTTTGTGAAAGTCTAATACACTATACTCATCCAGTGCTCTAAAAATACGGACTGTTCAACTTTAAATCGACCTCAAATTCCGAATCCTAGATTCTAACTTTGAATTCAAGCAGGTAGGCACAAACAGATGAGAAAGGGAGAAAAAAATCTCCTGACCCGAGTAAGTATGGAAAAACGCGACTTCTTTTCTTCATGAAGAGTGCGACAACCCTACCAATATCAGGGCAAAAGATTGGATCGTTACATTTCGCCTTCAGATGGAAGTTCCACCTCATGATAGAGAGGCTACAAAGATCACAAGTACATCAGACTGCTGCCAATGTTTATTAAAGCCTAGAGGGAAGATTCACAATCCGTGAAAATGGAGGTGATTAGAGGATGTTGGTGAGTGCGGACATGGACGTAAGCCGAGACTGAATTGGGTTGACACTTGTTAATTTCAATTTCAAGCTGATGTGCGGTCAACCCCTAAGGCCCTACTCGTGCTTGATAAACTTGTAGCATTGTGTCTGTTTGGTGACTTTGCTACTCGCAAGTAGGAAGCGTAGGTAGTCATGATTGTACAATAAAATCCATCAAGAACCACTATCATACTTAATCAATGCGAAAATGTTCGATTGTCACGACTAAAATTGAACTCATCTTAGAACCACCAATGTTTTCTGCCTGCGAGTAGCAAAGTCACCAAACGGACAGAATGTTACAAGTCTATCAAGCACACGTCGGTACTCGGGGACTAACTACAGTCCAGAGTGAAAATAAAGTTATCAAGTGTAAACTCGATTCATTCTCGATTTACCTCCATGTCCGCACTCATTACATCCTCTAATACCCCCCCCCCTTCAGGGACTGCGACTCTTTCCTTCTAGCTTTGGTGCGCGTTTACAACAGCCTTATGTACTGTGGTCTCTGTAATGTGAAATAGATTCAAAATCGATGTCGACTTTCAGTTAACATTTACGTTAAATTCTGACACCCAGAAATAATATTCAACGTTAATGATTCGAACTGTTCATGAGACGTCTTACGTGCCATTGCCGAGGATGGGCTCGAGTTTTAATGTAGCGACAGCAAGAAAGCTGCATAGAAAGAGCAGTGCAGAATGGCAAAGGAGGAGCCTCTGGCAAGTTGAACAAGATAGTGCTGAAAAAGCTGATAGACCTCTAAGCAATGAGCCAAGTGGAGCCGGATGTTTTGGAGCGAATCATTGATGGCTTGTTCCCTCAGCAGCCACCACCAGTGGTGACGCTACTTGCAGTAGAAGAAGATGGTGCATCCCTCTCAGGTACCGAGGGGGTGGATGCAGCAGTCAATAGACTGTGGGATAAGTATGTGAAGGCTGCAGGCCCGGATGGGATTCCCAATCCAGCCTGGAGTGAAATAAATTCAGTGAACGTTGCTGAGGAATTCATCCCGGTGCGGTGGAAGAAAACCAGGCTAGCATTGATAGATAAGAAGGGTAAATCACTTGGCCTGAAATTCTCTTACCGACCACTTTGTCTGGTAGACAACGAAGGCAAGCTCTTGGAGAGAAAGACAGCAAATCAACTCGAGAGCTATCTGCAGGGCAGGGGTTTAATGAAGGTAGTCAGTATGGTTTCTAAACTGGACGCTTTGCATTCGATGCTAGATAGATTCGAACTGGAGAGGATAGTCGATTCAGCAATAGCTACGCGTCAGTTTTGTAGAACCATGAGCCTCGACATAAGAAATGCGCTCCACTCGATTGAAGAGGATATGGAAACTTTATAAACTTAGAAAGGCCCCGATGGGTGCTCACAACTTTCGAGAAGTCCAAGCAGAGACATCTGCTGATGCGATGAAGCGCCAAATTACTTGTGGGGTAGCGCAAGGGTCAGTCCTAGGAGCCGCTCTTGATGTGGTGCGTCACATTTAATAGGATTTTCAAGGTGACGTTGCCAGCGACACACAGGTTGACGGGTAGTATGCACTACTGAAATGATTGTTGCGGTGAAGAGCAGGGTGAACTGGGCTCTATAGGCAGTTACGCGTTGGCTCGAGTCGGCCAAACTAGAACTTGCAGTTGTTAAGACAAAGGCCATATTATTCATGATCCATCGAAAGTTCAGGTATGCCTTTTTTTGCCTACAAAATGTGGAAGTTCAGACCGCGAAGTGCCTAGGCATCTCGTTTGACTTAAAGCTGAGCCTCATGCATCATTTGCTGATGACAACAGGAAAGGTGGGCAGGAGCTATCTGTCGATGAGAAACCAAGGAAGGCCGAGAAAGGTAAGAAGAAGAATCATGATGAGCACCGCCATTTCAACCTCCCCCCCCCCCCCCGATATGGTGCCCCAGGATGAGGAGATTCAATGAAGATGCCTTACAGAAGAAGAGATAGGGTAAAAATCCAAGGAAGAGCTGCTGTGGGGTGCGTCGACGGAGGCTCTTTGTGTATCAGCGCGTTCGCCAACAATCGAGTTCCTTGTTTATGGGGCAAGCAGAAGGTCAGGTGCTCTTTGCCTATAAAACGGAAAGTGAGCTGGGTACATGGACGACCCGTGTGTTAATGCGTGACCTTGACGAATGGATGAACCGAGATCATGGTCAGCTGTACTCTCATCTTACGCAGGTTTTAAACGGCCATGGCTGCTTCAACAGATAGATTCATAAAAAGTGAAGGAATGTTGAATATACAAAGTGTTTGCCCTGCAATCAAGGGTGGGATGATGGACCACATCATACCTCATTCGAGTGTAAGGCGTGGAGGTCTTAGTGGGATAACCTAAGTTGGTCTTTTCAAGAGATTTAGGTCGATTGGATGCCTGCTTCCAGTAGCCTGAAAGTCACCACGCCAAGCTCCGAAGATCTGGTTTGACTCAAAGCTGAGCCTCATGCACCATCTGCCTTTGACTACGGAAAAGGTGGCCAAGGTAGTTATCTACCGAAGCTAGCTGACGAGAAAGGAAGGAAGGCTGAGAGAGGCTGGAAGAGGGATCATGATGAGCTCCACCTTGTCGATACGCCCCCCCCCCCCGCCTATATGGCACACCAATATGGGAAAATTCAATGAAGATGCTATATAGAATGTGAGAGATGGTAAAAATCTAACGAAGAGCTGTGCTGAGGTCTGTTAGTGTCTACCGCACTGCTCGACGGAGGCTCTTCGTGCCTTAGCAAGTTCACCACAATCTGAGCTCTTTGCTGAGCGGAGAGTGGTGGTGTTCAAAGCAAAAAAGAAGACAACATTCGATCAAGAGGCATTATGGATTAAGCAGAAGGCCTGGTGCTCCTTGCTTAAGAAACGAAAAGCAAAAATTTCTCAGAGTGAGCTGGGTGAATAGATGACGTGCTAGTAGGCAACCTTAATGAGAGTATAAACCGACACCATGGTCAGCTGAACTCTCACCAGACGCTCGACCACGCCATGGCTTCCTCAACAAGAAAAAACCTTCATGAGAATCCGAGAATTTGAGTTGACTAAGTATTCGTACTACAATCAATGGTAGTATGATATTGACCACAGGACACCTTATTTGAGAGTGAGGTGCGGAGACGTGAACGGGGAAAGGCTAGTCGTTCTCTTCAAGAGATTGGGAAAGATGAAGTACTTGCTCTTGCTCCAAATAGCCTATGGAATCAAGTGTCTACATTTGCGGCCACAATCATGGAGAATAAGATGGAGGCAAATGTAGATCCACTCTACGGCCGACTCGACCCCAGTGTGCCACTCAAGAAGAAGAGGAAGATAACCTTGAAGGAATAATAATATGAAGAAGAGTCGATCCACAGTAACTGTGGTGGTGTTGCTGCCGTGGGTTCCAAAGTTTTGCCGGCCTTGGGGCATTGCAGCTTGATGGTTGTCAAGAAGAAAAGAAGGTTTGCCCAGAGACTTTCAGGTATAGCCGAAATGGTCGATTCCAATATCGGAGAAACCAATATCAATGCGTACGCTACCCACACCTAGGAAGGACGGCGCTGCGCATGCGACAAAAGCGAGTTTTGAGACAGCACTCACTCATCTTCCCATTTTTCAGCTTACTCATGGCTCAATTCGTTTTTTGATCCGATTAATTTAAGAGCGGTGCGACACCGAGCATTACTAAAGCCTAACACTGAAAGACTCAAGAATGAGTCTCACAACGAAATTAGAGGTAAGTAGATGATTTTGAGTAGAATTTCGATCATTTTAGATCGATTCGCTGTCGAAATCATTGATGAAACCCATTAGACAATAAACTTCGGCCAATTTTGAGTTTATTATTCGTTAAGATAATGAGTCAGAGTGGAGTAGCATTATTTTTCCTCTGAAATACAAGGAAAGGCCCGAAGATGATTGCCCTTCATTGTTACTCAAATGACAATTGACATCAAGCTCGAGAGGTCTGACGTTATTTATGCACTCAGACACTTCTTCTTACTCTGCAGAGATTTCCAAGTTTTGAAGTATCGAAGAAGATGACTCAGTCCTCATCAAATCATTCTAGGAAGTAGAACTCTAAAAGTCATGAAACTGCCGGTTACAGATTGTTGCGTTTTCTCTAATTACGAGCCTGCAACCACGTTTTTAATGGAATAGTTTCGTAATGTAACATTTATTGAAAACTATCGAGGCAACGGAGACATTTTTAGAGAATTCTAAAAACTAAAATTCACCTCCTTCGATTTGTGGTTTTCATAACGCTCGTAAATTACGACCTAATTGTTCGAATCAATATTGTATTTATTTAAAATATTGCAGACGAAACCTACGCCTAAAACAAATTGCCCAAGAAGAATAATAATTCCATCCAACACGTTTTGACGTCAAAATTTCCGTCATAATTATTTCGAAAGGTGATCGCGGGTGAAAGTATACAACCGTATTATAGCGATGACGAACACGACTTTTCGCTTATAATTTTTTCTAATTTATTCGTAAAACGCCCGCCAGACTCGGATGCGCGGCGGAAACAAATAATTCTAAATACATAATAATCTCGAAAGAAGGAGAACAAGTATAAGATTTTGGCGTAGAACGCGTAACCATTCTCGCAATTAGCTGAAGCGGGCTCCTCTTTTCCCGCCGGCGAACAAATTGGCCCCGCGCGGGATCGCCGGAGACGACGGCGCGCAACAGTCGCGCGCCTTAGTTGATCTTTGTCGCTTTAGAGTATATTATAGCGATGACAATAATTTACGACAGAAAGCTAAACTGGCAGATGAAAATGGTAAACTAACGTTTAACTAACTAGGTATTATGTATATATGTGGTACTTTCTAATATGTATTAGCGCGTGTAAAATATGCAACCACACGAGCTTCTCGATATATGTAAAATGTCGCGCGCTCTCCGCCGCTGCTGTCGCCTCGTTTGTTATCAGCAAAACGGCGACGACGACGACCCCTTCTGAAAACTACTTTACTGTCGGCGCTGTCACGCCTGTATCAGCACCCTCGCCACCACGATGGAACCCTTAAATCCCTTCTTCCTCTTATCTGGCAATAAATTACGCTTACACACGGCGACGACCAGCCGCAAACATATTATTCGCGTTAATCTAGCTCAATATTTCTCTACACATAAAATATGTACATTCGTATACATCTTGATTTTTCTCCATGTGGCTTGTTTGCTAAATCGTTTAACCGTGCATGGTGACGTTTGCGAATTAGAGGGTCGTCGTCAGATTTTGCATCGAGCGTTATTGTATGGTCTACCGGAGTCGAGTAATGACCTTCGCTTTTGCGGTCTACCTCAGGGAAAGACGGCACATTTGCGATAGAATTGCCTCGGAAGAAGACGATTCTATTAGCGAAAAGTATTAGTACACGAACGGATATTCCAGGACTACGAAAGGAAATGTCTGCACGTACGAGGAGGGCACTGAAAATAACGAGATGGTTGACTTATAGAAAGAACGCGAGACATTGAGTATAATAAATGCAACATCGACACCATCCAATTTACGAAAGAAAGTAGAGGCGTGATTTTGTTCTTCAACCAGATCTCCCTACTCCCTAATAATTCTATGTACTATATTCCTTCTCTTCTTTTATAATAAAATATGACGTGGACGTTATCAGCTGGTGAGGTCAAGCCTGATTCTGAAATCTACGAGTTCAATCCACCTCACCTAATCCTTCTAATCTATAAGTTGCTCAATATAGGATTTTGTACTGCTGTATGTTAGGTATGGTACCGCAATTCTGAAATCTACAAGTAGCCATGACCCGCAGGCCCAGTGTAAGAGACTCCAGCACTATTACCAGTAGCCTAGTATAATGGAGACTTTTGAGAGGCTTAGGAGCGGAGTGAGTGATCCCGAGAGTAGAAGAGAGTAAGGAAGTAGGAAAGCCATAGCTATGCTGATGACGTCACAGTCAGCCATGAAACCATGTGGGTTATCGGTGGTGAAGATGTTTACGAAGCAGCTCTGAGTAAGAGCTTATGTGGGAAAATTTTTGTTACAAATGTCAAGAAAGAATTCGAGCGCTATGTTTTCCTTCCGAAACTCGATGAAAATGATTACGACGTAATGAGTGAACCGGGAGTACCTTCAGGCCTGCAGGAAGAGGATGGAATCCAGTATGAGCTCAAAGTTTTTCTGAAAAAATGAGAGTATTTTGTTAAATTTCATGAGACTTCGTGTTACTTGCAAAAAATTATTTTTTCATACTCACGAAGTAGTATTTTCTGCGTTTCGTGGCTCGTACGTGAAAACTACTGTACATGAATAATACACGCAAGTCACGATAAATTTGTTCTTCATTTATTGAATGTGTTTTTACAAATATAAGAGTTGAGACTCGCAACATTGTCTGCGAGTCTTGGTGTTACCTCTCGGTTTACGACACTCCCAAGAGGAAAAAAAATGAACAAAATTATTAAAAATTAAAAAAAAATAACTCCAGTAACAAGAAAAAAGAAATGAATAAGATAAATAAAATTGACTGTAAAAAGTTCATAAAAAAAAGAGGGGGGGGGGGTTAATTATAAAACTTGAATAATATAATAAAATGAACAAGATAAAAACAGGAGATGGTAACGTGTTCTTAAAATTAAATAAATAGAATAAAACTTAGGGATAGATAAAAAATAAATTATAAAACTTCAAGAAATTAATAAAACATGATAAAAACAGAAATTGATAAAACATGATAAAAACAGATAAATAGTAAAACAAATGAGTTAAAACTTCCAAATAATGTAGTTAAAAAAGAGGAGATGGTATTATGTACATAACAAAACAAAAAAAATAAAAAAAAGGGGGGATTAGGAGTCCGATTCTTCATCTGTCGTTTCAATTAGGATGGTTTCCTTTCTTCAATATTCGTAAAACTTTTCTCGGATCCTCTTGACTTCTTCTTTTAATTTTGCATCGCGGACTTCCCTAGCAACTTTTTCCGCTTTCTGCTCCCTCATCTCCCTGCGTCTTCTTTGGTTTCGTTTTCGGTTGCTTCCTCTTCCTCTTTTCTTTTTGAATGCGGGGAGGGGGGTGTGGTGCTGCTCCATTTCCCATACCAACGTCCTCCAACTGTCCGCTTGATAGGCCATTTGATTATCGTCAAATTGAGTCGTATCGGGATACTCAAAAGATAAAGGTAACTCATGCTTTTTCGCGGTGGAAGATTCGACTGATGTTACGCTGAAAGAGAAAATGAAATTTGATGAGAAAGGAAAGACAACTAGTCCGAGCGGCAAAGAAGCGCTAGACACAAGTTAATTTAATGAGGAAATAGAAAAGATGAGAAAAAAAAATGTTTGATGAAAGAATGGAAAAAAAATCGAAGAGAGAGAGAGGGGGATTAATCATTTTTTGGTTCTATTGAAATTTCTAACGGGTAGAGCAGAGAAATTGGGCGAGTTAATTTCTTGTTGTTTGGCATTTCAACTGACGCTGATCTGATTTTGTTGTCTCTACCCTTATTAACCTTTATTATCTTACCGATTTTCCAATTTATTCTAGGAGTGTTATCATTAATTTGAATAATATCACCTTCTTGAGGGAAAGCTTTTGCGGTGCGGTTATTCATAATTTTTACGCGCTCTTTTAATGACTGTAGGTATGACCCTTTCCAGGTTTGCCAGAATTTATTTAAAATAATTTTTTGTTTTTTATAGAGATTGATTAGATCTTCTTGCGCGAAAGATTTGTAGTTAATTTTGCATGGATATGTTTCGGAAATTGTGTTCAAATTTGGAATATTGAGTAGATGCGCTGGTGTGAGGACTGTTTGATCAGGTTCCTCTGCGACGTACAAGAGTGGTCTTGTGTTGAGAATCGCTTCAATGTGAGTGAAGAGGGTTTGAAGCTCGATGAAAAATAATAATCTCTTACCTATACTCTTTTTCAAAGATCGTTTCACTAAATCAATTAATTTTTCATACACTCCTCCCTGCCAGGGACTGAAAGGGGTGGTGAAAAACCAGTTGAAATCAGACTGATGTAATTGACTGTACGCCTTGATACAAGTACCATTATCTGAGTAGAATGTACCAACTTTTCCGCGGCGGTTCACAAATCGTTGAACAGCAAGAGAGAATTGATGACTTGACATATCTGTTGTCAATTCTAGATGTATTGCACGAGTAACTAGGCAAGTAAATAAACAACCGTATGTTTTTGCTGTACCTCCACCTTCTATTTCTACCATTAAGGGTCCAAAGTAGTCTAAGCCTGTAAATTCAAATGGATAGGCACGAGTTGTTCGGAAATCTGGTAGAGCCGGCATAAGGGGGTAAGAAAATGGATAGCCGTTCAATTTCTTACAAACTACGCATCGATGGATGACAGATGAGATCATTCGCCGTGCTTGAGGAATCCAGTAGTTTTTTCTTATCATGGCGAGAATGTGGGAAGTTCCACTATGAAGTAACGTTTGATCTATTAATTTGTAAACGTAAGGAACATTTTTTGGCAAAAGTACAGGATAACTAATAGATTCCATATGTTTATTTAAAAATCTTCTTCCACAACGTAGAAGTTTCGTTTCTGAATCAATGAACAAGGAAAATTGTTGTTGGAGAGGGTCTCCAAATTTACCTGCTTCAATCATCTTATAAGTAGAGGAAAAATGCATTTTCTGAAGATGACGGGCCCATAAAATTTGTGCGCCTATTATATCATTATTACACAGTGGGCCTTTCGAGTGAGTAACAAATTTTTGACAGTAAGCAGTCAAACGCCAGAGTTTACTGATTGATGAGAAATTTTCGATGTTGTAACCATAGGGTGGTATGACTGGATTTAGGTCGATCGTTGCTAGAGCGACTGGAGCGGTTGTATCTTCTTCTTTTTCTTCGTGGTGCATTGAAGTACTCGGCCATGCATTTTCATCTTCACGGAGCCATGTTGGTCCTTCAAACCAGGATTCAGGAACAGTTTGATTAGCGCGCGTGAGAAAATCTGCTGGATTTTCTGATGTGGGTACATACCTAAATTCTGAGATTGAACATTTTTTTATCTCATTAACGCGATTACGCACAAAGAGGGGTAATATCTTATTCGAGTGATACCAGTTTATTACACACATGGAATCACACCAAATTATAACTTTTTCTAATTCGAATGGTAAATGAGTACGTATATATTTCATTTCGCGAGCGGCGATGGTACTACCTAAGAGTTCTAAACGAGGTATGCTGATAGAGGGTTTTCTTTTGGAAATTGGCTTTAAACGAGCTTTTGCAAAGATAAGGTTGGTAGATACGCTATTCTGCTTTTCAACACGTAAATATAAGGCTGCTCCATAAAGGTTTTGCGAGGCGTCTGCAAAGCAATGTAGTTGAATCGAAGATGCACTTTTAATATCGATAAATCGTGAAATATTCAACCTGTAGATTGAAGGTAGCTCTTCTACAATGGATGACCATTCTTCTTGTAAACTTGTGGCGACGTCGGTCCAGGATAAAGTTTGTTCCCAGACTTTTTTCATGAAGATTTTCAAGTGAATAATGAAGGGGAGGAAGAGTCCACACGGATCGAAAACTGAAGCTAGGAGAGAAAGAACAGTTTGACGTGTGCATAGTTTATAATATTCAGGGCTCTTCTGATTATTCTTCAGATAAAACTTGTCTTCTAAAATATTCCATATGGTCCCTAAAATACTACATGTATCATTTGTAGTTTCTAAATGATCAACTCATCATTTCTTTAGAATTAGATGCCCATTGTCCCAAGTTCATAGATGCCGTACCAAGTATCATCTTCGCTTCACTATACAATTTTGTGGGAGAGAAAGAGAGCATTGCTGATGAAGGTAGTTCAGTTCTGACAAAGGAGGAGCGACGTTTTCTCCCTGTAATAATCCATCCAATGATCGTATTCTTGAGGTAAACGTGATTCACAACGTGTTGATGTTGACCAGTGATAAATTCTGATTCGTAATCACTGCCAATGATAATTAATACCTCCATTTCTTCGTCATTTTCTGCGAGAGCTAGATGTTCGAACTTCTTTTCTGCGTCGAAGGCGGCTAAATTATAGGCTTTAGGATATAAGTTGTCGGTAATTTTGTCAACTTCATGGCCGTTGATATGGAGAAGACCGTTTACACCTTTAATAGTAAATTGAACTAGGTTCATTTTAATCATTTTCGTATAATTACTATTAAAGGTTTTTGTGGGCACTTCCACAGTACCGTGCCTTTCTAAACATAAAATATTTGCAAGTTTTGTCGCAATGTATGTGCGTGAACTTCCATTATCAGACATTATTCGTGCTTTGACCTCTCTGTCACCTGCAATGATGGTTCCGACGCCTGTTTGCATGATCGTTTCTTCGTCAAAGGCCAAACATGAGACGTCTGCGGCAGGGATCATCTGTGTGGGTGGTGATAGGCCTAGATTCACACATGTCTTTGTACATAAGCTACGGTGGTGCTTTTTCACCTCCTTGCAATACACGCATGGTTTGGTGGAGCGGCAAAATTCAGTCTTATGATTTCGACGGAGACAGACTAAACAAGTTTTGTCCCCTCTTCTTTTTAATCGCTCTGCGACAGTTTTAAATTTTGTACATTTATCGTTGTAGTGGTCACCTCTGCAGTAGAAACATTTCTTGGTTTCTACACTTAATAGGGATTCTGTGGTAGTGTGGCCACGTGAGGGTTTCGAAAATTTCATAAATGACGTTTGTTGACGGGCCAAAATTTCTTGGTTTAGATCCTCACAGATATCTTCGAAGGACTTTTCTTCATTCATTTGTTTCCTTTGAATTTCCAGAACGATATCGTCAGGAAATTTATCAAGAATGAGCGATGTGAAACCTGAACCTGTAGCTGGTTCGCCTGCCATTTCCATTGTTGAAAGAAGATCAGTAATGCTATCAAACGTATATCGCATAGAAGAGGGGGATGGACCGGCAGGCTTTAGGTTACGTAATGCACGATGTGCAGCATGTAATACGAGAGACTTATTTCCATATTGGTTTTCCAACTTTCTTATCGCTTCCTCATAGCTTTGATCTGAAATTGGTAGTCCCTTTACGGTGAGACGAGCTGGACCAACAAGGAAAGATTTTAAATAATTAAATTTCTCGACGTTCGAAATATTTTTATTCCCAACCGCTGCGTTGAAGCTATCATAGAAGGACAGCCATTCTAATATATTTCCTGAAAATTTTTTCAAGTATAGTTTTGGCAATTTTGAGGTAACAGGAGCGGTTTCGGAAGCTGACGATTTTTCTTCTAATTTCCTCAAAATATCGACAAGGATAGGGTCGACAGGTGCAGTTTGTGGTGCAGTCGTTTTTGTTGGCTCACTTTCGACTGCAGGCACTGATTTCTTTTCAGCAATTTGTAATTTATCGATTAAGGTATCGAGGTCTGCTAGGTAATCATATGATTTATCGAGTACAATTTCATTATCTTGGATGAGAGTTTCTTCGACTGCTTCATCTTCAATATTACAAAGGGATTCTTGAAGTTCGCAGAGTCGCTCAATCGATTTTTGAAGTCGGTTTCGTAGGACCTTAGCTTGATCACATGTTAATGTCTCGAGATCTATTTTCATTTTTTCTTTAATAGAGTTTTTATTGGGACCTAATGCCATCTTTAAATTAGCGATCTTTGTCGACATTTTTGCAGTTAAATGAAATAAACTAAAGATATGTATTATGTAAGTTAGCTCTGACTTACAAATACTAGGTGTTCACGTTTGGGTATTTATGTAGAGTAAATTAGCTCTGATTTACAGTACAAATGATTTATTTAATCGTGAAAGACCAATATTATTGCATAAATTTGCTCTGATTTATGAAACAATTGAAAAATCGAGGAGAAAAAATTAGAATAGGCGAATTAGCTTTGATTCGCGTTTATTTATTTATTTTTTTTTTTTAGTAGTAAATTAGCTCTGATTTACGTTTTATAGTGAGGACGGTGCGGAAGTGTCGCAAGAACGTACCTAAAAATTTTAATTAAGGAAAAGAAATTAATTATGACGCAAATTAGCTCTGATTTACGTTTTCAGTATAGATTCGATGGACGGTGCGTAGAAGTCGCAAGAACGTACCTAAAAAATGAATCTGAAAAGAGAGGTATCTCGTCTCTTTCTGGCGATTAACGCTGAAAGATAAGAGAGGAAGAACGGAACAAAAAAACCTAGGTAGAGTTAGAAAGAAAAGAGATAAGTCTAATAGCAGTTTCTCTCTCTATCGGGCGGTCAACGCTGAACGAGAAGAGAAGAAGAGAAGTATTGTAAATTTTATCGACGGGCTGATAAAGACTTACGCCAGTCTTCGGTTTAATTCTGACACCATTTCGTGGCTCGTACGTGAAAACTACTGTACATGAATAATACACGCAAGTCACGATAAATTTGTTCTTCATTTATTGAATGTGTTTTTACAAATATAAGAGTTGAGACTCGCAACATTGTCTGCGAGTCTTGGTGTTACCTCTCGGTTTACGACACTGCGGTTTTGTATTTAAGGTACTCCTTAAAAAAGAGTATCGCTTTTTTTGTCATGATGATTTGCCGTGATTTAGAATCTCGGACTAATTCGATTACGTATAAGGCTCGAGAACCTTTGCCAATCCATACGTAAATTCCCCAAGACAGGATAGATGGATTCATTTTGTCCTCTCAGATGAGGACAGTCAGCCAGCTAAGATTCATGGATACAATTTTCTTCTAGACCAAACAATCAATGTCCAGGTAAATGCCACACCGGGTGGTGAGCACTTCTATGATGTCAAGTTCGCTCCGGAAAGAGGCTCGCTCGAGGGAAAGAGACGCAATGCGGTGGATCATAGTCATTGTGTCGGGGATTGCAATAAGAAGAAGAGTCGATTTACAAATCAGAGGCGGTGGGTTTCCTATAAATACCAAACCTATGTCCCTGCTCCGTAGGAGAAATGTGGAGGTCCAAGAAATTGATCTCAGTCCACCAGTCTCTTGCAAACCCTGCCGACAAAAACTGCCTGGATGAGACTACGGTTTCCACGCTTGAAGAAGGAATAGAACAGTTGGAGAGCGTAGATTGATATGAATCTGAGGATCATGGGTGGTGGAATAGGGGTGAGTGGGGAGCAACTTGCCCACTCAGATAAAAAGTTGGAAGGGTAACGCCCTCCCTCACAAATGACTGGAAATATTGAAAGGTACTTGACTTAGCAATACTATTGCAGAAAGTTCCTGTGAATTTTTTTTGAAAAATTTTTGTCCTCCCTGAGAAAAATTTAGTCTGCCACCCATGCTGATGATTCATCAGTCTTCTTTGTTCCTGTCACTGTTCCAATTCTCAGTCTTAGTTCATTTATTTCTCTTACACATATGTTTTCTCATCACTTCTGCTTTCGCTTTGCACTAATGGTGGCCTTTGTTGTCGAAAGCGTTTTGTAACAAGGATTAAAAATATTTCTCGTATTAAAAATTCTGTGGTTGAGCAACGTTTTTTTATATTCAAAGTCCCTCCCTCTCCTCAGATTAGATACCCATTGTCCACCATTCAAACCAGATATGTGTAGAATGACCAGTAAAACTGAGTTTATGAAGTCTATCACCATGGCAACACGCACCACCTGATAACAGAGTAAATGTACCCATAATTCAAGAAGGAAACCAGATTTGTTTTGTCCTAGAAGTCATCTATAGTCCAAAAACTTCGAGAAAGTTCATTCCCCCCCTCTCCGCCCGTCCACCTTTCTATGGGTATTCCTTCAGTCTTTGCGAGTTTATACTCCTTTCTCGCTTTGGCTCGATCTGAGGATATGGAATATCTTATTTTAGCCCAGGATTGAAGATTCCTCGAGCGTCATCGAAAAATACGGAAAGTCCGATCAAGCTCCTCTTGCTTAAAAGTGTTTTCGACTAGACTACTGGAACAAGAACGATACTTGTTTGAGCGGAAGGTTCAATCTAAGCGAAGAAAAGAAAAAACTGTACCACAATTCTCTCCGTTATTTATATAATATTGTAAAGTAAATATCACGATGAGCTCCTAAAAACTGCACCAATTGAGCAGTCACGCAAGAAGCAACTCGCGGGGCGACTGACTGATTTGACAGCTCGTAAAAACTGCTCTCGGTAACCTTTTTCCGACCGCGTGTCCAAATTATGCGTCCGGCACGTCCAACGCGACTATTATTTAGTATATGTGTCCGATAATTTGACGCCGGTCACATCGTAGAACAGATTGTATACGAGGTGTATTCGAGCCCAGTATATAACATCAGCGTAGATATTGCAAGAGAGAGAAAAATAAAACTGCTGTCGTTGAATTTCGCACGTGTATTATCGTGTGTGTACACGCTACACGAATGTCCACTCGACGATGTCAAATTGAAATGTCAACTATCTACTTCAAAGTATACGTTGGATTTGTATTCGTTTAGCACCGCAATAGATGGTCGACACGATAATGCGTTTTGTTGATGTTTTGTCAACTTACACGAGTCTCTCTCTGAGAGGATGAAATTTATTCAATTTCCTTGAAATCGAGTGTGTTGACATACGCGCGCGAGTGAAGGACGAAATAAATTTTCTTTCGAGTGGACAAATTTAAATTTGATTTTTCGAACAAGGCGACTTTCTATTATCGACGACGAGAGCTTTATGTGTAGAACGTCAATAATAATACAATGGACACGATTTCCTCGTTTACCCAACTCTAGGCCGTTATCAGCCTTCTTCCTACAAACTATTCTTGTCGAGAGCTTTCTGTTGTTGGGGGGTTTATTTAGGCTGCGTTTTCGCAACGTCTTCCTATAACAATATGTACGTTTTTTGTAGGGCTTTTCAAGAGAGAACTTATTTATAGAGCGTGGCTGGGAGTTTCGTACGAATTCATGGAGGTTCTTGAATAATCAATAAAGACCGTATAATCGGTGAGTTCTATAAGAGACTTGTCAGAGGGTCTCCAGCCGTAGCCGCTACCTCGGCTTGCTAAGCTATCCCTAACTCACTGGTGCTCGTCGTACTCGTACCTCAGTGTGTTCGCAGTTCTACTTTGAGTCACTCTTCTCGCCTTAGATTCACGTGTACCTAGATGCAAGGAACCCGTTCCCGGTCTTCACCAGGAGCCCCTCTCGGAGGTCTTCCTCATCGACACGCGGACACTCGCTTCTATAGCTTCTGCGTACCTCACTAAGATTAATTAATCACTACCTTAATCTCATATTACAAAGTAAATGCAACTATTCGATCCTGATAAAGAGTCACTTGTGTAAAACTTTCAAATTTTTGTAATCAAACTTTACCCACCTCACAACGAGAGGTCTTATACACTTGAAATTCTCCAGCTGTTTTCACATTGAGCTCGAAAAGTCCTCCAACTCTGAGGAAGTCTATCCGAATTTCACTCTCTATTTGTACCTCATTAAGTTTGAAAGTCATAATTCTTCCAACCTAACGATTCATACAGCGATCTAGCCAGATTCATGAAGGAAGAGAAGAGTCTTGCAGAGTGCGAGTAATTTTCCTATCAAGGGACCCCTTTCGACTGTATCGAATTCGGAGTCGGCATTCGCTCTATGACGACGTGCCTACGTATTTGTCCAGTCATCATTAGCTCCTTCACACGATGGCGCAGTACGATAAGAACAAATTTTCGTGAATGCATCCACATTGTAGGGTGCCTGTAAAACGATCAATTTACCAGAACTTAATTAGTAAAAGACACGGTACCCTGTTGCGCGTTTTTGATACAACTGACCGCAAATTGAACCTTCCAACGTGAGAGAAGAGACGACAGAGAGAGGAAAAAAAATCTGTTCCAATTAAAAAAACTTTTTTTTTTTTTCTTCTGATATCGTTTTGTCAGCGAGAAGCGCAGCGCACGCGGCTTCTCTTTCAATCAGATAACCTTAGTAGTGGTCTTGCCTGAAAATGGTATTTTTTCTCCAGTTTGATGATTCTTTAAAGAACCGGTAATGTGTTCTCATATATGCTACCTGTTGTATACGCGCAGTATTTATTACGCTCGTATATTACACGTGTATAATATATAATATCGGATCGAGATTGTCTAAACGTGAACGCGACAATGGAATGAGTTACCGAGTACTTAAAAACTCTCTCACATTCGTCGAGTGCCTATCAATCAGCCTTGGTATATACGTTGATCGGATCGTTATCAGAGCCAGGGACGTGCAATGAAGACCGACACAAAAATCTCGAGTATTTTTTGTATACGAGTATGAGACGTATAAATACGTCAAGTTCCGAAGAAACAATGATGCCAGGAGAGATCTTTCTGTGAATCTTCGGTACGAGAGTCGAGTTTCAATCAGGACATTATCGATCGTGGAAGGATCTCTTTGAACACGTTAATTGAGTTGAAAAATCCCGAGAGTCTAGGCTCCTCTGTAATTATCATCTTTGTTTTGGGGGCCTACTCCATTTCTGTTTCAGAGCAAAGGGTGGGGAAATGGTAGCTACTAAAGTGATGAATATGGTGTAAAATATCAAATTTTTTTCATTCTCTCTTTCAGTCGCGTCGTGAAAAAAACGAGGATTTCTACTAACCTGCAAGTTGAATATAAAGAGAGTAGAAATTCACAGGTGAACTAAATATATGAGGCTCCGCAGTATCAGTAGAGGAAATAGCTGGAGGGGCCACAATGTTATCGAAGGAGACAGACGTTTACATGATCTCTCATTTATAGGACTGGAGATCTTGAAACTATCTCATTTTTTCAGACTTGTAAACATTTTCATCGATTTTCTAGTTCATTTTACAAGCATTTAACTGCACTTGGGTCATGAATTTGATGGGGAATCGATTTTAGATGCTTTGGATGTGATTTGCTGTGCTTAGATATAAGAGATGATATTTCGGATGGATGGGAGGTCATCGACGTGACGAGAGTTGTTTCGATAAATGGTGAAATTTGGTGAATGTGGAGAGAGGCTAAAGATGGGCATGCGAAAATGTGGGTGACTGTGAAGGGAACTCGAGAGTACAATATTCGCATGAGAGCGGGAAAAGCTTGGAAGGAAGTTGAGCGTGTGTGAGTCTCGTCTGAGATTCCGTGACGATGGGATTCTTGGTGTGATGAGGCCCTTATCGGTGGTGATTTGATTGTGATCCTTTCATCAGTAGTACTGAGATGAATAGTGTGGGTGAGTCCTGTTATAATGGGAAGAAGACAAGAGTAGATTCGGGGAAGTTTTGTGGCAGTTTAGGCTGCTAAATCAACTCTTTCATTACCTTGGATCCACGTACGGCTGGAGACACATAAAAAAGTTATGGCAAATTGAGGGCCAGTTTTACCAACTCAGTTAAGCGCTGTTTTAGCCAAGATCTCGGATTAGTATGGATTTATCATGCTTCAATCGCCCAAAATCGGGAGCTTATTGGTTTAATCTCCGCTTAAAGCGTCACCCTCGGCACGTTTTCTTGTTAAAGCTGGCCTGAGATAGATGATGTGTGGATTATGAGGAGAGGATGGATGCTCGAGAAAAGAGGATGTACGGAGTGTACATTATGAATTGCCGTTAAGCCCAGTGGCGTATTTATGAAGTGGATGGGGACGGGGTAGGTCCGGACTCTTCCTTCCTCTCAGTGGTATTTCGTCTTTGAGAATATTGAGGCCCCCCCCCGTCCCAGGAAAATTTTCTAAATACGCCACCGGTTAAGCTGGATAAAGACTCAGTGACGATCAGAAAAAGGCGGTTTGGTGGAACAGAGAGCGTTGGTTTGTTTCTAAGCATTCAAAGCTGGCTCGGAGTTCACCTATAGAGAGTTGCAGTATCGATGAGAAAAGTCTGTGTCGCCAATTGAAAACTCGAAACCTCAATTCCTGATCCATCTGTGAAACAAAGGATCTTGTCAGGAAAAGGATCAAGAGAGAGAAAGCGGCATATTGCGGGCCGGTTAGTAAGTTTTCTGGGTAGTTGACATAGTTTGTACATTACCTCAAGTTTTACCAAGGAAGAGGAAAGCTGTTTACTAATGGGCCAATAATATTGCCGAGCTAAGGAAAGAAAGCAACTTTCAGGGCTGGGGATACCAGCGTAATAGAGGGCGCGAAGAAGCGCAGGCGGTTGCACCTGAACATCAGTTGATTTATGAGTGTCTGAAGAAAGCCATGGAAGACAATGAGAGTGCTGCAGCGAAATGGCAGAGAAGGACCCGCTTAGAGAGTCCTTGCCGAAAATGCTGAAGAGCCTCCCAGCAAGGAGCCAGTCGAAGTTTGCGGGGTGAATTACTGATGGCTTGTTTTCACGGCAGTAACCATTAATGGCAATGCACTCAATAGTAGAAGAAAATCGTATATTGCCCTAGGCACCGATACAGCAGTCGGAAGACTACGGTGGTGAGTATTGAAAGGCTCTGGGTTCAGACGAAATTTTGAATCCAGTCTAGAGCACAATATACATTCAGTTGACCCGCAACTGCTTCTTGATACATTCAATGCGTCACCTGTTGGGGAACAATTCCCTGTGGGTTGGAGTAAAGCTGATCAATAAGAAGGATAAATCACCTGCCCTGACATCCCCTTGTCGAACCCTTGGTTTGCTGTACGAGGACAAACTCTGGGAGAGGATGATAGTCAATGGTCCCAAGAGCTTCTAAATCTTAAGTTGTCAGTACGGTTCCCGAACTGGACGCGGTACAAAGAGGATAGATGAGTCAGTAATAGCTAGCCGTCAGCTTCGAGATAAGCACTCGATTCCATAGAAGAGGATATTAGAAGCCCTCATAAACGCAGAAGTGCTCACATATCTGTTAGGGATGATCAGGAGCTGTCTTAGCTGTCGAGATATCCAAGCAAGGACGTCTGCTGATGGAGTGAAACGCTCAATTACTTTTTGGGCGCTGCGAGGGTCGGTTCTTGGGCCATTCTTATGGTGCATTGCATTTCATGGGAAGTTGCCAGCGACACACTGGAAGAATGCACTGCTGAGACAAATGTAGCAGTGGAGAGCACGGGAAACTGGACTCTAGAGGCAGTGACGCTCCGGATCCAGTCGGCCAGACTAGACGAAAGCCATATTATTCAAAACCCGTCGGAATTTTAATCAACCGATCTGTTTTGACGTGAAAATCAAGACCAAGAAGGGAGAGAAGTACCTGGGCATCCGGTTTAACTTAACGCTGAGCATGAGGTACCATTTCCTGACGACAGTGGAAAAGGCGGACAGGGTAGTTACATACCTAAGTCACCTGACGAAGAACCGAAGAGGGCCGAAAGAAACAAGAACGCCTTATTCATACCTCCATATCAGTGGCTCTCAACCTTTTGGAGATGTCGGACCCCTCCAATGTTCCGGCCTTTCTTTGCGGATCCCCTAAGAAAATGTTATAAGAATAAAGTAGCACTAATCAGTGGCGTATTCACGAGGGGAATTTGGGTACCCCCCCCAGCGCCCGAGCTGAAGAAATCGCCCTAAAATATCATAAAATCTTGTTCAAAACGCCTTCCAGAATAATTTTTTTCTCAAACATGAATTATAAGAATTATTTTCAGACCTTCTGCGGACCCCAGGTTGGGAACCACTGTTCTACATGGTGCCCACTGTCTTTATGAAGATGGCCCACAGAAAAGATCCAATGGAGTGCGCAAAGGTGTGTTGGTGCCTACCGCACTGTCTCAACGGAGGCTCTTTCCATGTTCGCACGACCACCACCAATCGACTTCCTTGCCGAGAAGAGAGCGGTGGTATTCAAAACAAAAAGAAGGAGAAAGACCTATGAAGAGGCTTTACGGGTCAAGCAGGATACCAGGCGCTCCTTGTTTGAGAGATGGTAAACAAGAGCTGCACCAAGTGAGCTAGGTAAATGGACGACCCGTATGTTAATACGCAACCTCGACGAGTGAATGAACCAAGATCATCTTTTCCCTGACACAGGTGCTCAGTGATCATGGCTGGGTTAAGAAGTAGCTTCATGCGAATTCGAGAGAGCAGACGAAGTGTTCGCACAACAGTTGAGAGCGGTATGACGGACCACCTTATTTGAGTGTAGGGTGTGGAGGCGTGAGTGAAACATGCTTGGTCAGTCTCTTTAAGAGATTTACGTCGACTGAACGCCTACTTCTAGTAGCCTGGAACCCGCCAGTCGTTCATGGAGGATGGGTGGCGCTGCACATTTAACAATGGCGATTTAGAAGACGAGGATTCATCCAGCAGATTCCGCCGACCAACCATGGCTATGAGACAACTTGCTTCAATGACGCCTCTTTGCATTCTCGGAGACATGGAGGAAACAAACATTCTTCTCAAGCCTTCTTTTGCTCTCCTGTGTACAAAGATGATAAATTTACGAAAGGTTCCAATTTTTTATTCAAGCGGATGTTCGCTGGATATGAAGATTCATGTTGTAGATTAGGATAGTTACAGGAAGTGGTGAGATGAAACCGGGTATAATTGCAATAATTTCTGGAGTGATTTTGATTCTCACTCAACAAGATCTTATAATAGATAAAGAACCACCCAGGAGGATAGAAGAGTCATGAGAATGCATAATAAAATAACAAGCGAGTGAAAACCTAAGACAAACTCAAATAGTCAGGACGTGAAAAATCAAGAGACCCAATTCACTTCTGCGATTTCAAATAAAATTTCGTTATTGAGAGAGATTTCGGTGTATAAGAAACCCAGCTGCTTTCATCCACGCCTGTAGTGATGACGCAAGATGGGAAATTTTGCGCACAGATAGTTAAAATGTCCGGAGATGTTATCGAAATCGTAAAATACAACGCTTATACAAGAGAAAAAAACTATTACACGAAATATCGTTGAAATTTCACGCGTATTTCAGTCAGATATCAGAATAGCAACGTGAGAACTTCAATCCCATTATTTATTCTTAGCCGTTGACTTTTTTTTTATTTAATTAATAACTGATGTACCGGAAACGTGATTAGCATGACAAGAATATCTTTTCAGGTGTTTTTAATTTCACGCACGTAAAATATATTTCGGATGAGCAAGAACCTAAATCGTGTTTTCATTTCGATTTCATTTAATGTAATTGTAATATAAATATCTATTAGGTGAGGTAGGTGAATAAGAAAATTTGAATGTCATACGGGTGTTATTCGTATCAGGAGTTCATGAAAGTAAGACGGGAGAAGAAGGTAGGGGTCTCATGTTTCGACTATATTCAACTATGAAAAATGTAATGTTAATTTTATTATTCTTCTTAATATTTCGATTGGTTACGAAAAATTGTAGTTCTCCCGTACTCAGATGGCGTAACCTGAAATTAGTCTGGCACGCAGAGCTTCTAGTTTGAATGCGCATCGCCTAATGCGAGACGGGTCGTAAACAGATCAAGGAACTTCACAATCTCTTTTTCCTTCTATATGACACTTAGGAGTGACCTGGAACTTACCTTCAAGAATTTGGTGTAGGTTTTTTCGCAGTTTCCTATATTTTGGTGAATGATTGTGATCTCATATTTCCAAAGCCTTTTTCCAACTTCACTCTAGACGATCAATTTATATTTTATTTTGACCGATCTTTGGGACTCAGATTAACTCAGGACGTGCTCATTTCCTTCGTCATTTAACTACGTCATTAAATTACTTTCACTATCTTTAGCAGCTGTATACTCTTATACCATTAGGGTGTTAGTCACCCTCTCGACACAAGTTGATACTCATTTAGTTCGAAATGAATTCCACGACAGGAAATCTGCTACGAAAAGCCGACAGGCGCACGGCCGCAATCCGTCTTCTTCAGCATCGCAAAATTTTCTCGTTTGTTTCTCAGATTCAATTTAGGTAATCTGTATCGTCACCGATCTGTCAAAATGAGAGTGGCGTCCGACGAGTTCGTCGCATCGCATAATGTGTGTGCAACAATAATTAGGTTACACAGAGCTCTTGAAAACTTCCTTTTTCTCTCTGACATACCGATCGAAGAATGACATCGGTGAAGGCGCGTTGAAAGACGTTAACTGTGACAGACTGTAAATGAAATATACAGTCAAAATATTCGATTAGTTCGCACGTCCTCTTTACTGCTCTCGTACGCAGGGTGAAAACATAATAATGGGATCTTGGAAGTTAGCTCACGTTCGATAGAACACCATCCAGCTTATACCATTCATACACTCGATAAATTATGTATAAATTCTCGTTTCTAACGTTGACAAATACGCTGTAGTAGGTCGTTCCGCATTGAAAAATGCAAATAATAGAAATTAGGAACATTTAAACAGAGAAGACGTAATTACCATGCTGGTTCGAATAAAGTATAAGAAAATTAAGCTCATTTCAACGAGAAAACTACCTATAACGAGATTAGTGCACGCTGATAAACACGAAAGACTTTTACAAAATGCGACGAGTCCATCGCTACAGCCTCTTCCTCATCACGTTACAGTCTATATATGTAAAATAGTCTGGAGAGGAAGGGGAAAAAAAAGTACGAAAATATACACGGACGCGTTTTGAATATTATAACTCATTTGTTACGCTGTCGCCGAATATAAATGTCGCAAATTTTTCATCGCTTACGAGCCCATCTATCCGTCCGGAGAGGATCGAGGCTGACATATCTTATATGTACGAATATACATACGGCTTAAGCCTGTTGGAATCTGGTCTATTATCGTCGATGCGTTACGGCGAAGACTGACGCTTATAATTACGTGAAAGGTGAAGCGATTAAATGAATAATTAGTCGATGATACTCGCACGATAAAAGAATCCTCTCCGGGTTCAAAGATACTCTAAAGTCGATCTACGTTCTCGGAACTCGGCTCGCGATATCGCCGGCGATCGCAGCCGGCCGTGCCGGAGGAATATCTTACCCGAAAGATAGATGCCTATCTGGCTAAATCTAGGCGCGTATAAAATATGTAACCTTTTTTTTTTCAACAATTTTATTGACTCTTAAACAAATAGGAAATTTATAAAGTATGTCAATATTTTAGCGGGCGGTCTTTCATCCTTTACGCGATCGACGATCGTTTGCTTTTGGAATTTCTCGTATATTGGTCGTTCGGAACATTTTTATTGCGATTATGGTATTTCGTTAAGAGTACGTTAATTCATTTTATGGTCTTATTTTGTTAGTTTTTTTCGTGGATCAAAGTGAAACCGTCGCTATTATTGAAACGTATGGGCATGTTTTCGATGCGAACAGACACGGGTCGATGTTTTGGGTGCGAACGTTTTCATTATATTTACGGGGGTTGCTTATGCTATACTGCACTCATGATTGTACGTTGAGCGGTAGAGGAATTTTACTGGTGAAGGGGAAGTGAATACGAAACACGGGGAGTTTTAGGACCTCCAGCCTTGAATCTGAGATATAAATGTTTACATCCTCTTCTTCTTCTCGCACAGTTGCACCCTCCATCTCAGAATATGAAGATTGAAATGATTTTATACGGGCAAGGAGAAAAAAGTACAAATTGAAAAAACAAAGGCTTTTCCCGCACATAATTTTATTTATACAACGTGTCGTCCAGGCTTGTGGACTTTATCAAATACAAAAAGGTTGTACTTGATAAAGTCCACAAACCTGGACGAAACGTTGAATAAATAAAATTCTGTGCGGGAAAAGCCCTTGTTTTTTCAATATGTTCAGAATATGAAATTCCGGGAGATCCCTTCCTCTCATGTATGCGGATCCAGCAATGTTAGATGCCTGCCTTCAGGCTATGAGCTTGGCGAAGTTGTGTTCAGATGCGTGAGAGGAAGTTAGCTTGATGCAGAAAGTGGAAGGGAAGTCGTCTAATAGTGTCTCTGTAGAGGAATGGTTAAACAATTGCGGAGTTGGGTTAAGTTGACGAAGCAGAAGATGTGTTGAACGGATAGAGTAGTAGGATCAGATTCGCAACAAAGGCATGAGAGAGGCATAAAATGAGAGATGGGATGGATGCGTGTAAGTCTGGTGCGGCCGACTATTCCTTCACTGCGTATCAACAGATTTGAAGAGTCCCAACGGATGTTTCAATGTAGGCTAGCTTGTTTGAGTGTGATATGAGATTAGACCAATGAGTGAACCATGCTTGATTGTTGAATTTGTTGATTTGTTTGGAGCGATTGAAGAGTCAGGAGAGGACAGACCGGTTGACTGATCGGTGATGGGTAGCTAATTTGGCTGATTTGTCAGCATTTTTTTTCCTCGGATAACCTTGTGACCAGGTACCCAAATGCAGAATAATGAGATAGTGTGAGAGATAGCCATTAGATGTGTATGCGGTTTATGAGTGTGTGGGAGTGATGATAAGGAGTCGGAAGTGGCCAAGACTGGTTCGAAGGGAAGAGGGAAGGGTAAACTGGCAAGGATGTACCGGCCTTGTTTTGATATGTAGGAGCATTGGTGAAACATGGTGTAGGGTTGGGAAAGATGTTAAGAATTTTCGTATTCTGCGGAAGAAGTTGATGGAGCGTGAGGTCACGAATTATTTTTGGTTAAGTAAGGAGTCACGGAGGGGTTGAGGGGACAACGTGGTAAGACAATGGAACTTTAAGGGGCGTGTTATTTGGAGTTCGAGATTGGGAAGTAGGTTGGTCGCGAAATTTCGGTCCAGGTCAGGGTAGAACATGCGGTGATGGACGGGGATTTGAGGATATTGCAGAATAGTAGTGAAGAAGCTGGTTGTTAGTTTGAGACGTCGCTAATGGAGTGGGGGGAAGCCAGGGTCTGCACAAAGACTTCTACCGGGACTATTTTCGATAGAGTCAGTAGTCGGTGCTCAAGGTTTCGTGAGGTGCTTTTGCACCACGAAGTGTCAGACAAATCGATGTATACTATGTAAGAAACAGAATGTCCTGTGCAACTCCCGCTGTCGTCACATCAGTTCTCTAGCATGCTGTAATCATTCACTTTTTTTACGTTTAATTAGGTACCGTTTGTATTCATAGATTTAAATGTTGAACTTGGTACAGAAAATATTGTACAAAGTTGTTTTATCATTTGGACTTGAACATAAATGTTATTTCTTTCGCGAATAGAACAAAATTTACTGTACGAAGTTCGAAAATTCGTGCTTCGAACGAAGAAGGGTTGTTTCTTTCGCACACTGTACAAAAATAGCTGTACAATTTTCGAATTGTACGATATCGGATTTTGTATGTAACATATACACAGCCTCGATGAAATTATTTTCTCGAATTATATAATGCAGTTTTAGTCTTACAATATTTCCACTTCCTGTTAGAACACTCATTTCTAAAAGATTTCGCTAGAAATGAGATAATATTGTCTTTTATTCAGATTTAGACTTCCAGACTCCAATTTTGAATTCAATTCTCAATACCACAACCAATTCATCTCATAGAACAGGTCTCCTGCGTTCAACGCATATTTGTTAAGGAAGCCGTCATTTTGACAGTCATATTTCATGTATTTTTTGTAGTTTCTTGAATCCTAGCACCGAATTCCAAAATTGACGAGTTCACACCCCCCCCCAAGTCACCCCTCCATCCCTTCATATTCCTATCTGCTGTACTTCCCGTCTTCTTTATGATAAACTATGACTTCATCAGCAGTAATTCCCCCCCCCCCCCTAACTATGACATCATCAGCTGTTGACGTCATCCCGAGCCTGATTCTGAAGCCTACGTGTTCAATCCACCTCTCCTCCCATAAGTGGTAGGCTTACTACTGTATAGCTCAGTATAATGAAGGCTAACTACAAATATGAAGTCAGCGTGGAGAGCCGTGACCCACAGGCCTAGTGTAATAAATTAAGACTCAATAATATGGACGGCGTCACGAGCTAATGACGACACTAATATCAAAATATCCATACAGGGCGAATAAGCGAAGAAAGTGAGCCCATTGTGGGCTAGCCAGGACAACAAAGTGGGCGTGGCCCTAAAATATAAATTAGGTCACTTACTCAGTGCTGCCAGATGATGTGACCTGTCACGATAAAAGGGACATTAGCATCAATTTTTGATTCCCATCGATTTTAATCTTTGAGTATGAATGGTAATGGAGAGGCAGAAATCGTCGTTTTTGAAGGTTCCATGGCAGGCGTAACATATGGCGCTATTTCAATTGTAGTAGACGATTTAACTTGCACCCTTTGACTATAGAGGGTATGGACTAGTACTCGGCCGTAAAAGCAATGTAAAATTTTTGTCCAGGAACGAAGGTGCGCGTATAGGCTATTTCAGATACACGCCGACCGCAATCATTCAAAATTAGTGTTTGCGCATCGTTGTGCGCATTTGCTGGCGGTATTCTTCATAGAATTTTCATTTAGAATGTTTATCTTCATCAATTTGTACTATGGCTATTTGTACCACGTTTATTCGCGGTTGATAAACGTTTTCAATTTGTGTTAATCGGGTCTTTAAACTGCAATTTTACCCCATTGATATCACTACCAGATCAGTACTTTCAAAATGAGAAGAAAGAATACATGCTCATTATGTGGTCCCACCGAAAAAGTTGTTTGCAAGTAAGAATTTTTTCTCAATTCAACAGCATACTACACAGACATTACTTTCTAGAGGCTACTAATCTCTTATACTCATGTTGCGCTTTCATTTAGGATTCCTGTCAGAGAACCTAGACGAAGTCAATGGATAGAATTTTATCGCATCGCATCTTCGAAAGATTGTGGTTCCTTTAATGCAATTTCTGTTCGAATATGTACCGATCATTTTGAAGAAAAATTTGTCTGTCGAAATAAGAACTCAGATGCTGTGCGTCTTATGCCCGCGGCTGTACCGAGTATTTACTTTAAAACTCGAATTGAGAGGTACATTTTGTATTGATAACAAAGAAGTTGAATGATTTTTTATACGAGCTCATTCTTGTTAACAACAAACTAGACTGTTCATTCATTCACTTTCTATTTTATTTGTAGATCAGTTTCTCAATATTCGGAATCACAAGCTCCTTCGCACCTCACTTCAGAGGCCGAACCATCGGAATCGGAAACTTCTTTGCAGCCCACTTCGGAGGCTAAAACTTTGGAATTAGAAGCTTTTTCGCAACTTCCTCCAGGAACAAACACACCGGAATCAGATTTAACGTCTATTATCCAAAATTCCTTCAAAAAGTGAGATTGTATTTTCATGTAGCCTTCTAGCTCGATGGATAGTTGAACAATCTATTTCTTCCTATTTATTGCGTGATATACAAATTTATACCTTTTATTTTTAGTCTCGTTGATAAAGACTCAACGCTGATGATAGTGGAAGAAGAGAATATTTTGAATACAAGCTCAATGTCGAATGGACTAAATTCAAACGCTAACGAAGACGATAGTGAAGAGAACACTAACGGAGAAGAATTTGGAAGTTCTTCCGTACTACATGACAGGTGAGTTCTATTCCTGGGCAAATGGAAAGTATTATTCTTTTCCTTCCTTTCAACTTGATACAACAATTCGGTCGCCGTGTGATCAAAGATAACAAAACTATTATGAACACTTCGATGGATATGATTATTCCCAGTGGTGATGAATAATCGGATATGAGTTCAAATTTTTTGACACTGACTTCACTAAGTAAGAAACAAGAAGAAACAACAAAAATGAATGAATATCTGTTTGGTCCTAAAGACTAATGCTCTGCATTCAAATCATCGACCATTTTCTCAATCTACTTTTCTTCCTATTTTTTCCCCCTATTATGTGAAAGCCAGGGCCCACAAATTCGAACTTATATATCTTAAACGTACAACTACAATTTCAGTATTTATTTTTTGATTACACTTTGAGATTTTGTGTCATATTCTTCATGAATTGCGTTCATGTGGCGGCATAACATATCTGTGTACATTCTAGACAAGTAGCACTCATAAAAATAATAATTTTTTTATCGATGACAAGTTTTGTTAATTATTTTTTTTCCTAGCTTTTTCAGCGGCAAACAAATTGGTGAAGGAGGATCAATTACTCTGGATTGTAGTGATTCAATCATGAATGCAACAACGCCTACAACATCGCACCTGAAAACACCTCGGCATGCGTTACGTTACATCCAAGATATAAAAACGCCTGATTTGGAGAGTCCACGCCGTCGCCGACAATGTTTAAGCATTATGAGATCCGAGAGCAGAACAATGCGATCAAAAATGTACACAATGAAAAAACAAAATACGAGATTGAAGCAGAAGGTTAGAAACTTGTCTGACTTGTTGAAAAAATGTCAAAAAGAGAATATATAATTTCCGCCGATAGATCTACAGAATTATCAGTGAGTATTATCAATGTAAACAAAGGTGGCAGACAGATATATTATATCTTCTCTTCTGAAACTCTGTATTCTCTTTCTAGTTCATCTCCAATGGAGTGAAATTATATTGTGCCCATTGTGCGGTAATATTAGGTAGTAAAATGATGAAGCGAAAATGAAGCCGTCGTGTATGAAAAAAGCTGTTCTCTCATCCAAGTTGTGAGTACTATTCTACACGAGTACGGTGCGCTTGTCTGGATGTCAGTGTGACCCCTGACTTGATAACTTATTTGTATTTATTCAATTATTAATTTATTAATTTATTTATCTATCTATTTTTATTCTGAGTACATGTCAGTGGATACCAACCCTCAGTGCTGCCTGCTGACTTAGGTACTCAATTAATTAATTTATTGTTGTAGGAACGCATGTATGAATTTGTTTCGATTATTTACTTATTTATTGAAATCCCAACGACAATATCAGATATTAATGGATAACGTCGCGGATATTTTTACAAAACAAGTTCCTCTTCCAATATACTTTGAAAATAAACTGCTATTAATTTATCCATATTGATATAGTTTAACTAGTCCTTCTGAAATGTAAAATGCTGTGTTATAATTCTGTTACAAGACAAATTTGACGAAAATAATAAATTATTCACAGATTCCGAGGGAACGGCTAAATTTTGTAAAATAATGAATCAAGCTTACGAAATTTTGAACGTTTGTAAGCAGTTCGGAAATACCATCCAACATAAATACGGTCAGCCACTCAATGAGGAAACAAAGCCTTTTCTACAGCAGGCAATTGTTGAAGTTGTGGAGTACATTAAAGGTTTGAAAGATTATTATGGAACCCCATTACTCGAGTACAGCAGAAAATGTGCCTTTGTTGGATTCATTTCTTGCCTCCAAAACATAATACCTCTCTTTGACGATTTGAAAAGATTGTATGATTTGAAGTACTTATTAACGTATAAGTTGCAACAAGACCACATTGAGAATTTTTTCTCAGCTGTTCGTTCTCGAGGGGGATTCAATAATAATCCCTCTGCCTATCAGTTTCAGAACACATACCGTCGGTACGTTTTTTTGAAGTCAAGGTTCTCTCTAATTCTACTTTCATTTGTCATTAACTTAATATTGTCTGATGAACAGATTATTGGTACATCATGAAGTTTCTGCCTCAGAAAAAGGCAACTGCGAACCAAATGATATTCCAATACTCGTTGTATCCAGCGCTTCTTCGAGAAAAAGACCAATCGATGACTCCAGTGAGAGTAAAGAGGATTCTGACGCGATCCAGTTGAAAATGAATACAGAAGAACCTCTACTTGAGGATGTAAAAGACATTGTAGCGTACATAAGTGGCTTCGTTGTCCAAAGAATAATGAGACGCCAAAAAATGAAGAACTGCTCTTCTTGCAGACTGATTTTAATCGACGCTACAAAGCAAACAAAACATTCATCTTTACTGAATGCAAAAAATCTTGGGGGACTCACGTATCCTACAGATGAAGTTGTTGACGTATGTTGCTCCATAGAAAAGTGTATAATTATGGCAGAACACTTCTCTAATTTTTCACTCGAAGTTTGTCGAAACAGTGAAGAATTTATCAGAACGATACTTTGAAGAATTTTCAATATCACATTTACATTGTTCAAGTCTTTTAGATCTAATTTGTGACATTTATTGTAAAATACGACTAAATCACGAGGCCAAATTATTTTGTAAGATTGATAAATATATCCGCAGGGTAAACACAAAAACAGTCATTTTCGAAGGTCAATAAAGAATTAACGTGCGTGATGTCTTTCTTGAGTTATAGTGAGCAATTTCTTCATTTTCTATTTAAAAACCCAGAAGAGCTTTGTTCTTCACATCGAAATACGCAATAGCAAAAGGATTTCAGAAGTATCTAAATTGAATGCAATCATCCCAATGTGCATGTTATCACCTTTCGATCGTTCAGTGACGCTGATAACACTAACACACTGACGATTTGCAGTCCTGCTGTAAGTATAGTTGCCTATACGCAGTTCCTTCATTCCTGGACAAGATGAATAGTTGTGTTACCAGTCCATACCCTCTATAGTCAAAGCTTGCACCGCACTGGAAACAGCGCGCTCTATCACGCCTGCCACAGAACCTTCAAGAACGACAATTTCTGCCTTTCCATTACTATTCATACTCAAAGATTTTAATGTAAAAATATTATATGGACTGAAAAATAGATGCTAGTGACTGACTTTGATTCATTCATCAACGACGATCGGAGAAAGGTATCTCTCATATTTATAACTAAGGTACTTTTACCTTGAGCACAAGAAATGCATATGTGACTTGTCACGAGAAAGAACCCTTAGTCGTCAAGGTACGGATCAGCAGGAACGGTTTATCATAGTTGAAGGCTTGCACTCATACAAAAGCTAAACTGCTGATCCGTTCCTTGACGACTACGAGTTCTTTCTCGTGACAAGTCACATATTTTCCGCCAAATCCGTATTTTTTTGGAGAAACAAAAATGCGTAGATCTGGTGGTACTGCTTACCTATAAATATGAGATGCAGTGCTGCCAGATCTACGGATTTTCGTTTCTCCAAAAATATGTAGATTTTTCTACGGGCTTGTCCTGAAATGCGGATTTCTTGGTGTTCAAGGAAAAAGTACCTTAGTTACCGAAATAAAAGATACTTTTCTCCTAGTTGTTTGTTATGAGCTGATATCGCGGTTTCCTGAAACATTGAGTCAATCAAGAAAAAAGTACCTCTTTCCTTGATGTAAAAGATACCTTTCTCCTGATCCTTATTGATAAATAAGTACAAATTTGTTTTCAGGTGGAAAATATTGAAAATATCATCTGGCAGCACTGATGAGACGTGATCTTTATGTATTCGGTGTTGACAAAAAATCCTCAAGTAGCTCAAGGCTACTCCTACCAACGTCATTGAAGGATTGAAAATTCTACTCAGGTCCTAGCGAGTAGTGTTCTTTAGATCCCTCTAAAGTCCACCAATATTGAAAATAAGGTTGTTATCAGTAATACTTGGAATGCTGGTTGCTTGGTTTTCAATTCTATGGTATCAAGATCCGGTGGGTTTTCACACCCTGAAATCCAGATAGAGGAGGAGACTGCAAGAGAAGTGAAAAGTACGCGTCGGATGGAGGCTCTTAAAAGAAGAGTCAAAGACAAGTGGGTTTGTGAGGAGTCAATTATGGCTATTTGGACGCGTGAACACTTACCAAGATCGAGAAGTTGAATAAGAGAGAAGTGTCCTTGTAGTTGAATGTAATGTAGTAGACTTGAGCTCTCTTTGAAACCGGGAACGGTGCATGGGAAATACTTTTATGGTGTCTTTGGGTAGGATGAAAATTCTTGAACGATTTGTTGTTAGAATCGAAACTATCATCTTAGTTTCCAACATCATCCACAAGATGAGTTATTAATGATCAAAATTTCGTAATACATTTGGCAGAGACACATTGTGCTATAAACAAGTAAAATTAAGTCATTATCATCGAATAAATTCTAATTGCAAAGTAGCCGTTGATATTCAAGATAACAAATAATAAATTACGTGGTCTTTATATGGGAAACCGAAAAAATCCTCGAACAAATTAACATTATATGTCCTTCACCGGACTGTGTGTCGTATACAAAATATTTTCATCACAGAAGCTCGTGAGTGCTGCAAATTTCAGGTGCAAATTTCAATGCGCATAGATTGGACATTAAAATGTTAATGTATTTCATCAACGTCGCCCATATTCCAGTACTTCTCGCACATTATAAACCAAATTTAGTTGTAAATAATTTGCATACTTTACCGATGCCACAAACACGAGGGTGTACAACGAATGTGAAAGCCTTTTATTACGTATACCTACATACAATTCGCGGAAAAAAGAAAAATCGTCGTTATAAATTTTTTCCAGTTATTTCATACGCCATAAGTGCGGTTTCGAAATACAATGGAGAGACTGATTGTGGAAAAAAACTGCGAAAGGATTTTCGTTTTGCTATTCCAGTGTGAACGATGGCGGTATGATTTAACGTTCATTGCCGCAGAAAAGCGCGCGCGAAAAAAAAAGAAATATAAATAAAAATCGCATTCCTGTATAAACTCTCATTGAAAATGTGTCTCTGCAACTGACAATTAAACTATACGAGGATAACCTCTTTCTATTTTTTTTTCCTGCCCTATTTTATTGGTTACGCGATGGCAATCTTTTAGACAGATGACAAATCTACGGAGGGTATACGCGGTGGCAAAAAAGTGCAACCACGAAAAAGTACAGCATATGTAGAAAATAAACGAGGGTGTAGTTTTTCTTCTCTTTTTTTGTTATCTGTTTTTTCTGCGAATGAAAAAATTGAATGAATGATAAAATAGATACGCGAGAGCGAGCAAGAGGAAGGTAATAAGATTTAAATCGGCGGTAGCGTCGAAGCGTGCTTATCAGCTTTAAAATCAACGGGGAGAAAAATGAGCTCATGTTAAACGATAACTCAGCGTGAAACATAACGAAGTTCTTCGCCTACTGCGGAAAAATGAGAAATGACATACGTAAATCACTAGGGAAGTCATTATACAGTAATATAAAATCCAGAAAAAAAAAGGGGTTGTTCTTTCCTGGGACGCTCGAGACGCTGAATATCAACTCGTAAATTCTCTAGTCATTTGGACAGAATGACCAAATACAATCGGTTATAGAAAATAAGGAAATCTCAATAGACCCTTCAGTTTTCTCTAACAAATCTAATTTCGAAGATTACATTATTCAAAATACCCGAGGAAGTAAACTTTCTTTGTTTTTTTTTTTTTTTTTTCGCTTCCGAATAAAAGCGTGAATTGGTAATTCATTGCGTGTAACGAGTTTCTTTTTGAGAGTGAATAAATTTTGTTGTTATAAGCTGTCAACATTCTTTTCACTGAGTAAATTCCCTCTTCTTTCACTCGGTGCGGGTTCCAATTTTGTATTCAAGCGGATAAGCGTTGGGTAAGAAGATTTATAGGATAGATTTTTCGTCAATGATGAATATTTTATGTTGGATATAGCTAGCAGGAAGTGGTAGGATTGTTTCGAAGCAACTTCTGTTTACAAATATAATTGCATTTATTTCCAGAATAATTTAAATTACAACTCGCGAACTCTCGAAACAGACAGATAAAGAAGAGAGACGAGAAAAAAGGGTCGTGAGAGTCTAAGTTACAGAGGACTCCGACCTTATCCTGGGTAGATGAGAAATGAATTTATCAGTAACTTTGACACTAATTCAGTTTCATTAAATAAGAAGTAATTTTCTGCAGACAAGGCTGTAAAGCACATTCTATCATCCACTTGTCAAAGTTTGTATTCTGTACCGGAATCAAATTATGAGAAAATGTCTTCATAAACTCAGAGTAATACGAGCACCATCACTGTGAACGAGGAATTTGTTGGTACATTCAATGTCCGCAATGCGCAGTGAAATCTAGAATATAATGCTTTTGATAGGCTACATTAGGCTGAGGAGAAGAGGGAGCGTAGTTTGGAGAGAGTCGAATATATACTAACGCAGACAAGGCCATATCAAACTAAGAGGAAGGAGGAGTGGGGTTTAGAGAGAATGGAACATGGTAATGAAGAGTGACAGGCTACAATGGCTTAGGAAAGAGAGCTGAGCTTATTTTGGAATCAATATTGAATTTTTTCGGGCAAGAAGGTGCAATGGTAATCATGGAGTTCGGCACAGTTCGAAAAATGTGCAATCAGTGTCAAACTGTATGGTCATTATCAGTAACGTAGATACAATTTTCTCATGAGATGGATTTTTTTCATATGGAGGGGGGGGGGGAGATATTACCCGAAATTTTTCTTACGCGGAAGGTGTACAAAATCATTGAACGAAAAAAAAGAAGAAAAAAAAAAACACTAAAAAACTTGCGATGACAGGAGATATCACCCTAATGCCCCTCAAATTTACGCCTTTGGTTATCATCTTGGAATCTTCCGCTTTTCCTCAGTGAGTCGACAGGCCAACGGCTCATACGGGTGCTCTTTGAAGTGTCTACGTCAGTACCACGAGGAAAGGCATGGTGGGGCTCTCAGGTTCTAAACAACACGGAAGCATCTTATGAAGAACGAATACAAGCAAGTCTAAAAGTAGAGGAAACATTTGTAGAAAGAAGGATCAAAATTTCTTTTGCTTCCACGCTGGCTGAAGAATTGTGGGACACCAGCTCACTAGAGGGGCATAAATTCTTGGAAAATGACCACTGCACTGGCTTCTACGCAATTTGTTAGAAGAATAAGAGAAGATGACTAGCGTCTGTTTAGATCTTCGCAGAGGAAGCCCCTATTCGAAGAAGTTCCCTGTGCAAGAGATACTCTAGAGAAAACTCGCTCCACCAGGATTTCTCGGAATGGGATCTTCAAAAATTGAAAAAAAAAAAGGAAGCTCAGAAGAGGAGGTGGAGTTTAAAAAGAAATTATGAAGGAGTGGAACGAGTTAGCTCATTAGCCAAGAAGCATATCATACGCTACACTAGAGACGGAAAAAGAAGGATTTCAGATAACCTGAGCCCCAGGAATTACAGTGTTAGGCCTTGGCCTACTTTTGGGACTTCGAAAAATTTCGAGTGAGAGACAATCATATAACCTAGTACAGCTCATTAGTTCATACTTTAAAACACAGCCTGGTATACCTAAAGATACTAAGCTAAGAAACTTTGGTAAGCGCAGACTCCAGGCTATAATCACAGCTCAAGGTAGGTAGGATGACCTTGACCTACTTTCAATGATTGATGCTCCGGATAAAAACCTCAGTATATGTTCAGATTTTTCAATTTCAGCTTGGTGGAAAGTGTATTATAAACTGACTAAAATAGCCCCTTCAAATTACCAGGGATGCAATGCTTCATACACCAACCGGCCTAGCCCCTTCAATGAGCCGGATATTCAATGCTTCAAACTCCGCCCCTTTGAGGAGTCAGATATACAATGCTTCAAGCACCTCAAGACCCAGAGGGCTCTTCTCAAATCCCCATAAAACAGGTTCCCTGCCTCCTCTCATTTAACTCTGTTTGAAGAACCCGGGAATTTTTCCAAATCCCTCTTATATTTTGTATAGCTCTGAGGTCGGTGTAGCTCCTTCAGTCAAGTTGATATGCAATACTTCATGCAGCAATTAGCTTACCAACTGCAAAGAGCCAGATATACAACAAAGCTTCAAACACCATATAACCCAGAACCCTAGGCTTGCAAGGTAGCCTATGAAACAGGTTCCTAGCCTTCCTTTGTTGAACTCTGTTAAAGAACCTGTGAATTTTACAAGGGAAGGATGTAATAAGCCTATCTCATATACTGAGCTGTGTTATTGTGACGTCATTCATTTGGCAAGAGTACCCATTTTGCAAGAAATCCGTCCAACGAGCAATTTGGCTCCCATAAGAAATAAATGCAGAGCAAAGATCATCAGGTTACCAATTTATCAGAAAAGATGGTACAGGAAATATTATTTCATATTTCAAATCTGTCAGGATTTTGCTATCAATCTAGGCCTAGAAAAAAAAAAAAAAAAAAAAATTGTTGCCATAATATCATTTTTCATATTTAGTTGCTTAGTGGTCTTTGCTCCGCATATATGTGACCCTGTCTACAGAAACCCACCTTATGCATTATTAGTAACGCATGCTTTTCATATGTAAACTGATAACGCATCTGGTGGGTTTCTGTAGACCGGGTCACATATTTCTTATGGGAGCCAAAATGCTTATCGGACGGATTTCCTGCATAATAAGTACTCTTGCCAAACAAATCAATCTCAATCGATATTCTTGTTATCACAAATAACTCAGTCTTTTGTACTGTAGGGATATAGCCAATTAGCCATTGTAATTTATGGAAATAAAAGGCTCTTGAAAAAATAGATAAATAAATGAAATGAAATGAAAAATTGTATTTTGAATTCTGAATAATAACTTGAGCAATAATACTAAAAAAAATACAAATTTTAATTCAATGTTTAAATTAAAAATTAATAAATGAATGTAAATTATTGAAATTTGATGAAAATAATATTTTTATCGAATAAAGAGCATTAAAAAAACATTTTCAATCCTTATTAAATAAATTGAATCAAAAAATATTTCTTATGATGATAAAAATCCTATTAATCATATAATTATCAGTGAGGTTTGTTTATAATTATAATTATATTCAAAGTTATTGATGATCAAAAAACTTCAATTCCTGTTGGAATAAATATAATTAGGTACTAATGTTGTGATAAAATATATTTGTGATAATCAATTCGAATACTTAATTTGATATTATTATCCATCACCAATAGGAAAACAATTATTATTTAAAAAAAAATTAGTAAATCAGTTTTATTTATGGAAATAAAATTATAATTAATTATTCAAATTTTCATCATTAAATCATTTTAAATTATAAATCATGATTATAATAACATCAAAATCCCAATTCCATAACTAGAATTCAATTTAAATATAATTTTAAATCTTAAAAATTAATTTTTCAATAGTTGATAATTTTATTAAATAAATTAAAATTCACTTAATACGCTGCAGAGTGATTTGGGAACAGCAAATTCACTGAGGCCGCAGAGGCAAAGTCCCACAATTCAAGAGCAATCATCCTCTGTTGTCATGTTTTGGGTCGGCTTTGTTGTTGTCTTTGTATTTGAAATTTCAAATTAATAAAATAAATGTTTTTTGTTACCTATTTTTAGTAACCATACATAAATAAAATAAGATCAATTTAATTATTGATTTTTTCCTGGTTAATAAACAAATTCATTAATTTGGATCAATTCTTTCAAATTAGCCTAATTAGGTATTGATATTCCGTCAAGTGAAGTTTTATTCTATTGTTTCTCAAACAAATTTGTGTTTCAACTTACTCAATAATTTTGAATTGACGAGCAGTATGTACATACAGTACTATAAGAACTAAGATAGTGTCGAATGAAATTTTCAGAGGGGGAAATTATAGCAATTGCACAGAGAAGCATGACTTTATTTCCCACTCGACATTACAAAAAAAAAAAAAAAAAAAACAATTTGACATTTTGATACATTCTGTATCTCATCTTCAGGATTTAGGTTCTGTGGGCATAGCTCGAACGTCAAAATTCTTCAAGTTCTTGAAATAGATCAGAGTTTCTGCCTTCCTGAGAACCACAATGGGAAAATACGGCGGACGCGAGGATGATTTATTCAACCCAATGAGTGCTTAAGCTCATTTCTGATCGACTTTTGAGCGGATGAAAAGTCAGTCACTCATCGCCTCATTCGGTCGCGAAGACCAGTCAATAATAAGGCGCTGATTGGCTGTTCCTCGAGAACGGGCTTTCAGACTCAGCACCGTTGGGGAGCAGTTTTATAGCGCTCCGGATTGTTTTGGAGCTCGTTTGGAGCCGATTAATTACGCTTCTGAGCAAAGTTTCGAATATTGACTACAAGCGCAGTGTTGAGGAATCAAGCTGAAGCTAAGTGTTCAAATGCTAATGATAGAAGCCAAAAGCCGAAGTTGGGTGGATAAAATTCAGTGAGAGACTTCTAAGCCTAAGCTGAAGTTGAAGTACTTTGTGATCCGCCATTCATACCTGAGCGAACGATGGACAATTTTTCCAAATGATCCCCACGAAAATTTGGATGAAAGTGAGAAAGAGATGAAAAAGTCACGTTATGAATCCATTTTGAGAAGAGTTGGGACCTCATCATGGGGTACTCGAATAAATTTCAAATAAAATTCTGGGAGGGAGGGGAAGGAGAGAGATAGGAAATCTGAAGAGATTTCTGGTCCGAATTCCTATAGGAGAGAGGCGTGATGTAGACTTGGGGAATTTTCGTTTGAAAAGAAGAGAGGAAGGGAGGAAGGTTGATTGGGAAGAGGGTGTGAGATTATCCAAGGATCTACTAGAGGGACTAGGAACGAAATCGAAGTTATACAGAGGAAAGAGACTGAAACATCTTCACCCACTAAAAGAAGAAACTTCACAAATGATGGAGATATGCGTCAGGAGCCGAGAGATAAGTAAGGTGAGCAATTTGAGAGATTTAAAAAAGTTCAAAAATTAAGATAAAATTCCAACCCAAAAACATTAGGCCTGCAGAATTTTTTGGTTTTGATCTCAGTGAAACAGCAAGCATCTGCAACTTCCGAATATTTTTTTTCTGGAAGGGGGGGGGGGGTCCTAATTTGGACGTGCCGGGTGAGGATAATGCATTGATCGACAAATAGGCATAGTTCGTACCTAGCTGCAGCAGGTGGATCACCGTACCTGCAATGGGTTTCAACAATTCATCATAATTATGTAGAGGGAGAGGGGTCCGAGACGTAATCTGCTGTTTTGACCATAGAGATCCTTGTGGGTATTTACATGAACAGGGTGATAGAGATGCTGCTCCTGAGTGCGATGTGCACATTAGTATACCAAGTGAGCCATTTCATCCTAGTTGAATAATGGCTTTCACATCTCAAGGTTAACTGCATAGTTTATAGGTTGGGAAGCTTCAGCTTTGAACTCCCAGCTCCAGTATGCATTCTCCTAGAAGAAAGAGTCTTCTTTCTGCCATAGCTGGAGTATGACTTTTGACATTTAGTTAACTTGACAGATCGTGGTTGTACTCTAGTCTATGGGAATGCCGTTAGTGAAGCGTGTGCAATCAAAAAATACGTGGTCTGGGCTCTCAGCGTAGTGGCTGCAGAGGTAGTTTTAGCAATGAGGATGAGATATGCGCGGAAGCAGCCATACCGACTTACTGCTTATGCTCAACAAGTTAGAAGCCAGCGGAGTGGATCCTGTTCCCAGTATCTCCGAATGTCTCCACAAAATAACTTCCTCCTGTCACGATACCAGGCTATTGCCTTATCATCAGACAATATTACAATCATGTATTGTGAGTACAACCGCACAAGTGTTCGCAGAGACTATCAAGGATTTGTACTAATGTTACGCCGAAGACAATTGCGGTTTCCTACACATCAAAGAGACAAGCATCCTTTGCAAAATTACTTAGCACGTCTGCAATGTATACGACGACAAAATGAAATTACGCGGACGCAGAATAAATAAACATCATTGTAAAGCTGAACAACGATTTTCCTTTGCCAGGAAGGGGTATAACTTTGTCACTCGACATTAAATATGTTCTCGTTCGCAGCCGATTATGAATAAACTTATGGTAAGGTAACGTTATCATTTAGCTCACGTAGTTAGCAATACTTGTTTCTGTCTCGTCATTTTTTTCCCTCTCATTCTGAAATGTTCAAGTCCGTGTATACTTTTTGAATAATGTAAAAAGCTCGAGCACGTGAGTCGCTTGCGTAATTTTACGACCGCATTTCACGCGCGGCATTCTACCAACGTTCCGTGATTTTCGAATAAGTAAGTGTAAAAATGGCTAATTATCGGTTTCTGCAAAACCTTATTAGTCGATCACTCCGGCTACCTGCATACGCATGAGATCTTATGCGCAGCATACAAAATACGGAAACTTCATCTCTTTTGACAGATCGCTGCATCAGAAACATACACGTGCGTGTTCGTTGAAAAGTAAAACTTTTTCGAGGAGAGAAAGAGACGAGAGAAGGGAATGGATCAGCAGCGCCAACATTCGAAAATTTACTATCTCGTAGACACGAAGAAGTGTTTGTAAGTGGACGATAAATAACGCTAAATATTTCAACAAAGTAGATGTAATTTTCTTAGCACTTGTAGCCGAGAGTCACACATATACAACAAACTCCCACATTTGCCACCATCATTTATTTTCAGTTCATTACGACGGTCCGTACGCCATAAATTAGAAGGACCACCGCGGCCCTGTAACCGGTTGGCGCGGTATAAATTAAACCTTTAGCATGACTTATAAACGTTTAAAGAAAACAACGACATTAATTTTTCTTCGGCTGTCTCTTCCTTCCTTTTTTTTTTGTTGGTCTCTTTCACTGTCTCCTCTTCTTTGCGAACACTATACGGTATAATTAAGAGAATTAGAAAATGTTGAGACATTATTTTTTCGTATACGAAAATTACATTGTTAGAAGTTCGAGCTTCGAAAGGGAATTCCTCTCGATAGCCGCGTCGTCGGCCGTAATTCAATGATAACACGGTATTTAAATAGCGTTAACGACAAAATTATGCTAATGAACGACGCTATATTAACGATGTGTAACACGAATGTCGCTGTATTTTTGCTGCAACTCTCTTTTTCTGTGTGCATAATGGCCGTGCAAATCTTGAAGATAGTGTGAGCTTTCAAGATAGTATTACGGTTTGGTGTTGGAAAAAGCTCGAGTGGTTATTTCCAACGTATTAAGCGAGTCGAATCCTTTCCATTTGGGAATAGCCTCCAAATCTTGGAGAAAGGGTAGGATGGTCTAGAGTAATTCCCCGATCTGGGAGGTGAGATTGAGAAGGTAGGGTAGGAGGACAATTACTTTTCTTTCTCAGGGAAGGTTGTAGCACACTGGAGAGCGGTTTTTACTCCATTTCTGCTAATAAAGTCGTCAACGTCGATATTTATCATATTGTCTGGAGCCAAATATCTAAGGATAGAGACCTCTTCAGCGTAGGCTTGAGGTGTGAGGGGGAGGGGCACTAAGCGGTGGATTGAAGAGTTGAAAGCTGTCATTTTATGGGACAAGGTATTCCTCCTATAGATGCCTATTTCAAGGCTATACCACTAAAAAAATAAATAGTAACGTCAAGAGAGTCTCCGATCTCGATCGTAAATTCAATGGAAGCGCGAAGATCATTCATGAAAGCGAGGAGGGTTGAGTAGTTCCAGTCCAAACACAACATACTAGTGCCAGAGGAAAATATGGTTGAGGAGATGCATGATGCCTCGATTGAGAGATATCGTCCTCCAGTCTGGACATGAGAACTTCGGAGATAGAAGACCCCAGTGTTGATCCAATACCAGTGTCAGGAGGGAGTTTTAAAATGGAGCGGTTGAATTGACATATTTTGGGACTAAGATAGCACTGGAGGAGGGTTTTAAATTCCAAAATCACAGAAGAAGGGGCTCCCGCTTAAAAAAGTACCTCCTCGATGCGCTCTCCGGTGGGTTGGAGGGGGATGTGTGGAAACCAACCACGTCGAGAGATACAATTTTGATTATGGTAAGAGTACTCATGCTATGCGGCGCCGCGTCCAGCTCACTAATGATGACTTGAATGCCATTTCTGTAGTCAAGTTCGAAGAGATTTGACCAGAAGGTTGCCAGCTGCAACAAGACGTAATATATCCCCACAATGTGCCGTTGGGCAGTCCCGTTCTGCAGCCAGAAAGTTACCAACTGCAACAAGGCAGTCAGAGACCAAAACCATCAATGTAGAAGTACATCACACCCAAGATGGAAGTACTCCCAAGATAGTAACTGGTGACTGCCAAACAAACAAGTATGCAAAAGAAGCTACTCAACCTGGCACAAGAGAATGTAACAGTGGGAAACAGAGAAGACGACCATAGAAATGTACAGTAATGGAAACTAGTGCCGGACAAATGCGCAAAATGGAACAATTGAGATTGGAATCCAATGTACTCCTTATGGAAGGAATGCTCGAGGAAGATTCATTAAGCAACGATGCGTTTGATCTACCCAGGGGAGATGAGTCTATGGAGAGACACGTTCATGTGGCAAGAAATACAACTGCATTGACTCCAGAGAGTTACAATATTCACTTCAAATTCTTCGAAATTTCTTAAAGAAAGTGAGTCTGGAAGCAACAATACAATGGTTATCGAGTTTGCGTGAAATTCAAGGTGAATCTGATGGAATTTGAGACAGAGAAGAGTTCAGAATCCGATTGAGAGGGATTTTTTGCGCTTTACCAATATCTTTTCAAAACATTGTATCTGAAGTGAGGGTCTCCAGGACGTGAATGAGTGCTGGTCGTGGGGGTTTTAGTGGTTCACTTGAGTTACAACTCCAACTGTTTGGAAACTACCTAAGAAGGGGTATCTATCAATTCGCCGTAGCATCACTTGCCGCGAAATCTATTGGCCGCGCAGATTCGATCCGCTGCTAACACTACTCGCCTCATTCTTCTTGCCGTGCTATAATGAGGGTAAAAAATTTGCCAAATTAAAAATGATAGAACAGAGAGCAAAATTTCAAAGTGTACTCAGGTACAAAAATGCTCAAAATGGATGTCTCGAAGATCTGCCTTTGTCCGTCAAGAATAATTACAAAATATGTAGATGCATCAAAAATTACCCTTGGGATATTACAATGGTGAAACAAACTTAATTCAAAAAGGAAAAATTATAAAATGTCAGAACATATTTCTGCCTCTTTGCAGGAGGCAGTCGCCCCATTTCTCTCTCCGTGTATTCCACGTCACGCAATTTCTGACACTTTTTCAACGTGGTTACAAAACTCCAGAGAGATGGATGCCTGCTCATGAACTCATCTTGCAATTTATGATGTCCGGCCTGAGCGGTATTGTTTGTGCGAGGGTCTCGACCATTGTACGCTCGTACCCATTCCACCAACTGAGGCCTTCTTCGAGAATTCCGAAGACGCCGACGAACGTAATTATCCTCGACGTACAAAAGCAGATCTTTGAGACAGCCATTTTGAACATTTTAATACCTGAGTACATTTTGAAATTTTGTTCTCTGTTCTCATCATTTTCAATTTTACAAAGTTTTTACCATCATTATATCACAGCGAGGAGAATGCGGCGAGTAGTGTTAGCGGCAAGTCGAATCTACGCGGCAAACAGATTTCGCGGCAAGTGATGCTGCAGCAAATATTGGGCGGGTACTGCGCGGCGAGTCGTCCGCGGCAAATTACCCTGTCCTCCCTAAGAAGATGTGCGTAAAAGAAATGACGCCAAATTTCAATTTTAGGTATGGCGTGCACTACTTATGTACCATTTTCTCTTGTTGAGGAAAGAGGATGGAAGGATAAAGAAAACGGGATGGTAGAGACACAAAGGCGGTTCACCCATGTTACTACTCCAGTCCTTTGGAAATTACCTAAGACGATGTACGTCAAAAAACTAGTACAAAATTTGGATTTTAGGCACCAGGTGCACTACTTTTGTGCTATTTGGCACATTCTTGGACACTGGCCTCATCATTTATGAAAAGTGCTGCATTGGGCAATTAAAAGTGGAACAAAGCCAAGACAATCAAAAAAATAGTACAAAATTTGAATTGTAGGCACCATGTGCACTACTTTTGTATTATTTAACAAGTTATTGGGCCCTGGTCTTATCATTTATGAAAGGTGGCGATGCGGGCAATCCAAAGTGGGACAAGGACAAGACAGTCAAGAAAGTAGTACAAAATCATCGAGGCGGTTTTTAATATTACGACACATAATAATAAATAAGAGTAGTTTTACAAAATGCCGTATAATTTTCATTACAATATGCGCGAGCGCTTTCGGTTCAGTGACCATCGACGGGCGAGAAACAGAATACTACTGAAGTAGTAATCTACCCGTTTAAAAAGGAAGAACGAACATACAATGAATCACACACAAATATTACGTCAATCACCTAAGTCTGAACTTGCAAGTTTTCGTAGATAGTATCAGCGAGATGTGATAAGGGAAGTATCTCGTTTACTATAGGGGAGAAATTACGAACAGCTTTTATTATTTCTACTGTCTCCAATGCAACGCGTTTATTTTTAGAGCTCTCCTCATGCAAGAGACGGACATTTTCAGGCCTTAGAAACGAATGTCCGGATGCCAGAAGATGGGCAGCAAAATTCGATTTGTTGGGATTCCTATTTTTTTGAGCACTCTCATGCTCTTTGAGTCTAGTTTTTAGGGCACGGCCTGTATGCCCTATGTATGCGAACGGACAGTCATTGCATTGGAGTCTGTAAACTCCACTCTTACTCTCCGTAGGAGTGGGGTCTTTGATACGGCAGAAGTTCTTCTTACTGGTGTTTAAGTTATAGAAAGCTGGCTTCAGATTTAGAGGTTTGAGTAAACGAGATATATGGGACGAGAGCTTGCCGAGGAAAGGGAGGATGGTCACTGAACCGAAAGCGCTCGCGCATATTGTAATGAAAATTATACGGCATTTTGTAAAACTACTCTTATTTATTTTATTAAGTAGTACAAAATTTGAACTTTGGGCACCAAGTGCGCTACTTCATTTGACGTATTGTTGGGCTGGGCACTGGTTCTATCATTTATTAATGGTGACAATGAGGGCAGCCCAAAGTGGAACAAAGATGAGACAGTCAAAAAATAGTACAAAATTTGAATTTTGGGTACCGAGTGCACTACTTCAGTGTTACCTAACACGTTATAGGGTCCTGGTCTTATCATTTATGTAAGGTGGTGAGGCGGGCAATCCAAAGTGGAACAAAGACAAGACAGTCAGAAGAGTAGTACAAAATTTGAACTTTAGGCACCGTGTGCACTACATCATTTAACACATTGTTGGGCACTGGTTCTATCATTTATGAAAGGTGACAATGGGGGCAGTCCAAAGCGGAACAAAGATGAGACAGTCAAAACATAGAGCAAATTTTGAATGTTAGGTACCGAGTGCACTACTTTTGTATTGTTCAACACATAATTGGGCACTGGCCTCATAATTCATGAAAAGTGACAATGCGGGCTGTCTAACGCTCAACAAAGACAAGCCGCCGTAGCATAATCAGATCGCAATCCATTACTATAATTTTAAAATTTAGTCTCTGATTCCACTTCATTAGGGATATCGTTTTTGCCCCCCCCCCCCCTCCTCTCCATTGATTCTCAATCTGAAATCAAATACAAAATTTACGTAAAACTGAGATCGATAGCATAATTAGACACAATTTCCGTTCAAACCATTGTTAGGCCCATGACCAACAATCCCTCAAAGTTTCAGGAAGTTACCAATGATGAATACGGGCTAAAAATGAAACTTTGAGTCTGTAGATCCAGCTGAAAAACTTTCAGCCCGTTCCTAACTGTAGAAGGGAAACCAACAGAGTCAGCGGCTGGTTCTTGACATATAATATTATCAGAACGTCAAACGACTGAAAATAAACTTTAAACCATTGAGCAAATCTCTTGGTCCCAAATTGAAAAACAAAATGAAGTATCAGTCATAAACGGAGGGCATCCCATGTCTTTGTATTGACCTATTGAAGGGTAAATACAAATCTTTTCCAAAGTTTGATATTAGTTGAAAAAATACCTTTAAATGGCCTCGATCCGACACACCCATATCTTACAGTCTGCTGATGACGCAGGTTCTGAAGGCACTATTGAAAGTCTACCCGTAATGTTTCCAAATGTAGTATGAGTTTTATGAGCCTGAATGCTCTCACTTCCTCAAAGATTAGGAAGTGATTCAAGCTCGGGACCTTGTCAGTGACTGTGTATCTATGTCTGCGTCTTTTGGTCTTGTCTCCATATTCGGGACTCAGTGTGCATGTCTGTGCCTCTGTACCCGCGAGGCTGATATGTTTTCGAGCGATATTTGCCACTCATTTGACAAATCATGCACGTTCTCGTTTTCCTCCTCATCCAGCCGAGTCTGTCACAAGCCTCGCACGCGTAAATAAATGAAGACTTCAAAGAACGATCCGTTCAACGTCGTCCCAGTTTTTCTACGTGTCACTCAGTGGGCGCGTTCATTGATCAAGCTTTCGTTAAAAGGTATCACGCTAGGCTACAACGTCGTTACAAAGAATGTCTCTACGCGACAGTGCGATTTGTTGTTGGCGTGCCAATATTGCGAGCAACCCTTCAAAAAACGCGACATTAATGCGCGTATTTGCCGCGTTACATACAGCTTTACATCATTTGTTGAAAAATATTTCCGCGTTGAATTTACTCGCTCTAGATGGTATCATCGCGAAGTTAACAACTGCTCGACAGCCATCAGATTACGACGCGAATGGTTTACTGTACGTCAGAGTGTACGACGTTGTATAATAATGCACATATAGATGAAGTCGGCACTCGGCGGTGTCGCGTCGCCGAATATTTCGAAGCAATCGTATTCAAAGTTACAGTTTCACACGCTTCGCCATCACGCGGCGTACCAGAATATGAGGGAAAAAAATGAAATATGGTTGACAGGAAAATATTAAAAGAGCTTGCGAGCAGAAAACTAACTACGTAGCGCCGAGTGTTTTTCCTTTTACTTTTTTTTTCCTCTTCTTTTTCTTCCTTGACAACGTGATACGCCATTTTTCATCCTTGTAGACGGCGCTACATCAGCAATTTATTACCTACTGCAAAGTAAGAACGGAAAACCTATCTTTCCTCTTAAACGTAGCGAAGGACAAATAAACTTGTAAATTATACTCCGAAATAATATACGAGCCTGTCCACTGACGGAGCCTCTTTTGTAGAATTATTGTGTAAGACAAGAAGTACGCCACCACACGAGACAATATAAAAAGCCTTATCGCGTAGGAAATGAAATTCTTTCCAAACAGCCTGTTGTATATGAATTCAGCTTTGAATCTGATACACAAGCGCGCAGCGTCATCAAGAAGAACAAATGACACCAACAGGCTTCGTGTTTACTTACACGCAGAGAAATATAGCCACGTAGCAAGCCGAATTTAGGACTTAATTTCTTCCTTTGGGATATAGCATCGAGTGATACTCCTGAGAGGAAGACTTTGTCCCATCATTCATACTTCTTTAGACATAAATGGAATCATCATGAGTAATCTATTTCCAGACTAGATAATTGGTTACATTTGCGGAATTCTCTGGGTAGAAAATCCTCCGAACAATGACCATGACCCTTCCAGACGAGGAGTTAGGTTGATATCTCGACGTTATCAAAGGGATCGGAAGATGGGCCCATGCCCTTACAGAGCAGAGGTTCAAAGAAAGTTTGACCTCGGAATATGACGTTACGAAATGACTTTGATGGTGGTAGTTTGCTTAAATTTTTGTGAGAGAGGGACTTAGAAATTTCTTGAGTCACCAACTATCAATGTAGAGGAAGGAAGCTTGAAACAGTCCGCACCCAAATGACGTTGACCGAAATGCTTGAAAAACATTGAGCTTCGAGCTAGACATCTTCAGGAAGAATAAATCAGGAGACGAAATGGAAGTGTGAGGTCATCAACATGTGGGAATCTGTAGACATCTTTTTGCGTTAATTCGTGCAAAGCATGCGCGAGTTTGGCAGACATCTCGTTTCCGGGGCAGAGAGGAAGCATGCTAACTAACATTTCAAGTAATAAATAGAAGACGAGCGAGCATCAGAGAAGATATTCTTCTCAAAATTAGTCATGAATAATCGCATTCTAGCAAGTACTGGTACTCAGTGCCATGGTCCAAGATGTTCTCGACGTTCTACGACTCATAGGAGTTCAACATTTTCTACCTTCACCACCTTCGCCATACCCGCCCTCCATCCCCACCCCCTCCCAATCATAGGTGAGAGTGCCTTTGATTCGAAATATATTTTCTCGAACATTAGTAAATTGCAGAAACTCGGACCATGGAACTTGACCTATGTGAGGGTCTGGACAGACTGGCTTAGAACTTTAAATAACGTTATGAATTCGGACAATTTTGACCTTGAAACTTCATTTACACATACGGTGAAAGGAGAGCTATACTAGTTGGCGCGGTATATCTTTTAGGAAAGTTGAAATAAGCCCACAGAAATATGAGCTGTGAGCTTTAGAGGTAGATAGAGCCTCAGAAATGGGAGACTGAGGAAGGTGTACGTCATGATAGGAGGATTCTCAGTTTGAGAACCGTAGGAGAAGGTGACGTAATAAAAGTACGACGTCATCGATAACCTTGAACTAATTCATCTATTCACTCCCGCATGTCACTAGATTGCGACTCATGAACTCGATCGTTACCCGGGTAAAACTCCCAATCATTTGCAGAGGCGATGTATAACGTGTGAACAAATAGGTACTTGATGTTGTTGACACCATTGAAATGATCGACGGGCCAGGTCATCATTTTATTGATGGAAGCAATGGTTGTGAGGAATGAGGGTCTGTCATGCTAGGAATGCCACTAACAAGGGAGATCACATGTGACATCTACTAGTCGCAATCAGGAGGATGAGTAAGTGGCTCCGTGAAGGTCTCGTACTAGTCGCTTGGGACTTGAAGAGCCTGTGTATATAGTATAAGCAGGCTGGGCAGCGAGCGCCCTGCGAATTCTCTGATAGGGCATTGGCGGTGAGGTCTCATATGGCTTTCAAATAGTCAAACTATCAAGAAATTTGCATAGTGTACAAAACCCCAGAACTACGTGTAGTTTGCATGTCACCACTACGGCTTTTAGTGCAAACAGCTTCATTACGTCCAAGTAAGAAAACAATCATCCAGGTAGACTACTGAATTATATCCTGCACGGCACTCGTTTGAGCAACTCTGTTAACACATAAGGTTGCCGTACAGAGTCCAACCGGAAGATATATAAACTCTACCTAACGTTGCTCGGTTTAGAGGAGGAAGGAAATACAAGAGTAAGGAATTGGGCTACAAAAACCCAAAACTGTCGGAGTTTTTGAATGCTCGTGGTACTGTTTTGTTTCTGCACAGTGCAGCGGATCTGTGACAACCCTCACGCAACGACGTGAAGTAATGGGAGGGTTCAAGAATTTACAATAATTACACGCAGCCATTATTTCACGTTGTTGTGTGAGGGTTGTCACGGATCCACTGCACTGTGCAGAAACAAAACAGTACCACGAGCATTCAAAAACTCCGACAGTTTTGGGTTTTTGTAGCCCAATTCCTTACTTGTATTTCCTTCCTCCTCTAGGTAGAAGACTTAAAAGAGGCTGCCTTCAAGGTTCAGCACTCGCGCTTACATCGTGGAATATCTTGACTCAAGATTGAGGAACTATACCCAAACATCTGTAAGTGCGCTCACAACATCCTAATTATCCTATCCACAGACAGCTAAGGAGGAACTAATTCTGATAGCGCAGGATTGCATCGAAATCATGAAGACCACCGCCCCTGGAAGTGAGGCTCATCCTAAGTATAGGAAATAGATTATAAGAATTTTATATTTCTGCAAGTCGCTTGGAATTGAAAGGTCCTATCTACTCGATGGCTAAGTACTGCTCATTTCTTTGGTATGATAAACTGAGATTCAGAACATACAGGACTATTATGGGTAGTCCAACGGCGATGCAACGTCATCAGCAGCAGGAGCCAAGATTGCACAACTCCTTTCCGTCAGTCCCTTGCTAAACCTTAAGATCATCGAACGATCGGTGAGAGAAGAATTCTTCCTTTCAGAATGCCTCCACTTTGTCAATGGCAGGCCTCTTGATCGGTCAACTAATGAAAGCACCACCCAACTTACATTCAATCAGTCATGTTAAACTTGTGGAAGTTCGACAGCCCCAACCTTTACATCACGAACACTAAGGATGTTGACAACGACCAACCAGGTTACAATCCCTAACCATCCCAATATAGGACCTCAGTAAGTCGGCAGCCTAACGGGCACTGCTCCTGTTAGGAAGTTGCTCTGCTGGTAGGCAGGAAAGATATGGATAGAAAGGGGAAAAATGGACACCCAATGGAAGGAACCAAGGACAAAGAAGACCCCTTATAAAGATTTAACTGCACTTACCCATCACCCCAACATTCTGGTGCTGCTAGCCACTGAGAAGCATACGACTTTCTGTCACCTTGGCAACATGGAGGTACTAGATACAAGACCTGCAGATCTTTCTACTGTTCCAGCATGCAATGAATTTCAGCCAATATCACCACCATACGCGGAAGAAAGTGACTTCCTGGTATCACTCTAGCAACATGAGAGTACTAACCACTTGGGAGCAGATCATTCTTCTACTATTTAAACATTTTGATAGGATGTTACAACTTGACTTAAAATGGGATAACCTACATATTTATTAAAGCGTTCACTCGTCGGGTCTCAAACAGTGCATAAATCAACTCATAGCATCTGTACAAGCCTCTCTGCGTTAATAAAACACACCAGCATAATACCATTGTCCTTGTCCTGCGAGAGACCTTTGATTGTTAGGCGAGTTCCAGGCCAAGAGACACATCGTCCTCACCCTGAAAGAGTCCGCTGTCAGGCGAGTTCCGAGGCTGAGAGACACTAGGGGCAAAGATCTAATCATATGGCACTTCGCGTTCAATAAACACACCCAGTACCGTCACCTGACTTTTTGGGGCCTAAAGCAAAATTTTCACATGAGGCCATTTTTCAATTTAATTTACCTAGGTATTTTTTTTTTCTTGTCACCGGCGCAAGGCCTCTAGTAGAGCAAGGTCTGAGGCGGTAATATCTACTCTCAACCTCCTGGCGACGGCCCGACTCAAGCCTGAGACTTGAGTTTGAGACTCGAACTTGAGACTCGAGACTAGACTCGTGACTGACACTCGAGATTGAGACTCAAAACTGAGATGTGAGTTTGCGACTCGAGACTAACACTCGAGCCTGAGACTCAATGCTGAGACTGAAGCGTGAGACTCGAGACTGAGACTCCAGCTTGCGACTCCAGCTTGAGAATCGAGTTCGAGACTCAAGACTGACACTTAGGACCAATACTCGCGACAAAGACTGGTGCTTGAGACTCGAGCCTGAGACTGAGATTTGAGTTTGAGACTTGAGACTGACACTCGAGGCTGGGGCTCGAGACTGAGACTCGAGCTTGTGAATTGAGGCCAAGAATCGAGACAGAGACTGGAGCTTGAGACTGAAACTCGAGACTGAGGCTCGAGCTTGAGAATCAAGGCCGAGAGTCGAGACTGACATTTAGGACCAAGACTCGAGACGGAGACTAGAGCTTGAGATTCGAGCCTTAGACTCGAGACTGAGACTCAAGCTTGAGACTTGTGACTGGGACTCGAGCTTGCGACTCGAGCTTGAGAATCGAGGCTGAGACTCAAGACTGCTACTTCGGATCAAGACTTGAGACAGAGGCTGGAGCTTGAGACTCGAGACTGACAATCGAGACTTGAGACTGAGACTCGAGCTCAGCGTCGTCACCAGATTTTTTGAAACCTCAATCTAAATTTTCACATGAGGCTTTTTTTCAATGTAGACAATTCCAGTTGTTGGGCAGGAGGCCTACAGAAGCGCGATGCCTGACGACGGCCCTAGGAGGCAGGCGATCCAACCGCAATGCAAGTGGAAAAGTAATTATATGTACCTCTCTCCATGAAGAATCATTGAGGTCTAGTTTCCAAGAACAAATAAAAAAGTAAGGATTGCCTCTATATTAAGCCCGTATCAAACAATCCTAGTAAAGCAGTCCAATCTTTGAAAGTCGCATCCTACTTAGTTGAGATCTCCAAGAAGCTCCATGAACGTTCAAAATCAATCAATACGTTAAATCAATAGGTGAATGATTGTCCCGTGCCAGCCCTCAGACTCGAGCCTCATTGGAAAATATACCGACAGAGACTACATGAGCGACGAAACTACATTGCGTCAGCTTGTTTCTCCCAAATCTCCTAGACGTAACCAAATGCCCTTCAGTCTCGTAGTCCTTTCCCCATGTTGGTATGGGAGATCAATCTAACCTAAACGCACCGAGAAAAGTATCGATTATCGCTCTCACCGTGAAAGCCAGAGCCGGCAATTCAACGTAGTCTACGAGATTCTATCGTTTCTTCCTTCTTTTCAAATAATTGATCGTTGAATTTTTTGACAAGAAATATCTCAAATACGATGATGATAGATCTAAAGACATAAAGTATGTCCAGAAAAAAAAGAAACGATTTTCATCACCTTTCTAGGAATACTTGAAACTTCGTGATAATCAACTTTAATAATGGTGAACCACGCTAGCATAGATATGATCGTTATCGTGAATATTCGAAAAATTCAACAGTCTCACGAACTTTCTAACATTTCCAGCATACCTGAACGCAAAACGAATTTATAAAAAAAATATATACGCCAAATCGAAAGAAAAAAACGAAGAATGTTAATGCTTAAAAAATATTCTCTTCTCAAAATTCAATATTCGCGGTATTCGCGGATACCGGTACTCCTTTGCATTCCGTTCGATGCGATCTCAATATCAAACGACTTGGCAGATTTTTGAGCTCTTCGCTTACTCATTCACAAATATTGTGTATAGAAATCGGACGGCCTATAGCGAACGTCCGCGAACGAATCGAGTCGGGTACTAATTTATTAATTCCCGACCCGAATGCGTGAAATATCTTTACCCGTCGAAGGCTTCATTCTGCGCTAGAAAGAGGATTTTGAAAAATGAACAGATCGTGAAGATTTCGACGCGCGTAATTAATATCGTCGTCGTCGTCGTCATTACCTTCTCGTTATCTGGTTAATTTATCGGGGCGAGATTGTTTCGATGTCTGCCCGATGCCCTCGATCATACCGAATGATTAGCGTTTAATGTACGAGATCGTAAATTCGTTCGAAATGCTGCTCGCACGTTTAATATATAACTTAATGTGTGCACGAAGCAGAATAATTTCGGTCACAATGACAAATTACCTTTGACGAGTACGAATTTCGCGTGCGTATACACACACCGACTCGCGCGTTGAAAATAATTACTCGCGGGTGGTCCGGGCAGTATTTACCCGGCTGAAGGCGAAGCAACAGAGTTACTACAACAGCATCAACTTGTCTACGAATGAGGACGGGAGGAACATGTCTAGGACGCTGTCATTACTCCAGTAAAGCTCTTCACTCCCGGCTGTGTAGTTTCTTTTCCATCTTCTTTGCAATGATGTCTTCTTAAAAAGTTGAAAATGACAAAGCGACAAGACGACAGTGCTCATTAAAGCAGTGACATCGAGGTGACGGAGCTTTTATGAATTCTAATAATAACAAAACGCGCTATACGGTCTCTTACAGCCGACTAGAACATGTGACAGAATTGCCGTCTCGAGTCGTGTAAGAAACGAACGTCTGTCACAAACAGCCAACAGTCTCGTCTTGTACGCGAGGATTCTCATTATTTGCGACAACTTGTTTCATTATTATCAGTTCCGCTCACTCGCGAACACTCGTCGTACACGTTTTTGATTAATCCTGAATCTAACGTGAGTTTCTCAGCTCGCACGAATGGTAAACAGTATAACTTCTTAGCGGTCGTCGTGTTCGTTGAAGTTTTGGAAAGCTACGAGACAGCTGAAAAGTGGTCGAGATGTGTGCCAGCGCACGAGTCTCGATAAGCTCGATAATTAATTTACATTGTCCAGCCTACCTTTATAGATGGAATTTGCTCATATCGTGCGTTAAAGATTTGTAGTGTGAAAGTGATGAGAAATTATGTATTCTGGAAAAATGATGATCGTGATGAATAAAATTAACTTTGTGGAATATTCCGTTTTGTGTGAGAATGACTCATTCAATTTACATCGCGTGATGACAAACCGAGTAATTGGTTTAAAAAACTTGTGTAGGGCGATCGTTTAGATATCGAGGGTAGACAGACACAAGATGATGAGAGAATTTCTTATTCAGAGTCAAAGGTGAGACGTTGACGTTGAGGTTGGTCAAATTTATCAAAGTTAAGATGGAAAAAATCTCCGAGGCATGGTGGATCTCGGGAAAGACCACTGATAGAAGCAGAACAAATTCAGACGGGAAAAGTGGAAGGAACTTGCAAAGATAGGTGATTAAAAAAAGATGCGCCGATTCAAAAAGTTCCCATTTCCTATCGAAATTCGTTCAAATTGAATTCAACTGAGGCCACCACGAAAATTTCGAGCAATGGGTCTTTCTGATGAGTAGGGAATCTCGCGAGAAAGTCTGCGAATTGAGGGACTTCAATCCTCACCCTAAGAAATAGAAGTGGTGGTGCCTACGAGGAGAGGAAGGGTAGTCTGAAATTTTCAAACAGGCCTGGATTTATGGAGAGACTAGGAGAAAGAGGGGACACAGACGACAATTTTACTGTAGGTTTTTGACGGCAGATTTCCTCCCGGGCCCGATTTGGCTCTTTGCGGCTCGAGAAGAGGCGGTTTCCTTGGAAGAGGTGCGCCTACAAGGGAAGGGAGGGTACTTCTGTCCCAGGGCTGATATTTTCAAACAAACTTGGGCTCTTAGAAAAATCAGGAGAAAGAGGGAATACAGAAGGCAATTTGACTGTTGGCTTCTGGCGGCAGATTTGCCCCCGGCGCCGATTCAGCTGTTTGCGGCTCGAGAAGAGGCGGTTTCCTTGGAAGATACGATACCCACGCAGGAACGAAAGGTACTTCCGTCCCGTGGCTGAAACTTTCGTGCGGGCCTGGGTTCATAAAGTAATCAGGAGGAGGAGGGAATACTGAAGATAATTTCATTATAGCCGGGCCCAATTCGGCTCCTGGCGGCTCAAGAAGGGGCGTTTTCCTTGGAGGAGGCGGTGCTCACGCGGAAAGGATGGGTACTTCAGTCTCATGATTGAAATTTTCGAACGGGGGTGGGTTGATAGAGGAATCAGGAGAAAGAGGGACAGAAGATAATTTTACTGTTGGTTTCTAACGGCAGATTTTCCCCAGGCCCAATAAGGCCCTTTGCGGCTCGAAAAGAGGCGCTTTCCTTGAACCGGTGGTGCCTACGAGGGAATAAGTAAGGATAGTTCTGTCATATGAGTGATATTTTCAAACGGGGTAAGGTTCATAAGATAATCAGGACAATTTCATTGTAGGCTTCTGATGGAAGTTTTCTCCCAAGCCCGAATTGTCCCTTGAAGGCTCGAGAAGAAGCGTTTTCCTCAGAATAGATGATGCCCACGTGGAAAGGAAAGGTTCTTCTATCTCGTGGCTAAGACTTTCAAACGGGTCCAGGTTCGTAGGGAAATTAATAGAAATTTTTACTGTTGGTTTCTGACGGCAGACCCCCCCCCCTCCCGGCTCGATTCGGATCTTTACGGCTCGAGAAGAGGCGTTTTCCTTGGAAGAGGAGGTGCCTACGGAGGAGGCGAGGGTACTTTTATCCCATGGCTGATATTTTCAAACGGGTCAGGGCTTGTAGGGAAATCATGAGAAAGAGGGAATAAAGAAGACAATTTTACTATAGGTTTCTAACGGCAGATTTTCCCCCGGGCCTGATTTGGCTCCTGGTGGCTCAATAAAAGGCGTTTTCCTTGGAGGAGGCGGTGCCCATCCGGGAAGGAAAGGGTCGTCTTTCCCGTTGCTAAAACTTTCAAACGGGTCTGGGTTGATGGGGAAATCAGGAGAAGCAGGGAATACGGAAGGCAATTTCACTGTAGGCTTTTGACGGCAAATTTCGTCCGGAGCTTTGCCGAAGTAATGCCAGCGTCCTAGACATGTTCCAGCTTCCTTCATCCGTGGACGAGTTGATGCTGTTGTAGTAGCTCTGTTGCTTCACCATCTGCCTCGCAAATACTGCCCGGACCACCGGCAAGTAATCAATATGGCTCTTGGTGGGTTGCGAGGAGGCGCTTTCCTTTGGAAAGCCCGCCGGTGGAATTCAATTTGTGCAATAAAACTTTCAATTTTAGATTTTTCCAGTTATTCTAATCATCGTAACCGGCTCAACTTTGAAGTCAAAAATATCCTGACGAGAGAAACTCAACACTCGCAACGTCTCTTGCAGGAGCGATTCTTTGTCAGGTACAGTATACGATTTTGAGTAGACTGGTTTGAGAGTAAGGCAACCAGGATGATTCAGAATCAAGTGTCTCTTAAACAATTTTGATTTCAGATCCAGCAAGGCAGTTTGTCTGCGAGGACGCTAGAGGGACAAGACGTGATAAGATAATATGACTTAAAATAATAATAATAATAATAATAATAATAGCGTTTATTGGCTTGATAATATTTACATAATATTTTACATCTTATACATAGTTTATACCAGCCCGCCCTGCCATAGCCGGGCATACGCCTCTCCGATTTGTTTCCACTTATTTCTATTTTTTGTTTCTCTCATCCATCCCGTCCCCACCCTCTTCTCTAATTCATCCCTCCATCTTGTCGGTGGTCTTCCTCGGGGTCTTTTCTTGTCAAAAGGCCTCCACTCTATCATGCGTTTCGCCCATCTTTCATCCTCCCTTCTCATAACGTGGCCCGCATATTTAAATTTTAGTTTCTTCACCCTATACCCTATATCTTTCGCATTTGTTTCCTCTCTAATTATTTCATTCCTGACTCTATCTCTTAGTTTTATCTTCATGATGCTTCTTTCCATTGCTCGTTGTGTTTTTCTGAGACTTTCTACCTGGCTTTTTGTTAGAGCCCATGATTGCGCGCCGTATGTCAAGATTGGGATTATACATGCTTCCAAAATTTTGATTTTTGAGGGGATACCCAAATCGCTTTTGAATATTGTCTTAAGAGCCCAAAACCCTCCCCATGCTTTTCTCTTCCTTGCTTTCAATTCCTTATTCGTTCTGTCCTCAAATGATACTATTTGCCCTAAGTATAAATATTCATCCGTCTTTTCAATTTTCACATTATCTGCATATATTTCGCCTGTTTCTCTGTTACTCATGTACTTAGTTTTCTTTGAGTTGATTTCTAAGCCCACCTTTCTGCACGCCTCAATCAGTTCCCCTATCATTTTTTGAGCCTCTTCTCTACTTTCACCAATTAAGACAATATCGTCGGCAAATCGCAGATTGTTGAGCCTTTTTCCATCTATTTTTATCCCCACCTCCTCCCATTCCAGCTCTTTGAATGCTTCTTCTAATACTGCATTAAATAAATTTGAAGAGAGTGGGTCCCCTTGTTTTACTCCCTTCTTAATTGCAAATGTCTTCCCTCTTTTGTCTGTTTTGATATAGGCTTCACCATTTCTGTAGATATTCCGAATAATTTCTATTATCTTCCCGTCTATCCCCTGTCTCTGTAGTGCCTCCCAAATTTTGCAATGTATTATGGAGTCAAACGCTTTCCGAAAATCTACAAATATACAGTGGGTTTCTATTTGATATTCACAAAAAAGGGGAGAAAAATGATTTAGATAACTTCAGGCCTGTAAGTCTAACGTCGAATGTGGGGAAAATATTTATGAAAATAATTAAAGGAAGAATAAACAATCAGCTCGACGAAAATCAAAGCCCCGAACAAGCTGGATTTCGTAGTGGATATTCCACTATGGATCACATTGTAGCAATGAACCAGCTGATAGAAAAAGCTAGGGAATATGACTTAAAAATGATTGTTTAATACAAAACACTGGCACTCCTTCGTGGAAGAGTTGATAAGGCGCAAGGATAAAGGATTTGATGGTTCTCGCTCTGCCGTTTCACTTGACTTTGTAAATAATATGTTTTAAAAATTTTAATTATTATGTCACTTATTTTAATTATTATGTAACTTACGTTTTTTCCTATAGCTTTTGATTAATATTCTTGTGATTCATTTAATTTTATGATATTTTTCGAATAACGCCGTAAACTCAAGAGAATTCGTTGTTGGACCCATCAATGGTGCTTGAGTTGGCGCATCGTGGCAAAACCGAGACCTGGTCAGTTGATAAATTTTATTAAATTTTTGTACCTTGTAAAGTTTGATAAGATTTCTATGGCCTTAGGTTTCCGAGAGTAGTGTCCATCACCCACTTATCGCCGGGATCCATGGTCGCGAGAAAACAGGTGCGTACAGCATCATCTTCGGTGATATTTACGGCAACAACAACGACAACGGTACCAAATTCTGGTACTTGAGCTGCGGGGAAAATGATCAGGGGGCCCAACAAGGGCGATTCTAACTTTTCCACGTGTGTTCCTGAGGTAGGACACTCAAATTTGCCGAATATGTGTATAATGTAGGTCTTTGGCAATTTTGTGCGCGGCACCCGTGGCCGAAAATAGAGCAGTCGATGCCAGGTCGAACTGGAGAGCTAGTAGGAAAAACACGGATAAATCACCATACGCGCCGAGAGAACATTTTGAAAAATTGTGTGGGTAAATATTCGATGTTTGATGTAAGAGATCAAAAATACAGGTACAGTTTTAGATACAACGGAATGTACAAAGTAGACCGTTATTTTTCTGTGCGCAGAGAGAAAGTGGACGGCACAATTGGAAGGGTTTGTATGTTAACTCAGAACCAGCTCTGTGGACGCTAGAGGGACAAGACGTCCTTAGACGATATGACTTGAAAATAGTTTGTAAGTATATTGAGATATAGAAATCAATATTTTGATTTGCCTTATTTTTCAATAACTTAAATTTAGCGTTCCTTGCAAGGATTTGTTTGTTCCAGCTCTGCTGTTTCATTCAACATTGTGAGTAATATTTTTGAAGAATTTTAATCATTAGGTATGTAACTTATGTGTACCCAATTGCTTTTGACAATCATGAGACTCTTCTTCCTTGAATTAGCTCTTGTTGTTTCATTAACTCGTTAAAGAGAGAAGATGTCAAACTATATTTTTCGCTGCCCAAGGAGAAAGAGGACGGCAAAATAGTAAAAGTCTGCATACTCCACTTCAGGAGGGACGACTCAGAGACAGCTCTGTGGACGCCAGAGGGACAAGACGTTATCAGACAATATGACTTGAGAATGATTGTAAGTATAGGTATCAATAACGGAACACCGGTACTCCTTCATGAAGGTGTTGATAACGCGCAAGAATATAGGATTTGATGGTTAATCGTGGGCTAGCTGAGGATTGACGTTGCTGTTGCGGATTTGTATATTGCAGTGAAACTTCCAAAGTAAAACATCACTGGAAATTGGACAACGTCGAGAGACCTGCAGATATGTAAATAATATTTTGTAAGAATTTTTTCAATTTTACTTATCGTCGTTCAACGTAGTGTAGTCTGACTTTGTGTTTTGGAATTCAATTTCACAAATATTCATATCCGTTTGCAGTCATTTTCAATTATCGTTCGTTCAACGTAGTGTGATTTTGTGTTTTTCAATTTATTGAATTTTGTTTTATTGATTCATTCTTCAAGTACCGAGTATACTACGAACAAATTGAAGTATTCCATCATCCGCTAATTCACATAACGATTTTTGAAACGTCATTTTCAAGACTTTAAATTTTGGAAATTGTGTTTGTATCTCACGCTAATAACGCCGTAAACTCGAGAGAATTTGTTGTTGAACCCATCAATGGTGTTCAAGTTCGCACATTATGGCCAAATCGAGACCTGGTCAGTTGATAAGTACTATTCAAAATTTTGTACATTTTACACCCATGCATAGTAGAGTTTGGAAACATTTCTATGCCCTTAGGTTGTCTATTTCCCCTTTTATGGCTGGGATCTAAGATGCGTACAGCATCATCCTGGGCGACATTTACGGCAACAACGAGAACAACTGGGCTGCTGGAAAAATGATAAGGCATTGGAGGGCCCGAACAGGTGAGATTCTAATTTCTCCAAGTGTGTTTGTGAGGTAAGACAGTCACTCACATTGGCGAACTATGTGTGTAGTGTAGGTCTTTAGCGATTTCGTGCGCGGCACTTGTGCACGAAAATAGAGCAGTCGATACCGGGTCAAACTGGAGAGCTGGTCGATAAATTTGTGTTCTCTGCATGCATACGGATAAATCACCATACGCGCCGAAAGAAGGATACAGGTAAGATTTTACAAATTGTGAAACATTCTGCGGGTATATATTCCATGTTCGATGTAAGAGATCAAACATACAATTACATTTTTAGATACGAACGTCGACCATTAATATTCTCTGCGCAAAGACAAAGTGGACGGCACAATCGGAAGGGTGGGTATGTTCCAGTTCAGGAGAGACAACCAGTGGCGTATTAAGGGAAGATGCCGCTCTAGGCAAGAAGAAATTTGCCGTCCCAATTTATTAGGAATGCTCAAACTAATAATTTATATCCATGACAATATATTCAATGTAAAATGTTCATAGAAGAGAAGTTTTTTCGCTACGATCCACAGTGGTTCAAAACGTCACTTTACCTGCTCAAAACTACAAAATCCAGACATTTACAGATTTTGCTAAAAATATAGATGTACAACCCTCAAAACGTGGATGTGCTATTATTCACAGATAGGCTAAGCATCAAAAGAGGTAAAAAAAAACTCGCTCGTCGTTGTGCATGACCTATGGCGGGTGGAAGAGATGAAGAATGCGTGTAAAAGAGGAATGCCAAAATCGCACGTCAATTGGCGCCGCGCCGTGATGTCTGTTCCTGTTACAATTTACTCGTTAACAGTATGTGATTCTTTCTTGTTTTTTTGTATTATTTTTGTAAAAGGTGTACCTTTCAATACAGTGTAGTCGAAAATAACAATTTTTTTTTTGCGCAAAACGAGAACAATTGAAGATGGATTTGAACAGTTCTGCAGGAGCTTCAAAGAGCTTCAATTCATGACGTCATCAGTGTGACCCGGAGGCCTGGTGACATCAAAAAGCATTGCTCAAGAGTAATCCAAAGGAAGTTGAGCGCTCCATATACCTGCTATAGCTGAAGTATACTGAGGTAGGTCGCTTTCTTTGAGTCAAGATGGACAAACGCATGATTTAATTCATCCAGTGAGATGTCAATAACCTTAGCAGCTTATCCAGAGTATTTTTAAACTTATGTTCTCTCTAGTATCCACAACCCCATTACTGAAGGTCTCTCTAAAAGGTGACATCACATTTGGTTCAAAGAAATTTGGTCCAAAGTTTTTTTGTCCAAGAAATTTCATCCACGGACATTTTGTCCAATACATTTCGTCCGTGGTATTTTTCGTCCAGGCATATTTTGTCCACTCCTTTTTTGTCTAAAATACAAGAAATTGAAAGAAATTGAATCTTCATTACGAACGAGGGAAAACAATTGTGTAATTCTAAAATTTTAAATTCCTTTACATATAAATGAGTATTTACAAGTGCGAAACTTTTGGAATTTTGATGAATTTCACCCTTTTGCTTATATGTATTCATCGTATTTCCTCACAATGACATCTATATGTTCTCTTGACGGGTAATGTACTTCTTCTTAATGGGATATGTCACTTTGGTATGACCTCCTTGGAGTTGGGTTATAACAAGAGCGTTTGATTTCTGATCACGCTTGATATAGTCAAAAAATTTCCAAATAGTCGCGTGCGTCGTTGAAATCAGCTTGGTAAATCGCGAGTGCCAGCCTTCCACCACGTTATTTGTTCGTTGCTCGCCGCCTAGTACCCATTCATAGACGTTCCAAACTTCTGGGGGAAAGCGAGGGGGCAGGAGTTGTCTCCGATGTCCACGACGGCCTCTAATATATGTAGCTCCTACATATGTAGCCAAATGAAGAAAACTCTTGTGGACTTTCGCAATAAAGATTCAATTCTTTCAATTTCTTGTATTTTGGACAAAAAAGGAGCGGACGAAATTTGCCTGGACAAAAAATACCACGGACGAAATGAATCGGACAAAATGTCTGTGGACAAAATTTCTTGAACGAAAAGTCTGTGGACGAAATTTCCCTGGACAAACGGTCGTGACACCCTCTAAAAGCAATCTTGAGAAGGTGATTGTTTTTGAGTCGAGAGACATTCAAACAAACTTCATGACTTCTTCCCACCTGTCACAGTCAATGCAGAATAATGACTCAAATAACTGACCTCAAAACACCCTCTTCAAGATCTCTCTAATAGCAGATGGGCAGCAAAAGAGGTGCAAAGAAGGTTCATCTTGGCTTCTTGAAAGCAATTCTCTTCAGGTGAAGACATCCAAATGGACGAACTTGGCAACTCATCCCTCCAGCAATTCATTATCTATCTATCGGTTCAAAGTTGTCTTCCGTGAACCATCCTCTATTTTCCTCAGTCCATCCATAGACCCTCCGGTATGTTCCAACACTGCCTTTCCTTCACTGTTCCGGCTGTCCAGCTCTTCTTAGGCCGACCTCTCTTCCTTCGTCCAATGAGAAACCATTCCGTGATCTTCTTTGGTAGCCGTTCCTCCGGCATTCTTTGGACATGCCCATACCATTGTCCACAGCGTATTCTGTACCTCCATTATTTTGCTGATATAAATCATTTCTAACTCTTTCTAGTTTTGACCGTCTGGCTGCTCTCCTCCAGAAATCCATTTCTGTTGCTAACCAAAGGTTCTCTCTCCTTTGTTTCAGCGGCCAGATCTCACAGCTATATGTCACAATACACTTCACAATTGTATTGTACATGCGCTTTGCCGATCCTATAGAAATAAATTAACATCGTTGTTGCTTTTCTGCCCTGGATATTCTGTCTCTTATTTCCTCTTCAATTTTTCTCTTACAATCTTTCCATAGAGACGGCTACTGACAGCCCTCGGTAATTCCCATAACAATAAGAAAATGTTTTCTCACTCTTGGTAATAGGTTCAATCATCTGCATACCCAGAACCCAAAACAAAGATCATCAACAACACAGAGAATTAGGGGCTTCTCATGATCGAGGCTCAGGCGCACACCAAGGTAATACAGCGTATTTAAGAAGATGAGAAGCGTTCAATGGCGACATTACTCTTGTCTTATTATTCAGACCAAGTCATATTTCACCTTCTTAGGAAAGAGAGTTACAGAAGACAATGTACTCTTTTGGTCACTCCACACATTAATTAAGAGCGAGACCCAAAACTACAAAAAAATCCCGAGAATAAAGACGAATTTCTCTCGTACCAGGCTCTAGCAGTAGAATAAGATTAGAAAGATGAACTCTAATTTTTCACGTTCTCCATTGATTTGGCAGATACGTCGCTTTTTTTGGATCGGATAAGCACTCCGAATTTATGGTCATCAACTCCATCGCCAGCTTTGAGACAGCGAAAAGTTTACGACCAGGTGTTTTATATCGCTCTATCGACAACGAAAAGATCGAATGATGTCGCAATAAATTATCGTACGCTATCTATATCCGGACACCGATCACGTAATTCAAGTTTGCCGAAAAAGAGTTTCTCGTAACACGCGGGAAGAGAGAATATTTATTAGCACGAAATGTCGGAATTACCGCACGCACAGCGCCTTATAAGCGCCCATTATAACACATAAAGAATGAAGTAAAAAGCCCACACGCGCGATCCACCTCTCCGTATGTTGTTTTTCTAATCGCCTTCGCTTTTTACAAGGTCGACCAAATGTGGATGTACAAAAAATATCGCCTCTCTCGACCATTCGATAAATTAGCGAATGGGTAATTACTGAAATTGTACTCCGGTATGAGTACATGGTGCACAAGTTTACATCGAGAGAGAGAAACCAAATGAGCTGTTCTTTTCTCAGAAGTGTCAGAAAGCGATGTTGTGAAAAGGAAACAGAGAGGCACTTAATTGCTTTGACAGATTCGATACGAGATTAGTGAATATCTTGAAAGATGAAAATAGCCACCAGTGGATAACTCGGTTAATTAACTGTCAATGCGCTGTACAGCTCGCGGTACTCGAAGTCGCACTTCAAAGGTTCGATAGGCCATTTTTACTTCCCTCAAGCAAGGAGAAAAAATATTAAGTTCGATGAATGGCGAAGCAATACGGAAGCGAAAGGTGTTTTTTAATTTATATCGCAGCCGTGGAGCTGGAAGTTTGATTAAATTTTCGCGGCGAAACGTCTTCTGTAATTACGCGACTCAATACGAGAAAATGGAATGGTGCCGAAGTTGGCTCGAATGAAACGTAAGCCGGAAAGACACCCAGTACTTCGAGTCTAAATTGAATAACAATGATGTATATATACCGTATAATATACGAAAAGCTCGGCTTATGTTGAGCTTGTCACGACCCGTCACGTAAACTAAACGTCATTAATTTTCAATTTGTTTGCGGTTTGACGTTTCGACGTTTGTGAAACGATATTAGCTCGAATACGCGCGATTATCTTCGCATTTTTCACGTTTTAGCGTTATCAGTTGAAAATATCTGGCAGGGGGATGTTTGCGCGGCTCGACAGAAAAGTGGTACTGTACATTTTAATATACCTTGATGAAAAGAAAGAGAGAGTACATGTGAAGAGTGAGTCTAGACTTACTACGAAAATTAATTATTCGTTTCTTCACATTATCTTCGGGAAAATGTCAGAGTACTCGATCAAGGTTCGACCGAGCAGCTCCTTCATTATGCGGTCTACCGCTGAAAGAAGACCCTACGACTATACAAAGGGTGCGATCTACCATCAACACGCGCCTGCTATTCAAATAGTCGAATCACGATTTGCAGGGAAGAGGAAGTATCACAGAGGCCGAATGAGTCAAGGGACAGCGATGTGGATGTCATCATGGCCAAAGCATTGACGAACCCTGGATGTTTGGTTTGAGGACAGGCAACGACTGGCGATATTTTTGGGTTCGAGGACGAGACCGCGCCACTTTTGTCCTTATCATTTAACGAGAATGCGCTCCAGGGTCCATCATAGAGCTCTTCCATCACTGCATATTGCATATTGATATCCCAGATTCTTATCAAAGTAGCAGCGTGAATAACATTGCTCTTATGTGTAGAACTGATTGCATACATCAAAACCATGAAGGTGTTACGTTAAATAGGAGCAATGTTATTTCCACTGCCACTACGATAAGAATCAGGGGAATTGATATGCAGTATGCATCAGTGGAAGAGCCCTATTCACTCGGGTGAGAGAGCTGCGTACCGTTGTCTTCCGTCTTCTGGGTATCAGGACAAAACAGTGAAACACCAAGGGAACTTTGTCGACCCCGACTCCGGCGCTCACATCCAAATCGTAGAAAGGTCGTGGCTGGATGCAGAAGTAGTCACCTCGATCTCGTTTATTAACACGCAATGTACAAAACTGAAAATGATTTTTTCACACAAGGTACGTAACTTTTACCGGCAAAAATTTCTCTGAAGCGGGGATCCGGAGTAGCGGATCATGTGACACCTGCAGTGTTGCCAGACCTACGGACCTCTAAGAAGATGTAGATTCTTCTACGGATTTTGTCTGAAGTATGGATTCATTGTGGTCAAAGGAAAAGTACCACAGTCACCCATGTGGGAGATACTTTTCTCCTGGTCGTTATGGACTGATACTGCAGTTTTCCGTGACATCGAGTCGATCAGAGGAGAAGTACCTCAGTCACTCATGTGGGAGATACTTTTTTCCTGGTCGTTATGGACTAACACTGCAGTTTTCCGTGACGTCGAGTCGATCAGGGGAAAAGTACCTCAGTCACTCATGTGGAAGATACTTTTCTCCTGGTCGTTATGGATTAACACTGCAGTTTTCCGTGACGTCGAGTCGATCAGAGGAGAAGTACCTCAGTCACTCATGTGGGAGATACTTTCCTCCTGGTTGTTATGAACTGATACTGCAGTTCCTTGTGAGATTGAGTCGATCAAGAGAAAAGTACTTCAGTTACTCGTATCAGAGATATCTTTCTCCTGCTCCGTTACTTTTCTCCTGGTTGTTATGGACTGTTACTGCGGTTTTCCGTGACGTCGAGTCGATCAGGGGAAAAGTACCTCAGTCACTCGTGTGGAAGATACTTTTCTCCTGGTCGTTATGGATTAACACTGCAGTTTTCCGTGACGTCGAGTCGATCAGAGGAGAAGTACCTCAGTCACTCATGTGGGAGATACTTTCCTCCTGGTTGTTATGAACTGATACTGCAGTTCCTTGTGAGATTGAGTCGATCAAGAGAAAAGTACTTCAGTTACTCGTATCAGAGATATCTTTCTCCTGCTCCGTTACTTTTCTCCTGGTTGTTATGGACTGTTACTGCGGTTTTCTGTGATATCGAGTCGATCAGAGGAAAAGTACCTCAGTCACTCATGTGAGAGTTACTTTTCTCCTGCTCGTTATGAACTGATACAGCAGTTATCTGTGATATTCAGTCAATCAGGACAAAAGTACCTCAGTCACTCATGTGGGAGATACTTTTCTCCTGGTCGTTATGAACTGATACTGCAGTTCCTTGTGAGATTGAGTCGATCAAGAGAAAAGTACTTCAGTTACTCGTATCAGAGATATCTTTCTCCTGCTCCGTTACTTTTCTCCTGGTTGTTATGGACTGTTACTACGGTTTTCTGTGATATCGAGTCGATCAGAGGAAAAGTACCTCAGTCACTCATGTGAGAGTTACTTTTCTCCTGCTCGTTATGAACTGATACTGCAGTTATCTGTGATATTCAGTCAATCAGGACAAAAGTACCTCAGTCACTCATGTGGGAGATACTTTTCTCCTGGTCGTTATGAAATGATACTGCAGTTCCTTGTGAGATTGAGTCGATCAAGAGAAAAGTACTTCAGTTACTCGTATCAGAGATATCTTTCTCCTGCTCCGTTACTTTTCTCCTGGTTGTTATGGACTGTTATTACGGTTTTCTGTGATATCGAGTCGATCAGAGGAAAAGTACCTCAGTCACTCATGTGAGAGTTACTTTTCTCCTGCTCCTTATGAACTGATACTGCAGTTATCTGTGATATTCAGTCAATCAGGACAAAAGTACCTCAGTCACTCATGTGGGAGATACTTTTCTCCTGGTCGTTATGAACTGATACTGCAGTTCCTTGTGAGATTGAGTCGATCAAGAGAAAAGTACTTCAGTTACTCGTATCAGAGATATCTTTCTCCTGCTCCGTTACTTTTCTCCTGGTTGTTATGGACTGTTACTGCGGTTTTCTGTGATATCGAGTCGATCAGAGGAAAAGTACCTCAGTCACTCATGTGAGAGTTACTTTTCTCCTGCTCGTTATGAACTGATACTGCAGTTATCTGTGATATTCAGTCAATCAGGACAAAAGTACCTCAGTCACTCATGTGGGAGATACTTTTCTCCTGGTCGTTATGAACTGATACTGCAGTTCCTTGTGAGATTGAGTCGATCAAGAGAAAAGTACTTCAGTTACTCGTATCAGAGATATCTTTCTCCTGCTCCGTTACTTTTCTCCTGGTTGTTATGGACTGTTACTACGGTTTTCTGTGATATCGAGTCGATCAGAGGAAAAGTACCTCAGTCACTCATGTGAGAGTTACTTTTCTCCTGCTCGTTATGAACTGATACTGCAGTTATCTGTGATATTCAGTCAATCAGGACAAAAGTACCTCAGTCACTCATGTGGGAGATACTTTTCTCCTGGTCGTTATGAACTGATACTGCAGTTTTCCGGACATCGAGTCGATCAGAAGAAAAGTACCTCACTTACTCGTATCAGAGATATCTTCCTCCTGATCGGTATTGATAGATTGATGGAATGCTGTAATTTAGGTCCTAGAACAAATGGTGGGTATGGATTTTTGATAATATCATGTGGGACCCTGTCCAACAGCAAGAGAACCACTTCCGAAGCGAAATCTGAAACCTCATCAGCAACGAGTTGATACAGCGTATGAGCTGAAAACTAGATCTTCAACATCAGCGCACCCTTTGGGTCAGGTGACCCGCTACTCCGGATCCCATCGTGAGGGTATTATTCGGGTTCATTTTATGACTACTTTTGACAATTGTACTATGCGGTGCTTATTTTTTCAATGCATTACAACATGAATATGTGTACAGGTTCTCCTCTTTCTTTCAATTCGCATAAAATTGGGGAGACCACTTACTGAAATCATAACTTCAGGTAGACCGCAAGGTCTTCTTTCAGCGCTAGAACGCATAGCAAAGGAGCATCGCATTTGAAATAGTGCCTTATTATAAGTAATCTGCATGAATTAAAAGTACGGACAGCTTTCAATAAAATGATCAGCGAAGGTTGAGTCTTCCATTTCTCTTTTCTCTCACGCTTTTTTATGCTGGGGCCGGCTGGAAACCAAGAGGGCGGAGGACGCGACCGAACTGCAAGAAAAACTTGCCCAGGAAAAGGAGTATAATCCAACGTCTTCCTGCACTATCACGGAGTGAATCCCGGGGAAGAAGATTTTAGAGTCAAAGTATTTCATTCTGGTCAGTTGTTTTATCGTCATCAGTTCTTCTTGAGGTCTGAGCCGAATGGACATTGAATTTATGGTTTGTGGAAGGTTCAAAAGGAAACGTCTCGATTCTACAACCTCCTTCCTCGGGATTCTTTCCCTGATAGTAGGAAACGGTGGATTATAGGCTACCGTTTCTGGGCAAGTTTTCATCGGAGTTTGGCCGTGTCCTCCGTCCTATTGGTATTTAGCTTTTACAATACTATCATAGTCAAAACAGTTTACAAAAATTATTTTTTGTGTGATGGAGCTATAAAATGTACCGACGTGATTGTCATTCATCCACAGCCGTCTTTACTCAATTTGCCGCCCAAGGCGAACGGCCAAAAGTCGCGCAACAATTTTTGACAATTTGAAAAACGATACAAAAATTCTTTATTAATCAAGTTATAAACGGAATTTGGCCAAAAGTCGCGCAACCAATCCAAAGCACTCCAAGCGGCAGGAAAAAGGAAGTTTTCCCATACCCTATTCCCGCTCCAGGTTTGCAGAATGCTGGCAGCTGTTATCTGCCAACATTTTGCGGACCTGAAACGAGAATACAGTACGAGAAAACTTCGTTTTCCTGCCGCCCGGAGCACTTTGAATTGATTGCGCGACTTTTGGCCACCCCTGTATATTACAGGACAATGGTCGTATTGTGTCCCAATCGAAGGGAGGAGGTAAAGAATGCCTTAAAGCCTATAACTTCTCAGAGGAGGAAGAATGTTCTAATTCCTTATCTTCCCCATCTCACTTCCCGAATTGGTGAAGTTCTAAAGTCCATCAACAAGTCCCCTCTTTTCTATCCGTTTTCTAAACTTGGGAGGCTATTCAAGATTCGAACCCTCCCTTATCGAGGAGTGGAGTGTATTTACTCCGTTGTCGCGACTGTCCGCGGTGTATGTTGGAGAAACTAAGCGTTCTTTCCGGACCCGTATTACCGACCATGTTCGAGCTTACGAAAACAAGAAACCGGAAAAATCTGCATTTGCTAGACATCTCCTATAAAATAATCACCTAGCTAAGGACGAAGTCGTACTGCATTCCGTATTCAATTTCCGTCGTCGTGAAGCTCTAGAAAGTATTGAAATCGCGAAGAGAATTAACCATCACGAGGTTTGTGGGCTAAACCACATTATCAGCGAAGATGAACTCATACGGAAGGTGTACAATGAATCACCTTTCTATGTAGCCACCGAACTTTAATCAGCTTTGTCTTCGTCTGCGTCTCTGTTTGTATCTGTCTTTTTTGTATGGTATTCTTACGTCTACTCGTTTAGTCTTAGTTGTTGTTCGCTTGAAAATGGCTGTTTGCCGAGAGATCTCGAAATACTTCCGCATTAAAAAAATTTTTTGTGTTCAATTATACAGGCTTCGTAAAAAGTACCGGTAATTCCTCACAATCATCTTGTTGATCTTCAGGAAGAGTTTGTTGATGACAAACTGAGGACTGGATTGTCTCAATATTCATTTTTCGCAAAAAAAAAACTTACGTTCAAATGCTTTATATACTTTAGTGGTGAGATAAATTTATTGACGGATAATTTCATTGGAAGTCCTTCAACATGTAATTAATAATTTATTTTCGACTGTTTCCAATATTTATTTCATAAACGTACAATGCATGATACAATCATATGTGTAATTGGCGTATTATAGTTTGTGACGCCCGGCAAACCGGGTTATCGTCAGCGCCTTCATTTTCAATCTCGTCTACCATCAAAACACTCAAGTAGATGGCGCAACACAGCTCGAACCAGGAAACGACTGTCATCTTAGATCTCCCTATTAGTACATAGGATTGAGTCTCCATTGATTCTGCAGTCGTCGCGAAGATATTTCTATGACAAACGTCGAAAGGAAACGTAGGTCACACTTCTTAGATTGAACAATAGAATGATATTTCCCATAGTCCGGCTTAAAAACAAGTTCCACTTTGAGAGAATCATCATTTCTCATCTCGAGATTGACTACATCCGTGTTGGTTATAGTACTGATGCGGATCAGTTCAGAGGGTCCCTTGATCTATCTCGGATTGTAGAAGAAGAGGAATTAATAACTGCACTTCTTGTGCTAAGAATTATTCTTCAAGTTCCTATAGCTAATAATTTCAACTTTTAAAAATGTGGAGGAAATTTCTGTTCATGTCCATTTTGGATTGAAACAGGTCTTGGGACACTACATTTGTCCAGATCCTATTCTAAGCAGTCCTTTCAAGAAGTATGAACAAAGTACATGTGATAAACAACTGATGCTCTCTTTACCATCTAAAAAAATCACAAAAATTTACCGCTTTAATTTCACAGTGTGTTACCGACTTTTTATTTTTGAAAAGTGAGGTATTACACCCGACACAAAGTCAACAGGGGGAGGGGTTTGTTCTGCAAACGCGTTTTTTTTTTTTTTTTAGATTGGATCAGTGGTTGAGTAATTCTCAATTTTCTTCTGATTTCTTACTGTTATTTCTCGAAAAATATTCATCTTATCATCTTCATAATTATTGCATTACGTCAAAGTGTATCCAAAGTCTTTGTTCTGTAATTATTATAGTTAATGGATGAGTAATTGTCGAGTAATTCTCGAAATATAAGTACGTATAAGAGTCCTCAATTAGAGTTCTTTCGTCCGAATGTAATGCATCACTATTGGCTGGGAGAAGTTTTCATTACAAACTGTATATGATCGATAAAATCAACTTTTATTAGATACGTGTTGCGCGTAAGCCATGGTACTGAATAGATAGTCGCGTATATATTTTATAATTCTCGCCTGATTCATATTCCCGTTTATTATTTTTTTTTGTTCCGACAAATTATTTGAGAGAGATTCATATGAATGAAATTATATCAAGAAAAGTCGATTATGCTTACGCTGCTGCGTGAGCTTTTTTTTTAATATGTTTTTGTTATTTCACGAAAAAGCTTCTTAAGAATCTCTTTAATATCTGCAACCAATTTCAGCTCCTTCTGACTCTCCGCTCTCCTCATTGCTACAATTATGTTATTCAGATAAGATTCACCCCCGTTTCTTATGCCCCGTATTTCGATTCTTTTCTTCCCGTATGATACAAGTCATAAACGGAATCAAAATCCATCAACTACCTGCACCAGTGGCGTACGAACAGGGGAGGGGGGATTCGGGGTTCAACCCCTTTCAGAGCATCTGCTCCTCTTGTGAAAAAATACTATACGGCGGTGGTGTGTAAGTTTATAAACAAGTGCCGCACAATCTCAGCCAAAATTATTAGAAACCTAACCTAATCGTTTGAACCCTCTTCAGAACGATTTCCTAGGTACGCCACCGACTTGCACCTCACCTACTGCTTCTCGTCGCTTATCCTTCACCATACATTATAACTCTACACGATCTGATGGCCAAGTTGAGAGATCGAATAGTTCGAAGAAGGGCAGCTCCGAATTCTAATAGACTCGTAGAATTACCACAAATATTGCCTCTGGACGATATCTTGCATTTTCTTGGCTCCGAAAATGAGAATATTTAGGAAACTTGTCTTCTCATAGAGCCAAGTTTCAGCAAGTCCCAAATAATTGAATAAGTTGTTGACATCCAATCCTCTCAATATAAATTCTCCACAGAGCAACAGACAACGAGTTCTTACGCTTAAACTCTTCATCATCTCGTAAGAGAGAGCATTTATCGTTTCTCCCGTAATTGATGTACAATGTCGTACACAAAAACATCTTTCAAATCAATTTAAGACTTAAGCAGAAAACATTATCGCGGTACTTTGTAAGAAGTTATTTATTACCCAACGAGAAAGTAAACGCGAAAACTACGTTCTCGTAATTAGGTCGAAACTGGAAACATTAATAGCGCTCGTTATTCTCTATTTTCTCCTCCCCCGCCCTCATTTTGACACATTCTTCGAGATTTGTTCATTCTTCGCACGAATTCCGAAATGACGACCGAATATTTATATACATGCAATAATTTTTCAGTGACCGGTGTACGAGTAATTGAAAAAACATTAATAGATTAACCAGAGGGACCACCGTCGAAGCGTGTAATTTTCAAATTTGGTACTTACGTAAACGAGAACGAGAAATTAAAACGCGAACACGAAAAACTACTTACTTCTCCCTAGAATACGTTTAAATTAAATTAGGAGCGCCTATGGGCAACGTATTAAGACGTTATTGAATTTTTTTTCAGCTGGTTACACCGTATGATGACGATGATAATTTACCGTCGTTCAATTTAAAATAATTATTATGCGTCTAAGAAATGACTGACGAGAGGATTAAATATAGGTACCGCTTTTACCTCAAGCTGAGCAAAAGTCAGTCGAAAGGTTTAACGAGATTCTTACGTAAAGACGGATTTTGTTCTTAGTCCACCCTGCCATCTGTCTGTTCCTCGCTTGACAGCCGGGGCCTATCGGAATCAAAATGTTCGCAATCTGTGGAGTAGAAAATGCCTCTAGCCCAACATCAGAGATCCCAATCTTTATTAAAGTCCGGAAAATTATGAATGGAATTGTTATTCCTAATTCGGATGTAGGAACGACCCTGCGTTTTCGGGAGAACGAAGGGCTCATTTTTCAAAAAGACTTTAAGATTACTAGACTCTTCAGGGCCCACTTGAGGAAGGTCTAAGTAGGTTAAAAAGATGCAGGCCACGGTAATGGTGACGGGAACGGTATAGCACTGTCCGTGGCACCACTTTCGGAAAGTTGTTGGAGGGCAAGATTGTGAAAAAAGAAATTGAAATAATTGAAGACAATTTTTTTTCCTCCCGAGTTTTTGACAAAAATTATCAATAAGTGTATTGGAAAGAAAAGACAAAGAGCGTTATGGGCTCAGCCATTGTCATTGATCCTCGTTTGAATGAATATTGGATTGTTCATTCTTTGTTAAGAATTACCGATTACTGAGATAGAGAGCGCTCGAGTGCGGTGCGCACTCTAGCTCTTTAGTTCTATGATTTTATTTATATCTTGCAGAATTGTTGCATCAGATTTTTATAGTGATTTTCGTGCGGAAATAAAACGCGTTTTTAAATGGTATTTATGCGTGTTTCAACATTCTTTAAATTCCGTAATCACAGTGACTTTTTCAAAGAGCTTCCTGCAATTAGCCCATCATAAAAATGTGTATCAGACATTGTGCAAAGAGATCTGGAGACCTTACAAAGTTGGCTCAAATCTATCCCGAAGACTAGGCTTGAAAAAACGGATCGGATTGTTCTGATTTCGACTATCGATTTGCAAACAATGGGAAGTAGTTAACAGAATAAAACTGAGCGAGGTGGTCTAAGAGGCGGGTTGACACGACGCTACTTCTACATTCTATATTCTACTAGCTGCTATAGACTATACAGCTATCCCACCTGAGATGGATAGTGCTCTAGTTGTCACCACCATACGTTTCTCTGCAGTTGGAGGCTACGCTAGCAGCTATACTCACTAGCATAGAGCGTCGGGCATTGTATACTACCGTTAGGTCTGTGGAATAATTCAAGTTCAAATGTCTTACGCCCACAACTTTTCATGTCATCAGAGAGTTGAAATAGGCTACATCATTTTTTGACTGCAACGTCATGAAAGTCTTTTCTCCAAGGTCATTGTCCCAATAATGGCGGCACTTGGAAGGTTGAAAATATTGGCTATGCAAATAGTGTCGTCCCAAGCTTTGGAATGATACAAGTCCAAATTTGAAGAAAGAATACTCATCGAGGACGAGGCGAAGGCAAATCCTGCCATGTTTACTTTATACTGAGCCACTCTAATCTGAAGTTGGTGACTATAGTCATTTCTATATAGACTCCAGAGTAATCCTACAAGTTACCACCATATACGCCACTTTTCTCAGTCATCGGGAGAGGGTCTTTCAATTTTACAAATGGACACTTGACTGTAGTGGGATTGTAGAGAACCGGTCATTGTCCAAAAAGGTCGGAGACCACAATCCAACTGCAAGGAAGAAGCTTAATCACCTTTTTAAAACTATGGTGGTACAAATCTCAGGGAGGAAGGTTGTAGAATCAAGGCATTTCCTAGTAAATTCCCTACAAACCATGAGGTTGATGTCCTTATTGACCAAACTCACTCTAGCCAGGTGTTTCATTGTCATCGGAACTTCTTGAAAAGTATCTGACTCTAAAGGATGTGAGTGAGGCGAAGGATTGAGCTTAACGTACCTATTTTTACGGGTAAAAGGACAGAATGACGACCCGTGCATTACAATATCGTTGTATTCCTCCTGTAAGTACTTAACTCATGGACGCCATCTGTAATTGAGATAGTCAAGTCCAAGAAATTCATTGAGAAGCCTTGATGTAAATTTTATGGAAGAGTAGAGGCAAATCAACTATGTGATCTGCAGGACCAGTGCGACGTCAGGTCTGAAAAACACTCGGCCCTACGAGAACAGATCATACTGAAATTTTGACATGAGCTCCTCTGAAAAGAAGAACCCTCCCTCCTTCCCTTCCTCAGAAAAATCAAGGAATTTCCCACAAAATTTACAAAAACTTGGAGACCAACAAGAATTCAAGGGATGAAAGAATCCCTCCAGTTCTTCATGAGGAGCATCATATTTGACGAGCAAAGTCACCCATACTTTGGAGGGCAGGGGCTGTAGAGATGTTTTGGACATCAAAAGAACATGTGGTCGAGCCCGGAGGAAAACTCTCATTCTTTAGCTGATCGGTCAGGGAACCCGAGTTCTTTGCCAAGTTGGGGAAGAATCAAACTTAAAACGAGATTTTAAACTAGCGACCTAAGAATTTGGCAAGAGAGTAAGTAGGTGAAAATTCAGGAACGTTCCAATCACAACCTCAGGCTTTGAGGCAGACGGCAATATAATGTTGATACTCAAACTTCGCCAGTTCTCTTGAGCGCAGACTGAAGCTCCAAGTCACTCGGTAAAATATTGTTTTCACTCCCATCAATAATTTCCTATCGGAACGCCCCTGACAGAGAAAACAACCGGCCGTATAGGTGTCTCCTTGGCATGCATTTCAAGCAATCCCTGAAGGAGGGGGGTGCATGATTAGATTCCAATTTAGCTTTCTTTGTTAGAGGACTTTTGATAATGACGTCACTGCTGTAAATATGATTAGTACCTGAGTGAAGATACTGACAGAAACCGGCCGAATAGGGGTATGCTTTAGGGTACACATAGATTTGAGGTACCAAAATGACTTTCCACGTCAAAAGACCGGTATTCCCTCTTTGAACTGTAGGCTTAAAAAATGTATCGATTCAATGAAGTTTGGATGTTAGGCCTAGCCTCTGACGTCATCAGAAAGTTGAACTATGCTATCTCATTTCTGAGCCTAAACAAAGGCAATACACATACATGGACACGGAGTCTTTTCTCTTACGTCATTGTCTCAATATTGGCGTCACTTGAAGGTAGGGCCGGCATCTTTTGCTCTTCCCATGTGGTGCGGAGCTGTCTTTTAGTTAACCTCTTGCCCTGAGCCCCCCTGGTCCCCGTCGTTTTGAAAAGCTGTTTCGTTGCGTGGTACATTTTGTGCATGGAACCACACCGATGGCCGGCCATGCTTGAAGGGTCAAAAATATTATCTCAGCAAAATCTTTTTCCTCTCGCTAATAGAGATGGCCTTGAACATTTTTCTAATCCCTTCAATTAGGTCAAGTAACTCAGCGGGGGTAAAGTTTTGACCACACAAAGCCTCACTTCACTTCTATTCCTGCTAATAGACATTTTCTGAGCCTAGTACGTGCGATATAATGAAAACTCAAGCCGTAGTATGCACTGAAGCTAGGAAAGAAAGTTCAGGGCTGAAAATTTTCCAAGTCATCTAATCACATATGACGTCATCGAAGGGTTTACAATTTTGATTTCACAAGGCTCACTTCCTCCTCTTCACTTGAGGACTGTTCCTCATCTGGAACTTTTTGTGAGGTTCAGAAAATTAAGATAATGTTCCATAATCCATGCCTATGACACGACGTTGTCAATGATTCAGAGTAGTCACCCCAGCCTTGTCTATTACCTTTGAATACCAAGTCTCTCGAAGTCGAAGTTTGTTGCACTCATCAGTATAGGTTAAAGTCATCGAGCTTGGTGAAGATTATAAGATGACCCTCTTCTATGGATATATGGATTGGAGGAGGGAGAAGTAAGGAGTAGAGCTCTTTAGCCTAGCCTACAGCAGCCTGTGTTAAATGTCGAGGCTGACTTGGATATATTTGATATGGAACGAGAGGAACTGAAGAGAAAGAGAACAAACTGAGTTTGTAAAATAAATGAAAATAAATTTCAGAAATAATTTCAAAAAGGTCCGGAATGAGTCACAAATAATAGTAATAGATGCAAAATAAAAAATGCAAAGTCATAAATGAAAATAAAGGCAAAATTTCGAACACTTAAACTATGAGCCGCGGAATTTTGAGAGAGCGTAAGCCCGATGATGAACGTCATAGCACGCTCGAAACCGGTCGCTCTCTTAAAATTCCGCGGTTCATAGTTTAAGTGTTCGAAATTTTGCCTTTATTTTCATTCTATGACTTTGCATTTTTTATTTTTCATTTATTATTATTATTTGTGACTTATTCCGGACCTTTTCGAAATTATTTCTGAAATTTATTTTCATTTATTTTACAAACTCAGTTTGTTCTTTTTCTCAAATTTAAAGTTCGTTCTAACTAATTTTTGATCCTTTTCTAAATCTATTTCAAATTGTGTTTCTCAACTGATTAAAATTGCTTCAACTGTGAACTGTGGTTTTTGAATTGTTGCGTGCCTTCGTATCTCTCCTCAACGTTATATCAAGGATCCTATCCCATTGGCTGAAAGAAGAGGAGTTTATAGGGTGGAATGTAATGACTGTAATGGAGTCTACATAGATGAGACTAGTCGCTAGCTCAAAATTAGAATTGAGGAGCATTTGAAAGCGTGGGAAAGGAAGAATTTGGGGAATCGGCTTTTGCGGACCACCTTATAATCACTGGCCATAAGTATAAAGAGAGATCTGAAACCCTCCTCCTCAGGGAAAGCTCGGACTTCAAACGAAAAGCGCTTGGACGTAGGCACGGCCACCTCTACTACAGGCAAAACAACTGAGCCTGGCAACGTTGCTGCCGTCCGACGTTTTCTATGTAGAAAAACATCTCTCATGAAAAAATCGAGTTGACCCTTTTAAGGAGAAAATTTAACGGCCAACAATTTTTGTTCCGAGCAATTTTTCTTCAAACGTCCTATTTTCTGAGTTACAACTCATTATAGTGGTTCACTCCATAAGCAACTGTGTTAATTTAGGACGGCGTGTCACTGTTGCCGCATTTACAGTTGTTCGGCCTGTAGTAGAGGTGGCCGTGACGTAGGGGTCTCAGCTATGGGGCTGTGCCAAGAAGTGCCACCCCAATAGCTAGGGTACAGACTAGACAGAATGTAATTACAATCGTTGACGCCTATCAATACTCTCGAAACGAGGACGTACTCGGTGACTCGAACATTCCACTTGTTGACGATGTGATACGAGAATTCGCAGCGGCTCATGAGAAGAGTTTGCCCAAACACATCAACATCGAAGCCATCCAATTAATCGATACGCAGGATGATGTACGGTGACTAAAAAGCGTTAAACCGCTAGAACAATAAGATGTCGAGGCCATAAGCCGAAACACGATCTAATATTATAATTGACCACTGGATTGAGCTTCCACACACGTCGATCAATACCAAGTAAAAGAAGAATTCTTGTTTCACATACCACCAACTTTTATTTTGCAGTTACTCAACCCCCCTTCTCTTCAAAACACAAGTAAGGCCCTTCGGACAATACTCCAGACTGTCTGCATGTTGAAATCAGCGCGGCATAATTATACAACTCCACGTCAGTGGCCGCAAAATCATTGATTCAAATCTCTCTCTTCCTCAAACACTTTCTAACAGACCTATCTTAGCGTAAGTTTATTTGCTGCTTTTTCGCACCGTATTACCAGTGAAGCATAATTATGCTCGTACACATTCATTTTCTTCAATGCTTTTTCACGTTTCGCCATAAATACAAGAAGAGTACAGATTCCAACCAGAAAAGAAACAAACGTAGCGAATAACAAGCTGTCAGTTTAATTACGTGTAATAATTTATATGAAATTCTATTACAGTCGGCTTCCTTTCTACAACGGGCTTTTCTTCTTCCTCGCTCGTACGCGACACCGATTGCGTGACGTTCGAAGTTCAAAAGTTAATTAAATTTATGATTGGAAAATTAAGAAGAAAAATACGAGCCTTGTGCGCACATATATATACGAGTGACAAGTAAAACGAGCGCGAAGAAGTACTTATACGGAAAAATGAGCTCAAATATAAACATTGAAAGCGTTAGTTGAAGAATTTCGCAAAATAGGGTGACCCTTTGTATACGTTAGAGAATGAGTGAAAAAGCCTCGGGGAGCGCAGAAAACGATTTGTGACAGGGTTTTCTCGCCGTCTAAAATCGCCTTTGTGAATGTACGACGACGAGAAACGAAATTGACATTTTAATCTACCCGGCAAAATATGACGTTTGAAGTGCGTCGTAAAGACGTTTTGATGGAGGCGGACGTATAATCAGCGCCCCGACGTGCGAATAATAAGCTTCTTTGATTTCAGCACGTATGCCGCGAGTTCCACTTTGGCACGCTGCTGATGCAAAGCACAACAAAAAGAATGAAAAAATCGCGACGACTTTTAATTTTAATTCGTCAACTTCACTCGCAGAACGGATTTGTACGAAGGTAAAAATAGCTAAGCCTTCGAGTTTAACTCGCGGATTTTTTTCGAAGAAAACTGAATGAAAATAACGTAGCGCGATGGAGGTAAAATTAAAAATAAGATCTATTAAATAATCGGGAAAATTGAAAATTCCCCACAATAAAGCACACTTCAGAAAAGGAGAATGAGGACTGGGCCAGAGAAGGAAAGCTGGATATTGAAAGAACGAACTGTTCGACTGCTTGATTAGGGACAACTCTGAGGAGGTCAGATTGGTCAACCTTGGGTGGAATCTTGGCAACTTTGGCCTGACTTGCGGGACTTCTCCTTTTTCTTGTTCCTCTGGATATCATCTCAAAACCGTATGCATCTGCTTGAGCGATCAATCATGGTAATGGCAAAACGTTTTCCATCTGATGGTGGCAAGGTGTTAACAATATCCATGTGTAGGTGCAGAAGATGTTGCGCCATTTCAAAATTTCCCAGCGAGCTTTGAGTGTGATGAGTGACTTTGGATTTCTGGCAGGCCAGACAAGCTTTTGCCCAAATACCGTAGTTGCGTCTCATGCCTGGCCATACATATTGTTTGGATACCATAATGGCTGTAGTTGTTTTAGGGTCAGGGTGCGACCATTTGTGTACTGAGAAAAACGCATTGTATCTGAACTTGACTTGGAGGTAAACTCGTTCTCGACCTGTTGATAAATTCACCATTATGAGGTCGTTCATGTCATCTACTAGGACTAGTCTCAGCTTTAACCGGGACGGCCCGTATGTAACCATATTCTGCAGCTTGGTGTCTTTTTTTAGTGCTCTTGCCATCTCTGTATATGATAGTGACACAGGTCGAGAGAGAGAATCAACTCTGGAAAGAGCGATGGCCACCACATTTTCTTCACCTGGCAGATGTCTGATATCTGTACAGAATTGTTCGATAAAATTCAATTGGTGCATTTGGTATGGAGGGTCAAGACCGCAGTCATCACTCCAATACACCGTCATGCCGTTTGGCTTCAGGAATGCAGGGCAGACTTTCCAGCGGTTCATCCATTCTGTTCTTAAAGGTCTGCACATTGCTTACGTGCATCTGAACAACATCCCCATGGCATCCACTACAGAGGAACAACATGGACAGCATGTATGCATGGTCTTACAACAATTTGAACAAACTGACCTTGTGTTGACACCTTCCAAGTGTTGTTATGCGCAATCGTCTATCCAATTCCTTGGACATCACATAACTAGCGCTGGGATCACACCAACTGGAGAACGGGTCCAAGCAATCCGCAACTACACCAGGCCTGAAACCATCCAAGAATTGCGCCAATTTCTGGGCATGGCAAATCTCTACCGTTGTAGCATTGTCAAAGCAGCACAAATCCAGGGTTGCCTCCAGACACTTATAAAAAGTAACAAGAAGCGAGACACCACCCAATTCCGGTAGAATAATGACCCAGCCGTTTGAGGATTTCAAAGATGCGCTTGCCTCCGCTGCTACCCTAGCGCACCCTGATCATTCATTGGATATCATTATGTGCACTCACGCCAGTGACGTTGCTCTTGGGGGAGCACTGTACCAAGAACGCAATGGGAAGCGCGAACCGCTATCATTTTTGTCGACAATGGAGCGCAAATATAGTCCATATGACTATGAGCTTCTTGCCATTTTTTTCGCAGTTTGATATTTTTGCATGCAGATTGAGGGTTAACGGTTTATTATTTATACTGACCACAAACCACTGGTGTAAATGATAATGACCCCCCATGCCAAATGCGCCAATTGGATTTTATTGCACAATTCTGTACAGATATCAGATATCTGCCAGGTGAAGAAAATGTGGTGCTTTTCAGAGTTGATTCTCTCTCTCAACCTGTGTGTCACTATCATATACAGAGATAGCAAGAGTACAAAAAGAAGACACTGAGCTGCAGAATATAGTTGAATCCGGGTCGTCCCAGTTGAAGAAAAATTGTGAATGGAAAAACAGGAAGTGAAGATTGTAAACCTTTTTAGAAACTTGAAAAATTCCAAGTCCCAAAATGTACGGACTAAGTGCACCACTTACACCTTGTCGCACTCAAAATGAGTACTAATGTCAGCAAGGGGGCTAAAAATTGTCCCTGATGAGCATGGAGTGAAGAGGGTTGACATTAGTAGTAATGTACCCCGTTGAAATCAGCGGCCAGGGGGGGGCTGCGCCGGGCGACGTACGTAGGTATGGTATGGTATGAGAATGAGTGACGCTTGCATACATACGTACCTACTCACATGGTATGATATAATACGAATAGTCGCGCTCCTGGTATATTTTATTGGTGAAAACGGATATGGAATAGATTTTAGGAAGAAAAATTTTCACTCGTGACCTAGTGTTTACCTATCCGTACCCTTCAACCAGGTCACTTGTAAAAATAATTACTGCTCATACATATTAAGCTATAACAATATGAACATAATTTTAGCTGTTGGATGATAACTCATAACATTCCATCTACCAAGAAACTTTGCCCTATAGAATAGATCTTGATCCTCATCATCAATTGACATACATATGTATAACGTGTGTCTTTTTTTCATCTCCTCTAATAGTTCTACAAAATACTTTCCCTCCTTGGTTCATACTTTTGTAACAGTGACATATAAATGAAGGTACAAGGACAATACTGCAAACACACTTATCACATGCATCTGAACAGATGCAGCTATTTGATACGCGTGTGACCTTAGGGAAAGACACTGTTGAAAAAAAAATAAAAAATGAGTGCCCAGAGGTGGTGGTGTATTAGGTTAATACAAAAAATAAATATCATACCAAGGGCCATTTCACGACCGTTAGTTGTTTTCTTCACTCCGTCAAATCGAAGAAGTCGAGTTGTTTCCAAAAAAACAATGTACGCTGCATCATTTTCCATTAGGAAGTTACTAATTTGTTCTATAAGTAAATGTGATCTCATTTTTCTTTCTTCATTTATAGAAATCAGATACACAAATACTTACGAGGTAGGGCGGTCCTGCATTTATCAAGGTAGACTTGAATCCCACTGTATGGCGCGTTGTCTTCGCCAGCCACCCTTTTAACCATTTTTTTAATGGTATAAATTTTACCGGGTTCGAGTTTTGTAATGGACACAAACGGCGGAAGAGTACTGCCACCGCCTCCCGATTCTTCCAGGTGAGAGAGAACGGATTCTACAATATCACCCCTAGTAGGATTATGCAGATGAAATGTGGTGATTGACGACAATGAGGACCTGGAGGAGGAGGATAGAGGAGGATTAGAGGAGGAAGAATTTCCAGAGGCGGTGGTATAATTATCAGACCGAGAAGTTGGAGAATTATCAGGCAACGAGGACATATTCACAAGGTTTTCAAAAAAAAATGACCGAAAAAACACAAAGTCCAAAAAAATCACTGCTGTAGAAGACAGTCCAAAAAAACACAATGGTTTCAAAATGAAAAAAATCACACAACTTTGTTAGGGTTTTGAATGAATGAAGCTGTATTGATTTGACTGGTTATATACTATAAAATTCCCGCCAATTCTATTCTCATCAAATTGGCGGGAATTTTATTTCGCGGACTTTTTTCATGTGACAATTCCCGCCAATTTTATTTCACCATCTGACAATTCCCGCCGATTTTATTTCACAAGCTCTATCATCTGTCAATTTCCACCGCAAGCTCTATCATCTGTCAATTCCCACCGCAAGCTTTATCTTCCCAACAATTTTATCTTCAATTTCCGCTGCATGCTGTCACCTACTTTTTTATCATCTCGGAATTAATAATTAGTCTTCTCTCTGCTCATTCATACCAAATCATTATACCGAGATGGATATCTGGAGTGACAACTTCTTCTGGGAGCTGCTCTTGGATAGTTTAACAAATGAAATTCTAGAAGAGATTAACCTTTATTGTAACAAAAATTTTGATCAAATAATCAAAAGTTTTGAAATTGAAGATATTGTTGTTTCGGACTTCGATAGTGTAAATAATTTGGAAATAGATAATTCGTTTTTGGATATGACTGTAGACTTTGCAGCTCTGGAAGAATTTGTCACACAGGCGCTTGAGGAACTGGACGATCAATAAAGGTGAGTACTTTGTAAATCTTGTTTATAAAAATGACCTAGTATTTCTTCACCGTCTAACGCTTTTATCGAGTAAGTTATTGGGTCAGTGTGATGAATTTTACATATAGTAAAAATTTCATTTGTCCAATTTCTCAAATATTTATTCCCAAAGGTATTACGATAGCGTGTAATATGTACACAATCACCTATTTTGAAGACTGGTTTGGCTAGCGTGAACTTTTCTAAAGGGTACATTCGTTCAAAAATTTCTTTTTCATTTTTCTTCTTCACTGAAGCAGGAGTACACCCTATAGTACGATGAATATTTTTCTCATTGTACTCTTGTAGAATATGTGGTAAAATTTTGATCCACTCAAAATTTTGATTCATTTCAAAATGTATTTTTAGTTTTTCGTTCAAAGTCCGATTAAATCTTTCGATTATTGAAGACTTTATTTCACTGAATGTATGGTACATTTCAATATTATAACAATGTAGTAATTTTTTAAATGTAGAATTTACAAATTCCCTTCCCATGTCGGTGTGTAGTTTATTTGGTTTTCGGCGAGATTTTTTCAATATTTGTTCAAACGCTTCACTCACACTTCTAGCATCCTTTTTTTTCAAGGCATAACACCAAGCATATTTTGAGAACGTATCAATCACATTCAATAGGTACTTGTAGCCTTTATTTACTTTCCAGAATTTCTTTGACATAATTAACAAATCTGCGGCCCAAATATTATCTATACCATTTGTAATGATCCTACGAGTTTTGAATTTTCTAATCACACCTTTATGAAGCTCACGAGCTTCTAACAAACTTTTATTGTTGTCATTTCTTGTCAATTTTGGTCGAATTTGGTCGTTTAGGGGCGAATTTGGTTGATGTTGGTCGTCTGGGGTCGAATTTGGTCGAATTTGGTCCTTTAGGGGCAAATTTGGTCGATGTTGGTCGTCTGGGGTGCAACAACCATAAACTGAACGTCACCGTTCTCTTTACAATAAGTGCCACTGGTTCCTTCATTTGTCCGACTGTGGTCTACAAGGGCCTTTGACAGAAACGAGATTCTCATGTGTCAGCCATTAAAACAGAAAAAGGTTGGATGACTTGTGACTGTTTTTTTTTTTTTTTTTACTTTTTAAGCAACATTTTCAGACGTTCCTGACCCACCATAAGATCAAGCGTCTGATTGTTCTTTTCTTGGACAGACATGTCAGTCATACCTCGCTGCCAGCGTCCAAATTTTGTAAAGCGCACGATATAGTTCTAGTGTGTTTCCTACCTTCAGCCACACACGTCTTGCAGTCTTCAGACAAAACTGTGTTCAAATCACTCAAGACTTATTGTTTGAAAGTTGTCGACAAATTCTGTATGATGAAGAAACAAGAGATCACAAAATTCAATGTCCCTGGGCTTCTCCAAGATGTTCTGAACCTGTAGGTATATGAAGCACTTAGGTGACGCTGTTGTAAGTGGTTTCCGCACCTGCGGGCTGTTCCCGTGGAATCCTGGCGCAATCAAATACAATTTGCGCTGTAGGTACAGCAAAAAGGTATAGTAGGCAATGACGGACAAAGAAATGGAACGAAAAAGGCTGTTCAGTAACAGTGAACAATACGAGGTACGTGATCCACCATATAATATCATAAATACCATGCGTCTCAGTAATTATTCCTTCCAATTATACGCAAGCGAATGAATGAAAGCAGTTCTGTATCCCACTTTCAAGAAACATTTCATCCTGAATCGGATGTAGGATACTATTCAACCACTGGAGAATACAAACTACCTACCCAAGTGTAATTAAGACTGTCCACATTGACGTTTTGAAGTAAGCCGTTCAAATTGTGGTACGGCAAATTTTTAAGACAATACCTATCACGAGATCTCTGCAAAGAAGGCAGAATACCCGAGCGTTTCTCGAGCTCTGATGACAGAAAAGCGGATTTGTGCGAGGTGACTACCTTCATTAAGGTGAGAAAAGAAATTCAGGTCATTGAGTGCTTGATTGCTTTTTGATTTTGTTTTATTTTCAATTGTGTAATGATGATATGACTGCTGAGAGCTGTTGTTTCAGGTCTCTATGTTGCGAGCCAATGCTCCAGAATTTATTCTACCTACTGGAGTCAGTTTGGAGATTTTAGTTAACAAGAAACAAACTTACCCTCTATAATGGTTACATGACCTGATTTCTCTGTCGCTGACCTCATCCTTTCTTCTCAATCTCAAAATTCTCCTCTCCATAGCTCTTTGTGTTTTTTGTAATTTTGTTGTTTGATTTTTTTCAAAGACCAAGTTTATGACAGGCTATCTTACTGAGTCGCGATAAAGCATGCTGTTGATATGACTTATTGGACAATAAACGAATCGTTTTTAGACAATGAGATACAATATTGTTACGACATCATGAAATTACAGGAGATACAGGAATGTTTAATTTACTATAGTTCAATTGGGTCAAAATTTGTTAAAATGTTTTAATAAAAGTACCTAGGTACTTAGGTGTTTATAATCCTAACGTTAGTTCAGAGATTATATGTAACAAATTTACTTTCAATATGATATAAGTTCTGAGAGTTGTTTCAGGTCTCAATGTTATGGACCAACGCCCCAGCATTCATAATAATGGAGCTAGCGTGGCGATCACGAATAACAAAAAATAAACTTACACTCCGTAATGGTCTTAATAATACCAAGATTAAACGGAAATATAAACATTTTTTTTTTGTTTCATTTTTATGTAGGCTAATTAGGTACCATACGGTCATTATGTAATTGTAAAAGTGGTGTCACCTGTAATAGGTCCGTGGACTGTCGGTGGCACCACTATAATGTATCAATGTAAAATACAGAATGAATAATAAAATGAATAAATTATAAAAATAATCGGAATAGTTATGACCATATTATCAGACCTTTGGATACTAATTTACAAAGTTGGAATATTTGTTAAAATGCTCCAGCGTTTATGATTCAAGATTCAATTTGGAGATCTTGCACCAACTTCATCATCAATATGATATGAGTCCTGGAAATTGTTTCAGGTCTGAATGTTGTATGCTAATGCTCCAGTATTTAGTATTTAAGTAATTTGGAAACCCTGGCTAACAAGAAGCAAACTTACACTCCGCAATAGTTGCGCAATACCAAGATTAGAAAGGCAAAGTACAAAATTTTTATTTTTCTCATTTTCATATATATTGTATGGGTATCAAAGATAAATGTGCAAATAAGTAGTTATGACAATATTAGTCTTCAGGCTACTAAAATCATGAATTGAAAAAGTCTGGGAGAGTCACGCCTCAGCGCAGTTGTCTGGGGTCTCTGCTGGGATGCCTTTGGCTCCTGTAACTCTAGGGTTTGGAGAGCAGAGGTTGTACTTCAATGTACACCCACCCTCACCCATAATCTTTATTTCAATCCTAGGGTACCTGGCCAAGGGATGCATGGCTCAGAAGTATGTCAGTCTACAGGGAACCTGCAGATACCTCCCGACCTCTGCAGTATATCAGGCCATCGAGGTACGACGCACTGCCTTGGGGGAGACTAATTCGTTCGTTCTCGTGGGAACATTTATGGATATCTCGACCTCAAAACAATCGTCCTCTCACACTGGATCACCGATCTCTGACCTGAGTTAGCGGGACCAAGTGGCCGCTGCCCAGACGTACTCTCCGCAAGAGACTGGAAACTCCCTGCCGCCACAGGGAGTATCACACGCATCAAATTCTGAAGCACAAATCAACAGCCCTGATGACAAAGACACTACACAAGGAAGGCAGAAGAAGAGGAGCCTACTTTGATTTCATCCCACACCTCAAAATAAAGTCACCAAGGATCACCTGAAGAAACTGAGAGAATTAGGAATCAACAACTTTGCAGAGACTGGGGTCCTCTACTGGGAATCCCAGCATTTGCACAAATCAGAACATGAACACAACTGGAGAAGACAGAAAGAACGCATGGCCTTGTCTGAATACCTGAACAATCTAGAAACCAATGTCTAGACAACAACCAACTAGGTTGAATTTGGTTAAAATTTATACAATGATACTTTTTTATTTTGCATATTAAGAGATTTCTTAAACCAAAAGGGGCGTTCAAAAACACTATCCTTCCGCACCAATACAAGCAGCTTATCATCTCATCATCCGTTTGGTCTCAGTCTGCAGTCACGGAAAAGATCCATTATTGTGTATTGGAGAAGATCCAGACGAGTATTATTGTCAAATTAAGTATAAGTTTTGTACCCATCAGGTCAGTGTTGATTATTAACAAATTACCTACTCAATTACACCGAGTGGGAGTTGTATCACTACCTTAACTACAAGCACGTCCGGAGCGGAATGGAGTTAATTGTAGAATCCGGAAATTTTGTCTTCAATTATGATGGTGTAAATCTTTATAGGAGAGAATGGGAACGTGAGATGAATCCATAGATGGGATGTAGTCTTCATGATTTGAAGCGTGATGCCTTGACACTATACTCCTGTGGAGCCTATTTTATAAATATTGACTGACTTCGGTTGGCCAGTTTAATCAAAATTGATTCCCGGGATTATTGTAAAAGAAAGGAAATTTGGTAATTTTGAAAACAAAGTGAAATGGGTAAATACTGAATAATCATTTGGAACTGGGAAAACGTAAACTTCGAAAACGCAAACAGATACATTATGGTAGATTGTCTATTATCCAGCCAAACACACCAGGATATTCGCGACTGGGTCATTTTTTGTGAGTACATGATCTTAGCCAAATACATTAACCAATACACGACGAACTACCTCGAGAAAAAGACACACCAAAGACTGAAGAGAAAATTCTTAATTACAAATAGGTTCTCATGGAGCATTTGGCCATCATTTTCCAAGAAATTACAAGCCATTATTAATTCTTATTTAAATATATTTAATTTGTATATGAAGGGTACAGGGAATGACTGGGAAACGTCCGAACGAAACAAGATGAAGAAACGGTTTCTTCTGAGAGATGAAGCATCTTAATATGTGGTTGGACTCGAAACTGAGTTGGATTCCACACTGTCGACAGGCACTCATTCGAGCTGTAAAAATGATCCAAAGGATGACCGACATCTGCACGAAAACGTTTGTTTACTCTCATATCCACCGCTTTCATCCGCCAGTCAAGATTTGACGTCGAAGCGGAGTATACTGTATTGATAGAGTCTGAAGTTCTTGTACTTTGGAAACGTTATAATCCAGGACAGTTACATGACCAAGGTGAAAGAAAGCGATGTTTCTCCTACATTTAGTTTGTGTCCATTGTTTTAAGAGTTTTCGGCTCCAATGGAAGACTCAGGTTCATCTTTTGTTGGAGTCGAGTCGCGGTCTTTGTGAATCTTCTGTTGACAAAGCCGTCGAGGAAATTTGGTGATTTTGAAAACAAAGTGAAATGGGTAAACACTGAATAATTATTTAGAACTGGGAAAATGTAAACTTCGAAAACGCGAATAGAAACATTGTGGTAGATCGTCTAGTGTCCAGCCAAACACACCAGGGTATTCGCGACTGGGACATTTTTTGTGAGTACATGGTCTTGGTCGAATACATTACGAAATACCTCGAGAAAAAGACGCACCAAAGAGATGATTTAAATCATTGACCCAAACCAAATTTTATCGAATTTTGACAAAAATTTCAGAACTTTTAAAGAACAATTTTAAGAAATATGAACACCCCAGTTGGGTAATTCTCTTTGTAAAGTTTTTTTTTTGTTACGTACGCTTTTAGCGGGACAAAGGAAAAAATCCGATAAGTTATTCTCTAAGTTATCCTCGGAACAATGTGGGCAGGAAGGGGGATAAAGTTTTAGTAAGAGGTGAGAGTGTGTAAGACGGGGGATGATAGTAATTGCAGGAATAAATGAATGCGCTGATTTGGGACATTAGTTGAATGAATTCGAGTCGTGTGCAGCCTGGAGAGATGAAATTGAGTCAAAATTTTAGCGGGGGTGAAGAGATAGAGATGAGAACGACAAATTTCACCTAGCTATACGTACAACATACCTCCGCTTTTCATATGATGGCACTTCGATGCCTCCGCCTTTTTCCCTCGATATATAGAGGCATTATAGTACAAGCACAAGCACACGATGCTGTCATATTTTATTCGATCATTCGTTGAATGCATCGGCGGATTCGCAGTTGATGCCCGGTCTTTCCTTACAGTATTTTCAGTTAATATTTAGTATTTTTCAGCTATTTCTCTCTGATAATTCATTACAACGGAAGGTATTCAAAAAGTTGATTCATTAGGTAGGTACTTGAAAAGTTTCATTATAATATTCAATGAAGCTTACTCATTTTCAGTGCACAGAAAGAAATCTCCACAGTTTAAATGACTATAAATAGTGGAAACGCGTCGTTTTACTGAAACTTGTCAATTTTACCTTTCATTCACATAATGCCTGTCTGAAGTAACTACCCACATTTGCTATAGTCTTGGAAACAAACCTCGCATTTATTCTAATTTTTTTGAACGTCAAGATGGTACTTTTGAACATCACCATTACCTATAAAATTGCAGATTCAAACGCTTAAATATTAATTTCCAACTTACGGATCTGAGGAGCCACCAGCTACCCGTATCTGTTTGGGAGAACATTGGAGTCCGAATTCATTCATTAAAAGATATTTAAAAAGGTGAGTCATTACTTGAAAAGTTTCATTATAATAATTTCAGGGCACAGAAAGAAATCTGGACAGTTTAAATGACCATAAATATTTTTTGTACGCGTTGTTTTCTTGAAAATTGTCAATTTTACACTAGAAATTATAACAGCCTTTATTACTGGTTCTATTTATTACATATTGCTTAAAAGTAAAGATAATCGGCCCATTCACAGGTATAGGCCTTTCCGATCCTCCACCAGCGGTCTCTGTCCCAAGCAATGCTTCTCCACATTTCACCAACCCTTTTTCTTATTTCGTCCCTCCACCTCATTTTTGGTCCACCCTTTCCCCTTTTATTCCCATATGGAGTCCAGTCAGTTGCCCTGCGATTCCATCTATCCTCTTGTGCTCTTATCATTATGTCCTGCATAGCTGAATTTCAGTTTTTTGATTGTATACCCTATGTCCTTACTTTGTGTTTCCAACCTGATTTTTCTGATGCTGACTTCATCCTTTCTTCTCAATCCCAAAATTCTCCTCTCCATAGCTCTTTGTGTTTTTTGTAATTTTGTTGCTTGATTTTTTGTCAAAGACCAAGTCTATGGCAGGCTATCTTACTGAGTCGCGATAAAGCATGCTGTTGATATGACGTATTGGTCAATAAAGGAATCGTTTTTAGACAATGAGATAGAATATTGCTACAACATTATGAAATTGAAAGAGATACAGGTATGTTTAATTTACTATAGTTCAATTGGGTTGGAATTTTTTAAAATGCTTTAGTCTAATAAAAGTACCTATAGGTGTTTAAAATCCTAACGTTAGTTCAGAGATTATATGCAACAAATTTACTGTCAATATGATATAAGTTCTGAGAGTTGTTTCAGGTCTCAATGTTATGGACCAACGCCCCAGCATTCATAATAATGGAGCTAGCGTGGCGATCACGAATAACAAAAAATAAACTTACACTCCGTAATGGTCTTAATAATACCAAGATTAAACGGAAATATAAACATTTTTTTTTTGTTTCATTTTTATGTAGGCTAATTAGGTACCATACGGTCATTATGTAATTGTAAAAGTGGTGTCACCTGTAATAGGTCCGTGGACTGTCGGTGGCACCACTATAATGTATTAATGTAAAATACAGAATGAATAATAAAATGAATAAATTATAAAAATAATCGGAAAAGTTATGACCATATTATCAGTCCTTTGGATACTAATTTACAAAGTTGGAATTTGTTAAAATGCTCCAGCGTTTATGATTCAAGATTCAATTTGGAGATCTTGCACCAACTTCATCATCAATATGATATGAGTCCTGGAAATTGTTTCAGGTCTGAATGTTGTATGCTAATGCTCCAGTATTTAGTATTTAAGTAATTTGGAGACCCTGGCTAACAAGAAGCAAACTTACACTCCGCAATAGTTGCGCAATACCAAGATTAGAAAGGCAAAGTACAAAATTTTTATTTTTCTCATTTTCATATATATTGTATGGGTATCAAAGATAAATGTGCAAATAAGTAGTTATGACAATATTAGTCTTAAGGCTACTAAAATCATGAATTGAAAAAGTCTGGGAGAGTCAACTCTCAGCGCAGTTGTCTGGGGTCTCTGCTGGGATGCCTTTTGCTCCTGTAACTCTAGCGCTTGGAGAGCAGAGACTGTACTTCAATGTACACTCACCCTCACCCAAAATCTTTACGTCAATCCCAGGGTACCTGGCCAAGGGATGCATGTCAGTCCACAGGAAACCTGCAGATACCTCCTGACCTCTGCAGTATGTAGGGCCATCGAGGTACGACGCACTGCCCCGGAGGAGACTAATTTGTTCGTTCTTGTGGGAACATTTATGGATTCAACAACCTCAAACCAATCGACCTCACACACCGGATTACCGATCTAGGACCTGAGTAAGCGGGACCAAGCGACCGCTGCCCAGATGTACTCTCCGCAAGAGACTGGAAACTCCCTGTCGCCACAAGAAGTATCCCACGCAACAAATACCAAAACACAAGTCATTAGCTCTGATGATGATACATCACGCTGGCAAAAGGAGCAAACAAACATTCAATTCCACCCAAAGCCAATCAACAATGCTGGGCCAGGGCCTCAGTGGACATGGCACATTCGGCGAATATTCAAGAAGAGACGGCCCTCCATGTCGATATTGGAGAGACAATGAAAACCCTGGACATGTTTTCACAGAATGCAACCTTTATGCGGAAAAGCGCTCAGCAATACTAGATGGAACAAATATAGAAACGCAATTGTACTTTATGCAGGTTGTAAAAGATCTGTGGACTAAAGTGATAGAAGATCAACGCAAGGTAATACCAAGTGTAACTTTGTATAGGTAGGGCTAGAAAAAAATTTCATCACAATCATAAAGAATGATCGTTTTTCATCATAGAAACCAGTTTCACTCGTCGCCGTTGTTACGGAACAGAGTGTCATCATTCTTTTTTTGGTAAATAAAAGCGATGTTTCTCCTATATTTAGTTAATTGTGTCCACTGTTAAAGAGTTTTTGGGTCCAATGGAAGACTCAGGTTCATCTTTTTTTGGAGTCGAGTCGCGGTCTTTGTGAATCTTCTGTTGACAAAGCCGTCGAGGAAATTTGGTAATTTTGAAAACAAAGTGAAATGGGTAAACACTGAATAATCATTTAGAACTGGGAAAATGTAAACTTCGAAAACGCGAACAGAAACATTATGGTAGATCGCCTAGTGTCCAGCCAAACACACCAGGATATTCGCGACTGGGACATTTTGAAACCACAAAGAATAGAGGCAGAAACTGCATCAGTATTACCTATAGAAGGATACAAACTGACTTTGGCAAGCCAGTTCTATCAAATTTGATTCCTATGATTCTTGTAAAAGAAAGGAAATTTGTAATCTTAGAAGCAAGTGGAACAGTAAAACACTGAATACTAGTACCTAATTTTTAAGAGCTAAGAAACAGTTCAAGTCACAATTGCAAGCATAAAATATTTCATATTGATGACTGTCAAATACCTACTAGGTACTGTATTTGTAAATTATAGCCAAACTGCATTCGAGTAAGCTTGTTTTATAGAGGATACAAACTGACTTTGGTTCATCAGTTCAATCAAATGATTCTTGTAAAAGAAAGGAAATTTGGTGATCATAGTTAAACATAGTGAAATGGGAAAACACTGAATAATTATTCATTCAAAACTGCCAAAATATTTTTGTCAACAATTGGCATAGAAATTCCATCTTGGTGAATGTAAGTTTTATCCAGTTGTAAGGATATAAAATCCTCCAGGGGAGTTTGTTTTAGAAAGTATATCAACTAAATAACTTTTATTAGAAAAGTTTATTCCAATTTGATTCTTGTGATTTGTGTGAAAGAAAGAAAATTGGGTAATCATTTTAAAAAAAGTGTAACTAAAAAAGATGATGAAGAGCAGTAAAAGTTTCAAAAATATTGTCTTATAGGCAGATGACTGAATTCATAAAAGCTAGATATACATTTTGAATCGCCCTATTCAGTTCAGAACTCAACCGTAGAAACCAAAAGTCACTAGGGCTGCCGATCTTACGCTTAGATAAACTCCTAATAAAGCAAAGAAAATTGTTTCCTGAGTGGAGAAGAATGAAGACGCTCAAGTAATTTATTTAGTTAGACAAATGAGCTGAACTAGATGAAAGGAACAAGTATTGAAGTCAAGGCTGAGTAATAAAGAAGGGTTGGACAAGCAATACTTTATTCGAGACATGTTTTATGTAAATTAGGTATAGGTATAACTCGGTAGATTTGTATTATAGAAAATACAAACTGACTGTGATTAGTTAGTTTAATCAGATTTGCCCCTCGTGATTCTTCTAAAATAAAGGGAATTTGGTAGGTAATCATAGAAACAAAGCGAAACAGTAAAACACTGAATGCTGGTAGGTAATTTTTCAGAACTGGAAAAAAGTTTGAGTCACAATTGCAGGCTAAGATAGGCCTATTTTCATCTTGATGAGGGCACGTTGGAGTAGAATATTATTATCAAGATACCGCAACTATTTACCTATTTAATCATAGCAATACTGCCTTGAGTAAGCTTGTACTTGAAAATTTTATACATTTTCAGATGAAAATTATGGCGCTTGTGAAGAAGAAAGTTTGAAGCAAGTGGAAAATGTATCCACAATAGACTCAATAAATGTACCTGAAAGCTCGGCTGTTAAGGATGATGAGCCTGTTTTGGTTCTAAATGAAACCACCACAAATATAGTAGAAGCAGAAACTTCATCAGTATTATAGAAGGATACAAACTGACTTTGGTTAGCCATTTTAATCAAATTTGATTCTAGTGATTCTTGTAAAAGAAAAGAAATTTGGTACCGGTAATCATAGAAGCAAAGTGAAACAGTAAAACACTGAATACTGGTAGGCCTACCTACCTATTTTTTTAGAACTAAAAAAAAGTTTAAGTCACAATTGCAGGCATAAAATATTTCATCTTGATGCCTGGCAAGTTGGAGTGGAATACCTATTTTTATCAAGATACCCACTATTTGTAAATTATAGCTAAACTGCGTTTGAGTAAGCTTGTTTTATAGAGGATACAAACTGACTGTGATAAGTTAGTTCAATCAGATTTGCTTCTGGTGATTCTTGTAAAATAAAGGAAATTTGGTAACTATAGAAAGAAAGTGAAACAGTAAAACACTGAATATGTACTGGTATGTAATTTTTAGAACTGGATAAAAGTTTGTCACAATTGCAGGCATAAAATATTTCATCTTGATGCCTGGCAAGTTGGAGTGGAATACCTATTTTTATCAAGATACCCACTATTTGTAAATTATAGCTAAACTGCGTTCGAGTAAGCTTGTTTTATAGAGGATACAAACTGACTGTGATAAGTTAGTTCAATCAGATTTGCTTCTGGTGATTCTTGTAAAATAAAGGAAATTTGGTAACTATAGAAAGAAAGTGAAACAGTAAAACACTGAATATGTACTGGTATGTAATTTTTAGAACTGGATAAAAGTTTGTCACAATTGCAGGCATAAAATATTTCATCTTGATGCCTGGCAAGTTGGAGTGGAATACCTATTTTTATCAAGATACCCACTATTTGTAAATTATAGCTAAACTGCGTTCGAGTAAGCTTGTTTTATAGAGGATACAAACTGACTGTGATAAGTTAGTTCAATCAAATTTGCTTCTGGTGATAGGGTAATCATGGAAACAAAGTGTAACAACAAAAGATCATGAAGACCAGTAAAAGTTTCAAAAATATCTTCTCATAGGCAGGTGGCTAAATTCATACAAGTTATGTTTTGAATCTCCCTATTCAGTTCAGAACTCAGGTTCCTTATTAGCTAACAAACTGAAGGATGTATTTCATAATCTGTAATAGGTCCGTGGACTGTTGGTGGCACCACTAGGCCTATAATATAAAATACGAAATAAATAAATAAATAAATAAGTTCTATATTATGTTCCTTTGATGTCAGTGGGCTTTTTTATAACATCCCAAAAACTACCACCCTTCAACAAATAGGAGATTTGCTTGTGAAATCTCGTCCCCCTCATCATGAATTATTACATAAATTTTTTGATCTTTTAAAAATCAAACTTTAAATTTTTCAAGTTATCTAATGAGGTAGGGATCGCTATTGGATCCCATTGGGCTCTCTTATCTCGAGGGTCCGAATGTTCAAATTTGAGCTTGACCTCTTTGCTTCGGGTCTGGTGTTGTTGAGTCACGTCTACTACTGGCACAGGTACGTTTACAACATTCTGAGTGCGTGGATCGGTCCTACGGAGCACCTTAGTGAGTTTCTTGCTTACTTAAACAGCCAATATCTTTTATCCTTCCATACAATTAAGGCTGGAAGTTGGTGGCTCCTCTATAAATTTTCTGGATTTGACCATATCTGTCATTGATGGAGTCCATGAAATCGGTACTCACCGCAAAAATACTTCGACCAATGTTGCTGTTCACGGGTCGTCCTTGGTACCTGCTGCTCACAAAAGAGCTACTTTCAATAGTCGTATACGCATCGACTCTTTCACATCCCTCTGAGTGAGGCCGCATTCCGGAAAGAACTCATGACGTTAAAGTATCTTGCCGGAATGAACCAGGTCAAGGTGAACATTGACCTCTCTACGACCTCCTTCCCTCGAGATTCATCCCCAGATAGAAGAAAACGGTGGATGAGGTTGCCCTTTCTTGGTAAAATTTCATTGGATTTGAGCCGTATCCTCCGGCCATTTGGGTTCCGGTCGGCGTATTATAATATTAATACTGTTAAGAATTCATCTGTTAAATTAAAAGACCCCATTCCGAGGGGGGTGTTTAGAGTAACCTGTAAGGATTGTCTCAGTGTTCACATAGGGATGATTAGCCGTCAGCTCCATATCAGAGTAGACGAGGTGGACTAATAATTAATTCTTTTTTATTTATTTAATTTTCCACGTTCTGTGGACGGCCTGGTGACGTCACAAACGTGGGGTTGATTTTATTTCATGGAGAGCGCTAGTGTATGTATTTGAGTGCCTCATTCTCACAGTTGCAGAAAGAGTCAAGAGAAGTAATGGCTTAGTTAAAGTCAATTGGTACCAGCTGCGCTCAGCCGAAGCCAGTTCAGCGAATGGAGAAAGCAGCAGCTAGTGGCGTATTTACGGCAGGGGGTGCCCAGAGTCATACATTGGGACATACATTTGCCAAGTCCAAAATTGATAAACTACAGTAAACTTTTTTCTTAGTGGTACTTTGTTGACATGTTTTTGTTATAATTCTTAATCTATTTGTATGGTGATACAAGGTGAGCGAAGTAGGGGGCGAAATCGAAAGAAAGTGATCGTTACAGAATAACGAAATAGCAAATATTCCTACGCCCTTTAAACCAAACTTTTAGCAGTTAGTCATAATAAGCTTTGTAACTTATTATGTCAAGTAATTTCAATGTAGTTGAAAACGAGTATTCTTTTTGATGAATTTTCTGCAAACGTTAGCCCTTATGCAAATCAAAAACAAGTTTGACTGCTACAGATGAAGGCTTGCGTGAAAATAAGGCATCACGTTATTTCTTTTCTTTCCTTTGTAGGACAGACTAAGTGCTAGCAGAGACTCTATCCAAACGTCTTTCAACCAAAGGAAAGAAGAATTTGTGGGCACCGCCGACAAATATACTGGATGAAGATTCAGTGCAACTACTGACGGAGTGCGAGTGGCTGAATTCGTTCAGAAAAAAATGAATAGGCAAAATTCTGGCTCTTCTACCACAACAAACGCTGCTTGTGCTCTACCTCAAGAGACTTCACCTCCGGCCAAGCCTTGGATTAGTCCTATTAGTAATCTTGCTACCCATAAGTCTGAATGATGTTACTTGTATCATGTATAGGAGTAAATAAGAGATGAGAATTCAAAAATATATTGTAATCCATGAATTATTAGTTTCTTCTGCTCTATCGCTGAATAGTTGGGAAAATTCTTTGAACAAAAAAGATTGTTTGAAAATAAGATTTTTTCAACCAAATTTATGAGTAGGTATTGTTAGAACTTCCTTCCTTCAAGTTAGTCCAAACTTATGAAGAAATAAATCCGTGTAGAATCCTTGATCTAGGTCAAGACTCTCGCTTCCTTCAAACTCCAAGTTTTCAAATGGAAATATTTTCCACCAAATAACTACTAAATTTGAGTATGTTTTTCTTCAAAATATTCTCAGGTCATATTTTAATTGTCCTTGTTCAAAAAGTAGACTGGTGAAGAGCTGAATTTCCTGTTTCTTTTGGTAACTTCATTGTCTTCATTAAAGCACCGTGCCAGTGCTTTGCTTTACTTTAGATAACCTGGTAATGGCAAACTTCTCAATGATCACCTACATGAAATTAAGACACTCACTTAGAATGATTTTTTTTTCTTCAAATGTACCATCACGACTCACTTCTTCATGCCTGAAGCTTTGGCAGCCGATCTGCGACTATGCTCCTTCATTTGTCTGGGTCCTCGGCAATCAGTATAGCCATGCTCAGGCTTTTGGCTTTGTGAACTTCCTCGTGTCCGCATTCCTTTAATCTGCTCCTGGGCGACCAGTTTCTCCAAGTTCTCTCCCTGCCTCCGTACAATGTGGCCAAAGAATTACATCATCCTAGAGGAGCATATTGGCTGCACTGTACCAACATATCTCTGGCATACAGTCCGACCAGTCTAGTAACGTGAAAATTAGTTTTTCACGGTGCATTGTTTTCAAGAAGCAAAAACCCATTCAATTACGACGTAGAATCTCTTTTTTTTGTCGATATTACACACAAATAAAATTCGTCTTGTCGTCGTTGAATGTCTCAATCTATTCCGCGCACGTTAAAGAATTTGACAGCGCGTTCTCTTTTCTGGGGTGATGAGAATCAAGGCATTGGTTTTCTTCTCCATGCAACTTGCTACAGTATGCCCACATCTCAAAGGCATCTATTCTTTTCCAATCTGCCGGCTTGATGGTCCATATCTCGGGCCGCGCACAAGAAAACTAGGAGCACCAGCGTTCTAAGAACTTTTAGTTTTTCTCCCGGTCATCGAGTGGTTAGTCTTATAGTTGCATCCTGGGCCAGAATTTTGTGACTCGTGTTTTGTACATTTGTAAATAATACTTATCAACCATAATAGTACCGTTTTAACACGAGGAACTGATGACTGGCGCGACATAGCGGCTATATACTGAACTACAATTGTAAACATTTGTCAGTGTGTCTATAGTGTACACTGGATAGTTATTCAGAAGTTGTCAACATTTGGCATAAAATAGTCCATCTTGTGACGGTAAGTTAGGGTGGAATATTTTCATCGAGATATTTTTGAGAATAACGAATCTATCCTTAAGTGAATTGGATAATCGTTAAAACAAAGTGGAGCGAAAAAAGACATGTAGAGCATTCACAGTCTCAAAAAAAAAAAAAAATTGGAGGTAATAAGGGGGATAAATTCTAAATTTATTTGGCATTTATAGCTGGCACTGGAGCTTCATTTCCTGATGACTCGCTATTTGAAGATGTAGGACAGTCTTTTCGAGCTTTCTCTTGACAAGATGACCATGGCACGTGATTTTAGGCCCAAGGTACTCTTATTGGAGGCGTATGAAGGAAGAAATCAAATTCGATAAAAAAAGCTCAAAATCGGCTGAAATCAGAAATTGTGGGAACAATAGGTAAGTTTGAAAAGGGCCTGCATCTAGGTAGTCTCGTCTGGAATTGGCATTGTGGACGCGTATGCTCAGTGGTATTATTTCAGATCTGTGATTAAGCCATGAACTGAGCTTTATTTAGAGAATACCATCTCCAGAAATTCAGACACAAACTTTATGATTCTAGACGGGAGTGCTTCAACAAACTGAAACAATGCATGTGCCAATAAAAATAGGCAATTAGTCTCTATCAAGATAGTGAAACGGATCCAATAAATGCGGAGGAATTGTCTTCTGATATCGAATGGCTTCAGGCAGGGTAGTCATTTTAACAACCCTCCTCTAATCCTGGAAGCATCACTGAAAATTAAAGTGGGGTGCGATGAAGGTTGGGGGAGGTACTTGATAGTTTTGGGAAATGTTCGTACTTTCAGATTGACATTGGAACATTTCATTCTTATCTTGGAATCAGGTCATAAATCATCCAAATTGGGTCTTTATCTTTTAGGTGGCAATGTTTTGACTCAAAAGTGGATAGATGATGATGAAAAACAGGAAAATGGAGGATTCAATTTCTGATGGACATATTGAATTCTAGAGGCACAACTGAAGGAACAAATTCAAGTCGAAAAGTATTACCTGGGATGACTTGTCTAGGTGAGTTATTTGGTACAGGTACCTTTTCCTAAGACCATGAATTTGCGGAAATCATTTGCAGTAGGGACTTGGTAGTTGTCAAATTTCTGTTCATAACTTTTACTCCACCAATACTGTCTCATGCAATTCTCCTTGTACTTTTGAAGGAAATTTTCCATGTTTTTTTTTTAGTGGCCCATAATCTTTGCCCTTGTTAGAAAAATTTTCGGGAAATTCTTACTCTTGTTTTTCAAGTTTTCATGCAAGATATACTTGTTAAAATATTTTTGATAGCATAAGCTCGAATTGAGACAATTTACTTGGAGTTGTGACATTTATAATTTTGCATCATGAATTGTCTCTTGAAAATCTGACTAGGCCCAGGACAATGATTAGTATTTTTTGTTTTTCAAAGTTTTCCATTAGCTACCAAAAGCTCAAATTAATCCATGCTTCAAGGTGGGACTCCACTGGAGTTACCATAAGTACTCTTTTTTCCAGGACATGAATACTTTTTTCGACTCACGAAAAATGGCATTCCATCATTTCAAAGAAATTTTCGATATGTAGGTACTTTTTTTAAACTATGATGAACAAGTGATAGATTTTTGATGTAAGCCCAAGTGATACAGTTTGAAACTTGGCGTGATAAAAAATCATAAATTTTGAGGGAATTTTACATTTTTCAATTCAAGCGTGAAAAATTCTTTGAATACATTCTCAAAATTGATGACCTAATTCCAAAAAGTTAGAAGTAGGATCGGTGCAATAAACAATTTTTATACATATTTCTTTTCCAGTTTTATAAAATTGTAGTCTTGAAAAATTGGATAAAAAGATCAAGAAAAATTTTCTGACCTTTATGATCATCTTTTTTCTTGTTTTTCACTTATGTTAATTCTAGACTCTCTACCCCGAGAAGGTATAGGCTGCCACAATGTTAGTTGAGCCTATAATTTTTTCATTGGTAACATATTCTACTGGTATATTTTTCCGACTACTGCAAATGAGATGCTACTTGGCTCGATTACCCACCAAATCTGTTCACAACTGTGTTTTCACTCAAGGTATTGAGTAGAAGTATCTATTCTCCAGTACCACAACCAAATTTCTTCTTCGATTTTTTCAAATTATCTAGTTTAATAGTGGACAATTCTGCTACTACTTGTGATCCCACTTTTTATAATCGCGTTCCATCTTTCATAATCGTGAAATCACTAAACCTAATACTACAAAGTACTCAAAAATGAGCCAGAAGTACCATCATTATGTTAGATTAGCAGTTTCATCACTTCTAGATGACGCTACTATCCAAATCTCAGTACTTCAAAAGATGGTAAATAATTTCGACACCTCTAAGCTCAATCGAAATTCTTTGATATCCTGCTTGTTGTATTTGGTTGGTGGTTCCATCTTTTTTAGATGGCCCCGCCATCCTTTCAATTTGTCAGGAATCATGTTGGTGGCAGCCCCTCCATCCAATGTGTCTTGCCTCTTTTATTGTTTTGAGGCTCTATAATTCTCAATAGCGCCTCGATTTTATGCTCGACCACTCAATTTTTCATTTTCTCTACTTTTCAGATTTTTTCAGTTTTTATGTCTGAGCAACATTATTCTCTGCATATGTGGGTTCGCGATTATCAGTTAGGAATGAGATCACAATAGTTTGGAGTCCTGCATTTACATACCTTACAACATCAAAATCGACAAAACGGAAGAAATTTGGAAGGTTGTTTCTGTTAATATTAATCACAGTGAGTATTTTTTCTTTTCTTTTAATTGACACTACAAACTCAGGTGTCGTTAAAAGGTATGTGATTGTGGTCGCGAGGGCAGTCGAGCCAGGAGCATTTCACGGTTCCAAGGAGCTACTTTTTGAACTATTGAGAATCTCAATCCCCATATCCAATATTCTTCTTTTATGCCTCCGTACTTGTGAAAACCGTTGATCAAGATTGACAAGTAATGACTGTCGATTGTAGAAATGGCATCACTCCCAGAATTAGAGGCCGGGCCATTCGACTACCCAAAACTTTACATGGAGGAATCTGTATCTTTTTGGGTTGATAGACCACACGATCAACTGAACGCGGATTTTCCTAGACGATGAGACCGGTTTACAGATAGTGTGATATCAATTTGTTTGTGAGTCACAACTCCAAGTAATAATTTGTTCCTTTACTTCAGTGCCCAAGAAATTGAATAATCAAGCACATTCAACTTTATTACTGCAATAGATAGAAATGCTGTATTTTTAATTTTATTAATTTTTTCGTTTGGGTACCATGGAGAAAAAATACTCTTACATGCTAGCGTTTTCCCCTTCTTGTTTGTCCTCATTTCCTTGAGATCTATTTTTCTGTCCCTCTATCATGAATTTCCGCACAATCAATAATCAAAGGTCAGTACAGTACCGAAAAATTACATGTATAGGTGTGAGCAAACGATTTCTCTTTTTCGAGTACACAATTTTGTGGATAGCTTCAATGAGGCTTCGTTTGATTAGACTGTAAAAAAGTTGAAATTCAAGTATGCAGGACTCATAGCCAGGGAGGACCCAGAAAGATGGAATCACAAAATAAAAAATTTGACCCATATGAATTCAATAAAGGGAGCCCACCAACACGGTGGAAAGACGAAATAGTAAATAGACTCGGTACCTTATAGCAGATCCAAGCCGAGAGCAGGAAGAAGTGGCAGGAGATCAGAGAAGCCTGTGCCCATGAGTGGGGCTTATTATTATTTCTTCAAATAGGCTGGAGAGGGTTCCAAAGAGAGATGTCAAACAAATTCTTGATTTTCGAGAAAGTCTGATCGAAACATGACTGCTGGTGCTCCATTGTTTTAATATTTTTTGAAATATCAGTGGTACATAATGACACTACTGTTGCTCTCAGGCACGAAAGAGCTACAGCCGGGCCTCAGGACTAGGAATTTCGACGGGCCTCCCAGTCACAAAAATTAAGTGGGGGTCAAATATATGCGATTGAGGTTTCTGTCAAGAAATTGAAGGTACTAAATTCCCCCCCCCCTTCCACCAGTTCCATGCATTCAAAGTAAGTGACGAATATTTTAATCTTCTATTCCGTTATTCGCTTAGCCATCAGTTCCTCGTGACGGTTCCCAGGGAAGAAATTCTCTTTCCCCTCCGCGTGAAGTGCAAACAATATTATAGGGGTTTTCCATCTTTCCTTTTCTTGCTATGCTTAGAGTTTCAAATGACCCGGCTTTTCAATAACCATTTCAAACTTCTGGCAGCAAACAAGCAGCTGTCCAGATCCACAGTTTTCAAACTGGGAAGAGGCCTGATGCAGAGGAGCAACTTGGAAAAGTGTTTTCTTCGCTATAACATATCACATACATTTTTAGTAGACCACAGATACGTAGGTATGTGTCGACTTATCGCTGAGAACTTCCGCATTCAAAGGTTGAAAATGTAGATAAGCGGACTCGGAATATGGCTCAACTAGAGGGTGATGCTCTTGTACTAGATGCAAGTTGAACTCTGTTCGTCTACTTTGTTCCTCAGGTTAAGCTGACGACAGTCATGCCGAACACAATTCCGCAACCATGAGAAATTTTCAAAGGTATAGTTACTCGTGTTTGAGCAAGGTCTTTTGAATTGTTTAAAGCAAACTCTTCGGAATATGCTCAACAAATTTATCTTCTCATTTTGATGAATACGATCGAGATGTTTCTGGAAAATGATTTCCCACTGCTTCACATCAATGAATCTTGGTTGCTTCTTATCACCTTGAGTGCCGCTTGAGATAGGAATTAAGGTACGATCAAATACAGAAGATCACAAAACTTGAAGCTCGCAGAAATAATTTCGTGTTACTATAAACGACAGCCACCATGAGGCGCTAACTGGTACGAAACGACAATTTAAGGTGCGCTGTTCTGCGTGGCCACCTCTTCTTCCAATGCTCATAAGATAGAGTCTCTCTCCGAATCCTGTACCGTTATACAAACTTCAAGCTCCATCCCCGTCGTCTCGCCAAAAGGAATTCAAATACCGTGGTAGTGGAAGACCTTGGGTAATTCCAGAGAATAAGCTGGTGCTTCTGGATTCGTAAAAGTACATTTAGGTATGAATTACAAAATCTGCACCAAGACACTGAGTAAAATCTCTTATATGGCCGGAGGTATTCTAGGTCAAACGAGATGTGACAAGCATTCATGGATATTGATGGAGTCGCTCAGTCTTCCGATCACGGAGGAAGGCTCTTTTTGGATTAGAAGCCAGACAAGAACTTAACGCCTTATTACATTACTGTGGCGGAAAACCGTCGGAGAAGGTATCCTCATACAATGGAGAACAGTTCTTGGACGAGCATCTATACTGAAATTACCGACAATGAAGGTGACGTACAGAATGTCACCAATGGCATTGTGCTTTAATTCAGATCTTGCGAGGAAATCATGACATTCGCGCATATACCACCAGAGCTTGTCTAGCTGCGAGAGTTAGCGTGAACACAGCTAATTCTAGCAGTTGGATGGCGATTCTACATGGTTAAGAATCAGTAGAACCGATGAAATTCACTCTCGAAAAAAAAACCACCTGTGCCCAAAGTTGACGAGCGAGGCACAAGCTGTCCCAGTCAGTCGGATTGTGCCGAGATGAATATAAATGAGTGGGAACACCTGGAGGAAGAGGACAGAGCCCTGTCAGATTGTTTCACCAAACACGCGTAATTTTTCTAGTGACGTAGAATGGGTAAAAGAGTCACAAGTACCCGATGTTGAAGAGCTGAGCGGACATGTTGAGTATTGAAGAATCAGTGAGGGCAATAAGATCTGCTCCCGAGAGACGACCACATGCGCCCAAACTTAAGGAACCGAGCTCATTGGATTGCTCAGAGATGGAAATCGACGAAAATGCGGACAGTCGTTGATCGACAGAACCTTGCAAAATTGTCCCGCAGAATTTGCCAAATATTTCTAATGCCATTAGAGTATGTGAAGGAACTACACATTCCTAAAGCTAAAGGGTCGAGAGCGACAACAACCGAACATGGATATTCAAAGACAGTCTCAAACGCATAGTGTCCCGATATCTCTGAGTAGCCAGAATGAAGTGTTGACTAAATGTCCATCTTCGGTCATTGGCGCTCTCAGCTTCTCAACTTTGAGAACGTGTAGTTCTTTCACGTGCTCTATTTCAGGTAAAATATAACGCAAATTCTACGGAATAATCTTGCAAGGTTCTGTCGATCCACCACTATAAACTTTTTTTCACTGATATTCATCCTTGTCGTTTTGGCTCCTTAATGTTGGGTGCATGTGGTCCTCTCCCTGCAGTAGATTTTATTGGTCATACATGTTCACTTGGCTTTTCAACTTCGGGTATGTGTGGCTCCTCCAAAAGCTCTATGTTGCTTGAAATATTACTCGGATTCCTTGAAACAATCCCCCAAGGTGCTGTTGATCAACCCCTTTTCAATTTTTTGACGTATTACGTGTTATTTGTTTACATCTCGGGATGATCCGACTTGCTGGGACAATTTGTGCCTGGCTCGTAAACTTTGGGTACATACCCGCGGTTCTTCTCCGGAGTGAATTCCACCAGCCCTCCTGATTCTTGGATGAAGATTCATGATTTCGTCCAAGGAGGTGCCATTTTACCGCTAGAAGTAGTTATGTTGACGCTTACACAGGGGTTTTTGCTTCAATTCCAATCATTTTAAGCTCCGATAATGAGCGCGCAAATGTGATAGGATCCCCGTACGAGCTGAACCAGAACACAATGACATTGATGACATTTTGTACGTCGTCTCCATTCATTGACGCTAATGTAGGTACAGTAATAGTCGGCAGTGGCGTATCCAGGGCAGTGGTGCAAGATGATGTACTATCCAATATCTGTATCCACCGTCATTTTTTCTAAGACTTAAAAACAAATTTCTACGAATTTCCGGCAATTCATCAATACTGATCAGGAGAATGGTGACTCTAATACAGGTGACTAAGGTACTTTCCCCCTGATCGACCGATGTAACGGCGTTATCAGCTGATAACGATCAGAAGAAAAGTATCTCTCAAATAAGTGAATGAGGCATTTCTTCCTTGGGCACAAGGGTGACTAAGATGAGTCCCCTTGATCGATTCAATGTAATGGAGAACCGCGTTATACCAGTCGATCACGATCAAGAGAAAAGTATCTCTCAATTAGGAGAATAAAGTGTTTTTCCCCTGAGCACCAGCATTCCGCATTTTATGCAGAATCTGTAGCAAAGTCCGTACCATTTTCAGGAGCGAAAATTTGTACATCTGGCATTACTGATCCGGGACATCAACAAGAGAGAGAAAATAAGCCGAGATATTTCTTGTAAGTGAATAAACTTTCAATCTCGGCTCCCCTCTTTTCGAAAGAATCGAGCTTGGAGGATTTTTTCCCCCCTCTGGATACGCCACTGGTGGTCGGCAATATTCTTTTCTTTTACTTGGGATGTTGGCGCGTGACAAGGAAGTCAGTAAAGGGCCATGATTACTCTTTAAAAAAGAATCATCTTCCCATTGTACGAGGATACCTTCTCCGTGGTTATCTGCCAGAATATTGTAATAATGCGTTGCGCGTTGAGTTGTCGTCTGGCTTCTGATCCAGAAATAGCCGTACTCTGTGATGAGCGAATTAAAGGACTCCGTACGAACACATAACCACGAATGCTTCAATGACCAAGAATATCCTCGGTCAACTAATGGCTCGTACTCAGTGTCCCGTTGCAGAATTTACAATTTATAAATATACAACGACTCTCCTGGACATGCCCTCATGTTCTCGAATTCTTTTTTGCGAGACGACGGAGTTGAAGCTCGACATTTTCGTACGTCGGCTCAGGATTAGGTGAAAGGTTCCACTTTTTAAGCAAAGGAAAAAGAGGTGGTCCCGCGGAATGACGCACTCTAACCCGTTGTCTCGGACCAGGCTGTCTATCGTTCTTAGGGACTTTGAAACAACGCTATTTCTGTAGGCTTCAAGCTGTGTGACCTTCGGTATTCGACTGTACAATAATTCCTGCCCTGATCCGCTATCTAAGACGGTACAAGCAATTACGCTTTCTCCACGAGCCTCAAACTGTGTAACGCCTGCTCCGATCTGCCATTTTATTTCTCATACGCACTACGATGCTCGTATAATACATGCGATCGAGATGTCTGTCAAAAAATTGAAGGTACTGGATCCCTCTTCCCCCTCCCTTCCATCAGTTCCGTGCATTCAAAAAAAGTGACGAAATTGTAACCTCGTATTCCGTTATTTGCTTTGCCATCAGTTCCTCGTAACGGTTCCCGAGGAAGAAATTCTCCTACCTCTTCTCGTCAAGTGCAAACAGTGTGACAGAGGGTTTTTTTCATCTTTTCCGAGTTTCAAATGACTCAGCTTCCTGACAACCATTTCGAACTTCTAGCAGCAAAAAAGCAGCCGTTCAGATTGCCAGTTCTTAAGCTGAAAAAAGGCCTCATACCAAGGAGCAACTTGAAAAAATCTTTTCTTCGCTTCAACTCATCACATATATTCTTAGTAAAGCTAGACACGTATGTGTCGAGTTATGGCTAAGTTGAAGAGGTACATAAGTGAACTATGGCTCGGAGACATGGCGGGCGACGCCTCGTAATGCATGCAAGCTGAGTTCATTAGATATTTTCAAAGGTATAGTTACACGTATTTATGCGAAGTCTTTTAAATTGTCAAGAGCAAACTTTTCGTAATATGCTCGACAAATTTATCTTCTCATCTTGATGAATACAATCGAGGTCTTTCTGGAAAATGATTTCCCACTAAATCTTAGTTACTTTGTATCGCCTTGAGCACCGCATGAGGTAGGAATTATGGTATGATCGAATACAGAAGATCACACAAACTCGAAGCTGGCAGAAATAACTTCGTTTCAAGAGTTACTACAAACGACAGCCACCATGTGGCACTAATTGGTACAAGACGACTCTTTAAGGTGTGCTGTTCAGCGGGGCCACCTCTTCTTCCAATGCTCATAAGATGGAGTCTCTCTCTGAATCCTGTACCGTTATACAAACTTCAAGCTCCGGCTCCGTCGACTAACCGAAAGGAATTCAATTACCGGGGTAGCGGGAGACCTTGGCTAATTAAAGAGGATAAGCTGGTGCTTCTGGATTCGGAAAAGTACATTTAAGTATGAATTACAAAATCTGCACTAAGACACTGAGTAAGATCTCTTATATGGCCGGAGGTATTCTAGGTCAAACGAGATGTGACAAGCATTCATGGATATTGATGGAGAGTCACTCAATCTTCCGTACACTGAGGAAGGCTACTTTTGGATGAGAAGCCAGAGAACAACTTAACGCCCTATTACATTACTTTGGCGGAAAACCGACGAAGAGGGTTTCCTCATACAATGGAGAACGTTTTGCAGAATTTTGTAAGGATAATTTTCCGTGACTACCTCAACATGAAGAAGAATACATTCAATGTGAAAATAGCTCCAATCAAACAAAAATGCTGCCAACAAGTTCTTGGACGAGCATCTATACTGAAATTACCGACAATGAAGGTGACGTACAGAATGTCACCAATGGCATTGTGTTTTCATTCAGTTCTTGCGGGGAAATCATGACATTCGCGCACTTAGCACCGGGGCTTGTCTAGCTGTGAGGTTTAGCGTCAACACAGCTAATTCCAGTAGTTGGATGGCGATTCTACATGGTCCAGAATCAGTAGAACCGATGAAATTCACTCCCGAAAAAAAACCACCTGTGCCTAAAGTTGACGAGCGATGCACGAGCTGTCCCAGTGTCGAGATAAATATAAATGAGTGGGAACACCAGGAGAAAGAAGACAGAGCCTTGTCAGATCGTTTCACCAAACACGCGTAATATTTCTAGTGACGTAGAGCGGGTAAAAGAGTCACATGTACTCGATGTTGAAGAGCTGAGCAGACATGTTAAGTATTGAAGAATCAACGAGAGCAATAAAATCTGCTCCAGAGAGATGACATCATGCGCCCGATATTAAGGAACCAAGCTCGTTAGATTGCCCAGAGATGAAAATCGACGAAAATGTTGATCGACAGAACCAAGCAAGATTGTACCAATAACATTAAAGTATGCGGAGGAACTACACATTCTTAAAGCTAAAGGGTCGAGAGCAACAACCACCGAACATGGAAATTCAAAGACAGTCTCAAACGCAAAATGTCCCGATATCTCTGAGTAGCCAGAAAGAAGTGTTGACTAAATGTCCATCTTCGGTCATTGGTGCTCTCAGCTTCTCAACTTTGGGATCGTGTAGTTCTTCCACATGCGCTGTTTCACGAAAAGTACAACGCAAATTCTACGGTACAATCATGCAAGGTTCTGTCGATTAACCACCATCCACTTTTTTTCCCTGATATTCATCCTTGGGTGATTCGACTTACTGGGGTAGTCTTGGCTCCTTAATGTTGGGTGCACTCGGTCTTCTCCCCGCAGTAGATTTTATTGGTCATACATGTTCACTTGGCTTTTCAACTTCGGGTACGTGTGGGTCCTCCAAAAGCTCTATGTTGCTTGAAATATTACGCGAATTCCGTGAAACAATCTTCCAAGGTGCTGTTGATCTACCCTTGTTCAATTTTTTGACGTGTTTCGTGTTATTTGTATTCATCCCGGGATGATCTGACTTGCTTGGACAATTCGTGCCTGGCTCGTAAATTGTGGGTAGGCACACGCGGTTCTTTTCCGGAGTGAATTTCACCAGCCTACTGATTCTTGGATGAAAATTCATGATCTCGTCCAAGGAGGCGTCATTTTACCGCTAGAAGTAGTTGTGTTGACGCTCACATAGGGGTTTGTGCTTCAATTCCAATCTTCGATGGTGAGTGAGCGCGCAAATGTGATAAGATCCCCGTACGAGCTGAATCAGAACACAAAGACATTGATGACATTTTGTACGTCATTGACGTTAAAAGAACCATCTTCTCATTGTACGAGGATACTCTCTCCGAAGGTTATTTGCCAAAATAATGTAACAACGCGTTGAGTTATTGTCTGGCTTCTTATCCAGAAATTGCCGTACTCAGTGTTAAGAGGATTAAGGGACTCCGTACGAACATATAACCATGAATGTTTGAATGATCAAGAACATCCTTTCGGTCAACTAATGGCTCGTACTCAGTGTCCCGTTGCAGAATTTACAATTCATAAATATACAACGACTCTCCTGGACATGCCCCCATGTTCTCGAGTTCTTTTTTGCGAGACGACGGAGTTGAAGCTCGACATTTTCGTACGTCGGCACAGGATTAGGTGAAAGGTTCCTTTTTCTAAGCAAAGGAAAAAGAGGTGGTCCCGCGGAATAATGCACTCTAAACCGTTTTCTTGGACCAGGCTCTCTGTCGTTCATAGAGACTTTGAAAACAACGCTTTTTCTGTAGGCTTCAAGCTGTGTGATCGTCGGTATCCAATAGTACTGTAATTCCTGACCTGATCCGCTAATATCTAAGACGGTAAAAACAACCACGAGCCTCATACTGTGTAACGCCGGCTCCGATCTACCATTTTATTTCCCATACGCACTAAGATGCTCGTATAATTTTCTCCACCACATGAATGCGTAAAAGTCCGCGAAAAAGGGCTAGATAAAGATTTACCTTTCGCAAATGATAAAGAAATACTGTCGCAGTGCTCCGAATAAGAAACTGCTAAAGCGAACATGTTAATGTAACACGAAAGTCGTAAACAGAGCCATATCGTCAGTTTATCATCACGCAAAAGGCGAAAAGTCTTAAACGCGCGCGTTCAGACCCTCATTTTCCTGCTAAAACCGCCTTCGGGGTTACATCCTTATCAAAGACGATGTCCCTTATGCGGCTTGAATCATTTTACGACTCCGCCAAGCCGCGCCAAAAAGTTACATACATAAAATCATCTTTTACATTTTATCTAGCGAGGAAGCCAGTTAGATTTTACACGCAGTCGTAAAACATTATTTATAATCTCATTTTTGATATTACGATAACCCCGACTCTCCGCGACTCGCGCTTTCTTTTTCTTTCGTCATTTCCCAAATGCGTTGTACGTTCACGTATTTTTCCATAATACGGATGAGTACAATTTAAATATACTCTCGTCTTCATCCGAACGCGTGTAAATCGTAATAATTCGGACGTTAGTAGACATTTAAGAAAAGCTCTTACGCTAAAGGGAACCGAGAACGCCTCATACAGTCGAGGCAATTCTAACCTAAATTGGATGAGATGTAAAGCAATCGAATTTAACGGGTGAGCTTATACTTAATCCTCTAATTAAGTGTTTCTCACGTCCTTTTTTTAGGCACCCCTTGAGAGCTTTATTCGCCACTCGAATAACATTATATGATGTTGTCTGTTTTTCTCCCTATTTTCTTGACGTGATTTTTTTCTTACACTCGCCGGGACACACGTCAACACGTCGTTCACCGTCGGATAATTGATGTAAGGTTGTTCCCGGCGGGACTGCATACGCTGTGTCATCGAGAAGGGATGATCCGAGTGGAAGTCTTCTTCGGCTCGTGCTACCCGCTGATAATGATAGATTGCCGACGCACGGTGCGAATACTCCATTGATTGATGTTAACATCGGACCGGACGCCACATCGTCATTAATACGTGTCACTTCACCTGAATAAAGCCCTTAGCATAATATTTATATACTTCGGTGTAACGGTAAACTTTCGCTGATGGTCTCTGGCTTCTCCTTTCCGACCATTAATATAAATCAGAAGTTAGCTTTCATCAGGTTGGTAATTAGGCAGCGGAAGCGGCGTAGCTATTTTTCATTAGTTGAAGTAGACAGCTCTAGGATGTATGATTTTCGCCGGGTAATACATGTACGATTTGTAAACGTTTGATGCGGTGTTTGAACTTGTTAAAAAAATTTATGATACGCTAATTCGTCGATGATAATTCGTTCGCGGTGGAAAAGGATATCGAGGTTAACGCCTGAGGTTATTGACAATAAATGTAAATAATGTTTACGACGTTTGCTTATTGCACGTATTCCGGGGAAATATATTCGAGTGAATAATTACGTGCGAGGTCCATTAACTCTATGTAGAAATGTTTTTTTCATATTTAAAATGAATGTTGAGAAATTGCGCGAGAGGTAGGAGATCGAGAATGTTTGAAGGGAACCATTTACGAGTTTTGAGGAAAATCTCTTCTTTAGTCAGCTTTGATGACTTCTTCTGGAGATGTTTGGTTTTCAGCAAAGTACCCACTAGCACTTTTTCGAAGGCCTTACATTCCTCGAAGAAACTTACGTCAGAATTTTTTATTACGGGCTTCACCTGCACAAGTATGGACATCAAAAGTCGTCTTAACGTTTCGATCGACAAATTTGTCCTTCTTCAGGTTTATCTGAACAAGAACAAATTTGTCGTTTGAAATATCAACGCGGCTTTTTAATTCCTATTTACGCAGGTGGAACCTATGTACAGTGGCGTATCCAGGAAGGGGATTGGGGGAATACATCCAGGTAGTTTTTTTTTTTTGGTAGAGTCGTAGGAAAGGATGTGAGAGGAGATTGGGAATTTTTTCACTTACGATCAACATTTCCGCTCATGCACCCCCCCCCCTCTCCCCCCATCCTAAAATCCTGGATAAACCATTGGCCTATGAGAGAGAATTGTGACTATTTCACCTTCGCACTCTTTTTCTAAAAACACTCGTGTTCGAGTGGTCTTGACCTAAGTTAGGTAGGCTACACGAAAAATTTTTAGCTCGAGTACCTAATGTAAGAAAATTTGGACCACAGGCTGAAACTTCATGATAATTCTAGAAAGGACAGGCAACCTGGACATTCGGAAATACTTTTGTTGCTCAAATTTTAATCTCATCAAAAGACTTGGAGAGATGTTTGTCTTCAATTCACTTTTCGAGAGAATTTTCGATTCACGAGCTGGCTAGTGAGGAGAACTTAAAAATGTCCACGTCGAGGTGGACTCGATTTAATTGGGAATGTTCGAGACACAAGCCAATGACAGGTAGGAGACCTGGAATAACATTGCCTCTACAGCACAGATGATTGCAGCTGATACCATTCACATGACTCCGGAAACTCCGGCTGAAGAGCAGAACGCGAGAGAAGATCGTCCTAGGACTTGGAAAAATGTTTGACCTCAATTCATTCACAGAGAAAATTTTCGATTCTCGAGCTGGGTAGTGAGGACAGCTTGAAAATTTCCACGTCAAGGTGGCCTCGATTTAGTTGAAGGCTAGTCAAAGGGATTTTAAATAGTTCGAGAAATTTGTAGCTCAAGTTGTGACGTCATGAGATTTCCGGAAAGGAAAGACAGGAATCGTTACGTCATCAGAACATTTGGAAGTACTTTTGTAGCTCAAATTGTACTGTCATCCCGAGGACTTGAAAAAATGTTTGACCTCAATTCACCCTTCGAGAAAATTCTCGATCCACGAGTTGGGTAGTGAGGACAGCTTGAAAATGTCCTCATCAAGATGGACTCGATTCAATTGAGAACTAGTCAGGGAAATGGGAGTAGTTCGAGAGAATTCGGAGCTGAAGCTGTGATGTTATGAGATTTCCAGAAAGAACAGACAGGAATCGTGACGTCATCTGGACAATTGGAAATACTTTTGTAGCTGAAATTGTAGTGTCATCCCGAGGACTTGGAAAAATGTTCGCCTCCAATTCACCCTTTGAGAAAATTTCCGATTCACGAGGAGGGTAGTGAAGACAACTTGAAAATTTCCACGTCCAGATAGACGAGGACTAGTCAAGGGATTGCGAATAGTTCGAGTCTCAAGACAATTACGTGAGGAGACTTACAATAACTTTACCTCCACAGCTTAGAGGATTGCTGTTGATACCCTTCAGATGACTCTCAACAAACACGACTTCATAAAGCCACTGACCTATAGCTAATGCCTCCTTCAGCCAAGGAGATCTTGGACCCTGGAATACTCTTTCCACTCGTTTGACTTTCATACCCTCTCTTCTAGTCTTGTCGCTGATCCAAGTATCAAAATTGATTCTGATTCCGACCAGTAGAAGGAGTCTGCAAGGTTCACTCAGAAAATCCCAACACCTTGCGTCGACCACCACTCTGAGTCAGTCAAAATGAAGAAAGCTGAAGAGAGAAAGAGAGAGAGAGCGACGTAATTGTCACGAAATCTTACCAAGTTAATGCCATAGAGCTTCTACGTCGACAAAGTTGTCAATACCTTCCGCGACAGTCAGAGCCGGGCCAAGCTATTCTGGCGCCCTGTGCAAAATTCAAGATGAACGCCCATAAAGACAGAAACATTCAAAAGGACCCACTGAACCTTAATTTATGCATACCATAAAAAAATTAGGTGCTCAGTTATCACCATTTTTCGGTACGTTTCTGGCGCCCCGGAAACTTTGCACCTTGGCAACTTGCTCAAGTCGCCATATGGTAGGCACGGCCCTGCCGACAGTGGCGCTTCTATTGGACAAATTATTTCAGCCTCCCTCCCCACATTAAATAAGTTAGAAGGATGACTAGTGGTTCTGATTTCATTCTTGGGAGTTTCCCTCCTTAAAGAATTAAATTCTCATCTTCAACTCTGGGCCCACATTGATGGCCTCCCTATGATCCTCTGCGACCATGCCCCTTCCATCAAATGTATTACATGAAAAGTTCAAACGTAGGAAGCAAATTCACTTCGACCATATTTCCTAGGCTTCGCCATACATTGAATGAGAACATTATCGAGTATATGAAAGATTTACGTTGCCAAGAATTCCTAAACATCTTTCTACGGCTGCAGAACGACAAGAGGTCACTCTCTACGAGCAGACGCAGTACAAAGGTGCTAGAATCTCTTTCAATTGCACAAATGCGCACGTGAACTTGAATACCAGTTGAATAACTAGAGTAAAATCGGTCAACACTGGAGGTAAAATTGTAAAATCGTGTATAAGGAGACTGGCCGTGAAAGAGAATCAGGATTCACCGCGTGTTCCTCGCCATGCAAACAAATCGACCTGGCCTGTTGAAATTCAATGAGCAAAATATGCAAAGGTTGCCAATCATGAATGAAAATATACACAAAGAAAGAAAAGAACAATGACTGAACATTCTTAGAACTGGCCAGGAGAGAAACCGTTTATGCTTCGGCCTTCACGCTTACCCCTTGGTTGAAATGGTTTGAAAATATCTAAATCCCTTGTTCTTCATCGGCAACATCTGAGGGATCATTCGTTTTGGCTTTGACGTTGTAGGACTTTTTCCGCTTATCGAGCTTTGTTGGGAATGACTTACAGCGGCTCAAGTATCCCAAAGTGAGATTGCCGACTTTAAGAAATTTCTTCACGACGTCAGCGTACCGACAGGGTTTTCACATCTTCTCACTCCAGTCTCCTTCATGGTCCTCAGGACCTCGCTAACAACTTCCTTCAACGCATTAATAGCTCCTGCTCTTCAATTGAGTTCGCGTTTGACTTTGGTGTTCCAAGATCAGCTTTCTCGATCTTTCCATACCTGTGAGGAGGAGACATCATGAGTTCAGTATCTTTATCAACGGTTCCTCCTATTGCCTCTGGGGCACAAGTTTGTCACCCTTGATAGCATGGTTCATCGCTTGATTTCTATCCTCTGAATCTTTATTGGAATAGGAAGATTCAAATTCGATGGAACTTTGACAAGTTTCCCTTCGATCACGAAAATGCGCCCGGGCGTCCGCACGGATGACCTTTATTAACTTCAAACCTCAGCTCTATCACTGATTTCGGAATTTGCGTCCGGTCGCGGAGCGTCCGTACATCGGTGCTACCAGGTCTACGAATTTTTGTTCCTCAATACGGATTTTTCTACAGATATTGCGTAAAATACGGATTTCTTGAGCTCAAGATAAAAGTACCTTCGTCACGCATACGAGAGATACTTTTTTCCTGGTTGTTATACGCCAATACCGCAGTCTTCCGTAAAGTCGATCAAGGGAAAAGTACCTCATCCACTCCTATGAGAGATACCTTCCTCTTGATCACTATCGATAGACATCCTGGTCGGTTCTGAGCATGTTCAGCGATTGCATTTTTCTCTCTTTCTGTACATTTTTAACCATAACCAGTAACATTCATACATTTTCAACATTGAAATTCAACAGAACAATTTAATTTGTTTGTATAATCAGGAACATGCAAAGGTAAATTCGAATTCTCCTTTACAGCTGAGCTCTGCGTCGATGACCACAGGTATATTAATTTCTAGTATCAACCGATTTCAACCGATTTACTCAGCCGGAATTCCAGCTCACGCACGCGTTTGTGCAAATGAAAGAGATTCTTGCACCCTTATACTACGCCTGCTCGTAGGAAGTCGCTTCTTGTCCTTCTGTAACTGTAGAAAGATGTTTGAAATTTCTAAAAAGTTGAATGTAAATCATTCAAATACTCGATGATTCTCTACTTCAATGAATGTTGAGGACGTGCTAGAAGTAACTCTGCCTCTTAGGTTCGAATTTTTTGTCTAAATCACTCGACGGTGGGATATCGATGACAATATTTAATCTACAAGAAGTGTGTTAGCAAGTGCCTTGATGACCTCATCAACTGCGAAGTGAGTGGGAAGGAGAGGTGGATTAGGAAAACCCTTTCTTTGATAGATACTCTCATGAACTTGGTCGAATTCTTATGATTTCAAGGCTGCGCGCTATAATGCCACCTCATAGAGGCGGATCGTGGTCCGCGTCGATAAACAAGAAGAGTGGCGCCGCCGGGTACAAATTGGAAGCAGAAGGGTCGACAATTTAAGATCAAACTATGCTCGACAAACCTCCCTAGAAAACTTCTCTCCTGTATCTGTCGATCACCTAATTGCAATTCTGTTGTTCTTCTTTTGCCTCGCTTTGATGCATCTCGACTATGACAATAAAGACAACGCACTTCTCCTGAACAAGAACTCCTTGGAGGAAGATTTCGTCAATTTCATGTGTGGGTCACATCATTACGCATCATCTTCTCCTCCTCACGTTGTTAAAATTCTACTCAATGAGCGAGAAAGCCGTATTAATTCTAAATTCCGGTCTCCTTAGTGGTGGCGGGTTCCATTAGGAACTAATATTCACTTAATAACTTCGTATCTTTCCGAGAGTCTAGAAAACTATACGTTCATGAGTTCGTTGGGGCGGGTAACTAAAGATGTACAATTTTCTAGTATAAATTGTCGTGTAATTAGCGCGCTAATTAGATTCTAAACAAGCAAATCTATACAACTGCTATTTACAAGCACGCTGTCTGAAGAGAAAAGTAAAATAGCCTCGAAAATGATGGGAAGTAGGTGCTTGTCGTAATCTAATAGCCATACTTCCTGTACCTCAACCACAGGCAACAAGGTGAGCAAAGGTGACGTAATTTGCCCATTTCGTTACTCATTACTTCAGCAACAAAAGAGAGAGAACAAGCTTCACATCCATTATTGTAAGCGGAAAAATTTAAGTTCGAGTCGGACGTCATTAGTTTATTTTTGTAAATGTGGTCATTAGATAACGTTTTTCCTCAAGTCTTCCTCAGCAGCAGTCACTATTATATGAATCAGGTAATACGGTCGTACCAATGCAGCGCTCACAGAATTTCCTCAAACCTTCAGCAAAGCCTGGAGTTTTTCAATCTCTCGTTCAGTTAGCATAATCAGAGGCTTGTGCTGACGTGCTTTACCTTGTGTTGTGAGCTTCGACGTTTTCTTTTAGTTTGATAATGACCTTTGATCCAAACGCACGTCACTAAAAGCACGTATACTGCTGTTCCAGCGTACATCCAATATATTTTGCAATTTTAGTACTTTCTTTCTCATTTTTCCCATACGTAACTATTTTTGGTTGGATAATGAATAATCATAGAAAAGACGAAAGCATGTTTTTTGAGACTTGTGATAAGAAATATAATGAGCAGCCGTACGAGGTACCTGTACAAAAACCATAAAATGAAGTTTTACGACTCCGAGTCGAACTTTTCGATATCTTGCGTCTCTCTTTCACGCGTTATTTGCTGATTAGATGTTCCGTCCGGAAAAATAGAATTACTACTTACAAGTTGAACAGAGGATCCTACCTCGTAAGACAGTTACTCGTACAAAGTCACAGAGGTTCGTCTTCTTTGTATATGTTTTGCCGAGAAGTGTCACAATAATAGTACGAGTATGAAAGTTGTACTGTCGGTTTTTTTGTTCTCTTTGTGTACCGTATGCAGCGATGGAAGACTCCACCACGGGATACTTCTGCATATGTCAAGTACGATCTTCCCAGTGCTTCTCCATGTACCAGTTAGAGGAATGCCACTTGGAAGCAGCAACGGTGCTCCTATGGTCTCAAACACAGGTGTTAATAATACCAGAGGTCAGAACGAGGTAACGAAAGACACAGACTCTGCTACCGGCACAAAGGTAGACACCAACTCGGCTCTCGGTAGTCAAGCAGTTAACAATCCTTCAAGCGGCCAAGTAGCAAACATAACAGGACAGAGCACCAAAGATTCGGTAGTAGTGCCCATGGCAGACGGCGCTAATGTTCAACCATCTGCTTCAAATACAGGCGGTCCTGCAGTGGGAACAAATCCAAATAATGCGGTTCGAAATGGTAGTCAGCAAATGAACACCAAAGTCGGTAGTAATACGGTCGGTGAAAATACCGTGAAAGCCAGTAACCCTGCGGAAACAGCTGGTGATGCCGCAAGCAATCCTGCTGAGACGCTACAAAGTAATGGTCAGGTTGGGACAATTAACAACAATGATAAATTGGAAAATGGTTCGCAGAATGTGAATCCGTAGTTTGAATTTTTTAATCTGTAGTAAGTTTTTATATATCATATATGTGTAGTTAAGGAATTAAAATCTCTCGCTAATAGTCGCTTCTATTTGGGAAGATTATTTGGTACAAGTCTCTTGAGGAGAAGAAGCAGAAATTTTTCAAACCAGAGATCATTTCACACAAAAATTCTTTTCCTTCAGAATCTTTTGATGGTCAGTATTCTGGAGAGCTTTCCTCAGACCTAACGCAATAAAAAAAGGTAGAATTTTTACTAAGTCATTTTATAGCACCGGAAATCATCACAGCTCTGTCTCAGAGTTCAGTATTCACTATTCTCCTATTTCTCATAGATCTAGTGATACATATTGATGTTATTTCCCATTTATATCGTCGCGCACGGTCATCACATCTTTCGCCAATCAACTGAGCAGAGCCAAAGCTTACATTCTTCTTCAGTAATCGCAACCTGGTCGTTTGGGCGGAACTCCGACGATTCTCCTTCGATTGGTTGTGTTCCATCAAAGAGGTTCTCTCTCTTGACCTTTACTTCACTCTAGGGATCAATCGCAAAAACTTGATCTCTCTCCGATTCTATTCACGATCCTATTAACTAAGTTGGCCAAAGCTCACATTCTCGTATCGCAATTCCTGGTTACTTGAGCAGAGATATCGCTATTCCCCTGAAAAAGTCTTCCATCAGTTTGATCTAAGAGGTTCCCCCACTCATTAATTGCAAAAAGTTGATCTCTCTTGGATTCTATTGGTGATCCTCACGAGTCACCTTCTTAAAACTAAGAGCTTAATTCTCAAATTTCTGACCAAACGATTGTGTCGGAAAAGTTTCCACATTGGATAGATAATTATGATTCTCATTATTATAGTAATAATAAGAATCATAACAATCTATCCAACGTAGAAACTTTTTTCGACGCAATTTACCTAAATGTGTCCGTCAAAGTATGCCATTACCCTCAAAGGTCAAGACTCTAGGTACTGATAGTAAATTTGAAGGGCCCATTTATTTCGCACAATTGCGTACCATTATCATCTAACCAGAAATAAGTAACTTATTCTTGTTTCTTTATCGTCGATGAGTGACATGAGTACATTTTTCGGAAGTCTACTGCTCACAAATGATTACCCAAAAATACGTAGCTGAAAGTTTCTCTCTTGTCGTGGAAATAATTGCGTCTGTATTGTGTCAACTTTCAAAATGAATGCCAAATGATTCTTCGGAATATGAGAAGCTATAATGACAGTGGCGGCGCTAGGAATCTCAAGTTGGGTAGGCCCATTGAAGGCCAAATGCAGAGGCGTACCCAGGTGGAGGGGATTGGGGGGATAGATCCCCTCCCCACTTGAAAATTTTACCCATATTGTTCCAAAAAATAGATGAGGCCAAGTGGTAGGCCACGAACTTTTTGGGGAGGCCTGGCCTACCCGGCCTCCCCTATAGCGCCGCCACTGTATAATGAGTATGATTTTCTTCTCAACTACCCTCTCCTACCTCTCCATTTCAAAACGAAGTCATAATTTCTGAACGGCTGATAGAAAAAAAGTCTCAAGATGAATAAACAACTCAAATGCGGAGGGATATGAATCCTCCTGGCTTGAGGGTTAGGATAGGGGTTGTCAGAAAAATTTGGTGCAGATTGACGATAACCAATCAAATTTTCCAATCATGAAATTAAAATTTCTACTCGATTTCTTATTCACTGCTCATGTACAAGAATTCTGCTTCTTTTTTTGGGTATCATGTCCCAGATAGTATATTGCGTTGTACCGTGTTGCCATCATTAGGGATACAATATATCGATTAAAGTGTGATATTTATCAGAAAAAATTAATTTTTTTTTTTTGACCTGTCACCGTAAAAGGGTCACAGCATCAAATTTTCAATCCATATATTTTTACATTAAAATCAACGAAAATTGAAAATTGATGCTAGTGACCCTTTTACCGCATGGGTCATGGAAATGCAATCTGATATTTGCAGCCATTCTTAGGGATATAACAATGATGAACATTTGGTATCATGTTCCAGGAAGTATCTTGCGTTGTACAGTGTTGCCATCATTAGGGACACAATATATCAACTGAAATGTGATATTTAGGGAAAGAAATTATAACAGAAATGCAACCTGATATTTGCGGCCATTCTTAGGGTCATAGCATTGAGGAACATGAAAAAGTATTGTTCCAGCCAAACAAAAAATTCAATTGTTGGTCCATTGGGAGAGAGGCTTTTATAATTGGTTAAATTGAGAAATTGGAGCGAATTTTCACGAGAAGAAGAAATCTCAAGCTGTCTAAATCAATGCACCCATTCTTTGTTTATACCAAGGTATGAAGAAAATATCACCCCAGGCCTACACAGCAATACTTCAAAATCATTTTCTCACATTTACCTAGAGGTTAGTAATCGCGCCTCCTCAACCATTACGTAAGAGCTTTGGATACGCTCATTATTGTATATTTTTAGCGGAGAAATCAATTAGTAAGCACAACATGAAACACTCGAGTAAACATCTACAATCAAATTTATCCGAATACAATAAGAAACAGGTGAGATTTTGTTCATTTTAAATTTTAGGTAATTGCAATGAATAAGTAACAAGCTTGCAATACAACTCAAGTATAGATATACCGAAAAGAAATGAATTCTGCACTTGTAAGAGAATATTTATCAATGATGACACCTTACGGACTCTCTGAGGAGAAACCTGGTCAACACAATCCATCTTGAATCACAAAATTTTCAAGAAAATCAAAAATTTCCTAAGAACTACTGCAGTCTGTTTCATTGGAGCCAAACATTCCGAAGTCAAAATCTCATAGATGATTAGAATAAAAACACAAACACATAAGGCTTTGCCCGCACTCATGTGTTTTTATTCTGATGATCCTTGCACAAACAAAATTAAAACTTTTCATAGATGATTAGGGGATGCGCCAACATAAGGTGGTTACTTTGTACACGGCGATTTACCTTTGTCAGGAGTGCTTCCAGGTTTTTGAGATCTAAAGTGACACAACCGATAATTGGGAGCGCTTATCAAAAATATATCTGGCGATAGGTCATATAAGTACAGTGTGGTAGATTATGAGCGAGTATTGTTGCAACATTATGACAGGAATGCTACATATCTCTCCCTCTCTGAAAAGCGGAGCGTATGATTCAAGAGACTTGGGGTAAAATTATGGCATGACAAGGAGGTACTGCTTTTCTCAACTCTATCATGTGATCACTTCCTTGGAAGTCTTTTAAGGCTTCAGTGACTGGGGTAAGACCATTGCACGACAAGGAGGGAATGCTTCTCGACTTTACCGTGTGGTCACTTCCTCTAGAGTCTGTTAAAGAAGCTTTCCTGACTTTAACATAGATGTAGGCCTACTCTCCTCACTACTACTGCGATAGACGGCTTCCGGCTCAGATGCTTGGAGAGCAGTTTGCGCTTTCAGAGAGGAACCTGTCAGGGTCACTCATATATCTGGCGATGGGTTATATAAGTACAGTGTAGTAGATTATGTGCGAGTATTCTTGCAACATTATGACAGGAATGCTACATATCTCTCCCTCTCTGAAAAGCGGAGCATATGATCCATGAGACTTGAGGTAAGATTCTGGCACGACAAGGAAGTACTGCTTTTCTCAACTCTATCATGTGATCACTTCCCCGGAAGTCTTTTAAGGCTTGAGTGACTGGGGTAAGACGATTGCACGACAAGGAGGGAATGCTTCTCGACTCTATCGTGTGGTCACTTCCTCTAGAGTCTGTGAAAGAAGCTTTCCTGACTTTAATATAGATGTAGGCCTACTCTCCTCACTACTACTGCGATAGACGGCTTACGGTTCGGATGCTTGGGGAGTAGTTTGCGCTTTCAGAGATGAACCTGCCAGGGTCGCCCACATATCTCGCGATGGGTTATATATAAGTACAGTGTGGTAGATTATGTGCGAGTATTATTGCACGTTATGACAAGAATACTATAAATCCGCTACTTAATTTTACTGGCGACTCGAACGACGGTTGTGCACTTGTTTTGCTAACTGGCAAAGTAGAGCTCGGTCCAAGTGTCAGACTTTTGAACGGACGTTTTGATTTTATTGAATTTGGAGAAGGAGGTGTTAAAAAGTGACTCTTGGAAGAATCACTTTTCTCTGAGTCGTCACTTTTCTTCATGACAAGTTCCTAAAGAGCTCGCTCGATAGGTTTTATGTAATCTGAGTGATTCAAGTATCTGCAAACACAGTAAAGAGTCGACAACGACAAACACGACTCTAAAAAATATACAAATCCATTCGAACTGATTCATTTTACAACGGCGTAAGAGAACTTGCTCTGACTGAGTATTATAAGCTTGCTAGACTATCCATGTGATTCATGGTCCCACAAGGCCGTAGTCGCTTTCGCATATCTACCGGAATCACATGGATAGTCTAGCAAGCTTATAATACTCAGTCAGAGCAAGTTCTCTTACGCCGTTGTAAAATGAATCAGTTCGAATGAACTTTCACGAGAGAATATTCTCTTACGCCGTTGTAAAATGAATCAGTTCGAATGGATTTTCACGAGAGAACCTGTCTCTAATTTTAAGGTTTGGAAATTTGTCAGGTTGATGAAAAGAGAAGTTGCTTCGACCATAAGTAAATTATAAGAGGCTCATTTTTATCATTCTAGTTGGGTCTCGCTTTGAAGCAATGGCGTGGTGGTACTGAGAGCTCCATCAGAAAATATATAAAAATTAGGTCTCAGAGACCTAATCTTGATATATTTTCTGATGGAGCTCTCATTACCATCACGCCATTGCTTCAAAGCGAGACCAAAGTATCTGAAATCTTCCACATTGAAGTAAAAAGGCTAATTTAGAAATATATACAATTGTAGGTTTCAATTTTGTAATATTATCGTTGACGTTCAAAGGCCAATGATGCCGAGGCGTCAAAAATAAATCTTTAACAACAGCAACAACTAAGGGTTGAAACATTTTGCACTTGTTGAATGTAAAAGAGGACAAGGAATGGAAAGACCAATTGTAAAACAAAGTAAAATTCGTCATTCAATTTTATACTCAGAGGAGTAAAGTCAACAAATGATGAAAAAAAGAGGGAAACTTTAATTATGACTGTAGGAAAGGTAATATTCATGTTATATTCTGCATGAAGGGTGAACTAGATGATGGATACATTCTCACATTTAGCGATTATTAAATTCTAGACCTACATGTAACATTCCATTTTGTGATGATCATCTCGGAAGATCCACTTTGAGTTAAATTCTGTGATCCATCACCTATTGAAACTAGTTGGTAGAGTAACCAGTTCCGGCTTTGATCCACTGACAACTCCGAGTCAGCTCCTTGGACGCCAGAGAGACAAGACGTTATAAGACAATATGACTTGAGAATGAATAGTTCCAGCTCTGCCGTTTCATTCAACTATGTAGCCTCAATAATATTTTGTAAGAATTTTTTCAATTTTACTTATCGTCGTTCAACGTAGTGTAGTCTGACTTTGTGTTTTGGAATTCAAATTCACAAATATTCATATCCGTTTGCAGCCATTTTCAATTATCGTCGTTCAACGTAGTGTAAGTTTGTGTTTTTCAATTTATTGAATTTCGTTTTATTGATTCATTCTTCAAGTACCGAGTGTACTACAAACAAATTGAAATATTCCATCATCCGCTAATTCATAAAACGATTTTTGAATTGTCATTTTTAAGACTTTAAATTTTGGAAATTGTGTTTGTATCTCACGCTAATAACGCCGTAAACTCGAAAGAATTTGTTGTTGCACCCACTGATGGTGTTCAAGTTCGCACATTGTGGCAAAACCGAGACCTGATCAGTTGATAAGTACTATTCAAATTTTTGTTCATTTTACATCCCTGCATAGTAGAGTTTGGAGAAATTTCTATGGCCTTAGGTTTCCAAGAGTGGTGTCCATTGCCCACTTATGGCCGGAATCTATGGTTGTGAAGAAACAGGTGCGTACAGCATCATCCTGGGCTACATTTACGGCATCAATGAGGACAACTGGGCTGCTGGAAAAATGATCAGGCATTGGAGGGTCCAAACAGGTGAGATTCTAATTTCTCCAAGTGTGTTTGTGAGGTAAGACAGTCACTGAAATTAGCGAACTCCGTGTATAATGTAGGTCTTTGGCGATTTTGTGCGCAGCACTCGTGCACAAAAATAGAACAGTCGATGCCGGGTCGAACTGGCGAGCTAGTAGGAAAATTCGTGATGTCCGCAAACACACGGATAGAAGGATAGATGTAAGAATATACACTGGATGTACGCGTTGTGGATTCCGCCAGAAAGGGGGGCTGGAATAAGTGCGCGGTCAATAATGGCGATTGCAAGTACCATTGTTTGGTGCGGCCTGGCTTCATATCGCCGTCTACAGATTTCGAATGCGCCTGTCTGACACATTACACAATGCGGGGTAACTCATGCTTCCCTCCGGCCTTTTTTTTTTTTCTATCTAAAAATACCCATTTTGAAAATTTTGTGCGTAAATATTCAATGTTTGATGTAAGAGATCAAAAATACAATTACATTCTTAGATGCAACGGAATTTACAAAGTGGACCGTTATTTTCCTCTGCGCAAAGAGAAAGTAGATGGCACAATTGGAAGGGTTTGTATGTTCCACTTCAGAAGGGATAACTCAAAACCATCTCTTTGGACGCCACAGGGACAAGACGTCCTAAGACAATACGACTTGAGAATGGTTTGTAAATATACTGAGATATGAAAATCAATATTTTGATTTGCCTTATTTTTCAATACGTAACTTAAATTTAGCGTTCCACGCAGGGATTTGACGGTTCTAGCTTTGCCGTTTCATTCAACATTGTAAGTAATATTTTTTAAGAATTTTAATCATTAGGTATGTAACTTATGTGTACCCAATTGCTTTTGACAATCATGAGACTCTTCTTCCTTGAATTAGCTCTTGTTGTTTTATCAACTCGTCAAAGAGAGAAGACGTCAAACTATATTTTTCGTTGCGCAAGGAGAAAGAGGACGGTAAAATTGTAGAAGTCTGCATACTCCACTTCAGGAGGGACGACTTATTTTTGTTTTTTGTTTTTTTTTTCTTCTCACGTGTTTCGTTGATCAGTTACCTAGTTTATTCCGATGAAGACTGCTGGTTCAGTCGAAACGTTATAAGTATAAATATACTCTTTGCAATTTTGTGCAGGCAAGGCCGTTCTTTTATCTGATTGAGAGAAATCTCTGTGGACGCTAGAGGGACAAGATGTCCTAAGACAATATGACTTGAGAATGATTGTAAGTAAGTATATCAATACGAAACACCGGTACTCCTTCATGAAGGTGTTGATAACGCGCAAGAATATAGGATTTGATGGTTAATGCTAGCTGAGGATTGACGTTGCTGTTCCGGATTTGTATATTGCAGTGAAACTTCCAAAGTAAAACATCACTGGCAATTGGACAACGTCGAGAGACCTGCAGATATGTAAATTATATTTTGTAAGAATTTTTTCAATTTTACTTATCTTCGTTCAACGTAGTGTAGTCTGACTTTGTGTTTCGGAATTCAACTTCACAAAAATATTCATATCCGTTTGCAGCCATTTTCAATTATCGTCGTTCAACGTAGTGTGAGTTTGTGTTTTTCAATTTATTGAATTTTGTTTTATTGATTCATTCTCCAAGTACCGAGTGTACTACGAACAAATTGAAGTATTCCATCATCCGCTAATTCACATAAAGATTTTTGAATCGTCATTTTCAAGACTATAAATTTTGGAAATTGTGTTTGTATCTCACGCTAATAACGCCGTAAACTCGAGATAATTTGTTGTTGAACCCATTGATGGTGTTCAACTTCGCACATTGTGGCAAAACAGAGACCTGGTCAGTTGATGAGTACTATTAAAATTTTTGTACTTTTTACATCCCTGCATTGTAGAGTTTGGAAACATTTTTATGGCCTTAGGTTGTCCATTTCCTTTTTTATGGCCGGGATCTAAGATGCGGACAGCATCATACTGGGCGACATTTACAGCAACAACGAGGACAACTGGGCTGCTGGAAAAATGATCAGACATTTGAGGGCCCGAACAGGTGAGATCCTAACTTCTCCAAGTGTGTTTGTGAGGTAAGACAGTCACTCACATTGGCGAACTATGTGTGTAGTGTAGGTCTTTAGCGATTTTGTGCGCGGCACTTCGTGCACAAAAAGAGAACAGTCGATGCCGGGTCAAACTGGAGAGCTGGTCGAAAAAAATGTGTTGCCCGCAAGCATACGGATAAATCACCATACGCGCCGAGAGAAGGATACAGGTAAGATTTTACAAATTGTGAAAAATTTTGCGGGTATATATTCCATGTTCCATGTAAGAGATCAAAAATACAATTACATTTTTAGATACGGAAGTCGACCATTAATATTCTAAGAGAAAAAGGACGGCACAATTGGAAGGGGGGTATGTTCAAGTTCAGGAGCCCGCGACCTCTGAAAGGTTGAAAAATACTGGTCTATATGAGAGACAGAGAGAAATGTGGAGCTCATATTACTCATATTACTCGTATCAGCAAAACCCTCTTCAAGAAACACTCGAGACGACTACATAACCTGGAAGAGCCCTGGGGACCAGGCAATTCCTTTAGCTGACTGTGGAAAGTTCACGTGCTACTAGCCGCCATATGCCGGCTAAGACTGAAGAAGTTGCCAAACAAAAAGAAGTAGGCCATTGGCAGCAAATTCGTATCAGTCCATTGAAGGTCAAGAAAATCGCACGAATTTTTGGGGCTGATTCATACAAATTGACGGAAGATATTGAAGTAGACCTTGAACCTGAGGAAGCTTCGAGAAAAACGCAAGAAGCAGCTAAAAGTGTGCCGGAGAAAGTCATACCAAAAGAAAATAAGCTGACAAAGAACAAAGCTTGGATCATGGATGAAAGTTATTAAGAAATGCAGAGAAGCAAAACTGGAATGGTTCAAGGGGAGGTGTCAACAGATTCAGAAGCTGGATGATGATAACAGGGTACAGGAAATGCATAGCGAAATCAGAAGAATGATGAAAGGACAGAAAAAGATGGAATCACGGATTATTGACTTTCTGGTAATGTGAGTCTTTTTATAAATATTTGGGAGCCATAAAAATGTGCGATGGACAAGACTCGGAGGAAATCCAGTTATGGCTAGGAAAAGCTAGTATCCAAGAGTCAACAGCAAGTATCATACAAGTAACACATATTTTTTTTTCTTTTTTTTTTTCAATTTCAACTTTTTATCAAACTAAACACATTTTCAATTTGTACAGAAATGGTTACGATAAAAATTTTTCAAGTACCTAATTAGAGAGTCCACAAAAATTCAGAGTTATTCCTCTGGGGCCCGCGACCTCTGAAAGTTTGGAAAGCACTGGTCTATATGAGAAGCAGAGAAAATTAAGCAGCTCATGTTATAAAATTATCATTCAATGACGAATATTTTAATCTGAAGATAATCTATTCATTGTAAGGGCATTCATTGCATTCATTCACGCTCTGTCAGCCGAAAATATAACAGAGAAACTAACATCACTACCGTAGTACTTATGCAACGTATGCCGTCGTCCATAAGAGAGACGCCGAGAAGAAGAGAGTTTGATGCAGGTAATGTAACTTTTTACTACATAGCATGAAATACTGTACTCATGATCCTAGAAGAATCATAATATCAAGACAAAGGAAGTTGTTTGTTTTCGAAGTGGGGAGAGACAATGAAGATTCACGCAGTTGAATTTCAAAATGAAAGCAATCTTTGCTGGTAGATTTGTTTGCGAGTGAGATTAAGGAAGTACATCTTCACGTAGGAGTTACAGAATGAATTTGATGTCAAGACAATCTAGGTATTTATTGTAAGGGCAAGATCATTGTATCCAATGATGGCCTGAAAGGCGAAAATACAACAGAAAAGATCAGACCACTGGAAGTAGCATGTGACATATTATGCAGTCGTCCATATAAGAGACGCCAAGAAGAAAAGAGCTCATGCAGATAATGTAATTTTTTACTAGCATAAAATACTGTACTCATGATCCTGGAAGAATCATAATTTAAAGACATAGAAAGTTGTTTGTTTCCAAAGTGGGGAGAACCGATGAAGCTTCAGATTCACGCACCCAAATTTCAAAATAACAGAAGTCTCTTCTGGTACTTAGATTCGTGAGGGAGATTAAGGAAGTTTATTTTGATGAATGATATACTGGATGAATGAAGAATCATTGATGGGCAAAAACCATAATCTATATGATGTATTTAACAAATTGAAAATATGACCTTGATAGAAGAATGAGAAGTAAAACGCTCATCAAGGTGATAATAATTAAAGTTACCATTCAATGACAAATATTTTATTCCCAAGACAATCTATTTATTGTAAGGGGATTCATTGTATCCATTGATGGCCCAAAAGGCAAAAACACAACAGAGAAGATAAGATCACTGGAAGAAGCATAAGTTTACGTGACATATTATGCAGTTGTGCCAAGAAGAAGAGAGTTCATGTAGATAATGTAATTTTTTACTAGCGTAAAATACTGTCCTAATAATCCCAGAAGGAATAGCATTTTATAACAAAGAAAGTTGCTTGTTTACAAAGTGGAGAGAACCAAAAACCAATGAAGATTTACGTGGCCAAATTTCAAGATAAAAGCAGTCTTTACTAATAAATTTGTGATGGTGAGAATGAAGAAGTGGATTCTCAGGATGAAATAGATAAGAATTGATGCACAGAAACCATCCTGAAGAAACAATCACTTCAATATAAATGCGCAAGGATGAGAACTTGAGTTACAAATCTTATATATTTAAGAATTCTATCAACACGACAACACGCCAACATGGGAACAAAGCAAACATGTTTTCCCTTGGAGAGACAATTTGTAGAGTCGCCAGTCTGAACGACAATAATAGATTCTTGTCATTAGCTGAGAGCGCTAATGTCGTGACTTCTTCTAACATCAACTATAAAATCATCGTTTAATTTGCACATGTTTTTTATTTTCAAATGAAACAAGTAAGTATGTAATTTTCATGGATAAAGAATTTAGACAAGAATTAGAATAATAAAAAATGCAGACATGCAGCAATGCAGGCTGCAAGCGTTTGTGGACTTGCTTCTCCAGAATTATAAAGATCCGGAGGGCATTATATATTGGGAAGAAATATTTGGCATCAGCAAAAAATGTTGTTCCAACATCAAATTTTCAACAGCAAAAATATGTAATTAACATACGCAAGAAGTGTAATACAAACAGCAAATCAAATTTTCACCTTGACTTACCGTTAATCTTATAGAAAAACAATTACGTGATATTTATTATGAATCATTGAACGGAAAGTAACAATACAGATGAACAGGAAGGGAAGCAGAACTGCATGAACATGTCTCGTGAAATCATATCAATCTACGCTAACATGACTGAATATGAGGATGAAACATTTGTGGATGATTTCAATTATGATGAAGAAGAAGCCGATGATGTTGATTATGAGCCAAAAAGTAAGAGACGACGAGGTCCAAATTGAACTTGGCGAAAAATTCAAGAATTTAATTATGCAGAAGAAGCCGAGAATTTTGTGAAGTCAGAAGGTATTTGGAGAAAAGCGCCAACAAATGTAAATACTGAAGACGAATAAAGGAAGAGTATTGATGTTCTCTAGGTTCATACCGAGTACACAAATGTCCAGCACAACTCTACCTTCTTTATCATGCAAGTAGTGATAAAGTGTCATTATTTCAAGTGGATAGTGTTCATGCCAATCATGATTCCCAACCAAGGAGGGGCCTTTCAGAAGATGTGAAAAATAAAGGCCAAAAAAGCACTTATTGTTCAGTAAATTTTTTTTAGAATTTTTTTGGTCTCAGTAAGTAATTTTGTCAATTTTCATAATGACTTTTTTATTTATAATTTTTTTTTATAATTTCATTATTAAATTTAATTATATAATTATATTAATCATTTCTACAATTCTATTTATATTTATGAAATTAGAAATTGAAAATTTCTTATTCAAGTACAATATGGATACTTGTATAATCATTATCACAAGCAAAATATTTCAAAAGATTTAGGATAAGTTACATTCCCAAGAATTGCTCCAGTATTTATGATTCTAGAACTTGTTTGGAGATTACGTATCAACTTCATTATCAGTATGATATAAGTCCTGAGAATTGTTTTGGGTCTCAATGTTGCAGGCAAACGCCCCAGCATTCATTATTCTAGAGTTAGTTTGGAGATCTGGCACCAACTTTATTATGATATGAGTCTTGAGAATTTGTTTCAGGTCTCAATGTTATGTGCTAATGCTCTAGCATTCATAATTTTGGAGTTAGTTCGAGAGCTTACAAGAAACAAACTCACACTTAGCAACAATTGTGTCGTTCCAAGATTGAACTCCACAATAGACAGTTTTTTGTTTTATTTTCATGTAATTTCCCTAGGGTCATTGAAGATAAATATAGGAATGATTACGACAATATCAGTAATGTGGCTACAAAAATCATAAACACAATTGTGAAACCATTCACAAAGTACACGTATAAGGTTATGACAATATCAGTAATGTGGCTACAAAAATCATAAATACAATTGTGAAACCTTTCACAAAGTTGAAATTTTTCAAAATTTCCAGGTAGTACGTATAAGATTATGACAATATCAGTAATGTGGCTACAAAAACCATAAACACAATTGTGAAACCTTTCACAAAGTTGAAATTTTTCAAAATTTCCAGGTAGTACGTATAAGATTATGACAATATCAGTAATGTGGCTACAAAAATCATAAATACAATTGTGAAACCTTTCACAAAGTTGAAATTTTTCAAAATTTCCAGGTAGTACGTATAAGATTATGACAATATCAGTAATGTGGCTACAAAAATCATAAATACAATTGTGAAACCTTTCACAAAGTTGAAATTTTTCAAAATTTCCAGGTAGTACGTATAAGATTATGACAATATCAGTAATGTGGCTACAAAAACCATAAACACAATTGTGAAACCTTTCACAAAGTTGAAATTTTTCAAAATTTCCAGGTAGTACGTATAAGATTATGACAATATCAGTAATGTGGCTACAAAAATCATAAATACAATTGTGAAACCTTTCACAAAGTTGAAATTTTTCAAAATTTCCAGGTAGTATGTATAAGATTATGACAATATCAGTAATGTGGCTACAAAAATCATAAATACAATTGTGAAACCTTTCACGAAGTTGAAATTTTTCAAAATTTCCAGGTAGTACGTATAAGATTATGACAATATCAGTAATGTGGCTACAAAAATCATGAATACAATTGTGAAACCATTTGCAAAGTTGAAATTTTTCAAAATTCCTAGGAAGTATGTATAATTCTAGAGTTAGTTTGGACATCTTGCACCAACTTTTCTATCTAGGTCACAATATGCGGGCTGCCAGAGAAACTAGAGAATGATAGTGTGAACAAACCTTTGTGAGTAGGTATAAAAAATAATTTGACAAGATTTAGCTTGAATGCTCAAATCATACAGAAACTGCGACAATTGTTGATTTAAGTACATGAAATACTTGTAAAATCATCATCACGAGCACAAACAAGTTTTCGAGATATTCCTGAGAACTGTTTCAGTCTGAATCAACCGTTGAGAAAAAAAAAGAAAAAGAAAATCGATTCACAAATTTTCTATTTTTTCATACTTGATAATTTTTTGAGAGGGTGCATATAATGTACACATACGCGTGAAAATGATAGTATGTGTTTTATTGTTCGTTTATTTTTTACTTTTTGAATAAATGGTTAATTACGGGTAAAAAACCTCCGCGCTTTGGAATATGAATGTCACTCATACTCGTCCACCCTACGTATTCGGAAAGATCGGAAGTTGGAAGTATTGAGGGAGCAGGCGCAGGTGAGGTTAGACTCCCAGCGTTCCAACGTAGCACCCAATTTGGTCTTCCATCCTCCCCTACTGAATTTCAGTGATAAGCAACTCTCTCCCCCTGAGGAGAGCCTACTTCGCATGGGCCTTAAACATAGCCTCCCACCTTTGGATCGCTCTCAAGCCACTGCGAGCTTAATTGCGGTTGCAGACAAACTTATGGTTGAAATGTTTTCTTTTTTAGATAGCTTGCGCCAGAGAAACTAGATAGCGATATTTTAGGTATTGATTTGGTATAACTGAATGATGAGAGTATTTCCGGCACTGACTGTCGTCCAAAATAAAGGAAAAATTAAAATAAATGAAATTTATTTATTCGTAAAAGACCCGACGTTTCGATAAAGACGACTAACCCTTGATAGTCGTCACTACAAAACGTCAGGTCTTTTCCGAATAAATAAATTTCATTTATTTTAATCCAGTGCCGGAATTACTCTCATCATTCAGTTAGATAGCGATAGTGTCGACAATCCTTTGAATTGGAAAGATTTTACCATGTAACGCGTTTAACATGCCCAACAATTCAAAAAGAAAACAGAAGGAGACAGTATAGACCACCAAAACGGTACCTACATAAACAACAAAATCAGTCGTCGGAAGATGGTTGTCTACAGTTGCTACTTCTTGCCAAATCACCCCTTCCCGGAGTTCGAGGACTTTCTGAGCAAGCTGAAAGAAAGCTTGTCCAGACGGCGAGGTGAGAAGTTCATTGTGGCAGGCGATTTTAATGCCTGGTCAGAGGAATGGCGTTCTGGCCGGACTGACATCCGTGGGTATGCCTTGGGGGAGTGGATTGCCTACAAACGGCTGGAAACGATTACCCAATTGCATCAAGGATACGGATCCATTATTGGCGTCACCTATGCTTCAGAGAGCCTAGCCTAAATAACAGAAGGCTGGTGTTTTCTGAGAGCAATCATCGGTATATCAAGTTTTCCATCCCCCTGGAAGTTGAGGTCACTGCTCCACAAAAGCTGGTAAGAAAATGCGTGGTTAAGAAGCTGAATAGCAACCGCCTGAAAGCTACTTACCTTGCTTTCACATGGGACCAGGGAGAAGAGCAAGAAGGTAACGCGGTCGTAGCAGCATAGAGAATAATCAAGACTATCACCAAAGCATGCAAGTAGCCATGCCCAGGCAAGTGGGACTTGTACTGGATAAGAACTGACTTTCATTGGCCAGTTCAATCAAATATGGTTCCCATGATTCTTGTAGAAGAAAGGAAATAATTGGGTACTCACACAAACAAACCGTGTACCATATATCCAGATATGCTGGAAGATCCAGAGGAAGAGGAAGAAGATGAAGAGAAGCCGGTAGCAATTCTGTATTTAATTATCTTAGATAAAGGTGTTTTTTGTTGGGTGTTCTAGTGCTTTCTGCGTGCCAGGGGGGCACTTGGGAGTTTGGACAGTGAAACACTTTTATATGTGTATCCAGTTCCATCAGGCTTCCGAAGATGCATAGAATCTTAGACTTAAGTCAGATTCATGGGTCAAAATATGTTTTTTTTTCTTTTTTTTTATAATTCTGGAGTTAGTTTGGAGATTTAGCCCCAACTTTTGTATTATCAACATCACATCAGTCCTGAGAATTGTTTAAGGACTCAATGTTGCGAGCAAACGCCCCAGCCTTCGTAATACTAGAGCTAGTTTGGAAATGCTGACCAACAAGAAACAAACTCATACTTAACAATAGTTGCGCAGTACCAAGATTAAATGGAAATAGCGGTCTTGCATTAACTTTATCATCAATATGATAATGAATCTTGAGATTTGTTTCAGGTCTTAATTTTGCGGGCTAACGCCCCAGTATTCAAGTTTCCAGAGTTGTTTTAGAGATGCTAACTCATAAAAAACAAATTGATACTTAGAAACAGTTGTGCAATATCAAGATGAAAACGGAAATGCAGACATTCTTTTCATCTTGCAAATAAAAATTCTTCTCTTTGCCAGTCACTACTCAGACTCAGACAGACTAATAATCATTATTTTTTTTATATATTCAATTTTTTCATGTTTACAAACGTGAGCTTGATTTCATTCTAAAGACGTATCTGAGTACGCTATATCAGATCGATAGTGTTGACTACCTAGGTGTCGAGAGAGCGCGTCGTCGTTATTGAAGAAGACATCCGTGTGAAGTATAGTACTGTTTTACCTTATCGCGCGATTACGATAACGAATTATTGTGAGACTTGTTGGAAGAATAAATTCGCGAGTTGAATTCGAGTTGAAGACCTAAGAAGATTGGCGGGAAGACGCATCAGACAACACAAAAATGTTCAACTGAATCCATTCTTATACCTGAGATACTAGGCAAGATGATTTTGGAAGGATTTCTTGGCGTTGCCAAAAATATGAAGATCATGTTTCATGTCTTTTTGCCAGTCGTACTAATGTACTACGAAGAGAAAGAGTAAGGAGGTGGTACTCGCAGATTTTCAAATCACCCACCAGGTATTAATATTTTTTACAAGTCCTCAAACCTAACCTAACCTTACCTCACCCAAAATTTATTCGAGTCCCAAGATCACGGTCGGACGCCCGGACAATTTTCCAGGTTTAGGGGGTAGAGAAAAGACATGAAACATGTCAAAAAAGATTAGGTTAGGTTGGACAAAAAATTTCGGCCCCCATAACTTTCATGGAGTCCCGCTACTAATGGACTCTGGCTACGGGCCTGAATTACCATCATCAACACAGGGGTTCCTTGACACCATGTATGGATTCTTCAAATAAGCAGCCATAAGTGGATGAATCCCACCTAGCCAAATTTGGTTTTAAAATCAATTTAATTTACTTTATCATTTTATTTTCTCTCATTTTCTAAAATTTTATAGGGGTACCATTTTAGAGAACAGTAAAAATAAGTACAATGAGCAGTATTGTAAGGACGGAAACAGTAAAATATTGGGTGCACAGTAATGATGGATTAAAACAGTACTTTAAGGACTGCTGCCGTAATATATTAGGTGAACAGTTTAATATTGATTTAAACAGTAGAAAATCGAGCATTAAAAAAATGAAAGTTAGAGTACAGTACTGTAGGTACATAATAATTGAATAAATCCGCAGTCGGACAATGAATTTTGAATCAAAAATCACAATGGAAAATGAATGAAACATTTACTGGACAATTGACGCAGATTTCGCTTTTGCCGGGCGACCGCGTCTTGGTTTTTGCCGAAGTGGGGCCGATTTAGCCGCCGCAGATGTGATCACTTTTTTCAACCTAATGAGCAAGCTTAGACTGTGCTTACATATAGATCTTTTCTAAAAGGCTGGGCATGAACATTCACTCTTTTTCGATTTTCCGATACAAATAATCCATATACTGCAATTAAATTTGTGGAACTGGTCGAAGGTGTCTCATCGTCCATTCTTCTTCTTGTACTCTCGGAGCTGTTTAGCCGATAACGTCACCCTCTTCTTTATTTCCTTGTTTCATTTTCAAATTCTACTGCGTACATTTACTGATCATGAAAAATTAAATACCAACTGTTTGTTAGTTCACTATTCCCGTACCCAAATTTACTGCTCTAAATTCTCACTTTTACTGTTCATCAATTCACTGTTACCGTACCCAAATGTACTGCTCTGAAATCCCATTTTTACTGCTCATTTTTTTGCTGTTACCGTACCTCTTTTACTGTTCAAATAATTTTCCCCCATTTTATAGTTGAATTTACTCTCTTTCTTGGCCACACTAAAGACCCATATTAATACCTTCCATTGTATAAATTCTAATTTTCCAAGCCCGATTGGGGTTCCTCAAACATCAGAAGAACCAGAGTTGATTGACTCAATGGAAGGAGAGAAGGATGAGCACACACCACTAATGATTTGCACCATCTGCAGAGACTTTGTCTATCCAGTCGGATATGATGATGAGCAGTGTTGAAGAGCTCTGAAGCAAGAAGTACGTATTGTTTACATTGTTGATTCAGGGGATCTTCGCCCGTCGTGCTCACGTTCACTAAATTAGCACTCACAAGAAGTGAATGAATCCCACCTTGCCAAGTTTGGTTTTGAAATCAATTTAATTTACTTTATCATTTTCTTTTCTCTTATTTTCTTAAACTTTAGCTACATTTACTTTTTTTCTTGGTCAAACTAATGAGTGACCCATATTATTACCTTCCGGTGTGTAAATTACAATTTCCCTAGCCAGATTGGGGATTCTTACACAACAGAAGGACCAGCGTTGATTGACACTATTTCAATGGAAAGAGGCCAAAGTGAAAACACGCCCCACCTGCATAGATTTAATCCTCCAGTTGGATACGATGATGAGAGGTACTATAGAGCTCTAGGGCCAGATTGTGCAATAGCCATTGAGAACAGAGTGTTTTTTGTCCAACATGCTAAGAATTACGAAATCTGCAACCAGAAGAAGTTCATACCTATCTAATTTCAACAATTTTGGTTTGTGGTGTTTTGTCTGGCATAGCTCAAGAAAATAGCAACCAGCTTTTGGGTGAGCTGCAATCCGTGGTTGGAATTTTCATCTATCTAAACGAAATATCAGTCAGTCTTAGAGAGTAACATAGTTAATGATGATTGTTCAAAAACATCAAATGTGGCAAGTAAAAACGCAGCCAGAAGAAGTTTATATAATTTGAATTTACCAAGTTTGGTTATAAAATCAATGTACATAATCTGTTTCATAATTTTTTTAGTTTTTTAGACTCACAGGTCATTTAAAGATTCAGAATTGATAAGTCATCACATTGGATGCAAACATTGTGGAAAGTTTCTTTGCAAGAGCGTATTGTGTTTTTTTTTTTTTTTAAATACAAAATGGGCCCTGTCAATCAACAAACAATACCAAGTTTGGTTATAAAATCAATGTTTAAATCTGTTTCATAATTTCTTCTGTTTCCTTAACTGACAGGTCATTTAAAGAACCAGTATATGATGAGTCATTGCATTGCTTGGATGCAAATATTGTGAGAAGTCTCTTTGCAAGAGCGTATTGTGATCTATTTTCTAAGACAAAAGAGGCCTCGTCAGTCAACAAACAAGAACCAATTTGGTCAGATGGCTGGAACGTCACCCTACGCCCCGACCTCTACCTCTCTCTCCCTTCTCTCTCTCTCTCTCTCTCTCTCTCTCTTAGCCCCTAGTTTACTCAGATTTTCGTCAGTGAGTTGTACAGCTGGAAATGGCCCTTATAGATCTTCCTGAATCGGTATCAAGATGGGTGAGAAATATCTTGGATGTTTATTTTCAATTCTGAGTCGTTATTTTCTAAAAGAACACCAGCACATTTTTTCAGTGATAACAATTAGGCTTCAACCAGCTCATCTAATGTAGATAGTAGTGATACAGTCACACCGGAGCTGATCTCATGCTCAATGAGAGCGATTATATTCGAGTCGAGTGTAAAACGCGGATCTCAAGTCAGAAAATGTGGAGAGATTATTCTTCTTCTTTTTGTCTTCACTGGAGGCTTGGAAGGATTGAAAAGAGTCTCTTCGCAAGACAGCTATTTTACCAATCTAATGTAAAGTGTTCATTACTTTTTACAGCTTCAAATATATTTTTTGAGTAGAAATGAAGACAAAACCTGCACTGTAATAAAGGTTTTGATCAACAGAGATTATTAAGCAACAAAGCGCCAAAGTAACATGAGCAACCCCTCCTTGATGACCGTCCATCAATCTGAGCCTGGGTCAACTGAATGATATTCCGGACCACAAGATCATGAAATTGAAAGGCAGGCACACTAAACCAGTGTGGAAGACTGGTCTGCAAGAACTGCTATTCCCCCTTTTTTTTTTTTTTTTTTTTTTTTTTTTAAGAAAAAATATGGCAGCAAATAATACAGATTAAAACGGGGGGTCAGGAATCCCACACCCGGCAGGTGCGGAGCTGCGGAACTCAGGCTCCCGCTGGTCGTCAGCAAACTATGAGACCACAGAATCTAACCTCCTGTCACTTGACCAAACAGAAGTGCTGGAAACAGGTACTCAACTGCAGGGAAACGGAATATTCTCTAGATCACAGGTGAAAGCTAGGTCACCTTTGACCCAAAGGCGCTACAATCCAGAGCCTATGAGCGCCAAGGAGACTCATGATATGTCTCCTGCCTCCAATGATGACGAATATGCAACTCCAGTGTTGACACGAGTCAATGAAAACACTGAACATAGAAAGAGAAACCTTTGTATATCCAGCAGCAATGAATCTGGAAATAACTCACCTCTTGCTAAGAAGCCTAATGAGACACATACAGCATCAATCACCTCCATGAATGACATGATGACAGAAAATCTAAAGCTTAAAAGAAGAATTAGGGAGCTGGAAAACAAGATGTCTGAATATCAACATCTGGAACATCTGACCTCCCAACTACGGGAAGAAATTACAACACTCAAGGAAAGGAATGCAGACATTGTCAAATTGGAAGAACAGGTAATGGTTCTAAGAGAAGAGCTTCAAAGGTATAGAGGTACATGTTCCCAGATCTTGATACCTCTCACTGTTTCCCAGCCAGAATCCTTTGATATTAAAAGGATGGAAAAAGAGCTAATTTATAAACTCATGAAAATTGTGGCTACAACAATGGAAAATGGGCTAAAGAGCCACTACAAAAAGAATAACCCCGCTGCAGAACACCCCAAACCGAAGAGGCGGCATTCCAATTTCCTAGGACTGCTGTCCGACCAAGAAACTCCAACCAAAGGGAGCAAGCACCTATCCCAGTATCAAGGCCTTACTTTCGTCTCCAGTCAGTAGACTCTATTGGGTCGGCTGGGTCACTGGCCACATTCAATCGTACGCATCGTACGCAGGATGTAACTGTATAGCTGTAGACAACTAGCTACCCTAGCACATACTCAATCTGCTCCTCATTAAGCATTGTAATTGTAACTCAATGAGGAGCTAATAGGAATAAACTAGAAAAAAAAAAGGCACACTAAACCATGGAATGGTAAAAAAATGAACCAAATCAATGAAATAAGCGGATTTTAGTATGTTATTCAAAATACAATATCAAAGTATAGAAATGACAATTTGTCGACTCTTGAAAACAGCTCGATCGCTCTAACAATTGAACTTGAATTTAAAAATATGAAAAAAATCATAAATCTTTGAAAAATTACCCTGGTTCGTCTCATTAGGGCGAGAGATTCCAGCCGAGTCAAATTGCCATCAGATACAAGCGCTTATTTTTTGGACGGAGATTTCTGTTGGTCCAAAGACTTGAAAAAGCCGCCAGGTTTTGAACCGTCTGGTGATTTTGCACCGCCCGATTTGTCCGGAAACTGAAACACGCCACCCGAAGTACCGGCCGATTTTTTTGGAGACATAAACAGACCACCTGATTGGCCTGGAGACTTACTTAAGTTGCTCGAAAGTGATAACGGTGATTTCGGAGGTGATTTGGAGACTGGCGAAGAAAGAGTCAAACTTTTGAATGGATGTGGTTTCATCGAATTCGAAGGAGGAGGATTCAATAGAGGACTCTTTGGAGAACTACCTTTCTTCGACTCGTCGGTTTTCTTCATGGTGAATTCTTGAGTATGAATGAGCGAAGCTTACAACAGATATCCGCGATCACAACAACGTAAAACACGACCGTGATAAAATAGGAAAGCTGCAGAACTGATTCACCTGACCATGAAGAAAGAAGAAATGCTATGATTATCGCGAGCTTGCAAGACTATTCCTGTAGATGCAAGAGAAGAACTAATTTCTTTAAGGACGATGAATCATACAATAACGATTTCCGCCCAGACAGAAGAGATTTAGCAAGAAGCAACTGGTTGAACAAGAATAGCAAAACAAAGTTGGAATGCTAGATCATCTATCACTCAGCTGACTCATTCCTTATGAATATTATTCTGTTCAAAGGCTCCGAATTTTCAGATCAAAGTAGGACCTGCCACTTTATTAAAGAGACCTGCGAGTTTTTTTATCAATTTCAGAAACCACTTACTTGTGTAGGATGGCACTGATGAATATTTCAGAAGAAGTGGAGAGTGATGTGATGACAAATTGTCAGCTGAAGCAGCGCTCGCGATAAAGAAATCAAATACAGTTTGGCATTTTATTACGATCGCTGGGCCAATAAGTTAGTTTACTATCCTTAGCAATGACTGTGGCTCGCCATACTTGACTTCTTCCAAGGGTATTAGCGTGCGATCCTCAGTAGGGATGCTTGGCGGGGAAGTCCCTACTTATACTCTACTTGAGACCCAAATTGTTGAAAAATGGGAGCATTAGTTGAAGTTAATCTTGTTGGCGAATTTTTCACGATCTTCATGAGACTTTGAAACTGTTGATGGGCGAGCTACTCAATACAAAGAAACTAAAGAAACAAATCTCTCCTTAATTGTTCAAAATTTAAGATGGTCTGCATGAATGTCCAGTGTCTATCTTTGTAAACAATCTTTAGTTTACAGGGCACAATTCGGGAGATAGAATGAACTCACAGTAGGGCTCAACAGCTTTTGAAACAGTGCCATACCACTACAACAACAGCAAGAGGTGAATATAAAGCGTTCAAAGCGTTCAAAGCATTCAATTTGGTCATAATTAGTAAAAGTGTGATAAGAACGGCTCTGCTATCACTTATGTTTTATTTGAGAGAGCAAATCCGTTTCGCTACCGTTGGTAGCATCTTCATGTTCTCTCAAATAAGCCATAAGTGATAGCAAAGCCGTTCTGATTATACATGTATTTATTGCCTATCACGAAAAAATGTTCCCATTATACTTAGTAAAACGCTGACTATATCATAATGGAAGAGGAAAAAATAGGCTCTAAATATCACTTGTTCAGTATCGACGCAATGGAGAGGACCGATCTTTTGTTGCTCAGGCAACATCATCAGGGTACAAAACCGAAACGTCGCGTCGGTCCTTTCCGTCGCGTCGATATTAAACAAGTGATATTTAGAGCCAATTTTTTCCTCTATTATTCATTTGAAGTACAATATCACGTATAAATTTCATTTTTTCGCGGACTATAATATCATAGAGAGGGGCTTTTACGGTATTCCACTGACTATTCTTCCTACTTCCAGAATGATGAGTACAAATTCAAATGTTGTGGGGTAGGTTGACTTAAGTCTAAGCATTATAAAAGCGTAAGTCAGATAAGGAATAAACCAAATCAATGAAATAAGCGGATTTTAGTTTGTTATTCCAAATACAATAAAAAGTACGGTATAGAAATGACAATATGTCGACTCTTGAAGACAGTTCGATCGCTCTAACAATTAAGCTTGAATTTAAAAATATGAAAATAATCATTAATTTTTAAAAAGGGCGAGAGATTCCAGCCGAGTCGAGTTGTCATCAGATACAAGCGCTTATTTTCCAGACGGAGGTTTCTTTTGGTCCGGAGACTTGAACAAGCCGCCAGGTTTTGAGCGGCGTGGTTTGTCGGGAGCACTTGATTTTGCACTGCCCGATTTGTCCGGAGACTGAAACAGGCCACCTGAAGCACCGCCTGATTTGTTTGGAGACTGAAACAGGCTGCGTGAAGCACCGCCCGATTTATCCGGAGATTGAAACAAGCCTCCAGACGATGCATCCCCTGATTTGTGCGGAGAGCTGCCCGAGGGTTGTCCAAACGATGATAACAGTGAATTTGGAGATTTTTTACAAACTGGCGATGAAAGATTCAAACTTTTGAATGGACGTTCTGGTTTCGTCGAATTTGGAGTTGGAGGACTGAAATGAGGATTTCTCGGAGGGTCATCTTTCTTTGACCCGTCGGTTTTCTTCATGGTGAATTCTTGAGTCTGAATGAGCGAAGCTTACAACAGATATTCGCGATCACAACAACGTAAAACACAACTGTAATAAAATAAGAGAGCTGCGGAACTGATTCACGCAAGAATGAGGAAAGGAGAGTTGTTCTGATTATCGCGAGCTTGCAAGACTATTCCTGCCATTCTAGTAGATGCAAGAGATGAATTCATTTCTTTAAAGCCGATGAATTGTACGATAAGGATTTCGGCCCGGACCGAAGAGATCAGGTGGAACGAGAATACCAAAACCGAATTGGAATGCTAGCCCATGTGTCACTCAATTGACTCATCCCTTATGAATACTATTCTCTTTGAGGACTCGGAATTTCCTGATCCTTCCACTTTATTGAAGAGACTTGTGAGCTTTTATCATTAAATTTGACAGCATCTCTCATACATAATTTGCCCAGATGACTCGTGTGTGTCGAGTGGGAGACTGGTGGGCCCTTCTCGTGTTCTTCATCCTACTACCACGTAGTACTGTGGGAACGATTCTATTTGTGCGGAACGAGTTTAGTGTGTCCGTGTGGCAAGTAGGGGCTGCGGGTAAGCAGTACTGTTGACAAAATTTAACCTTAGGAATCATTGGCTATCCTATAGGCTCTACCTGAGCACCTGTATCGCAAAATTATCTCTACATAGCCGTTTGTTCAGTCGTAAGGTGTATCACACAATTGAGTGTATTTGCCTTCTCAACTCTTAGATCTCAAGAACGTGGCAAGAAGCAGCCCAAAAACTACAAAATCCTTGAACTGAATTGAAAGTATATTTGTACCTCATTTATCTGTCTTATGGAGCTCAGATTGTCACTTGCTAATCTTATGAACTTGTTCAGTTATGGATTTTTTCCCCCAGATTGGCATTAGGTACAGAAATGACTTATATTTGAGTTCACAATTCCTCTTCATACTGTGCTAATCTTGGGAATAGTACAATCCTGAATTGCATTCACTTTGCCAATGAATGAAACCAACTTTAGTCGGTTTATTTTTTTGATCAAAAACAGTTTATTAGTTTTGGGAATCAGCGAATGGTTTTGTGTGATATTCTATCAACAATTTAGAGTACAAAGGTACGCACGTCTAGACCTAGTATCTCAACCTATGTGTACAGCCTGGAGACGCTGGTTTCGTACAACTGCTTGCACTTTGATGAAAAAAAGGAGGAGTAGGTACGCTGAAATCGTTCAATATCGACTGAAGATGATCAGCAACAATCACGATCAAGGTACTTGGGTGAATGTTGTTGAGGGTACACCGATCAACTTCACCTGTTACTCACTGCAAAGTTCCTCAAATGGAAGTACTGCAGTCGAGAATCTCATCCGACAATCTTCAACAGTGGAATCGATAATCCCTATCAAATTGATACCACCACAAAGCAGAGCAGCGATATTTCCTGCTCCCATTATCATGGAGATCTATTTGAAGAGTACACGTAAATTTACATCTCCTTTCTCTGAATTTATATTTTAGTTTTTCTTTTTCAAAATGAGCCTTTAAAAATGAGAATTTCTTGTACCAGAAGGCAGTGCTATCGAACTAAATTGAACATGAACTAAGAAGGTTCGTTCTCAAGGTTTATTTCAAGCCAATTGCATTCTTCAAGAATTTGAAATTACTACTCTAATTTCGGCATGCGTGGTTGAAGCATTCCCTTGGCCAAAAGTAACTCGGTTTTCTGAAGGAACAGGAAAACTGGTAAGTGGGCTATTAGCCGACTATATAAATATGACTCCTATTTCATGCAATCCACGATTTGTGTTGATAACGTAATACCTTTGGGGAGAATTTCATCGTATCGCGGGAATTTTGGCCAGTAAAAATAAGCTTATAATATCACCGTAACCGAAAGATAGAAATCTTCAAATTGTTATATGGCGGAGCACATATATAGCCACTCCTATTTTTTGTCGATTATAAACCAGTTGTAGCTCTCTTGCCATCATCGTGACAGAGGACAATGAAAGAAATACTCGTAGATCCAAACTGGTCTTTTGTACATGCATCTTTTTGTATCGTTTTCTCTTCGTTATTCTTCCCTCTTCCTATATTTTGATTTCATCTAGTGTAGACGAGCGCCATGCACGTAGGGTAGTTTCAATAGGTTTTACTGCATACCGAGTCGAGAAATACAATTCGTCTTCGCTCGTTCTAGTTTCTTCTGCTTATTAATTCGATACGTGAACACTAGCATTATGGACGAACAAAAGCCAACTGTGCCTACCCTCCTGTCTAGGCAATACAAGGTGAAGAACATGGCAAACGAATCCATGTTACTGATACTGCTTGCGTCTTATTAACTGGTTCAAGATGAATGATAAATAGGGAGAATGGCGCTATGTGCTCCTATACATTACTCTTCGAACGGTACTATCTTCCTATTTCGGTGAACCATAGGATCTTTTGGATTGGTTCCTCAACAACAACTTCGAGTTCCTTTTCACCGGCCAAAATTTCCACAGCACGATAGAATTTTCCAATATCCTCTCTTCTCTCGCTATTAGCGCGAGTAATAGATTGCATGAAATAGCTATTTATACTCAGCTGGTATTCCATTTACCAGTTCCGCTTTTCTCTTGAGACTTTCGGTCAAGAGAATGCTTCAACCGTGCATGCCAAAATTACGCTGCAGGTACTTTCGAAATCTCGGAGCAAACAATCGGCTTGAAATGAACATTGAAAACGTAGCTACTTCCTTTAATTATGTTCAACTCAGTTTACCGGTGCTGCCATCCGATAATAAATATTTCAATTCAAAAGCTTAGAAAAGATTGAAAATATAAATTAAGATCGACTTGTACTCTTTGGATAAATTTACATAATAATGGTATCAGAAAATATCACTGCCATGGACTCCAGTGGTATTTGACAGGGATGGTTGGTTTCACTATCGGGGATAGTCGGATGAAGCTCTCGATTACAGTTCTTCTGTACCTTCGGCAACTTTCACCCGAGTACGTTCATTGCTGGCTAAACTCTTCAGTCGACATAGAACAATTTCAGGGGCTTCCTCCCTCTTTGCATCCAAATGCAAGTAGGTGTACGAAATCAGCGTCTCTGGGTCATGGATTGACGACTTCAAGATAATAAGTCCGGAGGTGCGTTGTCTTATAATCGGATTCCCAATACTCATGGATTGTTCTTGAACGAACAAGAAGATATACTCCAGCCACATCAAGTTGATCTCATTCATTGACTCGTCCATATCACGATGAAGGCAATCTAGGATTGTACAATATAAGAAATCCACGGTCCTGAGATGGGTGCAGTATGAGAAAGAATTGTATAAACTCATTTTTGTAACGCATATCTTGAGAAAAATTAACAACTGAGCAAATCCAAAAGACTAGCAAGTGATAGTCCAAATTCCATAAAGAAGATGATCCAGATACAAATGCTTAGGTGAAGCCTGCAATACTGCCCTTAGTTCATGCCAATCAAGTTCATGGATTTTGTCTTCAAAAAAATTGAGAAACTAAACCAGGGCGAAAGACTAGCAAATGAGATCAATTAGGTATTTTTAATTTTAAAAAAAGACTAAAAAATTCACCAAATTTTCGAGCTTTTTATCTGGTTTATGAATATTTCCTTCCCCTCTTCCTTCCTCCTTCCGTGTTTCCCTTTTCCTTCCCCCCTTCCCCTCCTTCCCCCTCTAGAGCATTGTATTCAGAGTATTGCAGCTGAAGTTTCAACTTTGACTTTTGGCTTAAACCTACAAACCTTGAAAAATATAAATTTTGGACTTCTGGCCTTTAGCTTTTGGCTTCAGGCTTCTGGTAGAAATGTAGCTGCTTTTTGTTGTCTAGTTTAATATTAACTCTATTCAGCTTATTTTTTATTGATCAAGTTATTTAGGATTGAGTTTTCAGAAGAGATGATCAGAAAAATTGGAGCTCTGATACCCTGTGAAAGATACCTATTCTCCAGCTTGTGTCTATATTGACTTGTTGAATTTGCAGACTTCAAAGCTGGATTGCTGTATTTCTGCCTGTGACTTTGATGGAAGTAAGAGATTGGGTATCAAAGCTCCAATTCTCCTGATCATCTCTCCTGAACACTCAATCCTAAATGATTTTATCAGCAAAAAATCAGCTGAATTAAGCTAGACAAAAAGGCAACTCAATTTCTACCAGAAGCCAAAAGCCAACAGCCAACAGCTGAAGACTAGAAGCCAAAATTTATATTTTTCAAGATTGGACTGAAGATCCAGTTCCTCTTTGTTCCAGTTCCACTACCTGAATCCGGGATCCGTTCCAGTCAGTGCCGCCAGATGATATTTCAAAAATCCGTATCCGTCATTTTTTCCAAGATCTAATACAAATTTCCACAAATTTCTTCAATATCAATCAGGAGAAAGGTATCTCTCACACCAGTAACTGAGGTATTTTCCCTTGATCGGCTCGATGTTACAGAAGAGTGAAGACTGTGGTATCAGCCTTCAACGACCAGGAGAAAAGTATCTCTTCTACCAGTAACTACGATACTTTTCCCTTAAGCACAAGAAATTTGTATTTCACAGGGAAAAATTCGGATTTTTTACCGAAAATCTAGCAGCACTGGCCCCGGTTCCAAAATCCAAATCTGGGATCCAGTTCCCTTTGGTTCTGGTTCCAGAATTTGAAGCCGGCATTTGGTTCCTTTTGATCCTGGTTCTAGAATCCAATTGCCAGATCCAGTTTGCCTGTTTTTTTTTTTTTTTCTCAATGCCGGTACCAGAACACAATTCCAAGATCCGGTACCTTTCACTTCCGGTTCCAGAATCCAAATTCTGGATCCGGTTCCTTTTGGTTCTTGTTTTAAAACCCAATTGCCAGAGCCATTTCCTTTTAGTTTCGGTTCTGGAACCCAAATCCAGGGTTCTTTTTGGTTCCAGTTCTAGGGACCTGAAAATACAGGAGGAGAACCGCTTCCTGTAGCGGTATTCGGTTCCGGCTGGCAAAGCTAAAAGCCAGCATTGTTTCAACCTTCCTGAAGCAACAGTCGAAGTAAGCCAAAATTGTAGTTTCTTTCTTTAAATTGAAGAATGCAGTAATCACAAATCTTCAGAAGATGTAAAAGGTAAGTACCTATTCTCCAGCGTTTGTTCATATTGACTTCTTGGCTTTGCAGACTTTAAGGCTGAATTGCTGTATTCCTACCTGTTCCTCTGATGTAAGTAAAAGATACCTCTGAAGATTTGTGATTACTGCATTTTCCAGTTTTATAAAATACTGGAAAATCTAGAAAAAAAAAAAGAAAAATTACAAGTTTGGCTCTCTTCAGCTGTTGACTTAGGAAGGTTGAAATAGAGCTAGCTTTCAACTTTGAGTCTGCTCTTATCAGTAAGAATTTAGCTGAATTCGGCTTCTTGCATTCAGCTCTCAGGTAGCTGCAATACTCTGATTGTATTTATGCAGAATTTTATTTTCGCTCGCGTCGATGCAAATAAACTTTTGTTAGGAATGTTTGTGCATCAATCTTATGAATAATTTTGAAAAACTTGTACCGAATGTCATTATTTCTTCTCGGATCTCCTCCTCCTATCTATTGATGGCCAATCTCACAGGTGTAGACTGAGATCCAAGACGGAAATTTTTAGAATTTTCCAGAGATGTGATCCGATATCGGAGGGTGAACGGTCATTGCAGAACAGTGTATGACACAAATGCTGTAATGAGGAGGGCGGGTAAAGATGTAAGGCCGGGTGAAAATATTGGACATTGACTTTAGAATTGAGGAGGCGGGAGGTCAATTAAAAATATGAAACCGACTCAACGTCAAAAATCACATCTAGTTCTGGGATTTTCACATGTTTCATGTCTTTTCTCATCTTAAAATATGTGTCTGGGCGTCCGCGCGACCAAGCTTGAACTGTGACACAGTATATCCAGGAATAATGATCAGCTCATTATTTTCTCTCCATGTTTGAGAGAACGCTAATACAAAATCATGACTCAAATCCTTCGAGGGTGATTTTAACGATTGCTCATTGAACGCGCACATTGAGACATTATCAGGCAATGACTTCAAAATGGAGACTTTTGCTCATTTTTTTATTGCAAATTTGACATTTGAAATTAGCTTCATCATGATCATAATCATCAGCGAGTTGATACTTCAAAATAATGACCTCACTTTCTGACTTTATTATAGCACACCATTTTTTACCTTACATCACACCTTCATTGCCAATTTTCTCTGTGAGTTCTGCCCTCACCTAATGTACAACTCGGTGTTAGAAGAATGATACGTTTTTGAAACTTTCTCATCTTGTTTATTCTTTCAAAATTGACCATGAGGAGAACGTGATATCACGAACAAGTTGAAAAGGAAATGATGAGAAGAAAAAAGGATCTGCAGAGACAAGAAAATTATGTTTTCAGTCTGAGTAATGTTAAAGATTTGATAGAGTACTTCAAAAGGGGCCGGTTGGAAGGCAAGCCAGTTGATAAATGTTGATATTATGGACCTCAGCCGTAGATAAAGAAAGACTTGATTCGACCTCTAGTTTGTTGGTTAGAATGGATTCAACTTCCCCAAAATAGGACCAAAATTTGGCTACAACACAGGAAACAGGATGAGATTGGAATCATTAGCAATAATAGAAAAAAACAACAACAATGCAAAAAGTTGAAAAATATCGAGAAAAGTCAAAAGTATCAAATACCATGATAACAGACGAGAAATTTCAAAAGACTTAGGAAATGGACCAGAGTTTGTGATTGAAGACCAGTTGGACCAAACCTGGTAACACTAGCAGGAGGCAATTTTTTAGGTGATGTTTACCTCAGCTTGCAGGGCTGAGATTGATACAAAATAAATAAGAAATGATCCTGCAATTTCTGTGAGAGGAAGGAAGTGAAGATTGAGGGGATGAATGATAACGGGTCATTACTATGAAAAAAAAGGAATATTATAATGCTCTTGGTTTTGGCCTAGAATGGAGGTCGCATAAACCATTCCTATTGATAAGGTCAAGAACAAAAATTTGGCAAGAAAATTTCTCTAGTTTTTAAAAATATCTTTTGAAGCATTGCAGAGATGGTGGTAGGCTACAGGAAGGAGATAATTTTAAGACTGGAATTTTGTAGAATTTTTCAAATTTTTCTGGCGCGGAAATTTGTCAACAATATCAACTTGAAAAAAATTTCTGGTTTCAAACTTCTCATCCAAGTTTCTGAACGTTTCAGACAACGCATTACAAAAAATTTCTCTAAAAACAATCAATCATCTAAACTTTCTCCAAAAAATTGTTCTCTTTAGAAGGTGTTTCTCTTTTTCTTCTCTATGACGCTTGGAGTTGTTCCGCTTAGAAATAATGAGAAATATTATTCAATATCTAAGGTATAATACTTTCAGAAGAAGCTGATCAAAAGCATCACAAACGAATAATATTTTGTAAGGGGATAAAATTAAGAATACAAAAGTTGAACTCACAATTAATACAATTAAGTATGATTCGAGACACAAAATATAAGTGAAGTCAAAATCTCTTTCAAAAAATTACGTTTTGAAAAATTATGTACACAAAAATATCAATATAAGATAGATAAAAATCTGCATGGAAGAAAAGTCGATCTTAGAAAAAATACTCAAGCGCAATTTGCTTACAAAATGATACAATTTTAGATACTAGTAGCAGAGCTTGTGCTGATCTATTAGGAGATCTCATTACTTCTTAGTTTGCGGCAACTGAAACCTCTCTCTGAAGCATGTAGGTAGTGTTCTCATGATGTCTTATCAAAGCTGAATTCCATACACATCATGCCGAGTCAATTTCAATAATGCAGAACTCATTCAGCTTTGATTCATTTCTTCCCACCAATAATAATTAGGATTAGGATATACATATAACTGATGATGAAGGTGGTGGAGGTGGTGGAGGTGGCGGAGGTGGCGGAGGTGATGGAGGTGGAAAAATATCTGTATGTGCTTCAGAAGTTGATGTTTTCCGATTTCTTTTACTTCTACGTTTTTCAGATCTTTCACCTCTTCCCTCCTTCATTGCAAGAAAACGCAAAACTTGGTCTCTTAATACAATTGAAGCATCCCTAAGCTTGAAATTTCGTGAAGCCCGATTGAAAGAAGTGGAGCGACCTAAATCGTATCTTTGATGAAATAAAGTGGTAGCCGTCGAATCGAAAGATGCGGAGCGGGCACGAAAGTGATCATCTGCTTGGTCTCTTGGTAGATGGGAGAGTTTCACCGATTCCTGTCGATAAAAAGAAATCATATTTTGCTCACCATCATCAAAACGACCTGCGGAGTGTGGTGGTTGCTGTCCTCCAATTTGATTACGTAAAGGCGGTACTGCCTTATAGAGCTCTTCTTGACATTCTAATAACCTCTCATACTCGTATTGTAAAGCAGCTGCCCGATCGGAAGAGGCGGAGCGGTTATGTCCTGAATTGTATCTTTGATGAAATGAAGGGGTAGTTGAGGGCCACGGTATTTGACCCTGAGCTGTACTGTGATCCCTTGACCTCCTCAAACCAAAAGAGGTGGCGCGGGCACGAGAGTGATCATCCGTTTGGTCTCCAGGTAGATGTGAGAGTTTCGCCGATCCCTGTTGATAAGAAGGAATCACATTTTGCTTACCATCATCAAAACGACCTGCAGAGTGTGGTGGTTGCTGTCCTCCAATTTGATTACGGAAATGCGGTACTGCCGGAAGGAGCATTTGATTTTCCATATTCTTATTATATTGTAAAGTGTTAGCAGCTGCCCGATCAGAAGAGGCGGAGCGGTTACGTCCTGACTCATATTCTTGATGAGATGAAGAAGTAGCCGAGGGCCGAGGTATTCGAATCTGAGGTGTATGGTGATCCCCCGACCTCGTCAAATCAGAAGAGGCGGAGCGAGCACAAAAGTGATCATCCACTTGGTATTTAGGTGGATGTGAGAGTTTCACCGATCCCTGTCGAGAAGAAGGAATCATATTTTGCTCACCATCATCAAAACGACCTGCAGAGTGTGGTGGTTGCTGTCCTCCAATTCGATATTGTTGAGGTGGTACTGCTGTATAGGGTCTTTGATTTTCCATATTCTTATTATATTGTAAAGTGTTAGCAGCTGCCCGATCAGAAGAGGCGGAGCGGTTACGTCCTGACTCATATTCTTGATGAGATGAAGAAGTAGCCGAGGGCCGAGGTATTTGATCCTGAGGTGTATGGTGATCTCCCAACCTCGTCAAATCAGAAGAGGCGGAGCGAGCACAAAATTGATCATCGACTTGGTCTTTGGGTGGATGTGAGAGTTTCACTGATCCCTGTCGAGAAGAAGGATTCATATTTTGCTCACCATCATCAAAACGACCGGCAGAGTGTGCTGGTTGCTGTCCTCCAATTCGATACTGCTCAGGTGGTACTGCTGGAAGAAGGCTCTTACCTTGGGGTTGAATATTGTGTTTCCTTGAATCAAGAGAACTGAAAGTTGATGTTGCCAGAAGATACTGTCGTTTTTGTGCTTGACTATCATGTCTTCTTGAATCAAGAGAACAAGAGTGTTGGAGCGTTCCACTTCTTTCTTGCAGGGTACTATGAGATGGCACCTGCACCATTTGATCATCTGCTTGTCCTCCAATTCGATACTGTTTAGATGGTACTGCTGGGAGAGGCCTCTTACCTTGTGGTTGAATATCATGTCTGCCTGAATCAAGAGAACTAAAAGTTGATGTTGCGGGGAGATACTGTCGTTTTTGCGGTTGACCATGTCTCTTTGAATCAAGAGAACAAGAGTGTTGGAGCGTTCCACTTCTGTCTTGCAGGGGTTCATGAGATGGCACCAGCACCATTTGATCATCTGCTTGGTTTCCAGCTGCATCTGGAGGTGCTTCCAATCTCCATTGATGGAGAAGATCCAAAAGACCCTGTAGAAAACGATCATGAGCCTCCTCGGAATCATTAGAAATGGAGCGGCAATACTGATCATCAGGTAACTGCTCACTTTGAACATGTGAGGATACTACCGATCCCTGCTGATGAAAAGGATTCAAGTTTTGCTTACCATCACGAGAATGAGGTACAGTGTGTTGTGCTTCTTGTCCTCGATCTAGCTGTGGTGCTCCATTCTGTAGACTTTGAGTTTGGGATGGATTACGATGACACGCCGAATCGAGAGAATTAGAATGTTGAAGTGTTCTCTTGTGTTGCGGTGCAAGGTACCGGTCTTGATTACCATCAAAAGAACGAATTACAGTGCGTTGTGCTTCTTGTCCTCCACCTGTATGTTGTGCTTGATTCTGTAGCTTTCGAGTTTGGGATGGACTACCATGACTCGCCGATTCGAGAGAATGAAAATATTCAAGCTTTTTCTCAAATTGCTGCGCAGAGTATTGAAGATCTTGTAACCTGTCAGTTTGAGTATTTCTTTGGTATCTTGATACCGGTACATGTGAGGGTGTTTTTGGCCCGTGTTGGTAAAAAGGATTCAAATTTGGCTCAATACTAGAACGACGTGCAGCAAGTTGTGCCCTTTGCTCGTGTATTACTTGTATTAGTTGCTGTATCAATGGTGAATCAAATTGTTGCCTGATCAACGGTCGTCTAGGTGGGACCGGTGGAGGTGGTGTCCCCCAGACATACGAAATTGTATTAGAATGATGTGGAACGTCTTTGTGTTGCAATTGCTCTCCACATGGTGGTACGGCAGATGAACATAATGGAGCATCAAGAGGTCTCGAAAATTGACCTGAGGGTCGGATAGACTCAGTATTGCCAGATGATTGCAGAGGCTGCGCATGTTCAAGTGATGTACCTTGTCCGGTAGAATTTGCCGGCAGAGGAGAATCAGTCAGCACAGATTGTATGGCGGGTGAACATGATGGAGCATCAACACGTCTTGAAGATTGATCACCTGAGGGTTGGATAGACTCAGTATTGCCGGACAATTGCAAATGCTGCGCATGTTCAGATGATGTACCTTGTCCGGTAGAATTCGCCGGCGGAGGAGAATCAGTCAGCACATATTCTATGGCGGATTGATCACCTTCACTACAAAATGAAGACTCAGAACTAAAATATGAAGACTCAGAACTAGGTCGCTGGTGATCTGGTTTACAGGAACGTTTGAAATACTTTGCTGGCTCCCGTATGTGTCCCAAAAATATTGCTTTCACTTTTTTTGTCTTCTTGTCGAAATATACATTCCTTTTCTTTTGTCTCTTCTGTTGCAACTCATTTAATTTGGCGATAATGGTTTTGATTTCGCGTGATGTAGGAGACGTTGGTTGTTCATTACTCGACGACTGTTGTCTCCTATTGAGTCGATCCAACACTCGTGCTACTCTGTCTCTGAAGGATTTTGTCGTGGTTGCTTGAGATGTAGAAGTCCGTTGGAGGTGAGGAGGCAGCTTCGAATTTTCTGGCGGATCTTCGTCTGGTCCTTGGTCCATTTTGAAAAATAACTCAGAATAACGTAAGCCAACAAACTCTGATTTTTACTGAAGGAAAAAAAATATCCCGAACAAATACAAATCAACTGTATACTTTTGTATCTAGAAAAAACGCATCTCGATCAAACACCACCTCTGATAACGACGACAACACAACGACTAACAAGAACTGACTCGATAGTGGTGAATGAATGCCAGTTACAAGAGTGCAATATAAACTCATGACTAATGTAGGAAGGTCGATAGTAGAGCATCTGTTTGGTGATATAGAGAGCAAGCATGATTAAGCGCACAACTTTTCTCTTTCCTTTTTTTTTTTTTTTAGTACCTGTAACATAGATTAGTCTAACCTCAGTGGAAGAGATGTTTTCTGTAAACAAATACGAAAGGAAATTTCGTGCATTATTGTCTCTTGGAATTAGACCTTGATCATTTTTCTAGGAAATTGCGTTTGGAAATATAAAAGTTCCTCTCATGATTTGTAAAAGAAGCGGTGAACTTATTTTAAAGAAATGCAAAATAAAAGATATTTGCTATCTCACCAGATGAAATTTTTCTAGCTAAAATTATAATAATGGATTTCAATTGATAGCCATCTGCCAACGCAGCATCTGAGAGTTGAAGAAGCAGCAAAAGTAATGCACCTAGCTAAAACTATGTTTTTTTTTTTTCGAGGGGCAACACTCATACTAAAAGATATCGGGCTTTTTTTTTCACACTTCTCTTTTCTTGTTGATGAGTCATGGCGGCTTGCTCGCATGATTGTGACTGTCAACACAAACAATTCAATCAAATGCACTCATGATTCCACCCTGCTGAACAAAAATCCCTCGGCTGTTCCACCCCTCAATCAAATTCCTAGCACACTATCGTGAGGCATCATTCAAGTCTCATCATCTTCGGGCTCAAAATTCGAGGCTTCTCGGCCTATTCAATACATATTCCCAAGGTATCCTCAGGTCCGTCAAAAAATTATCAAAGAAATCCGAAAAATATTTGTAATTTATTTTGAGCAGTTACCAGTTGAATTTCTGGCCGCTGGTACTTTAAAGTGTAGAGATGAAAATGCATGAAAATTCTGATTCAAAAATTGAGTTTTTTTCAGTGCAAAGCTTTCTTGAAGGTTGGGAAAAAGAAGACATCGATGGAACGGAGGTGAAGAGAACTTGAAAATGTCTCCTGATTATCACGCGTGACCAAAATTATGGAGCGGGACATAAAATGTCAGATACGGAAATTTTAGGTCCTCATTTTGGAAAGGCAGTAAGGAAGGTCAAGTGTGAGTGGAATTAGTAATGATATGTTGGTTTGGTTAGATGTTAGAGTAGAAGTCACTTAGTTGTAAACATTGTGGGGCTCGGTTTCGTGGTCAATTTTGAGTGCTTGAGTGAGGGACGAGGGTATTTGTGGATGGAGGAAGAGATGAGGAAGTTGGAGGCAGAAGAATGAAATTGTATTATTGGCAGTAAGGGCAAAATGAAGGGGTTAGGATGTGGAGCTTAATCATGTGGGAGTCTGGGATTTTTGTGCGGCCTCAAAGAATGACATTTTTTCGTCTATTGCCCCTAATGGACGATGACCTGATGATTTTTCAATACAAAAAAGTTCTTTGTTGGATTGATTCTTTCAAAGTGTATTCCATGATTGACTGGTGAGTAGAATGTAGTCATGTTCATAGTACAAAGATGGAACAAAGGAATCATTAGAAGGAGGTAGAGGTATTCAGTTTGGCGCTTGATCAAGAGCGTCTGAGCCTAGAGATCATTATGAATGCTATGAGGGTGTTGAGTGAGCCCAGAATGCATTGTATGATTTGGTTGGAGTTGTATGTGCTTTTAAGGCAGTGTGGTGAAGAGTCCGTGAGTTGAAGGAATTTGTATTTTGAGGGTGAGAGGGAGAGGGGGGAGAAGCAGGTGAATAAGCCCAAAAGTTCTGCTTTCAATACGAAGACTATGCTGCAGATGCGTTGAAAAACTATTCCCCCATTGACGGAGTATGCGTAAGGCTGTTTTAGACCCGTTTTAGAGACAAAGTGGGCATGAGGATATCCTTGAGGTAGTTTTCTGCTGTCTTGGGTGTAAACAATTTTGTCGTATTTGGGGATTTCTGTGAGATTGAGACGTGTAAGGGGAGGTGGTCGAATGTGTGGGTGGTAGGAGATTCGCTATGAAAGATTTATTTCGAAGATGCCCGAATTGGAGGTCGATGTAAGAATGGAGAGTTGATTGTTGTGAAGGAAAAAGATTCAATTGTAAATTAGAAATCGCGGAAATTTTGAGACAGAAGATAAGAAGTTTCAGATGAGTCTACAAAAAAGAATGGGAAGTCCTGAGGCCTCTGCGCATGGACCAAGTTTTGGGCTGGTATGATAAGCTCCCAAGGCAAACCTAGAAGAAGAAGTTTAGATAGGGTCGAGCAAGGTGAGGGCAGTTCTGTTGGCTAGGAAACCGTAATCTAATTTTGAGCATGAGGCTTTTCTATAGTTGAAGGAGTGACAGCCTCTTGAGTGGTGGTATGTGTATCTCAAAATGTTTAGAGTCACGTGTGCGTTTTGCTTTAGAGGATTTAATGTGGGGAGCCCAGGTATGTTTTTGATGAAAGCCGTGGAGTTTGTCCTAGTTCCGTGATGGAATTTCGAAGTTTTGTAAGAACAATGGAGGCCGCGCCGGGATTCACGAGGTAGGGTTCCTCTTTATAGAAATAAGTGAATAGGTTTTTGAGGAAGAAAATTTGAATCTGTCATTTGGTAACCATGCAGTGATAGAGTTAAGAGTTTTCTTGAAGATTCAGTGGGCTCATTGGGAGTTAGCGAGCAAATAGAGGTCTTAGAATTGTTAGCAAAAAGACGCTGACTGAGGGGAGGGTTGACATATAATTGATACCTATAAAGAAAAGTGAAACACCAGAAACTTCGCCTTGGGGGATTCCGTTCCAAACCCGGAGGAGGTGGGAGGCCATGTAATAGATTCTTCCTAAAAGGTTTATGTCATTAAGAAAAGTTTTCAGAACATTCAAGAAGAGACCATGGAAATCAATTTCGTGGAATTTGGTAGTGTTAAGATATCTCCAGACCCATAGAGGTCGAAGAAGATGGGAGTACAGGCAAAATTTGTTACTGGTAGGATCGTAGATTCACGAAGAGGTAGAATAGGGATGAACTTTTTTTTTCGGGGGGGTTGCTTGATTCTTAATACCATGGAAGTATTTTCTTAAGGATTATTTGGAATGATCTGCCAAGAATTAAAAAAAGCTCCGCAATACTTATTGAGTAAACTGGAGGGCAATTTACAAGAGCCGCGAGCGCGCTTTGGAGCTTTTCCTCAGTATGTCCGACCGTAACCTTGTGAACCGGATTGATTCTGTTTGCCAAGAACACTGGAGAGGGCTACAAGGCATTATAGGGCAGAGAGGAGGGGGTCTGCCCTGGGTTAGTATGAGGAGGATGATGAGTGCTTTCCCAAAAATGGAGAACTTGTCTTATGTCGAGATGGAGTTGAATAAGGAGAGGAGATGAGAGAGGGAGCGAGGGTGGAGAATTTTGATCATGACCTGGTCCGGGGAGCCGTCAGTGCTGCCAGATGATATTTTCAGAAATCCATATTGACCATTTTTTGTAGGACCTGACAACAGATTTCTACGCATTTCGAACGATTCATCAATAACGACCAGGAGAAAGGTATCTCCTGTAAGATTAACTAAGGTACTTTTCTCTTGATCGACTCCATATCACGGGGAGCTGCACTGTCGGCCCCAAAACGACCAGGAGAAAAGTATCTCTCGTAAAAGTGTCTAAGGTTCGTTTCCCTTGAGCGCAAAAAAACGCGTATATTTTTCGAGGACTAAAAATCCTTAGATCTGGCAGCACTAGGAGGCGTTTCTCATGTTTGTTGTAGTCTCTAGTTCAAATTCAGAAACAGGGCGGCCATCTAGAACGGTTTCATTTCTCTTCGAAGGGGGGGGGAGGGGTGTCGAAGCATATATCAAATTTTTCTTGCTGGAGTTAATAAGAAAGTCGGGATCATAATTTACGTTTGAGGACACGGCGATATGATTATTGTTTGGGATGATAAAAAGATCAATTGCGTAATATTTCTTCAGCTGATTGATGGGATAGAAGGAACCATTGCAGATAGACACAGGGTGGTTCAATGGTTGAATATAGATATTTTAGATAGAGCCTATCGGAGCATTTCTGGTGGTGGAGAGTGAAGATAATGCTTTTGGTTGGCCTCAGAGTGAATTTCGTCTATGGTGATCACGCAAAAGAGAAAAATTCCTATTGATCAGACAATTCCACGAGAAAGGTATTATGGAAAAAGTCCTTTGAAGCATTACAGAGATGAAAGGACAGTAAAGAGATAATTTCAAGACTGGCATTTCGCAGGCCTCCCAAAATAATGATAATCGATCGTTCGTTCATCTACAAGTTTTTTCTCATCTTCTTCCGGCTCCTCCTAAATACCCGGTAAACAATTTGTCCCCCCCCCCTGAAACACTTGGGAAAAACTACCAATATTTTTTCCTTTTGAAGCCGTTTTGAAGCCCTCTTGGAGCCCTCTTGGAGCCCTCCTGAAGTCCTTTTGAAGCACTGTTGAGCAGGTCAGGGCTTCAACTGGGCTTCAACCGGGAACAATGTTTACCGGTATACTGGAGGGCTTTGAAAACAAGAATTCGACAACAATACCAACTTGAAAGAAATGGTTTCAAGCTTTCATCAGGTCAGTCTCATCCAAGTTTCTAAATGTTTCTCATTCTTCAGACATCGGATTAGAATGAGTTCCGGTAAAAAGATCGAAAAATTGTTTTCTTTCGAATGTAATTCTTTCTCTCTTCTCTTTTTCTACATGATGCTCGGAAAAAATAATCCACGACCCTAGAATTCGTTCAAATTACACCAAATAATTTGTTCGCCAAGGACTTTCTCCCAAGAAATAATGAGAAATTTATCATCCAATTCACCAATTAAAGCTACCGGTAATCAAAAGCACAATTAATATTATAAAATCACAAATCTTGACTCACAATGAAAAATGCTGACAACGACACGATCAGGACACAAAATATAAATAGGGTCGAGAAAGATATTTACAAAAGTGTCGATTAGACGAAATTTACAAAGAAGAAGAATCAATGTTGAAAAAATATTTCGCTTACAAAATGATACAATCTCACGAGTTACAACTAGCTTGTGCTGATATTTTCTGATTTGCTGAAAGCTTTGTTCAAAGCACTTGGGTAGAGTTCTCATGAGCTGGATTTCATACAATTATAATCTCTTGATAGCTTTTCAGTCGATACCAATAATGCTCATCCACAGACCTTCTCCTTTTGTACATCAGTTTATTTCTCTCTTTGATAATGATTGGGAGGGACTAAGGTACACAAATATTCGATGGTGAAGGTGGTATGTCTTAAAACACCAATCCTTTCAATTTTCCCAAAAACTCGTTGAATGCCGTGGCTTGTATAGTTTCTTTCCGACTGAGAGGAGCTCGGAAATTATGGGGCTTACCATAGCGTCCACGCCTTCTGCTTGTTAGCTGCGTAGAATCTGTTGACTGCTCAGCTTGAGCATCAGCCTGGGTTCGAGATGAATGTATAAGTACTGCCGATCGCTGTGAATGAAGAAGGTTCAAACTTTGATGCTCACCATCAGGAGGGAACTGTTGTTGATGATGTGTAGGGGTTGCCGAGGACCACGACTTCCGATCCTCAAGTGAACTACTGCTCGACCTCACCGAATCAAAAGAAGCGGAGCGGAGAAGCGCTTTGCTTTGTTTCCATATAGAGCATTGATTATGAGGTGACTGCTCAGCTTGAACAGGATATGAGGGTACTAGCGATTCCTGTCGATAAAAAGTATTCAAATTTTGCTCACTATCACAAGAATGACCTCCAAAGTGTGATGGTTTCTGTGCCGCCAAGTTTCCAGATAGATGTGTGGGTAGTTCCGAACCGACTTTATAGAAATTATTCACTGTTTGCTCAATATAATTTAAATCACGAGCTGTAAGTAATGGTTCCGTCCTCTGAACTGGATGTTGAACTTGATCACGTTGAGGACAAATCAATGTTGAGAAATCAGATACTTGCCTTCTCATTGATCCTCTAGGTGGGACGGGGGAAAGTATTTCCCAATGAAGATGATGTGAGACGTCATCATGATGCATGAGATGTTCTTCAGAGACTGATGAAGCATCATGAGGTCTTGAAAATTCATCCCTTTGTTTCTTCGAAGGTATTTTTTCGGCACTATCTTCTGTCCCATTTCGCTCTTGTGACTTTGTTTCCAACGAACAACTGTGTGGTTCTGATGTTGAATAGCCTGTACTTAGGGGTTGGATGATCTCAGAGTTGCCACGCGATTGTAAGGGTGGCGAATGCTCGGCTGACATACTGGTAGAATCAGTCTGATCTAATGAATCAAGTACCTCCTTAAATTTCTCCAATAAACTGGGATCCTTTGAGAATGATCTATTGTGCAAAGCGACTTGTTCCGCAGGAGATTCATGAGGTCTTGAAACATTATGCTTCGGTATCTTCGGGGATTTTTTTCCGACACTTTGCTCAGATTGTTTCTTATGTGACGCTGTTTTCAATGAACGACTATGTGGTTCTGAGCCAGGCGATGGTAAGGGCGGCGAATGATCAGTATTTTTAGGCACGTGCGGATCAGTCTGATCTGGTAAATCGAGTAGTTCCTTAAATTTCTTCAATAAGCTAGGATTTTTTGAGAATGATGTGCTGTTTGACCGGTAACGTGGTGCACGTGAAGAGCTAGAAGCACTTGCTGGCGTTTGTCGGTGAGGCAAAAATATTGCTCCTCCTTTGCAATTCTTTTTCTCCGACACAATAATATCAGTTGGGCATTCCAACTGACTTTTTCCCGATCGCTTATTACTATATGATGATCGACTTACAGTATGAGACGACAAATTAGCACGACTGGATGATGGAATGGGTACTTCAGAAGATGTTATACGTTCATCCAAAAGGTTGATCAGTCTTGTTGTTCTCATAAGAGTAGATTTATTGGCCGAATGAATCTGAGAATAACTTTTTACCAAATCATGTTCTTCGAAGGATTTTGTCAAGGTTGCTTGAGATCCAAAACGACCTAGAGAACGAGAAGGCGATCCAGAATTTTCTGACGAGTGTTTGTCTGGTCTTCGGTTCATTTTGGAATCATAATCCGTAATCGAAGCCGACAAACTAAGATTTTATTATGAAACAGAAAATCGAAACTATCCCGAACAAATGAAACGCATCTCTATCAGACATCACCTCTGATAGTGACGATAAGAAGACAACTATTACGATCAGCAAGAATTTACTCGATACTGGCGGATTAAAGCCAGTTATTTCGGGAAAAAAGTGGGATGTCGACTCGTCACCAATGTAGGAAGGTGGATAGTCGATCAAGGTAACACCGACAAGCATGGTTAAGCCTGAATTACCTTCTCTCTATCATAGATCAACCTGACTTAAGTGGATGGAGATGTATTTCGTTGCACACATGGAGCCTACGTTCCAAAAGCTCATAATATTGTTTTCAACTCGCGAGATCTCTTCTGTGCATAGAGGGGAGGGAGGGGAAATGATTCCAAGTTAGAGATCTCTAAAGAGTCAGAATTATCGTGTATGACAAAACTATGGATGGGATTGGTAAATTTTGACATGTGGTAATCGTGAGAGAAGAAGAGGAGAAATATTATCTAATTGAAATTTAATCGGGATCTTGAAAAAAAAAAAAAAAAAAATGAATAATCTTTGTTTCTTTTCAGAATTTGAGTTCAGTTTCCGTTCTCATCGGGGTTGGAAATCAAATTTCCCCTTTTCCAAGTCCTCTGATGACGTCAAAATCCGAACTCGCAAGATCTCAAGCTTGAAGCTAAGCCTATTTTTGTTTGTAGGAATCAAAGTTTTCATATCAGTGAGGTGTGTAAGCCAGACCTCGGATCTAGTAAGTATGACTTCAAATTCGTTGAAAACTCAAAGTCAAAAGCATGGACAGACAAACTGACAACTTCGTAGGACCTCATCAGTGGGAGAGCGAAGAGGAGATTCTAATTTTGGGATCCTTGGGTGCCCTGGCTCAAATTTCTCCAATATTTTTTACTAGGTCAAGATCATTGGGCTCTAAGAGAGGGAGTGTGGAGTCATCCGTACTCCCGTTTGAAAACTGGACAGTCATGGGCGTTCTTCAACGAAGATATTCCTGTCGTAAAACTTTCTCTGTTGCGTCTGCCTACAGATACAGAAAACTCACGGATGGAAATTAATTGGCAATGTCTGTCCAAAAGATTTCCAACTAAAATTGAAAAACCCGCTGAAAGCGTCATAAAAAACGAAAAATATGTTCCTGAGAGGTGAATCGGCAAAGTTGTAACTCCCTGGTACAAACCAGATCAAGGAGAGCAGGTAAAATGGACATCCATCTTGTTTTCTAACTGAACCTTACAGCCACTTGGTTGCTATTTAGTTTTTAAAATCTGACTCGACAAAGCTCAAGTCTCTGAAGTAGGTGAGACAATTCAAATCAAGATGAAGGCCATTTATATTGCGGAAAAAGTACAGAATTTCAAACCGTCTTACGAGGGTGAAGGGTATATGAAAAATTCCTCTGTTCGTCTAGAATTTTTCTCTCATTGCCTCATGAGTAAATGAGCTATAATATTTTGGAATCACCAAGCTGTCAAGATTAGGAGCAGGAATGACCACCAAGCTAATCATGCATAATATAAAATGAATCGAGGAAATTTCGATTGGATGATCGATTTATTATTAATACAGCTTTATTATTTAGGTAAAGCATAATACAGTAGCTTGTACATAGAATAGGAGTACAAGGACGTCAGGTACGCCGTTGCCTAAACGGCCCATAATTGAGCATAAGCCTCCGTCACCACTTTCCAGCTTCTCCTATTTTGGGCAACTCCCATCCATTGAGGGCCCACCCTTCTTACAATTTCATCACACCATCTAGTCGCTGGTCTACCCCTACCCCTCTTATTTCCATATGGTACCCAAACAATAGCTCCTAGATGATTATTGAAATCAGATTCTTATTTGCCTTAATGGGCATAGTTAACAGAACTCCTTTTTTGCCCCTCGAGACTTTCAGAAAGATCCTGTACCACTGTTGATCGAGAGGTTGATCCTGATCCGTCGTCCGCTGTTAATGATGCAATAAAGGAATAAGGACGATGGCTTAGTGGTACCAGTCTAGGTTGTTCATAGGTGATCGCTCCCTAATTGGATTATCTGGTACTTCGGCAAACTCCTGGCGCCAAAGGGGAGCTCAGTTACGTCATCCTGAGGAAAGTTGACTTTCAATCTACGCCTCAGAAAGGAGGCTTGAAATTGCCTTCACCCTCTGGATATGTTCTCTCTTCGCTGTTTTAGGTATTGTCATCATAACTGTATCCTTTTGTTTAGCTTAATCCTGTCTGTACTCCAGAAATGGTGACGATAAATGACCGAAACCGTGATTTCCAAAGACGCGAGGAGGAAAACTTTTTCCCCACTACGAAAAATTCCTTACCGATATTTCTATCGGTGGCGGACCTCAATCCTCAAAGTACCGAGTCAAAAGGTGTAGACAGATAAACTCAGAGCTTTCAAGATGTTGGTGTTTTTAGGCAAAGACCGTGTGGCGATGTATGGAAGCGTGTTACCTCGTCTTGGCCGTTGCACGCTACGCAAACCCTCGCTCTTCATTAGGTACTGTTTGAATACCGCCACAATATTTCTTACCATTTCTACGTGAGCAGTTTCACCTTAGGTCATTTACGCACTAGTATTGATGATCTGTCTTGCTTTATGCTAGAGATAAGCTTTCAGATCGCTCGGCAGTACAAAGTGTTCGCGATATTACGAGCTTTCTTTAGGTAAACTCTAAGGGAGACCCCAGCATTCTTTAACTACCAGATTGTACTCCACATTATTACAGGAATTTGAATGCAAAACCTGCGAAAACGAATATATTTACCACCAAATAAAATTTGCTCAGGTATGGAAAAATTGTCTACAGTGAAAACAAAGTTAGTTTCATGAATGATACTTTTGTATTCCCTTAAAAAGTTGTATTCAAAAAATACTTAGAAAGAAGTGTACAAACTCAATAGTGGCATGAAGGAATGAGTGAAATCAGGTCTATATGATGGAGTCGGCAAAGAGCCGGATTTCTCCTCTTCATCCGCATAAATCTTGCATGGAAGAATTGTTTCAATTGGGAGGGATGAGATTTTGAAATCACCAGATGCAAACGATGAATAGAAGAGATACGGTACAAAATGGGGAACCACAATGTATTTACACAAAAGCTAGTCACGAACGTGAATCACAACCTTCAATAATGAAAAAAGTTCAAGAAGAAAGAATAGGTACACAAATCACATAATATGAGAAAAAAGATTCGCTTAGATAAATTACTTGAATCAAATTTAGGTTTACAAAACTTCAATGTAATAAAAATTATCGCGACAGAGAAACTAAATGAATTGATTTCTCTTAGGCAATTGATCAAAAAGGTCAGCTTCCTCACTAGAATTAGGAAATTCAATTCAAGCTGGATTTTTTGATACAACAAGGGCTTTTCTCTCCTGGTCAGATTTACATCATTCCTCTTTCGATAATTCTGAATCTGGAGGATGATTCATCGGCCCTTGCACATTTACCCATCATTGCTGTTCATCATCATCGCAAGGTGAATCTGACTCATGTGAACTTGACACAGAACAAGTAAGAGATGATTCTGATCCTTCGTCTGCTGTCAATGTTTCAACAGAGGAATGAAGATGGTGGTTGAGTGGCAACAGTGTAGGTTGTTCATGATTTTCAATTGGGTTATGTGATACTTCAGCAAGCCACTCGCGCAACGGAGGGATCCCAGTCACTTCACGCTGCTCACGATTAGATGATTGCTGTGGAGGAACTTCGCTTAATATTTGTGAATAAAGACCATTAGAACTTGGCTCATTCAATATTTTTTGTTTGGAAAAAATTGAGGCAGGTAGAGGAACAATCTGAGTACCCCTGCTCTGCCCTTTCGATGTCTGTGAAGTATCGCATTCAATTCCATTACATTGTTTGTATACATCCCAGGCCTCTTTAAGGACACTTCTGAATGATGCATTTTCTTGCTTTGACATTGGCTCGAATAACCTAGTTTGGCCTGTCACAACCGGTTGAATTCGGGACTGTCTTGCTTTTAAATAGAGTAGAAAAAAGTCCTTGAACTGGAACACCGTCTTTGTAAATTCTGTAGACAAAGTATTTGAGCTAGTTGGTTGACAATGGTCTACCACTGCCTGATCGGGTATTGACAATGAGATTTCTTGAACATCTAACTTATGATCTTGAAATGAATTCAAGATCTTGGTGAATTCATCAGGCAGAGGCTGTGAGGCGATGTATAGATCAGTAGTACCTTGGCTTACCTCTTGTACTCCGTGCGAACCTTGTGTTGATGTCGAGTTCCTCTGGTCCAACTTCTGATTTGGACCTGAATCTGGTTCCATTGGTGTCTCCATTGACGAACTTGGAGTGGTAGGTACAAATACGGGGCTTTCATTACTTGGTGATGATTCAGGTATTTGATCTGGAGCAGAACAACTCGACAGCGACATTCTTGGTTTCTTTGATAGTTCCACAGGTTCTTCAGAAGCAGACCGTTTACCCTCCTGGTTAGATTTGTTGGTGACCCCAAGTTGAGATTCAGTATCATGTTCTGTACTGAATGATTGACTTCTTTCCTGAGCATTTGGAATTTGGGTATCAACTTCTGTCTCAAAAGTTTGTGTTGGTCTACCTAGCAAGTTTGATTCGTTGGAGGTTTCATGTTCAGGTTCAGCATGATATTCTGTGGTGAATAATTCACTTCTTTCCTGGGCATCGAGAATTTGATCTAGCAACTCACTTAAAGTGAATGTTTGAAGTTGAGATCCAGCATAATATTCTACCTCAAAAGATGGATTTCCTTCCTGGTGATGCTGATGGTAAATTTGATTTTCAAATTCGGTGTGAAGGTCTGTTTCAAAAGATCGCGATTGTCTACCTGGGCAAGTTGATTGATCGGAGTTCACAAGTTGAGATTGAGTAAGAAATCCTGCCCCAAAAGATGGACTTTCTTCTCGGTGATATCGACTGGACATTTGATATTCTCCCACAGATAGTTGCCCACTTTGCTGATTAGGAATTTGATTACAATCTGCCGGTGTTGATTGCCCATTATCAGGCTTTCCTGGCCAATGAGTCTCTGATTTTCTTTCCATTTTCGTTTCACAAGAGGTACTCGGAGAAAAATACTGGCGGACATTCTCTCATTTTCATATGAAAATAAGGAGTCACAAATAGTGGACAAGATTAATGATTATGCTACAAGCAAAAATGAATATTTTTCTAAAGGAAAGAAAATATCTTTTTATCAAGTTGATGAACTCAAAACACTTATTTCACAGTTAATTACGACTTGAATGCGACGTTTGATCAAACCTGGAGTAAATTCAATGAGAAAGACTTGCCGCAAAAGTCGAAAAACAATAGGGAATTACTAACCAGGATGATAGGCACCACGTTTCACCAATATCAGAGACCAACTGACTAGACTGATGGAAACTATTCTTTACTACATGGTAAAGAAGACGAGCAAGACTAAGCTTGAGTTTATCACGATCAAAACCGGTCGACTATTTACTAAGCTGCTACAGCGCGCTTCTCATAATTTTTCAGAATTAAACTGTCCTCACATGGTTTTCTTTCTCGTTTTCGACTAGTCTTCTTTGTTTTACCATTATCTTGAATTTTTTGAATTTTTGCACTTTTATTTTATTCCTTTCTTTTTAAGATTTTTAATTCTAATTTCTAAATTTTTAAATCTTTTATATTTTACTTTTTAACCTTCTAGTTTCATTTTTAATTATACCGTCGGTTGCGTATGTGTGTGATTCCTCAATGAACATTAGGTTCAGTGTTGCTGTAGCTCCTAGTGTCCGTTACGTGCTTGTAACTCCATGACTACTATCTATGAATTTCAACATTATTATAAAATAGGACAGAAGAATTCACCCGCATTTCCAGTATGCACCGGAATCTTAGAATTCAAATCGAATACCAAAGTGGGAATTAGACAATTATGGAAGAATGTGAGTGAATTGGTCATGTTCCATAACTTTTTTGTGCCTGAGTTTGTTTCTGGAGACTATCGGGAGACTATAGTTCATGAGATAATTAGTCAAGAGGATGAAGGTGGAATCACTTGCTGCGCAATCAACTGTTTCGCAAGGGCGCAATGGTGGATCATCCGCCTGAATTATATTTGAGTAAGATTGAATTTGTGTTTAATGCGAGTGACCAGTGGCCGCAGCATTCTTCAACTTTCAGATTGTGTCCAACATTATATTGCATTATTGCAAGAATTTTAATGCAAACCCTGCGGAAAAGAATAAAGTACCAAATTGAATTCGCTCAGGGTTTGGTTTGAAAAAAGCGTAAAGGATTTCTTGGCGTTGCCAAAAATATAAAGATCATGTTTCATGTCTTTTCGTCGGTCATTTCAAGCTCTTCATAGTTCAAAAATTTCCGAAATTTCCCGCTTCTTGTTTCAAGTCTACTTTAGAATAGTTCTGGCTAAAAAACACTCGCTTGATGTAGGATAAGTCTACTTTGGAATATTTCAGGCTAGTGAGCCTTCTTGGTCTAATGTAAGTCTACTTCAGTATATTTCAGGCTGATGAGATTTTTCATTATTATTTTCATTTTATTTATATTTTATTTTATTTTATTATTTTTCTTTCTATTTTTTTTTAAAGAATTTTATTTTATTTTATTTATTTATTATTTATTTTTCTTATTCTATTTTTATTCTATTTTTTTCCATTCATGTTATCTTTATTTTCTTTATTTTTTATTTTTATTTCATTTTCATTTTTATTTTTATTTTATTTTTCTTTTATTATTTCTTTTTTTTTACCAAAATTCCTCCAAGTCCCAAGGTCACTGCCGGACGCCCAGCCGCCCCGACAATTTTCAAGAATTAGGGGGTAGAGAAAAGACATGAAACTGGTCAAAATTGTCCATGGTGAAAACACCATGAGCAACAATGATGATTGATGTTTTTGCATTCTACTGATAAGTTGGATCCAAAGGAAACTTGGAAAGATCTGTACAAGCTCAATAGTTGAACTCCTGCCTCATAACCTCTCCATATCTGAGCACGAACTGACTATCATCATCAACAAAAACCTGGGGAACGCCTCTCCCGGTCAAGATAACAATAATGCAACCATGCTCGAGACCTTACATCCAAACGACTTACTCTTTTTAACTTCATCTTCTCAAACAATGAATATCCACTTCTCTGGAAAACCGTCATCGTACTACCCATTCTGAAACCCAGTTCTGACCCGTCTCTCTCTGTCTCATATTGTCCTGTTGCCTTATCAAGCGTTCTCGGCAAACTATTCCTGAATATTCTAAACGAAAGACTCCTCTGGTGCCTCGAATCAAATGATGTCTTCTCTTCCTTCCAATACGGTTTCAGAAAAGGGCGCTCTACCTCCCCAGCTCTCTTCGACCTCCAATGTGAAATAAATTCTGCAGCGTCCTCTTAATCCTGCTTCTTCTCTGTCCTTTTTGATCTCCAAGAAGCGCGGCGTTTTGAAGACACTACATTGTAGAGAAACTCGCGGAAATAGGTCTGAGAGGCAATCTTCCTCTTTTTTTTTTTTAGCTATCAACGACAATACCAAATGTGTCGAACCTCCGATCACCATCCAACCCACCCAGAGCCCACAGGCTCCTTCAAGAAACTCAACTTTATTATCAAATGGACATCCAAAAAAAGCTCTCGATTTTCCTCGACCATAACTAATTCAGTCATTTTGAAGAAAAGGAAACCCATTCTCCATTCCTTCAATACAACCCCTAATTCTTTACACTTTTCAAATCCCATTTTGACTCATAGCAAAACCTCTTGGTATGCTCTTTGACCATCAAAACTCTCGAATCCGAATGTCCTTGATCTCTAACACATCCCTCTGAGAGCTGCAATAGAAAGCTTTTTCCCCAACTGTACAGAAGCCTCATTCGTTGCCGTCTTGACTACGGTTCTCCCTTCTACGGATTGGCCAATATCCGTTCTGGTTTCATTGGATACAATTTAAATCTCAGCTCTCAGGATAGCTCTGGGAGCCTTCCGCACAAGTCCCAAGCTCAGCATATGTACTGAGGCAGCTGAATCCTCACTCTTCTACCGCCGATTGATTATGAATTCCAACCTCCTAACTTCCGTCCCTTAAAACTCCCATTTACCTGTCTACTGCCCGATTTTCTATCCTATAAACGAATCCAGTCCCACTTCGAACTTGCTATTGAAACTGCTTACAATTCTCACCCCCTCCTGCCCTTATTCACCTCCCTCCCCCCCCCCCACCAACGAGTAAACTAAACTAAATATTTTTAGCAAATTTCAAAAAATAGGGTTGGGGTTAATGTAGCTTAAAATAAAGAATAAAAACTAATTTTATTACTTTACTTGACCCTATTTTTTGGAATTTGCTAAAAATATTTAGTTTATCTTGTGTACCGTAGCACGAGAATGAACGCTGGACAACGCGTTTGTGTGAGTGAACTAATGCAGAAATCCCCGCACCACTCTATCTGTTACTCGGACGGCTCAATGACTAAAACCGAAACGGCCTATGCATAATCTTCGACTGACTTATCAATAACGATCAGGAGAAAAGTATCTTTTAGATAGGTGAATGAGGTACTTTTCTCTTGATCGTCATTCTCTCAAAAATCGCGTAATGAGCCTTTAACGACCAGGAGAAAACCATATCTTAGACATGTGACTAAGATGGTTTTCCCTAGAACACAAAAAATCTGTATTTTACAAGATATCGTATTTTTTGGGGGATCAAAATCCATACTTCTGGCAGCACTGCCTGATGGCACACCGTATCCGCGGTATAGTCTCGGTTTTCACCGCCGAACTCATGGACATCTCTCTTACAGATTCTCACACAGCAAACCCTCTCCTCCAATGTTTTACTCTTCACCCTCCACTCTCTCAACTCAATCGACTCCCCGGTCACCTTTGTGAGGATCCCCGGGCACATCGGATTCCTCGAACACGATACTGTAGACCGGGCTGCCAAATAGGTCACACTCTTCTTCCGAATCTTGTACAATCCAGTAGAGTAAATCGGTCTTGCAGATCGACTTTTGAGAAAGTTTTGCCCGTGTTTCGACCCTATTCTGTATTTTGTATCATCTTATAGCTCTTCTGTATTTGTGAGGGATTTCGATGAACAGATTTCATCAGAGGCATCTAATTAGTTACTGTTTTAACTACTTTGAGAACAATACACATGTAATATTGCCGTTGTTCACGCGCTAGAAGATTTTATTCCGATTGTTTGTAGATATTTGAAAGTCTTATCGGCCGGGTTTTACCGGCACTCGGCACTCTGCGTTCGTACAAAGAAAAGAGTCTACTCGTTAGTAGGTTGTCATGAAGAAAACATTATTGTAAATTTGGTATCGCGGAAGAAGAGATAGAAGAGGAAAACGTATTTTCTCAAGTCGGGAGCGCCCTTACTTCTCTCGGTGGCAGACCTCAATCCACAAAGTCTCAAGATCAACCCCAAATCCCGCCGTTACAAAATCTACCTCACTCGTTTCCGAATTGGTCACTCACAATTTCTTTGCAAACCTCTCCCACTCTAACCTTAACTCCCGCATTTTCGCACACCTGCTTCTCTCCCTTACAACCACCGAATTTTTTTTTTTCAATCGGAGCAACTCTTGCGAGCTCATAATTCTACGGCAGTTCAGAACTTGTGAATTGAAATGAATAGAACAAATTTTTCACATTATTCTATTTCAACTCCCATCGTTGAGATTCAGTTGTCGGGCTTAGTCGAGACATTTGCGAAGCAGCTATAAATGATTGTATTTGAAGTTCAAAACTGAGAAAACCCACCTACCCATCATTGGAGGTTGAGTTCAGTTTCGAATATTACTCGCAACTATATACACTTCGGCGAATAGCCATTGTTATATCGATACGATTTGATTTCAAAGTGTAATAAAAGTGAAGTCGCTCATGCAGCGCGTGAGTAACGAAATTTTTCCGCTTCGTCAAATACGATTGCGTCATAGGCGGTTAAACCACTCCTATCGAGCGCCTAATTATTTGACAGTACTCCGTATGCTGAATTTTCCTTTGGAAAACTTGTAGATTTCAGGAACCTGGGCCACTCCTCGAGCTCTTATCTTCAAGTGGTTTCCGTTCAATTAATGATTACTATGTTACAAAGACGACCAAGTTTTTTTTTTTTCAATTAAATATTTATTCCATCGAAATTTGAATACGATTCGACAGCAAAAGTATGCGGTGAGGCGGTATTTACACTGCCTGTGCGCTTATGCCCAGGCTCCCACCTCATAACCTAAGTTGTGGAGCACGATTTGAGAAAAATTGAAGGTGTGGCCCCTCCTCTTTCGAGGCGCCTGAAACGTACGAATTTTACATAGAAGAATCCGACATACGAAGTACTCTCAAATAATTAGACGCGCGATAGGAGTGGTTTAACCGTCTATGACGCAATCGTGTTGTACGAAGTGGAAAAATTTCGCAACTTACGCGCATGCTTGAGCGACTTAACCTTCATCACACTTTGAAATCACATCCTATCGATACAACGATGGCTATTCGCCGAAAAGTAGCTGCCAGTAATGTTTGAAACCTAACGCAACCTCTAATAATTGAATTATTTCGCTAGTCTAGAGTTAGAATAATTCTCAGTTTAAAACTTCGAATACAATCATTTTATAACTGTTTCGCGATTATCTCGACTGAGCCCAACAATTCAATCTCAAAGATACGAGTTGAAATAGGATAATGTATTCTTCCGTCAATCTCAAACAACTGCGTTTTCATTTTATCTTTTTTATCGGAATAAAATCCTCTAGCGCGTGAACAACGTACATACGTATATTGTTTTCGAAGTATTTTTTTCTTATCGTGATGTATGATTATTGAAAAACAAGTACTAATTGGATGCGTATGATGAAATCTTTTCTTCGAAACCCCTCTCATATACAGAGGAGCACTCAGTGCTTCCTATGTTGATACAGAATACAAGATAGGGTCGAAACACGGCCAAAACTTTCTCAGAAGTCATCTGCAAGACCTATTTATTCTCCTCCATGGTACAAGATTCGCTAGAACAGAACAGAATCACATATTGTGGAAATTCTTGCTAGTTTACATTGAAAAAAAAAAATTTATGAGCTATCCAAAAAAGGAATCTTAGATAAAGTTTCAACGTACATTCTGCTTTCAACCTGTCGTCAACTGGGTTCAAAATCACTTAGAAATCTGAAGAGAAGTACTCCATCCACCCTTTCAATAACAGCATCCAAAAGTTTACGGCTTCCTTTTTAGAAAGTATTCCTTCCCTTCTCTGATCACCAACTGGGTTTTTAATAGTAAAACTCTTTAGTATGGGTTTCGACATCAAAATAGCAACAAGCACATTAACATATTCATGGATATCAACACTTCTTTCGGTAGTCAGTATCGGGAATAGTCAATCAAAAATGATCTTCCTTCGCTTTTTTTATTTTTATCCTTTTTCTGACATGTTTCATGTCTTTTTTATTGGTTTAAGCATTTATTGCCTGAAGGCCATGTACAAAAAGACGATAATTGATTAAATTATATTGTTATAAAATTTTTAGTTTTACAATGTCGCTTCTCACAGGCACACAAGGAGGAAAATCTTTTCAAAACAAATAAATTGGATTTTTCGTTCTCTCACGAGGGAGAGGGGACGAAAGATAAAATGTTTAGGTAAAATTCACGAAACTTGTACAAAGACAAAATCCGACATACCTGAGAATCCGATCCATCGTTTAAGATTGATCCGAGGTATCCGACGCTGTTCAAAGATTCCGTCTACAGCTCCTTCAAATCGAACGGTACCGAACATTGAAAAAATTTTCCATCACAGAAACAGTCAAATTCGTTTTCACAATACGACTTCGCCTTCCAAAATCAAATTGCCGCGAACAATGTGACGGGTTTCGACCTTGAAACCGATCAAATCCCACGACGATTTCGAACTTCAAATATAATCCGCCTCGTGAGAGCTTTGAGAGCTTTCGATGCTACGCGAGACGATTGACTGACGAATGAGAAGAAATCAGCTTAGTGCTCACTGTCCGTCATTCGATCCGAAACGATAAATACTTCATGAAGAAAAAAAGAAAAATAATACGCTCGTGTTCTTGTATCACTCTTATCAAATACTTCATGAAGAAAAAAAGAAAAATAATACGCTCGTGTTCTTGTATCACTCTTATCATTACGATTGATTTCGCGTGCGAGACGGATACCTACGTAAATCGTCTTCCACGTATTTCTTTATCTTCTATTGCACCACCGACCGTCATAGAATGAAGAAAACAACCATGTATCGAATGTAATTTTATAGGTATATAGGTATTAGCTTTATATCAGGATTATACGGCTCTTGAACTAGACTAATAGGGCCCTCCTATCATATATAGCTCGAGAGTCGAAATTTTTTGAAGTCAAACTAGGCTTGTATTGGATAAGGAAGGTGGCAAACTAACCTCGAAAGAATTTCTTCTCATTTCTGTGTAGGTAGGTAGGCCACCCCAGCATGCGTTTATCATTTATTACAGGGTGACTCAGGAGGTCCTCTAATGTTTGTAAGTAACAAGGAAATAGACGTTAATTTTACAAAATATTAATTAAATTACCGGTACATTGTTATAAATTTTTAGTTTTTACAATATCGCTTCTCACGGCACACAAGAAGGAAAATCTTTTGGTTCTCTCAGGAAGGAGAGGGGGCGAAGGAACAAATGTTTAGATTTTCTTTTGAGTGACTGACGGAATCTCACAAAGAAAACTCATGCTTGAAGTACATATTCAAGGTTTTCCGCTCATTCTCTTTTCAAGATCAATCTTCGGAATAAAATTCACGAAACTTTTACCAACAAAAAATCCGACATACTTTAGAATTTGAACCATCGTTGAGGGTTGATCCAAGGTAACGAAGTTCAAGGATTTTGTCTACAGCTCCGTGTTTCTTGTCCTTTTTCAAATCGAACGGTACCGAATATCGAAAAGATTTTCAACCACAGAAACAGTCAAGCGACTCCGAATTGAAAAGCCACGAATGGTTTTTAACCTTAGAACCGATCAAATCACACAACGATTTCGAACTTCAAACACAATCCGCTTCGTGAAAGCTTTCGATAGCGACTGACGAACGAGAAGAAATTAGCTCACTGTCCGTCATTCAATCCGAAATGATAAATACTTTATAAAAAAGAAAGAAAAATAATACGCTCGTGTTCTCGTATCAATCTTATCGGGATGAACTATACGATTGATTTCGTTGATTTCGCGTGCGAGAAGGGTACGCACGTAAATCGTCTTCCACGTATTTTTTTATCTTCTATTGCACTACAGACCGTCATAGAATGAAGAAAACAACTATTTATCGAATGTAATTTTATAGGTATGATATTAGCTTTATATTAGGATTATACTGCTCTTGAACTAGACTAATACTAGACAAAGAAGGGAGACAAGAAAACTAAAGAATGGCAAGGCAGTAGGTCCGGACGGTATAAACAATGAACCACCTCCTTCTCTTTCCCGCCGACCAATCTCCTCAAGTACCCTTGCAAAAATTCCAGAAAAAATCCTAAAAAAACGACTCACGTGGTTTTTAGAATCCAACAACCTCCTAAACAACTCATAATATGGAGGTCACATGGCTCTAACTGAACTTCACACCCTCATTCATCAAGCAAACACTAATAAATCAAGCCTGTATTCAGTTTTATTTTTATTTCGACGTATTTCCAAGAGTCTGGAGGCACCATATCCTCCTCACCCTTCACAAGTACAGTTAGCGAAGCCTTCTCCCACAGTTACTACAAAACTATCTACAAAATCGATCATTTCGAGTCAGAGTGGCAAATCAACTCTCCTCCATCCAGACTCAGGCCAATGGTGTCCAACAAGGATCACCCCTCATTGGTACTCTTGCACTGTAATGTTACAGTTATCGGAGAGGAATTTATATTTCAGGACAACCAGGCCCCATGATCCATGAAGAGAGGAAACAAGACGCGCTCGAGTAAGTTCAACGGTTTTCTTTATGCTCATGTCGATATTTCAATACGGTAGGTACTTAGATGTTTGCGGAATTGCTTTTATGGTCGCAATAAATGACATCCTTGACAGAATCATTTTCCCGGTCAAGCCAATCTTATACGCCGATGATCTTAGTACACATATACAAACAAATAACCAAACCCGCGCACATAGAATCCTCCAAGTTACAATTTTTTCCATTCTAACCTGGCTAGCACACCGCGGCTTCCGAATATCCCCCCCCCCCAAATCATATCTCGTAATATTCGAAAAAAAAACAGCAAAAATACCATTCCCCCCCCCCCCCCCCCTTCTTCTAAGCCCAACCGACCCGAGCAAAAGCTCAGTATTGAGGGAAAAATAAACAATTCTATTCTATTCTATTCTTAACTCCGTCCCCATCACGAGACAAGATACAGTCAAAGTACTTACCCTCCGCTTTAACGCTAAACACTCATGGCTTGCACACATTAAAGAAATTGAAGCAAAAAGTCTCAGAGCTCTAAAGGTGTTAAAATATCTATCGCAGCCTGCCACAGATTGCAACCGAAAAATTCTACTGCCACTCTAGCAGTCCCTAGTTCGATCAATTCAAGATTACGGCGCACCTATTTATGGACTGGCTCCTTCATCTCACCTCGCACTCCTCGACACAAATCAGAACTCCACCATCTGCATCTGAACAGGCGCCTTTCGCACTACTCCGGGCCTAAGTCTAGCGGCGGAATCAGGTTGCCCCACTTTACATTTTCACCAACTTGAATTAACAGCTAACCTTATCGCATATATTCTACAAACACCTCATATCCCAGTTCGTAACATCGTCTTCAACTCTACCTCAAACCAAACCACTTATCGTAAAACGTTCGTTAACATGCTCTACTTTTCCAATCATTCCGTTTTAAAAAAATCATCTTCCACTGCCTCATCCCTGGGCCTTATCCATACCTGAGATAATATTTGAATTATGTGAATTACCCAAAAAGTCCACCAGTCCCTCAATCTACCGACTTCACTTTCTAGAAATACTCAACTCCTCACCAAATATGGTTGCAAGGTCAATAACCGAGTCGGCTTTGCATTGTCAATAGGTAAAGAAACCTTTTCTTACCGTCATTGCAATTTCTGCCGAAATACAAGCCATCTATCAATGCTTAGAAACGATACTAACCCTCCCTTCCACACCACCACACACCTTTTTAATTGCTTCTGACTCTTTATCTGCCTTAAAATCAATCTCCAATATACACTCTACCCGCCCTCTTGTTACACGTATCAACACTCTACTCATAACACTTACAACCATTTCTCACGACATGACCTCCATCTGGGTCCCCAGTCATTCAAGGATCCAAGGCAATGAAAAAATTGACGCAGCAGCGAAAAAAGGCACAAAACTACCAAAAATCAACCCCCGTCTCCTCCCCACTAAAACAGACCTCATACATTTCATCCACCTAAAAATCGCTGACAACTAGATTTCACTACGGCAAAAACAATTACCGATCAACGAATTAGCCCAAATAAAACCTTTACCATTCCCTCGGCCATCTTCGCACCAGACGTACATATCGCTTTCAACCTGTCGTCAACTGGGTTCAAAATCACATAGAAATCTGAAACCGGAGGAGAAGGACCCTATCCACCCTTTCAATAACAGCATCCAAAAGGTTACTGCTCCTTTTGTAGAAAGCATTCCTTCCCTTCTCTGATCACCAACTGGGTGGTAAATACTGAAGTAAGATATGGAAGAACACAAACAGAACAGAATCACATATTGTGAAAATTCTTGCAAGTTTTTATTGAAAGAAAGTTCATGGAACAAATAAAGGCACTAAAGGCACTCCGTATGGGAGTTTTGTGTTTAGCTATTTGTAAAAAAGGAATCTTCAATAGAGCTTCGCTTCGACGTACATATTGCTTTCAACCTGTCGCCAACTGGGTTCAAAATCACTGAAGAAAAGTACCCTATCCACCCTTTCAATGAAAGCACCCAAAAGATTACAGCTCCTTTTTAGAAAGTATTCCTTCCCTTCTCTGATCACCAACTTGGTTTTTAATAGTAAAACTACTCTTCAATATGGGTTTCAACATCAAAATAGCTACAAGCACATTAATATTAATATATTCAACTGCGCTGGCGTGTATAAAACGACCGGAAAAAAGCGTCCACGCAGAAGTGATAAGGTGTATAAGGTGAAGCCAGCAAAATACGTGTACCTAAAATGCACCGTTCCCCTTCACGCGAACCGTGTCGCTTGCCGGTTGAACCTCATAAGTTAGATGTTGAGCCATGATCCTTACTATTTAGCCCAGTCCACATAGTCTAAGACTCGAGAGTCGACATTTTTCGAAGTCAAGCTACGCTTGTACTAGATAAGGAAGGTGGCAAACTAACGGAGCTTTGTATTTAGCTATTTGTATTCATAAAGGAATCTTAGATAGAGCTTCGACGTAGGTACGTTTTTGTTTCAACATGTCTTCAACTGGGTTCAAAATCACTTTGAAATCTAAAACCAGAAGAAAAGTGGCCCATCCACCCTTTCAAAGAAAGCATCCAAAAGGTTACAGCTCGTTTTTAGAAAGTATTCCCTCCCTTCTCTGATCACCAACTGGGTGATTGATAGTAAAACTTTTCAGTATGGGTTTCGACATCAAAACAGCAAAAAGCACATGTATATATCATGGATATCAACCCTTCTTCCGGTATTCAGTATTGGAGATAGTCCATCAACAATATTTATGGGTCTTCTACCTACTTTTTCTTCGCGTTGTATATTTTAATTTTTTTATTGGTTTGAGCTTCTTTGACTATTATATTATATGGACTGCGCTAGCGTGTATATAACAACCAGAAAAAAGCGTCCACAGAAGTGATAAGGTGTACAAGGTGAAGCCGGCAAAATACGCGTTCCCCTTCACGCGAACCGTGTCGTTTGCCGGTTGAACCTCATAAATTAGATGTTGAGCCATGATCCTTACTGTTTAGCCCAGTCCGCATAGTCTAAGTTAAGCAATTATTGCCAGAAGGCCAGGTACAAAAAAATTTTTAGTTTTCACAATGTCGCTTCTCACAGCACACAAGAAGGAAAATCTTTTAAAAGCAAATAAATTGGATTTTTGGTTCTCTTAGGAGGGAGAGGGGGTGAAAGAACACGGAATCTCACAAAAAGTACGTGTGACTTATCAGCATTAGAATTATTTTTCTCTTCAGTAAGAATTTTCCGCCCATTCGCTTTTCAGGATCAATCTTCGGAATAAAATTCACGAAACTTTCATACAAAGAAAAAATCCGAATAAAATAAGGCGAGGCCTGCTTTTTCTGATACATAAACTTTGATCTCTCAATCAAGAATTAAATTCAATCGTAATACATCATAATTTTTTCACATACTCTTCTTGATAATATAGGTATAGTAGATGACAATCGGAATGTTTCAAAATTCCTTTCCTGTCATTGGGAGATTCAAATTTTTTCCAGTCCCTAAACATTCTGCCCCTTCCAAACAACAATTTTCTGGAAGGCAGACAAGAGGTAGACTAAAACGGCGTAGTCCATTAGAATTTGAATACAATATTTTTATTGAGTGACGGATCCAACAACCGAAATAGTCTGAAACTTTACCTGAGAATCTGATCCATCGTTAAGGATTGTTCCGAGGTATCCGACACAGTTCAAGGATTTCGATCCTTTTCCAAATCGAACGGTACCGAACATTGAAAAAATTTTCCACCACAGGAACAGTCAAATTGGTTTTCACTACCACTTCCAAAATTGAATTGCCGCGAATAACGAAATGGTTTTCAACCTTAAAACCGATCAAATCACTCGACTATTTCGAACTTGAAATATACCTAATCCGCCTTGTGAGAGCTTTGAGAGTTTTCGATGCTACGCGGGACAATCGACTGACGAACGAGAAGAAATCATGCTCACTGTCCGTCATTCAATCCGAAATCATAAATACTTTATAGAAAGGAAAGAAAACTGATACGCACGTGTTCTCGTATCAATCTTATCGGTATGAATTACAAGTAATTTCAAATACCTACGTAAATCGTCTTCTATTGCACCACCGACCATTACACAAAATTGAATATCGAATGTAGTTTTATGTGAGCTTTACATTAGAATTATTTTCGTCTCGAACTAGACTTCCTAGACGAAGAAGGGAGACAAATTTACTTTGGTGATTCATTCCTTGTATGGTTTTGTGTTTTGGTTATGCTTTCTTTACACAGTATATTATATAGTCATTTAAATGGGCCCAAAAACGCAGCTAGAGTAGGTCTAGCTACGCTCGCCCGCCTCTGAAAGCGATCAGCTATAAATAATTCTGAACTGGACTAGCCCAAGCAGGGAGCAATAATAGGTTAATGTACAGTATACAGGACTTGAATTAGGCAAGGACCTCCCAGATTTTTTTACTCTGAACATTTCGCAGCTACATTGACGAAAATTTAGAGGCGACTGCCACATAAGGAAGGTGGCAAACGGTCGCGAAGCTCCGTCCTGTAATGAATACTGCGAAATTTTTTTTGAAAAATGCTTTCTTCCTTCAACGCAACCGGTTTACGGAAATTTGGTCCTAGGATACTGTAATATCTACTAAAAGTAACATACCAGTACCAAGCTAATAAAGTGAATCATTTCATCCTACGGGTTCATTTGAACTTTTGAATTTTCGTGAGTACTTCACGTCTCATGTTGGGCTCAGAATTAAATCGCAGAACTCTCAAAATCTCGAAAATTAATTATTTGTAAATAATTTTTCAGGTTTTTGTAAGCAGCTATAGCTTTCATGTTTTTGAATTGATCAACGCGTTTATTTATTTATTTATTTTTTTCTATTCATCGATACCAATTTCAAATACTTTTAGGTCTTACTCCTATAGCAATACATCCGCTCAAGTTGAGTATGATCGAAATTGGCAAAGCAGCTGCCAAAATCAATGGAACTAAAAGACCGGAAGAATTTCAAGAGTACTTAGAGACTAAACAGAAAGGAGAAATAATGGGTCTCATCTACATTGGGAATCAATTGAGCCACATAGGTGGGTCAATCTGTGAGGGCAAAAACAAGACAATTGAAGAGCATTTCATGTTAGAGGCCAAGCTTGTAAAATTTATGGCTGTAAAATGGGATAGGATTTTTTTTTTCTAAGAAACGGGGGCGTATGAGCGTGCACGGTCCTCAAAAAACCGCACCTCCGGCACCGGTATCCACCCTTTTAGTCCAGTGGGGTCGAATTGAGAGTGGCCTGGCTTCATTTTCTCCATGGGTTCCGCGCGCTGTGCAATGTCCATCAATGAGGCCACAACAGGGTTCTACCCAACTGACCAAGGGAGTGCTCGGCACTCAACCTGGAATTCAGGCAGTCCAGTACCATGGACACACGCGTATCTATTCCTCCACCAGAGAGAGGAGCCGCCACTGGGAGCCCACTAGGGGCTCGCGAGGGGTTCTTCTTCCCCTTCCTCTGCTTCTCCTTGTTTGATTTTTGTTTACCTTTTTCTCCCTCCTGAGCGCCCTATTTTTGGTGGTGGTGCTGATGTTGAGGTGGCAGCAGCAGCATGGGGGATGGTACACGTAGACGTGAGAGGCCTCAACGTGACTACATCTGCCGCTCCCATTCCGCGTTCATTTTCTTCTTCATTACCTTAGCGACAAATGTAGATATGTGGTTCCATGCCTCCATTGAGCGTAACATGCATGGAACCAAGTTGCTTGGAGTGAGTTCTTCATCTTCCCCGATCTCCTGTAGGGACCCTTTCAGCTTACCCCACTCACGTCTCCCGAAGATGGTTTGTTGTTGTCCATCATCCCGCTCGTGGCAGTGTGAACACGACGGTTGCTCCACTTTTCCCATTTTGTATAGGTACTTATTGAAGCACCCATGGCCACCCATCATAGTGAAGTGCTAATTCCGTCTCACCGGAGGGTCGTGTTGAGCCCCACTTAGTATACCAATTGAGTCCCAAGAATACATAATATTGATCACTGGAGAACTATTCCATATATGTAAAATCTATTTATTTGTTACGCATTGAGAAGAGAATTAGTTTCATTGAGAAAAATTAGTTACCATTAACTATCTCGGCTGGGTAGGAGGCAACTGGGCACCTATGCAATCGAAGCCTTCCTTGTTCCTGACCCCCCCTCCCCCTTACGATAATTACTCAAAATGCCAATTCGAGGTAACCACTCTCGTATCGTCACATTACAAGTTTCCTGGAGAACAGGTTCTATGGCTTTAGTTTTTACTAGCTGTATACTAAGAATGCAGCATACTAATGTTATACGTGTGTTTGCTTAGTAGTTGTATTTTGCTATCGATATCTGAGAATCGCTCTGATCTTTTATTTCAGTTAAGCAATATTCTCGAAAATAGGAATCAGTTTTGATTCTCGGTTTGAGTTATACCGGTTTGTTTCGGGCACTGTCAACAGAGAAGAGAAAATCTATCCGGTTAAGCTAGAAAAAGCGGTTGAGGTAGTGGACGATTCGGATCACAAAAGTGAATTATATTGTATTATAAAACCATGGGGCCAGGACCAAAGGCGTGGCGGTAAATCTTACACAGCAGAATTTGTAATTCCAGTAGAGGATTTGGTCAAATTCACAAGAGAACGACATGCAGAATTTTGGACTTACTGTGACGAATCTCAAAACCCTCGTCGTTTCCAATTAGTTATGGCTAGAGACGCAGTGAAGTCTTTGTTGATGTGTCAGTTTAAATATTACCAACACAGTGAGGTTGAACTTCCGGGACAAATGGAAGTAGATGGAATTGACAAGTAAGTCCAGCCTCATCTACAGGAGTCAATGTCGAAAAGTGTACTGATCTATAACAAAAAACAATATCGTCCTAGGCGACATTTACGGCAACAAGAAGGACAACAGTACCAAGTTCTCGTACTTGGGATGCAGGGAAAATGATCAGGCTTTGGAGGGGCCCAACAGGTGAGATTCTAACTTCTCCAAGTGTGTTTATGAGGTAAGACAGTCACTCAAATTAGCCAACTATGTGTATAATGTAGGTCTTTGGCGATTCTCATAACTCGTACTCCTCTTCCCTTTTACACAATTCACCCAACTTCCAGAAAACACTGCATGAAAAATGTTGTGGTGGTTTAAATATCTTCAAAGAAACAATTGTAGTGTAAACATCGAGATTTCAGTAGGTAATGTATAAATTTTTATTCTAATTTCTCGACAAACATTGTACAAGTATCATTTTCTGTTTTAATTTACATTCATGGAATTTACCTACAATGGGTTTTATTCAGTGACTATTCTCATCTAGGCAATAATGCTCCAAAATTCACTAAAGAGAGGGATTTGTTCATCTAACTTGCGCGGTTAAGCTAAAAGCCGATAAGTTCACAGCGAATTATTTGCTCCTTTGCAAAAGTAAGCACTTTCTACAAAATCATTTTGGTTGAGCTGGATCTCTGACACCAGACCTCTCCAGAACCATTTAATTGGTCAGCTTCTAATGCGTTTCATTTTTATAACTCATCCAAGTCTACGTCACACTTCTAATTAGAATCACATGTATCAATTTGAAAGGAAAAATGAAAGATATGTAGTGTCTAACTGTTTGTTGGTAGAATATGCCGTTAATTCCACTCGGAGGAGGATGAAATTAGGCGTGACCTCCTCTTAAAGCGCCAAATGTTGTTCGTCTAGTCTATTCAAAAGGTTTTTGATCTTTCTCCCTTATCTTTTGATGGTTATGTAGCTCTAAAAGTGGTTTTCTCTGTCTGGCCACACCTTCTCCAAATCAGACAGAGTGGCATCCCTGTTCTCCCTAAGTCTGTTGAGTAGGCAAAGCGGTAGGTTGTAGTCTTCTCCGGGGCTTGCTCCGCGAGACTGCAGCTGAGACACTACATTTTCTGGCATCCCTGGTGGGGATCGGCTTCCACCACAATCTCTGGGTTGAAATCCTTATTCCAATGGACATTTATTTGATTTTTTCCTTTTGCAATGTTAATTTTCGGTTTTTCTTTACTATTCTTAGCCTTAAATTTCAGGAGGCAAGTAGCCTTTTCTGGTTCTATTCTCCTTTGACCAAATTGGTCCTTGACAAACGTCAAGTCTTACCGAGAGTGTTTTCTTTTCTTATAATTTTTATGTTTCAATTTCCATTGTTGTTTCTCTTGTGTCGCATACGGAGTTTACTTTTTTCTATTACTGAGGGGGCATTCCTCTGCATGTTTCAACCTACTTCCTCGCACTCTTCTCCTTCTCGTACTTCTTCTATGGATGACGAGGAAGGATATTCACGGAAGGATACTCGCTGGCGTCAAGTTGACAATTCCTCGACGCATTTTTTTATTTTTATTCTATTTTTGTTTTTCTACCTACCTCATGTTCAACGTGTTCAGTGCAAATAAATTTGATGAATATTTTACTTCTAGCAAATTTCGATTCATTGATATATATTTTTTTTTCAAGTAGGACGATTAGAAGGACTTTGTTCAACTCTTTTCAATCAAAGCAATTGTACAATTAACGGCTTATGCTTTGATGCAACTCGACGGTCCGGGGGTACGGTTTTACCCCACTGTTTTTGACTTATATTTTTGTTCGTATTTCCTTTATGATGTTCATTAGGTTATTCATTTTACCATACATTAGTGTATTGGTTTTCTTCACTGTTACTTCTGCAACGCAATGGATGCAATAAAAGTCCGAAATGTGATATGGGAGCTTGAGTGCTGTCCTATATTCCGAGACGACGGCGATCTAGCACCTATCCTGTTTATTAGACGCTTCAATGAAGCAATCCGGGAACTCCAGATCCCAGAGCACGAAAGGAACTGATTGTTCCAAGCCTTTGTACAAGTCGACACGCCTTACTGGTGCTCTGCTTTGAGCTTTGGAAAAAACACGCTATCTGAATGGCAAGCGGCCTTCCTCGAATATTTCTGGAGTGAAGCTCCTCAGGAGGAGATTCTCAAAAAGTTCATCGATTACGTTTTAATTTCCACTATTATTGCGAGCTACAAGATCAGCTGAATACCTGGTACGATCGATTATCGACTACCACCTATGTACGGCACTCCGATTGGTATATCTACAAAGCGATGATCAATAAACTCTCAAGTAATCTAAGACCGATTCTACTGGGTGTCGAATACGACAACTTTTCTCATTTTCGTCGGGTCGTTTTGCGTTTGATGCGTTTCAAGGGTGAAAAACGACCACGCGCGACTTGTGAGATTGAGCGAGATAGAATCCATAACGAGCTCTTGGAAAAAGAGCGTCGATATGTGAACAAAACGGTGCGTGCGTTCCTCTTACCTTATATGCGAGAGGAAAGGCGCCTATCTATCACTTCTCCTCCTTGTTTGACTCCACAAACTAGGAGTGATGAAGGAGCTGATCACTTACCTATCACAAACACCACGACTCCGATGGTGAAAGACTATACGATATGCTTTTCAATTTGCTGAAATCAATGGAGGCCGCTCAACTCAGCGCGGAGATTGAAAGAAAGAAATATTGAGAAAAGATTCAACAACTGCAAGACGAGAATCTCAAACCACTCGCTCACGTCGTTGATGTGACAAATGCCTCCAGTAATATTCCCCAGGTCACAACTTATCCTCTGCTGGAACCTAACAACAAAGACGAAAATGGACGGGTTGCTCAAGAGTTGAAACCCGAAGACACTGAAAAGGCCCAGAATGGTGAGCCTCCTAGAGAAATAGATAAGGAATAACGAGTGAAAAAATACATCATCTTTCAAGACGTTTTTTAATCAATTTATTTATTATTGCGGCTTGTTTTTTTTCTTTTTTCTTTTTGTAAGTACATCAATACCAATTTTAAATTTCTCATGGTGATGTGAACTATCTGTTCTTTGGTTTCTAGGTTAATAAGACATCTTTTTGCAGAAATGTGAGTAAGTGCGAAGGAAAAATAAAGGGGTCGAGAGAGCAAATAGCAATACTTGCGTCAGCGGACGAAGTTCGTCAAGCTTAGGTTTTGCGCGGCAAATGGTGCGGATAGAATCAGCGACTCCAGTTGCGGAGCGGGTCCAGTACATATCGTTGAGGGGCCGAAGGCGTGCTCGAGTCGTGTGGAGCCGGTATTTGTGGCTCATCAATGTCGATAACAAGGTTAGGAAGGCCAGTGTTGCGACGCAAACAGATGATGAAGCTGGTGGTGTAGGTGAGGTGGCGTTGGATAGCGCTCAGATGGAAGAAGTTTGAAATGTTGCTGCTGAAGTGGAAGAACCGGCGATGCTGAATGACCTGATTGCGGAGTTAAGACGTGTCGCTGATGAACCGGTCGGACAGCCAGACATGATGGTGGGGGAAGTATCGTCGGTTGATGAAATGGCTGTGCCGGATGTAGATGCGGTCTTCTCTGAGACTGATTTTGTGCAATTTGCTCAGGAGCTTCAAGCGATCGTGGAGGAGGAATTGGCGGCAATATTGGTAAGTGTAATGGTAATATATATTTTTTAAAGAGTCGGTTGCTGAAATGCTCTGAAATGGTGGCGAATCCAAGCGCCGAGGTAATTGATAAGTGTTGTGCTACAGAAGAGTTGTGTAGTAGAGGGGGTGGGAAGGTGATGGAGTTAGGTGGTCGGTGCGAGAAAATGGACTTTCTGTTATCTGAAAGTCAACGACAATGACATAAGCAACAGGGATACTGAGGTCTTTGGCAACTCGAGTCTTGTGTTTTCGCAGACAAAGTTTTGAAAGTCTCATAACTCGTACACGTTTTCCCTTTTATACAATTCACCCAACTTCCAGAAAACACTGCATGAAAAATGTTTCTTTAAAGAATCAATTATAGTGTAAACAAGTTTGTTTCCTCTCGAGATTTCAACTTTTTCTAGTAGGTAAATGTATAAATTTTTATTCTAATTTCTCGACAAACATTGTGCAAGTATCATTTTTTGTTTTAATTTACAATCATGGAATTTAATTACAATCGGTTTTATTCAGTAATTATTCTCATCTAAGCAATAATCCTCCAGAATTCACTAAAGAGAGGGATTTGTTCATCTAACTTGCACGGTAAATCTAAAACCAGATAAGTTCACAGCGAATTATTTGCTCCTTTGCAAAAGTAAGCACTTTCTACAAAATCATTTTGGTTAAGCTGGATCTCTGACACCAGAACTCCCCGGAAGCATTCAATTGGTCAGCTTCTAATGAGTTTCATTTTTATAACTCATCCGAGTCTACGTCACTCTTCTAAATTAGAATTACCTAGGTAGAATAATTATAATAGCAAGTATTAAAGTCAACATGATAGAACCTGAAAATCCAGTATCTACTTCCGAGATAAAGTCTTTGTAATGTAGAGAAGCTTCGCTCGTTGATTACCGATAAGCCCCGTGGTGTAGTGGCAGCACACCTGCATCAGAAATGCACTCGCAGGAGGTCGCTAGTTCGAACCTAGCCGGGGCTCGATAATCTTTTGGATGGCAAATTTGTAAATTTGACACTTTTTTTTTTTTTTGTCCCTCATTAGTATGCTCTCAATGACGTTATTCAGACTAAAACAGATTTCATGAAGGACAACTATATTTTTATTCTAATCGTACACGCATAAACCCAAGACTCGAAAAAAATTGAGAATGGTTTAGAAAAACAATAAAATATGAGAAATCGTTTCCTAATCAAAATAATAATATTGATGTTGATGTCAAATAATAAACGCATAAGCCTGTAGTACCTTGAAAATAAAAGTTATAATATTAATTTGGCATATGTACGCTATCACATCAACGATTTATTGGTGATAAGGAATGAATCAAAATTATCAATGGAAATCAAATTCCTATTAAATTGTACCGATTTTATGGATCAATGATTGAAAAAACAATGTGGCGGTCAGCACAAAATTCAAGAAGACAGACGCTCTCGAAGGATGTTTACGACCCTCTAGGACTTGAAAGAGATAATGCATCGTCATTAGGTTTATTTTCTTCGAGGAATTCTCTTCACAACATGTGCTCAACAAAGTTTGAGTTCTATGAAGAAGAAACGTACATGGAATTCCCACTCGATCACAAATTTTGAGAAGAAATAATTTTTGCATATTTTCTTACTGTCTCTGAAGAAGTTTCTTCTTCTCGATTTTTTTTTTTCTTTTTATAATTTTAATTTGCAAGCTGCTAGCAGCCTGCCTTCTGTGCTATGAGCTCGGTAAGATTGTGTTCAGATGCGTAAGAGGGAGTTAGCTTGATGCTGCTAAATGATATTAAATCCGTATCCGTTGTTTTTTATAAGCGCTGAAAACGGATTTCTACGCTTTCACTACGTAATTTAAGGATAACGATCCGGAGAAACGTATCTCTCATACAAGTAACTGAGGTACTCTTCCCTTGATCGACCCAATTCAATGGGAGGACCGCGTCATTAGCCTATAACGACCAAGAGGAAAGTTTCTCTCCTGAGAGTGACAAAGGTACTTTTCCCTTGACTTTAAAAAATTTATCTGGCAGCACTGGATGGAGGAGAAGTCTCTGATAGGGCCTCCGTGTGATTGTGTGGGATGTCTGAGGAATTGCGGAGTTGGGTCAAGTTGAGGCAACAGAAGATGTGTTGAGAGGATCGGGGAGAGGGGTCAAATTCACAATGAGGGCATGAGAGAGATATAAGATGAGGGATGACTTAAGTGTTCCTGAGTCTGGTGTGACCGATCCTGAGATGGGTGCTGGCTATTACTCCGCTGCGTGTCGGCAGATTCGAAGAGTCCCACGGGATGAGAATATGTTTAATTTGGGCTAGCCTGTGTTTTAGTTCGAGATTAGAACAATGAATGAACCATAAGGGGCGGTTGGCTGTTGGCTGTTGGGTGTTGGGTAGATAGTTTTTCTGAATACCGAAGGAACAATGAGTCAAAGGAAGGACGAACACACCGCCTAAATTACGAATACCTGAATGAGGAAGCAATTTACGAACCCTGCGAATAACATGCGATCGAGTACAAGATGAATATGTAATAAGTATTTCTACATTGATTTTTTTCGGCATTGATGGACGAGATCAGAAAAATTCTGAATATTGAGGTCTACGTCATGATGGAGGATGAGATTGCGTAATTCAGTGACTTTCCAAAAGCTGGGCTCTCAAGATCAGGAAGAAGGAAACATTTTGCCTCCGATGATATTCATGCATTTCAGAGAATGACTACAAAACATTCCAACCAAATAATCGATCCTAATCGATTTCCAATTCTCGATTGCCTAAAACGACCTAAGTTAGTTGGTTTTGGAGGATCGCGTAACTTGCAAAATTTTTTCTCTTCTCTTGACCTCGAGACTTCGAGAAAAATCCAATCACACTGAAACCCACTTACGTTCTATTTTCCAAAGAGACTTGACTGTCCACCCATATTATCTGCTCCCACCCTCTGGACATGTTCTCTCTTGAAACAATCAATAGAAAAGATATACGGCATTACATAATGAAACACCATCTGTATTCCCACAAACCCTGGTTACAAAAACTAAACACAACCACCAATATTGACGTTAAAAGTTCAAGAAGAAAGATACATACACAAATCACAAAATATGAGGAAGAAAAGATTTGTCAAGATTATAAATTACTTAGATCAAAATAAGACTCACAAAAAAGTTGATATCATAAAAATTTTCGCGTCAGAGAAACTGATCTGTCCTCAATGAATATCATTCTCATAAGCAACTAAAGGAACTCATCAGTCAGCTTCCTCACTTTCTAACAAGAATTAAGAACAATTCAAGCTGGATTTTAGGATACAAGAAGAGCCTCTCTTTTCTGGTCAGATTCATATTGTTCTTTACTCGAGGACTCTGAATCTGAAGCATGATTCATCAGCCTTTGCCCATCTATTAATTATTGCTGTTTGTCAGCATCGCGATGGTGAATCGTCACACGTAAACTTGCCACAGAAGGAGTTGATCCTGATTCGTTGTCTGTTGTCAATGATTCAATAGCGGCATGAGGCTGGCGGTTGAGTGGCGACAATGTAGGTTGTTCATGATTAGGCGATTGCGTTGATCGAGGAGTTGATCCCGATCCCTCGTCCGTTATCAATGATTCAATAGAGGTATGAGAACGGCTGTTGAGTGGTGACAATGTAGGTTGTTCATGATTAGGCGATTTCATTGATTGAGGAGTTGATCCTGATCCGTCGTTTATTGTCGAGGATTCGATAGAGGTATGAATACGGCTGTTGAGTGGTGACAATGTAGGTTGTTCATGATTAGGCGATTGCATTGATTGAGGAGTTGATCCTGATCCGTCGTTCATTGTCGATGATTTGATAGAGGTATGAGAACGGCTGTTGAGTGGTGACAATGTAGGTTGTTCATGATTAGGCGATTGCATTGATTGAGGAGTTGATCCTGATCCGTCGTTCATTGTCGATGATTCGATAGAGGTATGAGAACGGCTGTTGAGTGGTGACAATGTAGGTTGTTCATGATTAGACGATTTCATTGATTGAGGAGTTGATCCTGATCCGTCGTTCATTGTCGATGATTCAATAGAGGTATGAGAACGGCTGTTGAGTGGTGACAATGTAGGTTGTTCATGATTAGGCGATTGCATTGATTGAGTAGTTGATCCTGATCCGTCGTTCATTGTCGATGATTCGACAGAGGTATGAGGACGGCTGTTGAGTGGTGACAATGTAGGTTGTTCATGATTAGGCGTTTGCATTGATTGAGGAGTTGATTCCGATCCGTCGTTCATCGTCGATGATTTGATAGAGGTATGAGAACGGCTGTTGAGTGATGACAATGTAGGTTGTTCATGATTAGGCGATTGCATTGATTGAGTAGTTGATCCTGATCCGTCGTTCATTGTCGATGATTCGACAAAGGTATGAGGACGGCTGTTGAGTGGTGACAATGTAGGTTGTTCATGATTAGGCGTTTGCATTGATTGAGGAGTTGATTCCGATCCGTCGTTCATCGTCGATGATTCGATAGAGGTATGAGGACGGCTGTTGAGTGGTGACAATGTAGGTTGTTCACGTTTAGGCGATAGATTTTCAAGAAGATTATCAAGTTCTTCTCCTGACCACCCACGGAATAGGGGATTATCTCCATAATGCTGCCCTGGAATGAATGGTTCATGTGGTGGCGGTGAAATCGATAATGGTGAACGAAGATTCCTTGAACTTGGCTTATTATGAAGAGAATGATGTGGCCCTTCATCATACAACCCAGACAATGGTCCGCTTTGAATATTATCATACCCTCTTGATGGTAGCACCGCAAGCGTATCAGAACTCGGCTCTATAACACGGGAATGATGAGGTTGTTCACCTTGGGACACTTGCAATTGAACAGGTATAGGCGCGCTTGGATGTTCTGATGAAAGTTCTGGCATTGGGAGAGGAATATGAGGGCGTACAATTGATGGCTGCAAGAGTTGCAAAATATTAGATGCCCATCTACTTTCAGGGGGAGCTTCTTCAGCTGATACTCTGCTCGCTGATTCAGGTAAAAATATGACAATTGAGGCAGGAAGAGAAACTTCTACAAAACGACTGCTCTGCTCTCCCAATGATCTTTGTGAGGTACTGTCTCCAATAAAACAAGAATGATGAGGTTGTTGAAGTCGGGGCGCTTGCAATTGCACAGGCCTAGGCGCGCGTAGATGCTCTGATGAAGTTTCTGGCAGTGGAGGAAAAACAGGCCTGTAAGGATGATTGGAGCTTTCAATTTGAGGTTGATTGGAATCTCTTGCCCCAGAAGATGAACTTCCTCCCCCGTGATATTGATCGACTATTTGATGTTGAAACGGAGCAGGATTTTCTATCACTGAAGATTGCGATCGTTCACTTGGCCAGTGAGATTCATTGAGATTTTGACTTCCTGTACCAAAAATTTGACTCCTTTCGTGAGCATCAGAAACTTGATGTGGAAATTGAGTACAATCTACTACCTCAGAAGATGAGGATCGACTACCTGGCCAGTGAGTAAGATTGAAACGTTGAGGTTGATCGGGATGTCTCGTCCCAAAAGATGGACTTCCTTCCCTGTGATATTGAAATGGAGCAGGATCTTCTATCACTGAAGATTGCGATCGTTCACTTGGCCAGTGAGATTCATCGAGATTTTGACTTCCTGTACTAAAAATTTGACTCCTTTCGTGAGCATCAGAAACTTGATGTGTAAATTGAGTACAATCTACTACCTCAGAGGATGATGATTGACTACCAGGCCAATGTGTATGATTGGAGCGTTGAAGTTGATTGGAATGTCTCGTCCCAAAAGATGGACTTCCTTCCCTGTGATATTGAAATGGTGCAGGATCTTCTATCACTGGAGATTGCGATTGTCCCCTTGGCCAGAGAGATTCATCCGTATTTTGACGTTCGAGGTAAGTAGGATCTCCTGCTATGAAATATTGAGTTCTTTCGTGAGCATCAGAAACTCGATGTTGAAATTGAGCACGATCTTCTACCTGAGGTTGATTGACATGTCTTGCCCCAGAAGATGGACTTCCTCCCGTCTGATATTGATTGAATATCAAATATTGAGTTGGAGCAGGTTGTTCCATCACTGAAAATTGCGATTGTCCATGTTGGAGGTCAGTAGGATGTGCCGTCCTGAACATTTTTCCTCTTCCTTGAGCATCAAAAACTCGAGGTGGAAATTGAGTACAATTTTCGACCTCAGAAGAGGACGATTGGTCACCTGGCCAGTGAGGAAGATTAGAGATTTCAATTAGAGGTTGATTGGCATGGCTTGCCCCAGAAGATGGACTTCCTCCCCTCTGATATTGATTGAATATTTGATATTGAGGTGAAGCAGAAGGTTGTATTACTGAAGATTGCGATTGTCCGTTTCTTCTTCCTTGAGCATCGGAAACTCGATGTGGAAATTGAGTAGAATTTTCCACCTCAGAAGAGGACGATTGACTACCTGGCCAGTGAGGAAGATTAGAGATTTCAATTAGAGGTTGATTGGAACGTCTTGTCCCTAAAGATGGATTTCTTCCTGGGTCATAGCACTTGGAATTTTGAGATTTGTATTCAGTATGATGTCCTGTCCTCAGAGGTTTAAATAGTTCCCTGGGTCGGCCATAATCATAATGGTTTTGAGAATGATGTCCTATCTGAAGAGGTTGAAATGGTTGGAAAGGTTGAACGGAGGTTCGATGTTGATATAGATTAGCATGATGTCTTTCTCCAGCAGACGAATGCTCACTTTGCTGAATAGGAATTTGAGAATGATCTCTAGGTGTTGATTGTTCCATAATTGGTTCACGAAAGGTAGTCGGAAAAAAATACTAGCCGACGTTCGAAGAAGTCTCCAACAATGGACAAGATTATGCTACGTAAGCAAAAATTAGTATGTTTTTCTCTCCATAAAAATTGATGAACTCAAAACATATACGTATGCGAAAGTCGGAAAACTAATTTATCGTCAACAAAGAAAGACTAACCAGGATGATAGATACCATTCTCTACCATTCAAAGGTTCTCCATGGTTGTAGGCCAGAGAAGTGAGCTTGGTTTGCTGGTACGCTTTGTCCTCACGAAGTGCTTGAGCTACTTGTTTGGCGATTTTTGCTGATCTTGTGTTTTGTAAGCGAACTTTTTTTTAAATCATTTCAAGTTTGTCCTTGGCTGTAGGCCACATAATCGAGCGTGTCGTTTCCAAAAGGATGGCTATCTTGCTGATAAATTTTGTTTGAACAAAGATTATGCTAGTTGGTGGACGATGTTCTACTCTTGGCTGATCTTGTACTCATAACGGAATTTTTGGTACATTTGACTTAATTCAAGCATTTGGTATTTTCAGGCTTTCCGGGCCGATGTGCTACTGATTTTTTTTTCATTTTCAGGTCACAAGAGAAGCTCGAAGAACAATACTGGCGAAAATTATCTTATTTATTTCATCTGAAAATCGTCAGGAGTCTTAAACACTTTTTAAATTGATGAACTTGAACACTAATTTCACCGTTGATGACGAATAGAAATAAAAAGTTGTAACAAATCCGGAGTAAAGTCAATCAGAACTGCTTCACGCGAAAGAGGAAAACACGAACCTATTGTCAACGAAGATGATAAGCACCACACTTCACTCTATCAAAAACCAACTGACCAGACTGGTGGAAACTATTTTTCACAAGTGTAGAAGACAAGCAAGACTGAGCTTGAGTCTCTCTTCTCTCATGCACTCGAGTAGCTACGAACTTCATCAATCATACGATGGGGCAGACGAAAGAAGCAGAGAGTTTTCAAGTATGTACCCGATATACAAATCGAGTACAAGTTTGGTCAGTCATGATAAAAGTATGTTTTATGACTCCTTTGTGAATTGGTTCATGATCGGAGAGAACCGAGAGACTGTAGTTTTTCTCTGTAAGGTTTCATCACGAATCTAGTTCTTCCCAAAAAATGTTAGGAATTGATGAACGGGGAACGATGTTCAGTCTTATCAGGAGTAGTTAGATTCGAATAAAACATAGAGTAGTACAAAGTAATGAATGAATCGAGGCCAGTTGATGGAACTTGATCGTTCTTTGGGATTATCACGCTCGACAAAAGTTATGAACGTGAGTATAAAATGCGGACTAGAGAGGGAAATTTTCAGAAATGGACCAACGAATTTCTGATTCAGAGTGATATGAGAAAACCTCTTTTTTTACTACAAGAAAGTCCTTATTTCCCTCGGTGGCAAACCTCAATGCTCAAAGTCCCCAGTTCAAAAGGATGTGGACGGACAAACTCAGAGAAGAGATCTTCAAATTCCAAGTGCGAGTTTCCGATGAGAAATATTAATTAGCAAGACATTCGCATGACCAGAAATATTATTTTCAACTCAAGATTTTCAACCTCTCAATGACTTCGAATACCACCTTAAAAAATTGTAGAATTTTAGAGTTTTGGACTCTTTTGCTAAACTGGTATTATAAAGCAAAGATACTTGGCTATTTGGCTTCAAGAAGGTCAAAAGATGGACTACGATTTCAAAGATCCGGCCTAATCAGACAATCAAGGTCAAAGTATCCATACTAAATTCTATCAGATCAAGTTCATTAGATTCTGTGGAGAGGCCATGGTCGCCTTTTATATTTGTACCGCTGACAATACAAAAAATCGTCTTACCAGATGAAAGGGCAAAAAAATTCTTCTGGGCATCCAGAATTTTTTGCCTCCCTTCTGTATGAGAACATCAAGTTGGAAGGAGTCAGAAAAATTTCAACTATTGCAATCTATATGATGGAGGATGAGGTTGCATGGTACGTTGAAATTTCAAAAACCGAGCTGTCAAGATCAGAAAAATAGAAAAGGAAACTTTGACCAAGTCAGAGAATGGCTGAAATACATTCCAACCAAATAATCGATTTCAGATTCTCGTTTGCCGAAATCGATATCAGTGCGTTGATATCGTAAAATCACGTGACTTACAACATTTTTCCTTATTTTTTGACCTCTAATCTTTGAGAAAAATCCAGTCACTCTGAAACCCAGTTGCGTTCTATTCTTCAAAGAGACTTGACCGTCAATCTATATCTTCTTCCACCCTCTAGACACGTTCTCTCTCGAGACGATCATTAGAAAAGATATACAGCACTACATAATGGGGAACCATCATGTATTTCCACAAACCCTGATTACAAAAACTAAACACAACCACCAATATTAACGTTAACAGTTCAAGAAGAAAGATACACAAATCACAAAATATGAGGAAAAAAGATTTGTCAAGATTATAAATTACTTAAATCAAAATGAGATTCAGAAAAAGGTCAATATCATGAAGATTTTTGCGCCAGAGAAACTGATTTGTCTTCAATGAATATCATTCTCTTAAGCAACTAATCAAAAGAAGGGAACTCATCTGTCAGCTTCCTCACTTTCTAACACGTATTAAAAACATTAATTCAAGTTGGATCTTATGAAACAACAAGGACCTCTCTTTTCTGGTCAGATTTACGTTGTTCTTCTTTCGAGGACTCTGAATCTGAAGTATGATTCATCAGCGTTTGCACATTTACCAATTATTGCTCTTCATCAGCATCGCGAGATGAATCTGACACACGTAAACTTGCCATGGAAGGAGTTGATCCTGATCCGTCGTCCGTTGTCAATGATTCAATAGAGGTATGAGGACGGCTGTTGTGTGGCGACAGTACAGGTTGTTCATGATTAGGCGATTGCGTTGATCCCTCACTTGAGGATTCCAATCCGTCGTCCGTTGTCGATGATTCAATAGAAATATGAGGACAGCTGTTGAGTGGCGACAGTGTAGGAGGTTCATGATTAGGCGATTGCCTGGATCGAGGAGTTGATTCCGATCCGTCCTCCGTTGTCAATGACTCGATAGAGGTATGAGGACGGCTGTTGAGTGGCGACAGTGTAGGTTGTTCATGATTAGGCATTATATTTTCAAGAAGATTATCAAGTTCTTCTGCTGACCATTCGCGGAATAGGGGAATACTATTATCTACGTAATGCTGCTCAGGAATGAGTAGTTCATGTGATGGCGGCGAAATTGATAATGGTGAACAAAGATTCCTTGAACTTGACTCATTATGAAGAGAATGATGTGGCCCTTCATCATACGACAAAGGCAGTGGCCCGCTTTGAAAATTATCATCCCCTCCTGATGGTAGCAACGAAGGCGGCTCTAGAACACGAGAATGATGAGGTTGTTCACCTTGGGGCGCTTGCAATTGAACAGGTCTAGGCGCGCTTGGATGTTCTGATGAAAGTTCTGGCAATGGAAGAGGAACGGGCGAGCGTATTGATGGCTGAGGGAGTTGCGAAATATTGGATGGCAATATCGTTCTGGGGGGAGCTTCCTCGGCTAATACACTCCTCGCCGATTCAAGTGAAGATGAGGCAATTGAGACAGGTACAGGAATACCTTCAGAACGACTGCTCTGCTCTTCAGATGATGTTTGTGAGGTACTGCATCCAATAACACGAGAATGATGAGGTTGTCCAACTTGAGGCGCCTGCAGTTTCACAGGACTAGGCGCGCGTGGATGTTCTATTGAAGTAACAGGCCAAAGAGAATGGTTGGAGCTAACAATTTGAGGTTGATTGGAATTTCTCGCCTCAAAAGATGAAATTCCTCTCCCATGATATTGATCGACTATTTGATGTTGAAATGAAGCAGGATTTTCTATCACTGAAGATTGCGATCGTTCACTTGGCCAATGAGATTCATAGGGATTTTGACTTCCTGTGCTGAAAATTTGTCTTCTTTCTTGAGCATCAGAAACTTGATGTGGGAATCGAGTACAATCGTCTACCGCAGAAGTTGAAGATTGGCTACCTGGCCAGTAGGGATGATTGGAGCGTTGAGGTTGATTGGAATGTCTTGCCCCAAAAGATGGACTTCCTCCCCTGTGATATTGAAATGGGGCAGGAAGTGCCACTACTGAAGATTGCAAATGCCCCCATGGCCCGAGAGATTCATTCGGATTTTGACGTTTGAAGTAAGTAGGAACTGTTGTGCTGAAAATTTGTCTTCTTTCTTGAGCATCAGAAACTTGATGTAGAAATTGAGTATGATCTTCTACCGCAGAAGATGAGGATTGGGCACCTGGTCTGTAGGGATGATTGGAGTGTTGAGGTTGATTGGAATGGCATGCCTCAAAAGATGGATTTTCTCCCCTGTGATATTGAAATGGAGCAGGAAAGGCTATCCCTGAAGATTGCGAATGTCCCCTTGGCCTGAGAGATTCATTCGGAATTAGAAATTTAAGGTAATAGGGATCTCCTGTCATGAAAAATAGTCTTCTGTATTCAGCATTGATATATGAACGTAGAGATTGAAGACGATGTGCAAATTGAGTATTGTTTATTACCTCAGAATATAAGAATCGACTACTTGGCCACTGGGGATGATTGGAGCTTTGAGCTTGATTGGAGTTTCTTGCCCCAAAAGATGGACTTCCTCTCCCGTGATGTTGATTGAATATTTGAGATTGAAATGGAGCAGGATATTCTACCGTTGAAGATTGCGATCGTCCACGTTGGAGGTGAGTGGGATGTCCTGTCCTCAAAAATTTTCTTCTTTCTTGAGCATCAGAGACTCGATGTGGAAATTGAGAACGATTTTCCACCTCAGAAGGATGATTAGAGATTTCTATTAGAGGTTGATTGGAATGTCCTGTCCCGAAAGATGGATTTGGTCCTGGGTCATAATAACGCTTGGAATTTTTAGATTTGTCTTCAGTAGAATGTTCTGACCTAGGAGGTTCAAAATTTTCCCTGGTTCGGGCATGATCATATTGGACTTGAGAATGATGTGCTGCCTGAAGAGGTTGAAATAGTTCACTTGGTTGAGAAAGTTGAACGGAGGTTGGATGTTGATCTTGATCAGCATGATGTCTTTCTCCAGCAGATGATTGTCCACTTTGCTGAATAGGAATTTGAGAATCATCTCGAGGTGTTGATTGTTCTTCATCAGGCATTCTTGGCCGATGTGCCTCTGATTTTCTTTCCATTGTCGGTTTGCAAGAGGTAGTTGGAAATAAAATACTAGCCGACGTTCGCTTATTTTCAATTAAAAATCACCAGGAGTCTTAAAAATGTTTCTAAGTATAAATTGATGAACTTGAACATTAATTTCACCGTTGATGACGAATTAAATGCGATTATTGTGAAAATAAAGTATTGAAACAAATTTGGAGTAAAGTCAACCAGAACTGCTTCACGCGAAAGAGGAAAACATAAATTTATCGTGAACAAAGATGATAAGCACCACACTTCACTTTATCAATGACCAACTGACCAGACTTGTGGAAACCATTTCTTACTAGTAAAGAAGACGAGCAAGACTGAGCTTGAGTTTTTCTTCTCTCATTCACTCGAGTAGCTACGAATTTCATCGATCACACGATGGGACAGACAAAGAACCAGATAGTTTTCAAGTATGTACCCGATATTCAAATCGCGTACAAGTTTGGTCAGTCATGATAAAAGTATGTTTTATGACTTCTTTGTGGATTGGTTCATGATCGGAGAGGACCGAGAGACAGTAGTTTTTCTTTGTAAGGTTTTATAATGAATCTAGTTTTTCCAAAAAAGTGTTAGGAAGTGATGAACGGGGAACGCTGTTCAATCTTATCAGGAGTACTTAGTTGGATTCGAATAAAAAATGGAAAGAATTGTCAGAGCTTTAATATAGCACAAAGTAATAAATGGATCGAGGCCAGTTGATAGAACTTGATCATTCTTTGGGATTATCACGCTTGACAAAATTCATGAACGGGAGTATAAAGTATGACCCAAGGAGGGAAAATTTGAGAAATCGACTAACGAATTTTCGGTTCCGAGTGGTATGAGAAAAACCTCTTATCTCACTACAAGATATCCTTATTTCTTTCGGTGGCAAACCTCAATGCATAAAAGTCCCCAGTTCAAAAGGATGTGGACAGACAAACTCAGAGTAGAGATCTTTAGATTCCAAGTGCGAGTTTCCGATGTGAAATATTAATCAGCAAGACAATCGCGTGACCAGAAATTTTCTTTTCAACTCAAGATTTTCAACCTCTCAATGACTTCGAATATCACCTTAAAAAATTGTAGAATTTTAGAGTTTTGGACTTGTTTACTATACTGGCAATATAAAGCAAAGATAGTTGTCTATTAGGATTCAAAAAGGTCAAAAGCTGGGCTACGATTTTAGAAGTCTTGCCTATATGACAGCACAGGCTAGGTGGGCTACACCACAATGGACATACCATTTACTTAGGGGAATAAGATTGACGGCCTTGACCTACTTTTGAGCCTTGGGGAAAAAATTCAGCATTGACCCAAGCTATCCAAGGTTACGCATCTAACTGGATGTTTGAAGAATTAAATTTTTGTGTTGAAATCATCAATCCTACAAAGCCACACCTGCCATACACAAGCTACAAAAGGATAAATAAAATAACTCGACAGTCAGCATTCCAGGCTTCATACTACCAGAAAAAGCAGACAGAATGCGAATGGCGAATCTGGTAAACGGAAACGCCAAGGCCTGGAACCCAGAACTGGATTTGTAGTATATTGAATTTCATAAATATTCATTTTGTATTAATTTTATGTTTTTCAATAAACTTAAAAGTCATTATAGTATTATTTAAAAAAGATAAAGATATTATTCAAATTTTAGTTCTGTTTTAAACTGAAAGATTTTTTTTTAATAAGTTAGAATTTTTTTTTTCCAAATCTTAGATCATCATGGTTGACTGTAATTCGGTGTATCAATGGTTGGTCTTCAATACAAGTGACAAGAGTTCAGGAGACTAGTCGGCTCCCAAAAAAAACAAGAAATTACCTCTGCTCCATTTTTTCTAGAGCTGGGAACCAAGATTGTAGCTCAGGCTTCCTGATTCATGGAGGTCGGTTCCAAGCTTGACTGGCTCCTCCCACTCAGCCTAGCCTCTAGCTATCTGTAACTTCATCGTTTCGAAGTATTGTGGTAGCGTAAAATAACAATGCAGTTGGAAATACTGTACTACCTGAACGGGTTCAAATTTTCGTTCTATCATGTCCAGAGCAGACAGCAGGAGCGATATTTATTAAGTAAGTTGCTCGAAAAGTTTTCCACAATTGACAAAGGTACAAAAATTGCTTTGTGAGCTTCGACAGAAGCTTGCCATGACCCATTTAAAAGAATTGGCTACATATGACAGCCAAATGGCTGACAGGTATTTTCTCAGTGAGATTCAACTTGTAAGCATGCATTGGGCATGTTGATCAGACTCAAACTTTGGAGACGTGCCACCTCAGGCAAAAAAAGGGGTTGGATTTAATAGCACAGCAAAAAAGACGATTAACACAGTCAAAGGAATTTTATCACAGCAAAATGACAGATTAACAGCAAAAAAAACAATGCACAGTAAAAAAATCGATTGAACAGCTTATCGACAATACCGCAGCCAAAAATACATTGAACAGCAAAAAAATGATTCAAACAGCAATGAATGATTAATCAGCATCTTTGTGTTTACGTCTAAAAAAAAAAGTTATTGTACCTACCAAAAGAACTTTTTTCGCTGCTTCAGGGCGGCCACGTTTTCGTTTTTGCCCTAAGGGCACACTTTTTGCTTGAAGAAGCACGTTGCAAAGTTTGATTCTGATCAATATGCCCAATTCATGCTAACAAGTTGAATGTTTCAAGAAGTACGGACACGAGCAGTGCGATTTCGACACATTTTCACAATCTTTACAAATTTTCCAAACCTCATTCCGATACATCTTAAATTCGTCCAAGGTTTTTTCTTCTGAAAGAGTAGTTTGCAATACTTTCTTCGATATTGGTTAGCCGAAAATGCCAGAGGTTGCGTAAAATATGAAATTTCTTCCTCCGTCATCACATCATCCTGCTCTACTTAATATATTAGGTAGATAGGCCCAGGTTCTCAACATTTATTTCACTAAGTAGGCATATTCGTGTAACAACCACCGAATATTTTGTAAATGCGCTGCAATTCCATTTTTGATGTTTGAAAAATTATTTGCTGTGTAGCTTCAACTGTTTCAATTGTTCTTTTTTTGCTGTTAAAAAGTGATTAATTTTACTGTTTCATCAATTCTATTCAATGTACAGCGATTACTGTTCATTTTATCCTTTATTTACTGTTGTAACATTCCTTTTTGCTGCTTCCTCATTTGCTGTTCTCACATTCTTTTTGCTGTGCTATTATAATTAACCCCAAAAAAAGTGGCCTTGGAGCAAAAACAAGAACGTGGGCTTGGCCGCCCCACAGCAGCGAAGAAAGCTCTTCTGGTACAATGATTTTTATTTTTAGACGTTAACACAAAGATGCTAATTGATCATCCATTGCAGTTAGAACTTTTTTTTTTGCTGTTTGATGTATATTTTTTGCTCCGGCATTGTCGCTAAGCTGTTCAATTGATTTTTTTACTGTGCAGAATTCCTTCGACTGTGTTAATCGTCTTTTTTTGCTGTGCTATTAAATCCAACCCTTAAATGATGTTGATAATCTAGAGATTCCAAGGGCGTTGAAACCGTGTGCGGGGTTCGGAGCGGGAAGGTCAGGGAGAAGCCATGGACGGTTGCGTAGTTCTCGGCGGTTGGTTAATAGAACGGGTCCGACCTCGGTTGGTGGGGAGATGGGCTACCCGGATATCGTGTCAGTTACCGCGTGTTCTTCGGAGCCGGTACCTCTGGTTGGCTTGGGAGAAGTGGAGATATGAGATTTCTTCTGTTGGTAAGGAGCTGCCTTCAAAAGAACCGGAAGAGTGGATCCACTCCCTTTCATTTGGAGCTGGGCACCAAAATTGTAGCCTCGGCTTCCTGTGTTTCATGTACCGGCTCTAGACTTCAAAGCCAAAAAACGGCTGGCTCCCCACCACTAGCTTTTATCTACAAGTGGTGATGTACATTCATATGAAAGTTTCATTGAAAATTTGACCTAGTGTTTTGGAATCTTGAATCCTGTCAGCATTAAACTCAACTGTCATTTTTTTCGAAGCCGAGCCGAGTACGTAGAGAAGTGCGCTACGTTTTTGTTCATCTTTGCTAGGTAATTGCGACGCTAAATTTTTGTTTTGTTGGTTGTATTCAACGTGACGTAACTGGAAATCGAGACAAGGTTTGTAGGCAGTTGAACGCATTTCAAAATAATATTTAATAGCTTGTGTTGTTTTATCATCAGAATAAAATGTTGAACGACTTGTGCGACTAGTGCGTTTCTTTATCGATAATTTTCATCTATTGCGTTCATCTACAATGGATTTTGAAATTACTCGGACTTTTTGAAAAAAAAAGATATTAAATTTGCTACAATAATTACAATAGGTGAAATTTTCATAAGAAGTGGAGTGGAAAAATGAAAAGTCGTGTGTTGCAATGCTGGACCCGGAGGATAATCTTGAAACAGATACGAATATTCAAACAGTGCTGGTAATCCTTTTGTTGAATGCTACCTGATAACTTCATGGAATTGTGGCAGGTTTGACTAAGACTTGCTGTACTACAAGGCTACTAGTCAGGATCTTCTTTTAGTCTCTAGACGTGAGAATGATTGTTGCGCTGAGAAAGCTAAATTTCTTCGGTATTCGACGGAGCCGGTGAGAGGCAATCCTTAGCAAAAATATAAGCCACTTCTCAAGCAAATCCTTCTATTTGACTAGCGACCTCATTTTATTATATTCCATATTATTTTACCTCAAATTTTCTGTATCTCTTCAAAAACGAAGAAATGCTTGCGGCGTTGCTCTCGATGATCAATGTGATTTCCTTGGAGAGCAACGCAATTCTAATGAATTAGCAGAGGAGGATGACGGTTGCTGATTTGGAAAAATTTCGACAGGGTGTAATTCTACTCGATTAGTTGGCTTCAAACGAGTATTTTTGAGTGTTCCTCCATCGTCAGCTGTTGTGTAGGTAAACCTTAGCTTTATGTTTACTGTGACCTTATTGGCCATGAGTTGTAAACAAGTAATCTAAACCATGGAATAAGACGTCAGACCAAAAGCCTACATCAAGAATTAAGAAAGAATTGATGTTCGATCATTCTTCCAACATTTGTGAGCACCTCAACGTTCTCCAGTGCTTGCCTTGTTCCATGACTAGAAAGAAGCCCTGGATGCTCGTGTTAGATTTCTTTATCATTTGCAAAGAGGCATTGTACTAAGTATCTTGGTTGAGTCAACGCAACTAGCCGTTTCTCTTCAACCCCTTCTCATCTGTTACCTCGGAAACTGTATTCTGATCAATACTCAAAATGTGAAAATAAAATATCTAGACTATTCAATACCATTGATTCATTATCCTCATTGTTTCAGTGTTGGGACCGAAACCCAATCAAACGTCGGGCATTCAGTGTAATACGAGAATTCTTGATCTCATCGCCGCCTCAAAAGTTGGAAGCATCCAACTCGTTCAAGGAACCAAATAACGAATTCGTAATCGAAAAAGGTGATTCTGTAGCTGTGATAGAGGGTAACCCGGAAGACTATCTCTTGCGAGGACGTTTTCAATAGGAAAATTTCCTAGGTATATGTTTTGCTTTTATGTACCCGAAGTCAAAATAATTCGACGGTTATTTAATCGAAATTTTTTCGTCGTAGATGTTTGTTAGATTCGATGAGACCTCGCCAACCGGAAGATGTTAGTAAACCGCTCGAAGATTCTTTCAGGCATACCGGGCACGCAGACACGCACGGTAATTCGTGGGGTAATCCGACGACCATCGAGAATCTAAAATTTTGTAAGACAAAGAATATACCAGATGAAGCGTGCACAAGAAGGCCCGGCAGTTTCGGATGACCTCTTCCTCCTGAATAAACATTGTACAAGTGAGATTTGATGCGTTTATGTCGCAGAAACGAGTCCGAAACCATTGTCCGTCACGGGGCATAAACAATTCAACTATACGAAGTTGCGGAACGAAACGTACGGCTCGATCGACTCGGCCGCACACCGCAGACCGGCGGCATCCGCATCTTCCGCCTCGAAGACTGACGAAATACTGATCGATATTTCACCGCCCTTCGACTGGACGATACCGAAAGACTTGAAGAAACCGGTTGCTAAAAATACGAATCTTCTCCTTTAGAAATACCAATGACTACTTTCTACGACAAATCATTTGGCGAGTAAAATTTTTGACGGAGCTGGAAGAACGAATAAACTTTGCATATTTTGTTGCCGATGGCTTCATGGAGTGAAAATTGCGTGGAAGGAATACTTAAGTCACTCAGAAAATTATTTTTAGAATTCAAGAAAGCCGGTGAAAGCTGATGCTGATGTGACATCGAAAAGTACGTTAAAATTTGAATTATTTGGATTTAAAATTTTTAGGAAGACATTCTCTCCCTCATTCATTTGGATTTATTGGTGATATTTTTCGTGCATCATTCTGTAGGTAAGTAATTGGAAACAATCATGACCTGAATTACTGAGGCACGAATACATTTTTGTATTTCTTGTTACAGGAGGCGTTTATAAGGAAGACATTTCGTTTAAACCGTAGATCATTCCAGTAATCGTTTTCAGATTCCAATAACGCTAGTAATAGATGATGCGACATCGACCAAATGGGCGGTCTCGTTCACTTTCATTCACTTCACCTAAATAACGAAAACCTGAATCTGAAACGAAAGCGTTTGAAAATCTTATGTAGGTTTCACTAGTAACTTAATTTCACGCTTTCTATAATTTTGACATCAAACTGGCAAGATGTAAGTAAAGAGAAATCGTTTTTGAAATCTCCCACCATGATGTTTAGAAACCCTCCGTCATAATGCGCATTTATACGAGTATATTACCACCGAGGGTCAGACTAGCTATTCTTATTTTTCGCGTGCTGTTAAATGTACATACCTTAAAAATATGGCACCGCAAAAAGTTTTGCAATACTCGAGCTTTCGATGGATTTTCTAGTTTTTTTGATATGTTTTTCAGAGAGGTTCAACTTGATTTGGAATTATTCATGCGGGTTTTGCGACCTCTGAAAGGTTGAGAAGCACTGTTTTAGACTAATGCATTATTTTGTATATCATGATATGGTTGAAGCTTTCCTCCAACTTTTTTTTGCATCCTAATATGCTCAATTCCTACTCCCGCGAGCCAGACACTCAAAAGAAACATTTGTACTCCAAAAAATTGTATAGATTCAGCAATATATGAGGATGCTGCATGGGGAGAAAAGGGAGGGAAGAGTCTTAGTGTGTTACTAGAACCACGCAGACAGAAAATCTGCAGTAAGTATATGTATTTCGAAGTTATCAACGTATGCTGATTACTTAGACGTGTTTCAATCTTGATAACTCGAGACTTTATTTTTTGGCAACAACAAGGTTTCTTATAGAGTCTTTCATAATCACCATGGCCATAAAGCTCAGACCGGCTGGCCGATACATAAATCAGACACCCATAATGAGTATCTCTTCCGAGACACACCAAACTATACCGGTGGAGCCACCCGCGAACACCGCGGCGAACAACAGGAGGAACAACCGAAGGGGTAGAGAAGACCCGTCTCGTGGGCACTGCGGAGGCTAACCGAGAGGATACGCTGTTGTACCCACGGACACTCCAGCGAGCAACAGGAGGAAAGAAGCTTAGCGAGATAAGGAAGACTACACCCGCGGGCACCGCGGAGAACAGTCCGAAAAGCTAGGAAGAAGAAGTGAAAAGAGGGTAGCGAGAAAGAGAGAGGTAGCGAGAGGAAAGCCAGAAAGGAAGCTGGAGAAAAAAGAGAAGCCGGAGAAGCCGGTCGGCGAAGCTGCCAAAGAAGTGAAGAAAGCGAGGTTAAGCCAGCGGTAAGCCAGAGAGAAGCTGGACTTGGAGCCAGGTCCGGCTTCGCGGAGACTGACAAACGCGCCTCGCAGAGGTGGTTTTATAGGGCGTTTGGAGGAGAGAATCGGTAGGATCATGTGATGACGGTGGTAGGAGACTTTTAGATATTTTGGGGGTAGTTCGCGTAGAGTACGCGTTCGTTACGAACGAGGATGAAATTAAAATGAGAAATAAAATTTCAAAAATTAAGCTACTATGACAACAGGGACTTGAAAACCCGCGCACTGAAATATTAGGTTATGGAAATGAACTTCGCACTATGTTATTTACACTTCTCGATTGGTTGAGAATGTTCAAAAGTTATCAAAACTTTATAATAAGCTAATACCTAACATACATTGTACTGGACCGGAACTAGACTAGGACCCCTCCTCGTATTATATTAGCCTCAGTATATATTATGGTAGGAGGGGACTTTTCAACCCCTGAGGTTTGTTTTTCTCTCTCTCTCTACGAATGCGACGGCTCATTGTTTTTAAAGAGAGTAGAGGGGGGGAGAATTCTACCATTTCCCTTAGTTTTTTAGCCCCAGTGGTGATTAAATGTGCCGAGTAAGGATTGGCGAACTCTAGTAACGAGAAGGGGGAGAAGCTTCTATCTCTTTCTCTTTCTCTCTCTCTCTCTAAATGCGTAGGGCAGGCAGTTCGGCCATTTTGAAAGGTAATTACTTAAAGTCTTACACACGTGAACGCGCTTTATAATATTCAATTTATTGTTCAATAATATACCACTGCTAGTGTTTCTCAAATCCTCCCTGTTTGATTAACAACTTGTTTTCCTCAATGTAGGTATGTGGCAAGGGTCATTCGAAACCTTCGTCCTCGCCTTCAGAATACGATTTCATTTATAGTAAAGAAAGACAACATTTTTATTACTTTCTTGACAGAACCACGGTGCATACGAAGATACAAATCAAAAATTGCATAATACAGTCAATTTTTGAAATTTGTATCTTCGTATGTACAGCCGTTCTGTCAAGAAAGCAATAAAAACGTTGTCTTTCTTTACTGTAAATCGAATGTATTCTGAAGGAGAACGAAAATTTCAAATGACCCATGCTACATCCATTAAGGAGACACCCTTTCTTTGGACAACGGAAAATTGAGCTCTATTCCCCTGAACGTAATTTTCTCAGTTTTTCATTCATGACCGTGACGCAGGTCTTGCACAGCTGATGGCTCGTATTCTTCAAAGGTGCCGAGGAGAGCCTCCCTACGTGGAAATTCGATGCAGGCATTTTCAAAGTTCACATTTTTTTACGTGGGTGAAACGTATTTCACATGCAAATTATAAACAAATTGATTCATGAAGAAATCGAACGATTTAGTCTCTCTTTTGAAGGTCTACTTGTACGGATACATTGCACACAAGATGTGTGAGTGGTAAAACTGCGTCAGGTATAGCTTTCCTCACTCACAAAGAGCAAAACAACACTCCGTCAAGGTCTTCTTTGAGACCTTGAAAAAGATCGTCGAGCGTTTGAAACGTTGTCTCACTAATTTGTGAATCATACGTACTTTACAAACAAAACTATACAAATTTCTCTACTTCCTCAAAAAACTAGCTTCAACGATGAGGAGAGCGGCTGTTGAACGGCCTGATTTGAATGATACAAGAAAAGTAGAACTTTGAATATCTGCAAGAACAGATTTTGTAAATTGTTTTCTCATCTCCCTGTCTTCGAATACTTGTCTTTGTTTTAGCTAAATACCAAATATTATGGAAAATTATCAATAATAAAAATATTCCCTTTTCTCTTTTTTCTTGGTGACTTAGTGTACAAAGGTTGTGAAATAGTTCTTTCTTTACCTATTCATAGTGAGGTTACACGTCAACGAAGCAGGAATCGATAAAATATTTTCATCTCATTCTTGATTTCGCCACAGCTTCTGATAAGAAATATTCTCACTTGGGTATTAGTTTCAACCCTGTATTTCTACAAACCCTTGTTACAAAAGCTAAAAATACAAAATGATATAAAATACAAGTCACAAATTCACGAAGAAATAGCTCTAAATTCTTGAGAAAAAAAGATTGGCCGAGGGGCGTTACTCGGCTAAAGAACAGTAGGAAGAATGAAAATTTTGGAATAATTTGATCTGTTATCAAAAATATTTCCTTTTTACAGATTCTTGTCATTAGTTAGATTATTGAGATCCGCCAGACGGTGGAGATGGAGAGGTATCTGCGTAAATTAACGTCTTTCCCTCTCTCCTGAAGGAGAACGTGTCCCTGATCGTCTTCTAGGACTTCGCCACGGTGCCGTATCAATGTCCAATAATTCTAATTCAGATTGATCTTCGGATATCGGGAGCAATTGTGTAGGACGTTGCGGAGAGCGAGAGGGTAAGACGGATCCTCTCGCATCCCTCTGACGTTGAGGAGAACGAGAGTGCAAACCGGGTCTCCCCACATCCATCTGACGTTGAGAAGAGCGAGAGTGCAAACCAGATCTGCTCAAATCCATCTGACCTTGAGAAAAGCGAGAGTGCAAACCGGATCTTCCCGCATCCATCTGACCTTGAGAAGAGCGAGAGTGCAAACCAGATCTGCTCACATCCATCTGACCTTGAGAAAAGCGAGAGTGCAAACCGGATCTTCCCGCATCCATCTGACCTTGAGAAGAGCGAGAGTGCAAACCGGATCTTCCCGCATCCATCTGACCTTGAGTGAAGAAAGAGGGTAAACCGTATTCTCCCGGATATATTTGACCTTGAGTAGAGCAAGAGGGTAAACCGTATTCTCCCGGATATATTTGACCTTGAGTAGAGCAAGAGGGTAAACCGTATTCTCCCGGATATATTTGACCTTGAGTAGGGCAAGAGGGTGAACCGTATGTTCCCGTATCCATCTGACCTTGAGAAGAACGAGAGTGCGAACCATATCTTCTCGGATCCAACTGACCTTGAGAAGAGCAAGATGGTAAACCGTATGTTCCCGGATCGATCTGACCTTCAGTTGAATCACCTGAGGACTCTGGTATCGTGTCAAGACTTAACGATGATGGATATTCAAGTGTTGAAGGGTATCCAGTTGATGAGGCGATAGACGCGGTTGGAGAGATACCCACCTGAGGAAAATGATAAATCTCGGTTGGAGGGGTACTCTTCTTGAGAGTTTTTTGAATCTCGGTAGGAGAGGTACCCACCTTAGGAAGTTTAATCACCTTACCTCCATCTTTGGACTCTCCTGTAGAAGAAGTTTGTGACACTGGTGAATCAAGAACATTCCTTTGTCCAATCTGTCCAACATGGAATTTCGGGTCTCGCATTTTCCTTCGATCTGATTCCTTTTTCCTGGGCATAATTTTACGACCTGAACGTGATAAGGTGGAACTTTGCAGTCCACATGAAGGAAGAATTCTTTTGGGTGATTTCGGTTCTCTCCTCACATTTGCTTTACCACTGAAATGAGTTTGTGAATATGATGGAGTCCTAGGGTCCGGTGGACTGACAGGAGGAGGGGTCTCCTCTTCTGAGGATTCACTGCTCGATTTTGTCATCATTTTTAAATCACGAGCCGGAACTAGAAAAGAAACTCAAGGATAAGAACTCTTATTTTTACCGAAAAATGAAGAGTCTCCAACGATGAACAAGCAAAGAATAGTATTTTTCGGAAGGAAAAAATGTATCTTGATCAAACCGACACAAATACAAAGAAAATAGAATTATTGAGATGAAGACATTACCACGACCAACGCTCGGGCGAGGTTGGTTGGAACTGATTGTCGCGAGAGTCGAGAAACGATAGGTTAACAAAGAAAAATTCACATATCGCTATCAGAAACAAGCATGACTGAGCTTGAAGTTATTTTCTCTTTCAACAGGACTGATGAATTCATGCCACGGATCTAACTTGAATACATTTTGCAGATGAGATGATGATTGTAGAAAAGGTTATCAACGCAGCTGAGTCATATGACTTTATAAGGTTTGTCATAAGGGTCCTAATTAAGATCGAAATTGGAACGAGGACTCGAAGAAAGGAGGCCAGGGAATAAGGCTAGCTAGTGGTGAATTTTTAGGGCTTATGATTAAGTGGTTAAGAGTTATTGGTGGGACGCTTCCTTAAATGCTTTCTTACTCTATGTCGCCTGGTTCGCATCTTTGATGAAAATATCCTGTGACTGTAGCATTTCCATTCCGGTGATTTACAATACAATTAAGGTGTAGATGTCGTTTTAAAAATCGTCTTCAGGCAGGAGTGGTCTGCATATGCACGTAGAAAATTTTTGCGAAATTCGAAATAATGAAAACCAACCTTACCTCAAACCTCACCTGGGCGATGAGAGAATCGATTCTTAAGGCTAAGAGGAAATTAATTCGTTTGTCCCTGGAGGAGTTTTCCACAATTGTAGAGTAAAGCTTGAAGAAGAGTTCAATTCCCACGATTCTATGGTGGCAAGAGAATGAGGCTATGATCATTAAACATTCCTTCGCCTCCATGACTATTCGATGTTTTAGATCCCTTGGAGGGGGGCAGTGCTGCCAGATAATATCTTGAAAGATCCTTATCCTACATTTTTTCCAAGAACGGAAAACAGATTCCTACGGACTTTCACCAACTCATCAATAGTGATCAAGAGAAAGGTATCTCTCGTACTCGTAACTGAAGTACTTTTCCCTTGATCGATGAGGAAATGTACCAGCCCATAACGACCAGGAGGAAAGTATCTCTCATAGGAATGACTAAGGTACTTTTCTCTTGAGCACAAGAAATACGTAATTTACACAAAATCCGTATTTTTTTGAGATTTGGTAGCGCTGATGGAGAGATGAATTGTGTAGACAGGATATGCTTGTACCCGGATGTGTTGGTATGAACAATTTTGTCGAGGGGGAGATTAGTGTAAGATCGAGAAACATTTCAGGGAGAGGTCAAGTCCAAGGAAGGGGGGGGTGAATGTAAAGGTGGCAGGGGATTCGCTATGAGCGGTTGGGAGTCTACGACAATGAAGGGGAGTTATTGAGGTGAAAAATTTCTGGATTCCCGCACATTCGAATTTCAATCTAGAGGACCAATTGAAGAAAAATAAATGAGGGGGAGGATCTGTGGCCTCGGCGCATTGGCCAATTTTTGGGCTAGTGTGACAAGCTCTTAGAGCAATTTTGAAAGAGGAGATTTGGATGAGAAAAGCGAGGACAAATCTATTGGCTGAGTTATAAATTGGAGAACTGTCATCTAATTTTTAGCGGATAAGGTTTTTGCGTAGTTGAAGGAGTGGTTTTCTGCTACAGCCTTTTGAGCGCTATGGGATCAGTGCTGCCAGACGATATTTTCAAAAAACCGTATCCGCAATTTTTTGTAAGACCTGAAAGCAGATTCCTACGGACTTGGATCGAATTATCAATAACGATCTGGAGAAAGGTATCTCTCATACCTGTAACTGAGGTTCTTTTCCCTTGATCGACTCAATGTCACGGGAGACTGCGGTATCACTTCATATCAACCAGGAGAAAAGTATCTCTCATACGGGTGTCCAAGGTTCGTTTCTCCTGAGCGCAGAAATCCGTATTTTCTTAGTAAAAGGTTTCTGTGGTTGAAAAAAGTCTCCAGGATACTTAGCGGGTGACTTCGGAAACCAATCTCGTGGAGCTTGGTAAAGATAAGGTGTCTTTGAACCCGAAGTTAAGCTTTCTGGAGGTTGAGGAAAACGGAGTATGAGTAGGTTTTGTTGGTGGTCTCACAGTGCTACCAGATGATATTTTCGAAAATCCGTCCCCGCCATTTTCTGACTCCTGAAAACAGATTTCTAACGCATTTTTTATTCATCGATAACGATCAGGAGAAAGGTATTTCTCATACGAGTAAGTGAGGTACTTTTCCCTTGATCGACGCAATGTTACTGGAGACTGCGGTATCACTTCATAACGACCAGGAGAAAAGTATCTCTCATACGGATGTCTAAGGTTTGTTTCTCTTGAGCGCAAGAAATCCGTTATTCACGCAAAATCCGTAGAAACCACCTTACATTTTTTGAAGACCAAAAATCTGTAGATCTCGTAGCACTGGATGGGATATGAATCTTTCAAATGTTTAGAAGTGCATGTGCATTTGGATATCAGGGATCCGATGTGGGGAGCCCAGGTAAGTTGACAGAAAAGCTGTTTGCTGTAGTCACGTGATGGAATTTTGAAGTTTGCATAGGAAAGAGTTTTTTTTTTTTTGAGAAACAAAATCTGAAATCATGCAGTGATTCAGTTTAGCGTTTTCCAAAGGAGTCGGTGGGGGCTGTCTCCGCCATTTTTCCAGCACCTGAAACCAGATTTCTACCGACTTTTGTTTGATTCATCAATAACGACCGGGAGAAAAGTATCTCCCGTATGAGTGAGTGAGGTACTTTTCCCTTGATCGACGCAATGTTACGGAGGACGGCGGTATCAACCTATAACGACTAGGAGAAAAGTATCTCTCATATGAACCAAGGTACTTTTTCCTTGAGCACAGGAAATCCGCATTTCACGCAAAATCCGTAGAAAAATCGGTATCTTTTTCGATGAACAAAAATCCTTAGATCTGGCAACACTTTGGTTGTATCGTAGATTTGGGATTCAAAGTCAAAAAGGGAGTCTGCGGTGAAAAAACTGGGAGCGTGAAAGACGAGAAATATAAAAATATAAATTGTTAGTCATTTAATGACTATAGTTTTCCCTGGCCACCATTTAATCGTGGGAATTGATCCCTTCTTCAAGTTATATTTCACGATTGAAAGAGTTACCTTCAGAAACAAACGTATTAATTTTCAATCAGCCTTCAGAATCGCTTCCCCCATTGCCCGGATGAGATTTGAAACAAAGTTGGTTTTCTTCATTTGGAATTTCGCAGGAAACTTTCTACGTGCATGCGCAGACCCCTCTTGCTCGAAGACGATTTTCAAAACGACGTGTAGACCTTAGTTGTACGGCAAATCACCGTAATGGAAATGCTACAGTCATTTATCATAATATTTTAATCAGAGCTGCTCACCGGATGAAGCAACAGAAAGTGGTACATAACTAGAATAGATTAAGTATAATAGAAATATTATTTAGTTTTAGAAAAAGAAACTGAGAGCGTGAGACGAGAAATATTACAGTATACGGAGTATTATTAGTCATTTAATGACTAGTCATAAGATATAACACATTCAACAGTCCTCATAAACGCTCTTTTGAACACAATGAAGGATTAAAACTTAAATTCTAAGGGTAACTTTTTTGACCAGGTTCAACATTGGATATTCATTTCATCTGTTTACGCTATCGAGAATATTTTTCCCCATTTTCAATCCTCCGGGGCGTAAATCTGCAAAAGAATATTATTCCAATTATCAATCAATTCGAATACGGTTCTTTTTATTGTTTAACAAAGCTCATTCCCTGGCCGCGACTTTGTCACAAGGCGAAGAGCACTACTTCAACTATTTCAAATTTTCTCTCGTTATCGAAGACAGAGAGATGGTGGCGGATTCAAGGCGCCTCCGGCTCCCTCAGGGACTTGTGGAATTACACCCTCCGACTACAGAAAAATGTATTTCCGGGGCCCTGCCGGCGCTTGCTCCTTGGGTCCTTTTCCTAGAATCCGCAAGTGACTCAAGAGTGAAAATTGCGGCTCAAATTAAACCTACGTGAACCGAGTTCTGTAAGAGCCGGTCAAGTGACAAGACAACACTTTGAAGGAAAGGATCTCTTGCAGTTATGCAATAGACCTCATTCTGAGGATTATTGTTTGCTCTTCGCTTGGCCGGCTTTTACAGAACTCGGTTCAATTACAGATAGTGAATTCAGGGATCAAGAAGGATTGTTTTGAGTTTCCTGAGACGTCATCAGTTGAATAGATACAACTTTTAAATTTACCATTGAAACATTTTTCATTCAAGGTGCCATCCGCTGTTCCTCTAGGCAGTCTACACTCCGAAAATGAGTACCTAAGTTTACCAACATTACTAAAAAATCTAGGTACATATCTTGGAGGGGAAGATATACATCCAAAATCGAGAACAAGGTGTGATGAGGAGGTCTACTGCATCAAGGAGCTTCAACGAGAGTAGCTTTCAACCATCACTACAGGTACAATGCAGGGTAAACTTACAAATTCTCCAGGTTCAATTGGCACCGAACAATAAAGCAATCGACGTCGTCTTTGAGTAAGAGCTCTAATTTTATTCGACGAGTACTTCATCGTCAACTGAAATATGGGCAGTGCATTTCCAACGTGGAGTTCCTTACTCTCAAGATGTGCATTCAGCCATTCAACTTTAATTGGAGTAGCTTGACTAGAAACTAATGCTGCATGATGGAGGAGAAGCATCGCTACAAATGTTTCCTTTTTAGTCAACTCCTTTTCCTTGAACCTGAAAAACTGTTTCCAAAGTATCATGTATCTATTTCAATATTTCCTCAAACTTAGCACCTTAATTGCTGCTTGAAATTACACTGAAAGAGTTCGAGTATTTCAAAGCAGTGAGGCTTCAATAGGTTCGATCTTACCTCGCTCAGGAGAAGTGCAGGGTGACGCTAGCGCTATCCGACTTCTCTGTTTAGACAATTTTGTCAACTCATCCTCGAGTATCATTCTCTAGCTCTATATTATTTCATTCAAATTTGTCTTTACGAATTCATGATGGTCAAGAGCTTGATAAACAGTTGATAAATTCATACAGGTTTAAAGACTAGCTCTAAGGAATATCAAGACCAAGTGAAAGAGAAATTCAGAACTCTTCAGAAAGCGTCTTAGAGCTTCCTAGTGGATACGAAGACAGTCATAAAACTCAAACTTAGAATTCTAAGAATAGAAAATTCTCTTCTGTTGAACCTTTTACTAGTTCGTACCTGAGAGAATCCCTTCGCCTTCGGAGTGCTTTCCTTTGATCGGTCGCCAAAAAAATTGGTACGGTGTTTCAGGGCGTTAAATATTTTCGCAATGTCTTGCCGAAGGTCAGGACCGATCTCTCGAACCGGGTTATCTTCGCCTTTCCAAATTAAATTCAAGATCATTCGATAAACGAAGTTATCCAAAAACGGTTGTTTATCTCGGCTGCCGAAGACACGTTCATTCAACATTAGAGTATTCATCAACCGATCTAGAGCAGCGCCTTTCTGTGTGCCGACCAAAAATATTCGAAACGCCAACAACGAAAGTCGTGGCACTTTCAAGCCTTTGACCCACCGAAGCAGGTCACATTCGATGTCGTGGTACGCATCTAATGCTTTCTGGCGGCACGCTTCACCGCAATACATCTCCTGAAAGTACCCGAAAAATTCTATGAGAATAGCTTTAGATCGTTCTAAAATGTTTCGATGGCCTTAGAAGGAAGTTCTGGGCGCTCTTGAAGACCTCCTCCAAGGGTAATTTATATTAAATTTTTCGCAAATTCACTGCGGCAGGTACATTACCATAGAGCATTTGTCACAGGGAAGCAAAGCGTCGCACCAAATCGCACAATACGCGCAGTATGTAAATCGTGTTTCCGCTCCCATCGAAATCGCGTAATATTCTTCTATCGATATAGTTTCAGCTGGAAATGAAACACTTTTTTTTTTACAACATCGCTCCGTACACTTGATGATTGAAAACAATCAAAAGACAAACCAGGTTCAATTTTCTGCGTGCAAACCCATTCGAACCCTCCATTGTACGGGTCGGGTATGATACGAATTTTCGGCGAGATGCAAGGCAAGGGGGCATTTCCAAATTCTAAGCGCCACACTCCCTCTATCGCATCTGGGGGTGGTATGTAATCAACTTGCGAGAGTTCGACGTTTTGCACCTTCCTATTTGTGTACCTGGCAAGCAAGTCTTTACGTCTAGCGTCATTGAGAGAGTCGTGGAAATTCTGTAATCAAGTGTGATTGTGAAATTTTGAAGACATTTTTTTGAACAATTATGGGATAGAGAAAGAGTTGAAGAAGATGTAAAGTCCTCGAGATTACATGATTACAGACTTCATGAGTAAGATGAGATAGTCATCAAGGGGCAATAAGACAACATTTTCCTCCTCCTACTTGTCTCAATCTTGGATGAGATATGCACAAAACGAAGGTCAAGGTGTCAGCATGGGAAAAAAGCAGTTTTCTTGCAAAGGCAGCTGAGAACAACCACTCTCCTCCCGGTCTCCTCTCTAAGAAACCTCTTCCCGTTAGATCGTTCGTTGTTTCCCAAACACCCGACTAATTTGTCCAGAAATATCTAAACTGATATCCTTCAGGAGGAATACGAGTATTCTCAAGTAGGTTCTACTTTAAAACGGGTACAGACTCCGTACCCTCACACCAGGGCCTAGGTGGGAAATTCACCTCATTTACGTATCATGTGCTTGCACACATGCAAAACATTTTGCACTCTTCCTCCTCAAGATAGATCGCATCCGTATGAGTCACACCGCATCACCTGCTAACCTCCACAGGTGACGAATTCACGAAAATCACCTGCTTCGTGGAACTAACGAACAAAAAATGGAACGTGACCTAGGCGAACGTAAGCACTATGGCCTGAGGAACGACTTCCTCCTTAGAAATCTACTTCAATTTCCCTATCCCATAAAACAAAATAAAAAACATTTTCACATACTATAGCGAGCACACGAGTTTTCGAATCCCAGTCGCTCCAGCATACACGCTCATCCCAGTCTCGATACCGGTCCGCTCGATTCGCATCCAACGTTGCCAGATCATTATAGCCCAAATACTCGAGCGCCGCTGACCGCTCTCTGTAATGCTGAAACAGCAGTCGGGTTTCGGGAGGAGCGACCGCGATGCTCCAGGTGTAGTCTAGGATAGCCTGTTTCGCCGAAAAAGCGAACCATGCGTAACACCTTAGATAGATTGAGTGGGAGCCGTTCTTCGCCCACTCGTCAAAAGGCTCAGTTGGTAAATGCTCGAGCTCTTCTCTGAGCACGGTTTTAAATTCTTTAAAATCTTTCCTAATATGATGATAACCTTTCATAAACGATGCCATTCGACTGAAACGGAATTGAACGAAGCTATACTTTTCGAATCATTTTAGATAATTTAAAAATCTTGGTCTGCCTTACCGTAGATTCGGAAAAGATCAATTGAATACACGGGAACTCAGTGCGCCAGAGATTCGATCTTCGTGTTTCATTCAGCCCGACGGAATGCGATGATTTTTGCTTTGCTCTGCCCCTCGTTTATCTATATTAGTTTTAATAGCGCACAATGTATTAAATTCAACTTTCTTTTGAAGATATGTGCCTAAATTTTGTGAGTAATTCGAGAAAACAGCTTACTTACTCTTTGCAAAAAATTTTCTTCTTGTTGCACACTCGTAGTATCGAAGCACACGTTCGCAGGGCAACGTTAGATTGCGAAATATTTTTCTCATTATTTTGATATGAAGCTGTATCGATTCAACTGATGACGGTGAGCACATCTTAATCGTTATCTAAATGATAGCGAAATCGACGTGGAAAGCTGCGATGACGCTTATTATTGAAGTATGAGAAGGTGAGCTTGACTTTTATAAATACATTTCACCGACCATGAAGGTCGAAAACGAGGTCGGAGCAAAACCACCGGGCTGCGAATCGAACCTAACGAAGTGCTGTGTTGCCTTCTCGAACGGAGTTTTATGCATTTTCTGAGAGTTTACTCATCTTTTCATTCTGACATTTTTCTTGCGTTACGTTTCAGAATTTAACTCGTATGAAGACACTTTCGTACTTCGCAAAATGAGCACGAGAAAAATTAACACGGCCATCGAAGTTAATCGCGAGTTTTTATGTTCACGCCACCATAGAGGGGCTTGTCTCACGACGGTGGCCTTTACAGAATGTCCTCCAGCATATAAGCCCAATTCAGGGTGCATGAACTTCCGACCGAGTTCAATCTTTTGCTGGATGAATTCGAACGATTGCGTCGGCAACAATCTAGAAACCGCCAACACCTACGGTGGTGGCCACAACGACCTGCTGCGAAAGCTATCACGACCGTCGGTGCCCTAGATATCGGAATCATCTTCGGCAAAGTCAGAGACCGCATCGCGATCAATCATCTCAAATGATGTGACGAAGGATCGCTTCCTCCCGATCCATCAGTAATGCCCGTTGCGTGTGGTGGCCCTGCTCCAGTCCACCATGATGACGTAGAATTTAACCAGCAATTTAAGACCAAATCTTCGTACCGCGTGTGATTACGGGATGAGCTAGGGCCAATTAATTATCGAAAATGTTGGAAAAGTTGTTCAGAGATTGACTCGTCACACGTCCAGTCGATCTGCGCCAAACTATTAGGAAGAAGGAAGTTCTGATGGAAGGAGACACGTGTGTCACTCGATCGCCGACACCCACAAATCGGCTTCAGTCTAGAGCACCCCCACAAGCTCAAGATGCTACTTATTCACCAATTTTTTATTCTTTTCTACTATTTGGCTTCATTTTCTTTTGCAACTCCCTCACTGCTTTATTTGCTTACTTTGCAGTGCTCTAATCCATGTGGTGTCTCGTGGGAATGACTTCTGCCACTGATGCATCTTCTACTCCGAGACTGTAATTGATATTTTTGAGCAGGGTAGATTTTGGAGATCAAGGAGGCATTGTAGAGAGCTTGATTCAGTGAGTGTTTTCTTTGTACCTCATGAGCCCTCAAGCCCACAGAGTAAATGTTTGTAAGTTTGTGCCAAATGTATGCCAGGAGCATGTGCATTTGCAGAACTATTTTGAAATGTTTCATGTCTTTACACTCCGAAAAATTTGCGAGTACCACCCTCTCCCCCCCCCCTAGTTGAGAGAACACGTCACGAGCTTTTGCGAGAGCTCCAAATGTTGTAAGCGACATCTCTGAAGATGATTCGCCATCCGTAAGCGAGCAATTTCGTGAACGGAATCGTACGGGCAGATAATCCTTTCTTCGACATCCGCGAATTTACTTTGGTTCATTACAGTGATACTTTGCTTGGATAGAATTAAGTTACGTAAGAAGAAATGTTAGTGACACTCAATTGACCTTCTGTGAGAAACGAGAGCTTTTGCGAGAGCTCCAAATGTTGTAAGCGACATCTCTGAAGATGATTCGCCATCCGTAAGCGAGCAATTTCGTGAACGGAATCGTACGGGCAGATAATCCTTTCTTCGACATCCGCGAATTTACTTTGGTTCATTACAGTGATACTTTGCTTGGATAGAATTAAGTTACGTAAGAAGAAATGTTAGTGGCACTCAATTGACCTTCTGTGAGAAACGATTTACACACTACGGATAGTGAAATTTATTCGAAACGAAAAGTTAAATTTAAAATAGAACACTAACGTAGTAACGTTTAAATTTTCTTTTTTTTATCACAATGTTTGAACAAAGGCCTAGTCGACTTCAATGGCCCTATTAATGTTAATATTATTATTTTTACCATTATCTTAGATCATGTAGAATTATTTTGAAATTGGAATCTTTCAACAATTTTTAATCGAGTGCGGCCTGGGGTAAATGTAGATTCTGAATGATAGAAAGCTACTGATGTTGACCTAATGTAGGCAGAATAAGTCTATTTTTTGAGACAATAATAATAACCTACAAGACTAAAGTGAAAGAGGGCACTTGTGAATGTGCGGCACGCGACAAATCAAAGTTTGAACCTGAGATTCAATCTCGTTTAGAATTCTGTGGTTTTGTTATTAAGAACTAGGGAAGAACATTCTTGATCAACTTTTCATTTTAAATATCAATTCGGGTTTCTGCTCCTGCGTTAAATTTGCGCGAAAATTAAGTATTTCTAATTAGATTCATATGCAAAAATGCGGACTCACAAATGTTGGTTGAGCCGAACATCATCAAATCGTGTTGAAAAATTTTCTTTCAGTCGTTTCGTGAAAGTAATGATAGTAGGAGTAATATTTTCAAGGGAGACGAAGATTGCTTGTAAAGTAGGAAAGTACGGTAACTTATGCGACTCTATATCCCAAAAAAACAATTGAATTATTCTTGAAATGCACTTACTCTATCGAAAATATCTAGAAGAGATCTGTCTCTACCTTGCAGTTGAGTATTGAGTACATTTAAGTGACTAAAAATAATCACATAAAAACGCTACGTTGCACATAGAAGTTTCATCCTTAACCAATTTCCGAATGTAGACTTGTGATGTGTATTAATAACTATATTATTTTGACTACAGTATTGTAGTTCGCTACGGTCTAACTTTTAGATCATTGATACCCTTTGTAAGGGTTGAAAACGCTTTTCCGTTAATATATTATCTTTTGATCTGTTTATAACGAAGTGAGTCCGATTTTAAAATTGATTTAGTTAACTGACTTGATTATTTCTTATACACGTATTCACTCCCTCTCTGTTTTCATGATGCGTAATTCTATATTCTTTTATTTATCCATGTCTTTCACGGGCCACTCTCGGTGACTCCGTTGGCCGCTAGTTGAATACCCTTGCCCTAGGTGTTGATTGAAATGGCCAGTATGTGAAGAAATTCCGATGCCGCGGTGTTAACGGTGAAATAGTTCGGAGGTCAGAAAACGAGCACGATCATACCGGTGACGTAGCATTTGTGGTTAGAATAGTCCTACAAGTAGGAGAATCTGCGATGAGTGCACCAAAGGTTCTTCTAAGAGACGCATTATATCTCGCACCGCGAGTTGTGGTCCGAGCACTGCCAAAATTTGATCTTATGAAACAGAATATTTCGAACTACCGGAGTGGCCTGCATTACCTAGAAAATGGGAAGATATTGATCTGACCGATATTTCGCCTACTAGGAAAGGGTACAGTTTCGGGCTCCATGATTCCGGTAAGAATTTATTGCACTTGAAATCTTAGAGGAGATGGTTCGCGGATCGTACTTTTAAAACAGTGCCGAAATTATTTAACCAATTGTATACAATTTACTGCAGCCGCAAGGACAAAACCCACCTTCTGATATACGCTCTTCTCGCCGGTAAGAAGACCCTTGCTCAAATTCTTTTGACTTAGAAATGACGACCCTCAAGAGTAACAGTACGTCAATCATTTTATACACTTTGAAAGTAGATACGTGTGCAGTTCACACGGTTCACGGACATTTCGACGCGAGCGTTTCGGCGCGACCTTTCGGACATCGTTTACTCGTGTGAGCACCGCAAGAGCCTTCACTATTTTCGAAATTGCGTGCAGTTCAAAGACGCCCACCCACTGAATGCCACTGTTACCTGCATTATTTCAAAGGTACACGTTTCGAAAGTACGTTCGACTGCTCGCGTCTTTTTCTGCCGGTAAATACAAACTAGGACCTTGAAACAGCGGAAGAGGGACGCATCTCACCTTTCGTGCATAGTGTCGTCGCTTGTTACTCGACTGATGACAGATCCCACGACTTTCTAAAATATCTTCGAAAGAGTGCCGTTAAATAGGTACCAGGAGGAAAAAAAATATACACAATTACACACCGGCTGTGTTGTCGCTTGTCACTCGATTTCAACCGAAGAGATTCTAAAATTTTTGCATTTCACATCGATTTCTTTCATCTCACGGGATTCGTTCTTTGCAAACAATTATCACGACTAATTTTCTCAAGTTTTATAAATTAATATTTATCGCTATCAATATATTTTGTCCATTTTTTGCGATCAATTTTCTCAAGTTTTACGAATTTTCTTGCAAGAAATTGGCAGCCGACAACAAACTTTTTTCAACCTCTCAACTAGATCAAAACCATATCTATGCCTTAATGAGAGGGCAAAGCTTAAAATAGTCTTGGTGACCATTCTTCAGTCGAAATCGTTTAGAGTTTCGTTCTTCTATACAGCCCCAAACGTACGTAAGTGTACCTATTCTCGCCACCTTTTGAAATCGTTGTTCCAGTTTCCGCCACCCCGTTTTTTCGGTCCAAACTGAATCAATTCTCGTTTTTTTTTTTTTTTTTTTTTCCTTATTCTGGGCATAAAACTCTAGTAGAATACTTCTACTCAATTTTTCCTGTGCTTTTTTCTTATCAGTTAGACGCAAAAATGGCGAGAACTGGTGCGGTGGCGAGAATAGGTACATCTACCCTACACTCCAAATTGATATTTGGAGTGGGTGAAATCACCCGTAGGTGTCTCGCATGGAGTTGGGCGTAAGGTATTAAAAAAATTGAAACCAAAACGAGGTTCAGCCTATATTTATAAGGCATACAAGGCTCTCGCATCCTAGCCAGGACATAGCTAAACACAGACCTGTGGCTTGTATCCCAACCTCACTGAAAGTATTTGAATCAACCTTATTCAATGAATTGTATGAGCAGACGCAGGCAATCATCACAAATCCATGACATGGTTTCACCCGAAAAAATCTGTTTACGTATAAATCTACACGAATTTACTCATCATGAAGCCGCGGTCTCGGATCAGCCAGTCTTATCTCCACGAATGTTTTCAAAGGCTTCCGATAAAATGGATCGCAATCTGTTATTAAGGAAGGGAATAGGCTTCTCTCAGAGAATTCTACGACTTTTTTTGAATCTTATTTGTTGGAAAGAAACAAAATGTAAGTACGTGCTTTTGCGAGTGTCCTCCAAGTTTACCTCAAGGTTTCAACTTGAATCCGTATTTACGTCGGAAAAAGCTTGGAGGGTACTTCATGACTTTTGTACGCAGACAATCTAAAATTTATATGAAGAGATAAGGCATGAGGAGGACACCTTGGGTGCCCTCGTAAAGAGGAGTGGAGATAACACATTGCCCCGAAGTGTCGGGAAATGCAATGTAATCACCATAAATCGAGGTATACATCCAATTCACAACACCTATACATTATTTATGGTAAAGTATTGAAACGAGTGAATGACCTGAGAGATCTTGGAGTTCGGATCCAGGCAAATTTTCATTACAATAAACATTCACAGAAAATTATAACAACAGCAAATCGTAATACGGGAACGGGAGTCATCATTTTCGAAATCGTGTTCAGTTTACGTGCGCCCACCCACCAAGTATCAGTGTATCCTAAATTACTTCGAAGATATGAGGGCCGGACGTCTTCAACTTCGAAATAAATCAACGTCGTACCCCAACTTTCCCTTTTAAACATTATCGTTCAAGAGAAAGTCTCGAAGATGAAAAAAGAAAGGCGGTCAAGCGCCTATATTTTCTATGCGAACGTGAACATTAGTGCTGGTATATTTCTTTGTTTAGGAGCTATGCGACGGCGCAAACCGGTCATCAGCTCCATTTAAGTATATTGAAAACCTTGTATTTGTACTTTGCTCTGGTTTGACCTCATCTAAACTGCTGAAGTAATCTGGCACTCAATGACTGGTCTGCACATTAAGATGTTGAAGCGAGTGCAAACAAAATTGGCTTCAATGAAGCAAACACAAAGATTTACCCCTCTAACGTGACCCAAATCTTCCCATAGTCGATTATCCGCTCGAGAGCGACCTCCCAGAAGTGTTCAAGCCTCCCTTGTCCTTGTACTTCGATCCGTTATCGTACCTACTCACCTTGGACGAGACTAAGGAGGTAAGATGACAGGTATTCGCCAACTGATAACGCATGCGGATGCCGTTGATGAAAACGGTGCCCTTCACGAGTATAAATTGTCCCCCAAGGAAGCGTCCTTGGGCCGACACTGTATCTTTTGTATACTGTGGACTTCCCTGAGACAAGGACTACAATACTGCGACCGCTACTCTGCAATCTGCAGTGGAACGTTTTGAGCCTCGGACAAAAAAGTGATGATATTAAACAGAGCTCCAATGTCAGTAGCCAATCCAGCGCGTTTCCCTAGGGCTACACCTGGACTGTAAGCTAAATTGGCAGGAGCACGTAAAAAGCAAGCGGACACTGTTTGACGCCCAATTCAGAGGATATCAATCACAGTCAAGTCTTGCCAACAAGCGGCTGATATGCACCTCAATCTTTCTACTAAGCTCATGGCAGTGAGATATGGGGCACTAACCAAAACTCCAACACGCTTATTATCGAACGCTTTCAAAAAAATCATGTGAGCCATTACCCGAGCTCCACGCTACGCATCTACAGACTGTTTGCGACATGACGAACTGGAAGGCCAGCCGACATGTCCAGCATCGACACCCTAACCGAGAAGCTATCTAGCTCTCATACGACAGTAATGAATCCCGACGACTCCGCCTACACCCACTCAATCTCATTAGGCTATATCGCTGAGAATTTTTTCTCAGTTTCTTCAAGTGTAGATTTTCTTCTATTGCCCTCTGAGCAATTAGGTACGATACTAGAGAGATACCAACTACTGAGGAGAGGGTCCGTTATTGGTTCATTTGTTTTCAAAGATGAAAATTTATTATTGGACGCTCTGATCAGATGGACATTGTATTCGTATCAAGAGAGGAAGAATTATTTTGTGAATGAACTTTTGCCTATGGTAAATTTTGATCAAGTTTCGGAAGATTATCTCAAATTTATTGCCAGTAATTATCGATTGAATTTGATTGCATGTGAGGATCCGAAGTCGAGTTTGAAGGCAGAAACTGTGGATATATTACAAACGGATGCGTACAAAGATCCTACAAAAAATACATCACCACACTTTTTTGTTCAATTCGTGAAAAGGCAAGACGTGGACATTACCTTCAATAATCTATTCTCAATTAGTAAATACCAATCGAAATTGTCTAATGTCGAATTGAAAAATGTTCCGTGTAATTGGGGAGAAGAATTACGAGTAATGGTTGCCCTCGATGAACCCGACAATTTGTTGTACCGGCTCGACCTGGAAGGACATTTATTTTCTTCTTATTCAACCATAACTATGTCAAATGAAGAGAAAACATTATTAACCGCACCTGAGTACTGTGATCGATGTTCCCGGATGTGCGGTTTTCAGAATAAGAACATTTATTTGTATAATGACCGTAATGCTCGTTTTAAGACGTTCGGAGTTGATAAGATACCGGTATCCTCTATCCTCAATTATCAATGTGAGACGGACGAGTGGTTCACAGTACCCGAAATGAAAACAAGAACTTCCAGAGCTCATATTGTTACGGACGATGAATTGGTATATTTGATAGGAGGCTTTGCGCCTAATAACGCAGCATGTTCTGGATATGTTCAAGGCTACGACTTCCGTATTCCGAGCTGGACAGAACGCCGAGTAACTAACTATCTGTATGATAAATTTAAATTATTGCTGTAAAGCAATTCCCAATAAATAATTACGATTTATTTTATTTTACGATACAACCCAAAGTTTTCAGCGTTCAATATTCACGTGAAGATATAATTGTAGTAAGAATGGCATAAGTCCAGAAATAGGCTTTTCTTTGACAGGTTTAAAGGCAGCACTATAAAATCGTCAGGAATGTACTACTACTCTGTATCCCAGCATTTATTGTGAAAAATAGTACGTCCACCGTACCAGTCAATCATTTGACGAGTCGAATCAAGTACTTCTCGCCCCACTTTTACAACACTCATACGTTCGCAATAAACACAATCTGGAAATGTTCACCAAACTAGACGGGAGGAGACCAGGAGGGTGAAGGAAGAAATGCTACTCCTGTACGCTGTTCACCCCACTCTAATCTACTCCTGATCTAACGTTCCATGAAAGTAGTTCTTGAAACGACGAACTTAGTCTCGCAAACCAGTTCGAGAAGTACTCGCGTCGCTTTAATTTCGGTCGTCGATTAAATATTTGGATTATTGCTCTTGAAATATATCAAGACCAAGTTAATTCGAGTTCGATTCTATTAATTTATTAATCACCATTAATTTTCTTTTTCGAAATATTCTCCCATTATAACTGGATATGGCGAATTTTGCTGCAGAATATTTAACTCCGGAAACGAAATCAAAATTGATTGATGCCTTAAACGATTTCCAAAGCCGGCGCGACGGATGCGATTCAGATAATATGGAGACGGTAATCTACACCGATCATCCTTCGATGTGGAGAATGGACACTCGACTGGCTGTAATAGAGCCATTTCCACTTCGAAGAAAGCCGTTTGAAGCGTTCGTACGTATTGAACAATATTTTCGAATCTTGGTGAACGGATTGGGTCAAAACCTGCGCATAGTTATTCAACCGTCAACAAGGATGGACCCCAGAAGCGATCCTTTAAGTTTTTTCATAATCCTATCGTTCAATGCCGACACAAACTTGTTGAGCTTGCTTCACAGACGTAGGCCGGCGAGGTCGCGTGGGGTGAGAGCACGGCAGACGGTCGCTCAACGAATGGCATTACGACGTCTTCAAGTAACCCAATGCACATTATGTAATTGACGGTGTCCAACTTTAACTAAAGGTAGTGCCTATTCGTTTATGTACCTATTGTTCTCCCTTCTTCTTAATCTTTGATGTGTAATGAAATTTGTTCATGAATTTATTCGTTACGTTTTAAAAGCTAGCTCTAGCTAGCCTTCTCGTATTTTATTATTAAGACGAAATTTCATTAATTGTTGTAAATAAGCTAGTATCTAATTAATTTATGTGATATGCAGGATCTTTCTCGATAATCCAGCACGTGTTGAATTATCGTGAGTGTATGCAATCGGTGTAAATATGTATTTAATTAAAATCTTGTAGAATTTTTTTCTCTCGTTTTTCCTCGTATTGTGACGGATCGAAAGAAGAAGAGAATTACGAAGGAATCTTAAATTTATATTTGCGAGCTCAAAGTTATCCAGTCCAAAATTCCAAAAATTAGGTACCTTTCATTTCTACAGGAATCATATCGGTGAATTTATATTGATGGAGATTGCCGTTTCTAGCTACCTACCAAATCGATTCAAAATAATTACTTTGTTACGCTTTCTCTTTTTTTTTTATAATTCATTTTAACGAGCAGTAGAGAAGAAAAAGGTTTATTATTGCTTATAAGGCTGCCTTGCTGAGAATGATCACCATTTCTTGCTACGAAATCGACCCGGACTAATCGTTCCCATGCTGCCATGATTGTTCCGTCGAGGTTTCATTTTTTATTTCTCATCTTAGATGGGAAACTTCACTATGGCGTTGGATAAATCCAGTTTTGAATGAACCTAAGTCAAAGAAGAAAAAATATCTTCAATAGCCAGTCTAGATCAAAGAGTTTATGAGGGCAAAAACTTCACGAAGACACAGAACACTTAAAACTGTACCTAAGAAACTAAGGAACGATATCAATTTTTTTTTTTTTCTTTTTTAATTTTCATATTACTTAAATCCGAAGAAGTCCAACAAGTACTCGGTCATTCCTGCCATCTGCGTTTTCCAGGATCTCAAGCACTGAAAAAGTACGTCTACGGTTACGGTAAGTAATATCAATTAGCTGTCGCATAATCAAAAAACAAAAAAAAAAAAAAAATGAAACACTTACGGAAACCCGCCGATTCAATATTTTTTTCAGAACTTATTCTTCGATTGAAAGTTGTACTTCGCTGTTTTTCGTTGAAATAAATTCAAAGAAAAAGAGATTATCTGGGAGAAAACAATTTTAGAACTTGAAAATTATCTATTTCTCCAATTTTTCTGGGACACACCTACGATTCAGCATTGGAACTTGAAAGAACAGAACTATTTTAAAAATAAAAACTACGCCGACTTTCGTTATCAAATTTTAATCACGAAATTCGACCAACGTTTCGTTATAATATATGATGTGTATTCAGCTTCATCGTAGTCTAAAAAACTTATCACCATAAACATAGAACACTTAGGTATCTTAAATTCAGAAATTTGTTTTTCTTCGTCAATTATAGTTTAGTTATTTCGAACGTCCGGAAACCACCAGAAAATTACCTAATTAATAATCAGGATCTTATTCTGTTTCCAAAAAATTAACGCAGAACGAGCTTGAGTCTACGATAAGTTTTTTCAATTCTCAAAAAACTGGAGGAATGATGAACTTCCAAGATAGAGTAGGTAGTATTGGGGTTGGGGAGACAACTCGATCGTTACTTCGTAATAACGAAATAAGTGCCGTCAAATTTTTCCTTTTAGGTACCTAATTTGTGATTCCCGTTATCTCCAAGTCTCACACTTGATCTAGAGAACTACTTACTTTATAAATCGGATCAGTTCATCGTGAGTACGAGTCATGATATTAAATATAAATAATAAAAAGTCAGAGGAACGGACATGTAACCTGCTACGTGTCCAAACTCCTGACTTTTTATTAGAATTATTTTATGCTGGACATACCTACTTAGTTGATAGAACAGAACTACCTTCGTCCAGCATTTGAGGAATTGTTCTACAGTAAAAAATCGAAGCATGAAATCGTGACCATGGAACAGAACCATCTTAAGTCTAACAATCGGAAAAATTCATCTCAAGTTCGTTCTGTTTCAATTTTTCGGGAACAAAACTATCTCGGTTTTTCTGATTTTCAACTGATTTCCTGACAGCTTGGCGACCTGAATTATCCACCTAATTAAACTATACCTAATTAAAGAATACCGGTAGCCCTCTATAATAATCCGATATGGATTGAATTTCCAAACTAGTAGTTCTGTTCTAGGTCCTACTTAATTAGAGACGAGTTAAGCCCGATTTTTTTTTTTTTTTTTTTCTAGACTCCATAATGAAGCTAATTATTCTCATAGCAAAACGTTACCCAGTTTCGTTAAGTACCTACCTACATAGTAAAATAAGTAATTTAATAACAGAAGTGCCGTGAGACTTTTCTTGCTAAAATAATTCTGTTCTTAGAGTTTTAGAGCTGAACTACCTACCCATATAGAGGTATATTTATGTCCCGGAAAAATTCTAAAAATACAATATCATTTTCAAGTAAGTAGGTACCTACTATCAAAATATGTACCTAGGCTAGTCGTTTGGTCTAATTGTTTTCTAATGAAGAATTCTTGGGTAATCGCTTCACTTCCGAAATTTCTTTCAACAAAAAGCAGCAAAGTAAAACTTCCAATCTTGCCTCCTATAGAAATATCTACCGTTTCAGAATGTTCTGTTCAATAGAGACGAATTATGGGAAAGAGGAAAAAATAATGAATTCTACTTGATTGGAAGGGCTCCGAAGTTTAAGACTTCATCGACTTAATTTGAAGATTGATCCAAGGTTTGGCCCTGTTTTAAGCCAGCCGTTAAGCTAGTGTTCAATATAGCTCTGCCGTACAAAGCTTAATTGACCTAGGCGTATCTGAATTTCGCCAATCTGTCAAACGGTATTTTTCGCAAAAAGAATGATTAGGTAGTGTGTGTAGTCGTCTGGTTTCCTTTGTCGGCGATGAGATGTACGTTAAAAACAGGCTGAATTCGAAAACTCCGACGACATATTCGAATACCTCGTTGAAAATTTAGTGAAAAATCTCTAAAGGAACTTGATAATATTCCAAACTGTTATTTAGTTTTCCATAGCGTTGTTTTGGATATAGGTACGTCAATTTAACTTCGTACAGCAGAGTTAATCACTAGTCAATCATTCATTATTGTTGAATAATTCATATTGCGACTTAAACTTAAAATAAGACCCTCAATCGCAAAATCTTGAAAATCAGTATTCAGCCATGCAAGCTAAAACATCAAGATGATTTCAAATTGATCAGGAGAATTCGTATCATGAAACGTGATTGATAACACCAGTTTTCCGAACTTCATTCAAGTCGATCTCGAAGTAGGTACTCGGATCGCGGAAACCTCAAATTCGATTCGACGATATTATGTTCATTACGTTTCCAGTTTTCACGAAGAAGGAGCTGAAATTTTTACGTTCAAACTCGCTGATTTCACTCACAGTATCCCATGTTCATTAAATCGTAATTAAACCAAAAACCTAAGACGAATGACGAAGCCAGCCATTATTGAATGCCTGGCGATATAAGCCAATGATGTAAGTGCTCGCTGTAGGCGCGCTGTAGCTGACGTCGACAAGGTGATCATGGCGTTTTTCAACATGACAAACCGCACTCAAAAATCAGTTTTACCTTCCCAAATATTGGTTTTTTAAGAAAATGTCAAAGAACAAAAATTGTAGCCCTCTTTATTTCCTTTCAATTGAGCTCAATTTCAGATTTTTTGGACGACTTTTTTCATCATCATCACCTTTTCAGCAGCTTCCAAAAATATGCGTCATGGTAAATGTAGAGCGCGCCTCTTTTGACTTATTCGCAAATGGGTCTGAAATAGTGATAGGAACTATTGATAGTTTCTGGCAAAAAACTATTGGGAAGAACGTAAGTTTTGTAGAAAAAAAAAAAACAACGGCGATAGTATTGTCGATAGTTTGAAAATTTTCCGTTTTTCTTATCAAAATCACAAATATTATTGGTACCTGTAAGAATTTCCAATTTACTTTAGCTTTTAAAAATTGAAAGTGAAAATTGAAAATAGGCGTTTAATCAGGGATGAGCACAAATCAACTCACGAATCACAAATCACGAGTCACATTTTTGCGATTTGTGACTTGTGATTTGAATCATTTATTCATTTTCCCGAACCTGGGGAGCCAGTGATTTCTGGCTCTGGCTCCAGCTCCTGGCTCCTCGAAAATCGGAGAGCGGAGCGGAGCCAGGAGGCTGGACCTTTGGAGCGGAGCCGGAGTTGAAGCTCTCGATCTTGAGAGCGGAGCCAGAGCCGGCTCCGAGCCAGCTCCGGCTCCAGCTCCTGGCTCCAGTTTCTCAAAGAGCGGAGCGAAGCCAAAGAGCTGGATTTTGCAGCGGAGCCGAAGCTAGCTGAAGCTCTTGATCTTCTGAGCGGAGCCTCAAGGCAATTGTCTTTACTTCAAGCTTCAAGTCTTAGGGCTTTGGATTTTGAAATTTGTTGAATTTTTTCTTTTTTCTTTTTTTCTTTGTCATTTTGACTGGAGAGCAGCTTCTGAGCTCCTTGAAAAGGAAAGAGTGGAGCAGCTCCCAAAGAACTGAGGAGCTGACCAAAAGAGCGGAGTGTTTTGGGCTCTTTTCAAGATCAAATTATGGCTCCAGCATTCTAGCTCCGGCTCCCCAGGCTTGCATTCTTCTGATAAGCAGGATTTGCAATTCGGATCCTTTCACAACTGAAGATTTGTGATTCGTGATGCGAATCATTTTGTTTGATTCGTCACCTTTTCCAATTTTATTTTTACTTTTGAGAAAGAACAAAATGCTTGTATCAACCTTTTAGATATCACTATTGTAAGAACCTTGAACGGATTAATTTTTAAACACTTTCAAAAACCTACCTCCACAGGTAGACTTATCAATTTTCTTTCCAATCAACCCTTTTCCTGTAAATTCAACTCTTGTGTAAATCTTCTAGAACGTCAAAAGAATTTATCTGACCCTATTTTTCATAATGACATTATTTCTAAATTTTCTGACACGCTTAAAGCTAATAATTATCCCGATAAATTTATTAATGACGTATTGAATTTTAAACGTAACAGTAATGACCAAGACCATAATAATAGTAGTAATTTATATTTTTCTTTACCTTATATAGGCCGAAGCAGTCACATCATTAAGAAATCCTTGTCCTCTCTTGATAACAAAATTCGCATCTCTTTCGGTAGTCACAACACTATGTACCAAAAACTTTTTTCGAAAACTAAAGACAAGATCCCTCTCAAATTAAACTCTGGTGTTGTGTACAGGATTCCCTGCTCTAGCTGTCCCCTGGTTTATGTGGGGGAGACGTCTCAACTTTTAAAGAAGAGAATCTCCCAACACAAAACGAATGTAAAGGAAGGTAATGGTGTCACTGCTTTGGCTCAACATACTTCTGAAACTTCTCATGTTTTTGATTTCAAACGTGTTGACATTGTAGGCCGCGAGAATAATAAGAAAAAGAGGCAGTTTCTTGAAGTTATTAATATTATACGTAACAATACTGTCAATTTTAAGACCGATACTAACGGATTTTCAAGTGTTTACACGACCATTCTGAGTCATAAGTCAATGTAGCTTTTCTCACCTTTTTATACATGTATGTACAACTTTCTTTTAGTTCGTACCCTGATGATGTTGCGTGAGCAACGAAACGTCGGTTTCTCGTTCGTAAAAATAAAAATATAGTGATATTTAGAGCCAAAATTTTTTTTTTTTTTTTTTTCCTTTTATTCATTAAGTTTAATATCACGTATAAATTTCATTTTTTCGTTTTTTTTTTTTTTTTCTTTAATCGTCGTTCTCTCGGCAATTTGACATACCCGAGTTCTCATCTTAAAGACTTGAAAACCCTATTTTTATATAATTATTCAGTTCTTTTACTGTTTTATCAACTTATCAACCATGGCGAAGATTTGCGAATAATTTTTAATTTCAACATCAAAAAAGAATTAAATTGAGTTGAAATACGACGTATCACATTGAAGCAATGATTTGTGATTCATAATTTGTGCTCATCCCTGCGTTCTATTATGAATTAAAATCAGTCAGGCAGTTGTACCAGTTGTGCAACGGGTAGTCTATGGCACCACGTTTTCATGGTATTTCCTATAGTCGCATCCATCATCGGGTAACACTAACATACATTCCTCAACGGACTTTTTGGACTAAATAACGATCAGGAGAATGATATCTATCCTACCAGTGAGATGGATACTTTTCTTCTGATTATTGATAGTTTTAGGAAAAACTATCGGGACCATCGATTGCATGAAACTATCGACTATCAACCAACACTGAAAGGGCTGAAAGTTTAAGCCAAGTTTGAAGCCAAGGGCGAACAGAGCCCTGAATTGGTGGGATTCTCTATGTTTTTGCTTTGATAACAGAGTATTGCAGCCAGCTGAAAGCTGAATTCAGCAAAATTTTTACTGATAGCAATGTTGAACTGAAAAGCAGCTTTATTAAAATCTACCCAATCCAAAAGCCAAACTAGGCCAAATTTTTTCAACTTTTTTTACCTTTTCCAAGTTTTTGTAAACTACAAAATAAATACAGAAAAATAAGAATCACAGATTTGCAGTAATATTTCTTATTATGTACCTTGGAAAACTATTTGAATTTCAAATATCCAAAAAATATGAAAATATTAAAAAAATGGTTCAACAAATAATGGAGGAGGTATCTGTAAAAAGGGGGCCTCCGTTCAATATATTTCTTATGGAATGGAGCCCCTTTTTACAGATACCTCGTCCTCCTCAATTGATCGATTGAATTGAAAAGTAAAAGGAAGTATCATGATGTGTAATCATTAAAAATAAAATTCCATGGAAAATAGCGGTGTTTGCAGCCAGCCAATAGCCAAAAACTGAAACCCAAATTTAGTCAAATTTCTACTCATAAAACGAAAGCTAAAAGCTAGCTTTAAGCGCACTTCTGGAAGCTAAAAGCTTTATTTAGCTACATTTTTTTGACTAGCTTTTGGCTTATTCTGAATTTTAAAAAATTGTACAAAACCATGTTTTTTTATTTCAAAAAAAAAAAAAAAAAAAATGGACTTTTTTAGGTTTTTTTCCAGAGCTCAGAGAGGAGAGAAACACAATAGTTTTTTAAGAAATCAATATTCAATTCTTTATTAGACCAAAAATCAACGAATTCTTTTTTGTTTTGTGAATTATAATAATTTGTAAAGAAAGACTAGGTTTAAACTGTAGAGAAATTAAAAACAGGTTTTATTTTAAAAACTATTGTAGCTCTTGTAAGTTGTAGTTGTGTTGTACCCTTGACAGAAATCCTTTTCCCTTGATTGTGCCTGATCTCTCCAATAATTGAAAAGCCGAAAGCTGAAAAAAAAAAAAACACACAAAAGCTGAAATTTTCGGCTGCAATACTCCGTTTGATATTGCTTAAACACTCTCTAGGTGCTCGAGACCGAAAAAATGACAGACTTTTTTCGGATTTACTCGTATAATAAAAAATTAGAACTGGCTACAACGGCGAGCCTCATTGGTGGTACGGTGCAGTGGTCGTTAAATAATAGGCCTCTTAGTTTTCTGAAAGCCTAATTGAACTCCAGCCAACATGCAACCAACTGAAGAGAAAGAATCTCTCATCTTGCAAAAGAGAAGCAGGAAAAAGGGAATTGAAATTTCCAACAAATGACGAAATTTTTCGGCTGAGACACCGGAACAAAATGAATAGACCGAAAACACAAGTTAAGATAATCTGAATGCCCATTTGTAAAAATGAAGATGAAGATAATTCTGTTAGGTAGTAAGAAAATAGATAATGAAACGCAATAAAAATAATTTCATACAACATCATTAATGAAAATAAGCTAATTTTAAAAAATATATAGGTACCTTTGTATAAATATAAACTGTGAATGATTATTGTTTCTAAAATTCCCCTCCCGTCGCATGTAGGCTACCTATACGTAAAGACCTTTCTGTCGAAAAGGCGTCCGTCCTATAAGAAATACATTCAGTGGACGCCCTGTGACAGAGAACTCAGAAGTCAACATTTCTTCAAGTCACCCTCCTGTCATGTCAAATTTTTCAGGTTCTCTTTCCGTCAAATAATGCCCAAAAAATCAAATGTTTTTTCAAGTCTTTTATTTGACTGTATAATTATGTATGTTGCTCGATATTGTAAATTTTAGGTAGGTAGGACGTCTTTCATGGTTTAATTTTTTTCAAATTCTTCTCCTCTCGAAGATAGCCTACAACTGGGAAGTCGGGATTTTTATAAATCTTCTTTTTGACGTATTAAAATAGATAACTCGATATTCAAAAATTTCGATTCCTGTTACCTTCTTAAATCAATTGGAAGGTACTCCTCACGTAAATACGAATTCAACATTCTTCTCAAACAAGTATTCCAACACTACATTAAATTTTAATGTAGAAAAACGTATCCATTGAATTTTTATCAAACAAGTAAGAAGCTAGCCACAAACAAGCCGGAAACTTGCCTTACTCATAAATAAACTAGAAGCCGAAGGCCAAAGTTGAATTTTACAAGGATGTAAAACAGATGACCGCGGTAAGGGACCAATTTATAAAACATTATTAAGGTACTCATAAAAATTGAAGAAGGAAAAGAGAATTCATGTTCATGAGAAATTATAATTATGCTCTAAAATAATCATTCCGAAAAAAAAAAAAAAAAAAAAAAAAAAAGGGGGAATTCATAGCGGTACCTATGCAACGCTTCTTATTCATTGCAGTCTAGATGGAATGCAAAAAGTATAAATAACATTCAGCAAATTTGTCTTCAAAAAACTGATACAAAATTTTTGGCGGATTATCGAAGAAAAAAAACAGGACTGTAGTGCTGGATATGAATAGGTTCTAAACGAAAAGGTATTCCACCACCTGATGATGGTCATCACGTCACGGCTGAAACCGGTTGCGTTCTAATTAGAAAAAAAAAATAGTGTCTCTCTTGTTACCTCGATTTAGTTTTTAATTCTTTTAGGATACTTATTTTAAAATTTTTTTCGACCTCCGATATATTCTTGGCTTTTGATAGATTTTTGACGTAACAGTTTTATTTCTTATTTGAGACTATTATTTTCCCATACGTGCTTTGTGCCTTCCCTCACCTAATTGTGAAAAGAATCTACCTGTTGTGAGTATAGTCAACCTGGCCTTGTAGCGTCCATGAGTCCAAGCAGGGTTGCGATGTTTTAAACAAAATGTTTTAAACGTGTGTTTAAAATATGTTTAAAACAGCCAAAATTGGAAAATTTACATTGCCTCTTATGAGGATGTTTTAAACGTTTTAAACATATTTTTGTTTTAAACATGTTTTTTTTTAAAAAAACTGTTTTTTTTTTGCAACCCTGAGTCCAAGGCCAAGACTCGAATTTCATAATTTACATAAATTGGGCAACTTGGCCTCCGATTGTCAAGCATTGTTACGGGTATTTTGATACACATAATCGGAGACGCTTTAATTACTCGTATTCATTGAATTTCTAAGTATATCCTTTCTTTTTTTTTTTTTTTCTTTATCAATTTCAATAATGATGGATAATTTTCCAGCCTACTTCGATTTCCTTTCTTTTTCTTTTTTTTTTTTTTTTTTTTTCAAATCATTAAACAGGTTGAAGAGATTTTCTCTCTTCCCTCCAACTCCTAAAATTGTAGAATTGTTCAATTGACCAAATTGCACTCATATTTGCGAACTGCTTTCTTTCTTTTTCTTTTTTCAATAATAATCAATTTTTTTGACTCACCTAATTTGGAAACATTCACATTCTTCAGCACGATACGCAATGAAAGATTTTGAACAGACTGGGAAATTGCGGGAAGATGAATATAGAGAAGCAGAAAATCATGATGAAGAGAGTTTTTAAATTAATTTCGTGTAATTAGAAAGGCTTTGATCACTGATCAGTCTCATAGAATTGCTTTAATTTCAATAAATACCTAGTGGATAATGTTCCAACTAACTTTGTTTTCCTTTGTCTGTGTTCTTGTTATTTTCGGTAAACTCTTGAAATAATAAAATTTTTAATTTACCAAATTGCACTAATATAATATTTTGTAGAATTTCTCTAGAACAATTTTCCCTAAAACAAACATTTATTACAGCAATTGCTTTAAAATCGCATTTTCCAAAAATACATTTTTTTGTAACGACATTTTTGCTAAAAAAAGTTTTTGCCTGAAAAAGAGAATAGTTGGTCAAGTCTAATGAGCGAAGCCAGTTCTTCTCACTTCACTCTGAAGAATGGCTATACTGCAAATTCTACTCCATTCGAAATTTAAAAATTTAAAACGTTTCATGCAACCGGTTCCCCACGAAGAGGGAACAGAGCTGCTGTACCGGTGAGGTATTCTGAAATCATTACAACATTGCCATCGAGAATTTATGCCGTGTCAACAAAAGTGCAAGAAAATTAGATAAAAAATGCGGATAGAAAAATGAAAAATTCCTGCCCTCGGCTTTCGGCCTCTCAATAGTTCGGAATGATTCCCTCATGACGAGGAGAAAACCCATCCATCTCTTGTACTTTTTGAGATATGAGGGTTGGAGGATCCTTACAAAGGTATTCTTTTCAATTTTTTCAAATTTATTTAAAAACTATCAACTTTTTCGGCATAATTTATGGAAAAGAAAATGGTCAACATGAAATTTACTACAAAAAGTGTCTCATGTCCATAAGCGCTTCGACAAACACGAGCCCTCAGTTTTTCTATTTTTAGCTGTGAGATATTCAAGTTTGAGTGGGGTTTTTTCATTGAACCAAGGGGATCACAGCACCCCTGACAAGGCATCACATGGCCGCGAGTTTTCTATCAAATTTTGTCTTCTGAATCCATGCAAAACGTTAACGCATAAAAGCGACTTCTTTGCTTCTGGTAAATTCTTTTTTTTTCAAGCTTTAACAATGATCAAAATTTTCTATCTATAGTATCTGGTTGATGGAGGGTGGACCTGATAATTAATATTCTACCTGATGGGATGAAAGAAGAATTTTTTTTTTTTCCATTTATTTAACGAGCTAGGTATATGACAGCACAAACGGGTCATGAGCTCGACGAATAGTTATTTTTACATGCTGAGGCATAAAGATAAACTATTGATCTACTTACAAACAAAAATTTGAAATATTGTAATGATTGTAATTCAAGTGAGTTGTGAAATGAAGTATCAGGAATAGTCTGTAAAGTGTATTTGTGTATTGTTGTGGTTGTGTGTGTTTGTAAAATTTGTTTGAGTGTGAATAAGAAATAATTGTAGTTATATGTAATCGTAAAACTGAGTTGATCGTACGTATAGAAGAGTAGCTGTTATGTTATCCAAGTTGTTACATAGTGTCTGTTTGATGGAAGTTGAAATTTTGAAGTTGCGACCAAGAAATTTCAAAGCGAGACAAAGGAAAAAATGTTCTACTGATAAGTTATCCTCGGAACAATGTGGGCGGGAAGGGGGATAAAGTTTTAGTAAGAGGTGAGAATGGGTAAGACGAGTATGACCTATTTGTAAACGAGAGAGGACTACCTCAGATGATTTGGTTTACAAATTAGAATGTGTTCCAAATGATCTCAACTTATTTCAAGGATTAGAAAACGAACTAGTTCATTTCCCTTGAAAATAGACAAAGGGACAGGTGAGAAAGGCGCCGCGGCCTCCAAAAGTTCGCAGAGCAGTCAACAAAGAATCTCGTTCAGGGAAAAGGCCATAAACTCAGTAACCTTCCTCGCGAGCTCCTCGACTCTCAGACACCGACTTAAATGGATCCGGTAACCATATTTAAGTGAATGATCATTGGAACCTTTCAGGTTCCGAGTGGCCTTCACTCCCATATCTTCCGACGAGAGAAGCAGAGTTTCTAAATTACAGTGCAATTTTTTCACCTCTGCTTACATCGTCAAAACCGACCCACAGTTGAACAATAAATTAAGAGAGCATAATTTCGAAACGATGATGAGGTTATACTCAATTTGCTCTTAGCTTACAGTCACTTGCGAGCTTGTTTGTGTACAAATTGTAATATAATTTGTTACAGTTCGGTCCCGAATCTGCATCGTTCTTCAGAAGATGAAGATGTTTCCGTCAAGGAGAATGTGTCCCCAAAGGAGAGTACCAGAAAATGGTGGCCATTTGCCTAATATTAGTATCAGATTACTCGAAGAAGGTTTGCCGATTGCTTCATTTGTCATTTGGCACGGCTCGTGGGTATCTCAGGGATGAAATAGCGGATGTACGACAAAACCCTCAGCAAGCCGTGATTCCTCCGCCAATTCTTCCTCGCGTAGTGAACCACAGTCATCATCAAAACCATGAAAAAATAATCTGTTGTTATTGTCATTATATCTTTTCATTTTTGAAAGTATGTGCGGCAGGTAAAGTAAGGGCGACCATAATCATGTATTTTATGTACGATATTTGTCTTCGAGATTTTATGCATGGCGGCAACCTAATAAAACATTCGAACGAATCAAAAGGCGTCGTGGCTTCTAAAAGTTTGCGGAGTAGCTTACTCAATTCAACCAGGTAAAGATGTATGTAAATCTTGTTCAGGGAAAACACTGGAACCTTCCTCCCACGATCTTAGACTCTCAAAAACCGAAATAAATGAATCCGGTCATTTTATTGGAGCCTCTCAGGTTCCGCGGCGGGGGGCTTCAAATCTCTTTATCCCGGAATTGATAATCTCAAATCCTTCGTCAAGAGAGGCGGCGTTTACAAATCGAAGAGCAATAGTTGCACCGCCACTTACATCAGCGAAGCCGAGAGAGCAAAGTATATAAACGATGATGGATACTGCCGACTCAAAGCACCTTAGAGAGGATACCTAATCCCAATTTCTACTTCCAGGGGCGTGAACTTTTCCTCTACGTTGAAAATTCTTATAAGAAATAGATTAGCTTCTGAGCATTATGAAATCGTTTATTAGGCCTATACTTTTGCTAATGACTGTTTTCTGCTCAATAAAATCATTCCCGTATTTGATCGGATTGGGAGACTTTTTCTCACTCTCCTTGACTTCGTAATCTTTAAAGGTTCGATTCTTTCTATTGCGAATCCTGTAGTCCTTAGCTTTTTCTATCGAGGCCAGCGTTGGTATACGGCAAACAACGCCCAGGAGATATCGAGAAAAGAAAAATTAATATGCGAACCGGAAAACGGAGACTATATTTTGTCAATTATCGAGAAGAGTGGACCAGAGATTTTAAATCTCAAATTTATTTGTTTCCACCTCTTCCAAGAACTCGATATCGACAATTTTGGAAAAACGTAGGGCCAAGAATTGAACAGTTGCACTTCAATTCATGTCACCGTCGACGTGTGAGCGTCGTTCAGTGTACGAAGGCTTCAAGCCAATAAAGTTATGATTTCCATCAAGATCCAGGTCTATACGTGTTTCAATGTTTCTCCATGAAGTGGAAAAATTTACTCTTTCTCTGCGGCTTAATGCACATTACGTTTGTTGAATTTTGATGGAAATCGTCGTACCTTCATTGACTTGCAGCATCCGTACACTAAGAAACGCTCAAGCTTGTCTTAGAGATGGGGTATGAAAATAAGAAGGGGCGAGGCGATGATCGTCGCTACGGGGCGGCGATCATCGCAATTAACAGCAAGTCGCCACCGTGCGATCGCTGGCTAGGGAAACGCCGGCGCGGGTGGTTCGCAGCCGCTTTCCGTGGCTCCTGAGCCCCGTAGAAATGGAAGCAGGAGGTGGGGTGGATGTGGCCACCCAAACCGAAGAAATGGGCGAAGCCAATGGAGTTGGTGAGGAGACTGAAGTTTATATCGAGGAAGTTGCTGGTGTAGAAGAAGCTGCCGGAAATGGTGTGGTAGCCGAAAAGATCGTAGAAGGTGGTTGGTTCATTGGGGCAATTGAAGAGGAATGGGATCCTGTTCCCTTGGGGCAGGTGGTGGCGGAACTGTCCGAGGCGGCTGAAGCAGAATCGGTTGAAGAAGAGGCAGTAGTTTCGGCTATCGATGTTTTATCGATGCCGGAGGTGGATGGAATATTTTCAGAGGATGACTTCCGTCGCTTTGCTGCCGAACTCCAGCAACTCGGTGCTAACGAAGTTGCCGGCGAACCGGAAAACGGAGACTGCATTTTGTCGGTTATCGAGAAGAGTGGACGAGAGTTTTTTAATCTCGAATTTATTTGTTTCTACCTCTTCCAAGAACACTCGACTCGATATCGGCAATTTTGGAAAAACGTAGGGCCAAGAATTGAACAGTTGCACTTCAATTCATGTCAACTTACGGCCGAGACCTTGAAAATTGTGACAGAGGATTGCTTTGAATTAAGAAACCTGACTATCTTAAACTTCCGGTACTCTGGGGAGGAAACGCCGATATCAGACGACGTCGTTCGTGAAATGCTCGAAAGTGCGTAGAAGGGCCTGTGTCCCAATAGAGATTTGGATTCGCGATCTTGCTTATTATGGACCCATCAGACGGTGCGTCCCTTATAACGCAAAACCGATATTGGTGTAGGCAGACCGTATCTAAATAAAACGAATAAAAAGTTATATTATGTTGTGTATATGTATTATAATTAGAGTACAAGATGAACGTGGCCTCTTGATGACGAGTCGAAGTTAGGCTGTACGTCCCGAGTCCATTCAGTGCTGGGCATATTTGTTTTGTACGTTCTGTATTTTCTATCGAGTAAATTCCTTCACCTTCTCATGAATTATAAGGGCAACATGTATTGTTCGATCATCCTCAATCTCCTGGCATTTTATATCCTTGGCCTCCCAAATTTAGTAGGTATTTCTTCTGTCATCTAAACATTTCGTCTGGCACGTTGCACTACGCCTACCATTCCCGTTTGCTTTTCGGTCGCATTTTACATCCTCGTTCGATTGAGGTTCCAATTTTAGTTGCAGTCATTCATTCATTTGGACGCGTTCTGATTACGCTATGTTCCTTCTGTCACAAATGATGAAGCAGTATGCTTGAATCATGAAAATTGTCGTGAGTAAAGACTGTATCATAGTAATACTTCCTCTACGTTGAAAATTCTCATGAGAAATAGATTAGCTTCTGAGCATTATAAAATCATTTAGCATACTCTTGCTAATGACTGTTTTCTGCTCAGTAAAATTATTCTTGGTCAGATTGGGAGACGTTTCCTCTTTTGTCTTCCTGCTTTTATGCTACGTCACTCTAATCCTTCAACTCATCTTCCCACTCCACGACTCACGTTGTTTAAAATCTCGCTGCATTTGTCCCTTTTTTCAAGAGATGGCCCGTAAACTTTTCCTAGTTCTCTTATTCTTTTGTCCTCTTTCGTGTACTTTCCTGAAACTTCCTCTGTCTGAACTTTATAATTGTAAAAAGATCATTATTTTCTATCAAGCCCGTCGCAAAAATGGCTACGAGCTTGTTCTACCTCCTTACCGAGACCTCCGACTGCCATAAAAAAGCATTAGGATAAATTCTTAAGCTTTTCGAGACGAAGGGAACCAGCAAAACGTTAATAAAGATGGGTTTCGAGCGAATTTACACAAAGAACTTTGACGTGAGAATATCCACTAATTATCGCTCAATTTTTCGAGCTTTTCATTATTTTTTCTACAAGTACGTGTAACGGGTATACAGTGCGTCGAAATTGAAAAACAACCGAGTATGTTTGCGTGCGCATCCAAATCGGTTTATCTTATTCAACCAAACACATTTAGTTATGAAAACAGACTTATAAGATGTACGTTTCAGAGTGAGCTTTCTACCTAGGTACAGTATCGAGTGAAGAGGGTTTTAGTAGGTACAGTATACAGAAAGTCGCGAACCGATCACACATACACGTCAGTGTCTTGCGTGCGTTTTTCTCTTTTCGCTTCTTTTTATTTTTCCGTTACTGTCGTTACCCGCGATGTTACTTGTTTCGCTTCGTAGCGTCTATTTTTACTTCGCGTTATTTTTCTCGTTTCGTACGTTCTCAATTTTTTCTTCGTACGTTCGAATCCGTTGTGTCCTGCCCGACTTCAACCAGGATCATCCCGAGTTCGTCCTAGGCTGGTAAGAAGTCTTTTAGTCATCTTGAAATACGATAGCATTATTATACTAGATATTATTCGTTTTTCAACAACTTTGAGTCTAGAACATATTGATTTTACGTGAAACGATAGATAGCAGGGGTGCTGTGACGCAATTTCGATTCCTTGTATTCGTTTCAGGGGGCTATACGAATTTTTTCCCGTTTTTTTTTTTTTTTTTCTATGAGAAATTTAAGTTTGCGGGGGGCTTCTTCATTGAACCAAGGGGATCACAGTATCTGTGGATAAAGAAGCAAATACATCGTGATGACGACTACACGTATATTGAAGGTCGACGAATATGGCGCAATATTGAATGAAATTTTATTGTATTTTCTGTATTTTAATTGAAGCCTCGATTGTTGGAGCTATCATTTAAACAAGTTGTAAACGTTTTGATCGAATTCGTTTTACTGCGAAGGGGGGGGGGGTGGTACAGCTTTCTAATTTTCTCCAATCATGTACGGCTTGAAGAATAAAACGATCTTCATCAACCCTCGGGATTTCTAATCTTCGTAATTCAAGGTAAAATGTGCATAACTCGTACAGATTGTAGCTCTAATAATCGCTTTTGACATGTTTCATATTATATTATTTACACGACCGACGTTTCGCCGTATGTTGCGTTCTTTTTCAACCATGAATGAAGTTCTAGTTACGAAAGTGACTTTGAGGAATTTTTTCCTTCCTTGTGTATAACCGTTACCCACAAGTCTGAAATCTCATCTTTATACTAGCTTTACACTAGCTTTATAGCTTTATGCTAGGATTTTACCAGTCGTAAACTAGACCTATAATGTAACGGAGAAGAACCCCCCCCCCTAAGAATTTACTAGTTCTAAACTAGTCTTGTGGGCGTAGGCTAAACACTTCGTCAAAGACCTTGGAAGTAGATATCTATTTCATACATGAAGTTTAGGGATCTTAAAGATTGACTAAGCTCGTTTTTCGACGATTACGATTTACTTTGCTAAGTGCCCAAGCTCTCTTAGGCTCCGTCGAAACGAAGGCAGAGGGTACCAAAACATGCTAATTTAAACGATTTTTTCATTTCTCTGAAGCCGAATGTAAAATAGTAATCTGCATCACGCTTAAGCTTCGAGACCTCAGTTCAGGGCCGTTCTTCCTCCCAAAATTTCGTTAATTGTCCTCACCGCAGAAAATTTTTTGTCAAATACGAATCAAACTCGCTTTTGATTAGTTTTCACAAAATTCCGCCGATCGATGACTTGAGAATTCTTACACCGCTGTTGAGAGACTTTCATCCGCCCACGCACGTGCTCGTGCGAACTCGTAATTACAACCGTTGAAGGACTTTTCGTTGCCCTTGCGCGCTCTTATCACCTTTTTAAAGCCAACGTCGTATGAGCACGTAGTGGCACGTTGTTCTTAGAAAAAAATCATCCGATGGTCTCCGCCTGCGATTATCATTCGAGAAATTTTTCGCGGAAAGCAGCTTACGGAGTATGGAGCCCGCATCGGATGACTTTTGTTTAAGAACAACGCGCACACTGGGCGCTCATAAGACGGTGGCTTTGAGAAGGTGACCTGCGCGCGCAATGGTCGTAATTGCGAGCTCGCGGTTGAAAGTCTTTCAACAGCGTTGTAACAATTCTGAAGTCATCGGTCGGCCAAAACTTTTTCAAACGAGTATGAGTCGTATTTGACGAGAATTTTCCACGGTAAAGAAGGAGGAAAGGTTAGCTAATGAAATTTTGGTTGAAAAAACGGCCCCGTTTTATTAAAAATCATACGATCTTCGTCAAGACCGGTAAACTTCATGTCCCGTTTGCCTTGAAAGTGTCGCAATTTTTAGCCGTCAATAACGACTCTAAACGGCTCCAGAGCTGGTTCCCGACGTTAGTGGCACAATTTCGTGGGATGTGGGACTTTTTTTCTCTCAAAAAGTGGCAATTCACTGACCTAAGTACAAGAAATAGATATCAGAGGATAATGTTCGAACAACTTTTACTATTTTGAGTCTTGTGAGAAAGTCACTTCTTACAGAAACAAGAATTTTAAAAGGACGTACCATCCGCTTGTATTCGTCTAGCAAATTTTAGAGTGACCGTCGACCTCAATAAATATTCGAAGAACTCGAAAGAGGGTCTAGAAGGCTGGTTTTGCTCGGCGGATCTTTGTGCTAGCTGGTCATAAGTAGAGACAGGTCAACTGATAGCAGTTGGAAGCTCTATCAATAAATCTGTCATACAAAGTTGAATGGACGTATATGCGAATAATGAATACAAGAAAAAGAGGCTATGATCAAGTATGTTGAAAACCTATTTTCCTTGTATTCATCATTTGCATATAGGTCAGTTCAATTTCGCACGGCAGAAACGGCCTCATACTTGAAGACGAGAAGCATTAAATGGAATCTGACTGCGAATGATTCGGGTTTCTCCTGAAGTCCCATTTTCGTGTCCCATTTCGAAGGCAACAATGAAAGACGTCGACGTGTCAGCGTCGTTCAGTGTACGAAGGCTTCAAGCCAATAAAGCTGTATGATTTTCATCAAGATCTAGGTCTATAGGTGATTCAATGTTTCTCCATGAAGTGGAAAAACTTACTATTTCTCAGCGGCTCAATGCACATTACGTTCGTTTCATTTTCATAGAATTCATCGTACTTTCATTGACTTGCAGCATCCGTACACTAAGAAACGCTCAAGCTTGCCTTCGAGATGGGGTATGGAAATAGCGCTTATACATTTTGCCAACAAAACTGAATCAATCGCAATCAGATTCGATTGAGTATTTCACGTTTTCGAGTTCTCAGAGAGAACCTTCGAAGAGGCTTGCAACTGCCATCAGGAGATCTGAGTCTATTCATGACCGCGGGAGATTCCGTGCAAAACCTGGCTTCCCCACCCACCATCAAGTACTTTGGTTATATCTTGAGGTCGGTGGTCATTCTGAAATTTGCTTGAGGAACAGAAGCACCTGGTACGTCCTCTTAAGACTCTTGTCTCTGTAATGAGTGTCATTATACTAAAGCCCTATCTTTCTTAGATTTCAAATAGTAAATGTTGATCGCACATTATCCTCTGAATTCAATTTCCTGTACTCAGCCAAATCCAAATTTTAGTGCCTTTTTCTGAAACAAAAGGTAACACATTCTACGAAATTGTTCCACCCACGCAAGGGACCAAAGGAAGCTGTTATTGACCGCTTTAGAGGTACAAGACTCACATTTCATCTCCAAGCATTATGCGTCTTTCGTCTTCCGTAACCTCCAATCTCATGTACGATGAATCCGAGTACACGTCAATCATACGATATAGACATACGAGAGCAAAAACCGTCTTTTTTTTGCTTGCGCTCTTACAGCCAGTTAATACAATGGAAGCTGCCCAAATCCGATACATAATAGATATGGATGGGTTCCAAATGCATGGAAAATTCGAGTGCAAGGAACTTGGCGCCGCCAACATACAGAAACTAAAAAGTACCGTATACACATTCCAACTACCACTGACGTGACCTGAACACCAAAGATAAAGGTTCCGCCACATGGAATTTCTATAACAAACACGGTCTCAAGTGCAGAAATTACTCGGGCGACCTCCCACCGTCATATCTGGACCACATCATCAGACGGTTGGTCAAAGAGTGCAACGACAATAATTGGGCCATTGGTTATAAAGGAGGCCATATCGAGAAAAACCTCCTCCGTGACGCCGGTTGCCAACACAGTGTAAATATCGAAAAATTCGAATGCCCAAAATTCGACCAGCTCTATACAGTACCCGCAATCCGAGCCATAGCAAATGAATTCGAGCAAAACGTGGGTTTCACGCGACACCCAAAACGTTTAATGTTTCCCCGGGAGGAAGAATCCTTCAAGAATTTATATTCAAATATGTATTTCAGTTTATAGTTAAATTCGATTTCATTCTCTCTGATTGGAGCTAGATGTGAGGATGGTCTTGCGGGCATCGCGCCCGCAAATAACGAATGAAACATTGTGTGCGAACGTATGTTTATTTGAAGCGAAAGAACAAGACTGGGTGGACTGAATAAAACTACCCGACGTGTGCTCGTGCAAGGCGAGAAAGAATTTGAAGAAAGCCGGACGAGCGAGAGCTTGCAATGAAACCGGTTTATGTAGACGGACAAGAATACAAGCATGTGTAGGTTGGAGTGAAAGTCGCCGCAATCGCAATCTTCTCGAAATTTGAATTTGATTGTACCAGGAGCCTCAAGAAACTGAACGACGTACAACTACGAACATTCTTATAGAGTTTACAATTTTTTCCAAGGTTTTAACATTAAGTCTACGGTGTAGAAATCTGCATGTCTTCTGGCATGTCAACGATTTTGCTCCAGCCGATATGCACGCTTTGGTTTGCAAAGAATCGGACAGGACTACAATATCACAATTTATAGGACGAATGCAAGACTTCCAATCATTTGCGCATTCATTAAAACTCACCTGCGAATGATCCGCACCAATAGCGGCTGGTGTGTGGATGATATCGTCACCAATGGACGGGTTGGAGATGAGTCTTGACGTCTACGAGACGCGGGTGCTTTCCTACCAGAAATTGTAATAGAAGATTATTTGGGGGGGGGGGAGTGAAGCAATGGATGAATCAGGCACGAACAGATGAAACGAATAATGTGTACAAATCTTCCACGAGCAAAATATTTTCCAGATTTTTATACTTCCACACTACTTCTGTACTTCTGTTATCGAAATTTTATCATTCTTTGTCCGACTCGCAATGTTTGCCTTGTTTCCTCAGTTTGGGGTTGTCTTTTAACTCGAAAGCTATCCCGATGAACGCCACCTAGTCAAAACTTCTTTTGCGGTCCAAAGATTATGGTAGAGGTGAAGTTTTGTACATTTAAATTTTATGCCCCAAAGAGCGCCGTATTCTGAAGTTTTTTTACTTTGTAGCTTTTGATCGGCCAGATGTTCGCGAATTTGGTGGATGTTCCCCGTATACATGACTTATTTAATCGATATTTTAATAATCAGAACCCATCTGATATATTTCTTTGTTCTTATTATGTCTCTACCTAATGATTAGAGTAGGTAGAAAGAATCACCGTTCAATCTTCTATTTGTATGTTAGGGAATTTTTTTCTCTGATCTGCTTTCGAGGTATTTGAATAAATAGGAATTAGAATTTCTTATCGAACACGTGTGCATAGCTTCATTTGCCCTCGATATCACTATATCACTATGTGCCGTGTGCAAATCGGACATGACGTGGGTATTTGCCTCGTGGATTGACGCTCGAGCTTTCCGGCTTAGAAGTTCGAATAAACCTGGTTGAATTATTGTGAAGTGCAAGGATGCAGTCTGAAGTTAACGAAATTGGTTCGGCCGAAAGTATCAAATCTTTGTTCGCCCGAGTCCGGGTCAGACAGCCGAAGTTATATACAAGTAAGTGATAAAGAAAAAGTGTAACTTTGTTATGTGTAATGGATCAGATATTTATAAGAGATTGATAATCTAGGGATAGTAGAGGTGTCGAAACTGTGTGCGAAGTGAGGCGTGGCGAATCTATGATGATAGCTTCAGGCAGGAGTCGTGACCAACTGCGTAGTATTCAACGAATGGTGGAGATTGTAGGCCCGACACCTGTGGGCAGCAGCGTGGACTACCGATGTTCCCGGCAGCCAATTCGAATCCTTCGTAGTCGTTGCCCGTGGAAAGTAAACACTGATGGTCAAGCCGGGGGGCCGGCGGTTGTGGATAGATCAGTCCAAGTGGGTCCGTTAGATATAGATGGTGGTGATGTAGTCCAGGCAGTTGAGCCGGAAGGGGATGATTTGGGTTGGATGAATGGTTTGTTGGAGAACGTCCCGAACGCCGGAGGCCAGTTGGGCGATATAATTGAAGAGCTTCAATGTTTGGGGAATAATGCAGAGGAGGAAAGCGGAGCAAGTGTCTCGTCAATCGATGTGCTATTGGAGCCAGCGGTTGACGAGATCTTTGGTGAAGATGACTTTCGGCAATTTGCGCAGGAGTTGCGGGACCTCGGAGCCGAGGAGGTTGCTCGAATTTTGGTAAGTGTTTAATTATTGTTGATTATTTGTTGGAATGGTCCATAGTGGTGTCGTATCCAGGCACCAAGGTAGCTGATGTGTGTTGTACAAAAAAGTTGCGTAGTGGAAGGGGAGGCGAGGTGGTGGCAGACAATGCAAGTAAATTCGGACAGAAAGGGCGCAAATGCGCGCGCAAGTTGAGCATATGGTGTAGTGCCGTATATGGCTTGTGTTGAGGGGGCGCCGAGAAGATCCAATCGGAGGAGGCGAGGGGCGCCAGCTTGTAGAAGGGCTTTGTGAAGAAAAGGTTCGTTGAAAAACCCGATGAAAGATCCAGTTGTAATACTGCTCTGTGTTATTTCTTGAAGAATGACTTGGAGGAAGGTGGGGGACAGGTCGTGATCTTCATTTGTGTAGATAAGGCCATGGTGTTTTCTCGTAGCTTGGCGTGCTGTGTGACGATCTGATTCGCTGAGTTTGTGGAATGGTACCGGCAAACGGAAATGGAAAAGACCGGACGTTTCTTCGCGAAGGTTGAGGATGCCGAGCTCCTTCGGGTTGAAAATTCCGTTGATGGTAAATCCTGAAAGCTGTATTATGAACTCGATTTGGTTGGGTTCCATCTGGAGGTTTAAAGGTTGAGGTTAGTGCGAGGGGAAAAAAAGTTGCGTACGGTTGGGTGGTTTGCATGTATTGTTTTTAGGAAGAATCATGAAAGTACTATCGTATATTTTTTTAATTTGTTACAGGGAGAATAAAGACTGATACTCGTATCTGTGATATTATTTTTAAGTTATATTATTCAATATTTTATTTTGTTATTATATTTTTATTGTGTATTAATTTAAGTATTATTTTCGGCTTGTAAATAAAGGTTTTAAATTATGTTTTTCAAATTTGAAAATTGAAATAATAGAAAAAGAGGATAACAAAAGTGTTCGCAATTTAGTTGTGTGCGAAAAGATATTACGTTAAAATTTAATTTTTTTTTTTTTTCACAAATCTGAGGAGATTTGTAAAATCTGTCGGGCGCCAGAATTGTCAGAGGGATTTGGGGGTTCAAGGTGAATGCTCTGACAAGATAGGGTTCGATTTAATTCAAGAAGTCTACTGTCGAATAAGCACACAGGATTGAACTGAATTTGAATAAGAAAACTATAATACCGAATTCTAATAGAGCGACAGAGGAGACAACGTAGAAGGGGTCCATTATTTAAAATATATATTTGATTACTCACATTAACGAGTTTACATATGGTGCACTGATACAACGATTAAAATCCGTACGCACTTTTGCGATAGAAAATAATTACGAGTAGGTTACTGGTACTACAAGAAAATACAAGAAAGTGTAAACTAAGCAAAACGTAACAACGTACAGCGATAGCTGTGTACGCGTGAACGAAAACGGTACGTCAAAATATCGTGACTGGATGATAATAACCATAATAATGATTCGTAGATCGTTGCGGTTTATATAGGGATGTATTGATTCATCTCCGTTTTGGTTTGTGCACTGGCGGCTTCAGGATAAAGGGATGAAGTTGTGAGTAGTATGAAACGATTCCTGGTTCGGGTGTCGATCGTCTCGCGAAGAGAAAATTAAAATCGGTTTATAAGTTTACGGGGAAATGAAAATTGCATATTATAGGGGTTCCAAGGGGTTGATTGGTATGGGTGGATAAAGAAGGGTGTGAGGGAGTGAGCTGGATCGAGTGATGAGGTCAGATAATTGAAATTTGAATTAGCGAGGCCCTAGTTCGCATTTTTCCGGAATGTTAGAGAGAGATAGCGGCGGAATTTCTCGCACTATTCTTTTAATTGCTGATGATTCATATTCGAAGCAATACATTCATTAGAAAGATACAAATAGACAATTTGTGATGTGACACGCGGTCGCGCCCGGGCTGGAAGGCGAATCGAATGTGACGCAGGGCGGAACGCCGACGCCGAGACGGTGGATCCCTTTATACTCGTGCTGGACGGGGATCCGAGCGAGCTCTTTCGAAACGGAGCCCGGTATTGCAAAGCAATGAGACCGAATTTGACCGTTTTCGCAAAGCAGTGAAACAGAATGGTGCTCTCGCCAAGTCCGATATGCACAATAAGGCACATACTGATATCGAGGGCGAATACGTAAAACTTCTGATATGAATTCAGCCCCTTCACCCGTGCTTGTTGAGATATTCCAATTCCTACAACTTTTTCAAATACCTCGAAAGTAAATCGGAGAAACAAATTCTCCAACATCCAAATAGAAGATGGAACGATGACTCTTTCGACATTATTCTAATTATTAGGTAGAGAAATAATGAGAACAAAGAATATCAGACGGCCTCGAAATAGATTCACGGAAAAATTTTATATTTACGTCTGGACGATCAAAAGTTCCAAAGTAAAAAAACTGGAATAAATAGAAAGAGTAGGCCTTTTTTCGGTGCAGAAAATTCGAATGCACAAAAATTCACGTCTTCCATCTTCCTTGGACCGCAAAGGAGGTTTCGGTGACAGAATACCGTAGGTACTAAACACAAGGTGGTATTCATTAGGATAGTTTTCAAGTTGATGAACGACATCCCAAAACCAAAGATGCAAATCAAACATTGCGAGCTAGACGCCAAGAATTTAACATTTTTAATTCACTATTCGGATAACAAAAGCACAGAAATAATGTGGGAGCTCATTCTGCTCGCCGAAGATTCGCACACATTATTTGTTTGCTCCATCCGAGCCTCACTTATCCATTACTTCACCCGTTCGAATATTCTTCTGTTACAATTTCTGGTAAAAAGTCATCCGGGCTTCATGGAAGTTGAGACCATCTCCAGCCAGTCCACGGGTGACGTCCATCTACACGCCGTTTCGCGGAGCCGCGGTCAGTGAGGATCATTTGCAGGTGAGTTGTACTGAATGCACAGATGATTGGAAGTGTTGTGTTCGTACCATAAATTGCCATGTCGTCGTCTTGTCTACTTCTTTGCGAACCAAGGCGTGCATATTGGCTCGAGTTGAAGGAGAGAAGGCATGCAGATTTGTACACCGTAGAGTACCTGTAAATTTAATGTTAAAATCTCGGAAAAACCGCAAACTCTAGATCGAATTGTTTCTTTTCAGGAATGTTCGTAGTCGTACCCCACTCCTCTGTGCCTTACAATTTCCTAAGAATTTCCATCCGAATCTCCTTTATGGCACAATCGGGACCATTTTCTCTCATTACCCTCAAGTCTTTCTACTATAAACTGAAAGAACGCCGTTCGATCTGAATGCGTACTTCAATTTCGGAGGAAGATCAGGAGAATTGGACCTATGTTTCTCTGGAGAAACACCTATTTTTCAATTTAGGTCTGCTCAGTGAGGAAATTTCAAGAAAAATTGATTTAGTTCGACTATTCCGAAAAACGCCTAAAAGAGCCAGTGTTATATCTGCCGCTCCCATTCCGCGTTCATTTTCTTCTTCATATGTAGATAGGTGGTTTCATGCCAACCAAGTTGCTAGGAGTGAGTTCTTCATCTTCCCCGATCTCCTGTAGGGGCCATTTCAGCTCACCCCGCTCACGTCTCCACGCCTCACCCGCGAAGATGGTGTGTTGTGGTCCATCATCCCGCTCGTGACAGTGTGAACTTGACGGTTGCTCCCTTTCTCCCCATTGTGTATAAATACCTATTGAAGCCCCATGGTCACTCATCATAGTCAAGTGCTAATTCCGTCTCACCGGAGGATCGTGCTAAGCCCCACTTAGTACACCAATTGAGTCCCAGGAATACATAATACTGATCATTAAAGAACTATTTAATATTTGTAAAATCTATTGATTCGTCTCTCTTACGCATTGAGAAGAGAATTAGTTTCATTGAGAAAAATTAGCTACCCTTAACTATTTCGGCTGGGTAGGAGGCAACTTGGCACCTATGCAATCAAAGCCCTCCTTGTTCCTGACCCCTTCCCCCTTACGATAATTACTCAAAATGCCAATTCGAGGTAACACTACTCTCGTATCATCACATAACAAGTTTCCTGGAGAACAGGTTCTATGGCTTTAGTTTACACCAGCTGTATACTAAGAGTGCAGCATACTAATGTTATATGTGTGTTTGCTTAGTGTTGTATTTTGCTATAGATATCTGAGAATCGCTCTGATCTTTTATTTCAGTTAAGCGATATTCTCGAAAATGGCAATCAATTTTGATTCTCGGTTTGAGCTATACCGGTTTGTTTCGGGCACTGTCAACGGAGAAGAGAAAATCTATCCGGTTAAGCTAGAAAAAACGGTTGAGGTAGTGGACGACTTGGATCACGAAAGTGAATTATATTGTATTATAAAACCATGGGGCAAGGACCAAAGGCTTGGCGGTAAAACTTACACAGCAGAATTTGTAATTCCAGTAGAGGATTTGGTCAAATTTACAAAAGAACGGTATGCAGAATTTCGGACTTACTGTCACGAATCCCAAAACCCTCGACGTTTCCAATTGGCAATGGCTAGAGAAGCAGTTAAGTCTTCGTTGAAGCGTCAGTTCAAATATTACCTAGACAGTGAGGTTGAGCTTCCGGGACAAATGAAAGTAGATGAAATTGACAAGAAAGTCCTGCCTCATCTACAGAAATCAATGTCAAAAAGTGTATTGATCTATAACAAAAAACAATATTCTGTATTCAATATTGCTGAGTTTGTATAATGACGACCTATACAAAGCCAATTGATGAATGCTGACTTCGTTTGGTACGTATTATTAGTTGCTCTCTTATACTTTTGTCATGTTTCATGTCTTTGCTCTGACCCTACCCTGATTTCAAAGCTCCCTAGCCGTAAGTCTAGTTTAGAGCGAATTATTGCCTTATATAGTTACTATTTGAATAATTTTTCTGTCTCTGCTTTGAGTGTTTATGTTATCACAATCAGAAATTTTCTGTTTTTGATGAAAATAGGCGTCTCTCTGCCTAACGGCTAATTTATTTTTTCCGTGGTTCACCGTCAGTCACTGGTCTATCGAAACCTCAGGCCGAAGAGTAACTTCACGCCCCATATTCGGAGCCCACCGTAGATGGCGCACCGCCAAAGGCCATGATGGATGTAGACGACGAAGATTTACAACGGTGGTGGCCAATCACACCCAATATTGCAGAAAATGTAAGTTATAGCGTAGATGTTGAGTTACGTTGTCGTATCACGAATTGAAATTTGTTTTTGCCAAAAATTCCTATCTCTAATGATACATATATATTATGTATTGATGTGTTCGATAGGTTCTCTCTAGGCGTAGGATCAGTGGCGAAGCTATGCGAAGGGGAATCGATGATCTTGGCCAGTGAATGACTGTCATTGACTTTGTGCTTTTACGCCCCGTGGTTAGCATCGAGTCGGCGATGCCAGTCTGGCAGCGGGTTCAATCATTGAACTGTCAAAAGCGAGCGCGGGTGGTGCGTAGCCGCCACTCATGGCTCGTAAGTTTAGAGACAGGCGAAACTGTAGACCTATTGCATGCAGCAACGCAAACTGGGGAGGGTGCCAAACGAATTTTTGGAAATGAACAAAATGCTGGATATCATGATATAGCATGTAGACCCCATAGAGCTCAAAAACGTGGTCCAGGAGTTGGAAGAAAGCGCAAAGGCGCAACGTCAAGAGAAGGATGCGATGGTATCCTCCATTGACGTTCTCTCTGCGCCATGGATCAGTGACATTTTTACAGAGGACGATCTCAAACAGTTCGCGGTGGAACTGTCCGAGATCTTGGTGAGTGAAGTTAATTATTTTGTTGATGATTGAAAAGATCCGTTAGTTGATGTTAACTGTGTACTGATTTGTTTGATAGGGACACTCCGGGAGTGGAATCGATGCGGCAGGAGGAGTCGATGATTGTAGCCACTGGGTGAGGGCCATTGGTTCTCGGTTTCTTGCGCCACACGGTAAATAGGTACTGATGCTGCAACGCCGGTCTCGGAGCGTGTGCAATTTACATCGATGAACGGGCAAAGACGAGCGCGGTTGGTGCGGAGCAGTGCTGCCAGATAATTTATTCAAAAATTAATATTCGTCATTTTTCCAAGACCTCGAGAGCGGATCAATTCATCAATAACGATCATGAAAAAGGTATCTCTCATACTAGGGACTAAGGTACTTTTCCCTTGATCGACTCGACGTTACAGAATACTGCGGTATTCGCTCATGACGATCAGAGGAAAAGTATCTATCATTAGAGTGACTGAGAGGCTTTTCCTTTGAGCGCAAGAAATTTGTATATGTAACGCAAAATCTGTATTTTTTTTAGGAACAAAAATCCGTAAATCTGGCAGCTCTGGTGCGCAGCCGCCACTCGTGGTTCGTCAATGTACACGCTGGAGAAGCCACGAGCGAAGGCGATGCTAGAAGTGTGGCAGATGCGGAGACCCAAACAGACGATGAGATGTTGGTTCCGGAGAAGGTCGATGGAATCGAGAAGATGTTGGACGTCCCTGCAAATCTTGCTGGGCCAATGAATCTGGGACGCGTTGTTTCGGAGTTCGAGGAGTATGCAGAAGACCAACGGAGAGTCGAAGAGGCGGAGGTGTACTCGATTGATGTGCTGGCCACTCCGTTTTTGGACAAAGGACGATGATTTTTGGCAATTCACTGTGGATTCATCAAATCTTGGCGCTGACAAGCTGGCCGCATTATAGGTGGGTGAAGCTGATTATTTCGTGGGTGATCGAAAAGTTTCGCATTGATATCGAGGGGGTGACGCCAGTCCGGTAGCGTGTAGCCACCACTCGTGGCTCGTCAATTTAAAAACAGGCGAAACTGTAGACCTATTGCGTGCAGCAACGCAAACTGAGGAAGGACTGGTCGATGATGGGTGCCAAACGAATTTGCGGAAATGGACAAAATGCTGAATATCATGATACAGCATGTAGACCCCATAGAGCTCAGAAACGTAGTCCAGGAGTTGGAAGAAAGCGCAGAAGCGCAACCTCGAGAGGAGGATGTGATGGTATCCTTTATTCACGTTCTCGCTGCGCCATCGATCGGTGACATTTTTACAGAGGACGATCTCAGACAGTTCACAGCGGAGCTGCCCGAGATCTTGGTGAGTAAAGTTGATTATTTTGTTGATGATTGAAAAGGTCCGTAATGATGTCGTATTCAAGCTCCAAGGTAATTGATGTGTGTTGTGATGCATGTGTTACAGTGGGGGAGGGAAGGCGGGTGTAGACTCACAAGTATACAGAGAAAATGACGCAGGCATTTCCTACCGAAATAGAAATTTCCTCGGAGCCACGAGGAGGAGCTATAGGAATAAGTACGAATCCTAAGGAAAAGATAGTTGTCGATGGTATGTATTACATCAGTCATAGATATTACTGTACGAGCAGCGAAGGTGAGAAATATCCCAACGAGTTCAACGCGTTGCGCGCCACGAGCGAAGCGAGTGGCTGCAAATCGAACGAGTTGCGATACTCACGACTTGCTGTTTGTACTGTAAGATATTTTTTTAATCGCATACTTTCGCGTACGGCGTGACTTACTTTCGCCCCGCTGTGACTTTCTTTTCGCGCACTGCCGCAACAGTTGTGATAAACACGATTATAGTTTAATTGCAGAGAGGTGTTTTCGCGGTATCCGTTTAGAAAAGCACTATTACTGTAACGACAATAACGACGACAAAAGCAAGTCATTAGATGTGGATCATTTTGTAATCTGAATCATCAGTAACGCGAAGGTTTTTATTGAATGCGAGGGAGATCGTGCATCCGTCATATATGAGATAGGAAAATATATCTGTATAATATGAAGGAGGAAAGGAGGTGAGGATGATATGTGTGTATTGATTCGTTTGATAGGCACACTCCGGAAGTGGAATCGATGCGGCAGGAGGAGTTAATCGGGCGAGGGTTATTGGTTCTCGGTTTCTTGCGCCACATGTTAAATACTGATGCTGCAACACCGGTCTCGGAGCGTGTGCAATTTACATCAAAGAGCGGGGAAAGAAGAGCGCGGTTGGCGCGGAGCAGTGCTGCCAGATAATGTATTCAAAAATCCGTATCGTCTTTTTTCCAAGACCTGGAAAACGGATTACTTCTACAACAATCAGGAAAAAGGTATCTCTCACACCAGGGACTAAGCTACATTTCCCTTGATCGACTGGACGATACAGAAGACTGAGGTATCCGCCTATGACGATCAGAGGAAAAGTATCTATCATTAGAGTGACTGAGGTGCTTTTCCCTGGAGCGCAAGAAATTTGTATTTAACGCAAAATCTGTATTTTTTTTAGGAACGAAAATCCGTAAATCTGGCAGCACTGGTGTGCAGCCGCCTCTCGTGGTTCGTCACCCACAAGCGAAGGAGATGCTAGAGGTGTGGCAGTTGCGGAGACCCAAACGGACAATGAGATGTTGGTTTCGGAGGTGGTCGATGGAATCAAGGAGATGGCGGACGTCGCTGCAAATCTTGCTGGGCCAATGAATCAGAGACGCGTTGTTTCGGAGTATGCGGAAGATCAACGGGTAGTCGAAGAGGCGGAAGTGTACTCGATTTATGTGCTGGCCACTCCGTTTTTCGATGAAGGACGATGATTTTTGGCAATTCACTGTGGAATCATCGAAACTTGGCACTGACGAACTGACCGCAATATCGGTAAGTGGAGCTGATTATTTTGTGGGCAATTCAAAAGTTCCGTAATGATATCGTATATCCAAGATCCAGGTAGTTGATGTATGTTGTCGAACAGAAGAGTTGCGTTGTAGAGGGGAAGGGAAGGTGTGTAGACGATGCTTGTAAGTTCGGAAACGTGCAAGTTTGGCATACGGTGCGGTTCCATGAGGATCATATTTTGGAGGGAGGCGACGAGCACCAGCTTGGAATAGAGCGTTTTAAAGAAAGGGTTCCTTGCAGTACCCGATGATGGTACCGGTTTCAATGACCGAAGAAAAAGTAATTCATTACATTCTTGGCGAGCTAAGAGACGATTGCCACTCTCAAATATCTCTGCTCGATACGAAAATTTTTTCTCTATTTCAATTCTACAATGTCTCTCTACTTCTGTTTCCAAATAAACATTTTTCTTTTCTCTTCGATTCTTACCATCGATGGAAAATTTGCTTGGAGGTATGTGGGAGGCAGGTCGTGGTCTTCATTCTTGTATCTTGACGGTCTGTGTAACGGTCTGGTTGGCTGAGTTTACGTAAATGGAAAAGACTAGTTGATTTTTCGCAAAGGTTGAAGATGCCGAGTTCTTTCCGTTGGAATTTTCCATCAATGGTAAGAATCGAAGAGAAAAAGAAAGATGTTTGTTTGGAAACAAAAGTAGAGAGAGATAGTAGAATTGAAATTGAGAAAAAGTTTTCGTATCGAACATAGATATATTTTGAGAAAGGCAATCGTCTCTCAGCTCGTCAACAATGTAGGTAATGAACTAATTGTTTCTTCGGTCATATTGCTGTCTACCAATTTTCCCAATTGCCAAGCTTGCATTTATTGTTTTTTGTTCTAAAACGAGCTGTTCGACAGCATAATGGTCCTAAATTTTTTTCTCGATGTCGTCCCAATTCATGTCGGTGGTGTAGGGTAGAATATGACGCGCATATTGTGGTGTACCGCCTATTTCTGCAACTGTTGTCAAATTCCATATCTCAGTCTATGCAAGAAATTTGTCGAAACAAAAAGGGAAATGCATTGTCTTTATCACAATTTCGACATCTCTCATGTTCTTCACTCTGACTTATACCCTAATTCTAAAATTTGCATCCATGCGGTGTAGGCTCTGAAAATGTAATTGAGCTTCGCGTTTCCGGAGGAAATTCGATGTACCATGAGAAGTAACAAATTTACGAATAGAAACTTGAGAAGATAAGAAGGTGGGGGACTATGTACGTGGATGGCTTATCGGCGTCGGCAAAATATAATTGTCTCGATTCACAAAGAGGATTGGTGAAACCAGGATAATCCGTGTCGAGTTCCGAACCATAGGAAATTGTTTGGTTTGCAAAATGGTCTAGTGCTCTGATCGCTCCTTGTATACTAGACCGAAAGAAGGCTGAGAAGAGGTTGTATTCCATGGTTCCCGGGGAAAATCAGAGAGTTAGACCGATTCGCAAACCAAACACTCTCCTACGGTTTGGAGTTCGACGCCGATCATTCTGGTTTCACCGTTCCTCTTTATAAAACGAAACACTTAGGCTTTGTCGATATTGCCTGTAAGCATTCTTGTAGTTCCTTAGTACCTTTTCATTGTTCGAGTTTCTATTCGTAAATTGGTTACTTCTCGTGGTATATTACCAGAATTGCCTCCGGAAACGCAACACTTAATCAGCCTGCGCCGCATGGACGCGAATTTCAGAAGTAGGGTAGAGGTCAAAGTAAAGGATTTTGAAGATGTCGAAAGTGTGATAAAGACAATGGATTTCTGTATTTGTTCCGAGAAATTGCTCGCATAACTGAGATGTGGAATTTGACAACAGTTGCAGAAGTCCACTACGTATCTTCCTATATAAAACTTATACGAGTAGAATATTTTCTTCTTTTCTACTAAGATTACGCCAAATGACTCTGCTCCCTCCCACGCGCTCTTGATAATTTCGATCGAAAGAATGCTTCCTTTGAGGTACATTCGTTAAAGTTTAAAACCTCTTATGATTATCGTCGGGGAATGCAAAGCTCTACACGTATTACATTTTCAAGGGAGAAATCAGCATTCGATTTTAATGAGCTCATACTTGTTTACGACTAAGGTCGGAGATGTCAATTGACGTAATCGATAAGAAATGAGAACGCGCTTGTTTATCAAGAAAAATGTTACACGTGTGTTCATCCGCAATCTTTCGTAGAAATAATGTTCATCGAAGTTGTTTTCACACCGCGAGAATATTCAGATAAAATAATCCATCGTACGATATTAATTCAAGAAGTTAAGACGCAGGAAATTCTGAATTTCGATCCCATGATAGAGTATTCAATTACCTATATAGAGCTACTGTATCTGGAGATAAGTGCTCGCAGTCATTATTGTTATTCTCAATTTCTCAACCTCGAATAAACAGTAAGAAAAGTTTCGACCTCGTTACTCAGTAGAGTAAATATATTCGGACTGCCTTGATTTACTTCTCGCGAGATAAATTCCACTCATTACATTTTAAAACGATCCAACCATTGACTACCATTACCAAAAGCTTGCTAACAAGTCCCGTCTGAAGAACTCCGTTTTCTCATCGCTAAGCAGATATAATTTTAAAGGTCTCGACAGAAATTCAAAAGCGCTCGTGAAAGGCTACCATCACACATCGAGGAAAGTTTTAGGAACATTCAGAGGGAGAAATTGGAGTGGGTTTTCCGTTAATGAGGACGTCGAGAACCGAGCACACGCGATGTATGATGTTATGCCTCTTCGATATCATAGTCGAAACTTGGCTGTCACACTGCATAATCGCACTTGGGATTTGAAGATCCGGAATTGGGCTGTACTCGCTATTGTAAGAGTAGAACTTCTGGGAAAGAGGACTCGAAGGAAATTCATTAAGAATAGCCTCACGATTGAGGAAATCATCGAAATTGACTTTACCTCGCGGCAATTATACGAAATGAAAATTCAAATTGAGTATTCTCCCTAGAGCACTTCGGAGCCTTCTTTGGAACACAGTGATGTATTCCCAGGCTGCCAAGGCCTACTCAAGTCTCTTGACAAACAATCTACTCACGTTTTTTTTTCTCATTGACAGTAAAAGGATAATGGAAAAGAGTCTCATTGGTCAGAGTTTATTCTGAGACGCTTGTGCTTTGGCCGTGAATGCAGATACGGAACGTTATTCCTAGGAAAGAGAGCAGATGAGCACACGTGCCCTATTTTCTTATCAATTACGCTTATTTTGCAACCGTGTTTTCTTAGTAAGCTCCTCCATTTTGCGCTTTAAAATAAAGAACTCTCATCGAGAAATTTATCTGTTCGTATACGAGATAATACCTTATTACTGGTCAACAACTGACTTCGCGTGTGAAAGAGTGAGTTTATTTTTCATTACTCGTCACTTGATGGTACTGTTACTTTCAGATGGACCATGCCTGATGGTCGAGTCTCCATAGAACATTTCCATCTACCCCTCAGAAGGAAAATCGAGTAATCCGGAAAAAGAGTGAGTTTATTCTTCTAATGCGAATTTCAATCGAAAAGTAGTGCGATTTTTTGAATTATCGTGAGCGGTCGCGTATACGGATCATCGCGAATACGAGTAAACGGGCATTCGTGGTTTATTAATCGTGCATTCTCTCTTCGGAAATTCATCAATTAGTTTCGATTATCTCCGGATAAAATTGTTCCTCACATTTTTATTAGTCACATCGTGGATAATGAGTTTCGACAATGAAAAAGATGATTAATTTTTCCGAAGTTCCGACGGTGGGAAATTTTTTCGAATAGCTAAGTTTCGTCGCAAACTGTGTGCGTCGCGTGGACGTGGTCGTCGCGCAGTATAAACCGATTCGAGTGGCACGTATCAAAACTCTAAATTTCGTGAGACCCACATCGCGAGCCCCAATCCTCTCAGTTTTTCTGTGGTTGTTTTTATGTGTATTCGGTTCCGGACATTAACATTTCGAGTACCAGTCATCGAGCTTCACCATCTGCGTTAAAAAGGAGCATTAGCAAGAAGAAATCTGATTCGACGATAGCCGTACCATCGCTAAACAAGTTTGCTATCTAATTCTATTTTAATTATTGGAGACTATATCAACTTCACCAACCTAGCAGGGCTCATATTTATCCTGACTAGACTGTTGTTAGATTTAATTTTCGACATTAAAATGTAACTTTTGTCGGGTTCGCTCCTTTCTATCGTTCAGTTCTTTTCCGAAGTTAGATGTTGATAGCAATTAAGACTCTAAATTTGATGCAGACAATGTAATAGTTTTCCCCTTCGCCCTCCTACGAAGATTTCTTTCGGCCTACTTTCTAAATTTTATTTCAGCTTACTTACGAAATTTTTGTTTTCGTCTCCTCCTTCCTCTTTTTATTCGATCCTCGTTTATTATTTTTTCTTCGAGCTTTTCCAGCTTTTCTCAGTTTCAGCTCCGGACGAATATCGATATGACAGACTCCTTCCTTTGAGTCTGGTAAGATTGTAGAGCCTACACCTGGCGGCTACGCTAGCCTCCTCTCGTTTCATGTATCCCATAGCCTGGTTGATCTCAAAAAGTGAATCTTAGTGAACTAGTACCATACCTCCAGATTATCAATGTTCTACTGGCTGAGCTAGCATGGTCCTATTGTGGCGGGTAAGACCGAGTCAGAGTCGTGTGTACTCCCTGAAGTGTCGATCTAGTCTATGCTTATGGCTATGTGAGAGCTTTTCAGACGTACACTCGTTTGCTGTTTCGATAGGTTTTCAACCCTGAAGTTCCTGTATAGTTTGTGTGCTGTCGAGGACTCCCCCCCCCCCTCTCTTCTCCAGTCCTTGTTACAACACATAAACCTACACATCAACTTTCAGTGCCGTGGCGGTAAAAGGCGCCCGTGCGCCTCCAACCGTCTTGGAAAATGATGAAATTGCGCCCTCTGACTTCGGAAAAAAAGGGCTCTACTTGCCACTGATCCTTAGATCGAGCGGGAAAAAGTACTTCGAAGAATTTTATAATCTTTGTACACCAATATTCTCGTACAGAGACTATTATTGTTGTAAAGTTAAGATCCTACATCAGCCTCAGCCTCATTCCTTTCGATTTACACAGTGAGCATCCTAGTCTTCGTTTCTAGTTCAGATTCTTTTTCAGCAAGAGCGATTCATCTTGATATTACAGTCTACCTTTGGTACGATTGGTTGTTGATAGACGCCAAAGATGAAGATTTCAATCAAATTTTAACTCCGCTTTCAACCTAACTTAGAAGTAAAATGTAATCTCAATCATGTTATGATATAAACGTTGCCTTGAAATTTTCCTAGTCACACAACTGCTATACTCAGGCTAGAAATTAAGCCCTGGCCAGGGTAAAACAATTCGAAATTTTGGACCCACCTGGTGGGACCAGATCAGGGGTTCCTACATTGAGCACGAAAGCAAGAAAAAACTTCATACACCAGGCCAGGCTGTATGTGAACAATGCTTCTAAGTTTTTGAATCCTCCTGTTTATAAACCAATTATGTACTAATTAGCGGATGTAGTCGTCTGCCATGTCCGAGATCTCGGTGAGTGAAGTTAATTATTTTGTTGATGATTGAAAAGGTCCGTTAGTTGATGTTGAGTGTGTACTGATTTGTTTGATAGGGACACTCCGGGAGTGGAATCGATGCGGCAGGAGGAGTCGATGATTGTAGCCACTGGGTGAGGGCCATTGGTTCTCGGTTTCTTGCGCCACACGGTAAATAGGTACTGATGCTGCAACGCCGGTCTCGGAGCGTGTGCAATTTACATCGATGAACGGGCAAAGACGAGCGCGGTTGGTGCGGAGCAGTGCTGCCAGATAATTTATTCAAAAATTAATATTCGTCATTTTTCCAAGACCTCGAGAGCGGATCAATTCATCAATAACGATCATGAAAAAGGTATCTCTCATACTAGGGACTAAGGTACTTTTCTCTTGATCGACTCGACGTTACAGAATACTGCGGTATTCGCTCATGACGATCAGAGGAAAAGTATCTATCATTAGAGTGACTGAGGTGCTTTTCCTTTGAGCGCAAGAAATTTGTATATGTAACGCAAAATCTGTATTTTTTCTAGGAACAAAAATCCGTAAATCTGGCAGCTCTGGTGCGCAGTCACCACTCGTGGTTCGTCAATGTAGACGCTGGAGAAGCCACGAGCGAAGGAGATGCTAGCAGTGTGGCAGTTGCCAAGACCCAAGCGGACAATGAGATGTTAGTTCCGGAAGAAATCGATGGAATCGAGGAGCTGTTGGACGTCACTGCAAACCTTCTTGGGCCAATGGATCTGGGACGCGTTGTTTTGGAGTTCAAGGAGTATGCGGAAGACCAACGGGGAGTCGAAGAGGCGGAAGTGTACTCGATTTATGTGCTGGCCACTCCGTTTTTCGATGAAGGACGATGATTTTTGGCAATTCACGGTAGGATTATCAAAACCTGACCGCGATATTTGTGAAAGGAGCTGATTTTGTGGGCGATTGAAAAGTTGCGCCAGTCCAGCAGCGGGTAACCACCACTTGTGGCTCGTCAATTTAGAAACAAGCGAAACTGCAGACATATTGGATGCAGCAACGCAAACTGAGGAAGGACTGGGCGATGATGGGTGCCAAACGAATTTGCGGAAATGGACAAAATGCTGAATATCATGATACAGCATGTAGACCCCATAGAGCTCAGAAACGTAGTCCAGGAGTTGAAAGAAAGCGCAGAAGCGCAACCTCAAGAGAAGGAAGTGATGGTATTCTTTATTGACGTTCTCGCTGCGCCATCGATCGGTGACATTTTCTTAGACGACGATCTCAAACAGTCCGCGGCGGAGCTGCCCAAGATCTTGGTGAGCAAAGTTGATTTTTTTGTTGATGATTGAAAAGGTCCGTAATGATGTCGTATTCAAGCTCCAAGGTAATTGATGTGTGTTGTGATGCATGTGTTACAGTGGGGGAGAGAAGGCTGGTGTAGACTCCCAAGTATACAGAGAAAATGACGTAGGCATTTCTTACCGAAATAGAAATTTCCTCGGAGCCAAGAGGAGGAGCTATAGGAATAAGTACGAATCCTAAGGAAAAGATAATTGTCGAAGGTATGTAAATTACATCAGTCATAGTATATTACTGTACGAGCAGCGAAGGTGAGAAATATCCCAACGAGTTCAACGCGTTGCGCGCCTCGAGCGAAGCGAGTGGCTGCGAATCGAACGAGTTGCGATACTCACGACTCGCTGTTTGTACTGTAAGATATTTTTTTAATCGGATACTTTCGCGTACGGCGTGACTTACTTTCGCCCCGCTGTGACTTTCTTTTCGCGCACTGCCGCAACAGTTGTGATAAACACGATTATAGTTTAATTGCAGAGAGGTGTTTTCGCGGTATCCGTTTAGAAAAGCACTATTACTGTAACGACAATAACGACGACAAAAGCAAGTCATTAGATGTGGATCATTTTGTAATCTGAATCATCAGTAACGCGAAGGTTTTTGTTGAATGCGAGGGAGATCGTGCATCCGTCATATATGAGTAAGTAGAATATATCTGTATAATATGAAGGAGGAAAGGAGGTGAGGATGATATGTGTGTATTGATTCGTTTGATAGGGACACTCCGGGAGTGGAATCGATGCGGCAGGAGGAGTCGATGATTGTAGCCACTGGGCGAGGGTTATCGGTTCTAGATTTCTTGCGCCACATGGTGAATACTGATGCTGCAACACCGGTCTCCAATTTACATCAATGAGCGGGCAAAGACGAGCGCGGTTGGTACGGAGCAGTGCTGCCAGATAATGTATTCAAAAATCTGTATCGTCATTTGTCCAAGCCCTGAAAAACGGATACCTTCAACAACAATCATGAAAAAGGTATCTCTCATACTAGGAACTAACATACTTTTCCCTTGATCGACTCGACGTTACAGAATACTGCGGTATTTGCTTATGACGACCAGGGGAAAAGTATCTATCATTACAGTGACTGAGGTGCTTTTCTCTTGAGCGCAAGAAATTTGTATATTTAACGCAAAATCTGTATTTTGTTGTAGGAACAAAAATCCGTAAATCTGGCAGCACTTGTGCGCAGTCGCCTCTTGTGGTTCGTCAGTGTAGACGATGGAGAAGCCACAGGCGAAGGAGATGCTAGAGGTGTGGCAGTTGCGGAGACCCAAACGGACGATGAGATGTTGGTTTTGGAGGAGGTCGATGGAATCGAGGAGATGTTGGACGTCGCTGCAAATCTTGCTGGGCCAATGAATCAGAGACGCGTTGTTTCGGAGTATGCGGAAGATCAACGGGGAGTCGAAGAGGCGGAAGTGTACTCGATTTATGTGCTGGCCACTCCGTTTTTCGATGAAGGACGATGATTTTTGGCAATTCACTGTGGAATCATCGAAACTTGGCACTGACGAACTGACCGCAATATCGGTAAGTGGAGCTGATTATTTTGTGGGCAATTCAAAAGTTCCGTAATGATATCGTATATCCAAGATCCAGGTAGTTGATGTATGTTGTCGAACAGAAGAGTTGCGTTGTAGAGGGGAAGGGAAGGTGTGTAGACGATGCTTGTAAGTTCGGAAACGTGCAAGTTTGGCATACGGTGCGGTTCCATGAGGATCATATTTTGGAGGGAGGCGACGAGCACCAGCTTGGAATAGAGCGTTTTAAAGAAAGGGTTCCTTGCAGTACCCGATGATGGTACCGGTTTCAATGACCGAAGAAAAAGTAATTCATTACATTCTTGGCGAGCTAAGAGACGATTGCCACTCTCAAATATCTCTGCTCGATACGAAAATTTTTTCTCTATTTCAATTCTACAATGTCTCTCTACTTCTGTTTCCAAATAAACATTTTTCTTTTCTCTTCGATTCTTACCATCGATGGAAAATTTGCTTGGAGGTATGTGGGAGGCAGGTCGTGGTCTTCATTCTTGTATCTTGACGGTCTGTGTAACGGTCTGGTTGGCTGAGTTTACGTAAATGGAAAAGACTAGTTGATTTTTCGCAAAGGTTGAAGATGCCGAGTTCTTTCCGTTGGAATTTTCCATCAATGGTAAGAATCGAAGAGAAAAAGAAAGATGTTTGTTTGGAAACAAAAGTAGAGAGAGATAGTAGAATTGAAATTGAGAAAAAGTTTTCGTATCGAACATAGATATATTTTGAGAAAGGCAATCGTCTCTCAGCTCGTCAACAATGTAGGTAATGAACTAATTGTTTCTTCGGTCATATTGCTGTCTACCAATTTTCCCAATTGCCAAGCTTGCATTTATTGTTTTTTGTTCTAAAACGAGCTGTTCGACAGCATAATGGTCCTAAATTTTTTTCTCGATGTCGTCCCAATTCATGTCGGTGGTGTAGGGTAGAATATGACGCGCATATTGTGGTGTACCGCCTATTTCTGCAACTGTTGTCAAATTCCATATCTCAGTCTATGCAAGAAATTTGTCGAAACAAAAAGGGAAATGCATTGTCTTTATCACAATTTCGACATCTCTCATGTTCTTCACTCTGACTTATACCCTAATTCTAAAATTTGCATCCATGCGGTGTAGGCTCTGAAAATGTAATTGAGCTTCGCGTTTCCGGAGGAAATTCGATGTACCATGAGAAGTAACAAATTTACGAATAGAAACTTGAGAAGATAAGAAGGTGGGGGACTATGTACGTGGATGGCTTATCGGCGTCGGCAAAATATAATTGTCTCGATTCACAAAGAGGATTGGTGAAACCAGGATAATCCGTGTCGAGTTCCGAACCATAGGAAATTGTTTGGTTTGCAAAATGGTCTAGTGCTCTGATCGCTCCTTGTATACTAGACCGAAAGAAGGCTGAGAAGAGGTTGTATTCCATGGTTCCCGGGGAAAATCAGAGAGTTAGACCGATTCGCAAACCAAACACTCTCCTACGGTTTGGAGTTCGACGCCGATCATTCTGGTTTCACCGTTCCTCTTTATAAAACGAAACACTTAGGCTTTGTCGATATTGCCTGTAAGCATTCTTGTAGTTCCTTAGTACCTTTTCATTGTTCGAGTTTCTATTCGTAAATTGGTTACTTCTCGTGGTATATTACCAGAATTGCCTCCGGAAACGCAACACTTAATCAGCCTGCGCCGCATGGACGCGAATTTCAGAAGTAGGGTAGAGGTCAAAGTAAAGGATTTTGAAGATGTCGAAAGTGTGATAAAGACAATGGATTTCTGTATTTGTTCCGAGAAATTGCTCGCATAACTGAGATGTGGAATTTGACAACAGTTGCAGAAGTCCACTACGTATCTTCCTATATAAAACTTATACGAGTAGAATATTTTCTTCTTTTCTACTAAGATTACGCCAAATGACTCTGCTCCCTCCCACGCGCTCTTGATAATTTCGATCGAAAGAATGCTTCCTTTGAGGTACATTCGTTAAAGTTTAAAACCTCTTATGATTATCGTCGGGGAATGCAAAGCTCTACACGTATTACATTTTCAAGGGAGAAATCAGCATTCGATTTTAATGAGCTCATACTTGTTTACGACTAAGGTCGGAGATGTCAATTGACGTAATCGATAAGAAATGAGAACGCGCTTGTTTATCAAGAAAAATGTTACACGTGTGTTCATCCGCAATCTTTCGTAGAAATAATGTTCATCGAAGTTGTTTTCACACCGCGAGAATATTCAGATAAAATAATCCATCGTACGATATTAATTCAAGAAGTTAAGACGCAGGAAATTCTGAATTTCGATCCCATGATAGAGTATTCAATTACCTATATAGAGCTACTGTATCTGGAGATAAGTGCTCGCAGTCATTATTGTTATTCTCAATTTCTCAACCTCGAATAAACAGTAAGAAAAGTTTCGACCTCGTTACTCAGTAGAGTAAATATATTCGGACTGCCTTGATTTACTTCTCGCGAGATAAATTCCACTCATTACATTTTAAAACGATCCAACCATTGACTACCATTACCAAAAGCTTGCTAACAAGTCCCGTCTGAAGAACTCCGTTTTCTCATCGCTAAGCAGATATAATTTTAAAGGTCTCGACAGAAATTCAAAAGCGCTCGTGAAAGGCTACCATCACACATCGAGGAAAGTTTTAGGAACATTCAGAGGGAGAAATTGGAGTGGGTTTTCCGTTAATGAGGACGTCGAGAACCGAGCACACGCGATGTATGATGTTATGCCTCTTCGATATCATAGTCGAAACTTGGCTGTCACACTGCATAATCGCACTTGGGATTTGAAGATCCGGAATTGGGCTGTACTCGCTATTGTAAGAGTAGAACTTCTGGGAAAGAGGACTCGAAGGAAATTCATTAAGAATAGCCTCACGATTGAGGAAATCATCGAAATTGACTTTACCTCGCGGCAATTATACGAAATGAAAATTCAAATTGAGTATTCTCCCTAGAGCACTTCGGAGCCTTCTTTGGAACACAGTGATGTATTCCCAGGCTGCCAAGGCCTACTCAAGTCTCTTGACAAACAATCTACTCACGTTTTTTTTTCTCATTGACAGTAAAAGGATAATGGAAAAGAGTCTCATTGGTCAGAGTTTATTCTGAGACGCTTGTGCTTTGGCCGTGAATGCAGATACGGAACGTTATTCCTAGGAAAGAGAGCAGATGAGCACACGTGCCCTATTTTCTTATCAATTACGCTTATTTTGCAACCGTGTTTTCTTAGTAAGCTCCTCCATTTTGCGCTTTAAAATAAAGAACTCTCATCGAGAAATTTATCTGTTCGTATACGAGATAATACCTTATTACTGGTCAACAACTGACTTCGCGTGTGAAAGAGTGAGTTTATTTTTCATTACTCGTCACTTGATGGTACTGTTACTTTCAGATGGACCATGCCTGATGGTCGAGTCTCCATAGAACATTTCCATCTACCCCTCAGAAGGAAAATCGAGTAATCCGGAAAAAGAGTGAGTTTATTCTTCTAATGCGAATTTCAATCGAAAAGTAGTGCGATTTTTTGAATTATCGTGAGCGGTCGCGTATACGGATCATCGCGAATACGAGTAAACGGGCATTCGTGGTTTATTAATCGTGCATTCTCTCTTCGGAAATTCATCAATTAGTTTCGATTATCTCCGGATAAAATTGTTCCTCACATTTTTATTAGTCACATCGTGGATAATGAGTTTCGACAATGAAAAAGATGATTAATTTTTCCGAAGTTCCGACGGTGGGAAATTTTTTCGAATAGCTAAGTTTCGTCGCAAACTGTGTGCGTCGCGTGGACGTGGTCGTCGCGCAGTATAAACCGATTCGAGTGGCACGTATCAAAACTCTAAATTTCGTGAGACCCACATCGCGAGCCCCAATCCTCTCAGTTTTTCTGTGGTTGTTTTTATGTGTATTCGGTTCCGGACATTAACATTTCGAGTACCAGTCATCGAGCTTCACCATCTGCGTTAAAAAGGAGCATTAGCAAGAAGAAATCTGATTCGACGATAGCCGTACCATCGCTAAACAAGTTTGCTATCTAATTCTATTTTAATTATTGGAGACTATATCAACTTCACCAACCTAGCAGGGCTCATATTTATCCTGACTAGACTGTTGTTAGATTTAATTTTCGACATTAAAATGTAACTTTTGTCGGGTTCGCTCCTTTCTATCGTTCAGTTCTTTTCCGAAGTTAGATGTTGATAGCAATTAAGACTCTAAATTTGATGCAGACAATGTAATAGTTTTCCCCTTCGCCCTCCTACGAAGATTTCTTTCGGCCTACTTTCTAAATTTTATTTCAGCTTACTTACGAAATTTTTGTTTTCGTCTCCTCCTTCCTCTTTTTATTCGATCCTCGTTTATTATTTTTTCTTCGAGCTTTTCCAGCTTTTCTCAGTTTCAGCTCCGGACGAATATCGATATGACAGACTCCTTCCTTTGAGTCTGGTAAGATTGTAGAGCCTACACCTGGCGGCTACGCTAGCCTCCTCTCGTTTCATGTATCCCATAGCCTGGTTGATCTCAAAAAGTGAATCTTAGTGAACTAGTACCATACCTCCAGATTATCAATGTTCTACTGGCTGAGCTAGCATGGTCCTATTGTGGCGGGTAAGACCGAGTCAGAGTCGTGTGTACTCCCTGAAGTGTCGATCTAGTCTATGCTTATGGCTATGTGAGAGCTTTTCAGACGTACACTCGTTTGCTGTTTCGATAGGTTTTCAACCCTGAAGTTCCTGTATAGTTTGTGTGCTGTCGAGGACTCCCCCCCCCCCTCTCTTCTCCAGTCCTTGTTACAACACATAAACCTACACATCAACTTTCAGTGCCGTGGCGGTAAAAGGCGCCCGTGCGCCTCCAACCGTCTTGGAAAATGATGAAATTGCGCCCTCTGACTTCGGAAAAAAAGGGCTCTACTTGCCACTGATCCTTAGATCGAGCGGGAAAAAGTACTTCGAAGAATTTTATAATCTTTGTACACCAATATTCTCGTACAGAGACTATTATTGTTGTAAAGTTAAGATCCTACATCAGCCTCAGCCTCATTCCTTTCGATTTACACAGTGAGCATCCTAGTCTTCGTTTCTAGTTCAGATTCTTTTTCAGCAAGAGCGATTCATCTTGATATTACAGTCTACCTTTGGTACGATTGGTTGTTGATAGACGCCAAAGATGAAGATTTCAATCAAATTTTAACTCCGCTTTCAACCTAACTTAGAAGTAAAATGTAATCTCAATCATGTTATGATATAAACGTTGCCTTGAAATTTTCCTAGTCACACAACTGCTATACTCAGGCTAGAAATTAAGCCCTGGCCAGGGTAAAACAATTCGAAATTTTGGACCCACCTGGTGGGACCAGATCAGGGGTTCCTACATTGAGCACGAAAGCAAGAAAAAACTTCATACACCAGGCCAGGCTGTATGTGAACAATGCTTCTAAGTTTTTGAATCCTCCTGTTTATAAACCAATTATGTACTAATTAGCGGATGTAGTCGTCTGCCATGTCCGAGATCTCGGTGAGTGAAGTTAATTATTTTGTTGATGATTGAAAAGGTCCGTTAGTTGATGTTGAGTGTGTACTGATTTGTTTGATAGGGACACTCCGGGAGTGGAATCGATGCGGCAGGAGGAGTCGATGATTGTAGCCACTGGGTGAGGGCCATTGGTTCTCGGTTTCTTGCGCCACACGGTAAATAGGTACTGATGCTGCAACGCCGGTCTCGGAGCGTGTGCAATTTACATCGATGAACGGGCAAAGACGAGCGCGGTTGGTGCGGAGCAGTGCTGCCAGATAATTTATTCAAAAATTAATATTCGTCATTTTTCCAAGACCTCGAGAGCGGATCAATTCATCAATAACGATCATGAAAAAGGTATCTCTCATACTAGGGACTAAGGTACTTTTCTCTTGATCGACTCGACGTTACAGAATACTGCGGTATTCGCTCATGACGATCAGAGGAAAAGTATCTATCATTAGAGTGACTGAGGTGCTTTTCCTTTGAGCGCAAGAAATTTGTATATGTAACGCAAAATCTGTATTTTTTCTAGGAACAAAAATCCGTAAATCTGGCAGCTCTGGTGCGCAGTCACCACTCGTGGTTCGTCAATGTAGACGCTGGAGAAGCCACGAGCGAAGGAGATGCTAGCAGTGTGGCAGTTGCCAAGACCCAAGCGGACAATGAGATGTTAGTTCCGGAAGAAATCGATGGAATCGAGGAGCTGTTGGACGTCACTGCAAACCTTCTTGGGCCAATGGATCTGGGACGCGTTGTTTTGGAGTTCAAGGAGTATGCGGAAGACCAACGGGGAGTCGAAGAGGCGGAAGTGTACTCGATTTATGTGCTGGCCACTCCGTTTTTCGATGAAGGACGATGATTTTTGGCAATTCACGGTAGGATTATCAAAACCTGACCGCGATATTTGTGAAAGGAGCTGATTTTGTGGGCGATTGAAAAGTTGCGCCAGTCCAGCAGCGGGTAACCACCACTTGTGGCTCGTCAATTTAGAAACAAGCGAAACTGCAGACATATTGGATGCAGCAACGCAAACTGAGGAAGGACTGGGCGATGATGGGTGCCAAACGAATTTGCGGAAATGGACAAAATGCTGAATATCATGATACAGCATGTAGACCCCATAGAGCTCAGAAACGTAGTCCAGGAGTTGAAAGAAAGCGCAGAAGCGCAACCTCAAGAGAAGGAAGTGATGGTATTCTTTATTGACGTTCTCGCTGCGCCATCGATCGGTGACATTTTCTTAGACGACGATCTCAAACAGTCCGCGGCGGAGCTGCCCAAGATCTTGGTGAGCAAAGTTGATTTTTTTGTTGATGATTGAAAAGGTCCGTAATGATGTCGTATTCAAGCTCCAAGGTAATTGATGTGTGTTGTGATGCATGTGTTACAGTGGGGGAGAGAAGGCTGGTGTAGACTCCCAAGTATACAGAGAAAATGACGTAGGCATTTCTTACCGAAATAGAAATTTCCTCGGAGCCAAGAGGAGGAGCTATAGGAATAAGTACGAATCCTAAGGAAAAGATAATTGTCGAAGGTATGTAAATTACATCAGTCATAGTATATTACTGTACGAGCAGCGAAGGTGAGAAATATCCCAACGAGTTCAACGCGTTGCGCGCCTCGAGCGAAGCGAGTGGCTGCGAATCGAACGAGTTGCGATACTCACGACTCGCTGTTTGTACTGTAAGATATTTTTTTAATCGGATACTTTCGCGTACGGCGTGACTTACTTTCGCCCCGCTGTGACTTTCTTTTCGCGCACTGCCGCAACAGTTGTGATAAACACGATTATAGTTTAATTGCAGAGAGGTGTTTTCGCGGTATCCGTTTAGAAAAGCACTATTACTGTAACGACAATAACGACGACAAAAGCAAGTCATTAGATGTGGATCATTTTGTAATCTGAATCATCAGTAACGCGAAGGTTTTTGTTGAATGCGAGGGAGATCGTGCATCCGTCATATATGAGTAAGTAGAATATATCTGTATAATATGAAGGAGGAAAGGAGGTGAGGATGATATGTGTGTATTGATTCGTTTGATAGGGACACTCCGGGAGTGGAATCGATGCGGCAGGAGGAGTCGATGATTGTAGCCACTGGGCGAGGGTTATCGGTTCTAGATTTCTTGCGCCACATGGTGAATACTGATGCTGCAACACCGGTCTCCAATTTACATCAATGAGCGGGCAAAGACGAGCGCGGTTGGTACGGAGCAGTGCTGCCAGATAATGTATTCAAAAATCTGTATCGTCATTTGTCCAAGCCCTGAAAAACGGATACCTTCAACAACAATCATGAAAAAGGTATCTCTCATACTAGGAACTAACATACTTTTCCCTTGATCGACTCGACGTTACAGAATACTGCGGTATTTGCTTATGACGACCAGGGGAAAAGTATCTATCATTACAGTGACTGAGGTGCTTTTCTCTTGAGCGCAAGAAATTTGTATATTTAACGCAAAATCTGTATTTTGTTGTAGGAACAAAAATCCGTAAATCTGGCAGCACTTGTGCGCAGTCGCCTCTTGTGGTTCGTCAGTGTAGACGATGGAGAAGCCACAGGCGAAGGAGATGCTAGAGGTGTGGCAGTTGCGGAGACCCAAACGGACGATGAGATGTTGGTTTTGGAGGAGGTCGATGGAATCGAGGAGATGTTGGACGTCGCTGCAAATCTTGCTGGGCCAATGAATCAGAGACGCGTTGTTTCGGAGTATGCGGAAGATCAACGGGGAGTCGAAGAGGCGGAAGTGTACTCGATTTATGTGCTGGCCACTCCGTTTTTCGATGAAGGACGATGATTTTTGGCAATTCACTGTGGAATCATCGAAACTTGGCACTGACGAACTGACCGCAATATCGGTAAGTGGAGCTGATTATTTTGTGGGCAATTCAAAAGTTCCGTAATGATATCGTATATCCAAGATCCAGGTAGTTGATGTATGTTGTCGAACAGAAGAGTTGCGTTGTAGAGGGGAAGGGAAGGTGTGTAGACGATGCTTGTAAGTTCGGAAACGTGCAAGTTTGGCATACGGTGCGGTTCCATGAGGATCATATTTTGGAGGGAGGCGACGAGCACCAGCTTGGAATAGAGCGTTTTAAAGAAAGGGTTCCTTGCAGTACCCGATGATGGTACCGGTTTCAATGACCGAAGAAAAAGTAATTCATTACATTCTTGGCGAGCTAAGAGACGATTGCCACTCTCAAATATCTCTGCTCGATACGAAAATTTTTTCTCTATTTCAATTCTACAATGTCTCTCTACTTCTGTTTCCAAATAAACATTTTTCTTTTCTCTTCGATTCTTACCATCGATGGAAAATTTGCTTGGAGGTATGTGGGAGGCAGGTCGTGGTCTTCATTCTTGTATCTTGACGGTCTGTGTAACGGTCTGGTTGGCTGAGTTTACGTAAATGGAAAAGACTAGTTGATTTTTCGCAAAGGTTGAAGATGCCGAGTTCTTTCCGTTGGAATTTTCCATCAATGGTAAGAATCGAAGAGAAAAAGAAAGATGTTTGTTTGGAAACAAAAGTAGAGAGAGATAGTAGAATTGAAATTGAGAAAAAGTTTTCGTATCGAACATAGATATATTTTGAGAAAGGCAATCGTCTCTCAGCTCGTCAACAATGTAGGTAATGAACTAATTGTTTCTTCGGTCATATTGCTGTCTACCAATTTTCCCAATTGCCAAGCTTGCATTTATTGTTTTTTGTTCTAAAACGAGCTGTTCGACAGCATAATGGTCCTAAATTTTTTTCTCGATGTCGTCCCAATTCATGTCGGTGGTGTAGGGTAGAATATGACGCGCATATTGTGGTGTACCGCCTATTTCTGCAACTGTTGTCAAATTCCATATCTCAGTCTATGCAAGAAATTTGTCGAAACAAAAAGGGAAATGCATTGTCTTTATCACAATTTCGACATCTCTCATGTTCTTCACTCTGACTTATACCCTAATTCTAAAATTTGCATCCATGCGGTGTAGGCTCTGAAAATGTAATTGAGCTTCGCGTTTCCGGAGGAAATTCGATGTACCATGAGAAGTAACAAATTTACGAATAGAAACTTGAGAAGATAAGAAGGTGGGGGACTATGTACGTGGATGGCTTATCGGCGTCGGCAAAATATAATTGTCTCGATTCACAAAGAGGATTGGTGAAACCAGGATAATCCGTGTCGAGTTCCGAACCATAGGAAATTGTTTGGTTTGCAAAATGGTCTAGTGCTCTGATCGCTCCTTGTATACTAGACCGAAAGAAGGCTGAGAAGAGGTTGTATTCCATGGTTCCCGGGGAAAATCAGAGAGTTAGACCGATTCGCAAACCAAACACTCTCCTACGGTTTGGAGTTCGACGCCGATCATTCTGGTTTCACCGTTCCTCTTTATAAAACGAAACACTTAGGCTTTGTCGATATTGCCTGTAAGCATTCTTGTAGTTCCTTAGTACCTTTTCATTGTTCGAGTTTCTATTCGTAAATTGGTTACTTCTCGTGGTATATTACCAGAATTGCCTCCGGAAACGCAACACTTAATCAGCCTGCGCCGCATGGACGCGAATTTCAGAAGTAGGGTAGAGGTCAAAGTAAAGGATTTTGAAGATGTCGAAAGTGTGATAAAGACAATGGATTTCTGTATTTGTTCCGAGAAATTGCTCGCATAACTGAGATGTGGAATTTGACAACAGTTGCAGAAGTCCACTACGTATCTTCCTATATAAAACTTATACGAGTAGAATATTTTCTTCTTTTCTACTAAGATTACGCCAAATGACTCTGCTCCCTCCCACGCGCTCTTGATAATTTCGATCGAAAGAATGCTTCCTTTGAGGTACATTCGTTAAAGTTTAAAACCTCTTATGATTATCGTCGGGGAATGCAAAGCTCTACACGTATTACATTTTCAAGGGAGAAATCAGCATTCGATTTTAATGAGCTCATACTTGTTTACGACTAAGGTCGGAGATGTCAATTGACGTAATCGATAAGAAATGAGAACGCGCTTGTTTATCAAGAAAAATGTTACACGTGTGTTCATCCGCAATCTTTCGTAGAAATAATGTTCATCGAAGTTGTTTTCACACCGCGAGAATATTCAGATAAAATAATCCATCGTACGATATTAATTCAAGAAGTTAAGACGCAGGAAATTCTGAATTTCGATCCCATGATAGAGTATTCAATTACCTATATAGAGCTACTGTATCTGGAGATAAGTGCTCGCAGTCATTATTGTTATTCTCAATTTCTCAACCTCGAATAAACAGTAAGAAAAGTTTCGACCTCGTTACTCAGTAGAGTAAATATATTCGGACTGCCTTGATTTACTTCTCGCGAGATAAATTCCACTCATTACATTTTAAAACGATCCAACCATTGACTACCATTACCAAAAGCTTGCTAACAAGTCCCGTCTGAAGAACTCCGTTTTCTCATCGCTAAGCAGATATAATTTTAAAGGTCTCGACAGAAATTCAAAAGCGCTCGTGAAAGGCTACCATCACACATCGAGGAAAGTTTTAGGAACATTCAGAGGGAGAAATTGGAGTGGGTTTTCCGTTAATGAGGACGTCGAGAACCGAGCACACGCGATGTATGATGTTATGCCTCTTCGATATCATAGTCGAAACTTGGCTGTCACACTGCATAATCGCACTTGGGATTTGAAGATCCGGAATTGGGCTGTACTCGCTATTGTAAGAGTAGAACTTCTGGGAAAGAGGACTCGAAGGAAATTCATTAAGAATAGCCTCACGATTGAGGAAATCATCGAAATTGACTTTACCTCGCGGCAATTATACGAAATGAAAATTCAAATTGAGTATTCTCCCTAGAGCACTTCGGAGCCTTCTTTGGAACACAGTGATGTATTCCCAGGCTGCCAAGGCCTACTCAAGTCTCTTGACAAACAATCTACTCACGTTTTTTTTTCTCATTGACAGTAAAAGGATAATGGAAAAGAGTCTCATTGGTCAGAGTTTATTCTGAGACGCTTGTGCTTTGGCCGTGAATGCAGATACGGAACGTTATTCCTAGGAAAGAGAGCAGATGAGCACACGTGCCCTATTTTCTTATCAATTACGCTTATTTTGCAACCGTGTTTTCTTAGTAAGCTCCTCCATTTTGCGCTTTAAAATAAAGAACTCTCATCGAGAAATTTATCTGTTCGTATACGAGATAATACCTTATTACTGGTCAACAACTGACTTCGCGTGTGAAAGAGTGAGTTTATTTTTCATTACTCGTCACTTGATGGTACTGTTACTTTCAGATGGACCATGCCTGATGGTCGAGTCTCCATAGAACATTTCCATCTACCCCTCAGAAGGAAAATCGAGTAATCCGGAAAAAGAGTGAGTTTATTCTTCTAATGCGAATTTCAATCGAAAAGTAGTGCGATTTTTTGAATTATCGTGAGCGGTCGCGTATACGGATCATCGCGAATACGAGTAAACGGGCATTCGTGGTTTATTAATCGTGCATTCTCTCTTCGGAAATTCATCAATTAGTTTCGATTATCTCCGGATAAAATTGTTCCTCACATTTTTATTAGTCACATCGTGGATAATGAGTTTCGACAATGAAAAAGATGATTAATTTTTCCGAAGTTCCGACGGTGGGAAATTTTTTCGAATAGCTAAGTTTCGTCGCAAACTGTGTGCGTCGCGTGGACGTGGTCGTCGCGCAGTATAAACCGATTCGAGTGGCACGTATCAAAACTCTAAATTTCGTGAGACCCACATCGCGAGCCCCAATCCTCTCAGTTTTTCTGTGGTTGTTTTTATGTGTATTCGGTTCCGGACATTAACATTTCGAGTACCAGTCATCGAGCTTCACCATCTGCGTTAAAAAGGAGCATTAGCAAGAAGAAATCTGATTCGACGATAGCCGTACCATCGCTAAACAAGTTTGCTATCTAATTCTATTTTAATTATTGGAGACTATATCAACTTCACCAACCTAGCAGGGCTCATATTTATCCTGACTAGACTGTTGTTAGATTTAATTTTCGACATTAAAATGTAACTTTTGTCGGGTTCGCTCCTTTCTATCGTTCAGTTCTTTTCCGAAGTTAGATGTTGATAGCAATTAAGACTCTAAATTTGATGCAGACAATGTAATAGTTTTCCCCTTCGCCCTCCTACGAAGATTTCTTTCGGCCTACTTTCTAAATTTTATTTCAGCTTACTTACGAAATTTTTGTTTTCGTCTCCTCCTTCCTCTTTTTATTCGATCCTCGTTTATTATTTTTTCTTCGAGCTTTTCCAGCTTTTCTCAGTTTCAGCTCCGGACGAATATCGATATGACAGACTCCTTCCTTTGAGTCTGGTAAGATTGTAGAGCCTACACCTGGCGGCTACGCTAGCCTCCTCTCGTTTCATGTATCCCATAGCCTGGTTGATCTCAAAAAGTGAATCTTAGTGAACTAGTACCATACCTCCAGATTATCAATGTTCTACTGGCTGAGCTAGCATGGTCCTATTGTGGCGGGTAAGACCGAGTCAGAGTCGTGTGTACTCCCTGAAGTGTCGATCTAGTCTATGCTTATGGCTATGTGAGAGCTTTTCAGACGTACACTCGTTTGCTGTTTCGATAGGTTTTCAACCCTGAAGTTCCTGTATAGTTTGTGTGCTGTCGAGGACTCCCCCCCCCCCTCTCTTCTCCAGTCCTTGTTACAACACATAAACCTACACATCAACTTTCAGTGCCGTGGCGGTAAAAGGCGCCCGTGCGCCTCCAACCGTCTTGGAAAATGATGAAATTGCGCCCTCTGACTTCGGAAAAAAAGGGCTCTACTTGCCACTGATCCTTAGATCGAGCGGGAAAAAGTACTTCGAAGAATTTTATAATCTTTGTACACCAATATTCTCGTACAGAGACTATTATTGTTGTAAAGTTAAGATCCTACATCAGCCTCAGCCTCATTCCTTTCGATTTACACAGTGAGCATCCTAGTCTTCGTTTCTAGTTCAGATTCTTTTTCAGCAAGAGCGATTCATCTTGATATTACAGTCTACCTTTGGTACGATTGGTTGTTGATAGACGCCAAAGATGAAGATTTCAATCAAATTTTAACTCCGCTTTCAACCTAACTTAGAAGTAAAATGTAATCTCAATCATGTTATGATATAAACGTTGCCTTGAAATTTTCCTAGTCACACAACTGCTATACTCAGGCTAGAAATTAAGCCCTGGCCAGGGTAAAACAATTCGAAATTTTGGACCCACCTGGTGGGACCAGATCAGGGGTTCCTACATTGAGCACGAAAGCAAGAAAAAACTTCATACACCAGGCCAGGCTGTATGTGAACAATGCTTCTAAGTTTTTGAATCCTCCTGTTTATAAACCAATTATGTACTAATTAGCGGATGTAGTCGTCTGCCATGTCCGAGATCTCGGTGAGTGAAGTTAATTATTTTGTTGATGATTGAAAAGGTCCGTTAGTTGATGTTGAGTGTGTACTGATTTGTTTGATAGGGACACTCCGGGAGTGGAATCGATGCGGCAGGAGGAGTCGATGATTGTAGCCACTGGGTGAGGGCCATTGGTTCTCGGTTTCTTGCGCCACACGGTAAATAGGTACTGATGCTGCAACGCCGGTCTCGGAGCGTGTGCAATTTACATCGATGAACGGGCAAAGACGAGCGCGGTTGGTGCGGAGCAGTGCTGCCAGATAATTTATTCAAAAATTAATATTCGTCATTTTTCCAAGACCTCGAGAGCGGATCAATTCATCAATAACGATCATGAAAAAGGTATCTCTCATACTAGGGACTAAGGTACTTTTCTCTTGATCGACTCGACGTTACAGAATACTGCGGTATTCGCTCATGACGATCAGAGGAAAAGTATCTATCATTAGAGTGACTGAGGTGCTTTTCCTTTGAGCGCAAGAAATTTGTATATGTAACGCAAAATCTGTATTTTTTCTAGGAACAAAAATCCGTAAATCTGGCAGCTCTGGTGCGCAGTCACCACTCGTGGTTCGTCAATGTAGACGCTGGAGAAGCCACGAGCGAAGGAGATGCTAGCAGTGTGGCAGTTGCCAAGACCCAAGCGGACAATGAGATGTTAGTTCCGGAAGAAATCGATGGAATCGAGGAGCTGTTGGACGTCACTGCAAACCTTCTTGGGCCAATGGATCTGGGACGCGTTGTTTTGGAGTTCAAGGAGTATGCGGAAGACCAACGGGGAGTCGAAGAGGCGGAAGTGTACTCGATTTATGTGCTGGCCACTCCGTTTTTCGATGAAGGACGATGATTTTTGGCAATTCACGGTAGGATTATCAAAACCTGACCGCGATATTTGTGAAAGGAGCTGATTTTGTGGGCGATTGAAAAGTTGCGCCAGTCCAGCAGCGGGTAACCACCACTTGTGGCTCGTCAATTTAGAAACAAGCGAAACTGCAGACATATTGGATGCAGCAACGCAAACTGAGGAAGGACTGGGCGATGATGGGTGCCAAACGAATTTGCGGAAATGGACAAAATGCTGAATATCATGATACAGCATGTAGACCCCATAGAGCTCAGAAACGTAGTCCAGGAGTTGAAAGAAAGCGCAGAAGCGCAACCTCAAGAGAAGGATGTGATGGTATTCTTTATTGACGTTCTCGCTGCGCCATCGATCGGTGACATTTTCTTAGACGACGATCTCAAACAGTTCGCGGCGGAGCTGCCCAAGATCTTGGTGAGCAAAGTTGATTTTTTTGTTGATGATTGAAAAGGTCCGTAATGATGTCGTATTCAAGCTCCAAGGTAATTGATGTGTGTTGTGATGCATGTGTTACAGTGGGGGAGAGAAGGCTGGTGTAGACTCCCAAGTATACAGAGAAAATGACGTAGGCATTTCTTACCGAAATAGAAATTTCCTCGGAGCCAAGAGGAGGAGCTATAGGAATAAGTACGAATCCTAAGGAAAAGATAATTGTCGAAGGTATGTAAATTACATCAGTCATAGTATATTACTGTACGAGCAGCGAAGGTGAGAAATATCCCAACGAGTTCAACGCGTTGCGCGCCTCGAGCGAAGCGAGTGGCTGCGAATCGAACGAGTTGCGATACTCACGACTCGCTGTTTGTACTGTAAGATATTTTTTTAATCGGATACTTTCGCGTACGGCGTGACTTACTTTCGCCCCGCTGTGACTTTCTTTTCGCGCACTGCCGCAACAGTTGTGATAAACACGATTATAGTTTAATTGCAGAGAGGTGTTTTCGCGGTATCCGTTTAGAAAAGCACTATTACTGTAACGACAATAACGACGACAAAAGCAAGTCATTAGATGTGGATCATTTTGTAATCTGAATCATCAGTAACGCGAAGGTTTTTGTTGAATGCGAGGGAGATCGTGCATCCGTCATATATGAGTAAGTAGAATATATCTGTATAATATGAAGGAGGAAAGGAGGTGAGGATGATATGTGTGTATTGATTCGTTTGATAGGGACACTCCGGGAGTGGAATCGATGCGGCAGGAGGAGTCGATGATTGTAGCCACTGGGCGAGGGTTATCGGTTCTAGATTTCTTGCGCCACATGGTGAATACTGATGCTGCAACACCGGTCTCCAATTTACATCAATGAGCGGGCAAAGACGAGCGCGGTTGGTACGGAGCAGTGCTGCCAGATAATGTATTCAAAAATCTGTATCGTCATTTGTCCAAGACCTGAAAAACGGATACCTTCAACAACAATCATGAAAAAGGTATCTCTCATACTAGGAACTAACATACTTTTCCCTTGATCGACTCGACGTTACAGAATACTGCGGTATTTGCTTATGACGACCAGGGGAAAAGTATCTATCATTACAGTGACTGAGGTGCTTTTCTCTTGAGCGCAAGAAATTTGTATATTTAACGCAAAATCTGTATTTTGTTGTAGGAACAAAAATCCGTAAATCTGGCAGCACTTGTGCGCAGTCGCCTCTTGTGGTTCGTCAGTGTAGACGATGGAGAAGCCACAGGCGAAGGAGATGCTAGAGGTGTGGCAGTTGCGGAGACCCAAACGGACGATGAGATGTTGGTTTTGGAGGAGGTCGATGGAATCGAGGAGATGTTGGACGTCGCTGCAAATCTTGCTGGGCCAATGAATCAGAGACGCGTTGTTTCGGAGTATGCGGAAGATCAACGGGGAGTCGAAGAGGCGGAAGTGTACTCGATTTATGTGCTGGCCACTCCGTTTTTCGATGAAGGACGATGATTTTTGGCAATTCACTGTGGAATCATCGAAACTTGGCACTGACGAACTGACCGCAATATCGGTAAGTGGAGCTGATTATTTTGTGGGCAATTCAAAAGTTCCGTAATGATATCGTATATCCAAGATCCAGGTAGTTGATGTATGTTGTCGAACAGAAGAGTTGCGTTGTAGAGGGGAAGGGAAGGTGTGTAGACGATGCTTGTAAGTTCGGAAACGTGCAAGTTTGGCATACGGTGCGGTTCCATGAGGATCATATTTTGGAGGGAGGCGACGAGCACCAGCTTGGAATAGAGCGTTTTAAAGAAAGGGTTCCTTGCAGTACCCGATGATGGTACCGGTTTCAATGACCGAAGAAAAAGTAATTCATTACATTCTTGGCGAGCTAAGAGACGATTGCCACTCTCAAATATCTCTGCTCGATACGAAAATTTTTTCTCTATTTCAATTCTACAATGTCTCTCTACTTCTGTTTCCAAATAAACATTTTTCTTTTCTCTTCGATTCTTACCATCGATGGAAAATTTGCTTGGAGGTATGTGGGAGGCAGGTCGTGGTCTTCATTCTTGTATCTTGACGGTCTGTGTAACGGTCTGGTTGGCTGAGTTTACGTAAATGGAAAAGACTAGTTGATTTTTCGCAAAGGTTGAAGATGCCGAGTTCTTTCCGTTGGAATTTTCCATCAATGGTAAGAATCGAAGAGAAAAAGAAAGATGTTTGTTTGGAAACAAAAGTAGAGAGAGATAGTAGAATTGAAATTGAGAAAAAGTTTTCGTATCGAACATAGATATATTTTGAGAAAGGCAATCGTCTCTCAGCTCGTCAACAATGTAGGTAATGAACTAATTGTTTCTTCGGTCATATTGCTGTCTACCAATTTTCCCAATTGCCAAGCTTGCATTTATTGTTTTTTGTTCTAAAACGAGCTGTTCGACAGCATAATGGTCCTAAATTTTTTTCTCGATGTCGTCCCAATTCATGTCGGTGGTGTAGGGTAGAATATGACGCGCATATTGTGGTGTACCGCCTATTTCTGCAACTGTTGTCAAATTCCATATCTCAGTCTATGCAAGAAATTTGTCGAAACAAAAAGGGAAATGCATTGTCTTTATCACAATTTCGACATCTCTCATGTTCTTCACTCTGACTTATACCCTAATTCTAAAATTTGCATCCATGCGGTGTAGGCTCTGAAAATGTAATTGAGCTTCGCGTTTCCGGAGGAAATTCGATGTACCATGAGAAGTAACAAATTTACGAATAGAAACTTGAGAAGATAAGAAGGTGGGGGACTATGTACGTGGATGGCTTATCGGCGTCGGCAAAATATAATTGTCTCGATTCACAAAGAGGATTGGTGAAACCAGGATAATCCGTGTCGAGTTCCGAACCATAGGAAATTGTTTGGTTTGCAAAATGGTCTAGTGCTCTGATCGCTCCTTGTATACTAGACCGAAAGAAGGCTGAGAAGAGGTTGTATTCCATGGTTCCCGGGGAAAATCAGAGAGTTAGACCGATTCGCAAACCAAACACTCTCCTACGGTTTGGAGTTCGACGCCGATCATTCTGGTTTCACCGTTCCTCTTTATAAAACGAAACACTTAGGCTTTGTCGATATTGCCTGTAAGCATTCTTGTAGTTCCTTAGTACCTTTTCATTGTTCGAGTTTCTATTCGTAAATTGGTTACTTCTCGTGGTATATTACCAGAATTGCCTCCGAAAACGCAACACTCAATCAGCCTGCGCCGCATGGACGCAAATTTCAGAAGTAGGGTAGAGGTCAAAGTAAAGGATTTTGAAGATGTCGAAAGTGTGATAAAGACAATGGATTTCTGTATTTGTTTCGAGAAATCGCTCGCATAACTGAGATGTGGAATTTGACAACAGTTGCAGAAGTCCACTACGTATCTTCCTATATAAAACTTATACGAGTAGAATATTTTCTTCTTTTCTACTAAGATTACGCCAAATGACTCTGCTCCCTCCCACGCGCTCTTGATAATTTCGATCGAAAGAATGCTTCCCTTGAGGTACATTCGTTAAAGTTTAAAACCTCTTATGATTATCGTCGGGGAATGCAAAGCTCTACACGTATTACATTTTCAAGGGAGAAATCAGCATTCGATTTTAATGAGCTCATACTTGTTTACGACTAAGGTCGGAGATGTCAATTGACGTAATCGATAAGAAATGAGAACGCGCTTGTTTATCAAGAAAAATGTTACACGTGTGTTCATCCGCAATCTTTCGTAGAAATAATGTTCATCGAAGTTGTTTTCACACCGCGAGAATATTCAGATAAAATAATCCATCGTACGATATTAATTCAAGAAGTTAAGACGCAGTAAATTCTGAATTTCGATCCCATGATAGAGTATTCAATTACCTATATAGAGCTACTGTATCTGGAGATAAGTGCTCGCAGTCATTATTGTTATTCTCAATTTCTCAACCTCGAATAAACAGTAAGAAAAGTTTCGACCTCGTTACTCAGTAGAGTAAATATATTCGGACTGCCTTGATTTACTTCTCGCGAGATAAATTCCACTCATTACATTTTAAAACGATCCAACCATTGACTACCATTACCAAAAGCTTGCTAACAAGTCCCGTCTGAAGAACTCCGTTTTCTCATCGCTAAGCAGATATAATTTTAAAGGTCTCGACAGAAATTCAAAAGCGCTCGTGAAAGGCTACCATCACACATCGAGGAAAGTTTTAGGAACATTCAGAGGGAGAAATTGGAGTGGGTTTTCCGTTAATGAGGATGTCGAGGACCGAGCACACGCGATGTATGATGTTATGCCTCTTCGATATCATAGTCGAAACTTGGCTGTCACACTGCATAATCGCACTTGGGATTCGAAGATCCGGAATTGGGCTGTACTCGCTATAGTAAGAGTAAAACTTCTGGGAAAGAGAACTCGAAGGAAATTCATTAAGAACAGCCTCACGATTGAGGAAGTCATCGACATTGACTTTACCTCGCGGCAATTATACGAAATGAAAATTCAAATTGAGTATTCTCCCTAGAGCACTTCGGAGCCTTCTTTGGAACACAGTGATGTATTCCCAGGCTGCCAAGGCCTACTCAAGTCTCTTGACAAACAATCTACTCACGTTTTTTTTTCTCATTGACAGTAAAAGGATAATGGAAAAGAGTCTCATTGGTCAGAGTTTATTCTGAGACGCTTGTGCTTTGGCCGTGAATGCAGATACGGAACGTTATTCCTAGGAAAGAGAGCAGATGAGCACACGTGCCCTATTTTCTTATCAATTACGCTTATTTTGCAACCGTGTTTTCTTAGTAAGCTCCTCCATTTTGCGCTTTAAAATAAAGAACTCTCATCGAGAAATTTATCTGTTCGTATACGAGATAATACCTTATTACTGGTCAACAACTGACTTCGCGTGTGAAAGAGTGAGTTTATTTTTCATTACTCGTCACTTGATGGTACTGTTACTTTCAGATGGGCCATGCCTGATGGTCGAGTCTCCATAGAACATTTCCATCTACCCCTCAGAAGGAAAATCGAGTAATCCGGAAAAAGAGTGAGTTTATTCTTCTAATGCGAATTTCAATCGAAAAGTAGTGCGATTTTTTGAATTATCGTGAGCAGTCGCGTATACGGATCATCGCGAATACGAGTAAACGGGCATTCGTGGTTTATTAATCGTGCATTCGCTCTTCGGAAATTCATCTATTAGTTTCGGTTATCTCCAAATGAAATTGTTCCCTAAATTTTTATTAATCACATCGTGGATAATGAGTTTCGACAATGAAAAAGATGATTAATTTTTCCGAAGTTCCGACGGTGGGAAATGTTTTCGAATAGCTAAGTTTCGTCGTAAACTGTGTGTCGTCGCGTGGGCGTGGTCGTCGCGCAGTATAAACCGATTCGAGTGGCACGTATCAAAACTCTAAATTTCGTGAGACCCACATCGCGAACCCCAATCCTCTCAGTTTTTCTGTGGTTGTTTTTATGTGTATTCGATTCCGGACATTATCATTTCGAGTACCAGTCATCGAGCTTCACCATCTGCGTTAAAAAGGAGCATTAGCAAGAAGAAATCTGATTCGACGATAGCCGTACCATCGCTAATCAAGTTTGCTATTTAATACTATTTTAATTATTGAGACTATATCAACTTCACCAACCTAGCAGGACTCATATTTATCCTGACTAGACTGTTGTTAGACTCAAGTTTCGACATTAAAATGTGTTTGTAAATACGAACTTTTGTCGGGTTCGCTCCTCTCTATCATTCAGCTCTTTTCCATAGTTAGATGTCGATAGCTATCAAGACTCTAAATTTGATGCAGACAATGAAGAAGACTTTACGAACGTCATATAGTTTTCTCTCTTCGCCCTCCTACGAAAATTTCTTTCGGCCTACTTTCTAAATTTTATTTCAGCTTACTCATGAAATTTTTGTTTCCGTTTTTTTCTTCGAGCTTTTCCAGCTTTTCTCAGTTTCAGCTTCGGACGAATATCGATATGACGAGACTCCTTCCTTTGAGTCTGGTAAGATTGTAAAGCTCACACCTAGCGATTACGCTAGCCTCCTCTCGTTTCAACGTATTTCATAGCCTGGGTGATCTCGAAAAGTGAATCTTAGTGAAGTAGTACCATACCCCCAGATTGTCCTTTGGCCCTAATGGGAAGTATCCATGTTCTACTGGCTGAGCTAGCACAGTCCTATCGTGACGGGTATAGGACCGAGTCAGAGTCGTGTGTACTCCCTGAAGTGTCGATCTAGTCTGTGCGTATGGCTATGTGAGAGCTTTTCAGACGTAAACTCGTTTGCTGTTTCGATAGGCTTTGGACCCTGAAGTTCCTGTATAGTTTGTGTGCTGTCGAAGACTCCCCCCCCCCCTCTTCTCCAGTCCTTGTTACATCCCATAAACCTATACATTAACTTTCAGTGCAGTGGAAGATTTAACGGGAGGTACTAGGTGCCAGTGCACCTGCGACCCTCTTGGAAAATTATGAAATTGCGCCCTCTGACTTTGGAAAAAAAGACTCTGGTGGCGCTTGCTTGCCACTGATCCTTAGACTGAGCGGGAAAAAGTACTTCGAAGTATTTTATAATCATTGTACACCAATATTCTCGTATCTAGAGACTATATTGTAAAATTAAGATCCTACGTCAGCCTCAGCCTCATTCCATTCGATTCACAAAGTGAGTATCCTTGTCTTCGTTTCTAGTTCAGATTCTTTTTCAGCAAGAGCGATTCATCTTGATATTACAGTCTACCTTTGGTACGATTGGTTGTTGATAGACGCCAAAGATGAAGATTTCAATCAAATTTTACCTCCGCTTTCAACCTAACTTAGAAGTAAAGTGTAATCTCAATTATGTTATGATATAAACGTTGCCTTGAAATTTTCCTAGTCACACAACTGCTATACTCAGGCTAGAAATTAAGCCCTGGCCAGGGTAAAACAATTCGAAATTTTGGACCCACCTGGTGGGACCAGATCAGATGTTCCTACATTGAGCACGAAAGCAAGAAAAAACTTCATACACCAGGCCAGGCTGTATGTGAACAATGCTTCTAAGTTTTTGAATCCTCCTGTTTATAAACCAATTATGTACTAATTAGCGGATGTAGTCGTCTGCCATCCAACTGATTCGAGCAAGTAGTACTTATCCTTTCGCTTTGTCTTCCACCAATTAGTACAGGAAGAGCTTCTATGTGAGAAGGAGAGAAAAATAAATTTCGATGGTTTTGTCATCAAGGTTTCTTATCCCATCTCTAGTGAAAGCCGATGAAGCGGTGTACTTTCTAAGAGAGTTCGAGAAAAAAAGTACCTCCCAGATCTCCCCACCTTTCTGCTAAGAGGTGAAAATATCATCAAGAATCATTCTACGCTACTCATTGAAGGAGGTCTGACTGATCGGCGTTTTACTTTGGTTGAAGGTAGAGGCAAAACCCGTCCATGAACCTCATCAGTCATCATCTTCAAGATCAGCTAGTAACTTGGTAGGTACGTCGAGTATTTTCATCTTGAATGCAATACATTCCAAACGACAACCTATACTTTTTTTTCTCTCGCTCTCTTTTTTTCGGTAGCACATTTCCTGAATAGGCAAATCTTTTGGAATGTTGGAATGTATTGCACACTATCTTACTCAGTTTCGGTATTCAAGTTGAAATCAAAAGCATTACAGATTATGAAGATCTAGGACAGATTTTCCTCCTACCGTCAACCGGAGCAGTTTAACTACTGAAAATGAGTCAAACCTCCCTCAATGAATGGTGAATTATAATTCTTAATCATATTCACCTCTTACTTAGATAGGTCAAGAGACTGTCCTCGAACACCGTCTCATCAGTTCTTAAGAGAGAGGGAATAGCAAAACGTGACAACAAAACCAACAAAACTCATTTTTTCTTTTTCACACATAGAAATTCTTCCGGTACTAATTGGCAAAGACAAAGTCATGAAATATGAAGCTATTTGGCCAGTGCTGCTAGATAATATTTTTATAAATCTGTATTTTGTCATTTTTGCTGAGAGCCGAAAACGGATTCCTATCACGATCAGGAGAAAGGAATCTCTCACACATATGACTGAAGTACTTTTCTCCTGATCGACTGAAAGATACATGACGGCTGCTGCGATATTTGCCAGTACCGGTAAGGAGAGAAATGTCTCTCGTACTAGTTACCAAGGTATTTTCCCCTTGACCGGCTTTCCATGCAATGAAATTTTTAGTTGGAATTTTTATAAAGGGACCATTGTTATCAACTTGAGATCCAAGGTCAGTCTCATTCCATTTGATTCACAGAGAGTACCTTCGTCTATTGTTTCTAATTCAGATATTTTTTTTTTTCTTTCAGCAACAGCCAATGATTACATCCAATGGGTCGGCCTAAAACCTTCATGGCATTGGCAATCAACTTTTTCTAACGTGGTACCTACTAATATGAGTTTCCGATGTGATACGATAGTTTTAAGAGAAATAATGACTGTTAATTTAAATTCAATTTCTTTTTTTCCAGAGATTCTATGATGTCTGTTCCACCAATGTACTTTTGGAGTGTTGAAGGCCATTGCAACTACAAATCAGTTTGACTTTGGTAAGTAAACTCTTTCAATGTTGAGGTCTACATCTGTTATAATCCATACATTTACGTTTCACCAATAAAATTACAGGTCTCAAGGTTACGATTTTGAGCGAATTTCACCCTTGTCTTCGACCAAATGAGGAGTAATATACAAGCCAATTGAATCAGAATGTGGAACTCTAGATGGTCACTCCTCTCTCAATGGATAGTGAACGTTATCCTAGATAATATTTACTACTTTCTAGGCACCACAAGACACAAGAATTTGTATGATGAAACATTCTTGTTCTCGTGGTACCTTCTAAGTGGTAAACTATAATCGCTTCTCAGTGGAGCTAAAATCTACCTCAATATGGAAAACATGAAAACGAAGCGACCGCACTAACTCTTTCACACAAAGAAGCTCATTCTGTAATGAAAAGCGAAGACAGCTTCTCTAGATTATTTTATTGTTATTTTAATTGTAGTCCCTAAATGCGGACGAGTAAAATTGTATAAAGCCTTTGTACTTCTAATTCCTCAACCTGAGTTTTGAAAAATTCTCCAATCTTGCCACGCCCTCTTTCTCTTTAAATTTGAAATTTTAGGAAAGTGTAGAGCATTGGTCCTCGCCAGATGAGTGGATTGTGAGATCGTTCTAGAAGAAAGTATCTTTTGGAGAGTGAACAAGTCATCCTGAAGAAATGTTTCTCGCAATTTGTAAATGGTAATCATCTTATTTATAATTTTACATCTTTTGAATAAACTTTGTTTGGTTTTGGATGTATATTTTAAGATCCTTCAACTCGTGGTTTCAGGTTCTAATCAAGTAAAGCGTGGACCTACCGCTCAGAGATCGTAAAAGCACTTGACGGCACACAAAAAAGTAGCTTAGAAAGTTACCTAAGTGGAATGTGGTCTGGACTATTTCGGCAACAACCAGTCGGGTACAGTTTTCCTCTGCTTTAATTACTTCGTGGTAGAGGGTTTATTTATTTTAATGAAGTAATCCTTGATTTGAGTTCTAGAAATATTCTTCCAACACTTAACTCTCGCGTCTCTCTCTTTTAAATGTTGAGAAGTGTAGGCCATTGATATTGGGCAGATGAACGGATTGTGAGATCGTTCTAGAAGAAAGTTTCTTTCGGAGAGTGAACAAGTCATCATCAAGAAATGTTTCTCCCAATTTGTAAATGGTAGGTACTCATCTTATGTATAATTTTAAATCTTTTGTATAAACCTTGTTGGGTTTTGGATGTATATTTTAAGATCTTTCAACTCGTGGTTTCAGATTCTAATCAAGATAATCGTCGACTTACCACTTAGAGATCGTAAAAACACTCGACGGCACACAAAAAAAAAGCTTAGAAAGTTAAGTGGAATGTGGTCCGGACTATTTCGGCAACTGCCAGTTAAGTATTTGTTGGTGTTACAGTTTTCCTCTGCTCCAATTACTTCGTGGGTATTAATTTTAATGAAGTAATTCCTGATTTGAGTTCTAGAAACATTCTTCCATGAGCGTTAGAGAAGTCGCTCTCTTTGGAAGGATATTCAGCCAACCCTGCATGCAGCATGTTTCTAGAGGAGCGCTCAAGAAATGTTTCTCTTCATTTGCAAACGGTAATTTTTTTTTTGCAGTGAATTTTATTCTCTCACAAAGTTTTATAAAATAATTCATCATTACTATGGAGTAACTGTCCATGGTATCTCTAATGTGGGTTATTCCACCAGTAGTGGCCCCAGAAGTTTTGTCCAACGTAGGCACCGCCACTGTATTGAACTCATATTTTATGAATATCTAAATTTAGTATGATTGCAATTATTTATTTTAGCGAGCACGGGACTGAAAAAGGAAGGGACCATCAAACATCTCCTTGACGACTGAAAAAAAAATTTTTATGTTCAGAAATGGTGTCAAAACTGTGAAATATTCCAAAATCCTATTTTAGAATAAGTTTTTCTCATACGTGCATTTCCTTTTTTCAGCACAAAGGATTGCATACTTTGTTTTCTTCACTACATACTTTTGTGTCCTTCTTCCTCTTTCAGTGAATCGTGCCCCTTACCTTTGCACCCGATTGCCAGTTTTTCTGGGTGCGCTGCTTTCCTCTGTTAACGCGATGGCACCACGAGTCCTTGATTGAGCCAGCAACTGTAGAAAAACTGCAGAGAGCTCGAGTCACATAGCTTGCCTCTTTTTGACGTTCGTTTTTTCTCATGCGAATGAGTTCGAGGATTGCTGTGCTCATTCTAGCGCAATATCCAGCTCTTATCCTGAAACAAATAAGTAAAATTCAAGTCATTAGTATTTTAATGATTTGTTATAACCTTATTTTTCGTACGATTGTTCTATGCTCGATAGCTACGTATGTTAACAAGTAAACAGGTCTAATAGGAGTACGCATTCAATAAACCTACGGTTATACTCGTACAACGAGCGTTCGGTCCTTGGGTTGAATTTTTCTGAAAAACATATTCAAAAATTAGAAAGCCCGAAAACTCAAGCAGAGAGAAACTTCTCCTGGCACCATGTTTTAAGTGCTTGTTTTCACAAATGAAGCACACCCTTAAAGGTTTCTTATTTTTAATTAATTGAAATAAAATTAAATATAATAATATTAGATTGAAATTTCTAGTTTTTATATAATAAATTAATATTATTTAAATAATTAATTAAAATGAATAAAATAATATTTATTATTATATAACTAATTCAAAAAATTAATGAAATAGTAAAATTGAAATTTGTTATTAACAAAATTCAATATATTTAACAAACAGATTTCTCTAATAAATTAATACCGCCAAATTAATTAATTTTGATTATTCTTCAATATTATTTTAATTTTTGATAAATTTTAAGGGTATCTAATCCTTTATTTTTATAAAAAAATTTTACTTTTTTTCGATTATTCAAATACTTTTTATTAAAAATTTGATCTACAATGATGAAATTTTTCTATCTCCATATTCATTTTTTAAATTTACCAACATTGTTTCACCGCTTAATTATAAAATTTAGTAAAATCTCAATACAAAAAGAATAAAAATTGATTAATATTTCATATAATTAGAAAATGAAATTATTAATTGTATATTTATATGATGTAGCACTAAAATATATTTTTAAATTTATAATAAATTACTTTTAAAAATCTTTGAAATTTTTTTTAATTTGTACTATTTTTTTATTATAAATAATTCAATTCAATTATATAATTGAATATAATTTAATTTAAAAAAAATTTAAATCATTTAAAAATTAATATCTATTTAAAATTATCTCAATGCCGAAATGTCTGGTTCTCAATAATTTATTTTAATTCAACTAATTTGCACAAAAATAAAGTTTTAGGCTACTGACATCGTTCAACAACGCCTTTGTCTCCATCAAGGAGAAATACTAAATTATGTAATTTGAAAATTCTACGGATGTCAGTGCTCTAAAACTGTTTCTTTATACTATCAAGAGTGTCGTGTCAAAATTTAAATTCTATTTTTTTATGAGTAAATAGCCTTCATTTAGTCGCTCATTCAATTAAAATTCATATCAACTGCACAAAACGTGATAATGAAGCTATTGATATCAAAGGTGATGAATACTGAAGACAATATGGTATGGTCAAATAGCATATTTGATGAAAGCCAACTATCCTGAGAATTTGGTATCAATTATTTTAACACACAATTGGCAGTGATTCATGATAGAATTATCGCTGCTCATTGCTTGTCCTCATAATTGGTACCCGATGAGCAAGTACTCAACCATTGATTATGAAGACATGGTACAGTTTCCAGGTCAGCACTTCCTCCTCTTTGAATGCTAATAGGGCTGATGGATGCTCTTTAGCTCGAGGATGTATCTTCATTCCCAAACAGAAGAATCGTACCTCAGGATATCGATTATGAAGATAATGAAGTTTTAAGCCTGGCTTGACGGATGGAAACTCTCAAGCTCAAGACGTACTCGTTCGACGAACGAAGAATGATTCATACCTCCGGATATGTACTCACTTATTGGGGGCTCGGGAGGTCTAATTTAAACTGATTGAAAGATTACACATCTCTAGCCCTCAATAGGTGGTACATCGAAAATTTTGAATTTCATCAGAGTTTTTCTTCCCGACCAATACTTATCTATTCAGACTGTAAAAGAGGACACCGATTTGGAGGTATCCTTCCCCAACGTCATGAGTCGGAGCAGCAAACTTGAAAAGTTTACCGCTTATTGAAAATTCCATCCCGTGCGAAGATTTATGATAAAATATCTTCGCAGGTTTGGATTTTCCTTAAGAGGTATACTCGATCTACGTAATTATAAATTAAGAGAATAATTGGAAGAGTTTCTGACATAATGTAAATATTTATATGGATATTATTTAATTACGTTTTCGAGTACTTGTGTAGAGTTTAATCATACCAGGAATATTTTGCAATTAATTTTCTGTCAGGGTGTGCTTTGCTTGTTGAGAAACTCTGAAACAGTGCACAATAGGTTTGTATGTAACCCTTCACGGTTTGGCATGCCCGCGGTGTCTGCTTGACACTTGTCGGGCGTGCGTGGGTAGTCCCACAGGACTTCACAAAAAAGTTGCTCAAAGCTCCATTTTCTGAAGAATTTTTTCAATTTTTGGAAATTTTGAACAGGCAGTATGAGTAATACGGTTCTCCTTCTCTACCCTTATTCTCCGTCCTTCTTTAGCGCGCTTGTCTCTTTCTTACTCATGCCCGTATACCTAATCGTAGAGAAGCATGTGATAACGGAACATGTAGGGTTTATGTAGATTTCAGGGTATACAATATAAGGCGTCTTACGACAGCAGAAGAAGACGAAGAAGCAAACGTTCCCAAAGAAGAAGTCCCTTGTAGAAGAAGAAACGACTCGACGGTGCTCGACACGAAGAGGATCACGGCGGCAGAAGCGAAAGAGGTCGTACTAAGCGTACGGGGAGGTACGGAGGGTCCGCGCCAGATAAAAATTATCAAATCTAGCGCGGCCGTACGCAAAACTCAATTTGTTTTAGGTGGCGAATAGCAGTACAGGAACTACGAAAAGTCTAAGGTTTTAATAGATTGTTGAAGTACAGAAGTTTCTCGATATTTTTATTTGCATGCAACGGTAAAATTTTGGCCTTTCGTTAGGAAGATATCTTTATTCTTTAGAGAAAGGTAATCGTGTCTAGTTTTCTCGTATATGAGGAATTTTATTTATCTGTGCAGTGAAAAAGGATGCAGAAGGCAAGAGTGTTGCTGCCTATGATTCTTGTTCAGTCAGATCGTCCCTATTGACTTGCTGACTCTTCACAGTAAATAAGTATGTTTTTGGATGTAATTTCTAGCATAGTCATTCATTCCATACAATAACTTTATTGCCTCCAGGTATTTCCACGATGATCACAATCAACCCCAGTTGATGAGACGGGAAAGTTGATGAAATACTTGTGCCCTCAGTCAGGTCAAATCTCCAGTGGTAATGAAAAGAGAACTGTTCACCAAGGATTTTGATACCTCTCCAGATGGACAAAAATAGGTATATCTTTCATCAAATTGAAAACTTATTCCATATTTATTATATGTGATTAAAAGTGAAGATTATGAAGATTATGTTCCTTCCTGAAGGGAAATATCTTACATGAACAGCAAATTATTTTACATCCAAAGTGAGGAAAGTGTGCCTATGATGAACTTTTTGTCCTACCAAATAGGTATCAATGAAATTATAACATCTCAAAATGGTAAAGATTCTGGGCCAACTTCACCTGTAGGAGGACAAGTTTCAATGCTCATTGAATCATGAAAGGAAATGCTGATTGGCGACCCTCCACTGAAGCGAAACAAAGATTTCTGGATGTCGTTCTACTTTTCTTTAGTCACGTACAGAAGAGAGAATGTATTGTGATGAAGTATACATCTCGCTCCTGTACGTAACTAATGAAGAGTACCGCACTTCAACGGTTCTCATTAAAGAGAGGATGGGACAACGTGAGACAAAACTAACGAAGCTTCTTCCGTCTTTACCAACAACCTGTAGTGATTGGTGAAAGACTTTTCATCGGGATAACGAGAATTTTTTCAATTACCTTACATTCATAGAATACGATTGTAATTATATGTACGCAGTCGAGACGGAAGAGCTGCCGGAAAGTTCAAGCAAAACCTAAATTTTGTATCTTAGAAATAAAGCAAAATGGTCGTAGTAATAAGAAAAGATAAGGTTTAGTAGACTGTATACTGTATAACAAGTTTTTAGATTGTACTGAACAAGAATACGCGCGGAGATGTACAAGTACTTAATTATAAGATTTTATTTGTAACTCATTATTATCTTCATAATATCGTCTTGCTTGCTAAGATGTTTCGTCCGTATTATGAATTATGAACTGCGTTATTCAAAAGCCGTCCTAGCGACACTCTGCCGTTTTTCGAAAGGGTTCTTTAAATGCGTCAAGTAAAATCTGTCCAAACGTGCCCGTTCCACTGATTGAAAAATTGTCGATCGGATGGCTTCTGCTTTACGCAGTTCAAATGTACTTTAATATAGTTATTTTGTAATTAACTCCATCTTCTCTCTCAACTCCTATTCATCTTCCTGGAAGACTGTCATCATTCTTCTCACCCTAAAATCTAACACGGACTCCCTCTTTGCCGTCTTCTACCGCCCTATAGCCTTATCAAGTGTCCTCGGCAAACTTTTCCAAAAAATTTTTAAGAAAAGACTTCTGTGGTACCTTGAATCCAATAACCTCATTTCACCCTTCCAATACGGCTTCAGAAAAGGACGAATTGTGCGTTTCTAACGTGTGATATGTGTCTTTTTTTAATTGGCTTGTTTTTAATCGAGATTGTTTTTTTTCAGCAGATGCCAATGATCCAGACTCGGTCATCAATGTGGACACCTATTGGCACGAGCACTCAGCTTTCCCTTACGTAGAACACACGAACATACGGGTGAGCTCCTCCGATGTTATAGAACAGCTGTTTTAAGAAAAATATCGATTATTGAATAATTTTTAATTTAAATTCAATTTCTTTTGTTAACAGAGATCCACACAAAAGCTTCTCAACTAATGTCAGAGAAGATGACGTCACGCATGAAAGGTTTATTGGTCTGTAATGGAAATCATTTTATCTACAAATCAGTCCTCAAGATAAGTGGCGCATATTTGTGACTATGGTAGACGTCTAGTTTACCTATACTACAATTATTTGGTGCTAAATTACAGGTCCCAAAGATAAAGATTTTGGCTAAATTTTGACATGGTTTATGTTACGTTGTTGATGGGGATCTGGAACAGGATGCTACTATGTGAAGACCCTTGGGGATACCATTTTCTTGGGGTGAGTTCAGAATTACTGATCACTTACGCGGACTCTATACGATCGATTTTTCATTTCATCTTGAAGCAGGAGAGGTGAGTGTCCGCGAAGTCCAATTTGGTGGAGAATGACGCATAGGCGACGTATCCAGGCGTTTTCCAGGTCGAGAATATAAAGTAAAGGTTTGCTCCGTGTGCATGGCTATCATAGATTTGGGAATGAAAGGGAGCAAGAACCATTTGAGCTGATCGACCTTTGCGGCAACCATATTGCAAGTATTTCGTCGGTATCAAGAAACCAGGAGAATCTTACTGACAATTTTTTCCAATATTTCGCTAAGAGTGCTGAGTAGTGATATGGATCGGTAAGACAGTGGGTTTGAAAGATCTTTGAGAGGTTTTCGGATTGGGACGATGAAGGCTGTTTTCCAGTTATTATGGAAGGAGATGGAGAACTTAATTCGATTTAGGAGTCAGGTAAAGTGTGACATAGCATCATGATGAAGTTTTTGCTATAGAAGGAGTCTCGCTTATGTCGCATGTGCAGCGCCGCCCCGTTCTCCATGGTGAAGTGGGTGCGGGTTGCTTATGCATTTGATTTAGTTTCTTCCAGTACCGGAATCGACCCTTTCGGTCATAACTTCAGTGTTGGAAGAATCTTCTCGGCAAACCCCCTCTTCTGCTCGGCAACCGCCAAGCTGCAGTGCCCCCCTGGCATGCAGAAAACACAAAAACACACAACATCATCTTAAGATATAGTAAATTGCTGTTGGAGTTTCTTAATCTTCTTTTACTTTCAAGGACGATCGACGTCCTCGTCCTCCTGCAAATCTGGTAGTTTATGGTATACAGGTGTCGAGTAGGCCATAGCGTGGTTTTACATTTGCCTATTCCATTCCCAGTCCATCTCTTTCTTCATGACGGTGGTTGCAAATGCAGACACCTGGTTCCATGCTTCTTCGGAACCTAGCATGGTGGATACCAGGCTAGGCCTATGTGCCCTTGTTCCAGCGGCACCGTCAATTTGCTAAGAGAAAGCGCTAGGGTTGAATGTTCTCGCCAAATAACAAAAAATCGCTCGTAAAATCTAAACTTTTTTCGTTTAAGTTGCTTGATTTATCTCGTTTGCAAAATTTGTGAATTCGAAACATTCAAGGAAGATGTTGAATCGCCATTTCGGTAAATTTACTCAATATTATGCAACAAAACTTCAGTTTATGATTGACCTCTTTTACAATACAGTCCGGATGAGTTCGAACGATAACGATGTGTGAGTACCTACAGCTACATATTATTCTGAGAAGGGGATTATCTATCGGTGTAAGTTCTAGAATTTATTTATTTATTTTATTTAAAAGTAATTTATTTTTTAGTGGTGCCACTAGTACATAAAGACACCGCATCAATCTGATAAAAATAAGATAATGATGTTGTGCGAGTGGCTCGATCGACGTTCGCTCTACAGAGAGCACAGATGAGAAAATTCAATCGTTTGTCTTCTGTTAAACGTATGATATCGGTGCTGACGATTGTTCGTATTTGTTTTATAAAGCTCTCCTGAAAGAGAATTTTCCTCATGTGAAGCGTCAAACGGTTCCTCCACGATCAATAAACAGCGGGCAGTATACTGGATGAAATTTACTACTTATTAGAATGTCCACGAAAACGGGAATGCATATGTTGAAATATTCCCGCTCGCGAACATTCTTTCAAGTAGTACAATTCTTATTCATTCCTCAACAATGAAATGACGGGTCCTAATTTCACCTCCGCCCTCAAATAAAGGACAAGGAATATGTGCTCATGGACGCTCTTTTGACAGATAACTCCTTATATTTAGTTGACTTATTTTGCAATATTATATAAATGCAGATAACGTACACAATAAGTTCTCCTAGTATTAGTTTGTGAATATAATAATTTTGTACATTTTTTATCTTATGAATAGAGTATAATTTTAATTACGTTACATAATAGAAACAAGGCAGAGAAGGGGTAAAAACCGAATTTTAGTTTGCATTTATTTTTGTCATACAACTACTGCAGTTTTTCAGTTTTAAATTACTCATGAAAGCTTCTCTGACCTACAATTTGAATTGTAAAAAAAGTGAGAAACATAGCCGGACTGGCTCCGTCGGATCGCCAGGGGCCCGTGCGAGAATAAGGGCCAGATATTGCGGGGAGGGAGGGCGAAAAAATTCAACCGGGACCTCGGGCGCCGCTTTTGCCGGAGCCCTGAAGTGAGTCAGTCCGGCCATGATGAGAAATGCTGAACACTTTTTGTACATCTTTATGCCTAGTTCGCGCTTCATGTGTGTAAAATCCCAAGTGCAAAAATTTGTTATACTTCCTTTGTATGCTTTGAACAATAGTTTCAACCATATAAAACTTTTGTAGTAAATTTAAGGTGCCTGATTTCCCTCAATTTTTTTGGTGAGTATCTTTGTCTAATCGATTATTTCCTACAGTAAGTTCATTATTTTTAATTCATATGTTTATATATTTCAGCAGCAGCCAAGGGTGGTCTCTTATAATTTGAATTTGACTGTTGGCGAGAAAGTTATTACCGGCTACCTTCAACATGGTACCTCCGAGTTTGTCTCTTCCACTTTGGTATGGGCTTTTATGTTATTGATATTTTCATTCATTCCTAACAGTCTGGATGTAGAAAAAAATATTGGATGTAATTACTATTTTCCATAGGTACTTTAGAGGTTGAGTGATATTGCTAAGAGACTGCCTGGTGTCCGAGGTGTGTCGATTCTAAACTTTGGCTAAAAGATGCAGAAAGTGTGTTCCCCAATATGTGCCACATGTGTTCCCTATTCTCATATAGAGGTCATTGTTGTGAACTTGGAATCCTACCGTACGTCAGCCTTACCCTACTCGATTCACATGGTTAGTACCCTCGTCTGATAGACTTCTTTCTAATTCACAATCATTTTCTTGTTTCAGAAATAACCAATGGTTAAGTACAACTACTCGTACTTTTTGGCATTTCTTTTTATGCATTCCTCATATGCGCAAAATCCCAGGCTGAAACCCACAGCAAATTCGTCGACAGAATTTTGATGTAAATCCAAATTTCTACATCAGCCTCCATCCACTCCATTAATGGGGTGAGTATTCTTAGCTATTTGGCTGAGAATTTTATTCAGTAAGTTCCCTTAATTTTTTCTAATTCAAATTTATTCTTTTTGGCAGCAGGCAACGACATTTTCCAATACTTCGAATTCATCTTTTCGTGAAGACAGCTACCTATCGCTAGCACGTATTTCTCCAACACCGATGCTTGTAAGTTTTTAATAAATTGGCTTTCCTTTGTTTCCAATCTTGTCTTCATTTTTAAATTGACGATCAGGATACAGTCTCTCGAATGATGATGATCGAAATTCTGACGAGAGAAAAATTGAATATCTCGTGTAAATTAATTAAACTCTAATGGTTTTTTCCTCCTCAAGAACATATTGAAGATATGAATGCCGTCTCCTCCAAACACGTCAAACAAAAGAAGAGGAAGTTTGATGGTCTTCACACAGTTTTGATGATGGGTAGTGTTTATTTAGAAGAAGAACTTGGGAGTTTGTTCATTATACCTATTACAAACTTCCGGTTTTACTTCTAACTTAATGCTACCGTTACTTCGTGCTGAAAATTTTAATATTTTAATTTATTAGAGTACGCAAATTTTATCGATTTAACTTTAACATGTTTCATTTTCTTTCTGGAATCCACGCTAATTCTCGGATGTGCTCCAATTCGTCCTAACCTATAAATCTCAAACTTGACGACATTTCACGACTGACCTACTAGAATTTTCCAGTGCTCCAAATTGCATACTTATTTTCCTTATTTATTATCAGGTTTGTAGTCTTTCTAACATTGATCTTATGGGTATTGCTGGATTACTGACGCATGTTCATTCTAAAGCAATTTGCTATGAGATCAATGTTGGGAAGACTACCTACCTACCTACTTGATAACACTTAGTAGGATGAGTATGCAATATGAAATACTGGAAGAGCCCATGTGTGAGTAGACCTTTCTGTATTTATGAAGAGGGGACTTTATTCTACAGGGTTTTATATGTGCCCACAAGGAGCTGATAATTCTGACCTAGGTTGAAACTGGGATAGATTGCCGTTGAAAAATTCGAGAACTTCACCCTTACCCTTGCCCAAAGCAATTTTTGAGAACCGAACGATGTAAGCTTTGTTGTTTTTCATATTTTTTAATCGAGCGTGAAAGAAAAATGAAACATGAATTCTATCTTTAATTTGTAAAATAAACCCTCTTTGGATTTATTTTAAAATTTTCTATTTTTTTACAAGAGTTTTTAGTTCTAAAATTAATACTTGTACCAGTGGTCCGCAATCTCTTACAGCCCACGGCGTCTTTTATAGTCAGGGAAATTTTCGCGGTGCACCAAACCTAACATTTTTCCAGATTTTTTCATTGCCGCGACAAAATTAATCCGTGATACAACTCAATTTAAGTAATAATAAATGCAAATATAGATATTTTTTGTGGAGGAATGAAAGAAGGGAAGGTAGAAATAAAATTGCCCTCGTTTAGTACCACAAAAAGTGTCAAATCGTGGCTCTATTGCAACTCTTCAGTAGTTTGGTGAGGAGCTCGCGGCTCCCAATTGCGCGGCAGCACATAGTTTGCCGACCTCTGACTTAGACTAAGGTATGATTAATATTTTAGGAATCTTTCCGCTGGCGGCTAAAAGTCATTTCACTTGCAATCATGGTTAGCCATGTATAATCAGAAATGTTAGTACTCGTATTTAGCTTACTGTAATCAATGTTTATGCTTTCAAATTAATTTATAGTTCCAAATTCCGAAATATCTTGTTAACAGTAATTTATTTTCAATATAATTATAAGTAACCTTTATTAAGTCACAAATCTAATTTGAATTCATCTCAGCTATACAAAACGTGATGATCAGGTTGCCTATGTGAAGCCAATACAAAGTGGTCAAACAGCAATGAGCAGCAAACTACACTTAGAGATTAGTATCCCTTATTTGGTATAATTATGCGCAGTGATTTATTATAGAAATATCGCTGCGCATTTTTAGACCTTATAATTGGTACAATATGAATGAGCACAACTAAAATACTCGAAGGTAAGGGCATATAAATAATATGTAAAAAGACATAAAACCACTTTTATTACGTAATGAAGGCTGATTTTATTTATTTATTTATTCTAGGACTGCGTCAAACGAAGATCAATGGACAAATATTTCACGCACGCATTCCACGGAGATATTCAAGACAAGGGTTCGACATCTAGACTCAGCAGTCATACTCAAATAGTAGGTGAAAAAATTTCTATACTGAGTTTCAGTTGGCTTTTGGTCCTCCGTGATTGATGTCTTAGGTATGAGAAATAGTATTCAAATTTCTTGTCCCCCAATCTTCTTACTCTACAAACCCCAACAAGACGCTCTCTTCCATGATTATTTTGAGCAAATCTACCTGTTAATGTCATTAATCCCGATCATGGCATCGCAATATTGTTAGAGCTAAGGAAGGATTGAAAAATGTGCCAACCATTGTACGTATGCTACATTGCTGTCAGTGTGAGCACCGCCAGTTCTGTTCAATATGGTCGAGATTTGGGCGAGCTTTCAGAATGATTCGTGATTACTCATGGGAAGTACCCTTTTCTAAGCCGCTTATCCTGCACTATATTCAATTTTTCATCAGTTCTGATTTATTTTTGCAGGATTCGTCAAAGATTCTGTCAATTGATGATGATACCAAAATTTGAATACCTGGGAAAATGTTATCTTCGCTTTTTTGTCCGACATGGTAAGTGTCAACATTTTGTTTGCGTCGCTACTCCTACAACAGAGACGTATCTACGGAGGGGAGGGGGGAATCGTCAGCCTGATTTCCCTCAATTTTTGGTGAGTATCTTTGTCTAATAGATTAATTCATACATGTGAGCTCATTATTTCTAATTCATATGTTTATGTATTTCAGCAGCAGCCAAGGGTGGTCTCTGAGGATTTGAATTCAACTGTTGGTGAGAAAGTTATTACCGCCTACCTTCAACATGGTACTTCCGAGTTTTTAACAAATTTTTGCTTCTTGTCTCTTCCACTTTGGTATGTGCTTTTAAGTTATTGATATTTTCATTCATTCCTAACAGTCTGGATGTAGGAATAAATTATGAATGTAATTAGAATTTTCCATAGGTACTTCAGAGGTTGAGTGATATTGCTAAGAGACTGCCTGGTGTCCGAGGCGTGTCAATTCTAAACTTTGGCTAAAAGCTGCAGAAAGTGTGTTCCCTAGTATATACCACATGTGTTCCCTATTCTCATATAGAGGTCATTGTTGTGAACTTGGAGTCCTACGTCAGCCTTACTCAACTCGATTCACATGGTGAGTACCCTCGTCTGATAGGCTTGTTTCGAATTCACAATCATTTTCTTGTTCGGAAATGACCAATGGTCAACTACAACAACTCGTACTTTTTGGCATGAGTCGGGGACTCAGCTTTCTCTAACGTGCAACAAATTGTGATTTCTTTTCACTTCTAGCATATTCTAGAGTTATCGGTCGCCTTCTCTCTATATGAGCCATCGAAGTAAATAGACAATCTCCTCGAATTGAGAATGTTTCTTTTCATGCCTTCCTCATATGCGCAAAATCCCAGGCTGAAACCCACAATAAATTTGTCGAGAGAATTTTGATGTTAATCCAAATTTCGACGTGAGCCTGCATCCACTCAATTAATGGTGAGTACTCTTACCTATTTGAGTGAGAATTTTATTCAGTGAGTTCCCTCAATTTTTTCTAATTCAAATTTATTCTTTTTGGCAGTAGGCAACGACAGTTTCCAGTACTTCAATTTCATCTATTCATAAAGAAAGCTACCTATCGCTAGCACGTATTTCTCCAACACCGATGCCAGTAAGTTTAAAATTAATTGGCCTTTCTTTGTATCCAATCTTCTTTTCATTTTTCCATTAACGATCAGGATACAGTCTCTCGAATGATGATTGTCAAAATTCTGATGAGAGAAAAATTAGATATCTCTTGTATAAATTTAAATTTGAATGTTTTTTCCCCTCAAGAACATACCGAAAGTATGAACGCCGCCTCCAACCACGTCAAAGAGAAGAAGAAGAGAAAGTTCGATGGAATGAGTCAAGGACCTTCTTGCTCAGTTTTGATGATGGGTAGTGTTTATTTGAACGTCGTCCATGATAGTTTGTTCTTATACCTATTACAAACTATCGGTTCGACTTTCAATAAAAGCTACCGTTACTTCGTGCTGAGATTTTTAATTTCAATTTATTGAAACATGAATTTTATCTTTAATTTGTAAAATAAACCCTCTCATTGGATTTATTGTAAAATTTTCTATTTTTTTACCAAGAGTTTTTAGTTCTAAAATTAATACTTGTACCAGTGGTCCGCAATCTCTTATAGACAACGGCGCCTTTTACATTTGGGGAAATTTTCGTGGCGCACCTAATCTAACATTTTTCCAGATTTTTTCATTGCAGCGAAAAAATTAATCCGTATTGTCGCGAAAAAATTAATCCGTATTGCCGCGAAAAAATTAATCCGTGATACAACTCAATTTAAGTAATAATAAATACAATAATATCGACATAATTTGTGTAAGAGTGCAAAGTGGAACCATAGACATGAAGTTGCGCTTGTTTAGTACCACAAATTTAGTAGGTACCACGAAGAGTGTCAAATCGTGGGAGCTCTATTTGTGATATTGCAACTCTTTAAAAGTTTGGCGAGGAGCTCAAGGCGCCCCTGCGGCACGGAGTTTGCGGACCTCTGACTTAGACTAAGGTATGAATCAATTAATTTGTGGGAGGACATTGTGCACTCTCACTTATTCTGTGTGGTAGTGGTAGAATAACTCGGAGTCTGTGCTCGTATTTTAGGAATCTTTCCGCTGGCGGCTAAAAGTCATTTCACTTGCAATCATGCCGTTCTAAAAAGTTTATACGATGCGGGACACCAGATCCCAATGATCAATCTGTTCTCTTCGAAGGAGAAAATTGAAAATTTCACGTATACATTGATTCGCGTTTTGATTCGGACATATTTGTCGGTAATGACGCGATAAAGCAAGCTGTTGCTACAAGTTATTGGTCTATAAAAGAATTGTTTTTATATAATGACATAGAATATTGTCATGACGTTATGAAATTAAAGGAGATACAGTTATGTTTAATTTACTATAGATCAATTGGAGGAACGTATACTCGTACATCGACTGTTTCATAGAAATAGCGAACTATTTCTCAGGATTGGTACCAATCACTAGAGTTGCTCCGTTAATGTGTTGAGATATGCAAGTAATGCATTAGCGGTAGCAGCTCTAGTGATTAATACCCAAATCATCTTTTGCGAGGATTTTACACTAGCTTAGATAGAACACGGTTGTAATTATGTCATACTAATAGTATTTATTCAGCCAAGGTCGATTCCGATGAAGAAGGAAACAACATCAAATGCTTACGCAACCCGCACCCACTCCACTATGGAAGAAGGGCGGTGCTGCACAAGCGACAAAAGCGAATCCTTTTCCCACCATAAAAATTTCCAATAATGAAGCTACCGCTGTATCGTGTGTTGATTTTCAAAAATTTTCATTCATTCCTAGTCCGAGCAATACAAGTGAATTACATTTTGAGCTCCACATCATCAGCTAGAGGCTGAATGATGATGCCTAGCAACTTTTCTCCCTGCAAGAGGTCTCCAGTTTGGACTTTGGTGGGAAAATGCAGAAATTGTACGTGCTCCATGATTCCGATCTCGGCATGGTAAAAGGTCCCCCTGTAAAACTAGTTCTGTTGTAAGGTTTATTTTACACGAAAAAAGGTGTTTATAATGTTTGATTGCAGGATCTTGGAATTCAATGATGATAATCTCAGGTGTACACAATCATATGCTGGTGTAAGGCAGGTTTAACTTGATGGCGAATTTTACCCAGAATGCTTCTACCGTGCCAAGATATGGTCTATTTTCATGGAGCGCATCACATATGTCTTCAACATTTTCGTAGAAGGACAATTCTGGTAAACATGAGATGATGTATCAGCCTCATTCCACTTGATTAAATGGTAAGCACTCTTGTTTATTCGGCTTGTTTTTAATTCAAATTCTTGTGTTTCTTTCAGCAGCCAAGATTCCCGACCATTGATGGGTGAACTTACTGGCATAAGCATTCATCAGCTCTCTCCAATGCCCACAAGGAGCTGATAATTCTGACCTAGGTTGAAACTGGAATGAATTGCCGTTGAACAATTCGAGAACTTCACCCTTACCCTTACCCAAAGCAATTTTTGAGAAGCGAACGATGTAAGCTTTGCTTTTTTTTCACATTTTTTAATCGAGCGTGAAAGAAAAATGAAACATGAATTCTATCTTTAATTTGTAAAATAAACCCTCTTTGGATTTATTTTAAAATTTTCTATTTTTTTACCAAGAGTTTTTAGTTCTAAAATTAATACTTGTACCATTGGTCCGCAATCTCTTATAGCCCACGGCGTCTTTTATAGTCAGAGAAATTTTCGCGGCGCACCAAACCTAACATTTTTCCAGATTTTTTCATTGCCACGACACAATTAATCCGTGATACAACTCAATTTAAGTAATAATAAATGCAAAAATAGATATTATTTGTGGAGGAATGCAAAAAGGGTACAGATATTATTTGTGGAGGAATGCAAAAAGGGTACGTAGGTAGAAATAAAATTGCGCTCGTTTAGTACCACAAAAAGTGTCAAATCGTGGCTCTATTGCAACTCTTCAGTAGTTTGGTGAGGAGCTCGCGGCTCCCAATTGCGCGGCAGCACATAGTTTGCCGACCTCTGACTTAGACTAAGGTATGTGTAATATTTTAGGAATCTTTCCGCTGGCGGCTAAAAGTCATTTCACTTGCAATCATGGTTAGTCATGTATAATCAGAAATGTTAATACTCGTATTTAGCTTACTGTAATCAATGTTTATGCTTTTAAATCAATTTATAGATCTAGATTCCGAAATATCTGGTTAACAGTACCTAATTTATTTTCAATATAATTATAAGTAACCTTTATTAAGGCACAAATCCAATTTGAATTCATCTCAGCTATACAAGACGTGATGATCAGGTTACCTATGTGAAGCCAATACCAAGTGGTCAAACAGCAATGAGCAGCAAACTACCCTTAGAGATTAGTATCCCTTATTTGGTCTAATTATGTGCAGTGATTTATTATAGAAATATCGCTGCGCATTTTTGGACCTTATAATTGGTACAATATGAATGAGTACAACTAAAATACCCAAAGGTAAGTAAGAAATTTAAACAACAACAACGGCTTTTCCCGCACAGATTTTATCACACTATTGTAGTTAACTTAAGATGGTATAATATCAGCCCAATTCCGCACGACGCACAGTGAGTACCCTAGTCTAATTGGTTTGTTCCTAATTGAGATTCTTTTGTTCCTTTCCAGCGACTGCCCCGATCACCTCTAATGATCCAGACTCTACTATTGGAGTGGAAACTTACAGGCATGCGCGCTCAGTTCTCTTTAATGTGGTACGTACTCATGAGTTCCTGATGTTAAAGAACAGCTGTTTTGAGAAAGGTGACAATTTTTGATTTGAATTTAAATTCTTTCCTTCTCTTTCTGCAGATATTCAACAAAGTTTGCTCCTCAAATGCAATTGAAAAAGGCAGACATAGGACGTTTGCTGGTGTGTAATGGAGACGATTTTAGTTATAAATCAGTTTTCATGATACATAGTAGGTGAACTCTCTTGATTTTCCAGCTTATCTCTGCTGCATTTATTTGGCACTAAACGTTTCTTACAGGTCTCAACGATGAAGGCTCATTGAATCAAAATGTGGAACCCTGGATGGTTGAACCTCTCATAAATGGTCAATGGTCTATCAGTGAACAGTGGACATTAATACTTTCTAGGTTCTTCAAGAAACAAGAATTTAGGATGATGAAATGTTTATGTTCATGGGGTTCTTTCCATACTATTTAATCTTTCCTCTCTTCAGGCCAGTGATCACCTTCAAAGATTCGGACTTCACCTTATTGCGGTACGGACACTCAGCTTTCTTTGAAATGATCTCTGCTTGTGAGCTCCCGATGTTGTAGAACAGATGTGAGAAAAGTAAGAGGCCAAACTTTTTTTGTTTTCAGAGTTTCAATGTCACAAATATCACAGAGAAAAGATGCATAGTACGTTTATTGGAGGGCAATAATGAAAACCCGTTTTAAGGAGGGTTGATTTGTGACTCCGGTAAGTAAACTCTCTTTCTGCTACAGTTGCTTAAATTTAGGGTGAACAATTGGCTTCTAGTTCAACTCCTCTATTTTTTTTCATGATGTCCTCCGACATCCATTTTTTGTCTGCTTTCAACCAGGGGAGGAATGATATACAAGCTCATTGATTCAAAATCTCGAATGGTCAAACCTCTATCGATGAACAGTGGCGCACAATATTCTGGATGATATTTACTACTTAGTCAGTCTTTGTATTGCAAGAATTTATTATGATCAAAATTCTTGCATTCGAAGTCTCTCCGTGTGGTATACTGCTTACGCGATCCTCAGTGGAGCAACAATCTACCTCAATATGGAAAAGGTGACGACGAGGCCGAGGCTACCACAAAGTCCCAGGCTGAAACCCACAATAAATTCGTCGAAAGAATTCTGATGTGAATCCAAATCTCTATAAAAGCCTGCATTCACTCGATTAACGGTGAGTACTCTTACCTATTTGACTGAGAATTTTATTCAATGAGTTCCCTTAATTTTTTCTAATTCAAATTTATTCTTTTTGGCAGTAGGCAAAGACAGTTTCCAATACTTCAATTTCATCTTTTCATGAAGACAGCTACCTATCGCTAGCACGTATTTCTTCAACTACGATGCCAGTAAGTTTCAAATTAATAGGCCTTTCTTTGTATCCAATCTTGTTTTTATTTTTCCATTAACGATCAGGATACAGTCTCTCGAATGATGATTGTAAAAATTCTGACGAGAGCAAAAATTAGATATCTCGAGTATAAATTCAAATTTGAATGTTTTCTCCCCTTTAAGAACATGCTGAAGATATGGACGCCGCCTCAAACCCGTCAAACAAAAGAAGAAGAAAAATTACGATGGAATGAGTCAAGGACTACTTGCTCAGTTTTGATGATGGGTAGTGTTTATTTGAATGTCGTCCATGATAGTTTGTTCTTATACCTATTACAAACTATCGGTTCGACTTTCAATAAAAGCTAACGTTACTTCGTGCTGAGATTTTTAATTTCAATTTATTAGAATACGCGAATTTTGTCAATTTAACTTTAACATGTTTCATTTTCTGTTTGAAATCCACGCTAATTCTCTGATGTGCTCCAATTCTTCCTAACCTATAAATCTAAAACTTGACGCCATTTCACGACTGAACTACAAGAATTTTCCAGTGCTCCAAATTGCTCACTTATTCTCTTTATTTATTATCAGGTTGGTAGTCTTTCTAACATTGATCTGATGGGTATTGCTGGATTACTGACGCATGTTCATTTTAAAGCAATTTGCTATGAGATCAATGTTAGGAAGACTACCTACCTACCTACTTGATAACACTTAGTAGGATGAGTATGCAATTTGAAATACTGGAAGAGCCCATTCGTGAGTAGGCCTTGATTTGGGTATTAATCACTAGAGCTGCTACCACTACTGTATTACTTGCTTATCTCAACACGGTATCGGAGCAACTCTAGTGATTGGTGCCAATCCTGAGAAATAGTTTGCTATTTCTATGAAACAGTCGATGTACGAGTATACGTTCCTTCAATTGATCTATAGTAAATTAAACATACCTGTATCTCCTTTAATTCCATAACGTCATGACAATATTCTATCTCATTAGACAAAAACAATTCTTTTATAGACTAATAACTTAGGTATATCAACAGCTTGCTTTATCGCAACATTACCGACAAATATGTCTGAATCGAAACACGAATCAATGTAGGTGAAATTTTCCATTTTCTCCTTAGACATGAAGTTGCGCTTGTTTAGTACCACAAATTTAGTAGGTACCACGAAGAGTGTCAAATCGTGGGAGCTCTATTTGTGATATTGCAACTCTTTAGAAGTTTGGCGAGGAGCTCACGGCGCCCCTGCGGCACAGAGTTTGCGGACCTCTGACTTAGACTAAGGTATGAATCAATTAATTTGTGGGAGGACATTGTGCACTCTCACTTATTCTGTGTGGTAGTGGTAGAATAACTCGGAGTCTGTGCTCGTATTTTAGGAATCTTTCCGCTGGCGGCTAAAAGTCATTTCACTTGCAATCATGCCGTTTTAAAAAGTTTATACGATGCGGGACACCAGATCCCTATGATCAATCTGTTCTCTCCGAAAGAGAAAATGGAAAATTTCACCTACATTGATTCGCGTTTCGATTCAGACATATTTGTCGGTAATGTCGCGATAAAGCAAGCTGTTGATATAAGTTATTAGTCTACAAAAGAATTGTTTTCGTCTAATCAGATTGAATATTGTCATGACGTTATGAAATTAAAGGAGATACAGGTATGTTTAATTTACTATAGATCAATTGGAGGAACGTATACTCGTACATCGACTGTTTCATAGAAATAGCGAACTATTTCCCAGGATTGGTACCAATCACTAGAGTTGCTCCGATACCGTGTTGAGATAAGCAAGTAATACAGTAGCGGTAGCAGCTCTAGTGATTAATACCCAAATAATCTTTTGCGAGGATTTTATACTAGCTTAGATAGAACACGATTGTTATTATGTTATACTAATAGTATTTATTCTGCCGAGGTCGATTCTGATGAAGGAGGAAACAACATCAAAAGCCTACGCAACGCGCACCCACTCCACTATGGAGGGAGGGCGATGCTGCACAAGCGACAAAAGCGAATCCTTTTCCCACCATAAAAATTTCCAATAATGCCACTTGATTGAATGGTAAGCACCCTAGTTTGTTCGGATTGTTTTTAATTAAAATTCTTGTGTTTCTTTCAGCAGCCAAGATTTCCGACCATTGATGGGTGAACTTACTGGCATAAGCATTCATCAGCTCTCTCCAACGTGGTACCCACTGGTAAATTCTCCCTATGTTGTAGAACTACTTTTGTGAGAAAACTTCTGATTTAAATTTGATTTCTTTCTTTCTTTTTTTTTCAGAGATACTTCTCAAAAACTGCTTTACAAAAGTCACCTAGAGAAATGTGGAAGACCATTTCAGCAACAAATAAATTTTACTGCGTGTAAATACTGCTTATTTATGACTCAGGTAAGTAAACTCTCTTGATGTTAAAGCCAACCTCTGCTACATTTAGTTTAGGTATCATCCTGGATATTACTACTTAGTAGGAACGTCAAGTAACAAGAATGTAGTATGATGATTCATTCTTGGACTTGATGTTCCTACTGAGTGGTATATTGCTCAATCGCTCCTCAATGAGACGGCAAACTACATACCTCAATTTGGAAACCACGCCGGCGAGGATACTGCACTTGCTTCTTCCTCCATCATCTATAGTTTTTTCTTATTCATGCACAGAAGCTCATTTCTCAAAGATTGGCAAAAACAGTGTAACAGCAAACTATTCCCAAAGGTTAATACTGCTTGCCTGAAATTGTCCAATGCCATGTTGAGATATACAAGTGATATGGCAGGGAACTATTTCTAGTAATTGGTGAACGAGTCATAAGAATTTTGTATTATGTTGTAAATAGAATACGATTGTAATAATTATATGTACGCAGGTTAGACGGAAGAGCTACCGGAAAGTTCTAGCAAAACCTAAATTTTGTATCTTAGAAATAAAGCAAAATGTTCGTAGTAATAAGAAAAGATAAGGTTTAGTAGACTGTATGTAAACAAGTTTTCAGATTGTACTGAACAAGAATACGAGCGGCAATGTACGAATACTTGACTATAGATTTCTTTTGTAACTTATTATTATCTTCATATCGTCTTGCTGGCTAAGATATCCAATTAAGAATTATGAACTGCGTTATGCGAGAACCGTTCGAGCGACACTCTGCCATTTTTCGGAGGGGTTCTTTAAATCCGTTAAGTAAAATCCATCCAAGCGTGCCTGTTTCCCTGATGGAAAAATTGTCGCTCGGACGGCTCTTGCTTTACGCAGTTCAAATGTACTTCATAATAATATTTTTTAATCAACTCCATCTTTCCTCCCAACTCCTACTCATCTTCCTGGAAGACTGTCCTCATTCTCCACATCCTAAAACCTAACGCGGACTCCCTCCTTCCCGTCTCCTACCGCCTTATGGCCTCATCAAGTATCCTCGGCAAACTTTTCCAAAAAATTTTAAACAGGAGACTTCTCTAGCTGGTTCCTTGAGTCCGATAATCTCATCTCACCCTTCCAATACGGCTTCAGAAAAGGACGAAACACCTCCTAACCCACTTGTGCGTTTCTAACATCTCATATGTGTGTCTTTGTTTAATTGGCTTGTTTTTAATCGAGATTGTTTTTTTTTTTCAGCTGATGCCAATGATTCAGACTCGGTCATCAATGTGGACACCTATTGGCACGAGCACTCAGCTTTCCCTTACCTAGAACACACAAACACACGGGTGAGCTCCTCCGATGTTATAGAACAGCTGTTTTAGGAAAAATAATGGATAATTTTTAATTTAAATTCAATTTCTTTTGTTTACAGAGATCCACACAAAAGCTTCTCAACTAATGTCAGAGAAGATGACGTCAGGCATAAGAGATTTATTGGTCTGTAACGGAAACCATTTTACCTACGAATCAGTTCTCAAGATAAGTGGCGCATATTTGTGACTATGGTACCTAGTCGCCTAGTTTACCTCCACTACAATTATTTGGTGCCAAACTACAGGTCCCAAAGATAAAGATTTCGACTAAAAAGGAGGAACTCATTAAATCAAAATGTGAAACACTGGATGGTCAATCGGTCTATCAGTGAACAGTGGACATTACTACTTTCTAGGTTCTTCAAGAAACAAGAATTTAGGATGATGAAATATTCTTGTTCATGGTGTTAGTATGGAAAGAACCCCATGAACAAGAATATTTCATCATCCTAAATTCTTGTTTCTTGAAGAACCTAGAAAGTAGTAATGTCCTCTGTTCACTGATAGACCGATTGACCATCCAGTGTTTCACATTTTGATTTAATGAGTTCCTCCTTTTTAGCCGAAATCTTTATCTTTGGGACCTGTAGTTTGGCACCAAATAATTGAAGTAGAAGTAAACTGGGCGACTAGGTACCATAGTCACAAATATGCGCCACTTAATTTGAGAACTGATTTAGAGCTAAAATGGTTTCCGTTGGCGTTACACACCAATAAACCTTTCATGCTCGACGTTATCTTCTCTGACATTAGTTGAGAAGCTTTTGTGTGGATCTCTGTAAGCCAATGACGATAACTTACCGCTTACTGGAGTGGCTGGGAGCGACAATAAGTTGAAATAAAATATTTTCTTGTTTCCTAGCCGCTCCGTGAGTGGTTCAATGCTTCATTAATTACACAAATCATCAGTAGTCCAAACGTACTATAATTTTGTTGTACCTAGCTTATTACCTAATAGAATACGATTGTAATTATATTACCGGTATACAAATAGTATGTAAGCAGCTGGGACGTACGGGGTACATGAAAGCTCTTACAAAATCCAAATAATAACAAAGTTTATGAATGTATTTGAAAATTTTTCTCACTTAGTTTGATCACGCTTTTGATAAAGTCGATAATTCATTATTCGTCCCCTGCTACTTAATCGCGTCATCGTTGTATGTTATATCGATTTTGAAATATTTTCATTCATTCCTAAAAGTCTGGATCTAGAAAAAAATTATGAATGTAATTACTATTTTCCATACCTCAGAGGTCTGAGGCTGAGTGATATTGCCTAGAAACTGCCTGGTGTCCGAGGCGTTCCAATTTCAAACTTTGGCCAAAAGATGCAGAGAAAGTGTTCCCTAATATATTCCACATTCTCTTATAGAGTCCATTGTTGTGAACGTGGAATCCTACGTCAGCCTTACTCTACTCAATTCAAACGGTGAGTACCCTCGTCTGATAGGCTTGTTTCTAATTCACAATCATTTTCTTGTTTCAGAACTACAACAACTCGTACTCATTGACATGGGTCAGGGATTCAGCTTTCCCTAACGTGGTATCTACACGTGATTTTGCAACAAATTGTGATTTCTTTTCACATCTACCATACTCTAGAGTAATCGTTCGCTTTCTCACTATATGAACCTCAACACAATGTAAAGTATTGGATTATGAAGTAAATAGACAATGCCCTCGAATTGAAAATATTTTTTTCATGCCTTCTTCATACGCGCAAAATCCCCGACTGGAACCCAGAATAAATTCGTCGAAAGAATTCGAATGTAAATCCAAATCTCTATATCAGCCTGCATCCACTCAATTAACGGTGAGTATTCTTAGCTATTTGACTGAGAATTTTATTCAGTGAGTTCCCTTAATTTTTTCTAATTCAAATTTATTCTTTTTGGCAGCAGGCAACGACAGTTTCCAATACTTCAAATTCATATTTTCGTGAAGACAGCTACCTATCGCTAGCACGTATTTCTCCAACACCGATGCCAGTAAGTTTTTAATAAATTGGCCTTCCTTTGTTTCCAATTATCTTGTCTTCATTTTGAAATCAACGATCAGGATACAGTCTCTCGAATGATGATGATCAAAATTCTGACGAGAGAAAAATTAGATATCTCGTGTATAAATTTAAATTTGAATGTTTTCTCCCCTTTAAGAACATGCTGAAGATACGAATGCTGCCTCCAACCACGTCAAATGAAAGAAGAAAAAGAAGTTTGATGGTTCTTACTCAGTTTTGATGATGGGTAGTGTTTATTTGACTGTCGATCCGGCGGTTTGTTCTTATACCTATTACAAACTGACGGTTTGACTTTCAATAAATGCTACCGTTACTTCGTGCTGAAAATTTTAATTTCAATTCATTAGAGTACGAGAATTTGGTCGATTTAACTTTAACATGTTTCATTTTCTTGCTGGAATCCACGCTAATTCTTGGATGTGCTTCAATTTGTCCTAATCTATAAATCTAAAACTTGAGGCCATTCCACGACTGACCTACAAGAATTTTCCAGTGCTCCGAATTGCTCACTTATTCTCCTTATTTATTATCAGGTTGGTAGTCTTTCTAACATTGATCTTATGGCAAACTGCTTTAGAATGAAAATACGTAAGTAATCCAGCAATACCCGTAAGATCAATGTTGGAAAGACTACAAACCTGATAATAAATAAGGAGAATAAGTATGCAATTTGGAGCACTGGAAAATTCTTGTAGGTCAGTCGTGAAATGGCGTCAAGTTTTAGAATTTAATAGTTAGGACAAATTGGAGCACATCCGAGAATTAGCGTGGATTCCAGCAAGAAAATGAAACATGTTAAAGTTAAATCGACAAAATTCTCGTACTCTAATGAATTGAAATTGAAATTTTCAGCACGAAGTAACGGTAGCATTTATTGAAAGTCAAACCGTCAGTTTGTAATAGGTATAAGAACAAACTGCCGAATCGACAGTCAAATAAACACTACCCATCATCAAAACTGAATAAGAACCATCAAACTTCTTCTTCTTCTTTTGTTTGACGTGGTTGGAAGCAGCGTTCGTGTCTTCAGTATGTTCTTCAGGGGGAAAAAACATTAAAATTTAAATTTATACACGAGACATCTAATTTTTTTCTCGTCAGAATTCTGACCATCATCATTCGAGACAATGTACCGTATCCTGATCTTCGATTTAAAAATGAAGAAAAGACTGGAAGCAAAGGAAGGCTAATTTATTTAAAACATCCAAGCATTGGTGTTGGAGAAATATACGTGCTAGCGATAACTGTCTTCATGAATAGATGAATTGGTTAGGGACTGTGTCAAACGAAGGTCAATGGATAAATGTTCCAAGCTCGCATTCCACGGAAATATTCAAGACAAGGGTTCGACATCTAGACTCAGGAGTCATACTCGAATGGTTGGTAAAAAAATTTATATAATGAGTTTCAGCTAGCTTTTGGTCTTCCGTGATTGGTGTCTTAGGTATGAGATATACTTAATGTTCAAATTTCTTGTTCCCGAATCATCTTTCTCAACAAACCCCAACTAGAAGCTTTCTCCCATGATTATTTTCAGCAAATCTGCCCGTTAATGTCATTAAATCCGATCATGGAGTTGCAATTGTTAAAGCTAAGGAAAGATTGAAAAATGTGCCAACCATTGTACGTACCCATCCTAAATTGCTGTCAGTGTGAGCACCGCCAGTTCTGTTCAATATGGTCGAGATTTGGGCGAGCTTTCAGAATGATTCGTGATTACTCACGGGAAGTACCCTTTTCTAAGCCGCTTATCCTGCACTATATTCAATTTTTCATCAGTTCTGATTTATTTTTGCAGGATTCGTCAAAGATTCTGTCAATTGATGATGATACCAATATTTGGATACCAAGGAAAGTGTTATCTTCGCTCTTTTGTCCGACATGGTAAGTGTCAACATTTTTTTTGCGTCCCTACTTTTACAACAGAGACGTATTTAAGGGGGAGAGAGATCATTCCCTCCAGAGAACCTTGCACCACGCCGTCAAAAAGTACATCTTTACTTTGGGAGGTGGTTTGTATCGTTGCAGTTTATCTATTCAAGTAGCAAATAATTGTTACATTCACATGAAGGTGTATTAATTTACTCACAAAACTACAGATTCCACTAATGATGAAGATTTCGGAATGACTATTCTCATCCTGGCACCTCTGACCAAACATGAAGTAATAGAAGCTCATTGAATCAAGAAGAAGAATACCAATATGTCAAACCTCTATTGATGTACATCTACATATACTTTTTATCGACCTGAAGGGGATACTAAGTATTTAATCAAATGAAATATATTTGGTATCTCTTTTCAGGTGGGTAAGGGGTATATTGCCTCATCGGTTCTTATTTGAGTGAAAATCTAACTAAGAATGGAACAGAATGAAACCTAATTGTACCATCAACAGAAGCTCTTTCAGTACTGATATAATGTTTAAATATATGTGACCCTGTCTACAGAAACCCACCTTAAGAAAAAAACTTCGATCAGGAGAAAAGTATCTTTATCATGAGAGTCATAGATACCTTTCTATTGATCGAAGTTTTTTCATTAAGGTGGGTTTCTGTAGACAGGGTCACATATTTGCAAATAGGTATTTGCTATAATTTTATCATTAGTCTCTAAATATGAGAACTCTGTACTAACTTATAAATAGATGATAATGATTGTAATTATTTTCTAGTTCGCAGGGCCGGATTTAGGATTTTCAATCAAGGGTTCCCAGGTTTTGTGGAGGCCCACTCAACATTTTATCCAAATCAAAATTCTGCCCACCCCTCCTCTCATGTCGACCCTGTAAAATGGAAACCACGTAAGTTGTGAAATGGTAATTTTTCAGGAGACAAAAAAAACAGTTTAAAAATTCAGTCTTATATTTTTTGACGGGAAATGTTCATTAAAATATATTTGAGAGGCTCACAGACTATCTTAAACTTTATTTGGACCAATTTACCCCAATAGTAATGTGGAATTTGAAGTTTAAAGTGACTTAGGTGGTTTCCATTGTTATGTCAGACAACTTACGTGGTTTTTATTGCTATGTCAGGCGACTTACGCGGTTCTCATTTTTATAATCAGGTGACTTACGTGGTTTTTATTGCCATGTCAGGTGACTTACGTGGTTTTCATTGTTATGATCAGGTGACTTACGTGGTTTTCACTCTCCATCTCTCACGTATGTCCGACTTACACGGTATTTCAAAATCAATTGTGAGATACGCGGTTTTCTAGAATTTTGAAACGTTAATAGAAACGGTACAGTGCATTTCCGACTTACGGGGTTTCCATATTCAGATTCCTCGTTTTTTTTACATCAAGAACCTACTTAAGCCCCATTTTTGAAAAATCTCGACTTACGTGGTTTCCATTTTACAAGGTCGATGTTATCTTTTGCCCTTTTTAAAATGGGAAAGAAAGTAGTTGAAAGAAGGAAGTAGATAATTTTATTTGCGCAACGGGGACGGATTTACGGTGGGGAACAAGGGGAACGTCCACCCCCCAAACCTCCAAAGGTAGGCTGAAATAACGCAAACAGACCATATTTTTAGCAAATGGAATATCCCCTCCCCCAAAAGGTGTAGCTATATCCGCCCCTGGTGCAAGGTGATATAAAATAGTGTTACAGTTTTATAAATCCAAAAATTGTTTTTTTTTTTTCGATTTTTGATGCCGAATGACCGACTCAAAAGATAAATTTTGAAGGATGTCACTCTCTACACTCGATAGCATAAGATGAACTAGACGTTCTTGGGTTGTACTCGTTTGTAGTATATTCTCTATAAGCTTCAATTTAGAAAAAGAACGCTCTCCCAAACAATGGGTGGCCATCATGGATAAATATATACAATGAGCAATTTTGACATTAGGAAAAGTTTCACGTAAATTATTTTCTATAAGAATGTGGTATTGAAATTTCTTCACTGACTCGAAGGCACGCATTTGGGGAGAGGAAAAATGTGAAGGCCCGGGTCCACGGGAACTCCCCCTCCCGCCTAAATCTGGCTCTGCTATTTGGAATATAATTTGAGAGGTAAAGAAACGTCAATGTTCAACTGGGGGAAACCAAATTTTCTTTTATGTAAAACAATAGAAATTAGTAATTACTTTAACATAAATATTCTACAATCCTTTTTCTCCACTGTTGATAGAGTTAGTATGATCCTTCCTTCCTGGTCACGCCATTGTTGTATCAAACATCAATTTTTTTCGTTTTCTATTCATTTATAAAAATTTCTTTGTAATATTTTAAAATGATAAATGCACACTCCGGTGAAAGAATGCTCTTCAAGCCGTCCCAGGATGAAATCTCACAAAGAGGCAGCAGAATCCTATTTGGTTTGCGGTAAGTGTCTTCATCTTATTGACTATTTCCCACTGTAAGGTGCTTGTTTCTAACTCATATTCATTCTTTTCAGTAGCACTACCCCGTGATGGTTTCTGTAAAGATTCAAATTCGACTATTGATGAGGAAAGTTCACGCCAACACATTCCTCACAGTAAGTGTATTCTAGTTCATTATAAAATTCTAAAATTTTTCTTTTACAGACGAACATTAGCATGTTTTGAAAATGGTCTTAACCCTAAAGGTATAAACTGGTATTAATCTGGTCAACGGCAAATGGAATGCGTTGCAGAGCATTGGTACAATGCTTATTTATGACTTGGATACTTGACTCTTCATTAGCAAACATCAAATCGTGCTCCATGGTATGTATTATTTCTGTGGTACAATATCCTAGCTCTCCAGTGACTGTCGCTCTCTCACTCTCGAATAGGCGGTGTAAGTTTAATCTGATATTTTCTCATTGTAGATTTGCCTGTGAACGAAAGAAAGACCTCAATTTGTACAATATTGAAATGGTGTCATGACAGCCCCAAATTAACAAACCTCAGAAATGTCATCTGTTGAACAGCGAGTACTAATTAGAGGGGAAGAAACAAGGCGTCCACACAGCAAATCTGTTAGTAAGAGGATCAGCGTCGAGTTCCGTCTTACTTCTAAGGGTGTGGGCTCATATCCTAGCACTATTTCTTGGTATGATATTCTATGATCGTGATAGCTCAAGTCCTTATAATGAAGAAACCTGAGAAACCTTTTCTGACCCCGCTCATATCTTGAATCCATTTCGCACCCGCAAAGTCCACCAGTGAGAAGTAGAGTACTCGGAGAGTCTCGGTTACACCAAAATTCTTTGATTGCCTCATCAATATTCTCATCCTACGTTTCCAACTTAATAAGGCTTTAATTTCTTGTTCATTGTACTCAAAATTATATTGAAGAATTACGCCTAGGTCTCGCACAGTGTCAACGCTCTGAAGTGGCTGGCCTTTAATTTCATCTGTACTCTGGGTTGGGGTTTCTTTTTCCGGATAAATGTTATTGAGAGGCACTTTTTCATGTTCGAGGTAACTGAATTTTCTCACTCCATTTTACTAGTTGGAGTTGCTCAGCATCACTAGAGCTTTTGATTGTTGTATATAGTTTAGGATCATCCGCATACAGTAGATGGGAACCATCATCAAGAGCCATTCCAACATCAGTCATGTATAATGAAGAGTAAGGACCCAAATTTGAGCCCTGTGGAACACCTGATGGGCAATCTTATAGACGTCGACTCATGGCCCTCATACACAATGTATTGTTTTCTTTCCCATAGAGATAAGACCAAAACAAACGTGTGGAGGCGACTAATCTTCCTCATTCCACTTTACTAGCCTATTTAAATCACCCTGAAGTTGCTCAGCAGTGTACCTCATTGCTGTAAATCCAACAGACTACTGACTTATGGTGAGCGTCTTTGTCTTATCGACCAATTGCTACAAGTTCTTTGTTTTTCATTCATATTCACTCGTTCCTGCAGAAACATTCAAATATAGTTCTTGATGACTCAAATCTGACTATTGATGGTGCCGATCTAGCCTAGCCAGCACGTCCTTCTCCAAAACGTAAGTTCCTAATAAATTTTAGCTTCTCTTTGCTTCTAATCTACTTGGTCAATATTTTTAATGTTACGGTTGGGGAAGTAAGTCTCTCAAATGATGATAAGTTTAATCAAACTTCTGAGGAGAGAAACGCTGTACACCCCATCTCTCGTTCATGTAAGAATGTAAACATTTTACCTAAGTTTATTAATATACCTACCGGTATTCATAGTGATCATAATCTCGAATTCAATACAGCATGAAAGTATAAGACGTACAAAAATAACCGTGAATGATATCGTCTAACGATTCTCTTGTTTCATTTTTTCCCCCTCAAGAACAGGTACATTTCAAGATGACTCCTTCATCCACATCAAACAAAGAAGAATGTGTTGCTGACCAAATCAATCGATTTTAGGTGGTTCTTATTCTGAACTTGAAATGGGCTACATCAAAAAGATGCAGACTATTTCAAGTTTTGAATAATTGCTACACTTCCAGCAAGATGAAAATTTTAATTTTAATTAAAAGTACGAGTACGATATTTTGGTAATATGTAGTTTTGATACGTTTATCTTTTTTCTGGAGCCTACCCTTATTTTTTGGTAGGCATTCGATTGTCCAAGCGTTTATTTTTGATACTTGAGAAAATTTCACGCCGTAACTAATGTATAAGACTATATCCAATTAAGTATTTACTGTAATTATATCTTTAGTCCCCAAATACTAGAATTCTGTTCTAGCCTATATATATACACAATATGATTGTAAATTATATTATAGAACACATGTAATTTTGAGGGCAAAGAGACGTCAATGTTCGAACAGTTCATCATGGGAAACAAAAGAAATAATTACCGTAGTTTGAAAACATGTATGTACCTATGTGAATAGCACTGACAGCCGAATCTTGGTTATTTGCTATAATTTGTACAGTATTAACGTTTAAAAAACTTTATCGTATTTTCCCAAATAAGTTTATGAACTCCTCACAATCCACTTATTCAGGCATTATAGAGGTCAGCGTACGGTATGTTAACCCTGTATAATTGAAAAGTTAATACTTTTTCCTAGCTTACTGTCATCAAGGTTTATGATTTTAAATTAACTTAAAGATCTAGATTGTGAAATGTCCGGTTTTCAGTAATTTATTTCAATACGTAACCTTTATTTAGTCCCAAATCAAATTTAAATTAATCTCAGCTTTAAAAAACGTGATGATCAAGCTACTTAAGTTATGTGAAGACAATACAATGTGGTCAAACAGCATGTAATGAGGAGCTGCAAACTACTCTCAAAAATTAGTATCGCTTATTTGATCGGACTATGCCACTGCGATTTATGATATAAATATCGCAGCGCATTTTCCGAGCTCATAATTGGTACTTGAGCATTCCACGCAGATATTCAAGATGGAGCTTCAACATCTAGACTCAAGTCGAACTAAATCGATGGATAAAAAAATTCATAATGAATCCTAGCTAGCTTCTGGTCCTCCATAAATGGTGAAAAATAGTATCTACGTTCCTTGTCCCCTAATCCTCGTTGTTTTTAATTACTCCACAAACCCTGACTACATGCTTCCTCCAATGATTATTTCCAGAAGAATCTCCCGGTTGACGTCATTAATTCCGATTATGGCGTTGCAATTGCTAGAGCTGAGGAAGGATTGAAAAATATGCCAACCAAGATCTACTACATTGTCAATCTGAGCATTATGAGGACTCTATCATTTACCACCAGTTTTGTTCAATATGGTCGAGATTTGTTTGGTCAAAAGCTTTCAGAATCATTTCTGACTACTCACGGGAAGTACCCTCTCTAATAGGCTTCTCCTGCACTACATTCCATATTTTAACTGTCCTTATTTATTTTTGCAGGAATAATGAAAGATGCCGTCAATAGATGATGAGACCAGATTTGAATCACCCTGGCTCCTTCATCCGACCTGGTAAGTGACAACAATTTTTTTGCGTTCCTATTCCTACAATATCACAACACTGATCTAATTTTTATAATGAGTTTAAGCAAACCTTTGGTCTTCCATGGTTGGTGTCTTAGGTATGAAAAATAATATTCAAATTTCTTGTCTCTTAATCTTCCTAGTTTCTAATCACCCAAGAAATGCTGACTAAATGCCTTTTACTGTGATCATTTTCATCAGAATCTCCCTGTTGACTTCATTAATTTCGATCGTGGCTCTACAAGCGTACATTGGACTGCTAGAACTGAGAAATGATTGTAGAATATGCCAACCAGTGTATCCCACATTGTCAGAATGAGCTCCTCCACGTTTGTAGAATGTAGTCGGGATTTCTTCAGTCGAAAGATTTCAGAATCATTTGTGATTACTCGCACGGGAAGTACCCTTCTCTAAGACGCTTATCCCGCGCTATATTCAATTTTTCGTCAGTCCTCATTATTTTTTGCAGGGTTCATCAAAGACTCTGTCAATTGATGGTGATACCAAACATTGAATACCTAAAAAATTGTTATCTGCGCTCTTTTGTCCGACATGGTGAGTGTCAACATTTTTTCGCGTCCTTACTCCTACAACAGAGCTGTATTTACGGGGAGGAGGGGGATGATCCCCTCCAGAGCACCTTGCCCATGCCGTCAAAAAGAAGATTCTTACTTTGAAAGGTGGTTGGTATTGTTGGAGTTTATCAATTCAAGTCGCAAATAATTGTTACAGTTACTTCAAATTGTATTGTTTTACTAATAAAATTACAGGCCCCACAAATGATGAATACTTTGGAATGACTTATTCTACACTTTTGACCAAAGAAGAAGTGATAGAAGCTCATTGAATCAAGAAGAGAAATACTAGTTTGTCAAGGTTCTATTGATGTACAACTGCATATACTTTTTATCGGAGTCAAGGAGTGACGGAGTATTTAATCAAATGAAATATATTCCGTGGCTCTTTGCTTCCGGTATGGGGTATATTGCCTCATCGGTTCTTTTGGGAAGGAAGATCCAGCTCAGAAGAGAACAAAATGAAACCTAATTGTACACTGAACAGAAGCTCTTTCTGTGCTGATATAGTAGAAGAGCAGACCGTTCGTCAAGATGAGTTACACTTACTTCAAATACTCATCTGTAAATAATTATAATGTTTAAAATATGAGAACTCTGTACTAACTTATAAATACAAAATTCTGCGCACCCCTCCTCTCATGTTAATTTTTGGCCTTTTTAAAATGGGGAAAGAAAGTAGTTTAAAGAAAGAAGTAGATAATTTTATTTGCGCAACAGGGACGGATTTACGGTGGAGAACAAGGGAAATGTTAACCCCCCCCCCAAAAAAAAAAAAAAAAAAAAAAAAAAAACTCCAAAACAGGCTGAAATAACGCGAATAGACTATGATTTCCAAGCAAAACGAGGACAAAAATTTCCAAACAATGGATTATCCCCCTCCCCCCGTGTGGCTAAATCCGCCCCTGGTGCAAGGTGATAGAAAATAGCGTTACAGTTTTATAAATCTAAGAGTTGTTTTTTTTTTTCGATTTTTGATGCAGAATGACCGACTTAAAAGATAAATTTTGAAGGATTTCACTCTCTACACTCAATAGCGTAAGAAGAACCAGACGTTCTTGGGTTCTACTCGTTCGTAGTATATTCTCTATAAGCTTCAATTTAGAAGAAGAACGCTCTCCCGAACAGTTGGTGACTATCATAAATGAATATTATATACAATGAGCAATTTTGACGTTAGGAAAAGTTTCATGTAAATCATTTTCTATAAGAATGCGGTATTGAAATTTCTCCACTGACTCGAAGGCACGCTTTTGGGGAGAGAAAAAATGTGGAGGCCCGGGTTTACGGGGATTTCCCCCCCCCCCCCCCCTAAATCTGGTCCTGCCATTCGGAATATAATTTGAGAGGTAAAGAAACGTCAATGTTCAACTGGGGAAAACCAAATTTTCTTATATGTAAAACAATAGAAATTACTTTGAAATAAATATTCTATAATCCTTTTTCTCCACTGTTGTGGAGTTAGTATGTTCTCTCCTTCCTGGTCACGCCATTGCTGTATCAATCATCAATTTTTTTCGTTTTCTATTCATTTAAAAAAATTTCTTTGTAATATTTTAAAATGATAAATGCACAATCCGGTGAAAGAATGCTCTTCAAGCCGTCCCAGGATGAAATCTCACGAAGAGGCAGCAGAATCTCATTTGGTTTATGGTAAGTATCCTCGTCTTATTGACTATTTTTCACTGTAAGGTGCTGTTTCTTATTCATATTCATTTTTTTCACCAGCACTATACGCAGTGATGGTTTCTGTAAAGATTCAAATTCGACTATTGATGAGGAAAGGTAACGTCAACACGTTCTTCACAGTGTGTTCTGGTTCATTATAAATTTCTAAAAGTTTTCTTTTACAGACGAACATTAGCATGTTTTGAAAGCACTCTCCGCCCTGAAGGTATAAACTGGTATCAATCTGGTCAACGACTAATGGAACGCGTTGCGGAGAATTCCACGAAAAATAGGACAATGCTTATTTATGACATGGATACTTAACTCTCCACTAAGAAACATCAAATCGTACTCCCTGGTATGTATTATTTCCGTGGTACAACATCATAGCCCTCTTACTCTCAAATTTCATTGTAAGGAAGATGAACTTTGATGCACCCTATGTTTAGAAATTCAAAATTACGCGTTTTGTCAAATGGCAATCTTCAGATAAAAAAACATTCAAGACTTTTGTTGTCAACTCAAGGTTCTATGTCCGTGTTATGCCACTCAATTCATGGTGAGTATCCTGGTCTACTCAACTACCTCAAGTAGTAAGTTCATCGTTTCATTGTTCAGATTCATTCTCTTCAGGACCAGTCAGTGACAATTGATGAAAGAAAGTTAACAGTACGTCTTCCTCACTGAAGCTGTACCCAAAAGGGTCGATTCTGATGTTGGAGGAAACAAAATCAAATGCTTACGCAACCCACGCCCACTTCACCATGGAGGAAGGGCGACAGAAGCGGTGTATGAATTGTATTGTGGAGGAAATTCAAATCTCTCAAATTATTGCACACCTTGGTGGCAGAATGGTTTTAAAAAAATCTCGCAGGATGATATCGCACTGAAAAGCAGCATAATTCTGCCCTCCTCTGATGGGTATTAATCGTACCTTTTTGCTGTAAATTCAAAAGACAACTGACTTATGGTGAGTGCCTTTGTCTCATCGACCCCTTGCTACAAGTTCTTTCTTTTTAATTCAGATTCACCCTTTCCTGCAGAAGCATTCAATGATGGTTCTTGATGACTCAAATCTGACTATTGATGGTGCCGACCTAGCCTAGCCAGCACGTCCTTCTCCAAAACGTAAGTTCCTGATAAATTTGGGCTTCTCTTTCCTTCTAATCTAGTCAATATTTTTAATGTTACGGTTGAGGAAGTCAGTCTCTCAAATGATGATAAATAATCAAAACTTCTGATGAGAGAAACACTGTACACCCCATCTCTCGTTCATGTACGAATTGTTGGACTTGTTTAATTGTCTAGGATATCATTTCCAAAAATATTTTGAATGATATCGTAGACAATTAAACAAGTCTAACGATTTACTTGTTTCATTTTTTTCCCCTCAAGAACTGGTACATTTCAAGATGCCCCCTTCATCCACATCAAACAAAGAAGAATTTGTTGCTGACCGAATCAATCAATTTTAGGTGGTTCTTATTCTGAGCTTGAAATGGTCTACATCAAAAAGATGGAGACTATTTCAAGTGTTGAATAATTGCTACACTTCCAGCAAGATGAAAATTTTAATTTTAATTAAAAGTACCTACGATATTTTGGTAATAGTTTTTATACGTTTATCTTTTTTCTGGAGCCTACCCTTTTTCTTGGGTAGGCATTCGTTTGTCCAAGCGTTTATTTTTGATACTTGAGAAAATCTCACGCCGTAACTAATGTATACGACTGTACCCAATTGACAATTCTGGTGAGATTGTAGCAGAGTATACTGCCGAGTTGCCGCAATTTAACACGGTATTTTTGCGGAGCAAAATTTTGTTATCTTTTGGCGAAATATTAGAGAAAAAGTAACAAAATAAATGAGGGAAACTTCATTCTTATAAAATAGATATTCTACCAGAATGGAGAAAAAAATGAAGTTCCATCTTATTAGTACACGGTCATGCTTCAAGGCACGATGAGGGAATTTGATCTTACACCAGGGCTACCACTTTAATGGTGTTTAAATCGGAAACGCATTCGCGTTCTTTGTTGTGATTTAATAATTGAATTGCTGGATGAAGACAGCATTTACCAAATTTGATGAAAGTAAAGGTACACGGGTGATTCAGAAAAGTGACTAGCACAATTTGAAGGTAGATAACGTACAGGATGAGTAAGGACTAGTCATATTAATTAGTGATTGATTGACAAGGTCGAGCGGGGGGCGTCTTCTCGAACGACGTGTATCATTTTGGTCCAGGAGTTGTATGGCCTCCGTATTGGTATGGTCATGCAGTTTCTGGACGTAACGGGTCGACTTCTTCTTGATCGTCTCACTGATGGAGTCCAATTCGAGATCATTTCAGAGCTGGTCATTTGTGACGTAGAACGGAGCCTTCGTTATTGCTTGCATAAACTTGTTCGTGAATCTCTGGATGATTAGCCTGTTTGTATCGCAAGTGGTTCCCCAAAGCTCGCAGTCATAAGTCCACACGGGTTTAAAATATTGTAGTGCGGATCAGCTTCTTATTGGTCAAGCTAAGATTTGATCGTCGTCCAATGAGCCAGTGGAACCGGTAGATTTCTTTCGGCGCGAACATTTTCTCGCCAATTCAGTTTGCAGTCAAAATGAAGACCGGCGGTAGCGATCTGAGACCCTGTCATGATCGTGGAAGTAGTGGATTGGTTCAACTTGATTCTCCAGCTTGTGGCCCAGGTGGATAATTGCTGGATCGCTGTTTGAAGGTTACTGACTGCGGTGTCATAGTTTGCGTTGCATGATGTTACAGCTGTGTCGTCTGCAAAAAGCGCTACTGTGACGTTGAGAGCTTGATGAATATCCATCCAAGAACATTGCCCTGTGGAACGCCTGCAGCTATTGGGTGGATGCCAGGGTGTTCTGATCCGGTAAATACTTGGAACGAGCGACCGGATAGATAGGATGACAACAGTATGCCAAGAGGAGCAGGAAAGTGCGGAGAGATTTTATGGAAGAGACCTTCGTGCCAGTTTTTGTCAAAGAGGAACGCTGTTGGGGTGTACTCTTTGTTTTCAAGGGCCATAGAGATAGAGTGGACATCTCCATGTATCTGTTGGCGAAAGACAAATTGGATATCTGGAAGCATCTTTTTCCTTCTGATGACAGTTTGAATTCAGATGAGTACTACTCTTTCAAAGAGCTTCGCTATGATAGGAAGCAACGAGATTGGACGATAAGATGACGGATCTTCTGGAGGTTTACTCGTTTTTAATATGACTATCATTTTGGCTGATTTCCACGATAATGGTGCGCGTCTTATATGTAGTGCTGCATTGAATAAGCGGGTTGTATAAACTATCTCTTGGTATGTGATCGGCGAAATATCATCTACTCCTGGACATTTGCGGGGTGCCAGCGTTTCAATGAGATCAATGACTTCCAAGGAGGATGTAGGCTCGATATGCCCCGCATCTGGAGGTGAAGGCATAGGATCAATGTCTGATAATATATTGATTGTTTCGAACCTTTCGGTGTGAAGCTGGGCAAGTAGTTCAGCTCTTTCACGATCATCCCTGGTCCAGGTACCGTCTTCTTTTCTGAGAGGTGACTTTCCAGGAGGAGATCTGCGTATACATTTGGCGGCTTTCCACAGTGAATACCCAGCTTCTTTGGAAGGCGACAAGTAGGATCTAGAGGTATCGTTCTCCCATTCATTGATAGCATACGAGGTTTCACCAGATAGGCGACTGAAAATTAACCGATTATCAGTAGAACGGTTTTGTTGCCAAAGTCTCCTAGCCTGTTTCCGACTTGGAACCAAGTTATGTATGGAGGTAGAATAGTTCATTACTGGTGCTGGAGGATATCCGTAAAGCAATCTGCTTGTACTTCTAGATCGCCTGTAGATTTGAGGCTGATATTAAGGTCCAGCTGGCTATCTACTAGCTCACGAAGTAGGTTCCAACCCTTCGAGTGGTTTACCGTTGATCAGGGAGCCGATGGTGTAGGTTGCACATTTGAATTGGTACACATCACTGATATGTGATTGGAAGTTGAGTCAGTGATTGTGTAGGACTATATATAGTTGTCTGGAATGCCCTTGCATATGAAGAAATCGATGACGTCAGGACGCTCTGAATGGTCAATGAGGTTTCGGATTGAATAGGTGTTCCATCATTTGTTCCATTTGCGGGGAGGACTGGGAGTATTGAAGGATTTGGTGAGAGATACTCGAGCATCCAAGTTCTCAATGACTTTCTGTGGGACACTTGAGTTTTTGAGTAGCTGAAGAATTTGTGATGATTCAGATGAGGCGGATTTACTTGTCAGGGATTGAGTTTGGTTGCTGCTATGAGCTGTTGTTGAGGTAGCAAAAGAGTTTTCACCTTTCATTTGCGTTAAATTTCAAGTGTTACAATTCGCTGGACACCCGCTGTTAGAAAACTATTTCTAATTGCGCAAACTTTCCGATGAACTATTGCTAAATAGCTGCTACTTGAGAGCATTCAATCCCGGAAAGATGCGATAAATATCGACTAAATTGTGGGTGTAATTTTTGAGGCGTGATAAAACGCCTCTAAAAAGTTCTATTTTTTCATGCAACAATTCGCTATAGAACTACTGCGACTTCGTTTTCCAAATTGTCGATTGGGTAGTAAAATTTTAAGTTTAGAAAGGGTGATTTTGAAGGTATGAAGAGAGCGCTCTGAAAATGTTGACCAAAAGTGATATGTATCTGTGGAGCTAATACAAACAAGCTTGGAAAAGAAAACCAATGAAACTTAGTTTTTACTTATTTGTAAATATAAATATGTGTATCTCTTTTTGTAATTTTATTTCTTTTCTAAATTATTTCCAAATTTTCTCAAAGAATTCCCCAAATTATTAGACATAAAACTATGTACTGATGTTTTTGAATAAAATGTAAATTATGCATTGGACACATAATCTAGAGTCTTTAGCATCATGGATAATAATATCTTGGTTTTTTTTTTCTCATCTTTCTCTGTGTATTATAATAATTTTTCTTGGATTTTTGGATAAAATGTAGATTATGCATTAGACACATAATCTAAAGTCTATAGCCATTGTAAATGATATACATATCTTGTTTTTTTTTTGTTTTTTTTTTCTTATCTTTTTTTATGTATATTAAAAATCTTTTTTAAATCCATCATGGCTGTTGATTCCTACTCAGAAAGTGTCATCTATTCAAAGATAATTGGAGGAAGTGGTGACTATCCCATCAATTTTGTTATATTTTGATTCAACTTTTATTCAAGGTATTATTTTCCAAGTTTGTTGATGTTGATATTGTGGTTCTGTTAAATCAAGGTTGATGAATGAAAATTCAATGCAAGCATAAGATGAAGCCCAGCGGTATTTCAAACAAATAATATCCAGACCCGAAAATCAATTCTAACCAATAGGTAAATTTTTTTCACAGAAATTCAGGCTTATATTATGGAAATGATGGGAAGAATAATATCTAGACCACGTTTTGATTATTTCTACTCTCTTCAGAACACACCAAGGGTTGTATGATCTCTTCTCCAACTTTTTCAAACAGGGAAGAAGCATATGAAGTTTATTGGAATGTGGTACAGACCATCAATTTTCATAATGGGTAGTAGAATTCATTCACAACTATTAGGGTTTACTTAAGTGGCAAATAATTGTTCAAGTTACTTGGTGGTGAATTGTTCTACAGGGGACATTAAAGACGCTGACGATTTTGGGATGACTTGTCTTCACCTTGGACCCAAGAAGAAATAATGAAGGCTCATTGATTCAAGAAGAGAAATGCTGATACGTCAAAACCCCATTGGTGTACAGCGCTATTCACTCCTTACTAGCAATCCCTTGTCGGAGGAATTTATTATGATAAATATTCCTCCTCAAGAGATTGCCAATAAGTGGTATATTGCGTCATTGGGTTTAATTGAGAGTTGAAAAAAAGGGACAACGAAACTACCGCTTTTCCTTGCTTCGCGATCACCAACTGAAGCTCTAATTGATGTACCAACTGGCAGAAGACAATATGTTGACAAGTTGTAAAACTGCAAACCGTTCATCAAGATAAACATTGCTTACTCTTAACACTCTTTTGCAAATATTTATTATGTATACGAGTGTTACCAGTAATTAGTGTATGGTCTATCTTTAGTTTATACATACAAATTTTCTACTAAGTAGTCCATAAGAGGATAATATGATTGTAATTATGTTATAGTTTGTATGTAATCCAGGGAAGGGGTTGAACCCATAAATAGCTGATCATTTTACTAGAAATTGAAAATGTTTTGGTCTATAACGACCAGGAGAAAAGTATCTCTTGTAAATGTCACTATAGTACTTTTCCCTTGAGCGCCGGATAACCACATTATACAAAAAATCTGTAGAAAACTGTGTATCTCTTTCAAGGAACAAACATCCGTAGATCTGACAGCACTACAGTATTCTTATAAAGCTCAGTTTCCTAATAATACAGTAGAAATCTGCCCGAATACCATTATTGTAAGAAAACAGGAAGCAGGTAATTTCTCAAATGGTGGCTTTAGAGTCCGCGACCACACCCAGCCCTCGCTACATTTATACCTAGCCTACATATATTTTTTTCAGAATATACTGAGACATTGAACAACCTCTTCTTCAAGAACTTGAAACAGAGAGGATGAATGTCAAATTTACCGGCATGCGGTGCAGACCAATTGGTTTTGATGATACTTAGGTAGTGTCCATTTGTGAATACATATTACAATTTATCTATTCAAGTCCAAAATGACTCTTATAGTGATGAGATTACAGATTCCAGAAAATACTTCCTCTTCCTCAAGAGCACCTGTCAAACAGAGTGGAAGAATTGGAAGTGCATTAGAATGTGTTGCGGAGCAGCTTACTCGATCATCAATGGTGATTATGTACCAATTGAAAAGGCAAGCTGTTGATATTTCAACCTTTTGTTCATGTTGTGAGTACCTACATGCTGAAGTTACTTTCAGCAGGAAATTTTAATTTGGATCAACAGAATGAGAATTTTATCAGAAGCCCATCCTAATTTATGGATTGGCGTCCAATTGTCCAGGCTTACAATTGTGAAACTTGACAAAATATGACGGTGATATCAGTTTAAACCTCGATTTTCACCTTCATTATAAATGTGGTTGCGCTGGCGATTTACTATGGAATTGTTTTGCATCATATTGCACTTTCTGTTGTAGTAAGTTTTACTATAATCATTATGTATGGTCCCAATAAAACTCTGACCAGTGCTACCAGTACCAATTAGGAGAAAAGTATCTTCCATACTCGTGACTGAAGTACTTTTCTCTTGATCGACTCAATGTTACATGATATTTGCCATGCAAAGCTACCGCGGTATGCACCAGTACTGATTAGGAGAAAGGTTTTTTCTCCTAAAGTTAAACACAGACAACTGCGGTATCAGCCAATAACGATCAGGAGAACAGAACTTACATTGAAAAGACATCGCAGCGACCTGTGGTACTTGAATGACCTGTGGTGACCTTGTTCTGATAATGAGGCAATATTTGACCATCAATAGGATATGAGAAGCCAAACAATAACTAATAAGAATTCTTTATTTACCCAAAGTACTACAGCGAGTGATACATTGGTAATTTTAAGATCATTCCAAGCAATAATATTATTGTTTTTCATGTTGCAGCATTTTGTACGTGATTTGAAAGGCATTTTGACGTTTTCATTTGTTCTTTGGCCTACTGTGTCTGGTAATTTGCAATTAATGGACCCATCATGATTCTCTATGTTGAGAAAACTTCTTGGGCTTTGACAATTCAGGATTAAAATATCAAGTCCCAAGATTTGTGTATTGCTCCTTCATTTACCCAAAGTATTATCAAGAGTGTTACATTGATAATTTTATAATCATTCTGAGCAATAATTAGGTTACATTCAAGAAGAAATAATGTTGTCAATATTGTTTTTCATTTTGCAGCTTTTTGTACGTGATTTGAATTGAACTTAGGCATTTGGACATTTTCATTTGTTCTTTGGCCTACAGTCTCAGGTACTCTGCAATTAATAGACCTATCACAATTGGCTACGTTGAGAAAAATTTTTGGGTTTTGACAATTCAGGATTGAAATATCAAGCCCCAAGGTTTGTGTATTGGTAATCTTTGTTATATTTGACAAATACCTCATACGGTTTTATTTCAAAAAACACTCTCTGTAAACTGAGATGAGTAACATCACGTTTTTTGGCCTTCATGCACTGGGATAGGCAAAATTTCTACCTTCTCTGTTTATAAGCAACCAACAACACCACCAACAAGTGAGCGGGGAGATGTATCTTCACCACATTGTGGTTCACCAAAACCATGTTATTGAGTCTGGGCAAAAAGGGCGTCAAGATGTTTACACCTGTTTGTGGCGACCAATATTGATTCAAGAAGAGAAATGCTGATTTGTCGGACCGCTATTGGTGTACAACTGCATTTATTCCTTAAAGAAGAACTGAAGATTATTATTTAATATAATGAAAAATAATAATCTTCGGTTTTTCTGAAGGCGTAAATTGCTTCATTGGAAGATGACTCAAAATGGAACAAAATGACACCTAACTACATGATACCATCAACAGAAGCTCGTTGTGCACTGATCAGAGGAAGAAAACATTGTGAAACAAGAAAACGTTTTTCAAGATTGACACTGTAAGCAATCTTTTGCCAATATTTATTATGTTTAAATATATATATTGGCAGAAGGGTGTGTAGTGTACCTATTTTGTACAAAAAATTAGCATTTGTCTATAGAAATACAAGAATTAAGTTGTAGTAACCCTAAAAATAGATGACATGATTGTAATTATTTCATAGTTCATAGTGAGCATTTAGTTTACAAGAAAAGAAGATGTCAATGTTCAACAGGAAAAAACAAATTTTCCTGTGACAGCAATGAAAAAATTTTCTGTAATAAGTATAATTATCTTATAATCCTCGGTCGCCTCTGTTGATCAAGTCAATAGATGATTACCTCTCCACCTTTCTATTTAAGCATACGAATTTTGTGTATGTACATTGTAAGGGGGTGAGAAAATGCTCTCAACTTGTTGAACACCTCAAACCCCATTGAAAAACAGCAGAAAATTTTGCGTGCTCTTTAATTTCATGATCCTGCTTTGGTGAGTATCTCCTATTGTAGAATTCCGCGGTGAATTCAAGAGACTACCTAAGTCCAATCCTACTTGATTCATGGTAAGTATCTTTGTCTAATTGACTACTCCATATAGTGACTTCCTTGGTTCTGTTATGATTCATATTTATAATTTCTAGGTGCACCAGCCAATAATTGTTTCTAATGTGCATTCAACAAAATCAATGAAGTCATCAGGAGTACTCTCAGATTTCTGAGAAATGCAGATTACTTTGGCTTCCAAACTTGTCTGTATTTTATTGGTCGCAGGATGATTTTTCTACTCGAATTTTCTAGTGATAAAAGTTGTACTGCTAAAAGTTCCCACTGGGCAAGTTACTTACGGACAATAGTCACATGGGAATATTTCCGTAAGAAAGTATTTGTTTTCGCAAAATTTATTGCAAGTTATGTTAATCTGAATTATTGTAACTAATGGGTACTTTTCAGCAATCCCTTGGATTCGTCATTCAAGTTCAGCCCACTCCTTTGTAGATGCGTCTTTGACGTGCTTCCTGACGGCTACAAGCTCTGCAAAGCAGGTTTCTACATTTGCCAACTTTTTTTGGAATTCTGTCGGACACAAATATGTGTTGTAATAGTGCTTCCCAACGACGATGCAGAGGCGTTATTTGTTGTACCCCTCCTGCAATGCCACTGCGTGCTGGTTCCATATTCCTTTGGTGAATTCTAGACGTACCGCTGCTCTCCACGATCAGGTTTGCCGCCCTCTCAAAGATGTGTGGTCGAAGTAATCCATGACCAGCACCGACATCGCGCGTATGCATAGTCCTTGAATATCCAATTTACAGTAGGAACTCCAGAGGTAAGAAAAAAAAGGTAAAAAAATTGTTCATGTGAATATTATCTGTAGACCCAGTAGAAATATACGGCAGTGGGACTTTTGGCAGTTGGAAAAGTGGAGCGGGAAATCTGTGCAGATAGGTACCATGATATGTAGTAACAATCGGAAAGGAGGTAATTTCTCAAATAATAGCGCTAGAGTCCGGCAAGTTTATCGGCATGCGGTGCAGACCAATTGGTTTTGATGATAGGTAGTGTCCTTTGGGAATACATATTACAATTTATCTATTCGAGTCCAAAATGCAGGCCCGGATTTAGGGGGGGGGCAGGGGACCCGGGGCGTCCACAAATTACCAAATTAGTCATATTTGTTGTAGAGACGACTGAATAAGAATTGCGAGGAATTATTATGTCTTGTAACATAGAAAAAACCATACAACGTAACTGAATAAAAAGCATCACTTAATTGAAGATATCCGTTTTTGTATGTTACGGTTTTCCATAATTAAATTTTATATTCAAAAGAGTAAGGTAAAAAACGAATACTAAAGCCGCAATGTATTTAAAAATTCACGAGCGCTTTCGGCTAATAAACCATTCTCGAGTGTAGAAAGCGACTCTAAGTTAAGTGACAGATCGATCCTCCTGGGCCTCAGGGCCACACAATCTTAAATCCGGGCCTGCCAAGATGACTAACTCACTTGGTGCTGTACAGAGTCCGGCAAAATGATATGAACAGTCGACCGGGGAACTCCACAAAATTGTTGCGGAGGCCTCCTGGAGTTTTCTGTTCAAATGTTCACATCATTTTGCCGGACCCTGTATACATTTAGTAATGAGAATATAGATTCCAGAAAATATGACAATTTTGGAGAGACTTCATAGAATTTTTTTGAATGGAGAACTGGAATGGTAATTGGTTGAACCTCCATTGATGTACAAGGATATCAACTCCTTACCAGAGAGAGTGCAACACGAGAATTTATTAAATTTAAAATTCCATGTTCCATATTCTTCGTTAAGTGGTGTACCGCTTCATCAATTCTTACTGGGAGGAACATTCAACTCAGAATAGAAAATGTTAACACCTAACTACAGCAGTACCAATGTTATTGAAAGGCTTTCTTGGATTACGCGGTAGATGTTAATTAAAATTAAGATCCACCGTAATCCAAGATAGCGGTTCAATAACATTGGTACTGCTGTAGTTAGGTGTTAACATTTTCTATTCTGAATTGAATGTTCCTCCCAGTAAGAACCAATGAGGCGGTACACCATTTAACGAAGAAAATGGAACATGGAATCTTAAATTTAATAAATTCTCGTGTTCCACATGTAGATGAGTAGAACGATTGCAACGTCCGTAATTTGTAATTACTTTATATTAAGCATGTAAATCAGAAGGGGAGGGGACGATAGTCTTCACCAAATCAAATTTTCTTCGATGGTAAATGAAAATTTGTTCTTAATAATGATATTATATTTTATAATCCCCTGAGACCATATTCTATAATCCTCTCACACCGCTGTTGACGATGTCGGAGAATCATCATTTGTCCCATACCTTTGACATTTTCCCAGTCACCCCACTGCTGCAACCTAAATAATTTTTTCCCGCTTCCTTCTCGCTAAAATTTCTCCAAGTCTCACTCCTCAATGGCGGACTGTTTCATAGGGAGTACCAGGTTGGAAAATCTCTTGAAACGTAGCAAAAATTTGTACTCATTATCTCTTAATTTTCCCCTCCTATCCTTTTGTTATGACTCGGCTCAGAGACGAATGCTGACGGAATAATCCGAATAAGCAATCAGTTCATCACCACCGAACGAGAGAGAGTAATAACGATAGCCGTAAGATTAAACATAAACGAGAGCGAGCAGTAAACGTAATGAATAAACTAAGCTAGCGTACTTATATTTATAGGCGATCACGCAGCGCGAAAAGGCCATCTCGCGGATCTGGTGCCCACCACCGTCATCCCCAAATGTACTCCTCGCGCTGCGCGCGCATCATAGGGCATTAAGGTAGCACCTTCTACATTGTCGGCTGGCGTCGGCTATGATCGTAACGAGCGTCGCTGGTACGTGCGCCACAATTGTAACACTTTAGTGATTATTTTTTGTGTAAATCTCAGGGAACATGTCAGTCTGGACCCATTTGATTTATGGTGAGTAATTCAGTATGCTAGTCTCATCCCCCAATCAGTTCCTTATTTCTGATTCTTATTTATTATTTTCAGGTGAACCAGTTAATTATTCCTGATGATTTGAATCTGAGAATTGAGGAGGAAGGTTATCGGCATGACGTCTTTTTCCAAGAGGGTAATTGTAAATTCCCGCCAAATTATGGTTTCTCTCTGTTCACAATCTTGTGGACGTGTAGGTAAGTGATACAACTCTACAGAGAGAAACACTCTACTTTCCACGTCTCAACGATGTGACATTTGCCGTCACACTATCTACCAGTACCAATTAGGAGAAAAGTATCTTCCATACTCGTGACTGAAGTACTTTTCCCTTGATCGCCTCAATGTTACATAATATTTGCTCCGCAAAGCTACCGCGGTATGCACCAGTACTGATTAGGAGAAAAGTCTCTTCAACACACGTGACCAAAGTACTTTTCCCCTGAAGTTGAATGACAGACAACTGCAGTATCATCCAATAATGATCAGGAGAAACTTCCCCATTTTTCGCAGAACTTACATTGAAAACACATGGCAGCGACCTGTGGTACTTGAATGACCTTTGGTGACCTTGTTCTAATAATGGGGAAATATTTGAGCATCAATAGGATATGAGAAGCCCAACAATAACCAATACCCAAAGTACTATAAAGACTAAAGAGTGATACATTGATGATTTTATGATCATTCCTAGCAATAATATTATTGTTTTTCATGTTTGAGCATTTTGTACGTGATTTGAAAGGCATTTTGACATTTTCATTTGTTCTTTGGCCTACTGTCCTTGGTAATTTGCAATCAATAGATCTATCATGATTGTCTATGTTGAGAACTACAGTTTATCTACTTATTCAAGTCTCGAATAGTTCTTACACTTACTTGGAGGTGTATTGTTTTACTCACAAAACTACAGATTCCACTAATGATGAATATTTTGGAAAACTTTGTCTTCATCATTGACCAATGAAAATTTTAACAAGTTCATTGATTTAAGAAGAGAAACGCTGATTTGTCAGACCGCTATAGATGTGCAACTTACTGCTTTTACTCCTTAAAGAGGAACTGGGGATTATTATTTAATATAATGAACAATAATAGTCTTCGGTTTCTCTGAAGGCGTAAATTGCTTCATTGGAAGATGACTCAAAATGGAACAAAATGACACCTAACTACATGATACCATCAACAGAAGCTCGTTGTGCACTGATCAGAGGAAGAAAACATTGTGAAACAAGAAAACGTTTTTCAAGATTGACACTGTAAGCACTCTTTTGCCAATATTTATTATGTTTAAATATATATATTGGCAGAAGGGTGTGTAATGTACCTATTTTGTACAAAAAATTAGCATTTGTCTATAGAAATACAAGAATTAAGTTGTAGTAACCCTAAAAATAGATGACATGATTGTAATTATTTCATAGTTCATAGTGAGCATTTAGTTTACAAGAAAAGAAGATGTCAATGTTCAACAGGAAAAAACAAATTTTCCTGTGACAGCAATGAAAAAATTTTCTGTAATAAGTATAATTATCTTATAATCCTCGGTCGCCTCTGTTGATCAAGTCAATAGATGATTACCTCTCCACCTTTCTATTTAGGCATACGAATTTTGTGTATGTACATTGTAAGGGGGTGAGAAAATGCTCTCAACTTGTTGAACACCTCAAACCCCATTGAAAAACAGCAGAAAATTTTGCGTGCTCTTTAATTTCATGATCCTGCTTTGGTGAGTATCTCCTATTGTAGAATTCCGCGGTGAATTCAAGAGACTACCTAAGTCCAATCCTACTTGATTCATGGTAAGTATCTTTGTCTAATTGACTACTCCATATAGTGACTTCCTTGGTTCTGTTATGATTCATATTTATAATTTCTAGGTGCACCAGCCAATAATTGTTTCTAATGTGCATTCAACAAAATCAATGAAGTCATCAGGAGTACTCTCAGATTTCTGAGAAATGCAGATTACTTTGGCTTCCAAACTTGTCTGTATTTTATTGGTCGCAGGATGATTTTTCTACTCGAATTTTCTAGTGATAAAAGTTGTACTGCTAAAAGTTCCTACTGGGCAAGTTACTTACGGACAATAGTCACATGGGAATATTTCCGTAAGAAAGTATTTGTTTTCGCAAAATTTATTGCAAGTTATGTTAATCTGAATTATTGTAACTAATGGGTACTTTTCAGCAATCCCTTGGATTCGTCATTCAAGTTCAGCCCACTCCTTTGTAGATGCGTCTTTGACGTGCTTCCTGACGGCTACAAGCTCTGCAAAGCAGGTTTCTACATTTGCCAACTTTTTTTGGAATTCTGTCGGACACAAATATGTGTTGTAATAGTGCTTCCCAACGACGATGCAGAGGCGTTATTTGTTGTACCCCTCCTGCAATGCCACTGCGTGCTGGTTCCATATTCCTTTGGTGAATTCTAGACGTACCGCTGCTCTCCATGATCAGGTTTGTCGCCCTCTCAAAGATGTGTGGTCGAAGTAATCCATGACCAGCACCGACATCGCGCGTATGCATAGTCCTTGAATATCCAATTTACAGTAGGAACTCCAGAGGTAAGAAAAAAAAGGTAAAAAAATTGTTCATGTGAATATTATCTGTAGACCCAGTAGAAATATACGGCAGTGGGACTTTTGGCAGTTGGAAAAGTGGAGCGGGAAATCTGTGCAGATAGGTACCATGATATGTAGTAACAATCGGAAAGGAGGTAATTTCTCAAATAATAGCGCTAGAGTCCGGCAAGTTTATCGGCATGCGGTGCAGACCAATTGGTTTTGATGATAGGTAGTGTCCTTTGGGAATACATATTACAATTTATCTATTCGAGTCCAAAATGCAGGCCCGGATTTAGGGGGGGGGGCAGGGGACCCGGGGCGTCCACAAATTACCAAATTAGTCATATTTGTTGTAGAGACGACTGAATAAGAATTGCGAGGAATTATTATGTCTTGTAACATAGAAAAAACCATACAACGTAACTGAATAAAAAGCATCACTTAATTGAAGATATCCGTTTTTGTATGTTACGGTTTTCCATAATTAAATTTTATATTCAAAAGAGTAAGGTAAAAAACGAATACTAAAGCCGCAATGTATTTAAAAATTCACGAGCGCTTTCGGCTAATAAACCATTCTCGAGTGTAGAAAGCGACTCTAAGTTAAGAGACAGATCGATCCTCCTGGGCCCCAGGGCCACACAATCTTAAATCCGGGCCTGCCAAGATGACTAACTCACTTGGTGCTGTACAGAGTCCGGCCAAATGATATGAACAGTCAACCGGGGAACTCCACAAAATTGTTGCGGAGGCCTCCTGGAGTTTTCTGTTCAAATGTTCACATCATTTTGCCGGACCCTGTATACATTTAGTAATGAGAATATAGATTCCAGAAAAGATGACAATTTTGGAGAGACTTCATAGAATTTTTTTGAATGGAGAACTGGAATGGTAATTGGTTGAACCTCCATTGATGTACAAGGATATCAACTCCTTACCAGAGAGAGTGCAACACGAGAATTTATTAAATTTAAAATTCCATGTTCCATATTCTTCGTTAAGTGGTGTACCGCTTCATCAATTCTTACTGGGAGGAACATTCAACTCAGAATAGAAAATGTTAACACCTAACTACAGCAGTACCAATGTTATTGAAAGGCTTTCTTGGATTACGCGGTAGATGTTAATTAAAATTAAGATCCACCGTAATCCAAGATAGCGGTTCAATAACATTGGTACTGCTGTAGTTAGGTGTTAACATTTTCTATTCTGAATTGAATGTTCCTCCCAGTAAGAACCAATGAGGCGGTACACCATTTAACGAAGAAAATGGAACATGGAATCTTAAATTTAATAAATTCTCGTGTTCCACATGTAGATGAGTAGAACAATTGCAACGTCCGTAATTTGTAATTACTTTATATTAAGCATGTAAATCAGAAGGGGAGGGGACGATAGTCTTCACCAAATCAAATTTTCTTCGATGGTAAATGAAAATTTGTTCTTAATAATGATATTATATTTTATAATCCCCTGAGACCATATTCTATAATCCTCTCACACCGCTGTTGATGATGTCGGAGAATCATCATTTGTCCCATACCATTGACATTTTCCCAGTCACCCCACTGCTGCAACCTAAATAATTTTTTCCCGCTTCCTTCTCGCTAAAATTTCTCCAAGTCTCACTCCTCAATGGCGGACTGTTTCATAGGGAGTACCAGGTTGGAAAATCTCTTGAAACGTAGCAAAAATTTGTACTCATTATCTCTTAATTTTCCCCTCCTATCCTTTTGTTATGACTCGGCTCAGAGACGAATGCTGACGGAATAATCCGAATAAGCAATCAGTTCATCACCACCGAACGAGAGAGAGTAATAACGATAGCCGTAAGATTAAACATAAACGAGAGCGAGCAGTAAACGTAATGAATAAACTAAGCTAGCGTACTTATATTTATAGGCGATCACGCAGCGCGAAAAGGCCATCTCGCGGATCTGGTGCCCACCACCGTCATCCCCAAATGTACTCCTCGCGCTGCGCGCGCATCATAGGGCATTAAGGTAGCACCTTCTACATTGTCGGCTGGCGTCGGCTATGATCGTAACGAGCGTCGCTGGTACGTGCGCCACAATTGTAACACTTTAGTGATTATTTTTTGTGTAAATCTCAGGGAACATGTCAGTCTGGACCCATTTGATTTATGGTGAGTAATTCAGTATGCTAGTCTCATCCCCCAATCAGTTCCTTATTTCTGATTCTTATTTATTATTTTCAGGTGAACCAGTTAATTATTCCTGATGATTTGAATCTGAGAATTGAGGAGGAAGGTTATCGGCATGACGTCTTTTTCCAAGAGGGTAATTGTAAATTCCCGCCAAATTATGGTTTCTCTCTGTTCACAATCTTGTGGACGTGTAGGTAAGTGATACAACTCTACAGAGAGAAACACTCTACTTTCCACGTCTCAACGATGTGACATTTGCCGTCACACTATCTACCAGTACCAATTAGGAGAAAAGTATCTTCCATACTCGTGACTGAAGTACTTTTCCCTTGATCGCCTCAATGTTACATAATATTTGCTCCGCAAAGCTACCGCGGTATGCACCAGTACTGATTAGGAGAAAAGTCTCTTCAACACACGTGACCAAAGTACTTTTCCCCTGAAGTTGAATGACAGACAACTGCAGTATCATCCAATAATGATCAGGAGAAACTTCCCCATTTTTCGCAGAACTTACATTGAAAACACATGGCAGCGACCTGTGGTACTTGAATGACCTTTGGTGACCTTGTTCTAATAATGGGGAAATATTTGAGCATCAATAGGATATGAGAAGCCCAACAATAACCAATACCCAAAGTACTATAAAGACTAAAGAGTGATACATTGATGATTTTATGATCATTCCTAGCAATAATATTATTGTTTTTCATGTTTGAGCATTTTGTACGTGATTTGAAAGGCATTTTGACATTTTCATTTGTTCTTTGGCCTACTGTCCTTGGTAATTTGCAATCAATAGATCTATCATGATTGTCTATGTTGAGAACTACAGTTTATCTACTTATTCAAGTCTCGAATAGTTCTTACACTTACTTGGAGGTGTATTGTTTTACTCACAAAACTACAGATTCCACTAATGATGAATATTTTGGAAAACTTTGTCTTCATCATTGACCAATGAAAATTTTAACAAGTTCATTGATTTAAGAAGAGAAACGCTGATTTGTCAGACCGCTATAGATGTGCAACTTACTGCTTTTACTCCTTAAAGAGGAACTGGGGATTATTATTTAATATAATGAACAATAATAGTCTTCGGTTTCTCTGAAGGCGTAAATTGCTTCATTGGAAGATGACTCAAAATGGAACAAAATGACACCTAACTACATGATACCATCAACAGAAGCTCGTTGTGCACTGATCAGAGGAAGAAAACATTGTGAAACAAGAAAACGTTTTTCAAGATTGACACTGTAAGCACTCTTTTGCCAATATTTATTATGTTTAAATATATATATTGGCAGAAGGGTGTGTAATGTACCTATTTTGTACAAAAAATTAGCATTTGTCTATAAAAATACAAGAATTAAGTTGTAGTAACCCTAAAAATAGATGACATGATTGTAATTATTTCATAGTTCATAGTGAGCATTTAGTTTACAAGAAAAGAAGATGTCAATGTTCAACAGGAAAAAACAAATTTTCCTGTGACAGCAATGAAAAAATTTTCTGTAATAAGTATAATTATTTTATAATCCTCGTTTGCCTCTGTTGATCAAGTCAATAGATGATTACTTGTCCACCTTTCTATTTAAGCATAAGAATTTCTTTAGAATAAGAATTACCGTGTATGTACATTGTAAAGGAGATGAGAAAACGCTCTCAACTTGTTGAACACTTCAATCCCATTGAAAAACACAAAAAAATTTTGCGTGCTCTTCAATTTCATGATCCTGCTTTGGTGAGTACCTCTTATTGTAGAATTCCGCGGTAAATTCAAGAGACTACATCAGTCAGATCTTACCTACTTGATTTATGGTGAATATCTTTGTCTAATTGACTACTTGGTACAGTGACTTCCTTGTTTCCGTTCGGATTCATATTTATAATTTCCAGGTGCACCAGCAAATAATTGTTTCTAATGTGTATTTAACAATTATTGAAGTCATCAGGAGTACTCTCAGATTTCTGAGAAATGCAGCTTACTTTGGCTTCCAAACTTGTCTGTATTTTATTGGTCGCAGGATGATTTTTCTACTCAAATTTTCTGATGATAAAAGTTGTACTGCTAAAAGTTCCTACTGGGCAAGTTACTTTTAAGGACAATAGTCACATGGGAATATTTCCGTATGTAAGTATTTGTTTTCGCAAAATTTATTACAAGTTATGTTAATCTGAATTATTGTAACCAATGGGTACTTTTCAGCAATCCCTAGCTTGGATGCGTCATTCAAGTTCAGCCCACTTCTTTGTAGATGCGTCCATGATGTGCTTTTGGTGGGCTACAAGCTCTGCAAGGCAGGTTTCTACATTTGCTTACTCTTTTTGGAATTCAGTCGGACACAAATATGTGTCGTGATAGTGCTTCCCAACAATGACGCAGAACCGTTATTTGTTGCACATCCAGCAAGGCCACTGTTTTCTGGTTCCATATTCCTTTGGTGAATTGTAGACGTACTGCCTCCCCGCCACCGTCAGGTTGGTCGTCCTCTCAAAGATGTGTGGTCGAAGAAATCCATGACCACAGGTAGAACTTCTATATATAGGGAAGGTGACACCAGCACCAACATCGCGCGACTCCAGAGGTAAAAAGAAAAAGGTAAGAAAATTATCTATGTGAATATTGTCTGTAGAAACAAGAGAAATAATACGGCAGTAGGACTTTTGACAGTAGGTAAAGTGGAGCGAGAAATCTGTGCAGATAGGTACCAGTAACAATCAGAAAGGAGGTAATTTCTCGAATAATGGCGCTAGAGTCCGCGAGAACACCCAGCTCTCGCTTCAATTATACCTATCCTATTTTTTTTTAGAATATATGGAGACATTGAACACCCCTTCTCCAAGAACTTGAAACAGAGAGGATGAATGTCAAGTGTATTGGCATGCGGTGCAGACCAATTGGTTTTGATGATAGGTAGTGTCCATTTGTGAATACATATTACAATTTATCTATTAAAGTCCCAAATGACTAACTCACTTGGTGTTGTACAGAGTCCGGCAAAATGATATGAACAGTCAACCGGGGAACTCCACAAAATTAATGCGGAGGCCTCTTGGAGTTTCTTGTTCAAATGTTCACATCATTTTGCCGGACCCTGTTTACTTCTAGTGATGAGATTATAGATTCCAGAAGAGATGACGATTTTGGACAGACGTCATAGAATTTCTTTGAATGAAGAACTGGAATGCTGATTAGTGGAACCTCCATTGATGTACAAGGATATCTACTCCTTCCCGGAGAAAGTGGAACATGAGAATTTATTAAATTCAAAATTCCATGATCCATTTTCTTTGTTAAGGCTTCATTGGCTCTTACTGGGAGGAACATTAACTCAGAGTAGAAAATTTCAACACCTACCTACAGCAGTACCAATTTTATTAAAACGCTCTCTTCAATTACGGTAGATGTTAATTAGATGAGTAGAGCGATTGGCAACGTCCGTAATTTGTTTCCTGGAGTTGCAATTGTTCTTCTCATTTAATTTACAGCAGTACCATCAACAGAAAGCTTCTACTATACTCATCAGCGTGAGATAATAATGTAGAACAGCGAATCTTTTGTTAAGATTAGATAAAACTCACTCAGAATATTCATTAGCAAATATTTATCATGTTTAAATATATTTGCAGGAGAATACTATGTATTTATTGTAATTAGAACAAAATTTAAAAAAACATGAGAATATTGTTGTACTAGGCTACATAGATGATATGATTGTAATTACTTCATATTGAGCATGTAAATCAGAAGGGAAGGGGACGACAATCTTTATCGAACCGAATTTTCTTGAATGGTAAATGAAAAAACTGTTTGTAATAGGTATATCCTAAAATCCTCTTCCACCGCTGTTGATGATGTCGGGGAATCATAATTTGCCCCCTACCTTTGACATTTTCCCAGTCATGTCATTGTTGCATCCTAAATTATTTTTGCCCATTTCCTTCTCTCTTGAATTTCTCCAAGTCTCAGTCCTCAATGACGGAATGTTTCATGAGGGGTCCCAGGTTGGAAAATCCCTTGAAAAGCAGTAAAAATTTGTACTTTTTCCATTATATCATAACTATCCCCCTCTCTCCTTTAGTGATTATTTTTTGAGTGAATCTCAGGAAACACATCAGTCTGAATCCATTTGATTTATAGTGAGTTAATGATCATGCTCATCCTATCCCCCAGTCAGTACCTTATTTTTTATTCTTATTTATTATTTTCAGGTGAACCAGTTCATTATTCCTGGTGATTTGAATCTAAGAATTGACGAGGAAGGTTATTAGAAAGACGTCTTTTTCCGAGAGGGTAGTTGTAAATTCCCGAAAAATTATGGGTTCTTTTGTTCACAATCTTGTGGGCGTGTAATTAAGTCTTTCAAATGATGATACATCTCTACAGAGAGAAACACTCTACTCTCAAAGTCTCAACGTTATAAACTTCCTTTTCCTGAAGAGCATCTCAATTCACGTGAAACAGAGAGGAAGAATTGGAAGTGCATTAGAATGTGTTGCGAAGCAGCTCACTCGATCATAGGTAGTGCTAATGTACCACTTGAAAGATCAGGCTGTTGATATTGGTCCCAATAAAACTCTGACCAGTGCCTTGTTTGATCATTTTCATCAGAGCCATAAATTGCGATCGTCGTTTCCAGAGTAAATGGAACTGATTTTGCTGAGAAAGGATTGTAAAGATTTGGAGTCATGTGCATTAGTGCATCCTACCTCAGTTGACACAGACCACACCAAATTTGTGATTTTATGTAGTCAAATTTTGTATTGGTGATTACTCACGGTGAGTACCTTTTCAAATGGTTCATTCTACGCTAGATTCCATTTTTCCAGGCTTGACTCATTTTTGCAGGGTCCATCAAAGGCTCTAGCAATGGATGACGAGTCAAAGTTTGAATGAAAAACCGTCACCTTTACCTCTTCCTCCAACAAGGTGAGCCGCTAACATATTTTGTGTAAGAATAAATTGGTTCTTCATTAAATTTTGTAATTTGCCTTCTACAGACCAACGCCACCCTTCCTGTGATACTATATCGCTCTGGAATGTCTATTTATATATCATCAAGCGTAGCTGAGTTGGTTAGGTACGCTCAAAAGTGATCACTATGTAGTTAGAACTGCGGTATCAGCCAATAACAATGAGGAGAAACTTCCCCATTTTTCACAGATTTTACATTGAAAAGACATCGCAGCGACCTGTGGTACTCGAATGACCTTTGGTGACCTTGTTCTGATAATGGGGCAATATTTGAGCATCAATAGGATATGAGAAACCGAACAATAACCAATAAGAATTCTTTTTCTTACCCAAAGTACTATAAAGAATGATACATTGATAATTTTATGATCATTCCAAGCAATAATATGATTGTTTTTCATATTGCAGCATTTTGGACGTAATTTGAAAGGCATTTTGACGTTTTCATCTGTTCTTTGGCTCACGGTCTCTTCCTGGTAATTTGCAATTAATAGACCCAAGTATCACCATTGTCTACGTTGAGAAAACTCTTTGGGTTTTGAAAACTCAGGTTCAAAATATCAAGTACCAAGGTTTGTGTACCTATTGGTACTTCAATTACCCAAAGTACTATCAAGAGCGTTACATTGATAATTTTAAAATCATGCTCATGTTGCAGCTTTTTGTACGTCATTCGAACTTAGGCATTTTGACGTTTTCATTTGTTCTTTGGCCTACGGTCTCTGGTACTCTGCAATTAGTAGACCTATCACGATTGGCTACGTTGAGAAAAATTTTCGGGTTTTGACAATTCAGGGTTGAAATATCAAGTCCCAAGGTTTGTGTACCGGTAATCTTTGTTCTTTTAATATTTGTAATTGTTTCATTTCAGAAAATGTTCTCTGCAAACTGAGATGAGTCACATCACGTTTTTTGGCCTTCTCGGACTCGAATAGGCAAAATTTCTACCTTCTCTGTTTATGAGCAACCAACAAGTGAGCGGGGAGATGTATCTTCGCCACATTCAGGTTCACCAAAACCATGTTATTGAGTCTGGGCAAAAAGGGCGTAAATCTGTCTACACCTGTTTATGGTGACCAATTTATCCTAATATTTCACTATTCAACAAAATTCCTACTAAGTTCCAAAGCTATTAAGCGGGTACTCATTGAGTTTAAATGATGGTGACGTTTATGTTTCATTCTGAGACAAAGACATTGTGTGCCTTTGTCCATAGAAAAAGAGGTGTTTAACTGTGACGTAAAGTATTTCTCTAAAGTCGAGGATAAGGTTCCTCGAGATAAACTCACTGGGCTTGTGTAGGCCTACAGTGTCCTTTGCAGTAAATGCAACCGCAGTTACGTGAGGGAGACTATACAATGGCTCAAGAAGAGACTTGATCAACGCAAAAGGGATGTAAATAATCAAAGTAAAAACACCGCCCTGTGTCAGCACACCTCTGAGACCGGACACCTATTTAATTTCGATAACACCTCTGTTTTGTTTCGAGTTGAATGACTCTGTTTTTTTTTTTTTGTGGGCCAAAATCCTGTATTTCTCCAAAAAGTCCATAGGTCTTGGAGCCTGTGGAGGGAGGGACGTCGAGCCCGAGTTTTGTCCATGTATCTTCTTCTTTTTGGGTATTTGTTATGCAGAACATTTTAAGGATTGCACAATTCCTCCAACAACCACGTCAAACAGAGAAGAAGCATATGAAGATTTCTGTAATGTAGAATAGGCTACCAATTTCTATGATACATAGCGTTAATCTTTGACTATTACAGTTCATCTACTTATTCAAGACTCAAATAGTTGTTACATTTACTTGGAGGTGTATTATTTTACTTACAAAATTACAGATTTCACTAATGATGAAGATTTTAACAAGCTCATTAATTCAAGAAGAGAAATGTTGATTTTTCAGACCGCTATTGATGTACAACTGCATTTACTCCTTAAGGAGGACCTGAAGATAAGTATTTAACATGATAAAAAATAAATATCCTCTGGTTCTCCTGAAGGCGTGAATTGCTCCATTGAAATATTACTCAAAATGGAACAAAATGACACCTAACTACATGATACCATCAACAGAAGCTCGTTGTGCACTGATCAGAGGAAGAAAACATTGTGAAACAAGAAAACGTTTTTCAAGATTGACACTGTAAGCACTCTTTTGCCAATATTTATTATGTTTAAATATATATATTGGCAGAAGGGTGTGTAGTGTACCTATTTTGTACAAAAAATTAGCATTTGTCTATAAAAATACAAGAATTAAGTTGTAGTAACCCTAAAAATAGATGACATGATTGTAATTATTTCATAGTTCATAGTGAGCATTTAGTTTACAAGAAAAGAAGATGTCAATGTTCAACAGGAAAAAACAAATTTTCCTGTGACAGCAATGAAAAAATTTTCTGTAATAAGTATAATTATTTTATAATCCTCGTTTGCCTCTGTTGATCAAGTCAATAGATGATTACTTGTCCACCTTTCTATTTAAGCATAAGAATTTCTTTAGAATAAGAATTACCGTGTATGTACATTGTAAAGGAGATGAGAAAACGCTCTCAACTTGTTGAACACTTCAATCCCATTGAAAAACACAAAAAAATTTTGCGTGCTCTTCAATTTCATGATCCTGCTTTGGTGAGTACCTCTTATTGTAGAATTCCGCGGTAAATTCAAGAGACTACATCAGTCAGATCTTACCTACTTGATTTATGGTGAATATCTTTGTCTAATTGACTACTTGGTACAGTGACTTCCTTGTTTCCGTTCGGATTCATATTTATAATTTCCAGGTGCACCAGCAAATAATTGTTTCTAATGTGTATTTAACAATTATTGAAGTCATCAGGAGTACTCTCAGATTTCTGAGAAATGCAGCTTACTTTGGCTTCCAAACTTGTCTGTATTTTATTGGTCGCAGGATGATTTTTCTACGCGAATTTTCTGATGATAAAAGTCGTACTGCTAAATGTTCCTACTGGGCAAGTTACTTAAGGACAATAGTCACATGGGAATATTTCCGTATGTAAGTATTTGTTTTCGCAAAATTTATTACAAGTTATGTTAATCTGAATTATTGTAACCAATGGGTACTTTTCAGCAATCCCTTGAATGCGTCATTCAAGTTCAGCCCACTTCTTTGTAGATGCGTCCATGATGTGCTTTTGGTGGGCTACAAGCTCTGCAAGGCAGGTTTCTACATTTGCTTACTCTTTTTGGAATTCAGTCGGACACAAATATGTGTCGTGATAGTGCTTCCCAACAATGATGCAGAACCGTTATTTGTTGCACATCCAGCAAGGCCACTGTTTTCTGGTTCCATATTCCTTTGGTGAATTGTAGACGTACTGCTGCCCGCCACCGTCAGGTTGGTCGTCCTCTCAAAGATGTGTGGTCGAAGAAATCCATGACCACAGGTAGAACTTCTATATATAGGGAAGGTGACACCAGCACCAACATCGCGCGACTCCAGAGGTAAAAAGAAAAAGGTAAGAAAATTATCTATGTGAATATTGTCTGTAGAAACAAGAGAAATAATACGGCAGTAGGACTTTTGACAGTAGGTAAAGTGGAGCGAGAAATCTGTGCAGATAGGTACCAGTAACAATCAGAAAGGAGGTAATTTCTCGAATAATGGCGCTAGAGTCCGCGACAACACCCACCCCTCGCTTCAATTATACCTATCCTATTTATTTCAGAATATACTGAGACATTGAACAACCCCTTCTCCAAGAACTTGAAACAGAGAGGATGAATGTCAAGTTTATCGGCATGTGGTGCAGACCATTTGGTTTTGATGATAGGTAGTGTCCATTTGTGAATACATATTACAATTTATCTATTTGAGTCCAAAATGCCTAACTCTTTTGGTGCTGTACAGAGTCCGGCAAAATGATATGAACAGTCAACCGGGGAACTCCACAAAATTGTTGCGGAGGCCTCCTGGAGTTTTCTGTTCAAATGTTCACATCATTTTGCCGGACCCTGTATACTTCTAGTGATGAGATTATAGATTCCAGAAAAGATGACGATTGGGGACAGACGTCATAGAATTTCTTTGAATGGAGAACTGGAATGCTGATTAGTGGAACCTCCATTGATGTACAAGGATATCTACTCCTTCCCGGAGAAAGTGGAACATGAGAATTTATTAAATTTAAAATTCCATGTTCCATTTTCTTTGTTAAGTGGTGTACTGCTTCATCGGCTCTTACTGGGAAGAACATTAACTCAGAGTAGAAAATTTCAACACCTACCTACAGCAGTACCAATTTTATTAAAACGCTCTCTTCAATTACGGTAGATGTTAATTAGATGAGTAGAGCGATTGGCAACGTCCGTTATTTGTTTCCTGGAATTGCAATTGTTCTTCTCATTTAATTTACAGCAGTACCATCAACAGAAAGCTTCTACTATACTCATCAGCGTGAGACAATCGAGTGGAACAGCAAATCTTCTGTTAAGATTAGATACAACTAACTCAGAATATTCATTAGCAAATATTCATCATTTTTAATATATTTGCAGGAGAATACTATGTATTTATTGTAATTAGAACAAAAATTAAGAAAAATATGAGAATTTCGTTGTACTAGCCCATAGATCATATAATTGTAATTAGGTACTTTATATTAAGCATGTAAATCAGAAGAGAAAGGGGCGACAATCTTTATCAAACCAAATTTTTTTGAAGGGCGAATGAAAAAATTGTTTGTATTATATTCTAAAATCCTCTTCCACCGCTGTTGATGATGTCGGGGAATCATCATTTGTCCCCGCCCCCCCCCCCTACCTTTGACATTTTCTCATTCACGTCATTGCTGCATCCTAAATAATTTTTTCCCACTTCCTTCTCTCTTGAATTTTTTCAAGTCTCTCTCCACAATGATGGACTGTTTCATGAGGAGTCCCAGGTTGGAAAATCCCTTAGAAAGTAGCAGAAATTTGTACTTGTTCCATTATCTCATAATTATCCCCCTCTCTCCTTTAGTGATTATTTTTTGTGTGAATCTCAGGGAACATGTCAGTCTGAACCCATTTGATTTATGGTGAGTAATTCAGTATGCTAGTCTCATCCCCCAATCAGTTCCTTATTTCTGATTCTTATTTATTATTTTCAGGTGAACCAGTTAATTATTCCTGATGATTTGAATCTGAGAATTGAGGAGGAAGGTTATCGGCATGACGTCTTTTTCCAGGAGGGTAATTGTAAATTCCCGCCAAATTATGGCTTCTCTTTGCTCACAATCTTGGGGACGTTTAGGTAAGTGTTTCAAATGTTGAAATACCTCTACAGAGAGAAACACTCTACACAATACGTCTCAACGATGTAAACTTCCTTTTCCTCAAGATCACCTGTCAAAAAGAGAGGAAGAATCAATCAGAAGTGCATTAGAATGTGTTGCGGAGCAGCTTACTCGATCATAGGTGGTTTTTATGACTCATGTATACCACTTGAAAGGGCAGTCTGTTGATAATTCAGCTTTTTGTTCATGTTGTGAGTACTTTCTGTAGTTACTTTAAGCTGGAAATTTTAATTTGATACAAAAGTACGAGAATTTTGTCAGAAGCCCATCCTAATTTGTGGATTGACGTCCAATTGTCCAGGTTTATAATTGTGAAACTCGACAAACTATGATAGTGATATCAGTTTAAACCTTGATTTTCATCTTCATTATAAATGTCGTTGCGCTGGCCACGCACTATGAAATTGTTTTGCATCATATTACACTTTCTGTTGTAGTAAGTTTTTCTATAATTATTATGTATGGTCCCAATAAAACTCTGACCAGTGCCTTGTTTGATCATTTTCATCAGAGTCATAAATTGCGTTTGTTGTTTCCAGTGTAAAGGGAACTGATTTTGCTGAGAAAGGATTGCAAAGATGTGGAGTCATGTGCCCTAGTGCATCGTACCTCAGTGGACCCAGACCACACCAAGTTTGTGATTTGTGTAGTCAAATTTTGTATTCATGATTACTCACGGTGAGTACCTTTTCAAATGGTTCATCCTACACTATAGATTCCATTTTTTCCAGTCTTGAATCATTTTTGCAGTGGTGTCCATTAAAAGCTCTAGTAATAGAGGGAGATTCAAAGTTTGATTAAAAAACTGTTGCCCTCAACTCTTCCTCCAGCAAGGTAAGCCGCTAACATATTTTTTTTTTTTTTTTTCCTCTTTCTTAGAACATACTGGAGATTGCACAACTCTTCCTTCAAGCATGTTAAACAGAGAAGAAGGACGTGAAGTTTACCAAAATGCGGCTCAATTTATATGATAGGTACCTAATCTTCATTTCTGGCTATTAGATAGAGATAGTATAATGATTAATCCAGTTATTATTTCACCAAATTATAGAATCCTGAAATTTTGAAGATTCTGGAAGACTTTGTCCTCAGCGTTAACCAAAGAAGATTTCAACAAGCTCATTGATTCAAGAAGAGAAATGCTGATTTGTCAGACCATTATTGATGTACAACTGGATTTACTCCTCAGGATGAAGTGACAACAAGTATGTAATATAATGAATCATGCTGGTTGTCATTTCGTTCATGAAGGCGTAAATCACTTCATTGGAATTGAACTCAAAATGGAACAAAATGACACCTAACTACCGGTATATGATATTATCAACAAAAGGTCTTTGTGCCCTGATCAGAAGGAGACAATGTTGTAAACCAAAAAACTGTTTTCCAAAATTGGCACTACAATTAGGTACTCTAAAATACTCTTTTGCAAATATTTATTATGTATAAACATATATTTGCAGAAGGGTATGTAGTTTATTTTGTATAAAAATTAGCAGTAGGTAGTATTCTATAAAAATACAAGAATTAAGTTGTATTAATCTAAAAATAGATGACATGCGATTGTAATTACTTCATAGTGCGCATTTAGTTTACAAGGATGAGAGATGTCGATGTTCAACCGGAAAAAACAAATTTTCCCTGCATGGGAAATGAAAAAATTTTTTGTAATAAGTATAATTATTATTTTATAATTCTTGTTCGCCTCTGTTGATCAAGTCGATAGATGATTATTTCTTCTAACTTTGACCTACCTACCTTTCTATTTAAGCATAAGAATTTCTCTAGAATATGAATTATGTACATTGTGAAGGAGATGAGAAAATGCTCTCAACTTGTTGAACACCTCAAACCCCATTGAAAAGCAGCAGAAAGGTTTGCGTGCTCTATAATTTCATTATCCTGATTTGGTGAAAATCTCTTATTGTAGACTTCCGCAGTAAATTCAAGAGTAGGTACCTAACTCTTATCCCACTTAATTTATGGTGAGTATGCTTGTCTGATCGACTATTCCATACAGTGACTTACTTGTTTCTGATTCACAATTATAATTTTCAGGTGCAGCAGCCAATAATTGTTTCTAATGATTTGTATTTGACCATTGATGAAGTCATCATGAGTACTCTCAGGTTTCCGAGAAAAGCAGTTTCCTTTGGCTTCCAAACTTGTCTGTATTTTATTGGTCGTAGAATGATTCTTCTACTCGAATTTTCCTAGTGATGGCAGGTAAAAAGGTTCGCTTGTTCTTTTTTCAGAATTCTATTGGACACCCACGCGCTTCCCGACGACAATGCGGAACGGTTATTTGTTGTGCTCTTCCAGAAATGCCACTGCGTGCTGGTTCCACATTCTTTTAGTGTATTGTGGACATATCGCTTCCCCTCCGTCGTTGGGTTCGTTGCCTTATTAAAGATAAGTGGTTGAAGTGATCTATGACAACCATCAGACCTTGTGGATATTGACCACGGAAGGTGCGACGAATGCTTGGACGACATTGGAAACCGGAGCAAAAGCTAGCGCCAACATCGCGTGTAAATAGTCCTTCAATTTCCAATTTACAGTAGGAACTCCGGTGGTAAAAAAAAAAAAAGGGTATGAAAATTGTCCATGTGAATATTTTCTGTAGACCTAGTAGAGATATATGGCAGTAGGACTTCAAGCAGTAGGAAAAGTGGAGCGGGAAATCTGTCGGTATACCACTGTAGTAACAATCAGGAAGGAGGCAATGTCTTGAATTATGGCGTTTGAGTCCGCAACAACATCCAGCCAACGCTTCATTTATACCTAGCCTACATAAATTTTTTTCAGAATATACTGAGAGATTGCACAACCCCGTCTCCAAGAACATAAACAGAGAGGAAGAATGTCAAGTGGATTGGCATGCAGTGCAGATCAACTCGTTTTGATGACAGGTAGTGTCTATTTGTGAGTATTACAGTTTCCTTTGACCAAAGAAGAAGTGATAGTGGCTCATTGGATCAAGAAGAGAAATACCAATATGTCAAACCTCTATTGATGTACAACTACATATACTTTTCATCGGACTACATGCGGAGTGAATATTTAATGAAATGAAATATATTCAGCTGCGCATGTAGGCCTAGTCCGTTGAGCGGTATATTGCTTCACACAGTTCTTTTTGGAGAGTACAAGTAGATCCAGCTGAGAACGGAACAAAATGAAACCTTATTGTACCCTGAACAGAAGCTTCTTATGTACTGATACTGTGAAACAACAAACTGTTTGTCGGATGAGTTTACTTCAAATACTCATACTCACATGCAAAAATTTATAATGTTTGAATATATTTGCAAGTAGGTATTTGCTGTAATTTCATCATCAGTCCCTGAATATGAGAATTCTGTGTTAAACTATAAGTAGATGATATACAATTGTAATTATTTTATAGTTTGCATATAATTTGGAAGGTAAAGAAACGTCAGTGTTCAACCGGTTATGTAAAACAAAATAAATTCCTCTAATCCTCACTGAAGCTATACCCGAGGGGATCGATTCTGGTGTTTGAGGAAACAAAATCAAATGCTTACGCAACCACCCCCATTTCACCATGGAGGAAGGGTGGCGTTGCACAAGCGACAGAATCGGTGTATGAATTGTATGGTGCATGAAATTCAAATCTCTTAAATTGTTCCACAACTTTGTGGCAGAATGGTGTTAAAAAAATCTTGCAGGATGATATTGCACTGAAAAGCAGCATAAGCTTGTCCTCCCTTGATGGGTATTTTATTGTACCTTTTTGCTGTGAATCCAACGGATTACGTCAGCTTGAACCCACTTGACTTACGGTGAGTGCCTTGGTTTTATGAACCACTTGCTACAAGTTCTTTGTTTTTCATTCATATTCTTTCTTTCCTTCAGAAGCAATCAATGATGACTCAAATCTGACTATTGATGGCGCTGACCTAGCCAGCACGTCCTTCTCCAAAACCTAAGTTCCTGATAAACATAGTCTTCTCTTTGCTTCTTATCTAGTTAATGTTTTCAATATTACGGTTGGGGAAGTCAGTCTCTCAAATGATGGTAAATAAGTTGATCAAACTTCTGAGGAGAGAAACACTGTACACCCCAACTCTCTTTCATGTACGTAAGCCTGAAAATGACGTGCCGTCGAAAGCGCACTCGCTAGTACCTATATTATATCTTTTAATATGGTTTGTATATATATATATACATAGGTACTTCTTACTTAATGTGCTGTACCATTGAAGAACGTATTTGTGTTTAACAATTTACTTGATTCATTTTTTCCCTTCAAGAACAGGTACATTTTAAGATGCCTCCTTGATCCAAATGAAACAAAGAAGAAGTTTTGGAAGCTCAATGGATTTGGTTCCTGAACAAATTGAGCAATTTTAGGTGGTTCTTATTCTTCACTTGAAATAGCCGTCATCTGCTAAAGGATGGAGACTATTTCAAGTTTTGAATAATTACTACACTTCCAGCAAGATAATAATTTTAATTTTAATCAACAGTACAAACCCATTAGCAAATATTTATTAATACGAGAAATTGTTTCTTGGATTTTACGTGACATGTTCACAAGGATTGAATAATCGTTCAGGCCTGTTTAGTCCCTAAATAGATACTAGAATTATGTTCTAGCCTATAAATAGATGATACTTATGATTGTAAATTATTTTATAGAACACATGTAATTTGGAGGGTAAACAGAGGTCAATGTTCAACCAGGTCATCATGTGAAAAAAAAATGCTAATTATTGTAATTTGAAAACATGTGTACGTATGTGAATAGCACTGACTGCCGAATCTTTGTTATTTGCTAAATACAATTTGTATTAACGTTTAAAAAAACTTTTACATTCCGATTTGATTGCACCTAAGAAATTCTAAATTACTGTCCTATTTTTCCAAATAAGTTTATGAGCTCCTTTTAATTTACTTACTTATGTAGGCATTACGGAGGTCAGTGCACGGCTTGTTAACCCTGTATAACTTAATTGTAAAGTTAATACTAGTAGGTACCTACCTAGCTTACTGTCAGTAAGGTTTAAATTAGTAATAAATTACTGATGAGCGGACATATCGCAATTTCTAGATCTATAAAATAATTTAAAAGTATAAACCTTACTGACCTTAAGCTGTGAAGACAATACAATGTGGTCAAACAGCATGTACCTAATGAGCTGCCAACTACTCTGAAAAATTAGTATCGCTTATTTGGAAGGATTATGCGGCTGCGATTTATGATACAAATATCGCAGCGCATTCTCCAACCTCATAATTGGTACTTAGGCTAAGCATTCCACGGAGATATTCAAGATAAGGTTTCAACATCTAATAGATTCAAGTCAAACTCAATTGATGGATAAAAAATTTCACCATGAATGGTATCTTAGGTATGAAAAATAGTATCTACGTTTCTTGTCCCCTAATCTTTGTTGTTTTTAATTACTCAACAAACCCTGACTACATGCTTCCTCCAATGATTATTTTCAGCAGAATCTCCCGGTTGACGTCATCAATTCCAATCATGGCGTTGTAATTGCCAGAACTGAGAAAAGATTGAAAAATATGCCAACCAGTATATTCCACACTGTTAATGTGAGAACTTCCAGTTTGGTCAGTATGGTCAAGATTTGTGTGGACAAAAGCTCAGAATCATTTGTGACTACTCACGGGAAGTACCCTTTTCCAAGACGTTTATCTTGTACTATATTCAATTTTTTATCAGTCCTGATTTATTTTTGCAGGATTCATCCAAGAGTACATGAAACATGATCTTCATTTATTTGGCTCAGGTAGAAAATTGTTTGACCTTTTTTTTTAATTATATGGCTACCATTTAAGACAACATGATTTCCGATAGTGGATGTAGGTACAGTCCGACATCAACCAGCTTAAACCTCTTTGTGACGTCATTGACTTCCGTGACGTCCAGTATAACCACCTTTTAGGAACTAATTCTAATGGACCAACTATTCTGAATCAAGTCAAGGATTCCTCGCAAATTATCTGTGCGAGAGGGGGAGAGCAACTCAGACTTGCAACCGCAGATTTCCAATAGATGGCTGGGTTGCCGATGCCGGTACAGCCAGTATTAAAAAGAGAAAATCCAGGCTCAAATAAGCGAATTTTTCAAAATATTGAGTGCCTGTGTGTATTTAGCTTTGATAGATTTAATCTGGGGGACCCAGGTGAGTTTTTGGTCAAATTGTGAGCCAAGAAGTTTGCCGAGGTTACGGGATGGAATTTGGAAGTTCTGTAAAATAAGGGGAGGGATGGAAGGGATAGGGTTTTTTTTTTTTGAAGATGACTGAGTAGGTTTTGAGGGAGAAAATCTGAATCCGGTTTTCAAAGTCCATGTGGTGATTGAGTTTAGGATTTTCTGAAGGAGTCTGTGGACTCTTTGGGGGTTAGCGGAGAAAACAAAGATGTTGGCGAAGATGCGTTGGGTGGGAGGGGGGTTGAAATATGTCGTTATATCATTGATTGCTAATAGGAATAGTAAAACACCAAAGACTTCACCTTCAGGGACTCCATTGTGAACTGGGAGAGGAGGGGAGGTTATGGATTCTTACTGAAAGGGTTCCGTCGTTTAGGAAGGTATGCAGTATAATTATTTGGGAGGTGACCTCGGAGGCCGACTTTGTGGGGTTTAGTGGAGAAAAGGTGTGTTCAGGCCTGTGGATGGCTTGCTAGAGGTTGAAAAAAATAGAGTAGAGGGGAAATTTTTTAAAATTTGCATCGTTGATTGAGGATTGAAGATCGAAAGGGGGTCATTTAGTATTTTGTCCTTTTCTGAAGCCATATTGGAAGGGGGAGAGGATATTGTTTGTTTCTAAATTCCATGGTTTATGGCAGCATTCTGATGATGCTCTCAATCAAATGCTAGTAATCATCCAGTGTTCTTGCTCCAGTTCTATTTCTCTAGCCTTTTGTTGAGATTGGGACATCAGCGTCAGTATAGATCACTAAACTGACGGAGGCGAGATTGATAAAAGCCCTATCATGTGATTCATCTTTATCCTAGTCTAATCTCAATCACTTTTAAGGACACAGCCGATCTGATTCCACTTTGGAAGTCACTATCATAGTCTGGGGCTCATATTGGAACGCTGATGAGAGGATTCAGTCCTATTCTCCCAAATAAGTTTATGTTTAAATTCCCTTATTTAAGCATTACACAGGTCAGCGTACTGCGCGTTAGCTACGCCCATGCCGTCAAAAAGTACATTTTTACTTTGAAAGGTGGTTAGTATCATTGGAGTTCATCTATTCAAGTTGCAAATGATTGTTACAGTTACTTTAAGTTGTATTGTTTTATTGATGAAATTACAGGCCCCACTAATGATAATGACATTCTCTCTACCTTTGACCAAAGCAGAAGTGATAGTGGCTCATTGGATCAAGAAGGGAAATACCAATATGTCAAACCTCTATTGATGTACAACTACATATACTTTTCTTCGGACTACATGCGCAGTGAATATTTAATGAAATGAAATATATTCAGCTGCGCATGTAGTCCGTTGAGCGGTATATTGCCTCATCGGGTCTTGTATTTGAGAGAAGATCCAGCTGAGAACGGAACAAAATGAAACCTAATTGTATCCTGAACAGAATCTTTTCCTGTACTGATATTGTGAAACAACAAACTGTTTATCAAGATGAGTTACACTTACTTCAAATACTCACTTGCAAATATTTATAATGTTTGAATAGCCTATATTTGCAAATATAGGTGTTTGCTGTAATTTTATCATTAGTCCCTAAATATGAGAATTCTGTACTAACCTATAAATAGATGATACGATTGTAATTATTTTATGGTACATACGCATGTAATTTGGTTGGTAAAGGGATGCCATTGTTCAACCTGGGAAAACCAAATACTTTTGTTTCATGTGATACGAAAGAAATTACAAAAATACTGTATATTCTGTAATCCCCCTTTATCGCTGTTGATAAGGTTCAGTCCTATTCTCCCAAATAAGTTTATGAACTCTTTTCAATTCCCTTATTTAAGCATTACAGAGGTAAGCGTACTGCGCGTTAGCTATGAATAATCAAAAAAGTTAATACTTGTACCTAGCTTACTGTAATCAATGTTTTTATACTTTTAAATTACTTAATTACTAAACTCCGAAATATCCGATTAATAGTATTTCAAAATGATGTTTGATCACATTGTATAGTCTTCTTCGCCTTTGACATAGGCAGCTTGATCATCACGTTTTGTAATACTTAAGTGAATTTAAGTTGGATTTGTGACTTAAATAACCTTTAAGTAACAAATTTAATTTAAATTCATCTCAGCTTTACAAAACATGATGATCAAGCTAGGTACCTATGTAAAAGGTAAAGAAAACTATACAATGTGATCAAACATCATGAGCAGCAGACTACTCTCATAAATTGGTATCACTTATTTGGCCCAACTATGTGTAGCGATTTATTATAAAAATATCGCTGCACATTTTTGGACCTCATAATTGGTACACTATGAACAAGTACTAGAATATTTGAGAGGTAAGTGTATAAAAAATGTAAGAATATGAAGTCTCTGTGAAGGCTGATTTTATATATTTATTCAAAGTTCCTCGTCAAACAAAGGTCACTGGACGCAAGTATTCCCCGGAGATATTCAAGATAAGGCTTCAACATCTAGACTCAGAGGTTAAACTCAAAAAATGAAAGACAAAATTTATATAATAAGTTTCAGCTAGCTTTTGGTTTGGTGTCAGGTATGAGAAATAATATTCAAATTTCTTATCCCTCAATCTTCTTACTCAACAAACCCTGAATAGATGCTTTCTCCCATGATTATTTTCAGCAAATCTCCCGGTTGACGTCATTAACCTGATCATGGTGTTGCAATTGCTAGAGCTGAGAGGATTAAAAAATATACCAACCAGCGTACGTATCCTACATTTTCAACATAAGCACTACCAGTTTTGTTCAATATGGTCCAGATTTGTGTGGTTAAAAGTTTTCCGAATGATTCTTGATTACTCACGGGGAGTACCCTTTTCTAAGATGCTCATCCTATGCTATAATATCCAATTTTTCATCAGTCCTGATTTATTTTTGCAGGATTCATTAAAGATTCTGTCAATTGATGATGATATCAAAATTTGAATACCTAGGAAAAGTTATCTTTGCTCTTTTGTCCAACATGGTGAGTGTCAACATTTTTTTTTTTTGCGTTCCTACTCCTACAATAGAGACATATTCACGGGGGGGGGGGAGATCATCCCCTCCAGAGCACCTTGCCCATGCCGTCAAAAAGTACATTCTTACTTTGAAAGGTGGTTGGCATCGTTGGAGTTTATCTATTCAAGTCGCAAATAATCATTACAGTTATTTTAAGTTGTATTGTTTTATTGATGAAATTAGAGGCCCCACTAATGATAATGATATTCTCTCCACTTTTGACCAAAGAAGAAGTGATAGTGGCTCATTGGGCCAAGAAGAGAAATACCAATATGTCAAACCTCTATTGATGTACAACTGCATATACTTTTTATCGGACTCAAGGGAGGACCGGGTATTTAATCAAATGAAATATATCCAGGTTCTCTCTTGAGTCCGGTAAGGGGTATATTGCCTCATCGGTTATTTTTGGAGAGAAGATCCAGCTGAGAACGGAACAAAATGAAACCTAATTTTACCCTGAACAGAAGCTTTTTCTGTACTGATATTGTGAAACAACAAACTGTTTGTCAGATGAGTTACACTTACTTCAAATACTCACTTGCAAATATTTATAATGATTGAATAAATTTTCAAATGGGTATTTGCTGTAATTTATCATTAGTCCCTGAATATGAGAATTCTGTGTTAAACTATACCCAAGTAGATGATACACAATTGTAATTATTTTATAGTTTGCATATAATTTGGAAGGTAAAGAAACGTCAGTGTTCAACCGGGGAAAACCGAATTTTTCTTCATGTAAAACAAACTAAATTACTCTTATCTCAATGAAGCTATACCCAGAAGGGTTGATTCTGGTGTTGGAGGAAACAAAATCAAATGCTTACGCAACCCGCACCCACTTCACCATGGAGGAAGGGCGGTGTTGCACGAGCGACAGAAGCGGTGTATGAATTGAATGGTGGAGGAAATTCAAATCTCTTAAATTGTTCCACAACTTTGTGGCAGAATGGTGTTAAAAAAATCTTGCAGGATGATATTGCACTGAAAAGCAGCATAAGCTTGTCCTCCCTTGATGGGTATTTTATTGTACCTTTTTGCTGTGAATCCAACGGATTACGTCAGCTTGAACCCACTTGACTTACGGTGAGTGCCTTGGTTTTATGAACCACTTGCTACAAGTTCTTTGTTTTTCATTCATATTCTTTCTTTCCTTCAGAAGCAATCAATGATGACTCAAATCTGACTATTGATGGCGCTGACCTAGCCAGCACGTTCTTCTCCAAAACGTAAGTTCCTGATAAACATAGTCTTCTCTTTGCTTCTTATCTAGTTAATGTTTTTAATATTACGGTTGGGGAAGTCAGTCTCTCAAATGATGATAAATAAGTTGTTCAATCTTCTGAAGAGAGAAACACTGTACACCCCAAATCTCGTTCATGTACGTAAGCCTGAAAAATGATTGTTTCAGTTACTTCAAGTTGTATTGTTTTATTGATGAAATTAGAGGCCCCACTAATGATAATGACATTCTCTCCACTTTTGACCAAAGAAGAAGTGATAGTGGCTCATTGGACCAAGAAGAGAAATACCAATATGTCAAACCTCTATTGATGTACAACTGCATATACTTTTTATCGGACTCAAGGGAGGAGCGGGTATTTAATCAAATGAAATATATCCAGGTTCTCTCTTGAGTCCGGTAAGGGGTATATTGCCTCATCGGTTATTTTTGGAGAGAAGATCCAGCTGAGAACGGAACAAAATGAAACCTAATTTTACCCTGAACAGAAGCTTTTTCTGTACTGATATTGTGAAACAACAAACTGTTTGTCAGATGAGTTACACTTACTTCAAATACTCACTTGCAAATATTTATAATGATTGAATATAGTTTCAAATAGGTGTTTGCTGTAATTTTATCATTAGTCCCTAAATATGAGAATTCTGTACTAACCTATAAATAGATGATACGATTGTAATTATTTTATAGTACATACGCATGTAATTTGGTTGGTAAAGGGATGCCATTATTCAACCTGGGAAAACCAAATACTTTTGTTTCATGTGATACGAAAGAAATTACAAAAATACTGTATATTCTGTAATCCCCCTTTACCGCTGTTGATAGAGTCAGTGGATCATCATCCTTCCTTCCTGGTCACGTCATTGCTGTATCCTACATAAACTTTTGTTGCTTTCTATTCATTTACAGTATAAGTAAAACACTAAAGACTTCACCTTCAGGGACTCCATTGTGAACTGGGAGGGGGTTATGGATTCTTACTAAAAGGGTTCTGTCGTTTAGGAAAGTATGCAGTATATTTGTGAGGTGATCTCAAAGGCCGCATATACCATGGTTTACGGCAGCATTCCAATGATGCTCTCAATCAAATGCTAGTAATCATCCAGTGTTTTTGCTCCAGTTCCATTTCTTTAGCCTTTTGTTGAGATTGGGACATCAGCGTCAGTATAGATCACTAAACTGACGGAGGCGAGATTGATAAAAGCCCTATCGTGTGATTCATCTTTATCCTACTCTAATCTCAATAACTTTTAAGGACACAGCCGATCTGATTCCACTTTGGAAGTCACTATCATAGTCTGGGGCTCATATTGGAACGCTGATGAGAGGATTCAGTCCTATTCTCCCAAATAAGTTTATGTTTAAATTCCCTTATTTAAGCATTACACAGGTCAGCGTACTGCGCGTTAGCTACGCCCATGCCGTCAAAAAGTACATTTTTACTTTGAAAGGTGGTTAGTATCATTGGAGTTCATCTATTCAAGTTGCAAATGATTGTTACAGTTACTTTAAGTTGTATTGTTTTATTGATGAAATTACAGGCCCCACTAATGATAATGACATTCTCTCTACCTTTGACCAAAGCAGAAGTGATAGTGGCTCATTGGATCAAGAAGGGAAATACCAATATGTCAAACCTCTATTGATGTACAACTACATATACTTTTCTTCGGACTACATGCGCAGTGAATATTTAATGAAATGAAATATATTCAGCTGCGCATGTAGTCCGTTGAGCGGTATATTGCCTCATCGGGTCTTGTATTTGAGAGAAGATCCAGCTGAGAACGGAACAAAATGAAACCTAATTGTATCCTGAACAGAATCTTTTCCTGTACTGATATTGTGAAACAACAAACTGTTTATCAAGATGAGTTACACTTACTTCAAATACTCACTTGCAAATATTTATAATGTTTGAATAGCCTATATTTGCAAATATAGGTGTTTGCTGTAATTTTATCATTAGTCCCTAAATATGAGAATTCTGTACTAACCTATAAATAGATGATACGATTGTAATTATTTTATGGTACATACGCATGTAATTTGGTTGGTAAAGGGATGCCATTGTTCAACCTGGGAAAACCAAATACTTTTGTTTCATGTGATACGAAAGAAATTACAAAAATACTGTATATTCTGTAATCCCCCTTTATCGCTGTTGATAAGGTTCAGTCCTATTCTCCCAAATAAGTTTATGAACTCTTTTCAATTCCCTTATTTAAGCATTACAGAGGTAAGCGTACTGCGCGTTAGCTATGAATAATCAAAAAAGTTAATACTTGTACCTAGCTTACTGTAATCAATGTTTTTATACTTTTAAATTACTTAATTACTAAACTCCGAAATATCCGATTAATAGTATTTCAAAATGATGTTTGATCACATTGTATAGTCTTCTTCGCCTTTGACATAGGCAGCTTGATCATCACGTTTTGTAATACTTAAGTGAATTTAAGTTGGATTTGTGACTTAAATAACCTTTAAGTAACAAATTTAATTTAAATTCATCTCAGCTTTACAAAACATGATGATCAAGCTAGGTACCTATGTAAAAGGTAAAGAAAACTATACAATGTGATCAAACATCATGAGCAGCAGACTACTCTCATAAATTGGTATCACTTATTTGGCCCAACTATGTGTAGCGATTTATTATAAAAATATCGCTGCACATTTTTGGACCTCATAATTGGTACACTATGAACAAGTACTAGAATATTTGAGAGGTAAGTGTATAAAAAATGTAAGAATATGAAGTCTCTGTGAAGGCTGATTTTATATATTTATTCAAAGTTCCTCGTCAAACAAAGGTCACTGGACGCAAGTATTCCCCGGAGATATTCAAGATAAGGCTTCAACATCTAGACTCAGAGGTTAAACTCAAAAAATGAAAGACAAAATTTATATAATAAGTTTCAGCTAGCTTTTGGTTTGGTGTCAGGTATGAGAAATAATATTCAAATTTCTTATCCCTCAATCTTCTTACTCAACAAACCCTGAATAGATGCTTTCTCCCATGATTATTTTCAGCAAATCTCCCGGTTGACGTCATTAACCTGATCATGGTGTTGCAATTGCTAGAGCTGAGAGGATTAAAAAATATACCAACCAGCGTACGTATCCTACATTTTCAACATAAGCACTACCAGTTTTGTTCAATATGGTCCAGATTTGTGTGGTTAAAAGTTTTCCGAATGATTCTTGATTACTCACGGGGAGTACCCTTTTCTAAGATGCTCATCCTATGCTATAATATCCAATTTTTCATCAGTCCTGATTTATTTTTGCAGGATTCATTAAAGATTCTGTCAATTGATGATGATATCAAAATTTGAATACCTAGGAAAAGTTATCTTTGCTCTTTTGTCCAACATGGTGAGTGTCAACATTTTTTTTTTTTGCGTTCCTACTCCTACAATAGAGACATATTCACGGGGGGGGGGAGATCATCCCCTCCAGAGCACCTTGCCCATGCCGTCAAAAAGTACATTCTTACTTTGAAAGGTGGTTGGCATCGTTGGAGTTTATCTATTCAAGTCGCAAATAATCATTACAGTTATTTTAAGTTGTATTGTTTTATTGATGAAATTAGAGGCCCCACTAATGATAATGATATTCTCTCCACTTTTGACCAAAGAAGAAGTGATAGTGGCTCATTGGGCCAAGAAGAGAAATACCAATATGTCAAACCTCTATTGATGTACAACTGCATATACTTTTTATCGGACTCAAGGGAGGACCGGGTATTTAATCAAATGAAATATATCCAGGTTCTCTCTTGAGTCCGGTAAGGGGTATATTGCCTCATCGGTTATTTTTGGAGAGAAGATCCAGCTGAGAACGGAACAAAATGAAACCTAATTTTACCCTGATCAGAAGCTTTTTCTGTACTGATATTGTGAAACAACAAACTGTTTGTCAGATGAGTTACACTTACTTCAAATACTCACTTGCAAATATTTATAATGATTGAATAAATTTTCAAATGGGTATTTGCTGTAATTTATCATTAGTCCCTGAATATGAGAATTCTGTGTTAAACTATACCCAAGTAGATGATACACAATTGTAATTATTTTATAGTTTGCATATAATTTGGAAGGTAAAGAAACGTCAGTGTTCAACCGGGGAAAACCGAATTTTTCTTCATGTAAAACAAACTAAATTACTCTTATCTCAATGAAGCTATACCCAGAAGGGTCGATTCTGGTGTTGGAGGAAACAAAATCAAATGCTTACGCAACCCGCACCCACTTCACCATGGAGGAAGGGCGGTGTTGCACGAGCGACAGAAGCGGTGTATGAATTGAATGGTGGAGGAAATTCAAATCTCTCAAATTGTTGCACACCTTGGTGGCAGAATCGTCTCAAAACAATCTCGCAGGATCATAACGCACTGAAAAGCAGCATACGCCTGCCCTCCCTTGATGGGTATTTATTGTACCTTTTTGCTGTGAATCCAACAGATTACGTCAGCTTGAACCCTCTTGACTTACGGTGAGTGCCTTGGTTTTATTGACCACTTGCTACAAGTTCTTTGTTTTTCATTCATATTCTTTCTTTCCTTCAGAAGCAATCAATGATGACTCAAATCTGACTATTGATGGTGCTGACCTAGCCAGCACGTTCTTCTCCAAAACGTAAGTTCCTGATAAACATAGTCTTCTCTTTGCTTCTTATCTAGTTAATGTTTTTAATATTACGGTTGGGGAAGTCAGTCTCTCAAATGATGATGACTAAGTTGATCAATCTTCTGAAGAGAGAAACACTGTACACCCCAAATCTCGTTCATGTACGTAAGCCTGAAAAATGATTGTTTCAGTTACTTCAAGTTGTATTGTTTTATTGATGAAATTAGAGGCCCCACTAATGATAATGACATTCTCTCCACTTTTGACCAAAGAAGAAGTGATAGTGGCTCATTGGACCAAGAAGAGAAATACCAATATGTCAAACCTCTATTGATGTACAACTGCATATACTTTTTATCGGACTCAAGGGAGGACCGGGTATTTAATCAAATGAAATATATCCAGGTTCTCTCTTGAGTCCGGTAAGGGGTATATTGCCTCATCGGTTATTTTTGGAGAGAAGATCCAGCTGAGAACGGAACAAAATGAAACCTAATTTTACCCTGAACAGAAGCTTTTTCTGTACTGATATTGTGAAACAACAAACTGTTTGTCAGATGAGTTACACTTACTTCAAATACTCACTTGCAAATATTTATAATGATTGAATATATTTTCAAATAGGTGTTTGCTGTAATTTTATCATTAGTCCCTAAATATGAGAATTCTGTACTAACCTATAAATAGATGATACGATTGTAATTATTTTATAGTACATACGCATGTAATTTGGTTGGTAAAGGGATGCCATTATTCAACCTGGGAAAACCAAATACTTTTGTTTCATGTGATACGAAAGAAATTACAAAAATACTGTATATTCTGTAATCCCCCTTTACCGCTGTTGATAGAGTCAGTGGATCATCATCCTTCCTTCCTGGTCACGTCATTGCTGTATCCTACATAAACTTTTGTTGCTTTCTATTCATTTACAGTATAAGTAAAACACTAAAGACTTCACCTTCAGGGACTCCATTGTGAACTGGGAGGGGGTTATGGATTCTTACTAAAAGGGTTCTGTCGTTTAGGAAAGTATGCAGTATATTTGTGAGGTGACCTCAAAGGCCGCATATACCATGGTTTACGGCAGCATTCCGATGATGCTCTCAATCAAATGCTAGTAATCATCCAGTGTTTTTGCTCCAGTTCCATTTCTTTAGCCTTTTGTTGAGATTGGGACATCAGCGTCAGTATAGATCACTAAACTGACGGAGGCGAGATTGATAAAAGCCCTATCGTGTGATTCATCTTTATCCTACTCTAATCTCAATAACTTTTAAGGACACAGCCGATCTGATTCCACTTCGGAAGTCACTATCATAGTCTGGGGCTCATATTGAAACGCTGATGAGAGGGTTCAGTCCTATTCTCCCAAATAAGTTTATGAACTCTTTTCAATTCCCTTATTTAAGCATTACAGAGGTAAGCGTACTGCGCGTTAGTCATGAATAATCAGAAAAGGTATTACTCGTACCTAGTTCACTGTAATCAATGTTTTTATGCTTTAAATTAATTTATATATCTAAATTTCGAAATATCCGGTTAACAGTAATTCATTTCAGTATATAAGTAACCTTTATTAAGTCACAAATTTAATTTAAATTCATCTCAGCTTCACAAAACATGATGACCAAGCTACTTATGTCAAAGGTGAAGAAGACTGTACAATGTGGTCAAACATCATTTAATTAGCAGCAGACTAATCTCAAAAATTAGTATCACTTATTTGGTTCACTTATGAGCAGCGATTTATTATAAAACTATCGCTGCGCATTTGTGGACCTCATAATTGGTACACTAAGAACAAGGTACTAGAATATTCTAGAGGTGAGTGTATATAGAAATGTAAAGACATAAAATCCTTGCGAAGGCTGATTTTCTTTATTTATTCAAGGTTCTGCGTCAAACAAAGGTCAATGGAAAAATATTTAACGCAAGCATTCCCCGGAAATAGGTATTCAAGATAAGGCTTCGACATCTAGACTCAGAGGTCAAACTCAAATAATGAGTGAAAAAATTTATATAATGGATTTCAGCAAGCCTCTGGTCCTCCATAATTGGTATCTTAGGTAAGAAAAATTATATTCAAATTTGTTGTATCTGCCTGTTGACTTCATTCATTTTGATCGTGGCTCTGCAAACGTACATTGGGCTGCTAGAGCTAAGAAATGATTGTAGAAGATGCCAACCAATGTATCTCACATTGTCAAAATGAGCACCACCACGATTGTACAATGTGGTCGGGATTTCTTCCGTCGAAAGCTTTCAGAATCATTCGTGATTACTCACGGAAAGTACCATTTTTTAAAACGCATATCCTGCATTATATTCAATTTTTCATCAGTCCCCATTTATTTTTACAGGATTCATTATCAAGATTCTGTCAATTAAGGGAATTCATACTCAAACGAGTAAAACAAAGGAGTTGAATGCAAAAATAGGAGAAGTACGCGGCGCTCTTTCGACTACACAGCCATTATCAATGATATAAAAGCAACTGAACCAAACAAAAACACCAATGGAAGTCCTGATTGAACTAGTGAGTCAACACAATGTGAATCATACTTGTAAGCTAGTTCGATATAATTATACCTGTTACGCAATTTACATTTGTCACTGTTCAGATGACGAATAATTTCGATATGCTCCAGCACTTTTTGTTTAGAGAGAGAATTTTCTCTAAGGAGGGGGATCGCGGACTCCTATCTGAAGCCATGACCGCTGGCAATGAGATGGTCCGCGAAAGCTGTGTCACCTAAGTCCTTCTTTTCCCACGCCTTCTTGTATTCGTCGACTCTTATTTTGAGCTGACGGGCAGTTTCCCCAACATAAACTCCTTTACGATCGCTACACTTCACCTTATATACACCGCTCCTCACGGTTGGAGGGATTGGATCCTTTCGCCCAACAAATAGACAAAACTTCCCTAGGAACGGAAGTGTTATCCAGCGCTTTCTACTGTCAGTAAACAAATCCCGAGGGAGGGAGGTGGTCAAATCGAGACTTTTTGGAGAGATCTCCTTTTGAACCAAAAGTTCGATGTCCAAATGCTTCATAGTCAACAGCTCCTTATGAAAGGCGGATTGAATTAACGGAATGCAAGTCAGGCGATGGATTAAGCTATTGAAAGCTGCAAACTCGTGGGCAACAGGGCAAAAAGACTTGTCGTGGACAGTAACATTGGTCGAAGTATCTTCTCTGGATGCCGTCTCTTTCGGAGATCCTCAAATCCAAATAATTGATAGGTAGTAGAACCACTTACTTCCAAGGGGAATTTTATGGATGGGTATTCTCTATCAAGATACTTGAGAAACTCCAAAAGGAGATCTTGCGGACCGGTCCACGTACACAACTCATCGTCTACATACCTGTGCCAATAATATACGGGATTCAAAAGCGCTTGGGCCGAGGAGAAAAGATCAACCTCAAATTTGGACATAAATACCTCAGGTTATCGAATTTTTTACAGAGTAGGGTGACTCAAAATCAACTTTAGATTTGAACCAACGGTCCAAGTATTTCGCTCAAGAGTATGTGGAGGAGGATACGAAAGAGACCACCGGATGCATCGAGGTACCTGTTTTATGGGTCTTAGGTAAACCATACAAGAGGGGGTATCGGGTTAGGCTCGAGAAGCAATCTTTTCAACGAGGGAGTTTTAATGACGACCGAGAGGAGCCGTATATGAGGGGGAGTGTAGCGATTGTAAGGGAAATTATAACAGGGAAACTGGCCGTCGGCTAAAAATAAGAGTCGACAAACACAAGAAGGCGTCGGGAAAGAAGGACATAGGTGAATCAGCTTTCGCGGACCTTCTCATTGCCAGTGGTCATGGCTTCAAAGAGGAGTCCGCGGTCCTCATTCATAGAGAAAATTCTCTCTCTAAACAAAAAGCGCTGGAGCATATCGAAATTATTCGTCATTTGAATAGTGACAACTATAAATTGCTTAACAGGTACATATAATCAGGATGTCCTTTGGTGTTCTTGTTTATAAGACGTATTTGATTCAGTTACTTTCATATCGTTGATAATAGCTGTGCAGTCGAAAGCGCTCCGCCTACTTTTGCTCATTCAACTCCTTTGTTTTACTCGTTTGAATATGAATTCCCTTAATGATTTCGGCCATAACTTGAAAAATCGCGTTGATTCGATCAATGACGCTAGTGTGGCGTACTTGCGGTTTTTATTCCAAAAGTTTCGGAACCAACGGTTGTCCTATTTGTCCAATATTTGGTTCCTCCGGAAGTGTTTACAATTGCATCTAAGACCAATGTTCGTTAAATTTCGTCTCTATTCTGACTGCAACCTCACCAGCAAAAAATTGGAAAAATTCTTGATGGGAAAATTGATCCGCTCTGAGCTGAGGAGCTGAATATCCAATACAAGGTTGAATCTGCTGGTGCATTCCAGACTCTCCAGTTTACTGCGCCCCGGTGAGTTTGATTCGTTTTCTCAAATTTAGTAAATTTGCATATACATACAACCTCAAATACCCTGCTAGGTTCGGCATATCAACGGTCCTGTGCGACGCTGGTTTGAAGAATGATTTCAGAAGATTTCACAAAAAGTATCTTAAAGCTCAATATTGAACGAGTTTTTTCGATCTTCAGAAATGCTGTACAGTAAGGTTCAACTTGAGGCGGTCTAGAAATAGAAATCCGAATTTTTGCTCTGAAAAAATTTTACGTCAGAAAATAGACAATTTCGGTGTGAAATAAAAAGTGTATGGAATAGAATTGGAAAATTCTGCTTCCATACTTCCTCGGGTTGAATTTCTCAGAAAGACATATCCAACAATTAGAAAGCCCCGTTGAAAACTCAAGCAGGGAGGAACTTCTCCTGGCACCATGTTTTAAATGCATGTTTTCACAAATGAAGCACACCTTTAGGGGTTACTATTTTTAATTAATTGGAATAGAATTAAATATAATAATATTAAATTGAAATTTCACGTTTGTATTTAATAAATTATTTATAATAATTAATTAAAATAATATTTGTTATTATATAACTAATCCAGACAATTAATGAAAAATTGAAATTAAAATTTGTTATTAGAAAAATGAAATGATTAATTGTATGTTTATAATAATTTAAAACTAAAATATATTTTTAAATTTATAATGAATCAATTTTAAAAGTAATTAAAATTTTTTATAATTTTTTATTATAAATGATTTAATTTGATTATATTATATTAAATATGGTTTAATAAAAATTTCGATAAAGAAATTTTTAAATAATTTAAAAATTAATATATCTAAAATGATCTCAATTCCGAAATGTCTGGTTCTCAATAATTTATTTTAATTCAACTAAGTTGCACAAAAATAAACTTTTAGGGTACTGACGTCCTTCAACAACGCCTTTGTCTCCATCAGGGTGAAAAACTAAATTATGTAATTTGAAAATTCTACGGACGTCAGTGCTCTAAAACTTTTTCTTTATATTATCAAGAGTGTCATGTCAAAATCTAAATTCTATTTTTATAAGTAAATAGCCTTCATTTAGTCGCTCATCCAATTAAAATTAACTATCCTGAGAATTTGGTATCAATTATTTGAACACACAATTGGCAGTGTTTCATGATACAATTATCGCTGCTCATTGCTTGTCCTCATAATTGGTACCCGATGAGCAAGTACTCAACCATCGATCATGAAGACATGGTACAGTTTCCAGGCCAGCACTCCCTCCTTTTTGAATCCCAATAAAGCTGATGGATGCTCTTTAGATCGAGGATGTACCTCCATGCCCAAACAGAAGAATCGTACCTCAGGATATCGATTATGAAGATAATGAAGTTTTAAGCCTGGCTTGACGAATGGAAACTTTCAAGCTCAAGACGTACTTGTTTGACAAACAATGAATGATTCATGCCTCCGGATATGTACTCACTTATTGGGGGCTCGGGAGGTCTAATTTAAACTGATTGAAAGATTACACATCTCTAGCCCTCAATAGGTGGTACATCGAAAATTTTGAATTTCATCAGAGTTTTTCTTCCCGACCAATACTTATCTATTCAGACTGTAAAAGAGGACACCGATTTGGAGGTATCCTTCCCCAACGTCATGAGTCGGAGCAGCAAACTTGAAAAGTTTACCGCTTATTGAAAATTCCATCCCGTGCGAAGATTTATTATGATAAAATATCTTCGCAGGTTTGGATTTTCTTTAAGAGGTATACTCGATCTACGTAATTATAAATTAAGAGAATAATTGGAAGAGTTTCTGACATGATGTAAATATTTATTATGGATATTATTTAATTACGTTTTCGAGTACTTGTGTAGAATTTAATCATACCAGTAATATTCTGCAATTAATTTTCTGTCAGGGTGTGCTTTGCTTGTTGAGAAACTCTGAAACAGTGCACAATAGGTTTGTATGTAACCCTTCACGGTTTGGCATGCCCGCGGTGTCTGCTTGACACTTGTCGGGCGTACGTGGGTAGTCCTACAAGACTTCACAAAAAAGATTTTCTGAAGAATTTTTTCAATTTTTGGAAATGTTGAACAGACAGTATGTGTAATACGGTTATCCTTCTCTACTCTTATTCTCCATCCTTCTCTAGCCGGCACAAAACAAAGGATCAAACATGTGGGTCAGGATTCCCACGCTCGGCAGGTATGGAGCTGAGGCACTCAGGCTCCCGCCGGTCGTCAGTCAACAATGAGGCCATCAAATTCAACCCTCAGATGCTCGAGCAAGCAGGAGAACTGAGTAAGGGTACCGGTCTGCAAGACAACCGCCTGACAGCATCAGACGATGAAGACATATTCATACGTTCGAGGAAGACAACTAAACTATCTCCCACTCTTAAGAATCCTCAATGCATTCAGTTCAATGAGTCACAAGCTGAAAATTCGGGAAATAACGACTCCCTCATATTTTTACCCCTAATGAAGGGAAGCAAAAAGATCCATCTAAGCGGAGACCCTTATCAAACAGTGAGGAGTCAGCGACTAATACACCCGCCTTCAAGCAAACTAAACAAATCAGAACATGCACAGATTTAGAAACCGCCCTCATAGACTTCGAGCATCAGGCGCCGAATATCGAGCCGGAATTGACCCGCGGTGTTGTAAATACTTCGACTGTAAATAATCTTGTGCGAATATATTTCTACGATTGTTTTTCTGACTGTCTCCCAAGCCAAAATCCGATTCCTTTCAAGCCAATGTACAGTATTATCTATGTCCATTCGCCCGATTAGGGTTTTTTAACATATCTTGTACATTTTGTAGATATTTGTATTGTATATTTTTTTGTTAGTTACCGTCCACGTGCCTATGCGCACAGTTATAATTTCCGCACGTTTTTCAAGTTTCTTATTATAATTGTACATTTCCGTGTAAATATTATACGGTACACTTCCCGTTTTTTTCTTGCTTTGATTTTGTTTGAAATATGTTTGTATCAAAGTACCCTACATAGTGCACCAAAACTGTAATCCTGCTTACAGCTCAACTCATACAGCAACAATCAATGCAGTAAACCTTGATGCAGACCCTACTACGCCCCTAAATCAATCAGCATCAAAGCCTCTGGCTGGGAAGCTCATGAAAGAACAGGTGTGCTATCCTGATTAGGAAAGATATGGATCATTTCCACAGAATAATTGACGATCCAGATATCCAAGCAATACAAGAAGGTAAAGTGACAATAATCTGCTCATATACCTCCGCAAGTGAAGACATTGAAGAAATCACCAACACCCTTCTGATCTATCTCAGCAACAACAGAAAGTCACCAGCCCTGATACTTGGGGATTTCAACTGTAGGACTTCACTCATACCAGGCTACTGTACCACCACTAGAGGTCACCGCGCCTTTGAAGATTTTCTCTACTGGACCAAACTAGCATTAGCCAACAACACACAACCTACTTGGCAACGTGGGAAATACACAAGCATCGACGACTATGTCTGCTTCAAAGATGTTGAAGTCTACAGATTTCAAGTCATAGATGAAGATACCCATTCAGATCACAGCTTAACCAGCATCTATACAAAGCTGCTAGTCACCAGGAAAAACAAAATCTTCAGGTTCACCAACAACCAACGACAGGACAACACCTGAAATAGCTGTGCTGCCATACATAGGTACACCCTTCCAGTGCAGAAATTGAGGAGATATGCCACTGAGGACCCTGCATTGGCAGCCAACTTGAAAACCATGTAGAAAAGCTGTTTTTATTTTTATTTCTTGAAAACCATAATTATGTTTATATAAAATTATAAATTTCTGTACCAATTGTTCATGTAAATAATCACTTTTTGTAAGTTATCTCTTAATCCTTTCTCCACCCGCTACTGAGCACTGACCTTGTAAACTCAGTAGCGGGGAATAGGGAATATACTTGCCCCACCGGGTACTTCCGGATTGGGGAACCTGTAAAAAAAGTTTAGGTTAGGTTCCCCATTTTGGGGGTGGATGCAGGGGGAGGCACTCAATCCAGGGTGTATTACGTATCTGTATCCACTTCAAGTCGAGCTGCAACCTTGACGTGGTAATGGGGCTCACGACTTGGCCTGTTCAACTCTATATGCCGAGTTGGTTTAGGGGCGAGTGTAACCCACAACCCGGTGCGTTACCACCACCCCTCCATCCTACGGGTTCACCTGGAAACAGGAGTTCTGGGCGTAGAGCGCAGGTCATTGTCCAGCTAATAGCAGCAAGGCTCTTGCAGCAGTCCAACTGCATATGCCCCTCTCCTCAACACACTCCCATGTTCTCCTTGTCTCCCATCCCATACTTTACCTTCCCCCAATCCAACTGTAGTGGACAGGCACCTCTGCCACAGTATCACATAGGGACTAGCTTGGGAGGGAAATCTCGCGCCCTCCTGTAACCTAAGCGGGAAGCAAGCTCCTTCACCCACTCACCTCACTCAACGCAGAGCTGGCAAACTGCACATCAAACCACCATAAGAAAGATGAAATGGCAACTAATATCAACTTATACCCCGAGTGGTACCTCAGCTCTGCTGGGAAATCCACCGCCGCCGTGCGTCGGGCCCACGGATTCGGGGGGGCCCAAAGTTGCATTCTTGGCAATGATGCCACCGACCCTATTGCACAGGAGCAAGCGGCTGTGCATAGGATGAACGACCCGCAAGATATGTATGATTCCCCTATGTCACCTGAAGAAGAACATCCAACTGTACTTGCAGCAACCAGTAGCGCCACGCCCTCCGCTTCAGGACCAAAGAGAACCCTGCCAGACCCGCTACCCCAGAACAAAGCCGCAACAAACATTCAAATCCACCCAAAGCCAATCAACAAGGCCGGGCCAGGGCCTCGGTGGACATGGGAGGTTAGGCGAATATTCAAGAAAAGACGATAGGTGATCGCCCAAAACCAAAGAAAAAAGTTCTGTTAGTATACTGAAGGAGTTGCATGATCGTCGGGCTAGAGTAGAGACATCTGTCAGTGAACCAAAATATGTAGATTTTGTACATTTGTCCGGCTTATGATGATATTAATTTTGGCATGAAGTCGCCGGATTCACCAAAATTAAAAATTTTAATGGATGGACTTTACAAGGATATGCACCCGATAGATTGTTTTGAAGAAATTATTAAAGAATTAGGTGTAGAATTTTCGTCTGAGTAGTTGGATGTTCATGCCGCAGCAGGTGAAATCTACCTTGTTATGTTGAAAATAGATTTTCACTTTTTGAGAGTCTGCGGTAAAGGTAATACTCTTGGTAAAGCTGTTGAGAATGCTTGTCAAAACGGAATCGACACATTCCTATTGTTCATGGAATAAACGTATGGATGTTTGATATCGTTGTATTTCACAAGTCGTTTTAATCAATTGCCTATCTACTTACGTTTTTTATTAAAAAATTGATGTCTTTTAAATAATGGATATATCTAATATAACCGCATTTTTATTCTAGTATCTTGAACAGAATGTTATCATTGCTGTTTGAGCATGATTGTACTGCATTACGTGTCAGAGATAAGTTATCTAGATAAAACGCGGTCATGTAAAGTATGCTATAATGAAAGCGCGGACCTACCTTGTATTTTAAAAATAATTGCAGAATGAAATTTTACCCATATGATATTACTCATACCTATACCTTGGAAATGAAGAAAAAATTGATTTGGCGCTCATTTCAGAGACCCATTTTGTAAACCATATTATATATATTATGTATCTTGGTAAAAACTTATATATTTTTGTACCAATTGTTCATTTGAATAATCACTTTTTGAAGTTACCACTTAATCCTCTCTCCACCCGCTACCGAGCACTGACCTTGTAAACTCAGTAGCCGGGAATAGGGAATATACTTGCCCCACCGGGTATGTCCGGATTGGGGAACCTCTGAAATAAAAAACAAAAAAAAAAACGGTGATATTGTTTTTGTTTCATTCATCATTTGCAAATTTTATTTTTTTCAATTTTAAAATGTCATTTTTTGAAAAAAGTGCAGAAACTTTACCTGCAATTATTGAACTTGATAAGAAACTTGGCAGAATTGACAATCGAATTCATAAACGCCATAATTAAGGTGATGAAAACTGGAAAAAAAGAACACACTGGCGCTCTTGATGCAATTGAAAATTTTTTCAAGAAGCATAATGCACTCAATTACCACGCTTTGATTTCCAAAAATACCACGGAAAGACAAAAGTTCCGCATTTAGATGAAATTTTAATAGCCGAGTTGAACATAGCCGTTCTGAAACATGGGTCTGCCATGGAAAAATTCTACGAGACTTGAGATCAAGCCAATGAGAATGAGATTGCGAAGGAGAAATCCATTAATAAGGAATTTTGTCACTTTCGCATCAGGACATCACACTTTATTCCCAGTCATGCTTATTTACATATTATTTCGAACTATTTTGAACTGAATTTTTTTTTTATCAACTTTTTCATTTTATAATATATGAGTTGGAAATATTGGCTTGAAAAAAGAATGGAAACAAAAAAAAATAGGCGGTAGAACTATACCTGCTTTTTTCCATATTATGCTCTTTGTTGAACAATATTGAGACAAGCTCTTGTGCATACATTTTTTTGAATATTTTATTACAATCCTTGTTTTTCAAATCGCGCGGCGCGCTCAGCAGTGCCGCAGGAGGGGGTATGGCTAACCCCAGAAAGTCCCACCAACCACCACCTTTCTCCTCCAAGTAACGTAATACGCAATGACGAGCGTGAGGGAAAGCCGGTAATATGCTCGACTATCCTGATATAAAGTACAGTGTGTTGGCAACCAAACCACTGGCCTTCGACGCTTGACGAGGACCGGAATTCGCCGGTATGTGAACGACAATAAAATTATAACAAATTTCTTCCAACATCGCAAATAGGTCCAGACGACGCAGAAGTTCCATAGCCGGACTGGCCTGGGTGGCTGATTGGCGATCGCCAGGGGCCTGTACGAGAACAGTGGCCAGATATTTGGAGGGGAGGAGGCTAAAAAATTATTCAGGGTCAAAAGCGCCGCTTTTGCCGGGGGCCCTGAAGTGAGCCAGTCCGGCCATGCGAAGTTTGCAATTGTATCATCGTGTCTATAAACTCATCATCAGATAGTTTGTCTCGAGTCGTATATAATCCCACTAATCAAGCCAAAATTATTTGCAGTGAAATAATATCAGAAGTAAATACAAACTGTAAGAACGAATCTCGTGATATTAGTAAGAGCGTAATGTCAGACAGTAATAAATCTAAGTAGATGGTTCCGTTTCTTAGATACTTTTACAAAGGTCTGGATAGAAATGAAGATAAGAGAATTTTTGTATGGCACAGTACTCGTAATAACAATAATAATTTTACCTGTGATATTAATAAGGACGCGATAATGCGATTTCTATCAAGAGATATTTAGACCTTAGGTCAGTGTAATATAGGTATATGTATTATTTCATTCTATAAAACGTATTATTGTGATAGTATAATTTTTTCAATGCCACTCTCAGCTTGGCGAAGACTCATTTCATTCCCTACACATGAAGAAATTAACACTTCGCTTTCTTTCTTTCTTTCTCTCTTTATTTATTATACAAGAGCGATACCAGCGCCTTGGGCGCTTCTTCACGCAACCATTTCAAATAATTCATTGAAAAAAAGAGTACTCTGTCCCATATTTAATAAACGTTATTCATTCGAAAATTATTTTTCTATTTTTTTTTTCAATTTGTGCGGTGAAAATTTCATCTTGAATTTAAACAAGAATTTTGTAGGTATCAGTAAGCCCATCTTCACTTTGTTACGTCCCCATTTCTGACGCTTTCTGAATAATTCTTTTAATGGTTTCTAGTGTCTTATGGGACATTTTCAACTTGAGCATGGGCTTTGCAAGAATTAATACTCAAGCTCTCTAAATAGACACCTAAGCGGGCTCCGACCCAATAAAGTCGCTTAGAAGTCTTTCACGGCTTCTCAATCCACCGGTTATCAGGAGATTCCCGTACTAGGCTCATCAGTATTTGCCACTGCCAGGGCGGCGTTCTCTCCCTTCTCGGGTGCACTCGACTGTCCACCGATTTCTTAATTGACCGTCCTACAAGAGTACGTACGGTTGTGCATGATGCACAGTCCCTCCGTTCCACCCCGTACATTGTACGACAACTTAAACTTTGTTAGAGGCAATTGGCCTATCTTTTTGCGTAACCCTGTGCCTAGCCCGAGCCTGTAATTTCCAAAAGTTCGACGGTGCCCCTTCACTTCTCCAACTACTCATTCTCAATTGAGGAGATGGATGGAAAGAGGGCCTTAGGACCCTAAGGCCCTTTTCATAGAAAATGATTAAATCGAAAAAAAAATGATTCTACTGTCTATAAACAACATGTCTACAAAGTAAAAATTCTCAAAAATGATTCATGACCACGATAGAAGAGGATAGAAGAGAATAGAAGAGAAAAAAGAACAAAAACAAGCACCTCGGGCGAGGTGTTAGGAGGGTCGGCGGGTTGATTTTCATTTTAAATCTATTCAAAAAAAGAAGAAGAAGGGGAAAAAAAAAGACTTCTGGTTTCTTACTAACGGATATTCTTGCGGATATTTTTGCTTTGCGCATCCTCAGTAGTAACAGAAAAGAGAATTATTGTTTTCATAAGAATGAAATCATTCCTTAACGAAGGTAAATGACTTTGTTCTTGGATATACAATTATTTTTCATACACTCTCGCCCCCTCCCTCCTTCTGAGAGAGAAACACTTCATGAAACACCTTAAAAAGATTCCATAGCGAACATTCCTTTCCTTGCAGGCTAGTTAACCTATTACTATTCAACTCACCGCACAAAAACTATTAATCCGATTTTTAGAAGAAATAGCCTCTACAAGCAATTCACGTTCATGACTTCAATAACTCTAAATTTCATGAAAATCAACTCCATAGCTAAGGAATAATAGTAATAGTAATAACAATAATCTTACCTCCAGATTCTAACAGGTTGAGAAGAAAAAATTGTTAAAAATCATAAAAATAATAATTCAGTTTAGTGATGACGTTCATATGAAAATTTTATAATTGCACGCTGATACTCTGTTGGCCTTCAGAAAGCTCATTTTGTATGGGATTTTGCAGACTTTAATAAATATTGAAAGAACCTATCAAATGTTGAGCTTTTGCAATATCTTTAACGGAAGTAGAACTAACAATGAATATTTTTATGGTAATACATCTAGGTTAGATGGCAAACTTGGATTCACTCAAATAGAATCTACAGGCACATCTCATATAGATACCTTTTTGCTAAACAAAGTTGAAATTATGAGGCCATAATGGACTTGTATATTGCAACCACCAATCTTGTAAATAATAATGAATAATAATAATAATACCGGTAATAATAAAAAATAGAAGTATGTGTGATGAAAGCAAAGCAATAGGAGGAATATGTTCCACAAAGAAAGTCAAAAACGCACTGACAAGAATTTTCTCAGATACCGGAATACTGCAGTTCATGATAGGGGAAAAGAAAGAAGGAATAATAATAATAAAAATAAGCTTGAAATAGAAATAATAAATGCGACCACTGATATTGTAAACAATAAATGAAAATAATAATATAATAACGACAATAGTAATAAATAGAAATGGATGTGAGGGATATGTTCCACAAAGGAAGTCAAAAACGCACTGACAAGAATTTTCTCCGCTACCTGAATACTGCAGTTTATAATAGGAAAAGAAAATAAAAATAAAAAAAAATGATAATAACAATAAAAAGGGTATTCTCCATTGTGTTGTGTATCTAAGGTAAGATAAGAAGATAAGAAAAGGTAACGGAGAAAATGTGAAGGAGACAAACGAGGAACCGACACTGACACTGACGACGACGACGACGACGACGATGACAAAAAGTGATTGTAATACGGTCGGCTAGCGAAAGCGCGCCGACCCTAAAAACAGAAAATCAGATGTCAACGTACATTTGATTTTCATTGTTTCACGGAATAAGGGCACTAGAGTTTCATCACTTCAAGCGTTATATAAACTTTCAGGGGAAGATTTTTGAATTGCAATTGATGTGAAATTATCGTCTCATACGAACAATATATTCAAATTTGAAGAAAAGTTATAATGTACAAACAAAAATATTTCACTTTGAATTCTTTAATCAAAAACTACAGTTTTTTCTAAGGCCCTTTTTCCATCCATCTCCTCATATCCTATCTATTCTCTGATCTCTGGCCCTCCTTCCTCTCCATCACTTCATTGTGAATACTTTTTTTCACCTTTAACGCTTATTCTGTATGTCCGCTGAATACAGTATTAACGACCCACTCAACACTCATCTACCCATCCGACTTTTCTCTCTCCCATCCACTATTCAGTGTACAACGCAAAAGTTTAACAAAGTTTATTATGATGAACTCGGCGGTTTACATTTTCATTGCTCTGTAGAATTTTCCAACGTCAATTAAAATATAAATTTTAGGCACAGTTCACAGAAAGCATGTACAATTCTACTGGCTACTATGCAATGAAACATCTACAATTTTAGCGATTACAGACACTATTTTACAATTATACAAACCTAATTTGTCCACCATTCATCCCTATGGGGTTCTCCGTGAGGGGGGGGCAATATCCTGCTCACTTCACATACCAAGTTATTTCTGAACTCTGAGTAAGGGTAGGGATGATAGGAGCTGAGAACATTGATCCACTAAAATCCCTCTACCTCTTTTTAATTCACGGATGTAACTTGTATTATAGGTTCTGGATATGATATTGTCATTTCTTTTGCCGCAAGTTTGAAAGAGTGCTTGTCTTGTATGCAAGTTATGGTATGATGTAGGCCATTTTAATAGATTTATTTATGTAGGTATTGATTTTGATTATTCATTTTTTCTGTGTTCAGTTTTACAAACATTTGATAAGTATAAAATTACATTTAGTGGGTACTAGATATGATATTGTCATTTCTTTCGCCGCAAGATTGAAAGAGTGCTCATCTTGTATGCAAGTTATGGAATGATGGAGGCCATTTTAATAGATTTATTTACTTATGTATTTATTTTGATTATTCATTTTTTCTGTGTTCAGTTTTACAAACATTTGACAAGTATAAAATTACACATTCAGTGGGTACTGGATATGATATTGTCATTTCTTTCGCCGAAAGTTTGAAAGAGTGCTCATCTTGTATGCAAGTTATGGTATGATAGAGGCCATTTTAATAGATTTATTTACTTATGTATTCATTTTGATTATTCATTTTTTCTGAGTTCAGTTTTACAAACATTTGACTAGTATAAAATTACATTTAGTGGGTACTCACCTCAAATTGGCGTTGAATTTGACTCATGGAGATCGTTAGAATGCGCTACACTAGCAAAATGGTCGAAACGTTCTACATTTCCTGTTGAAGAGAAAAAATATAATAAAAATTAAAAATACTACCATGTAAGCCTTGTCAAGTGTTTTTTTTACTTTAAAATTTCTATCTAAAGACCAAAAGTTTTTAACATCTGGTTTTTGTAATGGGTTGGCCAGGTTAGTCTAAGTTTATTCTGTTTATTCTACAAAATAAAAGTCTTGATGCGTTTGATACCAGTAATATAAGGAGCGCCTTACCCCAAAATTTAGCCGTATTTTATTAGTTTTTCATTAGGGAACCTGTTTTATCAGGGAGGCGGGAAAAACGTTCGCCGTCTGGGAAGCAAATAACTTGACCATGACAATGGGACTTGTAAAAATTTTTGTTTTCATCCTATTGCTGATAGCTTGCAAGATGAAATTTTTCTAAGATGCTTGGAGATTGAAATTCTGATATGGTTCATGTCTAGGCTCTGGGGCGCGTTCTGAAACCATTACCCAACGTTACCGGACGACGTTTGGCGATGAATATCGTCCAATGCGTTCCAAAACTCTCTTGGGTAGTCACGCCCACACGTCTCGTCATCCTAACGATTTTGCGTTCCAAAACGTTTGGGTAATCACGCAAAACATCACCGGGCGACAAACTCTTGAGTACGGCGACGTTGGGTGACGATCGGGTGCATGACGGGAACTTCTTACCGCAGATTTTCATTGTCTGCTAACGGTTGATGGTTTCAGAACGTGCCCCAGGTCTCATCCTTATGGGAATTTTCACTGTGGCAGTGATTCTCAAATCTGCGAGTTCGCAAGTCCGAGCCCCCCCCCCTCTCTGTAGTTTCTAACTTATCCTAATATAATGAAAAGGCGTAGGCTAGATTTATACTATAGGCCATTATGAAGCTATTAGCTTGTGACGTCATAGGGTCGGCGACGTCATAAGTTGGTGACGTCATAAGACGTTAATCCTGGTCCGCTCACAACGTACGAAACATACTAAAGCGGGACAAACGAGAGTGAGGCCCAGTAATCTCATCAGCCTGAAATACACTAAATTAGACTTGTAGTGGACCAAGAAGCGGGATGAACGAGTGGAGCGAAAGAGACCCCCTAATCGCATCAGCCTGAAACATACTAAAGTAAACTTATACTAGACCAAGAAGCGAGACAGATCAAGCGAGTGTGCTGGTCTGAGGCCTTGACCTAGAATTCTAAAATATTTTCGTCTCGCATTATCCACAAAATATCTGATTGGGCAAAATTTTGAAAAGACATGAAACATGATCTTCATCTTTCTGGCTGCGCCAAGAAATCCAATACCTCTTAATCATTCTCTCTCCCTCTCCTTCTCTCTTTTTGTTTGTTTCCAAGTCCCTCTCTTATCACCTATAGCTCGGACTAACATGTATAGTTTGAAAGTCAAAATTCTTCAAGTCGCTCACCTGTTACCTATTACCTAAGTTCAAAGGTCAAAATTCTTTTCAACTTCCCCCTCCTTTTTTTAAATCCCTCCCAAATATCTCGGCCTCGTATCATACATACTAGTATAAAGCTATAATACAAGAAGGAGTCCAAGCCTAGTTCAAACTGTATACTAGGAATGATCTCTCAATAACGATCATAAGAATGGTATCTCTCATATTTTCAACTGAGGTACTTTTCTTTTGAACGACTCAATGTTACAGAAGAGCAGCATTAGCCTGCAATTACCCTGAGAAAGGTATTTCTCATGCAACTGACTGCGGTACTTTTCCCTGGAGCCCAAGAAATCCGCCTTTCATGCAAAATCTGTAGAAAAATATCAACTTTTTTTTGGGGGGGGGATTGAAAATCGGTAGATCTGGCAGCACTGATATTCCCATTAAAACAGCTCCTTCAAATAACTGGATATGCAATACTCCATTCGTCAATTGGCCTAGCCCGTTCAATGAGCCAGACTTACAACGTTAAGGGAAAAAATCCGACAGTTTCTCGGGAAGGCGTTCTCCAGGTTGAGACTGCTGAGTAAAGCTTTGCTCTGTGTGCATGGGTATCATAGATTCGGGACTCGAGGTGGGTAAGGGCCAGTTGAGCTGATCGACCTCTGAGGCAACCATATTGTACATTAGTTGGAATCAAGGAACCAGAAGAGACGGAGTCATTGGGGAAGGTGGTGAAGAAGAAAATTCGGTTTAGGAGAGAAGTGAGTTGTGAGATATTTTAATTAGAGAATAAGTACCTCGTATAAATAGATCCTCTGTAAAATTTCTTGTACGCTCGCATAAAAAATTGTTGTTCAAGTACAATACAAGCACCGGCAATAAATTTCTGGGCAATGCAATACTTATATTTACCTTCAATGAACCGGAAATTGTAGAGTACAGGATATGGTGTCGGAGTTGTTTCTGGGTGCTTGAATGAAGGAGGAGGGTGTATTAGTAGAATCGTGGTGAGCTGAAAGTTGGGGACATGTAAAAAAATGTTTGACTGTTGGATTGTCTTGGTGACAGTGGGGAGATGAGGGTGTAGTTGGGATGTTGGAGTTGATTCGGTGAGTGTGGGTAATTTTTGTCGACCAATTCTACGACGGGAAAGAATGACTTCTTCTCGTCTTATGTTCCTAATGGAGGTGGACGGGAATTTTTTTGATGCTGAGGAGTTTTTTGTCAATTTGATTTTCCCAGAAGGTGTACCAGGATTGGGTTATGAGGGAACGGTAGTGGTTTTTATAATCAAGGGATGGCAGGAGGGAGTTGTCAGATATTTTGTTGAGGGAGGTGGCAATTTTGGCGGCTTGATCAACTGTCTTGTGTTCTTGAAAATTATTCTTCAATATGAAGACAAGTCCGAACCACGTATTTTTGCGGTTTTAAGCTAATAAATGTAGTGTTTTACTATTGTGTTCAGTACAATGTACCACAAAGTTTTTTAACGATTAATTCATCAGCAAGTCATGGTGCTAGATTTCTTTTTAGGCCACCCAGTGAGCAATTATTTGTATCGACTTAACAAGATTAGACAAATCTAGCAACATCAACCTACCTTCGCGAGAATACCAGGAACTTGAAAGTATTTCGATGTCACATTTGCCTCTCAGGGAATTTAAGTAATTTAAAATAATGCACAGCTTTGCCATCACAGGTTTAAGTATATTTTCACAACGCGACAGGTACATAATACAAGCGTACCTACGTGACGTTTTGCTACCGTCGGTAGCATCTTCAGACTAAATTTTAAAATACAACTATACAGTACAAAGAAAAAATTCGAGCAGGATAGAACCAAAGATGAGTCAGTGACGAATGACCTCAGTGTACACGTTCGACATATTATTAGTATCTGTTTTCAAATTTACATTATTTCTGTATTTGATAATGTTTATTACTTCGAGGATTTTCCTCTTTTGGTCGTTGGATTCAAAACCCAAAATAGAAGGTTCTTCGAACTTAAAATTATGACCCTCATTACAGGTATGACGAGCTAAACCAGTATTCTCATTTCTTAATTTAACATCAGATTTGTGCTTTAAAATACGATTATGCAACGTTTGCTTCGTCTCTCCGATATAAACATTATTACATCCTGAACATGGGATGCTGTAGACTACACCAGAATTCTTTGTTTTAGGGACCTTATCTTTAGTTTTTGAAAAGTGTTTTACATAGTTATTACTATAATTACTGAAAGCGATCTTAATGCTAGGGTCAAGCTTACAGAGGTAATTACTTATGATGTGACTACTATTTCCAATATAAGGTAAGGAGAAAAATTTAGGTTTTTGAGGGTCACATTGTTTTTCAGGGCGTCTAAAATTAAGAACACGGTTGATAAATTGATTAGGATAGCCATTATCTTTAAACATAGATTTCAATTCCTGAGTAATCTCAGCTTTAAAATTATCATCAGATAAAGAAAAATAATTATTACGTATGTTGACAGCAGTATTGAATTTCTGAATATAAGGTTGATTCGAGTAAAAATGTAGCATTCTATTAGTATTAGTCGGCTTAGAATAATGTCGAAATTTTAATCTAGTAGGGGTTCTGATAATGGATAAATCTAAAAAATTAATTCTATTATTTTGTTCTTTTTCAAAAGTAAATTTTATGTCTTCGTGGTAATTATTTAGAAAGTCAAAAAGATCGTCAAAAATGGAATTGTCAATAAAAATTAAAGTGTCGTCTACATATTTTGTCATAAATTTAATTGAAGCGCCAAATCTTTGCTCAACGTTGGTGAATAGATCATCTAGCACAATCTCTGCGACAATGGGGGACAGCGGGCTTCCCATAGCCACTCCGTTTATTTGAGTGTAAATCTTGTTGTCGTATTGGAGGTAGCCGTTATCCAAACAGAATTTTAGAATTTCAAAAAACAGAGCTTTATGCTGCGCGAACCAATAATTTTTAAGTTCTGTCCATCTCTTCCCAAGTATATCGATGACCAATTTATTGGAGATGTTAGTAAATAGTGAGACTGCATCAAATGATACCATGATCACCTCCTCCTCCAGGACAAAATCACTTATCCTCTCTTTCAGATCTCTCGATGAGCGAACATTTTTGGTATCGTCGCTGATATTCTGGATGACATTGGATATGAACTGTGACAGAAAGTAGGTGGGTGACTTTATACACGATACAATAGGTCGAAGTGGTATATCTGGTTTGTGAATCTTTGGAAGTCCATAGATTTTTGGGGGAAGACAATCATAACGAGTGAGATGGTCCTTCAATTTTTCATCAATCAAGCCTACATTCTTCATCCTTGTCACTAAATCGTTACTCTTTGATTGTAACGTTGATGTAGGGTCGGTCTTTCGTATTTTGTAGAATTGTTGGTCGTTGAGCATACTCAGTAACTTCTCTGTGTATTCTTGTTTTTCCATGACAACTGTAGTCTTCCCTTTATCGGCTCTCAGCACCAGTAAATCAGTGTTGGAAGACAGAAACTCTTTTGTACGACCTATATTGTGCATGAGAGAAGTGGTGGAAATTTGATTGATAGGTGTTGGCTTAAATTTCTTCCATCTTTTAAGTAAATTGGAGATTTTGTGTCTAATTTCTTCTTTCTTTGTCTCTGGGGCTGTGCTATTTTGGATGACGTGCTCTACATCTACAATCAATTTTTCTGTAGGAAGATTGGGAGATGGGAGACAAAACTTTGGTCCCAATTGGAGGATACTTTTAACCTCATCGGGAATTGGAGTATTTGAAAGATTAACCAGCCATCTCTCATTCGTGGGAAACCGTCTGCTCAAAGGGTCTTCATTTTAGAGAGGCAGAACGTCTTCATCAACATTTCTCGACATGCAGGCTTCCATGCTCTGACTCACAAGTTGAAAAACTTGAGTAGTGGAAATGTACCTGCAAAATACTTCTTTACAATAGAACTTCTACGAGCGAAGACGTGCAACAGAAGGAAAGTGTTGTGTTTTAAATTCTATCGTACTTGGTCGCGTTCGGCGTTGAAGCCAGTTCTATCATGCTCGCCGCAAGAAGACGACCTCATGTCAAAAACGTTGCGCAAGAAGAATGGAAGAGAATCCAATACCAATTATACCAGAGACTCAAACTTTTTATACTTAGACAACAGCTTTTTCCAGAATTTGAAACCACGATATTTACCAATACACCCTCAATTTGGAGAGGTGAACTTCCGAAAGTCAGAATTCATGTAGGGTGGCCTCTGATGTTGTCTTCAGATGGACAAAAATCCGAAGTGGATGATTTTCTCTCGTCTTTTTTGGATAAATGGGACAATGATCCGAGCATAAAATTAAATTGGTCGACTCATGAAGTAATATCGGCGGACGAAGCAAAACTTCAGGTAGATCTTATATTGTCCACGCGTATCATCGTACTGGAGGAGTATTTGATCAGATGAAACTGGAGTACTTTCGACAAGACGTAGAAATTCCATATACCTCGTGAATATTTCATCGCATTATCGCTTTGGAAAACAGGGAAGCAAACTACGTATACCGAACGAGTCGATTTCATCCACGATAGTATTTTAATATGTGTTTATGTTAGAATTTTCATTATTTGTAACGCATCCATTTTGAATCGAAAATGATAGGTATGTAGGCCTATTATATTTTTGACACTCTGTTAACTGCGATATGAATAGATATGTGTTTCTGAACTATTATGACAAATTTTTAGATTGGAATTGAGTTTAAGAGGCTTGAAGAACCTCAGTGTAACGGGTCTTGCACGATTCTTATACATACACAAGTGTGATGATGAAAACTCGAGGGTTCAATAAAAGAATGATAGTGGACAGGTAATATGGAAGCGAGTTATGGAAATTAGGAAATTTATTTATTGCGAAGTTCTTTTTAGTGAAAATCTTTGTACATCAGGACAAATAGTCGACACCTGCTGTTAATGTTAAAAGCAGAACTATCCCTACTTGAAAGATACTGAAGATAAGAAGATACATGAGAGAAGAAAAATCAATGAGCTCGCAGAAAAATTCTACAAAAATCTATACAATGATGATAAGGTAATGGAAGATACAGAGTACGATGAAAAAGAAAAGGATGATGAACTAGAAATAACCAAAACAGAAATACTAAATGTAACAAAAAACCTGAAAAATAACAAAGCAACTGGAGGGGATGGAATACTAAACGAAAACATAAAATACGCGTGGTGATGAAATTATAATCAGAAGACTGAAAAAGAAATTAACAGAACAATCTCCCTAGCCTGAAAAAAATACTGGTCACTGTCCCAAATTTTCAAGGGTCCATATAGCATAAAAGCAAAATGCGATGTTCTCAACAGCTGCGTATGCCCAGTAGTAACCTATGGAGCCCAAACATGGTCGACAACAAAAAACGAAAATAGAATAAAGACCCTCCTCCGGCAGGAAAGGATTGCTGAGGATACCATCATAGAGTTCCAGTCCTTGATTACGCACTGTCTGAAGGATAATATCTAGATAATGCAAAATGCAATGGAGCGATCTATTTTGGGAATTAGAAGAAGGGACAAAATTAACTTGAAAATAATAAAAGAGAAAACTAAATTTGCATGGGATATGACTCAGATAGCGAGAAGGACAAAATGGGACTGGGCGGGACATCTGAGTCGAATAACAGATGATAGGTGGGCATATAAAGTAACTAACTGGTATGTAGATGGGAAAAGATCGAGAGGAAGAAAAAAAATAAGATGGGAGGACGCCATTTCAAAATTTATCTGCAACAAACATTTTCACAGAGTTGCTCAAGATTGGCTGGAATGGATACGGTTGAGGGAAGCCTTTGCCCAAAAAATGGGCTACTAGATTAATTAATATAGATATAGATGTAGTAATTGTAACCAATTGAAACTGTAAGGCTGATAATAAATAAGTAAATAAAAATTTGCCTCTCAAGGAATTTAAGTAATTTCACCGACTGTACTTTTTTTTCGTCGCCTCGTGGGAAACCGTCTAGCGTCTGCTCGAAGGGTCTTCATTTTAGAGAGGCAGAACGTCTTCATCAACATTTCTCGACGTGCAGGCTTTCATGCTCTGACTCACAAGTTAAAAAACTTGAGTAGTGGAAATGTACCTGCAAAATACTTCTTTACAATAGAACTCCTACGAGCGAGGGCACTTCAACTTCGATCGTGCACCAGAAGGAAAGTGTTGTGTTTTAAATTCCGTCGTGCTTGGTCGCGTTCGTCTTCGAAGCCAGTTCTGTCATGCTCGCCGCAAGAAGACGACCTCATGTCCAAAACGTTGCGCAAGAAGAAATAAAGAGAATCCGAAACGAATTATGTGAGAAAGTCAGAATTTTTCTGCTTAGACAACAGTTTTTTCCAGACTTTGAAACCATCATATTTACCAATACACCTTCAATTTGGAGAGGTGAACTTCCGAAAGTCAAAATTCAGGTAGGAACGCCTCTGATGTTGTCTTCAGATGAACAAAAATGCGAAGTGGATGATTTTTGCTCGTCTTTGTTGAATACAATGGACAATGATCCGAGCATGAAGTTAGATTGGTTGACTCATGAAGTAATATCGGCGGACGAAGCAAAACTTCAGGTAGATCTTATATTGTCCACGCGTATCATCGTACTGGAGGAGTATTTGATCAGATGAAACTGGAGTACTTTCGACAAGACGTAGAAATTCCATATACCTCGTGAATATTTCATCGCATTATCGCTTTGGAAAACAGGGAAGCAAACTACGTATACCGAACGAGTCGATTTCATCAACGATAGTATTTTAATATGTGTTTATGTTAGAATTTTCATTATTTGTAACGCATCCATTTTGAATCGAAAATGATAGGTATGTATTATATTTTTGACACTCTGTTAACGGCGATATGAATAGATATGTGTTTCTGAACTACCGGTATTATGACAAATTTTTAGATTGGAATCGAGTTTAAGAGGCTTGAAGAATCCCAGTGAGACGGGTCTTCTACGATTCTTATATAAGTGTGATGGTAAAGATGAAAACTCGAGGGTTCTATAGAAGAATGATAGTAATGGATAGGTAATGTGGAAGCGAGTTATGGAAATTAGGAAATATTTATTTATGGCGAAGTTCTTTTTAGTGAAAATCTTTATATATCAGGACGAATAATCGACACATGCTGATAATGTTAAAAGCATAACTATCTTTTTGTGATGCCAGACTTCACTCCTGTATTTGTTCAGTCTATTTCTCTTTCAGTTTGTTTAGGTAAGTTCGATAAAGACCACCAAGCTGGTCAAAACGTCGTCTCTTATTCATCAAAAGTGCAGGAAAAGCCTTTGTTTCTTTCTTTTTGAAAAACAAAGAAAAGAAAGATGTCACAGAAAATCGATAAACGACCACCCTGATGAACGAACATCTCAACATTTATCGCTAGTAAGAATATGAGTATGCTTGCATAAGGACTCCTACAGTCATGTATACCCAGGATTTTGTTTGAGTTGTGGGAAAAGATTAGTATCAAAGTCGAAATTTCTCCAAATCGCATTCTCCTTCCTCCTCCTATATGTTGTCATTGACTATAATATATTACGTCGTAAGTCAGTCGTACAGTCCTATTGTTATGAACAGTGTCGTTTTGGTGGTTACGACTACGTGAGTGCGCTGCGTGTTAACCGGTAAAGTAAAAGAGACAGAGCATCGTTGAATATTGGTCTGTTCGTATCCGACGTAATCCAAGAAATCGACACGTTCATAACAATAGAACTGTACGTACAAAGTGATATGTAGTCAATAATGTTGTTCAAGAACCGACGAGAAAAATTTTCCCACCAGGCGGCGCCTTCACCCGGCAGGTGATTGAGGAATCTGATTCCCCCCTTCCCGGTAGTTATTATAGTAGGCTTACACTGGGATTTAGCTTTCATAATGGCTTATACTAGGTCTAGGTATGGGCTTCGTTTCAGTATTTATCCCTGGCAGGTGAGTGAGAAATCTGCTAGTGCATTCCCTCCCGTAAGTATTATGCTAAGAAGGTATTTTACTAGACCTATACTTGAATTTAGCCTCCGATACACTAACCTAAGGAGGGGGCCAACGAACGGAGCAAGTGAGCTACCCGAAAGCCATTAGCTACCGAGCAGAGCTCTCTCGAAGCTATTACCTTAGAATATTTCAAAGCAGACCTACACTGAGATTTTTCCAAATCTCTGGAGTAGGTAGAATGTTTTCCGTGCATTTTCTCAAACGATACTCTGTGGAATAGCACTCGCGTTCCTGAAATTCAGCCCTGCGCCCGGAGACGAACCCTAGACAAGATTCTGGAAATGTGCGAATCCAAGAAGTCCTGAATTCTGGCTCCTATTTTCGAAATTTTTTACCCCCGCAAATTGAACCCACCACCTAAAGCCCTGTTTACTGTATTCCTCCTCTTCCATTATGATGAATGATATGAAGTCATCAGCGATGACCTATGACGTTATCAGTTAGTGACGTCATCATACGTGACTCCTCATCTTCGTATTCTATAAGTAGTTTGAGTCAAGCTTCTGTACCGCTGTATAATAGTAGGCTTGGGTTAGGCTTAGGTTCCCCCACAGCAGTGATATCAGATCTACAGATTTGGGCTCCTTCAAAAACATAGATTTTTCTCCGGATTTCACGTAAAATACGGATTTCCTTTGCGCAAGAGAAAAGTACCTTAGTCACTCATATGAGAGATACTTTTCTCCTGGTTGTTATGAGCTGATACTAAAGTCTTCTGTATCATTGAGTCGATCCTGAGCTGAATTGTCAGTAACTAAAACACTTCCAGCGGGGGAGAAGGAAAACTTTGACTAAAAACCCGCTTGGGGACCCTGCATTGCAAAGAATGCTGCTAGCAGTCATGATCAAAGATCGGGCAGCATTGAGCAGGCAGTATTTCTCGCAGACCCCAGTACAGCCAAATCGCAGAGCACAAATCACCGGCCCTTTGCGGGGAGGAGTAGGGATAATCTCGGCCTATTCGCATAACCCTAAGAACGTGGGAGAAGAAACTCCTTGAGGGTCTATTCACTCACTTCACCATGGGTAAGTCTACAATGTATTACAGCGATCCTTCTTTTCTATTAGCCAAGTACCTCACACAATGGTTTAAGACCTTCTCTGAATTCACCCTACTTTACAGTGTTGGAAACTCAATGGAACTGGCCAAAAATTTACATAACCGCAAGATTTCTTTTAACGTAAAGGTGATGTACCCAAGGATTCCAATTGCTCCGGCAATCGATCTAATGATACAACATCTACAAATCAACCATCTAGATCCCAACATCGTATACGAATTCCACCACCAACTCCGAAGCTGCCTCAACAAAACTATTTGTAAATTGAATAATGCCATCCACCAATTTCCAGATGGCCTTCCTATGGGAGGACCTTTAGGCTATCCTCCCTAGTAGCCGAAGTGTACATGGACAAAATGGAACAGCAGATCCTCTCCTCATCCCCTCACACCAATAAAGTATTATTTTGGTGGCGCTTTGTCGACGATATTTTGTGCGTTTGGAACGGGTCCGATGAGGACCTTCAAGAATTTTATAACAAGCTCAACTCCTACAATTTCTCCACCTAACCATCGAAATCGGAGGCATGTCTCAATTTGACATATTTTGGAGGCCTACATTCTCAGGAGTATCCATCAACAAATCCTTGTACCATACATGGCCACATAAACTTGCCTCCACAATGTCATCTATCCATAGACTTGTATATCTATTCCCCTCTCAAAAAGCTCATTCAACAATGAAATATTACAAATTCAAAAAGTTGCCAAAATTAACGGATTAAACATCAACGTTCACCAACTAGTTAAGAGAAAGATGGTAAGAAGACTCCTCACTGAACGTAATCCGCCCCCTACCCCTCCCACTGAAAGAATCGAGTGGTTAAGGCTTCCATGCCTTCTGAAATGATGATGGCACGTGACTTATAAAGATTTGGATACAGGCCGGCATTTTATCCTGTCACCACCTTGAGGAGCCTTTCAACCTTCAAGGATTGGATCCCGCCTGAAGAGAAAGCAGGGGTGTACAAAGTCATTTGTGAAGAATGCCCAGCATTTCATGTCGGCTAGATGGGAAGAGAACTGAACTCCCGAATAAAAGAACACAAATCGACCATTTATTCAAAAAATCCAAGCAAATATGCCGTTGGTTTCTATTGCCTCACCATCAATCACGACCCTGAGAAAATTAATACAAAGCTTTTCTACTCTCAAGGAAAAGGCCAGCGCCTCAATTGTCTGGAAGAGATAGAAACCGTCGAACACCATAATCATTCCCCAAACAATATGGAAGCAATGTACTTCAATCCAATAATCCCTTACCTATCAAATTACTCATTTGACATTAATTTGTGACTAATCTTGACTCTTTCATTATCTTAAAATTTTCCTCTCTTCTCATCACATTTCTCCGCTCTCACTGTAGTTTGCCTGATGATGATACGCCAGACATATTGAATCCGCCAGACATATCAAAACCGGTCACGCTTGTTATATCTAAATTACCTAGTATAATTGCTTCATCCTTCATTGTTTTTCATTTATTTTTATTAGCGGGAACCCGCTATCCATCTTGTTAGGGGGATTACATCCTTGGAAAACAGCGTCCGGAGTTCCTGGCAACTGCCGGAGTTTCTGTTAACTGCGTGACGTGACATGACATGATGTGGCGTGACATGACGTGACATGACCGGACGTGACGTGACGTGACGCTTCATGACGTCATCAATGACCTTGACCTACTTGAGTGACTTGGAAAATATTTCAACTTCCCGTTTTCATTATCTCAGGCCTAGTATACCGACTCGAGTTGGAGGAGGAGATGATTAAACTGTAGCGACCTACCCAGCGACAACTCGCAACTTCCCTCGCGACGTTCGTTCGTTCCCGCGCCTGCGAGGCGAGGGTAGTTTTTTGTACTGTACCATGAAACCTGTTGCTGTAAATATACGAGTATTGTGTCGCGTGAGCTACGTACGAGTCTCGTCTTTCTGTTCGCCTCATTTCTGGTAACACCCGACGTGATATAACTATTTAGTTTTTATCGAACTATTGTTTTAAATCTCGTAATTTGAACATTATGGGAGACGACGAAAATGTCACCGTCTCCACACAAAACGTGAATCCAAACGCCAGTATTGTAATTCCACCCGCCGGTAATACTTCGATACCGATAGCGAATAATTCGTCGCCCGCGAGTGTCGACCGCGTGACCGCGATACCGTTGAATTTGCCACCCTTCTGGGTCGAAAACGTCGAGGCTTGGTTCTACCAAGTCGAGGCACAATTTACAATCCGTAACATTTCATCCGATGCCACAAAATACAACCACGTGGTATCGTCGTTACCACCGAATATCATCACGGATGTCATCAGCGTCTTAAGAGCTCCTCCGGCAGAAGGTAAATATACAACCTTGAAAGCTCGAATTTTATCGATCCACACCGACTCTGAACAAAGACGTATCGATCGTCTGTTGAATGACATCACCCTCGGAAATCGTAAGCCCAGCGCCTTTCTTCGCGAATTACAAGCACGCGCTGGAACCGTTCCTTTATTTTTTGTAGATACTTGTATAGTTCATTTTTATTTTTTGTTATTTCTTTCTTTAGTTTTATCTTTGTTTGCCATGTACATAACATTGTTTCTCTTGTGTAACTCTTGTACCTATATCGCTGTCGCTAGGGGGAGAGTCTTGTAGCGACCTACCCAGCGACAACTCGCAACTTCCCTCGCGACGTTCGTTCCTTCCGGTTCGTTCGTTCCCGCGCCTGCGAGGCGAGGGTAGTTTTTTGTACTGTACCATGAAACCTGTTACTGTAAATATACGAGTATTGTGTCCCGTGAGCTACGTACGAGTCTCGTCTTTCTGTTCGCCTCATAAACCATCCTCTTTTCTCTTCACCAACTGTCACCACAGGTATTTCAGTATGAATAGTAATAGAGAGGCAGAAATCGTCGTTTTTCAAGGTTCCGTGGCAGGAGTAACAGAGCGCGCTGTTTCCATTGCGGTGCGCGTTGAATCTTCTGGTATGATTTGATGGGGGGGGGGGGGGGCTGAAACGGTGCCATTTGCGTTGCGTGTTAAATCTTCTATGTACTATGATTGAAACAAGGCCCTCTGTCACGCCTGCCAGAGCACTACTATTTATGCCTCTCCATTACTATTCATACAAAAAGCCTGAGGTCACTGTTTGGACTGATTCAAGCCAGCTGGGAAGATGATAATTAGCCATAGTGTGATAGGGGGACCCGTTCAGTGCATAGACCGTCTGATAAATCTCTGCGGGTGACCCTTGAACAAAAAAGCACCCTGTATAAATACCTTGTAGCAAGCGATCTTGCTATACACAGGCTAGTTCTAACTTTGTCTTATCCGCGAAAATAAGCTTGCCCCTGCACCGAGTAAGTGCGGAGTGGGAGTCCCAAAACAAAAGGCATACGTTAGGCTTAGGTTAGACATGGTTTCATGACGGTTGGTAGGCCTGGTATAGTTCAGTATTCTGTATGGCCCAGTCCTATAGTCCCGCACGAATCCACATGTTTATCATAAGATGTATTTCCATTCTATGAAGTTGGTTTTCTGCCGAAAATGAAAAATGCATTCTACCCACCGTCCTACAGTTGTTAAGCCTCCAGGAACCACGATTAGTACGACACTCAATATACCAGCGTGTTTCAACCGGTGCGCCGCGAGATTTCGAGAGAAGGTAACTTTTCGGGGTATCTTGGTTTTCAATTTTTTTTTGGTGGTTTCAACGATGCTACGAGGCATTATAATCATAAGAAGCAGAGTCATCAATTTGTAATCTTTTCGATATTGAAAATTTTTCTTTTCGTCATTTTTGACTCTGTTTCTTTTTATATTGATTTCTATTCATTATGAATACCGGTAAGGCTTCTCAACTCTTACTGCTATAAAAAATAAGACACGTCGTTGAAGAGGAAATGCACTAAGATATTTTCAATGTAATTATGTATTTTTGTACATTTTATTGAAATCAATAAATATTTTTTGCATTGACGTGCCGCGAAAAATTTCCAAGGTCGTGTGCCGTAGACTAGAGGAGGATGAAAAGACTGTACCGTGACTAATCTAATTTTCCCCGTACATAGGAACCTTGTTTTTTTCTCTCTCTTTGATTCCAATCTAAGGCTTTTATTATCGCCATCACGCTTCATAACAATCGGTATCGTGATTTCAAAAGACCGTCGCACAGTCGTCGCACGACACCACCAAACCACACTTAGGACCACACTTAATAAACCGGTGCCATAACGGCACTGTGCACTGCACTGTGACTAATTTTCCCCATACATAGAAACCTTCTTTTCATTTCAAATCTATCATCAAGTGAATAGAGAAGACTTTGTTAAAAGTTGTCTGCTACCCTGTAGGCTACTTAATCATCGTCTTTATTCTCCTTATACTTAACAGCACAGCATAGCCCAGCGGGAATTTAGCGACATCAGGTCAAGGTGTGGTACCTGTCTTCACTCCCACACAATAGATACCTACATACACTATGTATAACTCAAAATTTTGCCTTAAAAAAACGCGATGAATAATACTCAAAACTAATTTTCAAAACATCAGGTAATTATTCTCAAAGCTGAGAAAAATGCGGCTAATTACTTATCAGCTGGCCAAATGTTCCCAGAAATCGGAATGTTCATCGGAATGTTCGAAGTAATGTCTAAAGTAGCCATCTTTTAAATCGTCGAATATCAATTTTAATGAACGTAATTAGTTCCCGTAAACCAATTAGTCGCATATTTCTGAGCTTCATCTACAGCAATAAGCAGTTTCGAGATACTTAATACAGTTTTGAATCGATCATATTTGGCGCAATACACTATTGTGTGAGTGTCTATGTGTTAGTGACTAGGTATAGAGCATATTCCTAAGGGAAGGTCTACAACAACCGCTCACTCTTGTCCTTGAACAGATCGAATGACAATTATTCTTGCCTCTTGTCCATGGTTTTCTCTCAAGGTGATAATTTAGCATGAATCTTATGTCATTTTATTCGCGTAACAGAATTTATTGAGAACAGGTAGAACATCAAAATACGGTACGTACATCATAGAAACAACGAACGCGAAAAAATATTTCTTCGACTTGAAACATTTCTCGTCATAATTAATTTATTGAGGTAAATAGAAGAACTAAGATTCTACAAGGAAGTTGAAAAATTTGGAAAATTCAATCAATAAATGTCACATTAATAAATCAACACGCACTTTACCCTAATTATCTACAGACGATGCGACGAAATATTTACAAATAAAAAACTGCGCACGCATAATACGTACACAAGTGATTTCCTCAGTCGAAGTCTGTCCATAAATAATCTTCCGGATTGATAGGACGCGTGGACAGAATAACATCTATCCGATAAAATTCCCCTAAAGATGGTGCCGTTATTTCATGAGTGTACCAATTTACTCTCTGAACTCCGAGAAAATCTATTCTTCTCTGTAAACGAAGATCCACTTCCCATTTCTCCTGTCGTAGAGACAACACAATAGTACTCATGCTCATAATTAGAACTTTTGGAGAATGGTGCTTCCAAATCTCTGGTGTGGCGGTAAAAATGATGGTTTCAAACGCTGGACCGTAAAATCGCCGTTTGAGCAGAAAAATATTGATTAAGTCATTCACTATGCTGTTGATGGTTTTCTTTAGAGCTTTATCGCGATTAATTGTGAAGTCTCGTCTCCTCACAAACATATTAATTATGAAAACGACAAATACAATGTACGCGCGGACAAAGTTCCGAACACAACTTCTCTACGTTGTAACAAGATACGAGCTGAAGTTCCTCTAGTTACAGAATCTACTGCGAGCAAGCGTTCTGTCTTCCCGGCTTACTTAAACGAGTTCAAACATGAAGAGAGATGAATAATTCTGAGCTTATCGTTATTACAGTAAAACCTTATCTACGCCTCTCTACTCATAAGTGAAGCGAATACCCTTTGAAACATTTCGTGTAATCGAGAGGTCTTGAGAAGGAACCGCAATGGAACTTTCTCGAAGGTTGGGTTCAGAATATTAATTAGGTTTCGACATCGAATCAGGTAGTATTCAACTTTTACTTGAGAATTTGGTCAGGCCTCAGCCTTTTCTACGAAAGACAGCTAAGCGAACCTGGACCGTCAATTTCCGAGGAGAGGGATGTATGAGTACTGAAGAGTCATTGAGGCATGACTGACGAGAGGAAGGAGGAGAGGGAATTTTGTCTCCGGATGCGAAGGAGGTGGGTTCCCGACGAAAGAAAAACAAAGTTTATGGAAGACAGACAAATATCGAAATAAGAGAAATTTTTTGCATGTATTAGACTTTTCCCTTGATCTCATTGATTTCACGAGTACGTGACCGTAGCTTTTGTGAATGACTTAAATCTATCTTGAGCATCTAGTTTGGCTTGCAAAATGGGAACTTATCATACGAAGTTGAAATATCGGGAAAATAGGGAGAGATGGGACGCAGGAGAATGTGCCCATAAGTTCGGCCGTAAATATGGAAGCTACGAGGCGGATGCTGTGTGAAATTATTTCCCCGATACCCCCTCGGATAGCAGCGCCGTATTAAAGCATAAGCACATCAAGCACGTGCTTGGAGGCGGCAAATTTTGAGAAAAAATCATGTAGGCTATAGAAAAATTGATCATTTTTGAATATTCCCTGCTAAAGGCGCACCATCTTCTACAGTGCTTGGAGCGCTGATGCCTCTAATCCGGCCCTGTCGGAGAGGCAAAATGTTTAGCGAGGATATTTGAGAAGTAGTTTCCTGATGTTTTGAGATTGAACAATTCTGTTCGCTTTGGGAATTTCTGTGAGATCGAGAGGTATTTCAGATTGAGGGAGAGTCCGAGGGTGGGAGGTCAAATTTATAGGTTGTAGAGATTTTCTATGCACAGTTTATTGATAAGATGACTGGGTTCGAGGCAAATATGTTTGGTGAGGAGTTGACTGTTGTGTCGAAAAAACTTCACATTAGAAGTTGCGGAAATTTGGAGATGGAGGATAAAAGTAGAAGTGTCGGTGGGAGGGGGGGGGGTCTTCGTCCTCTGCACATAGGCCAAGCTCGGGACTAGAACGATAAGCTCTTCTGAAATAGGAGGATTGGATGGGGTCGGGTTGGCTGTTATAATTCGGATCAAATTTTAAGCGGGTAAGGCTTTCGTAAATTTTGAGGAATAGTTTTCAGTTACAGTAAGCCGAGACGATTGCCGCGTGATGGACCTTAGAAGTTTTGTAAAATCGATGGAGGGATGCATAATGGGATGGAATTTCTTTTTTCGAAAATATCTGAATAGGTTTATGAGAACGAAAAAACCTGATTCTGTTTTTTGGAGTTCATGGAGTGATTTTGTTGAGGGTTTTTTGAGTGGCGGGTGGGCTTGCCAAGCAGGGAAAAAGATTGTTTCGTTTGTTCTTATTTGGGTGATGGAAAGGAAGGAACCATTGCCCGTGAGTTTTTGAAATGTTTCATGTCTTTGCTTAGACCTCTAATTTCGAAATTTGCCTGCGTGCGTCCGGCCAAAATCCCTTATATACTAGGCCTATACTGGACTAAGGCCTTTATTATGCTAGGTTTTATACTAGCTTTAGTCTTGAAACCTCCGTAACATTGAGTCGATCAAGGGAAAAGAATCTAAGTTACCTGTGTGAGAGATACCTTCATCCTGATCGTTATCGATGGATTGGTGGAAATCTGTTTTTGGGTGTTAGAAAAAATGACTGAGGCCTATATAATGAAGGTTATACCTAATTCAGGTCTAGTATAATGAAGGATTTAGCCTAGAATAGGTGTAATAAGGATTTTGAAAGTCCAAAGGTCATTTGCATAGACGGATTGACACACGCACGCAAATTTCAAAATCAGGGCAGGGGTCAGAGCAGAGATACTTTCCTCCTGGTCGTTATAGGCTGATAATGTAGTCCTCTGTAACGAGAGTCGGTGTGAAGACGCGAAATTAAGGGTTCGAGAAGAAAAGACGCGAATCGATTTCGTTCAACGGAAAAGAAGGTCTTCACGTGCGATCAGTTTATTAGCCGAAGATTGACAGACAGATTAATTAGAGTTCGTTTTGCTCGTAATTACAATACTTTTTTGTATGACCATATTTGGTCATATATATTAATGTAGGATGGGGACAGTGCCTGCGCATTCGGACAGTATAATTTAGACTTCGATATTCGTACATCGGCGAAAGAAAAAAGAGTCGAATGCAGCAGACACGTGTGACAAGGAAAGAGGAGAAAGAAAGAAAATATCAGAAAGAAAGAGAGAAAACATCGGAGAGAAAGAGAAAAGAGGAAATGATATAGACTACATATTACGAATATTGGTATAGGAGTGAGATTTCCGGGTCAAGGGAAAAGTACCTGACTTCCCCTTGTAAGAGATACCTTTCTCCTGATCGTGATTGATGATTTGAAATCCGTTTTTAGGTGTAGAAAAAATGGTGAATACGGATTTTAGAAAAATCATCTGGCATAATGAAAGGAGGTACACAGTTGGAGGTAAGCTGCATGTCGCCGGGTTTCATATACGTGCGCTCCAGAACCGCGAAAGGCGAAATGTATTGGGATTGTCGGTAGGTTCAGTCCCGCTGTGAGCTATCAGCACGGAACCGACCACGAATGGAAAAGTAAGCATTGTGAAAGTGCCGAACAAATTGGCACACACGCATCCTCCAAATAGAGAGGAAATGGAGGCCGACAAACTAACACTAACGGAAAGCAAGAGTCATCCTGACTTGTTCTCCCTCAAAAAAGAATTGAAAAAGGAACAAGGTTACACAGAAGTGTGCGTCCTTGATTTGAACTGAGAAAAACATGTTAAAACGATGTCTAAAAAGAAATGGTTCGATCTTCAGGACAGAGTGCAGGGTGCCGTGGAATCATATTTAACGCATAAGGCAAATGATAATGTAACTCAGTACTTACGTCTTCTAGCAAACGAGTATAATATAAAATTGTTGTGAGTTCGAGACCCGAAAGTAAATATACGATTCGGGAGGCATTACCGTTTCATTCATCAGAAAAAGAATATAGTGTTTGCCAGATCAATTTTTACCTTTTTTTTTTTTTCGGATGTTCATTCAGACGGGAATTTATTTTTTAGGATTTTTTTATCGGGTGTTTGTCCGTTCGAGGAGACATTTTCGGGATTTTTTTCTTCAGGCAAAATGTTTCCGGGAAAACGGCTTTCGGGTAAATTCTTTCGGGAGAACGGGCGTTGATTTACAGTATACTATGCTACACATACTAGCTTTCGGGGATAGCCAGGTTTGGCAATATAGACTGCTTATAAATTTTTTTCGCTCTGCAAAGACACTCATTCTGGCTGTTTCTCTTGAAATCTGCCGTAAACTCTCGCGAGCTCCTCTCATTGTCAACTCGCGACAAGACAGTCCTTTCAATTACCATGTGTGAATGAAATCGCGTATGCGTGTTTCCGCTAACTTCTTTCATCTGTCTCACAACTCCAATCACGTATTGACGTGAACAGAAAAACTCGCTTTCTTTCAAAATTTTCGCGTCGCAAGTCCTTCTCCCGAGAATTTACGCTAGAAGGAAAAAAGTGGCGATCCCTCTTCATTTTAATGTATCTCGTTATCGGCCTCGCGAAAGGAAAAAGCCATTCTGACAACGTGCCACGCGTTCAATACCATTACAAAACCCTTTATGTCAGCTGTCACAAATGGTGGTTGACCGCGTGAAAGCTGGATTATGTAACTGTCACTCGAAATGTCATCACGAATCATAACTTCCATCCCTCAGAAATGTGTACGAGCCAAAGTGATATCTTTTTTAACAGATCTGTTTTTACGCGAGACCCATATACGCGATTCCACTCACACAAGTATCGACAAAAAAAAAGATTTCTTTTATTCATGTTGTTACTATAGAGAAAAAAAAAAAGGTGCAGGCCGCCGACGCCAGTTGAATCGCCACGTATAAATGCGTACAAAAGAGAAAAAAATAGAGAGGTATAAGAATAATGAAAATTTCAACGACGTGATCTCTATCCTTAAAATGCCAATTGATACATCGTTGCCGCGTTTTAGATTGTATCATATACACAGTAACTGTACAGACTCCAAAAAGCATTGTGACTTTTATTCACGCTATAAACGTTTTTCAAATGGGTGCAAATTGTACTTTGAGAATGCTGTCGAGAGAAGCTTTCCTCTCTTTCTGTGGGCGAAATATTTACTGGTGCGGCGTGCGTATTCTCTGGACGTAAATTACGTCGGTAAAAGTGAGGTGGGATAGATTTCGTTTTTTCTCTCGGTAGTATGCGTAGATAAGAACACAATTATTCTTTCATTCGTTTCTGCAAGTCTTACGGAATTGTGCACTTTTAATATATCTAAGACGCAGCTGTTCGAATTGGAACTCCACATTAACTAATAAAAAAAAAGTGAGAAGGATTTCTTGGCGTTGCCTAAAATATAAAGATCATGTTTCATGTCTTTTCGCCAGTCTTCTTAAGCTCTTAATCGTTCAAGAATATCACAAATTTCCAACTTCTTGTTCTAGTATAAGTCAACTTTGTTGTATTTTAGGCTGACTGCAGTCCGCTCGTTCGTCCCGCTTCATGGTCCAGTACATGTCTATTTTAGTATATTTCAAGCTGATGGGATTACTGGGACTCACTGGCTCCGCTCGTTCGTCCCGCTTTTTGGTCCAAGACACGCCCACTTTAATATATTTCAAGCTGATGAGGTTACTGGGACTCACTCGCTCCGCTCGTTCGTCCCGCTTCCTGGTCCAATACATGCATATTTTAGTATATTTCAAGCTGATGAGATTATTGGGACTCACTCGCTCTGCTTGTTCGTCCCGCTTCTTGGTCCAGTACAAGTCCACTTTAGTAAATTTTCAGAAGTGCACAGGGTGTCAAAAAAGACATAATGACCTCCCAGGTATTTAATTTAATTTTAATTTTATTTTTACCCAGAGGGTGGTACTCGCAGATTTCTGGATGACCTCCCAGGTGATTCGAGATTTTTTATTTTATTTTAATTTAATTTAATTTAATCTAATTTAATTTAATTTATTTTAATTTAATTTAATTTAATTTAATTTAATTTAATTTAATTTTCATTTTATTTTAATTCAATTAAATTTAATTTAATTTAATTTAATTTAATTTTATTTTATTTTATTCTATTTAATTTAATTTTTATTTTATTTTATCTTATTTTATTTTATTTTTACCCAGGGAGTGGTACTCGCAGATTTCTGGATAACCTCCCAGGTAATTCACAAAAAATTTTCCAAGTCCATTAACAGGGGGAAGGATGGGGGGGGGGGTACTCGCAAATTTTCGGAAGTGCATAGGGTGTCAAAAAAGACTTGAAACATGTCAAAAAAAAATGCAATAGAGTGCGTATTGTCCTATTATTTCTTTTCCAATCCAGAGCCATTGTTCAAAATGTCGAATTCTGCTTTTCCTTCACCAAAATAGAATCGATCATGCTTCTCCAATACATGGTTTATGACTTTATTTCCTCTCAAAATGCTTGACACGCAATTCAAACAAGAGAATTTCGAATCAGTCTCGTCAAAAGCCACTTTGCTGATACGGTATCTCCCCCCCCCCCTCTTACTTATGACTGTCCTACAGTGCAGCGCGAAGTCCTGAAATCTTGGTGTGTGCCGTCGCCAGGGGTGGCGAGTAGGTATCACCGCTTCGGGCCTCGCACCGGCGAGTAGAAAAAAATTGAAGTTGTCTAAATTGAAAAAAAGATAACTGATAGGCCTCGTGTGAAAATTTTGCTTTAGGCCTCAAAAAGTCTGGGAACAGCGCAAGTCAAAGTAGTAATCTATCCTCCTACAATTCGATCCCCTACATAATCTTGGGTCCAATCTTAAGTTAACAAAAGAAGCACTGAATGAAGGTTTTTGTTGATAATCATAGTGTATGCCTTCGGTTTAAAGAAAACAAATAATTAAGGGTCCGACGCAGGTCACATTACATTCTCCACATAGAATCACTGCAAGTCAAATTACATTCATCACAAGTTTTGGCCGCCTCCAGATAGACCTAGAAGTGCCAAAGTTATTGTGCCTGGAAACCAGATACAGGGGCAGTGGCTATTGATGCTTTCACGATCTCCTGAAAAGAAAGCTTCTTCTATGCTTTCCCGCCTTTCTCACTCATCCTTCGCTCTCTACAAAAGAAAGAACAGGAGTTGACCCTCCAAGCAACCGTGGTTCCCGCTCTTCCAGAGGTTACTAGACGAAAAATGTATGATCCTCCCTCCTAACCCTAACCTGCTGCTCTCTATTGACTGGTTATCTCACTCCTTACACCGGGACATTTCCTGGAGGGAGTTTATCCGCAGCGCATTGAAAATTGAAGGAATATTACAGAAGACGCTCAGGAAGTTAAGCTGGCAGCTGTGAGAAACCAAATTCTTTCTGGGTATAATGCCCCGCTAAAAGAATGGTGGGAACATGGGGTGGAGAATAGAATCTCTATCGTCCAACCGAACATACCTCAGGTATTCTTCTTTCTTGCAAAGGAACGAGCATACAACACGGGACCAGAGCCGCTCTAAACTTCATCCTGCCAAGTGCGACTTCTGGCAAAATTTGCTTTTGACGCTTTTTTGAAGGAATCCAGAATCTAAAGCCTCCGCAACCGAGGTACAATCAGACATGGGACCCGAAAATAGTCTTGGATTACCTGCAATCACAGCCTCCCGACACACCTTCAGATTGGCTCTTAGTAGCCGAAAAACTTGCAGTGCTCCTGACTTTGACCACATTTTTGAAATCAACATACGGAGGGTGTTTAATAAAGACTGCACCAAACGTCATAATCAAAACAATTCATTAAGAAAAGTCAATCCAAAGCTGGAGTACGTTCAATGTACTCTCCCTCTAAAATTATGCACTGATTCCAACCCGTAACCCACACTTCAATGGCGTGCGCAAGTCCATTCTTCAAAACTCTACAAAAGAAGGTCTGTACAGCGGAAATAATTGTAACACGAAGCGTAACACAAAGCATTATGCGCAAACGCGAAGCGTAACACAAAGCATTATGCGCAAACGCGTGACATCCGCGGGACATCTGTATATACTCGTGAAAATAGTTCGAACCGATCCGACCGCGATCTATAGGGCTTTCGTCAATTCTCAAATACTTAGTCTTACTTGCATCGTCGGCCAACCGAGTGCGCGCGTGTTCACGGTAACTTCGGTAATAACACAAAAGGGCGCGCCAGGACCGCCCAACAGCTGCGCACTCTCCCTACCTCTTTCGAGCGACCGGTACACCGGCGCGTCGCACGGTGCGTTGTACCATCCACAAAGCTTGGCTTCGGCGGTAGTGAAAGCCGACTACCGAGAGGATTTTCTTCAAGTCCCAGCAAAAGGGTCATGAAATTTTCCGAGTCCCATAGAGGGCTATCGAAGAGCCAGGAACAGGAATTCCTTCAAGTCGCAGCGTTACCTAAGCGTCGAAGGGTCACGAATTTTTCTAAATCCCATTTACGGCTATAGAGGAACCGGAATTTTTCCTTGTCCCAGCTTCAATATTCCTCTGAGGGCCCCCAGTAACTAAAGAGACAGCAGGTCCCTCGCTAAAAAGGGTCAAGAATTTTTCAAGTCCCAGCGTCATGCGTACGCACTCGCGTACACGGACAGAATTTTCCCAAGGGCCCCTAGTAACTAAATTGATGGCGGGTCTCCCGCCAGTGGTTTGAATTGCAGATTGTCGGTTTTTGTAATGTTGTTGATGGCGATGAGGAAGAAAAATTGTCTCAATATAAAATCAATTCGGCCCACGGAACAGATTTTCTGCGTCCTTCCTCGATTAACATTATTAAGAAAGCCCTCGTGTTTGGATTGGAGGAGGAAACATCTTTGTAGAGAAAATCCCGTCGTCCTTAAAAATAGAATCAGAAATTAATGAAAAAAACAAACTATTTGGTCTTCAAAACATATTCTAATTATTCACAGTGAGCAAATCTTGGAACAAATAGAGGAGAAAAATTTTTAGCATCGTGAAATATCCCCTTCCCTCTCTGAAATGCATCCTCGAGTACGCGTCTATCTTTAACCACATATGAATGCGGATTCATGAAGTAAAAATATGTCTATATCGGCCGGAAATCCAAAGAGATTTGTTAAATGCGGCTTTGTGACATCGAGAGTGAAGATAAACCAAAACCTCGGTGGAAGCAGTTGAAATCATTCGATAAGTTAGTTGACCACTTTTTTCATACTAAATTACGAATTGAGAATAAAGATATCGCCGAGGAGGAAGTCGTTAACCTAATTAGATAACTGAAGCCTGCTCGACCACAATTTTTAAAGCCTTGTATAGTCAAATGAGGAACTTATCGTTTCATTTCAACTAAAGTCGATTCCGCTTAATTGGGACGCGTTGGGCAAAGCTATAATTTGTTCCAATAAAGTGGCTTTCCGAAAAAACCAAACTTGCTTTTGAGGGTGTGCTTTACACGTGAAAACGCAAGCGTAAAACATGGTAATGAAAATTAATTCTCACGGTTTCAATTTTGAACGGATTTTTCTGAACTTTCGGAATGTTGTTCACAAATGTTTCATTAAGAGCGCTATAGAAGTAGAATTTGATTTTTTTGCCCCGTATCTCCTTTATAAGCTGTTGAAGTTGGCTAAAATTGGTCTTTCTTCCGATGTAAAAACTTTTTAGAGCCAAATTTCAAAATTCTATTTCTATAGCGCTCTTCATCGAACCTTTCTGTACAACATTCTACAAAAAGATGAATGTTAATCGGAAATTTGAGCTTTGAGAATTAATTTTTGAAAGTCATTCCGGACAGCGACTATGCACGTATACCAACACACACCCGACAAGCGTTGCGTAGTGACCGGTGGTAGATTGAACGTTGTAGGGTATTAGGGAATTGATCTGCATCCTATTCTACACGAATTTGGAGTTCGCAAACAAGTAAAGCACACCCTTAAACTCAAAATTCTAACTTCTTTTATTTACTGCATTACAGTGCAGTGCCTTGAGTATTACTCTACGTAAATAAATGTACAATGTAAATGCTAATTACTGTAAAAAACTGTCTTGTTATAAATAGTGCATACTCTGCTCATGAACAAAGTCAGAACACAAATTCAAAGCCTCTAGGACTTCCTTCATTACCCTCTTGTTTGAAAAATAGGGGTAGATTCTCCGTACATTTTTTTTGCCTCCTTTGTCGACACTCGCAAGGGAGGTAAAAATCTCATCATCATCATCATCACTTTCTTCTTCATTTGGCCAACCCCTCTTCAGAGTACCTGCTTAATAATCTCATCCTCGCAATTTTCGTCTATATCGTAGCACGATAGGTCATCATCAACACTAAAAAAGTCTTCAAAATTTTCCACGCCTCGAATGATGGTTACTTCTTATTATTCCTCTTTAGTTTCACTTTTTTCATCTCATACGGTTTTTCCCTTCTTTTCCAGCAACATTACATGTTTTTTATTATACAAAGTGTGAACGACTTCATGTCCCCATTAGGCGAATAAAAATTACATCGTTTGAATACGTTTGATTCCGTTTTTTGAATTTTGTCTCAATTACGCGGCTGGCCTAATAAACTGGCGTCCCGATTAAGCGGAATCGAATGGGCCGGAATTAAATGATGAAGGTCGAGTTCTACACAAAGTCGTCCGACCACGAGATTAAACATTGTACCCCATATTTTTGCAGGTTAATTTGGACTAACTCCTTCTTAGAAATACATAGAATACGTGCTAAAGTTCATTTTGTACGAAAAAACATCTTCGAGTAAGTATCCTGACTCGAGACTCATGAAAGAGAAGGCGTATCGAGCGTAAATTCTACGAGGCAGCCAATAGAAAACTCGTACGCGTCGTTGAGTTCGAATCAGATTTTCATTCGAACGAACAACTTTCGTGTTCGTAGTTCCGCACACAGTATAGTCTATACTCTCGGAAAAAATTATCGCGAAACGATAAGACGAGCGTTGAAAGAAATCATTTCATCGATATTTTTTCTCGCTACAAAATGAGAACATATCACGTCACTCGACGTCATTCAATAATCTATACACGAGGATTGAAATTCAGAAAAACATCGTACGGGGTCATCTTGAGAGCGCTGTTTTTCTTTGATAGCTTGCAGGCCGTTGCTTATATTGCGCAATACACGTGGCGGAGTCACTCTGACGGCGTTCACAATCAAAGAAGGTCACCTTAAGTATGTTAGGTTTCTCGAAGAAGGTACCCATTTCGTCCGAATAGAATGCTGTACTGCAGATCTTTCTAGAAAAATTTGTTTTCGTGAGAAACGAAGACTTGATGTCCGACCTCCCAGTCTAATAAAATCTTTTCTCATCTGTAGTTAGTTTTCCATACAATGGTATGAAAAAAAACAGGTACCTACCGTGACGATACGATGGTAAAGAAAAACAAATAGACCACCTACTTTCTTTCAAGTACGAATTTCGTTCAAAAATTCTTTGGGTGGGATACAGGAAGAGGTATACCTAGAGCATATTAGGGTCCTCAGTTTTATTTTAAAGGTATTGCATCAACGGAACACGTGACAGGTAGAAAAACTGCGAAGTACATGTATTCTATACATTCGACTGTGACGAGATTTCATCTAGGAAGGGTTTCATAAAATTTCTTTTGTAAAGCTGATAGGCTCAAAAATATAAACTCCATCGTAAATCATTCACATACCTGAAATCTCCAACAGTATCGATCCGAAAAACGAAAAAAAAAATCGCGCACGCTACGAACGTAAGTCCGCACAGGTAACCTGCAATTTTACGAAACCGATTTTGTCGCGCCAACGTTTCGAACCATTCGCGGAATCAGACTCGAGAAAATTTCGTCCTTCGTTTGCGCTCAGCAGCCGATGTTCTTACGGATTCGAACTTGAAAGAAAAATTCCGCGAGCAGTTTCGAAAGTTTCAAGGTACTACGACAACTGAATGCGATTTACGAATACGAACTCCAGAGAATGCGCCACGACGTTCACTGCTTAATACGCAAATGAGAGCGAGTCCAACCTCAATCGAAGAGTGATTGAATGCGCGCGATGCTGATCGAATAACTTTATAGAACACCAACTTGTTTACCAAGAAATAATCGACGGATGTGCGTAAGAATCGAGGTGAAGATAAGAAAAGTACAGAGTTTTATCGCTGATTGCTCGAGAAAAATATCGTGTGCGTCATGTGGTGAAAGAGCTCATCTGCGGTATACCATTTCCGAGGAATATCGATACTATACACGAGATGAAAAAAATACGTCGATTTAATGAGCGATTCCTCCTTCATTTTTTATGAGTTCGAGGGCAGCATGACGAAATTATTCGTACCTGAATTAAATGGACGACACCCAATCACCCGAGTTTAGAATTACAGCCGCTGTGCCCCTTGAAAAGTTCGAGGGCAGGATGATGAAATTACTCGTATCTGAATTAAACAAACAAGACCCAATCCCCCAAGTTTAGTATTGCCGCCTCTCTGACCCTTGAAAAGTATTCGCTAGTACGAATTACGACACTTGAGCACATGTTTGCCCATCTCCCTGAATGCGTTATTCGAATTCATGCTTTCTTCGAAGGTTTCGAATAGCCTATTGATCAAGTTTATTTCGACAAACCCGAAGTTTCAAGCTGCAATCGACCTTTCTCCCGCTTTTGTTCAACCGATATTCAACCACATCATAGTTTTCGAATAGCCTTAAAATCAAGTATATTTCGACAAACCCGAAGTTTCAAGCTGCAATCGATCTTTCTCACGCTTCTGTTCGACCGATATTTAGCTACCTACATCATAATCCTAAAAAATACCTTAAACAGAATTACCTGCCGGTGTAAGGCGCCCTTGTTTCACGACGAAGCGAACGCAAAGAACCATCGAAGCGACGAAAATTTCACGAGTTCGAAAACGCGACGCGAATTTCAAGAAATTTCCAATATCTTTCGGCGATACGAGCGAACGAAGACCGCGATCCGTGACTGATGTCGATCGAATGAAGTTCAAAATGCGTACCCACTTTGGTTAGAAGAGATAATAAGCAACTGTATGCAAGACTCGATGACGTGATTTTATCGTAAATGCAGATAATTGTGGTATTGTGCGGTGTGCTACGAGCACGTTTTAAAATAGAAATTGTTATCGGCATCTTGTGTACAAGGAACTACGCGGTTTCTTATTCGAAGATGGAAAACCGACGAGCGAATAGAATAGAGAATTTTTGAGTTCCGCATATCTGGCTCGAAACTTTTTCTAGCCTATATCAGCGTCCATATATTGTGTTGTTCTAAAAGATGAACGAATATTCAGCGAAATTTGGCATTATTTCTCATATCAGTGTCTATACAGCCTGGCTGGGAGGTGAAGGATAATTGTGAGCTTCTGCACGATAAAAACGCGCTCTATTAGCCCGGGGAATCCGTTGAACCATATCAACCTCGACTTCGGATCGTTTTTGAGTCATCGGCAATATCGACTCAGGGTCGATGGAAATTCTTTGTCTAATCAACGCCTTTGCCAAAGTCGTCTCCAAGAGAAGTCGACCGGCATGATGACATCAATTGCGGGAGTCCAAATATCGTGGACTCATAAAACATTTCATCATATTGACTACATTTCGGTGTCGACTCTTAACTACCTATCAAAATGAATTATGAACAATTTAAGCATCCGATGTCGAAGGCAACAAAAGGTCGATTTTCGGTCGACTATAGAATGTTTTTATTGTTGATCTCGAAGTCAGTTTAGATAGGCCGTCTAACGTTGACCAAAATCGTCAGCAGGCCGACTCCGGCGTCGACGTTTTTTTCAAGACTATCTCTGAAATGGTTCCCTATTGAACATACTAAAAATTCACAGCAATTCCGGCAGAGCTTCGTCCCACAGGAGGCTTCGAAGGTCCCGAAATTCAGTTTTTTGCAAAAATCTCGTACAAAAAACATAGCGGAAAATATTTCGATCAAAAGTTGCTTCTTATTAAATTTTACATAAAAAAGGTATCTTGTCAAATTTTGATAGAGTATATTCACGTCATATACCAAATAATGCATTCTATTCGTATAGTATATGCGAGAATCCGTTTGGAAACAGTAGTATACTCTAATATCACAGTGCCTTATATTTCAGGAATAAGAATAGGATTCAGTTGTGAACAGTTTTGCTTCGCGTGTGTACATAGAAACCTGCAGTCCAGCAAATGTAAAGAGACAGATCCTAGCAACCTGTGCAACGTGGGAGCTTTTTTTTTTTAGGAATGGAGTGAATGGAAGATGGGATTTGGTTGTAGTAGTGGTCCTCATTTCAACCTCAGGATGAGATGTGAACACCGATTTTCAACCTTAGTTGCACTTCAGAGTCGCCTTATTGACGCCCCGCGGGCTTGTTCAACCAGACGACCGATCCAGGCTATTGTTCAAACAAATGAAGGGGGTCATTTGTTGGACAGGGGCCTTCAATGCATCTCAGTGCAGTGTTAGTGCGTCTTGTAGTACTTTTGGCATGCTGCACTGTAGAGATGCATTGGTTTCAGCAGCAGCACAATCTACCAGTACATTGGAAGTGGAGTACTGTACCAGCCACCGTTGATTACAGTTTCATAATATACTGGGGTACTGTCTTTGGGACGTCATTGTCTTGATCTACTGTTGACAGTTGTTTGTCGTGGTGTCTTGCGCTGACGCGACGCTCTCCTCATGCAGATCCTGATCGTGTTTTACCAACACAATTTAATGATTCTAAGACTTGCACTGTAGTTCTGCACAGCTGAAGTGCTAGAATAACAGATCACCATGACAGGGTTTATGGGAGATTGTAGGAAATCTGAATATTAATCATCTGTTTTCTCGATCTAGGGATTTGTGTGTGACACTGCATTGTTGAAGCTACTGCTTGCCAAATTCATATAATGAGACTGGTCTTCAATTTCTGCAGCACCACACTTTGGTTTGCTAGGAAAACGTGTCAATCAAGTCCAGGCTTCGATTAATGTGACAGGATTCTGTCTTGTCTGTGGGTATGGGTCATTTGTGGAGGGATTCTTTTGATTGGACTAGAATATTGCGTTTCGTTCCTAGAGAAGCGGCCCACCCTTGTGTAGGATTGGGGTGCATAAAAGTGTGATCGTGGCGAGCTGGAGGGGGATATTATAGTCTTTATTTTTCCCACCTTTCTTACCTACTTGGTGACAAGATTTTAGACATAGTTATTATAGGACTCGAGTCCTAGACGTATTTTGGACAAGGCTGTTTGGTCTATCATGTACTGCTGCTCTCTGGTTTTGATTTGCAGTCTAGTGGTAGGGTGTTTAGGTGAGTTTAGGACTATCATTGAGTATGCCACACAACACCCAGTCCAGGCTGTTCACCAGCAAGCAGTGAATGTATCAACTTTCCCAGACAAAGTCCTTTTATTAAGTACTGAACTTAACATCCACTGGTCTTGTCAAGTGCCTTCTCTTCCAGATGTTAAACAACTCCTTGGCGTTGGGTAGTTGTTTAGCACATTCTATCCATAAAGCATAGGAGTAAATATCATTGCCTTTCAGCATATTCAGCCTCACTTTCACTGAATAGCCTCCACCGCATTACTTCCTACCTTGTACAGTAATTTGATCATATCATATGCCCATCCAATATGAATACCATGTATGTCTTTACTGTACACATTTCTTTATTCATTTTTTTTTTTTTCTTACTGATTTTAGTGTATGACGGAGACGCGATGACGGGTGCACTGTAGTGCTGCAAGTTCTATGCGCTACGACATTTTATACGATTAACGCCAAATGACATTACACAGACTGATACTCGACAATCATGTATTGCAATGTCTTTACTGCACACATTTCTATATTCATTTTTTTTACTGATTTTATAGTGTACGACAGGGACGCGATGACGGTTGCACTGTAGAGCTGCAAGTTCGATGCGCTACGACACTCTATACGATTAACGCCGACTGATACTCGACAATCAAGAATTACACGTCCGAGAAGAGAGTAGCTACTCAAAGTAAAAGAACTGCGATAAGGGAGCGACCCATGTGCCCTGGTAGCTTACTGTCACTATCAACTGAATTACAAAGGTCTTATATACTAATCATTGAGGAGTTTGAACGCGTCTTCCTTCCAAATTATCAAATTGTCGCTTGTTTGTGTTGCTCTACGTTAAATACGCTCGTTTATGGTCACGTTTTGTGCAAATGTAGGCTCGTGACGAGATATGCCAAATTCTCGTCGCATAGTCTTAATTTAGTGTAATACTTAGTACTATGGTATTATTTTCATTATTATACTTTTATTCTATGTTTGAAAACGTTGTTAGAAGAATAATGAATTAACTCACAACGTTTGCACGTTAATTCACTGCGCCATGTGAATATGCACAAAATGTGCGAACTTCAGCGCGCCCTAGCGGCGTTATTCTCAACCCTACAAAAATTTTAAAAGTGACCTTTTTTATGTAAAATTTGATAAGGAGCAACTTTTGTTTCGAACATTTTCCGCTATAACGTCTTTTTGTACGAGATTTTTGCAAAAAACTAAATTTCGGGACCTTTGAAGCCCCCTGGGAGACGAAGCACCACCGTAATTGCTGTGGACTTTTAGTAAGTTTAATAGGGAACCATTTCAGAGATATTCATGAGTGATGAGATTAGGGGGCCTCACTCGCTCCGCTCGTTCGTCCCGCTTCTTGGTTTAGTATAAGTCTACTTTAGAATATTTTAGGCTACTGGCTTTTGGAGGACTCATTCGCTCCGTTAGGTCATCCCCCTTCTTGGTCTATTATAGGTCGGGTGTCCATTAGAATTCAAGCCAATAACTTTTAGGGGCTCACTTTGGACTTCATGGTCTAGTATGAGTATAGTTTACAATTTTTGGGGGTACTGGCTTTCTAGAGCTCACTCTCCTATGTTTAGTACTGTATATTGTATATTAAGTGTATATGATGAAAGCTGAACTCTATATAGCAGCCTGGGGTGGGCCCACTTCTTGGTCTGTTCTCATTTTACTGGTGATATATCGTATACTAGGTTTATAGCCTAGTATAAAGGACGCTTCAGAGAGGATACAGTATACAGGATTCCTAGACCTAGTATGAAGCTTGTGTGTTAGTTTACTGCATAGATCAAAGGGAGACGTAGTTAGTTTGTCCCCCTTCTCCCTCTAATATTAGTCTAACAAGTAAAATCCCAGGGAACCTGCCTTATGAGATATTATGGAAGTGCCTTTTGAGTCATATGGTGTTTGAAGCGTTGCATATCTGGTCTATTGAAGGAACGGAGCCAACATACAGTATATTGGACGAACTAGGCTAGGAATCCTAGCTTTATACTAATAGTTGATAGGAGGAAGACTTGGAAAGTAGCTTCATAACTGTCTTGCGAGTCGAAGAAAGATCGATCGCCCCCTGCTAGAGCCCTCTTCAGATTTAGAATTGCGGAATTCTAGTGTTCTACACAACGATCGTAATAAATAAGAACACGAGATGTTTAACGAAGGACTGCGTGTATTATCGGAAAAGGGTTACAACAGAGACTCGTATAGTGTTCGTAGCGTACGTATAGAACTACCCTGGATCGTCGTAGGAGGGAAGAAAACGAAAGTATCGGAAGGAGAGAAAGGAAGAAGAAAGAGATAGGAAGAAGAGACCGGTTGTCTACCGAGGTGACGTAACGGAGAACGTACAACGATCGAAAATGAGCGAGTCCGGTCGCCGTAGAATAATGAAGCTTAGCCTAGTAGAATAGTTGATAGGAAGGGGACTTGGAAACTAGTTTTATACTACTAAGAACTGTCTTACGACTCAAAGAAAGATAGGTCAACTCCCTTCTAGAGCCACTCCAGGTGCAGTATAATGAAGCTTAGCCTAGTATACTGTAGAACCTCGTATACTGTATATTAGACCTAGTATAATGAAGGCCTGTATCCTACATATTACGGAACATTGTATACCGTTTATTCAGCCTGAACAGCATAATCCTAGTATACTGTATATTAGTATACAGCAGACGATTGTACGGACGCACGCACGGACGTACGGACGCAAATTACGGAATTAGGGTACGAGGTCAGGGGAGGAGGTCTAGAGCAAAAATTCTTCCAAGTGTCAAGGTCATGGTTGTACGGACGGACGTACGGACGTACGGACACAAATTTTGGAATTAGGGGATAGGGTCAGGCCAGAGCAACGTCATGAAACATGTCAAAAGCGTCCACAGAAAGGTGTATAAGGTGCGCAGCTGGTAAAACACGCACACCTTTCCCCTCCGCGCGAACCGTGTTTTTTTGCCGAATATACCTCATATACGACGCCGTAGGCGTGAAATTGGATGTTGAGCCGTATTCTTTACTGTTTAGCGCAGTCTACATAATGTATAGTCAAAGTAAACCCGTCGTTTGAATTTTGCCTCGCAAGCTATTGCAATACTCATGTGATAACCCGATTCCACAGGAAGCAAGGAGGATTAATACGTTCAAAATAGTGAAAAAAGAAAATTTCAGACGCAACGCAGTTCAACCACCGAGCGCCTCTCGACTAATCAGCGATTTTTGAGCTATGGAAAAGCGATAACAGCCATTCTCTAGATATATAGAGTCAAAAACGACGCTATTTTCGAGGTACAGAAAGCAACAATTAGCCCTATTTCAAGGTATAGAAAGCGACGTTAATTTTGAGAAAATTTCTATCCTTGCTTGTACTTCAAAAAGACAGGTGATAAAGATTATTAAACGAATTTAAGGACGAACTTGACGTTCTCACACCGGTACGCTCCGGTTATAACCGCGCTCGAGGTATTTAATCTAGTTTTTTCTTGTTTTTTTCTCTTCATAATTTTTCCCTTGTCGTTTACTGGTTTCATCATCATCTGCTAGAAAAAGGACTACATGAGTCTGAAACGTCGTGTTTATAAACGTTCGTATAAAATGAAGTTTGTGCAGGAAAAGCCAAGTGTTTTTCTTAAATGTGCAGAATTAATCCTCCTAGCGAGATTAGCTTAGGTCTTACGCATAATATATTGGTCTTGAGGGGAAATTTGATAAAAAGGTTGTAATTTTGACCACCTTGAGCCCCACTAACCATGCCGATGAAAACATTACGAAGGAATTTCGCTGTATACCTCCCATTGGAGGTAGTAGCCACATTATAAACCAAAATATCAAACAATTAAAGGACGGCATCTGTGCCAGTTTCATAAACAAAAACCCCCCCACCAGTTTTTCGGATAAATCTGAACTCATTTATTGCATCCCTTGCTCCGGTTGCCCTAGTATGGTCTATGTAAGGGAGACTCTACATTTACCTAAACGCATTAAATAGCACAAAAATGATATTAAAAACAATAGTGATGAGACTGCCTTTGCCTTTTATGCTGAAGAAACCGGGACTTCGACCTAACCAAAATTCTCTCCCCCGAAGATAACACTCCAGAAAGAAAGATACACCAGGCTATAAAAATCATCAAAAAAGAAAAACTCTATGAATTTTAAACGCGCTCGGTGTCATCTACTCTTCTCAAATATATCATACGTTATGTTATCATGTGCGTTGTTATGTTTTTATGTTCGGGAAGTGCCTCCGTTTTGTTTTCCATTCTAATTGTTCTTACCTATCTTGCACAAAAAAAATCACCTGCCAACGGTATAATTTCTTTTTAATACAGAGAAGAAAATGATGAGATAAAAGAATTATCTACAATGAATGAAGAAAAATTTATCACATACAGAAAAGGTGAAGTTTCGATTTCAAATGAAGCGAAACGGTCAATTTTGTTACGAGAATGATCTCCGGGTGGTCTAGATACATACTAGCGGTGATAGTCAAGGCAGCTTTTTCCTTTTCGAATTGGTTCTGAGAGCCGGTGTACCAATGTACTTAATGCATTTAACCTCTCGCGGATAACAAAGACGTTTCAAGTATTTTAGTCGATCTATTCTCTTCTGCACGAAGTCGTCAATGTGAGTTTGTAGGTATTCTTCTACCTCAATGCCAAGAGAAGTATATAGCAGTACTTTGAAGTTCAATGTATGTTTCAATTTGAATTTTAGCCAGGGTGTCCGCTAAGTAATACATATATATATATTCGGGTGTGGTGAATTGAAAAGCCTATTCAATACACTATAGAATGCTTCGCATGCGTTAGTTGTACATATTGGACTACCTGTAAAATCTGCCGAGAAAGTAGGACAAAATATACTGTCAGGAGCTGTATACGTCTCAAGAATCGACTAGAATTTCTAAAACGTGTTTGTTTCAAGTTTTCACCCGCCAAGGTTTTAATACATTACATTAGTACACATAGTACATTGTACACCGTGTTTTTAACCATACCTACAAATTGTAGACCGTCCTACGTCGATATAAAATGGGAAGGGAAACTAGTGTAGGTGTACTTTCCGGTGTAAGTACACTTTCTGTTTAGGGAACCAATTCGACTTCCGCTCATGGGGCTCTCGGAACCAATTCGACTGACGACTAGCGTGGTTGGGGTATTGGGAACCAATTCATGTTTTTATCCCGATACTAACACATCTTTCTCCCCTGGCAAAGAACTTTACAATCAGTACGACTCCTAATCTATTGTCCATAGTCTGTGTAGGGTGGTTGTGAGGCGGCCCTCATCTTCAGCGCGTCGGGCTTGTCATCTCCTAAGAGCCAGTTCGCGCGCGTCGGTCGAACGCCGGACCGTCCGACCTATGCAGTTCCAGCGTTTTTGTCGCGTTCATATCCCTCGGACCAGCAAGCTGACCACACGTTCCCGTTATCGTATGAAAGCATTAACTTACCTGTATGCATCAATTTTATGTCGGTCTCGCGTGCTACCGACACTCAACCGACACTCGACACTCCTGTGAAAGATAAAGATACCGCACCCATTTGTACATAGTAGGTGTGAATATGTTCTATTGAGACATGCTGATGAGTGTCTTAGAAACACGGCTTACATGACAGGAGGTTAAGGTCATTCACCCTTTATTTGACATCTCATATGTCCGGCCGTCTAAGAACACATGCATACATGTTGGTCTTCGAAAACCAGTCCGTGTGGATCAGTGGACTGCTCCCGCCCTTTTTCTCGTAGCCTAAAAATTAAATAATAGCTAGCCTAGGTTTAGAACCGTGTACCTTCGAATCCAAAAACTATCACCCTTCGCATTCGACCGTTCAGCTAGCCTTGAATAGTAGACCTTTTTTCTTCATTCGTGTATACCTGCTGCTATGTACGAGTACCTTTTTTCTCTCTCTCTCTCTCTCTTTCTCTCTCTCTACTGTATACCTATTGAAAAGATTCTTTCGGAAAATACGTACAACTTAGATGGAGATTTCCGACTCTACCCGCACAATGATCAAAGACCCAATGGTCGAGAAAAACTTTATTTTTTAAGCCACGTTTCGGACACTTGCCCTTTTTCATTACGAACTAAAAGAACAAGTTAGGACATGATATGAAATAGTGACTCGTCCGAAAAAATCAATTCTTAACAAAGAGTCCTCTGTATAACATTTTCATATATCACGCGTGTATAATTAACCGTATCAGTATATCTGATTTTATAATTTCAATAGTTTCTCTTATTTTGCATTTTTTAGTATTATTTTCATGTAATAGAATACGCGCTTTTCCAAAATCAATATTATTTATGTGAGAATACTCTGGAGTGTACTGCTAGAGCAGTCTCATCATTGAAATTTTCTTCATCCCTCTGATGCTGTTTTTTCCTTTTGGAAAAATATCGAAGGGTTTCGCCAACATAGCTTAGACGACAGTCAGAATCCAGTTCCGATCTGTCATCTAATCTCGTGAGATCCTTGATTTGGGAAAAGAATATTCGATCAAAAGCGTTAATTTATTGAAATCGATGCCAATGTCATCTTTGAGACCAACCAAAACTTTCTTTATGCGATCGCAATCATCGTCGCCTGAAGAAGGACACATAGTGTCCGAAACGTCGCTTGAAAAATGAAGTTTTTCTCGACCATTGGGTCTTTGATCATTTTGCTGGTAGAGTCGGAAATTTTCATCCCTTGCACGAAAAAATCTTTTCAATCGTGATATCAATAGCTTTCAATGAGAGTGACGGTGCCCTCGAAACTACGAGCCATAGTTATTTGAGAGTTTATGAAGTTTGTACGAAGTATTTGAGCACTCCGCAGGTCGAAACAAATTGATTCACTGGAAAGATAGGACGGAAACGAGTAATTTTAGAAAACACAAAATTTAGAGAAGGCACTATTTTAGAAAAGCACAATTCTAAAATTTAAAGGAGAATAGTTTTCGTCCTGTCTTTTGAATAGATCAAGTTGTTTCAACCCGCGGAGTGCTCAATTACTGTTACTTTCCTTCGTACAAACTTCATAAACTCTCAAATCAATAGCATTCAACCTTATATCAGCATACCCAAACTGTGCTTAAAAACGTTTTGCTGTAGGAATACGAGACATGAACAATTGGAACTTATTAGCTTCTCTTTTGGATTCAGTAACGTAGTACAAATGTTGTATCGGTGTTCTGTAAAAGAATTTTTTACGTTGTTCAATTCAAGGCTGTAGTCCGTTTTTCAAGACTGACTCGTAATTCCAAGTACTCATGAAAAATATCCAAGAATCATGCATTTTAAGAACGTGAAGCTCGTTTGAAGTATTTACACTGCAATCGTCATGATTTATTGAAATTTAATCTTAAATAGGTAATTATTATATGTACCTTCGTTTTTCCCACTATTTTAAATTGCGTGCCCTTTTATTGCGTTCGTATTTCTTTCTGATTGCGTTATCGAACTACAAGTATTCTTGCGTTTTCCTACTTTGTGAACCAAATTTTTCTTCCGTGTGTGCTATTATATTTTTCCCCAAGAAAAACGAGAAAATATGTTCGAAATATTATACCGAAATACTACCGAAATATTACCGAGATCAGTAAGTATCTTATTTTCGGCGCTTCCGCAAAGAATCACCTATAATAAATTTCACATGCCAGGAGAAAGAAATCAGATTCCTCAACACCGGAACAAATTTGACACGGACAGAATAGGTTTCTTGCAATCCTTCTTTAACTTTTAGCCGAAGAGGTATTTCACGACGAAATGAATGTAAGAAAGGACTCTCTCCTTTATACTTTCTATTCATGTTTTTCGCTGTGCATGTTTCAAAATAAAATTCACAAAAAGGTCTACAACGTATAGTCGTGGGGAAACGTGAGAAAATGTGCGAAGAAGCAGAAAAAAGAAATGCATAAGACGATACCGACAGGTCGATAGGTATCCCGCAGATTAGAATAGATACACTTTGTACGTGCGAAAAATGTGAAAAATGCAAGGCCCATTATTTTTATCGAAACTTTCACTTTAGTGAGCGTAATATAGGCGTGTTTTCACCATTTGATGTAGTCAATGCGAACACTTATGCCACAGATTTTAGATCACAAAATGATGGTATGGAATTTTTTGTAGACGATGGTATGGAATTTTTGGTATAGGTACGTGACTTTTCCTGGTCAAGAGTTACAACACACTCTCTGATACTAGAATCCTTTTATTCGGCACCCTATTCCTTCTACTTTGTTATCGACTTTCTTTAATCAACGTTGTTTCACTCATTTCAAGTGTGTCCAAAAAATTTCATGTTGGGCGGCACCCTAGAGAGGGAGAACTCGTCTTTAGATCAACACACACGCTCCAAGAAAGCCTGTGTATAGTGATGCTAGTATAGAGAAGCTGTTGCTATCAGGATAGTTAAATAATACTGTGCTCGCACTTCTTGTTTGTGGTCTGTGGTAGTTGTGACATTTTCCGGTATTTGTGACATTTTTGCGGTAGTTGTGACTGTTTTGCGGTGCTATTTTCAATACTTACTTTCGCGTCTCATTACGGGAGCCCAAAGTTTTTGTCGTAAAAAATGAATCAGGTAGAGTCCTTAGTGAGTGGATCTGAACCTCGGCAACAGTCATCCTTTTCTCAACCAGAGAAGCGTGATCTACCCTCATTTTGGTCACCAGAAGATGAAACCGCTGTTCAACCGGCAGTTAAACGAATGAAGCCAGCTCAGGATTTTAACCCAACCGTAAGTGAATTTGATGGAACGTGCTTTAGAGATGAGCCACAGTTTGGTTTTCCAGAGTCAATGTTACAATCAATGGCCGATACTAGACAAATATTGGAATACGATAAACCAAACTTTGGAGATGAGCCAAAACTTTCTGTAGCCGATACTAGAAAAAGATTAAAAGCGTTCTATGCATTGTTTTATACCAAAGAACAACGTTCCTGGATGCGGCAAATAGCAAAGGAGGGTGAAAGACGTGGTGTAATACGAATAAAACATCCGCGAGTTTTTGAATGGGAAGACTCTACTATTGGCCGGGATTTGGTCCTAAGATTTGAAAATGTTCTCGTGAATCGATCATCAAGTGACAGATTTTCAATTACAGCTTACGAGGTAAGTTTTTTGGAAGAAATCGTTCGACGTCCACTTTACAGAACGCTGGCAACGCGGTATCCTTCCAATTTCCCTACTTGGTCATTTTTAGGGCCGTGTCCTAAAGGAGCATTAGAAATGGCCTTAGTTGTCGCGAACTTGAAAAATTTTGTTGCAGAAATTAACTTTTTTATTGCGATGCTTACAGCGATGAATGTCCCATTGTAGTTTTTTTTTTCTCATCAACTAAGTTTATGGGACAGTTAAATATTAATATTTATTCTTCAGCCTATTTGACTCTATATTTTGTGCCCGTAAATTTGGTATTTTTGTACATTCTTGTACATATTTTTATTATGTATATAGGAATTTAATTGCTTAGTGATAGTTTTTCCCCTACTATTTTTGGAAATTTCGGTGTTTCGAATTCCCCTTCATTTCAATCTGTACCAATAAAGTGTTTTAAGAGATGCAGCTTGCTTATTCATTGTGAGTTTTTTTTTTTTTTTAAATATTAATTACGTTAATTGAGAGTTGAGACGAGCAGAAAAGAACACCGATTGCATAATTTGGTGTAGAGTCTCAGAAACTTCGGAGGTGATCGAATGTTGTAAAATTTATTTTTATTCACCAGACAATAGGGGAGAGAGAAATTTCGGGATGCCACATTATTCAAGGAAAATAATGAACCAATCGAAATATGTGATGCGATCTGCGAAACCATAGGATATGTCGCTGAGCAAAATTTTCCGCTACAGCCAAAATAGTGAAAACAAAAATGAATTAGCACTTCTCGTCTTTGCTAACTTCAAGACGCTGTACCGCAGCGAATTTTGGGTCGATTGACTCCAAATTTGGACCAAAATGCTCGTGAGAGTCTCTAGAATATTTTTTCGATTTATCCTATAGTTTCGCAGGTCGCATCACATATATTTTTTCAGAAGTTTCTCTACAGATACGCCTGTAAAAATGGGAAGTGGCGCGATTCTAAATAAGTTTTAGACAGTCCCATTTCGATCTCGTACTTAGATTCAGAGGGCATATCTAGAAAACCAGAGTAATGATGAAGAGCATTGCGCGATCCTTCGAAAATTCACGCATACGTGACAAAGTAAATGATTAAGCGAGAAGTAGAACCGATCAAACGTAAATCTATTCGACGATCAAATGGCGTAGGTAAGTATAATAACGTTCAGATATTCGCACAGAAATATCAAAAGTAGATAGGTACTTAATATCAATGATAAGTGTTCAAGGGAATGATTAATAATAATCTCAAGAACTATTCGTCAAAATCTCAGCTTTATGTTTCTGCCAACGAGTTTTGAGAGAAGAGAATAAAAAGAAAATACGAAAGAAAAATTCTATTATCATTGAAAGCTCTCTACAGCCAGTCACGTCACTACAAGAACAAATAAAAATATAAAAATCATAATAAATGAAAATCAGTTAAAGGATTGACGTGAAAGTCAGAAAAATAAGATGAAAAGAAGAATAGTACAGGCCATAGAGTATCAAAAGTGGGGTTTTAAAATTTCGTATTTCTTTATACACGTAACACGTCCTACGATACTCAAAGGACAGTGTATGATGAAAATGAGTGTTCCGCATTCCCCCCCCCCCCTACTCCCTGAATATGAGAAACCTGAATGATTCGGCGCGCAGCTAACAGAAGCCGCTTAAAGTCATGCTCATCTCAATTTTTTAAAGAATCCGGTATACCCAGTCTGCAACGTAGCTCTGAATGAGGGAAAAATTCGGCGCAAAGGTTTCTCTTCTGAAGTATGTCCTATACAGTACAGGGTCTCCTGAAGTGCGTCGTGAAAATTTTGCCCTCCTAACCCTCCTGACCTTTTTTTCGGAGGGGAGGGGGGGTGACTCGAGCGACAGTCAAATTCAGTTTTTTCTGAGTTTTCTCGGAAAATAAGTCTCCTACAGAAAAATTTCAACCGAACAAAATCTTTCTCCAAAAATATTGGATGGTATCCACCCAACATTTCAAACCTAACACACAGTAATACTGGTATCATTGGAACAATAAATACATCAGGTGCCCTCCAGACACGTATCATGTTGAAGTAGGTAGTACCAGTGTTCAATGATTAGGCCTAGACAAGTTGTTGAGGTGACACATGAGTCACTTTTGATTACTTATACATCGCAAATAGGGCACCAGTTAAGGAAAACTTGTTTCCTCTTCTTCTTTGATATATCATTGCCTTCATCATTCATCAACATTTTTCCATTTTCGCGTATTTTTACTTCCAACTGATGGGTTTATGTCTGCGTGGGACTTATTGAACGAACACAATTGACGCTTGCTCCGTGTCGGCCTTCCGTGAGCTGTAAGTTTTTTTTTTTTTTTTTTCTGGGGGGGGGGGATTTGAGATTCACAAATCTGCTATCTTTGGCATCATCATCATCATCATCATCACCGTGGGGAGGTGAAAGAGAGTGGTCCTTTGTTTCATCATTTACTTCTTCAGGCTCTTGCTCTGTGTCCTGCTCGTTTTGACCTATTTTTTCTTGTAGAAATACAAACTTTAACTAGTCCTCCGTCTCACCATCTTTCCGACTGTTTTCATTGCGTCCAAATATCCGTGGAATTGGTCTGCGCCATGGCTTGGAACAAGGGTAACAATGCTGAGGCACACAGGAAATATGATGTTATATTATTGTCGGCTGTCTAGTGTTCGAACTCTGGCTGTATGCTCTTCAGGAGGCAAATTTACGCGAGGAACTGGGAGGAGTAGTGACCAGTGATCCTTATTTTTATGGTAGCGAGAGTGGGAAAGAGACGAGTCAAGACTAGGATAGTGATCATTCTATCTGACGACGAAGACATTGGTTCTGGCAATGGAAGGTACAGTCACACTTTGTATAGGTGGAGAGGTAGATCTCCTTCTCATTTTCACCTAATTTTTCGAGTGACCATCATCGTCAATGGACAGCTTATCTCGTCCTAGTTGCCGCGCCTTTAGACTTTTGTAGTATAGAATACCACAACCATTATGTATTCACTTGGATCACGTAAAACGGTACCTCCGAATAATCACTTCAATAATATAATTACACCTTTCTTGCATCCGCAAAATAATCTCATGGAGTACTCCGGGTATGAGAGGCTCTGCGCTCAGAACCGGGTACACATTGTGTTGTGTGTTGCGTTCCCAATGTAGCGCTTTTCGTTTTGGATCTGGGTATACACTCTTCGGATGTGTTTATTTATTATTTATTTATTAAATTTGTTTTGACGGACGCTCCAATGGTAAGGCAGAGTGATCTTAAGTCCGTCTTTGAAATGAACGTATGCGTTCTACTCTAGTCAATCGCTCCAGCAACAGCTGCAGTATCCCCCGCAGCTACTTTTGTTTAGTGACACCCGCCTTCGTCGGATGCGACTCTACCTCTGGTGGGTACAATAAGAGGAAATCGTCCGTGCATGAATTGCTGCAGAATAGAGCGCTACAAAACTCAGCCGAAGTTTTCCTGCAGAGGAATAGATCGTAAGAGCAATTGGAGCTCGCAGGAATGGAGATATTCATGACTCTGTTCACCAATTCGACCTACACCAAGCTGAATGAGTTCCGCTACGTTCAATTCTAGAAAAGGCTGTGTTACCTCACAGTGCACTTGTTGTAGAAATTGTAATTATATTAATACGAGGTAATATAATCTAATCAGATGAACAGTTTTCATGAACAGATACCTGTATTACTGTGTGTTGGGTTTGAAATGTTCGTCAACATGCAAGAGCTGCACAGGACAGTCATCCTCCAATTTGCCCTGAATTTTTCCCTTATTCTGAGCTATGTTTCCTGGGCTAGAAGTTATAGTGGATTGAATAGAATTAATACCATTTGCCAAGTTATGGTCAGATACTCAAGAGAATAAAGCGAAGAGTGAGTTTGATATGGTCACAAAAATGAATATCAAATTTACTGCTCGCCTTACTCTCTGGAGTATGGCTTCGTTCGGTATATTGGTTTCTTTGAAAAATTGAGGTGAGCATAACTCGAAGCGGCTTCTATGAGCTGCGCACCAAATCATACAGGTATCTCATATTCTAGGAGAGTAGAGAAGATATGAGGAACATTTATTTTCATCATACACTGTCCTTTGGGTATCGTAGGACGTGTTACGTGTATAAAGAAATACAAAATTTTTGAAAATTTGAAATGAGCGTAAATTTGAGTGGCCGTTATGAGGTGAGTATTTGACCTATTCTCAAATGTGAGTACACTATTTTATAGGAAATTTTATGAGAAATATTTTTTGTTTGAAAATCTTTTTCCTAGGACCAATATTTCCAGAGTTATTTTCAAAAAAACCGATTTTAGGGAGCTTCAACGTCCCAAAAAAGGTGGAGCTGACGCACCTAGGGGGTGTGACTTTTGATATGTTGTTTTGGGGACCTCAATAAGCACTTTCCACAAAAAAAAAGCTTCTGTCCCCCAAAATGTTTTTAAATTTCCTTCGTCGCCTGTACTAGAAATGAAAACAAGGCAAAAAAAATTCTTATAAAAAAAAATTTCCTGGCTGTCTTCGGTATTTTCAGACCCTGCGTCCTCCAATAGTTCAAGATATCGGGCTCCTTTGGCATCCTCGCACAGTGGGATGAATGGCTAATTTAAGATGGCCAAAATTCAAAAAATGAAGGTTTTTGAAAATGCCCAAATTGTTTGAAATGTTTCTAAGCTGTCTGAATCAGATGCAGAAACCATGAGCTGCATAACGTGACAAAGGCCCGAAACATATAGTCAAAGACGGCTGTCTACACGTTGGCACTATTTTTTTTTTTTGTTGTGACTCATTTTTTTTTTTTGAGATCTTGTACTGCGGGATATCGGGACGTCTCTTCGTTCACGGCGACGTCACAGCATCGTTATATTGCGAGATTTGTGATCGATGGTGCTTACGAAAAGTAAACAAACTCGTTTAACATGGAAATTGCCATAAGAAAATTGAGGACTAAGTTCGAAGTCGGATATTTGAAAAATATTAAAAGTGTTAACGCAGCATAAAAGTTGATACTTACAAAGTTCAGAACTTGAGCTTTAATTTCAGTCAGGCAGGAGTCGAACGTGTACGTCCTGAAATAGTCCTGAAATAATCGTATAAAGCCGGATGATCGAATTGGGATTCTTCAGATTGCTTATGCCATGACGTTTGTTGATGTTGAACAATCGTTTCCAAACTATAAATATATTGAGGACCGTTTTTCCAAAACTCGTCAAGTCCATTTTATTCAAAATTGAGATATTAGCGTTTTTAGCGTTTTATACAAGTAATACATCATATGTGTACGTGCAACTAAGAAGGTCCCACATGTGAGGGATTAGTTTTCGCGCTTCAGCCAAAATACGTAAAAATGGCAGAAATTACCAATTTTGAGATTTTCATAGTTTTTTTAAAAGTAACATTGCTCTTTCGAATGCCATTCACCGTTCATTGTAGTTCTCGAGACTAATTACGTGTTGAACATGAGAGAATTGTATTTTTCCCTCTGAATTCACAGGATTGCAAATCTTTAAATGCGTTTTTCTGAAAAACACTTTTCTTCAAGTTTCAACTTTAAAAGCGTAGGTCTTGATGAATTTTCAACTTGGAGACTAGCTTTTTGGCGCGTTTGATCAGAAATTTTATCTAGTTTTTCAACCTGAGCTTAACTCAATACCTCACAAGTGGGACATACTTAGTTGCACGTACACATATAAGAATGTCAAATAATTTTTTGGCACCACTATCTATGCGTCTAAGATATATGAGCCGTGTTATTTTAGCACCCTTTTTCAATATTCTTTGGACATCAATACACATAAATAAGATGAATTAGTTTTCCAAAACTCGTTAAGTCCAAAATTTGTACCTCTTTGGCGCAGCCTCACAAGCTAATGAATCAATGCACGTAGATGCCAATTTTTGTACTCATGTATGACCATCTACTCCTACTATAACCATTCACGCATTGCCATTATCTCTCACTGTGACAAATAGAGGTAGTTTTTTATTCCTCCTGAAAAATTTGCTAAATGGACGTGTAGATGATCTTGTGTAGATGACCTTGCCCGGCAAACCAGATTGACTGTCGAAATGACTTTGAATCCAAGTCTTTGAGAATTTTGACCAGATTTTAATCTATTTTTGACTTCAATATCAGGTTAGAATATGAGTGTCGAAAAATCGACTTCGACTAGTCGAATTATTTAAATAGTAGCGGTTGGCGGGCGCGCCTCCGGCGCACCTGACCGCCAGCCGTGTGTTGAATAGATATCTGTGTTTTGTAGCTATTTGGATTTTAAAGGTATTTTGCGGCTCAAGGAGCCGCTTTGCTAGCTCTCTACATCTTTCAAAAATTCAGCACTTTTGACAATACTTTGTTTTTATCAATAATATTCAATGTGTAAGTTGAGAACAAAAGAGACTGTGGATTCACTTGAATTTTTTCTTCTCCTCCCCCCCTCCATCTCTCACTCTCTCTTTCTCACGCGTTTGAACATTCAGAACACCGCGTGCAGTAAGTAGCAGTTTTACTACGTTGATAATCCTCGTTTTTTCCCAATTTTTTCGCCCATTTTTCCATCCTGAGGGAGCCGAACTGTCAAAATTCATTTAAATGCTTTACTCAAATAGTGAAAAATTTTTCAAAACGAATTCCACCTTGGTAGGTGAATGCGTTCAAAAGTTATGGAGTATTATACTGATGTACAAACATATTTACACATCACAGTACCTATATGTATAGAGATCCACATAATGAACAAAGACAGAAAAATATTTCACTTATATTATTTAAGATTTCCGTACTTCCGTTATAACGTTAAGAAAATAGAAAGGATCATCTCTAACGTGTTACAATTGAACAGGCTGCGTCCCAGTCCGGTTCTTGTGAACACAGGGTGTCAGCGTAAGAGAGAAATACAGTCGACAGTTGCGTGCAGGTGCCTTTTTTTGATGAATTGAATGGCATCGCGTCAAGTGGCGCGTACAGCGAGGACACAATTTTTAATAAGAACTTTTTTTCTATGGGAGCTAAAATTTTCATTCATGGTTTAAATTTTATTCCTGGATGACTTGAATATGTGGCGAAAATTTTAAGTCGATAGGTAAAGCGGTTCTCGAGTTATAAAAGGACAGACAGACAGACAGACAAACTTTCCACTTTATATATTTAGATATTAAAATCGATAATCATAATTTATGAAGATATGAAATATGACAATAATTATGAAGTACATGATTATAAATTAAAAGTGATCATGATAATCAGGGAATTCACGGCGGAATGGAATCTCTTTGAGTCCTTCCGCCTGACCTTTCTTCGAAATAGGTCGTTTCCGGACAATCGAGCATTAAAAAAATGAAAGTTAAGAGTACAGTAGGTACACAATAATTGAACAAATCCGCAGTCGGACAGTGAATTTTAAATTTAAAATCACAATGGAAAATGTATGAAACATTCACTGGACAATTAACGCGCATTTTGCTTTTGCCGGGCGACCGCGTTTTCGTTTTTGCTCAAAAGGGACTGATTTAGCCGCCGCAGGTACGACTACTTTTTTCAGCCTAATAAGCAAGCCTAGACTGTGCGTACATATATATCTTTTCTGAAAGGCTGGGAATGAACATTTACTCTTTCCCGATTCTCCGATTCAAATGATCCATATACTGGAATTAAATTTGTGGAACTGGTCCTAAGTGCCTCATCGTCCATTCGGTCTCCTTGTAATCACGGAGCTGTTTGGCCGTGATATTGCTAGTATTCCCGGAGGTTACGTAGTACCTACTGTTTGTTAGTTCACTGTTTCCGTACCCAAATTTACTGCTCTGAATTCTCATTTTTACTGTTCATCAATTCACTGTCATCTTAACCCGAATGTACTGCTCTGAAATCCCTTTTTTACTGTTCAAATAATTTTTCCCCGATAACATGTACCCGTACGGCATTTTATGTGCTTTGCACTTGGCAATGTATCTGTCAGACAATGCAGACTTGGGATTCACTGTCTGGCAGAAAAAGGGGTTTAGAAAAATGTTGACCTCCGAGCGATAGGTGATAGATAGGAGAGGGATTAGAGGGAAACTTAGGTGATAGGAAAACTTATGAGAAATTTCAACATTCCAGCAATTGGTGATAGGAGGGGGACTGGAGGGTGTTGAGGAACAACCTTTCTGTCACTCTTACTATGTATTGATATTATTTTTTCATTTTTCCCGTAAGATGTGTCCACTAAACTCTCGAGAAGTCTTCTGAGTACATAATTCTAAAAATTATTTACAAAATGCTGCCAAGCTTCTTAAGCGGACTGTACACAGTCAATAAAAATTCAAAACGATTTGAATTATTAATGACGCTTTGTGACTTCTTTGGTACGTTCTTCAATACTATTGACCAAAACTACTCAAATAATGATTGTTTTTATTGACCGTGTGAACAACCTGTTTTTAAATGAGTAAATGGATCAAAAAAAGTTTAGTGCCAAGTCTCATTCAACTGGTAACATTGTTTTCGTATCTCGCGCAACTGCAAAGCACACTTATAAAATATCTGGGTGCAACCTTCACATTTGGGAATGTTTCAACCCTCTCTACTTGTACCCTATGTTTGGAAAGGAAATTGCATTTGGTTGTCTGGCGGATAGTCCAAAGCACATGAAGAGATATGAATCCCAATCTTTATTTTTTGGCTCCATCAGAACACTTTTTACTAATTTATTCATTGTATTGAGAAACAAATTGATATTTGTCATTCTCATTGTTGGCATTTATTTCTTTTTTGACATATTTCATGTCTTTGCTCTGGTCCCATTCTTATGGGAATTTTCTCTGTGGCAGTGATTCTCAAATGTACGAGTCCAAGTTAGCGAGTCCGAGCCCCCCCCCCCTCTCGGTAGTTTAGCTTGACCTAATATAATAAAAAATATTATAATATACAAGGCGTATGCTAGATTTAGAAAAGGCTTTCTCATAAGTGATTCTGAAATCTGCGAGTACGAATCTGAGCCCAAGCCCGAGCCCCCCCCCCCCCATCTGTAGTTTCTAGCTTATCCTAATATAATAAAAATGCGTAGGCTAGATTTATACTAGGCTAAGAAAACGCTGAGAGCCATTATAAAGCTATTAGCTTGTCATAGGTTGGTGACGTCAAAGTCGTTAATCCTGGTCCGCTCATAACATCTGAAACATACTAAAGTGGACTTACACTGGGCCCGAGGAACAGGGCCAACGAGCGGAGCGAGAGAAGGCCCCCTAATTTCATCAGCCTGAAATATACTCAAGTAGACTTGTACTGGACCAAGAAGCGGGACGAACGAGCAGAGCAAATGAGGCCCCCTAATCTCATCAGCCTGAAATATACTCAAGTAGACTTATACTAGACCAAGAAGCAAGACAGATCAAGCGCATGTGCCGCTCTGAAGCCTCAGCCTAGAGCTCTTAAAATATTTTTGTCTCGCATTATCCACAACATATCTGATTGGGCAAAATTTTGAAAAGCCACAAAACATGATCTTCATCTTTTTGGCTGCATACCAAGAAATCCAATACCCCTCAATCACTTCCTCTCCCTCTCTATCTAGCTTATAATTTTATTCTTATTATATTTTCAATGTTGGGAAATTTTATTAGGGACTATTTGGTTTTCATTTCATTAGAATAATTTTGTGCATAGTAAACTTAATTGTTATCAACAAATAGAGGTTGTAATAACGATGTTTAAAATTTTCTCCTTTATCTAGATCATTTTGCAGTAGAGAGCTTTCAGAAATCTAAATATATAAAGTGGAAAGTTTGTCTGTCTGTCTGTCCTTTTATAACTCGAAAACCGCTTTACCTATTGACTTGAAATTTTCGCCACATATTCAAGTTACTCAGGAATAAAATTTAAGACATAAATGAGAATTTTAGCTCCCATACAAAAAAAGTTCTTATTAAAAATTGTGTCCTCGCTGTACGCATCACTTAACGCGATGCGATTCAATTACCTGCACGCAACTGTCGAGTGTATTTCTCTCCTACGCTGACATCCTGTGTTGACAAGAACCGGACTGGGACGCAGCCTGTTCAATTGTAACACGTTAGAGGTGATCCTTTCTATTTTCTTAAAACGTTAATGGAAGTACGGAAATCTTGAATAATATAAGTAAAATATTTTTCTGTCTTTGTTTATTATATGGATTTCTATACCTATACTGTGACGTGTGTATATATGCTTGTCTAATATATAAAGCGGAAAGTTTGTCTGTCTGTCTGTCCTTTTATAACTCGAGAACCGCCTTACCTATCGACTTGAAACTTTCGCCACATATTCAAGTCACTCAGGAATGAAATTTTAGCCATAAATGAGAATTTTAGCTCCCATACAAAGAAAGTTCTTATTAAAAATTGTGTCCTCGCTGTACGCGTCACTTAACGCGATGCGATTCAATTCATTGAAAAAAGGTACCTGCACGCAACTGTCGACTGTATTTCTCTCCTACGCTGACATCCTGTGTTCACAAGAACCGGACTAGCACGTTACCTGTTCAATAGTAACACGTTAGAGGTGATCCTTTCTCTTTTCTTAACGTTAACGGAAGCACGGAAGAAGATTATTTTTCTGTCTTTGTTCATTATATGGATCTCTATACCTATACTGTGATGTGTATGAAGTACATCAGTCCATAGCTTTTGAACGCATTCGCCTACCAAGACGGAATTGGTTTTGAAAAACTTTCCACTATTCGAGTAAAGCATTTGAATGAATTTCAACGGTTCGTCTTCCTCAGGATGGAGAAATGGGCGAAAAGATTAACGTAGTAAACCTGCTACTTACTGGACCCGGTGTTCCAAATGTTCAAATGCGTGAGAGAGAGAGAGAAAGAGAGAGAAAAAAACCAAAAAATTCAAGTGAATCCACAGTCTCTTTAGTTCTCAACCTACACATTGAATGTTATTGGTAAAAATAAAGTATTGTCAAAAGAGCTAAATTTTTGAAAAATGTAGAGAGCTAGCAAAGCGGCCCCTTGAGACGCAAGATACCTTTAAAATCCAAATAGCTACAAATACAGATATCTACTCAACACAAGGCTGGCGGTCAGGTGCGCCGGAGGCGCACCGCCAACCGCTAGTAACTTTATAAAACTGATAAATAGAAATCAAAATATTGTAATTGGTGAGTCAGATTAATTTTAAAGAACGTCCACGGAGGATCATTGAAAAATTTTCAAGAAAAATCAAAACGCAGTCGCAAAATAACAATAACTGAACATTTTATTTTGTACGCGTCATTCAAAGTAATATGCTAGACACGTTTTCTTCCATCACCCACTCTCCATCTCTTTCTAACAGGGTGAATCGGCTTGTCGTGTAATAGTACTATAGCGGTTATTGACAAAAAAAGACAAACTACTGAAAAATTAAGTTATACAATGATACTTGTTATGGTAGTAGTTATGACCGCGGACAACATTTTCAGAAGGCGTGCCACTCAAAATTTCCCTTAGGGGCTCGAATGGGGGGCAAAATGACGCTCAAAAGTCAGTATTTTGCCAATATTTCAAGAACGGTTGGGAGTAGGAGAAAAATACTTCGGTACAAAAATGTTTATTGTACAATTTTACATAAAAAACATTCTCTTCATTTTTTTGCTAAATCTCACCGTTGAACCACAATCGACGCAACAAAGTGGAAGCATGTAAAAAACATGTAAGTCGGGAGTACGTACACGGTTACGCGTTGCGCCACGCGGTGCACAGTATACCAGCATGGCGGTACCGTACAATCATCTGTGTTTCCTCAAGTTTGCTTTTCACGGGTCTACTATGGTGCGGCGGCGTGTACAGACAGAAATCAGGGACTATTGCCAAAAGGAAGATTTTTGAACCCAGAAACTAATTTTTTGAGGAAATTTTCTGGCGGAGCCAAATGATTGAAGATTGTGCTCCACGTCTCTCCTTTCTCAGTATATTGTTGTTGAGTGTCAGTATGACTGTGTAAATGGGAATATTTCAGGCTAATAGCTTGTAGAGAGCTCTCCTTAGTGTTGACTTGCGCAGAGAGAGAGGGAGGGAGAGTAGGAGGAGGAAATGAGGAGGAAGTAACCAGAATCACATATGAGAGAGAGAATGATTGCATACAAATAAATAAATAAGTTGTAAAAATGACCAAGCGTAATATGGTGAATTGGGAGGTTTTAATCGTGTGCTAAAAATAGTGTACTATTTTAATGAAAGATGATCGGAAAACCAACCAACTCAACTAATTTTGAGTTATCAGACGAGAAAGATTCTTGCGTGAACAGACGCGGAAAGTAAGTACGCTATTCATTCCCCGCGCTGAACGCAACAGTACAGGAATACGACGCCTTCCGCGCAAAAATCCGTGGTAAGCGCCGTTTTCCGATCATCTTCCATTAAAAGAGGTTTATCACAGTATATTTGTACAGAAATACTGGCAGCCTTTAATCCTAATTGTTAAAAGTCAATTAATACTTCGCCATGGTAACATGAACGTGGGAAAAAAATCTTGATCATGTCAAAAATGTGTAGTACACATCTCTGTAGCCCAACTCAGGCAAACCGTCCATTAGCGATCGCATAGCGTAGCTAGTAGATCAAGCCACGGCGTGAGTACACAGCGTAGCGCAACGCGTGACCATGTATGTACTCCCAACTTACATGTTTTTCATATGCTTCCACTTTTTTGCGTCGATTGTGGTTCAACGGTGAGATTTAGCAAAAAAATGAAGAGAATGTTTTTTATGTAAAATTGTACAATAAACATTTTTGTACCGAAGTATTTTTCTCATACTCCCAACCGTTCTTGAAATATTGGCAAAATACTGACTTTTGAGCGTCATTTTGCCCCCCATTCGAGCCCCTAAGGGAAATTTTGAGTGGCACGCCTTCTGAAAATGTTGTCCGCGGTCATAACTACTATCATACCAAGTATCATCGTATAACTCAATTTTGCAGTATCATTTCACTAACCGCTAGGACTATAAGCGTTGTGTGAAGCATGCACATATTTATTTCATTGGTTTTCAACCGCACGAGTGCGTTAGACAGAGAGGGGAACTACGTACCAACGGTGCAAGATCAACGGTGAACCTGTGTAATAGCCATTTAGCGCAACGTCATTTACAAATTTAAACTTTCACAAGGATGTTTGCGGGTGAAAAAATCTATATTTTAGAAATTTCTGAAAATATTCTTGATTATTTTTCAAGTCACTCGTTCGAAAATCAGATACAATGCAATTTTGCCGTACAAAGTTGAATCGACGTATATCCAAATCGACGATCGGGAGGAAGTTTTATTTAATAGAATTAATACGGTCCGAAACATTACGGTTACACATATTGTAAGATACTCAAAAGAGTAACGAAATAAAAATTTTACAGATACCGCAGATAAACTCTTCCTTTGTTTATCTGCGGTATCTGTAAAATTTTTATTTCGTTACTCTTTTGAGTATCTTACAATACGAAGTTTTATTTTATTAAAATAAAATTAATACTGCTAATTGAGATGTAAATATGCGTTCTTGAGACGATTTTTCAATGAGAAATCTATTTATCAGACTACTTTTCCGATACAAGCATCTTTTCTTCCAATATTTGCGTTTTGGGTCGTGGTTTGGATATACGTATGTTCATTTCAACACAATTTAGAGAAGAGTGTTCATCGTACATGAAACAAAGCTCCATTTCTATGAATCTGAATTTTTCCCTGTTATTTCATCAATGAAGTAGTAGGTGTGTGCAATCACGATTCACACACTCGCACCAATCGTCCAAAAGATACAGTTTGCCTGTGCCTGATTGTCGATTTGGATGTATAGGTACGTCAATTCAACTTCGCACGGCAGGATTAAAAAGTATTCGAAACATGAAATCATTGCTTTAATAGGTACCTAGCGGAAATATTGTATTCGAGTGAGTTGTGATATAAACAAACAATTGATTCGTAAAATTATTTCAATAAAATTAATGAGATTTCTGTGTCATCCAGTAAGAAATTAGCATTACGACTCGCATTGATAGAATTTCTGAACAACAAAAGCTTTACGAAGATATGAGAATAGAAGTTCGCAGTAGTCTTGGCTGATTTTATAATTATGATAAGAAGTAAAATAAAGACCGGCTCGGAAGAAAGGTCCTTAGTGCCTGAAAATTTGATTTTGGGGATTTGGCGGTTTTGAACCGTTTGAAGGTTCATTTTTTACGTAACATCATCGAGTTCAATATTTGAAGCTTAAAACCCTTTTTTTCTCAACCAAACACACAAAAAAATGAATAATAATATGAAAATTATGAGAAAATATTTTCCGCTCGTGTTTCTTATCACCGTAAACAAAACTGATGTTATTAACTGTGCTCTAGCGGACTGTTCGGGGATCGGCCATTTTCCACAACGAACTTACTGGCGGAAAGCGCCGCGCCGTTTTCCGTTCGTCTTTCATTAAAATTGTCTAAAGAAGGAATCCCATACCATTCTATAAACAATCTCATCGATTTCTTCACACTCTTCTTCCATTTTTCCAGTAATTTTTACGATATATCGATAATACAGAAGTAAAAATAAAAATCCGTTGTACAAAAGAATCGAAGGTGTCATGAGGTTATGACCGTATTTTTCTTTAGCCGGTCAATATCCGCACACTAGTCTCTCGCAAAAAGTGCTGATTTACGTTCGTTCTTGTCTGTCTTACGTGCAAAAAAATAATGTCGATAAGTGTACCGCCACTGTACGAAACATCGTACACTTCTTCCTTCCCGAGGAATTATAATTTTTAAGACGACAATTACCTCACGGCCATGATCACCTCCTTGTGTCGCGGTTAGTGTTCGTCGTATTTCCACCTCCACTAACCTCTCTGGACAGTGCATGCGTTGTGTTAACCGGTAGAGGCTACGAAAGAACGAGAAAAAATAATACTGGCTATCGGTCGTACCATGGCCGTCTCTAGTATGGTCGTACATCAGTCATACAGTGTTACCACAAAGAAATGTGTCAATAGTGCGTTAATACTACCAAAAATATCATGACAGGATTGTCCGACTTTAAACGCGAATTTCTCTAAGACTTGTTTTTAGGCGCTGAAGACCTTTCTTCTGAGCCGGTCACTAATTTTCGATCAGGAAGTGCAGAGCAAGATTTTCTATACTAATACAATTAATTAAAAATCTACGGACAAAAGTTTTTCTTCCGTATTGCAGTAAGGGACACATTTCAATGAGCGAATATATTTCTCACTGTCCGTGAAAACTTGTTCCCAATATTTCTGATTTTTAAAAAATAATTGTGCTTTAAAACCTTTGAAGATCAAACGATCGATCAAATACTCGACTAAACTCTATAGTAGACGCAGAATTTTTAACGTGATGTCAACTTCTTTCAAATATTGAATGGCATCAGCAACGCTATCACTGATAGTCTGCGCAGCTAAAGACTTTTTCATTATCTCATTTTTATATTGTATGTGCTGCATTCCTATTTCATTCGCGAGCTTTGATTTTCATCCGTTTGAACGTTGTACAGTTCGTAGCTTCGTTGAAACCAACTTGAAATACGCCAGTGACGTCACGATCAGGCAGAAACGTTTTATTAATTGTGGCGAATCGATTAAACCATTCAGACGGAAGGCTTCTAAAAGCTGGAAAACTTCTGAATCAACCGTTGGAAAATATTGCGGGATATGTTGACACAATGTATTGAACTTATTATAATTTACAAACCGCACAAAAACGGAATTTAGAGACGAAATTTTGAAATAAGGAAAAAAGAAAAATTATATTAATACGTGGGAAATTTGCCAAAAAATAAAATAGAGAACACAAGCGTAAAGCGCTCTTCGACTAAGAAGCTATATTATCAAACTGACCAAAAGTTTAGACTGAGGCAAGAAACTAAAGAAACAAGACGCAATCAGACCGGCGGTGGCAGGAAATCAAGATCAATCATAGTTTTTGGGTGAAGAATAGAATTTCTCGATAAGATCATAGTCGAGAACAAACCGATTCAAAACTGAAACCCGACTACTATGCATGTGGCGTATACGATCTCGATGTGCTCAAGAGCCAACCGACGACGAAACGAACTTTCACAATGGAGCATAACAGCCTATAGTTCAACTCAAAACTATGGTCGGATTCCGAAAGATGCTCAGCAAAGGCCGAACTTTTTTGCGGGAGGGTAGAAGAAACTTCATCAAGGTGTTCCTGGACCCTGATATACAAAGCTGCCGTCTTGTCTCCCCTATATAGACATCCGGGCAGTTAGAACATTGAAGCTTGTAAACTCCACTACTCTCAAATTTGAACCTAATACAAGATAGGGAACGAATAGTACAAGGATTATAAAATGCCAGACGGAAACCGAAGGGTTAGAGGAGGTGAAGGAAGTCAGAGGATAACTCATCCAAGTAAGGCAAGCGAACCCATCTTTCCCTCCTCCTCCCCAGCCCAACAGTCCCACGGAGGAGAGAGGTAGTGAAGTCTAAGGCTTTAGAAATAAGTTTCTTCCGGACCATACGATCAATATCGATCTTAATGCCAATGCTCGGAACAAGCTTCTAGTCTGCTAAACCCTCACTAAGAAATTTTCAACATGTAAAATCTCGTTAGGTGACGTAAGCAGACTGCAGCAACTATACCGTTTTACAATTGGCTATTTCTACAAACATTTCTCAATACCACCGGCTTATCAATTTCACAACGGGAATCAAAAGAGAAAACACGACCACCAACTCATTTACGTTCGAATGCAAAAACTACTCTTCTCATAGAGTCAAACAATCGAATCTATGTTCTACATCGCACATCGAAATCGATAGGTCGGAGAACAAATTTTTACCGAGAAAAAAAAAAGAAAGCGATTGCAATACGTTCGTTGCTTGAACGAGCACGAACCTAAAAACATTGGTTCGATAAAACTGCGTTTAAACCAAGTTTAAATATTTTGGTACAACTGGCCCTTAGTATTTTAGAATGAGTGAATTCGCAAAAAATTTCAAGTCTGTAGAAGCCATTGAAATAAATATGGTAAGAGACTTAAGCAATGTTTACAGTCTATAGTAATGAGCAGGTTTTATCGACAGAAGTAGTTCGAATTGAAAATTAGGTATATTTTACTCCCTCATGGTCCCAAGGAAATATTTACTGTAGACTCCTCATATCGGGGAGCATTTCAGAATACGTTAAGACAATAGAACTCAATCATATCTTATCATAATTATAAAATATGTGAAGACCACCTTGAAGTATATTTTAGCGCCGCATCTGCTCCAAAGGCAATCATAAGAATAACTCATCTGCAGAAAGGCTATTGATATAGGCGACGGTGGAAATTGCGTCGAGGTGGGCCAACCAATTTCAATTTTGTATACATCCAGTATCAGATTAAAGTATACGGTATAGGGTGGGGCAGAAAGATGTTACCTATTAAATGAGAGTACAATTTGCGCCCCTACTCAGCTTTCTACTACTTCTCTGAGCCGAGTTATGGACCAAAGTACGCCAAAAATTGATCAATTTGTCAAAATTCTTAAGAATCAAAAATTGTTTCAACTTCCATGGCAATTTCGCACCCACGGCTGACCTTCCCGGCCGTGTAAACACCTTATTTGGATGGTTAATCTGTGACACTTTGTCAGTTCCGCACGTGCCGCGACCTGTTGCTTCAAATTTAGCTATAAATAATTTGCTGGAAAAATTCTGGAATATTGAGGAAGTTCAAACTGAACTTCAAATCCTCCCCGATCACGAAAAAGCCGAACTTCATTATCAGGAAAACGTCGATAGACTTCCCAATGGTCGATTCAAGATGGTCCGGCTACCCCTATCCGACTCTCCCTCTACTTTAGGCGAGAGTCGTGAAACAGCGATTCGAATTTTCAAAAATATACCTTCTTTAAATTGAGCCCCTCGCAAAAAGAAGCGTACTCCAAATTCATGCAGGAATATATTGAACTCGGTCACATGACCAAAGTCCCTTCCGACGAAATCTCTATAAAACCTAACTTTTATCTACCCCATCACGCTGTCATTAAAGATAGCATTAGCACACCACTTCGAGTTGCATTTAACGCTTCAAGAAAAACCAAATCCCAAAAATCGCTGAACGATATCCTCCTTCTCGGGCCAGTCGTTCAACGTGAATTATTCGAACACTTAATTGCCTTCCGCTTTTACGCCATAGGTGTATGTAGTGATGCTAAGAAAATGTATCGACAAACCCTAGTTGCCCGTGAATGTACATCGTTCTCTTCAAAGAATTTATTCGTACGACAACACAATATACAAGATTGGACACATTTGTGTTATACGAAGGTATAGGAAGAAGTCGCGAGCGCGAACCAGTTAGGGTTGCGCGACGCATACGCGAGGTTGACGAGATCAGTGTCTCATCTTGAAGAACGTTAAGATAGGGGTGTGAAACGGTATCAACAGGAGTTATTTAAAGAGTGAACAATTTCCTATTTTTTGAGCCCTGTATCGACAGAATCTGTTCAGTGTGGAACGAGTAATAATCAGTGTATGCGCGTCCTGTACGGTTCGTTATGGTATTTTGTGCTCGCTGGTTCTTCGATAATGGAGTAGACTATTTGAGTGCGCTTCTAAGTACGTTAAGCCGGAGTGTTTATTTGCGGTCTGAGTGTATCCGTGTTAATTAATTGGCTGCTTTTGGATTAATTAGGGTGAGTAATCTACTATGATCGTGGAGTGCTCACGGGGTACACCTATTTTTGGCATACGTTACGTAAATTGAACTATAATATAGATTAGCGTTATCTTTAAGGACAGGGGCGACGAAAGAATACGAGAGATGACCCTTCCGAGTGATAAGGGATAGGGTAAACTATTCATTGACGAATAGGAAATGGTGATAACTCGTTTGCGCATATTATGAGGTATGCTATTTTAACTTATAGTTTGAGCCTTGTCTGAGATTCTGTCTTACCTTCGTGGTTGTGCGTTTGAATTGTTGATTTTGTTAAGATTTCACTATACTCAACAATGTAAACTTGATAGAAAAATGCTGGGATGAGAATTTTAAACGAGGAATTAAACGCCGCTCTTAGTTTTGCGACTTGCTGGAGCCGTTTCTGAGCAATGAACGTGTTTTGTTGCCGCGTGTCGCGGCGGAACGTATCAACAATACTCGTAGCTGCATTGTATCAACGATATAGCTGCATCGTGGCTGCATTGTGATACTACTATCGTTGATAGGTTCCGCGATGACGCGCGGCAACAAAACACCTCATTACTCAGAAACGGCTCCAGCAAGCCGTAAAACTAAGGGCGGCATTCAATTCCTCGTTTAAAATACTTTTAAAATCACAGTCATATACTCATTCCAGCATTTTTCAATCAATTTTCAATTGTTGAGTATTTATGATGAGAATCATTCGTAACTAGATAGACGTGCGATGAGCCTAAATGGCAGCACCGTTTGTGGGGTTGTAGTAAACGGATGGTTGGGCACAAATTAGTCAGGATCAAGTTTTCAGATTTTTCTCGTGCGGTCGCTTACGGTACTGATTTTCGAATAGAACACATATAAAATTTGATCAATTTATTGAACATTGATCTGTGAACATTGTACGGACAAATAAAAAGACAAAATATGTACCTAGATAGTTAGAACAATGAAATTCAAGAAATTGTACAAAAGACAAGCACGTAGTAACGTTCGGATCTCTTTACGAGCTACTTGAATACGATATTACAACTTCTAAAAACAGACTGATTGTTCATGTTCTCGTCGGTACAGTCGATCCATAATTTGCAAGTTCGACGCTGGTCTTCTTCTTAATTACAAAATTTTTTCGTGAAATAAGTCTTAGTTTTTTAAAAAAGAAAAAAATAAAAATCTTCGGCTAAATTTTACAATACATTTATTTTCACAGAGAAAAAAAAAAAAAACTACGCGTTTTGATTTTGAAGGTTTCGAACGTCTTCGTTCTTCTTCAGGTTTACTTAAGAAAACCTGTTCAGGTTCTTGTTTTATTACATTTCCTTCTCGAAGGTTTTCGAAGTTCAGACGATGGATGCAAATTCCCAATGAAGAGCAGATGGTGTTACTTCCTAGCGGTTGAGACGGACGGTAGTTCATGTTTCGAGTGTTTCGACGACGGACGTTCTTCCACTAGCGCTGACTGTCGTTCATTTGTTGTACTATGGTTCGATCAGCGGAAATAGTGTTGTGGTTCTTATCATAGCAAGCGTACCACTACAAAGATTGCTACAGGATATGACCATCGAACTCTAGTACAAACTAGAATGAGCGCTCGCGTAGGTACAGAACGTAATGTTCCCATTAATGATGAAAATTAGGTTGAAGAAATATGCGGCCTGCACTCATCTTTAAGTTTTTCTTCTTTTTCTCCCTGCTTGTACACTTTTCCTTACTTTTCTTTCTCATGCTGTACTTTTATAATATTCATTATATTATATCATAATTATTATTACTATAATTATATCGAATATTACCAATAAATAAATAAAAAAATAAAAGTTTTAAAAAAATGGTTCAGCTCAGTCGTGAGGAAATGGAAAAATCCTGTTTTCAATAAATGAAACACGGTGTAATTTTGTAAGACGTCTTCCATTTAGGTTATTCTGACTATTCTCAAAAGAGTCTGTGTTTTTCTCTTTGAGAGGATACGTATATTTCTTTTACATCCTTCCCAAAATATTCTGCGTTTAAAGAATGACTTACTCTAAAGTTAATTCGATTCCTCAAGTTATGGCCAAAATAATCTGACGAAGACATACTGAAAAAATTAACATGAACGGAGTACTCGATGGAGTATAAAACGTACGGAGTAAATTGAATAGAGCCACAGAAAAATACACGCACTTACTCCGGTATTTTAAGCCTAATTGATTCTCTTTTGTACGATGAAAAATTACATTAAAAAAAATAATAATGCGCTTCGATCCTAAATTTTTATTTGGTAGTAATCGAAGAGAGGGGACTAGAATAACTACAGAGGCGTGTTTTTGTGTTCAGTTTATCTTTTTAACATGAAAACTAACCTCACCAATTTTCTCGTCAAGCGCCTTCCTGACAAAAGCGTTTCGGAAGCGTTTCACGAGACGTGCCATAATAAGTTGAACATATTCAACTTTTTAACGTTAGGTTGAAACGATGCCGTATGAAAGGCGCTTCAGAGACGCTTCCTCATTTCTACTTGTAATTCTGATCCAAGAGAAAAGGACCTTAGTCACTCATATGAGAGATACTTTTCTCCTGGTCGTTATGAAATGTTACCGTGATTTCTTTTAACTTCGAGTCGATCAAGGGAAAAGTATCTTGGTAAGCAGTATGAGAGATGCCTTTCTCCTGATCGTTATCGATAACGTGTTTGTGAAAGTCCGTAGTATAGAGCACTAGAAAGACAAGAGCACTAACTTACAATACGCTCATACATTGAAAACTGGTGCACGGGTATTTTTGTTGTCGCGCGTATAGCCATAAGCTAGACAGTATAGACGGCTGGCCTATTTGAACATTACGTCTTATGAAGTTTACTCGATAGTTGCGAGAAAAATATTGCCTCATACAAAAAACTGAATTCATCTTTCAATTTCCTATATTGACATGTTTCATGTCTTTTCTGACTCCCTATACACTAGTGATGGAAACTATCGATAGACTATCGATACTATCGATAGTTTGAAAATTTCACTTTCTCTTATCAAAATCACAAAATTGGTGGCAATTTACCATTAAGATATTTGAAAGAAAGAGAAAGGAACTGGAATGCCAAATAGTCGACCGTTCACCGTTCACTTTTGGTCACAATTGTGCTTTTTGGGTGTGGGACCACGTTTTCATGGTATTTCTTAGTTGAGTCCATCATCTGGTAACACTAGAATACATTCCTTGACAGGATTTTCCAAAAAAAAATAACGATCAGGAGAAAAGTATATATGTTACCAGCAGCGCAGGTACTTTTCTCCTGATCGATGTTCTTCATCCAAACTATCGATAGGAAAAAATATCGGGACTGTCGATAGCAACTATCAACTATTGCCCATCACTACTATACACTATCGAAAATTCGCGAGTACCACCTTCTCCTCCCCCTTCCCCAATAATGGACTTGAAAAATTTTCGTGAATTACCTGGGAGGTCATTGAGAAATCTGCGAGTACCAACCTCTTTCAAAAAAAAAGAAAAATTAAAATTAAATTAAATTAAATAAAGTTAAATAAAGTTAAATTAAATTAAAAATGAAAATAAATGTCCGGGAGGTCACTGAGAAATTTGCGAGTACCATCCTCTCTCTCTCTCAAAAAAATAATAAAACATAAATAAAATCAAAAATAATTCTGAAAGAAAATAATAATAATAATAATAATAAATAAAAACAATAAAAATGAAAATAAAAATAAAATAAAAATAAAATAAAAATGAAAAATACCTGGGAGGTGATTGAGAAATCGGCATGTACCACCCTTTGTCAATAAAAAAAAAATTAAAATTAAATAAAAATGAAATGAATAGAAAATTAAATTGAATTAAATTAGATTAAATAAAAACATAATTAAAAATAGAAATATATACCTGAGAGGGAGCTTTGACAGAAGCTTTCCAGGACTCATTTAAAAGCATTTGTCGAAAAATCGACTTCGACTAGTCGAATTATGTAAATATATTAATTAGCGAATAATCATAATTCATAAAGATATGAAGTACGACAATTATGAAATACATGATTGTAAATTAATAGCGGTTGTGATAATCAGGGAATTCACGGCGGTATGGCATCTCTTTGAGACCTACCGCCTGACCCTTTTCGAAATAGGTCGTTTCCGGACAAAGGACTCAACTCTCGAGAGAAAGTTTCCTTTGTCTGGACGACCATCCAATCAAATCTCTCGACTAATAAGTAGATCTCTCTCGTAGAGGATCTCAAAATCGAAAGATAGATCATACCAGTTCTGATCGCGCTTATGATCGCGTCCTTAATATCGTATCGTGTTAGTTGCTTTTAAGGCCATCTATATATATTGATTCCGTTCGTTGTTATATCGATTTCCGAATATTATTTCGAAATCTTTTGCGCTTTACACATAATTTGTGATTTTCTTACGTCGCATAATTCGCGCTTCTCTTGCGTCGCGTGTGCGGTTGTGAATATTTTCTACTTGAAGAATTCAGGTCAGTTAACCTTACGTCAAGAAACTAATGGTCAATGATCATATATGAGTAACTTAATCGTACTGAGAAAAATGTTTTGCACTTTTTGCATGAATTAATTCAGCAAAAAGGGGTCAGTTCGAGAGTTTATCACAATTTGCTCTCACAGTTATGCAAAAATTACTGAACTTTCAGCAATACCTACATAGATTTTGTAAAGATATGCTGAGAAGTTCAGTAATTTTTGCATAACTGTGAGAGCAAATTGTGATGAACGCTCGAACTGTACCTTTTTTGCTGAATGTTCCATGCAAAAAGTGCATAACATTTTTCTCAGTGAGTTATTGTGCGGACTCTCTCCTCCCTCCCCCTCTGTTATAATGATAAGCCCTCGTAGGGCAAAATGCATGGGGGCAAAGTTCTGTGAGCTTTGGCCCCTGTAATATGCAAGGTACGGTTGCCTATATATATTTCTGATATTGGTCGATCCAACCCTCGATGGGAACTTAATGACAAGTCTCTTTCTAGAGCTTGCCTAGGACTTTTCCGTAGTTGCTCGACGCAAGAACCTTTATGATTTGCCGAATTGCGTTTATTTAATTTGATGTCCTAGTTTAGACAATTATTATAATAAACTTTCATATGCTTGACCTACGTGTTCTTTGTCTTCCACTGCGCTATTGTTCTCGATGAACTTTAATACTCTGTATTATCATTCATATTTTTATGATTGATAGGCTGGATTAAATTTGCATATGGCGGGAGTTATTAATAATCGTATTAATTAACAGCTGTATACATTTTTTAATCCACAGCATTGGTTACATGTGGCAGCCAAATGGCTAACACGCATTTTCCCAGTGGGGTCACTTCGGCTGCAAACAGATCAATTTATGAATCAGGCTATGAAGTATCGAAACAAATAAATGTAATGGTATTTCAACCTATTTATTACCTTTGAGAATCTCATTGGCAGAATATTGAAAATGTACGTATCCAGTTTGAAGTGTTTACTTCCCTATTCCAAGACATAACCCAGCCCCTAGATAACCACTGTTAAGTGCTAGGACGTTTCATATTTCAATTATCTGCTGATTAGGCACGCGCGCTCCGAGAGGAAATTATTTGGGAGGGGGGAGGGGTGAAAACAATATTTTGCCGAGTGACTTGGAGCTTTAGTCTGCGCTCAAGAGAACTGGTGAAGTTTGAATGTCAACGTCTTGCCAAATGGCAACAAATTTTCCGACTGACGCAAAGCCTGTGGAGTGTCACACCCCTTACCCTCTATCCTTATTCCCATCGGAACGTCCCAGAGATCAGAGCGATGACTGAGAACCTGACATGATCTGTCCTCCAAAATACAACCTCACTAAAACTTTGTAGACAATTAAAATTTTCTAATTGTCTTGAAAATTTTTCTTGACGGTGCTATATTATTTAAGGTAAAAGATTTTCGACGCTGCCGGTTTTACCCTTGAAAAAGGCAGATGTTCTGTCCGAAACGTCGGGTATATGTATAGATATTTTTTTAAAATAAAAATTATAATAATTGACGGCAGTGCCGAAAATCTTACAACCTCACGTTTTCAGTGCCCGCTGAGCGTTAAGAGTATGCCACGACGAATTTTATTACTTCGGAAGCTAATATGTGATAGATGAGAAGAAAGAACAAAGTACCCATTGAAATAGAATGATCTAAGAAACTTGGAACATAAAGGAAAGGTTTTCAGTCACCCTCCCACGAACGTAATAAAAGAGCGAAGAGGCTTTTAATTATTCTGGAGGCTGCAGAGACCTCAAATCACTGTATGAGAACTCACCCACGTTATCGTTATGATTCTCGAAACCTGGGATCTGCTAAACCTACCCACAAGAAAGTCTGTCCAAATAATGATCTCTCTGTTAAATTCAACCTTACCTATTCAATTGACGTAAGGTTCTTCATTTTTCCCTTTCAGCATGACAAATTCAGACAACTCGAATTCGCATATGCCACGTCTACCGTCGCTCTCGTCCGGAGACCCTAATAGCGACGATAGTACGGGTTCGGGGCCATCCGACCGAATCATTATAGACGAGGAGAGCCCCAAGTCAAGTGACTCCAGTGGATACGGCTCCTCTGCTTGCGAACCTATCCCGCCGAAGAAAAGAAAGCTCAGCACACCAGCCGAAGGAATTATGGTAAATTATCAAAAACTAATCCGACTAATTTCGAAGCGTTATCTTTGTATCAAAACAAAATTTCTGATTGGAATGTAGAAATTGATGATGGACTTCGAAGAAGGCGGCGCGGCGGCTTAGGGAAATTCGGCCAAGGCATTGATCGCAATCTGATTAAATTTGACCCTACTCTCGAGGTAAGAATTACTTTGTCTCTTTTTGTTCTTTTGTTTTTTCAATTGAAGCAATGGATGGAATAAGGGCCTTAGAAAAAACTGTAGTTTTTGACCGAAGAATTCAAAGTGGAATATTTTTGTTCGTACATCCTAACTTTTCTTCAAATTTGGATATATTGTTTGTATGAGACTAAAAAATAATTTCACATCAATTGCAATTCAAAAATCTTCTCCTGAAAGTTTATATAACGCTTGGAGTGATGAAACTCCAAGGCCCTTATTCCGTGAAACGATGAAAATGTACGTTGACATCTGATTTTCTGTTTTTTTTTTTTTTTTGTTCTTTTTTCTCTTCTATTCTCTTCTATCATGGTCGTGAATCATTTTTGAGAATTGTTACTTTGTAGACATGTTGTTTATAGACAGTAGAATCAATTCATTTCGATTTAATAATTTCCTTCTAAAAGGGCCTTAAGTCCTTAAGGCCCTTATTCCATCCATTGCTTCAATTTAGATGTATCATTCTTATTGATGAATTATAGGTAAAAGAAGTACAGGAAACGCCTTCCTGGTACCAATTTGGAGTTGAGATCGATTTATCAGTTGAGGATTTATGGTCGTGGGTCGTAATAAGTCCAAAGAAAACCACTTTAGACGATGAAACTCACTTTTGTGATCCGGAAGTTTTGAAACAATTATTAATTTGTAAAGTAAGATATGCTGATCAACTATTTAGATCCGATCATTTGTCTGGTTTTGTCAACACATGATTAAATTGGTATTTGTAGAGCGCAATCGATAAAATGCCTTGCGAAGAAATGAGCCGTGCTAGAAACCGATCCAATCCTTATGAGCTGATAAAGAACGGACCTTATTTGAATCGAGCGGCCATGAAAATGGCCAATATGGATAGCGTTTTCGATCAAATGTTCACGAATCCTGTCGACGAATTTGGGGTAAGTTGTTGAACTCGCACCGATGATAAAGGTTTGAGAGCAATTGTCTGATTCATCTTCTTCATGCTTTAGAATTCGTTAGTCGGAGCCGATGAATTGTTATATTTTGCCGACGTTTGCGCCGGACCCGGCGGCTTTTGCGAATACATTTTATCAAAAAAGGGATGGCGAGCCAAAGGATTTGGTTTCACGCTTAGAGGTGACAACGATTTCAGACTAGCCGACTTTTACGCTGCTCCTTCCGAATCTTTCGAGCCGTATTACGGTAAGTCTTGCAACTTAAAATGCGAGAGAAATTTGAATGTCAAATGCTTTTCGAGAAACAGAACCTGAGCAGGGTGGCCTCTTTCTGGAAAAACTGATTGTCAGAAAATCCGAAAATTTGATGAAAGTTGGCGGGAAAATTCTGTCGAGCTATGATAAAATCGAAGAGACACGGGAAAATAGTGCCGGAGGCAAGAGATAGTAGTACACTTGTGTTTATTGAAATAAGGAATCCTCGAGAACTTGACATAAGGCTTACAGGAGGTAGACATTCGTGGCACTAATAGCCTTCCTGAATATTAGAAGTTTTTCCATTTACCGTTTTTTTTTTGTTTTTTTTTTTTTCTCTGAAAGGCATGTGAAAAGCTTTTTTTTTTCCATCTCTAGATCAAATATAACTTTGAAGATTACATTTAAATTAGGATATCTGAGGTAGATTTTTGTGGCACCAGCTCCCTCGTGAATGAGAGTGAGCAATATCAACGCTCTTATAGTCGATTTCATACATCTTGACTCTCTGGAATACAAATATGTAATATGATAATTTTTTCAACATTTGAATGCGAAAAGTTCCCCAAATCTCAAGTTGGAAACTAGGAGTTTTGATAAGGCTTGATTTCTGCTTGTAGAACGAGTTCAAAAATATTCCTTGCAAAAAGATTCGTAATCTCCAGTCATCTTTGGGGGGAAGATCAACGCTCCCAGAGCTCATGATATGGTCAAAAAGCAGGCTTTATCATAACTCCTCCACATTTCAATTTAAGAGACTGTTTCTTCTCTTCATTGAATTAACAAGCGTTGCAACTACATTAGGCTCGGAGTGGGCAGGTGAGGACAATAAGGATGAATGAACTGGCGGATCGCGCAGGTGGGTCATCGTGCTAATGATTTTTTGTGATCGTTCGAGAGGGAGATTGTACGGCAGTTGAGACAGAATGGCGAGGCGGGATATTTTTGAGAGATGGGCCAGAAGTTATAGATCGTCAGCATTGCAATCTAGGTATGAAAGGAATGAGAGGCGTAAAAAGAAAGAAGGATGAGACGGGTATGACCTATTCTGAGGTAGGTTAGGAAGAGTTCTTCGCATGAAATTGAAGCCGTTTCAATAGATTAGAGCCTGTTAGAGGAGAAGGTGGAACAGAAATCATTCCAGGAGGAGAGAGGGGTGAGATCATGAGAAGGGTGAGAATCACTTTTGCAGAAGGAACTCCGCGACTGCTGAAGTGTCCACTGAGTTTTGATCCCTAGGGTCCATGTATATCGGTACCCATAGAAATAGTATGGAAAATGAGATCAAACTCAACAAGTGTACAAGAATGAGGATTTGTTGGACGATAGGACTGGTACAATGGGGGTGAAGGTTGGAGAGAGAAGCAGGTGAATATGACGATAAGTTTGGTGACCTCGCATGGAAAACTGAGATGTTATCCTAAATTGAGACTAAGTATTTCGTTTTGGGTCCTCGTCCATGTTACAGAAAAGGTGAGGTAAATCATTTTGTTGATGTGTTATATTCACACCAAATTACATGATTTGGGCATTCAAGTAAGATCGAGACAGGTGTCATGAATAAAAGTTGAGCGTGTAGGAATGGGTGGAAAAATAGACAGTAAGTGTTTGGGTTTTAAGATGGAGATTGAAGCGACTGAAATTGTGAATTGAGTGAGCTGAGAGCATTCGAAAAGATGAGATTTGTACTGTGCAGGCAAGAGAAGAGGTTGAAAGAACGCAGTAACGGAGGAACACTTGCTTCAGCGCAGAGGCTAAGTGAAAGACTAGCGCGATGGGCCAGCCCGGAACGTTGAATTTAGCTCAGCGATTTCAAGATTGTTTTGTAAGAAAGCGTAGAAATGGGAGTACCGTAATCAATTTGAAAACGTATTAGACTATTGCAGAGTTGGATGAGAAAATGACGGGTCATAGCTATAATGGGGGTGTGATTGCTGAGTGGAAACGTTCAAGGAATTCAGGCATTTTACTCTTGTGGCATAGGATTGAATGACAATTGTGAAGTTTTGTAGATTCGAAATCCATGGTCAGGTGAACATTTGGAGCTTTGATCGCGGATTAATTGCAGTAGTCTCGCTACTCGTTGAGATTCACAGATTGGGATGAGATTCTAAAGTCGTCCGCAAAGAGGTGCCTCATAAGGGAGAGGCCAGTGAAATCGAGGTTATCGAAATCGAGGTTATCCCTATAGCCGGTTACACAAAAATCCGACCCACCTTTACCTCAGGTACAAGTTCAAGTTACCATCATCCCTAAATTTTTTTCTTCGTTGCATAAGAGTGCGCTCCCTGTACGTCCCATAGTGGATTTTGAGAGGCACCCCAACTGAAAAATTTTGTGGTGGTATCATTTTTCTTGTTTTCAGTTTATGACTCTCAATTGTTTTTGATAATTTTTTTGATCCACTGTTTCTGAAACGATGAAAAAGTTTCTTTCTCGTCTCCACTATTTGAAAATTAAGTATATTCCCTTCCTGATGCTTTGAACTCAAAACCTCTACGTCTTGCTCTTCCAAGTTTCAAACACCGTGGAGAAAATTCACTCAAAATGTCTCTTCGTTGCTTTTCAAACCAAAAGATATAGGTAGTATAAAAAAACTCCCATATTGTAGACAATTGGAACCTGTCAAGTTCGAGAAGTGTAGTGTTTTTGTATCGGCATTATTTAAAAGAGTTTGTGCTCACAAATATTTTTCTCACATTATTAATTGTAATCTATCTTGATTGTAGGCGTTTATAATGACGGCGATATTTATAAAGGAGAAAACATTTCAAGTTTCTGTTATCATATTAATAGAATGACCGAAGGAGGTGTCCACGTCATGATGGCCGACGGGGTACGTAGTAAATGCTTTCGATATGATTTTTGCATTCTAATTATATGCACCTGGTTTACATATTTCATTCCTCACTCTACCCTCAAACCCCACCTTTGTAATTGGTTTTCCAAGTGTAAACCTCTCGAGTGTCGTAGGAATCACTTCCGCAACGCCTGGTAGACCACTGCCGAACTCTTTTTAGCCTAAGGTTAAATTCAACAATAACCAACGCAGACCGGCCACCCCTAGCTAACACGCACGACGATGTCGATTAGAAAGGAGAAAGACTGTCACTTATACTCAATAGTGGAGAGGGAGGAAAAGACTGTCGTATTAGTCTTGAAATGGATAAAAACTAAATTGGTAACTTCTTTGATGATTGAATTTTTCTCAGGTCCTCCTCCTCCATGCTGTTCAGAAGTCGAAGGGTTTTCAGGTCCCTCGAGTTCACTCCTCCCTATCATATATAGCCTGAATACAAAAATTTTTCGAAACTCTCACTTCTAGACGAATTTCGTCTCAATTTTCAGAACTAGAATTCACGATAGGAGAGTGTGAAAGTGAAACTCGACCATCATTCCTGTGATATACAAGCACGCGGTTTGAAATTTTTCCTTATTTTTTCTTCTCTGATGGTTGAAATTTTTTGAATAACCTGACCTATTATACAAAGCTCGGAAGTCAAATTTCTTTGGTTCCAAGTTTCTGTGGAGCCCCATGTTTGGAATATGTTCAAGTCCAACATCTTTGATGGTTAGAAGGAAATTTTTTCGAGCTCTTCAAGTCTTCCTGAGTCCCTCTTTAGATCCGAAAGAAAGGGAAAAAATTAGATTTTTTTAGCGGGGAACCCGTCATTTGATGGCCCATTTACAGGCTAGCACTCCCAACTCGTGACGTCATCATTTCCAAACTTAGAGAAATTATTTCAGCTCTTATGCTCTTTATTATACAAGGGTAGGAGAATTAGAAAAAGTTTTGGTTTCTAAGAACTTCTGTCCCTTCAGAATGGTCCGTCAATTTAAAAAGGTCAAGAACCTCTGCTATCTATGATGGGGGTGAGGACTTGAAAAAATTCACGGAAAAAATTTCGTCTCTGGACCAATAATTGAAAGGAAAGCTGGGACTCGAAAGAATTCCGACTTTTGAGCATACATGATGGGTGGGGCACCTAATCAAATTCCGACCTTGAAGCAATGTATGATCGAACGGGGGTGTGAAAAAATGGAACTGGGCGTCATCATTTCTGTACTTGGAAGAATCCTAAGCTTCATATGATAGGAGGGGGACTTGGAAAATTTTATGCTTCTGAACTAATGTACGATAGCGAGGGGACTTGAAAAATTTCAGCACCTGCAATTTGTGACGTCATCATTTTCGGGACTTGGAAAAGTTTCAACCCTCAAGCTATATAGATAGTGTGGGACTTGGAAAATTTCATGGCGAAAATTTCGTCTCTAGAGCCATATTTTGACTTCCAATCTATATTATACAGTGCTGCCAGGTCTACGGATTTTGTTCCTCAAAATCAGAGTTTTCTTCAAAAATTTTGTATAATGCGGATTTCTTGTGCTCAAGGGAAAAGTACCTTCGTCATTCATATGAGAAATACTTTTCTTCTGATTTTAATGGGCTGATAACGCAGTCTCATATAACATTGATTTGATCAAGGGGAAAGTACCTGAATTTCTGATGTGAGAGATACTTTTCTCCGGTTCGTTATGGGCCAATACTGCAGTCCTATGTAACATTGATTCGATCAAGTGAAAAGTACCTCAGTTGCTCGTGCGAGAGAAACTTCTCCCCTGATCATTATTGATGGAGTGATGGAAATCTGTTTGGATTTTTGAAAATATCTTCTGGCAGCATTGTATACATGACAGAAGAATAACTTAGTAGAATTTCAACTCTCGGGCTGTATATGATAAAAAAGGGATTTAGAAAAATTTAGGCAATATTTGCTGAAAATACATATTTTCTGCAGAGCATTGGAGGTTGCGGGCTCCCCGCTCCCATTGCAACATTTGCAATGGCTTCTGAATTTTTTTCATTGCTGTTACTTCTCGCATGACGGTGGACATCAAATTCTAAGAGGGAATCTGTTTTATCGAAAGTCTTTCCAGAAAAAACGTTCGCCGTCCGGCAGCCGGCAAACCGCAGAGGTCGAGAATTCTCCAAGTCACTTTCTATCATTTTCTAAGTCCCTCTTCTATCATATATGCTCGTGTAAAGCAAGTATTGTACGATGAGGGGTCCGAGCCTAGTTCAAGTCCAGTGTACTGCATTTTAGTCATTAGCTGATTATACAACTGTAGTTTTTGATAGTATTATACTTTTGTAAGTTCGTCTCCTATCATAATATAGCTTGGAGGTCACTGTATATAGCCCGATTAAAGTACATAGCTCCTTTGAGTAACTTGATATTATGCAATGCCTCCTACACCAATCGGCTAAGCCCCTCCAATAAACCACCCCCCCCCCTCCTCGTAGTTACGCCACTGCCATTTACAAATCCATACTTTTCAAAATTAATCCTGTCTTCACTCAAAATTAGAACAAACACAACCAATCTCACCTAGAAACCTCCTGTTCTCGCCGCCTCAAAATTAAAGTTCCTACTTCAATTATCTCGAATACTCAAAAGAAATTCTTCGACCTAATTTTTAAATCAAAATTTATATTTCAAAAATTATACTTAGATATAAGAATTGATCATAAATTTAATATTAAAATAAATTTTTTAAAAAATATTTTTGAATAAAATTTCTGAATAAAAATTATATAAGAAGATTTTTGGAAGGGAGGCCCGCCATCCGTTTCGTTACTGGGGGTCATCAGAGAAATTTGGTCTTTTTGGGACAAAACGTCAAAAAGCGTTGAGGGTCATATAGGGACTTGGAAGAATTTTGAGCTTTTTTGCGGAAGGTCCGCCATCCGTTTAGTTACTGGGGGTCATCAGAGAAATTTGGTCTGCTTACGCGTAACGCGGGGAGGGGGGGCTAACGCTTTTTGGGACAAAACGTCGGAAAGCATTGGGGGTCATGGACTTGGAAAAAATTCGTGATCTTCTATGGGCTAGTATAGGGACTTGGAGAAATTTTAAGGTCTTCTATATTCTCTATTAGCTGGTATAGGGATTTTGAAAAATTTCGAGCTCTTTTATACATCAGTATAGAGAGTTCTTCTATACCCCTCTATTGGCTATTATAGTGACTTAGAAAATTTTCTATGGGCTATGGGACTTGAAAAAATTACAAGGTCTTCTATGTGCTAGTATGGGGACTAGGAAAAATTTTGAGCTCTTCTATACCCATCTTATACCACTCTATGAGCTAGTATAGAGGAACTTGGAGAATTCCGGGCTCTTCTATATCCTTCTATTCGCTAGTATAGTGACTTGGAAAAATTTTGAGCTTTTTTATAGAATTTGAAAAAATTTTTTGTTCCTCCATTGCTATCTCTATTTATTTCAAATTGAATAAGTACCCCATTCACAAACATTTGAGCTTTGCGCGATGAAATATCTTAAGCAGGAAAATTGCACTTTTTTGCAGGAAATTTGGTCCACAAAAGGACTGCTGGCATCTTTCTCACTTGGATTCAAAGATAGGACTAGGAGAAACTTCGACTTTCGAGGTAAACATACAACCAGACGAACTGTGAGAAGACTTATAAATTTTGGTCGACATTAGGAAAAGTTTCTACTGTGGAACTTATGGGACGAATTGGTTTGCATATCTAGGATTGATTAAAGTCTCGAAAAGTCTTTATTGTTTCCAAATCATTTACTATTATGGCTCAGAAGTCAGAATTTTTTCAAGTTCAACTCTTTCATTAGATTAGGTGAGGTTAGCTTACAACCAGATGGTGAGCGGCGTTACATCCCTCGTTGAAATTTTGTCTCACAAGCTTTTGCAATACTCATGTGATAACCCGATACCATACCACAGGAAGCAATGAGGATTAATCTATTCAAAAGAGTAGGAAAAGAAAATTTTAGACGCAAAAACTGCAGTTTGACCACCGAGCGCGTCTCGACTAATCAGCGATTCTTGAGGTATGGAAAAGCGATAACAGCCATTCTCTAGGTACACGCAGTCGAAAACGACGCTATTCTCGAAATATAGAAAGCAACAATTAGCCACTTTCAAGGTGTTGAAAGCGCCGTTAATTTTGAGAAAATTTCTTGTAATTCAAAAAAACGAAAACTATAAGAGAGGTGATATAGATTATCAAACGGAACTCCGTTAATTTTAAGGACGCGATCAGAAAGCAAAATATCCGTATTATAACTAAACAACACGTAACAAAGAGAAACTGCTCTACTGTTTTACTCGTTATCTGGTGCCGTTATCTCCTGTCGTACATTCGTGAAAGTTGCCACCCGTAGTGTACAAATAGCCTTGTAGAGTATACGTAGTGTAGCTCTTATGGTCGTCAAAATAATAAAAAAAAAAAGAAGAGAAAAGAAAAGAAAAAGATAGACAAAGGAAAAACAAGGATAGAAAAGAGAAGAAAAGTATCAGGATACTGCAAGAATTAGGTACCTACAATGAATGAAGAACAATTTATTACATCAGATGGATACATACTCAAACTTGTAACACAAAGGAGTACCTTGAAAGGTAGCCACAGAAACTTTTTTCCGTTCAATACCATAATACCATTGAAGGTCCATTTTCTTTCAAATATTTGTTGAGCAAAAAATATAAATGATGGGCAAAGTGAATAGAGGACATAATCTGTAATATATTACCCTTTTTTTGAATGGGAAATGGTAACGGTCCATTACAAAGTGATGAGGATACTGGTCAAATTTGTAAATGAAGCGAAACGATGGAAAGTCAATACAGTCAATACGAGAATGAACTACGAGTAAATAAAAGCCCCACATAACCAATGTGAAAATCCCTTGCGGTTCCAATGTTCTGTTATTTTTCTTTTTCCCACTTTTTTTTTTTTCTTCTCGATCATCTCTTCTTAGTATTTTTCTCTCTCTCTTCTTACTATTTCCTTTTCGTCCCAATTGTGTATACCGATTATACGAGTATATTTACTTTAGTTGTTTCATTTATTTTGCGACGCGTTGACATCAATGATCATTGGCGTCCGTATCTACTACGTATTACGACTAATTACAGTAGATTAATTAACCCTAAACTGTAGACGGAAGTGAGGAGCTCGACTCTTTTGGGTGATTCGTCCATGACTTGCGCTCCCTTTGTCGGTCGTCGTAGTTCCGTAGGTGTCTTTTTGGTAGGTTTCTTTTTGTTACTGCGCGTATGTTGAACAGTAGGTGGTTTACTGTCAGTCGTATACCAGGGCATTTTTTGCATTAGATGACGGGTTCGGGTTTGTGAAGTGAGGTCAATGTGTAATGGCAAAGTGGCCGATTCTCACTCGAGCTTCTCACTCGAGCGAGAGATTGTTACTTATTTTATTGTGTCATTGAAACTATCTGAACTTCACAATCAGTATGACATAGCCGGACTGCTATTTATTTGCCGAATGACGAGTATGCGGCATGTGCCACGCACCTCATTTGTTCACTTTGATTTGCAGGAAAATACCGACTTTTTTGGGAATGACGAATACCGAGCCAATCATGCTCGCATTGACACGAGCATCCCGCGACACACTACTACATGTGTGAGTTGCCAAATGTTTGCCGAATACCGCATGTGTGTAGTCGGCTGGCTTAATCAATTGTCCATGGTCTGTGTCTTCGCTAGGAGTCTTTTCGGCCCCATCTTGGTGTCCGGCGTTTCAGCGGCTCCTTAGTAATAAAGATATCGCAAGTAGGTGTACGTCTCATATGTCCCGTCTAGGAGCACATGAATACATGTTGGTCTTTGAAAACTGGCTCATGACGTCAGTACGTGTGGATCAGTGCACTGCTCCCGCCCTTTTTCTCGTAGCCTAAATATCCAATAAATAAATAAATATTAGCTAGCCTAGGTTTTGAACTGCCTACCTTCGAATCCAAAAACTGTCCACCCTTCATCCATTCGACCGTTCAGCTAGCCTTGAATAGGAGACGTTTTCTCTAGCATTCATTCGTTTATACCTGCTGCTATGTACGAGTACCTTTTTTTTTCTTTCTCTCTCTACTGTATACCTTTTTCGCTCTCGTGTTTGCCGGGTTTAACCTTGAATTTATATTCCAAGGGTAAAGAAAAAAGAGAAATATTTTAGATGTTTCGAAATAATTGCCCATACTAAACTTTATATGACAGGAAAGGGAACTCGGATTTCTTCATATCAAAATCGATTTTACCTACAGAAAAGGCTCCTTGTGGTCCTTCTTTTCTTCAACGTCCCGTATTTTCGTCAGGCACTTTCTTTTCGGGTTCGACCTCCGCTAAAGACTTATGCGGAATACTGTATGCGAGACCAGTGCGAGACCGTATGCGTATGTCATTGTATGCGTATCCCAAAGACGAATTCCTCACCCTTTTTACTCTGAACCTTTCATTCATTTTTTTCGCTCTGCATGTACGTATATGTATTGGAGAAAGTGATAAAATATCACCGTTAGCCTCTGCATGGGTTTCCTATACTTCATGTACAAATTATTCCTCGCAACGTGGCAGCTTTCTAGAAGTTCTTGATCAAACGGAAAAGGGCTCTTGAAACTTCAATGATCGAAGTTGTCTGTCTAAGGATTTCGAACGATGAAAATATCACAAGAATTCAAGTTCAAAGACAATTAGCTTCACAAAAGTTTTCAAAGTTCTCGATGAAACCCAACTACTCGATTAATTTTAATGATATACAAGAAAAAAATAGTATTCTCTCTTCCTTCAATCACGAACAATGAATACATTTTATGTACAATAAGAAAAAACTCGCCGAAGAAACTGCGCACCCCAACATTCATAATTATTTCACTTTTAGAAGAGCTGAATAGCTGAGGCGTGGAATAAAGTCTAGTGTCGCGAATACTAAACCCACTTTACCCTTCAGGCTACCTTGTGCTCATCGACTCTAATTTTAAGCTGGTGACCGGCCTCCCAAATTTTAAATGATTATATTTCTCAGTGAAGTCCAGGTATGAAGGGGTAAATAATTTTACAGACACGTAGGTCCTAGACGGCCTCCCAGACGGCCTACAGACGGGCGCGCCTCTAAGCTCACTCATTTCTGATATTATATCTTAATACTCTTGAATTTTTCATGTACAATAATTCACCTTATATGTTCGATGTTATCCTTTGGGCTCGTTACGTCGATGATGTTTTCTGTATTTATAATGGCTGCAATTACTCTCTCGAATCGTTTTTCAACACTTTGAATTCATACCACCCTAACATCCAATTTACACTCGAAATGGGTGGAAGAACGCTGAATTTTCTTGATCTAACTATCTCTATTGTTAATGATAACGTAAATCATAAATGCTTCGATTTTGATATTTATAGAAAGCCTACGTCTACCGATATTACTATTAACAATTCTTCCTTCCACCCTCATAATCATAAGAATGCTGCTTTTTTAACTTTAAAAAACCTACGTGTCTGTAAAATTATTTACCCCTTTATATGATGACTCGTAAAAACATTTCTTCCCTCATTAAGTCCAGGTATTCCAGAAAAACGAGAATTATTATTTTTTTCGGCGCTTTTACTCCCTGGAGCACAAAACGACCGAGATGTGAACATGTAGACTCTTGAAAAAACCTTTTTCAGGATAAATCATCCTTCTTACTTCTACGTTTACTTGCCGCGGATATTCGCGGAACGCACGCAAGTTTACATACTAGTATACTGCTGTCTTTGATGCGTTTTTTGACGAGCCGCGGCAAGTAAACGTTTCTGTAACACTATAAAAAATCCAGCCAATCTCAAGCGACGTGAAACGGCCTCATTAAAACGGCATCACGGTATCGTTTTCAGCATAAAAAATACTCCTAGAATCACTTATTCCTAGGCCAGAGAATTTCAAAAAATTTTAATTTGTTGGATAGTGTTAATGAAGGGAATATCTATTCATTTTTCAATGTTGAACAATGAATACATTTTCTAAATGAAAGAAATCGCTTCGCTCCTCGTAAAGGGAGGCTGTGTCTCGTACACGTGCCTCCTACCCAATGAATAAACGTGTTTGTCAGTTATATTCTGAAGAACGCACTACAATACACAAGCGCAACGCAATGGTCTCTCTTAGCTTTCTTTTTTCCGCTCCTTCCATTCTTTTCTTCTTCGCGTTCATCTTTGTTCATCTTTTCTTTCGGTCTCCTTCTCTCTTCTTACCGACACGCGGACCTGCTTTGATGCTAGGTCTTCAGCGTCCCGCGGCTTCGAATAGTTAGTGTAATTTATACCTTATAATTGTATAGGTAGTAATAATCATCACCAACATTGCACTTTACTGAGTTATAATTTATTATTATACATACTAACAAAGAAACCGCACCCACTCGTACTTATATATCTCCTACCATTGCACACAAAACTTGCCTTCTAGCCTTATGCATAAGTACAGCTATAATTGTTATTATAACCTTTGTTTTTGCACTAAGATTGATATAATTGTAAGCCCTTGTTAAACGATCTTTTTGAAGCAGTAGTAATTTGTAAACTTAGTTGATCAACATTTTGCCAAGTACCTTATAGTGTAATGTAATCCAATTGTGTTTATCTATCCATCAATTGAAGACATTCAATCACCAGTGTGAGTTTCCCCATTTTTCTTCGTGCGATTTTACCTTTCCGTATCGTTATAGTGGTACAGGTTCAATGAGTCATCTATAGTACTTCCCGTTCCCTGTCGACCATACTACAGATGTAATTTCATTCTTTCCTTTTTTATTTTCCTATTCATTATTCATAAATAGCCTAGTAGTATCGGTCTAGTTTAATGTACTCTATATAAGGCTGAGTGGCTTGACAAAACATATAACAGTCTCTGTACCAGCGTTATTGAGAAGTGTAATTAAATGTTGCCGAAGTCATTAGATCGGTAGCCTAATTCATGAAATTGATAATAGTAGGACTGCTTAAGTCAGGTAGTTGATAAAAGAAAAAAGAAAAAAAAGGGAACTGTAAAATGCAATATTGTTGCGTACCTATTTCATAAACTCTATTTCATAAACTCTGCAACAGCGTTGCTAATATTTCAGCGGCAATTCTCCTGCTAATTTCACAAAAACAACAATTTGAGAAAAGTCCGTAAAATAACAACTGAACTGACGAGTCATCAATCAAGAGCCATCACCGTGTAAATCGTATAAATTAATTTCATGAACCTTTTTTCATGAACCCGTCAAATAAAAGGTTCTTCATCACAATAGACCTAAGGCGCTATAGAGGTATTCTCGCTCAATGTAAACAAACATCGCGGGATGTTCCCATCCGAGAAACGAAAAAATGAAGTGGACTTGAAAAAATGAAGTGGACTTTTTACGTGTAAATTCCACTTCATTTTTCGGATTTTGGGATGGGAACATCCCGCGCACTAACCCGCGCACTCCACTGCGATGTTTGTTTACATTGAGCGAGAATACCTCTAGCGCCTTATAGACCTACTGATAAAAACACTCAGGCAGTCGCGTACACGACTTTTCCTTTGACTAATTAAAACTCATTAAGAGAATCGCTGCTACTAACAACTCATAAATTTCACTTATTCTCTTGTCACCTTAATGTATAATTAAATGTTACCGAAGTCATACGATCGGTAGCCTAATTAATTGATAGAAATAATAAAAAGATTGCTTAATAGGTAAGTGTCGACAAAAGAGAAGAAGAAACACCGTGTAAATCGCTCTTGTAAACTATAATTTAATGAATTCCCTTTGTCGTCAAATATGAACCATTCAAAGGGATAGGATTCTTCAGCTTAATAAAAAGACTTTTTACAGTGTTGAGATTGTAATACACTTTGAATGAAAAAAGCGGGGTTTATAAATTGGAGTGCAATGATTGTAATGGAGTTTATAAAGGTGAGACCAGCCGCCAACTTAAAATTCGCCAACTTAAAATTCGTATTGAAGAGCATGAGAAAAAGTGGGAATTGAAGAAAATAGGTCCTTCTGCATTTGCGGACCATCTTTTGACCAGTGGCCTTAGCTATAAAGAGGGATCTGAGACCCTTCTCCACAGAGAGTCCTCAGAATTCAAACGTAAAGCTCTCGAACATATTGAAATTATTCGCCATCTGAATAACGATAACCTTAACGGGCTCAACAGGTACATACCTGATTAATAGCAGGAAAAGAATAGGAATTTGCTTTAAAGAGACGATAATTGTATAAGTTTCCTACATGGAACGCAAAACTCGACAACAATCTTTACACGGATAAAATACTACCTCTGTTACTTTCTTTTTATGGATATCATGGTTGGATGAAAAAAACCAATTAAAAGATTAAAAAATAAATGTGAGCCCCTAAGTGCATCCGTAAGACCACCCATATTACCACCCATATTACGTTAAAGGTATTACATATATAGTTATAAATTAATAGAGGTTTAGAGGTTATGATAATCAGGGAATTCACGGTGGTATGGAATCTCTTTGAGTCCTTCCGCCTGACCCTTCGTCACAATAGGTTGTTTCTGAAGAAAGGACTCAACTCTTGCGAGAAAGTTTCCTTTGTCCGGACGACCATCCAATCAAATCTCTGGACTATTGAGTAGATTTCTCTCAAAGAGGATCTCAAAATCGAAAGATAGATCATACCAGTTCTGATCGCGCTTCTGATCGCATCTGTAATATCAATTCGTAATATCAATTTGTAATATAAATTTGTATTTGTTGCCTTTAAGGCCATCTACCTATATACAGTAATTTTAATTCCGTTTGTTACCTACAAGTGTTATATCGATTTCCGAATATTATTTCGAAATCCATTTCCGCTTTAAGCATAATTTGCGCTTTTTCTACGGCGTGTGTGCAGTTGTGTATAATTATTTCTTGCTTTGAGGAATTCAGGTCAGTTAACCTTGGCCAGTTGACCTTGGTCAGTAACCTTAGATGGTCAATCTAATATAAGTAATTTAATCGGACTCTCTTCTCCCTCCCCCCTCCATTACAATGATAAGCCTTCGCAGGGTAATGTGCATGGGGGCAAAGCTCCGTGAGCTTTTGCCTCTGTAATTTGCAAGGTACGGTTACCTATATATATTTCTGATATTAGTCAATCCAACCCTCAATGGGAACACTATGACAAGTCTTTTGATAGAGCATGCTTAGGACTTTTCCGTAGTTGCTCGATTTGCAAATACATAATTGCATTTATTTAATTTAATGTCCTTAGTTTAGACACTTATTGTCAGCCCCTAGATAACCACTGTTGTGTGCTAGGACGTTCAATATTTCAATTAGGAACTCAAATAATCTGCCGATCAGGCAGGCGCGTTTTGAGAAGAAAATATTTGTGGGTGGGGGGGGGGGGGAAGGGTTAAAACAATATTTTGCCGAGTGATCTGGAGCTCCAGTCTGCGCTCAATAGAACTGGTGCAGTTTGAATGTCAACGTTTTGCCAAATGGAAACAAATATTACGACTGACCCAAAGCCTGTGGAGTGTCACACACTTTACCTACTTCCCCTACCCCCATCGGTACGTCCCTGAGATTAGGGCGTTGGCTAAGGACATGGCATAATCTGTCCTTCAGAATACAACCTCACGTTTGCAGTGCCTACTGAACGTTTCAATGATAGCATAAGAATATGTCACGACGATTTTCATTACTTTGGAAGCTAACATGTGATAGATGAGAAAGAACAAGGTACCCCATTAACATAGAATGAAACTTGGAACATGGGGAAGGGGTTTTCAATCACCCTCCCACGAGTGTAATGAAAGAGCGAAGAGACTTCTTATCATTCTGAAGGATACAGAGACCTCAAATCACTGTATGCTCAAAACCTGGGATCTGCTAAAGCACCCCACAAGAAAGTCTGTCCAAATTATGATCTCCTTCACTCATAGAAATTTTGTACGGGACATAGTACTGATTCTTCAAATTGTAGTATTAACAACTAATTTTATGAGAATGGCTAACTTGTTTTTAGTAATCATTACTCAAATTGTATAAGTTTCCTCATTGTAGTACAGGTAAGTTCAGAAATTATTCATGTATACTAAAAGTATAGTGTTGAGAAGAAAAAATTATAGTAATGATCCGCATGATTGAAATAGAGGACTGGTTACTGTCAATGAAAGTAGTCAGTGATACAAAAGATTATTGTTCGTTACCAATTACAAGTTCTTCCAGGAGAGAGTACTGAGTGTTAACATTAGAGTAACATTCAACCAATAATTTATGACTCAGTGCCATAACACGAGTCTACTCAATGCTTTACTTGGAAAATAAAGACTAATAATCTTTGAAGGTAACCATTCGCAGTAGATTTTGTAATAGTCAATATTCTGTGTAATAATGGTCACAAAAATTTGAGCACTGGTTACTATATTTCTAATAATGAATCCTATCAGTGAACATGAGAATCCCGACTAATCTTAATGAGGGAAGATTGGTAAATTACATGCGTAGCGAGCAATAACAGTTTAGTACTGAGAAACCAAGTTTTTAGAAACCATTACTAAAAAACAACTTTGGTACTCAGTACCCAAGTTGAAGTAATCATTCCAAAGGTAAGCGTTACTTGTTGCTCTCGAATAAGGAGTGTGTACTGCAGTTGGAGTACTCATTAATATGTGTGCATATTCTTGCACGCTGGCACTCGCAGATAAAGTAGACAGTTCAAATTCTTATAAGATAGTTCCAAATGACTCTTCAGCGAGGATGAGACCCTAGTCGAAGAGAAACAACAACAGCTGAAGAAAGAATGTATGGAGGCGTGGAGAGTCGAGAAAAAGGCTCGCACTGTACATTAAAGTGATCCAGACAGTTTGACTCTCCATGCCTTCATACATTCTTTCTTCAGCTGTTGTTGTTTCTCTTCAACTAGGGTTTTTCCAAGTCGCTCTCCTGTTGAATAGCTCGGAGGTCGAAACTTTAACAGAAAAATTTGCCGTGTGCCGTATGATATCCGACCAAAACAAAAATGGTCCATGTCCAACATTATAATTGGCAAAAATGGTTGAAGTCCCGTTCCTTTCATACATAGTTCGTATTGGATTTGGAAAAATTTCGACTTTCAAGCTGTGTATGATAGAAGAGAGACTTGAAAAAAATTTCGACGGTTGAACGTAATATATTATAACGAAAAGTTTTTTAATTGTGAATAAGGATTATAATAACAGTAAAGATTTGGCACTTCTATTGAAAATATTTTACGACGTTTCGAAGGTGTGACCATCTTCTTCAGGCGATACAACGGAACTGAAAGTGAATTAAAACTACTCAAATAACGACATAACGACATGTCGGCTAAGAAGTAATTGAAAAAGTAGGGAAGGAGGAGATGGCTCAGTATGCGATGACGCTCTTGTACGAGCTTGATAGGCTTTTGATATCATGCTTAAAATTCACTCTGTTTCTTGTTCTTCATGGTATTGATTAACTCGGAAATTTTTCTTTTCTTCCCCCCCCCCCCAGGGCATGGTTTGATTTCCTCCTAGCCTACATTTCGTTATTTGTGTAGTTTTATTTCATTTTCAGGTCCATCGTTTTTCCTGAAGAAGACGGCTACGCCGTCGAAAGGTGGTGAAGTATTTTCAAATAAATCTTTGAAGGGAATAGAAGTGCCCAATCTTTACTACTGTAATATATCATACGGTAGGAAGGGACTAGGAAAAATTTTTACTTCAAGGGTGTACACACAATGATACTATTATCTATTCTATACGGTCATGGGTCACGGTCGCCGAAGTATTGAAAAAGTCACGTTCGTTCCTTTTGGAAGAGTAAACAAAAATACGATTTCAAAATAATTATATACCTGCTTAGATGAAACTGTCCGAACTTGCCAACGCATGGTCCGCGCGCAAGCATAATATCCTCCTATTGTATGATAGTATCTTGTTCGTTTCGGTTTATATGGTCGAAGGTTTCGTGTGCTGTACGTTACTCTTTTATCACCGAAAACTCTACCTGTAAAATCCCTCATGAGAAACTGCGAACCTACGGCTGTTGTGGTCCATACCTATATGTACTTTTTTCACATAAACAAATTTCACTCGATCCTTGTTGCGAACTAATTAGTCCTGGAATATTAGCATGTGCGTAGAACTGAAATAATAGGTGCAGAGATGAAAATGAGTACGATTGACGGTTAGTACTCCCTAATGAACATACTAAAATCCCCCACCTCCCGGTGAGAGCTTAGCCCCCTTACAGCTGAAAAACCACCACAAAAACACTTTTTTCGCTCTATCTCTTTTAGAATGGGTTTTTTAGTAAAAATATCTCACATAAAAGTTGTAGAACATAGAATTACCTACAAAAATGATATCTTTCATTTTAAGGCTAGGATCAATAATTTTTGAGGAAATTGCGTGGGAAGTATACAAAAATTATAATTACTGTAAAATCTCGAATATAATACACACTTTTTATTTTTCCAAAATTTTGCCCTCAAAATCCGGGGTTCGTATCATATGTATACATCAGGATAAAGTTCCTTCTTTTTTTCACAACGTGCAACTTGAAAAAAATTACACAAACTAGTTTTTGGATTAATAATCATTATTATCATCATCATTATCCAGCAGTACATGCAATATTGATGTCCATGCAAAAGGAGAGAAGGAGCGGAACTATTTGCATGGACATCAATAATGCAGGTCATGTACTGCAGTACTATTGAAAAATGATGATTATAATGATAATTAATAATCCAGAAACTAGTTTTTTGTGTATTTTTTTCAATTTGGTGCTCATCGATCTCTGTATGCGTATATTATGTACGGATTAGGCCTTTTCTTGAAAATTATTCTCAAAATCTTGAGTGCATATTATATACGGTAGCGTACTATATTCAAGATTGTACAGTATATAATACCGTCCCTAGAAGCTGTGTCAAACTTTCTGCGGCACGCTCCAGCCCCCCAAAATCGATTTTTTGAGAATATCTCAAAACATTGTAAGCCGAAAAGAAAGTTTTTCATCCAAAAAAAGATTCCTCGTCCAATTCCCTTTCAAATGGTGTACTTGAAGTGGGGCACAGGCCATCCGAAGGAGATACTTAAACTCTCGAGCAAAAACTCCTAATTTTTATCTACCACGAAGTTTTGAAAGATGAAGCTTTCAGTTCTTTCAGAGTCCGTTCTCGCAAGCCCGTGCCCGTAAACGCCTCATGGCTGGAATTCATTCTCGGTGCCTGCCTCGAAAATTCTGTTGAATAAAAGATAAGGAGTTGAGTTTTTCCCGTCGTTTCTCATTCATACACAACAATTGTTAACAAGAAATAAATTCTTGATCGATTCAACGTTGATTATTAGTCCAGTAACCAGAAGGATTCGTCGACCACCTACGAATATTCAACCCCGGATTTAGAACTTTGCCGCCTGATTCAACAGTGTACTCGAAATGGGAAAAAAGCAAGTTCTCAAGGTTTTTGTTTGCCTGGACCACCTATAAGGACGTTTCCAATGTACAATACAAGCGGAACGAATGTCCGAGGAAGACCAGAGCCATTAATAGCTAGGCTTCGGAAGTTGATAGTTCTGAATGGTTGTGTTGACGATTCGGGACGCTCTGTGATTTTTCCTCTTATTCGTCGCGATTTTCGTCAATATTATTAAAATAAATTGAATATTATAATTTTTTCGGTTAAGAAATTACTCTTCACAACACCGTTGGTGATTTTATTCGTTTTATTCGGAAATTCGCGCCCGTAGATCGATATCGCTGTGATCGAATGCCTTCCAAAATTCGCTAATCAAAATCCACTATTTTCTTTTTCGGTCTTTCTAATTCGCGCATAGCGTATGGGCATTTATAATTTTTTGATCAATGAATTGTTTCTCGCGATCGATCGCAATATTTGTTCGTCGAATTTTCTCTTCCATATCAAGAGTTTCGCGTGATTCAGAATTTCTTAATAGACCTTATTCGTCTTCGTGATATTTATCGATCAACCTGGTTCGTCTTTGGGTAAGTGATTTAATTACAAACCAAAGGTGAATTATTTGTATAACATTGCTTTTTGTAGAAAAATTCTCATTCGTTTGCTTTCGTAGTATGATTTTTGTGAAGAAAATTTTGTCGAGTTTAACGGAAGCTTTTCTCTTATAATTGATTTTTATTACCACGATATAAAGTTTCATTTGAAAGGAAGTCTACCGGCTTAAACCCTTTACGTCTATTTGGCAGTGATTGGGGGCGAAAAACTAAAAATTGCTTTCTGAATCGTACCGACAATCTATACGCACTCGGGAGAACTTGTCGTTGCGGTCCTAGCGAGAAAACTCTCCGTAAGAAATAATAAATTTTTTGGCAATTTCAAAGCATTCGTTTTCGATGAAATTCTATAATCTTATGATGTTTGAAACGTTGTATATCTGTCTCATTGAAAGGGCGAGGCCAATTAGTGAATGGAATATTCTAGTCTTTTGAAGGAACTATTTTAGTCGGGCTATCAGTGCTGCCAGATCTACAGATTTTCAATTTCCGAAAAAAATATATTGGACTTTTGGACTTGACCTAGGCTAGGACTCTCCTTGTAGTTTACTCGCTGAATAGGTAGAAAACGGTTTTTCGGCGCTAAAAAATTTAAAATTCGGCTCCAAAAACGATAATATTCGGCATTATTCGGCAAAAAGAATACAAAACACGAGAAAAATGCAAAAATGTGTAACATATGAAAACTGTCATAAAGTTCGTACATTAATAAAATAAAATTAGAACTTATAACTGTACTGGTATTACCAGACGTTATGGAAACGGGGAATTAGGTACTATGAGAACGTGTTTCTCAAGATTGTCTTGTTTACAAATTTATGTCTGCGATTGCTTAGTACATTCTTGTATATATTATTGACAACGATCGTTCTATACGTCAACTGAAACTAAGGGTGCCCACAGATACGCGCATTCAAGACTACGGGGTCGCGAATATTGGAAGAATCAACATGTTTGTCGTGGACTGCATAATGCAAATTGAGTAGTGATTGAAAACCTTGATTCTATTTGAAAATTTTTCTACTCTGGAATTCTTCACCTTCCTGTTGCAATCGGAAATATTGCAAAATATTGCGTCGTTTCCCTTCTTTTCTTCTTTGAAGTGGGTAATACGACGTTTCTTTTCTCTTTGATATGAATTCGGCAACATTTTTCGGCATTCATCTCATTTTCGGCAAAATAAAATTTCACTCCCAGTCCCCCTGAAATCCTCTTGAATTTAACATGGGCTCTTATGGAAGTACGTTCTTTCTAGTAGTCAAAATGGCGCGAGTAGGTGTCAATAGGGCCCTTCCCCTATATCATATTTGCGTGATTCTTATTATAATAGTTCTCCGACGGCACTGAACTCAATATAATAACTGGAATACGCGCGCCAGGTATAGCAACGTAAATGTTGCGCGCGAGTATGTGTTAGACAGAGAAAGAAATGGATGAATCTATCTCTGTCTAACGCATAGTGTGGTGGCAAAGACGTTGTATCAACAGGCTATATAACGCGCTCAGGTTTTGATTTTTGAATCGTTTAGTTTCATAATAATTATTGTATCATGTACGGAGAAATGAATTCTTAAAACGACATGAATAAATGTCACCATGCAAAGGGCGTTTGACTTTGCGAGTAAAAAGACGAAAGTTTACACAACGAATTGAACGGGCTTTAATTGACGACATTTGAAATAATAAGATTGACAATATAACTAATCAGTGGTATTAACTACGATTTGACAGATATGATTACAAGTAACAGTGAGAGTACAAGTGCAACGAAAAGGTCAGTCTACAAATGCTTTTATGTAAGTGGTAGGAGAGGGGAACAATGGTTTCGTGTGAAAAATACGATGGTGCTCTTAATGTATACTTATTCTTATGCGGAAGGCTAAAAGGTGCGATATTGAGTGGGGATAAAGTAACAGTGAGAGTACAAGTGCAACGAAAAGGTCAGTCAACAAATGCTTATATGTAAGTGGTAGGAGAGGGGAACAATGGTTTCGTGTGGAAGAGCCGATGGTGCTCTTAATGTATACTTATTCTTATGCGGAAGGCTAAAAGGTGCGATATTGAGTGGGGATCGATATTTATGTTGGTTAGTAAATACAATATAGGAAATGCTTATAATTACGGGTTAAAACAGATACACTAATTTAACTGTACAAAATACGGGACGCGTAGCGTCACAATAAAGAAGAGGGCAAGATACCTAATACAGGATTATTATGATTCCTTGTGTATGAATCACAGCGTTATTACAATATTTCAAAGATTCTTTTTGAGATGTTTCATGTCTTTACTTTGACCTGCCCCGACTTGACCCCTTATTTGAAAATTCGCGAGTTTGCGAGTGCCCCCCCCCCTCTTCACCCTGGTTACTCTCTGGGTGATGAAAAATTTGCGAGTTCGTCCCGTGAGATTACCTTGCCCGGTTTATATACTAGCTTCATACTAGCTTTATGGTGGCTTTATACTATACTAGGATTTAACCAGTTGTAACTTGGATATATAGTACCCCTCTCCCCCCTCCTTATCTCTAGTTTTATGATAGCTGTATACTACCTTTATGATAGTATTTTACCAGTCCTAAACTAGACTTATAATCGCCCCCCCCTAGGATTTTAGTAGTCTTGAACTAGGCTTATAATAAGGTGTCCGGGCGTAAGCTAAGATTTATCCTAATTTTATGATAGCTGCGTATACTAGCTTTATGATAGATTTTATCAAGTCTTAAACTAGGCTTATAATAGGGTCCCGGGCGTAAGCTAATTATCAAGAGCATAGTATACTGTATACAAACGGATCTAGCCAGTTAATACTAGCAGGCTTAGGTATCCTATGTATGGTCGAGGATGACTTCTCCTAGAAACCATTAGCCTAAAATATTCCAAAGTGGACTTATACTAGACTAAGAAGGGGAGGATGAGCGGAGCGAATGAGCCCTCAAAAGCTATTATCTTAAAATAATGATGAATGTATTTAACCAGTTGTAAACTAGCGGCCCCCTTTCTCCCTTTTGGGATTTTACTAGTCTTAAACTGGGCTTGTAGTGGGGTGTCCAGGAGTGCTTATATACTAACTTTATACTGCTTTATACTAGAATTTACCTAAATGAGGACCCCTTGTATTCTACTAGTTTTACACTAGCTTTATACTATAGGATTATAGTAGTCTTGAACTAGACACACTAGACCGCGAGTGAGCCGCCCAAAAGCAATTAGATTAAAGTACCCTGAAGTAGACTTATACTAGACCATGAAGAGGGCGAACGAGTGGAGCGAGTGAGTCGCCAAAAGCAATTAGCCTGAAATACCTTATTCACTAGCTTTATGATGGCTTGATACTATAGCTTCATGCTAGGATTATACCAGCCCTAAACTTATAACAGAATACCTTATTCACTAGCTTTATGATGGCTTGATACTATAGCTTCATGCTAGGATTATACCAGCCCTAAACTAAACTTATAACAGAACGGAGGAGAACCCACCTCTTCAGGATTTTACTAGTCTTAAATGAGTGAAAATTTCACAAAAGGACAGCAGATATGAAACATGATCTTTTTCTATTTGGCTTTACCAGAGGATTTTAAACGTCAAACGGCGGCTTTCTAGAATAGTTATTTGTGCAACAAAGGAGAAAAATGAGCGATTTCTCAACGAGTGTGAAGTTAGCGACACGAGCCAGAAGCGAGGGTCGATATTTGCACTGAGTTGAGAAATCGCTTTTTCAACCGTGTTGCACATAACGTTTTTCTTTACACAATGAAAAAGCAAAGAGCGTAGTAGTTTTGTTGCGCGCGTATATTCATATCTCATCTAGGGTCGATATGAAAATTCATATTTACCTGTTCGCGCATGGCAGTACTGATCTTGTCACTCCCGCAACGCATATTCATAGCGCATTTACACCGAATGTTTTCTTCATGCTGGGATGAAAACATGCCGGGCTTTGTCGGCATGTTATCACGCAGAATGTTGCGAGATTCATGTTGCCGGCATGTTGCTTGGTGTAAATCGGTAGCGATGGTCCGCAACATGTTTCTCAACTTCGGTTTGTAGATAGCAGATCCTTGGATGTTGACAACATCAAATATCCGATTTGAATCGGTTCTGTAGCGCTATGTTGCTTACATGTTGAATAACATGTTCTGTAACATGTCGGCGTCATTTTGGTGTAAATGGTTTCGCGGCAAAAAGTCAAAAACATGACGACGGCATGTATCCAACACCAGTGTAAATGCGCTATCACGCAGCGTTGTTTCGCGTACGAAACAAAGCGCTTTGTTCTCGTAAATCGAGTAGGATAAATCGCGTTATCGTCTGAGTGTAAAGAAAATATATTTTGCTTTGATTATTTTTCTTCTTGAAACGAAAGAAGAGCATCGACACAAACTATAAAATTTTATTTCAGACGGGATAAATGAAAAATTCCATAAAACAATAGGTTCGTCGTCTCAATCAGACCACGCTGCATTGAATAAAGACTGGACGAAAGGAATTGGTATGACACCTTTTGAGACGCTTCACGGAAACAGAAGGACCAATTTTATCAAGAGCCTCAAATTACCCTCTGCTGTAGTAAAGATTTAAAAAGCGAAGAGGATCTAAGAACTCTCGTGCAAAGTATGGGAGGTAAAATTATCGAAGATGACGACACATCATCCCTTTGTGTTTTTTTTGTTATTATTCCTCCATTAGTTCTTATGGTTTCTCTCCTGGTCTAGATGAAAAGTTTATTCCATGAATTTTATGATTGAACTGCATTTTTTTGTTATTATTCCACTATTAATATTTTATGGTCTTTCCCCTGGTCTGGTTGAAAAGTTGACTATCAATTTTATGGTTGACCGATGGGTGCGCCTCTCTCTCCACTCGGCGCCGATGTTTTTATGGATAAGCTTTAATCCCATCTCCTCACCCGCACAATCCTTCCTCAACCTCACATTCTCCGACGTCGACAACATTCTTTGCGACATTCTTTGCGTTTGGTTACTTCCAAAAAATGGTCACATGATTTCACGCAGATGGCATAAATGAATAATTGTCACAATACCATTGATGATTATGAAGATGGATTCGTAAAATAAATTATAAGCGTGGCCCTAAAATTTTATTGTTTGTGTCAATGCTGTTCTTTCGTTTTAAGGAGAAAAATAAAGAAAATAATTGTATTATTAGAAAAAAATTACTCGAATGGGGAAAAAAATAATTTATCATACAATGAGAAAAAAATATATAAAAAATATAAGAAGAAGAAGAAAAAAAAAAAAGGAAACCAAACGGGGCTCGAACCCTCTATCACATTTCACTTGTCATTTTCACCGTCACCTTGTGAAACGTGACCTTGTGAAACGTGTAAATGACGTTGTGCTATGGCTATATCACATAGGCGAGAGAAAGAGAGAGCGAGAGACAGGTTCATCGTTGATAGTTCCCCTCTCTGTCCAACGCACTCGCGCGGCTATTCCAATTATTGTTTGTATTGAGTTCCGTGTCCGATGGTAAGAATCAAGCATACGGATCTGCTTGTGAGGAAGTCAAAACAACACATGCGTAAGAGTTGAAGACTTTAATACTCAATCCGAAACCGGTAACGTTCGTATTAAAGTCTTCAACTCTTAGGCGTGTGATGTTTTTACTTCCTCACAATGAGATCCCCGCGTTCATACGAAGAGAACTTATTATTTATGTACGGATCTCCGACGGAAAGGGCCTCATACTTGGGTGTTCTAGATGCTCTACCTATAGAAGAAGAATTATTACGGACACTCTCGTATTTCTTTCGAAATTCCGGAACGAATGACAATAGAAGAAAAAAAGAGGCTTAGACAATAAGAGAAGAAGAAGCTCAGATGTACCCAGTGACAAAGCTGTTGAGAATCCGCGAACGCATACAATTTCACTCACTACATTCACTACACAAGCATATAACCCTCCGATAGTAGAAATGAAAAAAAAAAAAAAATTGTATCTTCTGTCCCATCATTTCGTACCTGAAGAAGGTCAGTTTACTTTTTGTTTGTACCGTACGTACTTTTTTCTTTCCAGCTAATCCGTTCCATGACGACTAGGGGTTTTTTCTTTTGTAGAATTGCTTATGTGCACTTATTCTTTTGTATTTAGAATAATTTTTTTCGAGAGGACGCTCACCTGTAGTATGACTCTTGGTCGTTCGGAATTTTTAAGAAGAGAAGTTTGACAGATGTCTAGTGGTTTTTATTACTTTTTGAATATCTGGCGTTTTACGAACTATTTTCATATGAATTGATTTTCATCACCACGATATGAAATTTTATTCGAAGGGAAGTAAAGTGTCTCGACTCTGTACGTTTATTGAGTAGTGATGAAGGCGGAAGACTGAAGTTCTTACTGAGACGTGCGCTTTCGTATCGTACCCAGATTCTATACGCGAATTTCATTGCTTTTCGTACACTCCGCGATCTACAGGTGCTTTACGTACAATAGGCTCATGTCCATTTTTACGCAGTTCCTTGTAAGTAAAATACCCAGCAATTCGAGAACAAGAGAAAGAATAATATGTTGATTTTCAATTCTCAAACCATTTTCATTTCACCCTGTAAACCTCATTTCCGTCACCAAATTTCACCTGTGATTATTTCTGTACCTATACTTGAATATGGGTATATATATTTTTTTTTTTTTGGTAATCTAATTAGGACTGTGATGACGATCCTTTCTAATAGACCGTTCAACGAATGACGATCCTTTCTGTCACACAAACGAATCTTTCATAGGTGAGGACGACATCCTATTATATCCTATTATATATCTTCACAAAACCAATTTTTCGGTCCCTGTTCTCGACTTCTACTGAACAGAATTAAATGTAACTTTCAGGATACGTTTATAATTTTTCGGAGAGCAACCTTTTCATAAGAAGAAACTAGAAAGTTCATAAGTTGAGCTGTAATAAAGCTCGAAAGGTAGGCGCATATTGGCCATCTTCTTTTCCATGTGCGTGTACAATGTCGAACAAAATGCTATGGCGTCAGTTTTCATTCACGTACTATAATGAATGTATAGTGTGCAGCAGGGCACCTGGAGAATGGGAGTGTACAGATACACCATAATGTTTCCAACGCGCTAGTAGATCGCTCGTTTTACATTGTATTTAAGTGGGAGAGTTCGTCAACTTCAAAAATTAATTTCTCGCGTTAGAGACACCATGGAGTTTTATTTCATTTTTTAAATTACAGGGGAGAGTTTTGAGAATATTTCATACACTTCTTGTAAATGTCTGCGAGCACTTGTTTGTGAAATATGAGCTTCAGAACTTGACAACAGGGATAATCAACTATCAACAACACTCCCCTTGTCTCTTCACCGCCATTTGTAGGTGCTCGAAGTGCTCTAGCGTGCAGTCAATAGCCAGTCATCCTTATGCGGTACATACGAGTATATGTAAGTCTGTACGCGATTCTTTTTGATAGAAAAACTGGATTATATTGACGATTGCATTTATTTCAATGAAATCGATAACTGTTCGTTAACGACGTTGGTTTTAAAAGATAACAAATTCAAAGGTAAACGTACGTAACACAGCATATTATAAGAATAAAATATTAACGTATTGAGAGTACTTCTACGTGCTGACACTCTCTGACTCGAACTGACGATAAGCTAAATAAAAGACGAAAAAGCTACAGTGCTGTAATCGGTACCTATTCTTAATTGTCGTGGTAGAGCACCTCATCGTTCACGAACAGGAAAAGCTTTTGAGATAACTTCGGATTATGTCATGATGACGTAATCCGGAGTTCCTTCAAAGAAAATGATAAAGGGCGCATACCTACCGCATCTTTACATAGCCTATGTGCTAATTTCCTATATTCGAAAACACGTCAGATATTCTATGAACACGAATGAAATTACGTGGTATTACTTTTTATTCTTTCGGCTAACTGTCCAGTATATGCGCGCGATAACGCGTATTTCAATAATGAACAGCCGATAACGCGTATTTCAATAATGAACAGCGGAGGGTTTACCGGGTGTGCAGAGTGTGCAGTTGCACAGGGCGGTAGATTTTTGGGGCGGCAAATTTTTCATTTTTTTGTCGACATTTTTCCAAGGTAACGTATCAATTACGCATGGATGGTTCACTTTCTCTATCATAATTGAGAGTAAAAAGGAAGCGTGAGGTGAAGAAAACTGACAAGCCAAAAAAAAATATTTCACTTGGTAGGAGTCAAAAAAATACAGAAATCAAAGTTGTCGAGAAAAAAAAAGGTCATCACTATGAGAAATTCATATTTTCTAATGTCCCCCCCTCCCTCCCCCCTCAATCGGTAAATCGCAAGCAAAGCAAGTAAAAATTTTTCGATTGGGAGGCGCCAAAAAAAAATTTGCACACGGCGGCAGCAGACCTAAATCCGGCTCTGATAATGAACGGTCACGTGTTTGAAATGGGAAAAAATTGATAACGCAGCAAACATTCCCAAGATCTTGGTTGTGAGTATCACGCTTGCTCGGGAAAATATTTGTGTGTGTTGTTGTATTTGTATGGTAGTCATTCTCGTTGCAAAATGTTATTCATTACTGTTTCCTAGATATTGTACACTATAGTCTCATAGTACTTTTCACCAGTGAGATGTGAAAGATTCCTTTATTAAGTAACTTTACATTCTTCACCCTATCTTCGATAATGATTACCTCGTTCTTTGGAACAAATGCACAACTGCATAGTAGTTCTCATTATTTCATTTTCTCTAGGAACCATTACTGTGGATTTGGACGAGATTGTTCAGATCACTTAATTGAGTACATAGTTCAAAAATTCATTTCTTTCAGTGCGTAATTAAAACAATAATACATCGATATAATTCTACCGTGAGATACGGTGCAGTACGGGGGGGGGGGGGGTAATATGGGAAGAAGGTACGGGTATAAACTAATAGGTGTATATTACTATAAATAGTAAGGTGCAACAAAGTTTTCATAAATGAAAGGAAATGGCTATTTACAGTACATGTTTCGTAGGTGAGTCTTAACACAACAAGTACAACATACGTTCGCGAAACGAGCGCAGCGAGTGAAGTAATGTATGTACGAGTTGTGTAAAGACACCTACGAAACCAGTACTGTGCAATGCTTTTCAACACAAATGAAAAAAAGAACAAAAAAAAAACAAAGTATAAGTACTTGGGCATGCGTGAGTTCAAACCGTGAGTTCAAACCGTGTTGTAAAGACCAAAAACCGTTGTGTAAAGACCCTCGCTTCTTGAAAAAAAAAAAAAAAAAAAGGTGAACTACCGGGGATCGGCAGTTTGCGGCCCATCGCGAAATTCGGCCGCAAGAAGGTGTGCAGTTTGTGGCCGACGAAAAAAAAGAAGTATCCACTTTGCGTCCGACGAAGAAAAAAAATCCCTAATATTCACTGTTTTAATAGAGTAGAAATACGTCAGGATGCGAGCAATAAAATATTCCGTTGAGGTGCGCGTGTAGACCTTCACACACATTGGTTGTCCGGTCAATGCGCGGAGAGTATTTGGTCCAAGTGATTGGTGGGAAACGTGCATTAGAGCGGATGTAATTATTGTACACGTACTCGGAAAAATCTTGGATTTTTGGGTTTGTCGGTTCCTCCCTCATGAACTCTTCCATGAAGAAGTTTTTCAAATTTTCGGTTCCCGCAAATGATAACCCGAAGAAGGAACGTAGGAACAAACCATCGGCGCTTTTGGAACGGTACACCTTAGTTGAACACAGCTTTTGAATTTTCCTGAACCACGCCTGGCCTAAATGAAAACGACACCCTTCAAGGAGAGTAGCTCGCCAAAGTGCTTCCACTGCATTGATCTCAGTAATTGATCTCAAATGTGGGAAGTTACCTTCAGGTGTGTGAGTGTGATGATGTATTAGCTCAATTTGAGTAGTGATGATGTAGTTACCTGTATTATAATTAAGTATCTGTGATAGTTGTTAATTGCAATTAAGTATCTGTGATAGTTGTTACCAACCTTTGTTTGAGGAAGTGTGAAGCGAGAGTACGTAGTTATCTTAGTATGAGTATAATTATAGAGTATTTGATTAAACTAGTCTCCTATTCTAAGTGTTAATGTTGATTCAATCAAGGAGACAGTACCCTAGTCAGCTGTGTGAGAGATATCTTTCTTCTGATCGTTATTGATCAAACTGTCACGATTTTTGTACACATTTGCTGAAAAATATTCCAAGGAAGAACTTTCAAGTAATGATATCATGCTGCCAGATTTAGAGATTTCTGGTCCTCGGAAAAGGAATAATGGAACTTTCTAACAAGCTCTCGATCTCGTCAGCGTTTCCAGTCACATCGAGTCAATCAAGTGAAAGATACCTTATAGTAAGCCGTGTGAGAGATCTCTTTTTTCTGATCATTATATTAATACTTATATCAGCCAGCTCATGGGTATTTGAATATAATTACAAACGTTAATTCGAAGCAAAAAAAGAATTTGTTTTGTGTTTTTTTTTTTTTTTTTTTTTTTTTTCTAAGTTGAACTACAGTGGTGTTGAATCCAAACAGTTTCCCTTCCTCTTCATTTATAGTTCTCACTCCCACTTCTTCAAATTCTAGTTAACCCACAATTAATCAACCGACCCCACGGGGGCATGGTAGGAACCTCCACGCGGTGCCCCTGGACAGCGAATGTTTAACATCGATATACTATAGACATATTTTTGATTACAGTATTCGCTGACCAATCCTGCTATTTCTGGAACGCAAAAATGAAAACAGTAACTGCTCGTCCTCCTGAAATTTTCAAATTCAACTATTCTAGATTTTTTTTTTTTTCTGGCCCATCCTTACTAGAAAAACTCTACTATATGAAACGAGGACCATTTCCGGAACGCTAAAAGAAAAATTCCAACGACTTGTAAACTGACTGTGATATTATAGATCTCAATGAGGGGGGGGGGGGTGATTATACTGTAAATGGTTAAGTATTGATCTCAGTATATTGATCTCAAATGTGGTAAAGTTACCCTGATGTGTGCGAGTGTGCGATGATGGATTACCTCAATTTGTTACCTCATTATATTTAAGTATAGATGTGATAGTAAGCCTAAGTATTTATATAGTGATAGATGAAACTAGTCTCCTATTCTAAGTAAAAAACTCATCTCAAATGTGAAAGTGAGTATGGTGATAGTGGTTAAGTATTGATCTCAGGAATTGATCTCAAATGTGATAAAGTTACCTTGATGTGTGTGAGTGTTATGATGATTGAAATAGTTACCATATAATTAAGGATTAAAATGATAGAGCTGTTACCTTTGTTTCCTCAGGAGGTTCTTAATATATTTTACAAATTGATATTGAATTTCTCACAATTTTTATTGGAGGGGATGGGAATAAGATTGTCGCATCACAACGGTTGTAAATTGTCTTAGAATACTGACAAATGATGACAGGTTTTTGTGTGTATCTCTGAGAAGGAAATAATATTCATAACTTGTGAACATATTTTATTTTCTTTAATAAAGAATTCGATAATTGTGAAATATTATATACAATGAATGTGATTAGTATTAAAAGTCGTAATACTGTATCATAAATGTTCACTTTTTGGACCAGAAACATCAAAATTTACCAATACATACACAGTAGAACGTACGCACACGAAACTTACAAAACTAAAAGAAATATAACGAACGAACATTTACAGAAACATAAGTAATTTTAGGTCGCTTGTAAGAACAGCTATTGACACTATATTTCACGTCACATGGATAAAAAGAAAGCCATTTGAGGTAAAACATATATGTGTACCCAAACTGACTGTGATAATATTGATCTCAATAATGGGGGGGGGGGGGTTACCATGGTGTGAGTGATTACAGGGTGAGGTAAAAAGACGTTGCCAGTTGAATGGGAGCTTGCGCCGAATCCGCTGTAGCGTGAAAACGCAAAACGTTAGACATAAGTATAGTTTAAATATATCTTTAATTTGAGCCAAATCCGAAGTTTTTACGACTTTTCTGAGCCGAGTTATGGACCAAAAGGTGCCAACAATTCATCAATTTGCCGAAATTAAAAATTCTTCCAAATTTCATATCTCATCTGATTCCAAACTGAAATTTAATGCTGATTGCGAAGAAAATACCCAAATCACCCTATAAAGCTTGAAAGTGGGGGATTTTTCAATGTTTTATATCAAAAATCTTTGCAAATTAGTCAATTTTCGGCACATTTTGGTCCATGACTCGGCTCAGAAAAGTCCTAGAAACTTCGGCTGTGGCTCAAATTGAAGATAGAATTGGAATAAAAATTTTGTACATTCAAACTATACGTCTAACGTTTCGCGTTTTCGCGCTACGGCGGATTTAGCGCAAACTCCCATTTAACTGGTAAGTAACATCTTTTTGCCTCACCCGGTATACTGTAAGTGGTCAAGTATTGATCTCAGTATTGATCTCAAATGTGGTAAAGTTACCTTGATGTGTGTGAGTGTGATGATGATTACCTCAATTTGAGTAGTGATGATGTAGTTACCTCTATTAGAATTAAGTATCTGTGATAGTTGTTGGTGTGAGTGTGATGATGGATTACCTCAATTTGAGTAGTGATGAAGTAGTTACCTGTATTATAATTAAGTATGTGTGATAGTTGTTACCTAACTTTTATTGAGAAAGTGTGAAGTGAGAGTACCTAGTTATCTTAGTATGAGTAAGCATAGAGTATTAGATGAAACTAGTCTCCTAGTCTGAGTGAATATCAACCTAGTCAAACTGAAGTCAGTCCCAGAAGTGCTAGATACTTTTCTCTTGACCGTCAGGATCTAATACCACGGTTCTTAGTAACGCTGATTCAATCAAGGAAAATGTACCCTAGTTAGCCGTGTGAGAGATATCTTTCTTCTGATTGTTATTGATGAATCTGTCACGATTTTTGTACACATTTGCTCAAAAATATTCCAAGGAAGAACTTCTAATTAATGATATCATGCTGCCAGATTAACGGATTTCTGGTCCTTGGAAAAGGAATATGGACATTTCTAACAAGCTCTCGATCTTGTCCGTGTTTCCAGTCGCGTCGAGTCAATCAATCGAAAGGTACCTTAGTGAGCCGAGTGAGCCGTGTGAGAGATCTCTTTCTTCTGATCATTATTAATAAATCAGCCAGCTGATGGGTATTCGAATGTAATTGCACACGTTAATTGAGGCAAGAAAAGAATTTGTTTTGTGAGTTTTTTCCAGAGTTTTTGTCGGTGAACGAAAAAAAAGATGAGCTACAGTGGTGTTGAATCCGAATAGTTTCCCTTTCCCTTTATTTATAGTTCCCACTCCCACTTCTTCGAATTCTAGTTAACCCACGATTAATCAACCGACCCCTCGGGGGCATAGTAGGAACCTCCACGCGGTGCCCCTGGACAGCGAATGTTTAACATCGAGACTTGATATACGCAAAACATATTTTTGATTACAGTATTCGCTGACCAATCCTGCTATTTCTGGAACGCAAAAATGAAAACAGTAACCGCTCGTCCTCCTCAAATTTTCAAATTCTTCAACTATTCTAGATTTTTTTTTTTCTGGCCCATCCTTACTAGAAAAACTCTACTATATGAAACGAGGACCATTTCCGGAACGCTAAAAGAAAAATGCCAACGACTTGTAAACTGACTGTGATATTATTGATCTCAATGAGGGGGGGGGGGGGTGATTATACTGTAAATCGTTAAGTATTGATCTCAGTAATTGATCTCAAATGTGGTAAAGTTACCCTGATGTGTGCGAGTGTGATGATGGATTACCTCAATTTGTTACCTCATTATATTTAAGTATAGATGTGATAGTAAGCCTAAGTATTCATATAGTGATAGATGAAACTAGTCTCCTATTCTAAGTAAAAAACTCATCTCAAATGTGAAAGTGAGTATGGTGATAGTGGTTAAGTATTGATCTCAGGAATTGATCTCAAATGTGATAAAGTTACCTTGATGTGTGTGAGTGTTATGATGATTGAAATAGTTACCATATAATTAAGGATTAAAATGATAGAGCTGTTACCTTTGTTTCCTCAGGAGGTTCTTAATATATTTTACAAATTGATATTGAATTTCTCACAATTTTTATTGGAGGGGATGGGAATAAGATTGTCGCATCACAACGGTTGTAAATTGTCTTAGAATACTGACAAATGATGACAGGTTTTTGTGTGTATCTCTGAGAAGGAAATAATATTCATAACTTGTGAACATATTTTATTTTCTTTAATAAAGAATTCGATAATTGTGAAATATTATATACAATGAATGTGATTAGTATTAAAAGTCGTAATACTGTATCATAAATGTTCACTTTTTGGACCAGAAACATCAAAATTTACCAATACATACACAGTAGAACGTACGCACACGAAACTTACAAAACTAAAAGAAATATAACGAACGAACATTTACAGAAACATAAGTAATTTTAGGTCGCTTGTAAGAACAGCTATTGACACTATATTTCACGTCACATGGATAAAAAGAAAGCCATTTGAGGTAAAACATATATGTGTACCCAAACTGACTGTGATAATATTGATCTCAATAATGGGGGGGGGGGGGGGTTACCATGGTGTGAGTGATTACAGGGTGAGGTAAAAAGACGTTGCCAGTTGAATGGGAGCTTGCGCCGAATCCGCTGTAGCGTGAAAACGCAAAACGTTAGACATAAGTATAGTTTAAATATATCTTTAATTTGAGCCAAATCCGAAGTTTTTACGACTTTTCTGAGCCGAGTTATGGACCAAAAGGTGCCAACAATTCATCAATTTGCCGAAATTAAAAATTCTTCCAAATTTCATATCTCATCTGATTCCAAACTGAAATTTAATGCTGATTGCGAAGAAAATACCCAAATCACCCTATAAAGCTTGAAAGTGGGGGATTTTTCAATGTTTTATATCAAAAATCTTTGCAAATTAGTCAATTTTCGGCACATTTTGGTCCATGACTCGGCTCAGAAAAGTCCTAGAAACTTCGGCTGTGGCTCAAATTGAAGATAGAATTGGAATAAAAATTTTGTACATTCAAACTATACGTCTAACGTTTCGCGTTTTCGCGCTACGGCGGATTTAGCGCAAACTCCCATTTAACTGGTAAGTAACATCTTTTTGCCTCACCCGGTATACTGTAAGTGGTCAAGTATTGATCTCAGTATTGATCTCAAATGTGGTAAAGTTACCTTGATGTGTGTGAGTGTGATGATGATTACCTCAATTTGAGTAGTGATGATGTAGTTACCTCTATTAGAATTAAGTATCTGTGATAGTTGTTACCTAATTTTGTTCGAGGAAGTGTGAAGTGAAAGTACGTAGTTGTCTTAGTAAGTATGAGTAATTATAGAGTATTAGATTAAACTAGTCTCCTATTCTAAGTGAATATCAACCTAGTCAAACTGAAGTCAGTCCCAGAAATAATAGATACTTTTCTCTTGATCGTCAGGAGCTAATACCACGGTTCTCAGTAACGTAGATTCAATCAAGGAGACAGTATCCTGGTTAGCTGTGTGAGAGATATCTTTCTTCTGATCGTTATTGATGAATCTGTTACGATTTCTGTAGGCATTTGCTCAAATATATTCCAAGGAAGAACTTCTAATTAATGATATCATGCCGCCAGATTTACGGTTTTCTGGTCCTTGGGAAAGGAATATGAACCTTTCTAACGAGCTCTCGGTCTCGTCCGCGTTTCCAGTCACGTCGAGTCAATCAAGTGAAAGATACCTTAGTGAGCCGGGTGAGAGATCTCTTTCTTCTGATCATTATTGCCTAATAAATCAGCCAGCTAATGGGTATTTGAATATAATTGCGAGGCTAGAGAAGAATTTTTTCCAGAGTTTTTGTCGTTGTATTTTTAAAGAAAAAAAAGATGAACTACATAGTGGTGTTGAATTTGACAAGTTTCCCTCCCTCTTTATTTATAGTTCCCACTCCCACTTCTTCAAATTCTAGTTGACCCACGATTAATCAACTGACCCCTCGGGGGCATGGTAGGAACCTCCACGCGGTGCCCCTGGACAGCGAATGTTTAATATTGATATACTATAGACATAATTTTGATTACAGTATTCGCTGACCAATCCTGCTATTTCTGGAACGCAAAAATGAAAACAGTAACCGCTCGTCCTCCTGAAATTTTCAAATTCTTCAGTTATTCAAGAATTTTTTTTCTTTTTCTAGCCCACCCTTACCAGAAAAACTGAACGAGGACCATTTCCGGAACGCTAAAAGAAAAATACCGATTACATGTAAACTGACTGCGATAATATTGATCTCAAGAGAGGGGGGGGGGGAGTTACCATGGTGTGAGTGATTATACTGTAAGTGGTTAAGTATTGATCTCAGTAATTGATCTCAAATGTGGGAAGTTACCTTGAGGTGTGTGAGTGTGATGATATATTAGCTCAATTTGAGTAGTGATGATGTAGTACCTGTATTATAATCAAATATCTAAGATAGTTGTTAATTGCAATTAAGTATCTGTGATAGTTGTTACCAACCTTTGTTTGAGTAAGTGTGAAGCGAGAGTTCGTAGTTATCTTAGTATGAGTAATAATAGAGTATTTGATTAAACTAGTTTCCTATTCTAAGTGTTAATGTTGATTCAATCAAGGAGACAGTACCCTCGTTAGCTGTGTGAGAGATATCTTTCTTCTGATCGTTATTGATCAAACTGTCACGATTTTTGTACACATTTGCTGAAAAATATTCCTAGGAAGAACTTCCGAGTAATGATATCATGCTGCCGGATTACATGTAAACTGACTGTGATAATATTGATCTCAATGAGGGGGGGGGAATGCCATGGTGTGAGTGATTAAACTGTAAATGGTTAAGTATTGATCTCAGTAATTGATCTCAAATGTGGTAAAGTTACCCTGATGTGTGTGAGTGTGATGATGGATTACCTCAATTTGTTACCTCATTATAATTAGGTATAGATGTGATAGTAAGCCTAAGTATTTATATAGTGATAGATGAAACTAGTCTCCTATTCTAAGTAAAAACCTCATCTCAAATGTGAAAGTGAGTATGGTGATAGTGGTTAAGTATTGATCTCAGGAATTGATCTCAAATGTGATAAAGTTACCTTGATGTGTGTGAGTGTTATGATGATTGAAATAGTTACCATATAATTAAGGATTAAAATGATAGAGCTGTTACCTTTGTCTCCTCAGGAGATTCTCAATATGTTTTACAAATTGATATTAAATTTCTCACAATTTTTGTTGGAGGGGATGGAATAAGATTTTCACATCACAACGCTTGTAAATTGTCTTAGAACACTGACAAATGTTGACAGGTTTTTGTGTGTATCTCTGAGAAGGAAATAATATTCAGAACTTGTGAACATATTTTACTTTCTTTAATAAAGAATTTGATAATTGTCAAATATTATTTACAATGTGATAGTATTGAAAGTCGTAGTACATATTATAAACGTTCACTTTTTGACCAGAAACATTAACATTCACCAAAACATACACAGTAGAACGTACGTACCTACATGAAACTTAGAAAACTAGAAGAAATTGAACGATTGAACATTTACAGAAACATAAGTAATTTTAGGTCGCTTGTAATCTAGAACAGCTATTGACACTATATTTCACATCACATGGATAAAAAGAAAACCATTTGAGGTAAAAAATATGTCTAGGCCTACCCTCTTGAGATTTGATTCACCAAAACTCTCTCAAATTCCTTATAATTCTAATCCAGTCTTTTGCATATAACGTCATAAAAAACTGGCCCGTTGCTTCAGATTGTTGATTGTATGACGGTGACTCTGGGCTCACATGGCTGATTTCGAGCACCTTAAGGTACTTCTTCGAGTATTTAATTTCATATGCCTTCAGTGAAATTACTATATCCACTGTCCTTGAAGAACTTGATTTCTCACCGATGGTTGTATAAAATGTCGTTGTTTGTGGCGTGGGTAGGTGAATGGAAGGAAGATAATCAGACATACTTTCAATAGTATCATTAGGAGCTCTCTCAATTCGATATTGATAGATAACAATATCCTTATTAGTATTTAAACAATCTGAAGTCCACCAATCGGGCTTTGCAGTGTGAACGACAGTTTTAGCATTGATTGGCTCACGGGTGAGTTCCCAGAAGTTATGCATTACATCCTGAAGTGTGGCTTTGGTTTCGTCCGCTAAATCAGATGGCCTATCCATGATGCAGGTTTTGGATTTCTACCTTGAAATTTCTATGACAAAAACTTGGGAACCAAACGAAACGAGAACTTCACGAAACAATACCTGGTAGGCGATAATGAGGTATAGAAGACTACCTCTATGTGCGGATAAAGAAAGGCGTAATCACTCGAACACATTAATTTTTTATGATTCACCTTCAAATACAAGACGTCTTGATGTTCTAACTGGAGCATGAAAACGGTTCTTGAAATGTATTGTGAATGACCAGTCTTTTCATGATAACGATTGCCAGCGTACTAGACTTACAGGCATTGAAATCTCGCTTCCGACCTCTACACGTTTTGACACTCGGACTTTGTAAGCGACGAGAAAGAAAAGTGTTATCTTTTCTGGATGAGACTGATTTATTGAGAGAGTATAAGCCAAACAACTGTCTCACTTTGCAAGCTGGCTGTCGAGGTACTCAATTGATAACAATAAACACAACTCATAAAAACAAAGACTTCAACGACTTACAAAAACTTTTTGGCGAAATCTTTTGAAAATAAACTCTGATGACCTATATTCAGGCATTGAGAGGAAGGGGGCATTTGTTCATGATCGAGGTCCCTCTCCTTCCCCTCCTCCGGAATGAAGTGGAAAATACTTCAATACACTTGAAACGAATTGAATGATATGCAGTTCTTTTGAGATCCTCCACGGACTGATCCCCCCCCCCGTCCTGGTGCAAAGTCAATACCAACTCCTCTATTATCTGGTCTAGATATAACCTTTAAGCCCCTCTCCTCAAGTCTTTGCATCCTCCAAAATCCGATCTCCCAGCTAGGACTTCTTCATTATCTGGTCTAGACAACCCCCTCTCCGAGTTCTTTCATCTATGGTCAACATTCATAAATTTCTTTCGAGTCCGAGAGTTGGTCACAGCCTCTTTCTCCAAGCTAGGTCATAGCGCACGCGCTTCATGAAAGTCTCAAGAGTGCTTCCCCGCTATTTAGTAGTGCCTCTCCTCTTTTATTTTCTTTCTACTTCTTGAAGCCCTCAAACACCTAGATGGTCAACATTCAAAAATTCGTTCCCAAGTCCTAAAGATAGGGCACAGCCTTCGTTCCTTTTGGGACCAGGGCAGACGGGCAGCTATAATCCTAGTCGCACCATTTGTAATCCTGACCTATATCAGAGACTTCAGGTACCCTTTTCAACTTTATAAATCTTATACACTTCTCTGCAATCATAAAATTTCCTACAAATCATAATCATTGTTGGAGAGAATAGGAATAAAATTATTGCTTCAAAATTATCTTAAGATACTGTTGAACAAGGATGTGCATTTAGCAGTCACAATTTCTGAAACTGAATAATGTTTACAATTTACTTTATTTTTGTCCTATCCCATAATATCAACTATTTACTCAATAACTATAATTAACAACGGTGATACAAATATTTTACTTCTTGGGCCAAAAACACTCCAAATTCAGTCTTAAATACATGAACTGTTTTAAACGCGTAAATTTAACCAAGAAAAACTATTAGGTCGCTGAGACAGGGCTAACACTCAATCATCGATATATTTTCCCCCGTTCTCGAAATAAAAACAGGTATCAATACACCATTTCATGAGGCAACTGAAGTTAAAAGTCCACAATAATTTTTACCATTTCAACAGAGTACTCAAGTAATTACCTCCAGCGGTTTTCATTACTTTTGGCTGTTGTTTATACCTCCATTCGGGATACTCACTGGTGGAGATCGGTAAAATGGTGAGCATATTATTAGAGTAGTGTATTTTGTGAGGTTTCCTTGACAGGACAACGTCTACTGTTGCCGGAAACTCGCCTAATACTTCACCGACGGTCGAATAAACTTGGTTTACCTCATTTGCCTGTACTGGAACGTGAGGTAGAATAATGGACATGTTCTCGATGGAATCGTTTGGATATTTGAAAATTACACGCTCCACAAGTGCTGGCACAGATGGATCCCATATTCCGGTGTGGGCAGTATAAATGATGGTATCGATATCGCTACTTCTGGAGCTGGTACGATCATGGAATTCTCTCACTACTTCTATAAGTTCTTGTACTGTGTGTTCCCCTAAATCAAGCACTACACCAACGAAGTGAGGTATTATCCAATCCATGACGCTTGAATTCTTTGACGTGAGCTTGAGAACCAATGTACGACTGAAGTTAGTGAATCCGACAGACTCGAACACAACAAAGATGATACTTTATGGTAGTGAGTTATCAATGAACACTTTTCTGTAATCCGACGAATGCCAACAGCAGCGAAGTGATCTCGCGATCTCGCAAGGGGGCACATGGCTCGTAATTTTCAATAATTTACCTGTTTTAAGTGATAAGAGAACTGATAAGAGGGCGCAGCATGAATGTAGTCTTTATAGTGTTTCAAAATGATAAGGATTGCTAAATCCTGCTTTCGAAGGTTGGTTGTATTGGTTCTTCTTGATGGGTCGAGACTAATTTTCAATTTGACTTCCTTCCTAGTATTTCTGAGTAGGTATAAAATTATGACTCATATTTTTGTTTTTGCGATAATTGTGCTATCATTGTTTTCTATTGTGATGAAAAATTCTGAGCGAAAAAAAAAAAGTTTCTTGAAGAAAAAATACCAAGACAAACTTTCCTCCTTCAATTTTTAAATTGGAAACAGCAAAATAAGAATGAATAAGGAAGCCTCGTAAAAAGAAGCTCGAAGGAAGTGTTTGGGATTCATCAAGGCGTCTTTGCTCAAACATTCTCCTAAAATTCTAATAACTTTTATAGAAGGTGGGCTCATACCTTCATGGGGTGAGTTTCGCCGTCCTACTCCCGGAAGAAAATGAGAAAACACATTGAAATACGAGGCGGCCTTTCTTGAGATCCGGTATCACCTCGAACTATTTTTAATCTCATACTCTTGTCTTCTAAACCAGCATCCGCGTAGGTTTTATTGGAGGTAAAATAAGAAAGACTGAGTAAAATGAAATGACACGGCTTTTCACGAAAAAAAAAAAAATCTAAAGAAAGACCGAGGTTCGGTTTTCTTTTTATGAGGATTAAAAACTGCATTCGAAGTTTCAGATTCCTCTGAAATGTGCGCATTTCTTTTTTGTAGCGGTTACTCCTTTTATTACTGAAGTAGGATTCGAAGAAGTTAGACCTTCAAGTGTCATTGACTGACCTGTTTGCAGTTGTTCATTCGAAGTATTGTCACTGAGGCTATTATGAGCTGACGCAGATATATTGCGGAGTGATCAAATGGCATACTTTCTTTAACCCTGTCTATTGAGTAAACTCTTGCATCTCCTTCAAGATGTGAACTTTGAACTTTGGTGCGTTCAAGTCAAATCTGTTGATGACTAGCAAGTACCAAGATTACTAATAGCTGATCGATCATCAGGTGTCATATTTTCCGTGTCATCTTCTTGAGTCGGGATCAAAACATTCCCTCTAGTACTTCCAGAAGATTCATTTGTGTTTGTCGATTGCTCTTTAACAGGTTCACCTTCTTCCCGTAATGAATCCTCCTGTTGTGCGGGCTGTTGTGCGTTGTAGAAAGTAAAAGTAATACCACCAAATATATCTGAATAATTATCCTTTAGAATGGACCCTCGTTTCTCGTTCATCAAATTCTGAAGCTAGAACCATATAAAATAGCCTTGAAGATATCATTCATTGAAAATCCCAATGATCTTCTTTTATCAATCCCAGTTCTGAATCGGATATACTTTAATAGTTGGAAGTGCTATCCTGCTCTTGCGATAGAAACTGGTCTCAAATTTTGTGACTGTTCTGGAAATAACTGCTCCATCACTGGGCTCATTCTTGAAACCTCGACTCTCTAACCATGAGTTGGAACTTCACTCAAGGCGCTCGAGTTATCTTTTACCAAATCGGGCTCTTCCATTCTCATTTCTCTCGAAGAATTGACTATAAATTTTCCGATTCTAGTTCAGACTGTAATGGCAATGTTGTGTCTATCTGTGAAATCTGTATGCTGGTATCGGTGGCTCAGTAAAAGTAATATCACCTAATATATCTGAATAATCATCCTGTGGATTGACCCTCTTTTCTCGTTCGTCGTCAAATTCTGAAGCTAAAACCATATAAAATAGCCTCAAAGATATCATTAATTGAAAATCCCAATGACCTTGTGTCGTTCCCCGTTCCGAATTGGATACCCTACTCGAATAGTCGGAAGTACTATCCAGCTCCGGCGATGACTATAGCGGAGAAAAACTGCCTCGTGACTGTTTTGGAAGCGACTATTCTGTCACTGGGACCATTCTCAAAACCTCGGCACTCTCACCTTGAGTTGGAACTTCACGTAAAGCGCTTGGCTTATCTTTCACCATATCCGGCTCTTCTATTCTTATTTCTTTCAAAGAATTGACTAGTTCAGTTTGTGTTGGCAAAGTTTTGTCGATACCGTGAAATCTACCCTGGCGTCAATTCTGGTGGAGCAAGACTCTTCTTTTGTGCTTCATCTTCTCGTTCATTCATACCTATTTATCTCGCGGAATAAATCAGAATGAAAAGACTGAGAAATTTTAAATGATCACCAGAGTTTTAATAAATAAACCGTGTCACGGACCACCCATGACGCTCTTCCTCACGAATTTCAACTGCACGCGTTCTCTTTTCGCCTTTTCTTTCGATCTTTCTTTTTTCTACCTGCTCAACCCGTTGTGAGAAAGAACTCTCTTTTCTGCTCAAATGGAGGGTACTTTAACGCTGCCAAGAGGGAGAGAGTGAAAAAGGAAAGAAGAAAGTAGAGGGCACAAAACGAGAACGCAAATCAGTAATTCACGGTTACATTTTGAACAAGTGAGAAGTATAGTTGTGGCCCTGAGAAGAGTCAATTTCAATTGTTGACGAGCACTCACGCACTGGACACTAAATTGTACAGTATGAACAAAAGACGCTTTCTCCGGCAACACTACAGCAGCAAAACATTCTTCAATAGACGGGACTTCACCTGGTTCGATATCTTCAGCAGCGACCCAATGGCGTTCGTATTTCTTGTTTCGTTCAAATTTCACTCTTTCAGAAACGTTTGGTATTTCAGGGTTTTTCTCATAAGCAAACCTTTTCGAATTTATTTCACCATCGTCGCAACCAAGAACTATCCTCTTTGAGGTAATCGAATTCGCAGTCTCCACGACTGAGTATTTCAAGGTTAATTCATGCATCGATCGCGGCTCGTTGCTTTCAATTTTATATTCTGAATATCGTACAGTACAAACGGTGATCGTTTATCCTTCTCTGGAAAACAAAATTCGGACAGTGCACGGTTTATATCTAATTTGCAGATGTGATAATTTTCAAGAAGATAGAAAATGCCTGCTCGAAGTAAAAACATGAGGGTTCGAAACAATCAAGGTACAAGTGTCATATACATATTACAATAAACCCAGAGCCTCCTTCAGCTTTTTGCGCGAGAGCTTATATAATTTATCGCCTGTCCGACTAGAATCTGCACCAGGGGATGGAGGCGCGTGTTTAGGTAGCGATTTCAGAATTCTCATTCCCCTTTTCGATGTACCGGTACCGTGTGAACCGTTGGAGAGAATTTATCGGCCCATCTTTAACACGCCAGTCGTTTCAATTGTTTTTTTCCTTCCTAAGTTCCCGGCTTGAAAAACTTGGAAACAATTCAAGTGGTTGGAGTTGAGGTTCTCCGGTGACTAGGCCCGATTTTTCTCCCGAATCAACGCCGTCTCTTGCGGTTATGCTGGCTCCGATCTCAGCCGATCTCTGGAGCATGATCACTTCTTGAAGTATTGGCAAATACGTACTCGATTTGATATCTCAGCTGCTTATTACAATTCGCTCTAATAACTTGACCTCTGATCGATTGACCATCCGCTTGAGTATACATGCACGAAAGTAAATAAAAGACTTATTCTTCTCCTACCTCTTCTGTTTGAAGGCCAACTCCTCGGCCTTTGAAGCAAATCTTTTGAAATCATAGAAAAGGTCGTTTACTAAGGCCATGAAACAACTTCAGATCTTTAAATTTGGCCACAACCTACAAAAAACGTGGAATATGTAATTGTGAGGAGGCTAGCGGCTCAGTGTCGCAATACCAGATAGTGCGTCAGAGGCATTGTGAGACTCGAGCGACGCAGGCACAAAAATCGAGGTACTAATTGCTCGAAAACGAACTCAAATCATGGATACTAGCTTCGAAGTTCAGGGCTTTATACAGCAAAAATTTGAGGGATTAGTCAATGGGAAAATTGATAAAGAACAGGAATTTATCACTCGCCCTCATATTTTTAGGCGGGAGAATTAATCCCGCTGCTGGTAAAACAGACTCATTTATTCGTTAACCTTTCTTCTTCTCAGTCTTCCTCTCCTCTTCGGAGGTCAAGTTACCTACCATCATTGAGAGTTTTTTGAAGACTCGTTATCTTCAAATTTGACCACGACCTATGAAAAACGTGAATGCTAATCGAGTTTAGAACTTGTCAACATCTTAATTTTATTTCATGGTACAGACGTCGGGTATTAGATATATGTACAATGCGTCTATCAATAGCTAGTCGTAAAATAATGTTCACTATTTGCATAAAAACGTTCCTACATCAAGCTTACAATGTCGTAAAACAGATTAGGAAGAAATTACAATATGACAAACCACATAGCACTGGAACTGGGCTTCTTCTGGTCCACACGTAGGAACAGCTTAGATAATGAAGATGAAACATACTTGTATTTACAAAATGCGGTCCAAGAAATTACCACTTTAATAAAGAATACGAATAGTCAGCCTCAGACATCTCTGCAACGTATGGACGTGAGTGAGGCCACACAGGATAATAATTATTGGGTACGTAAGATGAGGTTGTAAGCAAACCATCAGAATAGGACACTAATTTGAAAGGTATCCTTGACAGAACAACGTCCACTGTTGGTGGGTATTTCTGTGTCTCGCCGACTGTCGAATAATATCTCATCTTTCCAAAGAATGAAATGTGAGGGAGATAGGCAGAAATCTTCTCAATGGTGTCATTCGGATACTTGAAAATTATACGTCGAACGATGACGGCTTCGGAAGCTTGCACGAATGGATTCCATCTGTCGGGATCGGCAGTAAAAATAATAGTATCGATATTACTATTCTTTTGACTACAGGTTTGAAAGTGAAATTCTCTCATTGCGTCATGAAGCTCTTGCATAGTATTTTCCGCTAGACCAATCTTCTCATGCTCTTGTAAATTCATGACGCTGGTGTCTTATTTCTATCTTGAAAATCACGAACAGTAAACGAAACGTAGTAAATGCGACCGACTCTGACATGCCGAAGATACTTTATGGTAGTGAATAGGCGATGATGAGTTATCAAAGAGCTCTTGCGCCAACAGCAACGTGATCACAAAATAGAAGACGTGGCTCGTAGATTTCAATAATTCACCTGTTTCAAGTGATAAGGGAACTGATTAAAGCGCCCGACGAGTGTTGACAATCTTTCAACGGGAGTATGAAAGTAGTCTACGTAGTGGATTGTAACATGATAAGGATTGCCCAATCCGGCTTTCGAGTCGTTGTTTGTGTTGGTTCTGATAGATGAAGAACCTCGATGGGACGAGACCCATTCCTAGTACTTCCGAGTCTCGGTATCACCGCCTAGGATTTATGATATAGGAAAGAGAGGTTTAGTCATTTTCTTTTTCTACCTCCCAAATCTTCACATGTTGTGAATAAAAAATCCTTTATCTGTTCGAATGGAGCGTATCTTAACGCTGCCGGAAGGGAAGCTTGTGACGAGTGAAAAAGTAGGAAGTCTTGGCACAACACAAGATAGCAGATTAGCAAATCCCTGGACAATTAAGAAATTTAGTTGTGGCCCTTGAGAGGGCCGTTTTGAATAGTTGACGAGCACTACCTCGATTCTCATTGACTACGTTGGTGGAGGCTTTGTTCTTTCTCACACGCTGCCGTTGCCTTTCGGTCGACCTCCTCAAACATTTCAGCGAGAGAATTGAACGGATTTATTTATCTCGAAACCCTTCTTTATCTTTCTCTTCTGCCTGAAGTCTAAATCATCAGCCTCTTTCGAGGCCAAGTCACCCATCACCATTGCAAGGTTTTCATGATCATAGGAAGCATGGATAGCCTCGAATTTGACCACAACCTACGAAAAACGTGAAATATTTTACTCGTGATGTCGCCTTGGTGTCTAATAAGCTGATAACGCGTCAGTCCAAGAAAGTTTTAGAAATTGCCAGCACCTTTATTACACATAATTCAATGCTATACATGTCGGGTATTAGATTTTTACAATGCTATGACTATCAATTGGTAGTCGTGAGATAAAATTCACTATTTGAATCAAAAACAAATAAATTTTCTGTAACACTGAAACCGTAAAACATATTTACATAAACTCACAATGCTGCTAAACAAGCGAGGACGTAATTAAAATATGACGAAAACACTTGAACAAAAATGGAACAGGATGAAAATATACATATTCACTATATTAAAAAGTGAGTGGATAACATTTCCAACAGCAAATGAAGAAAAACATACTCATCTTCAAAACATGGTCCGCGATACCTCGGTATTCTTTACCATTTTAATAAAGAATAGGAATAGTTGACTTGATATACTGATTCAATGCGTGGTTGTGAGTGAGGCCACAGTGGATAGTAATCACGAGGCACGTCATCTGATGAGATGAATAGGCAATCATCAAAAAAGGCCTCTAATTTGAAAGGATTCCTTGACAAGACAATGTCCACTGTCGGTGGGTATTTGCATGCCGCGCCGACTGCCGAATAATATCCAGTCTTTCCAGGTAATGAAAGGCTGGGAAGATAGGCAGAAATATCCGTAACGGTTTCGTTTGGGTACTTGAAAATTATACTCAGTACAATGGCGGTTTCACAAGCTTGCTCAAATGGACTCCACCTGTCGCGATCGGCAGTAAAAATTACAGTATCGATAATACTCCTTTCGTGGACTCGATCATGGTATTCATTCATTGCGGTTCGTAGCTCTTTTATGGTGTCTTCCGCTAGACAAATCTCTTCATCCCCTTGTAAATTCATGGCACTGGTTCTTATTTCTATCTTGGAAATCACGCAAGAACTCGGGAACTAATTAACAATAAATGGAATTCAGCTAATCCGACCGACTTCTACATGACAATGATACTTTATGGTAGTGAATAAGCGATGATGAGTTATTGAAGACCGACTCTCTGTGCCGCGTGCCAACAGCAACCTACAACGTACATGCCTGTTTCAAGTGATAACGAAATCAATAGAAGAGCGCAACGAGTGTTGATCCAGCTTGAGCATGAAAATAGCCTTCATAATTTATTGTACCTAAATGGTAAGAACTGCCAAATTTAGCTTTTCAGTGTTGGTTGTATTGGTCAAGATGAGCTCAGAATTTTGAATGATGAGTACCTAGGGAAAAAGGTAGATCTGATTTGAATAAGATAGAATTTTCAACTTTCTACCCAGGACTTGTGCCTTATACGCGTACTTCTGGCCTTTCAGGGGGGAGGGGATGAGTTTGATTTTCAAGATCTGTTATCTCTTTTCAAAAGGTAAAAGCTTAGAAGAACAAAAATGAGGTGAATTTTTTGAGTATTTTTCTAAAATTTTAGAAACTTCGGTTACGTTTATGAAGTCGGCCTTGTGTCCATTTTCTCAGAGGAAAACTTGTGGAAACTTTCATAGAAAGGACCGGTTATGAATGTGGCACTGCTGCCAGATGATATTTTCAAAAATCCGTACTCGCCATTTTTTTCCAAAACCTAAAAACGGATTTTCGAGGACCTTTCGTGAACCAACAATAACGATCAGGAGAAACGTTTCTCTCACACTGGTGAATGAGGTACTGTTCCCTTGATCGACCCGATGTAACTGGGACATCAGCCTTTAACGACCAAGAGAAATGTAATTAAGGTATCTTTCCTTTGAGTACAAAAAATACGTAGAATCCGCAGAAAAATCTGTATTTTTTTCCAAGGACCGAAAATCCGTAGATCTGGTAGCACTGATGTGGTTAAGTTTATGAGGTCGGTCTCGTGTCCATATTCTCAGAAGAAATTGAGAAGTACTCTAGAATTCCCTAAAGAACATGGCGAAAGACATTCGCTCTGTCGCGTCGAAGATCCAAAGATGAGGTAGTTCACATTATCTTTTGTGTGTACCCGTCCCCATCCATACATATATTTTATATTTGTGCGTAATGGTTCTGCATCTTGAGAACCGCATACTTTTGATGAGACTGAGGTGGAAGTAGTATCTTCAGAGCTGTTTTCCTTCAAAACGAATGGGGTGAAGTGGGATTCTGCGAGCGAGCTTGTACTTGAGGATTTCTGTGGTTAAGTATTTGTCCCGCGTGAAATTCCAACTTTGATCTTTTAGATCACCCGAGACGATTTTCCACGTGTTGCTAATGATGGGGCGGGTTTCTTTGATGAGCTCGGATTCAGTGAAGAATCTGAGCCTTCACCCTGCTTGAGCGGTTGTTCTTCTGAGGGGTTTTCCTGTACATCTGAGACTATGTTGGAGATCGTTTCACACGAAGTTGGAACGATCGGACCATTGCCGACGTATTAGAACTTTCTGCAGTATTTGCAGAAGATACACCCAAGTTAGAAATTTGCACATTACCTGAAAATTCCTCAGATTCGGATCGTCGATCGACTTTTATCTGCTGGAATATTTTTCGTCGATTTATTTTCTTCTTCCATTTTAGCTTTTCCGTTGTAAGGTAATAAACGCACGTTTTAAATGAAATAAAAGCAACGTTTCTACAAACAAATTTCTGATTGAATTGGTCGGAACAAAATTTCACGAAAGAGGATACAAATGACTCAAAGTCCGTGATAAAGGAGTAATAATTAGGAGTAATGACCTTGCGGGAATTTGCAATTATCGAATACACCTAGTTTTAAACCGGTATTACTTCGAGTACGTACGAAGAAAATACCTTGAGTAGCCTACTCTTACCATCTGCCCACAAACAAGTCGTCATCACCCGACCAAACAGGGCTGAGATCGGTGCCCTTAAACTTTCCCACGTAGGTATTTCAAGGTAGAAGTAAAATTTCTCGGATCAAATACAAAATAGTACGCGGTTTTTTCCGACCTTCCTTCAAATTTTATACTCCATAAACTTTTCCAATTCAGTGGGTGGGTGCCTGTCAGCTTTGACGTGATTTGCATGGTGACCTTTGTTTCATACAAAAATAATAATGGTCTCTGAGACAACAAATGCAAACCTGCAGCTTTTCATTAACACAACAATGAAACATTTTCTCCGAATTAATCTTCCAAAGGCCAATGCCTCAGCTTCCGCAACTGTATTTTTCTCGTCTTTCGTCAATTATACGCGTCACTGTCTTTTTGACCTAGGGTTGGGACATTCTTTGTTCAACCGTACGTCTGTTTGGCCTCGTGTTGCCGTCTGTTTGGCCTCGGTTTGAACATTCTTTATCCTAATCATAATTAAGGAAATCGACAGCCCTGAACTGTATTTTTCTTGCCTTCCTTCAATCATACGCGTGTCCATCTTTTTGACCTAGAGTTGTGACATTATTTGTACAACAGTACGTGTTACCGTCTGTTTGGCCTCGATTTGGGGCATTCTTTGTCCTAATCATGATTAAGGAAATCGATAGCCGAGAGTCAGTAACTTCATTGGGACTGTAATCAAGGAAAGTAAAGACTGCACAAGGACAGAAACGGAACACTTGCACTCAGGGTCGATCCGAGAGGAAATTATTGAGGGGGGGGGGTGAAAACGATATTTTGCCAAGAGACTTGAAACTTGAGTCTGCGTTCAAGAAAATTGGTGAAGTTCGAATGTCAACATGTGCCGACTGGCAATAAATTTGCCGACTGACCTCAAAGCCTGGGGGTGTCACACCCTCCCTACTCCCCTATCGGAACGGCTTTGCTTGCACTCTATCTAAATGGGGCAATTTGCGCGTAACAGTCTTATGCGGCATTCTTTGAATTCTAGAATTGCGCGAGATTGAACCTTATTGGAATTTGAGAAATCATTCCTCTTCATCTCAGAGCTCTTAAGGCATTGGCCAATCTCGTACACATTGTCCGAGCTCTCTCATCCTACATTGAAAACATCAAGTTCTTGGCTTCTTGTTGGTAGATTTCCCACATACTACACGACTATAATATTTCTCATGATAACTTTGTCGCTTCATACATGCATTGTGAACTGTAAATATCACCCGGTCATTATCTTAGAATATTGAGGACTTTAAACAGGATCGTACGAATATCAAGCAGTCACAACTTTTGAGAACTATTTTAATTAGGTATTCAATAAAATGTACGTCAATGTTTTACAATATCATATAATATGAAGAATGAAGAATAACTTAAATATTATAAACACTGATACAAAACTAATTTCAGGTCACTGAAAAACGTCAAATATCTAGTTATCAGTACAAATATATCTCTCTCCCTGCTCTTGAGATAAGAACAGCTAGAGTTCACATCAAGAAGATAAAAATGAAAAATTAAGATGGAACATGCTCCTATATTTAAGAAAATCTGGACACAACAGCAGACAGCTTTTTTGAATTCTCCAATAATCCAATAAAGAATACAAATCTGTAAGATTTAGAACTGGACTGCAGCCTTTGTTTATGTAGGTATGTATAATATGGTCAGTGCACTGAATATGGTGCTAATGTGACGCCCCATTGTCGGTTGTTCTTGATGGATGGTAGGATCCCACAATTTGATTTCCAACAAATTTTTCTCGTTGTACTCTATTATGTAAGGTATTGTTGACAAGATAAAGTCACTCGTCCGCGTAAAACCATCGACCATCCTCTCGGTACCGACGGTCGAATAAATAAATATTTTCCTGGGTAATGTAACGTACTGAAGATATTCAGCCATGTTTTCAGGGGTATCATTTAGATCTATAGGACATTTCCTCTCTTGGAAAGTGATATTCACACATGACTTCTTCCGAAACCATCGGCTCAATGTCGAAGTGAAAACGACAGTAGTGATATTCGTATTATTTACATTAAAATAGAATGTTCTTACTAGTTCTCTGAGTGTTACTACCATTGCGCACGACAGACCATGCTTGGTCGAATCTTCCAAAATTGTGTGGTCCATATGACAACTAATTCAAAAATCTTAAGAAAAGAATGAACTCAGTGAATTTGATTAACTCCGACACAACAACGACGCAATGAGAAGTTGTCAAAAACAGCCTCTCTGCAATCTTCCTTCGAGTAAACAAAAACTAACAACTTAGTGATTACTCAATGAAGAAGGTACCTAGATGTTTGATGAATAGTGGTTTTCAGGAATTGGCCTGTTTCAATCTTGATATGAATACTGGTAGTTGGTTGTCTTGGTTACAATAGATTCTCAATTAGATGCAGTCATGGGACAAATTTCCACGTCATAACTTTGCTGTGAGAGGACTTCTGAGTTTCAAAGATATTTGTTCCTAAATTTTTATTACAGTCTTTGCTTTTAGAATGCTTAGGGTCGTGAATATTTGTAATATGGTAGGTTGATCATTACAATATTATGTTCCTGAAAATTGGATGGCGTTATATACTTTATTCTTGTGTGCTGTGTCACCATGTTGTAAGCCGATTGGCGTTACCCAGAAGACACCACGTGGAGGTTAGCATGCTTATACCTATCATCCCCCTGAAGAAGGGCTTTATCATAAAACGGAAACTTAACACATCGGTCTCATCTACCCTGAGAAGTGTTTCGCCATAATTCACAAGAACGTAATACACGTGTCTCATCCACCCTAAGATGGGTTTTGTCATAATTCACGCAAAACTCATGGTGCTGCACAGTCTGGACATTTCTCTACCTCGTAAAAGCACGGGCTGTGAGTCGAGAGACAGCAGCGTGGAGTGGAGATTATCCATTTCCAAGTCTCAAACTACTGAAGGATTACTGGTGGAATATGACTGTGCTCCACTTTGTAGAAAAGCCAGAATATTTTGATATCATCCTTCATACCTCAAATATGCTTGTAATACGCGTTCATTCTTTTTGTACTCCAGTACTCATTTTCATTCGGAATGCATGAGAATCTGTTTTATATTGTCGTTATTCAGACCTTCTTGGCTTTTGATACTTAGTCAACCGCACTTGAGTTTGCAGCCTTCAGGAAATATTTTGTCCTTATGTGGCGAGCTCACCATTTGGACGCCTTCACCCAACAAAGCAGGGCTGAGATTGTTACACCTACACTTTTCCATATAGGAAGATATTTGAAGTAAAAATAAAGTTTTTTGGAGAAGTATTTTCACATTTATCATAATGGTAGATTTTTATCCGTGGAAGAAAATATCATAATTCAAAACGAAACAATTGGCACTGTCATCCACTTTTTTGAAAATTATTTTTATGAAACACTCTAATTTAGTTACAGAAGTACTTTGGGTCAGACGGTGACACCAAAGGAGCTGGCTGTTGCACATCAGGTTCTCACAAACTCGGTACTTTCGCACTGTCGAGTGGAAAAATGGATATGATGACTAGTATTACTGGTGGGATTTGACTGCGCTCCACTTCCTAGAAATGTCACAATATATTGATATCATTGTTTATACCTCAAATATGCTTGTAATACGCGTTCATTTCTTCTGTACTCGTGTCTAGTATGTTATCTCCATTCAGAATGCTGGCAATCGGTGGTGGTTCAGTTTCTATAATCTCACAGTGGTCTTCATCTTTTCGCCACTCATGAGGTTGAGGAGTGAATACGCAGGTGCCTTGCGCCCATTGGTATTTGAGATAACAAAATTGCAAAAATTTTTGGAACAAATTAAGCCTAATATCTTCTTTCAAGTTGCACCCTAAAGGATTCTTTTCCGGTAGCATAGCATTCATTTGCTCTGCGGTTGTCGGTAATATCTCGGCTTGCCCATCAGCCCGGTAGCCAGACCATAATTTGAGGGGGGGGGGCAGATAGATTTTTAAGGGGGGCAAACTTTTCAAAAAACAATGGTAAAAATTTTTTGCTTTTGTTCTGGTCAAATTGCCAGGGGGGCAAACGAAAATGCCCCCTTGCCCCCCTGGCTACGGGGCTGTTGCCTATCCTTATAACTACTTCCTCAAATACAATTGTAATACGTGTTCATTTCTTCTGTACTCATGCGGCACTCTCTGAAGTTCGATTGCGCTAGATTGAGCCTAATTGGAATTTTAGAAATCATTTTTTTTTATCTCAAAGCTCTAAGGCATTGGCCAATCTCGGACACATTGTCCAAGCTCTCTTGTCCCACATTGGAAACAAAGTACTTGGCTTCTTGTCGGTAGACTTCCCACATACTTTACGACTATGATGTTGTGAATACCACCTGATTATTATACTTTGAACAGGATCATACGAGTATCATGCAGTCTTGAAAACTATTTTAATGATTATTTGTCTTGATTTGGTAGTACATATAATTTGCAAGTATTTGTGTTTACCTCAGACATATTTGTAACTCATTGAATAAAAAACATTAAATTTCATTCAAACGCCTAAATAATGAAATGCACATATGCATGAATAAAGAAGAAATCAAAATATTGCAAACACTGATAAGTATAAAACTAATTTTAGGTCGCTAAAACATGGCAAATATTTAGTCAGGTACATATCTTTTTCCCTGTTCTTGAGATAGGAGCAGCTAGATAAAATTTCAAGTCAAAAAAATAATAAAAAGAAGATAGAAGATGAAACATATTTCTACCAAAATCTGGTCCACAACAGCTTTTCTGCATTCTTCACCATTGCAATAAAAAATACAAATTGTTACCTTCGGTTTGGACTAAGCTAGATTAGTAAAGTTGTGTGTTGTTGAGGTAATAGATTGTGGTGATGGAACGCCCCATAGGTTGTTCCCGATGGATTGTAGGATTCCTCAATTTGATCTCCAGCAAACCATCCTTGTTGTACTCTATTATGTAAGGTACTCTTGACAAGATAAGCTCATAACTCTGTACTGAACCATTGATCATCCTCTCAGCACCAATGGTTGAATAAATTGAAATGTTCTCGAGGAATTTGACGTGCTGAAGATACTTCGACATGTTTTCAATGGTATCACTTGTTTCCTGAGGAAATGTCTTCTTTCGGAAATAGATATTCACATTTGCTTTATCATGAGCCCATCTGTTCACGGACGAAGTGAAAACGACTGTAGAGATATTTTTATTAACTGTAATATGATAGAAGTCACCGACTAGTTTTTCAAGTTGTGCGATCGTTACGTAGGACAGACCGTGCTTGGTCAAAACTTGTGTATTGGGCCAGTCCATCTGAAAACAAATCAAAAAATCTTGAGAACCGAAGAAAGAACACACTCAGTAAAGTTGACCAACTCCGATTCAACAATGACACATTAAGATAGTAAACAGACAAAAACGACCCCTCTGAAATCCTCCTTCAAGTAAACAAAAGTGATTTCTCAATGAAGATGGTAAATGTTTGATTCATGGTGGTTTTCAGGAATTGACCTGTTTCAGTCTTGATAATGTAACTGTCCTGCAAACGCTCGTCATTCTAACGGTAAAAATTGCCACTTTATGTGACGAAAAAAATAATACAGAAATTTCAGGGTTGAAAAAACCTCTATTTTGAATAATTGGTTGCATTGGTTACAATGAATTCTCAATTTGAAATGAGGGAGTGATTTCTGGCTGTGAGACAGATTTCTAGGTAAAATAGTGACTGAAATACTTCTCTCTGAGGGCTTATCTGAGTTTGGAAGTACTACTTGTACTGGAGGGCATGTGATAAGTTATTTGTTGCAGAATTTTTCATTACAATTTATGCATTTAGAATTCTCAAGGTCGCGAATATTTCCAGTATGTCTTTTGTAGGGTCTGCTGCACAGCTTCAATCTGCTTTTTCAGATCATAATTTCTGTTCAATTGGTTCTCACGTTCATCGCGTGCAAATTTACATAGATGTTAAGCTTGGTCATATCACTTGTGATCCTGTCAACCTACATAGAAGACATCAGGAGCTCTTTCTTCAACTGTGTTTAGAACACCTACAGGGCCACTCCTCCTCAACAGATTCTCCACATACTTTACCACAAAACTTCCCATGGAGGATGAGCATGCCATTGTTGCTTCACCCATGTATTGTATGTTGTCACTATTGTCTAGAATGCTGATGACTTTGAATACAATTGTGCAAGTATTGAGCAGTCACGATTTTTGAGAACGTCTTTTTATTTTACTCGTTCGATAACATTTGCAAGTATTTACAATGTGTGTTAATTATCGATATAGTCTTACTCTTTGAACCAAATATGTTGAAATTCATTCTAACTCTTAAACAATAAAATATGTATGAGCCTCACAATACCATGTTGAAATGGATAAAGAAAAGTTTAACATGTTAGAAACCTTGTATACTTAGATCGCTAAAAGAAGGCAAATATTTAGTTATCGATAACTTTCACTTCCTGTTTTTGAAATAAGAACAGCCCTGACAAGATCCTCCTGGGACTTCCCTATCCCAATGGAAGAGCACTGCTGTCGCTGAGAACGTTTTGGGCGACCTCACACTTTAACTTTCAACCGGAATCACTTAACATATCTGACTATCTTGCTGGTAGACAGAAAAATAACATCGTCTTGTGTTAGATCAGTTTAAAGTACAGTACCAGTTTATAATCACTTTGTTGAATTAACTCTAGATTGTCCATTCTTATCGAGTGAATGATTCTAAGACCATTTTTCTCTCTTTCCATTCCTCTTTGGTTTTAGTTTCTTCTTCTCCTCGGAGGTCAAGGTCATTTGGATCACGGGAGTTTTTGTACTTGCAGGCCTGAAATTGGCTTTGAGTTTTCGAGTATGTCCTCAATATTCTTCACCTCCTCCCACTCTTATCCCTCCTACTATAGATTTTTTGGGAGAGTTGAGATGTCTTGCCCACCCGGGCATACCCTCGACCTCGGGCCTGGTGATCTGTGTATCTCAAGAGCAATAAGTTCCACCGGACTGAGTAATGGTTTCATGAGAAAGACATCTTGAGAATTATTATGAACATATATACAATACCCAAACAAGATGAACTATCTAACCTGATACTTCTTGTAAGCTTGGACTACCACTTTGTTCTAGAACATATTGGTGACTTGTATGGTGTGGCTTTTCCTAGTATGTGGGGACTACTTTATCTCTCGATCCGCCCTCTTTAGAACAGTATCCTGGGGGCTCCAACCTGAGCCACAAATCAAAAAATCATAGAACCATGAATCTGCCCAAAATTTGACCGGACATTCCTCAACCTTGGAAAAAAGTTTGACTTCAACACTTGGCAACTTCATGAAATCAATCATTTTGTAGTTCTAGGCATAGTTTCTGATATTTCATAGTAATTCCAAGTTTAAAAATTTTATATCCCTCTTGTGCGGTAAATCCAGCGAGTATAGGAACAGGCTTGGAGTTTTGCAACCTCTGCAAATTGATTCTAATTTCTGCGATATTGAATGCTCTTTGAAATAGCAATAAATTAACTCTACATTTCAATTAGGTACATATGTTTTTTCATTTTTCAATTTACATAATTACCTTGAATAACAAAGTTGAGTGACACTCACGGTTTCTGTTAATGTGTCGGTTTTTTTGTCTTGAATAGCTGGCTTCCTTTCCTACCATTTTTTCTCTCTTCTTATTCTTCTTTAGTTTCAATTTCTTATTCTTCTCAAAGATCATTGGTTTCCTCTTGTTGAACTCCGAGATCATTTTGATATCGGAATTTTTCTTAGAGCTTTTTGTATCCCAAGAGCAATAGATTCCACCAGACTGAATAATTGCTTTATGATGAGGACATATTGAGGATACTTTATGAGCATTTTCAAACAAATCACACCTGGTGAACAAGATGAACGGCGCATCTAACTTGATACTTATTGTAACCATGCCTTGTGCCTCTTCCCCTCTCAAACCATGGACTACGTGTGGTGGCATGACTTTTTTCAGTATGTAGTGACTCCTTTCCCTCACTGTATGCTCTCTCTAGAGTTGTTGGTTTGCAGAACCTAGCCCATAGACTACACATAGTTGTAACTTCTTTTTGTTCATTGTTTGATGGGTAACATTGATTTTATTCTATTCTGCAAAGTGTATAGCAAATAAGCAAGGTCATCGCCGTGAGCAGAGCTTTTTGACTTTATCATTAATCCTCTTGCCCGAACTTCACTACCCTACTACAGTGTCTAGCCAAGATACTGTATCAAGTTTGAGCACCCGTCTTCATATTCTTTCTTTTCACTTTGAAAAATTTTTTTCAAGTTCTGTCGTAGGTCCGAGCCCACGTTCTTCTGAGAACAACAATGGTGGGCGGGCGGGCATTGTCCAAGCTTGGTCATATCACTTGTTAACCTGTCAACCTTCATTGAAGATATCAGAGAGGTACCACTTCTCTCCTACAGATTCTCAATAATTTCCCATAGAGGATGAGCATACCATTGTTGCTTCACCCATGTATTGTAAGTTGTCACTATTGTCTAGAATGCTGATGACTTGGAACACGATTGTGCAAGTATTGAGCAGTCACAATTTTTGAGAACAGCTTTTTATTGTCCTAATTCGATAACATTTCCAAGTATTTACAATGTGTTGACCACAGATATAGTCGTTATACTCTTTGAACCAAATATATTGAAATTCACGCTAACACTTAAACAATAAAACATGCATGAAACTCACAATACCATGTAGAAATGGATAAAGAAAAACTAAAAAATTACAAACCCACATATAGATCGCTAAAACAAGGCAAATATTTAGTTATCTATAAATTTTACCTACTGTTCTTGAGATAAGAACAGCTAGATAAAAAATTTTATATAAAAAGATACGAAAAGAAGATGAATTAAGATGAAATAACATACTCCTACATCTACAAAAATCTGGTCCACAACAGCACTTCTGCATTCTTCACCTTATCTATAAAGAATACAAATTGTTACCTTCGGTGATCTCTGTAAGACATGGATATGGCTTTGGCCTCCGCTTCGGTAGTTTTGTATATTACAAAGATATCAAAGCGCCCTATCATTAGTTCCTGTTGGAAGGTGGGAACCCACAATTTGATGTCCAGCAACCCACCCACGCAGCAATCTATTCTGTAAGGTTCCCTTGACATGATAATATCCACTCCTGGTGGCGAGCAGATCATTCGCTCACCCATGGTTGTATAAATCCAAACCGATTGGGTTAATTGAATGTGGGAAAGATAAGAGAACATGTTCTCAATGGTATCATTCAGCTGTCTAGAAATTCTCCTCCGTTTGAGAATGATTCTCTCCATTGGCCATTCCCGAACCCAACGGTTGGGTTGCGCAGTAAAAACGACAGCTTTGACAGTCGGAGGTTCATTTAGGAATTCATATAGTAGTGATTCAAGATGCGTCATGGTTTCTGGTGACAGATGAAACATTCTCACAATATGCTTAATTCTTCTGCGTTCGATCTCAAAATTGATCACAAGCACTCGAAAACTGATGAACGAATTGATCAACTCGGACGCAACAACAATAGAGTATGATAGCGGATATGCAATGATGAGACATCAAAAGTAATCTCTCTGTGATTCTTCTGTAACTAAAAAAAAGGGCGAAGAACAACCTGATTACCTACCCAATGAAGAGAGTGGATGTTTGCTGCATTCTGGTTTCCAGGAATTTACCTGTTTAAGTGTTGATAATCTTCCAACTTCAGTATAAAATTAGTCCTCATGACTCATTGTAAACGACCAACCAATGATAAGAATTGCTCCTTTGGAGGACAAAAATATAGCAATTTTATGGGCAAAAAAGATTATTTTCTAACTTGAATGAGACAAATTTATTGGTATTTAGAATACATGACACTTTCTTCAGAGGACTTTGGAGTTTTAAAATGCATTATTACGCATACGTAAACTCGGAGATGAGCATGAGATATACCTACTGTATATTTTATACTGAATTCTTCATTACCTAGATTCTATGCACTCAGAGATCTCAAGGCCATGAACATCTGTAGGATGCCCACTATCACAGTTGCATCCATCTGAATATTTCCGCACAAATCTTGCAATCTTGGGCAAAGAATAGCTCTAACAGTGCCTGTTGAGTGTACTTTTTTTGAGGTCTAAGAACGTTCTTCTTTCCAGATTATCTCTCAGTTCTTCAGCATTATCTTGAACTCATTTTATTGCTATTACTTGATCCTTCAAACCGGCATTTCCACGTGCACGTGTCAAGAAAATATCTTCAGTGGCCTGGGCCTAAACAATTGAATCAAGTTTTTTGGTTCTGTTCACGTTTGAGGTTCGTCATTTTAGACGTGAAAACAACGTCTCGTGAAGACAACGTCTTGTGAAGACAACGTCTTGTGAAGACAACGTCTTGTGAAGACAACGTCTTTTGACGCTCTCTAAACCGTTGGGTAGCGTTTTAATTTAGTTTCCTGTACAAATTATGTAAACAAAGTGATTCACCTATTCACCTCGCGCTCAATAACAATTGCGAGAGTACCATTATATTATCAGCCATGTCTCTAAAGTTTTTGAACAAGCGCCAACACCTTAAATTTGTCGGAGGTCATGTGTCAGAATACCTTCCGCAATAGGATTGGCTCGGCACTTAATGAGACCAATCATTTCTAGCTCCAGGCGTCTTTCCGTAATTTCAAGTTCAAGAATCTTATATCCTTCTTGTGCGGTAATTCCAGCGAGTATAGGAATAGGCTTGGAGTTTTGCAACCTCTGCACATTGATTCTAATTCCTGCAATATTGAATGCACTTTGAAATAGCAAATATATTAACTCTAGATTTCCATTATGTCTTCTTATTTTGACATGTTTCATATCTTTGCTCTAGTCTCATCCTTATGGGAATTTGCACTGTAGCAATAATTCTCAAATCTGCTAGTCCAAGTCTGAGCCTCCCCACCCCCTGAAAAGGGACTTTCTCAGGAGTGATTCTAAAATCTGCAAGTTCGAGTCCGAGGCTCGGTAGTTTTGCTCAACCTAATGTAATAATAAAATAATATACAAGGCTTATGCTAGACTTATACTAGGGTATGGGACTTGGGGGGGGGGGGGGCTCTTCTATACCTCTCTATTAGCTAGTATAGGGACTTGGAAAATTTTGAGCTCTGTAGTTTCTAGCTTACCCTATTATAATGGAAAGGCATAGGCTAGATTTATACCAGGCTAAGAAGCTATAACCTTGTGACGTCGTAAATTTGGCGAAGTCATAGGTCGGTGACGTCATAAGTCGGTGACATCACCTGTATTGACAAATGAGTGCCTTTCAAGTGTCGTTTGCCGACTCCTCCTCTTCCTCCGGTGGCCCCTCTATTGTTGGGTCCGTTCCATTCGTCCAAACTGAGGGCTGAAGAATGGTTGCCTCTTAGAGATTGTTTCCAGATTCCTCCTCTTCCTCTAATGGTCCCTCTATCGCTGGATCAGTTTCATTTGTCAAAACTGAGGGCTGAAGAATGACTGGCTTTTGGGGATTGTTTCCAGATTCCTCCTCTCTTTCCTCGGATGGCCCCTCGACCGCCGGACAAATTTCATGCAAAAAAACAGAGTTTGATTGATGTTTCTGGACTCCGCTAGGATCTCAATGGCCCAATGAATTGCATGCGTCGAACGTGAAGCTAGTAGTTCATTATTATTTCCAAATTCCTCTCCTTCCGGTCATGCGTACATGTGTACCGGTACATGTCTGGAAGAACACGGACATTCTGTCAGAAAGATACCCGCGTCCGTCGATAATTGAATTCTCTCCACGGTATATTCATTATCCGTCCACAAGTGGTCTCGCAGTCGTCATAAGAATCTTATGCATTAAAATTGAAGTTATAGATGATAGGCATGCCATTGTTGCACTATGACTATTGTCTAGAATACTGACGATGAATTTGAACACGATTGTGCGAGTATTAAGCAGTCACATTTTATTTCTTCAAATCATTGTTAGAGGGAATGAAGCTACAATTTTGCTTCATGAATCTGTTTTAGAATGTCGTCATCGAATCATTGCTGGCCTTCGATGGTCAACTGCGCTCAAATTTTCGGCCTAGAGGAATGACTTTGCGTTCTGTGGTAAGCTCACCATCGTATGTACCTGAGATAGTTGTCGGCAAACCACTCGTCATCACCCGACGTAACAGAGCTGAAATTCTGAAATAGTTGACCGTACTCTGTACAGTGTGATATTTAGGAAATAATGAAAACCAAGTTCGCTGAATCAAGTTCAAAGTAGTACTCGGTTTTTCGCAACCTTTTTTCATATTTATCTTTTACAAGTTTTTTTATCGTATAATACATGCAGCGAAAGTGCTGCGTATTGTGTTCGTTTATTGAAGCGAAACTCGCCGTTATCAGAACCGTGGCGAAACTGTTTTTCCTGTGGCGAAAAAGTTTTACAAAGTGTTTTACCCGTAGCGAAAATCGCGTCAGTGGTGCCATTTAGACAATAATTGGACATTAAAACTACAACAAATTCTACTTATGAGAGTCTATTTTGCTTCATGTATTATAAAAATTACTGTTTGTAATTTGTGTCGAAAAACAATATTGTGACTCGCTCTCTATACGCACTCGCTTCGCTCATTGTTTTTGCCACTCGATACAAAATGTACTATTTCTAAACGGATACCGCGAAAACACCTCTCTGCAGTTGAACGAAAATTGTGTTTATCACAACTGCTGCGGCAGGGTGCGAAAGTAAGTCACAGCGTGGCGAAAGTAAGTCACGCCGTACGCGAAAGTATCCGTTTAAAAAAATATCTTACAGTACGAGCAGCGAGTCGTGAGTATCGCAACTCGTTCGACTTGCAGCCACTCGCTTCGCTCGTTGCGATATTTCTCACTTTCGCTGCTCGTACAGTAATATACTAATTCCCCTGTACAAACGTTATGCGTTGTCAATATTGGTTTTGAAGTCAGAAACAAAGCCACGGATAAAAACTAGTACTTTACGCCATTTGGCAATACATACAAGACGCAACAGTGGAAGCCTTTGAGGGGGAGCTAGCCTGTGTAAAGGGAGAACAGCAATCTTTGCTGAGGGAAGGACCAGACAATTTTCGTCTGGGCGACTTTTGAAAAGCTGAAGAATATTCTTCGCAAAAGATTATGCATTTTCTAATTTTCTAGTTAAGCTATGGATCGAAAAGTTGACCACAAATGTCAATACTGTTGGAAGGTTGAGTGGTCCATACTTCTTGATCTCGCATTTGATTGCTTTGTTGGTCTCATTGGTTTCCTCGACATTGACTGGATCTTCCTTGCTCGGGTGTGGTTATAGAGCAGTTAAGGCATTTTTTACTCGAACTAAGGCAAATTATAGCATAGCCACCAACTTCAAATGAATTTATAAATCGACCCTGGATTCTTTCAATTTTATCCTTCTTACTAGCTAGCCGTTTGCCGCGCGCCTTAACGGCTAGGCCTGCGACACCTGACGGCCTCGCGCTGCGCGCTTGCTGAAACTGCTGAGATACTCTGGTGACAGACTCGTGCTCTGCACTTGCATTCAGGGAATTTAGGAGCGAATTCCAACTTTTAACAGATCATAACGTTTAATAATTCAACACTCATACATATACATAATATATTCCTTGCATATAATATTCTTTTCACTTTGGCTTTTTGTGACGAAAAAACGCGCGAAATTATTAAAATATCGAAGTTGCAAATATACGTCACGATTTGTAATTATACACAACGCGCATCCATAATTCCCCCTTGCCTTTTGACATGTTTCATGTCTCTTTTGACACCCTATATACTATTGAAAATTCGCGAGTACCAACCCCTCCCTCCCCCCTCCCCCTTATAATGGACTTAGAACATTTTTCGTGAATTACTTGGGAGGTCAGCTAAAAATTTGCGAGTACCACCTTTTGAGTGAAAATAAAATGAAAATAAAATTAAATAAAATTAAATAAAATTAAATAAAATTGAATTAAAATTAAAATTAAATTAAAAATAATTTCCCCCTCCCCCTGGAAATTACCTGGAAGGTCAGCTTGAAATCTGCGAGTACCACCTTGATAAAAATTAAAATTAAAATTAAAATTAAAATTAAAATTAAAATTAAAATTAAAAAAATTAAATTAAAAATACCTTCCCCCTTAATAATGGACTTGGGAAATTTTTGTGAATTACCTAGGAGGACATTGAGAAATCTGCGAGTACCATCCTTTTTCGGAAAGACAAGAAAAAATTAGGTGAAGAAAAAAATTAAATTAAATTAAATTAAATTAAATTAAAATAAAATAAAATAAAATTAAAATAAAATTGAGTGAAAATAAAAATTAAATTAAATTAAATACAATTAAATAAAATAAAAATAATATTAAAAATACCTTCCCCTCCCCCCTCATAATGGACTTGAGAAATTTCCGTGAATTACCTGGGAGGTTATTGAGAAATCTGTGAGTACCATACTTTTTGGGGGGAAAAAAAGAAAAAATTGGATAAAAATAAAAAAATGAAAAATGAAATGGAAAATGAAATAAAAATAAAAATAAAAATGAAATTAAAAATGAAAATATATACCTGGGAGGTCGTTGAGAAATCTGCGAGTACCACCCTTTTTTGAAAAAAAGAAAAAACTAAATACATATAAAACAAAAAATAAAAGAATAAATGAAATAAAATAAAATAAAATAAAAATGAAAATTATAAATAAAAATATATACCTGGGAGGTCATTGAGAAATCTGCCAGTACCACCCTCTTTCGAAAAAAAAGAAAAAATTAAAATTAAAATAAAATGAAATAAAAAATTATTCTGAAAAAAATAATAATAATAAATAAAAAAAAATAAAAAAAAATGAAAATAAAATAAAAATAAAACCAAGAAGTGGGACGAATGAGCGGAGCGAGTGAGGCCCAGTAATCCCATCAGCTTGAAATATACCAAAGTGGACTGGTACTGGACCAAGAGGTGGGACGAACGAGTGGAGTGAGTGAGGCTCAGTAATCTTATCAGCCTGAAATATACTGAAGTACACTTGCACAAGACCAAGAAGGCTTATTAGTCTGAAATACAGTAAAACTTGTCTATAACGGAACGCGATCGGACTGAGTAATTTTTACGGTTTAGTGAGGTTTTCGTTTTATACAGGTGAGCCGTGAAAATGCATAAAATCCGTTCTCCAAGTTGTGAAACACCTAGGTAATTGTTTAAAATGGATCTAAGTATGTGTAACAACGGAAAAATACATATTTATTCATTATAGTATAGGCTTGAGGACTTGTAGGTATACAGTACATACATTGTTAATATTACACTTTTATGAGTAGAACAATGTAATGTATGTAAAATTCCTTCAGAGCTTGACCTTGAATGAGGGGTTTTTGCTCGAGCTCTTTGAAACCAATCAAACACCGCACCGTCTATGTCTTCATTTACTGCACGTCTTTCGCGCATCCGTAGGCCTGACAAATTACCGGATAACCTCTTGGACAAGATTTCGTCTTTATTGGCAGTAGATTTCGTCTTTATTGGCAGTTGTATCATAAACTTGCGTTTTGCCACACCCGAACCTCGAAACTAAATCTTTCATCTTAACACCATTATCGCGCTCGGGCTTCAAGTAATTTTACTTTCTCAATCAACGTAAGAGTTTTCTTTTTGATCAAAGACATTATACGCAGGTATTGTGACACACGCGAGCGAAGAGACAAACTGAAAAGAATCAGACAGTACATACATGAATTTTTCCGTTTTACACAATACTAAAGCAGTCTCTATTACGTTGTACGGACTGGAAAATGTTTCCGTTTCCGCGTTATACAGGTTCCGTCTTATGCAGGGCTTTTTATATGGAAATATTGCTCATCGGCATTGGGACTGACGATTTTGTCTGTTGTAGTCAGGTTTCCGTAGTTCACAGGGTCCGTTATAGACAGGTTTTACTGTATTCCTATGTAGACTTATTTTAATTTTACATCAAGCGAGTGTGCCGCTCTAAAGCCTTAGCCTAGAACTCTCAAATATTTATGCTAGCATTATCCACAACATATCTGATTGGGCAAACTTTTGAAAACTTTTGCGAGTGAGTCCCAGAAAGCAGTCAGCCTAAAATACTCTAAAGTTGACTTATACTAGAAGAAGAAGCTAGAAATTTAGGAAATTTTTGAACGATGAAGAGTTTAAGACGACTGGCGAAAAGACACGAAACATGATCTTTATATTTTTGGCAACGCCAAGAAATCCTTCCTTTTTTCACATTAGTTTATTCTCCTTGTCTAATTATAAGAAATGCACAATGTACCGTTAGATAGGCCATTCTAAAAAGATTATGAAATATTTACCGATTTTTCGCGAATATACGCAGTGATTCCGCAGTGATTCCGTACGCGCTATTTTAGACTAGAATCATTCGAGTTGTATTATCCGTAAATTAAACATCGTTTTGTGTTCCCTCTCGAATTAATATATTCAATTATCGTGTTCGAACTTAGTATGTTATTTATTAGTTTTGGACCGTTAGCCGAGCATCACACTTTTAAAAGAGCATTTATTTCGAGACTATTCTAGGATGTTCTAAGAAGAGAACAAAAGAAAGAAAATTCAAGGTAACCTAAGTATGCATTCTCGATTGCACGACACACAATCCACACAATCGTCAGTTCCCAATGTGAAAAAAACAGCGGTAATCGCTGACAAAATTTATACACACAATGTATTCAATTTGGATCAGTTTTGTCGCCCGTTTCGAATGTCCGAGAAAAAAATACATAGGTACGCAACACAATAGTCACAGTTCGCAGAATCATCTATTATTGAAGCAGTTGAAGCAGGTCTACATTCTGAAATTGGATGGTTTTTTTTTCTTCCAAAAAGAACAAACGTGATTTTTCCTATAATTCGTCACGACCGTGACGGTAAAATAGATGGTAGGGTACGCGTTTTACAATACTGGGTACTGGACTCACCGTGTATAAACTATGAATACCGTTCCGTAAAACGCGTTGGCTTAGGAGGGCAGTATTGTTCTTATGTTGGTTTATGTGATTCAGGTAGTTTGCGAGTGATATTCTGATTTTTGGCGTTTCGACGCGGAGTGTTTGCATATTTTCAAACTTTCCGATTTTCGTCATAAACTGCAGATAATTTTGAGTTCGTAGGAAAAAGAATCAGCTTTCTAGCTCAAAGAGAAGTACGGAATATTCCTCGGCGAAAAAAGTGGTGCCATTTAGGGATTTTATAGTGTATATTGGATACGTACATTAAGATATGAGATCAAAGTGAACGGTCGCAAGTTATTGAGGTGGGTTAGACGGGAGAGGATCACTTCTTCCCGTCTTGATTCTCTGTGGGATGAGGCCCAAGAGATCGGTTCTTTCTTGATTGTACGTAATTTGTTGTCAGTTAGATCTTCCCACAAAATGAACCAATGTTTTGAGATTTTAGTGAAGTGGTCAATTATTAAATCTTGGGCGGGTGATGGTATAGGGTCTGTTAGATGTAGAATTTTGAGCAGCTTTGTCAACAGAAAATGGATGTGACCCGAAATCCAGATAAAGGTGGGGTGAGACTCTATTGAATTGATAGTGAGGAGAGAAAGGTGAATTTGTTGTATTAAAAGATTTGTGGAGAACGGATTGGAAAGAGCTTGAAGAGATGATGGAGAATCGGTCAAGAGAACTATAGTTGTCTCGTGGTTGAAGTTAACCGATGTGAGATACCCAAGCTAGAATGGCGTTTAATTCAGTTGTGTAAACTGAAGTGGAATTTCGTATTTGGTGGACTGTCATTTGATTTGAGGACGGCAGAGATATACGCTGTAATCATCAGCGAATAGCCGTTGGGTGATCGGGAAGTCGGCATTTTGAGGGAGGTCGTTGATTGCGTTTAAAAAAAGAAGTACACTCATTACCGCCACTTGAGGAACTCCATTTTTGACATCCTGGAGTGAGGATAGTTTATTTTGAATTTCAACTTGTAGCGTAACATTTTTCGTTGGTGCTCGTTCGTCGTGCACATACTTATTTTTTTTATACGTGGCGTCTATATGACAACAATATGTCTCAGCACAAGGCTTTATCCCACCCTACCTACGAACGACTACGAGGAACAGACAATGTCATTTCAATAGGACTATATTTCGATACAATTCTTTCGATCCTCTCTATTGATTTATTGGCCATCCCATCTACGCCAGTAAAACTACAATAGTATTCTTTTTGGTGACATGTCATCTTCTTTTAAACAGTTCCAATGCGTTCTTCCTATTTACCCTTCTCTTCTTCTTTTTTTTTTTTTTTTTTTTTTGCTCGACAATCTTCTATTTCTATCGTCTCTTTCCATCGTCCTTCTAGAAGATTCGTTCAGTCTAGTTCCTAATCGAAGGTACTACAGGTGACAAGAGTGTTCCACTCGTAGTCAGGACGCTCTTTTTACCACAGTTCTGTCACTCGATGGTTACTCCGGGTCTATAGCCTATTTCGCTGGCTTGGCTATTTTGCCATGAAGTGCTGCGTTAAAATTGTTACTCATTGTCGAATTCTGATCTCGATTTTAATCTTTTTCGATAATACCCCAAAAATTTAATCCGTTTTCGTATAATTCGTATTCGAAATTGATTTTGATTCCGGTGATTTTGTCGGTCAAGTCGTTACTCAATATCTCTTGAAAAATTGTGCCTATGGTGATCAAGTATTGTTGTACCCGAATCATGGCTTGCTAAGCGCCATTACGTGGGGGTTGTTCCCGCGTTCCACCATGCCAGCTGAATACGTAATTTCGAAATTACTGGCCAATCCTCGATGGCCAAGAAGGCTGTGCCCTCGACGTCCTGCCCTAGATGCGACCATCCAGGCCGATTTTTCATCAACAAGACATATCAACGACTGGTACGTACTATCAGTACTTTTTATTTTATTTTTGTATACCTATATGCTTCGTTTTTGTTTCTAACCTTCAATCCTCTTTTCGTTTTAGTGGAAAGTGGGAGACCTTCGATTCCCCCTCTTCTTGTCAAAGAGACAGTATGTAGCTTGAGGGCTTCGCTTTATTTTTTCCCTGGCTGGAGAGAGGTTCTACTTTTTATTCTGACAGTGGGCTTCGGTGTATTTGTATTTACCCGAATGCCAGTTTTAATTCGTATTATTTTTTCTTTCGTACACTCAAAGACTCACGCGTCACAATTATCGCCATAATTAGGCCCCTATTATTTTTCTTTATGGGATACCTACTTCCCCAGACCAGCCATATCAATATTTCGTGGCCCTCCGGGCTTCTACATGATTTTCCCCGCAGTTTAGGGCTTATTGAAGTTATCTTCTGTTTTTCCTATTTAAAAATTTCGTTTGAAAATTTAAATTTTGTCTTTCCTCCCATCTCCTCAAACTTTTGTTTTTTACAGCTTTTATTGCCGTTTGGAGGGGAGATTCTCATTATCATTTTTTTTATTTATTCTTATGTATGCATTCGTTTTTATTATACGTGTTCCGTCTAAATCTATAATTTGTGCGGATTTTACGTTCAAACCTTTTTCTTAATGCCCCTTCGTATCTTTGTTCTTAATCGTCGAAGTGGTAACTCCACTCGGGGGAGGAATATTATCTTCGACGTAACTTCCCCTTAGAGCGTCATATGTTGGGAGGGTTTCTATCTTTGAGCCAATTTTGAATTTCTTTCGACTTTACCTAAGAAGAAACCCATCTGCTGCGCGATCTCGACGAAAGTGTAAATCGAAGATGAAAAGAATGAGAAATCCTTTCGTCTTGAGAAAAATTGTGACGCCACAATTGTTCAAAAGAATAATTAATTAATTTGTCTAAATGATCAAAATTTGAATCTATAATAAGGTACGATTTTCAATTTGTTCACGTTATAAGTATTGACGAATAACGATAACGCATGTTTTGGTACAGCTACGCCACTCGAATCATACCTACGTGTTCACGGTTGGACCTTGAACAAGATGGGATCTTAAAGGATAAACTGTCTCTGAAAAGATTCGTTCCACTGTAATAAATTTAAAGATTGTCGCGTAGGTCGTGACAATTTTTTAATTCCTGACCGTGAAAATTCTTTAATTGCTTACCTGTTCGAACTAATGTAATAGAACGTCTTAGCACCCTCGGAGGATACGCGCTTTTTTCTTCCTCTTTTCAGCAGAGGAGCGAATTCCAGTAAACAATATAGTTTCCGGGGTGAATTTACTTTTCTGGGTGGTGAGAATAATCGGATATTGAACAAATGTTCTTCTCAGAAGATCAGTCTCTGTTCTCTTCTTCCAAATCGTAGACGTATATGTTCGGAGTGTAACTCGAAGTGCGTATATCTTAGTTCGTAATCGTGGCTTGTGATGGTATCTAAAATCGTTGATCATGTTTCCATGTTTTCTTTTCCCACAATGAAATTACCTTAGAATTTTAACTGTGTATCAATGTTCCGATTTATTAAATTTGCGCGAATCTAAATTTCAATAATTATGTGCGGCTAGTCTTTCGTGAAATCCAACAGCCAGTGCTGACGCCCACAACCTGAATTCGTCCAAAATCCGTTTGACCAGAAGCGTCCGTCCGTGTCATTCCATCACGTATCGTTAATTTTATTTGATGATGAATAATTAATTTGCATTTTGTTCCTATACAATAGCCATTGGTAAGAAAGCGTTTATTTGAAACTTTTGAGTAATGACGAAATGTGTCTAGGTACTTCTTTTAATTCGTTCATGATTTGCCTGGGGAGTGAAAATCTTATTTTTACACTATAATGATCGCTTTTATTCATTTTTGAGTATTCCCATTTGACGTAACTTACGTACTTTCTAAGGAGCTCTCATTTCCTCGACAGTGCGCGGTTGGTTTCCCCGAAGTTCGTGATGGCGTCAACCGCTCTTTTTCTAGGTACTCGATACCTAATAATATTTTCCTCAGCTCATAAGCTGCTGTATTATAAAGAGGATTACCCGTCCAGCTGCGAGAATAGCACGTTCGCGGGCCTTGCTAAGTCTTTTATTTATATTAGGAGATTGCTCGGCCCTTGGGCAAGGACGAGTCGAACAGGATGGACACCTAGTTCTCTGGGTCTATATCGACTGGTTGAGCGGCTTTGGCTGGCTAATTCGTGTGCCCATTAAGGAATAAGCCTTGATATTATTTTATCTTGTATTTACGTACTCTCATTGAAGTTTAATTTCGAGTAATGCAGAATAATTAATCCCTATTCACTATTCTTGGTTCATCAAAAATTCGTGTTTCCTATATTTGATCTTAAAATGAGTGAGGAGAAAAGCGCGAACCGTTGAAAAGATAATATCGGGGCGAATAGTGTATAATCACAAGAGGTGCACGAAAAACGTCGTTGTGAAGAACGTCGTTGAAAAGAACGTCTTTGAGAAAAATGTCCTTGACGTTTCGTCCAAAACCCGTTTCGAGGAGGAATCGGCTACGAAACGCGAAATGCGAAAAATGAATTCAATTCGTAAACAAGACAACGACCACGAACTGGATCTTATATACTTCTCGCATTTCGCCTTTTCGCGTCGTTTTCGTGGCGTTTCGCGCATAGTGTAGGTATAGCCATGGTATAGCCAGTTTGGATCCGTTCATCTTGTTTTGACATTCGTTTCTTTTGGTCCTAAAAGACTGTCATTTAGTTACGCTACAACCTTTATATAATTAGGTAATGGCCTTATTTAGTTGGAATTTTATCTATCTTGCGAGAACGGATGCACGACCCGGCAATCTATTGTTTTATCTACACAAAATTACAAGTTCATATTACTCGTATTCTAGCTTCTTTTGATGTTTTACCCTTTTAACCATACAATTGAATTTTAACATACTTTTTACATTGTGTGACGCAAGTCACGTCTCACGTATCGACAAGGATACCTACGGTAATTTATGTCAAAAGCACACTTGTGAAGATGCGAAGTAAGGGATCGGGTTCGAATTCAGAGTCGTACTTTTGATTCAGGCAGAAAACGTCTTCACGTAGTCTACGATGTACTTTATTCGTGTATAAAAGAAACCGACAGAAATGTTATTAGAGAGTATCGATGCAAATTGGTAATTAATTGTCTAAAGACGAAACACGGTCATATCTTACAAGTAGGATGGGACATTGCGTGCGCATTCGAACAGTACAATTTAGACTTCAATATTCGGATATTGACAATAGGAAAAAAGTTGGGTGAAATATACACGCGTGACAGAGAGAAAGAGAAAGAGAATCGAAGAGAGAGAAACAAAAGGAAGTGTAAAGGAACTGTAGTAAGTGGGAATACGAGTGAAGGAAATATCTACGGATGAAAAGATGAATTAAGGGACGATTCCCAGTGTCACAACACTGCACCCCGTAGAGTAAACATAAGCTAACCTTCAATTTACTCGCGCGCAATTGAACAATAAATACGTTTTTCTTATTATTGTTAATTCTACCTTGCACAAACAAAAAATCACTACCTACACTGTAATAGTATCTCCGTGTCAGTTTGTGTAATAAATTATCGTTCATTAATCAAGTGCAATTTAACGTAGTCGTTTTTTTCGATACCTTCAAGTAGACCCTCAGTGAATCCTTGTTTGTGGCCACACATATTGATAAGAGCTAAAATGTTGTTTGAGCTTAATTAAGGTTCCTTTTAAATATTCTTCGGTTGCGTCCTAATATATGGCACTTTTGCTGTTATATAAGGAGGCGATCTAAATTTAGATTCTGACTAGTAGAATACGATAGTAGACTACTTACGTTTTTTTTTTTTCTTAGTCGATGCAAATCTGACTCAATTTAAATAATACAATATTACTTGAAAACAATAAGAAGTTGGCATGTGCTTATGTAGAGACTAATCTATCCTCGCGGGGCATTCTACAGACCAATGGATTTTTAGAGATGCAAAGGGTTTATGAAGAGGCGATTCAAACTTAGATTTTGACTAGTAGAATACGATCATAGGCTTTTTTTCCTGAGTGGATGTAAATCTTGACTCAATTTAAATAATACAATATTACTTAGAGCCCCTCCAATACACAGTTATTTATTCAGTTTTGTATTCACACGGTATTCCACAAACTCACTTATTGTGGGAAGACCTGGCCCTACAAAGGTTTCAACTCCGGATTTTTATAGCTTCTCTGAGCTTGTCTCGAGTTCAAATCAGTTTGTAACCTCGAAATGGTCAATCAAAGTTACTGGTAAGATTCTACGCACTCGTAGACAGACTTTCAGGTTTGTAGGATTTCGGATTTCCTTATTGTACCAAGCACCGATAAAATTCGCGTCTCTATTTAGGCAAGAAATTAAATAAGATGGCATCCCTGACTTTTAATTAGAAATTTTACTTTTTCCCGAACTCCGTTTTGAGGCGGCGAGGATTTCCAGCTTAGAAACCTGGGCTCTTCAGCCTGCATCGTCACAAGACCTTTTTCTCCAAATATTTCTGTCATAGACCAATTTCACCGTTTTCGCAGCTGCATAGTTCTCGCTCTCCATAAGGCAAGTGAGCTCATCTAGCAATATTCAATCACTCAATCAGATTACAGAGGGAGCGGTAAGAGATGAGATTTTTCCCCTGTACATGAGTTGTAAGTGTCAATAATTGTTTTGAAGTCGGAAACAAAACCACGGATAAAAACGAGTACTTTACGCTATTTGGGTCCAAATTATAATGCTATACATCGAGACGCAACAGCGGAAACCTTTGAGGGAAGGGAGAATAGCAATGTTTGCTGAGAGATCTTCCTTGCTGGGGTGTGGTTGTAGAGTAGTTAAGGTATTTTTTACTCGAACTGAGGCAAATTATATAGCATAGCCACTAATTTCAAATGAATTTATAAATCGACCCCGGATTCTAGTAATTTTAGAATCAATTTTCAATCCGCTAGTACAGCCAAACTGCGTTACCTAAGACTAGTAAAATCTTAGGGGGTTTTCTACATCTGTTGGCCATTCTACAAAACGTTCGTCCATTTCTTGTTTTTCATCCTTGCTTACACACCTACCTACAAATATCGAACAAAACTCGAATCGCTCCGCGCTGTGAACACGGTTGGACCTTTACAGGTTGGACCTTTACGGACAGCTGTCTTTTTAAAGATTTGTAGTTACCGGTGAAATTTACTATGGTGGTGGTCGAAAAGAACATGATTGCTCGGAGATTTTCGAAAACTCACTTTCTCTTCTCTTCTCTTCTTCGAAATTGTCGTTTGTCTTTCTTTCTTTCTTTATTCCATCAGGTGAAACGATCCCAGCAAAGAATATAGTTAAGGGGATGAATTTACTTTGTTAGTGGTCGAAAAGAATCTAAGGGTTCGGAAATTTTCGAAAACTCAGTTTCTCTTCAGTTTCTCTCCTCTTCTCTGAAATCGTGCACGTATATGTTCGGAGTGTAACTCGAAGTGCAACTCGAAGTGCGTATATCTTAGTTCGTAATCGTAGCTTGTGATGGTATCTAAGATCATTGATCATGTTTCAATGTTTTCTTTTCCTACAATGAAATTAACTTAAAATTTTAATTGTGTATCAATGTTCCGATTTGATAAATTTGCGCGACTCTAAATTTCAATAATTATGCGCGGCTGGTCCTTCGTGAAATCTAACCGCCAGTGTTGACGCTCACGACCTCAAATTCGTCCAAAATCTGTTTGACCAGAAACGTCTGTCCGTCAATGTCATTCCATCAGGTATCGTTAATTTTATTTTATGATGGGGCTTCCGAATCAATGTGTCCTGATAGCTTGTCTGCTTGGAGATCAAAGAATTCGATTGGCCCTAGCCTGTAATTTACTGTCATAAATATAACCACCGTGCCGCACCATCGAGCTATTAGGTGAAAAATGACGCAACTTCAATTTCCACCGAATAACTCCGGCACCTTGCATTACTTTTACCAGTAAAATGAAGGCTAGATGCATGGTAGGGCAATCTTCAGTTTTACCAACGCTTTTTACTTGAGAAAGAGGGCGCTTTCGTAGCACGTATTAGGAAAAGAAATAATTTCGCTTAAGTGATTTATTACTAGCTTCTTAGGTGGTCAATTTTCAGCCTTCTTCAATTTTTGAAACAAAATTCCGAAAAACGGAAAGAAGATTTCAAAAATCGGCCGACGGCATCGTACTCCTATAGAAACACTTCTGCCTTTTCATGTTTATTAAAGGCTGTTCATGTCTTATGAAAGATTCGAATGATATAACTAACTATTTTTCAATTACTATTGCTCTGTGAATTGTTTGTCTTACCTTCTTAAAATGTTGTAGTAACATACGACCTCTCTGTACCGACAATAGGAATCCTGCTGTATGAATTGTTATTTCAGGAAGAGCTCTTTTTCTTCGGAAAGGAAAGTAATTCCTTGTAATTTAGGAAAGAAGAAAGTACCCACGCCGGAACTCCTTTGTATGACAGATTTATTCATACCCATTAGACCACAGGCCCTGATCACAGGATGCGACTGAGTGTTCGAATCTTTTCCACGAATCCTTAGAAATGTGAAAGCCAGAGAACAAAAGAAGGTATGAGGTGCCGGTTGGAAAACTGTACGTCGCCATCGGAGTGTGTAAATGCTCGTGAAACTAGAAAGAGAAATTTTCGAAATATGTGGAGTTCAATGTTTCTGGGATACCACGATAGTTACTTGAGACAATAGTTACGAAAGATATCAGATGTTCACATTAACTCGCATTATGCCGCCATAACCTAGTCTTTTAACCCAACAAGCTCTGATAACTTGTCTATTTATGTAGTTTTAAAAATCCAAATAAGTCTAGCCTGTCATTCACTGTCACAAGTATAACCACCGTACCAATGAGAATTGACGCAACCCCAATTCCCACTTGATAACTCGGTCTTCTGGCACGGTGCATTACTTGCATCAGTAAATTGCAGGCAAGCACTGTTCAAGGGAAGAAATGTGTAGAACTTGTCCTAAAGGAGCAGTAACAAACAAATTAAAATATTTTATACTTACCTAAAAGTCACCCAAACTATTACTGGTCGAAAAATTCAGGAGTAGAGTCCTCCGACTTCCGCCGCTCTCGTCACAAGGACTCATACTTATTTGAGAATGCGTTTTTGTAAATGAAACTGAGATGTCATGCATTCTGGAAGAAAATTCAAATATTTCTGCTTGTAATGAGGGTGACTCCATTATTTGCAAAAGAAAAACTGTCTAATGTGGAAGATGAAAATTTCAAGCATATACATGCAAATCTAGATTTGCTTTTTTTTAGATGAAGATTGCCGCAACTTACTCCAGTACTCTTTTCGTGGCTCATACTAAGAATTTGTATGAGCATAATACAGTTTTCAAACAAGGAAAAGGCCTCTCCTATAAGCATTAAACAATAATATTCTTGACCCCTCTCACAATATATGAGGTAAACTGGTGTTATCTCTCCAACATTTGCCAACATTGACGGGCCATTTGTAAGAGGCGCAAAGCTCATTTATTTAGTTGAAACGCCGAGATGGCCATTGTACTTCTAAAGGGTAGTCGTAATGTACTTGGATAGTCTTGATGAAATGTAGCTGTAGAAATAGGACGACGATGGTCCTATCATTTGATTAGGAAGTTTAAGACTTGGATAGTCATAATGAAATTTAGTGGAGAAATAGGACGACGATAGTTCTAGTATTTAAATGAAGAGTGATAATATACTTTCTTGACCTAAAAATAAAAATAGCGCTCTACCTATATTTCCCTAGTTTCAAATATTATAATTCAACCAATTATCTCATTTTAGTGACAAACCTGCTACATCAGCGCGTGTTTTTTAAATTCCATTTGCTTGTAATTTGTAAGCTTGTGCATTAATTATGTTCATATACGTGTAAAATATGTCGAATCGAACAATGATTTTTTCTTCAGCGAATAAATGGCATGTTATTAATTTTTAACTGTCGCCATTATCGACCCGCGTAATAAGTTTTATTGACGTCGTGTGCAAATTATAAAAACGAGATTCTCGATTGGGGCGAGGAGACTCGAGATCGAATAATACCTTCATTGAATAATTTCAAGATCTTTTTTTCTCTCTAGCTCATCTCCTTATATTTGGAGATTATTGGTTTCTTCGTCTCGCTCTCTGAGATCAATTTGATATTGGACTCCTCTCACATAGATGAGAACAATAAATAGACTCTACTGGACTGGATAACTGCTTCATGGAACATAGCTTTACACAGTTGAGACAACAAAAATGAAAATTTACATAACTCTTTCCCCAGATTGTTATATTATCGGGGTCGCCTACAAAAAATCCCGCCTCGGAGCTCGCAGTCTAATGAGATACCCGCGGCTTCCGAGTCAATGTGTCCTGATGGCTTGTCTGCTTGGAGATCAAAGAATACGATTGGCCCTAGCCTGTAATTTACTGTCACAAGTATCATTACCAAGCCGCACCATTGAGCTATGAGGTGAAAATTGATGCAACTTCAATTTCCACTTGATAACTCGGGTTTTCTGGCACAGTGCATTACTTGTACCAGTAAATTGCAGGCAAGCACTGTTCAAGCGAAGAAATGTGTAGAACTTGTACTAAGGGAGCAGTAACTAACAAAGGAGAATAATCCGTACCTGCATAAAAACCACCCAAACTACCGTATACCAGTGGTGTCCCGAAGGAAATTTTCTAGTGTATACGCCAATGTCTCCTCATACTTCCGGTAGTTCTTCATTGTAAACTAATTCCCCCCTTTCCTCCCGCCATAGTGAGAATTTTAGATTCTTGAGAGTATACGCTGTAAATGAAACTGAATTGTCACGCATTCCTCGCTGAGTTGACTCAATGAAAGAAAATTGAAATATTTCTGCTTGTAATAAGGGTGAACCCATCATTTGCAAAAGAAAATCTATGCAATGTGGAAGATGAAAATTTTAAGCATATACATGATTTGTTTCTCTTTAGAGCAAGATTGCCGCAACTTACTCCAGTACTCTTTTCGTTGCTCATACTAAGGATTTGTAGGAGCATAATACAGTTCTCTAACAAGGGAAAAACCTCTCCCATAAGCATGAAAAAATATTATTCTTAACCCCTCTCAATATATCTGAGGTGAAACCGGTGTTCTCTTTTACATTTGCCAAAATAAAGGCGCAAAGCTCATTTATTTTGTTGACACGCTTCGCCGAGATGGTCAGGGTACTTTTAACGGGTAGTCGTAATGTACTTGGATAGTCCTGAGGTCCTATCATTTGAAGAGGAAGGTCAAGACTTGGATAGTCATAACAAAATTTAGTGGAGAAATAGGACGATGATAGTCCTAGCATTAAAAAGAGGAGTGATAATATATTTTCTTGACCTAAAAATAAAGATTTAAAGCTATATATTTCCATAGTTTTAAATATTATAAGTCAATCAACTATCTTATTCTAGAGGCAAACTTGCTACATCATCAGCGTGTGTTTTTTGAATTGTATTTGCTTGTAATTTGTAAGCTTTTGCATTCATTATTATGTTCATATTACGTGTAAAATATGTCGAATTGAAGAATGATTTTTTTCTTTAGCGAATAAATGGCAAGTTATTAATTTCTAATTGTCGCCATTATCAACGCAGATACGCATTATTGATATCGTGTGCGAATTATGAAAACGAGATTCTCGACCAATCGTCCAATAATAATACAATAGTCTGGGCGAGGAGACTCGAGATCGAGTAATATTTACAGTCTTGAATGGATAATTTCAAGATTATTTTTACTCATTCCTTTCGCCTTCTATTTGAAGATTATTATGGTTTCTTCTTCTCGGACTCCGAGATCATTTTGATATCGGACTTTTGTCACATTGATGAGAGCAATAAATACACTAGATTCCACTGGACTGGATAATGGCTTTATGGAACATACCTTTACACAGTGGAGACAACAAAAATGAATATTTACACAACTTTCTCCAGCACTCTTTCCCAAGATTGTAACATTATCGGGGTCACCTACAGAAAATCCCACCTCTGAGCTCGCAGTTCAAGGAGCGAACCAATGTGTCCTGATAGCTTGTCTGCTTGGAGAATAAAGAATCCGCATGGCCCTAATCTGGGGTAAAAACTAGTTAGAAATCATATTCACAATCAGTGAGAACAAACTGGGGAATGAAGAAATATATCCCCCTACCCCATTTATCTCTCTCATGAGGGATGATAGTAAATGAACTGAAAGCAACTTCCTCGACAGAATGTTGAATTGCTTCTCTTTTTGAAGGAATAAAATTTATATTTACAATGAAGAAATTTACAGCATCTATTGAGTGACAATATTTAATATAGGTAGTCGCAATTTCCTCGAGCACTTTTTCTTATAATTGTTGAATCGCCTCAACTCTAGCATGAATTGTAAAGGATTCTGTCTGCAATTAAAACCAATTGTAGCCTTTTTCTTGGATGAAAATAATAATAGTGATTGATATTGAAGCACAGATGGTTTGATTGCCTCTCTTTATTGGAGATTCATCTTTACAATCATAACAAATCGCGGATTTACTAAAAAGGTACCATATCTTCCTTTTGTCCCCCTTTGCTGACTGAATTGTCTTCAGTTTTGTTTTGAGTGAACTATGAAAATTTTCAGTGTCAAGAAGTATACTACAAAAATTGAAATGAATTAAAGACTTGGTTAACTATAGTTTTCTTGATCTTCAGATCGGTGACACCTCTTTTCCAGTAAACTAGCAGCAGTATTATGTTGCTATATTATAATGATCAATTTATTTTTTTGTTACTATGTCTAATTGAGAGTATTTTCTGGCTTGTACCGTATTTTGAACCTTTATTCAATGTCGAAACCTTCCCACAACCTCTCCTCTTGCGGATTCAAGAAATCAAATTGTCCTAGTCTATAGTTGACAGTCACAAGTAGTGCGCACTGTCGTGTCATGGAGATATCTCGTGGAAATTAACGGCGTTAATCTCCGCTCGATATCTCTTTGATTCGGCACGGCGTACTACTTGGACGGTCAATTATAAGCTGGAACTATTTGAATTCCTTAATCAGGAAGCGAAGGAGGGTGCAGAAGACGTCATAGTAACTAACAAACGTCAATTTATTTTTTTGATCTGTCGTCTGATTGAAAGTATTTTTTCACACTTTCCGCATCTCCATTACCATCAAAACCTCCTGACAACTTCTCTTCTTGCGGATTCAAAAATCCAAAAGGTCCTAGCCAGTAATTGATCGTCATAAGTAGTGCGCACTGTCGCGTCATGGAGATATCTAGTGGAAATTAACGCGACGTTAATCTCCGCATGATATCTCTGTGATCCGACATAGCGTGCTACTTTGGTGGTCAATTACTGGCGAGGACCTTTTGGATTTCTTGATCTGAAAGCGGAGGAGTGTGCAGAACATGTCCCAAGGGAGCATTACCCTATTTTTTTCCATCTTGTGTCAGATTGAATGTAATTTTTTTGCTTGTATCGTATCTCGAGTCCCGATTCAACATCATAACGTTTTGGCAACTTCTCTTCTTGCGGATTCAAAAATCCAAATGGTCCTAGCCTGTGATTGATCGTCATAAGTAGTGCGCACTGTCGCGTCATGGAGATATCTAGTGGAAATTAACGCGACGTTAATCTCCGCATGATATCTCTGTGATCCGACATAGCGTGCTACTTTGGTGGTCAATTACTGGCGAGGACCTTTTGGATTTCTTGATCTGAAAGCGGAGGAGTGTGTAGAACATGTCCCAAGGGAGCAGTAACCTATTTTTCTAATTGTGCCGTATCTTAAGTCCCTATTCAACATCATACAGTTTTGGCATTTTCTCTTCTTGCGGATTCAGAAATCCAAATGGTCCTAGCCTGTAATTCACCATCACAAGTAGTGCGCACTGTCGCGTCATGGAGATATCTAGTGGAAATTAACGCGACTTTAATCTCCGCATGATATCTCTGTGATCCGACATAGCGTGCTACTTTGGTGGTCAATTACTGGCTAGGACCTTTTGGATTTCTTGATCTGAAAGCGGAGGAGTGTGTAGAACATGTCCCAAGGGAGCAGTAACCTATTTTTCTAATTGTGCCGTATCTTAAGTCCCTATTCAACATCATACAGTTTTGGCATTTTCTCTTCTTGCGGATTCAGAAATCCAAATGGTCCTAGCCTGTAATTCACCATCACAAGTAGTGCGCACTGTCGCGTCATGGAGATATCTAGTGGAAATTAACGCGACTTTAATCTCCGCATGATATCTCTGTGATCCGACATAGCGTGCTACTTTGGTGGTCAATTACTGGTTAGGACCTTTTGGATTTCTTGATCTGAAAGCGGAGGAGTGTGCAGAAGACCTCAAGAAGGAACGCTAACTGACAAAGAAAAATATTCCACCCTCACTGAACGTTCCTCTGTCAATTGAGTCAACTTATTATTTTTTTTCATCTTGTGTCTAATTGAGAATATTTTTCAACTTGTGCCGTATCTCGAGTCCCTATTCTACATCATAAGGACAACTTCTTTTCTAGTGGGTTTAGAAATCCGAATGGTCTTAGCCCTAATTGACCGTCACAAGTAGTGCGCAATAAAGAAGGCTTTCCCCGCATATACACAATAAGCTACGAAACTTGTTGGATGTTTCGACCATCTCAAAAATCTGAGCCGGCATTGCATTCTTGACCTGGTTGCCTGCTTTAGTAGGCCGAATATATGGATGGATTAGCGAGTGCTCTGTTTTATAGACTAGAACGCGGCCTGCTACTCCTTTATAAACTGAACTGCCTTCTTCATGTACAAACTCTTAGACTCTACACCAGAAGGTTAGATCCTGGAGGTCCTGTTCCGCTTTCTTGGGGGTGACCACAGTGTAATAAGTAGTATGCTGACCTAATATTGTAATTCTCTAGGACCTTCGCCAGGCTAGATGAAAAGTTCCCCAGGCATGGGGGAGAATACACTTGGCGGTAGAGTTCAAAGTTTCCTTAAGGCTTGAAAGATGCTGAATATTTTACAGTTTTGACCATCTTTTGATATGGAATAAAAATGAGAGGGATCTGAAGGAGCTATTCGGCTTTTAAAAAAATATTTGTTCGGTGGAGGTGAGCTAAGCAAAACGTTCTAAAGATGGGTCTTGACGAAATTTGACTTTCGGATGAGAGAAACCTGATGGGACCTGAGGGGTTTACTCTTCACGTCAAACATGCTGTCACAAAGGAAATTTTCAACCTTGCTAATAGCAGAAAAGAGGGCGAGTTTCATGAAGTTGAGAACTACGTTGACTACCACGCTGCCCTGATACATTGGATTTTCTTTTTCCCTGAGTAGATTCATTTTGGAGTCGACTTCTTTCTTTATCAGAAGATTGTCCACCTTGTTGAGTAGGTCAATCGAGGGGTAGATCTGGAAGCTAATGATATTCCTGTTTACCTTGTTGAGCACCCAATTGAAAGACATCTCCTAGTGGACCAGATAGATCAGGAAGCTAATGATATCCCTGTTCACCTCGTTGAGCACCCAATTGAACGACATCTTCCGGAGGACGTGGAAAGGTTACTCTAGGCGTGATTCCAGAAAACCATGGTAGATCTGGAAGCCAATGATATCCCTGTTCACCTTGTTGAGCACCCAATAAAACGACATCTCCCAGAGGACGTGAAAAGGTTACACCAGGCGTGATTCTAGAAGGCCTAGGAGGACCTTTAGGTGGTTGATCAGGTGGATTTTCTGCCATTTTCGAGTGACGACCAGAAATTGAAAAAAAGAGACCCAGCAGACGGACACTTATTTTCACCTGAAAATCAGGAGTCTTGAACAATGGAATTCTGTATACCTAGTATGAGTGAAAATGTTTTTTTGTTTTCGTTAAGAGAAACCTATTTATTTAGATTAAACCAACGAACTCGAACACAATATCACCGATGATAACGACGAAAAACAATGATTGTGAAAAAACAGTCACTCTGATCAGCTCAAAAGTTCAGTTAGTAGGAAATGCTGGACATGAAACTCGAAAAACGATCGAAAAAGTTAATTTATATTATCTTCTAGCAAAAACCCCGACCTGGATGACACACACCATTCCACGCCGATACCAAAGATCAGCTGACAAAACGTCCAACAAGTTTCGTTTCTCCGTCAATTTTGTCAATTCAGCTCTTCGATCTTGTGCCTGACAGACAATTTTTTTTCTATTGAATTCAATGCTTTGAACAGGTCAAAATGTCAAATTATAACAAAATAATTGAATTTTAATATTTGAATCCGGTTGTCTATCACGTTTGTGTTACTTGGTGATGCACAAGTCCGCTCTTCCTGCCCTGAAGATTCTCGAACTGTTCGAGTAGCTTTCTTATTGGATGATCAGCGGGTCCTGGTGGCCCGATCACCTTTGTGTCCTCCTTTCTTTGATCTTGTCACCTAGCTGTTGTCTGAAATTTACAGAAACCTCTCCCGGTTAATTCACGGGCTTACATTGCTCTATCAAGCCCCTTCTTTTTCTTTCTTTCATCTTGTTGTCTGGTTCAGATCATTTAGCGATTGAATCCAATATTCATAATTTGTCTGTACGAAAGTTTCTCAAGAACCCTCACATTATGACGTGAAATGGTAAACTTTTTTGCTTCAAGAACACTTGTCTGTGTCATCTTTTCATGCTCCTCTACGTGGTACCATTCAAAAAGCCAAAGAGGCTGAAAGAATGGCATTACAATCCAAGGTCAGTTATCAAAAATACTTTTTTGGTGAGACAAACATACATCAGGATTCTTGAAAAGGATCACTGAAAATCCATAGGATCGTGGATAGATTCAGGAAAAGATCCCCAGCAGCTGAATCCTGTGGAGGCTGTATATTCTAAGAGGAAGACAACCCCCTTTGTGCTCACATTTTCTAAGCCCCATACCAATTTACTTGGCTTTGATTGGTATTTTTACCATCTACTGCCTCCGACTCTCTTTCATTTTGAATCTCATACATGTGAGCGCTTCAGAATGAAGCCCCTATTCGTTAAAAAAACTTGTGTCAATTCTGTACACGTTTCAAAAACTTCAACATTAGTGAAGATCCCACGTTACCATGTAGAGAAATAGCCCGGGGTGCTTTTCTCACACATTTCACAAACTTCAACTCATTTCCTTCTCCAACCTCAACAAAAGAAGAGAAATATACAAATAACAGGCCTATTTCAATATTGTTATCTTACCCCCCCCCCCTTCTCCTCTAAAAATCAAAGTACAGATTTTTGGAATCTTTTTTTAATTGCGGAGAAGAAAGAAGGAAAAAAAAATAGGAAAACATTATTGATTGTTCACTGGGTTTCACACCCTCTTTGGACTAACCACATGAAAACAGCAAAAAAACTGTCATCATCTTGACCACTTCAAACTTTGCACTCGAAATTCAGTAGTTCATTTTCGAGATATTAGTGTCCGAAATTGGTTAGCCAAAAACTGGATGAAAAAATTCAGCCAAAATTTTTGATATTATTATATTTTTGAAAAATGTCACCAAGGATTGATGAAGAATATAACATCTAAATTTCTGGGAATAGATTTTGGGGAAGTACTTGAACGGAGTCGATAGGCGAAAGGAATTTTTGAGTCAACTTGAGTAGTTTCCATAGTAAAACTTTCAGTTTTCTCTCCGTAGTGATCTGATATAAAACGTTTCTTTCATGGCTCCCTCAGGCTGGCACAAGCGCTCCATCAGGCTTGTCTTGTCGCTCAAATGAGCATCGTCAAACATTCATTTCCTGAAGCTCGTTCCTCTGAAGGAATACAAGATTTTGTTCTATTAGAACATAATAATAGAGATTGAAACTTCAGCAAGTTGGCTGATTAGGGCACGTCGGAGATTAGTTCTCTGATAGCTTAGTGGTTAGAGCGAAACAGTCAGACAAACTGTAGGTCGAGGGTTCGAGCCCCTCTCAGGGACAATATCTTCCGGCGTGTTTCCTGATCGCTAATGCTGGATGGTCTCATTTGATAGGAGATTGGTCTCCGTCCGTAGAAGTCTTACATCGAGTTTTCTATAAACTCCAACATTTGGAGGACTCGAAGAAGTCGTCTAGGAATGATTCATCATTCCGATGGGGAAAAGAGTAAACGGCTTGAGTCACACTCAGCTAAAGTTAAGTTGAAGTTTATCTGGGGTAGATCAATATTATTGATGAATATTGAAGCTTGGAGCGCAGGATGCTAGTCCCTGTTTGGTGAGTATGAAATTGTAATAATTACGTTTTCAATTTTCTTGTCAATTGGAAATTGAGTACTCGAAAATCTCATTCGCTGGATCAACGAAGTGACGGACTTCCTTAATTGAAACTTACAGAGAAAAAAAAAACAGAAAGTGGAAAAAAGAAAAAGAGGGAAAGAAAAAAGAAAAAGAGAGAAAAGAAAAAATGAAAAAAGAAAAAATTAAAAGATGAAAAAAGAAAAAAAAAATGAAAAAAGAAACAAAGAAAAAAAAATAGAAAAAAATAGATGAAAAGAAAAAAAACAAAATTTGGTTTCGGAGAAAAATTGAAAAAGATTAGTTTTGGGAGAAAAAATGGGCGAAAAAAAAAAGAAAAGAAATACCTAAAAAAAAAAAATAGAAAACGATAAAACAATAATTGGTAAATGGATTACACGCGTATTTTATCCAAATCAGTTTTGATCACCAAGTTGAGCACAAACTGTACTCATTTTCCAATTTTAAATTTGAGCTTTTAGAATGAGGACGAAGTATGAGAGTGGTCAAGGTGAGTCATAAGAATACAACCAAAATTTTATTCTTTTTCCATGAATACGTAATTACAGAAAAAAAAATGAAAAAAAAATGAAGATTATCGTATATTATGAATTTAAATTTGCACCAAGACTTGAAAAATTAATTTCTTTCTTTAGCCCCGTTACAAGGTATTCAGAAATATTACACAAGATATCTTGTTGCTTCTTGACTTCAAACTTGAAAAAAATCCTCTTTATTGAGGTCATACTTTCTGAAAATTCTATTTCTCTCGCACTTCTGTATTTTCAGCAATTCAATATTCATATTTTCGCGGCAGCCTTGAAACGGGCGTTCGCAGCGAATTAAAATTTTATAATGCTATCTCTTTCAATGTAGAGATTCAGAGCACCGTTTTGTCTATCATCACAAGTAGTTTGGTCTTCCTCTCGATTTACAACCTCCAGCGTGGATGAAGTCAGCATCTGACTGCATGTCTAATCGCATTTCACCTTCGGACAATCAAAATATGAATGATCTTTTTATTTTCTGAACTTCCGGTGGATTTCACCCCCACAAGCTTACCAGACACAAGAAAATTGTTTTTATCCGTCAAAGAAAATCCATTTTAGCTGTATTCCGGCTAATGTGAGGCTGTTCATCAGTTTCTTCATCTTATATTAGATTGTTTGCTATTCGTCACCAAGGCTGTGGTCTTTCACCCAAATGAAGGCTCTTTCAAGCTCCTGACTTTTTCAAATCCTCATTCTCTGGTTGAAAATTATTTCCGGAAATCTTCTCGCTCTGGAGTCGACAATCTCTCGACTAGTTCCAGTTTTTCTGAGAATGATGAAGGAATTTAGTCCTATGCGGTGACGAAATATGGTCGGAAAGGGATGGCTTATCTTCTTAATTCAATAAACTGATCAATTTTAGCCGATATTCCCTACCACAACATATCTGGGTTAAACAGGTCTTGCAAGATACGGACTGATTCCCCGGAGTCTCTCGAGGGCCCAAAGATAACTTCTTTGTGCGTCTGAAGAGTCTTTTATTTGTTCTGGTGCCGTTTAGGTTTTATTGCACTCTCACATTACGTAGACCATTTTGTAGTAGCCGCATATAGGAGTAAATTCATACCCTGATCTTTACTAAGTGAAATTTGATACAATAAATGAGAGATATTACAAGTTTATCAATTACAATTGCCCCAACGTTCTGCTGGAGATTTGTCTCGTTTTTTTAGTTCTCCCATAAAAAAGTTGTTGTTCGATGATATTCTTATTCTCGTACTTAATGTTTCGGCTGCACATTCAGTATGGGCGTCTTTATACCAATATAAGCACCGCAAGTTGGTTGGCGCAGATGCCTCAAGCAGGGTGTAATATTCATTACACTCTCTCGCTAAAGGTTTTTGCCTCATTTTCACGTTTGAGGTGTCTATAACTGATATAAGAATCGCAAGGTGAGTGGCGCAGATGCCTCAAGCCGGGGTGTAATAGTTATTATTCTGCTGCCATAGGTTCTTGCCTGACTTTTACTTTGGGGGTCTCTACTCGATACAAGCACCGCAAGGTGCGTGGCGCAGATACCTCACGCAGGAGTGTAATATTTATTACACTCTTCTGCTAAAGGTCTTTGCCTCATTTCATTTTGGAGGTCTCTGTATCAGAGTAGTCACCGCAAGGTGAGTTGCGCAACAGCCTTAAGCATAAGTGTGATTGTTATTACACTCTCCGGCTAAAGGTTTTTGCCTCAATTGACTTTGGAGGTCTTTATATCAGTGTAGGCACCGCAAGGTGAGTGGCGCAGAGGCCTGAAGCAAGGGTGTAATATTTATTACACTATTCTGCTAAAGGTGTTTGCCTCAATTCAATTTGGGGGTGTTAATATCAGGTATAATTGGCGCCGATGCCTTTGTCAATTTGAATAGTTACATTTCCTTCAATGTTCTAGCCGTGTCACTGATCTATTTTAGCGTCATTATTTGGCTCTCCTGAGAACAGGAGTAGCCATTTATTAAAGGGCAACTAGCAAGGAGCAAAAAACAGATACGGTACTTAGCCAGACTTACATCTACAAAGACATCAATAATCAAGCACCGATTTCAATAAAGAGAGGCAATCAAGACTCACGCGTATTCTAACTGGGAGACATAACTCATTATATATTTCAGAGTGTGAATCCACAAAAGTTCTCGAAAGTTGGTGGTCGAGATAAACTTTGGCTTTGAGAATTGCGATTAAATACTTTAATATTGTCACTCACCCATTAACAAGTTGCTTCAAAAACGCAATTATTTACCAATGAATAGAGAAAAACTAGAGCAAGCCTCAACATACATATTTGTAGCGGTACTTAATAAAACGTTCAACTTGTGTCGGAAAACGATTTTCCGCCTACATACCTCGCACGCGAAATGTTCGAATGTATTTACCTATACTTCTCAGATGGTCCCTGAGATAAAATGCCTCAAAACAATTCTCTGGAGTAGTTCATAATATCCATCAAAGGGCGTTCAATATACAACCTAAATGTATATCGTTAAAACATTCTGGTGCAATTGATGCGTCTGCGTCAATTTAATAAGCGGTCGGAAATTGAATAAAATGGCTTTAGCCTTCACTTTTGTATCATAAGGTTCATTTGCATTCGATCGGGTTCCATTCTCTTGGATATAATTTTACAACCTGAATGTAATAAGGTAGTACTTTGCAATCGAAATGAAGGAAGAAATTTTTCGGGCGATTTATGATCTCTCCTCATAGTTGCTTTACTGCTGGATTGAGTTTGTGAATATGATGAAGTCCTCGGATCCGGTGGAGTAGAAGAGGAATCGGTCTCCTCTTCTGGAGAATTATCGTCCGATTTACTCCGATGATTTTTCAGATGAGGAGCCCCTTCCTTCTTTTACTCCACCGGACCCGAGGACTTCATCACGTTCACGAACTCAATCAAGCAGTACAGCAACTATGAGGAGAAATTTGAAATCACCCAGAAACCAAATATGATCTGCATCTTATTTCATAGCTAGGAATTGTAATGGAAAATGTATACGACTATGATTGTGATAAATTTGTTGGTACATTAAGTATGAATATCTTGACATTTTATCGATTAAATTATTGTAAAGAACCAGTAAAAATATCATAATGTTTCATTCTTTCATTGCGACGAAAAAATCTGTACTACTTATTTTGTACGTTGTATTACCCCTGTATGATTTCATAAAATAATAATGTACCATTATGAATTATTGTAACTCACCTATTCTTATTTTATAGCAACTAATCGGAAATTTATCTGACGATAATTGTAAGAAGTTTTGTTCATGAATATATTGCAACATTAATTTAAATTATAGAGCAAATGACCAGCAAAAATATCTGATACATATTTTCAATATCTCATTAGAAAAAGACAAAAAATGTAGCCATATGTAATTGTGTGCATTGTATCACCCCAAATTTATTGATTGTATAAAATTATAAACTATTCTATAGTTATGAATTATTGTAATTTACGTAACCATAAAAGTAACAACTCTGTATCCGGCCAAGAACATTTTCTGATGATGAAGCGGCACCATGAGGCTACAATCCAACAAGATGTACCTACCAAGAGCAACAACATAGAAAGTTACAATAATAGAGTGCAGACCTTCTTTTGGTAATCATTTTCTTGCATTTTTTAATCCATAGATGCAAGAAATTGGTTACCACTGAGGGTTCACTACTGTCTGGAGAATTGCCCACATGAAGAGCCTTCAGGCGACCCTTTTGACAACTCCTGTGATGATACGTCCGTTGAGTCTCGCAACGCATCGGCCAATTTGCGTTCCACTGATTCTGGAGCCGATGAGTCTTCACCCAAATCGGGTCATTCGCGTTCTTCTCACTCTTCAATTCCATTTCTGAAGGTTGAGGTTTAGAGGGTGAATCGTGCGGTGTCCGGTGGCAACGGTTTCTGCAGCAAGCCCGATCCCCATCTCAATATACCATCTACTGGAAATGGTATTGGTTCTGGAAAATCGAACTGCTGCTCGTCTTCAAGGCTCGCTTCTTCGGATTTATTTGTGGATACACCGTTTTTACCTTCCAAATATTCGCCGTCAAGCATCAAGTCCTCTCCTAATACATTGGTGTTCCCTCTTGATTGTCCTTCTGAGTTCATTGGAGTTTTTTCCCTCAAAGGATGCTTGACTCTAAAATTTCTTCCGTCCGATCGATCGTTGGGTGGAGTTGTTCAATACTTGTTCCTTGAGTGGGATTTGAATCCTGCGTTGTTTTTCCAGTATTTTGTTTCTTGCTGGTGATAAATCCATTGCCGGTGGCATTAAACCATCTCCTGCTGGAGTTGACTTCTCAGATGCCATTGATTGTTCATCCAACTGATCTGTTTGTCCCATTCCTGTTCCCACATTAAACGTACTTGCGTTGTCCAGTGTGCTATCCTGCTCCGGCGATGGGCATGACCAGTCGCACTTAGAATTCCGGTATTATGGAGCTTTGGAATCGAGATTGAGGAAAACTTTTCATGGTACCTCACCAATTCTATTGTCGACTATTCCACGTTGGAATAATTGGTCTCAGAAATTCTTCAACTTTATTTGCCCTTTTCTTCACGTACATGGAATGTTTGTTCCTCAAGATTATTATTTTAATAATTATATCGTTGTTTTTCCAACAATACATCTATGTAATTTTAATCATGGTACCTTTCATAGTTAAAATTACTTGTATACCTATGTACGGCTGGGAATCTTGAAAAACTCTATTATACACTAGAATAATATGCCAATAAAGAATCAAAGAGAATAGAATCTACGCTCCTAGATCTTACTTGACCGTTTTTTCTACTATATATCTTATAACTCTGATAAAAGCCTTGTAATTGTCCGTCTCTTCAACAAATATTATGAACTACTTCAAAGATATAGAAAGGGGGAAACTGTCACTGGAGAAAATTCCTCTCCAGAGGGAAATCCGATATACATGTAAATATACAATTACTTTGTGTACAAGGTATGTAGGTTGAAACTTTGACCACCGAAAATCTATTGGGTGGTATTCCAGAGCTCTATGCCCTCTCACACATTGGTAAAATAATCAACTTTATATGTTTACAGTTGTTTTTCAACGCAAAGTTGAACGTTCTTATGTACCTAGTTTTCTTACATTAACTTCATCAAAGACAGGGATAGCGGTTTAAATCCCGTGTCGAGAGTTTCAGTCTCGTTAATTAGAGCAGAATTTGCTTTTCTTGTAATGTTTCAATGACTTGGAGAAGTCAACGCTCTTTGAAGAAACCAATATCCGAAAGAACATCTGTGCGAGGGAAAAAAAAACAGCGAATCAAGGTAGGTGAAAAGACATTTGGCCAATCCGAGAGGCTCCACTCATCAGAAACCAAAGATGGTACCAAAGATGGTAGTGGAACAGGCCAAAACCGAAAAGAGAAGAAAATCTACTTTCGTTCCTACCACACCTGAAGACTGCATAATACCAGAATTCTAAGTGCTACTGGTCATGTTCATCGCCGGTGCAGGATAGCATACTCGACAACGCAATTACGTTCAATGTGGGAACAGGAATGAGACAAACAGATCAGTTGGCTGAACAATCAATGGCATCTGAGAAGTCAACTCCAGCAGGAGATGGTTTAATGCCACCGGCAATGGATTTATCACCAGCAAGAAACAGAATACTGGAAAAACAACGCAGGATTCACCTCTCACTCAAGGAGCAGGTATTGAACAACTCCACCGAACGATCGATCAGACGGAAGAAATTTTAGCGTCAAGCATCCTTTGAGAGAAAAAACTCCAATGAACTCGGAAGGACAATCAAGAAGGAACACCAATGTATTAGGAGAGGACTTGACGTTTGACGGCGAGTATTTGGAAGGTGAAAACGGTGTATCCGGAGATAAATCCGAAAAAGCAAGCTCTGAAGATGAGCTACAGTTCGATTCTCCAGAACCAATACCATTTCCAGTAGATGATAGATTGAGATGACGGATTGGGCTTGCTACAAGAATTGGTGCCATTGGACATCACATGAATCACCCCCTGAACCTCCACCTTCAGAAATGGAATAGAAGAGTGAGAACAACGCGAATGACCCGACTTGGGTGAAGACTCATTGGCTCCAGAATCAGTGGAACGCGAATTGGCCGATGCGCTGCGAGACTCAACGGACGTATCATCACAGGAGTTGTCAAAAGGGTCGCCTGAAGGCTCTTCATGTGGGCAGTTCTCCAGACAGTATTGAACCACCACCAATGATCGAATCCCTGTTTTGCATATTTAGAAGGCATGGATTCTTTCATAGGTGATGAGTCAAATACTGTTGCTCTTGGTGAGTGCCGCTTCATCATCAGCAGATCAAAGTTGTTAGAACCTAGAATCTATCTGAACCATAAATTTTTATGGTTTTGAGTTGCATCACCTGTGCGCAATTGAATTCTCATGAAAAGAACTATATATATGTTCTTCACCTTAGTTTCCATAATTTCTCTTCCTTCAAAATTTTGTCAATGTTTCATGTAATTTGTGATTAGACATGTGTATTAATGAAATTCTGTACCTATTGTGTAAAAGAAAGATAGTTTTGAAACAAAGTATTGTAAAAAAAATGACTCCCAATATAGAATGATGGAACTGCAAGTAATTGCGTTTCAACTAGATGTATAACTGTATTCTGTTGAGTTTCATAATTATATTCTCTTCATACAGTATCTTGTCATTGTTGCATTTATCCTGTGATGAGACTTACCGTATGTATTCATAAAATTCCTATGTCAAGAAATAATTGTTGTGCAAAAATCACTCCTCATATAAAACGAGATCTCGAACGTCTACTAAATAAAAAGTATTAAAAAAAAAGAAAAAGAAATGTCAGTCAACTGATTTTTTGTTCACCCTATTTATTGACAACGCAGGTTGGCAGTCGCGACTATCCAAGTATGTCCCATTGGCAGAAGAGATAATACCAACAGGTTATTGGGGTCAAAATCTATGATATCTCAGCGGCCTCAAAGAAATTTGTAGTGTAAGGCATTTTGCGTTGATATTCCCTCTCAGGAAGCTAAAAAAACAACGCATGATTTGACCTCCACTTGAATCTCAAGATATGCCGACCCATGAGCACTAGTCGATTCTCCATTCGCATCTCGCTCTTCACTTCCAGTAAGAACCGGATCACAAGCGATAGTGTTCATTAGTACCCATGATTCGGACACCGAAGGAGAAGCTGTAGGCGTGAATTATTTCCATCAACTTTTGTCTGTGGGCGCTAGAAGTGTCACTTAAACCATTTCATCAAATTATGTTTTCATAAAAACCGTACCTACTCTAATTACAGTAAATTTGGAGTAAAGTGTAAGAGTCTGAATGGACTGAATTGAAGGAATATAGCTGTAAATTGACGGCTCGAGAGAGGGGACAAAGACAATAAGACGACTAACGTCGTATAATTTGAATGAGAAGAGCCTTATGGATACAGTACATATTTTGCTGTAGTTTAATTTACCAAGCTGCATTGCTCCGTGTTGTTTTCTTCTAATGTAGGAATGGTTTTGACAATAAATATTCATAAAAAGATTGAGATTGGTTGGGCAGTAGCTAGATGTTAATGTTTGTATACAATTCAAAAATGGAGAACTGCATTTATTACTATTTTATTTGTGTGTATTTCTCTCCAATAGTATACCATTCTGCGGCACAGTTTTGATAGTTTGTTCCTCTTACATTCATCTGCAAATAGATTTTTAGTATTATGACTTCTAAATTCAACTGGTCGGGGAATGCGTGCACAAATGTACACTATATAAATCAGTTACCAGGAAATGTCTGGTCCTATATGTTATTTCCCACCTCACAGTTTTATTCTATAGTTTTTGGATCACACGTCAATTTATTTCTTGTGTCTGGAATACTTGGTTCTGGGACAAACCAGACCAACAAAGTACCATACAATGCACGTGGCATACTGGTTATAATTTACCAGTACTGAAAATGATGAATCATTGTACATCCTATAGAACATATTGTTTACGGGTTATTGGTACCAAAATTGCCCTATACGGTCAAAGGCCCAGCTGAGAGAAATGACGTTTTAATTATTTTGGAGTATGAATCCGCAAAACTTCTCGTAGGTTGGCCGACATATAAACGTTGGCTTTGAGGTTTGAGTCTTCAGGATTACCATCAAATACTTCAACACTCATCCATTAACAATTTGCTTTGAAAACCAATTATTTATAAATGAATAAGAGAAGAAATAGAGCAAGACTCAACATAAGTTACTTTTTTGTAGGTACTTACTAAATAAAACGTTCAACTTGTGTTGGAAAAACAATTTTCCACGTACATACCTCGCACGCCTGAAGTTCAAATATATTTACCTGTACTTCTCAGATTGTTCCTGAGATCAAGTGTTGCAATACAATTCTCTGGAGTAGTTCATAATATCCATCAAAGGGCCTTCGATCTACAACCTAAATGTATTTTGTTCAAACATTCTTGTGCAATTAATGGATCTGCGTCCATCCAATAAGCGGCGGGACCTACAGTAAAAATAAAGTTTGATAAAACGTGTTTTGCCTTCAGTTTAGTATCAAAAAGTTCATTTGCGTTCGATCTGATCCATTCTCTTGGATAGAATTTTACAACCTGAATGTAATAAGGTAGAACTTTGCAGTTGACATGAAGGAAGAAATTTTTTGGGCCATTTCTGATCTCTCCTCATAGTTGCTTTACTGCTAGATTGAGTTTGTGAATATGATGAAGTCCTCGGATCCGGTGGAGTAGAAGAGGAATCGGTCTCCTCTTCTGGAGAATTATCGTCCGATTTACTCCGATGATTTTTCAGATGAGGAGCCCCTTCCTTCTTTTACTCCACCGGACCCGAGGACTTCATCACGTTCACGAACTCAATCAAGCAGTACAGCAACTATGAGGAGAAATTTGAAATCACCCAGAAGCCAAATATGATCTGCATCTTATTTCATAGCTAGGAATTGTAATGGAAAATGTATACGACTATGATTGTGATAAATTTGTTGGTACATTAAGTATGAATATCTTGACATTTTATCGATTAAATTATTGTAAAGAACCAGTAAAAATATCATAATGTTTCATTCTTTCATTGCGACGAAAAAATCTGTACTACTTATTTTGTACGTTGTATTACTCCTGTATGATTTCATAAAATAATAATGTACCATTATGAATTATTGTAACTCACCTATTCTTATTTTATGGCTAACTTATGGGAAATTTATCTAACTATAATAGTGAGAAGTTTTGTTCATGAATATAAATTAAATTATAGCCAATGACCAGCAAAAATATCTGATACATATTTCAGTATTTCATTAGAAGAAGACAAAAAATGTAGCCATATGTAATTGTGTGCATTGTATCACCCCAAATTTATTGATTGTATAAAATTATAAACTATTCTATAGTTATGAATTATTGTAATTTACGTAACCATAAAAGTAACAACTCTGTATCCGGCCAAGAACATTTTCTGATGATGAAGCGGCACCATGAGGCTACAATCCAACAAGATGTACCTACGAAGAGCAACAACATAGAAAGTTACAATAGTAGAGTGCAGACCTTCTTTTGGTAATCATTTTCTTGCATTTTTTAATCCATAGATGCAAGAAATTGGTTACCACTGAGGGTTCACTACTGTCTGGAGAATTGCCCACATGAAGAGCCTTCAGGCGACCCTTTTGACAACTCCTGTGATGATACGTCCGTTGAGTCTCGCAACGCATCGGCCAATTTGCGTTCCACTGATTCTGGAGCCGATGAGTCTTCACCCAAATCGGGTCATTCGCGTTCTTCTCACTCTTCAATTCCATTTCTGAAGGTTGAGGTTTAGAGGGTGAATCGTGCGGTGTCCGGTGGCAACGGTTTCTGCAGCAAGCCCGATCCCCATCTCAATATACCATCTACTGGAAATGGTATTGGTTCTGGAAAATCGAACTGCTGCTCGTCTTCAAGGCTCGCTTCTTCGGATTTATTTGTGGATACACCGTTTTTACCTTTCAAATATTCGCCGTCAAGCATCAAGTCCTCTCCTAATACATTGGTGTTCCCTCTTGATTGTCCTTCTGAGTTCATTGGAGTTTTTTCCCTCAAAGGATGCTTGACTCTAAAATTTCTTCCGTCCGATCGATCGTTGGGTGGAGTTGTTCAATACTTGTTCCTTGAGTGGGATTTGAATCCTGCGTTGTTTTTCCAGTATTTTGTTTCTTGCTGGTGATAAATCCATTGCCGGTGGCATTAAACCATCTCCTGCTGGAGTTGACTTCTCAGATGCCATTGATTGTTCATCCAACTGATCTGTTTGTCCCATTCCTGTTCCCACATTAAACGTACTTGCGTTGTCCAGTGTGCTATCCTGCTCCGGCGATGGGCATGACCAGTCGCACTTAGAATTCCGGTATTATGGAGCTTTGGAATCGAGATTGAGGAAAACTTTTCATGGTACCTCACCAATTCTATTGTCGACTATTCCACGTTGGAATAATTGGTCTCAGAAATTCTTCAACTTTATTTGCCCTCTGCTTCACGTACATGGAATGTTTGTTCGTCAAGATTATTATTTCAATAATTATATCGTTGTTTTTCCAACAATACATCTATGTAATTTTAATCATGGTACCTTTCATAGTTATAATTACTTGTATACCTATGTACGGCTGGGAATCTTGAAAAACTCTATTATACACTAGAATAATATGCCAATAAAGAATCAAATAGAATAGAATCTACGCTTCTAGATCTTACTTGACCGTTTTTTCTACTATATATCTTATAACTCCGATAAAAGCCTTGTAATTGTCCGTCTCTTCAACAAATATTATGAACTACTTCAAAGATATGGAAAAGGGGAAACTGTCACTGGAGAAAATTCCTCTCCAGAGGGAAATCCGATATACTTGTAAATATACGAATACTTTGTGTACAAGGTATGTAGGTTGAAACTTTGACCACCGAAAATCTATTGGGTGGTATTCCAGAGCTCTATGCCCTCTCACACATTGGTAAAATAATCAACTTTATATGTTTACAGTTGTTTTTCAACGCAAAGTTGAACGTTCTTATGTACTCAGTTTTCTTACATTAACTTCATCAAAGACAGGGATAGCGGTTTAAATCCCGTGACGAGAGTTTCAGTCTCGTTAATTTGAGCAGAATTCGCTTTTCTTGTAATGTTTGAATGACTTGGAGAAGTCAACGCTCTTTGAAGAAACCAATATCCGAAAGAACATCTGTGCGAGGGGGAAAAAAAACAGCGAATCAAGGTAGGTGAAAAGACATTTGGCCAATCCGAGTGGCTCCAATTGTCAGAAACAGAAAATAGGAGTGGAACAGGCCAAAACCGAAAAGAGAAGAAAATCTACTTCCGTTCCTACCACACCTCAAGACTGCATAATACCAGAATTCTAAGTGCTACTGGTCATGTTCATCGCCAGTGCAGGATAGCATACTCGACAACGCAAGTACGTTCAATGTGGGAACAGGAATGAGACAAACAGATCAGTTGGCTGAACAATCAATGGCATCTGAGAAGTCAACTCCAGCAGGAGATGGTTTAATGCCACCGGCAATGGATTTATCATCAGCAAGAAACAAAATACTGGAAAAACACTGCAGGATTCACCTCTCACTCAAGGAGCAGGTATTGATCAACTCCACCGAACGATCGATCAGACGGAAGAAATTTTAGCGTCAAGCATCCTTTGAGAGAAAAAACTCCAATGAACTCGGAAGGACAATCAAGAAGGAACACCAATGTATTAGGAGAGCACTTGACGTTTGACGGCGAATATTTGGAAGGTGAAAACGGTGTATCCGGAGATAAATCCGAAAAAGCAAGTTCTGAAGATGAGCTACAGTTCGATTCTCCAGAACCAATACCATTTCCAGTAGATGATAGATTGAGATGACGGATTGGGCTTGCTACAAGAATTGGTGCCACTGGACATCGCATGAATCACCCCCTGAACCTCAACCTTCAGAAATGGAATAGAAGAGTGAGAACAACGCGAATGACCCGACTTGGGTGAAGACTCATTGGCTCCAGAATCAGTGGAACGCGAATTGGCCGATGCGCTGCGAGACTCAACGGACGTATCATCACAGGAGTTGTCAAAAGGGTCGCCTGAAGGCTCTTCATGTGGGCAGTTCTCCAGACAGTATTGAACCACCATCGATGATTGAATCCCTGTTTCGCATATTTAGAAGGCATGGATTCTTTCATAGGTGATGAGTCAAATACTGTTGCTCTTGGTGAGTGCCGCTTCATCATCAGCATATCAAAGTCGTTGGAACCTAGATTCTATCCGAACCATGAATTTTTATGATTTTGTGTTGTATCAACTGCGCGCACCATGTTCTTTTCGTTAGTTGCCATAATTCCTCTCCCTTCAATATTTTGTCATTGTTGCATGTAATTTGTTTTTAGACAGGTGTATAATGAAATTGTATTCGTCGAAAAAAAACGTTTTGAAACAAAGTAGTGTGCAAAAATCATTCCTAATATAGCATGAGAGAACAGCGTTAGCAATTCCGTTTCAACTAAAAATGTATAACTCTGTTCTGTTTAGTTTCACATTCTGTTCTCTTTATACAGTATTTTGTTATTCATGCATTTATCCTGTAATCAGACTTATGAATTCATAAAATGTTGTACCTATGTTACGAAAAAAATATTTTGCTGCAAAAATCACTCCTTATCTAAAACTAGATCTCGTACATCTACCAAATAAAAAGTAATAAAAACAACAGAAATATCAGTCTCCTGATTCCTTGTTTATCCAATCATTGCAAACGTAGGTTGGCAGCTTCGACTATCCAAGTATGTCCCATGGGCAAAAGAGATAATACCAACAGGTTAATGTGGTAAAATTCGATGATATCTCAGCGGTCAACTTAAGGAAAAAGGTAGTTTAAAGCATTTGCGTTGGGATTCCCCCTCAGGAAACTAAGAAAAAAACAACCGCATCATTTGACCTCCACTTGAATCTCAAGATACGTCGACCCTTGAGCACTAGTAGATTCTCCATTCTCATCTCGCTCTTCACTTGGAGAAAGAATCAGATCAGAAGGGATAGTTCATTACTACCCATGATTCGGACCATTGCTACATCAATTGAAACATACAGATCAAAGTAGAAAGAAATTTGAAATACAGAAACTTCCAAAGATAAGACGTACAAAAAACTATCAATAAGCACTTACATAATTCTTACGTTATCAAAATACAAGAATGTTAAATTCCAAACTTACGCGCTAAACATATGGAGGCTTAAACATTACATAAATTCACAAGTATAAAATTTGATTCCAAATTATCCCGTAATTTCAATTCAAATCGGGAAAAGATTTACAAAAAGAATTTCATCGCTCGTACCTATAATTCGTTGCTACGATTAAAACTGATCCAAACCGTCGAATAGAAGTCGCTCGGTCTACTTACTTGGAATGATTTTCCGATTTTTTAATTGGCGATTCTTCCGATGAATTTTCTGACGATAACTCCAGGTCTTGTAGGGCACTGGTTAATTCGGGTTCCATTACTTCCGGAGGTAGTGAATCCTCACCTAGAATAGGATCTTCCGCGTTATTTTGACCCTTTGATTTTGTTTGTGATGATTCATGGATTCCATTGTCAAATGCTGAAGATGATGGTTGGCTGTGACCAATCCTGGAGGACGTTTCCGGTTTAGAAGTTTCACAAATCTCACCAAAGTTCGTTGAAATATCACACGGGACCATTTTTGATGCTGGAATTAATGGGCGGTCACGAAGGCTCATAGATGGGACATTTTCCAATGCTGGAATTGATCTGCGATGAGGCTCTGATAGAATGACCATCCCTTTCAACGCCTCCTTCAGTACTTCGAGAGGTACGTCTGAGATCCATTCCTTCCAATAAGTCCTCGCCGGTATATCTTTACTGGGTAATAGATAATCAGTATGCTCGAGCGCCTTCCTCAACATGTCCACAGATATGCGCTTCAAATCAGGCATATTCATAGAGTCTTCAGGCCTGAAAAGTGAAATCTGCTGCTCACGTTCTGAGCTACTTCCCGCTGTTGAAAATTGTAGGTCAGAATTGTGTTTGTTTGTATCAGCTACTGTAATCCAACCCTGCTTGTTCAGCTTTTTCACATCAGATATTGTGAATGGTGATGATGGTTCCGGTGAAACATTATATTCACCTTCGGAGCTCGTACTGGCGGCTTCATTTCCGGGCACTTCGCGAGTATCTGATCGGGAAGGGGGTGACTGTTGCCGAGGTTCAGTCTCGGTTACTGGCGACTCTTCTTCCGGCGGCGATGGTTGGGACTCTTCTTCCGTTGCCGACTTCGACGATTTGAACTCTTCATTATTCATTTTGAAGTTTTATTTAAATTATTTTACGTTACCACTTTGATTATTTAAATTATTTTACGTTACCACTTTGAAAGAACACTATTGATAGGACGCGAAAAGAGCATAAAATAGCACAAGAATTATCACGAAGAAAGAAGTACGAGCGAAGAAACGGACAGCGAACAAGAAGTGCGGATGAACAATGTTCGACTATCGAGATATTCGTAAGAGCGACACCTCTTCTCCTATAGGGTTGCAGGAATTTTCTGGCATTGTTGAGATGGTGGTAGCCCTTGCAAAGCCTTAATTTGGGTGTATCGCCACCGATTTGACAACATTGACAAACATCAATGTAGGTAGGGGTAAGAAAATTCAAAACTGTGGCGAAAGGATGTTTACATTGAGGACGATTTTCATATGCTCGATGATTTCTATTGATTGAAGGACGACGCTATAGAGGTATCGCTGATAGTGATACACAATATGACCAAGTTACAAAAAAATTCACTGGATAGTTTCGGAGGAGATACATAAGTATATATAAAAGGAAACCTGAAATTTTTTTATGCTAGTTGTGATCTAAGACCTCCAAAACGTCAAGAAAGTTCATTGCCCCCTCCCCCTATTCAACTTGCTACGGGTGTAATACCTCACTTTTCCGATTGGGAAAGTCGGTAAAAAGTAGATTTTTAAATATTATCTATGTTTCTCTTACACGGTCCTGTGCTCCAGCTAAGAGACATGACTTTCTACTCATTTTAGAGTATGAATCCACAAAACTTCTCCTACCTTGGTCCGAGTCAGTGGCGTATCCAGGGGGGGGGGGTTACGGGGATGGACTCCAGATAAACGTTGGTTTTGAGGTTCAAGTCTTCGGGATTGCCATCAAATACTTTAATATTGTCACTCATCCATTTACAAGTCGCTTGAAGACCAATTATTTTTAAATGAATAGAGAAAAATTGAGCAAGCCTCAACATATCTACATATTTTCATGTACTACCTACATAAAACGTTCAACATGTGTTGGGAAACAATCTTCCACCTATATACCTCGCACGCGAAATGTTCGAATATATTTACCTATACTTCTCAGATTGTTCCTGAGATAAAATGTTGCAATACAATTCTCTGGAGTAGTTCATAATATCCATCAAAGGGCCTTCGATCTAAAACATGTATCTTGTTTAAACATTCTAGTGCAATTAATGGATCTGCGTCCATTTAATAAGAGGTCGGACCTACAGTAAAAATAAAGTTTGATAAAACGCGTTTTGCCTTCAGTTTAGTATCAAAAAGTTCATTTGCGTTCGATCTGATTCCATTCTCTTGGATATAATTTTACGACCTGAACGTAATAAGGTAGAACTTTGCAGTCGACATGAAGGAAGAAATTTTTCGGGCGATTTCCGATCTTTCCTCATAGTTGCTTTACTGCTAGATTGAGTTTGTGAATATGATGAAGTCCTCGGGTCCGGTGGAGTAGAAGAGGAACCGGTCTCCTCTTCTGGAGAATTATCGTCCGATTCACTCCGATGATTTTTCAGAAGAGGAGCCCCCTTCTTCTTTTACTCCACCGAACCCGAGGACTTCATCATATTCACGAACTCAATCCAGCAGTACAGCAACTATGAGGAGAAATTTGAAATCACCCAGAAACCAAATATGATCTGCATCTTATTTCATAGCTAGGAATTGTAATGGAAAATGTATACGACTATAATTGTGATAAATTTGTTGGTACATTAAGTATGAATATTTGGACATTTTATCGATTAAATTATTGTAAAGAACCAGTAAAAATATCGTATCTTTTCATCAATTCATTGCGACGAAAAAATCCATAATACTTATTTTGTACGTTGTATTACGCCTTTATTTATATAATTTCATAAAATGATAATATAGGTACCATTATGAATTACTGTAACTCACCGAGGTATTCTTATTTTATAGTAACTAATGGGAAATTTATCTGACTATTATTGTGTAAACTTTTGTTCATGAATATATTTTATTGTATTATTGCAATTGACCAGCAAAAATATTTCCATTATTACATTACACAAAGACGAGAATCATAGCTATATGTAATTGTGTGCATTGTATCACCCCAAATTTATTGATTGTATAAAATTATAAATTATTCTATAGTTATGAATTGTTGTAATTTACGTAACCATAAAAGTAACAACTCTGTATCCGGCCAAGAAGATTTTCTGATGATGAAGCGGCACCATGAGGCTACAATCCAACAAGATGTACCTACGAAGAGCAACAACATAGAAAGTTACAATAATAGAGTGCAGACCTTCTTTTGGTAATCATTTTCTTGCATTTTTTAATCCATAGATGCAACAAATTGGTTACCACTGAGGGTTCACTACTGTCTGGAGAACTGCCCACATGAAGAGCCTTTAGGCGACCCTTCTAACGAATCCTCTGGTGATACGTCCATTCATTTTCGCAGGGCATTGGTTAATTCGCGTTCCACTGATTCCAGAGCCAATGAGTCTTCACCCAAAATTGGATCATCCGCGTTCTTTTGACCCTTCAATTCCTTTCTGAAGATTGAGGTTTAGAGGGTGAATCATGCGGTGTCCGGTGGCAACGGTTTTTGCAGCAAGCCCGATCTTCATCTCAATATATCATCTACTGGAAGTGGTATTGGTTCTGGAGAAACAGACCCCGGCTCATGTATAGAGCTCGTTTCCTTGGTTTCATTTTCGGATGCACCGTTTTCACCTTCCAAATATTCGCCGTCAAACGTCAAGTCCTCTCCTAATACATTGGTGTTCCTTCTTGATTGTACTTCCGAGTTCAGTGGAGTTTTTTCTCTCAAAGGATGCTTGACACTAGAATTTCTTCCGTCTGATCGATCGTTTGGTGGAGTTGTTCAATATACTTGTTCCTTGAGTGGGAATTGAATCCTCCGTTGTTTTTCCAGTATTTTGTTTCTTGCTGATGATAAATCCATTGCCGGTGGCATTAAACCATCTCCTGCTGGAGTTGACTTCTCAGATTCCATTGATTGTTCACCCAATTGATCTGTTTGTGTCGTCACTTCTCCCACATTAAACGTACTTGCGTTGTTCAGTGTGCTATCCTGCTCCGGCGATGTACATGACCGGTCGCACTTAAAATTCCGATAATATGGAGTCTTGAGGTGTGGTAGGAACGGACGTGGATTTTCTTCTCTCTTCGGTTTTGGCCTGTTCTACTCCCATCTTCTGTTTCTGGCTCGTGAAGTCTCTCAAATCGGTCTTTAGTTCCTACCAGACAAGTTTTTGTTCTATTTCTCTGATCAACTCATTGTCAGAGAGTCGGATCTCACCCTAGAACATCTGTCCTATAATTTTGTTGTGAAGCTATAACATCCTGCGTTGTCCAGGCTCCAAAATCGAGATTGAGGGAACCTTTCCATGGTACCTCGCCAATTCTCTTGTCGACTATTCCACAATGGAATAATTCTTCTCATAAATTCTTCAACTTTGTTTGCCCTTGTATTCATTCATCTGGTATGGTTGTTCCTTAAAATTATTTTTCTATTAATTATATCGATGTTTTTCTAACAATAATGCACCTATGTAATTTAAATCATAGTATTTTTTATAATATTATATCACTTGTATACCTATGTACGGCTGACAATGTTGAAAATGCTACTATACACTACAATAATATGCCAATAAGGAATCAAAATAGAATAGAATGTGCGCTCATAGATCTTATTTGATCGTCTTTTCCTTATCAGATAACTCTGAACAAACGGCTCTTCAACGAATAATATGAACTACTTCAAAGAATTAGAAAGGGGGAAACTGTCACTGGAGAAAATTCCTCTCCAGAGACTCATCAAGAGATTTAGTTTGAGGCATTAACTGGTATCGAAATCCGATTAACTTGTAAGTATAAACATACTTTGTGTGCATGGTATGTAGGTTGAAACTTTGACCACCGAAGATCAATTGGGTGGTATATTCCAGAGCTCTAGATGCACTCTCACACATTATTAGTAAAATAATCAACTTTATTTGTTTACAGTTGTTTTTCAATGCAAAGTTGAACGTTTTTATGTACCTAGTTTTCTCACTTTAAATTTAACAAAGACAGGGATAGTGGTTTCGAACCCGTGTCGAAAGTTTGCGTCTAGCGAATCAGTGCAGAATTCGGTTTCCTTGTAATGTTTGAATGACTTAGAGGAGAGAAGTAGACACTCTTTGAAGAAACTTATATCCAAAAGAACACCTGTGCGAGGAAAAAAAACAGCGAATCAAGAAAAGGTGAAAAGAACTTTGGCCAATCCGAGAGGCTCCACTCGCCAGAAACAGAAAATGGGTGTGGAACAGGCCAAAACCGAAGAGAGAAGAAAATCCACGTCCGTTCCTACCACACCTCAAGACTCCATATTATCGGAATTTTAAGTGCGACCGGTCATGTACATCGCCGGAGCAGGATAGCACACTGAACAACGCAAGTACGTTTAATGTGGGAGAAGTGACGACACAAACAGATCAATTGGGTGAACAATCAATGGAATCTGAGAAGTCAACTCCAGCAGGAGATGGTTTAATGCCACCGGCAATGGATTTATCATCAGCAAGAAACAAAATACTGGAAAAACAACGGAGGATTCAATTCCCACTCAAGGAACAAGTATATTGAACAACTCCACCAAACGATCGATCAGACGGAAGAAATTCTAGTGTCAAGCATCCTTTGAGAGAAAAAACTCCACTGAACTCGGAAGTACAATCAAGAAGGAACACCAATGTATTAGGAGAGGACTTGACGTTTGACGGCGAATATTTGGAAGGTGAAAACGGTGCATACGAAAATGAAACCAAGGAAACAAGCTCTATACATGAGCCGGGGTCTGTTTCTCCAGAACCAATACCACTTCCAGTAGATGATATATTGAGATGAAGATCGGGCTTGCTGCAAAAACCGTTGCCACCGGACACCGCATGATTCACCCTCTAAACCTCAACCTTCAGAAATGGAATTGAAGGGTCAAAAGAACGCGGATGATCCAATTTTGGGTGAAGACACATTGGCTCTGGAATCAGTGGAACGCGAATTAACCAATGCCCTGCGAAAATGAATGGACGTATCACCAGAGGATTCGTTAGAAAGGTCGCCTAAAGGCTCTTCATGTGGGCAGTTCTCCAGACAGTATTGAACCATCACCGATGATTGAATCCCTGTTTGGCATATTTAGAAGGCATGGATTCTTTCATAGGTGATGAGTCAAATACTGTTGCTCTTGGTGAGTGCTGCTTCATCATCAGCAGATCAAAGTTGTTAGTACCTAGAATCTATCCGAACCATAAATTTTTATGATTTTGTGCTGTATCAATTGATGGCAATTCTATGTTTATCAAATTTAGACCTGTATTCTTCTCCTTAGTTTCATAATTTCTCGTCCCATTTTTTCATGGTTGCATGTGATTTCATAAAATTTTTGTTTGTGGAGAGAAAAAAAAAGAAGTTTTATAACATGATGGTTCGCAAAAATCACTCCTAATACAAACTATGCAATCTTTTGTTTGTTATTAAATTTATAACCAAGTCTTTCTTCCAATAGCATATTTTGTCATTGTTAACCACATTTTGTAATTAGACAGAGGTATTTATAAAATTTTGTTAGTCAAAATATAAACAAAATGTTTCCTTGCAAAATCACTGCTAATATGAGGCAAAGGCACACCAGCAATACATTCTTATTGAACTTCTATGTTTGTCCTTCCCTTTGATTTAACATTTTTCTGCCTCCCTTATTGTTTACCGCCGTTTTATTGTAGCCTATATTTTATAATTTGACATATTCCTAAATATTGTTTGTCTCAATAAAAAATGATAATTGTTTTGATTCAAGTGTGCATACAAAAATAATTTTGAATGAAACATTTCGAAGTATCTAATGAAAATTGACTTTCCCAACGCACAAAATTACTGTAGTAATCAACTTGTGCCTCTTTCTCCCTCTACGACTTTGGGAAAATCATTAAAAAAATGATAATTTTCTCAATACCTATGCTGCATTACAAGCTCAGATTTGATGGAGCGAGTGTCAAAATACTCCTTCATTCAAAAGTCCAGCTCCATTGTAAAAACAAATCAACTAGAATAAATTTCATTGGAATCAAAATAAGGGGAGTGGATTCCCTCAGAATCTTATTCCTTGTGCTGCAGGAGTTTTGCAAGGAACTTCTGAACTCCAGAAAACATTAAGATAAGATTAGTTACTTGATTCTGTAGTTGCAAAATTGTCAAAAGCAAGAGAATCTAGACGCATTCTTAAAATTATCTTCCTAGACCATGATTGACTCATTGGAGATCATTCAATCTCATACAATAGAAATGAGAAACATGACGGCAATTTGAATGTACAATATCACTTTTATAACACTAAATTCAATTTTTATTCTGAAATTATGAGCAAATGAGTATGATAGAGGTTAAAGTACTTACAGCTTTCTTGAAAATAATTTCTATCTACAAGCAATATAGGTACACATAAATAGTAACTAGGACGTTACAATAATAAATAAAATAGCGCTTTACAAAGTGATTCTCAAAGTTTGAAAAAATTCTATTCTCTCCCAATTCACAATTGATCAAGTGTTTGACTTTCCAACACAAAAGAGAGAGAAAATAGTTACAAACTTGACGTCGTCAGGAATACCGGTACCTAACTTATGTTAAACAGATTCTACACAATATTCACGTATTCTTCCAGGTCGATAGGTCTGGTGGACATTAAAAGATGCAAGTGAGGTTGACCAACCTTGCAACTTGTTTCGAAAAAAGACCAATATCTTTCACCATCAGGAATGATCTCAGTTTTCATTCGTTGCAAAAAAGATTCCATCGACTTCACGCAATCCAGTGGCTTTCTTGGCACTGTACCACTCAGTTCAATGACGACGTCGGAACGAATTCTCCACAGATACTCATCATCTGTAAATATGACGGTTCTACCAGATTTAAATTTTGAGCACACTTTTGGAAATAGTTCAAATGCAGCAAGAAGAAAATCCTCCGTGTACGGTGATAAATTCACAGACACAGAAGCATCCATTCTCTTTCAACGGGTTGACTCGACGATCTATTAGTTTGATGGACAAAGTATATTGGTGCACAACACCACTTCCAGCAAATTACATATAAAGAAGGTGTACACAGTCGGAGTCAAAATATTTTGATACAAATTTAAAAACTGAGCGAATTGTCTGAATATACGAGTCGCGAACATACTTACTCATTCGGCGACAGGTTTTCCACTGATAGGTCATAACCAAATTGCTGGGTAGGTTTCTACCTAATCCCATTCATGTATGGACAAGATTGTTTGATATCCAAATGAAAACATGTTTCTCATGCTTACTGTAATCATACCAAAATAGACAATTGCGTTGAATGAGTATTGTTTAACCTACCATGAAATTCAAGAAACCGGTGGATTGAGAGTGAAACCAATAATCTATATGACTCAAACATACTCCTTTAAAAGTATATTTTTTGAGCCAATAGGTAATGCAAATAAAAACGACACTAAGTTTCACTTGAAAATAAAAAGTGATAGGTACCGTGTATGGAAAGTATTGAGGAGGTCCGACTGAATACAAAGATTATCGCCTTAGATCTATTCCAATTTTTTATTAATAGCGAACTTTTATATTCGCATCTATAATTTGCCTTGCATTTTCTTCTCCTACTGAGGGTCTGGAACTGTCAGCATGAGCTGACGTAGATATTGCCAGAGGATTTGGTGAATGATTTCTATAATCTCCGCTCTCTTCCAAGCTGTGGAATCTAGCTGTTGGATCCTCTTCATGGAAATTTGAGCGTGAAAACGATGTTGTCAAATCTTATTCAGTTTTAACAGGGAACCTATTTTATCGAGGGGGGGGGGGTCTTTACCTAAGTTCGAAATTCAAAGTCCTTTTCGACTTCCCCCTCCTTTTTCTAAATCCCTCTCCAATTGCTCGGCCTCCTATCATATATACTAGTATAAAGCTTATATCATACAAGGAGGAGTCTAAACCTAGTTCAAGTCCAGTATACTGTATGTTGGTAAATGATTTCTCAATAACGATCATATGAATGGTATCTCTCATACTTTTAACTGAGGTACTTTTCCCTTGAACGACTCAATGTTACAGAAAAACAGTATTAGCCCGTAATGACCCGCCGTAGAAAAATCCCAATTTTTTCCGGGGATTGAAAATCCGTAGATTTGGTAGTACTGATGGCCCAATCAAAATAACTCCTTCAAATGCAATACTCTATTCAACAATTGGCCTGGCCTCTTCGATGAGCAAGATATACAAGATTCTAAACACCACAAGACTCATAAAATAGGTTCCCAGCCTCCCCTCATTTGACACCGTTAAAAATTTCTTTCTAGTCGAGGATGAGGAGGTCCGACCTTTGAAAACTGTTGCGTTGCGTTGAATTTATTTCAATTTTTTCTTGATTCAAACTTTATATTCATCTATACTTTGTTCCGCGTTTGTTTCTCCTAGCAAGGGTTTCGGATCGTGAGCTGACGTAGATATTGCCAAGGGATTGGGTGGAATAATTTCTGTAATCCACGCTCCCTTACAAACTCTTGAATCTAACTGTTGGATCTACTTTATGAGAATTTGAAATTGAGTCCGATGTATTCAAATTCTAACCAGTTTTTAGCGGGGAACCCGCTGTCCATTTTGTTAGAGGGATTAAATCCTCAGAAAACGTTTGCGTCCGGGAGTTTCTGTGAACCACGTGACGTGACGTATGACGATTTATGACATCATCAATGACCTTGACCTACTTTAGGGACTTGGAAAAATTTCAATTTCCAGCCGGGATGCTTCATGACGTCATCAATGACCTTGACCTTGACCTACTTTGGGCACTCGAAAAATTTCAATTTCCAGCCAGGATGCTTTATGACGTCACCAATGACCTTAACCTTGACCTACTTCAAGGACTCGAAAATTTTTCAATTTCCAGCCGGGATGCTTTATGACGTCATCAATGACATTGACCTTGACCTACTTTAGAGACTTGAGAAAATTACAATTTCCAGCCTTCATTATATCAGGTCCAGCATTTAGTATACTGAGAAGAGCCCTGCCCACTCATTTTCTGAGGGGACATTTTCGCGCCAACGACATCGCGAGCGCATGAGGTTGCGGGTTCCCCGCTGCCATTGCAAACCTGCAATGGCCTCCAATTTCTTTCTAGTCGAGGATCAGGAGGTCCGACCAAATCAAAAGATGATCGCGTTGGATCTATTTCAATTTTTACTTGATTCAAATTTCATATTCTTCTATACTTTGCTCGGCATTTGCTCCTCCTGGCAAGGGTCTGGGACTATCATTGTAAGCTGGTGTAGATATTGCCGAGGAATTGGGTGGAATAATCTCCGTAATCCCTGCTCTTTGCCAAAATGTTGGATCTAATACTACATCAGAATTTGAACTTGAGTGTGATGTTGTCGAATCATTTCATGCTATCTTTTTGTGGCTAAGGATAGGTCCGACCAAATCAAAAGAGAACCGTATTAATTGCAGTATCGCGTTATATTTATTTCAATTTTTTTTTTTTTTATTAAAATTTCATATCCCTCCATACTTTGCTCCGAATTTGTTTCTCCTAGCAGGGGTCAGGGAATGTTATCACGAGCTGAAGTAGATATTGCCGAGAGATTCAGTGGAATAATTTCTGTAAGCACCGCTCTCATGCACCCAAACTGTTGAACAGGACTGAGAACCGGAACCGAATACCGCTACAAAAACCGATTGTCCTCCCATATTTTTAGGACTTTGGAACCATTTTGACTTCAGTCAAATCCTTTCCAGTTATTTCTTTCTAGCTGAAGATTAGAAGGTCCCACTCAAACCAACGCAACAGTAAGATATAAAAGTATTTCATCGTTCTACCGGGCCAGCAATGGCAAGACAAATTCCATCCTCTTCTCTGTTGACTCGATTCACATTAGCCTCCTATAGCCTGTGATCAAAGCGGCTAGATTGCTCAATGATTCATTTCACGAGGATTCCGTGATTTGAGGTAGCCTCATCCTGACTCCGGTCAATACAGAAATAAAAGAGTCCTTAACTTGATTACAACCATGACAGTATCTGTCTGGACCTTATCTGAGTGCAACACTCAAACGCGCTTAGGTTATCTACGTCTCCGCCCCGGAGCTCAAGTTCAAGAAGTAGTCAAAGAAGGTGCATCCCCGCCAAGTCATCCCCAGAACCAGAACTGGAACTCACTGGACGGGCAGTTAGCAAAATCTCAGAACCATCTATCAATGAGCCTCATACAGTAGAAGCCACTTTCTTGCTCCTCTCGTTACCGGAGATCGGGACGTCAATCCAATCCAATTCGAGCAGGCTTTTGTCGAGAAGATTCTAAATGTTTTAGCGTGTAAATCAGCAGTGTGATCAGCCCTTTTCCTAAGAGAATAAACACGCGTCATGACAGGAGTATGAGATACCCCTCCTCCGACCCAAAGGTCTGTCCCGAACAATCGCTCTGTCTCACCAACGGAATTCTTTGTTCTCCAAAAACTAGTAGTTCAGCTCTTATCCAGAGATACAATCCGGACTTGTCTCTTCAGTAGAACCAATTTATTCCTCCAATCTTTCTCGAGCCGAAGCCCAATGGGAGTTTTCAATTTATCCTCTATTTAAAAAGACTCCTTCAAGTTCAAAGATTCGTAACTGAGTCATGCTACTGGGCTACGTTACATCTCAAAGACGCTTAAACAATTTCAGTACGCCCAGAAAATTGCAAGTACCTTTGCTTCATGTTTAACTTCGACCTATATGAGTTCCCTCCCCCCTCCTCCCTCTATTTGGACTATCACGCCTTATTTTCACACTGAACCTCTTTGATGTTCTAATTCTCTCCAATGTTACTGACACGATTGCAATGACAGCTTTCTCGCCCAAGTGTAAAAGAAAGAAGATAACACACTTCATAGGGGAAATGGCTACAAAAAAGAATTGTACTTTCAGGTAATTTGTACATTTCCTCAGCAGTTTTTATTTTTTGGCTTGATAGACATTTATTTCTCAATAAAACTGATAGTCGAGCTATTGGTGACTCTGGATTCCAAATATTCATGGTTTTACATCACTGACTGTAGGTACTAATGAAGCTATTGATGGCGCTAGACAACAGACGATCTTATTTGAGGTTCCTTACAAATATGTTATTCAATTTTAAACTATGAAGAAAAGGGCAAATTCCCACTTCTGAGCTAGAAAATATCCATTTGAATATTCGAGCCTCTCTCACTGTAAGCTCTATGATACCTGCGAAAATAAATTTCAGAATTTGTTCATTTCTTGTATTCGAATATCTTCCTAAAAATTACAATCCTTTCATAGATTAGAAAATAAAACTTATCAATTTTATGAATCATCTTCAAAATAAATAAAAAGGAAGGAAGGAAAGGAAAAACAAAAAACATCACTCACAACACTGCTTGTGTCAAGTTCTGTCGATAAAGAAACGTTGAATAATATAAAACAATGAAAAGAAATAAAATATAAATAAATAAATTAATGAAATAAATACGGTTCTTCAGCCCATTCATAAGAAATGCGCACTTCAATAAACCGAAGACGAATTGAAGGTGTTTGTCTTGTGTTGTACATAAGTTCGATATTACAGCGACCATGCTTGAGAGGAAAAAGCTGTAAAAAAATTCAACTTTTAGAGAACGTGACATGTAACATTTTATTCAAATCAAAAAACATGAATAGGTAAAATAATTTGAAGGCTTTGGAAATGGTGTGGGTCAGTTCTTCTAGAATGAAAGTTCCTTTAGGCTTGTGAGTGAGTTATTCAACTAAGGAAAACCCTCGAAGCTCTTTTGCACGTCCGGGTTCCGAACAATGTAATAATATGCTTATCTACACCAAAAAAAAAAGGTCAAGAGAGTGGATGTATTCTAAAGTCGCTTATTCAAAACGGGAGAATTTTTCTCACGTAATTTCTAATGCTCATTACTTCCCGGAATTCTTTCCGGCTTTTTAAAATATCGGTTCTACATTTACCTAATTTTTGAAATACTGTTATTAAAATTTTCCTCCAACAGTTATCTCGAATTTTTAGATCTATAAGTGAAAAAATTCATCATATGAAATTGATACTTGATCATTTTGCACTCACCATTTAGCTGAGTCATTAATTGCTTCTTTTGAATAGGAGTAGAATTGTCAATCTCGTTGTTTGCATCTTGCAGAAGTCAGCCGTGAACATTAGTGAGTGGTAATTCTCTTTCCATACCCGAACTTATTTCTCCTTCTTTTGACTCGAGTCCGATCCGTCCGGAGAGGTTTCTTCTTGATGCGAAGAACTAGCCTCGTTTTCCACATCAACTTCCGCTTCGGAATGGCACTCCACCTTGGCTTTTGTTTGTTCTCGACCAAATTTTTTTCTGCGGTAATCATCGATGGCTACGAAAAGACACATCGCAATAATAATGCTCAGAATCCCACACATTCCTATGAAAAGAAACCATTCGATCGTGTCAAACCAAAAAGCCAAGCTCAAATCCGTGAGCATTTTGATCGTTTTCGAAGATTAGACGTCGGGTAAACGCGGTTCGCAAAGTTTGTGGTTACGGCAGCTCTAATACAAATGAAGTAAGAGAACGAGACTGGTCATAGCTTTCAAGGTATAACGGACGAGTCGAACCGAAAAAGTGGGGAGAAGTCGGTATGAGTAAGAGCTTCGTCGCAAATGGGCAGGAATTATCTTGGTGAGCAATTCACTTACACAGATGCCGAGAATGAATAATGAAAAGATAAGTCTATTGTTGCTGTAAGTTATAGGAATTTATTACGTATATTCATTTTAAAACATGAATCAGTGATCTTGAAGGCCTCTTGCATAATCTGCAGGAGCTCGAATTTAGAGTAATTCATTAACGTCCTTTTCGTAGAGCCAATCAATGTGCAGGTGGCACTTCAAGCTCGCCTCTTCACAATTTAATTTAGTATTGTTGGATCCTAGTCTCTTGCAAAAACAAAAGTATGCTGAGATTTTTGATATTTCTTCTCGGCTAGCACCAAGAGTCAATCATGAAGAATAAACATAGATCAATCAATTTTCGCTTCATGAGAGACATCAAGAAGTCTGCTTCATAGCGACTTACGGTACCTTTGTTGACATTTTTATCGAACAATAGTATTGAAACGAATTCACTATAATATTATAGATTAATTGCAAAAGACAAGTACTCAATGAAGTCAGTTTGAGCTCAAAGGGATCTCGTAGAGCTGCAGTTAGTTATTAATTCATTTTTTCCCCAAGTGTAGCTATATGCGCTATCAGAATTTTAAGAACGTTGTTTAACCAAGACGTTTGAGCAAGCCCCATTCAAAACCTGCTGGTGTCTATTATCATGATATTGAGTACTGAAGTCTTCTATCTCGCAAAAAGAGGTCATTGTGTAAAAGTTATAAACGTATCCTATCAATGAAAAGAACTTGAACGTTTTTGTAAGTTTGTCAGAATAACCTAAATTGGAGACATTGTGCGTAGCGAGCTACCAACTTACCTATTAATCTTATATTGGGTCAAACAACCATTATTTATTCTCACTCTTTTGTAACCTGTGAAATAAACGCGGACGAGTACCCCATTTTTGAGGATAGTGATATTGAATAATATCTAGCGGGCAGGTCTCTCATCGGTTCACTCCGCGTCCAGTCAGCCAGTTCAGCAGACCCATCCCATTATCTAGAGCCAGAGACAATCTTCTAATGCTGACTTGGTTCTTCATTCTGTTCAGTATCGAATCCCCTTGCGAGCTACGGACCCACCAGGAGAATTCTTCTCTCCCTGTAGTGTCATCAACGAAAGACAGAATCCAAGACCCTACCTCGACCTTGGCTCGCGACACGCTGGCTCCATATACAATCCGGTTGCCTCCCGATCCCATATGCCTCCCATTCTGTGGCGCCCTCAACTATTAATTCCCGTCATTTGTACATTTGCCAGCAAGGCCAATTTGGGAGAGTCGTCGTTTTTCCTCTGATTCACCCGACTCTTTAACCTTTTCAAGAGTAGGTAATTTCTCTTGTTCCTCTTTCTCTGAATTGCCGTACTGGACTTCCTGATGTCCGTCGCACGAGCAAATCTGGTATTATGGAATCTCGAAGTGCGGTAAAGATGGACACAGAATCCTTTTCATACTCCCATCTTCTGTTTCTGGCATCTGAAGCCCATCAGATCAGCCAATATTTTTCCTAATATCAATAGTTTCAAATTAATCTGGCTGAGCTAACGATAAAGATTTATACACAATCTCATACCTGTAGAGTCGAGTGTAGACACATTCCTTAAAATTACAGATTAGATGAGTGAAAATTCTAATTTAGTGACGGAACTATTTTGGGTCAGACGGTGACACCGAAGGAGCGATGGCTGTTGCACATCAGGTTCTCGGAAACCTGCTACTTTCGCACTGTCGAGTGGAAGAGTGGATATGATGACGTGTATTACTGGTGGGATTTGACGGGGCCCCTTTTTGTAGAAATGCCAGAATATATTGATATCGTCGTCCTATACCTCAAATATGCTCCTAATACGCGTTCATTTCTTCTGTACTCTGGTACTCGTGTCTAGTCTGTTATCTTCATTCGGAATGCATGAGAATCTGTTTTAAATTGTCCTTATTGAGACTTTTTGGGCCTTTGATAGTCAACCACACTCGAGTTTGCAGCCTACAGGGAATATTTTGTCCTCATGTGGCCAGCACGCCATTTGGACGCCATCACCCAACAAAGCAGGGCTGAGATTGTAACCCCTTCACTGTTCCATATAGGTATTTGAAGTGAAAATAAAGTTTTTTGGAGTAGTATTTGGTTTTTGCCACATTTCTGCTATCTTCATTTGGAATGCAGGCAATCCGTCGTGGTTCACTTTGCATTTAATGTCGTTTACACCTCAAATCTGCCTCCAGGAACAAACTGTTCATTCCTTCTGTACTTGTGTCTAAATAAAATTTACTCGTGAAAAGAAGAATCTAATTAATACTTTCGAGGAATACGGCTTTATTTTCCACTAATTTTTAAATAGCACAATGCTATAAGAATACAGATTTGATGTTTTGATACTTCAAGTATCATCTTCAGAAACAAACTGTTCATTCCTTCTGTACTTGTGTCTACTTTATTATTTTCATTCAGAATACAGAGGCAATTGGTGGTGGTTCACTCTGTATCATCTCACAGTCGGATTCATCTTTTTGTCATAGAGGAGTGAATACGCAAGTGGCTTGCTCCCAATGGTATTTGAGATTACAAAATTGCAAAAATTTTTCAAACAAATTAAGCCTGATATCTTTTTTCAAGTTGCACCCTAAAGGATTCTCTTCAAGTAGCTTATCCTTGATTTTCTCTGTGATTATATGGTAATATCTCGGTCTGTCCATCCTTAAAACAACTTCAATCACTGTAAATTCAATTCAATTCAATTCAATAAAGCCTTTATTTTAAACTACGATACATGCATTTTTAACAGATAAGTGCTGATGCCCCTTAGGGGGCGAGTGGCTGGCGTGATTATTATTATTACTGTTATACCTAATGTAAATTTGAATAAACAAATAAGGAGAAAAAAGAAAAAAAGAATATATAATTGAGGGGGGGGGGGACAAGAGAATAATCAATAAACAACAAAAAAAAGTGCAAAAGGGCAAAATACATATATCATAACAACATTATAATGCAAACAATAACGACAACAATAACAATAATAATAACTTCAATAATAACTTCAATAATAACTTCAATCACAGCCGTATTAACAACAAACACCAAAAACACACAGCAACAAGAACAGACAAATAACAAATTATTCGAGTGATAACTTGATTAGGCTACGCAAGTAGAATGTAAGAGCAAGAATCTAACAAACTGCACACAAAACCCTTTGGCACGTACTAAACCATTGGCATTGCAAGACCTTATTGGTATCGTTGTTTATACCTCAAATCTGCTTGTAATACATGTTCATATCTTCTGTACTTGTGTCTACTCTATAATCTTCATTCAGAATGCAGGCAATTGGTGAGGGTTCACTCCGTATAATCTCACAGTCGGATTCATCTTTTTGCCATAGATGAGGTTGAGTAGTCAATACGCAAGTGTCTTGAGCCCAATGGTATTTGAGATAAAAAAATTGCGAAAATTTTTCAAACAAATTAAGCCTGATATCTTCTTTTAAGTTGCACCCTAAAGAACTCTCTTCCTGTAGCATATATTATCCTTGATTTGCTCTGCAAATATGGGGTAATATCTCGGTCGTTGAGTGACATTATTTGGCTCTTGTTTTCTTCTGAGGATAACTCAGCATCTTCGATGGCTTTTTCCAGTTATTCCAGTCGTCTGGGAGGCATTTTCCGTTTGCCTAATGTCTTATCCTCTTTGGTAATCTTCAAATAGCGTTGAAGTGGATCAAAGAAAAAAGAATTATTACATACAAGACGATTTCAGCCTAATTATGCGACACAATTTTATCATAATTATACGATACAATTTTATAAGCGCGACTTTTAGAACTTTTTGATGTACAATGTTATCCGGCCCGGAGGACCACAATGTTTGGAGTAAATGACGTAATCACTTATTTGTATAAAGCGCATGCTACATCATAATACGAAGTAATACAAGGTAATACTATTGTAATATTAAAGTGATACTAAATCTTGTATCATCGAGACGGTTTTGATATTACAACACATAATTGTTAATAAATAAGAGTAGTTTTACAAAATTGTCGTATATTTTTAATACAAATATGCGCAAGCGCTTCTGGCTTAGTAACCATACACGGGCAAAGACCGTGATCGGTTAGTGTCTCCCCCCCCCCTCCCTTACGCCTAAGCATTTAAGAAAGAAGTCGACACTATCAAGCTCATAGCGGAAAACAATCACGTGAAATCGATAAAATAATTCACAAAAAACTCATGTCTACAGCTCTGGATGACACCACCTTTCATCAAAGAGACATAAAGCGTAAAAAAGAAAAATGAATACGCCTCCCTTTCCTCGGCAAGCTTTCGTCCCATATATCTCGTTTACTCAAACCTCTAAATCTTAGGCCAGCTTTCGCCACACCAAAGACTCCACTCCTACTGAGAGTGAGAGTGGAGTTTACAGACTCCAATGCAATGACTGCCCCTTCGCCTACATAGGGCAAACAAGTTGGGCCCTAAAAACTAGACTCAAGGAGCATGAGAAGGCTCAAAACACAAAGCAACCCAACAAATCGAATTTTGCTGCCCACCTTCTGGCGTCCGGACATTCGCAAGAGGAGAGCGCTAGAAATAAACGCGTTGCATTGGAGACCGTAGAAATTATAAAAGCTATTATTTTCAGTTTCTCCCTTATATACGAGTAGTAAACGAGATACTTATCTCATCACACTTCACCGATACTGTCTACTAAAAATTGCAAGTTCAGACTTAGGTTATTTACATAATTGAAGGGCACAGGGAAAAAAGGAGGGATTTCCAAACGAAACGGGTTGAAGAAACGGTACGTTCCGAGAGTTGCGAACGATCTAATTGTACAGCTCGTTTTTTTGGACATTTTTTCCCTGTACCCTTCAATTGTATTGTGATTCATTGTATGTTTGTTCTTGAGCAAAATTTCTCTGCGCTACGGTAGTCATCACTCCATTCCCTTTGGCTCCTCGGATTTTTCAACTAAGAGTAGAGCATCGGTCTTCTGTTTCCACTTGAATCCGATGGTGACTCGTTTTGATGTTCGTTTTGAAATGGTCTTGCTAGCCAGTAGATTGTGCATTGTGGATGTTATCACTCCATTTTCACTGTCTCTCGCTGCTAAGAGTAGAACGCGGTTTGGATGGACCTACAGATGGTTTTTTTTTTTGCTGGGGATTGGTGGAGGAGTAGCATCAAATGACCTCCAGAGCATATACCCAAGGACTTTTAGCGGAGAATCCGCTATCCATTTTGTAAAGGGGATCACATCCTCAGAAAATGTCCGCGTCCGGGAGTTTCTGTGAACAGCGTGACGTCACGTGACGTGTGACGCTTTATGACGTCGTCAATAACCTTGACCTTAACCTACTTTAGGGACTGGAAAAATTTTAATTTCTACCATGAGTTTGTGTGAACTGCGTGACGTGACGTGACGTGACGTGACTTGTGACGTTTTATGACGTCATCAATGACCTTGACCTTGACCTACTTTAGGGAGTTGAAGAATTTAAATTCCTACCTGGAGTCCCTGTGAACTGTGTGACTTGAAGTGACGTGACTTGACGTGATGTGTGACGCTTTATGATGTCATCAATGACCTTGACCTTGACCAACTGTGAGCACTAGAGAAATTTTCAATTTCTACCATGAGTTTCTATGAAGTGCGTGACGTGACGTGACTTTTGACGCTTTATGACGTCATCAATGACCTTGACCTTGACCTACTTTAGGGACTTTGAAAATTTTAATTTCTACCTGGAGTTTCTGTGAAGTGTGTGACATGAAGTGACGTGACGTGACTTGTGACGCTTTATGACGTCATCTTTGACCTTGACCTTCTTTCGGGACTTGGAAAAGTTTCAACTTCCAGCCGGGATGCTTTATGACGTCATCAATGACATTGACTTCGACCTACTTCAGGAATGTGAGAAAAATTCAACTTCCAGCCTTCATTATATCAGACCTAGCATGCAGTATACTGAGAAGAGCCCAGCCGGCTCATTTTTTGAGGGGGCATTTTTGCACCAACGTTATCACGAACGCGGGAGGTTGTGGGTCCCCCGCTGCCATTGCAAATCTGCAATGGCCTCTAATTTTGTGGTTAGTATCGAGCCCCCCCCCCCATTGAATCATGTCAACCGTCGATTTCACATCAATTTCCGGTCGGCAATCAGCGTTGACCCAAAATCGACCAGGAATCGACCAGAAATAGATCGAGAATTGGTTTTTTTCAAAGTCTTGGTCAAAGTCGCGTATTGAAATCTTCAAATTATTGTAACTCATGGTATTATAATAAATTATTATTTTGATGAAACTCTCACGAGAAATATTTTCTGAATGAAGAAAAAAGAATGTGTTTTGAGTTGTGATATACACAGTAGATTGGATTTGACTGAAAGTACAATATTTACTCTCATAGAGTTTGAATGATTAAATAATATTATGATCGTATGCAAGCTTCTTCATTCCGTGGCAAGTGCATGCTCGTATCACAAAACATATGACGTCAAGGAATTAAAACGAGAATGCATTCCTTATTTTGCTTCTGGAAAATCTACACTGAAGTTTATAGATGATTACCAACTAAACATGAGAAATATTCTCTATTTATTGAACCTACTTTTCACCTGCCTGCTTTTCGTGATAAAAGAGAGTGTATGTCAATTCAAGGCTGTCTCTTATGTTGAATGGATGGGGAATTTATATCTCAGTCTGAGAGGAGAAGCAGATATTGGTGAGTGGCACTAATTGCGAAAGAATAGTATTTTACCTACCAAGGGTTATGAAGTGAGAATTTCGATATAACGAGTGCGAAAATTTGCGAAACGAGTCGAAGACGCGTTGAGTAAACGCACGAGTAGCAAAATTCTCACTTCATGTCCTTGATTTGTAACATATTTTACTGTACAGAAGGCTGTAAAGTTTAACACCATGAATATAAAAACGTACTTTACAGCCATGTGTGCAGTAAATTATAAAAATCCATCATTCACACTTGAAATTTTCACTCCAGGACATCCACGGCTTCCCGAGGAAATATATCAGACGCAAATATGCAACGACATAGTCAGTAGCAAATTTTGGAAACAGCGTTTCGAAGTCATTCCTCCAGACAAAATGTGGGCTAAGTTGAACCAAAAGAAAAACAAACATATCTTCTATCAACTTTATCGCAAAAAAGAGACGACTTCGTCACCGTTAATACGTTTTGGACTGAAAAAGAAATCGGATTATTACTTTTCTAATCCGTACATTACCCGGAAAGTCGTATTTGAAAAATTAGAAGGGGGCAGGATAGTAACCAGTTCGTCAGAAGAACATGTATTTCTTTGCGTGCTGAAAAATATGGAAACACGAGACGCCGAGGCCTGGTACATTTCCAGAGAATACGTTTCGAGAGAAGGCGTTCCCCTTCGTTTTAGTTTTTACTTTTTCCAAGAAGTTATTAGGACCGGTGAGATTATTCTCAAATTAGGACTACTGGCAGAAGAACCGGCAAAAGTTCTTGAAGATGATGACCTCAGAATTGAACGTTATTATTTGAACCTGAAGAAAGAACACCAACGAGGTAGAATACTGTCATCAATTTGCTCTTCTAAACTACGTTCCATTATAACTACCTTCTAAAAATTGAGAATTACAAGGACGTACCATTGAATTTAAAAGTAAACGATCGACATTACAAAAATAAATTCAAAACTCTCGACGCGTTCCGTCCGTATAGAACAGACATCTTCAGGAAACTAAGTCAGAAAATTGGTCCGAATTAATCATGAAAAACATGGTAAATCAAAATACAAAATCAAAGAATATAAATTTTGAAAAGAGGGTGGTAATCAGCTAATTTAGGGAATTGGCTGATTAAGTCGCGTGCGTTGTTGTGTAACTGCAGTAGAATCTAATAAAAAGATTGATAAACGTGGCTGTGATGTCATTTTGATTGTTCGAGCCTTCTGCTGCTATCTCCGGCACTGTGGCACATTCCCCGAGCTGGTTCATTTGTTTACTCTTATCAACATTGTACAGCAATTTATAGGAAAATTCGGAAAAATCGTGACCAGATTAGATTAAGTGACGAGCAAAGGCGGATTTTTCTGGAGAGTTGTTTATGAACGCTCGATAGTGTTCTTGAAGTCTCTCATATAACTTCTAACCCGTTTGACCCATGTACAAAGCTTTGCATCTACCGCATTCGAGTCGGTAGACTCCAGAGTTTTGTTCTAAATCGAGAGTATCCTTCAGGTTTATCAAATCCCGACTGAAAGATAGAGTATTAAATGCCGGTGTGTAATTTTCCTTCTCGAGCTCTCGAGCTATTTTGTAAGAAGGGGTACCAATAAAAGGAATTCGTACATAGCGTACCCTTTTCTCAGAAGCAAAATCGTTATTGGAGGTTGGCGACTAGAAGGATCCCGTAGTAGTAGCCGAAACTTTTTTCTTCTAATTAGGCGATTAATTTTGTGTGTGTTGAATCTGTTGAGAACTAAAATAGCTTTCATGATTTGAACCTCCTTATCAGATCGTTTACTTTCGAATTAAATGTTACGTCCTTGTATTTCTAAATTTTTACTACTACTGGTGTACGTCCATTTTTGTCTACGCGAGTTGAATTCTCCATTTTACGGTTTAATAACTATAAATTATTATGTCGCGACTCTTTCTCCATCCTACGCGTGTTTTCGTCTTAGTTTTCTCCTACACATCCTTCGACCATATTCTGTACATAGTCGAAGTACAAACCAGTTTCCCTGCTCTCTCCTCTGTCCATCTGTCTTACTTCTCTTCCAATCTTTTCTCGCGTTACACGAGCACACGTAGGATCGTTCTTATTCTTGCTCTTTGAAGAAACATACGTTCGCACACATTGGCTCTTTCATTATTTCCAGGCTCCATACCTGCCATTATATATTATTTTATTTTACTGTACACAGAGAAGTTTTACAAGTAGGAGGTTTCACATGAAGTGAGATCAAATGATTACCTATAGCATTCTGGATTCTCGAGTTTCACCCTAATCGGGTCACAATTTGCCACGACGACAGCAAATAGCGCGCGTTTTTGGCAAATGACTACACGTGGCACAGGTTCCCTGTTGAACAATTTTGTGCTTATCGATAATACCATCTCTCGTTTTAAACAAGGCATCCAACTACATTGTTATTTTTTGCTAAGTCTCGTCCACCCGGGCAATTTTTCGAGGAGAATACGTCAAGGAATATGAAGTGGGCGAAGCATAATTAGAACGCTTGTTGAGAATGAGAGGTGAAAATAAAGTTGAACGTGTTCAACTTCTTTGGGAGGATTCGAAGGGAATTGTGAGTGTCGTGTGTGCACGGCAAGAGTGCGTTACTAATAACGTGATCACCATACAACTACAGACAGCCACGCAGACAGCAGCGGGCGTAACACTATCCTTTCCAACTTTTCTCATCATACGTGTGCGGATGGATTCATTTATCACAGGAGAATGTTGCGGTGCGCGCGCACTTCTCAATACAAATCGTCCTTTACATTCTCTCGTGATCACCATACGACTACAGACAGCCACGCTGACAGCAGCATGCATAACGCTAGTCTTTCCCACTTTTCTTTCATCACACTTGTAGATGGATTTTGGTATCACAGGAGAATATTGCGGTGCGCGCGCCCTTTACAATACAATTCTCCTTTCACATTCTCTTAGTTTTTCTTCCCCTGTGGACGATGCTTTATAGAAACTATGGAATAATACGGACTGATCAATGTGTAAAAAAATAAAACGAAACGGTTTCATTCTTTTTTGCAGCATCGAATAAGGAGCTCGACCCACTTTGTCAGCAAGCACGACAATATGGTCAGATTAGTAGATTTTGCACTGGTATACTAAGCTCGACTTACTTTGATGACAAGATAGATCATTTGATATTTGTCGCCCAACTAATCGAAAATCAATGTACGGAGAAAGAAATCGTTTTTCAGACAGAGGATGCGAAAAAAGAAGCTGGAGAACGAAGTTTCAAAGAATGGATGATCCTTTGCACAGCTAAGATGATTGATACAAATTCGACAATGTATTTCTATATTTCTAGAGCCTACGTATCTGGTCAAGCCTTCCTCTTTAGTAGCGATTCATTCTACAACGACGTTCAATTGGTCAAGCGGTTTACCAATGTAAGTTTGCATGATGAAGGATCAACATCCACTGGTACTCAAAGCATGAACGCTCAATTAAAAAATATTCGAAGCACGGACGCTCAGATAGAAGATAGGACGCCAAATATGGGTCAAACCAAAGGCGTTCAAATAGAAAATATGAGGCCAAATATTAGTCAGAGTGAGGACACTCAAATAGAGAAATCGGACGCTCAGGCACAAAATATGACGTCAAAATTGAGTCAAAACACAGAAGCTCAAGTAGAAAACATCAGGCCAAATATCAGTCAGAGCGAGGACACTCAAATAAATAAATCAGACACTCAGTCAGAAAATATGACGCCAAAACTGAGTCAGAACGAAGACACTAAAGTAGAAAATATTAGGTCAAATATTAGTCAGAGCGAGGGCACTCAAATAAACAAATCGGACGCGCAGGAAGGAGGTATAGCACCGAAATTGAGCCAAAGCACGAACATTCACTCAGAAAATGTGGGGTCAAATGTTAGTCAAACTGACGACACTCAAATAAGAAAATCGGACGCTCAGTTCGAAAATATGACGTCAAAGTTGGGTCAAAGCGCAGATATTAAAACAGAAAATATGAGGTCAAATATTAGTCAGAGCGAGGACACTCAAACAGAAAAATCGGATGCTCAGGTGGACAATATGACGCCGAAATCAAATCAAAGTATGAACGTCCAAGTAGAAAATGTGAGACCAAATAATAGTCAGAGCGAGGACGCTATAAAGAAAAAGACGTAGTAACGTTTGTTTTTTTGGTTTAGTGAATATTACGCAAGAAAGAGCATGATATGTTGAAGATGGATTGGCAATAAAAGTTCTTGATACTTACTATAAACCAGTCCTCCAAAGCAACCTAAGTAACCTTCTAATATCGTACTCAAAACCTCTCTCGAAACATATAAGGATACAAAATAATTTGTCTTCACCTATCCAATCTTAAACGGGAGGCATCACCGCTCCTGCAGGATTATTAATTGTGTTCTTTTCGTCATTGGTAGACTCAAATTCTGCCCAACAAAGCTGCCAGATCTTCGGATTTTTGGTCTTCAAAAAATACACGTTTTTTTTTGACGGATTTTGCGTGAAATGCGGATTTCTTGCGCTCAAGAGAAACGAACCTTAGACACTTATACGAGAGATACTTTTGTCCTGGTCGTTATGAGCAGAAACTGCGTTCTCTCCTATCACCGAGTCGATCAAGGGAAAAGTACTTGAGTTACCCCTATGAGAGATACGTTTCTCCTGATCGTTGTTGATGGATTCAAAGAATGGTGAATACGGATCTTTGAAAATATCTGACAACACTGCTAGCCAATTGCTTGTTTCTTATTTACTGTATTTTATTTTGATATTTTATTAGGATTAGGACTACTTTTTGAAAACCCGTGAAGGTTTTGTTATGATGGTATCATCGATGACGTCATTGATGGTCTTTATCTAATTAGATACTCGTAAAAATTTCAACCAGGCCATCAGTGATCTTGACCTGATGAAGTATGTACATAGGTGAGGGGGGGGGGGGGTATGATCTATGTACTCTTGCATGAAGTATATAAAAAAACCATTACAATAATTTGGATTTTTTGGATTTACTCAATGAGTCCGTTAGCCCATTGGTTAGGCAAGAAATGGGGGCGAAATGGTGGATGAAAAAGTGAGCCCTTCAGCAAGGTAGCCTCTACTATTTTGATGAGTAGAAAACTTCCCTAATTCTCCGACTCAATGAGCGAAGGGTTCGGAGATCATTCGTTGGTCAGGAGGATCTGAGCGTGCTTTGATCACCTCCTCGGTTGTCGTGGCATCACATTCCGTTTCTTAAGAATCGGAAATTTTGGCTTCGTATCCGCTTTCAGACTGAGATGAGTCAGCTAAGATTGCCAGAATAGCTGCTAACCCTACCAAGTGGAGTTGCGTCTTGTTTGGAATCCCATCTTTGTATCCTCTTCCAGACGGAACTATATCAGTTCGAGGCAATGTGATACCGAATCTAGAGCTACGTAAAGAAAGGGATGAGGTTGAACAAAGGACTGCGTGTATTTCGAATGAGGTAATAAATGTATCCTTGAATGTGACTCGTGTAATAAAACTAAAGACACCTAGAAACACAAGATCGCTAACTCGTCCGCCATAATGGATATTTAAGTATGTTTTCAAAAACGTCCACAACATTGTTTCATTGGGAATGGCGCTACAAACGCTAAGAGGTGCGTTTTAACATATATAGCCTTATGGAGCTAACTCATTTTTTGTAAATCTCGGAAAATATGGATCAAATTGAAAAAATGCTAAGAATAGAATTTATTTCCCTTGTAATTTCCTATTCAATGGTTGTACTTTCAGAATTTTCTGAGAATATTTTTGTTAAGAATTGTAAAATTAGTTCCATAAAATAGGAAATTACAAAAGAAATAAATTTCATTCTCATCAATTTTTTTATTAGGCAATATATTCTTAGAAGATGAGAGAAACGTGGTTAGCCCCGTAAAACCTAATGTTAAAACAGGCCTCTTACGAGCAGCGGCGTGCCTGTACGCGTAACTAAAATGAAGTGTATCCATTTCCAACGTTATGCTTATGGCGAGTTAGCGATCTTGTGTTTCTAGGTGTCTGTAAATAAAACTATCCTCGATCATCGTGCGAGGGAAGAATGAAAGGAGAGAAGAGAAGGAAAAGACGGAGAACGTACGACGATCGAAAATTAGAAAGAGAGTCCGGTCATCGCATAGTAGTTCGTCGTCGTCGTCGTTTCCTTTTCATTGCGGTAGACCTAGTGGCCTGTCTGCGGTGTAGATGCATAGTAGTTATTTTATAGAAATCTCACGAGTTATCTCTTCCTCTAAAGAAGAACAGAGAGTGTGTTGAGAGACGGTGCGAAACTCTTGCTATGCATTGGGTTCAATCGAAAGTAAAATATTTTCTCCCATAGAGTCTGACTAAGTAAATAATTCGATCATACGCAAGTTTGTTTGAGTTTTAACTCATGGCAAATGTTGGTACTCGTATAACATCTGGCGTCGAGCAATGAAAACGAGACTAGCATTCCTTAATTTGTTTGGCGGTGTTCTGCTAAGGCAATTGGAAAATTCATGATTACATTATTATAAACATGAGAACTATCCTCTATTTGAATATTTTTTTCACGAGCCTGCTTTTCGTGGTAAGAGAGAGTGTATGTGAATTCAAGGCGATCTCGCGGCCTGAATGGTTAGGAAATTTGTATCTCAGTCTACGAGGAGAAGGAGAAATTGGTAAGTGGCACCTACAGTGAAAGAAAACAATAACATCCACAATTAACGCTTACTACTTTTCTCTCCAGGACGTCCACCGTATCAAGAGGAAATAAATCAAAAGCGAATATGCAACGAAATAGCCAGCAGCAAGTTTTGGATCGAAAAAATTGTCCCCGATGATATGTGGGCTACGTTGAACCACAAGAAATACCGACATATTTTTGATGAACTTTATCGTAAAAAAACTGAGACGACTTCGTCACCCTTTCCAACTTTGGGACTAAGAAGGAAATTGAAGGAATCAGATTACTACTATTCGAATCCTTATACCACCCGGGAAGTTGTGTTTGAAAAATTAGAAGTGGATAGAATCAAAGACAGTTCGTCCGATGAACATGTATTTCTTTGCGTTCTAAAAAATAAGCAGACACAAGATGTTGAAGCTTGGTATGTTTCGAGGGAATACGCGTCCAACGAAAACGTTCCCGTTCGTTTCATTTTCCATTTTCAAGAGGCTTTTACGGGAGGTATGAGTCTCAACTTGCGACTACTGGCAGAAGAACCGGCAAAAGTTATTGAGGATCCGGACCTCGGCACTGAACGTTATTATTTGAATTTGAAGAAAGACCATCAAGAAGGTAAAACGTCCATTTTTGCCTAAATTATTCTTACCCCCTCGCTTTTCATCATAGACATAAAATTTTCCCGTATTTTCCCATTCATGATATACGTAGAACTCGTTAACAAGAATTTTTTTTAGACCTCGACCTTCACATTTTGAGCGTCGCAAAGAAGCCAAACTAACTAGCCAACAGTCAACCGCTCTTTCCTCCCCTCAAGCTCCGATCTCTCCAACAATATCAAAAATTGGAGGCCATTGCAGGTTTGCAATGGCAGCGGGAAACCCGCAACTTCCCGCGCTCGTGATGACGTTGTCGCGAAAATGCCCCCTCAGACAATAAGTTGGCTGGGCTCTTCTCAATATACTGCATGCTTGACCTAATATAATGAAGGCTGAAAATTGAAATTTTCCCAAACCCCTAAAATAGGTCAAGGTCAATGTCATTGATGAGGTCATACAGCATCCCGACTGGAAACTGAAATCTCCCCAAGTCCCTAAAGTAGGTCAAAGTCATTGATGACGTCATAAAGCGTCACACGTCACGTCACGTCATGTCATGCAGTTCACAGAAAATCCCAGTGGAAATCGAAATAAGTCCCTAAAGTAGGTCAAGGTCGATGTCATTGATGACGTCATAAAGCATCCTGGCTAGAAATTGAAATTTTCCCAAGTCTCTAGAGATACCTACACCTCACCCTGTTCCATACTTGCATTCAATAGCACATCCTCCTCGAAAAAAGTACATCTAAAGTTGATCTCAACTCTTTTGTGAATTTAAATATATAATGTCATACTATGATTTATAACGCCAAGTCAGTAGCCTTACGAGTAGCTAGAGCTCATTAAAATACTCAGAACAGTAAATTTTTTTCTGATACAAAAACCATCATGTGAATAATTTGATGGGGGAGTCACATAGATATTGATTAGGGTCTAATTCATAACGTAATGAAACAAATTGTCTTCATTCTTTTCCCTGTAGAACCAAATACGGTGCTCGATCCACTTTGTGAGCAAACACGACAATATGGTCAGAATAGTAGATTTTGCTCTTGCATACTAAGCTCGGATTATTTTGATGACAAGATAGATCATTTGATATCGAACGTCCATCTTCAAAATCAATGTATCGAGAGGAAAATTGATTTCCAAGCAGAAGATGTGAAAAAAGAAGCCGAAGGACAGAGTTTTAGAGAACGGGTGATTCTTTGCGAAGCCAAGATGATTGATACAAATTCGAAGAAGTACTTCTATATCTCTCGAGCGTACGCATCTGGTCAAGCCTTTCTCTTTAGTAGCGTTACATTCCACGGACACGTCGAATTGGTCAAGCGGTTCACCAATGTAAGTTTGCATGATGATAGTAGTCAAACCACGGACGCCGAGATAGAGGAAATAACGTCAAAAATGAGTTAAAGCACGGACATTCAAATAGAATATACGAGGCCAAATATTAGTCGGAGCGAGGACCCTGAAATAAATAATACGTAGGAATGTTTGTGCATTTGATGGCATAATAAATGGAAGAAGGATTCGCAATAAAATCATTGGCATAGTAAAAACTGGTTTTGTTATTTATACGCCATCATTATTCGAACCGGGCGTCTACCAGGAACGCGTCTCGCTAGACAGTATTGGTGTTTTCGCCAAAATCGTATGAGGTTTCAAGACTATGGCGTGTAAATGAAAAATCTGGAATAACTCTTGAATCAAGCGAAATTTAAAGTTTCGCATCATCTTAATGTGCGTTTATGAAGATCTTCATGGGATGTCAAGAGGCCAAAATTGTTTATTTCCTGGGTGGTTTAGTTTTTTTTTTATTTTCCATCCTGTTCGGCCATAGTTTTGATACCTCATACGATTTCTCCCACCATAGCGCGATGCTAACGCTACTGACTTCGAATACGTGACATAGCAACGGCTGATCTCTCTTTTCGACGGTAACTGAGCCACCGCGCTCCTTTCCTCTCCTATCACCGTAACAAGCCGGTTAATCGATTAACGGTTAAATTCAATTTCTCTACCCTCACCAATCGGATCTTGAAACCGACCTAAGTTTAACGCAGCAGCTGAGGCTATAAAGGTACTAACATCCACCCTCTCCCCGTGAAAGACTACAAAAACTACAATAACGTTCACATTCTTTATACATGGACCATACAAAAACTGACTCAACTTCATCTAGATTACACACTCTTTGATTATCTTGACCAGAAGAAGGAATTCTTGCTTTTTGTAAATTAGTCCTACACTAATCTTACTCAATCCCACGTAATCTTCTGACCAACAATGAAGAGCCATGACCTAATTTTCTTTCTTTCAGTTTTCATTGCTTCTTTTTTCTTAGAAATATTTTGTCTTTTTCTTCAAACAATATCGGCAAACGACTCGTAACCATGCACGATAGAACTTCTTTATTTTCTTCAGTATAATTCACCGTGAGTTTCAATTTCTTCCGAAACGCACTTCATTGAATAGAACATGGCAAAATATTTCTACATTATATTCCTGTGATTCAACTGCCTTCTCAGCTGATTCAACATGGATAAAATTGTAGGTACCCAATTACTTATTGAAAAACTTGAAGAGTCAATTCTGCTCAACTCCTGCGTAATTTCTTAACGCGTGATGCAATTACTAATTCATTTCTTAATTTTAATCTCGTCTTATGAATTAAACCTTGAAGCGTTGGGCAATGTTTCGTTCTGTGCAGTGAGTCATAGTCCGCTTACAGAGCCTCTGTATACGAGACTGAGGAACGACGGTAAGAAAGTTCCAGCAAATTATTAGAATTTATAGGTATCTTCATTCCTAAGGGCGCTCATCGTAATTTTTTAGACTCGCCGTCTGAAGGTGACCAAGTTACAAGAGCAAAAGTAAAAGAACGTGACTGCAGAGATATAGCATACAGCGACTATTTCCTGCTTGAAGAACTGGAACCAGTTAGTAGGAGCACGATATATTATGAGCTGAGACAACCGAGATATTCTGAAATTTTTCAGCAGATATACCGACCAATATCGCACCGTTTACCATTCAGATACAAGTACGTTGGTATTATCTTTATAGCTTTGGATATTAGACCTTATTGATCTACATTCTTTTACGCCATCGTGTCGTCCATTCTCGGGTAGGTACAGGCGCTTCCCAATTTACTTGTTTTACTTGTAAGTATTTCTGGTTTGTGTGCTTCCTTTTCTCGGATCTCTTGTTTTATCAGTTCTTTTTTCTACCTCTGATTTTTCGTTTTGCTCTTCCTTCTCCTCAAGGCATCCAAATTCCTACCATTCCTAAATTCTTTATTCATTCTTCCATGCTACACACTTGAATTTGATGTACAGGTAGCGGCGTAGGGGTTCATCGTTTCAAGCGAGTGAAATTTGTCAATTATTGTTTCATTGAAAAAGTGTAAATAACATCTAACTCTTGGATTTCTGTGACAGAAATAATCTTGGATTGAGTACGTTATTATTAGCGGCAAGAAACAGAGTATTGCAGCCCAAAATTTCAGCTTCCGCTTTTGGCTTGAACTTATAACCTTGAACAATATGGCCTCTGGCTTTCCAAAACATTGAGCTGGCTTAATTTAGCTGATTTTTGGCTGATCAATGTCCTGCAGGATTTGGTGTACAGAAGAAACAATCAGGAGAATTGGGGCTTTGCCACGCACTTGTGAAAGATACCTATTTTCCATCTTGTGTTCTTATTTCCTTTTTCTCTCTGCTAGCATGCAAATACACATAATACTTCCTTTCAGTCCAATCAATTTGTTGAATGAAATAATTTTAGAAGATAAGTATATAAAGAATGAGAAATATTTCCGTAAATCTGTGATTCTTATTTCTGCATTTTTGTACTTTGCAAAAAATTGGAAAAGCCAGAAAAAGCTGAAAAATTTTGGCTTAGTTTAGCTTCTGGCTTTTGGCTTTCTGGCTTAATTTGGCGGGCTTGATTGAGTTAATTTTGGACTGATCAATGCTCCGCACAATTGGGTGTACAAACAGAACAATTGAAAGAATTGGGTCTTTGTTGCCCTTGTTAAAGATACCTAAACTCCAGTGTGTGGTCATATTGACTGGGTGACCTTGCACTTTTGTAGTCTTCAATACTGAACTGCTGTATTCTTGTAAGTATATACATCCAAATCTTGGAAAGAATGACGGATACGGAAGCTTCCAAAATTATCATTTGGAAGCGTTGCTTATGCATGACAGAGATCAGCACGCGATTTCGAGGATTTTTGAAAAAAAAAGAGGACCATTACTCAACCGCACAAAAGCACTCAGCGCTGTGGCTAAAAGTAACCATGAAGAATGCAAGTCAGCCCTGTCGTCGATTGCATCATACGCTCAAGTGTTATCTAGAGCAGTTGCTCCCAACCTTTTTGAGATGTCAGACCCCTCCAATGCTCCGGTCTTTCTTTGCAGACCCCCTACAAGATGATAGTTTCGAAAATCCTTATCCGCTGTTTTTTGTAAGACCTAAAATCAGATTTCTTCGGACTTTGATTGATCCATTGATAACAATCAGGAGAAAAGTATCTCTCATAGAAGTGACTGAGGTACTTTTCCTTTGATCGACTCAATTTGACGGGCCAATGTGTTATAAGCCCATAACGAGCTGGAGAAAAGTATCTCTCGTACTGGGGTCTTAGGTACCTTTACCTTAATTGTAAGAAATCCGTATCGTATACGTAAAATCTATAGAAAAGAAAAATCCGTATCATTTTTGAGGGCCAAAAATCCGTAGGTGGAACAAAGTAGCACTAATCATTGGCGTATTTACTAATGAATGTCCTAAAATATCATGAAATCTTGTTCAAAACGTTTTCCCAAACATTTTTTTTCTCGAACAAAATTTATAAAAATTATTTTTAAACCTTTGGCGGACCCCAGGTTGGGAACCACTGATCTAGAGAATAAAAAAAGACAGGTTTCTGGTAGAGTCAAATGATATGGACCATAAGGCATGTCTGCTAGTAAATGACCTCATTCATATTTTAAAGCTCCACCTGCTATGTGATGAAATCACGGCCTAGCTTGTGAATTATTGTTACGGAAATGTACACCCCGTTCTTGGACTAAGAGTCATGGTGCGCTGTGGGATAAGCTATCCAGCTCAGGGGAGTTCACTCACTCCGCCTCCTGTTCTTGGTATTCCGCACTTTATGCTGTTTTACTTACGAGAGGCTCACTCGCAGATTAACATAGGCATGGTGAATTGCGAGTTAGGCTATCTAATTCGCGGAAGATCACTGACACTCCGCTCTCAAACGACCTGCTGTTTCTTATAAATTATCTTACTATGGAGTCCAGCACGTCCAAACTTTGCTTTTTTCATTCTATTTAACCTCCTACTCTTAATTAGGCTCTTTACTAGCTTTTCTCTCAATATTTATTATACTTTTTCGCATATCTGCGCATCTTGGTCAACTCCACCAAGGCGTATAATTCTTATCATTCCTCTCTTTTTATTGCAGCGCTTTTTCAGGAGCCCGAAGGATCTATAAGTATTGTAACTTCTATAGGCTGCGACATTTCATGATCTTACGCTTCGTCGGTCAAAATCCAATCCGTCCTGTCTTCGATCGAATTACAGAACCCACGTTCGTGTGTTTGATGCGAGATTGGAATAAAAACGGACTTGTTCCTTTTTACGTTTCCAAAGAATACAAGGCAACTGAAAATGGTTCATCCACGGTCGTTCGCTTCGTATTTCGCAATCATCAGAAACTAGTGATGGCTGAAGAACCCGCAAGAATTTATAAGAGGCGGGATTATAACGTTGAAATTCATTACCTCAATCAGCGGAAGTATCATCAACCAGGTATCTAGTTCGTTCGAATCTCATCGAGTATTCTTTCGAGTTTTTTTAATTAAATACCTGTTGTACGACAACCTTGTTGGCAGAAAGTTCTCGGCATTCCGATCCCGTTTGTAAGTTCACCTCAACGGACCTCCAAAATCAGCACCATCGCCTTTGTGCAACCGTTCTGGCATCATCATACTACCGAGACAAAGTGATTGGTAGCCTCGTTCAACTATTTTCTTACGATTGCGTAAAAGAAAAAATCTCATTCAGAACACCCGAAGGCATGGAGGAAGCAGGGGAAGAATCGTACTATCAAGAACTGATGATCATCTGTCACGTTCCTACCATGTACTCCAATGATATACGTTTCAACAACCTCTACATTTCGAGGTCGTATGCTTCGAATCAGGTTTTCGTTTACTCGCGTGAATCAGCTGAGCACCCTCTTTACTTAGAAAATTTAGCCACTCGGGTAAAGATTGTTCAGGAGTTTGTGAGCTTTGATGACGTAGAAGACTAATTGATTACAAATTTTTGACAGTTGCCCGTACATGAACCCTACGAGAATGCAAGATTTTCTTATTTTTTCTGACTTCTTCCCCCCTCACAATAAGTGTACTTATGATCGATATCGCACTTTCTCACATTTTCATGTCTATTTTGAAAGAGATTCTTTAAACATAAGTGCCGTCAGAGTGTTTTCAACTGAACTAATAGAAAAATAATATTGTAGAAGCTTTCTATAAAATTGATTCTACCCGAAGAAAATTCCACCTGTGAAAATGATTCGGGTAGGTAGGTATTTTCTTTTTAACACCTGTAGTACTAGAAAAAAAAATGCAATTTCTACTTTATCCACTCTTATGGTTTTTATTACATGCCTTATTCTCCATTGTGGTGGCCCAAGTCTCATTTTCCGCAGTAAGTGGAAGCCCGTACACAGTGCATCTCTACAGAAAAGTCAAGAATTACAGTAAGAAAAGTTTGCTCCAGCATTTCAGGTTGACGTAAAATTTAATTTTTAATTTATTTCCTAAATTTCCAGACCCACCGTCTAAAGGAGACCCTGCAACGAAAAGTGTGCGAACACGAAAACGTATTTGCGGGCAGATAGCGGAGGGCCATTTCTTTCTATTTGATAATCTGGAAGCAATAGAAGAGAACACTATGTATGATGAGCTGAGAGGTCCACGGTACTCGGAAATTTTCAATCAAATTTACCATTCATCGATCAATTCGCAGAGCGGGTACAAATATGTTAATCGTTACAAGCCGCGACATTTCAGAATTATACGTTCTATCGATGAGGATTCTTCGCTCCCTATCTTTATAGACACTTTAGAACATACGTTCATTTGCCTACTAAAAGACTGGAGTACCAGCAAAATTTTTCCTTTCTATGTTTCCAAGGAGTACAATACATCTGAAGATGGCAAGTATACAACAGGCCGGTTTATATTCTGGCAAAATGGACGAATACTCTTGGTTGAACAACCTGCTGAAGTACACGCGAGTCAAAATTTCAACGTCGAACTTTATTACCTCGATCAGCGAAAGAATAACTTCCCAGGTAGAGGGTATTCAAAGTTCATTCTCTTCTTCGAATATTTCTCGTATATTGTGAATTCTTATATTCTTAGAAAGCTCTCCACATTCCGATCCTGTGTGTAAATTCATCTCGCTGAGCTCCCAGAATCAGCATCACCGACTTTGTGCCCACGTTATGAGGTCACCAAGTTTTCAAGGTAAGGTCTTTGGCAACGTAGTCAAACGATTCAGTTTTGAGTGCCGTAAAGAAAAAATTTCATTCAAGACACCAGACGGCATTGAGCGAGCTGGTGATGGATATTATCACGAATTGATGATTGTTTGTCACGTACCTGTCTTACGCCGCCGAGAAATTTCTTTCCATTACTTCTACATTTCAAGATCGTATTCTTCTCATAAGGTATTTGTTTACTTGCGTGATACACCCGAAGGTCCTCTTTATTTGAAATATTTAGTAACTAATGTAAACATTGTTCGTGAATAAACAGTGAGTTTGAAAGACACTAAGATTTGAATTTTTTGTATCGTTGCACTTAATGGAGGTACCGGTTGGTTTTATTTTCTGATCGTCTTATTTAATAGGTAATAATTAATACTCGTGGAAATAAATAATTATCCTTACCTTTGACAATGAACGCGATTCTAACGTTCATTGCTTGTATTGAATTGAAATGAGCTCGTCTCCTCTTCATTCAGAGTCGACATATTTGGGAACTTTGACGTCAAATTAGGTGCTTCTCATCGAAAAATATCTTTCTTCTTATAAGCTCACCAAAATTTAATCTAAGGAGTGTGGGACGTGAATATATCCTAGAGATTAGGCTACATAAATTTCTTAAATTGACAACATAATTCATAACTTTAATTTTTGAACCTTTCCAGATAGAGTTCTTTGTATCCTACTCATGTTGAATTTTGCGAACCTCTACGTTAGTCATCTTTCCTTAATTATCATCAGTTCCATTCACTTGTAAGAGAAGACAATATCGAATGCTAACTTTATTTTATCTAGTGAATATGCATCTGATTACTACAATTTATAATTTTGGTACAGAGTCGTGCTCAGACATTCTCCAAAATGGTATTGAACTTGTGAAATAAAGACGAAAAGAGCGTGAATTTTCATTTTTTTAAATTCTCTCTGGTTTTGGATCCATTATTATGAACCGTTCCTGATGCAGCTGAAAAAGTATAAGACAAAATAAAGGAATTAAGATGAAGATGACGAAATTGTGAAATAAAGATTCGAAATAGGATTGAAATAATTTACCCTCTGGTATCGATGCTATCATCGTCGTCACTATAACAATATTTCTGAAACATAAAAGGAAGTCTCCAGTAAAAGAAGAAAATAGAAATTTTCAATTGACTACTTTCATGAATTAAAATTTCGGAGAGCCCGTGACCTGAGATTTTTACTGTAATATAGTCTCAATAACTCGGGTCAGCATCTCTAATTCTTTTACAGAAGTATCATAGCCCCTTCCATCGCTAACTGAGATATAAAAGTAGCCTACTCAAACACGTTTGCTTACTTTGTACCAATTTGTTCATCAGTTTGAGAATTTGTGCTTTATCCTCTGCCGAAATCATTGAAGTCAAGGTACCAGACCCTCCTAATCAACCTGAGAATAGTCTCAATATATACAGTATTGGGCCTAATTTATTTGTCACTATTTGTGCCACCAACCGTACAATCCCCGTGTACAACATCCTCTGATGTCGGAACGAAATAAGTGCTCCGATTCTGATTCAGATCAAACAGATAGGATCACATTCTAGTTGTGGCCGGCGGGAGGATGTGAATTTACCGAAAAACTCCTGTGAATTCATGGCAAACAATCTCCTTTGCCACTGGTCCATCTTAGAATGAGCATTGTGATGCCATGCAAGAATGGTGAATTTTGCCGATGTCTGGCTTAATTAACATTCTTCCACCAAGAACGACCAGAGTTAGTGAAGGAATTTGCGATTACAGCCGATACGAGGATAAGGGTAAGGACATTTAAGGAATTCATATATTTTGCTCATATGATTTTGTGGAGTCATGGGTGAGACCAAAGAACTTGGCAAACGATAGGATGATACTTGTTAAATTCTATCTACGACGAGAAGGAAGAAGCATAGGGCGGGAGTATCTTTCTCAGAATACTACTTCGACGATTTTCTTGTCTGAAAATCGAAGTCCAAGGGAGAGTAGTTTTGCTGCTTGTTCAAGATTGAAGGTTACTAGGGTGACACTGAAGTCCCCGCAAAGAGGCGTGTTAGGTCATTTATAGTGAATTGATGCGAGATTGCAAGGAACGGCTATCCATAATACGAAAAAAAGGCGATACTTCTAAAAAAGAAAAGAAGTAACTCAATACAAAAACCGCAGAAAAAAACTAAAAATCTTCGAAGATCCATCGACTAAGAAGTCATCATCAGCGAAAGAAAAGAACGCAACTGACTTGAAAGACCGAAACCAACCTCGAGAGAAAACGAAAACCAAAGAAGAGAACTACTCATCGGATTGTGACTCATAAACAAGCTTGATCAGATCTTCGTCCGGTATGTACCTGTTCAACAAAACGAGACCACGAGTGTTCTTATGCGACGAATGATTTCAATATGCTCCAAGGCAGTACGCTTGAAATCGGAACTTTCTTTGTGGAGAAGCACCTTGGATCCCTTTCGGAAGCTGTGCCCATAAGCAAGAAGGTGGTTAGCGAAAGCTGACTTCCCCACTTTACTACCCTTCCAGGCTTTCTCATGCTCACCAACCATAATCTTAAGCTGGCGACTAGTCTCTCCGATATAAACACTCATACAATCATTACATTCTAACTTATACACTCCACTCTTCTCATCTTCAGGAATTCGATCGTTCAACCTAACGAATAACCCTTTAATAGTGACGGGGTTATAAAACGAAGGTCGAAAACCGAAAGGGCGAAGGGCCCGGCCTAATTGAAGAGAGAACTTTCCCAAAAAACACTCACGCAGTCGCGTGAGTAGTACACGACTTTTCCTTTGACTAATGAAAATTCACTGAGAGGATCACTGCTAGTAAGGACTCATAAACTCTAATTATTCTCGCATCACCTTTTTTTTTCAAGAAAAAGTCGGAAAATGTTCAGAAATTCTAAAATCTAATCACTGAACAAATTGTCCATCATTTCAATTAGAAAACCATAGATGAATTACTATCAATTAAGCTCATTTGATTCTCGAACAAATTGTAGGCACACAAGAAAACACTAAAAAGCAAATGATATAATCAAAGAAAAGAAATGAGAGCAACGTCAGCAACATTTAAATCGTAACGAGAAAAAAAAAAATGCGGAATGAAAAAAATCATGCAGGAATATTCATTGAGTCAATAAGGCACGTACGGCATTTTTCGGACGCCCGCCGTTTTCCATTTTGACCTAACGGTAGAGACCGTGCTTCGGCAGGCCCTCGTTCACTCTCGTTTTTGAGGAACATTGCCATGGATCTAATATCTCACTTTTTTAGCTAGAAAATTCGGTACAAAAAAGAGCTTTACAATTACTTTTTCCTACACGATATTCTTAGCCTAGTATTGGTCTAGTATACGGTATATTAGGGCTCCAGCCACTCATCTTTTCATTCGCTCATAATTTGTCTCTCATCACCACCATCTTCCACAAATTCCATCCCAATATTCTTCATCTAAAAATCCAGCTACAAAGACAATCCGAAAAAAAAATATATATTTTGAGAAAAGTCGAAGAAATAACTGAACCTAACCTAACCTAAGCCTAAAGAAGCCCTAACTATGTAAAATCATCCTCCTAAACTAATTTAATGAACTCTTTGTCAAGAATGAACCTGTCGAATAAAAGGTTCTTCATAACAATAGACGCACTGATAACAAAAGGATAGGGGTTTGCTTCAGGTAATGTGAGCGACTATACTCCTAATGAGTGAGAAATTAATTTAAAAAATGCAAATTTCTCAAGAAGTACTCGTCCGATTCTCAAAAAAATTGCGGGTGCACATCTTCAGATATACTACTACAATATGGCCAAGTTTCAAGAAAATCCGTCGGGTAGTTTCGGAGGAGTTCGACGGAAATGAAAATCTTATAATAAATAATAATAATAAATAATAAATAAATAATAATAAATAAATATATAAGGAAACCTGAACGGGCGGGTGTAATACCTCACTTTTCCATAAGGAAAAGTCGGTAAAATGGGAGCCTAATCCAGCGAAATTTCTCACGGCTGATAGTACGTGGGAGGGAGGTAGTGGTGTCGAGGCATTTCCTAGTAATTTTCCTACGCACCAAAGCGTCAATATCCAAGTGAATCTCATTAACTCTAGCTAAGTGTTTTAAGGTGAGTAACTCCTTCTTGAAAGCAGTTTGGCTCAACGGGAATTCAGTGAGCCTATGGACTAAACTGTTAAAAGCAGCATGTTTATGGGTAACAGAGCAGAATGACGACCCGTGGACTAAAACATCGGTCGACGTATCTTTTCTAAACACTCCAAACTCGTAGACCCTGTCTTTGTTGGAGACAGTAAGATCCAAAAAGTTAATGAGGTGCCTCCCACTTCCACTGTGAACTTCACGGAAGGGTATAGCTTATTAAGATACGTGAGAAACTCCAAGCGGAGCGGTTTTTCCTCATTGGATGAGGCGATCGCGGAAGATTGTGAAATTTGAAAAGTAGATCGCGGCTGACAAAAGCTTGAGTACCGCTAGCTTAGAGGGTTTTACAGCCTTTTTGGAAGCTAGATTGATATGGGGACAGAAATTTATTTGATTTGATGACCTAGAATAGTTTTTTGTTCAGTATGCTTTTCATTATTTGGAGTTACAATAATAATCAGAAAAATATTCTTCCAGACGACGTAGCAATCATTTGGTGCTAGGGTACTTAGGTTTTAGTCACTGAAGTTATACCCGTAAAGGTCGATTCCGGTGCTAGACGGGAAAAAATTAGATGCATAAGCAACCCTGATCCACTTCACCATTGAGGAGCTGCACATGTGACAAAAACGAACTCAAGTTCTTGTCAAACAAAGGATTTTATTGTAATATTTTTCTGCTCTGCGGTGTACAAAATTAAATACTCACCAAATTAGTGATATTGACGTAATAATTTCAGCGGATTGAGTGGTGACGTCAAATTAGACAATTTGATAAAAATACAGAGCGTCATGAAACATTTTCAAAAATTCATTATAGAGATGTTTGATAAATTTGCGTCAATAATTACTCAGCACTTACTCATCCTGACAGTTGACGGCCATCATGGCCATCATGACCATCCACAATCCTATGTAAATCCCAGCCTTCAACATTTTGACGAATCAACAATTCCTATCGGCGAATAAGGAGAGGATAATATTTTTTGTACAGTATAAACAATTACACAGAAAATTAATTTAGCCTTTTTCTGATAGAATTTCAGAGCCTATTTATTTCATCTTTTTTTTTTTTTTTTGCAATTTTTCTGACGTTTTTAATTGGGTTCTCCCAAAGTAATGTACGGTTCATCTCAGATTCTTTTTGGGGCTTTTACCTAGGCGAGTCTTCAGCCAGAGGAGGGTACATTGGGGCATCATTACGAAGATTTGTATGCTGTGTTATACAAGATTTTATTGATGCATAGCATTTTTTAGAAATTTTTGTACACACAACGTGATGTCACGAGAAGCACACGTTTCTTAACTTGTAAGATCAAACAACTGAGTCAAATTTGAGGCGTCTTTCAAAAAACTTGCAGCCTACTTCGTTAACTGGGCACCTGTCTCATGGAAGTCTCTGTGCTCACGTACTTTTTCTGAATGAAAATTGAACTTCGTTCCTCACAACCTTGGATAATCAGGATTGAAAGTTTGAATTTTTCCAAGCCTTCCTCCCTCTCTCCTAGATATAGCTAGATATTCAAAATTGTTTCAAGTCCCTATTCCATCATGATATAACATAAAATTTAAAAATTGTAAAAAAAGATCAAATCAAATCAAGAGCTTGTCTTGACAATAAATTTCAAAACCAAAAAAAATTTTAATGTTTTTTCGTCTTGAAGTAAAAATATGATTTATTCAACGTTTTTAACCTACAAACGTTTTATTACTAGAAACTGTTGGAAACGTTAATGAAATCACGGTCTATTTCATCATGAAAAAAGTGCGTTCAAATTTTTTCTCGCTATAAATTTCTTATTTCATCACACATAGCTCAAAAATCAGAATTTTTTCTTTATCATAATTATACGTACAGAGCTTGATATAGGAAATTATTCCTAGTCCCTCTTCCATCATATCTATGTAGCTCGAAAATTTTTCACAGCCGTACGTATACTGCGTGAAGCCACAAGACGTCACCAATTAAATGCGAGCTTGCGCTAAGTCCACTCCAGCGCAAAAACGCGAAATTTTAGACATTTTCTTCGAACCTACGAAATTTGTATTCCAATTTCATCTTTAATGTGCGCCCCTACCGAACTTTTTACGACTCTTCTGAACCAAGTTATGGTCCAAAATGAGCAAAAATTGACCTATTTGCCAAACTACTCAAAAATTAAAAATCGTTCCAACTTCTGTATTTTTACTTAATTTGAAATCGTAAATTGAAATTAAGAAAAAGTGAAACAAAAGAATACCTAATAAGAACCTCATGAAGCTTAGAAAAGGGTGAATTTTCAGTATCTTATTTCAAAAACCCTGACAAATTAGTCAATCTTCAGCATACTTTGGTCCATAACTCGACTGAAAAAATCATAGAATATTGGGTAGGGGTGCAAATTGAAGATAAAAATGAGACAAATTTCGTAGATTTAAAGTACAAATCTAATGCTCCGTGTTTTTGCGCTAGAACAGATTCGTCGAAAGCTCCCATTCAACTAGTATGCCATCTTTTAGCCTCATACATTCTAGCTCGGATGTAAAAATTTGCCCCCTATAATACGTAAATAGCTCGATATTCAATATTTCTCAAGAACTTGTCTCGTCAAAACAACGCGGAAGTCAAAATTTCTTGAAGTTCTGTCTTACCATGGGCAACTCGAAAGTCAAAATTTTTCCAAGTCTTTTCCCCATCATATTATTATACAGGGTGAGGCAAAAAGATGTTACCAGTTGAATGGGAGTTTGCGCTAAATCCGCCGTAGCGCAAAAACGCAAAACGTTAGATGTATACTTCAAATGTAAGAAATGTGAAGCTCAATTTTATCTTTAATTTGCGCCAAATACGAAGTTTCTACGATTCTTCTGAGTCGAGTTATGGACCAAAATGGACCAAAATTTTGCTGCAGGGGTTCCCAAAGTTGTTAATTATCAAGTAAAAATGTTTTTGGAATGAGAAGTAGCGTGTTTTGTAATATTTTTCCTTGCACCCGCAATGAAATTTCGCGCTGAGTCTGAAAAAGAGGGTAGAATGACTTGACAAAGCACCAAAATGACTGAATGGGCCCATGGAGGGTCAAAATTTCCCAAAATTAAAAATGCGGTCTTTTTTGACATTTTTCCCCGGTACCTCCATGAAATTTTGCCCTGAGTCCAAAAAACATGGTGGAATTGTTTGAAGAAGCACCAAAATGACTGAATGGGCCCATGGAGGGTCAAATTTTCCCAAAATTAAAAATGCGGTCCTTTTTGACATTTTTCCCCGGTACCTCCATGAAATTTTGCCCTGAGTCCAAAAAACATGGTGGAATTGTTTGAAGAAGCACCAAAATGACTGAATGGGCCCATGGAGGGTCAAATTTTCCCAAAATTAAAAATGCGGTCCTTTTTGACATTTTTCCCCGGTACCTCCATGAAATTTTGCCCTGAGTCCAGAAAACATGGTGGAATTGTTTGAAGAAGCACCAAAATGACTGAATGGGCCCATGGAGGGTCAAATTTTCCCAAAATTAAAAATGCGGTCCTTTTTGACATTTTTCCCCGGTACCTCCATGAAATTTTGCCCTGAGTCCAAAAAACATGGTGGAATTGTTTGAAGAAGCACCAAAATGACTGAATGGGCCCATGGAGGGTCAAATTTTCCCAATATTAAAAATGCGGTCCTTTTTGACATTTTTCCCCGGTACCTCCATGAAATTTTACCCTGAGTCCAGAAAACATGGTGGAATTGTTTGAAGAAGCACCAAAATGACTGAATGGGCCCATGGAGGGTCAAATTTTCCCAAAATTAAAAATGCGGTCCTTTTTGACATTTTTCCCCGGTACCTCCATGAAATTTTGCCCTGAGTCCAAAAAACATGGTGGAATTGTTTGAAGAAGCACCAAAATGACTGAATGGGCCCATGGAGGGTCAAATTTTCCCAAAATTAAAAATGCGGTCCTTTTTGACATTTTTCCCCGGTACCTCCATGAAATTTTGCCCTGAGTCCAGAAAACATGGTGGAATTGTTTGAAGAAGCACCAAAATGACTGAATGGGCCCATGGAGGGTCAAATTTTCCCAATATTAAAAATGCGGTCCTTTTTGACATTTTTCCCCGGTACCTCCATGAAATTTTACCCTGAGTCCAGAAAACATGGTGGAATTGTTTGAAGAAGCACCAAAATGACTGAATGGGCCCATGGAGGGTGAAAATTTCCCAAAATTAAAAATGCGGTCCTTTTTGACATTTTCTCAAATCCTTGATGAATGTTTGCGCTGAGTCCGAAAAAAATATAGTAACTTGAGAAAGCACTAAAATGATCAAATTCGCCCAATGAGAATGATTCACTGAGAAAGGCATTCAGTCTTGGCCAAGGGAGGGTAAAACTTTCACCAACATGAAAAATGGGGTGATTCTTAAATTCAGTTTCAAGTCTACAACGCAAATTTCTCGACGTTTTCCCTTCTTCATGGAAGACGGGGCCTTTCTCAATCTCTCACCGCGAGATCACAACAGAAAGCGAGTTTCCCAGTCTCGGTTCCCTCCAGAGGCCAACACAACGCGAATTTCTCGACGTTCTGCCTTATTCATGGAAGACGGGGCCTTTGTCAATCTCTTACCGCGAGTTCACAACAGAAAGCGAGTTTCCTAGTCTCGGTTTCCTTTAGCGAAGGACACAACGGGAACTTCCGTATGTTTTCCCTTCTTCATGGAAGACGGGGCCCTTCTCAATCTCTCACCGCGAGATCACAATAGAAAGCGAGTTTCCCAGCCTCAATTTCCTTTAGCGGACGACACAACGCAAATTTCTCGACGTTTTCCCTTCTTCATGGAAGACGGGGCCCTTTTCAATCTCCCACCGCGAGATCACAACAGAAAGCGAGTTTCCCAGTCTCGGTTCCTCCAGAGGCCAACACAACGCAAATTTCTCGACGTTTTCCCTTCTTCATGGAAGACGGGCCTTTCTCAATCTCTCACCGCGAGATCACAACAGAAAGCGAGTTTCCCAGTCTCGGTTCCCTCCAGAGGCCAACACAACGCAAATTTCTCGACGTTTTCCCTTCTTGATGTAAGACGGGGCCCTCGTCATTTTTTCACCGCGAGTTCACAACAGTGAGCGAGTTTCCTACTCTCGGTTCCCTTCAGCGGTCGACACAACGGAAATTTCTGGACGTTTTCCCTTCTTGATGGAGAACGGGGCCCTCGTCAATCTAAATTTCGTTAGCATTTTTTTCGGACTCGGCTCAAAATTTCACTTACAAATCAAATAAGCATTTGAAAGTTTGAACAATTTCCCAATCCGGGGAAATTTTGACCTTTTTTGGGGCTCTTTACCTCATTTCGGTGCTTCGAAAAATTTTGTAAGCATTTTTTTGGGACTCGGCGCGAAATTTCACCTAGAAATTGAATTAGAATTTGAAAGTTTGAACATTTTTCCAATCTGGGGAAATTTTGACCTTTTTTGGGCCCATCAACCCATTTTGGTGCTTCGAAGAATTTTGTAAGCATCTTTTTCGGACTCGGCGCGAAATTTCACCTAGAAATTGAATTAGAATTTGAAAGTTTGAACATTTTTCCAATCTGGGGAAATTTTGACCCTTTTTGGGCCCATTGACCCATTTTGGTGCTTCGAAAATTTTTGTTACTATTTTTTTCGTCTTCTCCGTCCAAATTTACATAAGAAACAATGACCTTATCATCAAAATTTTCAAAATTCAGTTCAATACTGTAAATTAATTAATTTTCTAGCCCTATTTTGGGAACCCTGACAAATTGGTGAATTTTTGGCACATTTTGGTCCATAACTCGGCTCAGAAAAATCGTAGAAACTTCGTATTTGGCGCAAATTAAAGATAAAATTGAGCTGCACATTTCTTACATTTGAAGTATACATCTAACGTTTTGCGTTTTCGCGCTACGGCGGATTTAGCGCAAACTCCCATTTAACTGGTAACATCTTTTTGCCTCACCCTGTACAACAGGCCGGTTTATATTCTGGCAAAATGGACGAATACTCCTGGTTGAACAACCTGCTGAAGTACACGCGAGTCAAAATTTCAACGTCGAACTTTATTACCTCGATCAGCGAAAGAATAACTTCCCAGGTAGAGGGTATTCAAAGTTCATTCTCTTCTTCGAATATTTCTCGTATATTGTGAATTCTTATATTCTTAGAAAGCTCTCCACATTCCGATCCTGTGTGTAAATTCATCTCGCTGAGCTCCCAGAATCAGCATCACCGACTTTGTGCCCACGTTATGAGGTCACCAAGTTTTCAAGGTAAGGTCTTTGGCAACGTAGTCAAACGATTCAGTTTTGAGTGCCGTAAAGAAAAAATTTCATTCAAGACACCAGACGGCATTGAGCGAGCTGGTGATGGATATTATCACGAATTGATGATTGTTTGTCACGTACCTGTCTTACGCCGCCGAGAAATTTCTTTCCATTACTTCTACATTTCAAGATCGTATTCTTCTCATAAGGTATTTGTTTACTTGCGTGATACACCCGAAGGTCCTCTTTATTTGAAATATTTAGTAACTAATGTAAACATTGTTCGTGAATAAACAGTGAGTTTGAAAGACACTAAGATTTGAATTTTTTGTATCGTTGCACTTAATGGAGGTACCGGTTGGTTTTATTTTCTGATCGTCTTATTTAATAGGTAATAATTAATACTCGTGGAAATAAATAATTATCCTTACCTTTGACAATGAACGCGATTCTAACGTTCATTGCTTGTATTGAATTGAAATGAGCTCGTCTCCTCTTCATTCAGAGTCGACATATTTGGGAACTTTGACGTCAAATTAGGTGCTTCTCATCGAAAAATATCTTTCTTCTTATAAGCTCACCAAAATTTAATCTAAGGAGTGTGGGACGTGAATATATCCTAGAGATTAGGCTACATAAATTTCTTAAATTGACAACATAATTCATAACTTTAATTTTTGAACCTTTCCAGATAGAGTTCTTTGTATCCTACTCATGTTGAATTTTGCGAACCTCTACGTTAGTCATCTTTCCTTAATTATCATCAGTTCCATTCACTTGTAAGAGAAGACAATATCGAATGCTAACTTTATTTTATCTAGTGAATATGCATCTGATTACTACAATTTATAATTTTGGTACAGAGTCGTGCTCAGACATTCTCCAAAATGGTATTGAACTTGTGAAATAAAGACGAAAAGAGCGTGAATTTTCATTTTTTTAAATTCTCTCTGGTTTTGGATCCATTATTATGAACCGTTCCTGATGCAGCTGAAAAAGTATAAGACAAAATAAAGGAATTAAGATGAAGATGACGAAATTGTGAAATAAAGATTCGAAATAGGATTGAAATAATTTACCCTCTGGTATCGATGCTATCATCGTCGTCACTATAACAATATTTCTGAAACATAAAAGGAAGTCTCCAGTAAAAGAAGAAAATAGAAATTTTCAATTGACTACTTTCATGAATTAAAATTTCGGAGAGCCCGTGACCTGAGATTTTTACTGTAATATAGTCTCAATAACTCGGGTCAGCATCTCTAATTCTTTTACAGAAGTATCATAGCCCCTTCCATCGCTAACTGAGATATAAAAGTAGCCTACTCAAACACGTTTGCTTACTTTGTACCAATTTGTTCATCAGTTTGAGAATTTGTGCTTTATCCTCTGCCGAAATCATTGAAGTCAAGGTACCAGACCCTCCTAATCAACCTGAGAATAGTCTCAATATATACAGTATTGGGCCTAATTTATTTGTCACTATTTGTGCCACCAACCGTACAATCCCCGTGTACAACATCCTCTGATGTCGGAACAAAATAAGTGCTCCGATTCTGATTCAGATCAAACAGATAGGATCACATTCTAGTTGTGGCCGGCGGGAGGATGTGAATTTACCGAAAAACTCCTGTGAATTCATGGCAAACAATAAAGAATTTTTTTTTTTTTTATCTTTCTCCAAAAAACTCCTTGCACGAAAAAACTATTTTCATTCCCTTCCTATCATGAATATCTTCAATGTCGAAATTTTTCCAAGTCTCTTTTCCATTAGGTATGTACTTAGTTTGAAAGTCGAAATTTTTCCACCGGACATCACACGAGGCACGGCACATTCTTCAAAAAAGTCCCCCATAGAACAGGCTCCCTCTGGCAAGGAAAAAAAAAACTTCCGAAAAGCTTCCTAACAAGACAAGTTTAAATTGCCGGAATATTGTTTTTTTAAATTTAGTAATATTCCACGTAAAATTTTTTGTAATTTAAGCGCAGGTAACCCAGAAAACGGTGAGACCGCAAAAACTTGAAGTTCCAGCAAAATATCTTTACTAGATTTTAATCGTTCGAAGTACTTACATAGGTAATTATGATGAATTAATAGTCTGTGAAAAAGTTACTTATCGCTTGCATTTGTGGTTTTCATTAAAAAATGATCAAAAGTTTTCAGTCGTTTTAGGGACTGCGCTGCTTTTGTTCCCTATCAAGACTGCGGCAAGTCATACATGTAATAATCCTTTCCAGTTTAAAATTATTATTATTTTTTTTTATTACCCAAAGTTAGCCCCGCTTGCAAGAAAATTTCTTACAAGATTATTTCATTTTGATAAAAACTTCCAGTTTCAGTAATTAAGTTACGTATAGGTACTGATTTGTCTAAAAAAATTGTGAGAACGCAAAGTTTTTCCATAAATTTTCTATTCTCCCGCTCCAAAAAAGAAAAAAAAAAGGTTGCAATGTAAAGTACAAAGATTACTTTCAACTGATGGCATACATACTTCTCAACAAAATAATATGATTTTCAAGATAATCACGGCTTCAAAATTCGTACACGAGCGATCGAAACGTGCTGTATGATAGATATTCGGATAATCTCTCTGATGGTAGAAATCGACCATGGGGTACATGAGTATGCACAAAAGAATACAAACAGAGATGCTTGTTTCAACTGTCTTAACATGATGTCAACTTCATAGTAAATACGAGACTCGAATAAATTCAACGAAATTCAAATTTTTTACTGAAGAAAAGCTAGGGTAAAATCAAGAGAATACAAAGTTCTTTGCATAAGTCAGCAAAAGTCAAACAGTTTTCTTTGCTCAAACGGGCAAGCGTTCGTCTTTACAAACATCTTAAACAACAATATTATTTGAACGAAAGAAAAAAAAACAAATGAAAAATCATCTACACCATTTTACCGACTTTGGTATTGCTCCCGACAGAGTTGGGGCAGATAAGCCTGGGAATGAATTGTCTCGACGTTTTAGATGTCTTAGATCACATTGAGACTATTAAAAAAATTTCAAGTTTCCTTATATACGTATGTATGATACAGGCAAATTGTTCCAGTCCTGCATTTCATGAAATGCCAAAATCTTGATTTCAAATTAATGGGTTAACGTTTCATGAAGTGACTGGCAATGTTCAGTCATTCCTTAAAATTTCAAGCACTCTTCAGACATTTCATGAAATGCCTGATTTTGAAGAATAAATAAACAGATTACTTTGAGTCATGTCTTGAACCGTTGAACCGCGTTGAGGCCATTATCCGGACACATTTGTCGTGTTTTATTTATGTAGGCAAATAGCATTCTAGAATAGAATAATGCTGTGCTTGTAACCTCCACTACTGTATATAAATAGCATTCTAGACCGCTATTTGTATCGGAAGATGGCCCAGTGATCACACCGGCCCACCTAACTTTTGTCCATTCATCAAGTATCGCGCCAGTAAAGCGCTGAGAATACCTAACTTAATAGATTTTGCACAGCTTTGATGGCGCCAGGATTATCTTATCGCGCTTTGCAAAGAGCACCGTCCTCTTACCAGATTCTGACAGCCGGAGGTTGGAGAAGTTGTCATCGTCAAAGACCCCACCCCACCGTCGTGCTGTTCCATTGGACGCATTAGGAAAAAGTTCCCTAGGAAGGATATAGTCACTCGCGTTTTAAAGTTGAAATTTTGAGGAAAAATGTTTTGAGAATCTCTCGTGAACCTGTTTGCCCCCATACTTTTATATTTTTTTCTAGTTCAAAATTATAAAATTGTACGAACTTACCTACAGTTCAATTTTAATTGTATGAAGGCCTCCTCCAAACAGAATAACATCTAGTATCCTCGTGTAGAAACCTTTGTTGTGGTACGATTGTTTTGATAACAAGAGCAACACCATTTACGCTGATCGAACCGTAGTACGTGGTCGCGCTGAGGTAGCATCGTCTGCTCTTCATAGATTTCTGTGTACGTCTTCGGAAATTCGAAAGTGTTCGAGAAGGAAAAGTAATTAATCAAGAACTTTCCTGAAGAAGAAGACCAGCGTCGAACTAGCAAAACTTTGAATCGACTGACCGACGCTGGCTTCATCCATACGAGAACAAGAAAAAGCAGTTCGCAGAAGTTCGTAGGAAAGTACAGTACGTTGCAGTTCGTTTTTAGAAGTTCGTCCGTACAATCTCGTCAAGAGACCAGACCGTTATATTTCGTACAACCTTTCTTTTCTGTTCAACTCGCTATTTCTTTCTTTATTTTCGTACGTGTTCAATGTCCAAATCTCTAATACGTAAATCGATTGTAAAAAACTGTATTCTATGAAGAAAATCAGTGCCCGTAGATAGTCGAAAAAGAAAACTGAAAACTTAACATCCTGACTAATTTTTGCCCAACCCTCCGTTCTTAGTTAATGCTCCCCCGACTGTGAGGAAGCGACCTGTTCCAAAGCCATGAAAGCCTCGTCATCATATGACATCTGAGGAAATCTCCTTCGCGCATGTAGCTGCCAACCTTTTCGCCAGGCTACGTACTCGTGTATACTCATGATACTCCTTGACCTTTTATCAAGGAACCTTGATAAATTGAAGAATAATGCTTGCGCACATACCAATTTTAACGAAAAACTCTTCCCTTTTAGAAAATTCTGATGAGCGTCCAGATTCTCCTAATCGTCCCAGTCATCGAGAACAGCACCTGCAGTCTCCTTCTCGCAGTCCGAGCCAGGAGCTTCCTTTAAGCCCTCCGCAGGACTTAGTTTTACTACACGATCCGGAAGAGGAAAAGTCACTACCTGCAGAAGTTATTAACCGCCTGGGGAATACATCGACTGGTGACCGCTGTTGCGACCCTGCCCTCCATTCTGACGTCACTAAATGTTGGGAGGATGTCGTACTTAAGGGAGAAAGAAATTAATTGACAAATACCCACCACCAACTAACTGTTTGTTCTTGGACCCGCCAGTTCTAAATGATGAACCGTCAACGTTAATGTCAGACGTCCCCCGCACCCGGGACAACCGTATTGTTGAGAAACAGAAGAGAATTGGTGCTAGCCTTGCTAGTATGGGAAAAGCAATCTCCAATTTGCTTGCCATTGAAGCGGTGGACACCGATCTTCTTGAACCGATAGTGGAGTCCGCTCAAAAGCTGATATGAAAGAGACTCTGGCCGAAACGGAAATCGTCGGACATAACTTATTTAGCTCCAATCTAGGGGAGAATATAAAGCGGGCAAAAGCCCGAACTACCTCAGCGGCAGATCTCAAAGTCAGAAAACAGAGAAAAAAAGGAAGGATTTCTTAGCGTTGCCAAAAATATAAAGATCATGTTTCATGTCTTTTCGCCAGTCATCTAGCTCTTCATCGTTAAAAAATTTCCAAAATTTCCAGCTTCTTGTTAACTAGTATAAGTCTACTTCAGTATATTTCAGGGTGATAAGATTACTAGTTTTCACTCGCTCCGCTCGTTCGTCCCGCTTCTTGGTTCAGTACAAGTCCACTTTAGTATATTCCAAGCTGATGAGATTACTGGGCCTTACTCGCTCCGCTCGTTTGTCCCGCTTCTTGGTCTAATAAAAGTCCACTATAGTATATTTCAAGCTTATGAGATTACTGGGCCTCACTCGCTCCGCTCGGTCGTCCCACTTCTTGGGTTTATTTTTATTTTCATTTATTACTATTTTTTTTTTTCAGAATAATTTTTCATTTTATTTTATTTTTATTCAGTTTTTTCTCTTTTTTTCAAAAGAGGGTGGTCCTCACAAATTTCTCAATAACCTCCCAGATTTACATTTTTTATTTTTAATTTTATTTTTATTTAATTTTATTTAATTTAATTTAATTTAATTCAATTTTTATTTTATTTGATCATTTTTTATTTAATTTAATTTATTTTAATTTAATTTAATTATTTTAATTTAATTTTTTTTTGAAAGAGGGTGGTACTCGCAGATTTTTCAATGACCTCCCAGGTATATAGGTTTATTTTTAATTTTAATTTTATTTAATTTTATTTTATTCAATTTTATCATTTTTTTATTCAATTTTTTCTCTCTTTTTCAAAAGAGGGTGGTTTTCGCAAATTTCTCAATGACCTCCCAGATTCACATTTTTATTTTAGATTTTATTTTTATTCAATTTAATTTAATTTAATTTAATTTTTATTTTATTTTATCATTTTTCATTTAATTTTTTCTTTTTTTTTCGAAAGAGGGTGGTACTCGCAGATTTCTCAATGAACTCTCAGGTATATAATTTATTTTTAATTTAATTCAATTTAATTCAATTTAATTTAATTTAATTTTATTATTTTTATTCAATTTTTTTTGAAAGAGGGTAGTACTTGCAGATTTTTCAATGAACTCCCAGGTATATAAGTTTATTTTTAATTTTATTTTAATTCAATTTTATTTTATTTCAATTATATTTCATTTCATTTTTTATTTTATTTTATTTTATTTTATCTTATTTTTCATTTTATTTTATCTTATCTTTTTTTATTCAATTCTTTCTCTTTTTATCCAAAGAGGGTGGTAATCGCAAAAGTCTCAATGACCTCCCAGATTTACATCTTTATTTTTAATGTTATTTTTATTCAATTTTATTTAATTCAATTTAATTTCATTTTTATTTTATTCTATCATTTTTTATTCAATTTTTTCTTTTTTTTTTCGAAAGAGGGTGGTACTTGCAGATCTCTCAATGACCTCCCAGGTAAATAATTTTATTTTTAATTTCATTTAATCTAATTTTTTATTTTATTTTATTTTATTATGTTTATTTAATTTTTTTTTGAATGAGGGTGGTACTCGCAAATTTTTCAATGACCTCCCAGGTATATAAGTTTATTTTTAATTTAATTTTAATTTAATTTAATTTTTTATTTTATCACTTTTTATTTTTTTTTTTATTATTTTTTTTCGAAAGAGGGTGGCAGGAAAATTTTCCAAGTCCATTATTAGGGGGGAGGGGGGTTGGTACTCGCGAATTTTTAATAGTGCATAGGGTGTCAGAAAAGACATGAAACATGTCAAAAAACTCGCAGCCCCCACCCCGACGACCACAAAACCGCAAAGGTTAGACGGGTGGACAAAAATAGACACCGCGGTCCCAGAATTATCGTTCGTCCACGGCCCAGAAGCATAAGAACCGACACCGCTTTCGATTGCTGGATCATCGCAGGTCGGATCGTCGTCCCACCAACAAACGATCATCAAGGAGATATTAGAATTCACAGTAAGTGCCTCTGCGGGCCGCCTCGCCTCCTTCCTCAAACAATGGAAGCACATTACAACAGACCCTATAGTCCTTTCTTGGGTCCAAGGATACAGGATACCTTTTAGGTCTCCTCCCTTCCAACTTGAGCCTCCGGTAGTTCGTCAATTGTCTGGTCGAGAACAAGCTGCCTTGGATCAGGTTATCCAAGAATTAATCCTCAAGAAGGCAATTAGGCAATGTACTCCGGTCCAAGACCAGTTTTTTTCCCCGGGCTCCTAGAACCAAAGCCGGATGGTACCTTTCACCTCATTTATAGGTACATATTACAAATTACACCAATTTCATTTCATAATTTGCCCAATTCGCACTAGGCAGATCATATGAGACTAGGATGTCTAATCCAATCATATAATTTTTATAAGTACCTATTTTATGATTTGCCTAAAAGGGCTTCGCATTTCAAGAAATCTGAAGTTGGGCATGTGATTTTTTATTCACTTGTAAAAGAAGACATCGAAATGCTAACTTTATTATATTTAGTGAATATGCGTCTGATTAATACAATTCATAATTTTGGTACAGAGTCGTGCCCAGATATTCTACAAAATGTTATTAAACTTATGAAATAAAGAAACACAAAGAGCATGGATTTTCATTCTCATTTTTTCAAAATTCTCTCTGTGATTGGATCCATTATTACATAATATTCGTCATGCAGCTGAAAAAGTATAAGACAAAAAAAGGAGTTTAGATGAAGATGATGAAATTGGGAGATAAGATTTGAAATAGGACTAAAATATGTATTTACCCTCCAACTGGATCGTTGTCACTATAAAAATATTTCTGAAAAAGAAAAGGAAGTCTTTAGTAGAAGAAGAAAGAAAAAAACTTGTTTCACAGTGTACAATAGGAAGAATATGAGTTCTAAACTTTGTTATGAGGGTACATTACCTAGAGGACCCATATCATGAAATTTAGAAGAGTTGCAAAGACGCCAAACGTGGGGAAGTCTATGAAAATGATACAGAGCTTCGAGTCTGGGCGGAGCAATTCCTCAATTTGAAGGTTGAACTTAAATATGGCATTGAAGGTCAAACGGCCGTTGTAGAAGCTAGATTGAATTTTATTCGATTCAATGAACTAGAATGGGTTTCTGTTCAGCATGCTTTTCACTATTTGGAGATACGATATACTGAAAAATATTCTCAGTAATCATCTGTTTCTAGGGTACTTAGGTATTTGTCTCTGAAGTTGTACCCGAGATAGTCGATTCCGGTGCTGGAGAAAGCAAAATTCAATGCACCCGCACTCTCTCCACCATGGAAGAAGAGCGGCGCTGTACATGTGACAAAAACGAACTCATATTCTTGTCAAACAAAAGATTTTTAATATGTTTATGCCCTGCGGTGTACACAATTAAATACTCACCGAATTAATGATATTGACGTAATAATTTCAGAGGATTGAGTGGTGACGTCAAATTAAACAATTCGATATAAATACAAGGCGTCATGAAACATTTTCAAAAATTCATTATAGAGATTTGTGATAAATTTGCGTCAATAATTACGCAGCACTTACTTATCACTCTGACAATTGACGGTCATCATCGCCATCATGACCATCCACAATCCTATGTAAATCCCAGCCTTCAACATTTTGACGAATCAACGATTCCTGTCTGCGAATACCTAAGTAGTAGAGGATATTTTTTGTAAAGTAAAAACAATTACACAGAAAATTAATACAGTAGAACCCGTTTTTGATGGAATTTCAAAGACTATCTTTTTTTTTTGGAAAATTTTTCCAACATTTCTAATAGGATTTTCTTCAAGTACTGTAAGGTTCATCTTTTATCTCGACGAGTCTCCGACCAAAAGCTACATTGTGATATCATTGTGAAGATCTGTGTGCTGTGTTAAACAAGATTTTATTTATGCATAGCATTTTTTTTAAATCTTTGTACGACACAACGTGATGGTATCACTAGAACTACGCGTTTCCCAATTTGTAAGATCTATTGAGTCAAATTTGAGGTGTTTTTCAAGAAACTCGCAGCCTACTTCGTTAGCCAGCAAACCTGTCTTATGGGAGTCTCTCCATTCACGTTCTTTTTCTGAATGAAAATTGAACTTTGTTCCTCAAAACCTTGGGTGTTCAGGATTGAAAGTCTGAATTTTTCCTAGCCTCCCTCCCTCCCTACTAGATATAGCTCGATTTCCAGAATTGTTTCAAGTCCCTATTCCACCACGATATAGCAAACATATCAAATCAAGAGCTTGTCTTGACTGTAAATTTCAGAAAAAACATAAATTTAAGTGTTTTTTCGTCTCGAAGTAAAAAGATAAAATCAACGTTTTTAACGTTCCAACATTTGTTATTGGGATCTGAGGAGTACTAGAGACTGTTTAAAACGTTAGTCAAATCACGGTATATTTTTCATCATTAAAAAAGTGCGTTTAAATTTTTTCTCGCTATAAATTTCTTAAAGTCCCTATCCCATCACACATAACTGAAAAGTTAAAATTTTTCTTCATCATACGTGTAGAGCTTGATATTTGAAATTATTCCTAATCCCTCTCCCATCATTTTTATATAGCTCGAAAGTATTAACCAACCGTACGTATACTGGGTGAAGCCACAAGACGTCACCAGTTGAATGCGAGCTTGCGCCAAGTCCACTCCAGCGCAAAAAACGCGAAACGTTTGACATTTTCTTCGAATCTACAAAATTTGTATCCTAATTTCATCTTTAATGTGCGCCCCTACCAAATTTTTTACGACTCTTCTGAACTGAATTATGGTCCAAAATGAGCAAAAATTGACCAATTTGCCAAACTTCTCAAAAATTAAAAATCGTGTCAACTTCTGTATTTTTACTCATTTTGAAATTGTAAATTAAAATTAAGAAAAAGTGAAACAAAAGAATACCTAAAGAACCTCATGAAACTTAGAAAATGATGAATTTTCAGTATCTTATTACAAAAATCTTGACAAATTAGTCAATTTTCAGCATACTTTGGTTCATAACTCGACTGAAAAAGTCATAGAATATTCGGTAGAGGTGCAAATTGAAGATAAAAATGAGACTTTCGTAGATTTAAAGTATACATGCAATGCTCGGTGTATTAGCGCTAGAACAGATTCAGCGCAAGCTCCCATTCAACTAGTGTCATCTTTTAGCCTCATACATTCTAGCTCAGAAGTGAAAATTTGCCCCCTATAATACGTAAATAGCTCGATATTCGATATTTCTCAAGTCCTTGTCCCATCAAAAGAGCTCGGAAGTAAAAATTTCCTTATCATGAATAGCCCGGAAGTCGAAATTTGTCCAAGTCCCTTCCCTATCATATTATATAGATTGAAAATCAAAATTTTTCAAGTCCTTTCCTATTTCGGAAGCCAAATTTTTTCAAGTCCCTTGCCCATCATAGCTCAAAAATCGACATTTTTTCAACTCCCCTCCTATTAATATAAAAAGATTTTTTTTCCTTTTCTCTTCAAAAAACTGGACGGGTTTTCTTGCACGAAAAAACTATTTTCATTCCAGCTTCAAAGTCGAAATTTTTCCAAGTCCCTTCCTACCATACGTATAGCTCGGAGATCAAATTTTTCTCAAGTCCCTTTTGATTATGTACATAGCTTGAAAGTCGAAATTTGTCCACCCGAAACCACACGGCGAACGGCACATTCTTCAAAGAAGACTCCCATAGAACAGGTTCCCTCTGGGGAAAAAAAAACGTCCAAAAAGCTTCCTAACAAGACAAATTTAAATAGTCGAAATATGGTTTTTTTAAATTTATAAAAATTCCACGAAAAAAGTTATGAATTCACGCATAACCCAGAAAACGGTAAGACCGCAAAACTTGAGGTTCCAGCAAAATTTCCTTACTAAATTTTAATCTTTTGAAGTACCTATGCAAAGTAATTGATGAATTAATTGCCCGTGAAAAACGTGCTTATAGCTTGCTTGTATCTGTGCTTTTAAAAAGTTTTCAGTCGTTCTAGGAACTGCGTCGTTTTTGTTCCCTATTACGACTGCGGTAAGTTATACCATGTAATAATCCTTTCCACTTTAAAATTATTATTAAATATTTTTTTTACTACCCTAAGTTAGCCCTGCTGGCCAAAAAATTTCTTACGAGATTATTTCTTTTCGATAAAGACTCCTAGTTTCAGTTGTTACCTTCCTTTTTGAGAAGCCGAATTTTTTCAAGTCTTTTGCCCATCCTAGCTCAAAAATCAACATTTTTTCAAATCCCCTCCTATCATTATAAAAGGATTTTTTTTTCTCTTTTTTCTTCAAAAAACTGGACAGGTTTCCTCGGATGAAAAAACTATTTTCATTCCCATCCTATCATGAATAGTTTTAAAGTCGAAATTTTTCCAAGTCCCTTTTTTATCATGTACATAGTTTAAAAGTTGAAATTTGTCCACCGGACACCACAGGGCGAACGGCACATTCTTCAAAGAAGTTCCCCATAGAACAGGTTCCCTCTGGCAAGGAAAAAAAAATTTCCGAAAAGCTTCCTAACAAGACAAATTTAAATTGCCGAAATATTGTGTTTTTAAATTTATAAATATTCCACGAAAAAATCTTTGTAATTTAAGCAGACCCAGAAAACGGTAAGACCGCTAAACTTATGGTTCCAGCAGAATTTCTTTACTAAATTTCAATCTTTCGAAGTACCTACCTACAATAATTGTCCGTGAAAAACGTGCTTATAGCTTGCGTTAGTGCTTTTAATTACAAATTGATTAAAATTTTTCAGTCGTTCTAAGGGCTGCGTTGCTTTTGTTCCCTAATACGACTACGGCAAGTCATACCGTGTAAAAATCCTTTCCAGTTAAAAATTATTATTATTACCTATTTTTTTCTATTACTCAAAGTTAGCCTTTCTTGCAGAAAAATTTCTTACAAGATTATTTCACTTTGATAAAGACTCCTATTTCTAGTTGTTACCTGACGTAGTAGTTCTTCTAAAAACAATTTGCGAAAAAAGAGCCAACTTTGAATGATAGAAATTTTCCTTGAACATAATTTTCGTTTTTCTATGAGTTTTCTATTCTCCCGCTCCAAAAAAGAAAAAAAAAAAAAAGATAACGATATGAAGTACAAAGAATAGTTTCAAGTAGCATACATACTTCTCAACAAAATAATAAGATTTTCAAGATAATCACGGCTTCGAAATTCGTACACGAGCGATAGAAACTGTAAGAATGATATTCAGATAATTTCTCCGATGGAAGAAACCGACGATGGGGTACATGAGCTTGCACAAAAAAATACAAACAAAGATGCTGGTTTCAACTGTATTAATATGATGTTCACTTCAAAGTAAATACGAGACGCGAAGAAATTCAACAAAATTCAAATTTTTTACTCGAGAAAAGCAAGGAGAAAATCAAGAGAATACAAAGTTCTTTGCATAAGCGAGCAAAAGTCAAACAATTTTCTTTGCTTTACAAACGTCTTAAACAACAATATTATTTGAACGAAAGGAAAAAAACAAAAGAAAAATCATTCGCACACTCTTACCGACTTTGTTATTGCTCTCGACACAGTTGTGGCAGATAAGCCCGGGAATGAATTTTCTCGACATTTTAGATGTCTTAGATCACTGTGAGACTAATAAAAAAATTTCAGGTTTCCTCACATAGGTATATATGTATTTATTCATAATGCTTTCAGCCAACTCTTCCAGAACTAATGAGTGGATTTTCTTCAAACGTGGTTAGATTGTAGTCCTGTGTAAGACCCCATCCAGTCATAGGATCTTATTGGAGTTTACTCGGAAAGTATTCACCCGTCGAAATACCCGAAATGCCTTCTCGTAAGGAGAGGAACTGACTTTCGAACTCTTTCAGTCAATCATCTAGAACTATAAAAGGCATCGTTGACTCCCTTCCCAACTTAACCGATACTACAATCAAAGATTTCAGTGCACAGGTTTCCTCACTGCTTCAACGCAGCCATCATTCCCTTCAGGGGGACAGCTCACCATAAAGAAACTACTGAACTATTCACCAAATGAGTGACGAGTCCCCACACCGGGCTACAGCGGCATCCCACCAACTGTAGTGTCTCTAAAAGGAGGAATACGCTAGCCGAGGTTGGCCGGCCTCAGCTTCGGATCTGTGTTTCCAGCTTCCGGTGCCAGCTCAACCTGCATCTCACCGGTCAGCTGAGAACCTACCGTCCGATTTGTGCTACAACACTCACCAACACGACACCCATAAAACAACACTCCCTCAAGGAGCCTTCTCCAACATCCCACCGGAGGATAAACTAGAAACCAAAACCATAGACCATCCCCAACCGCATTGGAGACTGGCAGATGCACGATCTGCCTCACTACTTAGACAAGACTCGTCCTCCTCTCAAACTCAATCCACAGGTGCGCTTCTGCGCTTTATCAGGTCAACATCATTGATCCCTTAAAAATCCCAAATAATCCACTGCGTACTTTACGCTCAACCATTTTAGAGCACTTCTCAACAACTGTGCACTGACTCTATACTCTAAAGATCTGTAGCCACCTAATAGACTCTTATTAGACCATTAGTCATTAACCTAAAGGTAGAGCTCAATGATTACTCACCTCAGCCGTACACAAACCATTTAACAGCCACTTCGCACACACCGATACTCAGTTATATTCCTAACACTATACGTAGGAGAGAATGTGAGACGCGCGCGTTTTGTCGATAAATCGAACTATTCTCGATTATATTTCGATGGTTCGAGGTAGCCGAGGTAGCCAGTTTTTGACGTTTGCTTCTCTTCTGAGATCCTTCAAGCATAAAGTCTGGCTCCAGAGTCGAATATTGTACGTGATGGACCCAACCTACAATTTGCACGTGCATCAATTTTACAACCTAGTTCCCTGAATCCTCCACACGTCGTTGTGACGAACTTTAGGATCGTAGCAGCTAAACTGCTAACAGATCTGCCGACCTCCGTAGGCCACTATATTTCTTTTCAATATACCAATAAACGCGTTCGATATAGTTTCATCATTCAAATACTGAGATCGTGAAATTATTTCGCGCGCGCCGAACGTGTAGAGTTAGAAATTAACGAATACATAGTATACTCACACGTACAGTGTTTACACATGTATCTGAAGTTCTACATGTTATTTTTTCTTGGAGATCGGTTGTTTATTTAGGCCATTCTCAATTTTCCCTCAAATTTGTAATTGCTAATGCTCGGACGGCCACAACTTCGACAATGATCTTTCCCAGAATATTGCAACTAGCTGAAAGCCAGAAGCCGAATTCAGCCAAATTTTGACTGATAAGAGCAAAGCTGAGAGCCAGCAATGCGAATGCACTGTTTATAGGTTTTCAGATTTCAAGTTCGCTTGCTCAACTCTCCAGGCCAGAGCTGCCGTACAAAGTTAAATTGACGTACAATCGACAATCGGGCAAACTGTATCTGTCGGACGATTGGTGCGAGTGCGTGTGAATCGTGATAACACACTACGACTATTATCACTGACGGAATACCTAGGGAAAAATTCGGACCTAAAAAATTGGAGTCTTGTTACGGGTATGATGAGCCCTCTTCTTTGAATCGTGTTGAAATGAAACCACAAAAGAAGGGATGCTTGTATCGAAAAACTAGTGTGATAATTGGATTTCTCATCGAAAAATTGTCTCAGTAACGTACATTTACATCTTAATTAGCCGTATTAGGCTTATTTCAGGAAAATGAAACTTCTTCCCAATTGTTGATTTGGATATACGTTAATTGAACTTTGTACAGTTTGCCAAAGATAAGAATTGACAATGATAAGAAATAATTATTGGCTCTGGTTCAGTTCAGCTATTCAGCCATTCAGCATAACAGCCTGCAATGAAGTTATTAAATAAAGATCCTCCGCAAGTATGTCAAAGCCCAAGTCTCCTGATTGTTTCATCTTAACTCACATACCGATTAGCCAAAAATCAGCTGTATTCAGCCAGTCGAATTAGGCTAAAACCAGCTGAATTTGTCTCAAAGCTGAAAGCCAGAGGCCAAATTTTTCAAGGTTGTAAGTTGAAACCAGAAGCTGAAGCTAAAATTTTCGGCTGCAATACTTTCAATTTTTCATCTTCTCAAACTCTTTCTCGAGGATCATATCTTTCCTCCATTCTTTTCCATCTTTTCTTTGAAACCTCGCGGCATACTTTGTGACGTGGACTTTCGGGTCCCAAAAGTACTTGTAAATTTGTACACTTGAAAATATTTTCAATATTAGTGCTCTACTTACACCTCTCTCACGTGACCTGAAATTTGACTCTAAAATAGTTTCAATAACTCTTTCTCCAAGACCTGAAAACAAATTTCTAGAACAATAACGATCAGGAGAAACGTATCTCTCATACCTGTGACTGAGGTACTTTTCCCTTCATCGACTCAATGTAACAAGGGAATGCGAAATCAGTCAGTAACGACTATGAGAAATGTATCTCTCATACAAATGACAAGGTACTTTTCCCTTTTGCACAAAAATCCGTAGATCTGGCAGCTTTGACTGAGTAGTTTTGCTGCTACTAGGGCAATACTTGAGTCATCCGCACAGAGGCGTGTTAGGTCATTTATAGCGATAAGAAAGAAAGGGATACTTCATACTTCATGGGAGGCAACGTCATGTACCGATTGGTTTCAAGTCAATTTTGAGTGAAATTTTCCGAATCTTTGATCGATCGCATATTGCTATCAAAACCCACAATTCCTACTCAAAAACAAGGTCAGATTTGTGAATCAAATTTTTACCTATTGTAGTATGATTTTGACTATTTTACGCAAATACACACACACGCACAGCACTGTAACTGTTGAGAAATATTTTTGTAGGACTCTCTACCATGGTAGCGTTCCGGTTTATTTCGAAAAGGAAGGAGTCGTGAGTTTGTCTTCAATTGCAACATGGATATCTGAAATGGGAGATACCTGTTGTCCTTTCTGATCTATTGACGCCTCTCTAAAGGGGCCGCACAGAATTCCTTAATATTCCGACGAACACAGTCCGGACAGAGCAAGCTTCGCGCACGAAACTACATCCCAAGCTGTCGATACTTGAGCGACTAAGTTTCTATTTTAGTATCGTACCTATACAATCAGCATGATTCGTAATCTATTGTCCGTGGTCCATTATGCGTAAGGGGTTCACCTACCCTTACGTACAGGTTCAATAGTGCGAAGCTATCGTTGTGAGAGTGCATTAATCTCTTCGCTTGACATTGTATACAGTACTTAGTCAATCACCTTCTTCCAAATTATACCTAATCGTAAACTCCAAATCAACTGCCAATTTGAAATCCATCAAAAGCTAATTTGTCTTTTTATAGAAGAGAAACTACGGCAGTGGAGAAACCTCACTTTTTTTGGTTCCGCGCGAGTGTCATAGTAAAAAGAGTTCGAGAGCGATGAGGGTAAACCAATTTGCGATATTCCATCAAGCAATACTTTAAAAATATGCTCCTCAAAAATGTCCATCTCTTCTGGAATGCGTCCCTTTATTTTGTGATAGTTTCGTTAGAACGTTGTAAGATTCAAGTATTGAATAATAACTTACATCAATTTTTCCACCGTTGACAATGAACTCGATTCTAACGTTCATTTCTTGTAGGTATTGAATTGGAATGAGCTCGTCTTCTATTCATTCAAAGTCGACGTATTTGGGAACATTGACGTCAAAGTAGGTGCTTCTTATAAAAGGAAATCTTTCTTCTTATAAGCTCACCAAAATTTACTCTGAAAAGAGTGGGACGTGAATATATCCCAGAGACTAGGCTATATCAATGTCTTAAATTGACATCATAATAATTCCTAACTTTAATATTTGAACCTTTCCAGATTGAGTGTTTTGTATCCTACTCATGTTAAATTTTGCGTAGCCTACCTCTAAGCTAATCATCTTTTCTTAATTGTCATCAGTTCTATTGAATTGTAAAAGGAGACATCGAAATGCTAACTTTATTTTATTTAGTGAATACTAGCGGTTAGCGGCGCGCCTCCGGCGCACCTACCGCCAGCCGTGTGCTGAGTAGATATCTGTGTTTTGTAGCTACTTGGATTTTAAAGGTTTGGGCTGCTTTGTTAGCTGTCTAAATCTTTCAAAAATTCAGCACTTTTGAAAATACTTCATTTCTACCATTAACATTCAATTTGTAGGTTAAGAACAAAAGCGACTGTGTCGATTCACTTGAATTTTTTTGATCTCTCTCTCTCTCTCTCTCAGGCGCTTGAACCCTTGGAACACCGTGCAGTAAGTAGCAGTTTTACTGCGGTTGATAATCCTTGTTTCTTTCAAATTTTTTCGCCCATTTCTCCATCCTGAGGGAGCCGAACCATCGAAATTCATTTAAAAGCTTTACTCGAATAGAGAAAAATTTTTCATAAACAATTCCATGTTGGTAGGTAAATGCGTTCAAAAGTTCTGGAATATTATTCTGATGTACGAACATACATTACAGTATATGTATAGAGATCCATATATAATGTACAAAGACAGAAAAATATTCTACTACATTACAGAAGATTTTCGTACTTCCGTTAACATTAGGAAAATTGATAGGAGCACCTCTAACATATTACAATTAAACAGGTAGCATCCCAAACCAGTTTTCGTGAACACAGGATGAACACAGGATGTCAGCGTAGGATAAATTTCAGTCGACAGTTGCGTGCAGGTACCTTTTTTCGATGAATTGAATCGCATTGCGTCAAGCAATGCGCGTACAGCGAGGAAACAATTTTTAATAAGAACTTTCTTTGTATGGGAGCTAAAATTCTCATTCATGGCTTAAATTTTATTCCTGAGTGACTTGAATACGTGGCGAAAATTTCAAGTCGATAGGTGAAGCGGTTCTCGAGTTATAAAAGGACAGACAAACAGACAAACTTTCTGCTTTATATATTAGATATGCATCTGATTATTACAATTTATAATTTTAGTACAGAGTCGTGCTCAGATATTCTTCAAAATGATATTGAACTTATGAAATAAAGACAAATAGAGCATGGATTTTCATTTTTCAAAATTCTCTCAGTTTTTGGATCCATTATTATTTACCTTGCCTGATGCAGCTGAAAAAGTATAAGAAAAAAAAAATTACATGAATATGATGAACAAAGAAGATGAACAAAGAAGATGAAATTATAAAATACTGTGTAAAATTTGAAATAGGATTGAAATATGTATTTACCCTCTATCCAGGTCATCGCCGCTGTCACTAAAACAATATTTCTGAAAAAAAAAAAAAAAAATACAGGAAGTCTTCAGTAAAAGAAGAAAGAAAAAAAATACTTGTTGAACAGTGTAAAATACTTTTCAATCAAAATGACAACCAACGTGGATTAAAATCTCTAGAGGTCCTTGACCGTAGTATTTGATTTTAAAATACCTAGTCTCATCAACTCCAGGATCCCTAATTCTTTTACTGGAGGATAGCCCCGTGCATTGCCAACTCAAACAGAAATAGCCTCGACAAAGTTTGCCCAATTTGTGCCGATTTGTTCAGCAGTTTGAGTATTTGTACCCCATTCTTTGCGAAATCCATCGACATTGAGGTGTGAGCCCCTCCTCATCATCCTGAGAGTAGTCTCAAAACACCGAGCCTAATTTGTTTGTTCCTATTTGTGCCACCAATCGTATAACCATCTTGCACAACATTCACTCCAATTGAGTTCGAAGAAGATAGGATCTGAAACGTTCTGGTTGTGGTGGGAGGGATGGTATGAATTTACCGAAAAACTTCTGGTCCTTTGTGAATTCATGGCGAGCAATGACTTTTCTCACTGGTTCATCTTAAAGAGAGCGAATTCACAGTGACTCGTTACCTCACATTCTTTTGCCCAGAACTACAAGAGTAGGTGAAGGAATTTACGATTATAGCCAAGTGACCAACACAAGGCCAAGGGTAGAACATTTTGGGAATTCATGTATTTTGTTCGTATGATTTTGATTTAGTGGTCCAGAGAGTTTTGCAGCCGCAGATGAGACCAAAGAACTTGGCAGACGACAGGATGGTAATAGTGAAATTCTAACCAGCGATCAGAAAGAGAGAGACGCTTCACACTTCATATGGGATACTATCTTGGGTGCGTCAGGCAAGAGTAATGATTTTGAACTCACTTATGAAGTAAATCTTAGAGCTCTGCTTGGGTGAATTACCTGGAAAGCCAATGTCATAAAACATGGAGGAGTTATAAAAATTCCAAATATGGGGAGGTCTATGAAAATAATGCAGACTTCCGAGTCCGGCCGGAGCGTTTCTTCAATTTAGAGGTTTAAGTCAGATGTGGCTTAGAGCAGCGGTAATCAACCGGTTGATCGCCAACTTTCTCGACAATTTGAAAAAACACTACAATATTGGATTTGAAGGACATTTTTCATTGGATGAAGCGATCGGGGAACATTGTGAAATTTGAAAAGTAGATCGCGGCCTTAGACCATAATATAGTATTATAGACCGCCAAAAGAGACAAGAAGAACGTCGGGACACTGGAGAGAGAATAAGACTTTTGGGTCCTACGGCGTTGAACGTATCAATGGGCGTGGTCTGTAATTGCCCTCCCCCCGCGGTAGCCAAAACGTCTATGCTGGATTCAATAGTCGTGTTTCTTGCCTCAAATCTTCCGACAACTGATTACGTCGTTTACGTACTGTTGCGGCGGTCTATGTTACTGTATGGTCTAAGATCGCAACTCACAAAAGCTCGAGTGCCGCTAGCTTAGAGGGTTTTACGGCCTTTGTGGAAGCAAGAATGATATGGGGAAAGCATTTTGAACCACGATAGTTTTTTGTTCAGTATGGTATTCACTATTTGGAGTTACAATAATCTGAAAAATATTCATTACAGACGACAAAGCAATTATTTGGTGCTAGAGTACTTAGGGTCTTGTGTCACTGAAGTTATACCCGAAGGGTCGAGTCCGATGCCGGAGGACAGAAAATTAGATGCGTATACGCAACCACCATGGAAGCATGATGGCGCTGCACATGTGACAAAAACGAACTCACAAACAAAGGATTTTATTGTAATATCTTTCTACTCTGCGGTGCACAAAATTAAATACTCACCAAATTAGTGATATTGACGTAATAATTTCACCGGATTGAGTGGCGACGTCAAATTAGACAATTCGATATAAATACAAGGCGTCATGAAACATTTTCAAAAATTCATTATAGAAATTTTTGTGATGAATTTGCGTCAGTAATTACGCAGCACTTACTCATCCTGACAGTTGACGGTCATCATTGCCATCATGACCATCCACAATCCTATGTAAATTCCAGCCTTCAACATTCTGACAAATCAACGATTCCTATCAGCAAATAAATGAAAGAGGGTATTTTTTGTAGAGTATAAACAATTACACAGGAAATTAACTTAGCCTTTTTCTGATAGAATTTCTGTGCTTATTTATTTTATCTGTTTTTTTTGGGCAATTTTTCCGACGTTTCTAATTGGATTTTCGTTAAGTACTATACGGTTCATCACTGATTCTTTTTGGGGCTTTTACCTGGACGAGTCTCCGACCAAAAGGTTAATGGTGACATCATTGTGAGGATTTGTATGCTGTGTTATACAGAATTCTATCTACGCATGGTGAGGTATCTATGGAACTATCCGTTTCCCAACTTGTAAGGTCTTTCCAGTCAATCAAATTTGAGGCGTCTTTCAGGAAATTCACGCCCCAATTTGATCAATACAACCAGGGAACCTGTATTATGGAAGTCTCTCTACTGTTCATACTTTTTCAAAATAAAAATTGAACCGTGTTCCTCACAACCTTGGAAGTTTAGGATTGAAAGTCTGAATTTTTCCAAACCTTCCTCCCTCACTACTAGATTATGCTCGATATTCAAAATTTTTTCAAGTTCCTATTCGACCATGATATAGGTAGCATAAAATTCAAAAATTGTAAAAAAAGATCTTGACAATAAATTTCAGAACAAAATGTTTTTTTGTCTTGAAGTAAAAATATAATTCAATCAATGTTTCTAACGTACGAAGTTTTTCATCAGGATCTGAGTAGTACTAGAAATTATTTAGAACGTTACTCAAATTACGGTATATTTTCACTTCTGGACAAAAGTGCGTTAAAATTTTCTCTCGTTCTAAGTTTTTTGAAGTCCCTATCCCATCCGGTGTCGGAAGTTTGCGTCCCGTGTTCCTTTTTGGGACGCGAAGATACTTCAGTTTGCGTCCCAGTGAAAATTATGAACGAACCACACTGCGTCCCAGGCTCATTTTCCTGCCCACTTAACCAGACTTAGGACTGGCTGCTGCATGAAGCGGCAGGTCTCATTAGGCTCAGTTTCCTCGACCCTCAGTCTCGAGTCTCGGTCTCATGCTTGAGTTTCAGCCTCTAGTGTCAGTCTTGAGTGACAGTTTTGAGTTTCAGTCCCAAGTCTCGAGTCTCAAGCTTGAGGGCCAGTCTAGAGTCTCGGTGCCAAGTCTCAAGCTCAAGTCTCAGTCTCGAGTCTCAACCTCGAGTCTCAACCTCGAGTCTCAATCGTGAGTCTCCGTCTTGGTCTCGAATGTCAGTCTCGACTGTCAGTCTCGAGTCTCAAACTCTAGACTCAGTCCCGAGTGTCGGTCCTGAGTGTCAGTCTCGATGATGAATAAAAATAGTCTTATCGCAGGTCGACGCGCGTGATTAGACAGGAATTATATTTTAGATGGGACGCAACATGTACATTCTCTCGTTTACATCGGGACGCAAACTGGAAGAAGCCATCCCATCACACATAGCTCAAAAGTATTTTTTTTTATCATACGTTTAGAGCTTGATATTCAAAATTATTCCTAGTCCTTCACCCATCATATTTATATAGCTCGAAAGTTTTTCCCAGCCGTACGTATACTGGGTGAAGCCACAAGACGTCACCAGTTGAATGCGAGCTTGCGCTATGTTCAATCCAGCGCAAAAACGCGAAACGTTAGATATCTTCTTTGGATCTACGAAATTTGTACCTCAATTTCATGTTCAATGTGCGCCTCTAGCAAACTTTTAACGACTCTTCTGAACCGAGTTAGAGTATGGTCCGAAATGAGCAAAAATTGACCTATTTGCCAAACTTGTCGAAAATTAAAAATCGTTCCAACTTCTGTATTTTACTTGATTTAAAATCGTAAATTAAAATTTAAAAAAATGTGAAACAAAAGAATACCTGAAGATTAGAAAAGGGTAAATTTTCAGTATCTTATTACGAAAATCTTGACAAATTAGTCAATTTTCAACATACTTTGGTTCATAACTCAACTGAAAAAATCGTAGAATATTGGGTAGAGGTGCAAATTGAAGATAAAAATGAGACAAATTTTGTAGATTAATTTAATGCTTTGTGTTTTTGCGCTAGAACAGATTCAGCGCAAGCTCCCACTCAACTAGTGTCATCTTTTAGCCTCATACATTCTAGGTCGGAAATAAAAATTTGTCCCCTATCCTACGTAAATAGCTCAATATTCGATATTTCTCAAGTCCCTGTCCCATCAAAACCGTTTGGAAGTCAAAATTTATTAAAGTTCCTTCTTACTATGAATAGCTCGGAAGTCGAAATTTGTCTAAGTCCCTTCCCTATCATATTATATAGATTGAAAATCAAAATTTTTTCAAGTCCTTTCCTATTTCGGAAGTTGAATTTTTTCAAGTCCCTTGCCCATCATAGCTCAAAAATCAACATTTTTTCAACTCCCCTCCTATCAATATAAAACGATTTTTTTTCCTTTTCTCTTCAAACAACTGGACGGGTTTCCTTGCACGAAAAAACTATTTTCATTCCAGCACCAAAGTCGAAATTTTTCCAAGTCCCTTCCTACCATAATATGTATTGCTCGGAGATCCGGATTTTTCTCAATTCCCTTTTCCAGTATTTACATAGCTTGAAAGTCGAAATTTGTCTGCCGGACACCACACGGCGCACGGCACGTTCTTCAAAGAAGTCCCCCATAGTCCAGGTTCCCTTTGGGAAAAAAAAACTCCAAAAAGCTTCCTATTAAGACGAATTTAAATAGCCGAAATATTGTTTTTTGAAATTTATATAAATTCCACGAAAAAATTTTGGTATTTGAGCGTAATCCAGAAAACGGTAACACCGCAAGACTTAAGGTTTCAGCAAAATTTCCTTACTAAATTTTGATCTTTCTTAAGTAAGTATACCAATTAATTATGATGAATTGATTGCCCGTGAAAAACGTGCTTATAGCTTGCTTGCATCTGTGCTTTTAAATTGGAAAAAAGTTTTCAGTCGCTCTAGGGACTACTTTGCTTTTGATTCCCATAACGACTGCGGCAAGTCATACCGGCAAGTCATACCGAGTAATAATCCTTTCCAGTTTGAAAATTATTATTATTTTTTTTTTTATCACCCAAAGTTAGCCTTGCTTGCAAAACAATTTCTTACAAGATTATTTCACTTTGATACAGACTCCTAGTTTTTGTTGTTAGTTGACGTAGTAGTTCATCTAAAAATATGTCGTGGCAAACGTAGAGTCAACTTGGAATGAATGAATTTTTCCTTAAACATAATTTTCGTTTTTCTATGAGTTTTCTATTCTCCCGCTCCAAAAAAGAAAAACAAAAAAAAGATAACGATATGAAGTACAAAGAATAGTTTCAAGTAGCATACATACTTCTCAGCAAAATAATAAGATTTGCAAGATAATCACGGCTTCGAAAATCCTTCACGAGCGATAGAAACGTGCTGTAAGAATGATATTCAGATAATTTCTCCGATGGAAGAAACCGACGATGGGGTACATGAGCTTGCACAAAAAAATACAAACAAAGATGCTGGTTTCAACTGTATCAATATGATAAAGAAAAAATTCAACGAAATTCAAACTTATTATTCGAGAAAAACAAGAATAAAATCAAGAGAATGTGAAGTTCTTCGCATATGGGAGCGAAAGTCAATACAAGCGTTCGTCTTTACAAACGTTAGGAACAACAATAATATTTGAACGCCTTGAGCTAGAAAAAACAGAAAAAAATCATCCTCTTTTCATTTATTGTTCTGCGGAAAGAAAATCATACAATAGGTATTTATTCAACTGATGTACCGATTTTTATTCGAGCGCTATCATACTTTTATTACTTCTTTTTTTCTTGAGGTCTGTTGAACTCGATGAAGACGAAAATACAGCCTTATTCCGTTCTCTGTACTTGAAATCTCCTAATTGAGGCGAGCAACAGTCCTGTTTCAAAGACGGATTTTTTCATTTCGATAATCTATACGTTAAAGAATTAAAAATTGTCCCAATCGCTCCATACATACTAAGCAATCTTTTTCCGGTATCAATCGAGGTCGAATTTTCTTCAGTCCCCGACCTCATACAGGTCAATTTGAAATTTTTCAAGTTCCACTCGGTATATTTAGCACACCAACATCCTCCGAGATCCTCTTTTTTATGCATTCGGCAAGAAATTTCTAGTATACATTTTTGCAACACGAAAATTAAAATTTTTTCCTAGTTTCTCAAATAGATGCAAGCACAGTTGTATTTTTTCGACTTTCAAAGCTATACACATATTATAAGATATGATTTTTTTCGTGCAGAGAAAAAGTTTACAGTTTGATTGATGGAGGCTCTGCTCGCGTACTATTCTGAAGAAGACGCCGTAGAAGCGTCGAAACGTAAATAAACTTATCGAAAGTTCACACATATATATTTTTTAAGTGCGAGCAGAGCAAACTATACACATATGTGACGTAAAAGAGACAGAAAAATTTCGAACGTATGATAGGTGGCAAATCTAATCTATAGAATAACTTCCTTTCGTTCTTCGTTTATTCACTTTGTTGAGGAAAGCCGTCGTTTCTTCAGATCAGGTAGGCTTCAGCAAAGACCTAAAAAATAGTATAAAAGTAGTACACAAACAGAGGCTAGACGGACGTGCGGATGTACGGACGCAAATTTCGGAATTAGAGGGGTCAGAGGAATTCTTCTAAGGTCATGGTTGGGCGAACGTACAGACGCGAATTTTCAAATTAGGGTAGGAGGTCAGAGCAAAGACATGTAGTATGTCCAAAATTACGAGTTTCGAGCCATAATATTGGCAGGAGGGGGACGAATTTGGACTTCCAAGATGTGATAAGAGACAGAAGGAGGACTCGGGAAGATTTCGACTTTCAAGCCATAACTTTTCGAGCACTTCTCTCACCATACATGGGTTGCAGATAGAAATTTTTCAAAGTCCCTTTGCTGTCATGTATTACGGCTGGATAGAAGAAGGACATTTTTTGAGCACCTGCCTGCCCTCTCGCCCCGCGAGACCATACCAAGAGAAACTTTCTCAACTCACTGGACCAATAAAAGTCAAACACTTTCATGGCCATACACACATACTATCACCCTTACTAACCCTACGGGTGACATTGTAGCCCAACCAATTGTCAACTGTAAACTTGATCGACTTGTCCCTGTGACACCTCACTTACGAGAAAGAAATTTCACTTCTCGTTACTGATCAAATTCTCACCTAATATGAAGCAGTAACTACTCACTCGACACTTTTCTATCCATCCGAATATCCTCTCAGTAAACCAAGCCCTTGACACACAACAATCTGGCCACAGTCTCAGCCCCTACGTTGAAGCTGGTAACCCTCGTCCCCTCAAATGCCACTTCCCATAACTCTTATGCCAATCATCTTGTATCTACAGCTCAATTGTTTCATCTTCTAATCTACGCACCTGCACTCTATCAGCGTAATTCTCCCTTCATTCCTCTTGAATCTGAACTATTCAAACGCCTCAAATTGAACCATCTTACCCCTATCATATCATCCACTTCTTCATAGCTAAACCCTCCCCCAGATATCCGACTCGATCTAGGTTATAATCTCCAAGTTTACAGCACTATGTACCGACAACTCATTAGAAATCATCTCAGACCAATTTTCCAACCCATCAGCCTTGACTCTACCGACGGATCTAAATCTAGACCGTAGAACAGGATACACGTGCTTGATCCAATTAGTTAATTGATGACTGAAGAATTCTGCCTGCATTTTTTGCTGTGTGTACTCTTGTATTTCTCAATTCCATCTCCTCACTTCCAGCTCAAATTTCTTCTGTTCACTGACTGACTTTCACTCCTGACCTTACAGGACTCTCATTCAACCAATTCCTTGAAGCAGCACATTTATTTATTTCTGTTCCACTTTTGTCATATAATGTACGTACTTCTCAAAAAAGGAGTTTCTGCAAGCCTCTTTGCTGTCATAAAATTAGTACGGCTTGAAAGTCCAAGTCTTTCTCTTGTCATTAATATTAGGGTTTGAGAGTTTAAATTTTTTCAAGTGCCTGTTTTGTTTGTGGAAGTTTTTTTTCAGCGGAGAACCCGCTATTCATTTTGTTTGGGGGATTACACCCTCAGAAAACGTCCGCGTTCGGGAGTCTCTGCGAACTGCGTGACGTGACGTGACGTGTGACGCTTTATGACGTCATAAATGACCTTGACCTATTTTAGGGACTTGAAAATTTCAATTTCCTCCGGGAGTTTCTTTGAACTGCGTGACGTGACGCGAAGTGTGACGTTTTATGACGTCATCAATGACCTTGACCTACTTTAGGGACTTGGAAAAATTCCAATTTCCTCCGGGAGTTTCTGTGAACTGCGCGACGTGACGTCAAGTGTGGCGTTTTATGACGTCATCAATTATGACGTCAACAATGACCTTGACCTACTTTAGGGACTTGGAAAAAATTTCCACTTCCAGCCGGGATGCTTCATGACGTCATCAATGACCTTGACCTACTTTAGGGACTTGAAAAAATTTCCACTTCCAGCCAGGATGCTTCATGACGTCATCAATGACCTTGACCTACTTTAGGGACTTGGAAAAATTTTAATTTCCTCCAGGAGTTTCTGTGAACTGCGTGACGTGACGTGAAATGTGACGTTTTATGACGTCAACAATGACCTTGACCTACTTCAGATACGGATGAATTTCAATTTCCTCCGAGAGTTTCTGTGAACTGCGTGATGTGACGTGAAATGTGACGTTTCATGACGTCATCAATGACCTTGACCTACTTTAGGAACTTGAAAAATTTCAATTTCTACCAAGAGTTTCTGTGACCTATGTGACGTGACGTGTGACGCTTTATGACGTCATCAATGACCTTGAACTACTTTAGAGACTTAGAAAGAATTTCAACTTCCAGCCGGGATGCTTCATGACGTCATTAATAACCTTGACCTTGACCTACCTTAGGGACTTGGAAAAATTTCAATTTTCTCCAGGAGTTTCTGTGAACTAGGTGACGTGAAATGTCACGTTTTATGACGTCATCAATGACCTTGGCCTACTTTAGGGACTTGAAGAAATTTCAACTTCCAGCCTTCATTATATCAGGCCTACTATAAGAGCTCCGCCAACTCATTTGCTAATGGGGCATTTTCGCGCCAACATGACCGCGAGCGCGTTCAACTTATTACGTCATCATTTTCAAGACTCGGAAACTAGGCTATGTATGATAGGAGGAAGACCAGGGAGGTTGCGGGTTCCTCGCTGCCATTGCAAACCTGGAATGGCTTCTATTTATTTTGTTCTTTGCATCAACCTTTTTTGAGGATCCCCTCCCCGAGATTAGGCAGATGATATAGGTTTCCCGGGGAAAAAAGCACAACTTACTTAACGCAGTTGAAGGGGGAGCACAGAGAACCTGTTTTATGGTTCGAATTGGTTTTTAAATATTTTTCCAAGTCTTTACCTCCAGTATAATGATTGCTTGTAACTTGAAATTCTCCTAAACCCAACTCATTCATTAGGATTTCTGGGGAGGATAGCTCGGGAGTCCAAAGTTTTCAAGTCCAACTCCTTTATTAGCACGGCTGCTCAGAAGTCGGAATTCTTCCAAATCCCTCCACTGTCATATGATTTGGCTCGAAAGTTTAAACTTTTTCAAGCCCTTTTTCTATCATACATAAACTCCTTAGTTGAAATTTGTTATTTCGAAGAAAAAAAATCTCCGTCATTCATCTTCCGCCGGCCGGTTCCTAACCTAACTATAAAAGGGGAAGAAATGTTTCCATGTCCTTCTTCCATCGTATATTACAGCTCGCAAGAAGTCTCAATGCTATCATATTTAGCTCGCCTCAGCTCTCCTTTCAGTTCGGAAAACAGAATTCTTCAATTTTCAATTCCCTCTGTCCCCATAAAACAGGTTCCGTTCCCTGCACCTCTCCCTATAGTAAAAGAACACAATCCTCCTCTCTTTATTTCATTCACGTGTACGTCAAAGCAGTGCTAGTTGGAAGTGAGATGAAATACATACATCAAAAGCTTCTTTTAAAGCACTGTAGCAAACCTCGGGCTTTGTCTGCTATCATAATTGTCCTTCTTCATGAGTGATATCTTCACTTTTATTGCGAATGGTGAGCCTATCTTGAAAATGATCAATTCATTAAGCAAGACCACTCAGAAAATAAAATTACGAGGTTCATGACAATTATCCTTTATTCTCTCGCTCTAAACTGGGGTAGCTAGACAGATATAAGTGATTTGAATAGTGGTTCCTTAAATTTTACGAGATATTGTAATAGAAGAGTGATTCTCCGTGAATGTACTTCCAAATACCTTACTTGTTTTTACATGAACTTTTATCAACGACGATACGAACCGGTAATGGTCAGTCAGTAGTTTAGCTTGATCAGACAGTTCGCTCGTTCAATCCATGAACGCGGTTGTCAGGAACCCTAAGTATGTAGGTAGCCTACCGAAATTCATGTTGTTATCACTTTTATAATTCAAATCGGAACCCTTCTTCGTGAACTTTATGTACTGTGTATTTATATCTTTTATTCGTGAACTTGTGAATTGTTGAATATTTGTTTGCTTACTTTAATTACGTACCATTTTGTTGTATGACGCCACACTTATCAAACCGGTAAACATGGTGAAAATATTGGAACTGTCCGAAAAGAATAGAAGTTATCTACTGACTTTATTCACCAACTTTTGGACCAATCATTTAACAGAAGGTGCTACAACTATTATTGGTACCAACAATCGGTTACCCTGGAGGCACCCCGATGATTTGCCGAGTGGAACGATGTTCGATTCGGGCAATATATTTGTAGCTGCATCTTTGGAACGGAACCACAACGAGACAATGTTACATATCAGATATTTCCTCGACCAATTGAGACGTATTATGACGGATGAACCTTTGTACTATGATTTTTTTGTGACTGTCCATGTAGAAGCAAATCTATCCCGAGTGAATGTCGTTATTTCAAAAAATCCAATCAATATGTTGGAGTTATTACAGTAAAATAATCATTGGCACATCATGTAATTCTTGACTATCTGTCGTATTTTGTAAGTTTTTCGATTTCCATAATGTTGCTTAGATGTGATGAATTTCTTTAGTCTGTAAGCTTGACAGTCTTCTATGTCAATGTTATTATCATTTTTGAGTAAAAGATTATGTGCCTGGAATGAAGATAATGACTTATTTCAGTTTGGCTCGTAGTTCAGCATATTTCTTGATGGAAGAAGAAAATTTCTTCAATTTCAGAAAATAGTTGGCCACCCACTTCACAACAATTTGCTAGGTATTGAAAATTTGCTTCTTGATTGCTTTCAGTTACGTAGACGGATTCACGTACTCAGAATCTTGGAGTGAGGCAATTGAGAAGAAATTAAAATATTAATAACAATGTTATGATCAAGGCTATTCATATTCATAGAATCTAAAATATTATCGACTCTATAACTAGCTAATAGATGTCCCTACCTTCTAGAACCAGGACCGGATCTAGCTTTGGTGATCCCTCAATTCCAATTGGCATCAACCTATCTATCCTCCTCCAGGAAATCGACCAATACTTTTGCTCACTACTCCTACTTTCTATAAATACACTAAGTTCATAATATACCGGCACCATCGTTACCCTTGCTTTGCGGGGGCTTTCAAACTGCGTAGGTCCAAGGTCAGCGCCGTCTTTTTATCCGGCCCTGTCTTGTAAAGAACGACGCCACGGACATTCCTTCCTAATAAACCCTGTAAAGCAGACACCCTCTTCAAAAAGTTTACAACATGACAAATTTGACCTTATCTTGTTCTTCTTGATAAGTCTTCGATTGTTTCCACATCCTCACCCATTCCTCCGCTGGCTTCTTGGAGTCAAGAATCGATTCTAGTGATACCATTTTCCTACACCTTATAAATCAGTGACCTTGAATCTTTATTTCAGAGTAAATGCTACACTTCATCTCGCGAGATTATCTTGAAAAAGTCATTTAAAGGTCTATTTTTCATAATCAAGTATTCCCGAGTCAACTGAGAGAGTCCTCACATTTTGTGGAAAATCCTTCATTATGACCATAGATTCTGTAATGTTATTGCAAGAGTCCGGGGTGACAAATAAGAAAATATCAACATACAATTATACCACGGATTTTATTGTAACATACTACTCCAATAAATGTAGCTCTACCAAGCTCCAAAGTCACGCACAATTTTGTTCTAAATAAAATATAGAGTACATGTATAGGTAATGAAGACTGATGCAACTCACCCTGAAAGAACTAGAAATAAACAATTCCGTGTCTGCAGAAGATTGAAGTTGATTCTCAAAACCATTGGTAGTACATCCTTATAAAAATAAAGTTAATTAAGACCAGTGTCGGTTAATAAAATTTTGTTTCTACCAATTCTGGGGCTATTGACGCAACTATATTATTGAAGGATTCCGGGCTTCAGGTAATAATGAAACGAAATATTTCGTATTGAAATGATGAAATGTACTTTCGCCGCTTCCTGGTCGCGTTGTAATTTCAGAAATCGAAACCTTATTTGATGCCTATCCAACGCAAATCGAAGCCGTTGATAAAATAAATCCATAGCTGCTACGCAATGAGTGCCTGCGAAAATCGGATCTATCGCTTCCATTCTGGTCAATGGCGCTTCAACATCTTTCCACAGAGAAAAGTCGCTAGTGAATATAACTGCTTCCAACGTACTTGTCTGATATTTATATCTGACAAACTTATTGAAGTTCTCAAGCAGAATGAATTTCATCTCAATCGGTAGTTCTGTGGTGGCCGGGGGTTGTTGTTCCATCTTCGTCGACAAAGCTAAGATTTCTTGGTTTGTAAAAGATAAAAAATATTGAATCAAAAAGTCAGAATCACGCGATAATTGCTCCACAGAAGAAAAAGTCAAAACACCCGAACCGAACTGATAGTAAGTACTGGAGAGCAGTAAATGAATGAACTTGTTCTTCACGTTTGTACAAAAATGGATCGACTAGTTCCGGCAACTTTTTGTGATTCATTGATCACCAATTATTCATTCAAGAACAGACATAACCGACTACACGGAGCGGAAAAGCGCTACTTCAGCTCGATGATTCATAGATTGAGTGGGCTCTTTCAATAACCTTGATCTAAGAGATGGGCAGCTCTAAACTTGTTCTTTATAGTCTAGTTGTCAACTTTCAATCTCAGACACCTTGAAATAGGGGAATAATTTACCCAAGCTCACTTCGTTTATAGGCGCTTGAAAATTAAGTTCCATCATGGGAGTTGAATAGATAATATAAACATTTCATTTCCAGTTGAAGCTTAAAGTGATTCCTCTTCTCGGCTGAGAACTCTCTACTTATTTACCTTCTTTTTGTAAATCTTTGTTGACATGATTCGCCCATTTCACATCTCCAATATGAAAAATTTTCATTGGAAAACAAGCTTGGCCAATTATGGGATTCTTTCGTTGTCTTCTTCAGGACTCCAAAATCGACCTTCAAACCACCTCGGATTGCCTTGATCGAGTCACTGAGAGCTGAGTGCCGGAAGTTTTCAAGCGTCGTGATGCAAGATTCACTCATTCCTGGAGTGACTTTCGGTAAAACCGAACCATCATCACATACTTATAGGTATATATCTTGAGAATTACTTTGTGCGGGACAATATTATTTTCAGCAGTCGGAAGGTCAAGCAGAGTAGCCTAAAAATCTTCACGAGGAATGGAGGATAAATAGATTTCAAAGGAGGAAGGTGGGGGTGGGTTGAACAAAATATGATATTTCGAATCGAGTTTCTTCTTTTTGAGGTTTCCATCACCAATCCCTTTTTGAGCTTTGGTAAAACCGAATCATCATGAGTTATAGCTACCCATCTTGAAAATTTTTTGGCATAGGACTCGATGGTATAACTGTATTTTTAGCACTTGGAAAGCCAGGCAGAGTGGCTAGAAAATATTCACAAGGAAGACATGAAGAATTGGATTTCAACGAAGAGGGGCGTTTGCCCAAAATATTATGTTATTTCAAAACTAATTTTCAATTTTTGAGGTCTTCCATCTCTAATCCCCTCCCTCCTCGTTCTTGCTTACGGCACTACCAGGAAGCCCCTAGTGCTAGAACCTTGTCTTCCTCCTCTCTCGAAACTGCTATCTTCCTTCCTTCCCTCAGTTCCCAAAATTCACTACTTCTTTCATACGAACCCCTCGAAGACAATCTTCTCGAATTCAAGCTTTTTCATCAAATGTGTTTAAATCCACTTCTCTGGACACCAAGAAAGCCTCATATTCACTTCAATCTGGAACTTAGTTTAGTCAAAACTCATCAAAGTCGTCATTCATAATGATTTCCCCTCTCCCAACCTGTGATTTATAAATGGATCTAAATCACCAATTTGGGTCTCGAAACTTGCTAAGCCTTTTCTATTAGTGGTGAGGTCTCGCATCTCCGAGTGGAAGAATCAGCCTCCACGTACTCTGCTGAGCTTGCTTTTTCTAACCTCACAGCAAATTTCTCCTCCGTTCAAACTCTCTTTCGTTTCTCCGGGCCGTTCCAACACCATCGTTCAGCGCATTCTCACCCTCCGTTACATTATCATCAAGCTGCAAGTACGTATTAGGCTTCTGGCCTGTTCTGCTCCATTGGACCATCGTTTCAAGGGACGTCCTCTTCATCTTTTTTCTGTTTCCGTTACAAAATTTTTAGCGGGGAACCGCGCTTTATGACGTCATCAATGACCTTGACTTTGACCTTGACCTACTTTGGGGACTTATCAGGTCTAGATGCAGCATTTTGAGAAGAGCCCAGCCAACTAATTTTCTGGGGGGCATTTTCGCGACAGCGTGATCGCGAGCGCGGAAGGTTGCGGATTCCCCGCTGTCATTGCAAACCTGCAATGGCCTCCAATTTTTTTTATCTTCGAATGTATTCCTCTCAATTCCTCGTCACATCAGCCTTCTGGAACACGACGCAGTGGATCTAGTTGCTGAGCAAGCCCTGCTCTCCTTCTCAATCACTGGCCCTACCGACTTAGAATCATATTAGCGTTGAATTATGGCACAAGCTTTGGCCCACTCAATTTCACAATGAACTTCTTTTGATTTAAAAAACCCAATCTCCTGGTCGGTTTCAATCAGTTCCACACGCCATGAGGAAGTGAACTTGATCGACTCAATGTGAAGAAGGACCGCGATATCAGCCTATAACGAGTAACGACCAAAAGAAAAGTATCTGTCATAAGAGTGACTAAGGTAGCCTACTTTTCCTTTGAAAACAAGAAATCCGTATTCTACGCAAAGTCCGTACTTTCTTTGAAGACTAAAAATCTGTAAATCTGGTAGCACTGCCCATACCCTCTAGTAATCCTGTATACCGTATCCCTTCTCTTCTTTTATACAAACTATATCACGTTACCTGCCATGAATCCGAGGCCCTCTCCAAGGCTTCAACTATGACGTCATTAGCTTGTGACGTTTAAAACCGTGACGCCAAAACTGATTCTGAAATTCGTCTGTTCAATCAAGGCTGCCAGATCAACGGATTTTTGTTCCTCGATAAAGATAATATAGATTTTGCATGAAATGCGGATTTCTTGTATTCAAGGGAAAACTACGTTAGACGCTACTTTTTTCCTGCTCGTTTTAGGTTGGCTGCACTGTTCCTTAACATTGAGTCGATCAAGGAAAACATACCTCAGCAACTCATACAAAAGATACCTTTCTCCTGATTGTTATCAATGGATCGACCAAAGTCCGTAGAAATCTATTTTCAGGTCTAACAAAGAATGGTGCATACGGACTTTTCTCCTGATCGTTACTGGCTGATGCCGCAATCTTCATCAACATTGAGTTATGAATGCTGATGAAGTCACAGATAGCTATCTTGGATGAAAGTGGGTTACGAGCTAATGACATCACTACTGTTGACATCCATCTGGGGGCTTACTCGCGGCCCAATTCACAGTTAACCACGCCGATATTAATTCCAGAACGGGGCTCTTTCGCGGACCCCTCGTAAGTAGGACAACTCAAATGCAGTATGCCAAGAATGGGGGCCAAAGAGGCGAAGGATTGAGTCCTCCTGAGCTAAGTAGCTCATCTTTCAGTACACCTGATCTATATTGGTGCGAGGATGCGACGTATGCCCGTGTGAGAAAAACGGCCATGATTTTATTAAGAGCAAGCGTGGCCTTAGAATAATATGTGAGGTCTTTTACTAATGGACATGAAACGTGATCTTTATTTATTTGGCTCTGCTAGAAGATCTTCATGAGAGTCTCACGCATAACTCCCAAATACGGTTTCCCGTTGAAAACTCACCTCTAGAGCGTAATAAGAAAGAGTTGCTTAGACTGAATGTCAAGTTACGAGCCATGAGAGAAGAAAAAGATGAGTAGGAAGACTCTTTTCTTTCAATCTGAGTCAATTTACCGTGTTCTACATTCGTTTCTTTCAGTTTTAGTCTTGAATGATAGAGTTACAGCAAAGCTTCCGGGTTCTTGGTGGCCATAGGAATATTCTTCCTCGTACTTATTTTCTTCAGCAAAAAGCTTAGTGTTCACTTTTCTATCAAATATTGAACCTTCTAGTCTCCTTACCTGTAAACTACAAACTTCTTTTCATTCATTTCTTGTCTGATGAGAGAAAATGAAACACTTGGTAACAGATCCGTATTATTGTATTCATTGTAGGCACACTTTTGTTGTGAGCAATTTAGTCAGTTAATCTTATCAGTAATTCTGTGCACAAACAACCCTTATCATTTGTGCTGTAATCTCTTCCGTAAAAACTCCTCAACTATTGGAACTACCTATTGTTAAAGAACCAGTTTCTGATATAGTCTCGTACGGCGAAAGGTTGTTCTTCATCGCTCATGTCCTATCTTGAAAGTGTTACTCAATATTATGCCATTAAATTTATCATGCGATACCAAAGTTTCCTTACTGGACAAACTAAGCAATTTCATTTTATTTCTTTCAGAGAACAAAACTTATAAAGTCGTTATTTACACTAGTCAAAAAAATCTTTGGAAAACCACGGCAAATGTGTTTTTCCTGTGGAATGATCATTTCTGCAAAAAAGTCGAAGATGATATCGAACAGATGGACGTACTGTATACGAGACTCAAGGATGTGTTGAATTACGAGGATGATTTTTTTTGGTGTTTTCACGAGTCATTACATCCAGTCACTGGTACGTTGGAGATGGACATTATTTTTTCGCGGGAACCTTTCGACTTGAACGAATATTTATTGTGAGAGTGGTGCGTGGATTATTATCGACGGTGTCTTTTATGTGATAAGCTACACATACTGAATTATTGTACATCAATGATTCAGCAAATCTTCGTTAACAGTCTGTCAATGACCTCATCGTTGCAATTCTCATTTTTATCCCAGTGCCTGTAGGGGATTCGTCGGAATAGTGCTTTCTTCTCGCGCCTGTGATTTAATCTTGTGTATCCTGTTTTTGAAATATGCCAGTGTCTACTTATTTCCTTTCGAAGAAGACAAAAACATACTTGCTGTGCAGACTTAAAGACTTTTTAACATTGCATCGCAGTGGAATCCAGTTGCCCGTTTCCATGCAGACCATGATATTCACGTACGACTGGAGGTTATGGAAGAATCATTACACGTTTATATTTCAGTCGAACAAGTCCTTTTCGCGGAAATCGAACGAGACTCTTCATCTGATGAGGATGTTCTATGACGATATGAAAGCCGCCATAGAAATCAACGATCTATATTTGGATTTTCATGAGTCGATTCCCGAAGGCGCTGAGACACCTCAGATAAGTACCGTCATTTCATCCAGTCCTTTCGAGATTAGTCAGCTTCTCCGACAATCTTGAAATGCCTAATTGTGGACCCACCTAGATACCTATTAGCAACTTTTAATACCTTGCTTTGAATGTTTTTAAAAAATGACAGGGAGAGGTGCTGTAGTACTTCTTAATCTATCTTTCTGACTAAGAAAATTGTACCTACAATATTTATTTTTATGACCAATTTTTCTCCTATTTTATTTAGCTAATTTAATTACTTTATTCTTCTGTAAAATCTGACTGTCTGCTATCATCACTTTTATACTCTGGATGAATGTGCTCGAACATTGTATTTTTGTTACTTGTCTAGTGTTTTTGACTATATGTACTTTGTCGACTTATTTTTGAGTAGAATCTTATAACTTTGAAGGAAAGTAATTTTATAAATTCAAATTTCCAGAAGATGACCTAAAGTAGATTGTTTTTCAAAGAGGAGGCCTAGTCAAAGATTTTATGAAGCTAACTTCTGCAAAACGCAACTTCTCCAGACCTCATGCTCTCACGTCCTCCTTTTCCAAATAAAGGAAATGTTACTCGCTGCTGGACAGTCAATCAAAATAAATATTGAGACTCTTTTGAAGCCTTTCATGATAATTGATTTGCAAGTTTCAGGCGCCAAAATCACAGATGAACAAGAGATGGAGTTTTATAATGGAAAAATGAGTGCATAATGAAAGTTGATGGGAGGCTGTGGGTTTCAGGTAGTTAATTGAAGATATCCGTTTTTGTATGTTACGGTTTTCCATAATTAAATTTTATACTCAAAAGAGTAAGGTAAAAAACGATTACTAAAGCCGCAATGTATTTAAAAAATTCACGAGCGCTTTCGGCTAATAAGCCATTCTCGAGTGTAGAAAGCGACTCTCTTTCTACACTCGAGAATGGCTTATTAGCCGAAAGCGCTCGTGAATTTTTTAAATACATTGCGGCTTTAGTAATCGTTTTTTACCTTACTTTTTTGAGTATAAAATTTAATTGAGGTAGTTAGTATGAGAGTTAAAAGTCCCAGCAATTTTTCATTTTTAACAGGGAGCCTGTTTTACCGGAGGGGGGGGGGTCTCCTGGAATAAACGTCCGCCGTTTGGGAGGCAACCTAACCTAACCTAACTTAATCATGACCAGCCCCTAAATCAGGTCAAAGTTGAAATATAGGTTAGCCAATAAAGCTTCACTGATAAATGGTCCATAAGACCTTTCAAAATCACGACCATCGAGTCACTCGAAAAAGGTGCTCAAAATGAAGTGTGGTACTCTGACATACGCAAAGGATTATAAAAGTGCATGTCCGTGCAAACAAAATTCCGTCATCACTTTATGAGTCACATTCCCTGAAGATATTATGTCCTCAACAAAAATGAACTGCTCGCGACCTGAAATAAGATCAAGTACTGAAGGCAGACATAATCAACCCTTCCTCTGTACAGTTTTCGCACGATATTTGACATGTCTCATGTTAAGGAATTTTGTCGTGTTTCATGTTTTATTGAAATTTCCTGGAGATGGAACTATCGGAATGGGTTATCTTATATATGTACAACTTTTCTGAACGCGAAAAGTCAAGAATATTCGCTTTATTCATAGTTATCTACTTTTTTTGCCTCGATACTTGTATCAATATTTTTTAAACATTCCGTGTATTTTTAGATTTTTTTGTAACAATTATTATAATTTGCGAGTTCACACCACCCTCGTGAGTTTCCCCCTGCCTCCCAGAAAAAACCCAAGCTTTATTCTGAAAATCTGCGGATTCCGCAAGTCCTAAATCCTCGCCCTAGGATGCCACATGTACGGATTTTCGGTCCTCGAGAAAGATACGGGTTTCATTTTTTACATAGATTTTACGTACAATACGGATTTCTTGCGATCAAGGGAGAGGAACCTCAGACACTCGTACGAGAGATACCTTCTTCCTGTTTGTTAGAGGCCGAAACTGCAGTATTCCGTCGAGTCAATCAAAAGAAAAGTGCTAATCTTATGAAAGATACCTTTCTCCTGATTGTTATGAATGGATCATTCAAAGTCCGTAGAAATCTGTTTTTAGGGCGGATACGGATTTTTGAAACCATCATCTGGCAGCACTGATCATCTTGGCCTATGATTCCAAAATTGGCGAATTTACAACAGGCCACGAGCTCGCCTCTTGACTCATAGGCCCTTACAACTATGACGTAATCAGCTGGTGACTTCAGCATCCATGAACCCGAGCCTGATTTCTGAATCTGTGAGTACAATCCACTACCTCTTATGCTCTTGTAATCTATATAAGTGTTTTAGTATAGCATGTTTTTTTGTTGTTTGTTAGACTTATGTTAAACTTGGTTTCACGAAGACCCAGAATAGTTTAGTACAGTTTGATGGAGCCAGTAGAGAACTACTCCAATTCTGAAATCTATCAGCCGGGACCCGGAGGCCTAGGATAAGGGAGACTCGAGCAGTATTCCAGTGGCAAGATATACACCGTGAAAATGCAATTCGAAAAATTATGGCAGTCAACTCATGGAAGAGCTCTTTGAACTTTTCAGCGAACAAAATATTCCAAGGTTACTCATTCGCTTTTCATCATTACGCTTGACGGATAATTTTAATTTAATTTGTGAATGTCAACGACATAATGTGACTTTAAATACCACTTTAAAAGATCTACCTGAATTTTGTTGATAGTACACCAAGAAATAAAGAAATATTAATAATTGATGACTACGATGGACCTTTATTAATTCAACATTTAATAGAACATGTATAGCAACCTGCAGTATGAAGGAGACTGTTGCGAAGCTGAGTGATCCCGAGATTAGAAAAGAGTCCTGATGACTTCACAGTCAGCAACCATGAATGCTTATGACGTCAATCGAAAAAATGAAATTTGTACGTGATATTAACTCAATGAATAAAAGGAAACAAATTTTGGCTCTAAATATCACTATATTTTTACGAACGAGAAACCGACGTTTCGTTGCTCACGCAACATCATCAGGGATGAGTCAATAATTGACGCTTTCCGACCAAACCAGGTCATCGGAGAAGTTTTTAGAAGGAGCGGTGCGGCAGTCGTCATCATTACTAAGAGGGGGAGGGAGGAGATGACCTCTCGTGGTCTACTGTACCCTAACTTCTTTTTGAAGCTCGACCCTTTCATGACGTCGGTGAGTCATTAATCGACTCAGCCAAGCCAGATCATCAAAGAAGGGTTCAAAAGGAGCGGCAGTCATTATTACTACAAGAGGAGGAGGGAGACGATCTCGCGTGGTCTGCTGTAACATAACTTCCTCTTTTTTGAAGTTGGACCCTTGCCTCACCCGACTGAGTAGGAATCAGCCCAAAATAAGTAGGGATGAGTCCAATTTCAGGAAAAGCTTTATTGAAAACGTAATCTCCCTGTTAAAATGATGGCATATCTCGAAGTCCTGATTGTTTTTATGACGACGGAACCTGGGCTGGAATTGAATCGGGTGGCATTTGTTGGGACCGAACAGATCACTAGCCTCAATGAGATGCTCTGCAAAGGTGTATTTTCTGGTTTGTTCCCTATCAAACGCCCTCTTATGCTCATTAAAGCAAACGGACGTTCAGCCTTCTCTGCGCCGGGCAGTCGGAACGAGATAATTTATCAACTCGACACTTGAATAGGGGAGGGATTGGATCTTTGAGTAAATCCAAATTAGTTGCTGCTAGATGATAATTCCAAATATCCGTATCCGCCAATTTTTCTAAGACCAGAAGACCTGATTACGGACTTTTCCTCATTCAACAATAGCGATCAGGAGAAACGTATCTCTCATATCCGAGACTGAGGTACTTTTCCCTTGATCGGTTTGATGTGGGATATGAGCTCATAACGATCAAGAGAAAAATATCTCTCATAGGAGTGACTAAGGTACTTTTCTCTTGAGCGCAAGAAATACGTATTTCTTTCAAGGACCGATAATCCGTAGATCTGGCAGTTGCAGGGTTTGAGACGATCTCGGCCAAGCCTTTCGAAAATTTCGCCGAATAAGAAAGGCGAATCCATTTAAATTTGTTGCGGGAGAAGGGGACTGCCTCCAGAGGGTTCTAGCAACAAGCTTCTTCCTGACCATGAAGTCAAGATCAAATGTGATATTATTTCGCCGAGTCAAGGTCTTCATCGGACACAATTTATTGCGGAACGAGTTGCGTTTGAGGGGGAAAATCTAATGGTATTCGTAACTTGGTATATCTGGCTCATTGAAGGGGCTAGGCCAATTGGTGTACGGAGTATTGCATATCCAGTTACTTGAAGGAGCTATTTTAATCAGGCTGTCAGTGCTGCCAGATCCACGGATTTTCAATAGCTGAAAAAAATATATTGGACTTGAACTAGGCTAGGACTTCTGTTGTAGTATTCTCGCTTTATGCTAGTCCATATGATAGGATGATAGATGGGTGATCTACAAGTATTTGACCTTCAAACTATAGGCAGTAGTCCAAGCTATAGGTAATAGGAGAGGGACTTGAAAAAAATTTCAGCCTCCAAGCCCCTTAGAAAAATTTCATCCTCCAAGCTATAGGCGATAGGAGAAAAACAGAAAAATTTTTCAAGTCCCAAGGTCATGTTGCCTCCCGGACGGCGGACTTTTTTTCCGGAAAGACTCCTCCCCCAATAAGACAGGTTCTTAGTTGAAAAATACCCTCCTATACTATTTGTAGTATACATATATTGGCCAAAGGTTAGAGAGTGTGGAAAGAATTTTTATACCTGGCAGGTGCTTCAGAAATCTGCGAATACCACCCCTTCTGTACTATGTATAGTATACTTATATTGGACTTGGAAAATATTCTGCAGTAGACTAAGATACTGGACCAAGAAGCGAGGCAAACGAGCGGAGCGAGTGAGCCTCCCTAAAGTCACCAGCCAAATAATATTCTTAAGTAAACGTACACTAAATCACGAAGAGAGGGGGGCGAGGGAAGACACGAAACATGATCTTTATATTTTTGGCTGTGCCAAAAAATCCATTCCTTTTTTTCAAATGTTGTTTCTAAATAAATTTACGCAGAAAAAAAAAAAAAAACTTTACATAAACCCTACATAAACCCTTTAATGGAGTCACGATTCAAGCTCGAACTTCTACTCGGTCAAAAAAACAATTTCCAAGTTTCTAAATTAAGTCAAACACCAACCTCTAAGCTATATACATGATAGGAGGGGGCCTTAAAAAGAGTATTATGGACGTTTTTTCCGGAAAGGCCCTCCGATAAAACAGATTCCCTGTTAACAATACTATCGCGGTCGAATACGATACATACAGTTGGAATCAATCGATAGTGATGTATCGATAAAATTGAGAAATGCCCAAAGACATATTATACTGATTCAATGTCTTTCCACAAAACGGAGGAATTTACTGCCGTTTTGTCATCTTTCTCAATCAGATTTGTCAGAAATAATAAAAAAAATTTGGATCAGATCAGGATATTGGGAGTTTGATAACATTAAAAATGTGTCCAGTTTTTTTTTGGAGGTTGTCTTCGGTATTTCTTTCGGTATTTCTATGGTTTCATTTTCCAGCTCAAAACCGCTAGTTCTAAAATCGGATCCCGTTTTGGTTTCTTAGTCTCAACAAAATGTTAACCGGTCTGTCTTCTGCTTAGCTCTAGAACCCTTTGAAAGCACGAATAGTAGAAAAGATTCTTTTAGCTGGAAGCGGATTAGCAGAACGGATCGCATTTCATGTAAGGTGACTAGAGATATTATCTACGTTCTATTAAATTGTTTCAGCCCAAATGTCCCCCTCATAGACATCAATGTGACTGAAAAAAATTGTTCACTAGACGCAATAGAAATGAATATACGCGTGAATAGGTTGAAATGATATGAGGTTAGGCGGCTCTGTAAATTCAATGCCACTACTAATCGCACTCAACACAATCGTACAATGTAGGTACTTATTTATGTTTTATGTACGTATGAGTTTTTTTAGCATAGCTACGTGTTTACGTAACCGCAATTCCACACGCTCTGTCTCGTTCAACCAGGCAGTATCGCTGCTAGGAGAGAGGAAATGTCTAGAATTGTTTTCTCAACTGAAGAAACAACTTTATGCTAGAAATTTTACAACTCTACTCGTTCGAATACGTACTCAGTTTTAATGGAGCAATCCGTGAATTTGTGCCTGCAATGCTCTTTATCAAAATTTCATTTTGGTTTGTATTTAACGCGCTGGTTTCCGCGGTTGTTGATACCGTTTCGTTTACCGCTGTTAGTGAGGACCCATATACGGAGCGTCTTTATTGGAAAATAAGAAATGAAGGTAAGAGAAATTAAACCCAAACGAAAATGTAAAATTTTTATTGAACTTGTTCTTATCAAACCGGTAGATCCCCCGGCGGATGACGATCAAGCTACTACGAGCGCACGTATGCGAAATCGTATCTGCGGAGATATAATGGAAAGTAAATACTTTGTGGTCGACGGTATGGAGCCGGTAAACTCTAGTACAGTTTTCCACGAACTGAAGGAACCACAACACTCCGATATTTTCCAACAGATGTACACTCCGTCCGTCGGCACTTCTCCCGAAGGGTACACATACAGTAATCTTTATACGTCTCGAAAGTTCGAAATTATACGTTTCGTCGGTGAAAATCCAGTTCATCCTGCCCTTGTTCAGGTGAAAGAATACGCGTTTGTATGTTTGTTGCGGAATTGGGAAACCCAAGATATCGTTCCTTTTTACGTGTCGAAAGAGTACGACATATCTGAAGATAGCACCTTCAAAGTCGGTCGTTTTGTGTTTTGGAAAAGTGGGCGTCTACTATTGGCTGAAGAACCGGCTAGAGTATATCCGAGGCAGAGTTATAATGTCGAACTCCACTATCTGGAGCAGCGGCAAAATCACCAACCAGGTACAATAATTTTTATGCTTCACGATTTGAAACAACATCGTGATTATTATTCTCATTTTTAGAGGTGAATTCACAATCTGATCCGGTCTGCAAATTTGCTCTACTGAATTTTGAAAATCAACATCATCGACTCTGCGCGACTGTCATGGCATCGTCTTATTTTGAAGACGTGGTTGTTGGTAATCCGACAAAAAGGTTTTCGTACACCTGCAACGAAGAGAAAATCTCATTCAGGACACCGGAAGGCATAAGAGAAGCTGGGAATGAATCGTATCGCGAACTGATGATTTATTGTCATCTTCCCACGATGGGTTCTGATGGAATACGTTTAAGCACCTTTTACATCTCTAGAGCCTATTCTTCTAAGCATGTGTTTGTTTATTCACGCGAATCGCCCGAGCACCCACTTTATTTGGAGAACTTGTCTACTCGGGTGAATATCGTTCGAGAGGTCGTGAGAGGAGTTCATGAAGAGCTGTGATTATGGGAAGAAAAAGTTGGTTGAAACTTCATATTAGATATAAATTTTAGTCGCGAGATCATCTGTGGTAATTGAAAGATATTTGTGGTTTTAAAAATCTAGATACTTATAAGGTCTGGATGCTAGAGCAATGCCTCTCGACCAGGACAGTCTACAAGATCCTACGATCATGCGAGATTAGCTGGGTGTGCCCGTGGGAGGATTTTTTTCAAAATTAAGGGATTATCCCAAATCGTGACGTCTGGAAGGTCGAGAAGTCCTGGTTCAAAGAGAGCTTGAGCTTGGAGTAAAATTTGAATATTTATCGTTGAAAATTATTATCCTCCTCTGGGAGCTGGATGTGGGTTCATTCTTAGACCAGAGTCGTTTATTGACAGCAGTTAGAAAGATCAAAAATTCAAAATCTTCACATCGGATGAAGGTTTGAAACAGTAACTTCTGTGGATCTTTTTACATTGAAATTGTCTTATTACCATCTCATGTCAATAAACGCTCTAAGTCTAGTTTTATTCTTTCCAATCCCTAGCTCATGTTCATAATGTAATTCTGAAGCCAAGTTCGAATCATTTGGGAGGCTTGGGACGTTCACGAAAATAAACTGAAGATTCTTTTATCTCATTGATGAGCTTTGAACGAAATTGTCGCGGTCGAATTACAGAGATTGCATGTAGATAAAACTTTGTACCTCATTCTACAGTATTGTTGAGTATTCTACCTCGTTCTCAACGAAAACGAATTTTGTTGAACTTGCTTAAATATACGTTATTCTTACAAAACGTCCTCTCAGGCTGTAAAAAATTTTTGGTAGGAAAGTTCGAATAAGAAGAAGGTCAAGGCGAAGATAGCGAATGTAACCTAGGTAAAACACTTGGATTATGAAAGAAACCTCTTTTATAGTCCCTCCGTCAAATGAAAGTTTCCATGGAGGCGTGGACTCTAGCCTACTTCAACTAAGCTAATTACGAGAAGGAGAGGGAGGGGGGGGACTTAAAATGACGTAATTACCGTTGGGAAAGAATTTCAGGAATTTTGATCATCCAGCTATGTATAATATGTAGGCATAAAGGGGCCCATACGCTCAGGAATCTGTCCCTACATTTCTCGCAGAATTCAAAACGAGCACGAATAAATTGTGAGCTGTGAACGTACTCAGATAATGAAAAGATTATGAAAATTAGCCAAGGAAAATTACGAACAAGAGGTTGTGACACTAATAAAGACCTAGACCTATAATTCAAAGACTTACAGAAACTAAACATCAGGAAGACAAATTACGAGATGATTTTTGGCTCATGTACGGTATATCATAGGTTCGTCTTTATTTCTTTAATCGCTAGCTAGCTTAAACTGGAAAGATACAATAATGCTTTAGACGTTTCGAGGTGTCAACTTGTCATTTTGATATATTTGCAGTTTCTTCGACCTGTTGTAGAAATCCGACGACTTCTGAGTTATTTGATTGCCTCGTTTCTCTCTCACTTCCTTCTACACTTTATTGTCCCATTATTCGTGTGTGACTACCTCTAACTGTTGTGCTGTTAAAAAGTGTGTCCAAGGCCGTGGCATATCGCTCTTCTCATTGACGCTTCTACACATTATTGTCCCATCCTTCTTTTGCGACTACCTTTCGCTGTTGTGCTTCTAACAAGCGTATCTCTCTTCTCATTGACGTGACATAAACAAACGCAGTAGGTGTCATACGGACTAATAAGTTTTCGAACATGGTGTGTACAAGTTTCTCCATGGTAAGTAAGTGAATAATCGAATGTATCGGCCACTAGCTGTCCATTTATGTACCGACGCTGCGTAACTTACGTACTAACGTTAATTTGTCTATGAAAATGAGACGGTAATCGATTAATAACAAACTGCCAAACCCCCACGTAGACGTTGCATGTGCCAGTAAAAAATTCACTCCTACTCGTCCTATCAATTTCAATTGCACAATACGAGCCTTCTTTTTTTGCATTTGAAATATCGCTCACGCGAGCTGACATTAGCGAACTCTCTGTGTTGAATCGTGTGATTGTTACGAGAAAGGAAAAAAAAGACATGTATATGATAAAGTCTCGTTACATACTCGGTGGCCGCCTCTGTACAGTCACCATATTATTAATAACGTTCATAAACAAATGTAGTGATGATGGAGATAACATAATGAACTCGACTAGTTTTTAATATTGGCGACCTACGGTATTAATGTCTAGTTTTCGAAAGACAGGCGCGCCCTATATTAAAAAAGAAAAGAATGAAACACTTTTTCTGGTGAAAGCATCATCGGAGAGACTTGAAAGAATTTTTTGTGTGCTCTAGGTTGCCATTGAAAAATGATAACGTCACAGATCTCATCAAACCAGTCCCTCACTTTTTAGATCATTGCAGTAGCGTATTTACCGGGAGGATTCAGGCCTGACCCTTTGTCGAACATTCTATCTTGGAACAATTGAACTAATATCGAAAGAGGGAAAAAATCGATATGACCGGCCTAGTCCAATAAAGAATATGACAAATAATAATTTAGGGAAGCGAGCAAAGCTGGAAGCTGCTTTCTTCAACACTGCCGGTTCAATTAGAGGATCGCGATTGTAGCGTCTTGAAGCAAAAGGTAAATTAATAAAGATCACTCCGGAAGACGGACGCGTTGTGTGACATTCCAGACTCTCAGACTACGTGCGTGCGAGAACGGCGTATGTCATTTAAGATAGCTGTAGGACATACGCCATCAATCTCAGGCCTATAGTTGTCTCTACTTCTAGCGGAAGGAAACATTCAAAATGACAGGACAAATTTATTAAACGAGCAAAGGAACAGAAAACAACATTTCTGAGAGGGAAAAAGCAAATAAAGGTGTCTTCGTTCTTGATGCATAGGTGCGTACAGTAATTAATTAGGACCCATCAGCGTCGGCAGCATCCGTTTTACCTAACGGTAACAGAAAGAAAGGGTTACCGTTAGTCATAAAGAGTCAGAATTCCAGTAAATTATCTTTTAAATTTATAAGATAAACTAAGGAGTGAACAAGTCGTGAACGGTAAGCTGTAACTCTGAAGAAGACGGACCAGGACGACGCTTCCGGAGAAGGTATTATTAGAAAACTGACCTGATTAATTTCTTCTTCTCCAGCCATTTACACAACCCCAATTCACTTTTAAGATATATTTCGCACTTATATAATTTCACCAAAATTAATAAATCACGTGAACAATATAATATGAGAAGTACAAAAGCACGTTACACATCTGCTTAGCCACTTTTGTGATGAGGTAATCCTCGGTAACCGGTTTTCTTGTTTGTCGGTAACTATTGGATTGCCGGACAAGGTTTTGAAGCCAGCAGTATGTAACGTGATTGGTAGGTATTGTTTCGATAGTTTTATCAAAAGGTCGAAAGGTGACGCTAGTAGTCAGTATTTTCGACACCCTTGATACCACTATACCCTACAGTCCACGCATGGGCAACCAGCGGCCCGCAGCAACATCACAAACATTTCATGAAATGGAAAAAACGAACTAAAAGATGTGAATCATCAAGAGGTAACTTTTCAATTTTTGTATGTGACCCGCGCCTTCCAAACAACTTTGCAATGTGGCCCATGCCTGCCCTATACTGTTTTCGGCTTGTTGGCCTGTCATCAATTCATCTAAGAAAATGGTTGGGCCAGGTCGAGGTTCCCTTGGGACAGGAAAACTTCTGATTTAAATCACATACTAGTCTTGACAATGCAGCATTTTCCACCAAGTCTTGTATACAGGACTAAAACTCAATAAGTCTGAAGCCCTAGAAGGAAGTCGTTGTGGTACAATCCTACGAACTGGAGTGGGGGTGGACTTTCGTTAAATCCAGTATGGAAAATTGAATATATTTGATCGTCCCCTCTCCCTTCCCTCCTGTCTCCTGTAAATCAGACCCATCTTTATAGGATATTGTGAAGAGAGTTTCTGTCCTCGAATCAACTTGAGGTATTTCAGGATATGTTTTACCATCTTCGCAACTTTCATGACGCTAATAGATATTAAAAATATATCATAGGTGCTTTTCACTCGTCCTAAACTTGTAAAGGCCAGGCAGAAAGAACTTGAATTATCGAATGTCGTAAGGGTTTCATTTTAGCGGGGAACCCGCCATCCATTTTGTAAGGGGGATTACATCCTCAGAAAACGTCCGCGTCCGGGAGTATCTGTGAACTGCGTGACGTCACGTGAGGGAACTGTGGCGCTTCATGACGTCATCAATGACCTTGACCTACTTAAGGGGCTTGAAAAATTTCAACTTCCAGCCGGAATGCTTTATGACGTCATCAATGACCTTGACCTACTTAACGAGCTTGGAGAATTTCAACTTCCAGCCGGAATGCTTTATGACGTCATCAATGACCTTGACCTTGACCTACATTAGGGACTTGAAAAAATTTTCTATTACCAGCCTTCATTATACATGCAATATACTGGGAAGAGCCCAGCCAACTCATTTTCTGATGGGGCATTTTCGCGCCAACGTCATCGCAAGCGCGGGAGGTTGCGGGTTCTACGCTGCCATTGCAAACCAGCAATGGCCTCTAATTTTTCTTTACCGTCAATCCTTCTTCTTTGATCATAAATTCTTACGGTGAATGCGGAACTAGAATAAAGCTTTGGTACCGAACTAATCACACTTTTTTGGCACATAAATTTCACCGTAACGAGTAAGAGAGACGACTTCAAATACTTTAGTGTCACTTCGCTGACAGCAAGTCGAGAACATATGTAAATAAATTGTCAAACATAAATGCACCGTTTTCAAATTATAATCACCGAAGTTCCGCTTCGGTTCTTTTATTGTCGCGGTAATTGTCTAGTTTGTTGAGTGTGAATGAATCATAATATGAACTAGGAATTCTTGTCAGCTGCACTGTCAAACGGTACGAAAAATGTTTAAGAATGCATCTCTTGACGTTCATTCCTGAACTCATTTATTGTATGAATCGCGACGTGATGTCGTTGATTAAAGGTGCATTGGTGTATAGCAGAAAAAAGGGACTCATTTTTTCATGATTATAAACGAGGGATAATCATCACGATATAAATCATACTCTGAAGACGTGATGTGCCCATAGTAGAAAGTTTATATCAGTTATTGCAGATGGGTTGGAGCCAGTCTGCGGAGGAAGCGATAGAGCAGTCGCCCCGGCCTCCTTGCTTCAAGGAAAGGCAGAAGCTAGAATGAGATCTGTCGTGTGATTGCGACCTTACAAATAAACGGTCATCGAATTTTTTGCACTAGTAGCGAGAGACCCACAATACCCTAATATCTTTTATGCATTAGTTCTTCCCTCTCCAGTTATTCCTCCCCTGCTTCGCTCCTAAGTTTGAGTTTTCATGAGATCTTCTTGCGCCTCGTTTCTCTTGGGATGACATTTTTCTAGGTAGTCAAAAATAGATCTGCCTCTCTCCACTTCCCTATCGACTTCTCTCTGAAATCCCCGAATAAGTCACCCTCTGCTAATGTAGCTAGTAAACTTTCTTGATGTCACGCTCCGATTCCCGCAAGTCTTTCTTGTAAGGAATTTAAGCTAAAAATTCTCTGGAGGAGCCAAATGAATAAAGATCATGTTTCACGTCTTATTGTTGTTGAGTGTCAGTATGACCGAGTAAATGGGAATATTTCAAGTTAATAACTTTTGGGTAGCTCATTTGCTCCACAAGTTCGCCCTCTCTTCAGTCTAGTTCTCTAAAATATGAGTCCACTTTGAACTATTTCAAGCTAACAGCTTCTAGAGAGCTCTCCTTGGTGTATAGTTCCAGCTAGGGTATTTTGAGCTAATAACAGTGCTGCCAGATGATAGTCTCAAGAATCCGTACCCGCCAATTTTCGTGAGACCTGAAAACAGAGTTCTACGGGCTTTGATTGATCTATTAATCATAATCAGGAGAAAGGTGGCTGACGTACTTTTCCCTTGATCGACACAATATTATAGGACACCGCAGTATCAGCCTATAATGAGCAGGAGAAAAGTATTTCTCGTACTCGTATCTAAGGTACCTTTCCCTTGATCGCTAGAAATCCGTATTGTACGTAAAATCTACAAAAAAAAAAAAACACATCTTTTTTGAGGACCAAAAATCCTTACATCTGGCATCCTAAACTAATAGCTTTTGGGTAGCTCACTCGTTCCGCTGGTTCGTTCCCTCCTTGGGTTGGTAGAAAGCTACTTTAAAGAATTTCAAGCTAATAGCCTTGGAATAGCTCAATCACTCCACTCGTTAGCTCTCCTCCTTGTTCTACTAAATTTCCAGTTTAAAATATTTTCAGTTAATAGCTGTTGGGAAGCTCACTCACTTCACTCGTTCGCCTCTCTCCATTGCTCTAGTATGAGTCTACTTTAAAATTGAATATTTAAAGGTAATAGCTTTCAGGGAGCGAACGAGCGGATCCTCGGTGTAGTAGAACTCCAGTCTAGAATATTTCAAACTATGTAATAGCTTTTGGGTAGCTTACTCGCGGTTCTATGTACTCCATAGCACCGTACTCTGGGCTCTTTTACCCTCTTCATTGGTCTAGTAAGGGTTTTCATTAGAATTCAAGCCAATATAGCTTTTAGGGGCTCACTTCCGGCCTTTGTGGCCTAGTATGAGTCTAGTTTCCAAGAGCTCATTCTCCTTGGTTTATTATATTGTATATTAAGTCTGTATGATGAAAGCTAAACCCATTCGGGGTGGGGCCACTTTTTGATCTGTTCTTAAGCTTTCATTCTACTGGACCTGATGTATGTACAGTTTACTAGGTTTATAGTAACTAAGCTGTAGCCTAGTATATGGGGTACAATACAAGGGTAGGTCCTCGCCTACCAGTATATTGTATACATTTCTATGATACTAGAGAATTGTACAGACGCCCGGACACCCGGACGCATTTTCGAGATTTAGGGATGAAACATGTCAAAATATTACTCTTTGATAAGGTAGGCCCCAAAAATAGAAATTGTGACATGTTTCATATCTTACCTAAAACTTCTTGATGCCTAGCACCTGATTCTAACATTTGTGAGTTCACACCATCCCTGCGAGTTGCCCTCCAAAAAATTCTTCTCTCGAAGTAACCTGAATCCTATAGCCTCTAATTCCGAAATTTGCTACTTCATACCTACCCCGCGAGCTTCCCTCCCACCGTCTTATACTCCTGTACTGTATCTCGTCTTTTCCATTACAACAAAATATGACGTCATCAGCCTTGACTCCGAGACTCCCTCAAACTCCCGTGCTACTGAGTCTGATTCTGAAATCTGCGAATTCACCTCTCCTCATACTTGTAATGCACATGTAATTTAGCATAAGTTTTCATATTGCTGTATGTTGGGCTTATTTCAGGCTTGGTTTCATGAAGGCTAATAATAGACCTAATATTGGACCTGGTCCTTCCATTAGACGGTCATTTCCAAAAAACTTCCACGCCCCCTGTTTTGTGATGCCATCATTTTCGGGAAATTGTCTAGGGCCTATAATTTTCGTGATCTGCGTTCTGCGTTCGATCTTGATTGTCATGTTACCTAGATAAAGCAATGGAATCCTTTACATATTTTGTTGGGGTATTTCTCAGGAAACGTTTGTGTCTGTGAAGTTATCATTTTCGAGGAAATATCTAGGGCCTAAGATTTTCTTGATCTGCGTTCGACCTTATGATTCATTCACACTCATCAAAACGCCAAATACTGAAAATAAAAGAACCGAAGATGCGGAACTTCCCGTAATTATAATTCGAAAACGGTGCATTTATGATAAGTTCTCGACTCGCTGTCAGCGAAGTGACACAAAGTATTCGAAGTCGTCTCTCCTACTCGTTACGGTGAAATTTACGTGCCAAAGACTTTTGCATAGAAAAATTTGTCTAGGCTAGATGAAGCAATAGAATCCGTCTTATATTTTTTTGGGAGTCATTCTCGGGAGAGGTCTTCGTTTGTGGAGTTATTATTTTCGAAAAATGTCTCGGGATTAGAACTTATACGATCGAATTGGATGGCTTCATCAATCGTCATCCTAGGTCAAACTGTATGGGCAACTTTGGAAAATTTCGAGTACCACTATAAAATTATGAGTCGTAGAACAAGTACATAAAGCATAATTATATTATATTCTTTGTATACTCGTTCATTTCTTTTTTGCCCGCGCTTGTGTTTTTCCGTACTATATTGCGTACCACTAGTGGTACATGTACCACAGGTTAGGAACCGCTGGTTTAGATAATAGCAATGAGTTCGATTGAACAAATGTTTTGCTTCAAATTGAATACGCAAGTCGCAACAGCAAACTAGTCCGATGAAAGTGGGTATCCCGCTGTCATTGCAGTTGCACTCTACTACAACGGCATCTAATTCTCTCTTTTACTGTGTACATATACCTCCCACGTAGAAGTTTGATTCTACTCAAGAGAATTTTTCTCCTATTAACAAAAGTAGAAGTAACTAGTTGCTGAAGGAGGACAAAGAGAAATTAACGGTTTTCTTTCTATCGCACGGTCTCTTTCTCCGAGAGATCGAACCGAAGCTAATCCCATTGGAAACTGCAACAAGGGAGGTATTGTATACTATCATCTGTATGAAAAAATTAGCTGGAGATATTTTCTTTTGATTTACATCACAGTATTTCTTTCCAAAACTATAAGCCGTGGTAGAATAGAACTATTGCGGAAAGCAAGGGTTGAAAGAGAAAACAAGACTTCCCGCCATGAATTCAAGAAGATTTTCGACTTTCTTGTTGGGAGGTTCGCTAATTCTATGTGTAAGCCTGCTCTTTCTCACGATTGAAAATTTCAATGTGACAACATGTTCGATTGGAATTTCACCTACATGCAAAAAATGTATAGAAAAAACACTCACGCAGTCGCGTGAGTAGTACACGACTTTTCCTTAGACTAATGAAAATTCACTGAGAGGATCACTGCTAGTAAGGACTCATAAACTCTAATTATTCTCGCATCACCTTTTTTTTTCAAGAAAAAGTCGGAAAATGTTCAGAAATTCTAAAATCTAATCACTGAACAAATTGTCCATCATTTCAATTAGAAAACCATAGATGAATTACTATCAATTAAGCTCATTTGATTCTCGAACAAATTGTAGGCACACAAGAAAACACTAAAAAGCAAATGATATAATCAAAGAAAAGAAATGAGAGCAACGTCAGCAACATTTAAATCGTAAACGAGAAAAAAAAAATGCGGAATGAAAAAAATAAAAAAATTAGAAGTCTCAGTTATGGGATGAGAAATATTAAAATGTAAGAAAACTCCAGTTCTAATTACCTAAAATTCATAAAAGAAAAAAAAAAAAAAAAAAAAAAAAAAAAAACTACATGCAGGAATATTCATTGAGTCAATAAGGCACGTACGGCATTTTTCGGACGCCCGCCGTTTTCCATTTTGACCTAACGGTAGAGACCGTGCTTCGGCAGGCCCTCGTTCACTCTCGTTTTTGAGGAACATTGCCATGGATCTAATATCTCACTTTTTTAGCTAGAAAATTCGGTACAAAAAAGAGCTTTACAATTACTTTTTCCTACACGATATTCTTAGCCTAGTATTGGTCTAGTATACGGTATATTAGGGCTCAAGCCACTCATCTTTTCATTCGCTCATAATTTGTCTCTCATCACCACCATCTTCCACAAATTCCATCCCAATATTCTTCATCTAAAAATCCAGCTACAAAGACAATCCGAAAAAAAAATATATATTTTGAGAAAAGTCGAAGAAATAACTGAACCTAACCTAACCTAAGCCTAAAGAAGCCCTAACTATGTAAAATCATCCTCCTAAACTAATTTAATGAACTCTTTGTCAAGAATGAACCTGTCGAATAAAAGGTTCTTCATAACAATAGACGCACTGATAACAAAAGGATAGGGGTTTGCTTCAGGTAATGTGAGCGACTATACTCCTAATGAGTGAGAAATTAATTTAAAAAATGCAAATTTCTCAAGAAGTACTCGTCCGATTCTCAAAAAAATTGCGGGTGCACATCTTCAGATATACTACTACAATATGGCCAAGTTTCAAGAAAATCCGTCGGGTAGTTTCGGAGGAGTTCGACGGAAATGAAAATCTTATAATAAATAATAATAATAAATAATAAATAAATAATAAATAAATATATAAGGAAACCTGAACGGGCAGGTGTAATACCTCACTTTTCCACAAGGAAAAGTCGGTAAAAGGTCCGTTCAGTTATTATTTGATGTAAGTTCTCCGACGCGCCGTACCGCCGCGCCGTACCGTACGGTTCTAATGTCTCTCTCTCTTGTTGTCGACTGTTTCACGACACGTTATAATATCGTGTTGTGGACATTCGGAAGGACCTGAACGGCTCGCATCCCTCTACTCTCTTTCGACTGTTTCACAAGAACAGCTAAATTGGCGACGACGTTCGCAAGGGCGTCGTCATTATTGGGAGGTAGAGGGAGGCTAAACTTCAAATGCGGTTCTTGTAAATTGCCCTTCGGTTGACTCATTGAGTATTGTGGAGCTTTTTCCAGATATGTACGACCATAACCTTGTGAACCGGATTAATTCCGTAGTATAAATATTAGGAAGGGACTGCGGAGAAAATTTCGACAATCGGCCCATAATATGGGTGCATCATAATGTATGGCACCATCGCTACCTATACCTATAAGGAGGCGATCTATACTTAGATTTTGTTCTCCTGAATACGGCAATATAAATTTTTTTGTGAGTTTCCGCGATATTCCCGCTTTACAAACGAAAATAAAATTGTAATAATCTCGAGTAGGTAGTGATTTGACTCGCGACATCTTGTACGTTGTCCGCGCGCTTCATCCTTTTTTACACTGCACTGCTTTCTTCGCGCGTTTTTCTGATTATAACTACATTCTCCGCGCGTTTCTCCCTTCTACATTTTTACCACATTTTAGCGCGCTTTTCCTATTAGGCTCACACTGCATCGTTCGCGCGTTTTTTTCGCGGGCGTTTTAATGGTCACCTCACAATATTACTCATCCTTATGTAGGTTGTTGAGTTGGCGGGCTTCTCCGTTCGCGTTTTTTTTTCGCGGGCATTTCACCGGTCACCTCACAGTATTATTCAGTGTTTGCGGGCTTCTCCGTTCGCGGTTTTTTTTTCGCGGGCATTTCATCGGTCACCTCATAGTATTACTCATCCTCATGTAGTTGACGTTCGCGCGCTTTTCTTATTAGGCTCACACAAGAATGTTCGCGCCTTTTTTTCGCGCGCATTTTATCGTTCATCTCACATTACGCGCGTAAATGATTATGTGATAGTCACCATATCGCTACACAAACGTGTTACGTGGCTATCTTGTTCATTGTTCGATTGGCGCCACGAGTCAAATCACTACCTACTCGCGATTATTACAATTTTATTTTCGTTTGTAAAGCGGGAATATCGCGGAAACTCACAAAAAAATTTAAATTGCCGTATTCAGGAGGACAAAATCTAAGTATAGATCGCCATAATATATGATCGGAAAGGGACTTGAGGGAACCTGGGGCGCCAAAGATGGTTCAAGTCTCCCTCTCATTATACATAGCATGGAGGTCAAAATTCTCACATACATAGCTCAAAAATTGGACTTGAAAAAATTCGACTCTCAAGCCATAAAATATGATAAGACGGGACTTCGAATACTTTCGACTCTCGAGTCACAGACTAGAAAAGGGACTTGGAATAATTTTTATATGTTCAGGGTATGTACACCATGATACAGGGGACTCAGAAAATCTTGAGATTCTTCGAGATTTCAATTTTAATTCTCAATACGGAAAATAATTTAAACAATAGGACATGTACCCTGCGTTCCTCAATTAACTTCGTTCAGGAAGCCATCGTTGGGTGCCCTGGTCTTCAATTTAGACCCATCAATTGTTTGGTATAGCGCGACCTGGTTCGTGCAGGGCTTAACGGGTCAGGCCATCCGATCACGTCTTCTTCTGAGGGGAAAGCAAACGAAGTTTTGTCGTGTCTTAAAATTGCGAATAAACTCATTTTGTGAATTTTGTCGTTATCATTGTTGGAAACCACTAAATAAAAAAAAAAAGCTATCTGAAGTTTTATCGTAGATCCTTGAAAATTTTTCATTTCTCTAATGAGTTTCCAGGAGGAGGGAGGGGGGTACGAAATTCGTATTAGATTACGCAGATTTTTCGAAAGTTGAATTAGAAAAGTAAGTAGTCCAGTTAAATTAGCCCTTCTTCATAATAAAACAAAAACCATACCCTGCTTGCGGAAAATTTCTCACACACGATGCTACGTAGCATGAAAAATACCGATGTATTTGTAAAGTTCTGATGAGAACAAAAAAAGCGCCTAAGTCGAAGTCATTTCCTTTGTACCTAATCCATGAAGTGCGCGCATACAAAGCTCTATTTTTTCCGACTTCCTATTTAAAAATTAGATCATAGAGAACAGTTATAAAAGTTTATTATGCGACGTTAACAACTGATGATACGACACGAGGCTAGTATACAAGCTTTAGTAGGTAGGCTCCCAAATTCTAAATTCTATAAGTACAAAATGGTACATCGTCTTTTCAATGTTTGTGAAAGGTTGTATCAATTCACCTTCACAAGAAATAATCGGCTGCTCTACGAAGATTTCTTCGCCTTCGTAATAAATACAAGTAGCCTATGAGTAAACGTTGTTCTACACCATGTTATCAACGTGCGATTGTGCTGACGGATCAGTGGAGTAGAGAGCGCGTAATGCATTGTTTTATGGAATGGATTATGGAGGTGTGCTGCATTATATGTGTATTGCTATGAAAGTTGAAACGTTCACAGAAATTGTAGTTCCACTCGGATAGGCTAATTGATATCGTATCTCTCGTCATTTACTCGCGTTGACGTGAGCGGTGCGGTGCAGAAGTCATTCGGACGTACTTTTTCTCCTATCAGTTTTATCGTAAACACACAATAATATATTTTTTCGTGCATCTGTGATATCGAAGTAATAAACCCACGCAATAATGCATACCATCAAGAATTATTCCGAATATGGTGAGTACTTTTTCAGTGATGTTATTGTAAAATTATTTCTTATGAGAAAAAATTGATTCCATTTTGTAAGTGATTATTTTAATCATAAATTTGAGGAAGTTCAAGGTCAAAGTTGCGAGGCATCATGAAAATTTTCAGCTCGAGTTAGTCACCTACTTTTTCGACCGCTTTATACTTTGAGGCTACTCCTCAGACCCTCCAAGAACCTACAAAAGTAGCACACCCTCGCGATCATAATAAGATTTTGTTTACCTCATTTGGTTTCATCTCGATGACGTCATTAAAGTGCATTCTTCACCATCAAACCCTCAGATTCATCGTTTGTTTTTCTTGCAGATAAAGACCTCCAAGATCAATTCGAAGCTAGTATCTCGGTTCGCGAAAACGCGTACGTTCCGTACAGCAAATTTCGGGTAGGTGCAGCGTTACGAGACAAATGTGGCAAGATACACACCGGTTGCAACGTCGAAAATGCTAGCTATCCGCTGACAACTTGTGCCGAACGTACGGCGATTGCGAAAGCGGTTTCGGATGGTCAACGTCAATTCGTATCCATCGCTGTTTGCGCAGCATTCGAAGATAATGATAAGTTTGTGTCACCATGCGGAGGTTGTCGACAAAATATTAACGAATTCAGAACCAAAGACGAGGATTTTATGGTTTATCTCGTGAAACCGGATCGAAGTAAGGTTATTGAAACCACGATCGAAAGCTTGTTACCTTTATCGTTCATATTCTAAACGGATGTTTTGTTTTATATACTTACTTTGATAAATAAATACCGAGTAAAAAACGACTTTTTTTTTTGTCAATTAGGAATATTGATTGGCGACTCGGTGCTCTTTATTTTTGACCTCCCTCTTTCTTCCCCGTAATCTTTAGTTTTGCGGGTCCGCCCGCTATCATTCCGAAGTTTTGGAGGAATTCCGACTCAGAAGCTCGAGCTCTGCAGTCTGTGCGCTTATACATTCTCTCCTCCTTGACCTACGTTATCTGCACCAAGTAGTGAACTGACTCAGTGGTAAGGAACGGGAGATGAGACATTACAAATTGATGAAAGTTTGACATGTTTCATGCCTTCACTGAGCCCCGACCTCTGATTTGAAATTTTGCCATTCAAAATTCTGCAAATACACCTTGTATGGTTTCGGGTTCTTCATTACACTTAATTAGCCTCATCAAACTAGATACAAATTGGACTACTACAGTATGTAGCTATGCTCGTTCGCCTCTCAAAACCTATCAGCTTTAAATATTCTAAACTGGACTTACACGAAACCAAGAAGAGGAGCGAACGAGCGGACGCAGTGGACCAGAGAGCTAAGAAAATAACATTTCGAAATATTTTAATTTGGCATATAGCCTACCCTACTACCCTACTACCCTAGCACCCTAGCTCGATAATTATAGAGGATATAAGGGCTAGTAACCCCATATTGAATCTAGTATACTTAGCATACGTATATTAGAGGGGAGGTTTGTATTTTGTTCAACCTCGAGATGTTCCCCTCCCCCTCTTCCATCACGTACACCCCGGCATATTCAGAGTGTCTGGTATTACCCGGAGGAGGGAGGGGGGGGGGAATTGAAGGAAAATGTTGGGTGCTGTCTGGCAGACTTGGGACTACGAAAAAGCACTGTCTGGCATGAAGGTGGGACAGAAAAATGTGGTTCCCGAGCTCTAGATGTTGGGTCCTCTAGCTCCTATCATGTATAGTTTGGAGGTCGAAAGTGAATTCATAATCAATACTGCCAGATCCGTATCCTTTATTTTTTGTAAGACCTGAAAACAGGGTCTGTTTTTGGAAATCACGAGTACATAACCAAATACTCCATTACCAATGAAGTTGTACCGGTTTCTGGAAGAATTGAAAACTGCAGGATCAATCGAAGGATCCAAAGAAATTATGGCTCGGAATTACAAAGAAAATATATTAGCTGAAAACCAATTTCTACAGACATTGACTGATCCATTAATAACAATCAGAAGAAAGGTATCTCTCATAACAGTATCCGAGGTACTTTCTCCTTGATCAAAACAATGTTACAGGAGACCGCAATAACGGCTCATAATGATCAGGAGAAAAGCATTTCTCACATGAGTGTCTAAGGCACTATTCTCTTGAGCAAAAGAACTCCATATTTCGTACAAAATCCGTAGAAAAACCCGTATATTTTTGACATGTTTCATGTTTTTGCTCTGACCCTGCACTCATCTGAAAATTTGCGTGCGCGTGCGTGCGTGCGTGCAGGTGACCTTGAGACTTGGGCTTTATTTCTGTCCGAGCCATACCTTAATTTTGTTGGAAATGTGCGTGCGTGCGTGCATATTCGGTCTTTCTTTGATCAGTGCAGTAAACTACTGGTATACTAGGCTTACACTAGCATTATACTAGGTCTAGGAAAACTGTATACTGTATCCAGTCCACACGTCAGCCTAAAATAAGTAGACTTATACTGGACCAAGAAGCGGGGCAAACGAGCGGAGCGAGTGAGTTCCAAGAAGCAGTGAGCCTATAATACTCTAAAGTATAGACTTATACTGGACCAAGAAGCGGGACGAACGAGCGAAGCGAAGGAGTCCCAGAAAGCAGTCAGCCTAAAATACTCTAAAGTAGACTTATACTAGACCAAGAAGCGGGACGAACGAGCGGAGCGAGTGAGGCCCCCTAATCTCATCAGCCCGAAATATACTAAAGTAGACTCATAGTAGACCAAGATGGGAACGAACGATCGGAGCATGCGCTTCCTTATAGAAAACGTGAAACATGATCTTTATTAATTTGGCTACGCCAGAAAATATTATAATAGTGGCTCAAGGACCACGAATCTGTAGATCTGACAGCCCTGTAATACACAGAGGGGTTCTAGCCCTGGTCAATTCTAATATACTGTATGTCAGGCATTGGCGTTTCGGAATTGATACGGTCGAGGTCCGAAATAACGAGCGCAATTCTCGCAAGCTGAGTCATGCTTGCTGGAGAAGGATATAAAAACTTGGCTCCCCCCCCCCCCTCCTTTCTAAAGATGAAACTCTTGCTAACGTTGTTGCCGACCTTACTACAAAAATTATGGTCCTGATGTGATTATCTGCTTGCGCCGAACTCGTCCGCAGCACCCCTCTCCCTTGTAAAAATAACGTTGAAAATTTCAAGACGATCCATTCACGCATTGTAGAGAAATCATGTTTTCTAACTTCAAATCAGTGTTTCCTAAGGTTTGGTTTTTTGGATAGGTAGGCTTTTTTAATAATAACAGTTACCTACACAGGTGAAGTGATTAATAACTTGAGGAGGAGGATCAGGGAGCAGGGGTTAATTATCATCAAAGCTGATAAGGGTAACGTGATCGTAATCTTGGAGAAATCCTGCCACCTATCCAAGGTTCAAGAAGTCCTTACCCAATGTGAAGCCATTGAAAATAGCTCTTTCAACTTTCCTAAGTACGTCAAAAAGGTTAGAAAAGTTGTTAATAGATGTGAATTTATTATAAAAAGTCCTTCACTCAAGAAAATTCTGCTTAAACCTAACCTCATGCCCCCCCCTTCTCTACGAGTTGCCAAAAGTGCACAAGACAGGTACCTCCATGTGTCCCGTTGTGTCTTACGTCTCGTCCCGGCTTACTTTCGGGCTAAGTTTTTGGATCGCCGGTTCAAATTTCGAATCGAGTATGAGTCCCCTTACTCCGTTGAAAATTCTGTCTCTCTAGCTGAGAGGCTCGGCACTATCCTCTGTTCTTTTGACGAGGTCGGTCTTTTCCCAATATTCCAAAGGCTCCCATTATGCAGCATATGGGGGACCTACTTGTAAAGTTTATGGGCTACAGGAGTTTTTTAACCTCCTTAACGTTTTTTGATCCCCAAACTTCTGTAAGTTTAATGATAAGTTTTATGAATTCTCGGATAAGGTAGATATTTTTATCGGCTCGCCTTTGGGCTCTCTCGTTTCAGAGATATTCATGTCCAAATTTGAGAGTGACTTGTTTTCCTCAGGCCAAGTGCTGTTGAGTCACATCCATTACTGGCACCAATACGTGGACGATATATCAAGTGCGTAGACCGGTTCTCAAGAACTCCTTGGCGAGTTTCCTTATTATCTGAATAAAATGTATCCCTCCATAAAGTTTACTCTGGAGATTGTAGGTTCCTCCATAAATTTTCTGGATCTCAATATCTCTAATAGAGATGGGAACCATGATTATGCAATATTCAGAAAGGATACATCGACCGATACTTTCGTCCAGGGATCGTCTTTCTGTCCATTCTCTCATAAGATCGCTGTTTTCAATAGCTATACAGGGTGAACCAAAATGATGTTACCACTTGAACGAAAAACTCCGCGAGGATTCCGCGAGAATTTCGTGGAGTTCCCCGGTTGACTGGTAACATCATTTTGGTTCACCCTATATTCATCGACTGACCAGCATTCCGTTGAGTCAGCCAGCTTCCAATAAAGAGCTTGCGTTCATTAAGCACTTGGCCTTTGTGAATGAGGTCAACTTGGACATTGACCGTATGGTCCGTAAAAAGCTTACAAGGAAGAGCCTTGATTCTACTTCCTCCCTCCCTCGCGATATGAGTCGTAATAATAATAAAAAATTACGCTGGATCAGACTCCCGTTTTTGGGTGATTTTTCATCAAAGCCAACTTGCGTCCTCCGCCTCTTCGGCTTCAGGTTTGCCTTTTATGACCTCACTACGGGTTAAGTGGTTGTTTGTCAGGCTTAAGGACCCATCCCGCGGGGGGGGGAGCGTGTAAGGATTGTAACGGTGTTTACATAGACGAGACAGGTTGCCAGCTCGGAATTTGAACAGAGGAACACCTCAAGGAGAAAAGAAAATTGGGTGATTCGGCTTTTGCGAACCATCTCATCTCCAGTGGTCATGGTTTCAAGAAAGGGTCAGTTACCCTCCTCCACAAGGAAAGCTCTTACTTGAAACGCGTTGCTTTGGAAAATATCGAAATAGTGCGGCATCTGAACAGTGATGATGTTACTGTTCTTAACAGGTACATTTCTGACGAAGGTTTGTTTGATTTAGTTTACGTGCTTGAGTCACCCTCCGAGGGTTCAGTCGTTCATTCTTGGACTCCGTCGGTATTCTGTTTTACATTTCAAATCTGGGTTAATGGCGTTCTATCTTTACCCGATGATGGTTCACCGAAGAATCTCGCATCTTCTTATTTATATCTGCGATCATTGTAACTTTTTACTTTCGCTTACTCTTTGAGTATTCTTCAACATTGGCGAATTGTTATACTGTAGTTTTTGATAGTAAATAATTATCACTTTATCTCTATTATAAAGACCCGTAAGCGCGTGAGTGACGCTAAAAAATCGCGTGCGGAAAACCTCGCGCGGCCAAAAATCCACGTGTTGCTATCTATTGGAAGCTATTTAAACCTGAAGCGTACCGCGTCGTTAAGGAGGGCGGAGGGATGCCATATAGGCTTACGCTTTTATGTAAACATTGTAAGCGCGCGAGTGGCGCCTAAAAAATCGGGTGCCGAATACCTCGCGTGGCGGACAATTCAAGTGTCGCTATCTATTGGAAGCTATTTAAACCTGAAGCGTGCCGCATTGTTAGAGAGGGCCGAGAGATGATGTATAGGCTTACGCTTGCCACTGGTCAATGCAATGCGACGCGACCGGTTACGCTGACTGTGCCAGTAGTTTCTCAAACTATCTTTCTTCCTTTCTTTTTTTCTGGCAGTACGTTCTCCATACATATAATTATATAGCTTGTTGGTTGGCGTATCGGTACACCATGATTAAAATAGCTCCTCCAAGTAACTAGATATGCAATTCTTCAAATACTGCCCCTTTAATGGGTCAGATATACACAGTAGTATTCCGATAGATACGCCGCATACTCTCACAAAATTTTTGCAAAACTTGGGTTACAGTCTCAAGAACCTAAAATTTGTACTATGGCGGGAGGAAAGGGGGGAATTAGTGTACAACTGAGAACTATCGGAAGTATGAGGAGACATTGGCGTATACTTTCAAAAATTTCTTTTGGGACACCACTGGATATAAAACGCTCCAAACCTCTTGATAAAGAAGACCATTCCATAATATACCATAAAACAGGTTCCTGTCTCCCCTCTTATGTCTTTGTTAAACCCAATATACTGTAGACCAAAAGGACGAGCTTCCCTTTTGAACTAATACAAAAGTCTAATATGAGTCAAAAGCTTCTGCGGCCATGGTCTAGTGCGTAAGTCTAGTTTACAATATATGTGACCTGTCACAAGAATTTCATGTATTCTTGAAATTTCCTGGAGATGGAATTATCGGAATGGGTTATCTTATAAATGTACAGCTTTTCTGAACGCAAAAAGTCCAATATTCGCCTCACTCGTGGTTATCTACTTTTTTTGCCTCGATACTTGTATCAATATTTTTTAAACATTCCGTGTATTTTTAGATTTTTTTGTAACAATTATTATAATTTGCGAGTTCACACCACCCTCGTGAGTTGCCTCTCCCTCCCAGAAAGAACCCAAGCTTGATTCTGAAAATCTGCGGATTCCACAAGTCCTAAATCCTCGCCCTAGGATGCCACATGTACGGATTTTCGGTCCTCGTGAAAGATACGGGTTTCTCCTTCTACATATATAGATTTTACGTACAATACGAATTTCTGGTGATCAAGGGAAAGGAACCTCAGCCCCTCGTACGAGAGATACCTTTCTCCTGATTGTTATCAATGGATCAATCGAAGTCCGTAGAAATCTGTTTTTAGGGCGGATACGGATTTTTGAAACTATCACCTGGCAGCACTGAATTTATCCTGGCCTATGATTCCAAAATTGACGAATTTACAACAGCCCACGAGCTCGCCTCTTAACCCACAGGCCCTTCCAACTATGACGTAATCAGCTGGTGACTGATCCAATCAGCAAAAGGGCGTTGGCGTGTTGTGCAGGTTCTTGTGCTCAAGGGAAAAGTACCTTAGTCCCTTGTTCAGGAGATACTTTTCTCCTAATTGTCATGAGACAATACAGCGGTCCATCCCAACTGTGAGTGGATCAAGGAAATATTATCTCAGTTCATGGTAGGAGAGATACCTTTTTCCTGATCGTTATCAATAAATTAGTTAAAGTTAACAAGACAACGACGACGACTTACTCCAAATGGGTAAAACAAACGCGAAGCGAAAGGGGTAATTTAAACAAAGCCACAGACATTTAACTTAGTGAATAGGCTAATTTCTAGATTGGTTAAAGTTCTTAGAAATCCGTTTTCGGGTCTTATAGTTTTGAAACTACTTTCTGGAAGCACTGGATTGGAAAAAATCCATTATCTTTGCCCCAGTTCTTGGTATAGTATAAGTCTAGTTTAAGACTAATATAATCCTAGTATAAAATACAAGGGGAGGTCCTAGCCTAGTTCAATTCCAGTACATTGGATTTTAGATAATTAGCTCACGCTTGGACACCCTGTTTCGACTGGCTACGCCTCCTCATCACTGAGAATTGAGAAAGACCATTCGGTCATTCCGACAACAAATTCATACCTAATTCTGTTGAAATATTTGCTAGTAATTTTCCAATTTCTATGGAAGGATTGTCACCATTTCCAGCATTTGTCAATCCAGAGTTAGTAGTGGACGTAGATGAATCATCTTGATTTCTCATTATTGTTTTCAATTCATCGAAATTCATGGGCAATGCGTTCACCTCGGATAGGTCTGAGTCCGGTGAGCTCTAGGTCTTGGATTTGTACGATTCATCGGCGTTTAGAGTAGCGATGGGCTCGATTCAATATTCATTTTTCCACTCAATTCCTTTTCCAATTGAATTAAGCTCGTTCATTCCACGCTTGGTCGCGAACCTAGACCGTAAATATTCTTCGCATGCAAACTGAAAAGGGAAGAGAACCCCATTGTATCATTATAATCAGAGTCCAACATTTCCTGAATCAAATACTCGGTCATACTGATCTTCTCTCAATACGTTCATGTACAATTCTTGTCTAACTTTTAAAGCTTAGACGCAGTTTCTTATTCTACGTATCTTTGCTCTGTCGAGCACAGTTTTTATCACAATATCAGAAGAGAGGCTTTAGGAGATGTTTACTGGTCCGTCCCGATAAACCAGATCGACCATCACAATTTGGTCGATGTTGGTCGGTTTTTGATTGTACGACCAAAAATAGACCAAATATGGTGGTAGCATTGGAAAATGGTAGATTTCTAGTAAAAATGTGAGATCAATCGACTGAATTTTTTACTCTTTATTTGGTCTAGAGACTGTCTTATGGCGTCTCCATTGCCCACAGTGGCTTTAGGAAATACCCCCCCTCCAGAGAAAATCCCCACTGATTGCCCGGAAATCGACTGACTTTTCTCGTTAAAAGTGGTCTAATTATGGTGATTCGTGTATGTTGCTTAAATATCGACTATGAAAGACCATTTTATACTGTCTACGTGGCCCAGAAATCGACCGATTTGTCTTTTAAAAAGTGGTCTATTAATGGTGATCTATGTATGTTGCTTAAATATAAAGTTAGATTTACCAGATCCACCTGAATTATTGTCAAATTTATTGGACGGTACTCACAAAAAGTCTAGTGCTTTTTTGCAAAATGTACGAAGATACAATAATTCTTTGGCAATGACGTCATTTGGCTGTCAGGAAGAGTGGGATTTCTTAACATTCAAGGTGTCTGGAAAAGTATACCACCGTATTGGTACCTTAGTTCCTCCTCCAGATCGGACTCCGCAGTGCTTACAATTATATTTTGTTGGTAATTCAATATATTATCTGGCCGTAACCTAGTGAAATAAATTGATTCGAGTGAGGCATGTGTTCAGTTGAGTTATCATGTCGGAAAATTGTAGAGAAAATTGTTATTATTCATAAACTCATGCTCCTGACAAAATATTTCACAGGAAGTAACTCAAGAATATGGGAAATTGTATCCAATTTCAACATCCTGCACTACGTATTATACCTAGAATAGCATATATACTTCACTTTATAGGAAATTTTACTCCTAACAACTTTTGTTTGGATCATTTTTCATTTGGATAAAAATTTGACGAGTTATTTGCAGAAAAGTGAAATTTTCGACGTTCCACTCCTCCAAAAAGGGCCAAGCGCTCACTTTTGAGGGTGGAATTCCGGATATGTTGTTAATGGGAGGGACACTCACGATTACCACCGAAAAATCCTGTGTTCCCAGACGATGTTTTTTTCAAATTTCTTTATTGCCTAGACTAATATACTGTCTTCTACTCGTATTCTTTGGTGACATAAGTTCAAATTTTGTAACGAACGTTATCGAAGCAGAATATAGAGTTCTAATTCATTTTATGACATCTATTGAAGGTAGAGTTATAAAAATCAAAATAATCGTTTGAATTATAGCAATGATCATTACCGCATGCAAGATACTCATTCTAACAATCGTCATGTCACCATTTTAGCGAAAATCGACTGTAGAGGTTAGCGAAATTTTATACCAGTGTAAGAGGAATTCAGTGACCTCATTGTCGAAAAATTCTATTTCCGACTGCTCTCGAGAATACAATTCCTGAGACCAAGTTCACGAGCTCAACTGGATGCCGTACTTCTTAATTAGATCGTTCTTCACGGACGTCACTTCGTTCTCTAATTCCGAATCCAATTTCAACTTTTCTTCCAACGTTGAAAAGAAGATGTCATAGTGCTCGAATCTAGAATGGCCGTTGGTTTGAATCTTCTCTCCTACGACTTTAATAGAATCATCGAATAGCGTCTGAATACGACTGACTTTATCGCTTCGTGCCAGTTGTAGTATAGCTTTAGACAAATAGTGAATTCGGAAAACTTTAGCTCCTTCACCTTTTTTTACAGCTGATTCATAAGAAGATTCGTAACACGACTTCGAAGCGTATCTCAGAACCTGCTCCCTTAAGGAAAAATCCAACAAATGGAGATTTTTCTTCAACAATGTATTTATCCTCTTATTCGAAGAAGGAGATGGTACTTTCTCGAGTTTGGATTTTTCTTCCTTATAGAATGGAGCCAGCGAAGGGTTGGCTAGAATATTCCTTTCTATTTCACTAACCACGTTGTCCAAGATCTTGAGGAATGCGTCTTTCGATGAGGAACGCGATAAGTTTGCACTGTGATAAGCATACCAGGTGGAATTGAAAATAACGTCGTTTACATCCTCCATGATGGATAATTTAACAAGTAAATTTGCACTTGCAGCAGCTACGATCTGCGAGCTCAAGTTGTGAAAAGGTTTAGATTCAATTTCGTAAAACGGATAGTTTGCGGCAGCTGCGAATATGCCCTCGTACGCCATATTCGTCATCATAGCTGGGCCTAATTCAGCATCGGTGGCAGGCCTCTTTTTGATGACTTCACAATACGAAGAAAGATCATGTTTTTTGGATTGTTCGATTGGACCACCGGCAACAATTAAAATACCACACGCGTAAAATATTGTAACCGTTAAAACCAAAAAATTATACATTTTTGTACCACTGTTCGCAGAAATAGACCGAATAGACGTAATCTTTGTGCACTAAATGTTGGTGATTTTCTGAATGCATCGCGAAGCATAGCCTATAGTTTTTGGAAAGTAGGAGTGTGATCTCTTGTGTATTGATATCGCAGAACATGCACACCGTCTCTAATTTCGATTTTATCGCATAGCTTTCGATCTTTTTTTGTTTTTACAGACTCGTTTTTGCTAGAAGCGTCCCACTCCCTGAAGAACATTTCATGCGAACGTGAATCCAATTTTATAGACATGAAATTCTCACGATTGTGTAACGATTGAAGTATGATTATTTGTAAATGACAGTGTCAAAAGTCCATGGAGGATTAGAGATTCTGCAATTCGGGATAGAAGGAATTAAGCAATTCAAGAGCTTGATAAGAAAGGAAGTTCATCGTACTAACGTTATCAGTGCATTACTTCGTCGAGGTGTAATTTCGAGAGGTTTTGAGGATTTTCTGACTCAATAGTTGGCAGGGGTAGAGATGACTTATTTAAAGTATTTCTATGAAACAGAGAATAAGAATTTAAAGGGTTTCAATGAAATTCGGGCTACAAACTGTATGGATGAAAGGTACTTGAAAAACTTGCGACTTGAGAACAAGAAGAAGTTGATGATATGACCCAGTTTCGTGTTATTTGGATTTCTAATCTTCGTAAGCTTTCTATTATTCTTCCCGAGGTTCTGCTGCTTGGATGACGTCATCAAGCGTAATGAAGAGAAAATCAAAAGAAATTATCCAACAAATCGACCAAGATATGGAAGATTTGTCTCGCGAAATAGAGGATACGGAAATCTTTTTGGATTGTCTTCGACTTAAAAAGATACAATTGACGTACGAAAGGAAGATATATTCCGATATGGAAACAGTAAAAAAAAAAAACGGGTACCTCATTTCTTGTGAATTTATAATAGAAAAAAATAAAATGTGTTCTTCTCATTCAGATTTCAAGCAATTAGTGCGGCAGCTAAAGACCAATTTTCAGGTGAAGCGTGCATTTTGTGATACAAGCATGAAATTTGGTACAGTTGTTCTTTAGACCATAGTAAACAATTTTAGAGGTGGTGCACGATTGGTGCTCCCTGCATATCCTACATTTTGGGGGATACAAACCCAAGAGACTGAAACATCAAATTAGATGATTTTAATCATTCGGAACGAAGGATTGGCGACACTTTTTTTCATTTTCACTCGTCTCCTTGCAAAAGTAATAGTAAAAGTTGACAAATATGCTACAATATACATCATATGGACAATGATACCACAAATCGGGCGCGAAGGTATTACATTTTCTAGGAATTCTTCTCCTTGCTTAGCTTAGAAAATGCGATAGAATTATTTAATGATTACAATTTTTCTTAATGTTGAAGGGGTGAGGGGAGAATATTCTAATATCCCCCTCCCCCAGAAATCCGTATTCCTTAATATAGGAGGAAAGAGAGTCCCCACCAATCTAACCTTATAAACTATCCTACCTTCATCCTTAAAATGTGAAATCCACACCAAATCTCATCAAATCAATCACCAATCAATCATGAGAGCGGGATTCAGCGAAAACACAAAGGTCATTTCCTCCCTGGAGTTCACTCCTGGATTGAACCAGTGCCTGTCTGAGTTCACTGCTCACTCCCGACTGTACTCTGTTGTTCAGTTCACAGCCTAGAACGAGACGGGCAACGGAAAACTGGCTGGAAAACGTTGTGAAAACGGAGGTCGACCTGTCATTGCACCACTTTGGGCGTTTGGTAATGATACCAGTTTGGAGTTACCTGTAATTCGTTCGTTGAGGGATGGTCCTAGTGCGGTGCTTTGGCCAACTGACACATGGTGCAATGGGACCTGCCTTGCGCGGGACCTAAAGGTTTGTGTTTACCGGCCAGTACGATATTCGGCAAAGGACGGCTGTCTAAACAAGACAAAGACGCACGCAGACCGGAGCTTGAAAACTCTGCTGTGTGTGGACTCACGACCTCAGAACCAATGTGTAATAAAACAATGTGGACCTACCCTATCTGTCAGCATAGGGAAGGCACAGCTGGCCTTTTGTCGGGAACGGTATGGAGTAGAAAACCTGACGTCTTAGAGCCTGGAAGCAGAGGAGGGGCGGAGTGAAGCCGGAAAGACTGATCTGCTGGCGAGACGGCTGTCCAAAATGCGAGCATCCTAGCTAGTAGGTGGAGTAGTCTGAGATGCTTACTAACCAGAGGTACGCGACAGAAATGGCAGAAACTGTAAAGGAGGCTCTCTAACCAGAAATACGCAACCGGCACGGAAGAAGCTGTGGAAGATGCTCTCTAACCAGAAGGCGACCTGGACCGCAAAACTTTACTAACTTAGAGTCGCCTATGGGCAAGAGGGAAAAATATCTACGAAGATAGTAGTGGCTCAGATGGTGAACTTATGCTAAATGATGAGGGAACTCGTTGAGGATACACGCAGGCAACGCGATGGAACTAACGGACAGGCTGATCATTGCTCTGAGACTGTGGAAGGGTGAGCCGGCTATCTGAATAAGATACGGATGCACGCTAGCTAGGCAGAAGGCGATCCGAAAAGTGGTCTAGTACTGGCAGAGGGACACTCAGAGGCTGAGCTCATGAGTCGCACTGTTGACAGATAGCAGATACTGCGAAGTACCGCGACCACCCGCAATCATTCCCAAGGAGCATATCAGATGCCCCAAACACCTGCAAATAGGTTCGTCTACCTCCTCTCTGCTTGTAAAAATGCTCAACATTGGATCAAGTATTGGTCAATAAACTGGAGCAAGCAGTCAAGAACCCGTTGGCTGTCTTAATCCCCCTCTTTTTGTTTGCACCAGAGGGAGGCTCTACAGTGGGTAGTGGCAATGTGTTGGTAGACGCGGCGCTTTTGTGGATCTGTAGCAGACACATCGATGGGTCGTGTCTGGAAACCCTGCGGCGTCCACATTTGTCCAGCAGCTCAAAAGCACACCACAAAAGTCTATAGCGGATGTGATGTACACAGCCTGTTGGTTGATCTTCGATTACATCGGAGGGTCCTCGCGTGTGCATCCTCTACCGCTAGTCCAGAGTGGATTGACCACACTCCAAGGGACATTATCAAGGATTGGTGTTTCCCATGGATGGCCGTTTGGCGGTGGGGTGGAACTCCTGGGCTTTGGCCCAAGGTAGGAAGAAGAAGAAGAAGAAAGGTTAGGTTAGACGCTACATGGTCTTCAAAAGTATCTTCCATCCACGAATGCCGACGATATCATTTTACAAAAAAAGGAAGATCGTTGGAAACGATTCCACCAACATCAAACGCGTTAACTCTACGTACAAAAAGAGCTGCTTTCCAAGGATGTAAGATTTGGGGGCAATGTCTGAAAGCGGACCCAGAACTTCCTAATCCTGCTGATTGGGGTTGGTTCATGACGCAAGAAAAGAAATGGATTCCAAAGTTGACAACGATACCAATTGCTGCAGAGTGCTGCAAAGAGCTAAGGAAATGTTCGTGCAAAAAATGTGGCGCTAGATACACTTGTGCCAAGAATGGTCTTCCTTGCACGGAGTTGTGCAAGTGCGATGGTTTGTGCCAAAATTCAGAGAGTAGTTCTGATGAGTGTTATTCCGAGAGTGAGTCTGATTAGAAATTATGGTATTAATAATGAAACTGTAAAATTCTACTTTATTCCATTAAAATTTATTTAAATTTCAAAAACAGCCCCTTAAAGTTGTAAACAAGCTCGCTCTATCATCACACAAAATATTTTCTTCCAATTCATGCTGAATTTTCAACCATACCATTCCTTTAATAGACGTTTATATACCTTAGAAAACATAAAATCGATGATTGAACTGTAACGGGTAGGCAACCCTCAAAACATGGTCTCTGCACGGACTTGTAAGTATGCACCACCTCTAGAATTATTTATTAGGGCCTTAAAAACAACCATGCAAAGGCACATGCTTGTATCACAAAATGCACGGTTCAAGTCCTTAGTTGCCGCACTGAATTGTGTGAATGTGAAATTAGGAGAGCGCCATAGGCGCGGGTGTCGGCTTGTCCTAGATATAATACAGATATTGCTACACATATCAATATTCTAGTTACATGTATACCTACCTTGGACTCTGTAACATTTTTTCTTTACATACTTTTTAACCTTTGTATTTCATAATGTTTCAATCAACTATATTATTCAGACCACCAATACTGTACTGTATAAATCTCATCTTTTAAACTATGAACTCTCTCTTGAACTTTAGTATACCAAGCCTGTACTATTCTATAAGCCTAAATCCTACCCTATATAAACCATAAGATTTCATGTATAAAATCAGTCTTAATTCTTGGAGTCTTCGTACTCCTACAGTGAAACGTTGTTCCTGTAGTGCTAAACCCACTTTGCTGTTGAACGGTTTGACTGAAGACTCATAGGCCTAAAGTGGCCTATAATGATTTTTTATAATACATGCAGCGAAAGTGCCGCGTATTGTGTTCGTTTTTTGAAGCGAAACTCGCCGTTATCAGAACCGTGGCGAAAATGTTTTTCCCGTGGCGAAAGTGTTCTACCCGGAACGAAAATCGCGTCAGTGGTGCCATTTAAACAATAACAAATTCTCGATAAAATCTCGAACGTGTTTCTTGGTAGTATTTTTGATTTTCATCCTAACGTTGATAAGTGATTTCGTAAACAAACCGGATCACGATACTAGCACGAAACGAGTTTGCTAGGTCCGAATAGAAGAACGTATTTTTTTGAGGACCGAAAATCCGTAGATCTGGCAGTATTGTAATTCTGTCATGTATAGCTCGGATATCAAAATCAAGTCCCGCTTTCATCATGCGCTGATATTTTCAAAAATACATACCATATTTTGTAAGACCTGAAAACAGATTTCTACGGACGTGGGCCGATCCATTAATAACGATCAGGAGAAACGTACCTCTCATACGAGTGTCTAAGGTACTTTTCCTTCGAGCGCGAGAAATCCGTATTTCACAAAAAATCCGTGGAAGAGCTCTTATTCTTTTCGAGGACCAAAAATCCGTAGATTTGGTAGGAGTTATAATACAAGGAGGGGTCCTAGCCTAGGTCAAGTCCAATATACTGTATGTTGAGCATTGGCTTATTGTTATACTGCAGTTTTTGATATTATTTTTTTAGGTCCTATTTCGAACATAACTTATTGAGCTTGTTGGTTGGTTTATATACCCTGATTAAAATAGCCACTAAAATATGCAATTCTTCAAACACTGCCCTTCTGATAAGCCAGATATGCAACGCTCCGAACATCATGATAATAAAAGTCTCTTCCAAAATAAGACAGGTTCCTGCCTCCCCTCTTCTAACTTCCGCAAAGAACCCAATACATACCAGGGTGGTTGAACTTCCCTTTTGGACAAGTACGTAAGTCTAGTTTTCAATATTTTAAGTCATGCACAGCTTTTGCGGGCATGGTCTATTGTAAGTCTACGCTGGTGGCATTTGGAGGCTCACCCCTTTTCCTTGGTCTAGTATAAGTCCGGTTTCAAATATTTCGAACTAATAGCTTTTGGGGAGCTCACTATCCTAGATCTAACGTAAATGTCAACATGTTATATAATAGCCAGGGGAAAGAGGGGATGAGCTCGTTAATTTCAGAATTAAAGTAGATTGTTTTCTCAGGGAAGAAAAAAAATCCATTCGGAAAAGTGTATCAGACTCTGGAAACCAACTTTTGAGTTCTTCAAAGAGGTTGGTATTCCCATCGGTGCACTCTTGGGTTCTCTTATCTCGAAAGTCTTTACGTCCAAATTTGAGCTCCATCTTTTCTACTCATATCAGGTGATTTTGAGTCATTTCCATTACGTATTGGTACAAGTACGTCGACGATATGTTGTGTACGTGAACTGGTTTCCGAGATCTTCTCTTAGAGTTCTTCAAGTATCTAAACAGGCAATATTCTTCCATAAAGTTTACGCCGGAAGTTGAATACGAAGCTAGGGGAACGTTAACGGAGAGCTGAAAGAAAAATGCTAAGCGTATTCGTATTCATTCTGTATAATCCATTTACTCGGCCCTACTGGCGTTCATCAGCAAAATTCTTGTATACTGAGAAAGACATACTCATTTGGCTTTGCCAGAAAATTTTTTCTATCAACTGATCAACTTCTCTAGCCAACTCAAGTAAAGTCCCCCCCTCCCCTCCACGCGTGGAAATACCCAGATTCGAATCACTTTTAACGCCCTACTCAGCCCAATGACCTCGAGATATTTTAGGTACTCTAAAGAAATATAAGATCTCCAATCGGAGGATAGAAATTTTTATCATTCAAGACGGAGATAAGGCGAGTGGATCTTTGAATTCTTATTCAAAATCAATTCGATATCAATTCAGCTTTCTTCACTTCCTGTTTACAAGTTTGTCTCGTCAATCTGCTGTCGATTCCCATTCGACTCCTCCTAATTGATCAATAACCAGATGGCGAAATAATGATACACTAATTGCTGAGTCAAAGTACAAAATATTATTCGAGTAATAATTGTTACAAAAAAATATAGAAATACACGGAATGTTTAAAAAGTATTGATGAAAGTATCGGTGCAAAGAACGTAGATAACCACGAGTGAAGCGAATAATCTTGACGTTTTGCGTTCAGAAAAGTTGTACATCTATAAGATGACCAATTCCGAGAATTCCATCTGAAAAGCTGAAACAATAATCGATCATTAGAGCAAATTTCACGGAAAAATACAATCAGCTATTCTACAGAGATGACGCAACCTTAGAAAATGGGAAAAACTCACAACAATTTCTCTCTTTACATAACTTTTCAGGACAAATGTTTTCGGCTGGTATTCGTGGAATTCGAAATTTACATGAGCTTCCTCTCACTCATATCCATACGGATCATTTCTGTAGGATCACTGATCAGACTAACTCATCAACACTTGGAAAAAATTGAATTTCCATCCTTGCGACCGATAATCAAATGTAAATTCTTTCTCTGCGTCAAATTTTCGAAACTCTTCATGAACTTATCATACTTGCAAGTTTTCTGACATCTCCAGTGCAACTCCCCGAGCTACGGAGCTCCCAACTTGTCAATCTTGTGAGCTTCAAATACTTTTACTGTTTCGACTTCATTTCAACTACAATGTATTCGTGGAAGATTCCGAAATATCACCTCCAGTCACGTGGACTTTTCACATTAAGCCACTAGGAATGTCTCTCTCTCGATCAGAAGGCTCTCATGATTAAGTACACGACCTTAAAAATCAGCACCCATTTTGATTCCTCTGCTCATTTGTATTGATAAGAGGACGATAAAGCGACGAACAAAAATTTAATAATCACTTACCTAGATTGTCACTTTTTTTTGGCACTCTGCGAACTTTGCGATGACGAAACCGAACTTTGCGACGACGAAGTCGTTCCAGCTTTGGTGGCTATCGTACTCTCTTCAAATTTTCGCCTCAGGGCTTCCATCTCCTTCTTGGCTGCGTTGAGATCATTATTTTTGCTCTTTGACAATTCTTGTCGTGGTTGAAGTTTTCGCCGCAAGAATTGCTGATAAGCCTCAGCATCTTTATGGAAATTCCTCTTTGAATCGTCCATGAAGTCCAATGCCGAATTACGTTATTATCGGGAAGAAATAACCTTAATGATTACCTACACGAAGAAATTATTTTTCTTACTGATGGAAAATAACAACGTCGATTGAAGAGCTTCGTTCGACTTTGTTTACCGAATGATATCGCACACCCGGACTTGCGGGATCGATGATTCGAACTTGTACGTACATTGACTCTCTTCGTTTATCTATACCTTGTTTGAAATGATGATATCGATAGTGAAAAGTGTATGAGAATTCTACCGATAATGAAGCTAGTTTATGAACGAGCTGCCCAGATCTTCGATCTAAAATTAAACTCATAGCTTGCGAGGCTATCTTTCGTTACTAACGTTCAGGAAACCTGTTATTTAGAGAGATTGTTCGATCTCGATAATAGACAAGTAAAGATTATTTAGCTGAAATTTGTTGAACCCTCCTTTCTGCTAGCTGGACAGTGGCGTAGCACAGGAGAGAAGAAGGAATTCCTACTCTCTGCCAGAACCAAAAAAATTGTTTGGAAATAGGCGCCATTAAAGTGCCGAAAAGAAGGAATGTTCCTTAAAACTTCGTTCAAAGCCCTCCTCAGAACATTTTTCGATTACGCCTTCGTAGCCAGCTGAGAGAATTTCATCACTTTCCCTCTCTCGTGGTAATACGGATTACTGGTCAAAATCGCTCGCAGTTCCCAAAATGTTTCAAAGTTTCTTTAGGTAGGTCAGTCGAGCACCCTGACTTCCATAGGACTGCAATTAACCTCCTATCCCCTAATAAATGGGGCTCAGTAGGGAAAAGAGAAAGAGTATATTCGGAAAATACCCGAAAAATCAACATGAGATATTGGTGCATGTGAGCAGAGATGTGAGTAAAATACAAACTTTAACACAAAAATACCACGAAATGTCCTTACTTGTCCCACTCTTGTAGGCTCGACCAGTGGAGTTTTCCATCGAGCAATTTTCTTCGTGTAATCATTAAAGTTATTTCTTCTCGATAATAACGTAATTCGGCATTGGACTCCATGGACGAATCAAAGAGGAATTTCCATAAAGATGCTGAGGCTTATCAGCAATTCTTGCGGCGAAAACTTCAACCACGACAAGAATTGTCAAAGAGCAAAAATAATGATCTCAAATGGCCTCGTGAGAACGTGGCCAAGAAGGAGATGGAAGCCCTGAGGCGAAAATTTGAAGAGAGTACGATAGCCACCAAAGCTGAACGACTTCGTCGTCGCAAAGTTCGTTTTCGTCATCGCAAAGAGTGCCCAAAAAAGTGACAATCTAGCGACCACAGTATTACAAAGTACCTTACAAGTAAAAAATAAGGTATTTCATGTTTTCTTGAAATTTCCTGGAGGTGGAATCATCGGAATGGGTTATCTTATAAATGTATAACTTTTCTGAACGCGAAAAGTCAAGAATATTCGCTTCACTCGTGGTTATTTACTTTTTTTGCCTTGATACTTGTATCAATATTTTTTAAACATTCCGTGTATTTTTAGATTTTTTTGTAACAATTATTATATAATTTGCGAGTTCACACCACCCTCGTGAGTTTCCCCCTGCCTCCCAGAAAAAACCCAAGCTTGATTCTGAAAATCTGTGGATTCCGCAAGTCCTAAATCCTCGCCCTAGGATGCCACATGTACGAATTTTCGGTCCTCGAGAAAGATACGGGTTTCTCTTTTTATATAGATTTTACGTACAATATGGATTTCTTGCGATCAAGGGAAAGGAACCTCAGACACTCTTACGAGAGATACCTTTCTCCTGTTTGTTAGAGGCTGGAACTGCAGTATTCTGTCGAGTCAATCATAGGAAAAGTACCTCAGCTAGTCTTTTGAAAGATACCTTTCTCCTGATTGTTATCAATGGATCAATCAAAGTCCGTAGAAATCTGTTTTTAGGGCGGATACAGATTTTGGAAACCATCATCTGGCAGCATTCTATGATTCCAAAATTGGCGAATTTACGACAGGCCACGAGCTCGCCTCTTAACTCACAGGCCCTGCCAACTATGACGTAATCAGCTGGTGACTTCAGCATCCATGAACCCGAGCCTGATTTCTAAATCTGTGAGTACAATCCACTACCTCTTATGCTCTTGTAATCCTTAAGTGTTTTAGTATAGCATGTTTTACTGTTGTTTGTTAGGCCTATGTTAAACTTGGTTTCACGTAGACCTAGAATAGTTTAGTACAGTTTGATGGAGCCAGTGGAGAACTACCCCAATTCTGAAATCCGCAAGTTGGACGACATCAGCCGAGACCCGGAGGCCTAGGATAAGGGAGACTCGCGCGGTATTCCAGTGGCAAGATATATCCCGTGGAAATGCAATTCGAAAAATTATGACAGTCAACTCACGGAAGAGCTCTTTGAACTTTTCAGCGAACAAAATACTCCAACCTTACTCATTCGCTTTCGATTATTACGCTTGACGGATAATTTTAATTTAACTGCATTTTCGATTCCAATGTGACTTTGAATACCACTTTAAAAGATCTACCTGAATTTGTTGTACCAAGATATAGAGAAAATATATTAATTGATGACTACGATGGATCTTTATTAATTCAACATTTAAAACATGTACACTAACCTGCAGTATGAATAAGGAGACTGTTGCGAGGCTGAGTGATTCTGAGAATAGAAGAGAGTCCTGATGACTCCACAGTCAGCAACCATGAATGCTTATGACGTCAATGAGTCAATAATTGACGCTTTCCGACCAAACCAGGTCATCGGAGAAGTTTTTAGAAGGAGCGGTGCGGCAGTCGTCATCATTACTAAGAGGGGGAGGGAGGAGATGACCTCTCGTGGTCTACTGTACCCTAACTTCTTTTTGAAGCTCGACCCTTTCATGACGTCGATGAGTCATTAATCGACGCTATTCAGCCAAGCCAGATCATCAAAGAAGTGTTCAAAAGGAGCGGCAGTCATTATTACTACAAGAGGAGGGGGGAGATGATCTCGCGTGGTCTGCTGTAACATAACTTCCTCTTTTTTGAAGTTGGACCCTTGCCTCCTCCGACTGATTAGAAATCAGCCCGAAATAAGCAAGGATGAGTCCAAACTCGGGAAAAGCTTCATTGACTACGTAATCGTCCTGTTTCGAATGATGGCAAATCACGAAATCCTCAACAGCTTTCCGACGACGGAACGTGAGCCGAAATCGAATAGGGTGGCATTTGTTGAGGTCGAACTGATGACCAACCTCAATGATAGGCTCTGTAAAAGTGGACTTTCTGGTTCGTTACGTATCAAACGCTTTCTTATGCTCATTAAAGCAAACGGACGTTCAGCCTTCTCTGCGCCGGGCAGTCGGAACGAGATAATTTATCAACTCGACACTTAGATAGGGGAGGATTGGATCTTTGAGTGAACCCAAATGAGTTGCTGTTAGATGATAATTTCAAATATCCGTATCGGCCATTTCGGATTTTATAGACTTTTACTGATTCAATAATAGCTATTGGAAGAAGCGTATCTTTCATACTCATGATTGAGGTACTTTTCCCTTGATCGATTCATAAAGACCAAGAGAAAAGTATCGCTCACAGTTAGTGACTGAGGTACCTTTTTCTTGAGCACAAGAAATCCGAATTTTACGCAAAATCCGTATTGTTTTTCAAGGACCGAAAATCCGTAGGTCTGGCAGTATCAGGGTTTAAGACGACGAGGCTTGAGGATCTCGGCCAAGCCTTTCGAAAATATGCGTGAATATAAGGAAGACGAATCCCTTCAAATTTTTGGGGGAGAAAGGACTGCCTTCATAGGGTCTTAGCAACAAGCTTCTTCCTAGAATTAATACGGTCCGAAACGTTACGGCTCGACATATTGTATGATACTCAAAGGAGTGACGAAAGGAAAATTACAAAGACCGCAGATATGAACAAGAAGATGCGAGATCTTTCGGTTTAGGTTTAACAACCATCATCGGGCAAAGATAGAAAGCTCTATCTTTGCCCGATGATGGTTGTTAAACCGAAAGATCTCGCATCTTCTTGTTCATATCTGCGGTCTTTGTAATTTTCCTTTCGTTGCTCCTTTGAGTATCATACAACAAGCTTCTTCCTACTCATGAGGTCAAGATCAGATATGATACATTCCGCCGAGCCAAGATCTTCAAGAAGCACAAATCATTGCGGAACGAGTTGGGTTCGAGAAGGAAAATAAGAGGTGGTGAATCATAGAAATATAAGGAGTTTCTTTAGGTTTCGGACAGCTGTGGGAGCTAGAATCGATGTAGAAGTCAGTTGATGTGTTCTTTCGACAAATGCTACACTCATGCCCGTCGGGTGTGAGGGAGCGTGTATTTAAAGAGTGAACTTGATGTTGGGATAAGAGGCGTTGAGGTACGAGAGGAAAGCGTCCTCCGGACCGTCCCAAAGGCACAATATGTCATTGACACATCGATAACAAAAAGAGACGTAACTAGAGAGTGAAAGCCCAACATTGAGGACCTGTCGCTTCAAAAGACTGATAAGAAGATCACTCGCAAGGGCATCCATAGGAGAACCAGGAATCCCAATCCCTTTAGGGACTTTAGGAAGTTCAAGGTCAAAGATACAGAGAGAGGAAGCTTATCCTCAAGAGATTCAGACTCTTTAATGAAAGAAGGGTAGATATTTACCTCAGAAATTTGTAGGAGACCGTATTGGACTGTGGGCTCCAGGGAATGTTGGGAAAGAGGCCCATGGCATAGACAGGCGTGAGTCTCACAGTCTCCAGTTCTCGGACGGGTCTAAAGAACGAGGAACCGATCCTTCAGCTTTATTCCGGCCTCCGAACTATTTGTGATAGGACAGAGACTTGACAAAATCTCGAAAATTGAGCTACACTCGACATGGGAGGGGGGCGGGACTCAAAGATTATAGACATTCGAGTTTAAACGTCCAAGGTGGTGAAGAGCCGACTTTGACTTTGACTTAGAAAAAGTATGAACGAACGAACCCTATAAAATAGGAGGCCGAGCTATTGGAGAGGGATTTAGGAATCTAGATATTTTGGGTATTGGATTTCTTCGCGCAGCCAAAAAGATAAAGATCATGTTCCATGTCTTTTCAAAATTTTGCCCAATCTGATATGTCATGGATAATGCGAGACAAAAATATTTGAGAGTTCTAGGCTAAGGCTTTAGAGCGGCAAACTCGCTTGATCTAGTATAAGTCTACTTTGTAATATTTTAGGCTAATGAGCCTGCATGGTCTAGTGTAAGTCTACTTTAGTATATTTCAGGCTGATGAGATTAGGAGACCTCACTCGCTGCACTCGTTTGTCCCGCTTCTTGGTCTAGTGTAAGTCTACTTTATTATATTTCAGGCTAATGAAATTACTAGGCCTCACTCACTCCGCTCGTTCGTCCCCCTTCAGTATGTTTTGGATGTTGTAAGCGGACCAGAATTCACAACTTATAACGTCACCGAACCTATGACGTCACAAGCTAATAGCTTCATAATGGCTCTCAGCGTCTTCTTAGCCTAGTATAAATCTATTCATTATATTAGGATAAACTACTGCTTCGGACTCGCAGATTTCAGAATCATTCCCCTAAGAAAAACTTGAAATTTATCTAAGTGCCTTTCGAGGGGGGAGGGAGGAGGTCCCCTCGGACTCGCGAACTTGGACTCGCGGACTCGGACTCGCAAATTTGAGAATCACTGCCCATAAGGATAAGACCAGAATAAATACATGAACATATTGTCAACAGATTTCTTGGTTGCCTGGATCAGCAGAGCATGAATGAAAGCATCTTCGAGCAGCCAACGAAGCAGGTTATTAGTTAAACGGGCAATCTGTTATCTTGGGGGCGAGGGGTATATCCGTCTGGCAGACTTCCGACTTGGGACATAGAAAAAGGTACTGTCTGGCAGAAAATGGAACTTACAAAATTTTCGACCTCCGAGCTATAAGTGATGGAAATGGGCATTAGAAAAATTGAAAAAATTTCAAAGGGTAGTGAGAAACAAAAATCAAAAATTAACAAGGTCAAGTCCACCCGCTCATGACTCCCATAAAACAAGTTTCCTGTTTGCCTCCATTATTTCAGCTATTTCAAAATTTCTCCAGTTTCGAAGAGCATTTGCTTCCAATCGTCGGTAGCTCTTTAGCCGCATTGTGCGGAGCTTATGGGTTCTCCGCTGCCATTGATGGCAAAATGTCTAAATTTTTCTAAATTCAATTCCGCCTCTCTTGAACGAAGATGGTAAAAAAGGAGAATATTTTTCAACATTAGGTTTCTCTCCGAGAGGAGTCCCACCTCCCATCAATGAGGACAAAATTCAGAGAAAAATGATGTCGAATTATTCTCCGCTGAAACATTCAAGTTCCCCTATCGTAATTCTCTCCCTGATTCCCCATGGACTATTTTCTACTTCGGAAGCATATACCTAAGCGCCTGCTAATAGTAAATAAATTTTAAAATTTAAAGTCAACAATCTCGAGGTATATTATATTGTTGTAATCATTAGTAAGCTAGCAAATTCGAATACATTTTTTTACAGACATATACAAATACTCATACACTACTTCTTATAGGCTCGCGAACACTCCTTGATAATTCAAATAAGAATAGATTCCAAAATAACCTAGAGAACATTGAAATGATCTGCCACAGCAAAAACTGGTAGTCCTTCTGATTCCTCGGCGCTGGTTTGTCCATGTAATTCGATAGTGTGATTATTGAGGTGTGGCATTGTACTCATCTTCAGTACTGTTCTGATGAGGAACATGAATAGTTTCCAACCAGGGTCCGTTAATATGGCTTGCTGCCTCTCTACTATGAAGATGATACAAATTTTCCGAAAAGACAACAAATAGCTGAGAATCCACAAGAAAATATAATTACCACGGGCAAATCATGATCACTATTTCTAAGTATGTAGACTAAAACTTACCTATCTTGCATCAAACAAGGAATGTGCTGATTTGATGAAGATCACTTAGGTAATTTTGACGGTTGAGAATTCGATGAGTTTTCTTTTTTGGAAGGACCAGAAGAGTCTTCCTTCCTGCAGCAGCTCGCTGATGTTGAAGCTTGCTGCGGTAGAGATTGCTGAGCTCTTTGAGCCTTGGTACACCGGACTGAATCTTCGAAAATCTTTTTCATCGCCTTCTTCTCCTTGTCCACTACGCGTTGGGTCGGCCAGAAATGCTCCCATCTGTTTGTGCGATCCAAATCGTCTCGCTTGCGACGCATTTTCTCCAGTAGCTCTTTACGGTGGCGTTTTCGAGCCTCTTCATCCATGAGAACATGACCACTGTTTCCCATCTCCTTTGAGCTGGAGGGTATCTGCTGTTTTTTGTCCATGATTTGCTAGGTAGTTCCGTCGACGGAGGTATGGTTTGAACGATAAACTAGCAACACTGTTCACAATGTGTCTCGAGAAACTTGACTGAATACCATCAGGCACTGCGAGACTTTATATACCCACCAACTGGAGGTAAACTGCAGCATTTCTACACTAGATACGCACATATTTACAGATTGATAGGAACAATCTACCCTTGGGTGAGTGATTCTGATTTCAATCTCAGTGTAAAAGAAACTACAATGCACAAGTAGATTAATGTTTACCAGTATGTAACTTAAATAACGTCTAGTACATCGAGGGTGAGATTGTCCTTAGGAATTTGACCATCAACATCCAAAATAAGAAAACGATGAATGAACTTTAGACTACATACGCTATTGATCTCTTCAAACCTTCGACCTGGAAAACGATTCATACGCTTATAGGTGGTAGTTTTTCGCTATCAGTTTGTCGACCAAAATTCGTCAATCAATACCCAAGATAAATGCCACGAATCTGTCTGAACTTTAAACCTGACAAAATGATTTTATCCAATATGGTGGTCTTACACGTCAGGTAGTAGTTTCTCACGGGCTGCTTTTTCAATCCGAAAAAATAAGAATATCTCACGTAATCCGAGGACCATTTCAGTTTTGAACGCCAGTGGGTAGCAGAAAAGAGATGCAAGGAGGAGGATTCTTAGTTGAATATGGTGAAGAAAAATATTGAAATTGAAGTAGAACGTATGAATCCACGGTGCACCTTTGAAAAATGCATAAATTCACCATTTTATCTCCTCGTTCCATGAAAACCACAAGAAATTGATATTTTTTCCTCTATGAATGTCCTCTACAAGGAACAGAAGAGCAAAGAATATGGAAGATGATAGCGACAAGAACCTTCGCAACCATTTACAATACATTATGGCCGAGACCATATCTTTGTCGACGGAACTCTCCAGCAAATTATGGACAAAAAACAGCAGATACCCTCCAGCTCAAAGGAGATGGGGAACAGCGGTCATGTTCTCATGGATGAAGAGGCTCGAAAACGCCACCGTAAAGAGCTACTGGAGAAAATGCGTCGCAATCGAGACGATTTGGATCACACAAACAGATGGGAGCATTTCTGGCCGACCCAACGCGTAGTGGACAAGGAGAAGAAAGCGATGAAAAAGATTTTCGAAGATTCAGTCCGGTGTGCCAGGGCTCAACAAGCTCAGCAATTTCTACAGGAGCACGCTTCAACATCAGCGAGCTCCTGCAGGAAGGAAGACTCTTCTGGTCCTTCCAAAAAAGAGGACTCATCGAAATCTCAACCGTCAAAATTACCAAAGTGATCCTCACCAAATCAAATGCAAAACAAGAGGAAATAGAATTCAGATTCAAAGCATCACGTTCTGTAATGAGAGGTGCACACATAAGGCTGACAAAAGCCACGGAAGACAACATGAACGCTGTCTAGGAAAATCTATGCAGGATGGCAGAAAAATATCCCATTTGATGAGCTCTTAGGGCTAAAGAAACTTCAGAACCCCTCTGCAACAAATGAAATGAAATCATTGATAGAGGATATGTTTAGATGTTCTCACTCGAGGCAAGTTGTTGATGAAAAGTTCTCACAATGGTGACTCCAATGGTCCCTTTATCAAGGTATTTCCTTCTCAGATACCGAAGCGGTCAACGCAGAAGTTAACCTAGTGGAAGAAGTTTCAGTCACTCCAGGACCAGATGAGACTGCAAAAATACTGTTTGAAACTGAACGAGTCGTCGTTAGAGGACTGTGCCCTGCGCAATAAAGGCATCAACAGGTTAACCTTCTGTTGTAATAAAGCTTTGAAGTTCGAGCGTATATTGGCTGCGACTTTTCCGTGATGCCATTCTCATGAAGACGATTCTTCGTATTCGCTTCAGGAGGGGGGGCACAAATTTTTTCACCCATTTCTTCTTTGTTTTAGGCTATGAGAAATTTGGGTTTGAAAGGGGTTTCTTCTGACGAAGACATACTCGTAAAATTAACACGAACGGAGTATTGAATGGAGTGAAGCGTACGGAGAGAACCGGAGCGCTTTCGATTAAAAACCCATTGTCAACGGAGACAAGAAAGCAACTAAACCGACTCCGGCTGGAAACAACAACGACCTAAGAAGTCATGACTGAACTAGCGAGTCATCACGATGTGAATCCTACTCGTAAACTAATTAAATCAATCCTTCATCAGGTATGTACTTGTTAAGCACATTTAGGTCGTCTTTCTTCAGATGGCGAATAATTTCGATGTGTTCAAGCGCGATACGTTTATAGTATGAGGTCTCTCCGCGGAGAAGGGTCTCGGTTCCCTTTTTAAAGCTGTAACCATTGGCAATGAGATGGCCCGCAAAGGCCGAATCACCCAAATTACCCTTCCCCCACGCCTTTCTACGCTCATCTATTCTGATTTTGAATTGACGGCTGGTCTCACCTATGTAGACTCCATTACAATCATTGCACTCTACTTTGTAGCCCCGCTTCTCTCGATTTGACGAACAGGCTTTCAACAGTGTTAAGGTTATAATACATTAGACGGAACCCTAAGGGGCGTAGGACATGACCCAACTGAGACGAAAATTTTTCCAAATACGGGAGCCTAATCCAACGTTTTCCACTGTTGGAGGTCGGATTGTGGGGGAGGGAAGTAGTGGAATCAAGGATTTTCCGAATTAACTTCCTGTGAACCATAAGGTCAATATCCAAACTGACCTCATTCACTCTGGCCAAGTGCTTTATAGTCGAAAGCTCCTGTTAAAAGGCGAGCTGACCCAACGAGATGCTAGTTAACCGGTGGATATAACTATTAAAACCGGCATATTTATGAGCAACAGGGCAGAATGATCTGCCGTGGACAGTAATATCGGTCGAAGTATCTTTTCTATAGATGGCGAATTCATGGACACCGTCTCTATTGTAGACAGTAAGATCCTAAAAATTAATAGATGAACCGCCTACTTCCAATGTGAATTTAATGGAAGGATGCAAACTATTCAGATACTCGAGAAACTCCAAGAGGAGGTCTCGGGGACCGGTCCACGTACACAACACATAGTCAACGTACCTGTGCCAATAATATATGTGACCCAAAAACACCTGACCAGAGGAAAAGAGATCGAGTTCAAATTTAGACATGAAGACCTTCGAAATGAGGGAGCTCAGAGGAGAGTCAATGGTGACACCTACCTCCAGCGTGATTTCGGAAAATTTGCCTTCAAATTTGCAAAATTTGGGAGACCAACTTAAAAAATTATACCAATTCCTCATGGCAGATATTCAAATGGACCTAAAGGTCACCCATACGTTGCATAGCAGTGGCTCTAGGGATACTCGGAAAGAAGCCGTCAACGTCAAAAGAGCATAGGGTAGAACCTGGCGGAAGGGTGTCATTTTTCAGCCTATCAGGCGAAGAGACCCAGTTCTTCACAGAGTAGGGTAACTCGAATTCTACTTCGGCCTTGAACCAACGGTCCAAAAATTTTTCCAAATAGTACGCGGGAGATGACACAAAGGAAACGGCAGGTCTCATAGGGGTGTCCTTCTTATAAACTTTCGGTAGCCCATCTAAGAGAGGAGGCACAGGGTCAGGTTCAAAAATCAGATTTTTGAGCGAAGGGATTTTACCTCTTTAACATGTTTTGAAAACTTGAAAGTAATATTTTCTGTTTTTTGTTTTATTTGGTTTACTCCATCGAGTACTCGGTACGTTGTATCTTTTGAGTATGTCTTCGTCAGACTACAAATACTGTTTGAAACTGAACGAGTCGTCGTTAGAGGATTGTACCGTGCGTAATAAAAGACATCAGCTGGTTAACCTTCTCTCAGCTGGTTAACCTTCTCTGACTCAGATACTTCACAGGTATTGAAAGTAGTAAGTTTTAGAATTTTGGTAGAGGAGACCAATGAAAATTATTATACTTCTTATTTAGAAAAAACTGCGGGACAGGAAGTCACCGATGATGAATGGAAAATGAATTTATAACTAGCTATCAGTGGCGTCCAGCGATTTTTTTTTTGGAAGGGTTAACAGACGCTAAATCTATATGTATACAAATATTCCTGTTCTGAAAACTATTGTTATTGTATATGAACATCTTATCAAAGCCCACAAATCTTATGAGTACGCAGATGAGTTTGAAAAATTACTGCTAACCTGTACACAACGAAACCTTTACCAGTTCAATGAAACAACTTATCTCTTTCCTGATGGCCTACCGATGGGTAGACCACTTTCTGCACTATTAGAAAATATATTCATGGATCGGTTGGAGAGATGGATAGTGAGTTTTGGAATTTTGGTACAGGAGACCAATAAAAATTTCTATACTTCTCGTTTGGAAAAGACTGCGGGACAACAAGTCACCGATGATGAATGGAACATAAATTTATGAGTAACGCTTAGTTGTGTACTCAGTGGTATGGGGCGAGATAGATCCCCCTCCCAAGCTCTAGCGATTTTTCGGAAAGGTCGTAGGCGAGCAACATTTTTGCTCACACCTACGCTCCCCTCTTGTTAAAATCCTGAATACCCACTGCTAGCTCTCAGTAATTCATTAAAGTGCCACTTTTTCGAGAGCCGTGGGAATCGCAGTCTTGCTGCGCGAGAAATCAACGTTCGCCATGCGAATATAAAAAATTAGTAGACATCAGAGTCAAACTCAAATCTGACTTTTGGTTCCAACAAATTACTTCCTTATTGCGAGCAAGTATTGGTCACTACTGTTCCTTGCAACAGGACATGCCCTGGACATGAAAGAAAGAACATGTTGTTTACTCAGGGCAATTAAATTTAGACTGTCAATCATCCTTACAGACAAATACCAATCAATTTTCTCAATTTTGACATTTGAGATCATCCTAATTTCGACCCTCTTTGAAGTGTCGTTCAGAGAGGAGGGGAAAGTCTAATTATAAAAATCGTTCAAAATTTGTGATTGAGATTTTTTGGGAGGGAGGGGGGGAGGGGTATATAACCAGGCATGTAAGTATAAATAAAAGCACTATTCCTTCCACCTGAAGATGATAACTTCGCTTACCGAAAGCTTGCGGTACTAAAAAATTAACATTTGAAGTGGTAGAAAAGCCTACATTTTTTATTATTGTTTTTTCAAATTAACTAACTGTTAACAGCGTTCTTACGCTGCCCGTAACTGGCGAGCCTCCCTTCGCGAACCAGTTACGACACCCGCCGCGAGATCGAGTTAACCCCTAGCTCGTACTCGCGTGCGCGTACGAGGTAATATAGTTTTTTAGTCGTGTTTAGTTCCTACTCGAGTCTTGTTCGAGTTCCGGTTTTTTTCGTTCCGTATTTTTCCTTTTATTATGCCTTTGTCCAATGTATTTCCACGTGTGTGTTATTTATGTCCCAATAAAAATGTAAATTATGTACAGAAATGAGACTATTCATTTACCACAAAACACTAACTATCACGTTTAAACATTTTTATTACGTGATATTTTGCATAAATTTTTAGTCCCTTTTTGATAATTTCATATCATCATAGCGATAATGAGTACATAGTGCATGATACACAACAAAACTCAATGCACATCAGTCTCTTTGAGAGTCTCGAGTCACGAAACGATGAGAATGTATTATCCGGCTGCGTATTCAAATTTTTTTCACTCAGTATGGTTTTAAGTGAGTGAGACAGGTTTTTAACCTGTTTCTTTTTTCTTCTTATTTTTCGACAGGGATTTATATGGAAAAAATGTCTCTCGTCCGTCGTCCTTCCGATAAATTATGGTTGCGAGGGACTACCTTGAGGAGTTGGAAAAATTTTAACCATCAAAATATACGTAAGAAGGGAAGCACTCATAGCAGGCAGAGGACGTAGAGAATTTTCAACTACATAATCGATAATCGAAATCGAACCCAAAAAGTATAGAAGTTTCTCCTTTGCCTCTTTCTGCATAATTCAATGAGTGTAGCCCCGTGAGCTGCGAGTATTTCCATTCTGAATTCATTAATGAGCCATATTCTGAACTTGTCACAGTTCATGTACTTATTGCGGACGACCGAGAGGCCTACATAGGTATGGTCCTCAGTACATATAGATATACTCTGCTAGACTTTCGAAATTCAAAAAGTCTGTTGAAATATTCTTGATGGTGGCAATCTCCGCTCCATCAACAACAGATAATTCTGTACCCTAATCTTAGATATGGGAATGGCCACAAAATTCTCAAAATTTGGCATATGAACTCCAAATTTGACCATTCATAATCAGGTGTTCTTCTTAGTATACTTCCCAACCATCAATGCTCCAGCTCTTCTATAATCAAGCGCAGCACAATGCCCCAAGCGCCATGGCTCATAAAGGTGAGAATGTGCTTCAAAGCATTACCACAAAAATGAAAGCGCGTTTCATTCCGGTATTGAATGCTTCATGCATCATCTCCCTCCCCTGATGAATAAATTAAAATTTTTCCAAGTCTTCAAGGCCAATCCAAGATAAAAAGTACGGACGGACGTACCGGACATGAATCTACAGATTACAAGTTTCAAACAGGACATTTGATCGGTCGAAATATTTGAAGTGAGAGAGTAATATTGGGGGAAAGTTCTAAAAAAATTAACATCGCTCACGAGGGGGAGAGGGGAGGGTAAACGATTGTAGAAAATAGTTTAGTTTGAAGGGTTTGATGGGCATATCGGTGGTTACTGGCGGAATGTCAATTTTTTTCTGAGGTATCGGCAAGGGAAGGTCACTCTTCGAAGTATCCCTCCCTCAATCATTTTTGTCGATCTAGGACTAAGCGTTCGGATTTTTTCATTGTGTAAATTGTTTCTATTCCTAGTTATGACTCGTATTGTCAAAGACTCTGTCTTCGTTGTAGCGCTAGAAATCGTAAACAATTTTCTTTTTTTGACATAAACTCCAGTTTTTGGTCGTTCGAAAATCAATTTTTCCATCCAAACTGGCCAATGGCACGGGCCGAACCTCCCTCTTGAATTCAAAAAATCACTTGCTATATTTTAAGTACATCCCTCCTTGGTGTCGGCCCAAGATAGGAGGCTGGGTTTGGCCAATCTTCCGTCTACCCTTTGACGTGCCCCAAAATTTAAATTCTGAGAAAGAAAATAGAGCACAGCTTTACGCAGAAAGCTGTGCTCTATTTTCTTTCTTGCAATGAAGCGCAACGCCGATCATAAAATTGCTGATTTTAATAAATTCCGAGCCTCACATTCTCAGCCATCCACTCCTTCCTTAACCTTGGCCTACCTGACAATCCAAAGACCCCAGGTTATTCTACATGAGACCATGTTCTTTCTCTCATTGTACAAAGAGTCGTTCTGTTGCAATTTTACAAACTATTTGAGGACACCTTCAGCATTTGAAAGCTCTGATAAAAGCGATAGATAAGGAAGGCTTTTGATTGAAATTCGTGAGAAGTAATTCTGTTATGAATTCAAGACGATATTTAGGCTCCAATCGTCGGAGAAAGTTCAGTAAGATCACTAAATGACAACCTCAATGTAATAAAAATTTATAAACTTCGCCTTCTTGTCACTTCGAAGTATGAGGAGGGACCGTTAGAAAATCAGTTTTGCTATCCAACCTGACCAATGGCACGCGGCAAACCTCCTCTTAGATTTAAGAAACTTACTCGCTATAACTTGATGTAGATACTTTCTCAGTGACGGCCCGAGACGGGAGGCCGGACCGCCTAAGCCACCCATCCCTTCCCAATCTTCGGCCTATCTGACAATCCACAGGCTATCACTGGAGCCACCACAGTTTCCCTTTCTCTCATTATAGGAAGAGATGAGTCATGACTCATTGTGTTGCAATTTCATGGACAAAAAACTGATACAATATTCCACAACATTTTGATGATGCCTTCAGCAGTTTGAAAACTCTGATGAAATCGATAGACAAGAGAGGCATCAGATGGAAATTTGTGAGGTGTAATCCTGCGATGAATTCGATTCAATATTCAGTCACCACTCGTCTGAGAAAATTCAACAAGATCACTATAGATGAAAACCTTGGAAAAAATCAGAAATTCCCGTAGAAAATTCATTTCACATCCAGAATACAACAAAAGATTCAGAGTCTTTATCAGTACAAAGAAAGGGGGGGGGGAATCAATCACCTATTACAAAGCCGTTCTATTAATTCCATCAAAAATAGGACAGTTAGGGGAGAAGGAGAGTCAGGAAACAACTTTACTCTTCAAAATTGGGCCTTAAAAAAAGAAAGTGAGAAATACTACGGAGACAAAATTTGTCTTGAATACAATACTAAACTTTATGCAGTATCACACAACACATTCAAACAATTCATATGCTTTTTTTTTCCTTTTCTGCACCTCAATAAAACGAAAACCTCCCTGAACGAAAAAAAAAATGAGTTCCGTCTTACCCGCAGTTGCTAGTCGTAAGTCGTAATTTTCAGCTTCCTTTACTTAATGCAAACCATCGTCTTCGCGTAATGGTCAGCTGCAATTTTTTCCTGTCGGAAGCTGTCTAGTTTAAGTATTTATTTTACCACAGGTTTTACTGTACTTCGATATTTTTCGTTAATATCACGGCAGCAACAGAAGTAAAGTTGTTTGCTGTTAGAAAATATTGGTAGGTACTGCCGACATGCACGATTTTGCATTTATTTTCCGTCAAAGATGATAAAGTACGACTACTATTTAAGGTGAGTAAACTAAAATTCTTATCATGAGTATGTAAGTCATCGAATTGATTTTTATAAAAGGATAAGAAAGATATTGACAAAAATCCTCACCAAACTCTAGAACTCGATAATCCGACCGGGATGGTAAAAATAAATTCAAACTTAAAAGTTAAGATGGAAAGCAGACGTTCACTCGTACTCACGTTCCCACTTGAATCTGACGACGGACTCGAATATTGATGGACAGAATTCGATCGCACTCCGAAGTTGTTTTGGGCTGTTTCCTTGATTGATTCCAAATCCGCTGAAAATTGACCTCCTTCCTGAATATTTGTAGTCAAACTCATGTTGATTTTCAAAATCTTGATGTACATGAATAACACGATGTATCACAGTTTGACGAACGTAAACGACGCACGTACCTACAATACACTAGACAAAAATATACTGCACTCGTACGGTAATACAATACTGAGGAAGATGAAACGAACGACTACTTGCTGATAGAATTCTCAATTCAGTTTCGAACCTGAATGTGTCTACTTATCTCGCAGCTGAGATAGTTTTGGCTAGCGAGGGTGGTTAGTCACGTATAAGTTACAACTTATGGAAAAACCGAACCGCACGAAAACCACACGCTCTCACACATAGTACAATACTTCCTACTCTTATCTGGGATGACGTAGAGAACTATCTGACTCATAAGTCTCGGTTACTACAGCACCATCGCCGGTGCCTACAAGAAATCAGAGAGCCGTTATCTATAGTATGATTCTGGTATCGAAAATTGTCATGATAGACCACTTCCAAGTCAGAAAACAGGATAAAATTTGAAAATAATTCTGAACAATATTATCCTCTCCTCTACCTCCTTTTCAAGCGGTGCTACGCATGCATCGACCCACTCGAGATTATTGACTCGGCCTACGTACCTACGGAACAATATTATTTTACAAAATTATTCTCCATGATAGGGTTAGAGAATTTCTCGATCAAGCTGTTTCCTAGTGTGCATTCGTCGAGAACGCTGAACTTACCATTGATTAAACGAATTCAATTCCCTTTTTTCTTTTATAGGTAGGTGGCGTAGTATTTCGAGACTCTCGAGAGCTAAACGTTTTCTGAAAGAATTCTTGACGAGGAGTATCGTCGAAACTATTTTCACTCGTCACCATTAATGCAGTTATGAGTTTATTGCATCTCGATTCATTCTAGATTATGCAGCGGTTCTTTATGAAGTATTTTACCTCCTTTATCGCTGTATATGTGAAAATAATCTTCCGCACTGTGAAAACATGCGTACGTCTAAAAATAATGTCATGCAGAAGTGTATAACCCAGAGGTTACGCGAAGTGTGAATCCTGAACTAAATCATTGCGAATTTTGCAGCACCGGTACATAATGGCGCTGAAGTTATAAATGGCATGTCATTTATCACAAATTCTCATCCGATGAAGGCGCGTTTGTCTACCGTACATTTTTCCGCATTCAATATTATACGATGGCTTTTGACTCGTTTGTACAGCGTTTTTAATTATACGGACTCTCGAGATTTGTACGCAACAAAGGCCAAAGATAAAAGGCGTACCTCGGTGACGGCAAAAAAAAAAACGATCGAAAAAAAAAAATGTAAAAGAAAAATGGGAAAATAAAATTAGCTCTTACGATGAATTCTATTTCCGGAAAATGCTTTCGAACAATAGAAAAATAGCGTGAAAAGCTCGGGTGTCTGCATCTGACATTTCTCTTTTATTCGTGTCGCGAAGTAGGATTCTATAGTAAATACGAGATTATGAATACAAGGTGAAAATTTGACGTCGTTTTTCACCTTCTCGTGTGTTGCTAAAGCCGATTGTAGAAGTGAATGGGATTACTGCACATGCAAACGCTGAAGAATAAGAGCAAAACGCCTCTTTCTCATTAAATAATAAACCTTCCTCTAACGACGCCTAATAGTTACCGTTCCCTATTTTCGACTTTTTTTTTTATATTTAATTTTTGGAATTAGCAACGTTCTGAGAGTCAAGTTGTTTGTTCGCTGATATTCCATGGGATTTGCTACCCTCTTGAATAGTATTATTAAGCTTTTGTTTTTCGGGAAAATAAAAGAAATAACGTTATTATCATCATTAACCCTTTTTGCAGGATTTTGGCAACAGAAAAATGTGACTGTCGTAGGATTTTATGTGAAGTAGCCTTCGAGTTTGAAAAAAAAAATAACTGGCAGTCGTGGAAGTATTTAATTGCTTGAAGAGAAAAATATCGCGGAATATTTGTTTTTTTGGCTTCCTTCTTTGTACACGCTTTTATATCTTCAATGAATCAAATAATTCACGTTAATGACAGTTTGCGTTATTTAGCCTTTTGATGAATATCAAAATTTTTCAGAAAAATCTGCAAGGTCGTAAGTAGAAGTCAAAAGCTGAAGCTGAAATTTTCTGCTGCAATACTTTGCTTACACTAGGTCTCTGTGTCCCGGCTGATGACGTCAATGTTGCTGTGAAGATGACCGACATGGTTGTCTACAGTTGCTACTTCTCTCCGAATCGCCCCTTTCCGGAGTTTGAGGACTTCTTAAGCACGCTGGAAGAAAGTCTTTCCAGACAGCGAAGTGACAAATTCATTGTGGCAGGCGATTTCAATGCATGGTCAGAGGAATGGCGTTCCGGCCGAACTGACATCCGTGGGTATGCCTTGGGGAGTGGATTGCCCAAAATCGACTGGAAAGAGTCAACGTAGGCAACACTCCTATCCGAGTGCATCAAGGATACGGGTCCATCATTGATGTCACCTTTGTCTCAGAGAGCCTAGCTCGAAGAATAGAGGGCTGGGCGGTACTGGATAAGGTGCTTTCTGGGAGCGACCATCGGTACATCAACTTTTCCATCCACCGGGAAGTTGAGGTCGCTGCTCCACAAAAGCTGGTAAGAAAATGGGCGGTCAAGAAGCTGAATAGCGACCGCCTGAAAGCTGCCTACCTTGCCCTTACATGGGGTCAAGGACAAGAGCAAGAAGGGAATGCGGAGGTGGCAGCCGAGAGGATGATCAAAACTGTCACCAAAGCATGCGACGCAGCTATGCCCAGGCAAGGTCCACCAAAGAAGAGGAGAGCCCTTTATTGGTGGACCAACAAGATTGCCGAGCTAAGAAAGGAGTGTAACCGCCAGCGCCGGATATACCAGCGTAGTAGAGGCCGCGAAGAGGCGCGGGCGGTCGCACCTGAATACCAGCTGGCTCGTAAGAGGTTGAAGAGAGCCATAAAAGACAGCAGGAGTGCTGCTTGGAAAGAGCTTTGCGAGATGGCGGAGGAAGATCCCTTTGGCAAGCCTTACAAGTTAGTGCTGAAGAAGTTGAAGGGTCTCTCAGCCATGAGCCGATTGGAGCCGGATGTTATGGGTCAAATCATTGACGGCTTGTTCCCGTAGCACCCAATACCAATGGTAACGCTGCCAGTAGTAGAAGAGGATGGCATATCCCTCCTAGGTACCGAGGAGGTTGATGCAGCAGTCAATAGACTGCGGGGTAAGTATTGGAAGGCTCCAGGCCCGGATGAGATCCCAAATCCAGTCTAGAGCGCCATACACTCAGTTGACCCGGCACTGCTTGTTGATACATTCAATGCGGCAGTTGTTGGGGGACTGTTCCCTGTGCGATGGAAAAAAGCCAGGCTAGCGCTGATTGATAAGAAGGATAAACCACCTGGCCTGCCATCCTCTTATCGTCCACTTTGCCTGCTTGATAATGTGGGCAAACTCTTGGAGAGAGTAATAGCCAATCGTCTTGAGAGCTATCTGAAGGAGAAAGATATAATCTGTAGTAGCCAGTACGGTTTTCAAACTGGACGCTGTACGTCAGATGCTGGGATCAGGCTGAAGAGGATAGCCGAGTCAGCAATTGCTACGCGTCAGTTTTGCGCAGACTTGAGCCTCGACATAAGAAATGCGTTTAATTCGATTCCTTGGGAGAGGATCTTGGAGGCCCTCAAGGACGCTGAAGTGCCCGCATACCTGCTCAGGATGATCAGCAGCTATCTTAGCTGTCGAGAAATCCAAGCAGAGACGTCTGCTGGTATAATGAAACGCCCTGTTACTTGTGGGGTGCCGCAGGGGTCGGTCCTCGGGCCGCTGTTGTGGTGCGTCACATTTAACGGGATTTTCAAGGTGAGGCTGCCGCCGGGTGTTAAGCTTATCTGCTATGCGGATGACACACTGGTGGTATGCACCGCCGAAACAATTGTAGCGGTGGAGAGCAGGGTAAACCGGGCCTTAGAGGTAGTGACGCGTTGGATTGAGTCGGCCAGACTTGAACTCGCCGTGGATAAGACGGAGGCCATATTATTCACGACCCGTCGAAATTTCAAGTCACCCACCTTTTGCCTGCAAGGTGCGGAAATCGCGACCAAGAAGACGATGAAATATCTGGGTATCTGGTTCGACTCGAAGCTGAGCTTCAGGCACCATTTCCTGATGACAGCGGAAAAGGCGGGTAGGGTAGTTGGATACCTGTCCCGCCTGATGAGGAACCTGGGAGGGCCGAAGGAGGCAAGAAGAAGGATCATGATGAGCTCCGCCATGTCGGTCCTCCTGTATGGTGCCCCAGTATGGGCCGACTGCATGAAGATACCATACCGACGTAGAGAAATGGTTAAAATCCAACGAAGAGCTGCGCTGAGGTGTGTTAGTGCCTACCGCACTGTCTCGACGGAGGCTCTTTGTGTATTAGCACGTTCACCACCAATCGAGCTCCTTGCTGAGGAGAGAGCGGTGGTGTTCAGAGCACAAAATACGACAACGACCAACTGTGAGGCTCTATGGGTTCAGCAGGAGGCCAGGCGCTCCTTGCTTGCAAAATGGAAAGCGAGAATTGCCCAGAGTGAGCTGGGCAAATGGACGACCCGTGTGCTAATATGCGACCTTGATGAGTGGATAAACCAGGACCATGGTCAGCTGAATTTTCACCTGACGCAGGTGTTAAGTGGCCATGGCTGCTTCAACAAGTACCTTCATGAGAAGCTAAAGAAAGTTGAGCAGGCTTTGTGTTCGCACTGCAATCAAGGGTGGGATGATGGACCACAGCACACCTTATTTGAGTGCGAGGCGTGGAAGCGTGAGCGGGACAAGCTCAGTCGGTCTCTTCAAGAGATCGGGATAGAAGAAGCGCTTGTTCCGAGTAGTCTGGTACCCACCATGCTAGGCTCCTAAGAAGCATGGAAGTGAATGGGATTACTGCACATGCAAAAGCTGAAGAATAAGAGCAAAACGCCTCTTTCTCATTAAATAATAGACGCCTAATAGTTACCGTTCCCTATTTTCGACTTTTTTTTTTATATTTAATTTTTGGAATTAGCAACGTTCTGAGAGTCAAGTTGTTTGTTCGCTGATATTCCATGGGATTTGCTACCCTCTTGAATAGTATTATTAAGCTTTTGTTTTTCGGGAAAATGAAAGAAATAACGTTATTATCATCATTAACCCTTTTTGCAGGATTTTGGCAACAGAAAAATGTGACTGTCTTGGGATTTTATGTGAAGTAGCCTTCGAGTTTGAAAAAAAAATAACTGGCAGTCGTGGAAGTATTTAATTGCTTGAAGAGAAAAATATCGCGGAATATTTGTTTTTTTGGCTTCCTTCTTTGTACAAGCTTTTACCCATATATCTTCAAAGAATCAAATAATTCACGTTAATGACAGTTTGCGTTATTTAGCCTTTTGATGAATATCAAAATTTTTCAGAAAAATCTGCAAGGTCGTAAGTAGAAGTCAAAAGCTGAAGCTGAAATTTTCTGCTGCAATACTTTGCTTACACGAGGTCTCTGTGTCCCGGCTGATGACGTCAATTTGCGGATCTCAGAATCAGAATTCTCCCTAGCCTCCATTATACTAGGTTATACACTGCTGTTTACTAAACTAAAGACTAGGCCTACTTTTAGCCTTCATGAAACCAGACTCAATATAAGCACAACATTGGACTGTTTAAAAGATTGTGCCAAACTACTCATAAATTACAAGGGTGAAGGGAGGTGGATTGAACTCTCAAACTTTAGAATCAGGCTCCGGTTCACGGTTGCTAACGTTACCAGCTGATGACGTTATGCTTGGAGGGGTTCTCGGATCACTGCTAGTGACGTCATGGTTTGTTTAGAAAGAAGACAAAGTACATATACTAAATCATTAGAGAGGAAGTAAACTCGTGAACTTCGAAATTAGGGACCAGGATTTAGGACTCGTGGAGCTCGCAGATCTTCAGAATCGGGGGAGAAGAGGGGATGGTAGGGACTCGCAAATTTTAGAATCAAGGAAACTTCAGGAAAAAATACGCAGCTAGTGAGAGGGATTATGATATCGAACTCTATAGTTTGTTCACGTTAAGAAAAGGCCAAAAGAAAGTAAAAGTTACTTGAGAAGTTCGTACCAGCTGGTACAATCTTCTCAAGTAGTTCGTACCATGTAATTTAAAAGTTAGTTGAGAACGGTACGAACTTATACCTTTTCTTGGGTAGCCCTTTCTTAACGTGAACAGTCGACCGCCTTCTGCGCGTTCAGGAAATCGGAATGATACAACTCGATCCAACAAATTTTTCCGCAGACTTTCTTTGAACATCCTGCAATCGCCAAAAGAATTTTTGACCGCAGAAATAGTTTGAGGTATTAGGTCGATCTCCATACTCGATCCTTCTTTCCAAAAGCCAAAACGACGGCTGGGTAGTGAAGATCATTGTGTCAAACTGACGGTGGAACGAGGCTGTCTCGAATCTATTTAATTTGCAGAGAAGAAACATTCTACATTGTCATACATAAAAGTATTTTTTTTTAAGGAAAACTTGAACGTGATTACAAACAATCTATATTTGTTCAATTATCTCGCGATCGCGTACACGTTCAAAGAGCGTACGTGATATGTGTTGACTGATAGCCGACATTTTATCGAACGGTTTCCTGTCAGCATTCGAAATCACAAATAAATAAAGATAATGAATATCTTCTGTGTAACTTATACAATATTGCATACAGAATCAGAGAAAAAATAAGAGTTCAATATTCTTCGGATTTATTGCCCCGTCCGTATTTGTACGAATATATATGGGCTATGGGCATTGACCACTGAAAAAATATCTTTCTGAAGTTGATGTATAATTTCGTTGTAATCGAGAGAACAAACTTTCGAAATTGTTTTTCAATTCGAAGAAAACTTATTTTCGATCCATCAAAATTTTGAGGCCTTCCCGTTTTAGGTACGTATTTAAATTGCTACCCCCAGACCCCTTCTTGATGACGACTTCAACGTTCAAACGTATAATTTTTTAGCACAAGTTGATGAAATATTTCCACTTCATATTTCCTCTCAGATTTATTCTGTTTTAAATTTTCTCAGTGATTTGGGAGAAGTAAATGTATGATGAAGAGGGTGAGGGGAGGGAGGATCTTGACAAATTTCGACTATCGAGTTATTAATATCTGGTGATATGTAAGAATTTTAATTTTCTCGAAGTGAACATGATGGAGAGAGAGATGGGCGAGGAGGTGGGGTGTGGAATAATTCCGACCACTGAATGTTTGAGTCAGAAGCGCTTCCTAAGGACACATTTTTGTTCGCACCTCTTTTAAAAGCTTTATATCATCCGCAAACCTTTTCAATTGCTTAATTTCTTATCCACGCCAATCATGAAGATACGGACCCAAAACCAAGCCTTGGGAGCCAGCTCTTTAAGACTTGATCTAGAGAAGAAAGCAAACGAGATATGGCAGCTGGAATGGGACAAGTCTAAAAAAGGTGAATGGACAAAAGTGTTGCTTCCCAAAGTGGATCCTCAACGTGACCCACCAGATTTCTGGTTAGGCCAAGGCCTCAGCGGACACGGTACTTTTGGAGAGTATCTCAGGCGAGAGGATCCACACTGCAGATGCCGAAATTCAAATGAAAACGCAAGGCATGTACTCACAGAATGTGAACTCTACTCAGAGAAACGCCCAACCAATCTGGATGGTACTAAAAACGAAACAAGGAGCTACCTCATTGAAGTTGTCCGGGATTTATGGGCAAGAGAGGTTGCAATGCAACGGAAGCAAGTGGAAGGAATGACACACCCACAAGCAGCAACGCCAAAGAAGCAAGACTAGCCCTAAGCATAAGTTCCCTTTTTATCCATTTAGCCTTAAGCATAAGAGAGAATATGATTCAATAGCAAACATACAATAATAGTTTTCACATCGCCCACCTAAACAATAGACATTTTTAACTTAGCCTTAAGCATAAGATAAACCCACCCTCCCTTCGATACACCATTATAGGTACGCAGGGGAGTGGTGGCTAGCTACAATAGTTGATTAAAAGGTCCTCCCTCCCCGTATTTGTACCCTCTGAGTCTCATAGGTAAGGGGCGGACACGTGTCTCCGAAAGGGGCCGTGTCTGAGGGATGCCGGAGGGCATCATAAAAAAAAAAAAAAAAAAAAAAAAAAAAAAGGTTAGGTTAGGTTAGGGACCGACAGGTGAAATATGGTTCTGAGATGAAGTACCTGGAGCGAGGCACCCCTCAAGGAGGAGTCATGAGTGGGCTGCTTTGGAATATAGGTTACAACGGCGTACTAAATTGGCTGGAAAAAAGATGGATCCGCCACTTTTGTTATGCCGATGACACATTGTTGATAATGGCAGACGACGACGTGAAAAATCTACAATTACGTGCAAAACGCGAAATTGCAAACATCAAAGATCACCTGAAAAATGGGCCAAACCTCGACCTGAATCTAAATAAAACTGAAGGGTTACTATTCCAAAGGAGAAAGAAAGGACACAGAAAATATGAAGTACTAGATATTGACAATGAAATCAAAAGAAGTAATAAAATGAAATACTTAGGCGTATATATTGATGACGAAATGACCTGGGAAGTACACATTAGAGAGATGAGCCTCAAGGCCATGCATGTCATAACAAAGATCTCCGCAATATGCCGAAATACGTTCGGATACACTACAAAAGCCAGAAAAATAATGCTCGAGGGTACCGCCGGTGCCCTCCTTAAATACGCTTCACTAGTATTTGCACACAAAATGAAAATAAAGTACGTGACCAAACAGTTGGGAGCAGCGCACCGAAGTATGCTACTGTGTTACGGGAGACTGTACAAGACAGTTTCCTATATACCAGCAACACTCATCTGCGGCACAAGACCTATAAAATATGACGTAACAATCAGAGCGATTATGTTTGCGAAAAAGAATGGTATTAAAATAGATGAAAGAGAAATGCTATTTGCTGCACCTAAAATCAATTTACCAAAGAGAGAACTAAGGAATTATCTTGAAAATAAAGCAAACATGCTCTGGCAACATGAGTGGACAAATACAAATAAAGGGAAATGGACAAAAGTAGTACTCCCTAAAATTGATCCTGTACGAGAACCACCATGTTTTTGGTTAGGACAAGGTCTAACTGGCCATGGAACGTTCGGTGAATATCTTAGAAGGCAAGACCCGCGCTGCCGTTGCCTGCTGTACAACGAAACGCCTCAACACATATTCACGGAATGTGTATTATATGCAGAGAACCGCCCTCCTGAAATTGACGGCACCAAAGCAGAAACGCAAGACTACCTGATCAAGGTAGTAAAAGCGGCGGTTAGGGTTTCGGAACCAAAAATAAATGAATTTCGGAACCAGCCTCAGCTTACCTCATGAAAATAATGTGTTCCGGAACCGCTCCGGTTCGCAATAATGAGTTTCGGAACCACCCCCTTAAAACTAATGAGTTTCGGAACCATCCCTTTAAAACTAATGGGTTTCGGAACCAAATTAATGAGTTTCGGAACCAAAAGTTTGGGATTCATCGTTCAAACGTTTCGGATTCATCGTTCTTCAGAGTGAACGATTCACAAAAAAAGAAAATAAGGACGTATAGGACGTATAGGGCTTCGCACAATGTTCAGTGTAGCTCATACTGCTCCTAGCCTACATGACGGTTACCTAATTTAATTATTTTACACAACTGTGCAATGTGTATCCATGTATCAAAAATGACGATGTAGGTAGACCTACTCATGATAACAAAATGTGATAACGTACTCGAACCTACACGGAACACAATACATGATGCATTTTCACGCATTGTTATTTTCTATCGTTTAATAATACGACTGATGTGCAAGAATGGCTCTTGTAAAAATTTTGAGTAAACGGGGCTCCGAAAATTTGATATTCAATAACTACAAATATAAGTGTCGTCGTGACCGTTGTCGACCAAATGTAAAATTCTGGGTATGTGTCGGGGATAACTGCACAATTAGTATGAAAACAAATGTTGCAGGAACATCAACTATCGCGCCTCCGAGAAGTAATGTTCACCCTCATCCACCGTTTATACCAGAAAAAGTAGAGAAGATTGAAATTTTATTGCAAAGTGCATTTTAATTTTGTTTACGTCCTTAGTATTTGGAAACCAAATTGATTAATATTTGTTCTTGTTTTATTTGTATCTTTAACTATTTTTAATTACAGTTCAACCCGTTCTTTATTATTACAAATTACTATGGATAATCAATTGACAACCATTTCACTAGTCGACTTCACTGATCGCATTACAATTCGCGCTCATTCCTCTTCAAGTACATGAAAGACGGACTTGTACATGACGGGCAAAACGATTCTTTTTTAGGGAAAGAAATGTTTGGTTCCGAACCCCATGAGTTTTCTCCCTTTACTATGATTTTTTTTCCCTCAAAATTTCCATTGTTTACAGCCGTGGTTCCGAAACCCATTACGCCCAGTAAAAGACCTCTGGACAAAAGAAAACCAGGACAAGCGTAGGAAAATCACTGAAAAAAGTCACCAGCTATCTCAAATAACTCAAGAAGACCAGTAGTCATATAGACCAACCTCTCCAGATAGAAACTCGGATACGCTCCAGCATCCAACAATTTAGCCTTCAGCATAAGAGTTTTCCACACCATATTAGCCGTATGCATAAGAGTTAAATCAATAGTTGTGTAACATATAACAATAGTATTCCATATCCTCTAAAACCAATAGACACACAAAAGTAACCTTAAGCATAATGAAGAACCCAGCACTTCCCTCGATATACCAGCTAAGGTACGTGGGGAAGTGTTGGCTAGTTGGCTAGTTACAATAGTTCAAAGGTCCTCACTCCCTGTATTTGTACCCCCAAGTCTCATAGGTAAGGGGCGGACACGAGTCTCCGAAAGGGGCCGTGTCTGAGGGATGCCGGAGGGCATCAAAAAAAAAAAAAAAAAAAAAAAAAAAAAAAGGTTAGGTTAGGGAACTTGGAAAAATTCTTACCTCTGAGCTATATATGATAGAAGAGGGACTTGGAAGAATTTCGAATCTTGAGGTTAGGTTAGGGGACCTTGAAAATTTCTTACCTCTGAGCTATATCTAGAAGGGGGACTTAGGAGAATTTTGAATCTTGAGGTTAGGTTAGGGGACTTGGAAAAATTCTTACCTCTGAGCTATATATGATAGAAGGGGGACTTGGAAGAATTTTGAATCTCGAGGTTAGGTTAGGGGACTTGGAAAAATTCTTACCTCTGAGCTATATAATATGATAGAAGGGGGACTTGGAAGAATTTTGAATCTTGAGGTTAGGTTAGGAGACTGGTCTAATGGACTCGGGACAGCGGGTTCCCCGCTGCCATTGCATTCTGCAATGGCATCTAATTTTTTTCTTCTAGCTCCACTCTCAAGATCGAGAGCTTCAGCTCCGGCTCCGCTCCGAAGGTCCAGCCTCCTGGCTCCGCTCCACTCTTCGATTTTCGAGGAGACAGGAGCTGGAGCCGGAGCCAGAAATCACTGGTTCCCCAGGCTGGCCCAAAACTGATCCCTGTGGTTCGCCAGAAGAACTGTCAAACAGTCTGGATTTGGCACCCTCAAACATGACAGAGAAGAACATAAGCCATCAATTTGCCCCAGCGGATAACATCAACTTAGACATAGATCATTTCATCAACGAAATATTGGTTCAAGAATCTCTCAATTCGACCTCCTCTATCTTACGGACCTCATTAGAAAGAGAAAGAAAAGTAGATCTGTGTGTCCTACTTCGACAAATACTCTTCCTAACTGGGATAAATATTGAAAACCCATTGTAGGTCTGTTCACTAAAATATCAATTTCTTGAAATCTCCATTCTGTAAATTTGAAGGTTCTATTCCTATAAGAGAAAAAAGTGGTGTTTACACACTCGGGACTAGTTTATGAGCGCCAATGAAAAATAAGAGTCCATGAACACTGGGAAGCTTTCGATTCAGGTCTTACTAAAAAATGTATGCAGCCTTGCTCAGAGTAAGATCTCTGACCCAAACTTTCCAAGTTGAGACTACCTTCCGTCCGAGCTTGGTCGATTGATCAGCAAATAATTCCGACAATAGGCAAGCTGAAATTATTTGAAAGCCAGTGTGATGGCCTGGAAGTAACCGGATAGCCGTTTCAAGTTAATTATCCGGAATAATATTTAAGGCCAGTACTTAAGCTCCATCCAACGTGCAGCATTCCTTACGTGATGCAGTCAGTACATAGATCCTTAAATCGTATTCTTGCGCATCTCTACGAGTCCAGAACTAAAGATCGTACTCACGTCTCTCAGACGTCAATGAGAAGACAACAGAAACTTGAGTCGACGAAAAAAAAAATCTCAACAATTCAGAACAACTCATATTTTGAATCCGAAAATAGTAAATACGCTTGTCTTCTAAAATTGTTGTTTGATCATTTCGTGTGGGTGATATTTTATATTATTTCGATTTTCCTGTCTCCGTAGCATTCTTACATAGAAAGACATACGTTGTATCTCCCCAAGTACGAAAATAATACTTCCTGTTCACTTTAGTTTTCCTTTTTATTTCGACAAATAGCTCTGCAACAATGATTAGGAATTACGTATTGCTCACTGTTGACGATCGTTCCAGTAGCTCTATCTGTTCTAAAAGGTTAACGCGCGAGCTAGTCAATCAACATGTCGAGAGATGGCGCTGACTGCTGTAAGCTGTAGTAATTTATACGATTGTCGGAATAAATAAAAGACGCTTGTCACGAACAAAGTAAAGCCACAAATCGTTGTCAGAGTGTCATTGCTGAACGGGTGTGTCGCAGGAAAGGCAGTAGGTGTCAAACGAAAATTCGCAACGCAAAAGAAAAATCAGAATTTGTTGCTTTTATCTCGCTATCTAAAAGCTCTACATGGATATACGGCTGTAGAAAACATTTTTTTTTTTTGTCATTCCACGTCGAAGTTTGAAACTAAATTTTCGGTAAAGCGTGAAATATAGTCTTATTTCAAGAATATTTTCTGCCTACCGATGAGAAATTAAAATGTAGCGTGTCACGACGCATAGGGGTTGCTGGGTGGCGGTATGTACTCGTATCCTTTGATTTTTTCCTAAAGGGCGAGACGTTGTGGGTGGAATATTTAGATACACTAGTCGCGCTTTCTGTTGACATTTTAGGCATAGTCACGCGGTTCCAAATTACTGCCTGTCAAACATTTCTCTCCTGCCACGAAAGTAACTATTTTCGTTTCCCATTTCCTTGTGTTATTAATAGTTGAAATCTATCAACACGAAAACTGTTTTATCGCTTGCTTTTTTTGACACTTACTTCGTCTACGCAAAGGTACACATACGTTCGACCTTTGAAATTTCTTCCGTCTTTCGTGATCCCGTGTATAAATACTCGTTTGTATCTTCTTTCATTCGAAATGAACGAGTGTAAATTGTATGCTACAGAGCGACCTTTCATCTTTCTTAATTATACGCTGCCACGTTCACGAGAAAAAGTATCAGTAATGATTATAGATACAGCCACTCTGTGGCGAGTCTTTTCGTGATTAGAAATTATTTTAGCTCACCATATAATCTGTAATTTGAGCGTTCCAAAATACACGGTAGTTTGGGTTGATAAATGACGTACACTGTAATCCCCTTTCCATTATTTCCAAAAGCGTACTCTTGAAACTTTGATTAAGTACGTTGAGAGATCATTTTGTACAAATGATGAGAGGTTTAGCTAACAAGAATAATATACTTTGTATTTGTTTTCCCTAGGACTGTGATATAACTTTACGAACTTGGCTTCCGTGTAAATAATTCCCGAGTGACATTCGCAAACTCGTGTCTAACAAAGTAATAATTGGAAAATTGGGTAGCTTTGAAATATACACGTTGTGATACGAGACAGGAGACTGCTAAGAGATTTCGTTTATTGCTTCAGAGCAGAAACACTTGGACCTCGAATGGGGAATTGGAGATGTTCGCGGGGATACTAGGTTTGCAATGAGAAAAGGAATCGTGAGATGAGTATGAAGGAGAACGCTAATCATTTAAGCTTTATGTAGCCGTGTTAGTCAAAAATAAATAATATTCTGTGGTAGTATGAGAATCCAAGTCCTGCATTGGAAGACTCAACTCTATCCCTATCGCAGTTAATGACACACACTTGAGGGTAGCGCATATTTATGAAATTAAAGTCAAAAGCCCCGGAACTTTTACGTTTTAAAATACCTATTCCGCCCTTCTGACAGTTGCAGCGTAAAATTCCACATCCCCTCCACCATAACTAGACCAAAATATCCTGGGTTAAGGATCGTCTCTATATGGAATCGCCTCCTTATCACAACTCTCTTTTCTAGGCACAATTCAGAGCTCTGCCTTTCGCAGGTTCATGTTCCCAGCCCACACCATTTCGATTTTTGGGGTGGAAGTGGGTGGATTCGTTTGTGCTACGTTTGTGCTGGATCGTGCCGTGGAGTTTTCCGTTCGTGCTCGTCACCTTCTCCTCCAGCGGCAAACCATTTTTTAAAGCCCTCAGGGATTTTCTCCGACACACACACACGCACGCACGAAACAACAGTCGTATCTATTGCAAGTTCTAGTCTGACCGACTCGATCTACCGCGTCTCAGCCTCTGGAGCCCAGTTCACCGAGCTCTTCACCGCTACAGTTGTTTCGGCAGTGCATACTACCAATGCATATCAGATAAGCTCAACACCTGGCAACAGCTTCACCTTGAGAACCCCGCTGAATGCGACGCATTACAAGAGTGGCCCCAGAACTGACCTCTTTCGGCGAGCTACAATCACCAGCAGACGTTTCTGCTGAGATTTCTCGAGCTAAGATTGCTGTTGATCATCCTGATCAGGTTCGTGGGCACCGTCAAGTCCATGAGAGCTCCCAATACACCCTCCCATAGAGTCAAGCTGAATGCATTCCTCATATCGAGGCTGACGGACGCGTAAAATTGACGCGTAATTATCATTGACATAGCTATCCCTTTCAGCCCGATTTCAGCATCTTACGTGCAGCGCAGCGTCTTCATTTTGCTTATGTCGCATGTGCAGCACCGCCCCGTCCTCCATGGTGGAGTGGGTATGGGTTGCTTATGTATTCGATTTTGTTTCTTCCAGTACCGGGATCGACTCTCTTGGGTGTAGCTTCAATGTTGGAAGAATCTCCTCGAAGATCCCCCTCTTCTGCTTGGCAACCACCAAGCTGCAGTGCCCTCTCCCTCTGGCATGCAGGAAACACAAGAACGCGCAACAACAATATCACTTTAAGAAATAGTAGACTGCTGATCTTCATCTTGTTCTACCTTAAGGGGTGATCGTCGTCTTCTTCTTCCTGCAAATCTGGTTGTTGATGGTACACAGGTGTCGAGTAGGCCATGGCGTGGTTCTGCTTTTGCCTATTCCATTCCCGGTTCATATTCTCCTTGATGACGGTGGCTGCAAATGCAGACACCTGGTTCCATGCTTCTTCGGAACCTAGCATGATGGATACCAGGCTACTCGGGTCAAGCCCTTCATCTACCCCGACCTCTCGAAGAGACCGACTAAGCTTGTCCCGCTCACGCCTCCACGCCTCACACTCAAATAAGGTGTGTTATGGTTCATCATCCCGCCCTTGGTCGCAGTGCAAACACGTTGCCTGCTCAACTTTCCTTAGCTTCTCATGAAGATACTTGTTGAAGCAACCATGGCCACTTAGCACCTGCGTCAGGTGAAAGTTTAATTGGCCATGGTGTCGGTTCATTCACTCATCAAGGTCGCGTATTAACACACGGGTTGTCCACTTGCCCAGCTCACTCTGGGAAATTCTCAGTTTCCATTTCTCAAGCAAGGAGCGCCTGGCCTCCTGCTGAACCCATAGAGCCTCACAGTTGGTCGTTGTCGTATTTTTTGCTCTGAACACCACCGCTCTCTCCTCAGCAAGGAGCTCGATTGGTGGTGAACGTGCTAATACGCAAAGAGCCTCCGTCGAGACAGTGCGATAGGCACTAACAAACCTTAGCGCAGCTCTCCGTTGGATCTTTACCATCTCTCTTCTTCTGTATGGTATCTTCATGGAGTCGGCCCACACTGGCGCACCATATAGGAGGATCGACAAGGCGGTGCTCATCATGATCCTTCTTCTAGGTTCCTCATCAGGCGACTAAGATATCCTACTACCTTGCCCGCCTTTTCCGCTGCCATCAGGAGATGGTGCCTGAAGCTCAGCATCGAGTCAAACCAGATGCCCAGGTACTTCATATTCTTCTTGGTCTCAATTTCCACACATTGCAGGCAAAAAGTGGGTGGACTGGCTGAAAGTTCGAGTCCAGCCGACTCGATCCAACGCGTCACTACCTCTGAAGCCCGGTTTACCCTGCTCTCCACCGCTACAGTTGTATCAGAAGTACATACCACCAGTGTGTCATCCGCATAGCAGATGAGCCTAACACCTGGTGGCAGCATCACTTTGAATATCCCGTTAAATGCGACGCACCACAGCAGCGACCCCTACGGCACCCCACGAGTAACTGAGCGCTTCAATGTACCAGCAGACGTCTCTGCTTGGATTTCTCGGCAGCTGAGATAGCTGCTGATCATCCTGAGCAGGTATGCGGGCACTTCTGCGTTTTTCAGGACTTCCAAGATCCTCTCCCAAGGAATCGAATTGAACGCATTTCTTATGTCGAGGCTGAAGGCTGCGCAAATCTGACGCGTTGCTATCGCTGACTCGGCTATCCTCTTCAGCCGGATCCCAGCATCCGATGTACAGCGTCCAGTTTGAAAACCGTGCAGGCTACTAGAGATTATATCTCTTTCCTTCAGATAGCTCTCCAGTCGATTGGCTATCACTATTTCCAGGAGTTTCCCAACATTGTCCAGCAGACAAAGTGGGGAATAAGAGGATGGCAGGCCAGGTGGTTTATCCTTCTTATCAATCAACTCTAGCCTGGCCTTCTTCCAGCGCACAGGGAACAGTCCCTCAACAACTGCCGCGTTGAATGTATCAACAAGCAGTGCCGGGTCAACTGAGTGTATGGCGCTCCAGACTGGATTTGGGATCTCATCCGGGCCTGGAGCCTTCCAATACTTACCTCGAAGTCTGTTGACTGCTGCATCCACCTCCTCGGTACCTAGAAGGGATATACCATCCTCTTCTACTATTGGTAGCGCTACCATTGGTGGTGGATGCTGTGGGAACAAGCCATCAATGATTTGACCCACAACATCCGGCTCCATTCGGCTCATTGCTGAGAGGGCCTTCAGCTTCTTCAGCACTATCTTATAAGGCTTCCCGAATGGGTCGTCCTCGGCCATCTCACACAGCTCTTGCCATGCAGCACTTTTGCTGTCTTTGATGGCCTTCTTCAGCTTCTTGCGAGCCAGCTGGTATTCGAGTGCAACCGCCCGCGCTCCTTCGCGGCCTCTACTCCGCTGGTATATCCGGCACTGACGGTTGCACTCTTTTCTTAACTCGGCAATTTGGTTGGTCCACCAGTAAACGGCTCTCCTCTTCTTCGGTGGACCTTGCCTGGGCATAGCTACCTCTCATGCTTTGGTGACAGTCTTAATCATTTTCTCTGCTGCCACCTCCGCGTTACCTTCTTGCTCGTTTCCTTGGTCCCATGTGAGAGCAAGGTAAGTAGCTTTCAGGCGGTGGCTATTCAGCTTTTTGACCGCCCACTTTCTTACCAGCTTTTGTGGAGCAGCGATCTCAACTCCCCGGTGGATGGAGAAGTTGATATACCGATGATCGCTCCCAGAGAGCACCTTATCCAGTACCTCCCAGCCTTCTATTCTTCGGGCTAGGCTCGCTGAAGCAAAGGTGACGTCAATAATAGATCCGTATCCTTGATGGACTCGGCGGACGTCGATCGGCCACAACGCCATTTCTCTGACCAAGCATTGAAATCGCCTGCCACAATGAACTTCTCACCTCGCCTTCTGGACTAGCTTTCTTCCAGCTTGCTTAAGAAGTCCTCAAACTCCGGGAATGGGCGATTTGGAGAGAAGAAGCAACTGTAGACAACCATATCTGTCATCTTCACAGTAACATACCCCTCCCCGCTTTCAACCTCTCCCGGAGCAATCGGGCACTCTGGGCAAACACCAATGGCTGCTAAGCCAGTACGGTCTGTGTACCACCCTTGTACTCCTGCCACGTTGTAGTACTCGCTAGCAATTACAACGTGGGTTCCCTTGTCGGCTACAAACTGCCAGAGAAGATTCTGCGCAAGTTTGCAGTTTTGAAGGTTAAGCTGCAGCATCTGACGTGCAGCGCAGCGTCTTGATTGGAAACCTTCAAATATTTCTCGATTCGATTGGCTATTACTGATGTAATGCTATGTTGTCTAGTAGACAACGGTCGATAAGAGTATGGCTAGCCAGGCTGCTTATCCTCCTTATCGATCGACGTAAGCCTAGCTTTATAGTCCCCAGGAACTGCCGCATTGAATGTATCCACAAGCAGTGCCGGGTCAACTGAATGAGTTAGAGATTCTAACAATGCTATGACGTTGAATGCAGAGTTCTTATAAAATTTCATCCACAAATTGGAGTATCGATGACGGGAAGTTGTACGCAGCTCCATTAACGCGAGTAGCCAAGATGACAATTGTCTTAAACATAAAGAGTGCCTACAAAAAAAAAAAAAAAAAAACTCATTGAACTCTTTCTAATCAAGCATGTGAATCACCAGTATTTTATGCGGAAATTATATGATACGCGTGGATTGGAAAAAAAAAACAAATTATTGAGAAACGTTTTTAATCTGTGTACCAATGACTATGATTATGGACGGGTGTAGGAAATCTCGAGAAAAAGTGTACCTACTCGTTACGTGCTTCTAATAACGCTTTTAAAGAATACAAAAAACACCATTTATCCAGAATGGAATTACTTTCGCTACGACCAGAATGATGAACTAATCACCTATTACGTAGGTGAAATGGAGTTTTTTGTAATAAAAGTGGTGCGCATAAACACCACCTTAGTTCGAATTATACATGGTCTCGAACGATTACAAACTTTTGACGCGAACCTTCTCCAAAACCTTAGTCTCCTTTGCTCTACTCTACAGTCTTCCTCACCATCAAGGTTGTAGCGACGCAGAAGACTTTTTAATTTTCGAAATCGTTTTCACCCCCGTATATACCGCGGTAATAACGCGTTTATTGTTCGCAGAATTTCATAACTATTTTAATCTCTTCCATTTGGCTGTACAAAATAAGCTTAGAAGTACAGCTTACCACGAGGTACATGAAAAGTAACAAACTGAGAGAGAGAGAAAAAAAAGGCCGAACAGCCTAATAGTCATCTATCCAGCCTTCGTGTTCATTTTTGAGGTTATATCGTGTAGGCGGTAAATGACTTTAATCCAGGGGTCATAAAGCCATACGCGATCTTCATTCGTTTATTATTAAATTTAATATCAACTTCGCCTTGCCGTCGAATAAAAATTCTTTATATTTGCCCTATCATTATACAGCTCAACTTTTTTTTTGTCCTCTCGCGAGCAGCGTTTAAGACAATCTACAGCTGATAACGCTCATAAAAATTTATAAAGGACGAAGTTTACGTGCGTTAGCTTTTCCTCCTGCCGTATGGGTGAAATTAGCTTTTTACATTTTTTGTTGTATCATGATACGTGCAGCTATTTCGGTGCACGATGCCGGGCTACATCTCATAGACAGGTTCATCTCGATAGTGCACAGATTAGTTTTCTTCGTGTAGAATGATGACCGATTTATACGCGTGGTGTTTGCTGACGAATGAGAAACTTTATAAGGCATCATCGGGTTATTATCGTTATTATTACCTGTACATCTGACAGGTCTTTTGTCGGTGAACATTTTCGTTTTCCAGTACATTCAAGATTCCATCGACTGACATAATAAGTAAAGAAGCATTGTCATGATTACTCTGACACGATACAATGGGTCTTTTTTCATAACGTGTTTAAGTTTTGTATGTAATCAAACACTTTGTATTATGATTATACATCCTTGGCGTTTCTGCTCGAGTGTGAAATAACGCGCGACGACCCTCGTACAGACTCGCGCGTTCTCTCGAAAAGTATCTTGTTAATTATTTTCGTTTGGTTTCCTTTTACCGGCTCCAACAACACCTGACAACCGTGCTAACGGATGATAATTTTTCAAATTGTGACAGCGACTCAAAAGACGGTAGTTGCACTCGAATAGAGCTAAAACAAATTGTAGAGAATATTTTTCTCTTATTTCTAAATCAAGCTTGTTACAATGAGGAGAATTAATTTTTCGGTACGAAACAGATATTTTTTACTCGTGACTTCTCCCGAGACAATTCAAAATGAGTCATGAAAAAATGGTTCATCGTTTTCGATGATTTCATCGAAGAATTTTTGAAGTCGTGCAGGTCTCTCTTCATCATCATATTCAGCCCACTCGAGTGCTAAGTGTTTCAATTTAGTCTTTGAGGTTGTTGACTCCATTGAAAAACGAATACTCGGTAGAGATCCACAGGCTTGAGTGCAATAGACCGATTCTCTGGTGACGTCACTGCGTTTATAATATGGAGCTAGAATGAGTCAAAGTACCCATATTCGCAATCGCTATTAGTCTATAGCGATTATCGGGCCAACCATGATATAAATTTCCATAAGAATACAAGGGGAACAATGCTGCTGAGGACTCGCGGTAAGAGAGATCATACTCGGGGTTATAGTCGATCTCTCACAGCAAGCCAATATAATCCCGTTAATTGCTTGGAACAATGAGAATTTCTGTACGTTTGCCCGCTTCAATCGTACGCAGGGCAGAAGTCAAACTCATCGCGAGTCCACTACAGAAGACCACTTTCTCGGTTCCGTTCCCTCCGTCGCTTGAAACAACTATAATTTCAGCACGTTTCCTCGCCATGATCATACGCGGGACCGAAATCGATCTCTCACCGCGAGCACACAACTGATAACGAACTTCTCGGTTCATTCCCTCAAGTTGCCCGGCTCGATTGAATACTCACATGAGCTTATAACCTTTCCTCAGTGAACGATTGAGGGACAAGGATATCAGAGAAATATAATGCTAACGATTCCATCCATTCGTATCTCAAAAACTGTCAATCAGCGAAATTAGGTTCTGCCTCAAGGACCGTCCACAATAGAAAAAATCAAGAGCATGATAGAGCAAAACGTTGCACAAGCAATTCAGCCTGTCACGCCAAAAATTGAACAGGACCAATTTTGGCGCGTGTGTACAGTCCCCTCATAAGGTTGAAGAGTAGGGTGACCAACACGAACGAAAAACTCTGCGACACAATCCAGCACAAATGTAGCATAAACAAATTCATCAATACTTGTCTCATGACTGTCCAGATAAGCAGACCTCAGTGGCCGCGGACTCTTCGAGAAATACCTGAGGCGGGAGAACCCGAGATACGAATGCATATTCACGCAATGCAAGTTGTACAAAAAAAAATAAGATCTGATATCTTTGACGGTGATGACAAGGTGACCTGGGAATACGTGACTGAAGTGATAGAATACTTAAGGCAAAAAGAAATAGAAAAGGCAAGACAAAAACATTCACGGGTTCTTTAACGCAGTGAAACGAGAGGAGGCAAGGAATCTGTTTTATGGGGTCCTTTAGAGGAGCGTTACGAGTCCTATGGTATTTGAAGCGTTGCATATCCGACTCATTGAAGGGGCTAAGCCTGTGGGGTGTATCAAGCAATGCATGTAAGAATAGGGTGATCGTTTACTGAGGTGATCGTTTACCGAATGCGGCATTCCGTTTGTCTCAGCATTCCGTTTGCCCATCTTAACTGCACGTAATAAACGTGAATCAACTGACAACCTTCTTCTACTATCCTCTATCTTATAAGAGATGCAAGTCCTAACTTTGACTGCGAGTATCGATGCGACGCTACCTACACAAAAATTCGTGAGAACGGTATAGCGTTCTTACATGCATATCTAATTAAGTGAAGGGGCTTCATCAAATTTCGAGCTATATATGACTGGAGGGGATGGCGGCCTTTTTTCCGAACACCCCCCCCCCCCCCTCATGAAACTAGATTCCTGTTAATTTGCAAATTCACAACACTCCCACTCTGTATACCTGTATCCTTCTCTTCATTCATAATGAACTATGACCAGCGCTGCCAGATAATATTTCAAGAATCCGTATCCGCCATTTTTTTAAGAACTGGAAACGGAGTTTGACGTTTTTCAAGGACTCAGAACGATTCATCAACGACGATCAGGAGAAAGATATCTCGCATACTGGTGACTGAGGTATTTTTACCTTGATTGGCTCAATGTTGAGGATTACGGTAATAGCCCTTAACGGCCAGGAGAAAATTATCTCTCAAACGAGGGGCTGATGAAATATTTTTCCCTTGAGCACCAGGAATCTGTATTTCACGCAGAAAAATCCGTATTGTTTTCGAGGACCAAAAATCCGTAGATCTGGCAGCACTGACTATGACGTCATCAGATGTGACTCGAGGCCCCTTCCAACTAGAATGTCATCAGCTGGAGGACTTGGACGTTCGAAAAATGTTGACCCTCGAGCTGTAATGTATGACAACAACGGGACTTGGAAAAAAGGAGAGATTTTCTGGCAGAGCCAATTGAAATAACTGTTAATTTTAACAGGGAACCTGTTTTATCAGGGGGTCTTTCAAGAAAAAGTGTCCGGCATCCGGCGTCCGGGAGGCAACTTCCTTACCTAACTATGACCTTGAGAATAACCTTGGGACTTGAAAAATTTTTGACCTCCCCATTTTCCCATTCCCTCTACCTCCCCCCAAGTCCCTTCCTATTTAATTATATACTAGTGTAAAGCTACTGTACTACAAGGAGGGGTCCTAGCTTATACTAGAGATGATACAAATTGCTAGGCATATCAATATTTTCCAGTTATACAGCCATAATCACCTATGACCTTGGGACTTGAAAAATGTTTGAGCTCCCCCTCCTATCATCTATAGCTCAAAGATTCCAGTATACTAGTATGAAGCTAGTATAATAAAGGAGGACTTCTAGCTTATATTAAAGATAATATAGATTGCTAGGCATATACTAGTATAAAGCTACTATACTACAAGGAGGAGTCCCAGCTACACTGAAGATAATAGAAATTGCTAGGCATATTAATTTTCCAGTCATACAGTTATAATGACACTACACCATATTTTGAACTCTGTTTCACACCACCAAGGAGGTCGAGTTCACAGTGCACTTTTAAATTAAACAAAAATTATTTTCCTACCGTAAAACTCGTAAAACAGGTTCCCTGCATCCTCTCATTTAACTTTGTTAAAGAACCCGTGAATTTATTCAATGAAGTTTAAACGGGTTTAAATGAGGACAGTAAGAGCAAGGAGCCAGTGCTGCCAGGTCTACTGATTTTTGTTCCTCAAAAAAGATATGGATTTTGTATGCTCTAGGGAAAAGTACCTTAGTCACTCTTATAAGAGATACTTTTCTCCTGGTTGTGGAAGGTTCAAACAGCAGTTCACCGTAACATTGAGTCGATCAAGGGGGGAAATACCTATCTCTTGATTGCTATTGATGGATCGATCAAAGTCAGTAGGAATTTCATTTCAGGTTTCAGAAAACTGACGGACACGGATTTTTGATAACATCATCTGCGGTAGCACTGACCAAGGGCATTTCAAGACAGAATCAAGGGCCCACTATCGGGGCTAAAACTCGATGGAGGAGGAGGTAAGTAAAGCCCTCAAGTCAATGTAAAATAGGAAGCTCCTGGACAAGATCAATACATCAATATGGTCGTTATTAATACCAAAAAAATATTTTCTTTTCGATATTACCTAATATTATATCGATAAAGTCAAGATCGATGTATCGATATAATCGAGATTGATTCATTGATATAAATGAGATATCTTCACTTTGTATTTACTTGCCAACGCCCAAACACATATGAGGACTTATCTGGCAAAAGGGCGTCCGCACAATCTATTACTTATGGGGCGGACGCTCCCCCCCCCCATCTTGCCAGTACCCTCTTCATATACTTGATTTGATGTTTTTCCATGAAGTGGAGAAATTCACTCATTTTCTTGCGTTCATTGCAACTCTGTCTCAATCTCAACAGCCGGAGTCGATGTCACCTTCCAACTCCTTCCTCCATCAAAACAGCTAAAACAGTCACGAGACTACCGCGGATTCTCCTCTTTAGATTATACCCTACTCACTATCCAACTTCAAATCTCGAACTAATGGATTGCCCATATTGGCGAGAAGAAGTGCCACCGAATTGTGTATTTTGTCTCAACAAAAGTGTCGTCGAACCTTTACTCTTTTTCGGGTAAACGCTGCAATCTGGGTTGCGCCCTCTCAGTCAGCATATTTGTATATCTTGCTCCTCCCCTAAAAAATTCACCGAACTCACGACACTAATGCATAATTTGAAGGTTTGTACTAATTTTTTGATTTTAAAATACAGGTACCAACTTCATGACTCTAGATACGTCATCATGAGTCTTTCATTCTCGAGCACTCTCTCTCCAGCATCGACTGCTACATTTTGTCAGCTATACCCACACGTTTCAAGAAGATTTACAAGTCTTTAATGAAGGTCAAAAAAAATACGAACGGGACAAAAGACTGAGGGTGATCGATCACCGAATACAGCAAGTCTGGAATAGTGGAATAATAGTGCGTCGTTGTACACATTTTAGTAGACGTTTGTTATAAGAAATAAAAATATGTTTTTGTCAAGAAAATAAATTCGTGATCACTTCTCGGGCACCTGGTTCTATTTAATTGTAATGAGCACGCACCGTACAAATGCGAGATGTACGACACGATATATATAAACTACATTTCCGGAACATATTATTAAACGATTTTTCAAATTTCGTTCGAATCGTTAATGGAAATCAAATAAGGAAATCTCGATTTAATTTCGTGAACAAGAATAAAAATGAGGTAAAATAAAAACGTCACGCTGTCTGATACATGTGCTGTGCTTTCCAGAGACAAAGTAGACCATTGATCATTATACACTACACGGAAATCGTAATTTTTCGATTTTCAGGAGGTTGCCTTGATTTTTTGTGAACTCGGTTAATTTTGATTTACTTTAGAGTGTAAAATACTTGAAAAAATATCGAGTTTTGAGACAATTTCTCCATACTACCAAATATTTCTATTATATAAACCTGTAAGCGCGCGAATGACGATAAAAAATCGCGTGCCGAAAACCTCGCGTGGCCGAATATCCAAGTGTCGCTATCTATTGGAGCTATTTAAACCTAAAGCGTATTGCGTCGTTTGCGAGGGTGAAGAGATGACATAATAATTATGTAGGCTTCTGCTTACCGTGGTTCAATACAATACGACCGGTTACGCTGACTGTTTTAGTAGTTTCTCGAGCTATCTTTCTTCCTCTCTTTTTTGCCGACCAGGGTGTTTTCGACAGTTCTCGAACTTTCTCGAAATAATCCAGCAGTAGCGGAAATTAGTATAACTATCTATACAGTATATCTGTTCAGAAACTCGTAAGCGCGCGTGTGACGCTAAAGAATCACGTGCTGAAAATTCAAGTGTCGCTATCTATTGGAAGCTATTTTAACCTAAAGCGTACCACGATATTTAAAATACGAAATTCCTTATGTACGATCTTAAATAACCCCACTAATGTAACAACTCCAACAATAACGAGCGAGCGAAGCGAGCCCGAGAGCTGCTCGCGTCACTGAGGAACCGCCGGCCAATTCTAAACTTCAAAACTTCTATAAGCATGGAAGCTAGGCTAGGAAATTGGAGGCTCTCGCCTTACATGAACACAGACCAGGCTTAGACTCCGCAGGTTTAGGCATACACAGACAGATGAAATGGGCTGAGAAGTTTGTACATACGCGTGCAAGCTAAGCTAAAATTTCAGAGACTCGGTCAACCACGAAGCCAAGAAAGGTAGTCATCTAATGACGTCATAGTGTGGGTTATTCTGAAAGTTAGCCTAGTCGCACACGGTATGCTAGACCAACAAGGATCCAGTCTATGAGATGAATTCATAGAGTGGATGTGTCATCAGAAGACTCTCACCACAAAAGCATATCCGATCTGCAACCTGTAGTGAAGCTACCAAACCAAACACTTCAAGAATGATGAATTGAGAAACTTTCGCCCGTGACGCTACAAAATACATAACGAGGGGAAACTGGGCAAATTTTTGACTCTCAAACTACATGACGCTAAGGAGGAGGCAGTTGGAGGTGCCTACTTTGGACATTTTCAATACAACTCCCTGAATATTGTTGCAGCTTTTTGATCGGTCCTCTCAAGCCGTATTGAAATGTCGAGGTTAGACGTCAAGAAATTGAGACCAGCAACACAATTTTATAAACCATAGAATATCATCTCACATTTCCGTTTTATACGTACGACTTTTTCCTGTGTGGCTCGTTTTGGTATACTAATTAAACCACTTCGCGGTCGCATATGGTCGTTGTGTGAGCCGTATTCATGAATGAGTGCTTCTTTATTGCGTGTTAATATAATTTCTTGTGTCATTTGTCACACCCCAAACAACATCTGTACTTAGCGAGCTATTTACTTTCGACCGAGTATACGATATAACTCACGTCATGTGTAAAATCATTAGAAAGAAGCTCTTCTTGGATAACAAACGAAGCCGACGATAGCGTAAATCATTAGCTTACGATTTATAAAGACGAGTAAGATTAAATCATTTCCCATATGTGAGATTAACACCCACGTCCACCGCGTAACATTATAAGACTCTCATATTTCATGACGACCGGTTCTGCGGTTTCCCGCATCCATGCGGTCGCATTTCGAAAGTGTTAAATTTTAATCGAATGATTATCGTGTACACCGGTGGTTTCATCCGGCGAAAGCCAATATTAATATTTATTACAAATATAATATACGAAGCCTGGTACCATATATTTCGCTGTGAATTGGGAAAATTAATTATTTCTCGGTCGACCGCGAATTGGTAAATAAATTTCCTCAACAGAATTATCACCTACAGCCAACCGGTATCATTTAAATGATGATCGTAATTTCTGGACGAGTAAATCTATATAAATACAAAACGTTGTCCAACTTGTAAAAGTTTCTACCAACGTGAAGTAGCTTTTGTCGAACTTAGAAAAATGATATGTCGTAATTTTGGACAAACAGTAGTTATGTAGGTGCGAAGTGGGTAGAAATATATAAATAGGATAGCTTTCGCGGTTTATTAATTTTAAAACGTTACTCTATTTACACCATTTGAATAATTCACTCATTAAATTCACCCGACGTTTCGGAATTAACGACCCCGAAATATGTAGCGTGAATAATTATGGGTTACAGCTCTCAAAAAAATATTATTTACAAACCACATTAAGCGAACACGTGTCTTTTTCATTTCTTTTCTTACTAAGATTAACGTCGAAGTGATATTAATATTAACCTATTCGATAGGATATTAATATCACGTATAGGATATAGATGTTCCCAGAGTTCCAATTTTTCAAAACAATTTCGCTTAATAGTAGAATCCAAAATTTAAATACTTACTGGGGTATCAATATTATAATTTCAAACAATTTTTCATTCGAAATCACACATTAATTTCAGCTTATATATCCAAAAATGTGCAATCAGGTACGCTCGCCTAGGACAAATTGACGAAGTTTTTTTTCATTTGGATTCTCTATCCGAAGAATAGACCAATTATTGAGTCACATAAGTAATTATAATTGAATCGCAGTTTCAAGTCCCAGTTTTGAGTCTTCACTTCGAGTCTCAGTCTCGCGTCTCAGTTCCAAGTCTCAGTCTTGAGTCTTGGTTTTGAGTCTCAGTTTTGAATCTCAGTTATGGAACTTAGTCTCGAGTCTTACACTCCAGTTTTTATTGCAAGTCTCAGTCTCGAGTCTCAGTTTTGAATCTCAGTTCTGAATCTCAGTCTCGAGTCTCAGTTTTAAATCTCAGTTTTGAGTCTCAGTTCTGATTCATCATCTCAAGTCTCAGTATCACGTCTCAGTCCAGTCTTGAATCTCAGTCTCGAGTCTCAGTTTTAATCTCAGTTTTGAGTCTCAGTCTTGAGTCTTGGTTTCAAGTCCTAGTCTCAAGTTTCAGTTTCGAAAGCCAGTTTTGCGTCTCATTCCTGAGTCTCAGTCTCAAGTCTCGCTCTTAAGTCTCAGTCTCGGGTCTCAGTCTCGAGTCTCAGTCTTGAGTCTCAGTCTCAAGTCTCGCTCTTAAGTCTCAGTCTCGAGTCTTAGTCTTGCGTCTCAGTCTCGAGTCTCAGTTTTGAGACTCAGTCTTGAATCTTGGTTTTTGAGTCTCAGTTTCCAGCCTCTGTTTTGAGTCTCGGTTTCAAGTCCTAGTCTCAAGTTTCGGTCTCGAGAGTGAGTTTTGCGTCTAATATCCTGAGTTTCAGCTTCAAGTCTCGCTCTTAAGTCTCAGTCTCAAGTCTCAGTCTCAAGTCTCTGTCTCAAGTCTCAGTTTCAAGTCTCAGTCTCAAGTCTCAGTCTAAAGTCTCAGTCTCAAGTCTCAGTCTCAAGTCTCAGTCTCAAGTCTCAAGTCTCAGTCTCAAGTCTCAGTCTCAAGTCTCAGTCTCAAGTCTCAGTCTTAAGTCTCAGTCTCAAGTCTCAAGTCCCAATCTCGGTCTCAAGTCCTAATCTCAGTCTCAAGTCGCAAGTCTCAGTCTCGAGTCTCAGTTTCGAGTCTCAGTCTCGAGTCTCAGTCTCGAGTCTCAGTCTCGAGTCTCAGTCTCGAGTCTCAGTCTCGAGTCTCAGTCTCAAGTCTCGCTCTTAAGTCTCAGTCTCGAGTCTCAGTCTTGCGTCTCAGTCTCGAGTCTCAGTCTAAAGTCTCAGTCTCAAGTCTCAAGTTCCCAATCTCAGTCTCAAGTCTCAAGTCTCAGTCTCGAGTCTCAGTTTCGAGTCTCAGTTTCGAGTCTCAGTCTCGAGTCTCAGTCTCGAGTCTCAGTCTCGAGTTTCAGTCTCGAGTCTCAGTCTTGCGTCTCAGTCTCGAGTCTCAGTCTAAAGTCTCAGTCTCAAGTCTCAAGTCCCAATCTCAGTCTCAAGTCTCAAGTCTCAGTCTCGAGTCTCAGTTTCGAGTCTCAGTCTCGAGTCTCAGTCTCGAGTCTCAGTCTCGAGTCTCAGTCTCGAGTCTCAGTCTCGAGTCTCAGTCTCGAGTCTCAGTTTTGAGACTCAGTCTTGAAACTTGGTTTTGAGTCTCAGTTTCCAGCCTCTGTTTTGAGTCTCGGTTTCAAGTCCTAGTCTCAAGTTTCAGTCTCGAGAGTGAGTTTTGCGTCTCAATCCTGAGTCTCAGCTTCAAGTCTCGCTTTTAAGTCTCAGTCTCAAGTCTCAGTCCCAAGTCTCTGTCTCAAGTCTCAGTCTCAAGTCTCAGTCTCAAGTCTCAGTCTAAAGTCTCAGTCTCAAGTCTCAGTCTCAAGTCTCAGTCTCAAGTCTCAGTCTCAAGTCTCAAGTCTCAGTCTCGAGTCTCAGTCTCAAGTCTCAGTCTCAAGTCTCAGTCTCAAGTCTCAGTCTTAAGTCTCAGTCTCAAGTCTCAAGTCCCAATCTCAGTCTCAAGTCCTAATCTCAGTCTCAAGTCGCAAGTCTCAGTCTCGAGTCTCAGTTTCGAGTCTCAGTCTCGAGTCTCAGTCTCGAGTCTCAGTCTCGAGTCTCAGTCTCGAGTCTCAGTCTCGAGTCTCAGTCTCAAGTCTCGCTCTTAAGTCTCAGTCTCGAGTCTCAGTCTTGCGTCTCAGTCTCGAGTCTCAGTCTTGCGTCTCAGTCTCGAGTCTCAGTCTAAAGTCTCAGTCTCAAGTCTCAAGTTCCCAATCTCAGTCTCAAGTCTCAAGTCTCAGTCTCGAGTCTCAGTTTCGAGTCTCAGTCTCGAGTCTCAGTCTCGAGTCTCAGTCTTGCGTCTCAGTCTCGAGTCTCAGTCTAAAGTCTCAGTCTCAAGTCTCAAGTTCCCAATCTCAGTCTCAAGTCTCGAGTCTCAGTCTCGAGTCTCAGTTTCGAGTCTCAGTCTCGAGTCTCAGTCTCGAGTCTCAGTCTTGCGTCTCAGTCTCGAGTCTCAGTCTAAAGTCTCAGTCTCAAGTCTCAAGTCCCAATCTCAGTCTCAAGTCTCAAGTCTCAGTCTCGAGTCTCAGTTTCGAGTCTCAGTCTCGAGTCTCAGTCTCGAGTCTCAGTCTCGAGTCTCAGTCTCGAGTCTCAGTCTCGAGTCTCAGTCTCGAGTCTCAGTCTTGAAACTTGGTTTTGAGTCTCAGTTTCCAGCCTCTGTTTTGAGTCTCGGTTTCAAGTCCTAGTCTCAAGTTTCAGTCTCGAGAGTGAGTTTTGCGTCTCAATCCTGAGTCTCAGCTTCAAGTCTCGCTTTTAAGTCTCAGTCTCGAGTCTCAGTCTCAGGTCTCAGTCTCAAGTCTCAATCTCAAGTCTCAGTCTCAAGTCTCAGTCGTAAGGCTCAGTCTCAAATCTCAGTCCCAAGTCTCAGTCTGGAGTCTCAGTCTCAAGTCTTGAGTCACAAGTCTCAGTCTTGCGTCTCAGTCTCGAGTCTCAGTTTTGAGACTCAGTCTTGAATCTTGGTTTTGAGTCTCACTTTCCAGCCTCTGTTTTGAGTTTCGGTTTCAAGTCCTAGTCTCAAGTTTCAGTCTCGAGAGTCAGTTTTGCGTCTCAATCCTAAGTCTCAGCCTCAAGTCTCGCTCTCAAGTCTCAGTCTCGAGTCTCAATTTCAATTCTCAGTCTCAAGTCTCGAGTCACAAGCCTTAGTCTTACGTCTCAGTCTCGAGTCTCAGTTTTGAGACTCCCCCTCAAGTGTCAGCTTTAGGCCTCCAATTTGAGTCTCAGTCTTGAATCTCACTTTTGAGTCTCGGTTTCAAATTTCAGTTTTGAATCTCAATTTTGAGTCTCAGTTGTGAATCTCAGTATTGGAACTTAGTTTTGAGTCTCTCGAGTCACGAGTCTCAGTCGTGCGCCTCAGTCCCGAGTCTCAGTTTTGAGTCCCAGCCTCGAGTTTCATTTTATAATCACAGTTTTTGGTCTCAGTTTCAAGTCTCCAGTCTCATTTCGCGAGTCTCGAGTCTCAGTTTTGAGTCTTAGCCTCGAGTTTTAGTTTTAGCGGGGAACCTGCTACCCATTCTGTTAGGGAGATTAAATACTCAGAAAACGTCCGCGTCTAGGAGTTTCTGTGAAGTGCGTTACGTGACGTGACAGGTGGCGCTTCATGACGTCATCAATGACCTTAACTTATTTTGGTGACTTGAAAAAATGTCAATTTCCAGCCGGTATGCTTCATGACGTCATCAATGACCTTGACCTTGACCTACTTTAGGGAATAGAATGTTGTCCTCATATTTACGAGCCATATTATTGAAGTAGGGAGGTGCACAGACACGTAACAATAAATAAAACACCTTTTTTGAACAAGAAATGCGTGGAGGAGGCCATGCGGAAAAGGACCGCAATTAGACCGCCTTGAAGAAATTGAAGTCGTTCGAGCTCACACGCAGGATAATCAATATTCTCTCAACGACTTAAGCGCTACGTTCATCAACCCTATCGTGAGATATCTCCTCGATTAACATTACTCATCTTGCAGACTCCTACATGCTGATTACCTTTTCTTCGCCCGACAGATTCCTGCTTGCAGACCCCTCTGTTATCATATTTCGCTAGATTCGTTCTTCTTCTTTTCGCCGATATTCAGTTACTCACCTGATGATGGACGGCATAGTCCGCCCGAAACCGGTCGTGGTTACCAACCTTTTTTGAACTTTTTCGAACATTTCGTGTTTTGTTTATTTATTTTAATATACTTTAGTTACTTTGGATTCATTTTCGACCCGTATTCAACAAATTTCATTCTCGACTCTTTGTTTAGAACTCTATTGTTTTTATCTTTCGCTCGATTCGCAAAATTTTAAAATTTAATATTTCATGTTCCGTTTTATGATTATATAACCGTTCTTGTTCAAAAAAGGTGTTTTATTTATTGATACGTGTCTGTGCACCTCCCTACTTCAACTACTTTAGGGACTTGAGGAAATTTCAATTTCCAGCCTTCATTATATCAGGTCTAGCATGCAGCATACTGAGAAGAGCCCAGCCAACACATTTTCTGAGGGAGCATTTTCGCGCCAACGTTATCGCGAGCGCGGGAGGTTGTGCGTTCCCCGCTGCCATTGCAAACCTGCAATGGTCTCTAATTTTAATTCTCAGTTTTGAATTGCAGTTTTGAGTCTCAGTTTCAAGTCCCAGCCTCAAGTCTCGGTCTGGAGTCTCACTTTTTATCTCAGTTTTGAGTCGCGAGTCTCAAGTCGCTCTTCTCGAGTCTTGAATCGCGAGTCTCTATCTCCAGTCTCAGACGCAAATCTCAGTCTCGAGTTTTCAAACTATAAAAATACTATCGCAGTGTTTTTTTTTTTGTTTCGTTTTTCTTTCCTTCCACAGAACTATTGCTAGTTTGGTAGTATCGATAATCGATAGTAGCTATCACTGTAGGGCACACTCTTTGCCTAACTAGTAACTCTGCAAATCTGAAATGGGGACGACCGATGGGCGCACGGGTCGCTCGTCAGCAGAGAAATGGATTTGTAACCTAATTTCCTATTTTGTTCTTATTCTATAATTCTCACTTTTCAACACAAATGTCTTGACAGTGGTTTTATTTCATTTTAAGTTTTACCGGCTGGCCGTAACCTGATGAATTACAAAAATGATGTATAAATTACCAATTGAGACAGTTGATATAATTATTCAAATCAGTTCTTTATTTTGGTTCTCACTTTAATTCTTTATTGTCGGCAAGCTTATACTTACATCATCTCAAAGGCCAAATGTTGCCTACACTGAGAACAAATATTGCGTCACGTTTATTTCCCGTTTAATTTGTGACGCGAATTTGTTACGCCCTACAGATTTTCGTCCCCCTTAACAGTTTCTTCTACAACACGCATTTGCCATGGAAAGTATTTTTTTAGCTCGTTGACTCTTTCTTATACATCCTTCATAATATGACGAGGTTTATGAAGTCGTCGTGACACTTCATAATTTTTCTTTTAAAACTTTATCCTATTTAAGACAGCGTACGTCGCCTTGTTCGTTCCGACCGATTACATTTTTTTCCCCATAATACCCTTTATTCTCTTTGCATGTGCCGCCCGCCGAGCCTCTACTCAGCCTCCTCTCTGTAATCGTTATCGTTAATATTACAAAAATAAATTGTCAAAAATAAAATGACAACCTTTGACAGTTGTCAAATGAGTATGAAATGAAACAATATTCATGCAAACTTCTCACGCACGCATCGTACGAAAACTTCTGGGCTGCGTTTACAATTGCATCATTGAAATGTAGAATGCTATAATTAGTTTTTTGGAATCCTAGAAATTTTTTTTTCGTTTATTACTATTCTCCCTCTATGACCACGCTTATTGGAAGGCACATACTCGTGATAGCTGTCTAAAGTATACTGAAGCAGCAGCAGACAAATAGTCTAGTGAATAATTAGGTACTTACGGCAATTGTCTTTTGGAATATTGAATGACTACCCTAGCAGGTACCTATTTCAAATTTGAGCCCTGCGTTATGAAAATTTCTTCCGACGATTTTTATTGACATCGGTCGCGTTGTATTTTCACAAGATAACCTAGAATCAAGAAATTAATACGTTGATCGTAAATAAATAGCACGTAACGGTAGGTCTAAATCGGCTACACCCTCCTATAACCGATTACCGATACGGAAACTTCGTGTTCCCTCTCAAGAAACCTTAAGCAATCCTCTAAAAGATGACGACCCATTTCAGAGGTATCCTTTCCGTACTATTCGTTTATTCTAATAAAACCAGTCGAAAAATCCGCTAAATGTTCGAAGAAATAATCGTAGGTTCAACGGTTCTCGCTCTCATTTTAAACCTATCTCTGCGTTGTTGAGTAATCCGCCCGAAAATAGAAATATTAAATTCATCGATGGCACCTATATTTGCATTACTAGATGGCAAATGATGTTGAAGTCATGCTAAGTAGATACCAACTTCCTCTAGTTTACCGGTACTTTCAGTCTACTTATTTTGTAATTGCATTATCTATACCCTTACTCGCGTACCTAGTTCAGCCAGAATCAAACTTGATGAGCTTTTTCTAGGCCGCTTACTACCATTTCTAAGAGATTATATATTTTGTGTTCAATGTTAGTCTGTGGTAATTCAATTTTCCAAATATCTATACAAGAGTAAACTATGTTAAAGTGAACGGTGTTACGAAATTTCACTGACACTAGCGTGTACCTATACAGTATACTTTTTAAGTATGATAATATAGAAGCGGTCCCGTTTAAAAAAACTCGCAGCCCACATACTTAGCTGCTCGGAATTGCCTTCATTGACTGTGCCAATTGAGGCAAACAGGGAACCTGTTTTATGGCAGTAATCATGTGAGTGTCATTTTTTGCTTTTTGTCGTCTCAATTTACAGCCTGTGTGGTACCCCCGGTAGGCCTATCCTGTTATCAGTTCGGAGATCTGATGACGTCACGATTTGATGACGTCACACGACGTTACGATCTGGTGACGTCACGATGGGGATCTGTGACGTCACTATCATCGTGCCATCACTATCTGATGACGTCACAGAGCTAGTAAAACCACTAATACAGTAGTATAAAGGAAGCCTAAGACCTAGTACAGAGCTAGGACAAACTGCTACCATAAGCTATTATAAAGATCTTGTAAGCTTATGGTATGAAGGATGCCTAAACCTAGTATAAAGGAGGCTTGGACCTAGTACACGCCTAGTATAATACGTAGTATAAACCTAGTATAATATACTGCATGAAGCAGAGAGACCTAGTATAGAGGAGGCTTGAACCTAGTACACGCCTAGTATAATACGTAGTATAAACCTAGTATAATATACTGCATGAAGCAGAGAGGATAAGTCCCCCTCCTATCACTTCATCAAAATTTTTCTAAGTCCCTTTTTCTTGCCGGACGGCGGCCGGCGCCCGGCGCCCGTCATTTTCCTTCAGTTTACCCCCCGATAAAGCAGGTTCCCTGTTAAAAATATGAGTTAGTAATCTTTTTTAAATTTTGGCGATTTTTGTCCCGTAACGTAGACATTTTTCAGCTATTGATAGAAGTTTCAAAATATTAGCCAATGATTAGCTCTGTTCATTCACTTGAGTGGCATTGGGGGAAAAATTAATATAGGTACCCCAAAATCATCAGCCGTTGAATGAAGTATCTTTTTCTCTCGATCAGACGTACTCCTTCCTTAAATTGATAACTCAACCACATTTCAGAACACGTCAAATAAAGAATGAAGAACAATTCCTTCTGCATTGGTTACTTTGAACAAGTGTTCCAACAGTACATCTATACTTGTTGTAGTGACAATATGAAGTTGATAATTGAATGAACAATTTAATAGTCCTAGGTTTTAGCTTCTTGCAGCTGCAAAATCAAGTTTCTTAGTGAGTAGAAATTGGTCTAATGCAGTTGATTGAGAATGTTTCTACGCGTTATTATTATCACCGTAAGCTTCATTTTTTCTATAAAGGAAGGTTATATTGTTCAAGCGTAAGTTGAAAGTCCATGTACTGTACCTATTTATTAGATCAAGGTGCTTGATAAAGACTTTTCTATTCCTGTCGTCATTGCTTACCATGAATGACAAATTCGAAAAGTCGGACGTCTTTTTCTCCTTCTCTTTCGAGAATTACCTACTATAGACCATCTTTTCATTAGTTAGGATTCTGTAGCTCTTATTTTCTAGCTTCCAATCATTCCTTTTAAATCAATGTAGTTCCTTACAAATTTTTAGACAGACTGATTTACCAGACAGAAATGCAGTCTTGGAAAGATTTGAAAGTATAAAGAAATCTCCCGCCGACAGAAGATCGTACAGAGGGTTGAGGTTGAGCAATCAGATGAAAATATTACTAATCAGTGACCCTTCAACGCCTGAATGTGCTGCGGCCATAAATATTGGTGTTGGTAAGTATGACTGAAATGAGTCAACTAGTAGAAGTAAATGGCAGGATCTAACTTAGGTGCGCAATTAAAGAAATTTTACTATGAAATCTACATGAACTTGTGACCTGTGACAAAGAAATCGACCGCATAAGGTTCATACCGCAGCTGTCCCATTTCTTCGTCACATTTACAAATTGAAAGACTTTCTATATAAAAGTAGAAACAAATTACAGTCACCTTTGTCATTTATTTCTATACCTACTGAATAATATGTCTCATAAATACAAGGAAACAATCTCACTTCAAGATTGCTAACTAGATTCGCTTCTGTCGCATGTGCAGCGCCACCCCGTCTTCCATGGTGGAGTGGATACGGGTTGCTTATGCATTTGATTTTGTTTCTTCCAGTACCGGAATCGACTATTTTGGGTATAGCTTCAATGTTGGAAGAATCTCCTCGAAGATCCCCCTCTTCTGCTAGGCAACCGCCAAGTTAATTTTGCAACCACCAAGCTGCAGTGCCCCCCCCCCCTCTGGCATGCAGGAAACACAAGAACACGCAACTACAATATCACTTTAAGATATAGTAGACTGCTGTTGGAGTTTCTTCAACTTGTTCTACCTTCAGGGGTGATCGTCGTCCTATTTTTCCTGCGAATCTGGTTGTTGATGGTACACAGGTGTCGAGTAGGCCATAGCGTGGTTCTGCTTTTGCCTATTCCATTCCCGGTTCATCTTCTCCTTGATGACGGTGGCTGCAAATGCAGACACCTGGTTCCATGCTTCTTCGGAACCTAGCATGATGGATACCAGGCTACTCGGGTCAAGCCCTTTATATACCCCGACCTCTCGAAGAGACAGACTAAGCTTGTCCCACTAACGCTTCCACGCCTCGCCCTCAAATAAGGTGTGTTATGGTTCATCATCCCGCCCTTGGTCGCAGTGCAAACACGTTGCCTGTTCAACTTTCCTTAGCTTCTCATGAAGATACTTGTGAAGCAACCATGTCCACTTAGCACCTGCGTCAGGTGAAAGTTTAGTTGGCCATGGTGTCGGTTCATTCACTCATTAAGGTCGAGTATTAACACACGGGTTGTCCACTTGCCCATCTCACTCTGGGAAATTTTTACTTTCCACTTCTCGAGCAAGGAGCGCCTGGCCTCCTGCTTAACCCGTAGAGTCTCACGGTTGGTCGTTGTCATCTTTTTTGCTCTGAACACCACCGCTCTCTCCTCAGCAAGCAGCTTAATTGGTGGTCAACGTGCTAATACGCAGAGCATCCGTCAAGACAGTGCGGTAGGCACTAACACACCTCAGCGCAGCTCTCGTCTTCTGTAGGGTATCTTCATGGAGTCAGCTTATAGTGGTGCATCGTATAGGAGGATCAACAAGGCGGTGCTCATCATGACCCTTCTTCTTGCTTCTCTTGGTCCTGCTAGGTTCCTCATCCGGCGGCTTAGATATCCAACTATCCAGCCTGCCTTTTTTGCTGTCATCAGGAAATGTTGCCTGAAGCTCAGCGTCGAGTCACAATTTCCACACATTGCAGGCGAAAAGTGGGTGGACTGAACTTCCGACGAGTCGTGAATAAAATGGCCTCCATCTTACTAGCTGCAAGTTCGAGTCCAGTCGACTCAATCCAACGCGTCACTCCCTCTAGGGCCCAGTTCATCCTGCTCTCCACCGCTACAATTGGTCCGGCAGTGCATACCGCCAGCGTGTCATCCGCATAGCAGATAAGTTTAATACCCGGCAGCAGCTTCACCTTGAATATCCCCTTAAATGCGACGCACCACAACAGCGGCCTAAGGACCGATCCCTGCGGCACCCCACAAGTAACTGGGTGCTTCATTGTACCATCAGAAGTCTCCGCTTGGATTTCTCGACAGCTAAGATAGCCACTAATCATCCTGAGCAGGTATGCGGGCATTTCTGCGTCTATGAAGGCTTCCAGTATCCTCTTCCATGAGATCGAGTTGAACGCATTTCTTATGTCGAAGCTGATGGCTGCGTAAAACTGACGCATCGCTATCGCTGACTCAGCTATCCTCTAAAAACCGTGCTGGCTACTAGAGATTATATCTCTTTCCTTCAGATGGCCCTTCAGTCGATTGGCTATCACTCTTTCCAGGAGTTTCCCAACATTGTCCAGTAGACAAAGTGGATGATAAGAGGATGGCAGACCAGGTGGTTTATCCTTCTTATCGATCAGCGCTAGCCTGGCTTTTTTCCATCGCACAGGGAACAGTCCCCCAACAACTGCCGCATTGAATGTATCAACAAGCAGTGCCGGGTCAACTGAGTGTATGGCGCTCCAGACTGGATTTGGAATCTCATCTGGGCCTGAAGCCTTCCAATACTTAACCCGCAGTCTGTTGAATGCTGCATCCACCTCCTTGGTACCTAGGAGGAATATACCATCCTCTTCTACTATTGGCAGTGCTACCATTGGTGTTGGAACAAGCCGTCAATGATTTGACCCATAACATCCGGCTCCATTCGGCTCATTGCTGAGAGGCCCTTTAGCTTCTTCAGCACTGTCTTATAAGGCTTTCCAAACGGGTCATCTTCACACAGCTCTTGCCATGCAGCACTCTTACTGTCTTTGATGGCCTTCTCCAGCCTTTTGCGATCCAGTTGGTATTCAGGTGCAACCAACCGCGCCCTTTCGCGACCTCTACTACGCTGGTATATCCTGCGCTGACGGTTGCACTCTTTTCTTGACTCAACAATCTTGTTGGTCCACCCGTAAACGGCTCTCCTCTTCTTTGGTGGACCTTTCCTGGGCATGGCGACATTGCATGCTTTGGTGGCAGTCTTAATCATTCTCTCTGCTGCCACCTCCGCGTTACCTTCTTGCTCCTCTCTTCGGTCCCATGTAATGGCAAGATAAGTAGCTTTCAGGCGGTCGCTATTCAGCTTCTCAACCACCCATTTTCTTACCAGCTTTTGTGAAGTAGCGATCTCAACTCTCCGGTGGATGGAAAAGTTGATAAACAGCAGCAACAAGATTTGAAACATTTGAGGTGATTCATATTGAATACGCAGAAATTATTCCTGTTTTTTGAATCAATTTTCGGTCATTATGTGCTGTGACATATTCATCAGGCTGGTAGAGGTTTTCAAGAAACTTCTGTCTCTGGTCAAATCCTCAACGTGCGTCTCTCAAAATAGTTTTGGAGCCAGCTTATTAGTCCTATCTGGGTCGGATTAGGAAGTTTTACCTGGGAGGGGGGGGGGCAGTGATGTTTGGGGCCTTCCAAAATTTTCTATCTTTTTTTTCATGTGTCGTAAAGGTCCATTTCGGTGGGGGTCTGGGGCATGGGCGTAGGTGCGGCATGATTTGAGGGGGTTTGAAATCGTTTGAATGCCATACTTTATTTTTCATGTGACGTAATTGGAATTGGATAACCGTTTTTATTCTTTTGTGGCGCTGGTATCTACGCGCATGGACCGGGACCATGGCCCCCTTGCCCTCCCACTAATCTGGCTTCAACTCAATACATTTCCTTTTGAACATTGTTTATAGTCCAGTCTGACTAAATATCTAGGTACATTTTATGTTTTGCTCATTGCCTCAGGTTCAATGAATGACTCTCGAGGCGTACCAGGCATATCTCATCTTGTCATTACCATGGTACCTGGAGCTAGTAAACAACACCCAGACAATATGTACGAATTTGACAAGTTTGTAAAATCTCGTGGTGGTCGTCTGCAAACAAGCTCCATCTTTGAAGATCAAAGTTTTGGATTTTACGTTAATTCTGATCGTCTATTTGAAACCATGATTCGGTGAGGCTTCGTTTAGTAGACCTAACCATTAGTAAGAAAAATTTCCATCATGATTAAATTGAGTATATTTTCACTTTTTTTTTTCTGTACCTGTTGTCCATTTAGATTTACTGAATTTCTCTCAGAACCGCTTCTGTCTTTTAAAATAACAGAGGAATGGTTAGATAATTCGGTTGAAATTATTCAAAATAATTATGAAGATAACATTCAGAACGATGCATTCCGAATATTTGAAGTAGAACATTTATTAAGTAAAGGAAATCACCCGTATGGCCATTTTCATGAAGGTAAAGAGGCCGTAGAGGCTTGAAACAACGTTGCAGATTTATTTCATTTTTCATTTATTCACTCAAGAATATGTCTGGTTTCTTGTATCCAGGTAACAAAGATAGCCTTTATGAGCACGCCAAAAATCTCCCTGGAAGATTAAATGAAGAAGAACCGGATCCAAAGAAAACGTCACTCATTGAAAAGATACAGCAGTTCCACTCTGCCTGGTATTCTGCAAATATCATGAATCTGGTTGTCCTAGGAAAAGGTATGAATTTAATTTATTGTAGATAGCCTTTAGACGTAAGAGTACAATTTATGATTTTGAATGAATTGAATTTCGAGAGGTTTTAGTAAACAAGGTAAGAAAAACTACCCCTATTTATCCCATGTGAAGCTCAATTTAATTCCCTTAAAATGCCATCTGAATACCTCGTTCCTCCTCCTGAAAGCCCCCGCCAGAGAGGGAATCAACAAGGCTCCATCTGAGGCCTTGTCGATTTCCTAGTTCTGAAGGGTGGATGAAGCCCTGATGATCCCCTTCTCTTAGAAGCTAGGGCTTCAGAATGCGGCCTCGGTTGATTCCCTCTTCTGATGATGGGCTTGAAGACGGACTTCAAATGAACAAAATATGGGTAATTTTCCCCAGGGCTTAAACTGGGAACAGTGTTCACCGGGTTTTTTTCTTAGCCAATAAAAATAAAGAGCCTTCAAAAAAATCAAAATTTTACTCACATAACCAAAATGAATGAGAGAGATGAGGTTTCAGTCAATCCTGATGGACATTTTTTAAGGAAAACTTTCCACGTGCTCAGAGGATGAAGAAATGACAGCTTTGCGTGATGAAATAAACGGAAGGTACAATGCATGAACGCATTATAAATTGATATTCATTATTATTATTTTTTTTTCCCAATCAAGAAAAATTGGACGACTTAGAAATGATGGTCTTTCCAATGGTCAAAAATATCCAGAACAAGAACGTGACAAAAATAATCTATACTACTCCAAACCATCATCCCTGGGGACCTGAACACCTAGGAAACAAGATTTTTATATCGCCCCTCTCGATCAACGAGGAGGTTCTTCGTCTAAATTTTCCTATCCGAGATACCCGCAACCTGTATAAAACAGCCGTAAGTATTGGATATTAATCAAGAGGAAGACAGATCATCAATTTACCATAAAACACAACCTTTGAAGCTTTTTTTTGAATGAAACATTACAAATTTTAAATGTGTTACCTCCAGAACCTACAACCAAACCAGAAATAGGTAGTAAGCGGCTGCGCTGTTATTTTGATCAGACCACCCAAGGACTGTCACATTTTATGCAGCGATTGGTCTTACAATTCTTTCGTCCTCTCCTTATTAAATGTGAGTCTTTCATGAACTGTTCTAGCCAGAAAAATACCTTGACCTTTTATTGACGCACCGTGGACCAGGCAGTCTTTTTTCCATACTTCGGAAAAAAGAGTTCTGCGACGATATAAGAACTGATGCAGAATGTACTAGCGGCTTTGGAGTGTTTAATGTTACATTCAGCCTTACCAGTAAAGGTGTGGAAAAAGTGGATGAAATCATAAATTTATTTTTCCAGGTGGGTATCCATTATGGATGGGAAATATATATAGTGGGGAAAAAGCGCCAGACAAGTCTTTACAAAATCATGATTTGTTCCTATAGTACATCCTCTTGCTGAGTGAGAAAGGTATTAAAATAGAGATATTTGAGGAGTTGCAGATGATACGGGATATAAGATACAAGCATGATCAACCCCAAGCTAGCAATCAGTCATTGGATTATGTGATGGATTTATCCTCGGATATGCATGTGAGTTGTCACAAGTGGTGTCATCACTTTCTAGAGAATATTTCTATCCATAATTGTTTTCATTTTTTCTCGCTAATAGCACTACGTTATTGATGATATTCTGTCTCATCATTATCTCCTGGAGCAGTGGGAACCATCATGTGTCGAACAATTACTTGCTCGTCTCAGACCTGACAACATGAAGTAATTAATGAGCTTAGATATGCAAATTTTTGACTTCATTTCTCTCATTTATATGTATTACGAATTTCTTCTAAGTTTCTAAATTGCAGCGTTACAATTGTCGGCAAGTCAGTCGCTCGATGGACGAAAAAAGAAGCACCATATTACAAAGCAAGATATGCCATTAGGAAAATATCAGATGGGCTCATGAAGGTTTTTGACAAGCATATTCATAGGCTGTAAGATAATGACGTGCAAAGGAACAGAATAGTGGACATGAAAATCAAGTTCCTGATGGGCGAAGTACTGTTCCAAATATTCTGATTCTTGTTCTGTTTGCCGAGGGTGTTGGAGGCTGGAGGTGGTTAGCTGAAATGATTCACTGGAGGCTTGAAGGCAACTGGAGACACCTGCAAGTGCCTTTGGAGACAGTGTCGGAGGCAGTGTTGGAGACGCCTCCAAAGAGACCTCCAGAGGCACTTTCAACCTTAATCAGTTTGACCAGATGTAGCATATAAGCGATTAAACCTTCGCTAGAGGGCGTCGCAAAATTACCTGCGCGGGTGAAAATGTAGAGGGGATCATGGGTACTTTTGAACGGAAATACCGTTGTCTTTGGCATGAAAAAAAAAACAGGTAATGGTTTATCTGGTCAGAATAGATTATAAGTTGATTGTTTGGTGATACTGCAATTAAATTTAGGGCAAAATTTCTTTTACCACTAAATTCTAATTGATTAAAACGCATTTAAAATTTGCCGTAGGCTAATGATAAAATTGTTCATGATCACCTCTAAATTCGGCAGGGCTACCAACATTTGGAATTCCAAGTTTAATCACTTATTGGGCTATCAGTGTTGCCAGATGACAGATTTATAATTATTATAGTTTTCTATGGAAGTTTAATGTTGGGTGCTGTGCATTCATCCACTTTGAGGCTAGCTCTGCTTGGTTTGAATTTTTTAATACACCACTGATAGACCAATATGTTACATCTGGTCACACTGATTTACGTTGAAAGTCTCCAGAAGCGTCTTCAACACTACCCCCACACTGACTCTAGAGGCCGTTGGAGGTGCCTGCAGAGACACACTTTGGAAATCAGAAGGCGCAAGTCCATTGGAAGCAAGGTCATTTTCTGTACTTATTCTGGAAGTGGAGGCCTCCAAAAAAATTAGAGGCCATTGCAGGCTTGCAATGGCAGCGGGGAATCCGCTACCTCCCGCGCTCGCGATGACGTTGGCGCAAAAAGGCACCCTCAGAAAATAAGTTGGCTGGGCTCTTCTCAGTATACTGCATGCTGTACCTAATATAATGAAGGCTGGAAATTGAAATTTCCCTAAAGTAGGTCAAGGTCAATGTCATTGATGACGTCATAAAGAATCTCGGCCATCAATTGAAATTTTTTCAAGTCCTTAAAGTAGGTCAAGGTCAAGGTCATTGATGACGTCATAAAGCGTCACGTCACGTCACGTCACGTCACGTCACGTCACGTCACGTCACGTCACGTCACGTCACGTCACGTCACGCAATTGACAGGAACTCCCGGTGGAAATTAAAATTTTCTCCAGTCCCTAAAGTAGGTCAAGGTCATTGATGACGTCATGAAGCATCCTGGGTGGAAGTTGAGAATTCTTCAAATCCCTCAAGTAGGTCGAGGTCATTGATAACGTCATAAAGCATCACACATCACGCCACGTCACGTCACGCACCTCACAGAAACTCCTGGTGGAAATTGAAATTCTTTCAAGTCCCTAAAGTAGGTCAAGGTCAAGGTCATTGATGACGTCATAAAGCATCCCAACTGGAGGTTGAAATTCTTCCATGTTCCCAAAGTAGGTCAAGGTCATTGATGGCGTCAAACATGTCATGTCACGTCACGTCACGATGTTCCCAGAAACTCACGGACGCGGACGTTTTCTACGGATGTAATCCCGCGAACAAAATGGAGCGGGTTTCCTGCTAAAAAAGGGCCTCCTGGTCTTTTTCTCTCTGGGTTAATATTTTCATCAGGGACCCTTTTTTAGGGGGGGAGGGGAAAAGGGGGGTGTTTCCAGAAAAAATTCAAAAGTTCTTTCAGGAGTTGAATAAGGTGAGAGAGGGAATTCCTGTTTAATGCGGTATTTTGGAAATGCTTCTTACCTCAGTTAGAGGTATGAGAGATACCTTTCTTATGATTGTCATTGACAAATCATTCAAAGCCCGTAGAAACAGTGCTGCCAGATGATATTATCAAAAATCTGTATCCGCCGTTTTTTGAAGACCTATGAAGAATTTCTACCCACTTTTACCAATCATCAATCACAATCAGGAGAGAGGTATCTCTTGTGGGGTTCAGTGAGGTACTTTCCCCTTGATCGACTAAATATTACAAAAAACAGCTTATAACGACTAAGAGAAAAGTATCTCCAATATTGGTGGATAAGGAACTTTTCCCTTGAGTTTAAAAAAGTCTGTAATTTAGGCAAAATTTATGGAAAAATCAAGGAGCAAAAATCTGTAGATCTGGCAGCACGGCATAAAACAGGTTCCCTGCCTCTCAACTTTCAGCGGGCAACTCGCTATCTATTTTGTTAGGAGGATTACATCCGCAGAAAACGTCTGCGTCTGGGAGTTTCTGTGAACTGCGTGACGTGACGTGACGTGTGGGACTTCATAACGACATCAATGACCTTGACCTATTTTAGGGACTGGAAAAATTTTCAACTTCCGACCAAAAGACTTTATGACGTCATCAATGACCTTGACCTATTTTAGGAACTTGAAAAATTTCCAACTTCAGACCAAAAGACTTTATGACGTCATCAATGACCTTGACCTACTTTAGGGACTTGAAAAAGTTTCAACTTTCAGCCTTCATTATGTCAGGCCTAGTATACAGTATACTGAAGCGGGGAACCCACCATCCATTTTGTTGGGGGGATTAAATCCTCGGAAAACGTCCGCGTCCGGGACTTTCTGTGAACTGTGTGACGACACGTGTGACGCTTTATGACGTCATCAATGACCCTGACCTGATTTAGGGACTTGAAAAAATTTCAATTTCCAGCCGCGATGCCTTATGACGTCATCAATGACATTGACCTTGACCAATCTAGGGACTTTGGGAAATTTCAATTTCCAGCCTTCATTATATTATCAGGTCTAGCATGCAGTATACTGAGAAGAGCCCAGTCAACTCATTTCCTGAGGGGGCATTTTCGCGGCAACTTCATCGCGAGCGCGGGAGGTTGCGGGTTTTTAAAGAACTTGTGAATTTAACGTTCATCAAAGATTCTCGTCGTTACTAAATTGTTGGTCGTAGAGAATAGTCCATACTCCAATCAAGTAACCTTGGAAATGATATGTTCAGTTTACTTTGCCAATCATACCAAGACGTCTAGACATCCTAAATGAAGTTTACCACTTTTTTCTTAAATATGGTGGATTTTGTCACAGAAATGGAAATCTGTTCGTTCTAATCTTGAATTTCAACTTCCATCGCCAAATGAATTCATACCAAAGAACTTTGAATTGTACAAGGCTGTCCGGAAGGTACCTAGGCATATGATATAATTGTGTAAATTTGAAGTTTATCACTCGAGATAATTTTTATGTTCTTCTTTAAGGGGTCCAAGAAACCATACATATTGCATAAATCATCAATATTTCAATTATGGTTCAAACAGGATAACTCATTCAATTCTCCAAAACTTTCAGTGTATTTTGAGCTTTTTAGGTTAGTTTGTAATTCATTTCCACAGTTCAGAAGCGTAAGGACAGCAGGGTATATGTTTGTAAGACACCTGATGCCATTTTTTGAATCAAGTAGGTAGGTACGGGAATTTGGTGCGCTAGTTAAGAACCCACTTGTGTTGGGACTAATTTGACGTTCCTGAGAGAACAAGATGAAAGAGTTGACTCATGCCTATTTTTCAATACCATTAACCATCTAGATACAGTGTGACGTTTGTTTTTTATTCTCAGTAAGCAGATTCATTTTGATCCATTTCAACGCTCTTTGTGGTATATGGTTTTCGACCGTACATTGCCTTCTCTACTGACTGAATATTTGTATTCTGCTACTTTGGTCGGATTTAAAGTGGATATTAAAACAGAAGATGATAGAATTGTGGTTTGTATAAGCGTATTAGTTCATGAAGTGGAATTATTACGTGACCAACTCTATTAACCACCGACATTTATATTCTTACCTTGATCAGAGTTTTTGACCTAGGTATTATGTAATTTAGGTGCAGTTACATGGTTTTAGTGACACGATGCCAATACTGTTGAAAAAACTACTTTCAAAAATGACCGATTTTGGAAATCTTTTCAATGAAGAAAGCTTTAATGAATTGCAGCAGAAGGTATTTAAATATTTCAATAATGATTGATGTTGACTCAACACTCTCCAGCTTCTAATTTTAGAATTTGAGTTAAGTTTATGGGCTGTACATCCAGGATAAATAAAAATGACACACCCTTCGCTCACTCCCTCTCCTTTTATCCTCTTTTCTTCTCAGATCACATTCACCCGCTAGCATTTATTTCTTGGAACAAGGCCAAAAGCAATTGCTTGAAGTCACGCCAAATCTAATTTTTTAAATTTTTAGAGGCATTGTCCTGGCGGAATGGAAACCATTCAATTCTTCCTTACATTTACCTCTTTTTGTTTACAAATCTCAATGTCTGTTTCCCATGTCGCCACAACGAAATTCTGAAGCTGTATCATAACATTGTTGGGAGTTTTACCCATTGTTACGCAATACACGTACCACTTTTGCATATTCTTATCCATGATTATGTGTTCAAGTTCACAGATCAGAGTAGTTATGGATTAAGAGAAAATCCACTTCTTCAAGGGAATTGGTACCTTGAACAGTTGCGAGGTAGCGGTAGATGGAGTGTCCAGAATAATTTGAATGCCGCGAAGAGTAAGTTTTGAGATCACTCATCTCAAAGAAATTGGTCATGGCATTTGGCCGTGATTGTTCATGTTTTATTTTGGAATTTTTAGAATTACATTATGGAGATCTTAGAAAATTTTTATCGAACGTATTTCGGCGCATATACATACAAGGTTTAGTGCATGGTAATTGTACCAAACAAGTTGAGTTAACATCTATGAAGATGCTATGGTGAATTTATTTATTACAACATTAGAGTTAAATGTTCGTAATGTCGTGCTTATTCTGTTTTAGATAGGAATGCAACTTGTAAGTATTGTGGAGGAAGCATTCCCTTCAAGCTGTGGCATATTACCTTCCGAGATGTACCAAGAAAGAAGCGTAGAACTCGCACATGGTTATTTGATAAGTTATAACTCGTATCTCTTCCTTTTATAGATTTCGATTTTTCTGGCGATTGCAGCTCCTCTCTCCTACCCACATTACATAACATTGTTGCAGTGGTGAATTTTTGAATAATTCTTTTGTTGAAATTTAGGTTCTCATAACATTTACCAATCGTTCACCAAATTGGACAATTATCATAGTTATAGTACCTATTACCAACTGCTGACAGACCCATCAGATTTTGACAGTGTGGCGTTTTCTCTGGTCTACGAGATAATTCGTGAACCGTGTCAAGCAATTCAACTTGGGAAAACTAATGCAAGTTTGTCACCTTCTTGTTACTTTTACTGGGTGAATGTAGTGCACCAAAACCTATTGACTCCTTGATAAGAGAATCGAGTCGAATTCTTTGGTTTTAAGAAGGAAGAAATTGATTTTATATGCACGGAGATGACTTTTGTCAGTACACGAATGTTTAAGCCACAACTGATAGTTCAGTTCTGCCATTTTTCTTGTGCGTGAATCACAACTCGAATCCCAAATTTTTCATCAGAGAAAGTCATACTCTTTTTTTTTATTTTACAGACTCGCAAAACTGTCTGCATACCACTGAATGAGTCTGGTGTACAAGGATTTCTCATTATGATAATGTCACGAGAGATTCCACAGGTTATAGATTCAGTTGTGGAAAAATTCTTCCGCAATACATTGGTAAGCGAGTGAAGAGAACTTTGGACCTTAACCAAAATGGGGCTCCCTTGACACCATCATCGACCATAATTATATAATTTTGCCCTCATATACATACCAATCTCCTGGACCTGGCCTCTTCGTTCAAGTTTCTTTTTTTCTCATTCAAGAAAACCCTGGCTGATGTTACCGATTATGAATTTGAAATACGAAAACAAAATTTGGAATTGAAATATTATCGGCCACCAACTCGCCTGGGAGTACTATCCGACCGATATTGGTACGAAATCAGTTATCAATTTTACGATTTTGATAGACCAGAGAGAGAGCTCAAAGCGCTGCGGTCTCTCAAAAAGAAAGATTTAATCACCTTTTCTCAGGTGAGTCCAAAACAACCAATCTGAACATTGTACTTACTTGTCCTTCCTGAACCTATCATGTCTTCGATTCCAGGAAATGTTGGCGCCTTCCTCTTCAAAACGACGCAAATTGTCTGTCTTTATATTTCCCACGAACAAAGAAAAAGAGAATGCTGCCCTCTTACGCAAATTACCCCCTGGAGTACGTATGTAGTTTGAATTTGAGGAATTGACATCGTTTAATGACAAAATTACTCTAATGGTTGTCAACGGTTCTTCTGAGAGTAATTCAATGTCTCGACTCTTTTAATAGGCTTTTCATAAATGACGGTGGTAATTAATTATTATTCTTCCTCTATTATGTTTCAGGCCACCAGATTGGAAAATCAAACTACCTTTCATAGTGGCATGAATTTACTGCCTTTGAATTCCAAGCTTTGAACAGTGACCCTACAACGAGCAATGAAATCAACGAGAAAGATTTGCGTAATTAGTTTAATTGCAATTCATTCCTTGATGAATGGAAGCAACTGATTCTCTTTAGGACACGAGTATTTTTGAATGAAATAAATGATTCTAACGTTCTATAGTCAATTTAATTACTGGAAGGTGGGAAAAGAGAAATTGAGGATACCCTTCTCATAAAATGCTGGAGTCAGTAGAAGAAGAGCAATTTTTGCTCTTTGTAAATCCACCACTGTTGAAGCAAAACAGAAAAAAAGTTTAGACCACTAAGTGCAAGAGCACGCTATCTGCTGTAACATTGTTGCCTTCTTTTTTCTTTTTTTTAAGTGGGGAACCCGCTATCCATTTTGTTAGGGGGATTATATCCTCAGAAAGCGTCCGCGTCCGGGAGTTTCTGTGAACTGCGTGACGTGAAGTTACTTGACGTGTGCCACTTTATGACGTCATCAATGACCTTGACCTACTTTAGGGGCTTGAAAAATTTCAATTTCCCCCTGGAGTTTCTGTGAACCGGGTGACGTGACGCGACGTGACGTGTGATGCTTTATGACGTTATCAATGAACTTGACCTACTTGAGGGACTTGGAGAAATTTCAACTTCCAGCCGGGATGCTTTATGACGTCATCAATGACCTTGACCTTGATCTACTTAAGGGACTTGAAAAAATTTTAATTTCCAGCCGGGATTCTTTATGACGTCATCAATGACCTTGACCTTGACCTACTTTAGGGACGGGAAAATTTCAATTTCCAATCTTCATTATATCAGGCCTAGTATACAGTACACTGAGAAGAGCCCAGCCAAGTTATTTTCTGAGGGGTCATTTTCGTGCCAAAGTGATCGCTAGCGCGGGAGGTTACGGGTTCCCCGTTGCCATTGCAAACCTGCGGTGGCCTCCAAATTTTTCTGAAAACGACCGAGTAGGTTCTGGAGGGAGGAAATTAGAAGCTGGTTTTCGAGGTCCAAGTAATTATTGAGTCTGAAGTTTCTCGTAGGGAGTTAGAGGAACAGGTGGAGATGTTGAAGTCATCACCGAAAAGGCGTTGGGTTAAGGGGAACGTGACTAGTTTAGTTATGTCGTTAATGACTAAAATGAAGAGTAAAACGTCGAAGACTTCTCCTTGAGGTAGACCATTTTGGACTGGGAGAGCAGAGGAGCCGGTGTTTTAGATACGGACCATTAATGATCGGTCATGCAGAAAGCTGTGGAGTTTGTTGGGTGGGTTGAACAATAGGATGCAACATGTTTTGAAAGTAATAAACAATTCACTGATTCACCGCAGTTTAATACAATATATTTTGAAGTTCTTCAATAAGTCAGTCAACTCTCTCTTCTACAGTTCAATTGGAATTCTTTCCAAACCGTTTTAACAGGGAATCTGTTTTTGGGGTGGAGGGGGGGGGGTAAAAGAAGGGGAAATGACGGGCACCGTCCGGTAGACTTGGGTCTTGGAAAAAGGGGCGAGCTCCGAACTCTACATGATGGGAGGGGGACTTGGAAAAATTTCGATCTTGGAGCCATAGGTGATAGGAGGGGGTACAGGGATTCCATTATGGGCTCATGATTTGAATGAGATTTCTTCTTTACTCAGAATTTTTTCAAACTCCTTTCTTATTTGTCATGTTTCCTAGTCTCCTTCAATCTTCACACTCCTAAAAAAATCGTGTTTTCTTCACTTTCCAATTAGATCAAGGCTGACTAAACGTTGATTTTTCCCTATATCTGAGCTCGAATTTCTCCAAAATTTATTTTTTACAAGGTAGGCACAAAACCAAAGGTATCTTAAAGACCATGGATGATGTCATGATCAGAGCCTGTATTTTTCTATCCCTCCAAGCTACCTCTCATGATATCTTCACCATCTTTGTCCATGCACAGAGTAGAAGGAGCGGCATCGTCGATGGATAACTCATTTCCTGCCTGTGTGCAGTGCAAGAAATAGGCGGCATCTGTAATGGATGGGCTAATTGGATCGTAAATTTGCCGTATAAGGTAGAAAGTAACGCGTTGGAGGCTTCTACAAGCTGAACGGCAGTATTTACTCCTACGCTCCAGGTACAGAATGTGCTAAAATGACCAACAATAAGGAGTAAATAGGTAGCCTGGTGAGGATCCTAAATGAACTAACTTTTGCATTCGATAGTAAACTAGTCTTGTCTTGTATCTACGTTGTTTTAGTTTTCATACTGCACTCATTCTCCTTTCAAGAAAATCTCTTGTGCTGTCCTTAACATCATTGTCCTTGTCCAGAGGAGGAGCGGCATTGTTGATTGGCAGTTTTTGTCTTCATTGTGTGCAGTTCAAGAAATACGTTCATCTGTAATGGATGCTGTATAAGGTAGGAAGTAACGCGGTGGAGGTTTTTACGAATTGAAGAAAGCAATGTCGATGTTTACTCCTATTCTCCATGGACAAAATATGCTAAACTGACCTAAGCTTATAAATCTTCCAACTCTACCACTCTTTACTCACTCTACTCCCCAAAAAGAAAAAGATGTCTACGGGGCTTGGAGGCCAGGAAATTGAAATTGATATATTATTTACTCATGTCTTGAAGATTGCCTTCTTATTTCTATACCGGTCAAATTGAGAGAAGACAACACCACCTTTAAAGTGAGCTTGTCGAAGGGAGTACTGTTTGAAGCTTCAAGATTTTTTCCTGGTTTAGACTCTAGGCTTGTGTGTATTTTTCAGTACGGATGGCTACTGATCTCATAAACTTTTGATTTGAATGTACCACTGCCGTACTCTGTGTCTAGGTGCCTCTTTCTTCTCTAGCACAGGTAGGTATGTTCCTTTTTCGGATCTTCGTAAGTTCAAGTTTATTCAATCTGATTCAAACAAGCCAAATCCTTAAGTCAATTTGAACAAGTGTTTCTACAATATCGAGGTACCGATATTTTTGCCGTGCCGTGTAATGAATTGAGTTGATGATTGAAGGCGCGTTTTCACGTTTCAATCATCACTGAATGTCGGTACCAAAATTTGTCATTTAGATAGGTACCTACCCTAGGTGGTACCTAATGATATTATTGAAATAAAATTCGGCAAGTGCCTTATACTGGAAATGTTGTCACGTACTATTAGAATCATCGTTCTTTTCTGGTCGATGATTGAGTGCGCGTAAGTTGAAACACGTTTGATTAGATCTATGCTTTCTACAAAAATAGTAAAGTAAGATTGATCTATTTTTTTATTTTCTTACTAGGTTAAAATTAAGGAATGAGTCATATCTTTCCATCAAAGGAAACAAGGGCCTTTTCTATTCGATTCATCTCCAAATTTTTTGAAATTTTAGTTCGACTGAATAGATCCGACGCCCTAAAAATCAACTCGTTATCCCTATTTTTCATTAACAATGGATATCTGATCATGTGGATCTTTAAATTTACAGCGAAACTGACTCTCTAGTGGCCGATGAAGTGTTGAAGAGATACGAAAAAATCACCAAATCTTCTTCAGACACAAGATCATACAGAGGGTTGGAATTGAGTAATCGCATGAAAGTATTATTGATCAGTGATTCTAAAACAGTCAAGTCTGCTGCATTTGTGAACATTGGTGTTGGTAAGTCCGACCAAAATGATAGTCTACAAAGAAAATGTTGCACAAGAAGGTCGAGTCAGGTGCCTATTCACTAGAAGCTCATATTGTTTTCTCTAGCAATGTCCGGATGTATGTATTGATACGCATGTGAATCACTAATTAGAAATCTAGCCTAGCCTAATTAATTTTCTGTGAAGCTGAATTGAGGTTTCGCTGGAATATTGAGTTCCAGGGCGTGTATCAAAAAAAGTTCTCTTGTACTTATTCTTGGGTTTCCCCCCCCCCCCCCCAAGAAAACCATAAATTGTCTACTTCTCAAATCATTGATTTTTTTCTCATTGCCACAGGTTCCTTGAATGACTCTCGTGGCGTGCCAGGTTTGGCTCACCTTGTCGTTTCCATGGTCCCTGCAGCTAGCAAGCAGCATCCTGATAACATGTTTGAATTTGACAAGTTTGTGAGCACTCGTGGTGGTAATTTGAAACTGAATTCCATGCTAGAGGAGCAAAGTTTTGGCTATGAAGTGAATTCCGATTGCTTAGCAGAAACTCTTATAAGGTGAAGATTATAAGTCTATAGGTAATGAAACAAGTATATTATACAGGTAATAGCCTATGCCTCTGCAAAATTGTTTTTGTGCCTTCAGATTTTCTGAATTCCTCTTAGAGCCACTTTTGTCAGTTGGGGTATCGGAAGAATGGATAGATAATGCGGTTCGATTCCTTCAAAATCAATACGAGAGTAATATCAAGAACGATGCATTTCGGATAACTGAAGCAGAACGTTTATCAAGTAAAGAAAATCACGCGTATAATCATTTTCACGATGGTAGGTAAATAAGCACGCAACGTGGCATATTCAGTTTTTCTTTTTAGTCCCAATGAGGACAACCTTAGAGCTATATTGGCTTTTCCTTAGGTAACGAAGAATCCCTCTATGAACACGCCAAAGATCTTCCAAAAAGATTGAATAAAAATAGCCCGGATCCAAAGAAGTGGTCACTTATTGACAAAATTAGACAGTTCCACTCCGCCTGGTATTCTGCGAATATCATGAACTTGGCTGTGCTAGGAAAAGGTAACTGTGCTCCTCTCCGACATGTTCTTATGATTGTGTTGAAAAATTTGTTTGTTGCATATTTGTGCCGGTTAGCGCTAGTATTGCGCCTAATGAAAACAAGACCATTGATAGGCAGCACGGGTGGTAGGTGAGAGCTGCCCTGAAATTGATCGAAATCAATGTTCACAAAAAGATCTTGTAGAAAATACAACGCTCTACAAGTGTTGTTCTTTCAATTTTTCCGCTGAATGGCTTTTTCCTCGACTTATTTCAAAAATACTCAATTATCATTGTTCGGATGAAAAATTTTGTTGTGAAATTTGTGTATTGTAGTGTTCATAGCGTCCTATCACTGTGTGGGCTCGGAACAAAAAAATTAAAGAAAGGATTTCAGAAGAAATCAGGGTCTACCAGATTCTCTCCTTTAGTGTTGAAGATTGAAACAGTCAAGTGAGAAGAGAGAGAGAGATATAGAGACTCGCAAGATAGCATTATCTCGAAAGTATTGTGAACGCAGCACCATACAAGCAATTCATTAATTACAATCTTCGGTTTTGTCTAGAAAGTCTAGATGAGTTAGAATCGATGGTTGTTCCATTGTTCAAGAATGTTCCAAACAAGAAGGCCAGGAAAATAATCTATCCTCCAGAATATCACCCTTGGTGGCCGGATCATACCATGAACCTAATGTTCGTACTGCCTCTCTTGGATGACGCGATGATTCTGCGTCTGAATTTTCCTATTTTGGATATTCGTGGTCAATATAAAACGGCAGTGAGTACGCAGTTATTTCAGTTACAAAGGACGCTACAATATACAAATTTTTTCAACGAATTCCCAAACTTCCTCCCTTTTGGTGCATGAGTTATCTCATATCTGATGTCTCTACTCTATTCGTTTGATTCCTGGACTTGGGCTCGTACCGCCCTCATGTTTGACTTTCAGGTGCCTTTAAATCGCAAATGACGACCTAATCTAAGAATTGAGATGGAACTTGACCACATATAATATTTGATGAAACCTGCCCATCACCTTGACCTTATTGGAGCTTAAAAGGAATTTTGAATCATGAACTAACTAGACAGTATAGAAGAAGAGGAATTGAGGAAATTTATACATGGTAGTCATGCCATTGAACTAGATGAAATTTTGAGAATACATATATTCAAGAAAATGGTTCCTGAGGAGCATCCTTCATTCAAGGTCAGGCTGGAGGGTTCCCCGCTATCATTGCACATGATCCTCTGGAATTTTTTCATTTTTAAAAGAATGTTTCTTCCCACTAATAATGAGTCATACGTGCACAATCTTGGTTCTCGCTTCAAAATGGGGAAAAATTACTGAAAATTTATATGTAGGTTACGTGATGTTTATCATGCCCTAAAACCCTTTATTGACTGGTAGAATTTCTGTCACATTTTTTCAATACAAAGTCCACTAAATGATGGGTAACCTAATTTTTAGTTGATGATATAACAAATGCAAACACATGGATAATTTCTTTTTGTTTACTTCCACATTCTAACTCGATTTCAGGCCTTTCTTTTCTGTACTTCTTTGAAAACAGGGGCGTTTGAGCGCGCGGAAAACCGCAAGTCCGGCACCAGTAAACATCCTCTAGGGCATTACGTCGGTAGTCCAGATGGCTCGAATCGAGAGTGGCCTGGCTCCATTTTCTGAGTTTTGTCCGTCAATGAGGCCCCTACATGGTTCTACCCTACTGACGCGCTCAACCTGAAATTTGGTCAATCCTGTACCATGGACGCACGGGTATCAACTTCTCCAGCAGGGCCTTCAGTCACCACTGAAAGCTCACCAGTAGAGTTAGCTTTGGCCTCTGGTGGGCTTCTTCTTCCCCCTCTTCTCGTTCTTCTTCGTTTTTGACGTTGCGTTTCTTTTTGCCTTTCCTTTTTGTTGACACTCCCTTCCAAGCACTCCATATCTGAATGTGCAGGTGTTGATGTTGGTATCAGTAACAGCAGCAGGATGGGTATGGTACAGGTAGATGTGAGAGGCCCTACCGTAACTCTAAATCTACCGCTCTTCTTCCGCGTTCATTTTCTTCTTCAATCACCTCAACGGCAAATGTAGATATACATGGTTCCGTGCCTACATTGTTCTGAAGGTGCATGAAACCAGATTATTTGTGGTGAGTTCTTCATATTTTCCCATGTGAGAAAAGGACCCACTACTGTGCTGGCTTGCATATTACAGGGTTGCAACAAGGTTCACTGGGCCTCCAAAATCTTCATCACCAGCTCTACCCCTTTTTAGCGGGGAACCCGCTATCCATTTTGTTAAGAGGATTACATCCTCAGAAAACGTCTGCGGCTGGAAGTTTCAGTGAACTGCGCGGCGCGGTGCGACGTGACGTGACGTGGCAGGGTGTGCCATGAAGTGACGTGATGTGCTGTGATGTGCCGTGACATATCGTGCCGTGCCGTTACGTGCCGTGCCGTGACTTGACGTAATGTGCCGTGATGTAATGTGCCGTGACGTAATGTGACGAGATGTGGTGTGACGTAACGTGAAATGACGTGATGTGACGTGTGACGCCTTATGATATCATCAATGACCTTGACCTACTTTAGGGACTTGGAAAAATTTCAACCTCCATCCTCCCGTCTTCATTATATTAGGTCTAATATAGAGTATACTGAGAAGAGCCGTGCCAACTCATTTGCTGGGGGGGCATTTTTGCACCCACGTAATCGCAGGCTCGTTCAACTTATTACGTCATCATTTTCAAGACCCATTTACTAGGCTAAGTATGATAGGAGAAAGACTTATAAAAATTTCACTCTCGAGCTATACAGTATATTATATGAGAAGAGAAAAGAAGGAAGCCTAGAGCTAGGTTTTGACATTGTTTGGATCTAGATTTCATAGGAAAGGAGAAAGTAAATCAGGGATGTCGCGGGTTCCCCGCTGCCATTGCAGACCTGTTTTTTGGCATGCGTCCAGGCCCGGTGCGCGCGGGCCTCGCAGGGGTGCGATTCCAACCTGGAAACCCGGGCAAGCCCAACCCTGGAAGGACCGTTTCAGCTTACCCTGCTCACGTCTCCACGCCTCACGCTCAAAAAAAGTGCCAGCACTTATATAAAGTGAAATAAATTTTTTTGCTCGACCCTCTAAAAAACAATTCCCAATATTGAATTTTTTGTGACCGCACTTCTTCCATTTCAGTCCTCATTTTATTCATTTTAGCATGAAAAAACCGTTGTTACCACAAAAATATTTTCAACTTTATGTTCTAGCCAGAAAAATATCTCCATTATTTATTAGAGCAAAGAGGGCCTGGTAGCCTATTTTCTGCCCTCCAGAGAAGGGAGCTATGTGATAGCATGAACGTTCAAACAGAGTGCACTGCCGGTTTTGGAATCCTCAATGTATCGTTCAACCTTACTGCTCAAGGTGTAGACAATGTTGGACTTATTATCAACTTGTTCTTTCAAGTAATGTACCTACCTGGAGCCAGGGATTCACCACAGAATGAATGGTGAAAACATCAATTTTCTATTCTAGTATGTTCTCCTGCTCACTGAAAGAGGTATTAAAAAAGAGTTATTTGACGAACTTCAGCAAATACAGGATTTAAAATTCAAGTACGATCAACCTGAGGATATCGAGCCATTCACTTATGTGATGGATTTAGCTTCTGATATGCATGTAAATTGAAAAATAGTTTCGTGTTGAAAGTAATAATTTGGATTACGCATAAAATGGAAATTTGATGAAGCCTCATTATTGTTTTTTATTTTCTGTTTCAATTCCAGTATTACCCTATTGATGATATTCTATCTCATCATCATCTTCTAGAGGAGTGGGATCCATCTCTGATCCAAAAACTGCTAGCTCTTCTCAAACCAGAAAATATGAAGTATTTACTTATATTGAAATTTTTCAGCTCTGTTTTTGTTCTCTGATACCACTTGTAAATAATATAGCGTTACAGTTGTCGGGAAATCAATGGCATGGTTAACCAATAAAAAAGGACCATATTATCAAGTAGATTATAGTGTTGAGAAAGTGTCAGATAAGTTTATAAAGGTTTGTAAACAGTGTAATAACTGTCTTGGAGTGCCAATATAACTGTAGGTACCGGTACTTCAATGACGTTGCCATTTTGCCATAGAGGTGGAAACCTGTAGTATTGAATCCGGAATTTGAACTTCCGCTATCAAATGAATTCATCCCAAGGAATTTTGATCTGTTTAAGGTTGACAAAAAAGTATGTGCGAGCGTAACCACATAGTTTTATTGCTGGAAAGTCTTCAGTTCAATGTAATTTTTTTTTTTTTTTCTTTCAAGGGGAAGAAAGAACCATACGTGTTTCATAAATCATTAATATCAGAAATATGGTTTAAACCTGACGACAGCTTCAGTTCGCCAAAACTCTCCCTAGAATTTGAACTTTTTAGGTACCTAATTTGCTATACCTTCATGAATATAACGTCGACGCAAAAATTATCAAATTTTCACTGCATTAATAAAAATAACAATTTTTAATATTACAGTAAACGGACTCATTTAAATGCATCTCAACGTTTTCTTTGGTATATAATTTTTGATCGTCGGTTAACTCCTTTACTAAAAGAACATTTCTACTCAGCCCATGCAATGGGATTTAAATTGGAAATCAAAGTAGACCATTACAAAATTATGGTTTGTATAATATAGGTATCACAGTATGAAAACTATCACATCAAAAGATGTACCTGCTTCAATACACTCTAATAATTTACTGACCAAAATGCTTGAAATTTTTATTTAGGTAAAGTTATACGGTTTTCATGATACTATGCCAAAGTTGTTGAAGAAACTACTTTCAAAAATCAATAATCTAATAAGCACCATAGATGAAGATAATTTTAATACATTGAAGCAAGAGGTGACTTTTACAAAATAAGCTTCTCACCTATCTGAAAACTGAGAATGTGTGTTTCAAATTATTTTCATTGTAGTACGTCGGTCAATTAAGTAGAGGGTTGAGTACAAATCCACTTCTTCAAGGAAAATGGTATCTTGAGCAGTTGCAATACAGTGGGAAGTGGAGTGTAAAAAATGATTTGAATGCAGCCAAAAGTGAGTTTCAACATTTCCTATCTGTATAAAGTCTTCTATTAGTTTTATCTCGTACCATGATTCAGACTCTTGTCTTTTCGCGGGTATAATACGTACTAATGTTGAATTTCTTATTACATGTATCTTGGACATCTGTTAACCTCTTAAAGATAGAAACCCTCGTTTACCAAGGCCGATTTTTGATTTTAAAATTTTTCTACAGCTCTGCAGTATGGACATTTGAGAGAATTTTTATCAAAAGTATTCCGGCGCATTTTCATCCGAGGTTTAGTACATGGAAATTGTACCGAACAAGTTAAGTTGATACCTGTCTGGATGATGGGAAATTTGGATCTTTGTAACATTTTCATGAATTTGATGTCATGTTTTGTTAAATATCGATTTCCAGAAAGCAATGGAGCTTGTGAATATCTTGGAGCAATCATTTTCCACAAGCCGTGGCATGTTACCCTCTGAAGTATTACAACCCCGTACTGTAGAGCTCACAAACGGTCAGTTGATTTTACATTTTGATCTTGATCCGTGTATAAAAACAGAATTGAAAATTGTAACAGCTTCCCGAGTTTACCACTTGATATGGAGTATAATTCTCTACCGGTGCCTTGGATTTTCCTTAATCATCATAGACAGTCTGTTACAGTTGGCAAGATCATCCATCCTCCCAAAATTCTTGACCAGGTTCTTTCCTATAACAGAAACATAGGGAGCAAAAATTATTGAGTAAATAAAACAGAAATGGTCTACGAATGAGAGTTATAATTAGAATTCATAATTTACAGAGGTTCCCAATACTTATTTACTAACACGGCCTTGCAACCCTCTCTCATTTGAAACTACTTGACACGCACTGTGCAAAATTCTGCACTCAGAATAGCTACTGGTGCATTCCAAACCAGTCCTGTTGAAAGTCTCTGTGCAGACACAGACTTCTCCCACTCCATTATCAACGCCTCAAACTAATAACCAACTTTCTCTCAACTATCGTGCAATATCCACATATTCCACCCTTACCACAATCAAAACTCCGTGACCAACCTCCGTTCCAATCTCAAACTTCAATTAATACGCCATGCTCGTTTAAGCTCCATTGTCTTAACCACGTCGTTCCCTCAACCCCTCCGTGGCTGTTTATTCCACCCAAAATAGTGGGTGACCTCACACGCCTCCCTTGTCTATCAACCTCCTCCGCAGAATACCACAGGTACAGTTCAACAAAATTCTCAACACCTCCTATGTTTCACCGAAGATTTTGAATATCAAATAAAACCTGCTTCGCATACTCAATAGGTCAAATAACAGCCTCTCACCGAAACTGCGACACCATATCAGTCTTCACCACTGAATTACGAGCAATCTCTAGCTGTTAAGGGCCCATTCTCCTCAACCTATCAACTTCTCTTCTCCTCGATCCATTCTTGGTCCCTACTATTTTTTGATTCCGTCTCCAAACACTCCTCTTCCTACCCACTCATGAATCGTAAAAACGCTCTCATGGCCACATTTCATACCATCCCTATCCCATTATTCTGCATTTGGGTACCCGGTCACAAGAGTACCTCAGGAAACGAAAATGCACACAAATCAGCCAAACTAACTACCCGGCACTCATTAGTCAACCGCTCTTACCTTTCCACACGCTCTGATCTCTTCAAACACACCAACAAATTCATCACTCGAGTATGGTTCACTCATTGGTCTAATCTCAAAGCACCCTCAAACAAGCCAGCCCAACTTGAAAATATTCCCATCCTATGGGACTCTTCAAATCTGTCGACACTTACAGAAACAAATAGTCATCACCCGTCTCAGAATCGGTCACACCAGACTCACACACACACCCACCTCATCTCATGCCTCTCGCATGCCCTTGTTGCAAATCTGACCCTTCTCCCATATCCGTTGAACTCATCTTCTGCTGCCCCACTTTGAACCAACATCGCCAGTCTTTAACAACCCTCTCAATCACACAGAGGCACTATCACATGACTTCCCCTCCATCACTTACATAATTATTCAACTTTCTACCTCAAGCGAACTTCCTCTCACGCATCTGTGTTTTTTGTTGAGGTCACCAATAGTTTCAGTCGATTGTGCAGTGCCGCCCTTTCTCCATGATGGAAGGAGAACGGGTTGTATTGACATTTGATTTTGTTTCCTCCAACACCGGAATCGACCCTTTCGGGTATAGCTCTAGTGTTGAAAGAATCTCCCCGGCGAACCCCTTCTTCTACTCGGCAACTGCCAAGCTACTTTGGCAAACGTCAAGTTGCAGTGCACCCCCTGGCACGCAGAAAACACTAGAACACACAACAACACCACCGCCATCTTAGATATACTGGATTGCTGTTGGCTTCTCTTCATCTTCTTCCTTCTTCAGGGATGGTCGTCGTCCTCTTCCTCCTGCATGTCTGGATGAGGATGGTACACAAGTGTCGAGTAGGCAATAGCGTGGTTCTGCATTTGCCAATTCCATTCCCGGTGCATCGCATCGTCTTCTTCAAGACGGGGGCTGCAAATGCAGACACCTGGTTCGGAACCTGGCTTGGTGGATACTAGGCTATATAAAATAATGCACAGCTTTGCCATCACAGGTTTAAGTATATTTTCACAACGCGACAGGTACAGATACAAGAGTACCTGTCGCGTTGTGAAAATATACTTAAACCTGTGATGGCAAAGCTGTGCATTATTTTATATATCTAGAATGGTCTATCACGAAAAAACCTTTCCAATGATACTAGGCTACTCGGAAAAAGCGAATCTCTTGAAGAGGCCAACTAAGCTTGTCCCGCTCTCGCCTCCACGCCTCGCACTTAAATAAGGTGGGCTCTGGTCCATCATCCCGACCTTAGTCGCAGTGCGAACACGTTTCCTGCTCAACTTTCCTTAGTTTCTCACAAAGATACTTGTTGAAGCAGCCATGGCCGCCAAACACCTGCTCCAGGTGGAAGTTTAGCTGACCATGGTGTCGGTTCATCCGCTCATCTAGGTTGCGTATCAACACACGGGTTGTCCATGTGCCCAGCTCACTCTAGGCGATACTTGCTTTTCATTTCCTAAGCAGAGAGCGTCTGGCCTCCTGCTCAACCCGTAGAGTCTCATGGTTGGGCGTCTTTTTGCTCTGAACACCACTGCTCTCTCCTCCGGAAGGAGCTCAATTGGTGGTGAACGTGCTGATACGCAAAGAGCCTCCGTGTGGTAGACACTAACACACTTCAGTGCAGCTCTTCACTGGATCTTTACCATCTCTCTTCTTCGATAAGGTATTTTCATTGAGTCGGCCCTTACTGGGGCACCATATAGGAGGATCGTCATGATCCTTCTTCTTGCTTCTCTCAGTCCACTTGGGTTCCTCATCAGGTGGCTTAGGTATGCAACTACCCTACCTGCCTTTTCCGCTGCCATCAGGAAATGGCGCCTGAGGCTCAGCGTCGAGTCAAACCAGATGCCCAGGTACTTCATTTTCTTCTTGATCTTGATTTTCACACCTTGCAGGCAAAAGGTGGGTTGACTGAACGGTCGACGGGTCGTGAATAATAGGGTCCCCGACTCAATCCAGCGCGTCACCGTCTCTAAAGTCCGGTTTATCCTGCTCTCCACCCCAGCAATCGTTGCGGCAGTGCATACTACCAGTGTGTCATCCGCATAGCAGCTAAGCCTAACACCCGGCGGTAGCATTGTAACGCGCCACAACAGTGGCAAGTGAGGTCACGAATCGGGATGAATAATATTCTCATTGAATTTATCATGTGTTCTCTATGTTTAAATTATAGCTAGTTATGGGTAAATTTTCTTACAATGATTCTTCATTCAAATTTTATTTTTTTCTGTTCATACAGATTCACACTTTGTTTATCAAGCTCTAATCCACTTGGATAATTTTTATGGCTACTCTGCCTATTACCAGTTACACACTGGCTCATCAGATTTTCATAATAATGTTGCGTCCTCTTTGTTTGCCGAAGTTGTTATTGAGCCATGTAAGACAGTTCAACGGGACATGCATGCAAGTTTTCTATTCAAATTCATATACCCTAGCTTTAATAGAACATAATCAACTTGCGCGGATGCTGCTCATTTCATTAGTCTTGGGCTGATGTGATTAGTACCACAAAAGCTCTTTGTCTCCAAGACAATGATAACGTTGCTTTCCAGACTGAAATGTAGCTCAAAAGTTAATAGCCTATCTCTTCTCTTGTTTATCCCTGCCTGTAAAAAACCAACTACTTTACAGACTTCAAATACAACTTGCCAATCATTGCAACAATATGGTGTTCGCGGATTCATGATATTGATGATGTCAATGACAACTCCAAAAACTATGGATTTAGCAGTGGAGAAACTCCTTCGCAACATATCGGTGTGTTGAGACAAGATTGATTATTGAATTGATCTTGGCTCCTCTGTTCTTAGGTACTCTTGTTTCCTTTCTTATTATCAGAGAGTGCTGGCAGATGAAACCAATGCTCAATTTGAAATGAGGAAAGCGAGTCTGGAAGCCAAATATTACGCTCCAGCAAAACATTTGGATGAAGTATCAGATCGATATTGGCACGAAATCCACAATCGGTTTTATATTTTCAACAGAATAGAGAAGGAGCTTAAAGTCTTACGGTCTTTCAAAAAAATGGACCTGGTAAAATTTTTTGAGGTTGGTGATGAAAGTAGAAATCAGCTAGAAACCTCTTTTTCCAAATAAAATCATTACACGTTTCTTATTTCAGGAGATGTTTGGTTCATCATCTACTGGACGACGACGACGTAAGATAGCCGTACATTTATTCCCTAATAACAAGAGGAAAGAAAATCTAGGATTGTTGGGCAACATGCCGGCCGGAGTATGTAATATTCATGATGAATTCGTCATTATGTCCTCATTCGGCTTCATGGAAGCACCCCCATTGTATCCTCATTATATCCACATAAGTCGTCATAGAAGAATCCTCATTGTATCCTCATAAATGGTCTGTCCCCTTCAACTTTCAGACCATATTTCTTTTACCTAACCACTCAGACTTGTGTGATTGTTGTGAAGACTTAAAATCAACACAAAAAGTCGAGGATCCTTTAGCTGGCTACCCCCCAAAAATTATCATCTTCACACAGCTATTTTATCTTCTTGCTTCTTTCTCTGCAAGTATCACTGCAACACTATACTGCAGCACCTAATACGCTCCCTGATTACTTCCTCATGATATCCTCAACATAGAATAAAGAGGATTTGTAAAAATGATCTATTTCCTCATTATGCCAAAATACAAAGAGGGCATGATGAGGATAACAAAACTTCATATTTTTAAAGAGGGGGTTGGTCTTCAAACTAATTTTCTTGTATCCTCAGAATTTTCTCATTGAGAAGATTATATTCACCGGGTGCTCCTATGCAGATTCACTAGCTCTTCATGAAACATATTCTGTACCAATCCTTTCTTTTTCAAACCCCAATTTTTGCCTTCTCGAATGTCAAAAATGAGTGCTGACAGAAATGAGGTACGGTACGTTTATAGGCATTTAATAATGTAATATTGATGTTTTTCAGGCCAATAAAGTGGAAAGTCAATATACATTTCACAATAATATGAACTTACTGCCATTGAGTTTTGATCATTGATTACCAGTTCAAAGCTGTCTAAGAAATCAAGAAGGAATACCGTATTTGCATCATTGAATGTGCATTCAGATAATTTACTACAATATCTTCATCAAATTAGTTAATCTTTTCAAAAAATTAGTTCGACTACCTATCTCAAATAAACAAATAATATTTGAATTACTGTCCTTGTGTCTACTTAAGGGATAGAAAAAGAAACAAATTGAAAGCTTATGTAAATTACCTAACTGAGAAATTTCCGAGGCTTTTGAGAGCCTAAATTTCTCTAATAAATGAACGACTAAAAGTGAAGTTACCCAAAAGTTGCTACCCTGGAAATTTACAGCACAGATTATCAAGGATCATAAACTTGTAGGTGTGGAGTATAATGGTCTTTTCCAAAGAAAACGATTTTTAAATGATACAATGCTTGTAGCAAAGACAATTTAAAACTTTTTATGCGTTGATCAAAAACCATATCTGGTTATATTTAGACAAGTGTTTGATTGAGCACTCTGAAATAAAAACAAAAAAACAAATGGAGAATGTGGGAAAAACGCGAGGCTAGATGATAATAAATTGTACAAGATTTCAGTCTGGACTATGATGGAAGATGATTCTTACTCTTGGATGAACGTTTTACCTACTGCTACCTTTGAAGTGTTCTTGACTTTCCTAACAATTGATTGCAAAACACTATTTGTATTAACTCAGCATCAGACAAAATATGATTGAAATATTATGAATTTGGAATGCTCAAACAAGAAGTAGTCATTATCATCATCTTCTGGATACCAAATTTTGAAATAATTCTGACGTAAGTGACATACAATGACCCTTTGTCGACATTTAAGCTTCAAAGAGGGCTATTAGCTCGGGGTTCGCATCAACAATTAATAGGACCTTATAAACTTCAAATTCCACAATTTCTGGTTGGGAGGAGATCGATATCTCGTACTAAAGATGTGATTATGCTGGACAAAATTATTTTTCAAGTTGGATATTTCACAGGGCAAAAAACGTCTCAGAGGAAACCGTGATAGAAAGATTTGAAAATGTGGTCAAATCTCTTAACGATAGACGAGCATACAGAAGTTTGAAACTGAGCAATGAATTGAAAATATTATTTATTAGTGATCCTTTGACAGACAAGTCTGCAGCGTCCATGAGCATTGGTGTGGGTAAGTACTTGACCTATGATTTATATACTGCTCCAATTGTGTCATGATTTCAGAAGGAGGATTGTAGTAAAATCAATAAGAACTTACATTTTGACCCGCTCAAAGTCAGACTACACCATTCAGTCATATAGACTAATATATTTCGTATCTAACTTGCTCTGCATAGGTTCCTTGAACGACACTCGAGGGGTACCTGGTTTGGCAAACCTTGTCATGCATTTAACCATGATGGGTACTAGACTATGCACGGATTTTAATTCCGAGTTTGAAAAATTTCTTCAAGCTCGAGATGGTCATCTAAAATTGAAGTCACAGCTAGCGTTTCAAAGTTTCAGTTTTGATGTTAATCCGGAAAGTTTGGCTAAAACGTTGAAGGAGTGAGCATCATGCAAAATAAAACCCATTCCCGAAGGGCTTTTTGACTCAGTATAGGTACTCTTCACATTTTTGCAGGTTTGTCAAAATTTTCATGGTACCATTTGAGTCTCAGTCCCTGCCAGAGGAAGTATTGGATAGCGGTGTTCGGTTGTTGCATGGAGAATATCTACGTCACGCAAAAATAGATATTCACCGGATTGTGGAGGTAGAGAAAATACTATGCAAACAAAACCATCCATTCAACCATTTCCACAGTGGTTAGCTCATCATGCAGAATAGTATCATCTTGATCGGAAAAATGTACCTTCTTAACGCGCCATTTTTCAATCCATTTTCTTAAGGAAATGAATTCACCCTTTATGAGCATACAAGGGAGTTTCCTGAGGACACAAAAAAGAAGCAAGAATCGCTAATCGAGAAAGTAAAATCATTCCAATCTTTTTGGTATTCATCAAACATCATGCATGAATTTGGCTATACTAGGAGTTGGTATGTATCTAAATACATCAGGGGTATACCTCTTGGTGAAGAATATTATGGAGGTGCTAGAAGAAGAGAACTACATACACCCACCCGGTAAACATTATTTCCACTTGAAGCCCTGGGAAAAACTACCATATTTTCCCACGCCCGATTTGAAGCCCACAATCAGAAGGAAAATGAACAGGGCTTCATCCAGGACCTCACTTTGAAGCCCTTATAAGAAGAGAGAATCAACAGGGCTTCATCCGGGGTTTCACTCTGAAGACCATCATCGAATGAGAGAATCAAGAGGGCTCCATCCAGGGCATCACCCTTCAGTCTCAGCGAATCAATAAGGTCCCGGTTGAAACCCTCGGGTTCTTTAACAGAGTTAGATGAGGGGAGGCAGTGAAGCTGTTTCAAGAGTCCTATGGTGTGTGAAACGTTGTATATCTGGCTCATTGAAGGGGCCAGGCAATCTGGTGAATGGAGCATTGCATATCTAGTTACTTGATGGAGCTATTTTAATCGGCCCATCAGTGCTGCCAGATCTACGGATTTTCAATCCTCAGAAGAAATTGGTATTTTTCCACGGACTTGGCGTAAAATGCGGACTCATTGGGCACGAGGGAAAAGCACCGCAGTCGCTTGTATGAGAAATACTTTTCTCCGGGTCATTACCCGCCGGCCAATACTGCTCTTCTGTAACATTGAGTCTTTCAAGGGAAAAGTACCTGAGATAAAAGTACGAGAGATACCATCCTCATGATCGGTATTCAGAAATCGTTGCATAACAGACAGTGTACTGGACTTGAACTAGGCTGGGACTCTCCAATTATCTAGTATATATGATAAGAGGCCGAGCTATTGGAGAGGGATTTAGAAAAAGGAGAGGAAAGTCGAAGAAAATGTTGACCTTCGAACCATACGTGATAGTCCGCGCTCTAGGTGATAACTGAGTGGGTGTGGGTTGCTCATGCATTAAGGTTTTTTTTCTTCCAGTACTGAAATCAACACTTTCGGGTATAAGTTCAGCGTTGAAAGAATGTCCTCGGCGAACCTCCTCTTCTGCTTGACGACCGACAAGTTACTACAGCAACCGCCAAGCTGCAGTGCCCACTACACTTGTGCCGCTCACGTCTCCTGCCCCGCCCTCAAATAAAGTGCGCTCTGGTTCATCCCTTGGTCGCAGTACAAACAGAACACGTTGCCTGCTCAACTTTCCTTAACTTCTCATGAAGGTACTTGTTGAAGCAGCCATGGCCGCCAAACACCTGCGCCAGGTGAAAGTTTAGCTGACCATGGTGTCGGTTCATCCACTCATCAAGGTCGCGTATCAACACACGGCTTTTTCATGTGCCCTGATCACTCTAGGCGATTCTAGCTCTCCATTTCCTAAGCAAGGAGTGTCTGGCCTCCTGCTTAACCCGTAGAGTGCCATGGTTGGTCGTCGTCGTCTTTTTTACTCTGAACAACACCGCTCTCTCCTCCGCAGGGAGCTCAATTGGTGGTGAACGTGCTAATACGCAAAAAGCCTCCGTCGAGACAGTGCGGTAGGCACTAACACATCTCAGCGCAGCTCTTCGCGCAGCTCTTTGTTGGATCTTTACCATCTCTTGTCTTCTGTATGGTATCTTCATGGCGTCGGCTCATACTGGTGCACGGTGCTCATCATGCCCCTTCTTCTTGCTTCTCTCGGTCCTCCTAGGTTCCTCATCAGGCGGCTTAGGTATCCAAGAATCCGGCCTGCCTTTTCCGCTGCCATTAGGTAATGGTGTCTGAAGCTCAGCGTCGAGGTAAACCAGATGCCTAAGTACTTCATCTTCTTCTTGGTCTCAATTTCGACACCTTGCAGGGGAAAGGTGGGCGGACTGAACTGCCGACGGGTCGTGGATAAAATGACCTTTGTCTTACTAGCGGCAAGTTCGAGTCCAGGTGACTCGATTCGATGCGTCACTTCCTCCACCAGTGTGTCATCCGTAAATAGAATGGAGTCCTCGACACGACGAGTCATCGTATTATAGGTAGGTTGATTACATGGACATGTAATTTGTTACGTGTCCATGTAATCAACCTACCTATAATAAAGTGTCATCCGTATATAAGATTTTAACTTCCGGTGGCAGCTTCACGTTTAATATATGTACCGTTAAATGCGACGCACCACAACAGTCGCCGGCACCCCGCAAGTAACTGGGTGCTTCATTGTACCAGCAGACGTCTCTGCTTGGATTTCTCGACAGCTAAGATAGCTACTGATCATCTTGAGCAGGTATGCGGGCATTTCCACGTCCATGACAGCTTCTAGTATCCTCTGCCATGGGATTGGGTGAACTCATTTTTTATGTCGAGGCTGATGGCTGCGCAAAACTGACGCGTAGCTATCGCTGATTCGGCTATCCTCTTCAGCCAGATCCCAACCTCTGACGTGCAGCGTCCAGTTTGAAAACCGTACTGGCTACTGGAGATTATATCTCTTTCTTTCAGATAGCTCTCCAGTCGATTGGCTATTACTCTTTACAGGAGTTTCCCAACATTGTCCAGCAGACAAAGTGGACGATAAGAGGATGGCAGGCCAGGTGATTCTTCCTTCTTATCAATCAGCGCTAGCCTGGCTTTTTTTCACCGCACAAGGAACAGTCCCCCAACAACTGCCGCATTGAATGTATCAACGAGCAATGCCGGGTCAACTAAGTGTATGGCACTCCAGACTGGATTTGGAATCTCATCCAGGCCTCGAGCCTTCCAATACTTACTCCGCAGTCTATTGACTGCTGCATCCACCTCCTCGGTACCTAGGAGGAATATACCATCCTCTTCTACTATTGGTAGCGCTACTATTGGTGGTGGCTACTGTGGGAACAAACCATTAATGATTTGACCCACAACACGCGGCTTCATTCGGCTTATTGCTAAGAGGCTTTTTAGCTTCTTCAGCACTATCTTATGAGGCTTCCCAAAAGGGTCTTCCTCGGCCATCTCACACAGCTCTTGCCATGCAGCACTCTTGCTGTCTTTGATGGTCTTCTTCAGCCTTCTGCGAGCCAGCTGGTATTCAGCTGCAACCACCCGCACCCGTTAGCAGCCTCTACTACGCTGGTATATCCGGCGCTGACGGTTGCACCCAAGTCCTATGGTCATGGTCAATTTAGGTTGCCTTCCGGACGGTGGACGTTTTTTCCGGAAAGACCCCCTCCCCCCGATAATGTGGGTAATTTTCCCAGGGCCTCAGAAGGGACACAAATTGTTTACCAGGCATGTAGAATTCAAATAAAATAGGTTCCACGTCAAGCTTACATTTATTTAATACGAACAATTTGGAAACTTTGGTCATGAAATATCTGGGAAATAATTACGATTCTTCTTCCCTTTCGACTCAGAGAGCCTGGATAAATTAGAAGAAATGGTTGTACCGTTGTTTAAAGTCATGAAAAATAAGAACGCACCGGTGAAGCCGATTGTTTACTCTTATGACCATCGTCCGTGGGCACCTGAACAGATGCGGAATAAATTGAAAGTAGTATCTGTGTCGAGTAGTACGCCATATTTACGAGTCTATTTTCCTGTTCCTGAGATTGAGCAACAATATAAAACATTGGTGAGAGTCATGAGCATATTCATCTTTCTAAAAAGTAGCCTATACAATAGGAACTTTGTTGGGATCAATGTTGCAGCCAGGGGACTACTTGGCTTACTTGCTAGCTCATCGTGGGCCAGGAAGCTTATCTTCAGTGCTCCGAAAGAAAAATTTGTGCATGAACCTGGACGTTGTAGCCGAATTTGCGGTTGGCATTGGAATATATTGTATAAAGTGCGATCTTACAAGTGATGGCTTACAAAACGTTGAGTCGGTTATCAATCTTGTATTCCAGGTTAAATAAAATTTAAATTACGGATTAATATATTAGGTACCAATAATGGAAAAGTTATCTGGGTGAGTAAGCAAATTAGAGGACTAGAATTAAACTGAAATTGATTCCCTCTTTTCTCCAGTACATTCGCCTGATCAATGAGAGAGGTGTCTGTCAGGAAATGTACGAAGAATTTCGATTGGTAAAAGAAGTATTTTTCAAGAACTTCCGCCCTGAAGATGTACATCAGCCTTTGGGGTATGTAACCGAGATTGCTAATGATATGCAGGTAAGTCAATATGATTTGAGAATGCTCAATTAAATACCTTAATTTTTTATATTGAATGAAAGGGAGAGAGGAAATAAATTTTTCCACGATAAAGAATTTCCGGAGTACTGCGGTAAACTGTAAACAAGGTACTTCTTATGACGGAGTAGAGAATTTTACTTGACGGTGGTGCCTCAAAGTTCTCTATTTCGATAATTTTCATACTTTGGAATTCCTTCATAATTATGTGCCGTAGTATGGAAGAAGACTATAGGTGGACTCAACACCACCTTCCCTACCCCACGTAAGATACTTGAGTAGCTAATCGAAAAATTCAAACGTGAATAAGTCCCTTCTCTCTATTTCTATTGGGCAGTCTTTCCCTACTTCAGTGAATACATTTAGCATTCCTTGAATTTTTCCAGATAGGTAACTGAAACACTAAAAGATTGGGAATTTACTTATCTTTGTTGTCGCTTTTTTATTACGTAGATTCACAGCATTGAAGAAGTGTTGTCGCACAAATTTCTACCGCTTCAATGGAATCAATTCCTTATTGAGAAGTTTCTGACCTACCTCACACCATACAATATGAAGTACCTCAATATTATACATCCTGAAATTCCAAAATGTTATTTTTCATTTAGATATAATGGACCTTCATTATTATCCTCACAGCGTTACAATAGTCAGCAAATCATTTTCTGGGATTGCGAAGAAAATTGAGAGAATTTTCGGTACAGAATACGAAATTGAAGAAATATCGGATCAAATAATAGAGGTTTGTTATGTGTGAGAATGGTTCAAGAGTAGGTGTATGCTCTGAAAGATTACGTATTTCGAGCACTAGATTCAATGAGGGAGAAGAAAATTATGAAACGACAAAGAGCTTGAAGAATTTTGCAGTTTGAGGCTAGGACCTCTCGTGGAAATCATTTCACTATTGAAGGTTGGCAATCTCCTTGCACATAAGGTGCCATAGCCTCAAACCGCTCTCAATGATATCAGATATTTGGGCGTTTCTTGTTGTTTCATAACTCTGCTCTCTCTCCGAAATTAATTCAACTCCATCGAAATAAGATTCAGAAGATTTTGACCGCAGATGTGGAACTTTAGTGAGCTGATCCCTGAGCTTCAACTTCCAACAGCCAATGAATTTGTGCCAAGAAGCTTTGATTTGTACAAAGTTGATAAAAAGGTATGAATACTTGGGACATGATGAGGGAAGGACCGAAGAAAAATTTTCTTTCTTCCTCAAAATTTTATTTCAAGGCACCGAAGGATCCGCGTGTAATTCATGAATCAACGATAACAGAAATATGGTTCAAGCAAGAAGATATTTTCGACTCTCCAAAACTTCATATCGAACTCGAAATTTTCAGGTATGTATTTCTGTTCTTTACATCTTCATTACACTCATCAAATAATTTTGATTGACTGTAAGGTCAAGAGTCTAGCTAGAAGTCACAGAGTGTGTGAGGGAAATTTATTCAAAAAGTTTGTTCTCTGTATGACTCGAGCCTTTGGAATCTTAAGCTATAGAAGCTCCTCATACTTCTTTCTACATACTAAGCTATTTTGCTGTAAAAACTATCAATGTATTCAAGTTTTACAGCACCATGCAGCGGTGGATTAAGGCACAATCATCACAAGCAACTGCTTGTGTCCGCGCGCCAAAAGTTTTTTTAATAAATAAAATGAGAAGGAAAAAAAAAGACATAAAACATGTCGAAAAGAAAAAAATTAGAGGCCATTGTAGGTTTGCAATGGCAGCGGGGAACCCACAACCCCCTGCACGCGATCACGTTGGCGCGAAAATTCCCCCTCAGAAAATGAGTTGGCTGGGCTCTTCTCAGTGTACTGCACGCTAGGCCTGATATAATGAAATTTTTCCAAGCCCCTAAAGTAGGCCAAGGTTATTGATGTCGTCAAGCATCTCGGCTGGAAGTTGAAATTTTTCCAAGTCCCTAAAATACATAGTTCAAGGTCATTGATGACGGCATAAGGCACCACACGTCACGTCACGCAGCTCACAGAAACTCCCGGATGCCAACGTTTTCTGAGGATGTAATCCCCCTAACATGAAAAAGCATCGCGGCTGGAAGTTGAAATTTTTTCAAGTCCCTAAAGTAGGTCAAGGTCATTGATGACGTTATAAAGCGGTCCACGTCACGTCACGTCACGCAGTTCACAGAAACTCCCGGACGCTGACGTTTTCTGAGGAAGTAACCCCTTAACAATTCTGGGCCTGATATAATGAAGGCTGGAAGTTGAAATTTTTTCAAGTCCCCAAAGTAGGTCAAGGTCATTGATGACGTTATGAAGCGCTCCACGTCACGTCACGCCACGCAGTTCACGGAAACTCCCGGACGTGGACGTTTTCTGAGAAAGTAACCCCGTAACAATACTAGGCCCGATATAATGAAGGCTGAAGGCTGAAAGTTGAAATTTTTTCGAGTTCCTGAAGTAGGACAAGGTCATTGATGACGTCATAAAGAAGCCCGGCTAGAAGCTAAAATTTTTCCAAGTCTCTAAAATAACTCAAGGGCTGATGTCATAAAGCGCCACACGTCACGTCACGCAGTTCACAGAAATTCCCGGACATTTTCTGAGGATGTAATCCCCCTCACAAAATGGATAGCGAGTTCCCCGCTAAAAAAAGGTCAACGCGTGAGTGTGCTTGAGTCCGCGCGGAAGCTAAGTCCGTGGCTGGCACCATGGCACAGATATCGAATTCCTTAAAGTAGGTCAAGGCCTCGTCAAAGTACCTAACAGCGTCATCAGAGGGTTGAAAATTCAGGCCCCAGAAGTCCTTATTCCACCACCTTTGTTAAGAAGTCTGAGGTCTCGGAGATTTTCAATGAGAATGAATCAACTTTACAATAACATTGTCGCGCTGTGAACAAAATAATCTTGTCAATTGGTATGGCCAAAACAGTTTGAGGTAACGCCCTCCGCAGGGGTGCAGAAGATCAACTAAAATGTACTCCTTCTAACAAAATGAAAGCCAAGTATTTGAACTTCATGCCTATTTCTTATGTTTGACTCTTTATGATAAGAAAGTAGTACGGCAATAGCTACCTATCTTTTTTTCATAGTGGACTTGTGAGGTTATCACTTACTTTCTCATTTTCAGTTCAATCATACGCCACAGTCCACTTGCGCATATGTTTTGGTACTTGATATTCTCTATGGAATTTCCATCTATTGTGGATGAGTATTTATACTCCGCACAATTATTTGGATTCCAAATCAATGTTAATGCCGACGACCGTGGAATACTAGTAAGAGAAAAATTGTATTTACCCACTCATCCTTTTATCTCTTTTTTCTCTTATTCATGTGCAACCTAATGTGATGCAGTCGTGCCCATATTCTTGCAGATTAAAATTTATGGTTACAACGATAAAATGTCAGTTTTTTTGGAAAGGTTGATCTCGAAAATGACGAGTTTGGTAAATGATATGGACGAAGATAATTTTAATAAAGTGCGAAACGAGGTACCTATATGTAAAAAAATATTTTTTTAAATAAGTATTTAGTTATCAATTTTTCACTGAATTATGTTGGATATTTTTTGCAGTTTATCGAAACGTTCTTTGTTTCAATAGGATGTAATCACACTTTTCAACTCAATTGGTATACAGTGCAAGCGCAGAATAATGGAAGATGGGGTATATATGAAGACCTTGTAGCTGCACAAAGTAAGCACGATCTAATATCTATATAGCAGTCCATCATGTTCAACTTAATTGATGACTCTTGTTGAAAAATTAACAGACTTGCATTACAAAGACATGAGAATCTTCCTTTCGAAAGTTTTTCGGAGAATTTTTATCCGAGGTTTGATTCATGGAAATACCACTAAAGATGTAACCAAGAAAAATTACTGCTGCTTTTTTTTTTTGTATTTTTGAACAAATAACTCTTCTGTTCATCATATTTTTACATTAGGAAGCAATGAAGCTGGTGGAGATCATCGAGAAATCGTTTCATTCAAGCAGAGGAATGTTATTAGCAGAGTGGTTACATCCTCGATGCGTAGAATTTACAAATGGTTGGTTCTAGAAAAGTTTAGAATTACCTTCAGATGGGTTCAAATAATATAGTGTGTTTTGGTAAATAATAATACTATCACATGAGCAAATCAAAAGGGAGAGCAAAAGAAAATGCAGAGGAAATTTACTGCATTTTTTGGAATGGCCATTCTCTTTTATATGTATCACAAAATTTTTAGTTTCAAGAAATTGCTTTACTTTTGACCAATGAATGGAAAACTCCCTATCTACTAAAAAAAAAATGCGCGGGTTCTTCAACGGACTTTGATGTGGTGATGCAGGAAACCCGTTTTATGCGGTATTTTGGGAAGGTCGTTTGAGTCTCATGATGTTTGAAGCTTTGCATTTTTGGCTCATTGAAGGGGCGGTGGAACATCATGGGACCGAGTCAATTGGTGAAGGAAGCATTGCCTGTGATAATAATGCAAACTGAATCCTTTTTGTTGTTACAGAGCCACATTTTATACATCCAGTTTTGAACCTTATAAGCAATAAGTACGCATATTCAGCCTATTTTCAGTTACATACCGAGCCATCCAATTTCTATGACGTAGTGACTTCTGTTTTCTTTGCCATAATGGTGCAATCTTGTCAAAAAATTCAACCTGAACGAATTGGTGTGAGTTTTCAGTAAAATAGAGATACCGATATTAATTAACAAGAAAATGACAAGACCGCCTTGAATCAAGTCACTTATAGTGAGCACATTTCATCTAAATTTTATGGTATCCTTATATGACTTGACCTACGAACTTTTGCCAAATGTAAATAAATGCGGTGAGTGGTTTTGAGTAATGGAAAAAAGGTGATACTTAGAGAGTAACTGAATACTAAAAACCGCAGAAAACGAGAAATACAACGAAGCGCTTTTGACTAAATTGTCATCCTCAGCGAAGACATGAACAAAACTGACTTGCGAAAACCAAAACCAACCTCGAAAATGACGAACAAGGAAGAGACTACCAGCGAGTTGTGACTCATAAAAAAGCTTGATCAGACCTTCGTCCAGTATATGCCTCTTCAGCAAATTGAGACCACGAGTATTCTTATGACGAATGATTTCAATATGCTCCAAAGCGGTACCCTTGAAATACGAGCTCTTTTTGTAAAGAAGCACTAGAGATCCCTCCTGGAACCTGTGCCCATTAGCAATAAGGTGGTCAGCGAAAGCCGAATCTCCCACTTTACCCTTCTGCCAAGCTACCTTGTGCTCATCGACTCTAATCTTGAGCTGGCGACCGGTCTCATAAACACCCTTACAATCTCTACATTCTACCCTATACACTCCACTCTTCTCATCTTCAGGAATTCGATCCTTCAACCTGACAAAGAACCATCTGACAGTGACACGAGTTGTAGAATGCAGGTCGAAAGTCGAATAAGCGAAGGGCCCGGCATGGTTCGAGAGAAAACTTTTCCAAAAACGGAAGCCCAATCCATGGCAGTTTCTTGCGGCTGATAGTACGGGGAAGGGAGGCAGTAGCGTCGAGGCATTTCCTAGTAATCTTCCTACGCACTAACGCGTCTATACCCAAGTCAATCTCACTCTGGCCAGATGTTTTATGGTCAGTAACTACTTTCTGACGACAGTTCAACTCGAAAAAATGTCGGTAAGTCTATGGACTAAGCTGTTAAAAGCAGCGTATTTATAGGCAACAGAGCGAGAATGACGTCGAATATTTTCTATGAATCTCAAACTCATGGACCCCGTATTTTTTGGAGACAGTAAGATCCAAGGAGTCAAAAGTAAACTTTATGGATGGGTACAGCTCATTAAGATACGTGAGAAACTCCAAGCAGAGACCTCAAAGACCAATCCACGTACATAGCACATCATCTACTTATCTGCGCCAATAACACTAGTCAACAGCCAAAAAATTGCTGGAACGAGAATAGGTGATTCTTGAAGTATTTTTCACGCTAAATTCAATGCCGTTTTCCGTTTTTCGCTAGCAGGTCTAGATTTCCTGTAATCGTTGCAACAACGTGCCGATTTTTGCAACTAACTGCCGCGCATCGTTGCGAACGTAACGCAGGTTTGCAGAGTATGATACTGCTATCCTCGATGCGTTCTGCGACGATGCGCGGCAGTTTGTTGCAAAAATCGGCATTACAGGAAATCTAGACCTGCTAGCAAAAAACGGAAAACGGCATTGAATTTAGCGTGAAAAATACTACAAGAATCACCTATTCTCGTTCCAGCAATTTTTTGGCTGTTGACTAGTGTAATAGTAGATCACTGTACAGTGGCGGTAAGTCAACCATTAAAATGTCAAGTGACAGAGTTGGCGGAACGAGCGCAGCAAGTGGAGCCAACGCACGCGATATTAATGGTTAACTTTTCAACACTGTGCAGTATGCTATTTTATCGTATACAGGTTAGGTAAAATGCTAAATATCAATTCCCGTGTCTGTACAAGCGCATGCGTGATAACAACAAAACACAGCTAACTTTAACGTTAATCTCTGGTCTCATTATATCAGGTCTTTCTTATAGATACTTTTGGTACTTTTCAGCCGAAGGTTTGGAAAGTTATGTGTTTAAGACTGACTACGTTCAATGTCGAAGGATTTATCATCATGACAATGTCGAATCAGAACCCATTCATGATGGATTCAATAGTGGAGGAGTTTTTGAACCATGTACCCGTACGTTCGAATACCAAAAGTGTCACTTTTGTATCCTCTTGACAATATTTATTTGGGAATATCATAGAATTAAAATTTCGTTCTAGCGTATGTTAACGAGAATACCGCGCAGAACTTTTGAGAAATTAAAAAAAAGTCTCGAAGCAGAAGTGTATGCGCCGCCTACTGATTTGGAAAAATTGTCTGAACAATATTATCATGAAATTAAAAGTCAAAATTATAATTTTAAGAAGAAGGAAAACGAGCTCAAAGTTCTACGCTCCTTAAGCATTACGGATGTTTTGAATTTTTTCGAGGTCAGAACGACAAAATGTGCACTATACTTAATTACTGAATTTACAATCTGAGTTTTGAACGATTTTTTCTTTTCTTTTTTAAATTAGGCGATGTTTGGTGCTTCATCCCCTCGACGACGTAAATTGGTTATGCACGTGTATCCTAAAAGAAAAAAACAAAGGAAATTTCATATGGCTGATGATCTACCTACTGGTGTGAGTATTACCTATAACCAAAAATTTAAAGAAGTAAAGATGGTATAGAACAGTGAGAAATTTAAAAAAATTGCAATAAAACGCCGAAATTCTTAAACAGTTAAGTAGTCCCACTTTTGAGATGGCCTTGTTACTGTATCTCTCACCCTGTACAAGTATCTCGATTAATGAACTACCCTAGCACCATTTTTCTTTGTTGTACCTACATTACAACTTATGACTGTTTCAGGATGTTTGGCTCAAGGATATCAATACTTTTCAAAGTAATTCGACTTTGCTTCCTCGTATCATTTATCCAAAGCCTTGATATATCAGTCAATTACCAGACCAGATTCTTCAGAAGAAATTCTTATGTACACTTTGATTCATCATCATATTGAATATACTTGTACAAATAAATGCTTGTATCCTAATGGGAGATGGATTCTTATCTAACAGATAATGGGCATTGTACTATAAAGAGAATCTGCGAATGATTGTCAATATTTCTTGCTTGTTTCAATCCTACACCGAGGAATCTCTCCCAACGGGCAATTTTTCTTATGTCTTCCCAAGAACGGCATCTTCTGTTCTTTGCGTATGGTACACAAGCTACGTAGTAATCCTGGGAGCGCTCAAGTGACTCTCACAAAAAATTCGTTCTCGTCTATGTGGTGCATTTTGTGCACGGAACCACACGCTACGCCGACCATATGTCTTTCCTTTACTCCATAATATCTACTTAAAATTAATGTAGGATTTTAAAATCGGCGGAGGATAATGCATTTCTTAAGACATTCCTTACTCTTATGAATTATTGAAAGGAGGAAGAGCAGGGTGTGCCAAAGATATGCAGAAAAAGCGCTCAGAGGACACTGAAAAACTGGATCAATTTCTCATTTGTCGGCATTGTATTCTGGAGTACAACAAGCTGAGCTCTTCTACAACTAGACAAGAAGTTTCCTTCTACAATGACGATGTAGATGAGCTAAAAACGAGAAAGATTGTTGGTTATTCTGAAGCAGTTATCCGTCAGAAGCGCGATCAAAATCAATTCTAAGAAGTTTTACTGTACCTAGATATAATTGAAAACCAGAATATGTTCTTCTAGAAAGAATGGTTGGAATACCGGTACATTATCAATAAAAGACAATCTGGAAACATTTATCTGAAACAAATAAGTGGGAATGAGTATGGAAAATATTCATTCATTTTGAACAGCTGTTTTGTCATGAATAACAACACATATATGTTTGTTGACTACAAAATAGCTAGACTTTGCACTGATGAAAAAACTACAATCTACTTCAATTTTAGAGAAAGGGGGTACGTGTCTTTCGTTACTTCAATTTTGGTCTTCTACCCCTCATCTCCATAATACCGATCGCATTTACGTATGTTTTTGAGATAATTGGTGAAAAAGATTGATCGAAAATGATTCAATTTCATAACATTTCAAAAATTGTGATTGTGGCTCTTTTGATAAAAAATACCAGTATGGTTGAAATGTAAGTTCAGGTAACTTTGACGTTGGTAAAAGATAAGTTTGATTGCGTTTCTTCTATTTTACAGGACATACCAGAAATTGCAGGTCCTTTTTTTATAATAGTGCTGAAGGTAGAAAATTATTTCATGATCATACATTTGATTTTCACAGACCTTTATTTGAATATTTTTCCAACAATTTGCTGACCACCCGGGCAAATACCTGTCTCCCATTTGGCTGCGATATGTATAGCCGATGCTTTTGAATGGGTCATGGCAAGCCTCTGTCGAAGCTCATAGACAGACCATTGACAAAAAGTCCAACATCTGGCAATCTCGCCTTATGGGATTGGCAGCCAATTGGTAAAATTCAGTCTTCCAGGTGGCAATAATCGCCAAGTTCAAACTCATTCTCAAGTGTTTTATTAGTATGCGTGCTTCTGCATCTACCTATCAAATTTTATCCTCGCCATCTTTGTTTAGGTACAATCTGAATTCTAGGCCGAGCAACTTTTATCTTTTTGCAGATTAGAAATTCGTGATGATTTTGTTCATTTTCTAGAGAGGAAGTTCCACCTGCAAGTTGTGTTATTGAAAGGTACGAGGATATTCAGAAACCTCCAAAAGACAGACGGTCATATAGAGGTTTAAAACTCAGCAATGAGATGAAGGTGCTTCTAATTCATGATCCAAGCCCGGAAAAATCCGCTGTGTCTATGGTAGTTGGAGTCGGTGAGTACTGTATGTAATGCACTTTTGGGAATGTTGAAATAATGTGACCTTGAGAAATAGTATGGAGTACCTACCAAATTCGTACTGCCAATGCTGGGGAATTTCAGAAGAATCTTTATAAGAAAGTTAAAAGGATAAGTCAGTACTTTGAGAAGTTTTCAATGATGGTACATGATTTGTCCAATGATAACGCCTCCAAGACTATCCTTCATTTTTCAGTTCAGCTCCGCGCTTCTTTTTTAATACCACCTTCCAGACTTTTTTTCAAACCTATCTCTTAGAACTAGGCCATAATAATCCAATTGGATGGGGAGGTTGGCAATTAGGTACCAAAGCTGGAGACGCAATTGATAAATCTAACCTCGTATAATGACGAGCAGGTACTGTTCTTGAATATTTGTATCTCTTGTCGACCTTGGTACCAGTATACTTTAACTCTCTTAGCTCAATATCTTCAATAGAATACATCTTAAAATGAGACAAATTTCTGTAGCACAGGTTCGTTGAATGACTGCCGAGATGTACCAGGTATAGCGAATCTCCTCATGCATTTGCTTATGGTGGGCAGCCAAAATCATCCCGTGGTGTGCGAATTTGATAAAATTGTACAACAGAGTAGAGGTGACATAGATTATATATCTACATTGGACAGTCAAAGCTTTGGTTTTGATATCGACCCAAACAAATTAGCAGATACATTGGGCAGGTAAATATTACTTTATGTGGAACACAGCAGTGGATAGGTAAATAAAATTGCAGGTATTTCAGAATCTACTATTTTTATCAGATTTGCGGAGTTCTTTACAGAACCGCTCTTGAAAGATTTGCCAAATGAAGTCATAAAAGGTTATATAGATATCATACAGCAACAGTACTTTGAGAATATGGAAAATGAAGAGTTTCGAATTGTCGAAGTTGAAAGGTCTGTCAGTAAGAAGAATCACGCCTATTATCATCTTCATAGTGGTGAGTTATTCATTTGATTTAGAATAGTGTATACAGCTATAAGGGAACAAAGGGAGGAAATTTGTCCTTGACTGATGTACGCTTTGTAATTGATGTCACGAGCACAACGAAGTTCTTCATGGACGCAATATGCATGCGCGTCTTCTCTCCCCAAAGACTCCAAAGACTAAAACGCAACCGTGCATTCTACAAGCACACAAAAATGAAGCAAAAAGATCCACTGTAAGGAATGACTAGAAAAATAATTCTTTTGTACTTGTGAATATGTTTGAAGGAAATGAAGAGACATTTTATCAACATGTCAATACAATCACTCCTCAGAAAAAAGGGAAGAAAAAACGTTTGGTCCCTGATAAAATCAAGTCACTGAAAGAGAAAGTTGATCACTTTCATTCAATCTGGCATTCGTCCAACATAATGACTTTAGTTGTCTTGGGAAAAGGTAAGAATTTTTGAGGAAAGCGAAGTAAAACAAAAAATCATTCTCCTAAGACTGTTTTTTATAATGTGTGGAAGGATCTTCATAAAAAATCAAAAAATTGACAAAAAGATGTCAGATAGGCCATACTTATAATTCAGCTTGAGCGTTGGATCAGAAAGATGACCACCAACATGATTCAATGCTGAGTATTGCAGCCAAAAATTTCAGCTATGTCTTCTGACCTAAAATATGGCTTCTAGCTTCCTGAAAAATTTAGCTACTTGTACTGTATCGGAGATCCTATCTTCAATAAAATTACGGTTCATAATTTCAAAATAAAGAAAAACTGAGTATTTTTTCCTTTTTCCTCTTCCTCCTCCTTCCTTATCCTCTCTTCCCCCCTTTTTTTTTCCTCATCCTCATCCTTTCCTTTCCTCCTCTTCCTCATTTTTCCTAATTTTTCCTCTTATTCCTCCTTTCAGTTTCTTTCCTTCCCCCCCCCCTCCCGTGCCCTCGCTTGGTTGGTTTTCCACTTTTATTTTTAACGTGACTTTATCCGATTTTCATCTTTTTTGTACTCCCTCATTGATTTTTATGTTTTTATGTTTTTATGTTTTGTCTGTGTTTATTGATTTAAATTACTTTATTTTATTTTGACTCCTATTTTTTGTATTGATTTTTTTGTCTTGATTCTTAGTTCATTTTATTTACTCTATTTCTTCTGTTTGATTTATTACCTATCATTTCTTTTTTAATTTATTTTATTTTTTTAATTTATTTTATTTTATTTTTTTTTATATATTTTTTTAATTCATTTTATTTCTTTTCATTTTTCCACCTCATTTACCTTCCTTTTAACAGTTCGTTCATTAGTCATTCTCCTTATCGACCTATGTGTTTCTAGTCCTATCTTGTCTAGCTACCTTCTTGGTAAACGCGCTACGTGTTGTCTGTCGGCTTCAGTTCTTTCTTGCTCGTCAATGGCTCACGCCGAAAGCGCTCGCATTCTGTTCTAAAAAATATACGGTGATAGTAATTTTATACTCAGTTTTTCTTTATTTTGAAAAGATACTTGTACTGTATTTTAGCTAATTTGTGGCTCCATGTAATGCAGGATCGAGTGTACAGAAGAAATGATCGGGAGAATGGGGGCTGTGTTACACTTGTTAAAGATACCTATTCTCCTGCTTGTGTTCTCATTGACTTGGTAACTTCACGGATTTCAATGCTAAACCGCTGTATTTATGTCTGTTAATCTAAAGGTAATAACTAATAAGAGATTTTTTAGAAAATCTGTGATTCTTCAAAGCCTGTTTTGTAAAAAATAGGAAAAGCTAAAATACAGCTAAAAAAGTTGGCGTAGGTATTTGGCTTTCGGCTTGAAAAAGTCTATATTCAAACCGGGCAGCGCTAGCATCGCGGAGATTAATTGTAAGAGGTATTATGGAATACTTGTTGAAATTATTTTTATCAAATTGAGTCTCACTGTACGGGTGTTCAAAGTTTCATTTGACGGAAATAATCACCCATACAAAGAGAAAACGATCAATTCACAAACGTTTGTCTAAAAAATTGAAATTTCATTAGTTTATACTCTCAACAAAAAACTTCTTCAATTCCTCTTACACGTTTATTATCATTTTTATCGATTGCAGCGATCCTAGCGGATGCGCGGTTTGAATAAAGCTGACTTTTTTCAACTTAACTCTTAACTGTAAAAAGTAGAGTATTGCAGCCAGCCAAAAGCCAAAAGCCAAAAGCTGAATTCAGCCAAATTTCTACTGATAAGAGTGAAGCTGAAAACCAGCTTTATTGAAACCTTTGATTTTCAAATTTTTTGCAAAATACAAAAATGCAGAAATGAGAATCACAGATTCACAGCAATATTTCTTATTTTTTATTCATCTTCTCTAAAATTATTTCAATGCAAGACATTGATCAGCCAAAAATCGGCTAGATTAAGCCAAAAGCCAGCTCAATTTTTTGGAATGCCAAAAGCCATATTGTTCAGGGTTGTAAGTTTAAGCCAAAAGCCAAAGCTGAAACTTTTGACCGCAATCCTCTGGTAAAAACTGAGCTAAATTTGGCTCTTGACTTTTAGGTATTGGTTTTCGGCTTTTAGCTTTTGACTTGAGCTTTGGGCTTTTGCCTTGCGGTTTATGGCTCTTAGCTGGCTGCAATACTCTGGATCAATAATAATATGTACAAGGTTGTAATGTAGGCACAAATTGTAGTTTTTCAAGGTTCTGTGGCAGGCTGAGATAGCGGTGGCAGGCGTGATAGAGCGCGCTGTTTCAATACGTTGCATGTTAAATATTGTAGTATTAAAACATCGCAATCTATCACGCCTGCCAGAGTACAACTATTTCTGCCGATCATCTATTATCCATACTCAAAGCTCTCAGTTGACAGTGGTATTCTTTGATTAAAGTTACCTTCCTAGTTTCATCTATGAGCGATTCATCTAATTACCAAATTGTGGATAATAGCCAACATTCGACTGGAATGACACAATCTCACACAAAAAAGTTATACAAAGATGATGGTAGCGCAAACCAACCCAAGTTGTTTGAAAAAAAAATTTGCTGATCAAAATTACTTTGCAAATATTATATTTTGCAGAAAGTCTTGATGAATTGGAAGAACTAGTTGTGCCCTTATTTGAAAAAGTTGAGAATAAGTTTGCAAAACAAGTTGTGTATACACTTGAGTACCACCCGTGGGGGCCGGAGCAAGTAAAGAATAAAATCTTTGTGGTGCCCTTATCAGATGATTACAGGATTTTGAACGTCAATTTTCCTATTCCGGACATTCGGACTCATTACAAATCGGGGGCAAGTTTACTTTTTAAGAGTTTCATCGTTATTATTAGCACTCAGATTGATACCATTGATTTATTATGATTTTCAAAGGTAGAAGTATACATCAATCAGATGATTAATCAAAAGGGTCCAAGAAGCTTGTCTTCAGTACTCCAGAAAAAGGGTCTCTGCAAAAAATTGGAAGCTGAAAGCGATTGTCATTCTGGCTTTGGATTTTATACCATAAGTTGTGAGATAACCAGTACGGGTGTGGAACGTGTCGATGAAATTTTGACTCTTATTTTTCAAGTAAACCATAAATATTTTTTCCATTCTGAAGAACGCTCTTCATACTCCTGACCTGACATTGCACGGTCGCGCATTGGCCTGCTTAGGATTACATCACATTATTGGCAGGGAAAGTGTTAGTCTATTCTACCCCAAGAAATCTGCAGAGGGCATTACCGGGGAGAGGGGATGATGTAAATGTCGTGGAAGAATGCCTCCAGAGAGGACATGGAGCAAAGTTTCCTCCTCTCTGACCCCAGCAAGCACAGTGATTTCGACTTCTTCTCGCTCCGATGATCCTGATTGACCTTGGACGTAAACGTGATCTTTATTTTCTCCAGTTCCCATCTCTTTTTCTTCACTGTGAGACATATTCCTTCATCTGAAACTCCAAGCACATTAGAAGATTCTGTACTTTTTCAAATCTTCTATTGCATTTTCTTTCTTTTAAATTTTCATGCATTCCGGGAAGCCCATGCTCATTAATGTTTTAGTACCTGTTGTAAAGAATAAAAGAATTAAATCTGGAAAAAGACTGACAAATAATTTCATGTTCTTCAGTACATTCGTTTATTAAAAGAGGACGGCATTCAGGAAGAAATATTTAAAGATTTTCAAATGATACAAAAGATACTTTTTGATAACCACCAACCAGAATATATGCACAATCCGCTGTCATATGTTGTATCCTTGGCCTCTGATATGCAGGTAATGAATGACTTAATAAAAAATGATCAGTACACACGATAAGCAGAATTTTACCTAAATTAATAAATGGTTAGCGATAATTTTTCAGATTTATCCAATTGAGGATCTTCTGTTGCATGATTATATTCTAGACCAATGGAATTCATCCTTGATCAGAAGCATTCTGGACCACTTGAGACCAGACAACATGAAGTAAGTTAACTTTACTATGCCCGCCCCCGACACATTATGGTAACTCAGACACAACGCTCTTCATTTTGGCGGATAGTAGGACACAATATTTACTTTTTATGAAGGTCAACTGTGACTGGATAGAGTCAGTGGCATAATGCGGTCACATCTCAGGAACTTAACGACTAGATACGTGTACAGTCAGATGTGTTGCATGTGTGACTTTGAGAAGCAACATAAGATCACTATATGGTTACAAGGGAGAAATCCTTTTGCACCGTCCCATTCACAGGGAAAGTACGGAGCCTCAGCCTACATATACCTGCAAATTTAGTAACGAATTGAGAGCCCATCTTCTTTGTTGTCTTGACCTCATTCAAGGGGGCTCTGGAGGAAGTGGCGTCTTCGAATGAAGATGATAAAGTGATTGACTGACAGCAAAATAATTCTACAAGGGAGGAAACAGTCGTAACAAGAAGGCCACAGGTATGCCAGTCTATGTCACAAACCAAAATGTTACACAAAAACTAACTATGATCCTCTAATATGATAACCTGTAAGTGTCTCAAGTAGTTCCTGCAACTCAGCTTACCAACAAATTCTCCCTAAGTATGTTACCCAGAAGTTACTAGTTCAACGCTAAAAAATGTTTCCTCTGTTTCCTGCATGCTGATTGGCTAACCACCTGACACAACGGGCAACGTAACTTTGGTTACACACTTTCTCTTTTGTGACCTTTGATGGTCATTTTCTCATTGGGAGCTGTATTTTCCAGGGAACTTAATTTGTCGAGGGGGGGGGGGTGCCATCTGGCCAGCCGGCAAAGCTCAAAAGTCGAAAATTCTTCCAAGTCCCCCTTCTATCTTATGGAACTCGGTATAGCCCCTTCAGTTTCCTAGGTACGCAATGCTTCATGCACTCATTTGCTCAGCCCTTATGCAACACTTCAAACACCATAAGACTTGAAGCGCTCTCCTAAAGATCCCATAGGACAGACTCCTTGCCTCTCCTAGCCTAACTCTGTTGAAGAACGGCCAGGGCTGCCGAATTATATTTTCAAAGATCTGTATTTGTCATTTATTCCAAGACCTGAAGACGGATTTCTTCAAATTTCTACTCCATCTATAACAATCAGGACAAAAGTATTTCTCATACAGGTAACAGAAGGAACTTTTCCCTTGATCGACTCTATGTTAAGACCGTCACGGAAGATTCAGGAGAAAAGTATCTCTTCTACAAGGGACTGAGGTACTTTTCTCTTAAGCACAAGAAAACCATATTTTACGCAAAATCCACAGAAAAATCCGTCTTCATTTTAGGCAGCACTGAACTAATCCGCAAATTTTCCAAGTTCACCCAGCCCCTGCAGTTAACTAGGTATGCAATGCCTCATATGCCAACCTGGCTTAGCACCTTTTCAAAGCCAGATATGCAATGCTTCAAATACCCTAAAACTGAGAACGCTCTTTCAACAAACCCCGCAAAGACAGGTCTCTTGATCCCCCCCCCCCCCCTCCTCCTATCTACACCCTTAATTATTTAATTCAATAGTATTAAAAATTTCTGTAACAATATTTAGAATCAGGATTTATTAATGTTAATAATTTTAAAATAAACTTCTCTATAAATTTTACTTACTTATATTATAATAAATTATTTTTATTTTATTTGATATTGATTTGATGATTATTATTCCTTTAATAATTTATTATATTTAAAAATTAATATTATAAAAATAATTTCATTAATTATATTTTTAATATTTTATAAATATTACAACTTCAATTGAAATAAAAAATAATAAAAACATTTTTCTTTGTGGTGATGAACAATAATACAGAAAAAAGAAAAAAAAATGAATAAGGCTTTGATTTTACTATAATTAAAACTTTATTAAAAAATAATAAGATTGATTGATTAATATAAAAATATAGAAGATAAAAAATTTATTTGTGAAAAATTATTAAATTATATCTTGAGATTTAAATAAAATAAATCTCTTAACTTATTGAAAACAGATCTCTCAGTTTAAAAAAAATATATATATATTTTCAATGTAAAATCTAATGAAGATCTTTATTTTTACAAAATAATAACTATTATAATGACTTTTTAAATTTAAAATTTAAAATCTAATTTCAAAAGATAGAATTAAAATAAAATGAAAATTTATAAAATTAAAATTGATTTAATGATTAGGTATATTTATTAAATGAATCTATGTAAATTATATTTAATGATAATAAATAAAAATTCATTATTATTAATTCTAATTTTATTAGTAAAATAATGAATTTGGATTTCAAAAATTTATAAAAATCAATTGATTAAAAAAAATATATCAAAAAATAATTTAAAAGAAATATAAATGTGATTAAAAAATTATATTAAAAAAAATTAATATAAATTAAATTAATAAAAATTAACCTCTTTAATAATAAATTAATTAAATATAATATTAAATTTTTGTACTTTATTATCCCTGTAATTTTACAAATTACAGTGTCACAATTGTCAGTTCAGATGATTCAATTAAAAGAATTGCTCGCAATAAGGAACCTCATTACAGGGCAGACTACAAAGTTGTGAAGATTCCAGATGAAATCATTGAGGTTACACCACATTGTTCTATTGATGTTCATCAATGAAGTATTAGAGAATATCAAAATTATGCTTCTTTCAATTGCAGGTATGGAAAAACATAAAACCAAATTCACAATTTCAACTTTTACAAGTTAATGAGGCTGTGCCAAGAAACTTTGATTTATTTCCTGTCGGCAGAGATGTAAGATTGAAAAATTCCAATGAAATAAAACTTAATGTAGAAATAATTACAATTTTTGTATCACCAAAGGAGCCGACAATTCCATACATCATTCACAACTCATGGAAATCTGAAATATGGTTCAAGCAAAAAAGTGATACTCCTGAGCTATATGTGGCATTTGAGCTAATAAGGTACCGTATTCATTTGACCTTGCCTCTAAACTGTTCAAATGAGTGCAGGAGATGATCTGACCAATTTTCCAGACAAAAATAGAGTCTACTCAATAAGAAGAACTGTTTGGTTTATATGTAGAGATAGATATTACAAATGATTTAATAACAGAAGAAGTTTGTCTCCTACAAAGTTGATCTTTGTTTGATTCATTGTGCAAGCAGAGGCAAATTTTCTCTTTTTTGAAATCATTAGTTCTCTATCAGTACAAACTGCTGGAGGTTTTTACTGGAATCTTCAATGAGAAACTGCTTTGATGGTTCTTTGCGTCTTGACTTGGTTTTGGCTTCCTCAATATTCGTCACATATCCTTCAATAATATCCAATTTGGTCTACTTTTCAGAAAGTGGACTCGTTTCAGTCCAATGGAACTCAGTTTATGGCATATTATATTCAATGATCAATTTATTTCTTCACTTAAAGAATATTTCTACTTCGCATCAACAGTTGGATTTCAAATAGAAATTGAAATAGATGATCATGCATTGCTGGTGGGCATAGTTGATGTACTTACTCAGAGTCTCTACCCAGTCATACAAATCATACAATTATTACTTTCAGTTACTGAAAATTCTTTTTTCTGTTTATGGAGGAAGAAGGGTCCGGAGAGGCCCGACAATACTCTTCCAGAGGTCATACAAAAGTCATATGATTGGAAAGTTTGTACTTGGTAGACACTCTGCTACTATAGCCTACATACCTACTTGTAATCGCTCAACAATATTCTTCATATTTTTAGGTACGGTTGTATGGCTTCGGTGATACAATACCTCAACTATTAGAGAAGCTATTTTTGAAATTAATCGGTTTTTTAAATGAAATGAATGAAGAGAGCTTCAATATTTTTCAAAAAAAGGTAGATAAGCAAAAACTATTCCTGTCTTGTATGTTTGTAGATATATAGGGTTAGAATACTTTTTTGTTCTAATTATAGTGACAATTTGAGCTTTTGCCTCTTCCAGTACATCCGTAATCAGAATTTTATCACTACAAAAGATCATTTTCTCCAATGTGCCTGGTATACTGATTATTCACAGCTTGAACAAAGTTGGACTGTACAAGAAAGGTTGAATGGTGCAAAAAGTAATGATTACGAGCGTTACTAATTATATCAAGATTATTTTCATGTAGAAAAATTATATATTCATTTTGACCAGTACTACGATTCGAGCATGCAAAGAAGTTCATTAAGAATATATTTCAGGATACATTCATTAGAGGTCTAATAAGTGGAAATTGTACCAAACACGTAAGCTGACTGTGTACACAAACTTTTTTTTTTTTTTTTTTTTTTATTGGTATTCATCGAGCTCGGCTAATCTTATTCTTGCAGAAAGCAAAGGATATCATAAACCTGATCGAGAGACTATTTTCCTCTAGCCGTCCAATATTATCTCAGGAAATACTTCAAGCTAGGCCAGTCGAGCTGATGAGAGGTAGGTGTCGCAGGTAGGCTGCGCACTCCAGGTTACTGTGGCGGTGCCCGGCCATCTGTTACAAGGGATTTTCTCTAACTGCAGCAAATCATGATTTTTATTGAAATTTGGAAGGGGAAATGAAAAGCAAATTCTTTTCTTCTTTTAGAGCTGGTGAAAAAAATCAGTTTGCCTATAGGTACTTCGCGAGTGTAAAATGTTGGACTTTCTTCCCTCGCCTCCGTCACTTTGTTGATCGTACGTTTACATAAAGTTCTGCATTTTTTAAAAATTAGGATCACCATTAATTTTTCAAACGTTTAACGAAGAAGAAGGCATTTACGGTTATTCTGCCTATTTTCGACTAAATCCAGAGCCTTCCGATTACTACAATGCTGCAAGTTCCTTACTTGACGATATCCTCCACGAGAATTGTCCGTCAATGACAGCCAATCAAACCAAAGTAATACGCTACCTCTCATCATTTCCCCCCTTGAATAGAGTTCAAGATTTTAGAAATCCTTCTTCATTCATATAGGATCCAAGTTTGAAAGTATTTTGCAAATTACTGGACGTTTTTGAGGTACGTGGCGTTCTAATTTTGATGCGTTCAAAAACTCAGCCGAAAATTATGGATAAGAAAGTAGAGAAGTTCATGAAAGACATGCTGGTATGAAAACAAATACGTGATCAGGATGTAAGCACCGCTGACCCGATGATTTTTCTCAACTTGCATTTACAAAACGTTTCCAGAAAATACTAAATGATATGTCGAACGCTACGTTTGAAAAAATGAAAAAAAATCTAGATAAGGCAATCTACGCAGAACCCAAGCATCTGGGAGAGTTGTCCAAACAATATTGGTACGAAATCCGGTTACAGTACTATAAATTTGATAGAAGAAATAAAGAACGAGAGCAATTACATTTGCTTACGAAAGCAAATCTCATAGATTTCTTTGAGGTAGGTCCCAAAATCTTTGTACACTCGAATCAACTTGGCGTTGACCTACTTCTTTCTCAAATGTGATTGTCTTCGTTTATGCAGGAAATGTTGAGTGCGTCATCTAAGACTCGAAGCAAATTAATGGTACACGTTCTTCCAAAAAGTACTGAGCTGAATAAAGTGAATAACGTTCCAGCAGGTGTATGTATTTTTTTCCAACTCTATCAATTTATGAGCTGAGAAATTCTAATGATGAGAATCTTCTGTTCTTTCTTTTAAATCTGATCTCTCATACATTATATTTTCAAATTTGACAGGTCTTCAACTCCCAAGATATTACTGCCTTCCAAAATAGTTTGGCATTACTTCCTACTAGTTACCATTCATGACCCTTCAGAAATTATATGACATGGAAATTGCAATTTTCAAATTAATATACTCATAATTTAATTTATTTAAATGAAGAAATTGTTAAGTAAGTTGTGAGAAGCTCAGAGTAAAAGACTGTATCATGGACAATCCGAAATAGAAAGCATACTCATTATTATGTACTTACTTGCATTTTGTATTGTAATGCATGAGCAATCCCACCATAGTTTTGTATTTGCCTTGGGAAACATTAACCTCTTTCTTTTCTCACAAGTTTAGATCAAACCCCTGCAAACCCCTGCAAAGATGCAAACAAGTTTGGTACAGCTACTTCCTTTTAAAACCAGTGCTGCCAGAAGGTATTTCAAAAATCCTTATCCGCCATTTTTTCTACTTTTGGAAACCGATCTATCAATGAAAATCAGGAGAAAGATATCTTTCACATTTTTGGCAACTCAGATACTTTTCTCTTGATTGACTCAAAAAAGACTGCAGTCATTGACTGTACACGCACACACAAATACTTGTATGGTTAAAAAAGTTTTCACTTTCCTGGATACTACCACGAAGACGTAGGTGTAAGAGAGAGGGAAAGATGTTTTGTCCCTTTCACTCTGCTGGACACGCAGCACGCTCTCGTGGAGGTATCCCACAAAGTGAGAACTTCTTTAATGATATAAGTATTTGTCTGGTACGTGTTTAGTCAATCATGCGATATCAGCCCATAACGACCAGGAAAAAAGTATCTCTCATATGAGTAACTAAGGTACTTTTCCCTTGAGCACAAGAAGTCCACATTTCACGCAAAATCCAAAGAAAAAATTAGAGGCCATTGCAGGTTTGCAATGGCAGCGGGGGAACCCGCAACCTCCCGCGCTTGCAATGACGTTGGTGCGAAAATGCCACCTCAGCAAATGAGTTGGCTGGGCTCTTCTCAGTATACTGCGTGCTAGGTCTGATATAATGAAGGCTGGAAATTGAAAATTTTCCAAGCCCCTAAAGTCAAGGTCATTGATGACGTCATGAGGCACCACACGTCACCTCACGTCACGCAGTTCACAGAAATTCCCGGAGGCAAACGCGGACGTTTTCTGAGGATGCAATCCCCTCAACAAAATGGATAGCGGGTTCCCCGCTAAAATTTGGAGGAACAAAATCTGTAGATCTGGAAGTACTGCATAAAACTTGTACAAAGACGCTCCCTGGACTCTTTCAGGAGCTGACTTTCTTCCTCTAGATTTTAGTTGTTTCTCCCGTGAGGTAAAGGCGAGAGCTTCGCTTTATAAAAGGAAATAGATGGCGCCCATAAGAGTTGAGAGTCAGCCGAGTCTCGGATCTGGAATTAGTTCCAGAGTTAATATTCAGCTCCGAGTTTTTCAAAGGTTGATTTTTCGAGAAATTTTTCGCTTGGATGTTTAGATCTTTAGTTTAAAACTCCTGATGAAGGACGCTGGTCGTCCAAAACGCGTGGAGTGTTGAATAAAAATTGTGGTTTTAGCGAAAAATCTCTCTTGAGCTCCGAGTTTTAGAAAAACTCACGGGTTAATCAATGGAGTTTCATGAGGGGAGGCAGAGAACCTGTTTCATGGGGTACCTCTTAGCTGTATGTATACGATAGGAGAGCGACTTGAAAAATTCGCAGACCACCGACTGAGCTGCTCGAGATTGCTTTCATTAACGTTGCTAATTAAACCTGTTTTATGGGAGTCCATGAGCGTGCAGGGTTAACCTTGTTCATTTTATTGAATGAAGCTTGAACTCTGTTCGTGATCAATTTTCTACAATCCCCCTCCTATCACCTATAGCTCAGATTCGACGTTTTTACAAGCTCCTTTCCCATTATATTATATAGCTTGAAAGTGGGAGTCCCCCTCTCTCTCTTATTTCTATAGCTCAATATGCCGTAATTTTTCAGAAATCCCACGTTTTGCCAGATGGTACCCTCTTCCATGTCCCGCGTCTGCTACTCCCATAAAATGAGTTCTTTGTTGATTTAGCGTGTGAAAGAGCTAATGAGATAGAGAAGAGAAAATACACGTGCTTCGCGTACGAGAGACGATTTATTGACAGGACCGGTTACACAGAACTGACTGTACATAAAGTACGTATACAAGGGTGAGTTCGAGTATCGTGACGGGGCGCGCGTGGAGAAGTATAACGCTTAATTCAGCGTGACGCTAAACGAGAGTTTAGATCAGAACGCCAACTCGTTCGCGAGTCGAAAAGACTGTCTCCGTTTTCTCTGCGATCGCCAGCTCGCCACAATACTCTCCCTCCAGTGACAACGATATAATACAATTTAGAGGTAGAAGAATGGATTGAAGTTACATTATTTACAATGTTGTTGTGACAAAAAATGTTAACCTAGAAGAATGGATTGAAGTTACAGTATTTACAATGTTGTTGTCACAAAAATATTTACAAGTATTAGGGTTTATTTACAGTAGACGAGACGGTCGGGGAAGGTAACTTTCCTTGTTGAACGACGTAGTTTTTCAGATGGATTTGATGATGTCGAGCTCGCTGAAGCATCGTTGCCAAGTAGGAATGCTGGTTTCAATCTGTCTATTGTTACATTTTTATTCTTCCCATTTAGTTCGATCTCGTATGTTTTATCGTCTCTTGATATGACTCGATGTGGTCCTGTGTAGGGTTGTTGTAACGATTTTTTATTTCCTTCTGTTCGCAAGAAGATGTGTGAACTGGTTGACAGCGAAGGCGGGACGTAGATCGGAGGGTTACCATGGATTCGTGCTTCTTTTCGAATTCGTTGTATCTGCTCGCGTAGGTTTTTTACGAATTCCGGAGGGTCTACAATGTTTTTGTTTGAATCTTCGAAAAAATCTCCGGGTAAGCGCAACTCTGTTCCGTATGTGAGGTGTGCTGGAGATACCTCTTCGTCGTTTATTGCAATACGAAGGCCTAATAATATCATAGGTAGAGCTTCGTACCAATTTTCGTTTTCGTGTGCCATGATTGCGGATTTTAAAACGCGGTGCCAGCGTTCGACACATGAGTTTGCTTGAGGGTGGTAGCCGTTGGTTCTTATCTTTTGTATGCCAAGAGTGTGAGATAATTTTCGAAATAATTCACTCTCGTATTGTCGGCCTTGGTCAGTTGTAATGTTCTTTGGTACTCCGAATCGCGAGAACCAGTGTCTTGTAAGCAGTTTAGCGACATTTTCTGCAGTTATACTCGACGTCGGAATAGCTTCCGGCCATTTGGTCGTGCGGTCTATTATAGTGATCACATATGTGCAGTTATGTGCGACGGGGAGGGGTCCTACGATGTCGGTGTGTATGTGCTCAAAGCGATCGCTTTCCGGAAAAATTCCTAGGGGACTCTTCGTATGGCGGGATATCTTCGCTCGTTGACATGGAATGCATGCCTTCGTCCATTTGTTGCAGTCTTTATTGATACCCGGCCATACGAATCGTTTGGTCACTGCTTTAACCGTTCGGCGCGCACCGGTGTGCGCCAGATTGTGGATATTTTGAAATACCGTTTGTCGATGTGAAGGTGGAACGTAAGGACGAACTTTCCCGGTTGAGGTGTCGCAGTAGATCAGATGGTCAGTATCAGGAATCTTCTTTGGTTCTAAGCGGAGACTTGTTTTACCTTCCAGGATGATTGATTGCAATTCTTCATCTTTCTGCTGGTCGATAGCCATGTCTGTGTAGTTGATTGTGCATGGAGAACGGATACCTTCGATGCGTGAAAGTGTGTCGGCGGGAATATTCTCAGCGCCGGTGACATGTCGAATGGTTGTGGTAAATTGTGAGATGTACTGCAGTTGTCGTTGTTGCCGCGGTGTAGCTTTATCGAGCTTTTGATTGAAGGCATATATCAGGGGCTTATGGTCCGTATAGACCGTAAATTGCCGACCTTCGAGTAACGGGCGGAAGTGCTTGACTGCTGCAAAAATCGCGAGTAGCTCGCGGTCATAAGTACTGTATATCCGTTCGGTGTCCGAGAGTTTCCTGGAGAAAAAAGCGAGTGGTTGGAGAGTTGAACCGTTTAGTTGTTGCAACGCTGCGCCAAGCGCGTGGTCGGATGCGTCGGTTGAAAGTATGAGCGGTAACTCGTCATTAGGGTGTGCGAGGAGTGTTGCATTCGCGATCTTCTGTTTAATGGTTTCGAAAGCTTGTATAGCTGCGGAGTTCCATTCTACAGTCGTGGTATCTCGTTTTTTGTTGGTTGTAATAAGTTTGTAGAGTTCCCTTGCAGGCTCTGCCATCTGTTGGATGTTGCGGCGATAAAAATTAGCCATGCCGAGAAATCGTCGAAGTTGGTCTACCGTTTTCGGTTTAGGGAATTCTTTTATGGCTTCTACTCGTTTTGGATGGGGTCGAATTCCTTCTGGACATACAATGTAGCCTAGAAAGGATACTTCTCTTTTGTAGAATTCACATTTTGCCGAGTTGATTGTTAGGCCCGCGTCATACAAGATGTTGAGTACTGTCTTGAGATCTTCAGTGTGTTGTTCTTCACTGGACGAGGCAATTAGAATGTCGTCAAGGTAGACGTATACAGATGGGATGTGTCGAAAAAGACCGTCAATAAACCTCTGCCATGTCTGGGCAGAGTTGTGCATTCCAAATGGCATTTTAAGGAATTCAAAGAGGCCAAATGGGGTGATGACTGCAGTTTTTTCAATGTCTTCTTCAGCGACGGAAATTTGATGAAAAGCTTTATTCACGTCGATTTTTGAGAGGATAGTTTTCCCTTTTAATTGACAGTTGAAATCCAATATATTTGGAACGGGGTATCTGTCCGGCGTGGTTTTCGCATTTATGGCGCGATAGTCACCACAGGCGCGCCAACTACCGTCAGGTTTTGGTTTCATTAGAAGTGGAGAAGCCCACGGACTTTTTGATGGACGCGCTTCACCTCGTAGTAGTAGTTCCTGGAAGACTTTCTTGGCTACAGCAAGCTTCCCCGGTGGTAATCGACGAGCTTTGCAACTAATGGGAGGGCCCTTTGTTTCTATAATGTGCTTCGTGTTGTGCTTGATTTTCGACTCCCTGCAAGTAGTTGAATTTGTTATGCCGGGGTAGTCTGCAAGTAGCTTATCAATAGGGCTCCCTTTTTCATATGACGTAATGCTCACGTTGTCACAGTTGCCTACGTGTCCGCGAACACGGGTTTGGGTTATTTTATCAATTAGGCTTCGGTCGTGTAAGTCAGGTAAAAGCTGAAAATGGCTTAAAAAGTCTGCGCCTAAGATGGGCGTACTGACGTCTGCTATTATAAATACCCAATTAAATTCTCTTCGAAAGCCTAGTGTTAGGTTGAGAAGTTTTTCGCCGTATGTAGCGATTTTGGAGTTATTTGCTGCGTAAAGGTATGAAGAGCGAGGTGAGCGTTTTTCTGCCTCATTTGGTGGTAGTGCGGATACGTCGGCACCGCAGTCTACCAGGAATTGCTGTCCGGTTTTAGGATCTTTTATGTAGAGGCGACGCGATTCGTGTAAATTTTTATGGGTCCAAATTTACATGGTTGCTCGCATTTTTTCGCGGCAGCGCCAAATCGATGATGATAATAACAATTGTCGTAAGGTTTACCTGTACGTGGGTTCACGCGAGATCTTGAGCGAGAACGTGATCGGTCGCGAGAACGGAATCTATTATCGTCTTTGGTCCGTTTTTCCTGGGCAGCTGCAAGCTTATTTACCGCTTCCGTTAATGCCAGGATCTGCTGTTGCATGGCGAGGAGTTCGGAGGTAGGTTGAGACTTTTGTTGTGTATTGATGCTGTTTATTTGTGCGCTGGCACTCGAAGCTGGTTCCGGGAGGGCGGCGTCGGCCGCTGCTGCCGCTGCATCCAAATCCGTGACTCTAAGAGCGCGAATGGTGCGTGATATTTCCGCGGGAAGGCGATCGAGGAAAATTTCCATCAAGAATTCGTCTTTCACTTTGTGTGCCGCATTTTGACGTAATTCGCGGAGTAATGCCGATGGTTTTCGATCTCCTAGCGTGCACCTCTGAAGCAGGTTTCGAGTTTTTTCTGTCTCTGTGCTCTCGTATTCATCGATGATTCTACTTTTTAGAGTAGTGTACTGTTCTTCGGTTGGTGGGTTAAATATCAAGTCTGATACAATTATAGCAACCTGTGGTGGTAATGACGATGAGACAGCCAAGAATTTCGCCTTCTCGCCCGTAATCCGACATTGTTCCAGGCGATTCTCTACTTGTGCAAACCATAATTTCACGTTTTCTTTGAAGAATTGCGGTAGTTCGAATTTCGAGTTCACGGAGGTAGTACCTGCGAGTGCGGATTTCAAAGCTTCGATGTCAATGGGGTTTTTCGGACTGCTGTTGTTTCCGTTGTCTCCGATGTCGTCGCCACCCATGTTTAAACACTTGTTAGATCGCAATATCATTCGACACTTCACTATAGTTCTTTTTCGCGATTAATTACAGAATGTTATTTATAATACAAGAATATACGAAGATTTACAGAGTTCTAGCGAGTTCACTTAGTACGGGGTCACCATTTTAGCGTGTGAAAGAGCTAATGAGATAGAGAAGAGAAAATACACGTGCTTCGCGTACGAGAGACGATTTATTGACAGGACCGGTTACACAGAACTGACTGTACATAAAGTACGTATACAAGGGTGAGTTCGAGTATCGTGACGGGGCGCGCGTGGAGAAGTATAACGCTTAATTCAGCGTGACGCTAAACGAGAGTTTAGATCAGAACGCCAACTCGTTCGCGAGTCGAAAAGACTGTCTCCGTTTTCTCTGCGATCGCCAGCTCGCCACAGTTGAGTCAAAATTTTTCTAAATTCCCTTCGCATCGCATGCCTATAACTTGAAAGCGGAAATGTTTCCAAGTCCCCTTCCCATCACCTATAGCTTGGAGGTCGAAATCTTCCCAAGTCCGCCTACTATCATGTATATAGGAGTTCCTTCACCATAAAGTATAGCTCCGGAGTCGAAATTTTTTCAATTGCCCCTTTCATCACCTACAGCTCGGAGGTTAAAATGTTTTCAAGTCCCACTTTCTGCCAGACAGTGTCTACGCCTCTTTCTGAGTCCCAAGTCTGTCGGACGACACCCAGCGCGTTCCATTTTTTCTTAAATTTATCCCTCCCCCCTCCCCATGAAACATGTTGAAAAATCTCCAAACTGTCTGTGACGCCACTTTTGGCTTTAATTTTCGGCGTCACAAATTGCAGAAGAAAAAGATGAATTGTCGAAGTTTCATCATACGAAGTTAGTCAGAATAGGTACACTTTGTACATAGGAAAATGTACCGCTAGATTTCGATATAAACACAAATGTAAATATTCGTACGAATGCGCGAAGCGCCACCTCGTATGACGTATAAATCGTCATGATCCGCGAAACCAATTATAAGATGTATTATACCCTTTCCATACGATTCTTACCAGCTCCTAAATTAATTATCCAATAATGTATATTTTCCCCAAAACTGTGAAATAGACCAGCCCTCGAAGCGACCTAACCTTAAGAGTGAAAATGTAACTTGAATTCAATTGGAATTTAATTCTAATTACGATTCCGATTCCGATCCTACACTAGATGAAGAAGAAACCTTTTTGACTATAACATTGTTCATTGATTGTAAATTCCGTGTAATTATTTGAAGTGTAAATAATATGAAGTCAGAAAATCAGTTCTTCAATTTTTCATCTTAGCCGGTCAAATCATGATATTCGCAACCACACGCGAACTCTCATCACACTGTCTATGAAAGAAGTGCCTTCTGAGTCTCATGGTGTCTTAAACGTTGCATATCTCGCTCATTGAAGGGACTGAACCAATTGGATTGATGAGCACTGCATATCTAGTTACTTGAAGGGGCTATTCTAACTCTCAGGCCATGTACATCAACCTCCGAGATTTATATGATAGGATGATAGGAGGGAACTTGAAAATTTTCGACCTCCGAGCTTTGCCGGCCGGCAAGCATTTTTCCCAAAGAAACCCCGATAAAACAGATTTTCTGTTAAAATTGGGGAAGGGCGATTAGGAGGCTTCTTTGAGAGTCAGCCTCCCTCCTATCCTACAGTCGCCAATAGCTCATCACCATGGTGACTAGCGAGAAGAGGTTTGCTCACGTTCAAAGTGCACTCTCCTCCGCAAATCCCAGTTTACCAGTAGTCCTATGAAGTTATTGTAGTCCAGTCCGCATTATCCATCTTATACCTTATTAGTCTAGTAATCTTGATAGGATTCTGAGTGAGGTACAAACAGAAAAGGTTTGGTACAAAATTGTAGAATCATCAGATGTGACCCGACAACAGAGGCAACTACCTTTTACAAATCACGCTACAGACGCTGAAGCTCTTTTCCAAGAGTCAGCTCACAAACGTGATTTGATTTTAGATTCTAATTGAGTTCATTGGGGCCGGTCAAGCAAGGAGCGCTGGCGACGCAAGGTTCGTCTAGAATCTGTCCAAATTCTTGTTAGACACCACACCCTTTTTTGATCCACCATTCAGATGCAATTTTCTCAATTTGTCCCATCTCTGCTCGCATGTCGTTCTTATAACCAGCGCAAGCGTAGATCGACCTTAGCGCTGGCAGGCCCGAATTCTACAATGCATAAAAATACTCAAAATTGGTTACAAGCAACAATATGAATGTTATCTTCCCGACTTTGAAGAATTACTGAGTTTTGTATTTGCGTGCGCAATATTTTCGAAAGTATCACCAGAGTAAGTGCACGAAGTTCTTGGATTTATATTTGAACAGTTTTCGATGACGAATGTTTTATCTTATTTTTATTTCGTGGTTAATATCTATTACATATCTTATAGGTGTTCGTGAGCAAACGTTCCCGGTTGACGTACCTGTAGAAATAATTTGAAAGCAGTTCCTCAAATTTTTGAGAGAGAAAAAAAAAAGGAAATAGGTAGATTTAGGATCGAATGAGTCCTTTTTTAATGCTTCATCTCTTCCTCAAGAAGTTTTCATAATGGTTTGTCTGAAAGTCATTATTATGATCACTTTATTGAGTTTTTGGACAGATAATTTTAGTATTGCCCAAAGGTAAGTATAAATTCAAAAATTCATTATTACCCAATTCCTAGGCAGGAAGGTAGGGAGGACTTGAATAACGAGAAAATTGAACTTGTAATTAGATCTACAATTGTCAATCAGAGCAACACTAAATGAAGAAACGAACCTGTCTCTCTCCATCAGAGTTTAAACCTGTGATTCGGCGGGGCCTTCACCCTTTTTTGTGAGGCAATTGCAAAACCATTCACATCGTAAAGAAGGCTTTTTAGCCAGTCGTTCGCGAGATGCATTGAAGAGCAAGGGAATAACATGAGAAAAGAGCGAAGAAGAACTAAGGCACTCACTGGCGGCCTGCTTGTTTGACTAGCTAGGAAACCTGGATCCCTGCGGGCAGCCTCGGATTAAGACTTGGGCCGCCTACAGGCACTTAGGTCTGAGCCGCCTTACAGTTGGGGCAAATGACCGGTATAATATGGGTATCAAATGATAAGATTTTTAAAGCTCACTTTTTAAAATTCTACCGCTTTAAAAAATCGGCCACTCCAAACCGGTGTCTTTTGTCCATTTTGAAGTCGTTTTAATCAAAATGATGAATGATTTGCGAATATAACAATGGATAAAAAAATTCATGTCTTTCAGTTCGGAAGACTCATCAAGAGACGATGTTATTGAAAGATTCGATAATATCCGTAAGCCTCCCAAAGATAGACGATCGTACAGAGGTTTGATACTGAAGAATGAAATGAAAGTATTGTTAATCCACGATCCACTTCCGGATAAATCGGCTGTAGCTATGGTCGTAGGAGCTGGTGAGTTTGGACCCATAACTTCAATGCTTAAATATAGGACTAAGAAAGTGTTAGTATCATGAAGAATTTTGCTCTCAAGGGTCGCCTCTGTCACTTAGTTTGCTATTTGCGGGATCTCTTCCATCATCTACTTTGGCCGAAGCCGGACGTCAGCCATCAGTATGATATTGTGCCATCTTTCTGCCACGTATAAATAATAAGACTGCGCATGTCAAAATTTTGACCGAGGTTGAATTTTACTGTTGAAACAAACTTTGACTATTTTATGACGTCTTCCATTCGAAAGCATAGGACAGGGGTTGCAGACATAAAAGGTGGTGACATTTTTTGACTCGTTTTTCACCGTGGGATATGGGATTTTCTCTTTTTCTAAGCCCCCCTCATCCCTATTTATATGTCATTGATTGAGGCAAATTTACATGTGCGCTAAATCGGTTCTTGTGCAAAACCGAACTTTCTATGTCTTTTCTAAGCATAGTAATGAGCCACAACATACTAAAAATTGACCCATTTTAAATGGGGCCATTTGTCAAGGATTCTGAAATAAGGAGTTTGAAAATTCCCCCACCTTCAAGTTTTGTAGAGTTATTCCAATATTCTTTCGGAATCAGCGTTAGAATTTCACCAGTAAATCGGGTAAAACATGAAAGTAACCATTTTTTATATTCGAGAATTTTGTGAAATTGATCTAGTTTTGGCGCATTTCGGTCAATTAGGTACTCGGCTCAGAAAATATACAGAAACACATCCGATTCCTGAGGTTTCGCGTTTTTGCGGTACAACAGATTTAACGCAAACGATTCCATCTGCCTGGTACCAACTTTCGGCCTCACTCGGAAGTTTTGATTTCTTCAAGTTCCCTTCCCACTTCATAGGAAGCCAGATATCGACCCAGTCCTCTTCTTCCATACGTATAGCCTAACGATTGGAAACACTAGCCCTGCTCAGTGGGAATAAAACAACTTTGGAGGCCTATTCAGTTTTCTAGAATTTCACTTAGAATTCAATCCTTTCTGATTTAAATACTCGTGTATTTGTTTGTCATAGGCTCCATAAATGACTTTCGAGATTTGCCGGGTATATCAAGTCTAGTCGTGCTCTTGCTGTTAGTAGCTAGTAAGAAACATTCCGAGATATGGTGCGAATTTGACAAGATTGTACGACTTCGTGACGGTTACCTGGAATACATGTCCACGTTGGATACTCAAATTTTTCATTTCAATATCAATCCGGATCATTTGGTGAATATTTTGGACAGGTAAAATTGACGACCTGAGGTTTTGTAACATGTTTAAACAAAGGACATGGGGACCTGAAATTTTTAGCTCTATGTAGATAATGTTGATTCCTTCTCCTCCTTAGGTTTTCAGAATATTTCATCGAACCTCTCTTGAATTCGAATCTTCCTCTATCTTTTGTGGACAGCGCTATCAACATCATGGAAAAACAATACCAAGATAACATGAAAAATGATACAATCAGAATAGCGCAGGTGGAAATGTTGGCAAGTAAAAAAAATCACGCGTATAATCATCTTCATGGTGGTAAGTTATGCAGTATCAAAACTTTTTGACAAATAGTGAATCCAAAATAAGACATTTTTTAGATTACCTATACTCCATTAATAATTTTGATAGATCAGTGTCAATTACCCCTCTTTTGTAGGAAATCAAGAACTAATGTTGTCCATGAATCCCACCAATGTTCCTGAAAAGTTACTTTATGAAAAGTATGAGTCATTGCTTGAGAATGCACGACAATTTTTTTCAAATTGGTACTCTTCCAGTATCATGTCTTTAGTTGTATCAGGGAAAGGTAGGTAGGTTTTGATTATTGATTTTAGTGTCGAATGATTCAAAAACTATACCTACGCTACATAATATTATCTTTCTTTTTTTTCATCCTCTTCAGAAAGTCTTGATGAATTGGAAAACAGAGTTGTGTCTTCATTCAAAAACGTCCAGAATAAGAATCGAGAAAAATTTCTCTATCGTTTTGAGTATCATCCCTGGGGTTCTGAACAAGTTAAAAATAAAATTTACGTAGTTCCTCTCTCAGACGAATCTCAGAATTTACGCGTCAGTTTTCCAATTCCGGATATTCGTAACAGCTCTAGATCTTCGGTAATTTTTTTTTACAAGCTAGATATATGCGACTTCTCAACAATGGTCATCAGCTGGCGTTGATTGAGTAGGTATCACAACATAATGTTGCTGAAGCAATGGGAATGAGTTGGTAGAACATGTATTTGTTGAGGGAGTTGTTTTGCGGGAATGATGGTGGGTACGTTGATGTAGGAAGAACACTGGTTTGGGAGGTCAGAGTATGATAGTCGTAAGATTATTCGTATGATTGTAATCACATGATGGAGGGGAGCGTGAAAACCCAGGAGAAAATGAGAATGGTCGAGCCAAGTGTGGCCAATCCTTTAGACAGGAGAGGCTATTTGAAAAGTCTATATCAATGTACCTGCTACAATAAATTATTGGTAAAAATTTTTTTTAGGCACAGTTGTACATTCACAATATGATGTCGCACAAAGGATTGGGAGGCTTATACTCGGTGCTTAAAAAAAGAGATTTGTGTAAAGAGTTACACGTTGAGAGCGATGGAGCTGCAGGTTTTGGATTTTATATTATATACTGTAAAATTACTGATGACGGCGTGGAACGTGTTGATGAAATTTTAACTCTTATATTCCAGGTAAAAGATACACACTTTTGAAATATTTAGTTATTGATCCTGATATGGGCTGGTCGTCTACAAGGATCACTATAGCACCTTGTCGAAAATTAAGAAAATTTGACCTAAAATGAACGTTTTCCTAACTTAACTGCATTGTCAAATTTCTCTTGCACCAACAATTCAAAAATCTATGTTTGTCTGATTATTGATTTGGACATCCATCAGCAGTCTTTGAACGGCCGAGAGACCGGACATATTATGTTTCTTTCAACTGCTGTTGATACAAACATAATATTGATAGGTATGGATGTCCAACTTGAGCTCGCCCACCTTAAACCCTGTGCTGTAAAGATTTGCGATGAATTAAGCAAATGACTTATATTGGCGCATCCGTTCCGCGCACGTTTGTTGTACTTCTTTTCCCGCTTACACGGCTCACACTGCACAACCAATTGTTGCGTCACTCATCCCAGACTCACATAGCGGCAGATATTATGTGTGTTACCTATTGCGTATACACCGCAAAAGTGTCACTCTGTATCTTTTCTGTGGCGGCCGCTCATGGAATTGACCAAAAACAGGATGATTTGAGAAAATCTGGTTTTGATCATTGTATCTTATAGCACTGGTCAAAAAGTTCCAATAAGCTATTATAAATAAAACTCTGGACTCAATATTAACAAAGATACAGCGTGATGAAATAACACAAGCGCTTATATGGGAATAATATCCTTCACCCGTTTTTGAGAACGGCACTGGCGCCAGTGCTGCCAGATCTATGGATTTTTATTCCTCAAAATAAATACAGATTTTTCTTTAGATTTCGCGTAAAATACAGGTTTCTTGTGCTCAAGGTAAAAGTACCTTGATCACATAATATATGAGAGCTCTCCTGGACGTTGAGAGCTAATACTGCAGTTCCTTGTAACATTGAGCCGATCAAGGGAAAAGTACCTCAGTTGTGTCTGTGAGAGAGATCTTTCTTCTGATCGTTGTTGAAGGATGAGTGAAAGTCTGTAGAAACTTGCTTCCACGTCTTGGAAAAAATGGTAGATACGGATTTCTGATAATATTATCTGGCAACACCAACTGGTGCCAATACAGGCTGGTCCATAAGCAAATAGCAAATACTTTTGAACAATGATGTTGGCAACTCCTATCTAAATACATTGAGTGCTTTTGGACACGCAGGCGTGAGGTGAGCAAGGTTTGGGTTGTTTGAGTTATCAAATAATGAACGTCACTACCACATGGGAAAAACGTTTATAAATTCATAGTCAGAACTCTCACAACTGACGTTGGTTCCATCCTCCATTGATAGACGTTTGCGACCACAAAATTTGGACCTAGCAATGGGGTGGCTGACACCTTGCGGCAGTTCTTAGAACTTAGGTTTCAACACAACACTACAAACATAAGTATAGGTATGCACGATGCTGTTACTTATCAAGGTTAGCATAAAATTCCTGATTTTGCATGAGAATTCTGAATGATTGCTTCATAATTTCATTCAAATTCTTTCAATTCTCATGAAAGATAACTCATTTAAAAGAAAATTTTCAATATCACAAACATATCCCTGTTGAAGTTCTTTCATATGTACAATATTTTCAGAGACAAAAATATCAAGGTGTTTCTTTGTAGTATTATTTGATTTTCATCCTAACATTGCTAAGAGATCTTGTAAACCCTACAAACCGGATCACGACACTAACGTGCCACGTTTGAAGTATTTGATAATAGATTGGTTTTCCGGCAAAAGTACTTCAAAAGCAGTTATCCAGTGTTTGGACGTTCCCAGGAATCCAATTTTGGACTGGGAATTCCCGGCAGATTTGCATTCTACGTTGTTTTCTTATTATTTTGGGCCAACTCCCGCTCTTGTTCATTTGGTAAAAGTAGATGTCGTAAACAAAATAGTTTCAAACATTGTTTAGAACATATTTAAAACAAATTAGGTAAAGAAATCAGTAAAAACAAACATTTTCATTTCAGAAAAACAAATTTTTCCCTCACCAAAACATGTTTTTTTCTCACAAAAACATGTTTTTTCCTCATGAAGATATGTTTTTTTCCTAATCGGGAATTGGGAATATTTCTCCTCCAGTTTAAAACAGATTTTATGTTTGAAACACGATTTAAATGTTTTGAACATTATAATTAATAACGGCTTAAGAAACATCTGTATACAAATGACAAACTGGAGAAAAAGGTATCATTCTATCCTACTTGTAGTATAGATACTTTTCTCTTGATTGATTCATTTTATTCAAACAATTGATGGTACCATAGCGTTCTGCGGCAAAGCCACAAGCAGCAAGCTTGCAAGTACCACAAGACTTTTAGTAATGACGGATGCTACTAGAATGCGCACCTTTTACTGCCTAATCTTAGACCATATAGTAACATAGACCGCCAAAAGTGATGAGGAGTACGTCGGAACGGAACACCGGAGACAAAATAAGTCTTTTGGGTCCTACAGCATTGAATTTATCAATGGGCATGGTCTGTTATTGTCCTCACCCATTGGTAACCAAAACGTCTATACTGGACCCAAAAAGCTTATTTCTAGCCTCCAGTCTTCCGACAACTGATTACGGCGTTCATGTGCTGCTTCAGTCACGGCCACGGCCGCCTCTACTAGAAGGCCGAATAAACTAACTTGACAACGCCGCGCGCTCAAGATTAGAAGGCCGGCCGTTTCTACGCACGCTTATGGAAAAAACAGTCAAAACTCTCGTTAATCATTAATAATTACTGAATTATATTCGACTGTACAAAAAAAATGATTAAGAACATATTGAAAGAGCAAACGATTCTTGATTTTTTGAGCTCAGTCTCGTTCAGATTGATTAAATAGTGAGCGAGTTATTATCATTTGAAAATAAAAAGTCAGATAGGGGACAAAGAGTAGTAATGTACCGCGCTTCTCTCCCTGTCTGACTTTTTATTTTCAAACGATAATAACTCGCTCACTATTTAATCAATCTGAACGAGACTGAGCTCAAAAAATCGAGAATCGTTTGCTCTTTCGATATGTTCTCAATCATTTTTTTGTACAGTCGAATATAATTCAGTAATTAATGATTAACGAGAGTTTCGACTGTTTTTTCCATAAGCGTGCGTAGAAACGGCCGGCCGTCACGCGGCGTTGTCAAACATCTAGTTATACGGCCTTCTAGTAGAGGCGGCCGTGTCACGGCCTACTTTATACAAGGCCGTAATGCAGCGATGTCACAACGTCGCACTTGAAAAGAAGTGGATAGGTACAGATTTACACAAACGCTTATGAGAAAAAATGAGAAAAAACAAAAGTTTTGATTCGACGCAAATAAAACGTTGTTTTTGAAAACAAAGTAGAAAATATAACTTGAAGAGCAAACAATTCTCTATTTTTGAAGCCCTACATCAGTAAAATTGGTGCAGTATAAGAGAAGTTATCATCGTTTTAGAATTAAAAATCGGATTGGGGACAAAGTGCGGTACAGTTTCATCATGGTTACACCGCACCTATGATTGTGAACCGCCCTGAAACGTAACTGATAACAATCCACTGCGCGCTGTTGTCATTTTCTACATTACAGCCTTGTATAAAGTAGGCCGTGCTTTGGTGGTCTATGTTACTATAATATGATCTAAGTGCCTAACTCACCAAACATTCTTGAATTGTCCAGAGCACCGTAAGCGATCAATTTTGCATAACCCATTTGCCGTTCTAGAGGATATCTCAAAAAAACCATAAATAGGAGGAAGACTATAAATAGCCGACAGTAACCTGCAAGGACAGTTCAGTTAGAATATTGAAGCAATGAAGTTAACGTGCTCATGTGTTCTTTAACGCGATTGTACAGTGATTAACGGTGCATTTTACAGTTAACGTGCTCTTGTGTTCTATAACGCAAACACCTTGTGATTTACTGTGCATTTACCGTGTTTAGACTGTTTAGTATATTTGCGGTACTTGCAAGCTTGCTGCTTGTGGCTTTGTCGCAGAACGCTACAGTATTGATAGTTTCAAGAAAAGCTATTGGAAGTGTATTGACTGTCTCGATGATATTTTGGAGGAAATTTGGGACAATTGATAGCATGAAACTGCTCATGCTATCGCTACACTCTAATCCAAGAATCAATGTGTTATCAGTGAATGACGTCATTTTCTTTTGGCTCCTTATTGAAACAATTCTCATCAGCCATCCGCCAGGTAGAGTAGGAAAGCTAGCTGAAAGCAGAAAGTTTGAAGTCAAAAGCCGAAGAATTTTCAGGGGAAAAGCCGAAAGCGGAAAGCCATAAATAAAGCCCAACTTTGAAAGCTGAAGGTTGAAAGCCAAAAGATTGAATATTTAAAAAAAAAAAAAAAAGGTCATTACAGACTAATGCTGCTTTTCAGTAACATTCAGTCGTTCAAGGGAAAAGTGCCTCAGTTAACTGTAAGAGAGATACCATTCTTATGATTGTTATTCAGAAATCATTCACCAACATACAGTATACTGGACTTGAATGAAGCTTGGACTCCTCCTTGTATTATACTAGCTATACATATACTAGTTCATATGATAGAGGGGAAGAATTTTGACCAAGTCCCATGGTCACGGTTAAGTTAGGTTAGGTTGCTTCCCGGACGGCAATAAATTTTTCCAAAAAGACGCCCCCCCCCTCCCCCAATAAAATAGGTTCCTTGTTAAAGCAGCTGAAAGCTAAAAGCTGAAAACTTAGAGCCACAGAATTTTCTAAAATTTTACAATGTCAAGTTAAAAGCTAAGAGCTAAAAGCCAAAGTTCTATCTTTCAGTTTTCTAACTCTGTCCCTAGGAGTCTCACAATATTGGCAATCTTGAAAACGGGAACAGGACAATTTTCCCATTTGAGTGTTCATTGAGTAATCTCAACATAATTTGGAAACAAACCAAATGTGTAGAAGTAAAATCAAGAGAATGAAATTTGTAGAAAAAAATTTTCTACAAATCAACTTGAGGAAACCTACTGCCCATTCTGCGCAATACTTGCGCTGACCAGCCCAAATTAGGTAAAATTATTTAATACGATGAAAAAAGTTCTTCTATTTTCAGTGGATTGATCAATCCTGCTAATATTGGACGACCATGTTGTTTTTTTTTTTTTTTATCCAGTATATTCGTTTACTAAACGAAATTGGTGCTCAGAAACGAATATTTGAGGAGTTTGCCCATCTTCAAAAGATATTTTTTGACAACTATAGTCCTGAAGATATATATGAAACATTAGCCTATGTAACAACATTAGCCAGTGAGTTGCAGGTAACAAAATATGAAATTAAATAAGAAGATAGCCTATGCTCTTCAGTATTATTTTCTTAATTCTGAGAAATAGAATGATACTATAATGTAGCAGCGGAAAACAAACAATGAGCAGGAAATTGCATTGATAAAGTAACCTTTTTAGTCTTATACCATTGAATCTATTCTGAGTCATGCCTTTATTACGGAAAACTGGGATCTATCTGTTACCGGTATCAGAGACATCTTGTGTCACCTAAAACCAGAAAACATGAAGTAAGTTGGCGCGAAAGTTTTATGTCGTTTCATCCTCATCATCAAATTCTGTTTTGTAAATTATTTGTAACTTTGTGGATTGCAGCGTTACAATAATTAGTAAAGCTGACTCGGTTGCCAAAATTGCAAATATGAAAGAACCTTATTTTGGGGCAAAATATAGAATTGTTAAAATACCTGACAAACTTATAGAGGTTGGAAATACATTATTAAATAACTTATGAAAAATGTACGTTTGAATTTATGAGTTGTCCAATTTCTAGGAATGGAAAACTGTGGAGCTGAATCCGGAGTTCCATATTCCGCCTGTGAACAACTCCATTCCCCGAAACTTTGATTTATACCCTATCGCCTTAAACGTAAGTTTCAAGAGGGGGAGGGGGGGGAGTGCGGCAGAAAACGTTTATTATTTTTATAAACTTTTCAGGAACCAGAACATCCATATTTAATTCATAGTTCGACAACCTCTAACATATGGTTCAAGCAGAACAGCACAATTCCAAAACTCAACCTAACGTTAGAAATCTCAAGGTATACTTCAGGTCCTGACATCCTAAAGTTAGGCTGAACAGTTCTCAACAACTGTTTGCACTGAGGAACTTCTTGTTTGACAAAAGTCTTCTTATCTAGACCAATTTTACAATACCCTATCGTTGTAATAATCATGCGCTCTTCTTCCCATGTTTTATTTTTTAGCAAATTTCCCTATTTTAGCCCCTTGCATCGGTCTCTGTGGCACTTCATATTCAGCGAAGAATGCTCTTTCGAGTCGTTGAAAGAATATTTCTATTTTGACAATCTTGCTGGTTTCGAGCTAGAAGTACGCTTTGATGATTATGGACTGCTGGTATGTAGGTATAAAATAAGTGATTTATGTGTTGTACCGGTAGCGAGTTTCATTTCTGATCATTGACTTCTTTCAACATTACTTATTAGATCTCTTTAGAAGGTTTCAGTGATACATTTCTGATAGTACTGGAAAAGTTGCTTTCAAAACTAATGAGTGTCTTGACAGAAATAAATAGTGAAGAGAGATTTAATGTTTTACGAAATAAGGTCAGTTTTACCCGCCTTTATTCACTCTCTTTATGGACCCATTTGTATTTTAACTTTTGTATTGTCACTGTTTTGCAGTATATCCTCCACTTCAGCACTATTACAGCAAGAGATCCCTTTTTTCAAGGTCTCTGGTTTGCCGATCATTCGCTGAGCAATGGAACTTATATGATGCAAGATAATTTGAACGCTGCAAAAAGTAAGTTTTTCTGAGACAACATTACTATATCTACAGGCCAGGACTCCAGTTATTTACCCCATCAAGCCATTAACTTTATCAGAATTGCAATTTGATGATGCGAAGAAGTTCCTCAAAAACGCATTCAAGCGGATTCATATCAGAGGATTTATACATGGAAATTGTTCTAAACAAGTTAGCAATCTTGACAAGTACATGGGCAAAGGTTTCCTTCAATCCTGATAGTCACATTGTTGCAGAAAGCAGATGATATTGTACATGTAATCAGAAAACCGTTCCTCTCCAGTCATGGATTGTTACTGCAGGAAATATTACGACCTCGGATTGCAGAAATTGCGGAAGGTACAAAGCTATTGGTTTGAATATTTGATTGGGTAACAAAACGAAGACTACATTGCTTTCATTATAAAATAGAATGAGTATTTTTCTGAAGCCTCTAAGCTAGAGGCCTATGTTGTCGTGTTCTAGCTTTCAAGAGAGTCAAAATAAGGAGGTAGGTAAGTACAGTGTCTAAAATAATTTTCACATCAATTGTTTAGGGTCGAACGTTATTTTTCATGCGTCTAGTGGAAGGATTAGCAGTTACAGCTATTCTACATTCTACCAATTTCATACAGAGTACATAGACACTCATAACCCGGCAAGCCTTTTAATTGAGATGATTTTTATGGAATATTGCACCGAAATGCTACCTCACATGACAGAAGTGAGTTTTTAGAACAAAATTTACATCAAATTATTTTTTAAATGCAGTCCTCTCTTCACTATTTTGCAGAATCCAAGCACTGATATATCGTGCCAATTGATAGACATGGCCGGCTTTCGAGGATATTTTATTTCCTTGCAAACGAAAAGAGATCCGCGAAGTACGGACTCAAAAATGGAAATATTTTTGAAAGAAACTCTTCCTGTACGTACCTACAAACAATTTGGATTTGTAGAGATGTCTTTCATGGGTGATTTTAAACGTCGAACCAATTTTAGGGAATTATGAAAAATTTGTCGGATGATCAAATCGAGAAAATGAAGAAAATTATAATAGAAGACATTAGTTCGTCACCTAAACCTTTGAAGGACTTATCCCAACGATATTGGTATGAAATTAAATATGGCTTCTACAATTTCGAGCGGCCGAAAATGGAAATACAGCAACTGAAGTTGCTGAGAAAAGCCGACTTGATAGCCTTTTTCAACGTAAGTGTAATTGTCTTGAAATTTTGTCGTATCAGTGTGGAAATTTTTGTAAAAATTCTTGTATTTAGAAAATGTTCAATCCATCTGCTTCGACATTTCGTAAATTGACAGTGTACGAGTTTCCAAAAAATATTAAACGGAGTAAAATGGATTACATTCCAAAAGGGGTACGTATTCTACTTGCTATTTGATTTTCTTTTTCTCGGAATTCCATGCAATCTAGAATGGCAGGAGTGATTTGCAGAATTTTGATGAATGGGATTTTCTTGTGCTAAGAATTGCGAATGGGATGATTGAGAGTTGTGATAATTTTATTTTTTTATCGATTTCCACAGCTGCGTGCGAACGCGAATAGGAATCCAAATCCTATTTCTTGCAGCTAATCAGTTTGTTCTGCTTATTATCATTTTACTATATTCACGAGATTCTGTTTTCTTTTTCAGGGTACTAAGTTCGAAGATATTGTTTCCTTTCAACATGGGTTGAATTTGCTTCCCAGGGTGCCAAAGATATGAGACATCAGTACATCCATTGAAATAAAAATGAAATTTCTAAAACTAGTGATTCTTTGTTAAAATTAAATGGGATCTTGTGGCTTTAAGAGCATTGGTAGTCTGGTACTTTAATTGCCGGAAATTCGTTCGAAACGCGCCAATCCTCCGCCGCCATAAATTTGACCAACTGTGATGCTCACATTCTGAGAGAAGAGAGCGCTGAATGACACTACCGCGAGTTGCGCCACATCCGTCCCCTGGAAAAAACTGTATATTTATTCTGGAAATGTGCGCGTTCCGCTAGCCCTAAATATTAGCTCCTAATTCCAGAATTGGCGGGTTCGCATCACCCATGTGAGTTCCTTCCACCCGCCAAATAATCCCGTATACTATATCCATTATCCTTCTAAATAATAAAGTATGACGTCATCAGTTTTTACTTGCTCCATATCTTTACTGAAGTTTCCTGAATCTTATGCCCTTATTCCAAAATTGAAGAGTTCACCTCTACCCCGCGAGTCCCCCCCCTCCTCTGATAATCTTGAATAATGTATCCTCCCCCTTTCTTTACAATGAACTTTAATTATGACGGCTGTTTCCAGAAAAGGGTCATTCGTAGCAAAACACATATTTCCCAAAAGAGCGGAGACAATGTTCAATTGCTTGCTGTCAAGTACCATTCTCCAGTGCTACCAGATGATATTTTCAAAAATCCGTATCCCTAAAAACAGATTTTGACGGACTTCGATCGATCCATCAATACCGATCAGGAGAAAGATAACTCTCATACAAGTAACCGAGGTACTTTTCCCTTGATCGACTGTATCAGTCTATAATGACCAGGAGAAAAGTATCTCTCACTTAGGTGTCCTTGGAACTTTTCCCTCGAGCGCAAGAAGTCCGTATGACCGCATTTTATGCAAACTCCGTAGAGAAACCTGTATCTTCTTCAACGACCAGATCTGGCAGCACTTCCCTTCTCTTGGAACCGATAGTTGATACTAATGGCCCTTTTCTTGGAACAGGTCACTTTTTTACTAAAGTTTCCTGAATCTTATCCCCCAATTCCAAAATTTAAGAGTTCACCTCTACCCCACGAGTCACTCCCCGCCCCCCATCCTCTGATCATGATAATGTATCCTCCCTCTTTCTTTATAATGAACTATTATTATGACGGCATCATGGATTGAAAATTTACACATCTGGCAGCACCAATAGCTCGATTAAAATAGCTCCTTCAAGTAACTAGATATGCAATACACCATTCACCAATTGGCCCAGCCCCTTCAATGTGCCAGATATGCAATATTTTTAACACCATGTCCATAAGACTCTTAAAACAGGTTCCCTGCAGTGCTGCCAGGTGATAGTATCAAAAATCCATATCCGTAATTTTTTGTAAGATCTCAAAACATATTTCTACAAATTTTGATTGATCCATTGATAACAATCTGTAGAAAGGTATCTCTCATAAGGGTAGCTGAGGTACTTTTCCCTTGATCAGCTCAGTATTACGGAACATTGCAGTGAGCCTATAACGAGCAGGAGAAACGTATCTCTCAGGTAACTTCCTCTTGATCGCAAGAAATCCATATTGCACGTAAAATCCATGAAAAAAAGAGAAACCCGTATCTTTTTTAAGGACCAGAAATCCGTACTAGCATGTTAGGTTCCCTGCCTCCCCTCATTTAGCTCCGTCAAAGAACCCGTAAGTTTTCGACATATTTCATGAAATTTCCGAAAATTTCCTGAATCCTGGCCTTTGATTTCAAAATTTGCAACTTCACACCAGCCTCGCGAATTCCCCTCGCCCGCAGTTTTTAATAATCCTGTCTCTTGCTGAAAAACCATAACTTTAGGAGTTTTGATGTGTTTCATGTCTTTCCTTGTGAATTTCTCACTCCATGCCCTAAGAAACCTGTACTATGCATCTCTTCTCTTTTTTTATGATTAACTATCACGTCAACAGTTTTGGCATATTTTATGTCTTTCTTGAATTAATCGGAGTCCTAACCCTTAATTGCACCACTCCTCAGAGTTCCCCCTACTTTACCTTCAATTATCCTGTACCTAAACTGTATCCCTTCTCTGCCTTTATAACCAACTATGACGTCATTATATTTGAAATATCACATTTTTCTGAAATTTCCTGAATCCTAGACCAAAATTTCGAAATTTGTGCGATCAAAACACTCCCGTGAGTTTCCCCTCCCTCCTAAAAACTGTATCCTCTCTCATTCTTAATAATAAAATATGACATCATCAGTTTTGACATAGTGCAGGTCCTCTGTGCTGTTGCTTGAATCCTAGTTCCTAATTCCAAAATTTGTGAGCCAAAACCACCCCTGCAAATTCTCCCTCCCCCTCCATCTTCCAATAATCCTGTGTACTGTATCCCTTCTCTTTCTTTACGACGAACTATGACGTTATCAATTTTGACACGGTTCATGTCTTTCTTGAAATTTCCTGAATCTTGGCCATTAATTCCAAAATTTACGAGTTCATACCGCACCCTTGTGAGTTACCGCCACCACCACTCTTGAGTATTTTTTACACTGTATACCTTCTGTTTCTCCATAAGAAGCCACGTCGTCATCAGTTTAATGCATGTTTCATGTCTTCTCGATGTATCCCGAGTCCCAGCTCTTGATTCCAAAATTTGCGAGTTCCTCCCCTCATACCCTAAAAATTTTGTATACTGTATCCCCTCCTCCATAATTTAGGACGTTATTAGCTGGTGATATCATCAGACGCTAGGATGTCAGATCTACGGATTTTTGGCCTTTAAAAAGATACGGGATTTTCTTTTCTCTAGATTTTACGTGCAATGCGGATCTCTTGCGATCAAGGGAAAGGTAGCTTCGACACCTGCCCGAGACATACTTTTCTCCTGATCGTTATGGGCTAGTACCGCGGTTTCTCGTAAAATTGAGTCGATCAAGGGAAAAGTACCTCAGCTACTCTCAAGAGAAATACCTTTCTCCTGATTGTTATTAATGGATCAATCAAGCTGATTTTTTTATGAATGCTGATGACGTCACAGGCAGCCATCATGGATGGTTTTCACGTCACTAATGTTGGTATGGATATAGCTTATCGTGGTGGTTACCAACCATAATCTTCATAATTTTTGTTCGAGAGAAAAAAAATCGTTCTGGAAGGTGTTTTGAACAAGGCAATTTTTCAAACCGGGAGGCCCTCCTCTAAATACGCCACTGATTCGTGCTACTTTATTCCTATAACATTGTTTCGTAGAAGGTCCGCAAAAAAAGGTCGGAGCATTGGAGGGGTCCGACGTATCCAAAAGGTTGTGAGCCACTGGTTTATTGTGCCGCGTACACAACGCCTTTACACTCGTAAGTTGGAGAGCGGAGCGTATGCCTCTGTGAGAACAATTCACAAGCTAGGCCATGATTTTATCACAAAACAAGACTGGCCTCCAAATATAAATCAGTAGACTCATGGGTTAGCCTACGCTTCTTTTCTCAGGGTGTACCGACAACCGAGTCAGGCCTGAGACTCCGAAGTAGTTGCAGAGTCTTTTCGATTCGTTTATTATAAATAATAAGCTAATCAGTAAGAAGAAAGTGCGATGAGATATCGACAATTTATACCTGAATATTAACATGCGTAAGGCACTCCGCTTGATGATTGAGGGATAACGGTATTCTTTTTTCTTCTTCTACAGTCATTGTCGACATCGTAAAGCTTGTCTACCGTGGGTACATCGCGTAGAAAGTTGTTAGATCTACATTTTAACGTGCTTTAGCCCTTTAAAACGTGTAGTAATGTAAAATATGTTCGATGTAGTCCTCGAAAATACGAGCCATTGAATGAGGAAGGCGAGATATACAGAGGCACGTACCTACCATAGATTTTGAGTTTTGGAGAAGAGATTCAACATTCTGATGACGTCATAGGGTGAGCAGTTCTTGATGTTGTTGAAGAGTTTTCAAGCAATGTCATAGGGTCGGTATGGTCTTGATCTATGTCAGAAACTTGAAGAATTACGAGTTCTGATCCGAGGTTCATACATAATTAAGTGAGGAGAATGTGACTGAGGTGAGCTACGTGCCTCTGTATATCTCGCCTTCCTCTAGTAATGTAAAATATAACCGTCGTACCGCACGCTGTTGGCAGTCTTAATTAAACAAAGATGAGAACGTACGAGCACATCGTTGTGTTACAAGTACAGCTAAAAAAATTATTATGAAGTAGCGAGTAAGTTATGGTTATTTCAGCCAACAAAAAGAACTACATATTTTTGCCTAAATAATATGGAGTTAGACAAAAGCTGAAGACGGTGATAATGTGTACACGAAATTAAACGACACCAACTGTAAAATATTGTAGACAAGAACAGTCGTGACCTAGTTTTCACATTTACTTTCTAAAGATGTGTAGGACTTACGTATGTTTTGTGTTGTAAGATCGTGTGAGCTGTTGTGAGATTGTACGAGTAATTCAACAATATATTCAATGTAGATTACTGTAGGTGCGGCATTGAATCAGGTGGAAGATTGAGTTGAAGATTGGAAGATGGAGTAATTGGGGAAGCGAAGGAAGGAAGTTGGAGGTAAGTATGAGTCCGAGGGAGAAGAGGGGAGGCTAGCAGCTTCTGAGTTTAGGGCTTTTACAGAAGGCACTTGAGGCTATTCTGAGGGAGGAGGGTTGGACAGTATCTATAAATGTGAGAACGGACTTATTAGCTAACCTCAGTCTAGTCCACAACGATTGAGGTTTTTGTGAAGTTGTAAGAGCAGTCTCCTATTGCATCTCTCAGAAAGATGCGATAAATACTCCCAAATATTTAGAAAGTCCATTTAGCTCTGAAGATTTTAAAATGGACGTAGGGTTCAAAACCATGAAGCATCTCGTAGTTACCGCAGTTTTTTGTGTTTGAATATGGGCTCGATACACTTTCACTCTTTAATTATGATATCGACGATGAAAAAAAAAAAAAAGAGTCTTGGAGCCTTTAGCTTCAACCATAAGATCATGGCCCTTTTGATGATATTCCGCCCTCCGGTAGCTGCTCCCTTTTCATCCTCATATATAAAGCTCACCTCAGCCACATTCTCCTCACTTAATTATGAATAAACCTCGGATCAGAACTCGTAATTCTTCAATTTCCTGACATAAATCAAGGCCATACTGACCCTATGACATTGCTTGAGAACTCTTCAACAACATCAAGAACTGCTCACCCTATGACGTCATCAGAATATCAAATCTCTTCTCCAAAACTCAAAATCTATGTTAGGTCGATCAAATTGTAGAAAACATCTTGACACGGTTGAATGGTAGGAGGAAAGATATTTTGTACTTGATTTCCGATTTCCCAAAAAACACAAGAAATAGATTAGCTTGAATCGCAAATGCATAATATAGCCATGAAAATGTTGAACACCCTTCGTTAAGTAGCTCCATTTTGTATGGGGTAACAGCATGAATACAAATCTCATTTCTAAAAATGATAGAGCCCGGCACCATTACCATTTCTAGAGGGCTTCTTATTTCTTACGTACAAGACGTGAGAATAGTCCCACGCGTCACCTGCAAACTGGCGACAGAGGAGGAAGATAGCCTCCATACATCGTGAAAATATCCCGTTCGAAGGGTCCGCAAGCCTCGTGTACATATTATATACGGCAATAATGAACGTATTTTATTATCACACTGGCCGTACAGTAATTCGCGCAATAATACATATAACAACGAGTAGGAGAACTCCGGAACAAAATAACTCTTGAGTTTGCACGTCCAAATAGCGTCAATAAAACGTAGTCGTAAAAGCTGTAAAATAGTGTTGCGTGAGCCATTTAGAAAAATTTATCTTGCGGTAATGTTGGCGAAAACAGGAGCGCGTAGACGGTTATTACAACCGGGAAAGTAATAGAGGTGCACCGCAGCGGGGTTGATAGTCCGGATGACCGTCCTCGGTGATAAATCGCGCTATCGATTATATCGTAGAACAGAGGACGAGAGTCAGATTAGGTACACTCGATTCTCAAATAAGACGACAATCGGTCTTTTTCGAAAAGATGACTTCGTCCCCTCGCTTGTAGCTGACAAATGGAATTTTTATTTCCCCTGTCATTTGCGAGCAGCTGGTTCACAATTTTGTCGCTAACACGTCGGCTTTAACAATTATTTATAATAAAAAGCGCGTTAAATGACTCGTTATAGGCGACCATCTCGGAAATTGGTACAATACACGATTTTAAATAGAACACAATGCCCAGTTTGTAGGAATACGGAATGAAATGAAAGCGAAGTGTAATAAGGTTATTTGAAAAAAGGCTCTAATTGTAAAATAATGACGAGTTGGCGTGATAGCGGACAATAATTTATTTGGCTCGTTTCGAGAAACTAAATGCGAAGCGGAAAACACTCATCACTCAGCCGGCGAGAAGCGTGCTGCTACATGCTGCTGCCTACGAGCTCGCCCGTCACAACTGCTCGTCTACTTGTCACAATTTTAAATCGAGCCATTGACTAGATCGAGCTCATCAATCCCACCTATAGGATACGGCACTGTATAATATGCAGTCAATACATGATACCGATGTTCAGGCGCTATCACTCTTCTACCACCGTTCGACGGATTAGATATTAGACTGAACAAAATGTTGATATCCGGAGTACAGATTTACTTACATGAAACTTATGTTGAAAATTAGGTTCTACGAGGTTCGTAAGCATCGATAAACGTATGCCTCCTCGGAGACGATGTCGGTCAACTTCCAGTTACGGTCGTATGAAAGATAGTGTAAGTCTATTAGTGCAGGCGATCTCTACATACAAAATAAGCGGAGTTTCTTCGTACTTTCATCGACATTCTTCTAAATTTCGTGAATCATTTTAGCTCCTATCGCTGTACAATTTCTGCTTTTTATTGCATGCTTGAGAACTTGAGATTCTCAAGATATCATACTTAGGAGGAAATGAACAGGTCCGAAACAGCCGGGAATCACTCGGCGAATGATTATCAATAAATAAAAAAAAATAAAAAAAAGGCAATATGTTGAATTAGGTTCGAGGCAATGCTACTTCCCCTAAATGAAGAAAGTGTCTGAACACGAACCTAGGCATTCGGTAAAGGGTTTAGGTAAAAGTTGAAGTTCCAAAGTCACGGTAGGCCTAGGTCAAGAAAAGTACGCACAGAACTTGTCGAGAGCACATTCGCTCTGTATCAAACTTTCTCAAGAAATATTGAGAAATATTTTTGAGCAGTCGTATTCCCTTTAGGTTGTCACATAGTTCGGCATAAGTGACGTCAACATGATGACATCATGAAAGAGCTTTGGGCCTGGTTCAGCGAAGACACTATAGGTACGTTGAAGGAAGGGAGGATGGAACTAGGAAGTCTCAAGAACAGCATTTTGTGAATGACTATTGGTAAAAACTTTCAAATTCTTCAATAAATGAAGTATGAAAGTTAGGTCTGAGGGAAAAGACCAGTCTCAGTCCGGTCAAAAGATTGTGACACCTGGCCTGGGCCAAGGCAAAAAAATTCAATATTTTTGCTACATACTTTGTATTGGTTCCACGACTTTTCGTCCACGGACATTTCGTCCAGACAACATTTCGTCCAAAAAAAATTGTCCAGTGACACTTCGTCCAACTTTTTTCGTCCAATCATTTTTCGTCCATGGGACATTTTGTTTAGACGATATTTTGCCCAAAAATTTGTCCTATGACACTTCGTCCACCTTTTTTTGTCCAGAGGATATTTTGTGAATTTTTCTCGTACAACTAAAATATGAGAAGCTCATTTTTAGAGCTTTAATGTAAATTTATGGCTTGTACTAGTACTTACATGCATGAAGTAAATGGAGAGGTGAAGCGAATAGGCATGCATTTTAAATGGTGTTTATTGTCTGCGTTTATCGATACTTGCTCATCCAACGTAGGTATCATTGTTATTCACGAAATTGAAGAATATATTCATGTAGATCTACTGTTTGCCTTATCCTTCATTTCCTTGGATGACGAACAGAATGTTTCCGACGACATTATGGAAGAGATTCATGAAGACGTCGACGGTTTGCCGTCTTACTTGTGACGTACGTCAGAGGACGCCCTCGTCGAGAACGCAGAAAGGCCGTGCCACCGGGATATCCTCCTAATGTATGGAGCGTTTCCAAAAGCGTGCTTCACGATACACCCCAAACAAATAATGTTGTTGAGGGTTGGAATGTGCACTTTCAGAAATTACTGGAGGTACACCACGCATCCATTTGGAAATTTCTGGGGCGCGTCCAGCAAGACCAGAAAATGAATGAAACCCTTATTTTGAAAAATATCTCGGATAAAATTTGGACCAAAAAGTTTTGGTATTTTCCTTGGACGAATAGCGTCATGGACAAAATGTCTCGTGGATGAAAAGTGAAATGGACGAAATGTCTTTGGACGAAAAGAGGGGGAGCCTTTGTATTGCTTATATTTCAGCACACTGAAGAAACGATGATTAGATATTAATATCTTACAATTTTTGAACCTGCTACCAAGAAAACAAAAGAATACGAAGGTCGGGGCAAGAAAAAATTTCCAATTTCAGGATTAAACATAAGGAGATGAAAGTACGAGTATTTTTCTCTTTGTTCGACCTTCCCCTTCGAACTTCTTAGTCAGTAAATGACTCAAGATAACTTGGCAGAGGAGGATCTATATTTATGAAGGTGGGATCTTTGATCTAGTTTACGGTGAGAAAGTGGTTGTAGACACCTTATGGAGGAGAGGCTGTGATCCAGTCGAGAGATAAGCTTCATAAAAATCTTATTTTTGATAACTGCCTGTGACGACTCCAATTCTGGAATCTACAAGTGCGACGTCATCAGTCATGTCTCGGAGGCCGTCTTCCAGCAGCTCCAGCTGACTCGACATCCCAACCTCCAAGAGAGAGAGACGTGTTTGTGTGTTTGGGAGTACAAATGAGGCTGAAGAATGGGGTTTCAGTCAACCATTGCGGAGAACCCGCAACCTTCCGCGCTCGCGATTATGTTGGCGCAATATTCTCCCTCAGAAAATGAGTTGGTTGGGCTCTTTCCAGTATTCTGTATACTAGGTTTGATATAATGAAGGCTGGAATTTGCAATTTTTCAAGTCCCTAAAGTAGGTCAAGATCATTGATGACGTCATAAAGCGTCACAATACTGGAAGTTGGAAATTTTCCAAGTCTTCAAAGTAGGTCAAGGTCATTGATGACGTCATAAAACGTAAAACGTCACGTCACGTCATGCAGTTCACAGAACCTCGTGGATGGGACGCGGACGTTTTCTGAGGATGTAATCCCCCTAACAAAATGCATAGCCGGGATAGCGGGTGACCCGGTAAAAGTGGCTTTATTTAAATTACCACGTTTGTTTTGTGTTTGTCTTACTCATTGGAGTATGTAGTTGTCCTGTGCCATCATTGAAATCCTTTCCTCCAGCCTCATTCTTGCTCCTTGGACATCTCTTCTCACATTTTCCTTCAGAAAAACGTTGTTTCCTTATTCTTTGGGAATTCACGGGAAGAACAGGAATGCATAGTCCCGCAAAGTATTCCCAGGGAACTGGAATTGGGAATTCCCGCCCACAACATTGGAAAAAGTCCAAGCTGATGTTGTCATTAGCTTGTGACGTCATGACCATCCACAATTGCTGCCTATGACGTCACTAGCACTCATGGCGTTGCTCACAAGCAGAGTGTGTGATCCCAAAAATTAGGAGAGAAGAAAGATATGAGAGTGAGAGAGGGAGAGGGGGAAGCTGATGACCTTATGAATAATGATGACATTGCGTACAGCCATCATGTGTGCTAGTGATGACGTGACAAACCGTTCTAATTGAAGATCATGACGTCACAAGCTGATCAATAGTGACTGATCTTCTCATGATAGGAATTGAGAGAAATTCTGTATAATATTGCACCCAGCCAAAAACCACATCGAGCCGAATTGAGAACGTGCATGCCAGTTTCATTTGCATTTTCATAAGCCGGAAGTCATAAGAAGCCAAATTTCCTCTGCTTTGGAGCAAAATATGGGGCCGAGGAAATGCCAAGTAGTATCAAGTCTAGCATTGCAGAGGCTCAACACTCAAAACAATACTAACAAAGAAACAATCTAAAAATAGTGCTTCATTAATTACAAAATTGCAGCTAGCTGTAAGCTAAAAGCCAAAAGCCAAAAGCCAAAAGCCAAAAGTTGAAAGCTAAAAACCAAAAGCTAAAAGCCAAAAGCTGAAAGCTAAAAGCTAAAAGCTAAAAACCAAGAATCAAAAACCAAAAGCCAAAAGCCAAACGCCAAAAGCTGAATCTGAAGCCGGCCAAACGTAAGCTGAATGTTTGAAAATGAATAAGGTATTAGTTAATTGTTAGTCAGCCCACGGCCTACTTTATATAATTTGAAAGAAAAGAAAAATTGGCTTTACCACCACAAATTTTATTTATTTTACACACAGTGTAAGAGTAACGTTTCGATACCTTGAGTATCATCTTCAGACTGACCGAGATACGGTAAAGATAAGGCCGTAATGTAGAAAATGACAACAGCGCGGCAGTGGATTGTTATCAGTTACGTTTTGGGGCGGTTCACGTTCATCAGTGCGGTGAAACTGTACCGCACTTCGTCCACTATCCGTTTTTTAATTTTAAAACGATGATAACTTCTCTTGTACTGCACCAATTTCACTGAAATAGGGCTTCAAAAATAGAGAATTGTTTGCTCTTCAAGTTATATTCTCTTCATTTTTTTCAAAAACAGCGTTTTAATTGCGTACAAATCAAAACTTTGGTTTTTTCTCACTTTTTTCCATAAGCGTGCGTGTAAATCTGTATCCACTTCTTTTCGAGTGCGACGTTGTGACATCGCTGCATTACGGCCTTATATAAAGTAGGCCGTGGTCAGCCGATGGAATCGACAATCTGAGGTTTTCAGTTTAAGCCAATTCTAGGAAATAACTGAAAGCCATAGGCTAAGTTCAAGTCAATGATTGGCTGGATGTCCTGATTTTTACTGATAAGAGGAATTCTAAAGGCCAGCTTCACTTTAATCCTTCCTCAGCCTAAAGCCAAAATGAACCAAATTTTTTCAATTTTCATTTTTTTAGATCCTTATGACGGTGACAAAAAAGATTGGCTCTAGTTCAGTTCAATTATTCAGTCGTTCAGCATAGAAGACTGTAGTATAATGGAAATGAACACAAACGGGAGAATAGGTCTTCCGCATTTCTATCAAAACTTCAATTCTCCTGATTGGTTTAGGTGAACTCGCACATTGGTTTATCGAAATTTAGCTGGATTAAGCTACCCAAATTAAGCCAAAAGCCAGGTAAAATTTTCCGACAGCCGAAAGCCAGAAGCCAAATTTTCTAAGGTTGCAAGTTTAAGCCGAGGCTGACATTTTTGGCTGCAATACTCCGGTGCGAAGCTTCACTGCTCTGATTGATCTTCTTGTACGGACAACTCCCACATAATTTGTCGGTTTATTGATTGATCAGTCAGAAGCCAGCTGAATTTCCTTCAAAATCTAGAAGCCAAAAGCCAAAGTTGTACTTTTCAAGAATGCAAGTGCTAAAAGTTTTTGCAATACTCCGAAATTGTGTCTTCAACCTCAATGCATCCTGAAAACGTCATGGCGTATTTATGAGGGGGGGGGGGACTTGAAGTGTGCTCTTGACTATCCCAAAATCTTGTTCAAAACCGGCTCACGTCATGTTTTTTTGCTCAACCTTCTTCTCAAGGATTTGTTTTTCTTAAAAGACCACCTAATCAAAAATTCTCTAGATTCGCTATACTGATACAGTAATTGTGATTTCAAAGGCGACTTTTTGAGATTGCTGTTGTAGGTATTGTGACTTTGTTACAAAGGGTGAGAGCTCGGATTCTACCAGTTAAGGTTGCTATAAGTACAAACTCTCAGGAGAGACTGTGACCTACTTAAGAGGTGGAATTTCAGAACATTTACTTCCTCGATACTTATGTCGTCACTATGATTGCATAATGAAATTGGACCAGTTTGAAGATGTAATTTAAATATTTTCTCGAGTTCGCTGAGAAGCTGTGACCCACTGGTGGGAGCATTTTAGAAGTATCTATCGCTACTGTGATGAGAGGCGAGTAAGTTGTGAACTAGCATACAAAATCTAAAAATTTTCCTAAAGTGACCAATGGAGGCTCTAATTTAGTTTCAAGACTTGAAAGGAATTTTGGAGCTGACTACTGATTTTTGACTATAAAGTAAGTTGTATAAATATTAAGACTATGAAACAATGAGGCTGGCTTGTTCTAATAAGTATGAGCCTTGGAAGAAATTCGTTTGAAGTCTTACTCGGAAGTCGAAATTTTTTCAAGCCCCGGCGTTAAAGGAATGGTAGCCGGGAAGCAGCGTGGGAACTGAATGTACCCCGTCGAACGGATTAGTCGCGAAGACAATGTGTCCAAGTTGGAAGCCTCAAGAAGATCATGAGTCTAATTAGATAGGATAGGAGAGAATGAACTCAAGGGAGGAAAGGGAAGAAATTGAACCATATTTTGGTACGGATTAAATGTTTATTTCCTTTCCTATCCACTAGGGTTCCCAACGTAAATATCAAATAATCAAGAGCTTGGAATAAGATTTACGAATAAACTAGATCGCGAGAGCTTTTTTGCGAGAAAGACCCACGCTTTTCTATTGTAGTTTTCTGAAAAGAAATTCTAATGAATTTTTTCCTCTTCATGTGTATCTTCTTAATGGATGAAAAAACACGATTACAAGAATGATCACCCTCGCTTGAAAACTTCCTCCAATCACCACCATCTTCGGCAGTTGATAAAATATCAAAGATGTAACTTAAGAGCTCTCGATATAGTCGCTCGAAGCCCGAAGATAACTCGACCATGGCCGTTACACAGTTCTTATATTATTCTGTCGCGGTCGTACAAAATAATTACCGGAATCAAATTTTACGATACGAGTAAGACGACTTTATTATATTTTTGATTGCCGATTACGAGAGGAAAACTTTTCTTCTAATGACTCACTTATGTAAATACCGAATTTTTGTGCTCTTTTTTTCCTTTGATGCTCGAGGCGCATAGTGTGGTTTCGTTAACAGTATCTGTCACCATTAAGACCTAGATTATAATGCGGCAATGATTTTTTTTTTTCTTCATACACAACAATTTTTGAAGTCGTAAGAGAAGGGGATAATGTTAATATTTGCCGTTTCGACGCTGTTAATGGCGACAACATCATTTCGACGATCTCGACTCCAATCCGAGATAGGGGCATTCATTTGATAATCAGTCGAGTTTTTTTTTTTTTTTTTTACGAGCATAGCGCTATTATAAATGTAATATTTTCGCTAATAATCGTATCGTTAAGGCATTCCGATATAGACGATGGATATTAAAATTATAATTTTTATTTTCGTACAAGCCATCGACTGTGTATATTGTGTACAGTTTTACTATTCGAAGATGGAATCGAGTATAATTTACAACGTATGTTATTCGGATGTTTTTGCTCGTTACCTCGTAAAAACCAAAGGCGACCATCGCAGTTGATGACTTTTACCAGCTTGTTATTATTCTCGAGATAAGATTATATTTTTTTACGAATATTGGATAACTTTTAGTCGTAAATGGCTGACGTGACTCGACTAGGAAGAATGACGCACCATCGCGGCTCGCGCATGCAAATCGTTGAACCAAATTTAAAAATTGATCGTGAGGAATGTTCATCAAGTTCGGACGCGAAGATGTCCGGATACGAGCGGCTGTCAACGTAAAGAAAATTTTGGTTCCGATGAGATCATTTTACATTCATGAATGTGAGATGGGATCGAGCTCGAGAACACGTCACGTATTTTATCTGTTGATCAGAAATGCAGCGCCGCTTTTCTCTCTCTCGCGAGTTGATAAAATGCTACGACTGACAGGTGCCTAAATTATTTCTTCATAAAAGATCTACTGTCGATCAGATTTACATTCTGAAAGGATGATGACCGTTTTTCATTTGACAGCACGAGAGCAGATTGAATCAGTTCCAAATGATATGCCCGTTGAATTGTTTCTTCAGTATCTACAGAGCGATCTATCGACATATGACCTGGTAAAGTTTGGCTGTAGTTGCCCACATGGGAGAGTCTTGAGAACTTCCTAGAGCCAATAACTTCGTGATCATATGTCGTCACATGTACCGCAGATGCTACAAATTCTGTTTTTCCCGATTGGTCGAACCACCATGGAGACTTCGTGAGAAAATTGTGGTTCCGAAATGAGTGGAGACTTCAACCTGAGCTAGTTTAAACTTTTGGGTAAAGAATTCCACCGCTGTTTCTACATCTACATGTAATAAGAAAAATCCTCAGTCCAGCATCTACACAGCTGTGGGTATATGAGATAAAAGTTACAAAGTAAGAGATGGATGAAAACGTTACAAGGGACGAGTGAATACAAAAAATTAGAGGCCATTGCAGGTTTGCAATGGCAGCGGGGCACCCACAACCTCCCGCGCACGCGATCAAGGTGGCACGAAAATTCCACCTCAGGAAATGAATTGGCTGGGCTCTTCTCAGTAAACTGTATGCTAGGCCTGATATAATGAAGGCTGGAAATTGAAATTTTTCCAGGTCCCTAAAGTAGGTCAAGGTCATTGATGACGCCATAAAGCGCCGCACGTGACGTCACGCAGTGCACAGAAACTCCCGGACGCGGACGTTTTCTGAGGATGTATTCCCCATAACAAAATGGATCCGTTGCCCGCTAAAACAAGCGAATAAGAGGCGTAATGGCTATGGAAAGTCAGGGGTGTAAGATGATAGAGAAGGGAGAGTTGAGATTGATTCGTTAGAACTGAAACAGAGCTTTCGTCAAGATGAGAGGAGAGAATGTTGTTAATTGTAAAATCAGCCTGATAAAGCAGCGGCTGATATCGGTGTTGACGGTGTGCGAGTTTAGTTGAATGAAAGTATTTCTAGGTTTTCAACATTTTTCATTGTCTTTCCCGACAGTTCCTCGAGCCTGATCCTAAAATTTAATTGATATCATTCTCGCGAGTTACCCCTCTTCCATCGCCTAAAAGAAATCGTGGTCATGTTCTGAAAATCTTAATCCTAGCCTCTGATTCCTAAATTTGCGAGTTCACGCCACCTCGCGTGTTCCCTCACTCCTGAATAATCCTGTGAACTGTATCCCCTCTCTTCATTTATAATAAACTATGACTCCGAGGCTACCTCCAACGTTATCAGCCGGTGATATCTGCGACCGTGCTCCCGCATCTGATTCTGAAATTTGTGAGTTCAATCCACATTTTGACCCTCGAGCCATATATAATCAGAGACGGAGTTAGAAAAATTCGACACCTCGAGAAACTAAGAGGGAGAATTGGTAAAATGTCCATTATCGAACTATGTATATGATAGGAGAGGGACTTGATAAAATTCCACCTCCTAAGCTATGATGAGAGACGGCCTTGGAAAAATTTCAACTCTCGAGCTATGCATGTGTGATAGGAGGAGGACTTGCGAAATGAGTGTAGATAAGATGAAATACGGTTTGTTTCATCACTTCAGAAAAAATTTTGAGATTGAAGTTTTCCTACTACGATCCGAGTGTAATTTCATCGGCTAATCAATTGCAGACTTTCATCGTTCTGAAAAAAGAAGCATATTTTGTAATCAAGTAGAACAGTCCTCACATCTTTAGAGTTCGGTATTTACATGAAAAGTTAAGAAGTACAATTTATTTTAAAAAATAAAAGTAAAAGAAGTATACAGTAGGCCTAGGTACGTCCATATATTGATACAAAAGAGAGAAAGTAAGAAAGTAGATTACCGATACAACAAGTTTACATTCATACGGTAAAAGAAGGAAATTTTTAGAACATAGAAAATATTTTAAAAATTGCAAGAGAAATTTTACTATTCTTATCTTTGTTCGAATGGTTAACTATTCTAATTTGCTCTCAGCTTCATCATTTAAAAATATTACATGCATTTTGAAATTGTCTAATTTACGAGCTAATTGTTTCAAATATTTGTAACACTTCAATAGAATTTAGTTTCTGCATTTGTTTTGTGAGATCAGCAGCGATAGTGTGTACACGTTATAACTGTGCGTTAAAGATAAACAGTGCTCTTGCCAACAAGTTACTGCGTGCGCGAGTGATCCATTCGCGACTGGTTTAATAGATTTTCGTGCATATTGCGACGACTCTACGGTTTTCGGCCCATTGTTATACTAATATGAACGAAGAAGAATTGAAGAACGTACTTGCCAAGGTGCTCGCGGAGAGCGGAATGGTTGCAAATATTGAACAAATCAGAGCTACGTGTGAGAACACGAATAGTAAAGTCGAAAAAATTGTAAACGAAGTCGAGTCATTAAAAATCGAAAACACTGAAATTAGAAGCGAGCTTGAAAGAATGGCAGATGAAAACAGGGAACTGAAAGCTAAGCTAATCGAGCTAGATCAATATGGGCGAAAAAACGACGTAATAATCCGGAATGTACCTCTAGTAGAGAATGAAAACTTGACAGACAAAATAACTGATATAGCTCGCATAATGGGAGTTACAATAAGAGAGTTCGACGTAACGGTCGCACATAGACTGCCTACAAATAGAGGAGTTCAACCTATTATTGCCCGTTTTCACAGCTACGAAAAGAAGAAGGAAATTTTGAAAGCTGCAAAAACGAAGAAACCCACGGGGAAAGACCTAGGTATGGATACCACGATGCCGATCTATTTTGATGACCACTTATCAAAAGAAACTAAACAAAGGTGGTTTGAAGCCAAAGAAATGATAGACGAAGGCATGATTTTCTCGGCAAGGTGTTTCGATGGGAAAATAAAGGTGAAAGAGCGACAGGATGGACCAATTATCATGTACACGCCAAGCGACTCTGTCAGATATAACGAATGGAAGGAGAAAAACAAAATTACGTTTGGAAAGAAGAGGACGGTCGACGTAAGAAGCCCAGAAGATAAAACCAACAACAGGGAAATCCACGAAATCAGTGACGAGACAGCGCAACACAGAAGCAAACAAATTTGTGCGGTAAACCACAACGCAAATAAAGAGACCAGGAATAACGCAGACACAGCGAGAGAAGCAAGAAATCCAGCCAGCAACGTTGTTGGAAGAAGAACCAGCCAATCCAAGCTGAACTTCTCCAACATGAGGAAATTTAATTAGTTAAATATACCAGCCTCCCCAAGCCGAACTCAGCCATCGTGGGGAGAGAAGGCTGTTAACCCCCGAAAAGGGAGAAATGCTAACAGGGTAAGCAGACTAGACCTAGAACTATTATATTATAATACGAGAGGGATAGCGAACGAGGAAAGACTGATAGAGCTGGAGGAGGCGTTACAAAAAATAAGGTGGGACATTGTTGGACTATCAGAAGTTAGGAGGAAGGGCGAGGAAATAATCCAAAGGAAGAATGGAAACTATTTTTATTATAATGGAGAAACCAAAGGATATAAAGGGGTGGGATTTTACATAAGGGAAGGATTGTGGAAGAGGGTCAAGGAATTGAAAAAAGTAAACGAAAGGATATGTGTTCTAAAAATTGGAATTGAAAAAGATATACTCATGACAATAATCCAAATATATGCGCCAATTCTGGACGCTGAGGAGGAAGAAATAAATGAGTTCTATGCAGCACTGCAAGAAACTTTGGTAAGGGAAGAAGAGAAATACACGATAGTCATGGGAGATTGGAATGGAATAGTGGGGAAAAACAAACGCTCATCAGTGAACGTAGGACTCTATGGATTAGGAAATAGAAATAAAAATGGAGAAAAATTGACTGAGTTTGCAGAGACAAATAACCTAAAAATAGCGGGAACTTTTTTCAAGAAAAAAGAAACACGTAAATGGACTTGGGTCTCTCCAGATGGAAAAACAAAAAATGAAATCGACCACATGCTAATAAACGACATGACGGTAGTCAGAAATGTAGAAGTCCTATCGAAATTTGAATTCTCATCGGACCACAGAACTGGAAGATGCTCCCTCCAAATTACGAAGAGACTGAAATACAGAAGAGGGAAAAAGAGAGAGAAAACTATGAAAAAGATAATACCAAATCATAAAATCGACGAGGCAAGGAGCTATTTGGAGGAAAAATTGAGCGAGATTGACGAAACAGAGGCGGAAATGGAGGTTCAAGTAATCTACGACATGATCGAGAGAGCAATTAAAGAAACAGAGATAAAGTTTGGTAAAGAGAAGGAGAAAGAAACCACGGACGATAAACTAACAAGTAAGACAAAAGAAATGATCGCAAAGAGAGAAATAATGAGAAAGGAAAAGCATCCGTCCCCGCGGCAGAAGATTGAGATAGCGGAATATAACAAATTGGTCAAGAGGGAAATCAAAAAGGATTGCAAAAATTACGAGGAAAAAATAGTGAAGGAAATAATAGAAGAAACTGGATCAACCCGAAAGATGAAAAAAGCGTTAGCTAGAGGAACAAAGTTAATGACAGGAATGAAGAACAAAGAAGGGAAAATAGTAACTGGAAGAGATAAAATCATAGAGGTAATAACGGAGTACTTTGCCGATTTGTATGACACTGAAGAAACACCAAAAGCAACAGAAGACGTGGAGACCATAATGAGGAAGGAAAATAACGATGAAATCCCACCAATAACAAATAGTGAAGTTGATAATGCAATTAAATCTCTTAAAATCGGAAAATCACCAGGTCCTGATAATATTGACAACGTCTTCCTGAGAACATTCCAACAAAGCCTTATAAAACCTATAGTCAAACTCAGTAACAAAATACTAAGCACTGGAGAAATACCAAAGCAATGGAAAATAGCGGAGATTCGTTTAATACACAAAAAAGGGGAGAAAAATGATTTAGATAACTTCAGGCCTGTAAGTCTAACGTCGAATGTGGGGAAAATATTTATGAAAATAATTAAAGGAAGAATAAACAATCAGCTCGACGAAAATCAAAGCCCCGAACAAGCTGGATTTCGTAGTGGATATTCCACTATGGATCACATTGTAGCAATGAACCAGCTGATAGAAAAAGCTAGGGAATATAAAATAGAAACCCACTGTATATTTGTAGATTTTCGGAAAGCGTTTGACTCCATAATACATTGCAAAATTTGGGAGGCACTACAGAGACAGGGGATAGACGGGAAGATAATAGAAATTATTCGGAATATCTACAAAAATGGTGAAGCCTATATCAAAACAGACAAAAGAGGGAAGACATTTGCAATTAAGAAGGGAGTAAAACAAGGGGACCCACTCTCTTCAAATTTATTTAATGCAGTATTAGAAGAAGCATTCAAAGAGCTGGAATGGGAGGAGGTGGGGATAAAAATAGATGGAAAAAGGCTCAACAATCTGCGATTTGCCGACGATATTGTCTTAATTGGTGAAAGTAGAGAAGAGGCTCAAAAAATGATAGGGGAACTGATTGAGGCGTGCAGAAAGGTGGGCTTAGAAATCAACTCAAAGAAAACTAAGTACATGAGTAACAGAGAAACAGGCGAAATATATGCAGATAATGTGAAAATTGAAAAGACGGATGAATATTTATACTTAGGGCAAATAGTATCATTTGAGGACAGAACGAATAAGGAATTGAAAGCAAGGAAGAGAAAAGCATGGGGAGGGTTTTGGGCTCTTAAGACAATATTCAAAAGCGATTTGGGTATCCCCTCAAAAATCAAAATTTTGGAAGCATGTATAATCCCAATCTTGACATACGGCGCGCAATCATGGGCTCTAACAAAAAGCCAGGTAGAAAGTCTCAGAAAAACACAACGAGCAATGGAAAGAAGCATCATGAAGATAAAACTAAGAGATAGAGTCAGGAATGAAATAATTAGAGAGGAAACAAATGCGAAAGATATAGGGTATAGGGTGAAGAAACTAAAATTTAAATATGCGGGCCACGTTATGAGAAGGGAGGATGAAAGATAGGCGAAACGCATGATAGAGTGGAGGCCTTTTGACAAGAAAAGACCCCGAGGAAGACCACCGACAAGATGGAGGGATGAATTAGAGAAGAGGGTGGGGACGGGATGGATGAGAGAAACAAAAAATAGAAATAAGTGGAAACAAATCGGGGAGGCGTATGCCCGGCTATGGCAGGGCGGGCTGGTATAAACTATGTATAAGATGTAAAATATTATGTAAATATTATCAAGCCAATAAACGCTATTATTATTATTATTATTATTATTTGTTTTGTGAACTTGCGAACAAGTCTAAAGTTCAAATTTCAGCATTAAACCTTTCAAACAAACATTCCAATGGAATTCAATCGACTCCATGCCAACTCTCTCTATGTTGTTTGAAATTCCATCTACTAGTAAATTGTCGCAGACATTTTTCACAGGTCAATCGGAAACCTTCATGAACTATCATATTATAATGTCGTTCTAAACTGCATTTACGAGTATATTCATTTGGACATTTGTCACATTGGAATCGTACACCTTCATGAACTACGGTATTATTGTGGTTTAAATTCCTTTCACAAAGATGAGTTATTGAACGTTCTTGATCGTCTTCTGCTGTCTTATAAAGAGGCACATCTCTTCTCTCTTGAAATCGTCTCAGCTCTTGTGCCACATTGTTGAGACTACGAGGATTCAGATCAAGATCCTCTTCATTTAATCTACATCCAAATGGTTCATGAACTACCTCATTATGGTGGATTAATTTTGAATTAGTACTAAATTGTTTTGCACATTGGTCACATTTGAATTGAGCATCTCCATGGAATTTCATATGATGCCTTTTCAAATTGGCCTGACGAGTAAACTGTGTTTGAAATTTGTCACAACAACTGAGTGGAAGTTTATATTGATGCAATTTTAAATGGGCTCTAAAACTGTTATTATACTTGAAACCTTGATCACATGTGGAACAAATGAATCTTGCTGCAGTTCCATGCGCTGGCACATTTTCCAAATTATTCTCCGACAATCTATTCTTCTGACCAGCGGCTTCCCCATACTGCTCATCACTAACATTCTTGAGCGGAAGATGCTGCAATGATGGAGAGATAATTTGGACAGTATCCAATGTTGAACTCAATTCTGGGGTTGCAAGATTGCATCGCTCATGAATCCTCAGGTCACTGCTTAATTCATTTTTTTCGAGTGAATCTTTGTTGTGATTGATTTTCGTCGTATTATTAAAATTTGAAATGTTTTTTTTCTGGAAATAATTCTGACCTTTGTATCATATTGCTGAAACCAACAAGTTGAGTCATTGAACGTTCTTGATCATCGGCTGCTGTCTCATAAGGAGTCACACCTCTTCTTTCTTGAAATCGTCCCAGCTCTTGTGCCACATTGTTCAGACTACGGGGATTCAGATCGAGATCCTTTACATTTGATCTACTTCTAAATGGTGATGAAATATTCAAATCCGAAGGCCATGATGCAAAACTCAATGAATTAGGACTGGCTTTTTCATCCCGTCTGTTGGGCATTACATTGGTATATTGAGCAGTCAAATTGTTCATCGGCATTCTTGTTCGCTCCCCTACCTGGTACCACTGATCGGGATACTTTTTATTAAATGCACATTGGAATGATGGCAAAGTAGTCAAATCTGGAGTCGTTGAAAATTAAAATTGTCTTCTTCGCCCTGATCTTCGGCCACAACGTCTCTTTTCTGAGTAGTTCTAAGCGGAACTCTCCTCATTTAATGTACATCCGAATCTCGGTGAAGATGTCAAATCTGGAGGCCATGCTAAACTGCATGGATTAGAACTGCCTTCTTCGCCTTGATCATTGGGCATTATAATATTTCCGTCATTCATCTGCATTCCTTTTTACTCTCCTACATGTGACCATTGTTCAGGACTCATTCAATTAAATACCCAACAAATCGATGACCATGTAATTGTATCCATAATGTTTCATTAAAAACTATAGTAATCATGAGTTGTCTTTTGCTCCAGGTTTTTGGACCCAACATTTGCGTCTTCAAGTAATCAGCATACTATTTACCGATGCTCCTCCGTGTTTCCCTGCATCATACCAACACCATTTTAAACTTGATTGGACTTGTAATGAGCGTTACACAAAATAGATCTGCAAAAAAATGCGGACCGATAAAATTACATTCCTCCACTAAAAATAATTCCGGGGATCAGGCAACCCCCACTATGCCACTCGAAGTTATGATTGATATCTGAGGATACCGCAGTGGTCGGAGCATACACATAGAAATGTATTGGTCTAGAAAGAAAAGGTTTTACTTTTCAGAATATTCAAGATGATATAAAAATACTACAGAAGTTTTGGTCCATTCTACAAGACTAAGTTAGGTGAATTACTCTATAGATAAGTACCTCATAAATTAATCTCGGTCGTCATTGAAAGTCGTAGGATCTTCAATTTACTGAGTAGTTGATGTTTTACAGGTGGATAACTGTAGGCTGCAGCATAGACATGAAATTGGATTCGTGTAAAACGAAACAGTTCATGTTCTACCAACGAAAAAGTATTTTCAAGAAAATCACACAAAAATGCACGTTTGGTTGAAGCACACTTCTTGCTGGCAAATGTTTCCAGATAAACCGTTGATTGCGTTAACTCTTCATCAGTTACTATGGGGACAGTCCGTGTTACATGCAAACGTCCACCCGACTTTTTCTTGATAATTTCATACCAAGAAAACACGTTTTAACTCGTCATGTACTTGTCTCTATTTCTTTCTGTGCTATTCAGCTTACTCATTCAAAAAGATATACATAGTTTTTGGTCTGAGTATTACTTATTCTCTCACCACCAGCGCAACAACGCAAAGCACTTTTTAGCTGTCTAGAGAACATCCTCACCAACCTACCCTCCTCTCATCTTTTCCATTCATTCTTGGTCATTTTTGACTTCCTTTCTTCACTTGACGACATCTCAAGCTCCACCTCCTCCAACCCACTTATGAATTGTATATAAAGTCTCATTGTGACCTTAGAAATTCAGACAAAGCAACCAAACTAGCTACCCAACACCCATCGATCAACCGCTATTTCCTCACCTTTCGCTCCAGTCTCTCCAAATATACCAACAAATTCATCACTCAAGCTTGGTTCCCCCATTGGTCTAATCTCAAATCACACTCAAACTAACTAGCCCAAATTTAAAAAATATTCCCATTTCATCGGACTCTTCAAATCTGTTGTCACGCAGAGAAGAGATAGTCACCACCCGGCTCAGAATCGGCCACACCAGATTCACACACACCCATCTCATCTCCCATTGTAGGCCTCTCTCATGGCCTCATTAAAAATCTGACCCCTTTCCCCTGTCAGTTCATCTCATCTTCTGCTGTCCCAAGTTAACCCAACTCCGCAATTCCTTAACTATCCCTCACAATCACACAGAGGCCCTATCCACACGACTTCCCCTCCATCCCCAACATATTCAATTTTCTACATCAACCTAACTTCCTCTCATGCATCTGAACAAAATTTTGCCGAGCTCATAGCCCTGAAGCCAGGTTGCTAATAGCTTGTGAATTAAAATTTAAAAAAAGTTCATCTTTTTATAGACGTTTTTATAAGTATGAAGATGGGAGAAAACAATAAAAGATAGAGATTTTTTAAGGGATGCAGGAGAGTGAGATTTTGCTGATCTTGGAGAGAGGAAAGGGAAACGAATTTACACGGAGGGGAGAGAAGAGGGAGGTGAGTAAGGAATCCTACCAGCCATCCACTTCCACGTTAGGACACATCAACCCAAATGAACATGACCCTTTGAACCTTGTTGCAAAGCAGTCACTGCATTCACTTTGCTTAACTGACCCCCCCCCCACGTATCAATTGCCTCCTTATTCTCTCTTCCTTGCATAACTTCTAATCCTCCCCATCTCCAATGAGTTCCAAGTTAATGAAAAATGACAATATTTTGCTTCAATTCAAGCGACGCTACCCGAAGCGAAGAAGTCAACGCAGCCTGTCACATGCACTCTTTTCCCTTTTTTCGTCCCTTTTCCTCTCCTGCAATGCTGATAAACTATCCTTTGAACACCGTTATATCTTACCCAGCTTCGAAAACATCCGACTCCACCGACAACCATACTCCCATAATCTTGATTTGTTTGTGAGTTTTAAACGTTGGAAATTTGGACATTGATTCAAGCTCAAACTCACGAACTCACGTCTAGTCTACATATCATATGAACTCCGTACATTTTCTCAGTGGATGTACTTTTCCTCCTTCTGATGAAGTTGGCATGTCTACTGTCTCTAAATTCCAGTGATTGTAATGCAGGTTGAGTAGACAAGAGAGGTGAGCCCCTCCTGTCAGGGATCAAGGAGCAAGAAAACTTCCAAAATGCTCGTCTTAAACTATTCGAAAATCAGAATATCGTCAAAGATTCGGCTAAGAATAATTTGTCGACCACTTTCTCAAGGTAGACCATAATTGCGATCAATCACGTCGATTCATTACATACTCGTAAAAAGAGTAGAACTTAAGATTAAGAAAAAATTAATTCATTTTTTTAGGATTTAGATTAGTCAACGACCAGAAATACTTTTTCCCATTAGGCCTAATCTCACAAATGCACTCGCTCGCGCCCGATTAATCGTCAGTTTGGATTGTCTAATTAAAATTCTTTGATCTTGTTTTGTACCGTTTATCTTGCGGATCTGCCCTGAAGCTGTAATTCATTGAGTAAATATAATATTCTAGTTTCCAAGGAGGGGCTGCAAACATGAACCAGCTTCTGAGCTTCAGAGAGAAAAAATTCCGAGATTCAAGTTTTCATACTACAATCCGAGAGTAATTTCATCAGCTACCTAACCAATTGCAGACTTTCATCTTTCAGAAGAAAGGATCATATTTTGTAGTCGTATAACAGTCCTCACATCATTGGAGTCCTTGACTTGGGACCCAAGAGTACCTACATGAAAAGTTTGGAGGTATAATTCATTTTTACAAAATAAAAGAAGTGCAGTAGCTAGGTCTATATTTCGATACAAAAGAAAGATACAGAGAAAGTATATTACCAACACAACACTTATAATTGAAGGCAATTTTCAGTACATGGAAAATATTGTCAAAATTTCACAATTATTCACACACAAATTAAACACAAATAGGTCTAAATACAAGTAAATTGAGTCTTATCTACAGCCTAATATTTCAATTTGGGGAAATTCTTTTTATTCTTGTTTGAAGGCACTGCATATCACTTATACAAAGAAGTAGACCTAATGTTATGTACAGGTAAAATATTCTTTCTTCTTCATACGAGCTAAAAATGAGTTTCTGTGAAAAATATTTGGAGAACATTTTTTCACTACAGAAGAGTGAATAACATTAAGGTCTTGCAAGCTTATTCTTCTGGCCCAACGTGTAGGTAAGAGTTATTAGAATTACTAATTAGAATTGTAAACTTTCATGGATTCAGTAGCTGTGTCACTATATACTTACAGCTCCGGATTACAAAGTACAAATGTTTTCCAACCAAAACGCTTCTTGTATTCATCTTGTTTGAATGGTTCACTATTCTAATCTGCCCTTAGCTTCATCATTTTAAAATATTACATGCATTTTGCAATTGTCTAATTTACAAGCAAATTGTTTCAGATATTTGTTACACTTCAATAGAATTTTAGTTTCTGCATTTGTTTTGTGAACTTGTGAACCAGTCTAAAGTTCAAATTTTAGCATTAAACCTTCCAAACAAACATTACAATGGAATTCAATCAGCTCTATGACAATAATCCCTATGTCGTTTGAAATTCCTTTCACAAGTAAATTGTCGCAGACATTTTTCACAGGTCAATTGGAAACCTTCATGAACTATCATATAATGTCGTTTTAAACTGCTTTTACGAGTATATTTATTTGGACATTTGTCACATTGGAATTGTACACCATCATGAACTGCCGCATTATGGTCGTTCAAATTCCTTAGACGTTGAAATTGTATTGCACATTGGTCACATTTAAATATGGCATCTCCATGGAATTTCCTATTATGCCTTTTCAAAGTGTCCGGACGAGTAAACTGTGTTTGACATTTGTCACAACTGAGTGGAAGTTTACATTGGTGCGATTTTAAATGGGCTCTAAAACTGTTATTATACTTGAAACCTTGATCACATGTGGAACAGATGAACCTTGCTGCAGTTCCATGAGCTGGCATATTTTCCAAATTATACTCCGGCAATCTATTCTTCAGATCCGCGCCTTTTTCATGCTGCCCCCCACTAATATTCTTGATTGGATGATGCGGCAATGATGGAGAGATAATTTGGACAGTATCCAATGTTGAACTCAATTCTGGGGTTGCTAGATGGTATCGCTCATGAATCCTCCAATCACTGCTTAATTCATTTTGTTCGCATGAATTTCTGTTGTGATTGATTTTCATTGTATCATCAAAATCTGAAATACTTTTTTCTGGAAATAATTCTGACCTTTGTATCATATTTTTAAAACTAGCATGATGAGTCATTGACCGTGCTTGATCGTTGTCGGCTGTCATATAAGCAGTCACACCTTTTCTCTCTTGAAATTGTCCCAGCTCTTGTGCCGTGCTGTTCAGACTACAAGGAATCAGATCAAGATCCTCTTTGTTCACTCTACATCCAAATGGTGATGAAATATTCAAATTTGAAGGCCATGGTGCAAAACGCAATGAATTAGAACTGGCTTCTTTGCTCTGATCATTAGGCATTGTGTCGGTCTTTTGAGCAGCCAAATTACTCATCGGCATTCTTGTCTGCTCCCCTACCTGGTACCACTGATCAGGACACTCTTCATTCGATGCCCAATTGAGTGTTGACGGAGTATTCAAATCTGGAGGCCTTGATAAAAAACTGAATGAATTAGAACTGTCTCTATCGCCCTGATCATTAGGCATTGTGTCGGTCAATTGAACATCTAAATTACTCATTGGCATTCTTGTCTGCTCCCCTACCTGGTACCACTGATCAGGACACTCTTCATTCGATGCCCAATTGAGTGTTGACGGAGTATTCAAATCTGGAGGCCTTGATAACAAACTGAATGAATTAGAACTGGCTCTATCGCCCTGATCATTAGGCATTGTGTCGGTCAATTGAACATCTAAATTACTCATTGGCATTCTTGTCTGCTCCCCTACCTGGTACCACTGATCAGGACACTCTTCATTCGATGCCCAATTGAGTGTTGACGGAGTATTCAAATCTGGAGGCCTTGATAAAAAACTGAATGAATTAGAACTGGCTCTATCGCCCTGATCATTAGGCATTGTGTCGGTCAATTGAACATCTAAATTACTCATTGGCATTCTTGTCTGCTCCCCTACCTGGTACCACTGATCAGGACACTCTTCATTCGATGCCCAATTGAGTGTTGACGGAGTATTCAAATCTGGAGGCCTTGATAAAAAACTGAATGAATTAGAACTGTCTCTATCGCCCTGATCATTAGGCATTGTGTCGGTCAATTGAACATCTAAATTACTCATTGGCATTCTTGTCTGCTCCCCTACCTGGTACCACTGATCAGGACACTCTTCATTCGATGCCCAATTGAGTGTTGACGGAGTATTCAAATCTGGAGGCCTTGATAACAAACTGAATGAATTAGAACTGGCTCTATCGCCCTGATCATTAGGCATTGTGTCGGTCAATTGAACATCTAAATTACTCATTGGCATTCTTGTCTGCTCCCCTACCTGGTACCACTGATCAGGACACTCTTCATTCGATGCCCAATTGAGTGTTGACGGAGTATTCAAATCTGGAGGCCTTGATAAAAAACTGAATGAATTAGAACTGGCTCTATCGCCCTGATCATTAGGCATTGTGTCGGTCAATTGAACATCTAAATTACTCATTGGCATTCTTGTTTGCTCCCCTATTTGGTACCACGGATCAGGATACCCTCTATTATTTACACATCCGATTGTTGACAGAGTAGTGGAAAATGGTAGCCTTGATGCAAAACTGAAAGAATTAGAATTGGCTCCTTCGCCCAGATCTTTGGCCACTACGTCTGTTTTCTGAGTCGTCTGATTATTCATCAGCACTCCTGTTTGGTCCTTCACAAGGTGCCACTGAGCGGAACTCTCTTTATTGAATGCACATTCGAATCTTGAAGGAGTTGTCAAATCTGAAGGCCATGCAGAACTGCATGAATCAGAACTGGCGTCTTTGCCCTGATCATTGGCCATTATACCTCTGTCTTTGTAGTCATTTATTCATCTGCATTCATTTTTGCGTTCCAATAGTTGATACCTCAATTTAGTACCCAACAAAACGATGACCAAGCAATTGAATCCATAAAGTTTCATTGAAAACCATATGAATTATGAGTGGTGTTGGACCCAACATCTGCGTCTTCAGTAGTATTTATCGTTGCTCCTCCTTGCTTTTCTACATCATACCAACACTATTTGCAAACTGGACTGCATTTGTAAGTTGGGTTCCGCAATAAACGAGATCTAGAAAAAATGCGGACAAATAAAAAATACATTTCTCGTCAAAAGATACTTAAGTTGATCAGGCATTCTTCCTTCCCGCTATACCTTTCAAAGTTATGATAGATATCTGGTAGTACTGCAAAGGCCCGAGTATACACATAGAAATGTATTGGTCTAGCAGAATATTTAAGATGTTGACATGTTCATGTCTTTGCTCTGGTCTTATCCTTATGGAAATTTTTATTGTGGCAGTGATTCTCGAATCTGCGAGTCCGAGTTCGTGAGTCCGAGCCCCCCCCCCCCTCCTCGAAAGGCACTTGGAAAAATGTCGAGGTTTTCTCGGGGGAGCGATTCTGAAGTCTGCGAGTCCGAAGCAGTAGTTTATCCTAATATAATGATTAGATTTATACTAGGCTAAGAACACGCTGTGAGCCATTATGAAGCTATTAGCTTGTGACGTCATAGGTTCGGTGACATCATAGGTCGGTGACGTCATAGGGCGGTGACGTCATAAGTCGTGTACTCTGGTTCGCTTACAACATCTGAAACATACTGAGGCCCAGTAATCTCATCAGCCTGAAATATACTAAAGTAGACTTAGGTACACTAGACAAAGAAGGCTCATTAGCCTAAAATATCACAAAGTAGACTTATACTAGATCAAACGAGTGTGCCGCTCTTAAGCCTCAGCCTAGAACTCTCAAATATTTTTGTCTCGCATTATCCACTACATATCAGATTGGGGAAAATTTTGAAAAGACATGAAACATGATCTTTATCTTTTTGGCTGCGCGAAGAAATCCAATACCGAAAAGGTCATATAGGTCGGTGACGTCACCCCAGGGCTTGAAGAACCAAACAGGAACGGGAACAAAACGTTATTTTAGATGTCTGAGAACAAATGAGTACAAAAATGTCATCTTTGAAATCAACCAGGAATGGAACAAGAACATTACCCCTCCGCGTGTAAATATCGTGTCTTTTTAAGAAATACTACAGAAATGGTTCAATCTACGAAACTAAGTTAGGTGGATTACTCTTTAGGTACCTTATATTATCAATCTCGTTCGCCAGTGAGTGTCGTAGGATCTTCAATTTACTGAATGTGTATAACCGTCGACTGAAGCATGCACATGAAATTGAATTCGTGTAAAACGAAACAGTTCATGTTTTCCCAACAAAAAAGTATTCTCAAGAAAATCACACAAAAATAAACGTTTGGTGGAAGCACACTTCGTGGTCCCGAATTTTCACGATGAACAGTTGATTGCGGAAAATTTTCATCGACTACTATGCGGACAGTGCATCTTTCATACATGAAACTCACTCTCTGTTTTTGTTGATAATTCCAAACCAAGAAAGCACGTTTGAACTTGTAAATGTACTTGTCTCTATTTTTTCGTGTGCTATTCAGCTTACTCATTCAAAGAGATTTCGGTCTGAGCATTTTCAAGTCTCCCATCAACAGCGCAACAACGCATCAGTCGTCACAATCTTCAGCTATCTAGTACACATCCTGACCAACCAACCTGCCCTCTTCTCTTCCCCTCGATCCATTGTTGATCATTTCAAACTCTGTTTCATCAATCGACGCTATCTCCAGCTCCATCCTCCCCCTCATAAATCGTATACAAGGATTCATCGCCACCTTTCACACCATCTCCATCCCGTTATTCTTCATCTGGGTACCTGGTCACTGGTCACAAGAAGAGGAGCCAAACTAGCTGCCAAACGCCCATCAGACAATTCCTCTTTCCTTCCTTTACGCTCCGATCTCTCCAAACATATCATCACATTCATCTCTCAAGCTTGGGTCACTCATTGATAAATCTCAAACCATACTCAGAAAACTAGCCCAAATAAAAAATATTCCCTTCCTATAGGACTCTTCAAATCTGTCGACACGCAGGGAAGAAATAGTCATTACGTGTCTCAAAATCGGTTCCACTTGTCTCACGCACACCCATCTCATCTCCCATCTTATGCTTCTCTCGTCCTCTCATTGCGAGTCTGCCTCCTCTCTCCTATCCAATCAATACATCTTCTGCTGCCTCAACTTTACCCAACTCCGCAATTTCTCAAGCATCTCTCGCAATCACACAGAAGCACCATCAGACGACTTCCCCTTCGTTCGCAAAAAGCTATGAAAGATAGACACATTGTTCAGGGACGCAGGAGGATGAGAATCCGCTGAACTAGGATAGTGAAAATGAGGAGGAATTTACGGGGATTGGAGAGAAGAGCGAAGTGAGTAAGGCAGAAATACATAGCAAGTATTTCAGAAGAATAAATGGAAGCCTAAATTTCCTTACAGAGCGAGACTTTTGCATAAGTGGACCAATCTCGTCGTTCAAAGAATTCTCACGCTTACAAACTTGTTAAATTCTTCCTCACCTTCCATGTTAGGACTCATCGACCTATGACGCAGTGAACCTCATAGCAAAGCAGTTACTACATTCACCTTGCATAACTGATCCCTTCCCCTTGTATCCCTCGTCATCTCCAATGAGTTTGAATCATCTCTTACCCCCACACTATCATCTCTTACCCAGCTTTTCAAAACATCCGACTTCGCCATTAGCCATATTCCCGTAATTTTGACTTTGTTTGGGGTTTAATCGTCGAACTCACGTCTAGTCTACACTCAATAATTATGAAGTCCGTACATTTCCTCAATTGATGGACTCTTCCTCCTCTGATAAAGTTGGCATGTCTACTGTCTCTAAATTACAGATGATTGTAATGCAGGTTGAGTAGACAAGAGAGGTGAGCCCCTTCTGTCAGGGATCAAGGGACAAGTACACGTCCGAAATACTCGTCTTTTAAAATTTTTGAAAATCAGAATATCGTCAAAGATTCTGCTAAGATTGATTTGTTGACCAGTTTATCAAGCCAGAACATAACTGCGATCAATCACGTCGATTCACTACATACTCGTAAAAAGAGTAGAACTTAAGATTAAGAAAAAATTAATTCATTTTTTATAAGAAGATAATGGATTTAGATTAGTCAACGACCAGAAATACTTTTACCCATCAGGCCTAATCTCAGGAATGCACTCGCTCGCGCCCAATTAATGATCAGTTTGGATTGTCTAATTCCAATTCTTCGGTCTTTTTTTGTAGTTAATTTTACGGATCTGTTCTGAAGCTGTCATTCATTGATTAAATATTCTAGTTTTCAAGGAAGAGACTGAGGTCCATGTCACTGGCCCCTCCCTTAACGAATTTTGTACCAGGACCTAGCTGAATAAATTGTGCTCGATTTGTGCTGAATTGTGCCGCAAAAATGACGTTTTGTGCTCCATCTCTTATGGAGATATACTCAAAAGTTTTTGGGGGGGGGCTAATGAAATGTGAGCCCCCCCATGTGACCTGCGTTTTTGAAACGACTTAGAAGAATTGTTCTACATTTGTGCTGAATTGTGCCACAATTTTTATTTTTTGTGCTCCATTCTTTCCTTCATTTTTCTTGGGGGGGGGGGGGAGCTAATGTAATCCGAGCCCCCCCCCCCCCCCAACTTGACTAGTGTCTCAGAAATGGGTTCATGAAGTCTTAATTTATTTGTGCTGAATTGTGCTACAAGTTTTACATTTTGTGCTTCTTCCATTCTTTGTAGGGGACCTGTGAAAAGCTAGCCCCCCCCCCATGTGACTTTCATTTTTCAAGTGCAATTTACGAATGGGATTTGATTTGTGCTGAATTGTGCTACAACTTTCACATTTTGTGCTTTCATTTTTTCTGCTTATTCATTGATATTGAGGATCCCCCCCCCTCTCAGATGGCATTTTAGCGTGTGGCATATTGAAAACAAATGTTTTGGGGAACCCAAGATCTATTTTCAAATATTTACAATTGGTATTCGTCCATAAATCAGCAATAGGTGACTTGTCTCAGAACTTGCAATTAGTTTAAACATCATTTGTATCTTGAGTCTTATTACAAACACCTTTTCATAGGAAACTTTTCGTTTGAGGCTTTGGCTTCGGCAAGACAGGAGCCCTTATGCATTGGCAAGTAGAGAATGAAAAAAATCTCCCAATTGATGGGTATTTGGGGCGTTGCTCAAGATTTTTATGTTACTTTAATTTTGCGTAACATTTTCTGGGAACCTATATAAGAATTTTCTCGCTTTGTCCTGCCTATTGAACACAGGGTCTCATCCAGGCCTGTAGAGGAGGAGGGAAGGAGAAAGTGGGGAATTTTCCCCGGGCCCGGATTTTTTGAAATTCTTGAAAATATCTCAGTTTCAGAGGGTAGTGGGTGAAGATAGCGAGCAAAAAATTTTTGAGTATAAATTTTAGCTCTTAGGTTCTGGGGGGGGGGGGCATGATTGAATTTTCCCCCGGGCCCGCTTTTTCTCTCGACGGCCCTGGTCTCATCATTCTTATTGCGAGCTCATGACAAAAGAAAAGTTTGACGGTATCATTTCCACCACCAGATGAAAACCCCAAGAAATTCCAGGCATTTATCAGCCTCAATCAAAGACTGAGTTGTAACTCATCTCTTATCTCAAGCAAAACCAAATTCGCGGATCATTACATCAGTGTACCAACAGTTTGCGCATCAGGCCAATGTTTACATTCACTCTCATGGGAAATAGAAAAAACGGTTGTAGGGCCCAAAAAGGGTCAAATTTCCGCGGTGAGAGATTGAACAGGGCCCGGCTTCCATCAAGAAGGGAAAACGTATAGAAATTTCCGTTGCGTTGGCCGCTGAAAGGAACCGAGACTATGAAACTCGCTTTCTGTTGAGAACTCGCGGTGAGAAATTGAAGAGGGCCCGGCTTCCATCAATTGCGTCGCGGCGCTGTAGTCGATCTCTCACCGCGATCTCTTACAATGGGTGACCTTTCCAACATTATTCTCTTTATCGGTTAATACAATGAGAAGTCCTGTACGTTTACCCGCCCCAATTGCGTAGCGGGGCTTTAGTCGATCTTTCACCGCGATCTCTTGGGAAAGGCGACCTTCTCGACATTATCATCTTCATCGGCTAACACAACCAGAAGTCTTGTACGTTTACCCGCCTCAATTGCGTAGCGGGGCTCTAGTCGATCTTTCACCGCGATTCTCAACAGAGTAATTCCCTGCAGCTCGTCTGCCGTTATCAGCTCGCCGTGAGAGGACCATCAGACACCCCCAATTCCCACAAGTGGCGAAATTAAGAAAAATCCTCCCGGGCTCACGTGAAGTACAGAGTAATACCTTGAGGCTCGGCTGCCGTCACAAGCTTGCGGTGAGGGAATCATCATACCCCTGCGTCTTGTACAGGCGGCCAAATTCAGAAAAATTATCCCGATCCTAGGCAAACTGGAGAGTGATACCTTCCAGCTCTTCTTGCGTCACGAGCAGGCGGTGCGAGGTCCATCATACCCCCTATCTTGTACAGGCGGCCAAATCGAGGAAAATCCTACCAGACTCACGCAAAACAGAGTGTGATACCTTGAAGCTCGTCTGCCGTTGTGAGCTTACAAAGTGAACCCCATCATGCCTCTGTATGTCCTATGGGCGGCCAAAATAAGAAAAGACGAGCTACAGAGAATCACTCTTTGCTTCGCGTGAGCCCGGGAGGAATTTTATTATTTTGGCCGCCTGTAGGAATTACGGGGGTCTGATGGTTATCTCACGGCAAGCCGACCACGGCAGACGAGCTACAGGGAATTACTCTGTTGAGAATCGCGGTGAAAGATTGACTAGGGCCCCGCGACGCAATTGAGGCGGGTAAATGTACAAGACTTCTCGTTGTGTTAGCCGATGAACAGGATAATGTCCCAAGGGTAGCCTTCTGTAAAAGATCGCGGTGAAAGATCGACTAAAGCCCCGCTACGCAATTGGGGCGGGTAAACGTACAGGACTTCTCATTGTATTAACCGATAAAGAGAATAATGTCGGAAAGGTCACCTATTGTAAGAGATCGCGGTGAGAGATTGACTACAGCGCCGCGACGCAATTGATGGAAGCCGGGCCCTCTTCAATCTCTCACCACGAGTTCTCAACAGAAAGCGAGTTTCCTAGTCTCGGTTCCTTTCAGCGGCCAACGCAACGGAAATTTCTATACGTTTTCCCTTCTTGATGGAAGCCGGGCCCTCTTCAATCTCTCACCGCGGAAATTTGACCCTTTTTGGGCCCTACAACCGTTTTTTCTATTTCCCATGAGAGTGAATAACCGTTTTTTCTATTTCCCATGAGAGTGAATGTAAACATTGGCCTGATGCGCAAACCGTTGGTACACTGATGTAATGATCCGCGAATTTGGTTTTGCTTGAGATAAGAGATGAGTTACAACTCAGTCTTTGATTGAGGCTGATAATTGCCTGGTATTTCTTGGGGTTTTCATCTGGTGGTGGAAATGATACCGTCAAACTTTTCTTTTGTCATGAGCTCGCAATAAGAATGATGAGACCAGGGCCGTCGAGAGAAAAAGCGGGCCCGGGGGAAAATTCAATCATGTCCCCCCCCCCCAGAACCTAAGAGCTAAAATTTATACTCAAAAATTTTTTGCTCGCTATCTTCACCCACTACCCTCTGAAACTGAGATATTTTCAAGAATTTCAAAAAATCCGGGCCCGGGGAAAATTCCCCACTTTCTCCTTCCCCCCTCCTCTACAGGCCTGGATGAGACCCTGTGTTCAATAGGCAGGACAAAGCGAGAAAATTCTTATATAGGTTCCCAGAAAATGTTACGCAAAATTAAAGTAACATAAAAATCTTGAGCAACGCCCCAAATACCCATCAATTGGGAGATTTTTTTCATTCTCTACTTGCCAATGCATAAGGGCTCCTGTCTTGCCGAAGCCAAAGCCTCAAACGAAAAGTTTCCTATGAAAAGGTGTTTGTAATAAGACTCAAGATACAAATGATGTTTAAACTAATTGCAAGTTCTGAGACAAGTCACCTATTGCTGATTTATGGACGAATACCAATTGTAAATATTTGAAAATAGATCTTGGGTTCCCCAAAACATTTGTTTTCAATATGCCACACGCTAAAATGCCATCTGAGAGGGGGGGGGATCCTCAATATCAATGAATAAGCAGAAAAAATGAAAGCACAAAATGTGAAAGTTGTAGCACAATTCAGCACAAATCAAATCCCATTCGTAAATTGCACTTGAAAAATGAAAGTCACATGGGGGGGGGGCTAGCTTTTCACAGGTCCCCTACAAAGAATGGAAGAAGCACAAAATGTAAAACTTGTAGCACAATTCAGCACAAATAAATTAAGACTTCATGAACCCATTTCTGAGACACTAGTCAAGTTGGGGGGGGGGCTCGGATTACATTAGCTCCCCCCCCCCCCAAGAAAAATGAAGGAAAGAATGGAGCACAAAAAATAAAAATTGTGGCACAATTCAGCACAAATGTAGAACAATTCTTCTAAGTCGTTTCAAAAACGCAGGTCACATGGGGGGGCTCACATTTCATTAGCCCCCCCCCAAAAACTTTTGAGTATATCTCCATAAGAGATGGAGCACAAAACGTCATTTTTGCGGCACAATTCAGCACAAATCGAGCACAATTTATTCAGCTAGGTCCTGGTACAAAATTCGTTAAGGGAGGGGCCAGTGACATGGACCTAAGAGACTGCAAACATGAACCTGCCCTAGAGAGAAAAAAATTCCGAGATTAAAATTATCCTCCTACGATCCGGGTCTAATTTCATCAGCTAACCAATGGTAGACTTTCATCCTTATGAAGAAAGAAGCATATTTTGTAATCAAAAATAACAGTCCTCAAATCATTTAGAGTTCTTGCGACTTGAGACCTAAGAGTACCTACATGAAAAGTTTGGAGGTATAATTCATTTTTTAAGAATAAAAGAAGTGCAGTCTCTAGGTACCGTATATATTTTGATATAAAAGATAGAAAATGAGGAAGTAGATTACCAACAGAACATTTACATTTATAATTGAAGGAAATTTTCAGAACATGGAAAGTATTTTTAAAATTGAAAGAGAAATTTTACTAGGTATTCCTATCTTACACTATTCACAATTATTCACACACAAATGAAACACAAATAGGTCTAAATACAAGTAAATTGAGTCATATCTATATGATATTTCAAGTTGGAAAAATTCTTTTCATTCTCGTTTGAAGGCACTGCATATCACTTATACAAAAAGTAGCCATAATATATGCACCGGTAAAAAATTCTTTCTTCTTCATACAAGCTAAAAAGGAGTTTCTATGAAAAATATTTAGAGAACATTTTTTCACTTCAGAAGAGTGAATAACATTAAGGTCTTGCAAGCTTATTCTTCTGGCCCAACGTGTAGGTAAGACTTATTAGAATTATTAATTAGAATTGTAAACTTTCATGGATTCAGTAGCTGTGTAACTATATAGTTAGTTACAGCTCCGGATAATGAAGTAAAAATGTTTTCCTACTAAAACGCTTCTTGTATTCATCTTGTTCAAATGGTTAACTATTCTAATCTGCCCTCAGCTTCATCATTTTAAAATATTACCTACAAGCATTTTAAAATGGTCTAATTTACGAGCTAATTGTTTCAAATATTTGTGACACTTCAATAGAATTTAGTTTCTGCATTTGTTTTGTGAACTTGTGAACAAGTCTAAAGTTCAAATTTCAGCATTAAATCTTTCAAGTAACATTACAATGGAATTCAATCAGCTCTATGACAACGATCTCTATGTTGTTTTAAATTCCTTTCACAAGTAAATTGTCGCAGAAATTTTTCACAGGTCAATCGGAAACCTTCATGAACTATCATATAATGTCGTTTTAAATTGTCTTTGCGATTATATTCATTTGGGCATTTGCCACATTGGAATTGTCCACCTTCATGAGCTACCTCAATATGGTAGATTAATTTTGAATTACTACTAAATTGTTTGGCACATTGGTCACATTTGAATTGGACATCTCCGTGGAATTTCCTATAATGCCTTTTCAAATTGGTCTGACGAGTAAACTGTGTTTGACATTTGTCACAACTGAGTGGCAGTTTATATTGGTGTGATTTTAAATGGGCTCTCAAACTGCTATCATACTGAAAACCTTGATTACAAGTGGAACAGATGAACTTTGCTGCAGTTCCATGCGCTGGCACATTTTCCAAATTATTCTCCGACAATCTATTCTCCTGATCCGCGGCTTTCCCTCGCTGCTCATCACTAACATTCTTGCTTGGAAGATGCTGCAATGATGGAGAGATAATTTGAACAGTATCAAATGTTGAACTGAATTTTGGGGTTGCAAAATTGCATCGCTCATGAATCCTCCGGTCACTGCTCAATGCATTTTTTTCAATTGAATCTTTGTTGTGATTGATTTTTGTCGCATTATTAGAATCTGAAATTCTTTTTTCAAGAAAGAATTCTGACCTTTGTATCATATTGTTAAAACCAGGAAGATGAGTCATTGAACATTCTTGATCGTCAACTGCTGTCATATAAGGAGTTATACGTTGTCTCTCTTGAGATTGTCTCAGCTCTTGTGTCCCATTGTTCAGGCTACAGGGATTAAGTTCAAGATCCTCTTCATTCAAGATATATCCAAACGGTAATGAAATATTCCAATCTGAAGGCCATGGTGCAAAACTGAATGAATTAGAACGGGCTCCTTCGCCCTGATCATTAGGCATTGTGTCGGTCGTTTGAGCAGTCAAATTGCTCATCGGCATTCTTGTTTGCTTCCCTACCTGGTACTGCTGATCAGGGCACTCTTCATTCGGTGGCCATCTGAATGTTGACGGAGTATGCAAATCTGGAGGCCTTGATACAGAACTTAATGAATTGGAACTGGCTTCTTCACTCTGATCATAGGGCATTAAGTCGGCCGTCTGAGCGGTTAAATTACCCATCGGCATTCTTGTTTGCTCCTCTACCCGGTACCACTGATTGGGATACTCTTCATTCAGTGCACATCTGAATGGTGAAAGAGTATTGAAATCTAGAGGCCTTGATGAGAAACTGGATGAATCAAAATCGGCTTCTTGGCCCTGATCATTGGCCACAAGTTCTGTTTTCTCAGAAGTCCAATTATTCATCGGCATTATTGTTTGCACTTCACGGTACCACTGATCAGGACACTCTTTATTCAATGCCCATCTAAGTGTTGACGGAGTAGTCAAATCTGGATGCCTTGATACAGAACTGCATGAATTAAAGCTGGCTTCCTCGCCCTGATTAATGGGCACAACATCCGTCTTTGGAACGGCCGAATCATTCATCCGCACCCTTGGTTGCTCCCTTACATAGTACCATGGATTAGGACTCTCGTTATTCGTTGCACATCCAAATGTTGACGAAGTAGTCAGACCTGGAGGGCAGACAAAACTGCATGAATTAAAATCGGCGTCATTGCGCTGATCATTGGGCATTATATGTCCGTCTTGTGAGTAATCCATTTGTTCATCTGCATTCCTTTTTGCCTAACTATATGGTAGCATTTTAATCAGGACTCACTCAATTTAGTACCCAACAAAATGTAGACCAAGTAATTGAATCCGTGATGTCTCATTGAAAACCAAAAGAATTATGAGTGGTCTTTTGTTTCTCGTTTTTGGACCCGGTATCGGCGTCTTCAGTAGCCAACATAATTGTAATATTTATGGGTGCTTCTTCTAGCTTCCCTACATCATACCATCACCATTTTCAAACTTGATCGGACTTGTAAGCATATAGTGTTCCGCGAAATAGATCTACAAAAAAATTGAACAGGTAGAAATACATTCCTCGTCAAAAAATACTTCAGGTGATCAGGCATCCTTCCTCCCCACTATGCCACTTAAAGTTATGATAGATATCGGCGAGTACTACAGTGGCCAGAGTCTACATACAGAAATGAATTGATATGAAAAGAAAAGTCGACGTGTTTCAAAATATTTAAGATGATATAAAAGTACTACAGAAATTTTGGTTCAATCTACAAGACTAAGTTAGATGGCGATTACTCTATACGTACCTTATATTTTTAATCTCATTTGCCAGTGAGCGTTGTTTGATCTTGTATTCACTGAATAGGCTAGTTAATGTTTTACAGGTGGATAATCGTAGGCTGCAGAATGCACATGAAATTGAATTCGTACACCACAAAACAGTCCATGTTCTATCAGCAAAGAAGATGTATTTTCAAGGAAACCACACATAAATACACGTTTGGTGGAAGCACACTTTTTGCGTTGATTGCGTTAACTCTTCATCAATTACTATGTGGACAGTCCGTGTTTTGTGCAAACTTCCACCAGACTCTTTGTTGCAAATTTCATTCAAAGAAAACATGTTTGAACTCGTCATGTACTTGTCTCTATTTCTTTTTGTGCTATTCAGCTTACTCATTCAAAAAGATATGCATATATTTCAGTCTGAGTATTTCCACGTCCCTCATCAACAGCGCAACAACGCATCAGTCTTTATCACTGAATTAAAAGCAGTCTCTAGCTGTCTAGAACACATCCTCACCAATCTACTCTCCTTTCTTCATCTCGATCCTTTCTTGGTCATTTGAGACTCTCTTTCATCACTCGACGCCATTTCCAGCTCCTGCGAGTCTGACCCCTCTCCCCTATCCATTAGACATATCTGCTGCTGCCCCAACTTAACCCAACTCCGCAATTCCTCAAGCATCTCCCATAATTACACAGAGGCGCTATTGAACGACTTCTCCTTCGTCCGCAACATATTCAACGTTCTACATCGCGTCTAAACACAATTTTGCCATGCTGATAGTTCTGAAGGCAGGCTGCTAGGAGCTTCTAAATTTTGAGAAAAACGTTCATCCTTTTGTAGATGTTTTCATCAGTATGAAGATGGAAGAAAACAATTGAAGATAGAGACCTCCTCAAAGGATGCATGAGGATGAGAATCCGCTATACTCGGAGGAGGGAAAGGGGGATTTCCGGGGAGGGGTGAGAAGAGGGAGGTGAGTAAGGCAAGAATAGATAGATCGTTTAGCAGAATACATGGGAACTAGATTTCCCTTAGGAAAGAGGGAGTCTTGATCATAGATAGACCAATCCCATCATGCAACAAATTCTCACTCTAATACACTCGTTGAATTCTAACTCACCTTCCATTTTAGGTCACATCGACCTCATGGAACATGACGCATGCACTTAACCATGTCGCACTACATTCACCTCGCATAACCAATCCCTCCCCTCGTATAAAGTGCTCCCTTATTCTCTTCTTCTAGAATGGTTTCTGATCCTCTTCATCTCCAATGAGTTCCTAGTTAATGAAAAATGACTGTATTTTGGTCTAATTCAAGCAGCGCTACCCGACGCGAAGAACTCAACGCATCCTGTCGCAAGCACTCTTTTCCCTTTTTTCGTCCCTCTTCCTCTTCTGCACTGCTGATAAACTATCCTTTGAACACCGTCATATTGTACCCAGCTTCGAAAACATCCGACTCCACCGTCAACCATACTCGCGTAATCTTGATTTTTTCGTGAGTTTTAAACGTTGGACATTGATTCAAGCTCAAACTCACGAAGTCACGTCTAGTCTACACATCATATAAACTAAGTACATTTTCTCAGTTGATGGGCTTTTCCTCCTTCTGGTAAAGTAGGCATGTCTACTGTCTCTAAATTATAGTGACTGTAATGCAGGGAGTAGACAAGAGAGGTGAGCCAATATCGTCAAAGATTCAACTAAGAATAATTTGTCGACCACTTTCTCAAGGTAGACCATAATTGCGATCAATCACGTCGATTCACTACATACTCGTAAAAAGAGTAGAACTTAAGATTATTTAGAAAAACAGGAATCACTTTACACAATAAGATAATGGATTTAGATTAGTGAACGACCAGCAATACTTTTTCCCATCAGGCCTGATCTCACAAATGCACTCGCTCGCGCCCAATTAATCGTCAGTTTGGATTGTCTAATTGCAATTCTTTGATCTTGTTTTGTACCGTTTATCTTGCGGATCTGCCCTGAAGCTGTAATTCATTGAGTAAATATATTCTAGTTTCCAAGGAGGGGCTGCAAACATGAACCAGCTTCTGAGCTTCAGAGAGAAAAAATTCCGAGATTCAAGTTTTCATACTACAATCCGAGAGTAATTGCATCAGCTACCTAACCAATTTGCAGACTTTCATCTTTCAGAAGAAAGGATCATATTTTGTAGTCAAGTATAACAGTCCTCACATCATTGAAGTTCTTGACCTGGAACCTAAGAGTACCTACATGAAAGTTTGGAGGTATAATTAATTTTTAAAAATAAAAGAAGTGCAGTAGCTAGGTCTATATTTCGATACAAAAGATAGAAAATGAGAAAGTAGATTACCAACACAATACTTACATTTATCATAGAAGGAAATTTTCAGAACATGGAAAGTATTTTCAAAATTGTAAGAGAAATTTTACTATTCCTATCTTACGCTATTCACAATTATTCACACTCAAATAAAACACCAATAGGTCTGAATGCAAGTTAATTGAGTCTCTATTTAAGTATAACATTTCAATTTGGAGAAATTCTTTTTATTCTCGTTTTAAGGCACTTTATATCACTTATACAAAGAAGTAGACCTAATGTATGTACAGGTGAAATATTCTTTCTTCTTCTACAAGCTAAAAATGAGTTTCTGTGAAAAATATTTGGAGAACATTTTTCCACGTCAGAAGAGTGAATTTTATTAAGGTCTTAACTTATTCTTCTGGCGCAACGTGAAGGTAAGATTTATTAGAAATATTAATTAGAATTGTAGACTTTCATGGATTTGGTAGCTGTGTAACTATATTATAGTTACAGCTCCGGATTACAAAGTACAAATGTTTTCCAACCAAAAGGCGTCTTGTATTCAGCTTGTTCAAATGGTTAACTATACAAATCTGCCCTCAGCTTCATCATTTTAAAATATTACCGGTATAAGCATTTTGAAATATTGTCTAATTTACGAGCAAATTGTTTCAAATATTTGTTACACTTCAATAGAATTTAGTAGTTTCTGCATTTGTTTTGTGAACTTGTGAACAAGTCTAAAGTTCAAATTTCAACATTAAATCTTTCAAATAAACATTACAATGGAATTCAATCAGCTCTATGACAATAATCACTATGTTGTTTTAAATTCTTTTCACAAGTAAATTTTCGCAGACATTTTTCACAGGTGAATCGGAAACCTTCATGAACTATCATATAATGTCGTTTTAAATTGCCTTTGCGATTATATTCATTTGGGCATTTGCCACATTGGAATCGTTCACCTTCATGAGCTACCCCAATATGGTAGATTAATTTTGAATTACTACTAAATTGTTTGGCACATTGATCACATTTGAATTGGGCATCTCCGTGGAATTTCCTATAATGCCTTTTCAAAGTGTCCGGACGAGTAAACTGAGTTGGACATTTGTCACAACTGAGTCGAAGTTTATATTGGTGCGATTTTAAATGGGCTCTAAAACTGCTATCATACTGAAATCCTTGATTACAAGTGGAACAGATGAACCTTGCTGCAGTTCCATGCGCCGGCACATTTTCCAAATTATTCTCCGACAATCTATTCTCCTGATCCGCGGCTTTCCCTCGCTGCTCATCACTAACATTCTTGCTTGGAAGATGCTGCAATGATGGAGAGATAATTTGAACAGTATCAAATGTTGAACTGAATTTTGGGGTTGCAAAATTGCATCGCTCATGAATCCTCCGGTCACTGCTCAATGCATTTTTTTCAATTGAATCTTTGTTGTGATTGATTTTTGTCGCATTATTAGAATCTGAAATTCTTTTTTCAAGAAAGAATTCTGACCTTTGTATCATATTGTTAAAACCAGGAAGATGAGTCATTGAACATTCTTGATCGTCAACTGCTGTCATATAAGGAGTTATACGTTGTCTCTCTTGAGATTGTCTCAGCTCTTGTGTCCCATTGTTCAGGCTACAGGGATTCCGTTCAAGATCTTCTTCATTCAATATATATCCAAACGGTAATGAAATATTCCAATCTGAAGGCCATGGTGCAAAACTGAATGAATTAGAACGGGCTCCTTTGCCCTGATCATTAGGCATTGTGTCGGTCGTTTGAACAGCTAAATTACTCATCGGCATTCTCGTTTGCTCCTCTACCCGGTACCATTGATTAGGATACTCTTCATTCAATGCACATCTGAATGTTGACGAAGTATTTGATTCTAGAGGCCTTGATGAGAAACTGGAGGAATTAAACTCGGCTTCTTGGGCCTGATCTTTGGCCACAATATCTGTTTTCTCAGAAGTCCAATTATTCATCGGCATTATCGTTTGCACTTCACGGTACCACTGATCAGGAGACTCTTCATTCAATGCCCATATGAATGTTGATAAAGTAGTCACATCTGGATACCTTGATACAGAACCGCATGAATTAAAGGTGGCCTCCTCGCCCTGATTAATGGGCAAAACATCCGTCTTTGGAGCAGTCAAATCATTCATGAGCACCACTCGTTGCTGCCCGGCATGGTACCACTGATTAGAACCCTTGTTATTCATTGCACGTCCAAATGTTGACAAAGTGGTCAAATTTGGATGACTTGATACAAAACTGCATGCATTAAAGCTGGCTTCTTTGTCCTGATTATTGGGCCCAACATCCGTCTTTGGAGCAGTTGAATCAATCATCTGTACCCTTTGTTGCTGCCCTGCATAGTACCATTGATTAGGACTCTCGCTATTCATTGCACATCCAAATGTTGATGAAGTGGTCAGATCTGGAGGGCAGGCAAAACTGCATGAATTAAAATCAGCTTCTTTGCCCTGATCATAGGGCATCATACGTCCGTCATGTGAGTAGTCCATTTATTCATCTGCATTCCTTTTTGCTTTCCTCTATGGTACCATTAGTCAGGACTCACTCCATTTAGTACCCAACAAAACGTAAACCAAGTAGTTGAATCTATGATGTTTCATTGAAAGCCATGAGAATTATGAGAGGTCTTTTGTTTCTCGTTTTTGGACCCGGTATCTGCGTCTTCAGAAGCCAATATAATTATAATATTTATGGGTGCTTCTTCTAGCTTCCCTACATACCATCGCCATTTTCAAACTTGATCGGACTTGTAAGTAGTGTTCCGCAAAATAGATCTACAAAAAAAAATCAAACAGTTGGAAATACATTCCTGGTCGAAAAATACTTCAGATGATCAGGCATCCGTCCTCCCCACTATGCCACCTAAAGTTATGATAGATATCTGCGATTACTGCAGTGGTCAGAGTATGTACACACAGAAATGAATTGATATGAAAAGGAATGTCGACGTGTTTCAGAATATTTAAGATGATATAAAAGTACTACAGAACGGAAATTTTGGTTCAATCTACAAGACTAAGTTAGATGACAATTACTCTATACGTACCTTATATTGTTAATCTCATTCGCCAGTGAGCGTTGTATGATCTTGTATTTACTGAATAGGCTAGTTAATGTTTTACAGGTGGATAATCGTAGGCTGCAGAATGCACATGAAATTGAATTCGTACACCACAAAACAGTCCATGTTCTATCAGCAAAGAAAACGTATTTTCAAGGAAATCACACATAAATACACGTCTGGTGTGAGCACACTTCTTGCGTTGATTGCGTTAACTCTTCATCAATTACTATGTGGACAGTCCGTGTTTTGTGCATACTTCCACCCGACTTTTTGTTGCAAATTTCATTCAAAGAAAACATGTTTGAACTCGTTTTGTACCTACTTGTCTCTATTTCTTTTTGTGCTATTCAGCTTACTCATTCAAAACGATATGCATATATTTCAGTCTGAGTATTTCCACGCCCCTCATGAACAGCGCAACAACGCATCAGTCTTTACCACTGAATTAAAAGCAGTCTCTAGCTGTCTAGAACACATCCTCACCAATCTACTCTCCTTTCTTCATCTCGATCATTTCTTGGTCATTTAAGACTCTCTTTCATCACTCAACGCCATCTCCAGATCCTGCGAGTCTGACCCCTCTCCCCTATCCATTAGACATATCTGCTGCTGCCCCAACTTAACCCAACTCCGCAACTCCTGAAGCATCTCCCATACTCACACAGAGGCGCCATTGAACGACTTCCCTTCCATCTGCAACAAATTCAACTGAATTGCAAAAATTTCGATTATTAGACTGAACCAGGTCTTCCTTAAGAGTTATGTGGGTGAGTTAGGTACTTATTTACTAATTTTTACCCATCGAAACCTGTATTACGGGTAATTCGGAGGGAAAGTACGGGCGCCGTCCGGCGAAACGTGGGACTTGAAAAAATGTCGACGCAATATGATAGGCGGAAGACTTCGATAATTATGAAAGATGGGAGAGGACGAGTCTAATGTGCAAAATATTGTTATTTGATGAGATACTTGGGAAATTATGGACTTTCAAGCTTAAACTACCGAAGTGGTGGAAAACAAGGTTCAATCTTTATTTAGAAAAAATGATTCCTATTCGCCTCAATTAGCACAGTTAATGAAAACAAAATATGAGCAGCTAACGAAGTAGGTAATATTACGGATAGGGAAAGAAGTATCAAAATGATGGTAATCCCGATATTAGCTTTTAATAAGGAAAGGATTTGGAATTTTAATAATTATTTTTAGTATAAATTCAGATTGTTTGTAAACTTGGATTCTTTTCATACCTGCCATACTTTCGACGTTCTCATCTTTTGAGTTAATTAACCAGAACCTGCGGCGTCTTTTTTTTTGAAAGTTCTTCAAATTTAGTTGAGAGAAGCGGCCTTACGTATTTTGATCTGGTGGAAATAAGTCATCAGGGATGCCACGAAGTTTTTAAGAGGGAAACATCGAAACCTATAAATATTGGGGTAATTTGAAGAAAGCACAGTTTTTTTAAAATTTAAAAATAGACTCCACTCCCGCTCAGTAGTGACAATCTATTTCGAGTCGGATTTAAATATGATGATAGCGGCATATCCGACGGACGCTTGCGATGTTTGAGCTCGAGGTTCTGTAATTCTTGATAAATAAACAATACTTTTTCTTGTAGTTGTCGACGCATGAAGGTCAAAGCTTTATTTTTAGAACGGATCAAGTCAAACAGGGGAAAAAACATAAATACGGAACGATCAATTACTACGATCAATTACGAACGAAAAGAAGAATAATGAAAATGCACGAAAGAAAAGAAAAATAATAAAAAATGCAAGTAACACGGAAGATTCACAAATAAGAAAAAAAAATCATAATAATAAAAAGACGGGTGAAAAAGGGGCTAGTCAAATAGCAAAAAAAAAGAGAGTTGAGGGGGCTAGCCGTTCATTTTTTTTGTATCAGCCCAAAATTTGCTTACCTTCCCCCCATTCTTAGGCACAGAGATACATTAATTGAGTTAAAGAGGAAAACAGCGTAGGAAAAGTCATTGTGCGAATCGAAAATAAATACTAGACGAAGCATGAAAAACAATCAAATATGTATTACACGCTCGATAAAAAAAAGGAAAAAGGAAAATAATTTTGAGTTAAGAAGGTAAAAGAAGAGGGGACAAAGTAAAAAAATGATCTACGCCAAGGGGGCTCGCTAGCCTCTCACGTGTGCGTTGGCCGGCCTCGAGCAAGTTGAAATCTTCGGGCTCGAGGGTGTTACGACGCCTCTACGGGTGCCCCGCTACCTCCCTGAGCAGACCAAAAAAAAAAAAAAACTAGATCGCGGAATAGCTAGGGGGACAACTATCCTGTACAACGGACTCGCTTCCTGAACCTGGCTACCCGGAGTGGACTATTCGAGGGGACAACTATCCAACAACTTAGGATTCGCTTCCTGGTCTCGTCACCACCCATAAAGTGAATTAAAAAAGGAATTCGCACGAATGAAAGGAATCACGAGAAACTGACTTAGCGCAGGGCCGTGGCACACCCACACTTCAATTTAGACACGAATCCCGGACATAGGAACGGATACAGGGCCGAGGCTCACCCATATCTTGGAACGGACAGGAGGTTTTAGGGAATAGACTTGTACCTCTGTGCCCCATTAAGCCGGTAATTTTTTGGCTAAAATAAAAAAAAAAACTTAATTTAGGATAACCCACCCTTCCCATGTTTGAATAAAGATGGTAAAATAGTATAAAGATTCCCCGACAAAATGAAATTAATTTTCCCCCAATACCAAACTAAAGAAAAATTAAACGAACTTGAAATATAGAAGAAAAGTACAGATCACACATTAAATACGGTTACGTACCAAATAGTTACGATTCGCCAGTAGAGATGTGCACATGTCCACCGTCGATGACCGTTATTTTGCTGAAAAGAAAAGCTGAAAAAGGCTCGAACAAAATAAAAAGAAGAAAGAGATGTAGATTTTCTTGGAGTTTTTCTCCAGTGTGAAAACTAATAAAAATGAAATAGAAATGAATGTGGTCAGACTAACCCCCCTCTCTCTTACAAGAAAAATTTTCTGAAGCTTAAATTTATGCGATCAGGAATAAAAAAAAATTCATAATATTGCACAAAAAAAAAAAAATAAAAAATTAGATTAAGGCACCGAAAATGAAAGAAACGAGAAAGAATGAAACATTATGATTTTGATGATCGACAACTAATCAAAAATGAAGATGCATAATTAAAGGAAAATTAACTTAAAAACTAAATGACGATGTTTTTTAAAAAAAAAAAAGACGATGACATTCCACTGGATGGGCTGGTGGAGGGATCGGTTGATACAGCGAACATGGAGCGATGGAATTTCGATGACATTTGCTCCGCGAAGAAAAGACAGAAACATATTATTGAATGTGCGCTTTCCTTGGCCCGGATGAGAACTTGGGCCCGCGCATGATGGCAAAATTTTTACTGCGACGGCATGATATTGATTGGCGGGAGAGATGGGCCCACTAATTGGGGCCTAGCCGCTCATGGTGGATTGGCACTCTTACGAATAATTACGAATCAAGAAATTCGAATGATGGCGAACAGCGCCCGCACGGTATTTTGTGGCTTCGGCCGAAAATCACCAAAATACGTAAACTCCTCAAAAAGACTTAACTTTGATAACGAATAATGTACGGAAAAACGGAAGTTTATATTATATGATCGAAGTTGCTCCGAATAATAGACGAATAATGTACGGAAAAAACGGAGGTTTATAATATATGATCACAGTCACTCCGAATAATGGACGAGTGAGACATTCGATATTAAAGACTTTCGATATTAAAGACTTTCAAGCGAGCACCAAACGGCTATTCTTTACGAATTTCCGGAGAACAACCACTTTTCCCTCGCTGACACGGCGTCTCTTGCCAACTCTAGTTCGAAGGTTCCAAACCTCTGTCCTTCTCCCATATCTTATCGAGCGTCGAATCAAGAGCTGGCAAGATCAAAATTATTGGCTCTTCTACAAGGGCCATCCTGCTGGATCAGCCTATTACAGCACTGGCAAGAGCCGTACATCTACACGCCCCCACGGTACAAAGCCCACGAGACGGCAACAGCCAGCTGATTCAAACATCAAAGGTGTCCGAAAGAAGAATTAGAGGCCGCGCACGTTTGGGACCAAATTTTTTGTGCCGACCCGCGGTACCAAAACTTTATAATACGGGAATTTTTACAACTTCCTTCGACTGATCTAGGCATCCGCCAGACCCGTTACTTGGGTTGACTGCATAGCATTAGCATCACAATCCCCCCATTGTACACCTTTCTGATACTTGTTGCCGACTCGACGTACATGTGCAACAAAGAGGATATTAGAATTAATACGAAACTCACGGAAAGACCTACATATCTAATTGCATAAGCTGAATGCCTGATGGGTTGCTCCTATTAAATTTTTTGTAAACGGCGGAAATATCCTCAATTTTAGGTTCGGCTCCAAGAACAATTGTGTGGTGCTGGTAGATGCCTACATCGCTAGAAGGTTTGAAATAATATTGAATAAAAGATCTGAAATAGTTTCAAACGAACGGGGATATCTAATTTTAGAGCCTAAAACAGAATTTAAAATGACTATTGTTACCCATATTTGAATCAGCAAGCTCTTTCACCGGGGTGTACCGCGGCTGGTGCAGGTGTGTCGGCAGTACTAGATAGCATTCGGTACATAAAATCAAAAATCAAAACGTGAAATAAAAGGAAAGAGTCGCCTCGTATGTAAGAATGAATACGGGCTAAGGTTTTATAATGACGTATGTTTCAATAAGAACTGCAAGAGAAATTTTTTGTGTTTTATTACAGCTTCGTACGTGTAGGAGACTTAATGGAGGGATATGGAGAGTAGCGTCTAAACGACGGAAACTCCAGCAAAAAAAATACTATTGATATTTAGGTATTGTGTCGATATACAACGAGTGTATATCGAACAAACCTTGCCTCGTACCGAAGCCTCCAGCATTGCAACGAAATACGTTTGGTTGTTTACGACTTATAAAATGCTCGCCGCCAGCGCGTGCTAAAGATTTTGTGACACTACAAACCAAATTCCCTAGCCGTTAGAGCTTATAAAAAAAAACGATGCAACAGTTCTTTCAGTCTATAGACCATCATAAAGTACAATAATATGCTGCGACTCTTCTACGGGTATATGTTGGTGGACATGCATGTGATATCAAATCTGATCAGCTTAGAAGAGGGAGGTTCAATGGGCTGCTCATTGTTCAATGTTTTAACTAGGTCGTACAAGTCCTCTACCGAGAGCTGAACAGTTCAGAAAAATTGCAACCCTGAGCTCAAGCTCTGATGCCATGACAGGCAGCCATAATGGATAGTAATGACGTCACGAGCTAATGATGACTTCCATTTGGCAAGGTTGCAATATTCTAGACAAACGACGTTTAAAACGTGTTTAAAACATGCTTGAAAAACACAAAAAAGTCAAGATTGTGTTTTGAATGGAAATAAAGAATCTTCTGGCAGAGCCCAATTTCATGTCTGCCGTCCTTTTGTGAGGTTTTCACTCGTTTGTTTTCATTGTTAACCTGGTTTGCTTTGTAATTGGTTGAGCGGCTCAAGTGTTAGGTCTGAGGGCCAGTTTTACTGGCCTTTGGTGTATGGTTCCAGCTGAGGTCTTTCAAGCCAATAGCTTTAGAAGATCTCACTCATTCCGCTCTTTTGCCCCCGTCCTTGGTCTGGTATAAGTCTATTTTGAAATATTTCAAGCTATTAGCGCTTAGAAGGCTTACTCGCTCCGCTCTTTCGCCCTCTCCATTTCAAGCAAGTGTACTTTGAAATATTCCAAGATAATAAATTTTAGGGGGCAAACGAGCGGAAGCTAATAGCTTTTAGGCTCACTCGCTTCCCCCCCCCCCTACGTGCTCTAGAATAAGTCTAGTTTAGGACTAGTAAAATCCTAGAGGGGGATCTTGTACATCTATTAAAATTCTAGTTTTAAGACTGCTGAAATCCTAGTAAGTGTACACCTAGTTCGAAGCCAGGTCTAGAAATAGCCCAGTGCTCAGACCTACCACTTTCTTGGTCTAGTTTACTGTACATTTAGGCGTATATAAAGAAGGGTTGAGGTCAAGTTCAATAGGGAATTCAAAAAAGAAATTAGAGACCATTGCAGGTTTGCAATGGCAGCGGGGAACCCGCAACCTCCCGCGCATGCGATGACGTTGGCGCGAAAATGCCCTCTCAGAGAATGAGTCTCAGTATACGGCATGCTAGAACTTATATAGTGAAGGCTGAAAATTGAAATTTTCTCAAGTCCTTAAAGTAGGTCAAGGTCAATGTCATTGATGACGTCCTAAAGCATCCCGGCTGGAAATTGACATTTTTCAAGTCCCTAATGTGGGTCAAGTTCAATGTCATTGATGACGTCATAAAGCATCGCGGTTGGAGATTGAAATTTGTTCCAAGTCCTTAAAGTAGGTCAAGGTCAATATCATTGATGACGTCATAAAGCATCGCGGCTAAAAATTGAATTTCTCATTGCCGCAATGACCTTTGCCCCCTGTGTTATCCTTATGAGAAAAAATATGTGCGTTGGCCAAACATTGGTTAAATCAACTGATTTACGTCACCATCGAGTCATTCTATTACAGACTCCCTCATTTTGGAAATTGGTGTTCTCTCTTTGTAGAAGTTCAAAATTTGCAGCTCATCAAAACGTTTTCTTGTACCTACGCAGTCCAGCTATAAAATCATACGATTAGGGTATTTTATAATTTCAAGGGGGTTCAACATTTTTGATGTAATGAACCATTTTTAGGGTCGGCGCGCTTTCGCTAGCCGACCGTATTACAATCACTTTTTGTCGTCGTCGTCGTCGTCGTCGTCGTCGTCGTCGTCGTCGTCGTCGTCGTCGTCGTCGTCGTCGTCAGTGTCGTCCTCGTTTCCTCCTTTGTCTCCTTCACGTTTTCTCCGTTACCTTTTCTTATCTTCTTATCTTACCTTAGATACACAACACAATGGAGAATACCCTTTTTATTATTATTATTTTTTTTTCATTTTCCTATTATAAACTGCAGTATTCAGGTAGCGGGGAAATTTCTTGTCAGTGCGTTTTTGACTTTCTTGGTAGAATGTATTACTTCTGTCAAACGCATTTTCTTTGACTATCTGTGTGGAACATATTTTCCCTATCTCTTCGCATCCTTATTATTATCATTCTTATTATTATTAGTTCTTCTTCTTATTTTTTTTGTTTTATTTTCGATTATTTAGAAGATTAGTGGTTGTAATTTTATTATTTCTATTTCAAGTTCAATTTTTTTTTGGTTTTGAATTTGTTTTCTTGATTATTCTTATTTCAAGTTCATTTTGTTTGTTTTGATTTTGATTTTGATTTTTTCTTGTTTTCTTCATATGGCAGAATCTGGAGGTAAGATTTTTGTTACTTCTATTATTGTTATTATTATATTCCCACAAAGCTACAGTTGGTCACTGTGTCCTTTTTTTTTACCTTCAGGTTTTTTTGTGGGAACAGTGTATGATAAAAATAAGTGTTCTTCATGTCCCTCTCCAGTCGTGAAACACATGTATAATTCTGCGTTCAGCTGACAGAAGCCATTCAAAGTTATGCTCATCTCAGTTTTTCAACGAATCTAGTATACCTTTTAGCCCAGGTAACAATGCTCTGGATAAGGAAAAAAGTGAGGGCAAAAGATTTTCCTCTGGAATGTATCTTAAGTGGTCTTCTGAAGTGTATTGTGAAAAGTTTATTCTCCGGTTTTTTGTGGGGAGGGGACAGGAGGTGATTCAACCTGCAGCCAAATTCAGCTTTTTCCAAGTTTTTATTTATCGAGTTTTCCAAAAAAGAATTCATTTAGCCGACCCTCCTAACACCTCGCCCGAGGTGCTTGTTTTCTTGTGTTATGTTACAGAATTCAAAATACGACGTGGTACAGTTCATGAAAAGATTTTGCTTCTTGACGTCGATGAGCGTCTAGTTTTAGCAGTTCTTCGCCTATAAGTGTACTTAGAGCTTTAATTTTTTGATCACTTTCAAACTTCTCATCGAGTATGAAATGGTCAGCTATTTCACTAGTAGTCTCCGGTTTCACAAAGTACACGGAATGATCCTGATTTCCCCTCATCATATAGATTTTTAATTTGTCTGGAATTTCGCATTTAAGAATATCGGTCCACATGAAAGTTTTCCCTCCAATGATCAGTTTGGATTCATTCAATTTGTACGACCAAGACGACTGAATTACGTTTATGAAACACTCTGAATCTGAAGTATTAATTATTTCGCAAGCGTTCTGACAAGTAAGCGGTATTGTTTCTTTTTTAAAAGCGTCATACGCCAACATTTGTGCCCAAGGTTTATAAGGAAGTCCATCTTTGAGCTTGAGAAAATCGTGGTCTGGAAAAATGATTAAAACATGTACTCATGATGGCTATACTTTATTAAAGAGATATTTTCTATTAAAAAGCCGTGTACCGGTGATTAAATTAAATAGTGCAGTGTTCAGTTTGTATTTTTTTGTTTGGGATTCAAGAAAAGTAGGTACAAAATAATATTTCCAAGAATTCGTGTCCAGTCTGAGGTGACATCATTCAGCGAATGATTTGAGCGCTTACCGAAAGTTTCCTTGAATTGTTTTTCTAGTTTTTCCAAGGCCGGCAACATAGCTGCGAAATTCCCTACAGAAGATGTTGGCTCAGAGATAACTGAAGAAATCGATACTTTTGCAGCTGATGATACAAATGAAATCCGGAATATTGTTTCAATTAAAAAAGAGAGAAATATCTTGGAAAAGATTTCTTGAAAATGTGAGCAAGGTATCATGGCGTAAGACTTGAAAATCTCGACTTGGGATAACAAAAAAAAAGAAAAGTATGCAAAACTTGATCGCTATACATTACAGTTCACAGAGTAAACAAAATATGTTCGGAAACTAAATAACTTACAACACTCGGTGAATAGCGTTTTTGCCAAGCATACGTACAGTGGTTGCTCAGAAAGGTTCAAGCTTTCAATATCAAAAGAGGAAGGTAGGACTTGATTTATTCAACGAGTCGTGGTGTATACAAACATCCTCGAGACCGTGACCATGAGTTACTGATAAAGTTCTCCCCGGGAGAGCAAATCATTCTGCTGAGATATTCTTCCAGCCTGCATGTTCCTTGCCCTATTAGTTTGAATGAACTAATCAGCATCCTAGCCTGCACCATTTAGGCTGGACCACATAGCATTTCGTTTGCCCATCGTTGCTTCGACGTCTGGAATGCTTGTCTTGCCCTATACAACTTTTGATATATGAGGATGTATCTGGCAAAAGGTCGTCCGCACAATGTATTTTTTATGAGATGGACGCCCTTTTGCCAGAACCCTCCTCACCTGTAATATAATACATAATGAATCCTCGTCCGTACTACGCACTTATGAGATGTTGGTGGCCTGTGGCATTCAATCTTAAGAATTTCATCAGTCCAACAACAACGACATCATTTCCATCTCTAATCCAGAATATTGGATATCAAAATGAGGAATGGAAAAAGAAGTTCAGGGTGCAACTGTAAACGACTGGTTCCCCATAGGTGTTGACTGGCCAAAATTGAAGAAGGACCAAATCATTTTTTGGGCATTGTTGTACATTGTTATGAATTTCTGAAAGTTGCATTTGCCTCTTGGAGGACAAAAGGGCCAATAGAAGGACTGAACCAGTTTAACCTTATCATCTTAATTGCAGATGATAATGTCCATCATGCTTAATTTGTCTATTGGAGTATAGATATGTAAAACCAGAACGCGAGGTTTCTTGTGGACTATGTCTCGAGGGCGTTATGAGGTGGTCAAGTCTGCGCTCGCTATTGTGAAGCAGTAAGACGCCTAAACGGGTTGACCTAAATTGAAAGACATTTTCACGAACTTGTGCTTAATGCTCTATCTGCGCCTAGCGCAGGCATAGGAAATCAGAAACACTCAATATTTTTATGAAAAGCTTGAAACCAACTGACCGTTTGTACAGAATAATTTTTATTTATCGAATAATACTGCTAGAATTATAAGGTAGTCATTCAGATTTGAAAAAGAAGTTTAATAATACACATTGGCCTAGAGATTCCATGAATGTCTTCTTGGAGTATCGTGACAGATTAATGATGATCATTATTTGTCAGAAGTTTGATTCTCTTTGAACTTACCTTTACCGCGAGTGTACAGCTCCTTGCTGAGGAGACAGCGGTGGTATTCAGAGCAAAAAAGACGACAAAGACCAACCGTGAGACTCTACGGGTTAAGCGGGAGGCCAGGCACTCCTTGCTTGATAAGAGAATTTGTTCTATCATTTGGTTAGAGTTGTTAGTTGTATATGCGTCCTTAAGGGAGTGGATTGAAGGGAGAGAGTATGAGAGGAGCGGGAATTGCTGTTTGGGGGAAGTTAGAAGAGATGGAACCTGAACGTGGGCGTGGTGACAGTGTGAGGCACATTGCCAGTGTGTATCACGTTTCTGTGACCATATCAAGTCTAGCTACTACCTTGCCACGGTGTGAAGGACCACTTTTCTTGAAAAATTTTTTGATCGGAGTCAATGCCCTCAAGCTGTCTTTCTTTACTCTTATCGAAAAGAACTTCGACTCGAAGTGTGGTTCAAGCGAAATGTTCATCGAGATTTTTCATTTACACGTCTCATCTTGAGCTAACAAATCCGTATGCGTAAATACTTCACGAAGATGGAATACAAACAAGGTGAACAGGAAAAACGTCAAGAAAATACCTCGGAGCGAAGTATTCCTAAACATTGATACTACAAGATGAAAATACAATATTATAATCGACAGATAAAAAGTGTTATAGTTCTCCTTCGACGTACCTAATCGACCAACTTCGAACAAAACCTGACTGGCTCCTCCTCTCCTTATCGCAGATCACCTTTGAAAAGAAACGAAGGCGTATGAACGTGCACGCATGCCCAAAGTGGTCCCTATAAACCGCACCACCGGTACCGGTATCCACCCTTCAGGGCATTGCGTGGGTAGTCCAGAGGGCTCAAATTGAAATTTTTCTCTGGACGTATATGTATATGATGGGAGAGGGACTCAAAGTTTCAACTTCTGAGCTGGAGCTGTAGATGATAGGGTTGGGATTTAAAAAAATAGAATGCGTACAACTTGTGACGTCATCATCTCCGGACTTGGAAGAATTTCAGCCCCTGAGCTTTGTATGATAGTAGGGGGACTTGAAGAATTTTTTAGCTTCCGAGCTATGACAGGGAGGAGCCTTGAAAAAATTTCAGCCTTCAAGATACGATAAGATGGAAACTTGGAACATTCACAGGAAAATTTTCGACTTTCGACCTACGAGTACATATGATAGGAGTGAGGCTTAAAAAGCTGATTCTCAGCTTTACATGATGATGGAGGAGAACTGGAAAAAATCTCTATCCATTTACATATGACAGAAGGAAACTTGGAAAAAAGTCAACTGTCGAGCTAGGACCGAAAGAGTCTGACTTTTGAGATATTGAGAAAATTTTGACTGGGGTCCTGGGGCGTCCAAAAGTTGTGACATTATGAGCCTAATTTAAATTGGATTACTGTATTTTGAGTAATGTTTACCGTCAAGTCTTAGGACCTAGAATAGTTTTGAGAGCATTACTTGAAGAAATGATAAAAGAAAAAGTTGATCAAAGGACAAAGTCAACTTCACGTTGAAGAACATCTTTTGGACGTGATGCACAAAAAACCTACACACAGAAATGAATATTTTCCACAGGGCAGTCAGACTTGCGAGTTTGCCGCTACCATTTTGACATTTGCAATGGCTTCTCATTTTTCTTTACCTTGACCGCTTCTTATCTTTTCCTCTGAGCAGTACTTAGTATTTTAATTCTCACTTTCTTGTGGCTTATTTCTAGTTTTTTACCGGTTTGTATACATCCCGTCTCCTCCCCATCATCCTCTAAAGTTTGGACCTTGTTTCGACTAGTTCGCTCTTTCTCTCTTATAATTTTTCATTAGTTTAGTTTGTCATTTACTTGTTTCAGATCATCATGGTACTCATTTTCAATAATAATGCGCATATTGTTTATTCAATATGTATTAGAATGAATAAAATGCTTGCATTGCTTACTACTTATTACAATAAAATAAATTAGACCTACAATTACCCAGATTATATGGATCCGGCGTCACCCGTTCGAACAGAATAATTTTTATTTATCCTATTTGTACTCCCAGACTTACCATTAGTCATTTGAACAAAAATGACTGACTGATTTCATTTTGTAGAAGTTCAATAATAGAAGGAACTGATTTTTGTTTTAAATGTAGTACTTTGTCGTTGACACTTCATGGTTACCTGTTTGTAGTACAATAGATTAACGATGATCTCCATTTGCATGAGTTTTTTTTTCTTGACGTGGTTCCGTTAGAAGATCACCTCCACCAAGTATGTAGAAAGTCACGGGAGACGAATTTTCGATCTTTTCTAAGCCAAACACTGCATCAAACTCGATGGAAGTTCCAGTAAGTGCAAATTTATCGTCGATCCGAATCATTTCAACGTTCGCTGATCTAGGTTTAGGATTTAATACTTTGAATTCGAGTAACTGGGTTTGGACAAGGCATACACCTTTAGGATACTCTTCTCTACACTTCACCAGTAATTTATTCCTGCGATCTTCTCCCATATTCAGTGGAACTTTCTCTCCGTTATCTGAAAATCCATTTCGATAATCGATTACATACTGTAAAATCTATCGTTTTGAAAAAATCAGAATTCCCTCACGAATCAAAAACTGCAACCGGAAACCTCTTCCGCAAGAGGCTCTCTTCTCTTCAGAATTTCACCATGTTCGAGTTAATAATATTCCGAATTTTATTTCACAAAAATGCGAGATAAAAATGACCTCAACCCATATAAGGGGGACTCATGAAGACATTTCAAATTCTCGAGTTATATGGATTGGTGTCTGAATGAAAGACATGCCTGTGATTTGATGAATGTACTTATTTTTTTTGGAAGAAAAACCCACTGGCAATTTCTGAAAAAAGTTGGGGAAATAATATATGATCTAAGCTATAAGATTCGCTCTACAACTATGCTCTGTGGGAATGAATTTGACTGATAACAGTTGTAGAAGAAAAATTAAGCAAAATATTCCCTTTAAATTTTATTCTTTCCAGTCTGACACTCACCTATTTTTGTTTTATTTGCATCATAAAAGGCATACTCGTGGGTATCATCTGCTACTTTGGAGGCCTCCGCTGATTCGAATACCCAGCGAAAAAAATTTTTTACATGCCAGAAAAATTTGCCACCGTGAACGATACTGCAAGATGCAAAACAAATTATTAAAATTATCTTCACTCCTGTTGTTTGGAACATTTTCTTCTCTGAACTTATCTATCTCTAAAATTAAGTGAAGGACTTTTCTAGAAATTTTTTTGAATCAGAGTCAATTCACTCGAGCTGTCTATCCTTACTCTTATTTAAAAAAAACTGCGACTTGAGTTGAAGTGTGGTTTAACCCACAAGTTCATCGATATGTTCTTATTTACAATATGAGGTAAAGTGTAGAGTAACCCAAATATTCATCATTTACTAATCTCATCCTGAGCTATCCAATCCATATGCGTAAATATTTCATCAAGATAAAATACAAAGAAATACGTTGGTAGTGAGCAAGGAAAACGACTAAAAAAAATCTTGAAGCGAAGTATTCATAAAAATTATTTTAAAATGAAATACGATATAATCGAGAAATAAAACGTATTATTCTTCAGCTTTATCAACCAACCTCGAGCAAATCCTGACTAGCCCGTGTCCTCACCCTAAGACGCTCTCTCCCTTTCCCTTTCTATTTTTGGACGTGGTTGCCCTGCCAGGTTCACTTTGTTTCTCCTATTGCATTTATTAGTTTTGTATGTTCTATCACTCTTTTAACGTAAACTGGGTCTTCCTCAGTCCGGGTTCGTCTTCTTCAATTGCGACAAAAGATGAAAGCGAGCTGTGCGCAGACCACCTCTAATCGAAAATCATCTCCTACCATCATCAATGAGCTCCTTTAAGGGAACTCTACATAATCCCCTCAAAAACGTCGAGGAATCACTTTTGTCGAAGTTAAACCTGGCCTCAAGTCCTGCTTCTAGTCATCTTACTCACTTTCCGGCTTATCCGCTCCTCATCACTTTTCTCGAAGCAGTACCGGGCTTCAATTCTCATTTCGCTGTGACTTATTTCTGTCTTTTTACGGGTTCATTTTCGCTTTTGTAGACTTACCGTTCCTTTCTGGCTTCTACTACAGTCTTCTCCAGCAGTTCTCCGCGGGACCACCCTTTCAGATTGAAAAGCTTATCCTGCTCTTAATAGGCTTCTCGGTGAGCTTGTTCAAACTTCCTCCTTTCACTACAACCATACGTTCTCCCGTTTTCTGCCGGAGGTTCTCCTCGGCGTTATTCTCGAGGAAACAAAGGGGGTGGACTGTTAATACTCTATTACTCTCTGCGGAAATTGCGGGTCCAATAATTTACTCCGTCCAGCCCGGAGCCTCCAGATTTGTAACCACGCTCGCTGGTCTGCTTTCATCGATCACCGCAAAAGCTGTAATTTTGACTCATACATTGCAAGGTTCTCTTTCTTCCTTTTCTGAATCACTCTTAGCGCCCATCACCTCTGTTTCAAGCTATCTACAGTATGAATATCTCTCTGTTATGACAATCTTACTTAGTCATTTCTTTTTTTCAAATAAATTTCTGATAAAATTCCTTCATTTACCGTCAACTACCCTTTGAGCACGCTGGAGTTGAACAGGTAGAAGAACATTTGTCTGCAGGAACAAATATCGTGTTCAGCTTTAATTCTTACTTAGTGATTTCTATTTTTCAAATAAATTTGTGATAAAACTCCTTCATTTCCCCTGAACTACCCTTTGAGCACGCTGGAGTTGAACAGGTAGAGGATCATTTTTTGTCTGCAGGAACAAATATTGTGTTCAGCTTCAATTCTCAGTTAGTCATTTCAATTCTTCAAATAAATTTCTGATAAAATGCCTTCATTTACCGTGAACTACCCTTTGAGCACGCCAAAGTTGAACAGGTAGTAGAACATTTGTCTGCAGGAACAAATATCATGTTTGGCTTCTTCTATTTTTCAAATAAATTTCTGATAAAATTTGAGAATGTATGCCATTTCTGGCTGTATAATTATGAAGAAGTGAAAACTTCTCTCAAAGGCCTAACTTCTAATAAGCTGATGAGCAAAGGGCTGTCAATCAACCCTTTGAATAAGCAAATTGTCCCAGAACACTACTTTTACATCTACTGCGCAGCCTAAATAGTACCGCAAAGTGTTATAAGCAAGAATGTTGCACACTATTGTAACAGTTTTCATAAGCGGTCGTGAGCAAATTTGATTAATGGCCGGCAACAATCACCTCTCCTCCATTGCTGCTGGTATAATGTCCTATTATTTCTGATGAAGGCCTCAGACTATACTGCAACCAGATTTCCCTTCAAAATTGACAAAAAATGCCGAATTCCGTTAGGCCCAAAGGAATTCACTGGTTCCAGAAAACAAAACGTCCCCTTCTCTTACACCATTTTATTTCTTTTCTCATAATTTAGGTAATCAGTCTTATATTATCTTATCAACTTTTTCTCCCTCTGGTCTCGTTCATTTCAATTTGGACCACACCAATGGTGACCATAGCGCGCATTTACCCAACACAACTTTTTTTTACAGTTTCCCCAATCCGGACGTACCCGGTGGGGCTAATTTATTTCCGCGAAATATAACACATCTAGAACTTAACCCAACACGGGGTATCGACCCGGAGCTGGGAATTTTACAAACTTAATACATATAGTTGGCAAAGGGAGTAGTGACGTGCCTCATCGGACGTGCCCGCAAAAATATTCATATTTTCTTGGACGAACATCTCCGCATGGAGATAGCACTGTGATACACTAACCTGAGGAGGAGGAGGGAGCATTATTGGTTGAACAGAGGGGGCCTAAGTACGCCAAGTGACGTGCTCAGGCCTTACATCTTAATTTAAAGTTGACCAAAGTCGACGAAATCCGGATTTTCCAGTTGCCCGAGCCATCGCGCTACCATTTCCATGTAGTGAATATTGAAACCGTGCCGTACCAATAGTGACCGTATCGCTGTCGAGTCTCAATCAAGTGGCCTTCCTACTGCGTTGAATGGACAATCCTAGGGCGTCAAGAAGGTAAGGAGGTAGGGGGATGGGGCTCAAATCTGAAAGTTGAAGAAATTTAGCTGCAGTTACAGAACAAAAGTCTATTAAATCATTGTTCCAAAAAACTATGAAACTGTTTGTGGGTATTGTTTGTATTAGCTGTTCTATGGTGACTCTTAATTGTCAATATTCTTCTATATGAGATGAGAATTTCATTAAATATATTCTTTGTATAGCACAAGTAAGCAACGAAGATCGCCAAATTATTTCACAAAACCCAATACGCTTCATCCGAGATGGATCTTAGGCGTTTGAGATTATGAGTCTACTCGGTGACATCAATCCGATTTCTAACCCATGTAAATACTAGAAACAAGTAGAAGTAAGCTGCTACTTCGATAGTATATTTTTTTGAAAAATATTGCCATTTGACAGACTTTTCTTGATGGTATAGAAGAAGAGAAGGAGACTAAATAATCGCGCCACCTTCTATATCGTTCAAGGTGTCGCCGTATCGTGTAGATATTGTTGTGAACTTTTCCTTTCGTACAAACGATAACACGAAGATGAAATAAATGCTATGATGCTATTTAATGCATTTAAAGTGAATTCTCCCGGCTACCAAAAACGAATTCATCATTTGGAAAATTATTGCGATTGGAATTCTTATCATCATGCCTAATTATAGCGTATTACCATGGAAGTAAAATTCATTGAATCTTTACGTCGTACCTCTCGACAAGCCCCTGTCTTACCTTCTTTCACCTCGATTACGCTTTCGGTCGTATCATGGCGGATAAAAGACGACCACCTAAAAATGATCCAGATGCCAGCCTGTTCGTTATACACAGCTCGATGAAACCCCAAGAGGTTGTGGAGTTTTTCGCCATAAATCGCAATGATATACGGGCTGTATACGTACACAAACGCTACGACAATGATATGAAGGCTATTCTGAGAGAATTACGACATTGTCCCAAGCTAGAAAGATTGAAGTTTCTGGACGCGGACATCGGTTTATCGGGAAAGGAAGCGCTCGAGTCGTATTTGCTGCAACTTTTCGATAACAGACCGCGGCTGAAATACGTAGAATTTGAGACCAGAGACGCCAGAAGATTTGCGACAGACGAACCTAGGTTCAAGTTAGCCATAAGACGACAGGGCTCAGCTCTTATCGAAGTCGGATCCGTGCCCGGAGTTGATCGGATAATTAGACATTTCCCGCCCATAGATCCTGCTAGCACGATGACGTCGTAACGTGAAATCAACAAGATGATAACTTGGGCGATAGAATGGATTGTAATTATTTTCATTTTCCACGTTTAGTTTTGTCGTTAGTTTTTGGCAACTGAGTTCAATAAACTTGCGTTAATTTGGGTTTTCGATGGTGGTCGAAATTATTCTTTTGTGAGTAATCTCAGCGGTGGTGCTTTTATAATTTTCCTCGGCTTACACATTCCTTCCTTGCTTCGTGGTCGAAACCATGAAGCGGACGGAAACCTGATTCGGTACTCAAAATTGATTAAGACTGAATGAACTAACCCATGAGAGGTCCAGGATATGTAGAAGTTTTTTAAGAAGCTGTCATCGCGGACAAAACAAAGAGTGCTATTTATACTGCATTTAGTGCGGCACAAAGTCAACTGTGGGGTGTTCTTCGAGGCCGATCACCAGGATGTGGAACATTGTGGAGTAGAGAAGACGCTTGCACGGCTCAGGGAGACCTAGTGGTCCTCTAGAATGAGAAAGAATATCCAAAAACTTGGGGTCTATACTTCTAAGTAAATTTATTGCCTTCAGACGTGGATCCACCCTATCTAAAACTGATAAAGTCACCCTATTTACAAGGTTAGTCAGAGTTGGTAATGCCTATGAGGCAAAGGGCTCTCATCTATGAAAATGCCCTCGACCAGAGAAGAGCTCATCTGGTCAACTCGAGGGAGACTGCGATCCCCCTCTATACCACTGAGTGAATCCTAAAGTTGAATTATTTACGAGGTTAGTCAGTGTTGTTAAAACCTGATCCTAGAATACCCTGAATAAGAGGCACTGCTGTTCCTCTCTTTAAAGCATGAATACCCATACAGTCACACTATTTACAAGGTTAGTCAGAAACGTTAATGCACGGTGCAATGAAAAGCTCTCATCCTAAAGAATACTCTAGACATGAAAGAATGTGGTCTCTCTTTAAACCACAAACTGAATGCCCACGAAATTCACCCTATTTATGAGGTCAGCCAGAGTTGGTAGTGCATGGTGGTAAGAAGGGCTTTAATCCACGAGAACAGCCCAGGCCAAAGAAGAGCCTATCCGGTCAACCCAGGAGTGGTCCTCCTCTATACATTAGACTGAATGCCCACCAACACTCCTTACAGCCGCTGACTCCTTATTTACAAGGTTGGTAAGATTCGTGAATAGCTGGTTGGATGAATGGCTACCATCCACAAGAGAACGGAGTTGAATGAGGGGTGGCAGGAACCTGTTTTATGGGATATTTTGGTAGGGCATTTCCGTAGTCCCATGGTGTTTGTGGCTCACTGACGAAGCTAAGCCAACATACAGTATTCAAATTAGGCTCAGATTCCTCTTTGTACTATACTGGTTTTATACTGGGGATAGGAGTAGTAGAAAAAATTTCGACCTTCAAGCTATAGGTGATAGGAGGAGGACTTGGAAATTCACAGGTTCTTTAACGGAGTTAAATGAGGGCTGGCAGAGAACCTGTTTTATGAGGTACTTTTGAAACGCCTTCCAACAGGGAACCTGGTCTATCAAAGGGTCTTCCAAAAAAAATGTCCGCCGCGCTGTCCGGGAGGCTACATGACCTTGGAACTTTGAAAATCTCTCAAGTCCCCTCTTATAATATATCTCCTGCAGAGGTAGAAGATGTTCTAAGTCCCTTCCTTTCATTTATAGCCCGGGAGGTTGAAATTTTTCCAAGTCCTCCTCTTATCACCTATGGCTCAAAGGATGAAAATTTTACAAATCCTATCCTATCATAAACATTGGCTGAGGTTTAAAATTTTTAGCGGGGAACCTGTTATCCATTTTGTTGAGGGGATTACATCCTCAGACAACGTCTGTGTCCCCATCCACGAGTTTCTGTGAACTGCGTGACATGTCGTGACGTGACATGCCGTGACGTGACGTGACATACCGTACCGTGACGTGCCGTGACGTGAAGTTTAACAATGATGACATCGTCACTCTATGACATCATCAACATCCTTGACCTACTTTAGGGACTTGGAAAAATTTCAACTTCCAGCCTTTATTATATCAGGCCCAGTATACAGTATACTGAGAAAAGCCCTGCCAATTCATTTTCTGAGGGAGCATTTTTGCGCCAATGTGATCGCAAGCGCATTCAACTTATTACGTCATCATTTTCAAGACTCGGAAACTAGGCTTTCTATGATAGGAGGAGAACCACGGAGTTTGCGGGTTCCCCGCTGCCATTGCAAACCTGCAATGGCCTCTAAATTTTTTCAAGTCCCTCTCCTATCATATAATATGATAATACAAGAAGGGATTCCAGTCTAGTTTAAATCCAGTGTATTGTATTTCAAGTCCCCTTCCTATCATATGTATAGCTTGGAAGTCGGTGATTATAGCCTGATCAAAACAGCTCCTCAAAGTAACTAAATATGCAATGCTTCATACACTAATTTGCTTAGCTCCTTCAATGAGCAAGATATGAAATGCTTCAAACACCACCCCTTCAATAAATTCCAAGTCTCCTTTGTATCATCTTTCAGCACTAATAGCATGGTTAAAATAGCTCCTTCAAGTAACTAGATAATAGATATGCAATGCTCCATACACCAATTGGCCTGGCCCCTTCGATGAGCCAGATATACAACGTTTCAAACATCATAAGACTCATAAAACAGGTTTTCTGCCTCCTCTCATTCAACTCCGTTAAAGAACCCGTGAGTTTCCTGATTCTCATAGTGTTCGAAGCGTTGGATATCTGGCTTATTGAAGGGGCAGAGTCAGCATACAGAATATTAGACTTGAATAAGGCTAGGACTCCTTCTTGTGTGATACTAGTGATAGGAAGGGACTTCAAATAGGTCATAGGAGGTGGACTTGGAAAAATTTTGACCTCCAAACTCCACGTGATAGGCGGAGGAGGGGGGAGGAATTTTGACCTTCGTGCTATAGGTGATAGGAGGGTGACTTGGAAAATTTTTGATCTCTGGACAGTGGACGATTTTTCCGGTGAACCCACGATAAAACAGGTTCCCTGTTAAAATACTCTGGACCAGATGCGAGGCTAGCTGGTCAACTAAAAAGAGACTGTGGTCCTTCTCCACATAATTCACCAAGTTAGTCAGAATGCATGGTGGGATGAAAGGCTCTCATCCACGAGCATACCCTAGTCTAGAGAAGAGCTTTGTTGTAGTCGTTAATACATGGTGGAATGGTTGGCTCTCAATCATGAGAATACTCTAGACCAGAGACGAGGCGAACTGATCAACTCAGGAAAGTCTAAGGTGCTCCTCCGTACCACAGACTGAATGGTCATAAAGAGGCATTATTTACGTTAGTCGAAGTTGTTAACAAATGGTGGAATCTAGGTCTCTCATCCACGATAATACTCTAGACAGAAAAGACCGCGGTCCTCCTCTATATCACAGATTGAATACCCATGAGGTCGCCTTATTTACAATGGTGGTATGAAAGGCTCTCATCTACGAGAATACCCGAGATCAGAGAAGAGGCTATCCTGTCAACTCAGGTGATAGCCTTCTCTCATCTTTTAGATTGAATGTCCATAAGTCATTCTATTGACGAGATCAGTCAGAGTGATGCATGGTGGGATGAAAGGGTCTCTTCCACGAGAATACTCTCGACCACAGAATACTCTATCCGGACAACTTGAGAGACTGCGGTCCCTCTGTATACCCAAGACTGAATGCTCATAATATCATGAGTCGTTAATCCCTGGTGAGATGAAAGGTTCTCATCCACGAGCAAGCTCCAGACAGGGATACTAATGTTAACAGCGTTTTAACGCTGCCCGTAACTGATGACGTGCCTCCCTCCGCGAACCGGTAACGACACCCGCCGCGAGATCGAGTTAACCCCTTGCTCGTACTCGCGTGCGCGTACCTTGTAATACTCGTATAGTTGTTAGTCTAGTCCGGTTCCTATTGGAGTTCCGTTTTTCTGTTCCGTACGATCGTATATGTCCGTGTGTATTTATGTTCACGTGTTGTCCAATTAAAATGTAAATTATGTACAGAAAATGGGACTATTCATTTACCACAAAAACAACTAATGCGCATTGGATGGTGGAATGAAGAGCCCTCATCCACGAGAATACTCTAGGCAAAAGAGACTGCGGTCCCTCTCTATACCAAAGACTGAATGCCCATAAATTCATCGCATTTCTGACGTCAATCTGGTGATGCATGGTTATATGAAGAGCTCTAATCCTCTAGCCCAGAGAAGAGGCCATCTGCTTATTTACAAGGTTATTCAGAGTCACCAATGCCTGGTTGAGTGAAGGGCTGTCATCCACGGGAATCCGGTCAACTCAGGGGAAACAGCGGTCTCCCTCTACATCACAGACTAAATACCCCCAAAGTCAGCGAATTTACAAAGTTCATCAGAGTCATTAAAGCCTGGTGGGATGAAGGGCTCTCATCGAGGAGAATTCTCTAGACTAGAGAAGAATCTATCCGATCAATTCAGAAGCGACTACGGCCTGCCTTCACACCACCACGAAGTCACCCTATTTACGAAGTTGGTCAGAGTTGTTGATGCCTGCGGTGGGTTAAGAGGCTCTCTTCTAGGAGAATACTCTAGACCAAAGACAAGGTTATCTGGTCAACTCAAGCGGGACTGTGGTCCTCCTTCATACCAGAGACTGAATGCATATTGATTCAACGTAGAAAAATGAAATACAGAACGAGAAACATAAGGAGCAAGTAACTTTGAAGCATTTCTTCTGTATAAGATTCGGCATTCACTCCCCATTATCCTATAAAGTCCAATCACGATTTGCCATTCATCGGCTTCAGTTACTTCGTCAGTATTATAAAAAACGGAATTTCTCTTCAAAGCCCATAAAATCTGCGTTACATAGCATCCAATCAAGTTCATGCATTACAGAGGCGAAAAATTTACGATCTCCAACCGCAACTACGAGGAGAATGTGCGGCGGTAATTAACTTTCGAGCGGTATAAAGCCATTTATTTTCCACCTTAACGTATATATACGTTCGTAAAATTCTGATTTGGTGTTTTTTTTTTTTTTTTTTCGGAAAAGAAATGATAATATACGCGACGCTAACCCGACTAATTAATTATTAAGCGTAATAAATTCCACCGAGTGGAAAGTTTCGCTTAGTTAATATTTATGAACTCGACGTTCGAGCACATTAGTCATTAAAGTCGAAAAAGAAAATTCTATTTTTAATATTATATATTTTTTTTCTCGTCGAATGGAGAAAGGGTGTTAGCGTCGGAAACTTTGTTTCTTTTCGCTTCCTCGCAGGACGAGTGAAGGGAGTGAGAATGAAATTGCGGTTTTAAATCTATTTATTTTTTGGCAACCATATTTACGCTACGGTAGTTGTATAATTTCGTTTTGTCCGCGCGTCTTCGAATTTACGAGAAGAGTTTTCCCGAGGAAAAAAAAGTTCACGTACTTTCCACGCCTTGTAAAGGGTAATAATATGTCGTTTTGGTAGAATGTATACTGCCGCAGCATCTCACGCTTTCCGACTCTTTACTCTAATTTGTTACGTTTTTTTTGGTTCTCACTTCGACTCCCGCTGACGCGGCGGTCGCTACTTAAAACCTGGTAGCTGGAGAAATTAAAAGTGCCCGACTGTGAGAGTTCGTGATTAAATTTTAACGTACTCGTAGAAAGGCGAAGACAAATTAGGCTCGTTTGAGTTTGGAACATGTGTTCGATACTCGTGATTAACGCGCGGTTAAATTTGTGTAAAAGGAATTTAATCGTACTGCTTTGTCGGCGACAAAAAGTCAATGAGGCGTACCGTGCTGCTGACGAATAACTCGCCGACTATAGCAGAGGGTGGACTATCTACATACTCTGGGAAACAAGTTCACAGCTCATCAACTTTCGCGGCCTGTACATCCTTCACCGCAGTTTTCTAGCCTCCGCGATCCTATCACGTCCTGTCACACGATTTCTTGTTCCCACTCCGTGTAATTTCCCGTCATTAATAAACTATTCGATGGATCGGTACGTCTAATTTAGAATGAAACGGGCATATTTGTTCGACGACGTTCTGTCTGTTCCGAGTTATCGAGGTATTTCCCACTCTTACTTATCGCGCATCCATCTGAATAATCGTTTTCGTTTACGCTATCAAAATATTTGTATTTGTTGCGTTCGACGAGAATCGGGGGAGAAAACTCTATTAGGTACATAAATTTATTCATTTGTCGCGCGCATTCTTCAAATTGTCGAAATGATGTGAAGAGTATTATTTTTCTTGCGGCGTCTAATTAATAGTGAACGGCTAACGTCGATGGAGAGATTGTACTGACTTACGGTGGTGTTTAAGGTATTTGTACATACCTCTGAATAGTTGTTCGACGTATGATAAACTGAATTATGCGCTCGTTTGTTGTTTTCACGACAGAATTCCGTTTAGCAATTCAACTAGTGGGCTCGCGATAACACGTGAAATCCTTTTTCAGCTGCTCTGTAAAACAATTCCTACTGTAATGGAGAGTAGGCTTATGATCAGGTGCTTACAAGATTTAGAGAATCACAATGCCCGACTATTACTTGTCCTTACTTCGACTTCAGGAGAACTTTCAGTACCTTCTTGTAGCTATTTGAGATTTACAGCAATATTTAAGAGAAGAAGGGAAAAAACGTACGAGAGCTAACATGTCTCCTGCAGAGAGACTCAGTGTAGCATTTTATACGTTTGCTTAACATTGCACTTTGATCCAATACATCAATTATATTGATTCCCGATGACGTCATAGTATTGTCCCCCTCCACCAGTATTTCTTACCTTAGCATAAGTTCAGTACATATTCTGTATGTTTGGCTTACTTATCTTACGAACTAACTCGCGCTGGTGGAGGAAAGTACTACTGACGGGCTAGTGCAGCCTAATATACTGTATGTTAGGCGCATAATTTGATGAAAGTAAGAAAGTCACAGTATAGCCGAAAATACTGTTTGTTAGGCCTAGTGTACTAAAGTAGGTGATCAGATTTAATCCAGATCCCTTGTCGCGGAAGGCGAGTGTTTCCTTCAATATGTAACATTAGTCTAATCTTTGTACACATATTTTTGATGTGAACATCCTTACATTTGCGTGATCTTCCAACTCGCAGACAGAGTTCCGAGTTGGAACTCACATATACAACCTTGAACTTTCAATAAAGCACTCTTATAGTTACCACGAAATTAACTGTGTTTTGTGTGTAATTTCTTCATCTCACGAAAGGAGAAGTAGAAGAGGAGACGAACAGCGAATCTATCGCTTGTGAGTCTCCTCATTCAATTCTTTTCCTTTTCGCGACATCCCTTAAGTAGGTCAAGGTCAATGATATAACGACCTCGCGAGATACGGTGATAAAAAAGGTCAAAAAACATAATTCCGATTGTCTGATACAGATCGACCGTCAAATGGCTAGAACAAAAATAGCTCGCGTTAGTATCATCATGACCATGTTTTTATGATGATTTTCGTAGCAGTACAAAAATTCAGCTACCTAGATTTCAAGTCAATAGCTTTTGCGCTAGTGCAAACCCAGCTAAGAATATTTCAAACTGGGAGCTCACTTGGTCTGGTAGAAGTCAAGTTGAGAATATTTCAAGCTAATAGCTTTTTGAGGGCATGATCCAGTATAAGCAGTGCTGCCAGATCTACGGATTTCTGGTCCTTGAAAAAATACGGATTTTGCGTAAGATACAAATTTCTTGTGCTCAAGGGAAAAGTACCTAAGAGATAATTTTCTCTTCGTCGTTCACAATAAGCCGATCAAAAAGAAATACGTCAGTCTTGATGAGAGTTACCTTCCTCTTGATCGTAATTGATAAATTGGTCAAAGTCCGAAGGAATCCGTCGGATACGGATTCTTGAAAGTATCATCTGGTGGCAATGTCCCTCCCCCAATCGGATATGTAGCTTAGTGGTCGTTGTATATAGTCTGAACAAAATAGTTCCTTCTATCAATTAGATATGCAATACCTCATACACCATTTGGCTTGGCCCTTCTAATGAGCCAGATATGCAAAATTTCAAACACCATTCCTTCATTGAACGAGATATTCAACGCTTCAAACATAGGACTCCAAAGCAATGACGTACTTAGAAAAATTTTCCGATGGGGGGGAGGGGGAATCTGAAAAATTTCAAATAAAAAGTACCATGAAGAAAGAAGTTTACTGTAATAAATTAATTTCAGACTTGACTAACGTATATGTCTCGATATATCCCTCTGGAGGGTGGTCCGGACCTGACCCCCCCCCCCCCACCGTTGATACGCCACTGCTCCGGAGGCCCTTCTAAAATATTCCATAAACAGGTTCACTACATGCAATTTTAATGAAATTTCGATGAAGGAGAAGAAAAATTGAAAGAGAACCACGTTCCAACACTTGGCTCACAAACTATGCTCAACCGACTGTCAATATCTCAACACTTGGTTATTCACATTTCAAGTGAATTTCACTCAAGGTCAAGGTCATCGATGACGTCATAAAGCGTCACGGCTGGAAGTTTGAAATTTTCAGTCCCCAAAGTAGGTGAAGGTCATTGATGACGTCATAAAGCATCCCGGCAGGAAATTGAAATTTTTCCAAGTCCCTAAAGTAGGTCAAAGTCAAGGTCATTGATGACGTCATGAAGCGTCAAGGCTGGAAGTTGAAAATTTTTAGTTCCCAAAGTAGGTCAAGGTCATTGATGACGTCATGAAGCGTCAAGGCTGGAAGTTGAAAATTTTTAGTTCCCAAAGTAGGTCAAGGTCATTGATGACGTCATAAAGCGTCAAGGCTGGAAGTTGGAATTATTCAAAGTCCCGAAAGTAGGTCAAGGTAAAGGTCATTGATGACGTCATAAAGCATGACAGCTGGAAGTTGAAATTTTTCCAAGTCCCTAAAGTAGGTCAAGGTCAATGTCATTGATGACATGAAGCATCCCGGCTGGAAAATGAAATTCTTCAAAGTCCCTAAATTAAGTCGAGGTTAAGGTCATTGATGACAGAAGCATCCTGGCTGGTAGTGGAAATTATTCGAAATCCCTAAAGTAGGTCAAGATAAAGGTCATTGATGACGTCATAAAGCATGACAGCTGGAAGTTGAAATTTTTCCAAGTCCCTAAAGTAGGTCAAGGTCAATGTCATTGATGACATCATGAAGCATCCCGGCTGGAAAATGAAATTCTTCAAAGTCCCTAAAGTAGGTCAAGGTCAAGGTCATTGATGACGTCATAAAGCCCCCTCGGCTGGAAGTTGAGTATTTTCAGTCCCCAAAGTAGGTCAAGGTCATTGATGACGTCATAAAGCATGACAGCTGGAAGTTGAAATTATTCAAAGTCCCTGAAGTAGGTCAAGGTTATTGATGACGTCATAAAGCATCCTGGCAGGTAGTTGAAATTATTCAAAGTCCCTAAAGTAGGTCAAGGACAATTTCTTTTAAACAAAACACTTTTTGGTTTCGCAGTTATGCAAGCAGTAGAAGGGGAGGGGACTATTACTGAGAATGTATAATTATCCTGATACATATCTGCCGCTGGAATTGATGGCACCGGTGCTTGAGGTGACGTCAGGTTTCACAGGGCAATGCTCTACTATTGTTCCACCAATGAATGCTGATGAATGATGCAGCAGAGACCTCAACCGAGTTGACATAAATTGATGACCCCACTGAGAGAACGTATACGCCGTCCTCCTATTTGCGACGTTTGGAGCAGAGGACTGTAACTGTGCAAGTTATGCAAGAGGGAGAGAGGCCTGGCAGGCCGTAATGCACTTACCGGCAATATTGAGTTGTGAATGAGGCCAGAACCAAAGAAGAAAGACATAGCGTCAAACAAGAGGACCCTCTCCCCCATAGATTGTTCCAGACGGAGAGCAACTGTGGAAGTCAGGAGGAAGAGAAGCCTGGCAGGCCGTCATCAATTCACCGGCGTGGCGACAGCAAGTAGTGAATGAGGTTGAAACCGAAGAAGACCGTTGATTTCGGTAAATTCCACCGGTTGAAAACATTACGCTTGACGGATGTATTATCTAAACTTATGTACCAGTAAATTCATGTTTCAACTTATACCTAGGTACAACTGTGTGCTCTCAAACTCTGAACACTTCAGTTAGAATAATCCCACTTTTAAAAGCACACGTTTTTCATCGCTTAAATTTTCATACATTACTCTTTTGTAATTCTCATATTTTGTAGGTATCATTATAATATTATTTTGTACTGTTATAATTCACAGATACCAAACGTATGATTTGTGTTCATTTCACGCATCTTTTTAAAATAAAGAATTTGACGAAAGTGTAGTTGAGTGTAGACTTGTTATAAATATACCACCACAAGACCCATTTGTCGGCTCACACCAATTTTGTAATTCTGGTACCTAACAAAATAGAAAATTGTAAAAAATTTTGATAGATGATATTGATCAAACTATCAACAATAGGTGTCTACTATTGCTATTTTTCAACAAAACTATTGTTAGACTATCAATAATGGTCACCATATTCATTTACACTTCATTTCTTAAGAATTTTTAATGGGATATATATAACGGCACGCGAATGAAAAATATTCGCACGCGAAAAAAGTACACGCGAAAAAAAAATGAAAATAGCTGATTCTTATATGTGATTCACGCGATGACACACACACGATCCTCTTAATAGGTTTTGACAGTAAATGTAATATTCCAACGCGATAAAACTACGATTATAGTAGCCAATACCTGAATTTGTCGTGTCTGAACAAGTGAATGTGAATAATGTTTCTAGGCATTACGAGATGAAATTTGGAGGTCTGTGATTACGAATGTTTATTGCGGGTAGTACGAGTTCCCAGGGTATGATTCTGTGCATTATAGCTTTTGCGTGATCTCTATTTTTTTTGAAAGTATGGATTTAACGCGCGTTAGTGAATATTCTGACACTAGGGCAGATAAAATTAGTGATGTGGATGGATCTCCAAAACGAAAATTAAGAAAATTGAGTCGAGTTTGGGTTGAACAGAAATTGTACAACACATCGGAGGAGGCCTCTCTTGGCCTTAAAATACAGCAGAAGAAAGTAGTGGTGCCCGCGGCTGCGAAGACAGTTCCCCTTGGACAAAAACAGAAAACAGGCAGGCCAGCCTTAAGAAAGAAAACGTTGATAAACTCATTTTTCAAAACTTCGAACTTCATCTTCTTTTTATTTTATTTCGCGTGCTAAAAAATGGCGTTTATTTTTTCTTTTCTCGTTTCAAACCATTATAACCGCGTTCAATAACGTTATATTTGTGCTGAAATTTTACTTTTATCGTGTACGTTTTGTTTTAGCGTTTACTTCAATTAAATATTAGTGATTTCCCTTCTTTTTTCTCGTGTATTCATTATTCCTTCGCGTGCCGATAAATGCATCCCATTTTTAATTAGGTATATGCAAAAATGACATTAACCGATTAACAACGTTTGTGTACACTACTGGTGAAGTGCGCTAGCTGTAGGCGCGCCGTCTTTGCTAGTTTAATACTTACTCCTGTTCTGTTTACACAGAGCAAACTCTGCCATCCTATTTGCCGGGGTTTAAAAAAGAAACCGATGCTCCAATCTTATTAAACGCGGTTCCAATAAATTCTGTATTTTTAATGAATTAGGAAATATTGTAGCGTTGTAAATTTATTTTGGTTTACCTAGATAGTTTTCTGAGCTTAAATCATAAACAATGGCATTTAAGAACAACGCATTTGGGAAGGAATCATACGGACCAAACATTGAAGAAATGATTGTAAATTGAAATAGCAAACTGAAAATAATCACCAATTCCATGATTCCATTCTAATTGCTTAATATTTTGCAGAAAATCCTGGAAGAAACGGAGCTCTGCCTGTTGGTACCATCAAACATAAGATGTCTTATTGTTCCACAAGATTTGCGCAAAGAATCTACAGAACTCGATGCAATTGATGATTTTGCAAGTTGCAAAGGGAGTCACTCTCAAAGGTACTGACGCCGCGCCACCCTCCTATTTGCGACCTTCGGAGCGGAGGACTGCAACTGTGCAAGTTATGCAGGAGGGAGAGAGGCCTGGCAGGCCATAATGACTTTAAGGGCGATATTGAGTAGTGAATGAGGCCAAAACCAAAGAAGAAGGACATATCGTCAAACAACGCAAAACAAGCAAGGAGACCCCCTCCCCCATAGATTGTTCCAGAAGGACAGCAACTGTGGAGTGGAAGTTATGCAGGAGGAAGAGAGGCCAGGCGGACCGTCACCAAATTACCCACGAGAGCAAGTAGTGAATGAGGTTGAAACCAAAGAACAAGGACATGTAAGAAAAACTATTAAGTTTATTATAAAAATAATTCAAATTGTAGAACTTATACCTAAATTTAATTGATAAAATAATATATTCTTTCATCAATTTCAATTTTATAAAATTGTACTTTTTATTAATTGTATTTTTATTGATTTTTCAATGATAATTTAAAAATTTATAATTAATGGAAAATTAAGAAAGATCCTAATATTTTGTCCCACGAACGATGAATGAGATTGATCTGAATGAATTACTTCCCAGCTTTTTGCAAGCCATGCTCAAGAAGTACAGAACAGAAGAGCCTTCGCAAAATGTACTCGATACCATCGATCAATCATTTCGACACGCGTAAGTGGAGGCAATATTACTCCCATCATCAGTCAGGAGTTGATGTACATCAACAGCTTGTGACTGCTTGTAGCATTCGATTTTATTATTCAACATCGAATTATAGCCTAATGAACTAAAATATTTTATATTTGTATATTATGTAGTTATTTGTGTCGGGAGTTGTGCGAACTTTTTGATCAAATTAATAAATTAAACAACATTTTATTTGTTAGGGAATTCAAAATGACGGACTCAGTATAACTTAGATTGTCAAAGTGGCATCATATTTGTAGATATTATGAACGTGCGGCACATTCCGAACTATGATAGTCAAAGGTAATCGTCGCGCTCTCATCAATAACTTAAGTACAATAAATGTCTTGTATTCAAAATATTGACAATTGTCCTCGAATGTGTCTCATTCTTGTCGATTCATACTTCGGTATTGAGGGTGCAGCGTATGTAATACTTTTTGCACCAACCAACAATCTGCCGCCTTCGGTGGAGTTTGTTAGAGTTGTAGGATCTATATGGATAATTGACCTCCCTAAAATATCGCCCAGCTCTTTTAATGTCAACATCAAAATATGCCACTTTTGTCACTGTCGCGAATACAATAAAAGACACAAGAGAGTCTCCTGCGCTATTTTGATTAGAGCGCTTGAAAGGCCGCCAGCGAATATAATTATCTCTTCGATATTAATACGCGAGCCCATTACCAGAGGGTATATCGTATTTCATACAATGATGATTCAATAGGTACACGATACGTTATACTGACAAATTATCGGTCAATACCGGATCAACGTAACCCGGTAAAGTAGCGTAAAACGCAGCTATCAAAATACTTGAGTTACGCGTCATCTACGTGACACGCGTAATCAAAAGAAAGCACCAGGAAAGGCTGACAGATTCGAATAATCCGCGCGTCGAGTAAAGGTCACGATTTAATTCATCTCCCGACGAGACAAAAATATAAACGACACCCTTTCGTGCAGCCGTTTCCGTATTATATTGCGTGATTCGGGTCTAAGGATATGTACCCTAGATATAGACCTTGTACGTAAGAAGATTTGTTATTTTTCGATCACTCGTATATTTCAGATCTTATTAGATAAAGCGCATTTAACGAGAGTATTGAAGCTCCGTATGTGACAGCTTCAATTTGATAAAAGTATCGACGGCTTACATTCTTTACTACTCGGACGATATTCTGGAACATTATTTCGTACGTAAGGTGAATTAAGATCGGATTACGCTTCGAGCAAATCCTTCTCGGATGATGCTGATGATAGAGAACAACTTGGAAAAAAGGGAATTCGTTTATCCGGCCTATCATCAACTCTGTCTTATGAGAATCGATCGACGGTATAAAACGTACCTATCTTGTGACATCAAAATTACTAAACGTCTTTAGCGTTGTATAAAATACGACAGATTTGGTTGGTAAGAAGAAAACGTCGATAGTAGTTGGCAGAAATAACCAGAGAGGTAAAAACGTAACGTTGGACAAGTTGGTTTGAGAAAAACAATTGTTATGGACAAATTTACTTGGTAGACAACTTATTTATTGTGAAGATACTGTTCCTTATTCGCAAGAATTTTTCAATAAATGTTTGCAATATAAATTAATTTAACTCGAATAATTTTCTCGTGGAGTAACAACTAGCAAGTAAAGGCATTCGTTCTCTCTTTAACTTACTCTTCGTTGGCTTACTCTTGATGTACACGCTGCTTCAGTGGGATCTTCTCTCTGCCTTCCATCTCCCCGCAGTTTCAGTGGGATACCCCAGTAGACTACTGACCCCGCTATTTTTGGTGGGATCACTCTAGGCGTCCTTACTCCCCGCTATTTCAGTGGTAGACATCCTGCTTAACCCTGACTCACACTGTCTTCGGTGAGATCCTCTCCTCACTCCGCCTTCTCCACGCTGTTTTGATGGGAGACTCTGGATGAAAAGAGGGTTGATACTCAAAAGAATAACTAATTACAAAACCGCAGAAAACGAAGAGAACACAACGAAGGGCTTTCGACTAAATAGTCATTCTCAGCGAAGACAAGCTTCGTCCAATATGTACCTGTTCAGTATAATGAGACCACCACTATCCTTATGACGAATGATTTTGATATGCTCCAAGGCGGTACGCCTAAAATACGAGCTCTCTTTGTGGAGAAGCACCTCACAACCCTCCCGGAAACTGTGCCCATTAGCAGTTAGATAGTCAGAGAATGCCGAATCTCCCACTTAACCCTTCTGCCAGGCTGTCTTATGCTCCTGTTTCCCCAATATAAACAAACTTACAAGCTTTACATTCTAACCTATGCGCTCCACTCTTCTCATCTTCAGGAATTCGATCATTCAACCTAACAAACAACCTTCGACAGTGATAGGGTTGTAGAACGCAGGTCGAAATCCGAACAGGTTAAGGGCCCGGCCGCGGCATAATTGAATTTAGAGGCCATTGCAGGCAGCGGGGGATCCGCAACCTCCGGTACTCGCGATCACGTTGGCGCGAAAATGCCCCCTTGGAAAATGAGTTGGCTGGGCTCTTCTCAGTATACTAAGCCTGATATAATGAAGGCAAGAAGTTCAGCGGGGGGTTTACCGGGTGGGCAGAGTGTGCATTTGCACAGGGCAGCAGATTTTTGGGGCGGCAAATTTTTCATTTTTTTTTTTGTCCACATCATGACCACTGACTATGATTATTTTTTCAAGGTAGCGTACCAACTATGAATGCATGATTTTTTGCTATTTATAATATGTTCTTTCATTATCATTATTGACAATAAAAAGGAAGGGTATGGCAAAGAAAATTGACTAGCCAAAAAAAAAGAAATTACTTGGCAGGAGCCCTAAAAATACAAAAATTTAATTGTCAAGGAAGAAAAAGTCCATCACTGTGAGAAGTTCATATGTGTTTGCCACCCCCCTCCCTCCCTAATGTTGGGCAGCTCCGGTCATAGTTATTTGCTCGCTGAAAAACCTGGATAACTGGTTTTTCCAGACTGAATAATAGTGATGAGCGGTTATTGGTTATAAAACCGATTAATCGGTTTATTCTGGTAAAATTTAACCAAAAACCGGTTTATTTGTGATGAACAAAAAACCGGTTAATAGAGTGCAATAAGCGATTAATTGCCAATAATTATCATAAATTAATTTTTTTATTTTTAAATAACCGCTAGATTCGCTGCTAGCCTTGAAGATAATTTGACAAATTTGATTTTTTCAAAGCACAAGGAAGCATCAAGCGGCCAGAAGAGACCTCACCTCTTCTTTTTTTTTTCAATTTTTGCAATTTTGAGGGCAAAAAACGTGGAAGACCTTAGTGCTCCTATCGGAATTTTTTTAGAACTAAGAGCAATCCAAATGATCACCGGTTAACCGATCAACCGGTTTACTTGAGCGATTTTAACCAATTAACCGGTTTACTTGAGCGGTTTTAACCGATTAACCGGTTATGATGATCTTTGATAAACCGTTTAACCGGTATATTGAAATAACCTATAGTCTAACCGCCCATCACTACTGAATAACCAATTACAGTATTTAACCGAGTATTTGGATGAAATACCGTTTAACCGGTGCCCAAACAATGTCTGACCCGTTACTGGAAAACCGACCTGGTCCGTGATGAACCGATCAGCGAAATAGGTGCTTTCCTGTACCTAAGAACCTATTTTGCTGAATTGATAGAGAGCGGCGGTCGCCGGTCAGTGACTTGGAGCGTCGAAACTGCAAGGCTGCTAGGCTGGAACTTGCACGTTTTGAATTTTGGCGTTTGTTTTTAACGTTCTTTTGTCTTAACCGTTTTTTGTCTTTTAGCGGGGAACCCGCTATCCATTTTATTAGGGGGACTACATCTTTAGAAAATGTCCGCATCCGTGTACGCGTCCGCGAGTTTCTGTAAACTGCGTAACCTGTATGGCGCTTCATGACGTCATCAATGACCTTGACCTACTTTAGGGACAAAAAAATTCAACTTCCAGCCGGGATGCTTTATGACGTCATTAATGACTAAAAGGAAAAAAAAAAAAAAAAAAAAAAAATTTTTTTTTTTTTTTTTTTCCTTTTATTCATTAAGTTTAATATCACGTATAAATTTCATTTTTTCGTCATTAATGACCTTGACCTACTTTGGAGACTTGAAAAAATTTCAATTTCCAGCCTTCATTATATCAGGCCTAGCATGCAATATACTGAGAAGAGCCCAGCCAACTCTTTTTCTGAAAGGGCATTTTCGCGCCAGCGTGATTGCGAGCGCTGGAGGTTGCGGGTTCCCCACTGCCATTGCAAAACTGCAATGGCCTCTAATTTTTTTTTGTAATCTTGTTGCTTGAAGTGAAAAAGTCGAGAGCACGACCGCGAGTCCACCAGACCTAAGTTTATTACGCTCCAAAGTCGGTTCATTACGCTCCAGAACCGCTATGAAGCCACTTTTTAGCACTCCTGGTGGCAAAAATGTAAAATTTTTAAGCTCCTGTTGAAATCCGGTTTAACCGGTTCTTTTGAAGCTCAAAAAACCGGTATACCGGTTTTATTCATCATTTCAATTATTTGAAAATGAGAAATAACGACATTTTACCGAACGAGTGTGTGGGTGTGTGTCGATTTTTCGTTCGTCCGTTCGCTGTCATAAGTGGTCTTTGTACGCCGTTGTATCGAAATAGAACTTTTCATTTTCGCTTTCCTATCAGTGTATCCTAGTTCAAACCTGTCCTATATCCTCACCCCGCGTTTTCTTTTCCTTCTATCAAACTTCTCCGTTACCTACCCTTCTCCTACTATCTCGATTATGCGAAAGACAAGACCGACTTAGAGGGAGAAAAATTGGCTTGGGCTGGTCTCAACGATGGGTTTCGTCGGTGATTCTGGCGGGAGTTCGTTTTTTCCTTCGACAGGAAACGGATGCGATTTTTCGATAGAATTCCGGATTGAAAAACGTGGCCGGAGAATACGAAGTGATTAGCGTGCTCACCGGAAATTTAATTAAAAATTCGAATGGCACATAAAATTTAATATTTTTCGAAATTTATATTTTATCGTGATCGGCGTGCCTTAAGTTCGAGTTGAGAGCTCCTAAATTTTCGGAAATTTGAAACGATGACCGATCTTTTGAACTGCTGTCGATCCAGCCTTCTCGGAATATCGCGTTTCAGACTGTATCTTGATTTCGTGCTCCGGATACAGTATAATTTTTTTTGTGAGGTTCGAGAGAGTCATATTTTGAACCGGCCGCCTCCGATTCTGCGTGGGTATACGAGTGAAATTCGTAATTTTTTTTAATCGAGTGGCGAGCACATACCATCTGCTTTTCCATCTTCATCGGATAAATCAGCACGTGACGAGTATTCGACTACGACCGATAGCTGCACCATCAACGGAATTTCAAGTTCGCTATCTTGCACCTATTTATTTACTTATCGACTGGTTTACTTCATTTCGACTGAATAGACGAATCGTTATCTATTCTAGCCGGAATTGTTAGTATTAGTTTTCGGAAATAAATTGTGTATATTAAACGACTCTCGTCAGGTATCGGCTCATTTATTTCAATGAGCAGTTATTCACCATCCTAGGTCTATCTAGACGCTGATCAGCGTCTCAATATGTGTTTCGAACATCGTTCGAGTAGTCTGATAAATTAGATGTACGTCTACCCCTTTTGACCTCTGTTTCTTCTAAATTTTCTTTTAAGTAGTCCCATAGTCTTCTTATCTCTAGACCTGTTTGATTGGATTTCCAATCCTTGTAGTTTCCTTTTTTTTATTTTCGTACCGAGTCAAGTATTTCTTTTTCTATATCTTTGTACCATGGATGAAAATTGATAACGACAAACTGTTGATCGTAAGTTTGGAAAGAAGTAGAGCTTTCAACCAGCGACGACGATACCCTCCTCTAGAACTAGTGTTTCTCATAGCCTGAGTGATCTCTGAAAGTGACGCCGAAACTGGACTTGTGGTCTAGCCTCGGGGTACCCGCCCCCTCCGATGAGTACTCGCGCTTTCCGACTGAGCTGGCTCTGGGTCCTATCCGGACGGATAGGCTGGGATCAGAGTCTTGAGTATTCTCTGGAGTGGAAGTGGGTAGTCTGTTGGCTATACTATGTGATGCTTCACCGGAATGAGCAAGATCATTTGATTTAGTTTGCCGTCTCGATAGGTTACGTTACATGAATTAAGTACAGGTCTTATGTTGGTAGCAGGACGAGGCTCTACTCCTCTCCCCCTCGTTACATCACAAAAATACAGGGTTTTTTGGCCAACATTCCCCCTCCCCTCACCTTGACCGGTAAATCGCGAGCAAAAATTTTCCCGTTCAAGGGTCGGCAAAAAGAATTTCTCACAAGGCGGCGGCAGACCTAAATCCGGCTCTGAAGAAGTTGAAATTTTTTCAAGTTCCCAAAGTAGGTCAAGGTCATTGATGACGTCATAAAGCGCCACACGTCACGTCACATCACGTCACGTAACGCAGTTCACAGAAACTCCCGGACGTGGACACGGACGTTTTCTGAGGATGTAATCCCCCTAACAAAAGGGATAGTGGGTTCCCCGCTAAAAAATGAGAGCCTAATCCATCGCAGTTTCTTGCAGCTAATGGAGCGGGGGAGGGAGGTAGTAGCGTCGAGGCATTTCCTAGAAATCTTTCTACGCACCAAAGCGTCTATGTCCAAGTGAAGCTCATTGCATTCTGGCCTGATGTTTTATGGCCAATAACTCCTTTCTGAAGGCGAAGTCGTTGAAATTGTCACCAGCAAAGAAGAAGAAGTGAGTGCCATAAGAAATGACAATAATAATGATAATGCTGTCAATAACGTCATTCAAATTACTAAAACGCGTCATATGGAACCCGCCTCCGTTGGTCCGATTTGTATCACTCGCACAAAAATTTCGTCAAATCAAAACGTAAGAATTTTGATCAAATATTTGGGTTACGGTCATATAGGCGCAACAATCATTCAGACGCTGCATTCATTTGGACGCCGTGACGTATTTTTTGTAACTTGGTTTGCCTAAATCCTGTTCTGTCTGCAATAAAAAATTTATTTATATAAAATTATTCAAGTAAAATATATTAATTTAATGAAGAAAATTTATTTATTCAATTATAAATATTTTAAAATTAAAATTTGATAAATTTCCAATTTAAAATTATAATAATTTATTAAAAATAAAAAATAAAAAAAATAAAATTTTCAAAACTAAGTATATCTCAACACAATATAGGAATAAATAATTTTAAAAAATATAAATATTAACATTAAATTTTTGTTAATTAAAAAAAAAAAATATCAAAAATAAAATAATCAGATTAAATTTTTATTATTATTAAACTTGAATTAAATTGATTAATAATTTTCATTATTAATAAAAATATTCATAATTCATCAATTAATTAATTTTTTTTTCTAAGTAACCTAAATTTAAAGTATTAATTGTTTAAATTGATTATGAATTAATTTCCTTAAAAATTTTATTAATAAAATAATATTATTATAATTAATTAAATTATTGTTAATTATTTATCCAACTTGTATTAAAATCAGAATAAATGTTGGGATATAATAGGGTTTCCATTACCTCTAGGGTTGAAAAATATTGTTTTAAAATTAATATCAGTTAGAGTTATTGTGATTCCCTTTGCTAATACTGGTAATCATAAAACAGCTCAATTAATTTTTAAAAATCGTTTTATTTTAATAAAAAAAAAATTAATTCGCGCCTAAGTGCCCAATTGTTCTTGCGTCTACTTGAATAGGCGTCAACTTGATTTTTCAGTTCTTCGCGCCTAATTTGGAAAAATTCCGTTTTCAAAGAATAACCGTGGTCGCGTGTTCCTCGTCACGTGTCTAAATCCGTCCGTACAATTAACTTTATCCTCGGAAAAATCCGTTTCCGTGAATAAAAACCGTCGTCACATTTGTCGAATCTGTGTAAATTTGTGTTTCCGTCGAAAATTTGTATTTCAGTTCAAAATATGAATGATCAATCCGCCGAACAGTTCTCGTTCTGGAACACCAGTCTCCAGAGTTCCATCGAGGAAATCGATTCCATTCTCGAAAATGATTAACGCCATAACAGGATGAATTAACCGACGCCTTCGAAGGCGTGAAAATTAATTTAAAACAGGTTCAATCTTTCCAACCAAAAGGTAAAAATAAGTATGACTTTAACAATGCCGAGGCTTTACCCTTTATAGCACGTGCTCTTCGCACAGAGAAGAAAATCGAGCGTATCCTCGTAACTCGATTTAACCAGTCAACCGAATCCGAAAGTTCTGCTGTTACGACAGTAATTCAACCGAACATTCACCACGTGCAAAGGAAAATTCCAGAAATTCTTATGCCCGTGTTCTCCGGTACGTATTCCACGTACCAACCATTCATCAAAGCCTTTCATCTGAAATTCGATACGATTCCTGAAAAATTACGCCATGTGCAAGCAGCAGTCACCGGCGAAGCTAATCAAATTATCGGAAAACTACACCTGGGGATGATAATAATTACAACACCGCCTTGCTCTTACTAGCTTCTCGTTATGATCATGCCGATCGCGTTATTTCGGAAATATACTATAGCATTAGTTCCTTAAAACGTGCCAAAAATAACGCAGACTGTTTAAGATCCGTTTTCCTGGAATTAGAGGGTCTTCTTGCTACGTTGAGAAGTCACGGAGAAGACGTGGACAAGAATCCTCCTCTTCGGGACCAGATAATTAGTAAGTACCCGACTTATGTGATACATTTAATTAATGGCACGAAAATGTTACCGATTTCGGAATTCCAAAGCCAAATGTCAGATTACATCACCATGCGAACTGGCGTGCAAGCTGCGCTCGCATCCACAGGCACAGCAGCTTACGAGTCGGAGTCGCCTCGACCGTGCCCACTCAATTGGGCGCGGACAACTTGGCGCGGACGATTTGGCGCTTGACTGAATTTGGCGCCGCATTCAATTTGGCGCGGAAGAAAAAAGAGTTGCAAGAATGAGTAATGTGCTTGATTGAACTTGATGTTAGGTTTTATAAGTTCTTTGTTGCGAGATACATACAAAGTAATGAGACGGTATTCTTTCAGTTTTGTTTCATGTTGACACTGATTGTGAAGTCGATTTATGTGCATAGTGAATTTTATTTTACTCGTACTTTAAGAAATTTGTTCAAATTCTGTTTGACAATATGGAGGTGTTTTTGGAAAGAGGTCGAGAGAAATCAAGTCACCAAGGATTCCTCTTTGTATTTGATTGATTCAGAACCGATAAAGTGAGTAGCTTTTGTACATTTTCTGTGCTGTCTACCGTGCCTTCTCCCTAAAACTATGATTCAACTCTCACACCTTCCAAGAAGCTTAAATATGTACTCTGTGGCAAACAAATTCGTTCTATTGTCGAAGATTACAAGAATAGATCTTACATAGAGTACTTAAGAGCATTAGCTCATAATTTGTAAGTCATTACATATTGCATTACAATTTAATTTGTTAGAATTTGTTTTCTGTTCAATTTTCATGATTTCTCGGCGTCTTCAGCGCCAAATTGTCCGCGCCAAATGATCCGCGCCAAATCAATAGGGAACCGCCTCGACCGAAATCCGCAACAACAGCATTATTCGTCAAAGCCAAGGAGCCAAATACAAAAAAGGCACCAGCCGTTAAGAATTATACGCCGACCGCCTCCTTGTGCGTTCTGTACAGAAACACATTATTCCGCCTCGTGTAAAAATGTTCTTTCGCTATCAGCACGCTGTGAAGCAGCGAAAAACCGTTGACGGCTTGTTTGAGTCCGTACCATACGCTGCCTGCATGTACGAGAAATATAATTCGTTCATGCTGCAAACAGAAAAATTCGCACCATCGTGCATTATGCCCGATAATGTTTGAGGATGATAAATTGAAAGTTGCTGAAGCTTTCGTACCTTCGCCTTCGACATCCACCAATCCAGCAAACGAAAGCACGCGTACAATCCACTTTGCAAATGCAAGTAAAGATACCCCCAATATCAGAGCGTCAGCGCCTAATCGTCCGCGCCCAATTGTCTGCGCCTAAATAATACCGACCCAAATATTCTATGAAATATCAGCGGATATTTTTATTAATTTAGCGTATGCGTTGTTGTGTATGATACATAGAACTATCTCGCTCGAATAAATGCAAAATTCACGAGAATGCCAACGCGCAGAAAGCGCGACCTAGGATGATCCACGCACATTTCATTGAGACTAGATGCAGATAATCCCCGAAACCCAATACAGTAACAATCTTTTTCTTTTTTTGCTTTTGTTAGGATAATAATGGTGAGAATCGCTAAAATGAGTCATTATTTTTTTTTTAGGGAGAGCTTCGGTCGCAACAATAAAATCCGCGGAAGAAAATACATCATTAGTTTTCCTACCCAAATGGATGGTGGATGACTTAACAACGCAAGAATCGGTCGACGAGTTTGTAAGGAATATTGCCGGGTTCAACTGGTATACTCAGAACATGACAGACGCCAAGCGTTGAGCTGGCCTGTACTAATTTTGGATTCAGATGATGAGCAGGTGTATGTGCAACTTATTATTGGTCGACCGGATAGGGACGCGTTCTGGGCGGCGCGAAATGACATATTTCCGACACCATACAGAAATTCGAGTCCCGAAATGGACTTTTTCCCCCAAGAAAATATTTTTCCTAGGTGAAAAGATATAGAGATGAAGATTACAATAGCCTAAATTTTATTTTACAGATCCATATTCAAACAACAACTTGGTAGATAGGCACCGGTACTTCTAAAATTCCACAAAACCAGAATCAATCTGAAAATTAGACGAGAAGTTCCCATTGTTGAACACCACAATAGCATTATGCTGACATCTACTGCAAGAGTTTACACCTATAAGAACGTAGGTAAAATTCGCACACGCTCTCATACACCGAACAGCTCCCAAACTTTCGAACGATAACGAGATAGAAAAAAGTATTCCGGAAAAGGAAAATCAGATTTGATCTAAGCCTTCTTCATTCTGTCGAGGGACAGGATGCGACAACGTCAATCTAATAAAATTACACCGGGTCAGCGCATTTTTCGCCTCGCCGCCGTACCCATACGCTTCACTTCGACTGCCACGTCAATACGAACCGGCCATTATTTTTGGCGGCGAACGTTGAGAAGAAAGCGCAATAAGGCTTAGCGCAGATTAAACAATCGGAAATTTACGACCGTTTTTCAAGAAGTACAGTATAACAAGGAAAACTAATAGCGAATTCCGTTACTTTAATCCTGTATATATCGTGCGGAGGAAACGGGCTCAAACTTGCCAAGTCTAACCAGCTAAATCGCAACCCATATATCTTCCGGTTCTTCGCGAAGGTGATTTTTCTTTCGAACACCCTTTTTACAGGCCCTGATTCGACAATTTCTTTACTTTCGCCCCGACATAAGAAAACATTTATATTGTCTCGCAAAAACAGCATCAGACGATATTAATTCATTACACATTCGCCGCGTCCTCGCCGATACGGTATATTATACGCGCCTTTTTTTTTTTTTTACTTCCTCCTCCGCCCAAATACTTTTCTTCGGCCCACCTCTATCGTTTCATTTCCTCGCGTTTTAATTTTGTTCGAACGAAACTGCTATTAATTTATATACCCTTGTCGTCGTTTCGGTTTGCGCTCATCGAGCGCTGCACATTTCGTAAATTTTCTATTAAACGAATTAATTTCCGCGTACAAGTTCCTCTGATGTCTCTTCTTTCACGAGCGCGAAAAATGCGAGTAATCCACTGTCAGTAGCGGAAAGGCTGCTCCGGCACAGATTTTTCTTTCTTAAGAGAGGCGCGCAGTCGATCGTGATATATTGTGGTAGTATTTCATGGCGAAATGTTTGGACGCGTGGGCACATCGTTGAGTTATTATCCCGCCCTACGGAGTGAATTCGAACGGAATAATCGTACCGTGAAGTTCCGCTAGGAGAAAACTGATGCTTGTAAATGGCTTCACGAAGATTTCTGCTCGAAATCCACAATATTGGCGACGAGTTAAGTACTTCAATACTGGAAGGGAGAATTATTTTTTCAAGAAGGTCTGAATTGGAGGTCAAATCTTTAGCAATTATCTTCCACCAACTCCTATGGAAACGATCAATGAAAGTTTGACAGCTTAAGGTGATTGAACTTCGGAGTAAAAAGTCTCTCACGTTCTTTAATGGGTATAGGCAAATGAAGGGCTCGGGAATGGAGGTCTTAGAATACGCAGAGTTGTGAAAAGCTGAGTGTCCGCGCGTGTTCCGATGGATCAACATGACCAGTGATCCAGAGGAAAGCTACTGAAAGCAGGAGGATGAGAATGCGCTCAACAATAGGATTGGAAGAATAGGGGTTCCGAATAGTTTGAAAAGAGGAGGGAGAGTCAGAAGAGAGAAGGAATTTACATGATTGAAAGAGAAGAGCGAGGCGAATAACCAATTATGAACACATTTTCGGGTATGTGTAAATAAGTATAATCAGGTTACTGTCAGTTCGCCCATAGATCGACTTTGAGAAGAAAAAAAATATGTAGGGATCGGTTTTCGTCCTTTCTAGAGGAATATCCTCGTATTTTAAATTATACTAAAGGAGTAAAGCCACTACTACAATTACCGCAATATTTCTTTTCAACTACTGAGCGCTTTCGGCATATTTGCCATTCTCAAAGTTTAGAAAGCGACTGAACCCAACACAAGAATAGGTAGAGTCGAGAACCAGCGAGTCATCAAAATGTGAATCATCCCCGTGTACTAATTCAATCAATCCGTCCTCAGGAATGTGCGTACCTGTTCAAAACGGTGCCCATACAACTCGCCGCAGACGATTCACCGCGGACGACTCGCTGCCGGCTACAACTCGCCACCGTAACAATACGCCGCGGGAATACACCGCGGCGTCCGCAAATTCCACCTGCAAACGCTGTACAAAAACGACGCAAGAATCAATTTGCATGTTAGAATGATTGTAGCCCTCGCTTTTGTGCCAGTCAATGATGTACCCACTCCATTTGAAGAGCTGCAAGAGTACCTCGACCCACGTTTGGAGGAACTCCTCGACTACCTCAAAGATTATTACAGAGGTCGACGGACTCGAAGATCCAGGAAAGAGCCGCGTTTTAAACGAGAGTGGTGGAACGTCTTCCAAAGAACGGTCGATGGTGACGCACGGACCAATAATTGTGCTGAAGCGGGTCACCATAAGATACAAAGGTAGTTCAACTGCGCTCATCCGTCGATATGGGCGTTTATCAACACTTTAAAGAAATACCAAAAGATGAGAGATGTGGAGTACACCCAAGGAGAGACCGGTCTCCCTCCCACTGCAAAAAAAAAAAAAAATACGTCGCCTCAGACGATCAGATTCGCGCCGTCGTTTTAGATTTTGAAAATTGCGAAATTTTATCCCACGTACGCGGCATTGCTCCCAATTTGTAAGAAATTTTTATTTTTAAGTACAATTTGTAACTTCGCCATTAAAATTTCTCTACTCGTGGTAATTCACTTTGCGGCTAATTGTTACCGGCGGCAAATATCAGGGTCTCCGGTTGCGGCGAATCATCAGCGGCGAATTGTGCGCGGCGAGTTGAACGAGCATGGTTCAAACCGGTGACGCCGTCGTTATTCCGATGCGGTGCCAAATAATCTCGATTTCTTCGAGAGCTAATCGCTTGAAGTATGAGTTCTCTCTATGGAGGAGAACTCCAGATTCCTCCCTAAATGTAATCGCCTATATCTCCCGTTTCCCAAGCTTTTTTGTGCTCGTCCAATCTTATTTTAAGCTGACGGCTAGTCATCCCTATAAAAACGCTGGGATACTCCTCACAGGCTAACCTATAAACCCCATCACTCTCAATCCTTGGAGTAGGGTATTTTCATTAAACAAATACATTTTCAACCGTATTTTGTATTATAATACGCTGGCCGAAATCCAAAAGGATGGAGGATGCGGCTTAACTCCAATGAAAATTTGCCAAGGAACGGTAATCTAATCCACCGTTTCCTACTATCAAGGGGTGAATCTCGGGGAAGGGAGGTGGTAGAAACGAGACTTTTTCTTGTAAGTCTCTTACGGACCATGAGGTCAATGTCTACCTTGACCTGCTTCACTCTAGCCAAATGCTTTATCATCACTAGTTCTTTCTTAAATGTGGCCTCACTCAAAGGAATGTGAGTAAGGCGATGTATAAGGCCATTAAAAGTTGCTATTTTATGAGCAGTAGGTACAAAGGACGACGCGTGAATAGCAATATCGGTCGATGTATCTTTTCGGTAAATAACGAATTCATGGACACCGTCAATGACGGATATGGTCAAGTCCAGAAAATTAATAGATGTGCCACCAACTTCCAGTGTGAATTTTACGGAAGGGTATTGGCTGTTCAAGTAAACAAGAAACTCACTAAGGAGCTCTGCAGGACCGGTCCACGCACATAAAATGTCGCCAACGTACCTGTACCAGTAATCGATGTGACTCAAAAACATCTGGCCTGAAGCAAACAGGTCAATCTCAAATTTGGACATGAGAACCTCGGAAAATTCAAAAAGATTACCATCAAATTTACAAAAATTAGGCGTCCACCAGCCTCTTGAAAGATCAAAAAATTCACTCAACTCATCATGAGGAGTATTAGATTTTACGAGGAGAGTGCTAGCCTTTGGGATATTAGGAAAGAGCCCAACCACGTCAAAGGAGCATAATATAGTTCCCGGAGGAAGACATACGTCCTTCAACTTGCTAGCTAAGGAAGCCAAGTTCTGGACTGAATATGGGAATCAAACTCCATACGCGATTTAAACCATCGGTCTAAATAGTTGGCGAGGGAATAAGTTGGAGATACGACCGGCCTCATTGAGATATTTTCTTTATGTACCTTCGGTAACCCGTAAAGGAGGGGAGGAATGGGATTTGGCTCCAAAATAGACTTCTTTGTTAAGGGATTCTTAATGATGACTTCACTGTCATTAATAATTGTCCTTGTCTCTTTGATAAGCTTTGGAAAAATGAAACAAGGGTTCTCCTTCGCACCGCATTGGCCAAGCACATCGTAAACCTTGGAGACGTATGAGGAGTTCTCCATAATAACGATGGCATTACTTTTGTCAGCTTTTGTAACAATCAACCCTTCGTCCCTCATTTTCTTCCTCAGCAGGGCTGAGAACAGTTATTTTTCTTTAGCAGTTCCGGTTATAAAGGTTCTTGGACTGAATTGTGAGATCCAATCCGGTTCTTTTTGGTTGCGGTTTCAGAAGGCAAAGCCAAGATCCGGTTCCTCTCAGTTCCGGTTCCACAAGTCAAAACCGGGATCCGGCTCCTCTGGGTTCCGGTTCTAGAAGCCGAATCCAGGATCCGATTCCTTTTGGGTCCGGTTTCGGAAGCCAAAGCTAGGATCCGGTTCTTTTTGGTTGCGGTTCCAGAAGGCAAAGCCAGGATCCTGTTCCTTTTGGTTCTGGTTCCACAAGTCAAATCCGGGATCCGGTTCCTCTCGGTTCCGGTTCCAGAAGCCGAATTCAGGATCCGGTTCTTTTTGGTTCCGGTTCTAGAAGCCAAATCCGGAATCCGGTTCCGGAAGCCAAAGCCGGGATCCGGTTCTTTTTGGTTCCGGTTTCAGACGGCGAAGCCAGGATCTGGTTCCTTTCGGTTCCGGTTCTACAAGTCAAATCCGGGATCCCGTTCCTTTCAATTACGTTTCAAGAAGCCAAATCCGGGATCCGCTTCCTTTTGGTTCCGGTTCCAGGACCCAAGTCTGGGATCCGGTTCCTTTTGTTTCTGGTTCCAGACTCTGGGAAATACGGGAGGAGAACCGCTTCCTGTTGCGGTATTCGGTTCCAGTTCTCAGCCCTGTTCCTCAGGCCCTTAATTACATCACTCCCAGTGATACTTATACAGGGGAGGGGGGTGCTACCGACCATTTCGGCACATTTTCTCTGGATATTAACTCCATGGGCCGTTTTTTACTGCCAAATCAACCACAACGTTTGCTAGAGTCTCTTGACTTTTAAGAAGAGAGAGGCTAAATTTCAGACCTTTTTTCAAGGAGGGCTACTTCATTGCGATTGAACTCCGTTTGACTATAATTAATGACGCGCGGTTGGAACTGCTGAATAGTGACATTGTCAGCACGATCCCTTCCCCCCTCCCTAATTTTAGAACTTAGGAGGGAGGTAAGTTTTCGATTTTTCCTTTCCCGTAATTTTAATTCCAAATCGCGGCAATCATCATTTACCGAGTGAGTAAATGGATCGAACTCACCGTGATCGAGTAAGCTGGACAATCGAGAATGTACCAAGAGGTTGAGTACCCGCACCACCTCTTGAGCTCCATTCGGATCCATTTGTTCATTATGAACTTTTATAACTTTTTTTCAATCAAAACTTTATCCGAGTGAAAAGGAAATTTAACGAAATTCGGCCTCAGATCGAGTTGGAGGTATTTACGCAAAAACCATGATTCCCGGACAATTCATCTCGTAAAATTCATCTCGTAGAATTTATCTCGTAGAATTCATCTCAGTGAAATTCATCCCAGTCAAGTTCATCTCAGTAAAATTCGTCCCACTGAAATTCATCCCGAACGCAAAATTCATCTCGAACGAAAAAGTCATATTTTTTTTGTACTCGTTTTTCGCAAGAAGTTGTACCTAATAAATGAGGCAAAATAACGTCGAACGATAAGAACGAAGGCACGCTGCAACGTGTGTATCTTCAGCTTTCTCTCCTATACTGCACTGCACCATCAGTTGTTCACTTACCTTGCTTGCTGCGAGTGCTTGTTGCTAAGTGTTAATGATGGAGTTCGCTTTGACTGAAAGACGCAAGAAATTGCTACTTTATCGTGGTTTCGAATACATTTGTGATAAGAAGGACGAGAGTAAAATAGTTCGGAAATGTAGGGATTGGTATAAGGAACGGTGTAGAGGGAGACTACATGTGTCGCGCGATCGCCAGGATAAAATATTGAAGTCAATATCGCACAATCATGTGCCCGACTCCATCCGGACTGCCATCACTAAGGAGAGGAGTGTACTCGCCGAAAGAAGCCAAAATTCAAGTGATACAACGGGCCAACTTGCTGCTACACTTTTGTCACAGCTGTCTCAGAGTGCATTACCGGCGGCTCCTACAGTGGAAACTATACGACGAGGTATACGACGGCGTATACAGAAAAGATTGCTGATCATCCAAAAATGCCAAAAAAATTAACAGACCTAGTATTACAGGTATTTTTTGAGATGAATTGTCCTGGGGATGAATTGTCAGTGGGATGAATTTGACGCTGGGATGAATTTTACGAGATGAATTTTACGAGATGAATTGTCCGTTGACCAAAAACCATATGTGAGAGGAAAAGGAGACGCGTTGGGAACGGAACTTTCGGAACAAACTAAATCATGGATGACCGTAAAATACAAAAACGTATAGCTTCTATTACCATCCTCGTATGTCTACCGACTGTTACTTATTTGTCCTTTTGGACGACGTAAAATAAAATGCATACACCGAAAAATCACCCTCGAGAAGATTTTTTGACGCGTTAACCATCGAGTAATGCCATAGCAATAAATTCCTGCTGACAAGAGAAGTCGAAATAAGGCGATCCGGAATTTCCTCACGCCTAAACTCAATCAACACCCAACATCCTAACTCTATCTCCATCTTTAGGAGTCTGACAGACTCGTCAGGATTGGGGTCGGGACCTACAAGAGCTAGAATTAAGAAAATTTGAAGAAGCACAAATTACATACCCCAATCCTGACGATTTTCTTCGTCAATTAGAGCGCTGGTACAACCGATTGGCGTCGCTCAATCAGTTGAACTTACGTCCCTGTGATATCATCGGCAAATCGATCGGAAAGTTGCCTTATGCGAAACGTGATCACCTACACATGAGTGACTACAATGACTTCACCTCTTTCCAGCGAAAGGTCGCCCGTATCGTCCGTAAAAGCGATTTCGATAATCAGTCCTTCTTAAATAGACGCCGAACAAATCCTACTGGGATTTCAACGTTTAACGCATCTGAACATGATGTTCCGCGTAGCTCAGAGGAGGAAAATTCTCAGAATTCGAAAGTAAATCGAAACCGTAGGCGTACCCGCCCTTGGCCGAACAATCAGTTCGGGAATCGCGCTAATAATAATAGTAATAATGCTAATAATAACGCCGATAACAGTACCCGAGCTCCTAATATTGAACACAACGAGCACCCGAATATTCCGACCGCGAATAATGGTTCGCGCCAGACCCAAAACTCAAATTTGAGGGGGCAGTCGACAACTGCCGTCGTAAGGCAAAACGCCTCTATTGATCGTCCGTCAAATTCGGAAAACTAGACAACTCGCGCCTCTCAGAGTGCAATGACAGCGTTACCGCAGTTCGTCATTTGAAGCGCAACATTAATAGACATCGAAAAGAAAAACGCTCTCTTCCTCCATTACCAAGCAACCGAGCAGACCTTGAATTACTAGACATCTATTTTAAGCTCCTGTACAGAATGGTTTGTAAACGGGACTTTTGAGTGCGTACTTTCCCTCTTTTATCAACTCTTCACTGTTCATGGCCTACGTGATTCGAACACATATCCGCCTGTGTATGCGTTGATGCCCAACAAAAGTAACAGTTCATACAGGAGACTCCTACAACTTGAAGCAATGGATGTCGGCCTAGCACCAACCTTCATTATGATGGATTATCAGGCAGCTGCCATAAAAGCTTTCGAGATGGAATTCCCAGCGGCGACAGTGCAAGGGTGCTTCTTCCACTTCTCGCAATGCATCATGCGTAAAATTTCGTCCCACGGCTTCAGAGGTGTGTATGAACAAGATGCTGACTTCGCTTTCCGCATGCGCTCTTTAGCCGCGCTTGCATTCGTTTCTGTTGATTGCGTTGAAACAGCTTTTGAGGCATTACAAGCCAGTGACGTTCTACCTCCAAGGACGGAACCAATCGTCGACTACTTCGTAGATATGTGGATTGGGCGTCTCTCACGAGGTAGAGGACGAAGACCACCTCTTTTTGCACAGGATTTATGGAATTGCGTCGAGGTCACGGTGACCAATCTTCCGAAAACTAACAACAACTGTAAAGCTTGGCGACGTGGGTTCGAAACGATAGTGGCGGGAGTGCATGTTGACGTTTACAAATTGATAGAAGCATTGAAAAAAGTGCAAGTCCTCATGGAGGTGCAGTACAAGAAGATGGTGGCGGGTGACGAATCACCAACAAAACGCCGGAAATACAGGGACACCGCTACACGACTACTCAACGAGGATAAAATGTATACCCAACATGTGCAATAAATGAAACTGTTACTCGTACTTTCCTCAAAGTTCATGTAAAGTATGCTATAAATCTGTCCGCGAAGAATTGCGCGTGATGAATTTGACCGCGATGAACTGCGCGCGTAGAATTGCCGTTCGCGAAGAATTGGGCGCGAAGAATTACGCGCGATGAACTGCGCGCGATGAATTGTCCGGGCTAAATTTCAGACCTTTCTCAAGGAGGGTTACTTCATTGCGATTGAACTCCGTTTGACTATAATTAATGATGCGCGGTTGGAACTGCTGAATAGTGACATCGTCAGCACGATCTCTTACCCCCTCCCTAATTTTAGAACTCAGGAGGGAGGTAAGTTTTCGATTTTTCTTTCCCGTAATTTTAATTCCAAATCGCGGCAATCATCATTTACCGAGTAAATAAATGGATCGAACTCACCGTGATGGAGTAAGCTGGACAATCGAGAATGTACCAGGAGGTTGAGTACCCGCACCACCTCTTGAGCTCCGTTCGGATCCATTTGTTCGTTATGAACTTTTATAACTTTTTTTCAGTCAAAACACTATCCGAATGAAAACGAAATTTAACAAAATTCGGCCTCAGGTCGAGTTGGAGGCATTTACGCAAAACCCGTATGTGAAAGGAAAACGAGACGCGTTGGGAACGGAACTTTCGGAACAAACTAAATCATGGATGACCGTAAAATACAAAAACGTATAGCTTCTATTAATATCCTCACGTATCTCTACCAACTATTACTTATTTGTCCTTTTAGACGACGTAAAATACGTAAAATGAATACACCGAAAAATCACCCTCGAGAAGATTTTTTGACCTGTTAACCATTGAGTAATGCCATAGCAATAAATTCCTGCTGACAAGAGAAGTCGAAATAAGGCGATCTGGAATTTCCTCACGTCTAAACTTAATCAACACCCAACATCCTAATTCTATCTCCATCTTTAGGAGTCTGGAAGTATTGGGGTCGGGACCTACAAGAGCTAGAATTAAGAAAATTCGAAGAAGCTCAAATTACATACCCCAATCCATCTTCGTCAATTAGAGCGCCGGTACAACCGATTGACGTCGCTCAATCAGTTGAACTTACATCCCTGTGATATCATCGGCAAATCGATCGGAAAGTTGCCTTATGCGAAACGTGATCACCTGCCCATGAGTGACTACAATGACTTCACCTCTTTCCAGCGAAAGGTCGCCCGTATCGTCCGTAAAAGCGACTTCGATAATCAGTCCTTCTTAAATAGACGCCGAACAAATCCTACAGGGATTTCAACTGTTTAACGCATCTGAACATGATGTTCCGCGTAGCTCAGAGGAAGAAAATTCCCAGAATTCGAATGTAAATCGAAACCGTAGGCGTACCCGCCCTTGGCTGAACAATCAGTTCGAGAATCGCGCTAATAATAATAGTAATAATGCTAATAATAACGCCGATAATAGTACCCGAGCTCCTAATATTGAACACAACGAGCACCCGAATATGCCGACCGTGAATAATGGTTCGCGCCAGACCCAAAACTCAAATTTGAGGGGGCAGTTGACAACTGCCGTCGTAAGGCAAAACGCCTCTATTGATCGTCCGTCAAATTCGGAAAACTAGACAGCACCCCCTCCCCTAGTGCGGAAGGGGGTGTAGCGCCACTCGAACCTATTTCGACAAATAACTCTTCGAATAACTCTTCGTTGCCTCCTTTTAGGTTATTCAAAATATATCATTTTGTTGGTGATACCTTCTTCTAGGAGAAATAAATCGTTATTGAAGGCATTCCCCGTAGACAGTGGGATCCGCCGGGCCGCGGCCGCAACTCGTGGACGGAAGAAGGACAATGACGCGGCTTACGTTCGCAAACGAACGTTGAACACCCACAGCTCCAATCGGGCCCGCGATAGTGGGAAGACGGGAAGGAACCCGTCTGGTCCGCCGTCGCCGCGAGATGGTGCTTCCATACCAGCACTTTATGGGCGGTAACACCTATTTTCAGAGGAAGAGAGAGAGACCAACAACGCGGAGAAGAGAGCATGAGGGAGACGAAAGTTTCCTCAACACTTTGAAGTCTATCGTCGAAAATCCCTATCTTCCTACCCAGCCGATGAGGGAGTACGTATATTTTTGATCATTTACAGAGCGTAAATACAATGTATGGTAAGCAGTATCCTTCTTCGAAATGTTTTGAATGCGCAAATCTTACAAGTTTTGCAGGTATCTCTAACTCGACACTGCGTTCTTGATTCAGAACACTAAATCAGCTTACAAAGCGTTTAGCATCCTTGAAAAAACTTATTGGATCACTCGAATGAGAGACTACGTAGACCTGAATAATCGGTTTACAAATATTCGTTTTCAATTGGGTCACAATCCTGTACGTTTTGTTACGGAATTTGAGAGTTGTATTGAGGATTTCTCATTTCTTAAGACAACGTTCAGCGATGCATTCATAGCGTCGCAATTCCTTCAAAAGATTAATGCATACGTAGATGATATCCTTGTCAGAGGCAACGATACATTATAGAGATCAAGAAGACACTTGAAGCTTTTCCCTCCAGTTTTAAAATCAACAATCTTGATTTCCCACAAGTTTTCTTGGGAATTGAAGTGAGAAGGTGCGAAAATTATATTTTTCTACACGAAACTTCATACACCCAATCAATTATCCAGAAATTTTACTCGCAAAACTCTCGTGCATACCTATGCCTCCACTCTCGACTCATCAATCCATTACCTTAAGGAAACAAAAGATCTGGGGATTTCCTGTCCAAAATATAATACGGCTGACCCCTGGTCAATCATTCCAACTGGGTTACTAGATGCCTATACCTTGATGCTGACCATGCGGGGGATTCACACACTCGAAAATCCACCACTGGCTTTGTAGTTTGGCTGAGTGGGTCACCTGTTATGTGGTGCTCTAGACTGCAGAAATGCACACATGCAAAGCTAAGTTCATTGCTCTCAATGAAGCAGCTCATGATGTATTGTTCCTTGCTCATTTGACCCTTGAAACACCTGATAAAGATATTTTCTCCGCAACGCTGTATGATGATAATTTTGCCGCTCAGCAACAATCTCATAACAGGGTGGAAAAAGGAAGATTAATACATGTTGAACTTCGCTACTTGGAAATTCGCGAATATGTTCGTGAAAAGAAAATAAGAATTGAAAAAGTCAGCACAGTGAATCAACTTGCTGATATCTTGACACCTATTACTCGTTTCGTGCTTCCCCTACAGCCGACACCTAAACATCGTGACGTAAAACAGGGTGCGGCAAAAGTTCGTTTCCGCAGTCTAGAAATATTCGTTTCACGTCAAAATTACGGCTACTTGGATATTGTGGCGCTATCTTTGGTAGAAAACGCAAATCAGAGTGCGCGTCGGCTATTTTCAGCACCTCGACTAATTTCATGAAGAAAATTTTTGTACGCACCTTTTCTTCTAATTAAATTACGATTTTTTCTTGTTTCTTTTTCGTATTTTTCATCTTTTTTTTAATCGTGCAAAATAGGAAACAAACTTCTGTATAATAACCACATTGGTTTCATTCGCTCGCTTCTAGCGTTATACGATATATAATTGTCTCATTTAATCAAACATTACGACAGAAAAATTCCTAATTAACATCCGTTTTTGAGGTATATAAACACCTAAATCTAGACTCGAAATCACAGAGCACCAACGAGAGCCGTCTTTTTGTTGTTCACTTATTTTCTGTTGGTACAAAGGAAAAAGAAAAGAATGGCATCTCGTGATGCTGGGATGGAAGCTCTGATTGGACCGTCGGCTGATGTATCATCATTGTCGTCGCGTGGTAATAATAGCGATCTACCAAACGTCACAAATGATGATGAGGCTGGGTCGCCACCAAATGTGGTAGATCAATCACTGACCGGACTTCCATCGAATGGAAATACTAATGCTGGTATGTCGAATGGTAATAATACGTTCGATGAGAATGTGAATCCAATACCTGGGGGCCCTCGAGAGGAAGACGATCGAGAGACCGACCAACAACGCGGAGAGGAGAGGAGCGAGGATGGAGATGAAAGTTTCTTCAACAGTTTGAAGTATATCGCTAAGCCAATAAGGGAGTGGGCGTTAAATCGGACATATATTTTGGATCATTTACAAAGCATAAATACAATGTATGGTAAGTAATGACTTTCTTCTTCTTGTTCTTCTTCTTCCAGTAGACAATAACCTAATGTAATTTTTTTCAATAGGGATGCTCTATTGGCAACTATATACCTCGGGTCGGATGGGAAGAAATTCAAAACATTTCTACCTCGTTGATTGAATGATCGTTTGAAAACTCCAGTCACATGTGCCAGATTCTTGCGTCTTGTATACGCTTTCAAAATGGTGAGTTTTTCTCGAGACAGCCCCAAACTTAGTTTCATAGAACATGATAACGTGAGTCGAGCCTAGCAGGATTATGATAATGGTGCTGGTGAGGCTGAAGATAATTATGGTAGGTAATAGCGGTAGTGACCGAAATAATATGCGTACCGTCTGTCTGGACCAAGGTCGAGACAGACATACTTTTTGTCAGGAGTGTACACCAAAATGGAGTATGTGCCTCAATTGTAGGTCGAGAATTAAATTAAAGGTTGTCATATTTCCCGTAAAATTATAGGAAACAAAATGGGACTAATCATTCACCTTTTTCTGTATAGGATTTTACATTTAAATCGATGGTAAATGATGAAATTGAAGAGCATTTCAACTATTAGTCCGTCTTGTTGTTGTTTTCGGGATTAAAAGTGACGCTAGGAGATAATGAAATTGGAGAGCTTTACGATGATTGCCTCATTTAGGTCAACATCGTGACAGACAAAATCCTCAATTAATATCCGCTTCGAGGTACTTAAATGATGCGCCCGTCACGATAATTGTTACATTTAGCCAAACGATAATTGTCTCATTTAGTCAAACATTACGACAGAAAAATTCCTAATTAACATCCGTTTTTGAGGTATATAAACACCTAAATCTAGACTCGAAATCACAGAGCACCAGCGAGAGCCGTCTTTTTGTTGTTCACTTAGTTTCTGTTGTTACAAAGGAAAAAGAAAAGAATGGCAGCTCGTGATGCTGGGATGGAAGCTGTGGTTGGACCGTCGAGTGATCCAGAGGCTGATGTATCATCGTTGTCGTCGCGTGATAATAATAGCGATCTACCAAACGTCACAAATGAGGATGAGGCTGGGTCGCCACCAAATTTTGTAGATCAATCACTCACCGGACTGCCATCGAATGGAAATACTAATTCTGGTATGTCGAATGGTAATAATACGTTCGATGAGAATGTGAATCCAGTACCGGGGGGTCCTCGAGAGGAAGACGATCGAGAGACCGACCAACAACGCGGAGAGGAGAGGAGCGAGGATGGAGATGAAAGTTTCTTCAACAGTTTGAAGTATATCGCTAAGCCAATAAGGGAGTGGGCGTTAAATTGGACATATATTTTGGATCATTTACAAAGCATAAATACAATGTATGGTAAGTAATGACTTTCTTCTTCTTGTTCTTCTTCTTCCAGTAGACAATAACCTAATGTAATTTTTTTCAATAGAAATGCTCTATTGGCAACTGTACATCTCGGATCGGATGGGAAAAGATTCAAAACATTTCTACCTGGTCAATTGAATGATTGTTTGAAAACTCCAGTCACATGTGCCAGATTCTTGCGTCTTGTATACGCCTTCAAAATGGTGAGCTTTTCTCGAGACAGCCCCAAACTTAGTTCCATAGAACATGAGACCGTGAGCCGCGCCTAGCAGGATTATGATAATGGTGACAACTATGGTAATAGCGGTAGTGCCCGAAATAATATATGTACCGTCTGCCTGGACCAAGGTCGAGACCGGGTACTTCACTACGGACATACTTTTTGTCAAGAGTGTATATGAAAATTGAGTATTTGCCTCAATTGTATGTCATATTTCCCGTAAAATTATAGGAAACAAAATGGGACTAATCGTTCACCCTTTTCTGTACAGGATATGTATCAAAAATGAGAGTGGCTGTTGAAGCCATCGAACAATTAATCACCGAGGTACACCGCGAGAACACACTATTGCGAGAAACTCTACGTATCGCCGTGCACGGGGCGTACAAATTATCGACGACAAACCGTTCACGATTAAGTGTAGTTGGTCTCCCAACCGAATTGAGTGCCTTACTAACGGAGATGAAGAGGATGGCGGAGTCGAACGTCTGGCCGCCTTTGCCACCCGTCACGATCCCGATCGAGATCGCGCGTGATATTCCGCCACCGCCGTCGGGATCACCGACGATCATTCTTAAGGAGATAGCTGGGCCGGTGATAATGGAAAACGCAGTATCGACTCCGGTAGCAACGTCCGGTCAAGAGGCGACGTCAGCAGCATCGACGTCGGGAGTAACGTCGAATTCGGATGCAGTTGAAACGATCCCCTTACCGCCGATTCCGGACGAGAAAATTCAATCGCCGACGCACGAAAATGGGTTATTGCCGTTGGTAGTGAACGACACTCCTGCAAATGTACCGTCAAATCACGTACCGTCGGATCACGTACCCTCGAATCAAGGGCCGGTCAGTATCTTAGACCGAGAAGACCGTCATTACCCGGAGCTTTGGGATGAGATCGGCCCAGGGGCGATTTCGAACGATGCGACCGTCGATCAGCGACTAGAAGACCTATTAAACAACGATTTACAACTGTCGTCAGAAGGGAACACCCCTCCGGTAGTTGAACCCAGACAGCGAATCTCACGCGTAATTGAGCCATTACATCTCCGTCCCGTTGATCTGCGCAGAAATCCAATCGACGTCACGGCCCTATCTCGGGCCCTGCCGACCGATCCCCGCAGACGCAAACCGACGAAGGTCCGAAAGCCACGGGCAGAGGCCAACGAACCGCGAAGGTCAATTATCCCGCCGCCGATCAGGGAGGGATCTTCGGGCATCCACCGAAGACGCATGACTGGAGCTCACAGCTCGATTCGGGCGACCCAGCGTTACGCAAAACCCCACCGCGATTTTTAATTATCCGTTTACAATATTTTTTTTATTTTTCTTATTCTATAGACTCCGTTCTTTGACTTCGTTTTATTATTTTTCTTTTACTTTCATTTCTTTGTTTTATTATGTCCTTGTGAATAAGTGTATTTTCATGATATATATTATAGAATTTGATGTGTGCAATTCTGATCTTGTTACTTGAAGGGAGTGGAGTTGACTCGAGGACGAGCTTAGGTCGGATGGCCGAATGTTATAACTTTTAAAATAACCTGGTATAAAAAAAAAAAAAAAATTCGAAGCGTAAGTATACGAATGTACGACAACAGATTCATCGCGGTGTTACGAACGATCACTGCGTCGTATGTACCTTTTTACACTCTCGTCTCATTAGCATACGTCTTACGCCGTCGCTACGCGGCTGATGCAATACAGATATAGGCATGCGATCATCCCCCTATACGTTAATACTCTTTCATGCATTCTATCTCTTTTATTTGATTTCTCTCACTCTTACTCATGCTCGTATATCGCGGTACTCGGGTATAAAAGGCGTCCGAGACCGCCGGGACGACACAGCGCATCCAGCATCTCAACTGAGCAGACGTGTTCGCGGAGTAGAAGACCAGTCGAGAAGTAGGAGAAGCAGTTGGAAGTACCTTAGCCAAAGAAGCCATTCGAGCATCGTAGAAGAGCTGTAGCGTCACAGCTTTTCAGAGGAGGGGGAGCCCCTTGAACGATGCTGAAAGTGTAGCCTAACTTATGCCCGTACAAGTCGAGCCAAAAAGAAAAGAACCCAGGGATGCCACTCTGTCCTATTAAACGTATTAAAAAGATTGGCCTGACAGAGAAGGCCATATTTTTGTTCAGCCCACACCTTCCTTGAAGTAAGGGGGAGGAATAGAATTTAGATTCTAAGCTACACTTGCTAGCTTTCGGCGCTTTAAGAGAGAGTTACGCCTAATTGTTCCCTCTCCGAGTGGAATTATCGGCATATTCCACAGACGATTAAATCAAATTTGAGTTGTACGAATTAGTATGTGTGTGTGTGTGTGAGATGAAGACAAACATGCAGAAAATAAAGACAAAACATAGAAATTTGAAAATGCAAAGGGACTGTATTAAACAGGAAAATAAAATCGATCATTTAGAATCGTTAGAAAATAGATATTTGTAAAAATAGTGCAAGAAAATAATATTTAAATATTGATCAGCACGGAAATAATAATAATGATAATCGGGTTAAACGTAGTTAAATCCGATAATCCCTTCAGGCATGAATTTTGAATCAACCAGAAATTGGGGAGATAGAATTTATGAGAAACATCTCGATACGAGCTTTATCGGCGCAGCGCCCAACCGTAATCTCGACTATCTTGTTGGCTCAGGTCTGAGCCCAACTAATATCTATTACAATACGCTGTATCACAATACATTAAGTAGAACCTACGAGGGAAAAAATGAAGAAAAGACTTGCCTCGAGATACGTAGGAGTTATTTAGATTTTAAGATACAAATATATGCATTTTTTGTATTTTTGAAAAAATGTGACGCTACAGAGCCTTCGACGAAGAGGCACCAAGAAGAAGATCCACCGACGGTAGGCACTGAGGTCGTACGAGGCGTACGGGGTGGGGACCGCGCGGGGCTCGTAATTATTAGCGCGGCCGTACGCATAATACTGATAAAGCGAATGTCGGTATTGTAAGTCTAGTAGCAGACTCGAAGAGAGCCGTAGTAATAAGTTCCGCTTTCGGACTATTAGGAAGTAGGTTGTAACAAATGGTTGGAAACTTCCTCCTTCCTTTCTGCCGTACAAATAAATAAGGACGAACGTGCAAGATGACAATTTAGAGAAAGGTTTTCAACGTACATTTGATTGTGGACCCTTTTCTCAAAATCGTCATCTTGCACGTTCGTCCTTATTTATTTGTACGGCAGCTTTCTGGGGTATGATGGCAAGGGAGTTAAATATTCTACCCAAAGCCTTTAGTCTAGAGAAATCTAGATTAATACAGTTTCACTTGTGGATCATTTTTTACCTCACGAGATTTCTGATGAAGGTCGAAAATTCAACACTAGATCTCAAAGCTGACGACAAATTTAGCGTAATACTGCGGCGACTTCAACCTTCTACATTCGTACACTCATTTCAAAAACCCGGGTACAAAACATTTGTCTTCGATTTGTGTGTATTGATATCACGCATGGATTCTAATAAAGCTTATTTGGGTATTTGTTGTGTTCTGATTCTCATTCCTCACAATGACATCGTTGTGAAAAAGAAACTTATCTCGTTAGCGCTTATGCATCATTTTCTAACTTTCAAACGTAAAAAGTCATGCATCGCTTACCGTCCGGCATCCTCGACCATTCCTTACGTAGCAAACCTGAGAACCGCATTGTTGATGTAGATTTCTTTTCCTCAAATCGTGAGGTTAATCGCTTTCGATAAAAACAAACTCCGAGAAAAAGTGAAACTACAGTAAAAAATACACCTCTTTCGAACGTAGGTATGCTTCAATTTCACGTTATTATTTCACCTAGACTTTTTACACAAGAAAAAATTCGACCGCAACACTCCATTCATCATCACCTGATATTTCAACAATGCATCTTCGCACCGTCACAGGACTTATCTGTAACTAAACGAGTACCTATCGAAGAATCCTGTCCATACATGAAAACGACTCTACCTACACATCTTCTTCTTTCCTGTCAGTCTCATAGATAAACTTCGCTCTACACTATGTTCAAGTAGGTTGACGTGTCGATTTATCAGCTGATTTTATTGATTAAATTTGTAACGATAAAAATTTCGACTTTGTAAACTTTTACTGTAAAAGTGTTAATACAGGGATCGTAATTTTTCGCAATAATGAACGCGGTGAATGAGAACTTCAATTTGTGTTATTGGTCCGCGAAATTTTTGATCTCGATATTTTCTCATTTCCTGAGAACTTGCTCATTCAGTTCACGAGAGGGTTCACCAGTTGACACCGTCATATATACAGGTACTCCATATCTGTGGAAGATTCGACCAGATGTTCTAATTGAAGTGAGTGGTACCGTTCCGAGGGGCCCGCGAGATAAGGTTGAAGATATGGGGTTACTCTTACAGACTTTGGAAGAAAAATACAAAAATAGAATCAATGGTGAAGTATTTTGGAATTTTTACGAAAGTTACTGCAATGGCAGTCTTTCTCATGTGCATGTCATATTGTCTAGAAATGACATCGGGCTGGAAGATTATATGAATATAAGTGACTGAAATACAAAGTAGATTTTATGTTTATTCGTGACCTTTCATGTTAATCTTGATGGAGGAAAATCTCTTGAATAGATACCTTTTGTACATAATTTATGGGTAAAATGATACGCATTCTTTGTGTCAATGCTGTCCATTGTAAGAATTTTTCTACTGATTTTTAAATATTACAGTGATTTAAACTATTTTTACGAATGATTACTCCTTCTCCGAGGTTTTTATTTGCTGCTGCTTTTCACTATGTTTGATGGTAACAACGAAGCCAATATTGCATTCAGAAAATGCCATTGTGGAGGTCAATACCAAACTAGAAACGGATTAACAGCTTAAAACATTGGCATGTTTGGGAGGAAGGGGAAGAGAAACTTGGAGCCTTGTAAATGGTCGCGAGTACTTTTTTCTTGCGAGTGGTTTAAGGAGGGGGGCTGAAAATCAAACCTGTAACGTGAGAGGATGATTCATCTTGAGAAAAAGCTCTACAATGCCGTACTCGATGAGTAGATTGGAGAGCAATTTACGAGAATCGCAGAAAAACACAAGAGCCGCGAGCGCGTTTTCGGTTAAACAACCATGGCACGTCCAATTCTCTAGGTACAAGAAGTAGACCGATCTGTAGATCTAATTCAAGTTGGTATATCAATATGATTGAGAATCTTATGATGCAGAGAGCTATAGCCACGATGACGAACTAAAAATCAATGAAGCAGGCTGAGGACCACAAAAGTCTAGCCGAGTAATGCTGCAAAAATAGAAAGTACAAAGAAGCTCTTGAATGGGGGCCTACTCACCACTCGAAGTATAACTTGCCTGAGCTTATCTTGGCTCTATTCAAGGTGAAAAAATATTATAGGCTAAGTCTTGTATTCAAGACGTGAATCTTGAATTGCAAAGTGTCAGGAGTAGGCGATTATAGAAGAGGATCATTAGTACCTACCTAATTTGAAAAAATCGAGCTGAAAGTGAAATTTGACGAGAAACAAGTAAGGCATTTGATTGCGATCGAGAATATACACCCCGGCAAATTTTCTCTCAATTTTATGGATGAGCTTCATGATTAATTGTTCGTCTATCCAATTTCTCAGAAAATTATTATCAATTGATGATTTTTATTTTATGGCATTGACATAATGTGCTTCTACTGTCTTTCGATATGCGATACCTTGATCCCATGTTCCACATGCACGCTTTACACTCACAAACTAATTTCTGTATTTTATAATTGAGGGAGACAGGAATCATTTCCATCATTATCCCTCTCATTCTCGGGAGAAAAATTGTCCAAGCAATACTTTCAACAAGTTCCACAGATCTAGAAGTGAATTCATTGAGTTTTACAAGCGAGAGACAAATTTTGGTTGTCAAAGAATTTCTTATTGGAACAAAGCAGGGTAAAGATTAGCAAAATTTGATACAAACATTGAATTCGCATAATATTTTCGTGCAAAAATTTGATCGCAATTTTCGATGATTACCGCTCTGGACTTCAGATAATTTAGTTCAGTTTCTTCTTGTTACCAGGGAAACCAATTTGAAAAGTCGTACCATGCTTTGAATTTCATTAGTACGTTGTAGGCCTAGGTACAATTAGGATGAAACAACCTCATAGCCAAACGTTAATCAGAAGAAATTGAACAAAATTTTAGTTTTTAATTCAATTTTTCACAGAATTGAGTGGTCTTTTCCTCTTTGCTTCTGTCTATTGTTTTATCATTCTTTAAATACTATTTCAGAATTGAATTTCATTTTCCACCATCTGCCCTTTTTCTAAACATAATATTTTCAAACGAAATTCTAGACCCCACATCCATTTGTTGATTTTCACTAGAAAGAATTTTTTTTTTTTTTTCTCTTCCCCTAATATTTTACAGCCAAGTTCCCATCATAGCCTAAGTATTTCTTTTTTTTTTTAATCAATATTTTTGGTTTGAATTATATTTTCTCCCTACCATTCTGTTCACTCTTCCATTTTTTTTTTTTTTTTTTTCTATTTTTTGATATTCAGAACCAAATAATTCTACATCCTAATTCCATTAGTTAATTATCTTACGAAACTTTTTTTTCTTTTTTTTTTCTCCCGGATATTTTGAAACTAAATTTCATTTTCCCATCATCTTTCTTTTTTTTTGAATAAATACTTTTGGGGTTAGATTTTTTTTCCCATCGTATTTAAAACCCAAATTCCACGTCCTTTGTGGTTTTTTATTAGCAAAACTCTTTTTTTTTCTCTTTTCAATATTTTGGAACTAAATTACATTTTTGTTTCCATTTCCTTTTTTTTTCCAACTTCTATAATTCAAAACTCAAGGGAAGAAAATTTAAAATATAGAGCTTAACTATGGGAAGTTTGATTAAAATAAAAGTCAAAAAAAAATCTAAAATTATGGAAATTCAATATAATTATTATGAACGCATGTATAAATAAAAATAAAGACTAGGTACTATATTTTATAAAATTTGTATAATTATTTTTATATTTTTCCGCTATCATTCTGTTAATTCTTTTTTTTTTTTTTTTTTTTTCTTGTAATTCAAAACCAAATACATCCCAATTCCAACTGCTAATTTTCTGGCAAAATTTTTTTTTCTTTTTTTTTTCCCCTAATATTTTAGAACTAAATTTCATCCTCCCATCATCTTTTGTTCTTTCTTTTTTTGAATTGATACTTTAGGATGGATTTTATTTTTTCATAGGTAACTGTTCATTTTTTCATTTTTGTATTTCAAACCTAAATTCCACATTGGACTTCAATTTGTGGATTTTTATTACCTACTCTTTTTCTTTCTTTTTTTGATATTTTTTAACCAAATTGGATTTTTTCATCACATGCTTCTTCTTTTTTTTTTCTTTTTGTATTTTGAACCCAAAACATGAAATCCATTTATATCAAGATTTTGTTGTTTTTTTTTATTATTCACAATAATATGTTCGGTCTAAAATCATTTTCCACCACCTTTTTATGCCTAAATCTATTTGATGTTTTTTATATACAGAACTCTCTTTTCATTTCTTCAATATTCTAAAACTAAATTTTCTTTCCTCTTTTCTTTATAATTGAAAGCCAAATTTTATACCTATCCTACATCCATTTGATGTTCTTTATTCGCAAGATTTTTTTTTTAATATTCCAAAATATTAAAATCTATGTTCCCATCTTCTTATCTTTTTTTTTCGTTTTTTTTTTTTTGTAAATTTCACAGAGAAATTTTACATTCAACATCCAATTATTAATTTTTACTAGTAAAACTCTTTTTCTATCTTCTTTAATAAATTTCATGTTTCCACCATTTTTTTTTTTTTTTTTTTTTTCTGCATTTCAAAATCAAATTTTATATCTCACATCTTTTCGTTGTTTCTTATTTAAAGACCTTTTTCTTTTATTTTTTTTAATATTTTCAAACAATATATTTTCCCACCATCTTTTCTTTTCTTTTCTTTTTTTTTTTTTAATTTTTCAAAACCAAATCACATTCCACATCAATTTGTTGATTTTTACCAGCAAGACTGTCTTTTCTTTTTCCAATATTTTGGAACTAAATGTCATTCTCCCACCACCTTGTTGTTTTTCTTTCGGAAGACTCTTTTTTCATTTCTTCTATATTTCTAATTTTATTTTCACACTTTTTTTTCATTTTCTCAAATTATTTCAAAACCAAATTCTACATAATTTGCAAGACTTTTTTTTCAAAGTCACCTAGAAAAGTCCTTCATTTTGTCAATTAGCGAAAGCAATTTTCAAATCTTCTGTTGGAATAGATGAAAAAAATAAAAAAAAAATGGAGGGATGGAGCTAATAAATTTTGACTTTTCTCAAGAAAGAGAAAATTAAAGGTATTTAATTGCAATTTAAAAAAAAAAGATATTTTGCGCTCATCTCTCTTAGTTTCTTGTTTGAAGCAGCTTAGCAGCAACGCAGATAAGCTTTCGATTTTTTTTTTTTTTGCTGACTTCGATTAGTAATGTTTTCAACAGTCTTGAGCTGCCAAACCTATCTACTCTCTTGAGATCGATACAAAAAATGTGTATACGATCATCTGCGCTATACAGCGCCACCACACAGTTACAATGATGAAACACGCCGGAAGATATCGTCTCTGAGAGGGATTCGAACCCTCGACCCGCAGCTTTTTGGGCTGTCGTCGCTCTAACCTCTAAGCTATCAGAGAACTGATCTCCGACGTGCCCAGATTGTCTAATTTTCTGGTGGATTGCAAATGAAGTCCGACTCTCCATTATTTGGCTAGGGACGGTAATCCGTACCACTCTAACGGCCCGCGTCAATGGTTGACACGAGAGTCAGGAGGAACGTGAATATCACGACCTCAGTCATTCAAAGTTCTCCATATTGAGAAACAGCTCAAGAAAATCAATGCCAAGACCTATTGAGAGACAAGCTAGCGATGTAGCGCTTTTACCTCTTCTTGAAGCATTGTTTCAAATTTTTTTATATTTACCGTTTTCAGTAAGAATCCAGAACAAATACTAAAGTAAAGAAAATAAAAAGTTATTACCTCGCAACATTGTCCGCAAGTAATTGTCTGTGACAAAATAATACAGATTAACTCGAAAATTTCTTTCGCTGAACGACTTCATTTAGGTACCTTCCTGTGACCAAAGAAATCAACTTTCATCTGATGATATTCAAATATTTTTCATCCATTTCCCTGGCAATCTTTATGAAATAGAATTTTTGTGAGAAACCAGAATTGGAATTCCTGTAAAAAATGCTAGTAGAGTCTCCAAATTACTACAGCAGTTTCCCAAAACCCAGAATTTGTGGAAGATGTGTTCACAATTAAGGTAATTAAAATGAAATACATCGGATCTCTGTGGTGTTTTTTGAAGTCGATTTACGCAGTTCAATTCATTTTTTACCCCCTCCATGTAAATTAAATACAAGGTAGGTAGCTTTTTAATAAATTATGAGAGCGAACAAAAAGCGTGGTGGAAAATATGATAGACTGTCCACAAAATTGGAGAAAAGAGAAAACTTTGAAAAATTCTCAAAACATTTACAGAAGTTAGTTTTTTTTTTCTTGATAAGTTTTATGATAGATGGTTGGCGGCACCTAAGCTTCTTAGTTTTTCTGTTGCATTCAAATTGTAGTGGATCTGCTCAAAGAGCTCATCTATTATCTCCAAACTGAACGTCAAGAGTCTTTCATTTTTTCAAGTTGGCCTTGAATCATAAGATACTGCGACTGAAAATGGTTTGGATATAATTTTGTTAGAATTTTCGAAGACAAAAATAATGTCAACTGCTTTTTAAAAAATAATAATGAATTTGTCTTATATAAAAATCTGAAATTCTCGCATTCGCAAATCAAAGTTCAAGAAGAAGAAAAAGTCAGGAATTACTCGCAGTCCTTATTATATTTCCAGGGTAGTGGACTACGACTTAATAACCTTTGATGTACCAAGGCGACGGTAGTTATGAAACCATAACCTCGGATTAAATCATAAAGGATGATATACCCAACTTGTGAGAATTACAAGCTAGGAATATTATGATTTACGACAAAAATTGATGCGGAGTCCTCTCGGAGTTTTTCCAGGGCTCTCAAGAGAGATGAACTCGTGTGTTCCATGCTGTAGTACTGTTAATGAAAATAATTGTAATGAGAGGAGTGAACAAGATGAATCTTTGTCACTGGTGAATGAAAACAGAGATGAGAATGGACAGCGGTTGGTAATGAATGCTGATTATGATTCATTTATTCTCCTCTTATGTTTTCCTGTCTACTTTTTGTGACTCTTAATCAATATGTGTTGCTGTTACAGGAATACGGTTTGGTTGATAGAGGCTCTGCTCGCACAAAAATTGTAGAAGTTTTTTAAAAAAAGGTTTTATTTATACGTTTCGACGCTTCTAGCCTCTATCAACCAAACCGTAATCTTTTTCTTTGCACGAAAAAAATCATATCATAATTGTTACAGGAATAGTTCCCCAGTATTAAATCAAAGCCTACCAATTTCTAATTTCCTCCAGATAGGTATGTTGAAGACGTGAACTTTTATGAGTAGAAAAAATATTCCTAGTGGGTATTATAAACTTTATTTTATTTATTTATTTATTTATTTTTTCTAATTATCGCAGACCTTGACTCTTATATTCAAGAATTACCTGACGTTAAGAGATCGTAAAAACGTTAGACACCTTCAAAACTCATCAAATTGGACAAGCTAAGCTTGATCAGCGAGAAGCCAGAAGACGAACCATCTGACGATTCAGCGATAAGCAATATGAAGGTAGCATCTCCGAGACAACCCGAAGACCAAGAGGTGCAAGAAACTGCAGAATTTAACGTACTTGCAGTTTATGGAATAAATACTCAAAAGATAGATCCATTACTCAGTCTGAGAAATTTGTGTATCGACTACAATGCATTTGTTTGTCAGAGGTTACCAAAACTATCATGAATAGTGATCGCGTTAGCTTAAATTTGGAGTTCCAAGATGTATTCATCTATTGTTCTTTATGAAAAAGGAGGTAGTGGTTCAAAGGTGCACACTCTTCATCTTTTAGATTGTCGCGAGCTGAGCAGTACCATGCTTCAAATCATTTTTGAACGATGCGTCGATCTTTCAGATTTTCTAGTTCAGGAAACTTAAAACACCCTTCGGTTAGTTCTTCTCATTTTTTGAGCACATTTGAAAAACTGTTAGACTGTTTTATAGGTAGAGGTATCACGCGTCCCAAATTACATATGATGAAAGAAGATATTATAATACTTGTAACCGTGAATTACAGACTAGGAGTGTTTGGATTTCTAAACTTGCGCTTGAATGTACATGTAAGGGAAATGCCGGATTGAAGGATCAAGTAATGACATCCAAATGGATTCAGCAAAATATAAGAGCATTAGGAGAGAATCCTGAGAACTTTACAATTTATGGAGCAAGTGCCGGTCGTTCGTGCGTCAATTTCCACTTGATTGCATCTCGATCTCGAGGTTTGTTCCATAGAGCAATCGATCAATCTGGTGGTATTTAGCATCTGAAGAGCAAAGCACTTCTCCACAAGAACTTTCTTTACCTCAAGCATTGAAGAACCACCTAAATCCACATTAAAAAAAGGTTTGTGTCAGGTTCGAATATTGGCCAAAGAAGTCATCAACAATTAGAGAGCCTTCTGCAGAGTACCAATCTTCATTGAATCGTTGCTCACAATCAGAAATGGATTGGTAAAAATTAGGTTCTCTTGCTCGCACTTCATCAAAATTAAATTTGTCCCAGACACGGGTGATTATCGCGAACTGCGTTTTCAGGTTTTGATGCCGGACTTTTAAATCCTAGCTCACAAGAGACGTCCCTTTCAAGATCAACTTTTTCACGTAGACCCTAAAATGGGAATAAAATTGAATTGGATATGGTTGCCATGACGGTAACTACTCATGTCTTTACTTGAGAGATTCTTAAAATGGAATTTACAGAAGAAGACCGAAAGACCGAGGTGATGGCCGAGGCAGCAACGTCGAGCTGGCAAAGAAGGTGAGACCTCAACCCCTGACGTCACCAGCACAAGGAGCATTACAGGCGAATCAATGGTAGCTTTATCTAGGCTTAGTCGGCTTCAGCACCTCATCATGGTATGGCTTAGAGTATACTAGGTGAAAAGGTTAGGTTACAGCAGAATTACAGACGTTGTTTGATCCAACTGTGCAATTCGTTGTATTCACCATGAGCCTCGCTATGAATCTCATTTATAGTGTCATCAATGGACAAAAAATAATCATGCACGGAGGGTACTACTATAAAATTATTTTATTGACGTATTGTCTTTTCCTGGAATTGTATCCATGGACAAAACCGAAAATGGTCTCTGCATCTTCTGCAATAGCATCTTCAACCAATGCTTTCTCTGACTACATGACACGTTTGAATGATTCGAGGTCGAAGAGAGAAAACGAGACAAGGGTGTTTCTTGGATAGCAATGATCCAAGGCATTTACAGAGGAGCCCATCTGCATCCCGTCAATTCGGAGAACTGAAGAAGAAATTATGCAAGAGGGCGGGACTATGATTATATGAAACGACCATGAAGATATGAAGGTGACGATAGCAGGTGATCAGCCATTGTATGTACCGTCATCTGACGACGATTGGTTCTTGGAGGTGAAAAATGGCATTAACTAATTAAGTAATCCTCAATATTCTTCCAAAGAAGTGAAATATACTATGCTCATTTTCAGGGAGCTGCTAGAAATTTTGAATGTCACACTCAAAACAAGTAGTAGGTCTATGCGCTCCACGTCAAGAAGAGAATAGTTTAATAGCAGACCTGGATTCTGTTATTGATGATTTTGGTCATGGAAGGAGGTGCTCATAGAATCTCTCAGCATAATCACCATATAGTCGGTATACAAGAGTCTCCCAATTTATCTGAAACCTCAGAACAAGTACACGGTGAACTCAGGAAGGGAAGAAAGATAAATCCGACTGTGGGATTATACAGAGTGAACCACCACCGATTGCCTGCATTCCGAATGAAGATAATAGAGTAGATACGAGTAGGTACAAAAGAAATGAAAGCGTACTACGAGCATATTCGAGGTAAAAACGACGATACCAATATATTCTGGCATTTCTACAAAGTGGAGCCCAGTCAAATCCTACCAGTAATACACGTCATCATATCCATTCTCCCACTCGACAGTGAGAAAGTAGCAGGTTTGCGAGAACCTGTCTGATGTGCAACAGCCAGCTCCTTCGGTGTCACCGTCTGACCCAAAGTAGTTCCGTAACTAAATTAGACTGTTTCATGAAAATAATTTTCAATAAAGGGGATGGCAGTGCCAATTGTTCTGTCTTGATTTATGATATTTTCTTCCACAAATAAAAATCAACCATTATGATGAATTTGAAGCCATGTGGCAAAAAACCAAATACTACTCCAAAAAACTTCAGTTTTACTTCAAATACCTGCCTATAAGGAAAAGTGTAGGGACACAATCTCAGCCCCGCTTTGTTGGGTGATAGCGTCCAAATTGTGAGCCGGCCACATAAGGACATAATATTCCCTGTAGGCTGCAAACTCGAGTGCGGTTGACTATCGAAGGCCCAGAAGGTCTCAATAACGATAATTTAAAACAGATTCGCATGCATTCCGAATGAAGGTAACAGGCTAGACACGAGTACCGGAGTACAGAAGAAATGAACCACGTATTAGGAGCATATTTGAGGTATAAACGACGATACCAATATATTCTGGCATTTCTACGAAGTGGAGCCCTGTCAAATCCCACCAGTAATACACGTCATCATATCCATTCTTCCACTCGACAGTGCGAGAGTGGCAGGTTTGCGAGAACCTGATATGCAACAGCCGGCTCCTTTGCTGTCACCGTCTGACCCAAAGTAGTTCCGTAACTGAACTAGAATTTTTACTGAGGAAGTCTCCTCGAAGTGAAGCACAGTCAAATCCCACCAGTAATACACGTCATCATATCCATTCTTCCACTCGACAGTGCGAGAGTAGCAAGTTTGCGAGAACCTGATATGCAACAGCCAGCTTCTTCGGTGTCACCGTCTGACCCAAAGTAGTTCCGTAACTAAATTAGAATTTTTACTGAGGAAGTGTCCCCAAAGTGGAGCACAGTCAAATCCCACCAGTAATACACATCATCATATCCATTCTTCCACTCGACAGTGCGAGAGTAGCAAGTTTGCGAGAACCTGATATGCAACAGCCAGCTTCTTCGGTGTCCCCGTCTGACCCAAAGTAGTTCCGTAACTAAATTAGAATTTTTACTGAGGAAGTGTCCCCAAAGTGGAGTACAGTCAAATCCCACCAGTAATACACATCATCATATCCATTCTTCCACTCAACAGTGCGAGAGTAGCAGGTTTGCGAGAACCTGATATGCAACAGCTGGCTCCTTCGGTGTCCCCGTCTGACCCAAAGTAGTTCCGTAACGAAATTAGAATTTTTACTGAGGAAATGTCCCATATCTCCAACACAATGTACCCGAGGAGGAAGTAAGAGGACATTACTGACTTGGTGCGTCTCTTTATCTCGCAGATAACAACGAATCACCAACCCATTTGCATCTGTCACCGATGTTTAACTCATTTTTACAGAGAAGATTTATTAACGATGCATGAAATGTTGTGTAAATCATCCGATAAGATGCAGGATGCCATGGCGCTAGATTAAAAACTAGTTTTCAGTATTTTAATTTCCAAGTACATAATCTAGTCAATTCTTTTAAAGAAATGAGAATGGAAGAGATAACTCAAGCGCCTTAAGTGAAGTTCAAGCTCATGGTGCCAAGGTTTTGGGAATGGTCTCAGTGATGGAACAGTCACAAGTTCGAGACTAGTTTTTTCTCCGTCATATTCATCGCTGGACCAGGATAGCACTATTCCGATCTATTCCGTGAGATAAATATAGAGAACAGAAGAATGAACCACAAAAGGAAAGTCTCACTTTACCAGCACCGACGCCAGCGCAGATTTTACAGATCAACACAACATTGTGAACACATTCTGAACCAGAATCGAAAAATCTGGTCAATTCTTTGGAAGAGATGAGAATGGAAGAGCCAGATGACTCTAGCGCCTTAACTGAAGGTTCCAACTCATGATGAGAGTGCCAAGGTTTTGGGAATGGTCTCAGTAAAAAAGCAGCCATTTCCGGAACAGTCACAAGATTCGAGACTAGTTTTTTCTCCGCCATATTCATTGCCAGAGCTGGATAACACTTCCACCTATTCAAGTAGTGTATCCGATTCAGAACGGGGAACAAAACGAGAAGATCATTATGATATCTTCGGGACTATGTTTAGAGCTAACTATAAAGAATGAATTCTCCGACCCTTTAACGGTCATGCCGCATCCAAATCTCAACTCAAGAAGATGGCACGGAAAGTATGACATCTGATGATCGATCAGCTATTAGTAATTCTTAGTACTTGCTAGTCATCAACAGATTTGACTTCAACGCACCGAAGTTCACATCCTAAAGGAGATAAAAGAGTTTGCTCAACAGACGGGCAGGGCTAAGGAAGTATGCCATTCGATCAGTGGGCAATATCTGCGTCAGCTCATAATAGCAGCCTCAGTGACGCACCTCAGATGATCAACTGCACGGAAGGTATAACTACAAAATTATTTCGCAAGCTTGGAGATCCTGTTGTTATAGCCACCAAAATTAAAATATGCAGAGAGCCGGTCGTGGAGCGTGTTTGGTTGAGGGCCAATCAATGGTAGCTTGAAACTAGGCTTAGCAGGCTTTCCACTATGGCTTGGCAATAATGTGTACCAAGCTAACAAGTTGGGTTAGAGGAAGATTCTAGACGTTGTTTGATCCGACTACGTGATTCGTTGTAATCGATTAGCCTCGCTTTAAATCTCATTTATTGTGTCATCAGTGGAAAAAAAAATCATCATGCACGAAGGGTACAACTTTGGAATTATTTCAGATGTCGAATGGGACGAATCGGGACCTAAAAAACATAAAACCAAGTATCATGTATGTCTACCAAAAGGCGATTACGCTACAGCTGCGGATGCTGAAAACACGTTCTTAGAGACAGACTTGATTAAGTCCAATTGCAAGTAAGGACTTTACCGAAAATGCTCTGTACGTTTGAAACTTGAATATCCTCCATATTACAAAAATGATACTCCTCATGCAAATCACGTTGTCAAGCCAGATTCAGAAAGTTTAGTGACGAAAAATTTGAAATAGGCCACTGGAAACCGGACGGTCATTGATCCTTGATTCAAAGTGAGCCTACATTGAGAGAGCCTGATGAGACGCAGTTTTCAGATTACGTTTTCAAGCTTTGAAAATTGCGAGGAATGAGTCCTGAAAGCAGAGCCTCGTCCTCCACCCATTTCAGGCCATGAAATTGGACCTTCATGCGACGTGACAAACAAAAACTTTTTTTTTCAAATACTTTATTCTCACATGGATGTACATAAATGGTCTGTTCTTTGGTTTTTAGACTAATGAAACTTGTCATTCATCTACCCGAGTGAAAATGGTGTGGGATGTGGATGAAGACCAAGCTGGGATGGATGAAGTTAACAAAATTTGGGAAGAAATCAATTCTCGTCCTTTTGGCCTAGCTCCGTGGCTGTCCAATCTTTGGATGATAATTTCAAATTATTTTTCAATGTGGATTTATTTTGCAATGGATGCAGTTGGAGAATACTGGAACAAATTGAGTATCGTTGGAGAAGAAGTTGTACGAATTATTTTGTCCGTTCCATGGTTGTCTATTCCATGGTTCGATCGCCTGGTAATTTTGCTTGAACTTCCAAAAGAAGAAATAAAGCAGAAGAAAGTGGCTTAAAATGGCCGCAAAGGCCGTGACATGGAGCCGACAAAAGAGATAAATCCTCTGACCAGACGGGCACAAAAAGACTCTTTGTAGTGAAACATAACATACTTTGTAAATGAAGAATGGTTGATGAAAATGGAGAGCGTTAGTCGCACAGTCTCGAGCGCCAGTGCCGTGTTCTCGTTTTCACCCTTTTCATTTGTAGTCAAATCGAAGATGTCTCTCCATGCGTGGTTTGTTGCTGTAAAAAATTCCCGGGTACGTCCCGATATCTGAAGACATGACTAGTTGCAGATCTTAGGCTTGAACCGTCTAGAGCCGTCGTGCCGGCAAATGAGGTCACCCCCAACCCAGACGGATACAAAAAGAAAAGTCTTGCAATTTTGCGCCGCGTGAATGTGAGCAAAGCCAAAATTATAAAAGAAAAATTCCTGTAAATGTATTAAATTCTTCGTCAAGACAAAGAAAGACCTGTCATTGAATGAAGCATTCAAAGAAGAAAAAGAAGAACAAGAAGAAGAAGAACAAGAAGAAGAAATCCAAGAAGGAGAGGAAGAAGGAGAACTGTTCTCTCAAATAAGCCATAAGTGATAGCAAAGCCGTTCTTATTATACATGTAATTAATTGTCTATCACGAAAAATCGTACCAATTGAAGAAAAAGGACAAATCGAGAATGGCCGCAAAGGCTGTGGCGTCAAGACGGAGTCTAATTGGCAAAAGAGGTAACCCCTCGACCCAGACGAACACATTGCATCGAGTTGATAAGTCAGAATGAGTTATTTGTAAGCTCAATTGTGCTAAGAAAGGTTCAAACTGGTCAAAACCAAAATGATAAAAGAAACAATAACGTGTTTGTATTGCATTTATATTAAATTCTTCATCCGGACCAAGCACTCCAAACAGAAGTACAAGAAAAAGAAAAAATCACGGGTTTTTTAACAGAGTTAGATGAGTTGAGGATCTGTTTCATTGGGTGTTCTAGAAGGGCCTTCAGAGTTTGATGGTGTTTGAAGCATTGCCCATGGGCTAAGCCAATTAGTGTATGCAGCATTGTACATCGACTTCAAGTAGGCCAGGACTCCTCCTTGTATTATTACAAGCTCTATACTAATATATAATATGACGGAGGGGGGGGGGCAGAAATTTTTGATTTCGAGATATATTGAGCCAGGCGAGAGTTTAGCCGACAAAAGAGGTAAGCCGTCAACCCAGACGGACGCACAAAAAAAGCCGGTGGCATACTAGACTCAGCAGGCTTCCCACAATGGCTTGGCTATAGTGTGTACCAGGCTAACAAGTTGGGTTAGAGCAAGATTCTTGACGTTTTTTGATCCGCCTGCGTGATTTATTGTATTAGCCTAACCAAGCTTTAAATCTCATTTATTGTGTCATCAGCATACAAAAATCATCATGCACGAAGGGTACAACTTTGGAATTATTTCAGATATGTCTTACAATCATGGACAACTGTAAACTTCAAATAAGGACTTTACCAAAAGTGCCCTAAACGTTTGAAACTTGAATATCCTCCGTTTTCCAATCGTGTATACGTGTATGAAAATGATACTCCCCATGCAAATCACATTGTCAAGTCAGGTTCAGAAAGTTTAGTGACGAAGAATTTGAAATAGGCCATAGGAACCCGGACGAACCTACATTCAGTGAGCCTGATGAGACGCAGTTTTTAGATTACGTTTTTTAAGCTTTGAAAATCGCGAGGAATAAGTCTCGAAAGAAAAGCCTCGTCCTCCAATCATTTCAGGCCATGAAATCGGACCTTCATGCGACATTACAAACAGAAACCCCTTTTTTTAAATACTTTATTCTCACATGCATGTAAACAGTCTTGTCTCTGTTTTTTAGGATAATGAAACTTGTCAATCCTCCTGCTGCAAACTTGAGGTCATTCATCTACCCAAGTGAAAATGGTGTGGGACGCAGATGAAGACAGAGCTGGGATAGATGAAGTCAACAAAATTTGGGAAGAAATCAATTCTCGTCCTTTTGGCCTAGCTCTGTGGCTGCTCAATCTTTGGATGATGATTTCAAATTATTTTTCAATGTGGATCTATTTTGCGATGGATGCAGTTGGAGAATACTGGAACCAATTGAGTATCATTGGAGAAGAAGTTGTACGAATTATTTTGTCCGTTCTAGCCCCGGAGCCCGGTCCAACAATAAATCAAGGTGATCAAGATGGGAGCCCAGTCCCGTGATAGATCAAGATAATCAAGGTGGACAGACACCACAGGCCCCGGAGCCTGGTTCAGCAATAGATGAAGGTAATCAGGGTCAAAATATAAAACTGGAAGAAGAAATGATATTTCCTTCCACTTCATAGCATGGATTGTAACTTGCAAGGACGATACAATGTTCTTAGCTCTCATGTACAACAACCCCCTCATTGATCTACTCATGAACGTGGACGAGCTTTGGTCAAATTATGACATATTTGGGACTATTTTCTATGGTTTTAGCTTCAGAATTTGACGACAAGCGAGAAAAGAGGGCTACTCCACAGGATGATATTACTTTTACTTTCTACAAACCACAATAGCCCGCAAAAATGGCATATTCATTACGGGAAGGAGGTGAACCTGTTGAAGAGCAATTGAAAAACACAAATGAATTTTCAAAAAGCACTGGAAGGAATGTTTCAATTCCGACTCAAGAAAATCCTACGATTGATCAGCTATCAGTAATCTTGGTATTTGCTAGTGATCAACATGCAAGTGCTCAATGGACGGGGCTAAAGAAAGTATGTCATTTGATTCTTTGGCAATATCTGCGTCAGCTCATAATAGATACCTCAGGGTGCAAATTCATTTACCCGAGTGAAAATGGTGTGGGATGCGGATGGATGAAGTCAACAAAATTTGGGAAGAAATCAATTCTCGTAATTTTGGCTTAGTCCCGAGGTTGCTCAATCTCTGGATGATGATTTCAAATTATTTTTCAATGTGGATCTATTTTGCGATGGATGCAGTTATAGGCTCCAGAGCCCAGTCCCGCGATAAATCAAGATAATCAAGGTGGACAAATACCACAGGCTCCGGAGTCTGGTTCATCAATAGATGAAGATAATCAAGGGATCCTAAAAATGTCACAATTTGTGGACAGAATGCCGGAGGAAGTTGCGTCAATCTTCACCTGATTTCTCCTCTTTCGGAAGGTCTATTAAAGCAATCATCATGTCTGGTGGTATTTACAGCCCTTGGGACTTTCTCCTGTTGGACGAAACCGATTCAAGCCTACTGAAGCAACCGAGTATGAAGCCCTAACATGTAGACCAGATTATTATTATATCTTCTTCCCTTAGTATTTAGTTTGGAGTGGTTTCACCTGTCATTGGTCCGCCGCGCACTCCGTTTCTTCAAAAAGGGCCCAAAGTAAATAGATTCCCCATGCTAGCCTCGCTTTGAATCTCATTTATTGTGTCATCAGTGGACAACAAATCATCATGCACGAAGGGTACAACTTGAGAATTATTTCAGATGTCTTAAAATCATGGACAATTGTAAACTTCAAATGAGGACTTTACCAAAAGTGCCCTGTGGCGAAACTCCCCATGCAAATCACGTTGTCAGAAAGTCTAGTGACGAAAAATTTGAAATAGGGAAACCGGAGGATCATTGTTCATTGATCCAAAGTGAACCTACATTGAGTGAGCCTGATGAGACGCAGTTTTTAGATTACGTTTTTAAGCTTCAAAAATCTCGAGGAATCTCGAAAGAAAAGCCTCGTCCTCCAATCATTTCAGGCCACTCCGTTTCTTCAAAAAGAGCCTAATAGATTCTTCATATACTTTAGGCCCTTTTTGAAAAAACGGGCTGAGATCGTTTCGTTTGGACATTCACCATTTTGGCCCTACATCCTTCAATTATCTTCTCTCATCAATCGTCAGGCATATTGATACTGATCTTGTGGTATAGGAAACATATCAGGTGGCTGGAGGTAATGGTAGCAAAAGTCGTGAACATAATGCTACAAGGTCGCTGTCGGCGGTCAAACATAATATAACGGAACGGGTTTTGGAAATAGGCGCGTCACCAAAATAATCACGTTGGACAAATATCACAGGCCTCGGAGCCTGGTTCAGCAATAGATGAAGATAATCAAGGGATCCGATAAATGTCACAATTTGTGGAAAGAATTCCGGAGGAAGTTGCGTCAATCTTCACCTGATTTCTCCTCTTTCAGAAGGTCTGTTCCATAAAGCAATCATCATGTCTGGTGGTATTTATAGCCCTTGGGACTTTCTCTTGTTGGACGAAACCGATTCAAGCCTACTGAAGCAACCGAGTATGAAGCCCTAACATTTAGACCAGAAGGCAGACAATACGGCAGCATAAAGGATCTGTCAATCGGTTCAGATGATTGTCTATTCCTAAACACATATTTACCAAAGGCACTAAAAATACCATAAAAGATATTTGCCACATTGCTGCCATTTTCACGGTGGCAGCAAGGGCCTTGACGCTAATTATCGAAACATAACCCCTGATTCCATGATGCAGGAAGATAAAATACTTGTGACAGTCAACTATAGACCGGAGTCTATGGTTTCTTAGCTATGCATTATGAAGTCTTGTGAAACTAACGCAGGCTTAAAAGATCAAGTTTTAGCCTTACGGTGGATTAAAAAAAACATCAATGCATTTGGAGGGGATCCTAAAAATGTCACAATTTTTGGACAGAGCGTCGGAGGAAATTACGTCAATCTTCACCTGATTTCTCCTCATTCAGAAGGTCTGTTCCATAAAGCAATCATCATGTCTGGTGGTATTTACAGCCCTTGGGCCTTTCTCCTGTTGGACAAAACCGATTCAAGCCTGCTTAACCGTATGATACTGAAGCAACTGAGTATGAAGCCCTAACATGTAGACCAGTAGGCAGACAATACGGCAGCATAAAGGATCTGTCAATCGGTTCAGATGATTGTCTATTCCTAAACACATATTTACCAAAGGCACCAAAAATACCAAAAAAGATATTTGTCTTATTGCTGCCAGTTTTGGTGTATTTTCACGGTGGCGGCAAGGGCCGAGGCGACGCTAATTATCGATACATAACCCCTGATTCCATGATGCAGGAAGATATAATACTTGTGACAGTCAACTATAGACTGGGAGTCTATGGTTTCTCAGATGTGCATAATTATGAAGTCTTGTGAAACTAACGCCGGCTTGAAAGATCAAGTTCTGGCTTTGCGGTGGATTAAAAACAACATCAAAGCAATGTCACAGTTTGTGGACAGAGTGCCGGAGGAAGTTGCATCAATCTTCATCTGATTTCTTCTCTTTCAGAAGGTTTGTTCCATAAAGCAATCATCATGTCCGGTGGTATTTACAGCCTTTGGGGCTTTACAATGTCAGAATTTGTGGACAGAGTGCCGGAGGAAGTTGCGTCAATTTTCATCTGATTTCTCCTCTTTCGGAAGGTTTGTTCCATAAAGCAATCATCATGTCTGATGGTATCAACAGCCTTTGGGGCTTTACAGGAAACCATCGCGAATTGATGTTCCGTAAAAATCTTGCGAGATGTTGTAGTAAACTCGCTGAGATTAGCATGTCTTGATTGTCTGCTGAAAATAATGTTGATAAGGCTCTAGAAAGATTAGCCCATGAAGACCATGTACCTATCTATACATTTGGGCCCGTCATTCGAAACTTCTTCGACCGCGTGTTTTAGAGAGTTATGGTTTGCGATTGGGCCATTATTTCAAGTTACCAGCGATGCGCGCTACTTCGGCACTTTCTGGAGCATGAATTTGGCAACAGAGTTGCCGCGATTCATAGGTCGAAGTGAGAAAACAAGACAAGGGCGCCTCTTGGATGAGCTTTCCACAGCAATAACGTGACTCACTTAACCTCCCTAATGCATGCTATATGAGCGACAATAGGATATTGAATTTCCCTTTCCTTACGAATAAACTATAAATGCATCTGAATCAGGATCTTCCTCCGAGAAAGAGAGAGTTGAATTTTAGTTCTTTTCAATTTAGTATAATAAATAAATGGCAACGATTTTCCCAATTTCATTATAGTATAATAGGTGAAAAGATGAGATTACAACAGGGTTCCAGACGTCGTTCGATACATTCCGTCAGAAAAAATGTCAGAAACACCAAGAAAGAATTCGGATCAGAAGAAAGATGAAAGTCAGTCAAAGCAGGCTAAAGCTGAGGGACCTTCGACATCGACAACGTATACACAGTCTTCAAGTGCACCTGGACCATCGACGGTAGCCAGTTCAACGAGTAATTCAACGAAGAGTAGCATTCTTCCTTTTACCCCTCAACCAAAAGTGCTTATCAAGCGTTGGTGGATACCAGTGGCGCTTCTACATCTTCGTCCGTGGAAAAATCCACATTTTTTCAAAAAGTGGTCAAATCTGGGGAAGGATGGCAGCTGTTTTTCACAAAAAGAGCCCGCCGGTTTTCAGAAGTAATCTACCAACATAGTTGATATGGTCATGTCAAAAAAATCGCCCCCATCTACTTTGTATGGAAAATTGCAGTCGTCACCGCAAAGAAGGTCTGTTCGTAGCCTCTACGGATATAGAGCCTCTACCAGCTCTGGCATACTTTCATGGTAGGATAGCTTCGCCAGTGGAATGCCTGAATCCATTATGTTGCACGATGTTGTACGGTTATTTGTAACGGTAAACTAAAGGGTTGGAGCGTTTGGATTTTTAAACCTCCACAACAAATATGTAAAGGAAACGCTGGCTTAAAAGATCAAGTGATGGCGTTAGAATGGGTCCGAGATAATATCGAAAAATTCGAAGAAGATCCTAAAAATGTGACCACGTGCGGAGAAGGTTCTGGAGGCTCATGCGTGAACTTTCATTTGATATCGCCTTGTTCTCCCGGTTTTGCGGAGAAGATTCTGAAGGAACATGCCTGAACTTTCATTTGATATCGCCTCGTGCTCGCGGTTTGTTTAAAAAAGCCATAATTCAGTCCGGCGGAACCAACACACCATGGGGCTTCGGAGAACATCAACGGCAATTCTTGAGACATTACAGGGAAAACAATACATTTAGTGAATTTAGGCCTGCGCAAAATGTGCGGGAGATGAAAAAAGCACAAGTCGCAGACGTTCTCGATTATTACAGAGAAGAGAGCAAGAAAGAACCAAATCTTCTCAGGTCATGTATTGGTTGAACGTATTGTAAGATATCTGTAGGCTACCCGCGTCACACGAGCTCCTACATCCACCCTACAGGCAACCTAACTTACATAAACCTACTTTTAATTACCTGTTCGTCCTATTTTCAACTTCTACTCGACAAGATTTCCAATCACCTGGAAAATAAACGAAGGTGAGCTCTTTTTCTTAAAACCACAATCCATAACTGCCGTTAACTACCAGTGCACGAAATATCTCTTACGTCGACTTTCACCAGCTAACGTATCACAATTCTCCTTCCCCTCAATCAGGGAACACACAAAACCACTTTAGCTGGCTACTAGTCCGACCACAAATGAGCAACGAGTCCCCGAGCGCGGGTACAGAGCCAAAGTGCCACTGTACTGTCCAAACAACTGGAAGAGCCTTCACACTACCACCTTATCTGAGGTTGGCCGGCCCCAGCATCGGATTTGTGTTCCAGCCCTTGGCATCTTCAGGATCGGCGTCTCACCTATCCATCGACACCTGCCTCCTGGCCGACAGAATGACCTGGACCCGTCGGCCCGCATCCTGTACCTGGCCGAAGCACCAACAACAAGATCATTCTCCGGAATCAGCACCGCGAGAATCACTCTCTGGAATCAGCACCAGAGAGTCCCGTCCTTCGGAGTCACACCGACAGGACCACGGTTCTCAGAGTCACACCGAGAACCGTCTCAAAGAACACCATCGAGAGATTTCACTCAGGTAATGTTACCATTCTGGCGAAGACACACGCTTCCATCCAGCTCCGGCTAACCAATACCCCCTCTGGGAAATCCCGGTTCAACCCTAAGACAAGACTCGTTCTCTGCTCAAACTCAATCTACAGGTGCGTACACTACGCCCGAAGGTCCACCACGTTGACCACTGTAGAAAACCCATCAGGCACGCCCTCACGGCGTCCCGATAACATTTCATCGTATTCTTACGTATCATACGTGTGCACTGGGTTCCCTAATTCGGAATCAGCACCGATAACAATTCATTCACAGTTTTCTCTTCTCTCATTAAGATTACAGACGACACCTATTCGACGCTTAACTACATCATAATAGTTACGATTAATAATCCAAGAAAAAGAGTCAGTGACTACTCACCGAATACAAAATTGAAGAGTACAACACTCACAAATTTACAACAATCAAACAACGATACGCACTCCGCAAATACGGGCACACCATGCGCTCACAATACTACAAGTGTGCTAGATACATTTCGATGCAGTCGAAAATCAAGAGATCACACCCACTGGACACACAATTATTGTGTTCTCGTTGTCATCCCTGCTAGCTCGTCGACAGCATTTCTTTTTTAAATTTCTTCCCCTATGATATAGTGCGTTCAGATAATATCCGTGACAAGATGCTGTGTATTATACTCGATATTTGACGCCAGCAAACTACGAACCAGTCTCCTGCAGTCGCGCAGTTTATATTGTCTAAATATTGTGACTCTGCTCCTTATTGTTCTCATGAAGGCAACACGAGAGAGTTTCTCCTAAATAAACGTTGCCACGCTGGACAGCTCTTACGGCTAATACGAGTACATGTAGACGTACGATACGAAACTGTAACTTACCCTTCAAAAATATATACACTATTTACATTCGGCCTCTCCTGACAACAACCTCGTCCCGAGGTCCAGGCCGTCAGTTCTGGTCTTGGACATCATCTCCGGACTCGCTATCCGATGTGCCTCCAGGCGGAATCCAAGGCCTCAAGTCATCGGCTGCAGCTACTGCCTCATATCCCTTACCCCTTTTGGCAACACAATCCTTAACACGATAGCGATCGTTTCCTAGTACGGCTACTACAGTCAAGGGTCCTCTAAAAGGATCCTGAAGCTTACGACTGGTGCCAGTCTGCACGGGCGCATGTTCTAACAGAACAAGATCTCCAATTTTATACAATTTCGCCTCTTTGCGACGACGATCAAAATAAATTTTCTGTTGGCCTTGAGCCTTCTCAATCTGCTCGGCGGCCTCTGTTCGCTCCTTAACAAGGTCTTCAATTACAAGTGATGTTTGCCCTACCTCATCACGGAGCAACATGTCTTCGCCTCCTCGAGGGGTGTAACCTAATAACAATTGACTAGGCGTTCTGCCAGTTGATTTATTCACCGTATTATTGATGGCAAATTGAACTTCGCGAACGTTTTCATCCCAACGATTTTCTTCCGCTGTTGAAACTAGAGCATTGAGGACAACTTGGTTCAATCGTTCAACTTGTCCATTTCCGCGAGGCTTCGCAACGGCCACTTTGACATGCTGTATATGATTCTGATCGCAGAATTGCTCAAACTCACGTGAAGTGTAAGCTGTTCCTCTATCTGTGACAATCACCTGAGGGATACCATACGTGGTAAAAAGATCTCGCAAGAAATCAACGACAAACTTCGATTTTGTTGACTTGACAGCCTTAAGAAAGGTGAATTTCGTGAAACCACAGACTCCTACAATGAGATGTTCGTAGCGGCGAGGTGTACGTGGGAACGGACCAAGATGGTCCACATGAAGAACTCTCAAAGGCTGCTTCCCCTTCGGAATGGGATACAGAAAGCCTTCAGGCTTCCCTGACTTCCTTTTAGCGTAGAGACACGGAATACAGCAATCAATAAATCTATCAACATATGGTCGCATCTGAGGGAACCAATAAGCTTCACCTAACTTGATCATAGTTTTCTCAGCGGCGCAGTGCCCAACACCTTCGTGAGCAATACGTACAATCTCATGACGCATACCTTTGGGAACGACCCATCTAAGACCATGACGCGTCTTTTTGAACAATCGATCTTTTTGTAGAGCATACTCCAGATGAAGATATTCATCCTTCTTATTCTTGGGAGGGTGCTGAAGAACTTCGTGGATCTCTTTAAGTTTAGGATCGGTCAATTGAGATGATAAGATCCAATCCTCGTGCTCAATCCTAAGAACATATGGTTCCTCCTCACACAGTGACTCCGCTTCTACCGGATTCCTACTTAACGCATCCGCGTGTTGCATCCGGGCTCCAGGTCGGTACTGGACCTCATAATCATATTCACCCAGTTGCAAGACCCATCGTCCAATACGCGGTGGAAGAGTAACCTGGGTGACACACGACTTGAAAGCATTACAATCAGTGACAACAGTGAATTTTATACCAAGCAGGTAACAGCGAAATTTCTTCAAACTCTCAACTACCGCTAGCGTTTCTAACTCGTACGAATGGTACTTCTGTTCAGCCGGTGACGTTTGCCTACTGAAATAAGCTACGGGATGGAGTCTATCTTCGTAACGCTGCAAAAGAATACCTGCAATCCCTAAAGAACTAGCATCGGTGTGTACCTCTGTAGGCGCACCCGGTTGGTACAAAGCTAACGTAGGTCGATCAACCAGCGCCGATTTCAAAGCCTGAAAAGCCTGCTCTTCAACGGCAGTCCACTGCCATAAACTATCTTGTTTAAGAAGTTGCGTTAATGGTCGAGCTATCAGAGCGTAATTCTTTATGAAGTGCCTGAAATATCCAGTGAGACCTAAAAACTGCCGCACATTCTTTACTGTAGTAGGTGTTGGAAAAGAGGAAACCGCTTCGGTTTTCTCTTTACCAGGTCGAACGACACCTCCTTCAACTTCAAAACCTAGGAATCCTACCGTCTTAATCAGAAACTCGCACTTATCCGGATTCAGAGTAAGACCAGCATTTCTCAACAATTCTAAGACTTCCCTAAATCTAGAAAGGCAGCCTCCTACGGTATCTGAATGAATTAGAATGTCGTCTAGATAAACAACGGCATGTTTTTTAACTAAGACAGACTTCAATACGTGATTTATATGCCTCTGAAATGTTCTAGGAGCGTTAGTGAGCCCAAAGGGCATCTTTATAAATTCGTACTGACCCTGAGGCGTAACAAACGATGTATAAAAGCGTGAAGCTTCTTCTACAGGAATTTGATAATAGCCAGATTTCAAATCGAGACGGATAAACCATTTTCCTCCACTCAATTGATCTATAAGATCGTCGATTCGCGGGAGAGGATAACTATCTCGAATTGTCAAGGTATTCAAACGTCGATAATCTATACATAAACGATGGTCACCTCCTTTCTTTCGAGCTAACAACGCAGGTGAAGCATAATTGCTACACGAATCTCGAATAATCGAACATTGAAGAAGTTCGTCAACAATTTCCTTGACTCGAACTTGTTCTATCGGAGCCATTCTATAGGGTCGACAAGTAAACGGTGTTTCTTCACGTAATTTAATTCGGAATTCGACTCCTTTCGCGCTTCCTAACTCTTCGATAGCGTAAGCAAAACACTCTCGAAATTCTTCACATAATTCGAGTAATTTTTTTCGTTCATCTTCGGTTACAGGACCAATACTAAGGTTCATCGATTTTCCCACGATAGTGGATTTTTTTGCCGGACCTTTGATTAATCTTACTTGAAGTTGTAACCTGAAATTTAATTTCTTATCGTCCTTATCAACTACTACCCCTGGACGCTCAGTGAAAGTTTGTCCTACTATTAACGGCTCAGTCTGCATTTGATCTTCAACCACGATGGCCTTTACAGGAAGTTCAACCTCATCAACTTTCAGATTGAATTCGGTGGTACCTAAAATTTTGACACTTCCTCCACCGTAAGCGCGTAAGGTAGACGTTTCACTCTCCAAGAAAGAAATTCCTAGACGCTCTACCTCACTTTTTCTAATTATGGTGGGCTCACTGCCGAAATCGATATAGGCCTCAATAGGTTCGCGGTTAATGTACACTGTTTTATAAAATTTCGAATTGGGAGTAGTAGCCGATATTTGTTAGATGGACTTAGCAGAGGGCGCTGCTTTATTCGGGCACTGACTGGCAAAATGTCCCTTTTCTTTACAGTTGTAACAAGTTACTTTGCTCACATCAACGCGAGTACCAGTCTTGGAATTTCCGTCTTTTTGGGCGGACTGATTTTGCGATCCATTCTTCTTTGATTGCATACAGTCGGAGGATTTGTGGCCAGGTCGATTACAAGTGTAACACGTAATTGTTGGCTTCTTCGTACCCTTCTCGTTCATTTTTTTATCGAACTTCTGCCCACCAGCGTCGACTCCGACACTCGACAAATAGTTTAACAAATCTGAGGGCTCGGTATATTGTCCCCCACGAGCTCCCGTCTTCACCAGATTATTTGTGAGGCCGTGAATAATGCACGATACGGCATTCTCGCCTTTTATTTGGAGCCGATTTAAGAGAGCTAACTTTTCATAATAATATGTAACATACGACTCATTGCTGAGCTTCTGTCTACTGAGCATTTCGCTCAGACGCTCGGCATAATCAAATTTCGACGGGAAAGCTTCCAAAATCATTGTCTTCCACTCACTCCATTGATGGTTTAAGGAATCAAGATTGTCGTACCAAGTACGGGCGCTACCGGTAAGCCTAGCTTGCATGAAGTGAATCAGAGTGGGCTCAGACCACTGATTCGCGTCACGCAGCTGCTCTAATTGCTCCAGCCATCTTTTCGACGTCGGCCCCTTCTTATCATTAGGGTCGAACTTCGGGACTGCTTCAACGCTGGCTTTCGGACGGCTCGTACTATTTGCCGCTACAGCCTGAAACCCACTGGAGATACTCTCCGCTAAAGACGCAGTCAAATGACCCATTATGTCCACCATGTCAGCGGGTTCAAAGCGACGACTTTGTTTTTGAGGAGGGGGAGTCGGAGACTGAGAACTTTCCCTACCTTCGCTATCTTCGGCTACAAGGGGATCAATAAGGGGAGAGGGGCTTTTCGCTACAGCACGACGACGAGTCATTCGAGTTTCTCGAGACATGATAGAATGATAATAATCAGCTGTAATTTAAAGACAACGCACATTACGAGAAGTACAACATCCTCTTCGTTTTCTAACACGTTCACTTCGCACAATTAGAATTCTATTCGACACATCCATGAGAAGGCAAGTACTTATCCCACTTCTGATTTTCTGTAAGATATCTGTAGGCTACCCGCGTCACACGAGCTCCTACATCCACCCTACAGGCAACCTAACTTACATAAACCTACTTTTAATTACCTGTTCGTCCTATTTTCAACTTCTACTCGACAAGATTTCCAATCACCTGGAAAATAAACGAAGGTGAGCTCTTTTTCTTAAAACCACAATCCATAACTGCCGTTAACTACCAGTGCACGAAATATCTCTTACGTCGACTTTCACCAGCTAACGTATCACAATTCTCCTTCCCCTCAATCAGGGAACACACAAAACCACTTTAGCTGGCTACTAGTCCGACCACAAATGAGCAACGAGTCCCCGAGCGCGGGTACAGAGCCAAAGTGCCACTGTACTGTCCAAACAACTGGAAGAGCCTTCACACTACCACCTTATCTGAGGTTGGCCGGCCCCAGCATCGGATTTGTGTTCCAGCCCTTGGCATCTTCAGGATCGGCGTCTCACCTATCCATCGACACCTGCCTCCTGGCCGACAGAATGACCTGGACCCGTCGGCCCGCATCCTGTACCTGGCCGAAGCACCAACAACAAGATCATTCTCCGGAATCAGCACCGCGAGAATCACTCTCTGGAATCAGCACCAGAGAGTCCCGTCCTTCGGAGTCACACCGACAGGACCACGGTTCTCAGAGTCACACCGAGAACCGTCTCAAAGAACACCATCGAGAGATTTCACTCAGGTAATGTTACCATTCTGGCGAAGACACACGCTTCCATCCAGCTCCGGCTAACCAATACCCCCTCTGGGAAATCCCGGTTCAACCCTAAGACAAGACTCGTTCTCTGCTCAAACTCAATCTACAGGTGCGTACACTACGCCCGAAGGTCCACCACGTTGACCACTGTAGAAAACCCATCAGGCACGCCCTCACGGCGTCCCGATAACATTTCATCGTATTCTTACGTATCATACGTGTGCACTGGGTTCCCTAATTCGGAATCAGCACCGATAACAATTCATTCACAGTTTTCTCTTCTCTCATTAAGATTACAGACGACACCTATTCGACGCTTAACTACATCATAATAGTTACGATTAATAATCCAAGAAAAAGAGTCAGTGACTACTCACCGAATACAAAATTGAAGAGTACAACACTCACAAATTTACAACAATCAAACAACGATACGCACTCCGCAAATACGGGCACACCATGCGCTCACAATACTACAAGTGTGCTAGATACATTTCGATGCAGTCGAAAATCAAGAGATCACACCCACTGGACACACAATTATTGTGTTCTCGTTGTCATCCCTGCTAGCTCGTCGACAGCATTTCTTTTTTAAATTTCTTCCCCTACGATATAGTGCGTTCAGATAATATCCGTGACAAGATGCTGTGTATTATACTCGATATTTGACGCCAGCAAACTACGAACCAGTCTCCTGCAGTCGCGCAGTTTATATTGTCTAAATATTGTGACTCTGCTCCTTATTGTTCTCATGAAGGCAACACGAGAGAGTTTCTCCTAAATAAACGTTGCCACGCTGGACAGCTCTTACGGCTAATACGAGTACATGTAGACGTACGATACGAAACTGTAACTTACCCTTCAAAAATATATACACTATTTACAGTATGAAACTATAAAAAACAAGTCAACCGTTTTACAAGTCGATAATCATACTCATAAGAGTTTGTAAGAATGGCTCCACCTGTTCCTCTACTGGTTGGAATCACTGAAGAATAAGGCAACTGTCGAAAAATCGATTTCGACTAGTTGAAGTATGTAAATATATATTAATTAGCGAATATTCATAATTCATAAAGATATGAAGTATGAAAATTATGAATTACATGATTGTAAATTAATAGCGGTTGTGATAATCAGGGAATTCACGGCGGTGTGGAATCTCTTTGAGACCTACCGCCTGACCCTTTTCGAAATAGGTCGTTTCCGGACAAAGGACTCAACTCTGGAGAGAAAGTTTTCTTTGTCTGGACAACCATCCAATCAAATCTCTCGACTATTAAGTAGATCTCTCTCGTAGAGGATCTCAAAATCGAAAGATAGATCATACCAGTTCTGATCGCGCTCATGATCGCATCCTTAATGTCATTTCGTATTCGTTGCCTTTAAGGCCATCTATATACTTATTTAATTTCGTTCGTTGTTATATCGATTTACGAATATTATTTCGAAATCTTTTGCACTTTACATATAATTTGTGATTTTCTTACGTCGCATAATTTGCGCTTTTCCTACGTCGCGTGTGCGGTTGAATATTTTCTACTTGAAGAATTCAGGTAAGTTAACCTTACGTCAGTAAACCTAAGTCAATAAACCTTGGTCGATGATCATATGAGTAATTTAATCGTATTAAGTTACTGTGCGGACTCTCTTCTCCCTCCCCCTCCGTTATAATGATAAGCTCTCGCAGGGCAAATTGCATGGGGGCAAAGTTCAGTGAGCTTTTGCCCCTGTAATATGCAAGGTACGGTTACCTATATACAGTGAAAACTCTTTATAACGAATCCGAAGGGACCTAAAAAATTCGTTATATAGAAAATTTGTTATACAGAAATTCTTCTTTTTCATTTTTTTGACAGTAAATTTCAAATACACAGGTACATGTAAGTATTATCTAATATTTTCTTGTTTTGCTGGTGCGACGCAAAACTGTTTGAACTAATTTTCGCATTTCAAATTCGGTAAATTGTACAAATATGTTCCGTAATTTGGTGATGTAGCTCGATAATCAAAGAAGGAAGAATAAAAGTTGATAAAATAACGTTATCATTTTTATTAGCCTCACTTAGTGTCAAAAGTACATGGTTTTTCTTCATCTCGATAAAAAATTCGTTATACAGAGTAAATCGTTCGTTATAAAGAGATTTTTTGACAGGCAAAATTCGTTGAAGGGGGAGGGACCAAGGAAAAATTTGTAAAATAGAGGAATTCGTTATGTAGGAGTTCGTTATAAAGAGTTTCCCCTGTATATTTCTAATATTGGTCGATCCAATCCTCGATGGGAACTCTATGACAAGTCTCTTTATAGAGCTTGCCTAGGAAATAAACTCTCATATTATGCTTGAGCTACGTATTCTTTGTCTTCCACTGCGCTATTGTTCTCGATGAACTTTCATACTCTGTATTATCATTCATATTTTTATGATTGATAGGCTGGATTGAAATTTGCATATGGCAGGAGTTATTAATAATCGTATTAATTAACAGCTGTATACATTTTTCAATCCATAGCAACATAATTTTCAAAGATGAAGAAAAAATTTCACTCACTTTTATTTTTCTAGTATTTTCATTTTTCATTCATTTTTTTTTTATTTATTATTTTATTTTGTTTATTCTTTTCATTATTATTATATCTTTTTCCCTTAGTATTTAGTTTGGAGTGGTGTCACCTGTAATTGGTCCGCCGCGAACTCCGTCATCTTCTCTTATCAATCATCATGCATATTGATACTGATCTTGTGTTATAGGAAACATATCAGGTGGCTGAGTATAATTGTGCCAAAAGTTATGAACATAATGCTATTAGGTCGCTGATGCTACAAGGTCACTGTCCACTGTTCAAAAATGATATAACGGAACGGACAGAGCAAGTCCCGTCATTGTATGAAGCATTTGAAAAAGACTACAAGAAAGGAAACATATCAGGGGCTGAAAGTAATGGTACCAAAAGTTATGAACATGATGCTACAAGTTCGCTGATGCTACAAGGTCACTGTCCACTGTTCAAAAATAATATAACGGAACGGACAGAGCGAATCCCGTCATCGTACAAGAAAGGAAACATATTAGGGGCTGAAAGTAATGGTACCAAAAGTTATGAACATGATGCTACAAGTTTGCTGATGCTACAAGGTCACTGTCCACGGTCCAAAAATGATATAACGGAACGGACAGAACAAGTCCCGTCATCGGACAGAACAAGTCCCGTCAGACGCTCTGGCTTTCTTCATTCAATCCGGACAAGTATGAAACATGGTTTCAGAAAATGGAGTGCATTAAACGGTTATACTCATGTGACTCAGCGGTATTCTCATTTTTACCAGTGTCTTTTGTAGTGAAATCTGCCACGCCTGTCCATGCGTGGCTTGTCTTTGTAAATAATTCTAGAGTTCGTAGTGATATTTTAAGATATATGTCCAGTATTAGGTTTTAAGCATTTTCATTTGTATACATTGTTTAGTCTTAGTACATGACGAACTCTGTATAGTCGTACTTGATATATGACCAGTTGCAGATAGGCTTTAATCGTTTTTTCATGTTTCCCTCTTCCTCTATTGTATATATTATTTTATTTTTTGTAATCTTATATTTAATACATGGACATTCATTGCCACTCTTGTGTTTTTTTGTCTCTTTCATTCTTCTATTGAATCGTCGGCGGGAGATGAAGAAAGCACAAGTCGCAGATGTACCCGATTATTACAGAGAAGAGAGCAAGAAAGAACCAAATCTCAGGTCATGTATTCAGATTGGTTCAACGTATGAAACTATCAAAGACGATTCATCTAAACAAAGGTAGACCGCCTTCTTCGGTCAAACGGTGGATTAAAACGTCAAAGCATTTGGAGGCGATCCTAAAAATGTCACAATTTGTGGACAGAGTACCGCAGGAAGTTGCGTCAATCTTCATCTGATTTCTCCTCTTTCGAAAGGTTTGTTTCATAAAGCAATCATCATGTCTGGTGGTATTTACAGCCCTTAAGGCTTTACAGGAAACCATCGCGAATTGATGTTGGATTACAAAGAAGCGCGTGATTCCATAAAAATCTTTCGAAATGTCGTAGTAAACTCGCTGAGATGTCTTGATTGTCTGCTGAAAACCGATGTTGATAAGGCTCTAGAAAAATTAGCGCATGAAGACCATGTATCTATACATTTGGGCCTGTCTTTTGAAACTTCTTCGACCGCGTGTTCTAGAGAGTTATGGTTTGCGATTGGGCCATAATTTCAAGTTACCAGCGATACGCGCTACTTCGGCACTTTCTGGAGCATCGATTTGGCAACAGGGTCGTGGCGATTCATAGGTCGCAGTGAGAAAACGAGACAAGGGTGCCTCTTGGATGAGCTTTCCACAGCAATAACGCGAGTCACTTGACCTCCCTAATGCAAGGTATATCAGCGATAATAGGGTATGCATTTTCCCATTCCTTACCAATAAACTATAAATGCATCAGAACTAGGTTCTTCTTTTGAGAAAGAGAGAGTTGAATTAATGAATGTCAATAATTTTCTCAATTTCATTATAGTATAATAGGTGACAAGGTTAGATTACGACAGGACTCCAGACGTGGTTCGATCCAGTCCGTCAAAAAAAATATCAGAAAATCCAAGAAAGGATTCGGATCAGAAAAAAGTTCCAGGTTAGTCGAAGCAGGCTAAAACTGAGGGACCTTCGACATCGACAACGTATACGCAATCCTCAAGTGCACCTGGACCATCGACGGTAGGCAGTTCTACACGTAAATCAACAAAGAGTGGTATTCTTTCTTTTATGAGCTGCATATCACCCTCAACCAAAAGCGCTTATCGAGCTTTGGGGGATACCGGTGTCGCTGCTTCATCTTTTTCCGCGAAAAAATCCACATTTTTTCAAAAAGTGGTCAATCTGGGGAAGGATGACAGCTGTTTTTCACAAAAAGAGCCCACCAGTCTTCAGAAGAACTTTATCAGCATAGTTGATATGGGCATGTCAAAAAAATCGCCCCCATCCACTTTGTATGGAAAATATTGCAGTCGTCACCGCAAAAAAGGTCTGTTCGTAGCCTCTACGGATATAGAGCTTCTACCAGCTCTGGTATACTTTCATGGTAGTGTGGCTTCGCCAGTAGAATGCCTGAGTCCATGATGTTGCACGATGTTGTACGGATATTTGTAACGGTAAACTAAAGGGTTGGAGCGTTTGGATTTCTAAACCTCTCCAACAAAAAATGTAAAGGAAACGCTGGCTTAAAAGATCAAGTGATGGCGTTAGAATGGGTCCAAGATAATATCGAAAAATTCGAAGAAGATCCTCAAAATGTGACCATTTGCGGAGAAAGTTCTGAAGGAATATGCCTGAAATTTCATTTGATATCGCCTCGTGCTCGCGGTTTGTTTAAAAAAGCCATTATTCAGTCAGGTGGAATCCACACACCATGGAGCCTCGGAGAACATCAACGACAACTCTTGAAACATTACAGGGAAATTAATACATTTAGTGAATTTAGGCCCGCGCAAAATGTGTGGGAGATGAAAGAAGTACAAGTCGCAAATCTACTCGATTATTACAGAGAAAAGAGCAAGAAAGAACCAAATCTTCTCAGGTCATGTATTCAGATTGGTTCAACGTATGAAACTATCAGAGAAGATTCAACCGTTTTACAAGTCGATAATCATACTCATAAGAGTTTGTAAGAATGGCTCCACCTGTTCGTTTACTCGTTGGAATCACTGAAGAAGGAGGCAACACAATTTTCAAAGATGAAGAAAAAATTTCACTCCAGTATTTTTATTTTTCATTCATTTTTCTTTATTATTTATCATTTTATTTTGTTTATTTATTTTATAATTATTATATCTTTTTCCCTTAGTATTTAATTTGGAGTGGTTTCACCTGTAATTGGTCCGCCGCCGCGCACTCCGTCTCTTCAAAAAGAGCATAAAGTAAATAGATTCCCCATATTATATAATTTAGGCCCTTTTTGAAAAAACGGGCTGAGATCGGTTCGTTTGGACATTCACCATTTTGGCCTTACACCCTCAAATTATCTTCTCTTATTAATCGTCATGCATGTTAATACTGATCTTGTCTGTTTTATCACTTAGTATTGTAGTGGATATTATTATCATTTATGCTCGATACATTTACATATTTCAGATTTTTTTTGATAACCGAATTTATATAATTTTTTTTGGGTGTAAGACGTACTTAAACGGGGATTGAAGATGACTCTTATTGGTAGGGTGGTATATTATTTTCATTCTTGAGGGCGGAACTATCCTTATGAGTTATAAATACTCGACCGAAACGAAGAATGATATCAATATTGTTTCGATCGTCAAAAGAACTACTGGTCGTAATAACGTAATCAAAATCAATAGTAAACATGAATCCCGATCAGCTTACGGTGGTAGTATCGATTTTACAAGAATTTTTCGAGAATTTCGTAGCCACTCGCACATTGTTTGGCGCGGATACGGTACGGGGCCGGATTTTTTCCGAGAGAATCGCGAGCCGTTTACGCGCATGTCACCTGCCGATTGACATTTTCGAATTGTTGGAGCTAATCGATAGCTCCCGGAATCACGGTCAATCAAGTACGGCGTCGATCGTTCGACCTCCTAATGTCGTGGTTTGTTCAACTCCAGTGACCGTGCCAACGAATAGCGTGTCTGCCGCTCAAGGGCCCCGATTGGTGCCCGCACTATTGCCGGCACCAACGCCTCGTATGGTTACACCGGCGTCGGAACCAGCAACGAATATTCGGCGATTAGAAATGCGGCCATATCCCAAATTGTGGAGCCAACCTATACCTCTTCAAATCAAGGATGACGAAGAGCGCCGGCCGCTTATCACCGCCCCTATCCATGATGCCTTCTCACGAGAACAGGCAATGCTGGAGCCCCTGAATAATGATCTCCGCATTTCACCCCGGGCCAACGACCCGCGAAAGGGCAGTCACGCACCCAAAGCGAAGGTAGCGCGCAAGGAAGATAACGCTCCTTATATTAGAAAGAAAACCAACACCTCGCATAGCTCGGGCCGGGCCCGAGACACCAAACCAAGGGACTCCAAGCCACGTAATCCACCGCCGCCAAAAGGAGAAGGTTCAATGCCCCTCGTTTAAACATCTTCGCGATAGAAAACATCAAACGATTAATTCTTTTACATTTTTTTGGCAGAGTGTAATGGTAGCGAAAGTTGTGAAAATAATGTTACAAGGTCGCTGTCGGCGGTCAAAAATATTATAACGGAATGGACAGAGCGAGTTCCGTCATCGTATGAAGCATTTGAAAAAGACTACTACAAAGGAAACATATCATATCAGGTGGCTGAAAGTAATGGTACCAAAAGTTGTGAACATGTAGCGGATAAGGCTGGCTCGACAGGGAGCGCATGTCAAAAATAAGCTCGTTAACAGATATGAACAGAGCACGACAGAGTTTATATTCGAGTAGCGATGCAACGCGTTGCTACAAACATAATGCTACAAGGTCGCTGTCGGCGGTCAAAAATAATATAACGGAACGGACAGAGCGAGTCACGTCATCGTAAGAAGCATTTGAAAAATACTACAACAAAGAAGAATTTGATGTAAAAAAACAGTGCCGAAGCTTTGAAAAACTTCAATCACCCGCTCGATTTACTCAGCGAAATCGACAGTCATCTCAAGACATGGAAAATTATATAGTCAATGTTGAAGAATATGCTGTAAAAGACTTTTGCGTCAAGTGCAAAGAGGGAGGGGGGGTACCTAGGAATGATGATACTTGTTGAAGAAGAGGGAGCTAGAGCTTCACCAATGTCTCCTTCTTACACTAATAATTTCAGACATTTTTATTTGACAATAATACATCCTAAAAACGCAATTCATCACATCCATATCATCCACATTCCTCTATTTGGTTTCAGGGCCACGGAAAATATGTAAAACCAAGGCAAAATTGGAGAAAATCTTGATGTTATAGTGAGAGGCGAAATCCGCGTCTCCGGTACAAAGGACGTAGCCCACAACTGATCACGAAGACAGAACTCACGTATTTTTGTTTGGCATACTCCCTGACATTCCAAACTGATTTATGCTTCCTAAATCATATGGAACTGATGAAACCAAGTATGAAGCCCTAACATGTAAAGGATTGGGCCCACAATCGACTTCAAGCAGGTCAGGACCCCTCCTTCTATTATACAAGCTATATACTACTAGGGTATATAATATGATGGGAGGGGACAGAGATTTTTGATTTCTAGATAATATATATTGAGCCAGACCAGAGTTTAGCCAATAAGAGGTTAGCCTTCAACCCAGACGGACGCAAAGAAAAAGCCGATAGCTTCCTAGGCTCAGCAGGCTTCCCACAATGGTTTGGCTATAGTGTGTACCAGGCTAACAACTTCGGTTAGAGCAAGATTCTAGACGTTGTTCAATCCGACTGCGTGATTCGTTGTATTCGCCTAACCAAGCTTTAAATCTCATTTATTGTGTCATCAGCGTACAGAAATCATCATGCACGAAGGGTACAACTTTGGAATTATTTCAGATATGTCTTACAATCATGGACAACTGTAAACTTCAAATAAGGACTTTACGAAAAGTGCCCTAAACGTTTGAAACTTGAATATCCTCAGTTTTCCAATCGTGTATACGTGTATGAAAATGATACTCCCCATGCAAATCACGTTGTCAAGCCAGGTTCAGAAAGGTTATTGACGAAAAATTTGAACTAGGCCATTGGAAACCGGACGATCATTGGTCATTGATCCAAAGTGAAACTACATTGAGTGAGCCTGATGAGACGCAGTTTTTAGATTACGTTTTCAAGCTTTGAAAATAGCGAGGAATAGGTAAGTCTCGAAAGGAAAGCCTCGCCCTGCAACCATTTCAAGCCATGAAATCGGACCTTCATGCGATGTGACACACAGAAACCCTTTTGTTTAAAAATACTTTATCCTCACATGGATGTGAACAGTCTTGTCTTTGGTTTTTAGGATAATGAAACTTGTCAATCCTTCAGCTGCAAACAGAAGGTCATTCATCTACCCGAGTGGAAATGGTGTGGGATGCGGATGAAGACAAAGCTGGGATGGCCGATTGCGTTATTTCCGAAATATACTATAGCATTAGTAACTGTTCCTTGAAACCGCCAAAAATAACGCCGACTGTTTAAGATCCGTTTTCCTAGAATTAGAGGGTCTTCTTGCTACGTTGAGAAGTCACGGAGAAGACGTGGACAAGAATCCTCCTCCTCGAGACCAGATAGACTTATGTAATACATTTAATTAATGGCACGAAAATGTTACCGATTTCGGAATTCCAAAGCCAAATGTCAGATTATATCACCATGCGAACTGGCGTGCAGGCTGCGCTTGCATCCACAGGCGCAGCAGCTTACGAGTCGGATTCGCCTCAACCAAAATCGGCAACAACGGCATTATTCGCGAAAGCAAATGAACAGAACACAAAGAGGGCTCCAACCTTCAATACCGTCAGGGGTTTATGTTCCATTGGGTATTCTGGAAGGGCCTCGAGAGTTTGATGGTGTTTGAAGCATTGCCCGGGGCTGAGCCAATTAGTGTATGCAGCATTGTACATCGACTTCAAGTAGAGAACAGGACCCCTCCTTGTATTATACAAGCTGTATACTAGTATATTATACTATGATGGGAGAGGGACAGAAATTTTTGATCTAGAGATATATTGAGCCAGGCCAGAGTTTAGCCGACAAAAGAGGTAAGCCCTCAACCTTGACGGACGCAAAGAAAAAGCCGGTAGCTTACTAGGCTCAGTAGGTTTCCTACAATGGCTTGGCTATAGTGTGTGACAGGCTAACAAGTTGGGTTAGAGCAAAATTCTAGACGTTGTTCAATCCAACTGCGTGATTCGTTGTATTTGCCTAGCCTCGCTCTAAATCTCATTTATTGTGTCATCAGTGGACAACAAATCATCATGCACGAAGGGTACAACTTTAGAATTATTTCAGATGTCTTAAAATCATGGACAACTGTAAACTTCAAATAAGTTAAGTATCGAATCTAATACAGACAGGAATGGGACGAATCGGGTCGACCTAAAAAACATGAAACCAAGCATAATGTATGGATACCAAAAGGCGATTAGGATACACCTGCGGATGCTGAAAAATCGTTCTTAGAGGCAGGAAGTTGGACCAAATACAAACAATTCAACTTGATTAAGTCTAATTGTAAGTATCAATAATGTATAGCTGTTCCGAAGGACTTGATTACCAAGAGTGCCCTGTACGTTTGAAATTTGAATATCCTCCGTTTTCCAATCGTGTATATGTATATGAAAATGATACTTCCCATGCAAATCACGTTGTCAAGCCAGGTTCAGAAAGTTTATTGACGAAAAATTTGAACTAGGCCACTGGAAACCCGACGATCATTCGTCATTGAACCAAAGTGAAGCTACATTGAATGAGCCTGATTGAGACGCAGTTTTAAGATAACGTTTTTAAGCTCCAAGAATCGCGCGGCTCACCAGTGACTAACTTCACTCCAGAATGAAACTAATGAACAAATATATCCCGAGGATGGGGTATTATTGGCCTTATATTTTCACCAGCAGTGATCTAAGAAAAACTCGGTGGGCCATGCCGATTTCCACGGAGTGGAATGAGGTATCTACCTTGATGAGTAAAAGTTTGGAATTCAGGAGATCAAAACTTGGCCTGTTTTAAGAAGATTCTAAGCCAAGGTAGGCCGCTTTCTTCAGTCAAACGGTGGATTAAAAACAACATCAAAGCATTTGGAGGCGATCCTAGAAATGTCACAATTTGTGGGCAGAGTGCCGGAGGAAGTTGCGTCAATCTTCATCTGATTTCTCCTCTTTCAAAAGGTTTGTTCCATAAAGCAATCATCATGTCTGGCAGTATTTACAGCCCTTGGGGCTTCACAGGAAACCATTGCGAATTGATGTTGGATTACAAAGAAGTGCATGATTCTGTAAAAATCTTGCGAGATGTCGTAGTGTACTCGCTGAGATTAGCATGTCTTGATTGTCTGCTGAAAATGATGTTGATAAGGCTCTAGAAAGATTAGCGCATGAAGACCATGTACCTATCTATACATTTGGGCCCGTCATTCGAAACTTCTTCGACCGCGTGTTTTAGAGAGTTAAGGTTTGCGATTGGGCCATAATTTCAAGTTACCAGCGATGCGCGCTACTTCATGGCTCCACCTGTTCCTTTACTCGTTGGAATCACTGAAGAAGAAGGCGACATAATTTTCAAAGATTAAGAAAAAATTTCACTTGCTTTTATTTTTCTAGTATCTTTATTTTTCATTCATTTTTTTGTATTTATTCATTATTTTATTTTGTTTATTTATTTTATTATTATTATTATATCTTTTTCCCTTAGTATTTAGTTTGGAGTGGTTTCACCTGTCATTGGTCCGCCGCGCACTCCGTTTCTTCAAAAAGGGCCCAAAGTAAATAGATTCCCCATGCTAGCCTCGCTTTGAATCTCATTTATTGTGTCCTCAGTGGACAACAAATCATCATGCACGAAGGGTACAACTTGAGAATTATTTCAGATGTCTTAAAATCATGGACAATTGTGAACTTCAAATGAGGACTTTACCAAAAGTGCCCTGTGGCGAAACTCCCCATGCAAATCACGTTGTCAGAAAGCTTAGTGACGAAAAATTTGAAATAGGCCACTGGAGACCATACGATCATTGTTCATTTATCCAAAGAGAACCTACATTGAGTGAGCCTGATGAGACGCAGTTTTTAGATTACGTTTGTAAGCTTTAAAAATCTCGAGGAATCTCGAAAGAAAAGCCTCGTCCTCCAATCATTTCAGGCCACTCCGTTTCTTCAAAAAGAGCCTAATAGATTCTTCATATCATATACTTTAGGCCCTTTTTGAAAAAACGGGCTGAGATCGTTTCGTTTGGACATTCACCATTTTCGCCCTACATCCTTCAATTATCTTCTCTCATCAATCGTCATGCATATTGATACTGATCTTGTGGTATAGGAAACATATCAGGTGGCTGGAGGTAATGGTAGCAAAAGTCGTGAAAATAATGCTACAAGGTCGCTGTCGGCGGTTAAAAATAATATAACGGAACGGGTTTTGGAAATAGGCGCGTCACCAAAATAATCACGTTGGACAAATACCACAGGCCTCGGAGCCTGGTTCAGCAATAGATGAAGATAATCAAGGGATCCTAAAAATGTCACAATTTGTGGAAAGAGTTCCGCAGGAAGTTGCGTCAATCTTCACCTGATTTCTCCTCTTTCAGAAGGTCTGTTCCATAAAGCAATCATCATGTCTGGTGGTATTTACAGCCCTTGGAAATTTACAGGAAACCATCGTGGATTCATGTTGGATTACAAAGAAGCACATGTTTCCGCAAGAAGACTTCCTTAGATGTGCATATGGAGTCTTGTGAAACGAACGCAGGCTTAAAAGATCAAGTTCTGGCCTTACGGTGGATTAAAAACAACATCAAAGCATCTGGAGGCGATCCTAAAAATGTCACAATTTGTGGACAGAGTGCCGGAGGAAATTCCGTCAATCTCCATCTGATTTCTCCTCTTTCAAAAAGGTAGTTCCATAAAGTAATCATTATGACTGGTGGTAAACTCACTGCGATTAGCATGTCTTGATTGTCTGCGGAAAACTGATATTGATAAGGCTCTCGAAAAATTAGCACATGAAGACCATGTATCTATACATTTGGGCCCGTCATTCGAAACTTTTTCGACGGCGTGTTTTAGAGAGTTATGGTTTGCGATTGGGCCATCATTTCAAGTTACCAGCGATGCGCACACCTTCGCCACTTTCTGGTCGCGGCGATTCATAAGTCGCAGTGAGAAAACGAGACAAGGGTGCTACTTGGATGAGCTTTCGACAGAAATAATGCGAGTCACTTGACCTCCCTAATGCATGCTATAACAGCAACAATAAAATATTCAATTTCCCTTTCCTGACCAATAAACTATAAATGCATCAGGAGTAGGATCTTCCTTCGAGTAAGAGAGAGTTGAATTTTAGTTCCTTTTAATTTAGTATAATAAATAAGTGGCAACGATTTTCCCATTTTCATTAAAATATACTAGGTGAAAAGGTTAGATTACAACAGGACTCCAAACGTCGTTTGATCCATTCCGTCAGAAAAAATGTCAGAAAAACCAAGAAAGGATTCGGATAAGAAAAAAGATCAAGATCAGTCGGAGCAGGCTAGAACGGAGGGATCTTCGACATCGACAACGTATACACAATCTTTGGTGCACCTGGACCATCGACAGTAGCCAGTTCTACGAGTAAATCAACGAAGAGTAGCATTCTTCCCTTTACCCCTCAACCAAAAGTGCTTATCAAGCGTTGGTGGATACCAGTGGCACTTCTACATCTTCGTCCGTGAAAAAATCCACATTTTTTCAAGAAGTGGTCAAATCTGGGAAAGGATGTCAGCTGTTTTTCACAAAAAGAGCACGCCGGTCTTCAGAAGTAATCTACGAACATAGTTGATATGGTCATGTCAAAAAAATTGCCCCCATCTACTTCGTATGGAAAATTGCAGTCGTCACCGCAAAGAAGGTCTGTTCGTAGCCTCTACGGATATAGAGCCTCTACCAGCTCTGGCATACTTTCATGGTAGAGTGGCTTCGCCAGTAGAATGCCTGAGTCCATGATGTTGCACGATGTTGTACGGATATTTGTAACGGTAAACTAAAGGGTTGGAGCGTTTGGATTTCTAAACCTCCCCAACAAAAAATGTAAAAGAAACGCTGGCTTAAAAGATCAAGTGATGGCGTTAGAATGGGTCCGAGATAATATCGAAAAATTCGAAGGAGATCCTAAAAATGTGACCATTTGCGGACAAAGTTCTGAAGGAACATGCGTGAACTTTCATTTGATATCGCCTCGTTCTCGCGGTTTGTTTAGAAAAGCCATTATCCAGTGCGGCGGAACCTACACACCATGGGGCTTCGGAGAACATCAACGGCAACTCTTGAAACATTACAGGGAAAACAATACATTTAGTGAATTTGGGCCTGCGCAAAATGTGCGGAAGATGAAAAAGGCACAAGTCGCAGATGTACTCGATTATTACAGAGAAGAGAGCAAGAAGGAACCAAATCTTCTCAGGTCATGTATTCAGATTGGTTCAACGTATGAAACTATCAGAGAAGATTCAACCGTTTTACAAGTCGATAATCATACTCATAAGAGTTTGTAAGAATGGCTCCACCTGTTCCTTTACTCGTTGGAATCACTGAAGAAGGAGGCAATACAATTTTCAAAGATGGAGAAAAAATTTCACTCCAGTATTTTTATTTTTCATTCATTTTTCTTTATTATTTATCATTTTATTTTGTTTATTTATTTTATTATTATTATCTTTTTCCCTTAGTATTTACTTTGGAGTGGTGTCACCTGTAATTGATCCGCCGCCGCGCACTCCGTTTCTTCAAAAAGAGCCTAAAGTAAATAAATTCCCATATCTTTCGTTTGGACATTCACCATTTTGGCCTTACACCCTTCAATTATCTTCTTTACGTTATCACCGACTGTAACACCCTCAAGTCGTGTGTCACCCAAGTTACTCTTCCACCGCGTATTGAACGATGGGTGGTGCAACTTGGTGAATATGACTATGAGGTCCAGTACCGACCTGGATCCCGGATGCAACATGCTGATGCGCTAAGTAGAAATCCGGTAGAAGCGGAGTCTCTGTGTGAGGAAGAACCATATCTTCTAAGAATTGAGCATGAGGGATTGGATCTTATCATCTCAATTAACCGATCCTTAAAACCTAAGGAGATTCACGAAGTTCTTCAACGCCCACTCAAGAATAAAAAGGATGAATATTATCTACACCAGGAGTATGCTCTACAAAAGAATCGATTGTTCAAAAAGACGCGTTATGGTTTTAGATGGTTTGTTCCCAAGGGTATGCTTCATGAGATTGTACGCATTGCTCACGAAGGTGTTGGGCACTGCGCCGCTGAGAAAACTATGCTCAAGTTAGGGAAAGCCCATTGGTTCCCTCAGGTGCGACCCTATGTCGATAGATTTATTGACTGCTGTCGCTAAAAGGAAGTCAGGGAAGCCTGAAGGCTTTCTGTATACCACCCCGAAGGGGAAAGAGCCTCTGAAGGTTCTCTATGTAGACCATCTTGGTCCGTTTCCACGTACACCTCGCCGCTACAATATCTCATTGTAAGAGTCTGTGGTTTTACAAAATTCTTTTTTCTAGAGGCTGTCAAATCAACAAAATCCAAGTTTGTCGTTGATTTCTTGCGAGATCTTTTTGCCATGTGTGGTGTCCCTCAGGTGATCGTCAAAAATAGAGGATCAGCTTATACTTCACGCAAGTTTGAGCAATTCTGCGATCAAAATCATGTACAGAACGAAATAAAAGTTTCTTATAAAAATTTGCACCGTGCGGTTGTAGGATTGCATCAATTCGAGCAAGTCAGAATAAGTTATTTGTAAGTTCCATTGTGCCAAAAAGGTCAAAACTAAAATGATAAAAGGAAGAGAAAAATATGTTTGTATTAAATATATTGAAAATTCTTCATCCGGACCAAGCATTCCAAGAAGTGTAAGAAAAAGATAACATCACAGGCTCTATAATAGAGTTGGATGAGGGAAGGCAGGGGATCCGTCTGATTGAGTATCTTATTTCTCTGAATCGCTTCAAAGCACATCACATTGGTAGTATCAACTGTTTTTCTTTGACAAACTAATCGTTATCTAGCATTAATTTGAATATATCACTTAACGATAGCGAAAATTCGACGACAACGAAGTCAAAAAAAGAAGAAATGTAAAGAAGAAGAAGAAGAAGAAGAAGAAAAGCTCGAGAATGCTCCAGATTCTTTGTCTATGCTGGCCAACGCACCCGAGAGTGTTTGGTTTCCTAAAAGTGCGCTACCAAGGTAAGGAAAGCTTGAAAGAACAGGCCTAATATTGGTTAGGTACCACAAGTAGCATGGATTGTACCTAGAATGAGTCCATTTTTTTTTCGTTGACGATACTTGTTCTTCGTTTTCATGTACACCAACCCCTTCATCAATCTACTCATCAATATGGGCAAGCTTCAGTCAAATCGAGATGTCAAATTTTGGATTAAAGTTGGCAAGAAAGTCTTTCCACTTTATTCGGAAACTGATCACATGTGGAGAAGAGAATGAAACACCCAAAGGACGCGACCACGAGTGTTTGGTTTCCCAAATGTGGGCTACCGAGGTAGTCAAGGCTTAAAATATCGAGTTCTGACCTTATGTTGGGTTAAAGATGATATTGATTACTTCCTCCAACTTTATAGCGTGGATTGTACCTCCGATGAGCCTATTTTTTGCATTGACAATACTTGTTCTTTGTTCTTATGTACAACAACCCCTTTATCGATCTACTCATCCATATGAAAAAGCTTCCGTCAAATCAAGACGTCAAATTTTGGATTAAGTCAGCAAGAAAGCCTTTCCACTTTATTTGGAAACTGATCACGCGTGGAGAAGAGAATGAAACACCCGAAGAAATTGAGATGTCATCAGAGGATGAGGATGCAATGCTAACAGTAAATGGATATAAGTTGAATAAATTTCTTATCAACCACAGAACACAGGGGTTGAGGATTCATCCAGAAGGGAGTCCACTTCCTTTGGATTGACTTGAAACCAATTTACGTGTATGACAACATTGAAAAAAATTCACCTTGGAAAGATTACAAGAAGAATATCCTGGGTAAATATGTTTTGATGCTTTAAATTTCATCAAAGCTTTCCATTTTCATTATCACTCATGTTGATAATTCATCATTTTCCATCGAGTTATGAAATTCATGAACTTTCGCTTATCTTGTGTACGTGACATTTTTTTCAATCTGAACATTTCTTGTTCCTATGATAAAAAATATTTTTATGACTTCCTTTCTTTATTTTTTTTTTTAATAATTTGTTTCTTGATCTAAATATTTCTCGTTCCTATTATAAATAATATCTTCTATAACATCCCTTTTCTTTTTTCTTGAGAGGGTGCTTTCCTTCAAATTGTGAATGACTTACACTTGTGAATATTTGAAAAAAAAAAAATCATGCCCGAGTGTCAATTTTGTTTTCGTTTACTCTCATCTAATTCACAACGGTATCACCGGGACCACTGTTACACCGTGCCATATTCTAGCTCTGGCTTTTGTTACCCAACAAAACTGGTTCCCTTCTAACAACCACGTACATTACCTGTTTCATCAGTCTGTTTCAAACTTCACGTCGTACAAATGTACGCGAATACATACGCGACTACGTCAACATGATCGACCAATCCAGAGGACCAGATTTTCTTTTACCTAACTGCGGACGTACTTCTTAGCAGATAAATAAGACAATAAGTCAAACACATAGAAAATTAGCGGTGGAAAAACCGCTATCTTGTAAAATGAGTGTCAAGAAGCGGTCTATTTTTTGGCCGGAAAGGAATATCCAAATTACAAGCCTCATTACACATTATCTAAAGAACAATGCTCTCGTTCCGAACATCTTTTTTTAGGTACCACTTTATCACAGTCAAGCAAGACGAGTGAAAAAAAAAAGAAAAAAAAGAAAAAAAATTCGTGTTCAAAAGAACGCCTACCTAAGAAGAGTCTGTCAAGAAACAAAAAGAGGATGCGAACAAATATTCTTTACTTGACGAACTTTAACACACTCAAGCAAGACGGGTGAAAAAACAGATAAAAAATTAGCGTTGAAAAGAACGCACAGTCTTCCGAAGAGTCTGTCAAGAAACGGTCTATCTTCTTAACGGAAAGGACTATGCAAACTACATGAAACTGGAAGCTTTATTCCGCATCATATAAAGACCAAAGCACTAGTCTTGAAGCTTTTATTTACCGTACTCAGAACAAACTTTATCACAATCGAGCAAGATGAGTAAAAAAACATAAAAAATTGGCGTTGAAAAAAGCGCAGTCTTGTGAAGAGTCTGTCGAAAAATGCCGGAAGAAGAACAAGTCCCGACCTTTAACGTTAAAAAAGAAGGAAATTATTCAATAAAAGCCATTTACAAAACACATACGCGCTAATATTCTAACTTTGGTGAATTACATACCCAAAAATGATCGCTGCCTCGGATAAGCCACGTGGATAACTGGCAGTGCATTTCGTGGAAAGGAACATCACGTGTAACAAAACCGACTCGATTTTCACAAAACATCGACGAGCAACGAGGCATACCAGACGTTCAACAGCTTCTGCTCCAGTGGCTGGTAAGATCGCGACCGGGCACAGGTGGCAGTATTTTAGCAAGAATTTCAAGATTGAAAAGATTGTAAAATTGACGGTTTTCTCGAACTCTTTTCTCGAACTCGGCGAGTCGCGCAAAAGTCAACACTACTCGGATTCATTCTTTCAACAAAGGATAAGCATATTCTGAAAGCCGACCGACACGAGCAAATTTAATCTCAAGACTACAGCACCGAACGAAAAACATTTGAATTCACTACGTTAACGAGGAAATTCAGAAAACATGTGGAACTTCTTAGACGATCGCCTCGTCGATCGCGAAGAACCAACCGCCTCGAACACTAACGATAGAATGAAACAACGACTGAACAACAATAGCCCAACGTTTCGAATTCAGGTATCCTGTGAAAATTGACCGTGACGGATTCACGGAAGAATTCAATATTAGGTACGAGCTGCATTCACTAACGGCCTCCTCATTCCTAACTGCATGACGAGAAATCACGACTACAACAGTAATGACAGAAGCATACTTTCTAAATCCTTTAGAGTGACGGGAAAATAGTTTCTCTACTTGGAAGGAAGAGGGATTGTGTTGTTAACGGGTCTTCGCAGCGGTCTGCCGTCGTACGCTCCACAGGTTCCTAAGAACAGGTATGCACAACGCATGGAGGGTATGGTCGAGCGGAGGATATTCCAAACATTACTGTTACGAAGACTTTATCACAAAGACAGGGTATAAAAAAAATTCGAAATTCGTCGAATTGTAGCTTCCTTTTAAAATTCCTCTTTAATGGTTTTCAACGTAGAGCAAAATTTTCTCACTTTACAGAGTAAAGAACCCGTAGGATTTAAACTGATGAAATACGATTCGTGAACATACATTTCAAGTATTGTTCTAGGTTAGAATCAGCTGAGATGCCTCTTTTCGATGTACTAGTTCTAGGTACGGTACCAAATCGATTAAATTGAGCGCTCTAATCAGTCGTTCATCAAGAGCACACACGAAACCAGCTACTCGGCTATATTTCCTCAAGCATATTTGCCCGCATTGATCGAAGACGGGGATTGACTTAACCTCTCACCGCGAGCTCGCCATAGAGAACAATCGTTTCAGCAACATTCTTGCCATCGTCATTGTGCATTTTTCCGCCGCCACTTTACACAGAGGTCAAGCCAGCCTCTCACTGACTAGCTTCTTGCTAACTTCCCTCTCATCGCTTGAAAGAACGAACGACTCCCGCGCATTTTTTCGTTTCGATCTTGCAAGCGGCTTTATCCAATCTCCCACCGTGAGCTCATGACGGAGTATGATCTTCTTGGTGGCCTTCATCATACGCGAGGTCTCAGCCAATCTCTGACCGCGAACTCACAACGAAGGATGATCTTTCCGGCAACACCACTTCCATTGCCCGAAACAACAAGACTTTTCACACATTTGCCTGCTTCCATTATACGCGGGGCCTCAGCCAATCTCTCGCCGCTAACTCACAACAGAGAACGAACTTTTTGGTAACGCTCGAGAAGCAACTTTCGCCACTTTGATCGTTCGCAAGACTTTTGTGGTCCTTTTGCCACGAGTCCCCAGAAGAAAGCAAACGCCTTAGTATCATTCTCTCTGGCGGCCAACACAACAAGATCTTCTCACGTTTGTCCACGTCAATCCAACACAGGGCATTCGCCGATCACTGACGATGGCGAATCGACAACAAGAAGTTCGCTTCTCGATGATTTCCTCTTTATCGAGTAAAACATTGGGAATTTCCGCACATTTGTCTGCATTGATCAAAGACCTTTCTCCACGAGCATACAACAATGATTGAGCCCTTCAATGACATTCCCCATAGAGACCAACACAACAGAAATTTGCACACATTTTCCTGTCTTAATTTAGGTAGAAGCTTTCGTCAATCTCTCGCGTTGATCTAAATACAGAGCAGAGGGCTAGCTTATTAGGGCCGTTCCTTCCATCCCATGAAACCATGAGAAATTCCGCACATTAGGCTACTTTGAGCAGATACAGTGCCCCAGCCGACTCTTTCCTCACCCAGTACGTTGGGCCTCAACCTCGTATAAAATAGCCAGTCTAATATAGGCGTAGTTTAAAACTAGTAAAAGCCTAATATGAAGGTAATATATAAGGAGAGGCTGGACGGACGTGCGAACGTACAAACGCAAATCTAAGAATTAGAATAGGCTGATCTCTTGCCATGAGATCACTACGGGAAAGGTAAGCTAGGTAAATTCAAATTGTCTACTCTAGCTCAACGAGTATTTCTTTACATTTGCCTACTCTGACAGATACGGGACCCCGGCCAATCCACCAGAAGACGAGTATATCGGTAAGATTGTTTCCATTGTCTGAAACAATGCGATTTTTCCTACACTTGCCGGCTGCAGCAATACTCTCAGATGACATTTTCATAGACCCATTTCCTTCATTTTTTCAAACATGAAAACAGATTTCTACGCACTTTGAAACAATCTATCAATAACGATCAGGAGAAAGGTATCTCTCATAAGTATAACAGAGGTACTTTTCCCTCGATCGACTCGATTCTACGGAGGACTGTAAAATCGGCCTATAACGTAGCGCTGCCCGATCTACGGATTTCTGGTCCTCGAAAAAGATACGGATTCTGCGTAAAATACGCATTTTTTTTTATTCAAAGGAAAAGTACCTTGAACTCTCAAATGACAGATACTTTTCACCTGGCCGTTATGGGGTGACACCACTGTTGGACGTTATGGAGTGACCAAACTGTTTTTCGTTACACTGAGCCGATCAAGGAGAAAGTACCTCAGTTTCTTGTACGAGAGATATCGTTGTTGATAATTCAGTTGAAGTTCCTTAGAAATCTGTTTCCGGGTCTTAGAAAAAGTAGCGGATAATGATTATTTGTGACCTGTCACGAAAAAATCGACCTCATAAGATTTATGCAGCAGAGCTGCTTTTCTGCAGTGCTGAATCATTCATACTGCAGAAATGTAGCTACCGTATAAATCTCATAAGGTCGATTTCTTTGTTTGAGAATATCGTCCGGCAACATTGCTATAGCGACCAGGAGAAAAGTATTTCTCACATGACACATAGACCACTGTAGAAAACCCATCAGGCACGCCCTCACGGCGTCCCGATAACATTTCATCGTATTCTTACGTATCATACGTGTGCACTGGGTTCCCTAATTCGGAATCAGCACCGATAGCAATTCATTCATAGTTTTCTCTTCTCTCATTAAAATTATAGACGACACCTATTCGACGCTTAACTACATCATAACAGTTACGATGGATAATCCAAGAAAAAGAGTCAGTGATTACTTACCGAGTACCAAATCGACGAGCACAACACTCAACAATAACTTACAATAAGTTAACAATACGCACTCTCCGCACAACGCCACAAATATAGGAGTACACGGTGTACGCTCACAATACACTATAAGTGTGCTAGATACGTTTCGATACAGTCGAAAAGAAATCACGACCACTGAACACACAATTATTGTGTTCTCGAAGTCATCCCTGCTAGCTCGTCGACAGCCTTTCTTTTCAGTTTTCTTCCCCTACAATATAATGCGTTCAGATAATATCCGTGACGAGATGCTGTGTATTATATCCGGTATTCGACGCCAGCAAAACACGAACCAGTTTCCTGCAGTCGCGCAGTTCATTATGTCTAAATATTGTGACTCCTTATTGTTCTCATGAGGGCAAGAGAGTTTCTCCTGAATAAACGTTGCCACACCGGACAGCTCTTACAGCTATAATACGAGTTCATACAGACGTACGATACGAAACTGTGACTTACCCTAAAAATATACACTATTTACACTACGGACTCTGAACAATCTATCAATAACGTTCACGAGAAAGGTATCTCTCATAAGTATAACGGAGGTACTTTTCCCTTGATCGACTCGATTTTACGGAGGACTGCAAAATCAGCCTTTGACGCAGCGCTGCCAGATCTACGAATTTCTGGTCCTCGAAAAAGACACGGATTTTTCAACAGATTTTGCGTGAAATAAGGATTTTTTATGCTGAAGGGAAAAGTACCTTGAACTCTCATATGACAGATACTTTTTTCCTGGTCGTTATGGGGTGAAAAAACTGATCCACGTTACACTGAGCCGATCAAAGAGAAAGTACCTCAGTTTCTTGTAGGAGAGATACTTTCCTCCTGATCGTTATTGATGATTTAGTCGAAATCCTTGGAAATCTATTTCCAGGTCTTAGAAAAAGTAGCGGATAATGATTATTTGTGACCTGTCACGAAGAGATCGACCTTATAAGATTTATGCTGTAGAGCTACTTTTCTGCAGTGCTGAATCATTCATACTGTCTAGCTGCGGTATAAATCTCATAAGGTCGATTTCTTGGTTTGAAAATATCGTCTGGCTCAATTGCTATAGCGACCAGGAGAAAGGTATCTCTCACATGAGTGTTTAAGGTACTTTTCCCTTAAGAGCAAGAAATCCGTATTTTACGCAAAATCCTTTCTGATCACTAAAAATCCGTAGATCTGGTAGCACTGGGCTTCAGCATTGTTGGTCGTTGACAAAACTGTTTCTCGTTACACTGAGCCGATCGAGGGGAAAGGATTCTTTTCAAGAATGTCCAATCACCTGGAAAATAAACGAGAGAGTGACCTCTTTTTCTCAAAACCACAATCGATAATTGCCTTTAACTATCAGTGCACAAAATACTTCCCACGTCGACCTTTACCAGCTAACGTATTACAATTCTCCTTCCCCTCGAATAGAGAACACACAAATACTAGTCTGACCTTAAATGAGCCACGAATCCACTCAGTGGCGTATCCAGGATTTCCTTGTGGGGGGGGGGGGGGAGATATCCAAAATAGGAGGTCAAAAAAAAGAATGAAATAAAAGGAGGAAAAAAATTCTCTCATTTTCTCTTGGCACATACGTTATAGGTACGCAAGGCAAGAAATATAAAAACCCAAGAGGGGGATTCATCCCCATAATCCCCCCATTCAGATACGCCACTGAGTCCGCTAGCACGGGTACAGAGCCGTACTGTCCAAACACCTGGAAGGGGCCTTTACATTACCACCTTATTTTTATCGGGTCATCCGGAATCAAGGTGTGTAGACGTATGGATAGGTGTGCTCATTCGAACGATTTTAGCGGTGGGTGAGGCTGGGAGTGTCAACGCGTTCGGGGCTCGCAGTGAAGTCACCCATTTAAAATACACGGGAAAATGACGTAGCTGCGAGCCCTACTCGTTTTCTCTGATCGTGCCGCTTTCGAATGAGCAGACCTATTCGTACGTCTACTGATCTTGATCCGGAATGGCGTTCTACCTGTCCACCGACACCTGCCTCCTGGCCGACAGCAATGACCTCGACTCATCGGTCCGTATTCTCTACGTCGCCGGGCACCAAAAAGAAGATCATTCTCCAGAGTCAAAACTGCGAGAATTTTTCTCTCAATAAGACAACACCAGGAAGATCCATCCTCGGTCATCAGCATCGCGAGGACACGGGTTCTCAACATCCCACCGAGAATCGTTCCAAGGAACACGATCCAATCCCTCCGATAACCAATACCCCCTCTGGAAAATCCTGACTCAACCCGAAGACAAGACTCGTTCTCCGCTCAAACTCGATCTAAAGGTGCGTACACTACGCCCAAAGATACACAATATTGACCACTGTAGAAACCCATCAGGTACGCCCTTACGGCTTCCTGATAACGTCTTATCGTATTCTAAAGTATCACACGTGTGCACTGACTTCCTTAATTTGGACATTCAGATTACAGACGACAGCTATTAGACGCCTAAGTACATCATAATATTGTGACGATTAGTAATTCAAGAAAAAGAATCAGGGGGGGGGGGAATTGCGACACTGGGCAGTTATTACATGTGAATCTAACAACTCCATGTATAACCTTCTACAAAAAGTCTCGGAAAATCAATTTTAATGGCGTACTTAGGCAAGGTACAATATCATCTTCGTCTCTGGATTTGCCTAATCTAATCAAAAACTTTCCCATGATTAATTAATACGGTCCGAAACGTTACGGCTCGACATGTTGTAAGATACTCAATGAGTAACGAAAGCAAAAAATTGCGAAGACCGCAGATATACAGAGGAGGACGCGAGATCTTTCGGTTAATAAACACGAAGATAGAAAGCCACTAACCCAGATGTGAGATGCAAACAGGATATCGACGAAGACGAAGTTCGAGTAAGGACGAGCTAGCCCTCAGAAGGTGACTCAGTCTCGTAAATCAAATCAATGAAACCTTCGTCAGGAATATACCTGATGAGGACAGTAACATCATCACTGTTCAGATGCCGCACTATTTCGATTTTTTCCAATGCAATGCCTTTGAAGTAAGAGTTTTCCCGATGGAGGAAGGTGGCTGAATCCTCCCTGAAACTATGACCATTGGAGTTCGCGAAGGCAGACTCACCCAATTTACCTTTCTCGAAGGGCTTGTGGTGTGCTTCCACTCGGATTTTGAGCTGGCGACTCGTCTCGCCTATGTAAACGCTGTTACAATCCCTACACGTCAGTCTGTACACCCCACTCCCCTGACAAACAACCCCTTTACCGTTGTGAGATTATAAAATGCAGGCCTGAAGCCGAAGGAACGAAGGATACGAGTCAGCTTAGATGAAAATTCACCAAAATACGGGAGCCTGATCCAGCGCAATTTTTTATTATTGTAACTACTCGCATCGCGAGGGAGAGAGGAGGTAGAATCAAGGCTTCTCCTTGTAAGCTTTTTCTGGACCATACGGTCGATGTCCAAGTTGACACCATTCACAAAGGTCAAGTGCTTAATGGTCGCAAGTTCCTTATTGAAAGCTGGCTGACTCAACGGAATGCTGGTCAATCGATGAATGTAGCTGTTAAAGGCAGCCATCTTATGAGAGAATGGACAAACGGATGAACCATGGATAAGAGGATCGGTCGCCGTATCTTTTCTGAATATAGTAAAATCATGGTTCCCATCTCTATTAGAGATATTGAGATCCGGAAAATTTATAGAGGAACCTCCAATTTCTAGAGTAAACTTTATGGAGGGATATATTTTATTCAGATATTCAAGAAACTCACCAAGGAGTTCTTGAGGACCGGTCCATGCACCTAATATATCGTCCACATATCGATGCCAGGAATGGATGTGACTCAGTAGCTTTTGGCCAGAGGAAAAGAAGTCACCCTCAAATTTTGACATAAATATCTCAGAAACGAGAGAGCCCAAAGGCGAGCCAATAGGAATACCTACCCCCTCCGAAAATTCATAAAATTTACCGTTAAACTTACAGAAGTTAGGGGACCAACAGATGTTAAGGAGGATGAAAAACTCTTGAGGCTCATCATGAGGAGTATTAAACTTTGAAAGCAAGTCCCCCATGTGCTGTATATTTGGGACCTTTGGAATGTTAGGGAAAAGGCCCACCACGTCAAAAGAACAGAGGATAGTGCCCGGAGGAAGGGTATCTTGTTTGAGCCTATGAGCTAGAGAAACTGAATTTTCAACAGAGAAGGGCGACTCATACTCGATTCGAGATTTGAACCAGCGATCCAGATACTTAGCTATAGAGTAAGCTGGAGAGGAAGACCCGACTGGACGCATAGGGGTTCCCGGCTTGTGTACTTTGGGCAGCCCGTAGAGGAGGGGGGGAACGAGGTTTGGTTCAAGCAGCATTTTCTTGAGCGGATAACTTTTTATAATAAATTCGCAATCATTGACAATTTCTCTGACCTCTTTGACATAGGAAGAGAAGTTGAAGGAGCTATTTTCAATAGCCCCACATTGAGTAAGGACTTCTTGAATCTTGAATACGTAAGAGGATTTCTCCAAGATTACGATCGCGTTACTCTTATCAGCCATGAGGATTAACCCTTGCTCCCTGATCCTCCTCCTCAAGTTATTAATCACCTCACATGTGTAATTATTTATGCGAGTGAGGGGGATGCTGCGGACGAGTTCAGCGCAAGCAGACTGGATATTCACACCAGGACCAATTTTTATAGTAAGGTCGGCAACAACGTTCCTCTGTATATCTGCGGTCTTTGCAATTATTTGCTTTCGTTACTCATTGAGTATCTTACAATTTCCCATGATGAGGTTAATCTCAATAGGTCAATATTCGAGTGAGGTTCGTTCAAGGGTCGTTTTCCGAGCTAATTATGATGCCGAGAGGAAGAAGAAAGAGGGCTCTAGCCTTCTTTCGGGACTGAGGAAAACTACGGATCCTTGATATATAATAATAAAGATAAGGAAAGGGAGGAGGGGCTTAGAAAGATCCAAACTACCGCTCTGTATGCGTATACGTATATCAAGAAGAGGACTCGAAAGTGTTTCCACGTTTGAATTATTGATAGCCTCGTGCTCTTCTTCATCATTTCATAGTGAGAAAGAAAGTCTCAACTCGAAGACCTTTGACTAAAATCCTCCTCTAGACCTAGGACATAGCCCAGCTTTCATGCCCCGAGGAGAAATTCAGCTTGAGAGCCACAGCCATAGACTGGATTGAAGGTTCACAGCTCCCAGAACGGAGGGGCGCGAACAGGCGGAGTGAGAGAGTCCCCCTGTACACCACTTCTATCTTAGTCCAAGGACGGGACGTACGCTTCGATGAGGAAACTTCGCAAGTTGGGTTATGATTTCATCACAAGGCTGGCGTGGCCTAAAATATAAATGAGGTCACTTCAAACATGATTCAGCTTCGGCTTTTGTTTGACTTTTAGCTGTCAGCTTTCGGAAAATTCAGTCGGCTTTTGGCTTAATTCAGCTGGTTTTCGGCCGACTAGTACGTGAACTCAGACAGAACGATCAGGAGAATTGGGACTTCGACATATTTGCGGAAAATACCGATTCTCCAGTTTATGTTTATTTTCATTGGATGACTGCACTGCAGACCTATGATGAACGGCTGAATAGCAGAACTGAACCAAGGTCAATCTTTCTGATCACTGTCAATTAATTATTTAGCCAAGCCAGTTTGACTTGGAGAGTGAAACTTGAACTTTGAATTTTCATAAGCAGTACATTTTCCTATTTTAAAGACTAGGAAAAGTAGAAAAATTGGAGGCCATTGCAGGTTTGTAATGGCAGCGGGGAACCCGCAACCTCCCGCGCTCGAGATGACGTTGGCGCGAAACTGCCCCCTTAGAAAATGAGTTGGCTGGGCTCTTCTCAGTATACTGCATGCTAGACCTGATATAATGAAGGCTGGAAATTGAAATTCTTCAAAGTCCCTCAAGTAGGTCGAGGTCAATGACATTGATGACATCATAAAGCAACCCGGCTGGAAGAAGAAATTTTTCTGTCTCTAGAATATATCAAGATCAAGGTCATTGATGACGTCATAAAGCATCCCGACTGGAAAATGAAATTTTTCCAAGTCACTGTAGTTCGAGGTCAATGAAATTGGTGACGTCATAAAGCATCCCGACTGGAATTTGAAATTTCTCTGTCCCTAAAGTGGGTCAAGGTCAATGTCATTGATGACGTCATAAAGCATCGTGGTTGGAGATTGAAATTTGTTCCAAGTCCCTAAAGTAGGTCGAGGTCAATGACATTGATGACGCCATAAAGCATCCCGGCTGGAAGATGAAATTTTCCTGTCTCCAGAGTATATCAAGGTCAAGGTCATTGATGACGTCCTAAAGCATTTTCCAAGTCCCTGTAGGTCAAGGTCAATGACATTGATGACGTATCCCGACTGGAAATTGAAATTTTTCTGTCCCTCAAGTAGGTCAAGGTCAAGGTCATCAATGACGTCCTAAAGCATCCCGACTGGAATTTGAAATTTTTCTGTCTCTAGAGTATATTAAGGTCAAGGTCAGTGATGACGTCATAAAGCATCCCGACTGGAAAATGAAATTTTTCCAGGTCCCTGTAGATCCAGGTCAATGACATTGGTGACGTCATAAAGCATCCCGACTGGAATTTGAAATTTCTCTGTCCCTAAAGTGGGTCAAGGTCAATTTCATTGATGACGTCATAAAGCATCGTGGTTGGAGATTGAAACTTGTTCCAAGTCCCTAAAGTAGGTCGAGGTCAATGACATTGATGACATCATAAAGCAACCCGGCTGGAAGAAGAAATTTTTCTGTCTCTAGAATATATCAAGATCAAGGTCATTGATGACGTCATAAAGCATCCCGACTGGAAAATGAAATTTTTCCAAGTCACTGTAGTTCGAGGTCAATGAAATTGGTGACATATCCCGACTGGAAATTGAAATTTTTCTGTCCCTCAAGTAGGTCAAGGTCAAGGTCATCAATGACGTCCTAAAGCATCCCGACTGGAATTTGAAATTTTTCTGTCTCTAGAGTATATTAAGGTCAAGGTCAGTGATGACGTCATAAAGCATCCCAACTGGAGAATGAAATTTTTCCAGGTCCCTGTAGGTCCAGGTCAATGACATTGGTGACGTCATAAAGCATCCCGACTGGAATTTGAAATTTCTCTGTCCCTAAAGTGGGTCAAGGTCAATGTCATTGATGACGTCATAGAGCATCGTGGTTGGAGATTGAAATTTGTTCCAAGTCCCTAAAGTAGGTCGAGGTCAATGACATTGATGACGCCATAAAGCATCCTGGCTGGAAGATGAAATTTTATTGTCTCCAGAGTATATCAAGGTCAAGGTCATTGATGACGTCCTAAAGCATTTTCCAAGTCCCTGTAGGTCAAGGTTAATGACATTGATGACGTATCCCGATTGGAAATTGAAATTTTTCTGTCCCTAAAGTAGGTCAAGGTCAAGGTCATCAATGACGTCCTAAAGCATCCCGACTGGAATTTGAAATTTTTCTGTCTCTAGAGTATATTAAGGTCAAGGTCAGTGATGACGTCATAAAGCATCCCGACTGGAAAATGAAATTTCTCTGTCCCTAAAGTAGGTCAAGGTCATTGATGGCGTAAAGCATTATCCAAGTCCCTGTAGGTCAAGGTCAATGACATTGATGACGTCATGAAGCATCCCGACTGAAAATTGAAATTTTTCTGTCCCTCAAGTAGTTCAAGGTCATTGATGACGTCCTAAAGCATTTTCCAAGTCCCTGTAGGTCAAGCTCAAGGACATTGATGACGTCATAAAGCGTCACATCACGTCATGTGACGTCACGCAGTTCACAGAAACTCTCGGATGCGGACATGGACATGGACGTGGACACGGACGTGGACGCAGACGTTTTCTCAGGATCTCCCTAACAAAATAGATAGCGAGTTTCCCGCTAAAAAATTTCACTTCTTTTGGCTTTTGGCTTAGAAAAGTTTGAATAGAGCTTCCAGCTTCTGGGCTGAATCCGGCTTTTGGCTTTCGGATTTCAAGTTCCCTTTCTATCATAAATAGCGTCATCGTCGATATTTTTACAAGTCCCTCTCCTATCTTTTGCAACTTTGAGGTAAACATTTCTCCAGGGCTCTTTCCCATCATATGTAGCTTGTTTTTTTAAATGCTTTTTTTTTTACCACCTATAGCTCGTACTTCAAAATTTCTCCAATTCCTACGTTTTGCTGGTTGGAACTCAGCGCCCACCTTCTTCCTCCAATTTACTCCCTCTCCATAAAACAGGTTCCTTGAGAGAAGTCTCTCTTTTTCCGAGTCTTCATTTAGGTATACTCTTATTAATCACGGTGGTTGAAATTTTCCAAGTCCCTTCCCCCTTCATCATGAAGATACAAGCTGATGACATTGGAGTGACTTCATGGATATTTAAGGATGTCTCGAAGAAGCATGCTTATGGCCGTGGTATATAATTTCATATTCAGTTACCAACTTTTCCTCGTCATGTATTGGTTTCTTGCATGTTTACTTCAAAATAACTCGCATTTCACATTGCGTCATCAGCTTGAGCTCTCTCTCTCTCTTCCCTACTCTCTTCTATTCTCAAGATCACACTCTCCGTTCATAAACCGCGCACTAGTCTCCATTACCTGGGCCTAATATAGCCGATAGCCTCAGTCTTTCTTTCGACTTTGAAGCCTCATTATGATGGGAAGGGTGACCTCCGAGCTTGATATTGCTCGCGAGAGACTCACATAAAAAAGATTCCCTGTTTGCCTCAATTAACGAAAATGATAAGGGAAACCCCGAACAGCTCACCAGGTAGGCATCAAGTTTTTTCTGGCAGAGCTACATAAATAACGATGCAGAATATTGTAGCCAGCTGAAAACCGAAAGCACAATTCAGCTTTATAAAGCCAAAAGAAGTCAACTTTTTTCCGTTTTTTCCTAGCTTTCCTGATTTCTGCAAACAGTGGCTATTGGCGCTTTTTTTCAATCGGGGAAATAATTCTGGAGGGCGCATCGGGAAATGCCCGATTGCCTGCAAAATAGGAAAGTTCCTTGCTTAGTTATAAGTATTCAAAATTCAAGTTCAGCTCCACTCCAAATAGGCTTCGTAGGCTTCGCCAAAGAATTGACTATGGTATAAGGAAGATTAGCTCAACTCAGCCATTTAGCGTAGGTCTATAGTGCAATCATCCGCAATGGAGATCTTCTGCAGGTATGTCGAAACCACAATCATCCTGATCGTTTTCATGGCACACATTCTTATCTTTCTCCCTCCGTATTTTCATACGCTTCTCCTTCAAGTCCTAGTTTGGCTTTGGTACGGAAGTAAAAGACGACTCCCGACTCGTCAGTAACCACAATTTTCTGGAAGAAACGGTTTCCTCTTCAGCATGACGTAAAAGAGGCCCCTTCGAGACTAAGGAAGTTTGAGGAATTGAACGTAAAATTATGGGCAGTGATGAGCAGTGAATTTTAGTTCCAAAGAAAGGCGATAGATTATTCCCTGTTTTTTAAGCTGAATGAAAGAAATTGAAATAAGTATGTTTATTTGACTAATAGAATCCTCTTTCGATATCATCACAATTTTGAGAAAGAGATTTTTATGTCTGGAACGAGCGAATTAGAGATTTACAAAACCAGAACAAATGAGTTCTGATAAATTAAATTATACACTATTTTACAACTCAAATATTTTGCACTATCTCAAATCTGTTTGTTTTGAGTCAAATTTACAAATATAAATTCAACTAAAAAAACATACTATTATCATTCTTCAAGTAAAACTAGAAACGACACGTGAAGAAGAATATTGCTTCCCTTACATATAAAGAGGCGAAATAACTTACAAATTACGACAGGAAAACGGAAGACTCAAATAATAATTCTAATATTTACAACCGATTACCGAAGGTACTCCTCCACAGCGATAGGTGCTTTCGAAATGATAACATGTATCCGAGATCGACCTTCTTGGAGTGGGTTAGTCTCTTCAACAAAACCGTAACACAAATCATCATCCGCCATCGCGTACTTCAAAAGGTCACAAAAATATTTTAGATACCATAGAAGATCGTTTCTGATCGGATTCCATTCGGGTGGTCCGCTATCCAAAATTTCGACATCATTCGCTAAGTCTGCCGCATTTTTCCAAAGCTCTCGATCGCAGGTTGAAATAAGAGTTTTTTTACCTCTTCTAAAATGATTGGCATAGAATATAGTAAATAGATTGAGTAAATAAATTTTGGTCATTTCGGACAATTTTATCAATTTTACCATGACTATCATATAATCTTAAATATCTTTCGAAGTTTGGAAAAATTTGCTAATGTAAGTGTCTTCTAATTTACCAGAGTTGTATCAATCTCGAACTCTTTCAGATGAAGAGTGGATTGAACCCTCTACTGACACATCCGATCGCCGCACACTACAGAAATTGTTTGATCAGATTTGGGATAATGATTCACTATAACTGTAGAAATGAGTACCTACATGTAAGAACAAGATTGAGAGACTATTTTTCGCAATGTGAAGATGATGATGGCATTTGATAATGTTCACACGCCCGTCCTTTTCAAACAATAACGAGTGCGGTGAGAAAGAAGACTAAGGAAATCAAGAAAAAAAGAAAGTGGAACCAACAAAATTTATGCTTTTGTAGAACTTTCGCTTACTTTCGGATTGTTGACCAGAAATGAAAGTAGAATATTTCTAAAGGGAAAAATTAACGACTCGAGAAAGATAATCCAGCGATATAAATGTTCCTAGAATTTTCTCTTTTAGCCGATTGAACCCCGATCAAAACAATCAGTTATAAACGAAGTGAGTTGATAAGTGCTAAACAACAATAGACGCGTTTGCTAATGCACGTCGTAATAACTCTGCTTTCAATCAAGTTACTATCTGGTTGGTTGAACCATGGCCTGAACCCCGAAATTTGAGCCCTGAAGACTAACGACCGATCAGGGTTTCTAACACGTCCTTCATGAATGTGTGGTGTCTTTATTCCGGCATGAGTGGAGAGGAAGCAAAGGCTTCATAAATATTTGTAGCTGAGGAGTTCTTCAGAGAAAAAGTATGGGCTAAAGTATTCTCAAGGAGCTGGAAGCCAAACGATGAGGTGTATAAGTTTTTAGTAAGAGAAACACAATTGGACGCTTTTGAGCAAAACTCTAACAAGCGACATGAAAACAATCTAGAGAATTGGGGAAATGTTAATTCACTATACGTGGAGTTCCTCCTTTTTCTGGATTGATATCAAGTCACTTGGTTGGGTTTTGCTTAAAAGCGTTCAATTAGCGGAACAATCATCCAATTTAATGCAGTCTCCATGACGTGGATAACTCGTGACATCATGACCATTCCTTGATGGCTGCCTATGACGTCATCAGAATTCATACCGTCGCTAACAAGCGTTGTGAGTGATCCCAGAATAGAACATTCTTTAACGGAGTTGAATGAGAGGAGGCAGGGAACCTTTTTTATGAGTCTTATGGGGAAAATGACCATTAGACCAGGGTACAGGTCAGTTTTCACTGGATGAAGGAAAGCAAACGGCGTGGCGGAACGCCTGCAAAAGATGAAAACCAAAGAACTAATTTCATGATAATAATTTTGAGCCCTTGCAGAGGCAGAAATATGTTAGAGGCTACAAATATAGAATCGGATGAAGTCTCAGGCTGAACATGAGCAAGGTTGAGAAGGGCATTTCAGGATAAGACTCCTTACAAACCAATTCCAGGGTATCCTCAGAGAGCGTTTGCGTTCGGACTGGTGTATAAAGTATTGCATATCTAGTTACTTGAAGGAACTATTTTAATCAGGCCATCAGTGCTGCAAGATGATACAAAGGGGACGTAGAATTCATTGAAGGGGTGATCTTTGAAGCATTGCATATCTGGCTCATTATGAAGCATTGCATATTTAGTTACTTGGAGGAGCTGTCTTGATCAGGATATACCAATGCTGCCAGATGATAGTTTCAAGAATCCGTTTCCTCCATTGTTTGTAAGACCTAAAAACAGATTTCTACGGACCTTGATTGATCCATTAATAACAATCAGAACAAAGGTATCTATCTAACGAGTAACTGAGGTACTTTCCCCTTGATCGACTCAATACTACGGGAAACCGCAGTATCAGTCAATAACGATCAGGAGAAAAGTATCTCTCGTAGTTGTGTCTGAGGTACCTTTCCCTTGATCGCCAGAAATCCGCATTGTACGTGAAATCTGGAGAAAAGAAAATCCCGTGCTGGGGCTTGAAATACAGCATACTGGACTTGAACTAGGCTAGAACCCCTCCTTGCATAAAAAGGGTTTTGAACAATTTTCGACATTGCCTCACGAACGCAAGTCGGCGGACATTTGCCCTACTTCCAATCCTGAATCAATCAGGCCATCAGTGCTGCAAGATGATACAATGGGGACTTGGAATTCATTGAAGATGTGATGCTTGGATCATTGCATATCTGGCTACTTGAAGGGGCACAGAAAATTGGTGTATAAATTATTGCATATCTAGTTGCTTGGAGGAGCTGTTTTGATCATGCTATACTCACCGACTTCCAAGGCAGACATATGATAGGAAGGGGACTTGAAATACAGCATATTAGACTTAAACTGGGCTGGAACCCCTCCTTGTATTAGAAGGAAATTGAACAATTTTCGACCTCTGTCGGATATTATACGATAGGAGAAAACTTCGAAAATTTTCGAACTCCTAAGGTCATGTTGTCTGCCGAACGCAAGACGGCGGATATTTTCTCCGGGAGACCCTCCTTCTCCCTCCGATAAAACAGGCTTCCTTTTAGGAGAGTGAGGAAGAGGAAGAGCCCAAGCTGATGACGTAAATAACTTGTGACCAGTGCTGCCAGATGATAGTTTGAAAAATCCGTAACCACCATTTTTTGTAAGACCTCAAAACAGATTTCTACGGACTCTAATTAATCCATTAATAAGAATCAGGAGAAAGGTATCTATCATAGAAGTAACTGAGGTACTTTTCCCTTGATAGACTCAATAGTATCAACCCATAACGAGCAGGAGAAAGGTATCTCTCATGCTTCAGTTTGAAGTACCATTCCCTTAATCGCAAGAAATCCGTATTGTATGTAAAATCTAAAGAAAACGAAAAACCTTTATCTTTTTCAAGGACTAAAAATCCGTAGATATGGCATCCTAGCTTGTGACATCATGATTGACCATTCATGATGGTTACCTACAACGGCATTAGAATTCATAACGTTGCTAAGGAGTGGAGTGAAAGATTCCAGGAGAGAGGAGAATAAGGGAGAGAGATAAAGAGCTTAAGCTGATGACGTCACGAATGCTGGTAACGTCACAGACAGCAATCATGGATGGTTATCATTTCATGAGCCTATGGCGTCACTATCGTTGATATCCATACATGGGGACGGACGAGCGACCTGTAAACTAGATTAGCCCTACTTCCAATCCTGAATCCCAGGACAGGGCATATGCCTCAGGAGGAAAATTAACAAGCTAAGCCACAATTTCATCACAAGAGAGGCGTGGCTTTAAAATATAAGTGATCATTGACTAGCAGACGTGAAACATGATCTTTATTTATTTCGCTCGGCCAGAAAATCTCTTTTTTTCTTGGCAATGAATCAATCAAGCTTGAACATAATTCATAGTGAGAAGAATTAGAATTTAAAAAGTCTTAGCATGAAGTCAACACTAAAATATCTTCCTTGAAGCCCAGCTCATGTAAATTGTAGCCCAGTTTCATACCTATAGGGCTCAAGACTCCAAAGTTGTCGCTTGAAAATTCAAAGCCTAACCTTCTTCCGATTCCACCTCCACGGAGGTTGATGATTCAAACTTCTGTTGTCAAGTGCTTCTCCACACTCCATAAAGGATTTCAACTTGAACTCTTCCTTGTAAGTAATTAGTTTCTTGCATGTTTACTTCGAAAAACTCGCACCTCACATCGCGTCATCAGGTCGGTCGGTCGGGCTCTCTCTCTCTCTCTTCCTTATTCTTTGCTATTTTCGGGATCACCTTCTCCGTTCGTAAGCCACGCAATAGTCTCCATTATCCTAAGCCTAATTACAGATAGCTTCAGTCTTTCTTTTCGACTTTGAAGCTATATATGATAGGAAGAGTGACCTCCGAGCTTGATATTGCTCGCAAGTGACTCAAATAAAACAGATTCCCTGTTTTTATCAATTAACGAACTCAATGAAAGAAACCCCAAGCAGCTCACCAAGCGGGCTCCAAGTTTTTTCTGGTAGTGCCGAATGAATAACGATCCAGAGTATTCTAGGCGGCTGAAAGATGAAAGCACAACTCAGCCTTATTTTTACTGATAAGAACGCAGCTTAAAGCAAGCTTTATTTAAATCTTCCTAAGCTTGAAGCCAAGATAGAAGATGAGTCAAATTTTTTCAGTTTTCTCCTAGCTTTCTTGATTTCGGCAAAATAGGAAAATGCACTGCTTATGAGTGTTCAAATTTCAAGTTCAGCTCCACTCCAGATTGGTTTCGTCAAAGAATTGATAATGATAAGAAAGATTGGCTCTGGTTCAGTTTAGCAATTCAGCCATTCAGCGTAGGTCTAGTGCAGTCATCCTATGAAGATGAACACAGACCAGGTATCTTTCGCAGGTATGTTAGAGCCCCAATTCCTCCAAGTCCTAGTTCGTCATTAGAAGACGGCTTTCGACTCTTCAGTACCTAACCACAATATTCGGGAAGAGACGGTTTCTCTATCAGAATGACGTAAAACAGGCTCCTGGTTTGAATCTTAATAACCAGGCTTTATCGTGATTAAGGTAATTCGAGGAATAAAACGTAAAATGGAAAGTGATGATAGATTATTTCTTATATGTATTCTCTAAGGTGATTGAATGAAATGCAAAATGTTTATTAGACTGAGAGAATCCTCTTTACATTATTGTTCGATATCATCACAATTTTGAGAAAGAGGTTTTTATGTCTGGAACGAGAGAATCAAAGATTTACAAAACCACTGATAAATTAAATTAGGTATACACTATTTTACAACTCAAATATTTTGCAGAATCTCAAGTCTTTTGTTTTGAGTAAAATTGACAAATATACCTACCTAAATGAAACTAAAAAACAAGATTATAGCATTCTTTGAGGGAAACTATAAACGACACGCGAAGAAGAATATTGCTTCCCTCACATATAAACAGGTGAAATAACTTACAAATTACGACAGGAAAACGGAAGACTCAAACAATAATTCTAATATTTCAAATCGATTACCGAAGGTACTGCTGCACAGCGATAGGGGCTCTTGAAATGATAACATGTATCCGCGATCGACCTTCTAGGAGTGGGTGAAACTCTTCGAAAAAACCATAACACAAGTCATCATCCGCCATCGCGTACTTCATAAGGTCACAAAAATATTTTAGATACAATGGAAGATCGTTTCTGATCGGATTCCATTCGGGTGGTGCGCTATCCAGAATTTCGACATCATTCGGTAAATTTGCCGCATTTTTCCAGAGCCCTCGATGGCAGGTTGAAATAAAAGTTTTTTTACCTCTTCTAAAATAGTTGGCATAGAATAAAGTGAATTGGTTGAGTAGATAAACTTTGGTCATTTCGGACAATTTCACCAATTTTACCATGACTAATAAGTTATACTATAATCTTAAATAACTTTCGAAGTTCGAGAAAAATTGCCAACGTAAATGTCTACTAAAATACCCGAGTGTTATAAATCCTTCATGAAGAGACGATTGAACCCTCCACTGACACATCCGATCGCCACACACGTAATAAATTGTTTGATCAGGTTTGGGATAATGTCTTACAAACCGTAGTTCAAATGGATACATGCAAGAACAAGATTGAGAGTCTATTTTTTGCTATGTGAAGATTATGGTAACATTTGATAATGTTCACAAGCCCGTTCCTTTCAAACAATAATGGGAAGAATAAGGAAAAAAAAAGGAACCAACAAAATTTACGCTTTTGTAGGACTTTCGTTGACTTTCGGTGGTGAATTGCTCACCAGAAGTGTCAGTAGAATATTTCGAAGTTACTTACGAAAAAGAATCTAGCGATATTGTTGTTCCTAGATTTTTTTTTGCCAGCTGAATGAATTTCAAGCAAAACAGATATAGTTGCGAACGAAGTGAGTCGATAGTAGCGCCAAAAGAATAGACGTTGCTTTCAATTAAGTCACGATTTGGTTGGTTCATCCCCAAAATTGGAATTCTAATGACTAACGAACGATGAGGGTTATTAACACGTCTTTTATGAATGAGTGGTGGCTTCATTCAAGGATGAGTGGAGAATAAGAGGCAAAAGCTTTATAAATATCTGTAGCCGAGGACTCCTCCAGAGGAAAAATATTGGCCAGTGTATCCTCAAGGAGCTAGAAGCCATTTCAAAATCCCAAACGATGAATGCCTACTAATGGTGAATAAGTCCATGGTACGAGAAACACAATGGAACGCTTTTAAGCGAAACCCAACCAAGCGACATGATAAAAATCTAGAGAACTGGAGAAATGTTAATCTACTATAAGTGAAGGTTCTCTTTTTTTCCAAATAAATGGGTTCGGTTTTGTCTAAAAGCGTCCAATTAGCGCAATAATCATCCAAATTAATGCAGTCTCCATGACGTGACCAACTCGCGACGTCTTGACCATCCATGTTAGCTGTCTATGACGTCATCCGAAAGCATAACGTAGTTAACGAGCAGAATGAGTGATCCCAGAATGGAAAATTCTCTAACGAAGTTGAATGAGAGGATGCAGGGAACCTGTTTTATGAGTCTTATGGGGAAAATGACCTTTAGATTAGGGTATAGGTCAGTTTTCACCGGATGAAGGAAAGCAAACGGCGTGGCGGAACGCCTGCAAAGGAAAAAAAAACAATTTCATGATATTAATTTAAAGCCCTAAGCCTCTGCAGAGGCGGAAATAGGCTGAAGGCTACAAGTATAGAATCTGAGACTGGGATTGAGTCTTAGTCTGAACATGAGCTAGGTCGAGAGGGGCAGGGGCATTTCAGGATAAGACTCTTTACAATCAAACCAATTTCAGGCTATCCTCAGAGAGCGTTTGCGTTCGAGTTTCAAGACGTCATCAATAGCTTTCACTCATTTTCAAGACTTGGAAAAACGACGGCTTCCTTTACGTTGTATTTCTGGCTCATTGAAAAGGCTAGGCCAATTGGTGTATGGAGTATTGCATAACTACTTACTTAAAGGAGTTATTTTAATCAGGCCATCAGTGCTGACTTAAAATTCATTGAAGGGGTGATGTTTGAAGCATTGCATATCTACTTACTTGAAAGGAGTTGTACTGATCAGGCTATACCTGTGCTGCCAGATGATATTTTCAAAAATCCATATCCTCTATTTTTAGTAAGACCTAAAGAAATATCTACGGACTTTGATTGATCCATTAATTACAATCAAAAGAAAGGTATCTCTCTCAAGAGTAACTGAAGTCTTTTTCCCTTGATCGACTCAATATTACGGAAAACTGCAGCCAGTATCAATCCATAACGATCAGGAGAAAAGTATCTCTCGTACTTGTGTCTAAGGTACCTTTCACTTGATCGCAAGAAATCCGCATTGTACGTAAGATCTAGAGAGAAGGAAACCCCGTACCTTTTTGGAGACCAAAAATCCGTAGATCTGACATCCTAGGGCTTGAAATACAGCATACTGGACTTCAAGTAGGCTAGAACCCTTCCGTGCATTAGAAGGGACTTGAACAATTTTTGACCTCTGTCGGATAGTTCTTATTGCCTAACGAACGCAAGTCGGCGGGCATTTTTTCCGTAAGATCCCCCCTCCCTCTGCGTGAAACAGGTTCCTGTTAGGAGTGTGAGGAGGAGAAAGAGCCCAAGCTGATGACGTTATGAATGCTGGTAACGCCACGGGCAGCTGTCAAAGGTACTGATGATGACGCATGACGTCACCGGCAGACATCATGGATGGTTATCATGCCACGAGCCTATGGCGATATCCATGTATGGGGACGAACGAGCGACCTTTAAATTAGATAATACATAATTGAAAAGAACTTTACGGAAACGCATTTATTTGCCCTACTTCCAATCCTGAATCAATCAGGCCATCAGTGCTGCAAGATGATACAATGGGGACTTGGAATTCATTGAAGGGGTGATGTTTGCAGCATTGCATATCTGGCTAATTAAAGGGGCAAAGCAAATTGGTGTGTATAGCATTGCATATCCAGTCACTTGGAGGAGCTGTATTGATCATGCTATACTCACCGACTTCCAAGCCAGACATACGATAGGAAGGGGACTTGAAATACAGCATATTAGACTTAAACTGGGCTGGAACCCCTCCTTGCATTAGAAGGAAATTGAACAATTTTCGACCTCTGTCGGATATTATACGATAGGAGAAAACTTGGAAAATTTTCCAACTCCGAAGGTCATGTTTTCTGCCGAACGCAAGACGAACGCAAGACGGCGAACATTTTTTCCGGGAGACACTCCTTTCCCCCTCCGATAAAACAGGGTTTATTCTAGGAGAGTGCGGAAGAGAAAGAGCCCAAGCCGATGACGTAAATAACTTGTGACCAGTGCTGCCAGATGATAGTTTAAAAAATCCGTATCCGCTATTTTCTGTAAGACCTCAAAACAGATTTCTATGGACTCTAATAACAAGCAGAAAAAAGGTATCTGTCTTAATAGTGACTAAGGTACTTTTCCCTTAATCGACTCAATATTACGAAACACCGACGTATCAACCTACAACGAGCAGGAAAAAGGTCTCTCTCGTGCCTCACTCTAAAAGTACCATTCTCTTGATCGCAAGAAATCCGTATTGTACGTGAAATCTAAAGGAAAGAAAACCCCGTATCTTTTTGAAGACCCAAAATCCGTAGATCTGGCATCCGCAGCTTGAAATACAGCAAACTGGATTTAAACTAGGCTAGAACCTCTCCTTGCCTTAGAAGGGATTTGAACAATTTTCGACTTCTGTTGGATAGGTCACCTTGCCTCAAAAACGCAATTTGACGGGCATTTTTTCCGTAAGACCCCCCCCCTTCCTCCTCCCCGTAAAACAGGTTCCTATTAGGAGAGTGAGGAAGAGAAAGAGCCCAAGCTGATGACGTAAATAACTGGTGACGTCATGACCATTCATGATGGTTACCTACAACGTCATCAGAATTCATAACGTTGCTAACAAGCGGAATGAGTGATTCCAGGAAAGAAGAGAATAAGGAAGTTGGATAGAGAGCTCAAGCTGATGACGTCATGAATGATGGTGATGTCACGGGCAGCTGTCAAAGGCACTGATGATGACGTCACAAGTAAATACCATGGATACTTATCATATCGGGAGCCTATGGCAATATCCATGTATGAGGACGAACGAGCGACCTGTAAACTAGATAGCCTCACCTCTAATCCTGAATCCAAGGACAGGGCATATGCCTCAGGAGGAAAATTAACAAGCTAAGCCACAATTTCATCACCAATGAGGCGTGGCTTTAAAATATAAGAGATCATTGACTAGCAGACAAGAAACATGATCTTTATTTATTTCGCTCGGCTAGAAAATCTCTTTTTTTTTCTAGGCAATGAATCAGTCAAGCTTGAACATAGTTAATAGCGAGAAAAATTTTAATTTAAAGAGTCTTAGCCAGAAGTCGACCTAAAAATCTTCCTTTGAGCCCAGCTCATGTAAATTGTAGGCTAGTTTCATACCTATAGGGCTCAAGACTCGAAAGTTCTCGCTTGAAAATTCAAAGTCTAACCTTCTTCTTCTAATTCCACCTCTACGGAGGTTGATGATTCAAAATTCTGGTATCGAGTCCACCTACACACTCCATAAAGGATTTCAACTTGAACTCTTCCTCATAGATTGGTTTCTTTCATGTTTACTTCAAAAACTCGCACCTCACATCGCGTCATCAGCTCGGGCTCTCTCTCTCTTCTTTATTCTTTTCTATTTTCGGGATCTTCCCCTCCGTTCGCAGGCCACGCAATAGTCTCCATTACAGTAGGCCTAAGAGTAAGGCGGGTTCCAAGTTTTTTCATGGTAGAGCCAAATGAATAACAATCCAGAGTACTGTAGCCAGCTGAGAGCTGAAAGCTAGAAGCACAATTCAGCCTTATTTTTACTGATAAGAGCGCAGCTGAATGCCAGCTTTATTATATTAGAATCTTCCTAAGCCAAAAGCCAAAATAGGTTTAATTTTTTCAGTTTTTTCCTAGCCTTCTTGATTCCTACAAAATAGAAAAATGCACTGCTCATGAGGGTTCAAATTTCAAGTTCAGCTCCACTCCAGATTGGCTTTGCCAAAGAATTGACAGAATATTGGCTCTGGTTCAGTCCAGCAATTCAGTGCAGTCATCTAATGAAGATGAACACAAACTAGGTATCTTCCGCGAGTATGTCGAAGCCCCAATCCTCCTGATCGTCTTTATGACAGACATTCTTTTCTTTCTTCTTCTTTTTCCTACATTTCTCCTCCAAGTTCTGGTTTATCTTTGATTAAATCACCAGAGTAGGAGTCGGCTTCCGACTCGTCAGTAACCACTATTTTCTGGAAGAGAAGGTTTCCTCTTCAGAATGACATAAAACAGGCTCCTGGTTTTTAAATCTTGATAATCAGATTTCTTCGTGATGAAGGAAGTTCGAGGAATTAAAGGCGTAGAATTAACGGCAGTGATGATAGATTATTGCCTGATTTCTAAGGTGATTGAATTAAATGAAAAATGTTTATTCGACTGGGAGAATCCTCTTCACGTATTGTTCGATATCATCACAATTTATAGAAAGAGATTTTTGGAGCGAGAGAATCAGAGATTTGCAAAACCAGAAGAAATGAGTTCTGAGAAATTAAATTTTACACCATTCTACAACACAAATATTTTGCAGTATCTCAAGTCTTTTTGTTATGTGTAAAATTTACAAATATAAATTGAACTAAAAAACATTAATTGATTAGCATTCTTAGAGTAAAACTAGAAACGACACGCGAAGAAGAATATTGCTTCCCTTACATAACATGGAGAGGCGACATAACTTATACAATTACGACAGGAAAACGAAAGAATGAAACAATAGTTCTATCATTTACAACCGATTACCGGTAAAGAAGGTACTCCCCCATAAGGACAGGTCCTCTTGAAATGATAACATGTATCCGCGATAGACCTTCTTGGAGTGGGTGAAACTCTTCGTAAAAACCGTAAACCAAGTCATTATCCGCCATCGTGTACTTCAAATTGTCACAAAAATATTTTAGATACCATAGACGATTGTTCATGATCGGTTTCCATTCGGGTGGTCCGCTATCCAAAATTTCAACATCATTCGGTAAATCTGCCGCACTTTTCCAGAGCCTTCGATCGCAGGTAGAAATAAGAGTTTTCTTACCTCTTCTGAAGTGATTGGCATAGAATATAGTGAATATGTTGAGAAAATGAATTTTGGTCATTTCGGACAATTTTATCAATTTTACCATGACTATATTATAATCTTATATAACTTTCGAAGTTCGGAAAAAATTGCTAACGTAAAGTGTCCCACAAAATACCCGAGTGATATCAATCTGTAACACTACTCTTTCATGAAGAGACGATTGAACCCTCTACTGACACATCCGATCGCCGCACACGACAGAAATTGTTTGATCAGATTTGGGATAATGATTCACTATAACCGTAGAAATGAGTACATGTAAGAACAAGATTCAGAGACTATTTTTCGCTATGTGAAGATGATGATGGCATTTGGTGATGTTCACACGCCCGTTCTTTTCAAACAATAACGGGTACGGTGAGAAAGAAGACTAAGGAAGTCAAGAAAAAAAAAAAGTGGAACTAACAAAATTTATACTTTGGTAAGACTTTCGGTGGTGAATTGCTGACCAGAAATGTCAGTAGAATATTTCTTAGTTGGAAAACTTAGTACGGCTCGAGAAAAATAATCCAGCAATAATTGATGTTCCTAGAATTTTCTCTTTCAGCTGATACTCCGAGCAAAACAATTACTTACTAAATGACTAACATCGTTTATGAAAGTGTGGTAGCTTCATTCTAGCGTGAGTGGAGAAGAAGCAAAGGGCTTTATAAATATTTCTAGCTGATAAGTCTTTCAGAAGTGAGATATGGACCAGAGAATTCTCAAGGGGCTAGTTTATTCCGCGAATGCACGGTTTTACACATAGTCCAGAACCGGGTGCCGACCCGGAGCTGGGGTTCTGACAAACTTGGTTACATATTGGGTGAGCCAAATCGTGTTGTAGTTGAGAGGAGGTGACTGACTGAAATGTCGCTGAGTTCCTGGCCACTCACCTCCTCTCAGGGAGTACATTGTTGAGTCAAGGGGATGCAAGTTTTCTAGTGAGAGGCTTGCATCTCACATCTTAATGATAAGATATCAAATCTAGATCTCACCGTAGAGGGGGTTTTCCAGTATCCTGAGTTTCTTGACTACTCGCACCATGTAATCAATATTGTGAATTGTTGTCGTCCCCAATCAATAAGTCTTGCACTCCAAGAAGATATGCTCCGCAGTTTCTCTTGAAGAGCCGCACAGACACCATCCGTCTAGTCTGCGGTCCCTACTCCTAAGGTATTCCCCGAGTACACCATGTCCACTCAGAGCTTGGCTGCTCCAGAAGGTGAGGGGCTCTTCCAGGGCCAAACAGGGGTTGACATTTGGGAAAACCAAAGTGTGCCCACTTGCCTGTTTCGTTTTGTTGTCACTCCAGTGGACAAGGTTGGCTTTGTTCCACGACTCTTTTGCTTCCTCACCTGCTCAAGGCCACCTTTTCCATCCAGTACGAGTTTTGGCATGTGGCCCCAGTGCGGAACTTTGTATCCATGCTGGAGCAGCCAGCGGATAGAGCGAGTGGCTATCCTCAGGTAGAGAGGGAGGCTTGCACCTAGGATGCCGGCTACACCCGCGTTGAGGTCTTGATAGGCGCGGATTATGTCACAGTGTCTCCTAATGCTCTCAATCTTATTGAGGTATGTCTTCGAGACTAGGCGATGATAGAGTACAGAGCTGCAGATATAGCCACAAGACATGACTTTCCTAGCTGCAAACTCGTAGCTAAAGGTGTTTCGACACCAATTCTGCAGCAGGGGGATCCTCTTGGCACACTTCTCCTGGGTGTAATCCAAGTGTGCTCTAGAACGTAGTTTAGGATCCAGCATGACCTCCAGATATTTAATGGCCTTCATTGGTTTTACCCAATGCCCACCTAGATCAAACAAGAAATCTCCCATTTCAGCTCTTACTCTTAGAGGGGTAGTTGGTTGCGGAGAAGGATTTCGTTTTTCCTACTTTGAGTAAAAGTCCCACGTCCAGAAGGAGAAATTTTATGTATTCAACACAGTCCCGCACTGCTTTCTGTGATTCAGGGACTGTGTTAGCACCTATGATGACCAGTGTGTCACCTGCGAGGATGTTCTATAGAGAGGAGCTCTTGGGGACATTCTTTCTCAAGAACGGTGCTTTCACCGTCGCAAATGACAACTCTTCCTTCAAAGTAGGAGGCCAGGCATCTATATAGATATTGGGGGAGTCCTGCCGCATGCAATTTGTGGAGGATGCCTCCCCATTCTACGTGATGAAACGCCCCATTGATCCCTTAATGTCCAGGCACACCCACCACCTTTACCACCATCAGTAGATGTTCTTTACAGGCGTTCTTGAACATGTCCACTGTATCATGGACTGCCTGTTCCACTCCAGTGTTCCGTAGCCGTACTGTTTTTGGTGAAGCGGGTGGTAGTCTTTGTAGAACCCTACAATCCTGCTGTTGAGGGTCCTCTCCAATACCTTCCATTTGGTGTTCTCAAGATTCTTCCCCGGTTTAGGGACAAACCCTGCCCTGTCTTTGCGCCAGGCTTCAGGGAAGTAGCCTTCAGCCGCAGATAGGACTGTAGATTGGTGGCTGAGAGCCTTCATAGCACGGATTGAGAGATCGTCAGCTGATGAGGAAGTGCTCGCATTATCAAGGTCACCTCATGGCTATCAATTAGGGGTGCTGGATAGGAAGCACCTCTATCGCTGGAATCAGGGAGCGCTAGGGAGGCCTTTGGGAATTTGGCCTCCAGGAGCAGCTGAACACTTTCCTGCTGAGTCTTGCATTTTGTGCCGAACCTAACCTAACCTGACGAACGAGTGACCTATAGACTAAGATCGACCCTAAACCCTTTCTTTGAGCCCAGCTTATGTAACTTGTAGCTTAAATTTAGCTCAAGACTCCATAGTTCTAGCTTGCAAATTCAACGACTAATCTTCTTCTCGTTCCACCTCTACGGAGTTTGATGATTCAAAATTCTGTTGTCAAATCCCACTCCGCTTTCTATAAAGGATTTCAATTCGAAATTTTGCCATTGATTACGTCACGTTTCCTGAGGGTGCAACCCTCACTGCTCAAGATTATTGCGAGTATAGTGCTCCCCTATCTAGCCCAAGAGTTCAACCTGGTCTGGCTCACAGCTTGAAATTTTCCCTTCTCTACAGAAAGTCAAAGTTCAATATTTTCCTGAACCCCTCCTGGTTTAGCCTATAGCTGCAACTTTCATCGAATCCCCTCCATGTAGGATCGGATCTCGAAATTCTCACATCACAGAGGCTAGACGCATGCGTTTTCTGGGGATATCCTCTCCTCCACGGGTTCCTTTTTAGAAGATTGAGTAGTAAAATTCTTGAGGCGTGGGAGGAAGTTAGATGAATAATTTCCATATGAAAATCTCTAGGCAGTTACTTTAGCCATGCCCCGACCGTCGGAGGAATTGAGCTGCGTGCTTTCGAGTATGTCTCGATATCGATGTCTGTTTTCAGAGTAGGCCTACTCCGAGTAGAACAGAGTACGTGCTGCACGTCAAGAAGAATAAACTGCCATAGGCGTCACTAGCGAGTGAACTAACAATTTACATCTTCGATTAAATTTGAAAATTGAAACCAAAGAAGATCGATATTAAATTTCCCAATTCGCACACTCATGTACGAAGGTCTAATGACGCCTATGATATCATTCTGCGGCCTTATCATGCTCCGGATCAGTCAGACCTATTTTTTGTTCAATGACATCTCTTTTTACTGGTTTCATTGTCCCGATATTCGTCTGGTTTATTAAAATCAACGTGCCCAAATAAGAGGATCTGAAATCCTTAGGTTTAAAATGCTGCAGATCAGATTAACTGAGTGTTGAAATTTCACATTTGATATTCTTTTCTCGGTGAAAATATAGCAACGAAACGCGGATTGATGATTCGAAATATGAAATACAATTAATGAGAAACGGAATAACAAGATATTTTTCTCTTATCTCTTTAACGTCAGAAACTTGAGTACCGTGTACCGCATCCGATTATCAGTAGAGAAAGATGATGTTTTTCAACTAATGGCGCAGTATAGTGTATCTAGATCACCGCACACGTGTGCAGTGGGTACCAATACCTTTGAACCAAGGACTTTCGTTCGATTCCGTTATCATATTCTAAGAATATTGTGCGATACTTACACGTGTTTACCTCATCTTCAGTAATAATGTTCATTCGTTTGATTCGCAATTGCGTCTCGTTGTGCATTGAAGTCGGAAAAAGTACCTCATAATCTTCAGTAATAATTTTCATTCGTTCGGTTCGCACTCGCGTCTCGTTGTGCAAATTGAAGTCGGAAAAAGTACCTCATAACCTTCAGTAATAATTTTCATTCGTTCGATTCGCAATCGTGTCTCGTTGTGCATTGAAGTCGAAAAAAGTACCTCACATTGGTTGAAGAAGACGGAGCAATTCGACGCAAATTAGGAAAATCTCGAACAATGGAAATGAAACGATTGGTGAGTACGAAATTTTCGTCAAATCTCTTACTTTGCATTGTGGAAGCATACTTGAGCTTTACAATGTTTTAATTTCAGTTTCAATTAGGCATTCTGCTGCTTGCCTATGATTCGATTCAGTCGGCAGAGATATTGGCGGTTTTCTCTTTCCCGGGCGTCAGTGCCTTCCATTTTAACAAAGGGATTGTTATGAGTTTACTCGAGGCCCATCATCGTATCACCTTTCTGACACCGTTCGCTTCGAAGATTACCCCGATGAATAATCTCACCACAATCGAACTTGGAACCGGGTTACCAAAATTATACCATCGTTTCTCGTCCGAAGAACTCGCCAATTACACGATTTACAAACGCATGGAGTTCCTGTTTTCGTTCGAGGAAATGTACTGCGCTGAAATCATGAAGACGGATGTGATAAAAGTGAGTTTTGACGATTTTTAGTTCGCGAAGCTAATCCTTTGTTTAACTTCCACGATGCCTCGTTTACGCGTAGATTGTCCCAATAAGGGAGAATTGTAGGGAACGTTCGTGCAATGAAGCCTCGCGGGTGTTAGATATTTGTACAGCTTAATTACAGAGGAACGTAATCGTGATGCGACCTCAAAAGAACGCAGAGAGGAAACTATGTAGCATCGCGATCGAGGGTTATTCTACTCGTATTTCGGTCAATATTTAGAATTTCTCTAAGTTCGGTCTGCCCCTATCATGTCGAAAGTCGAAAATTTTCTCCTCGTCGAATCATTAATAATTAATGAATGACCTAATCTAAAGAGCAAAGCTATGAAGTAATGAAAGCATTTTTACATGTTTCACGCCTTTACTGAGCCCCAACCCACCAATTGAATTTTTCAGAGTATCGGATGTTCAAGCTCGAATGTCTTCGTTAGCTTTCGTTGTCGAATGTGTTTGTTAGCCTTCGTTGGGGGTAACGAGCGGCAATTGGCGTTCGGTCGACAAAACGCGTTTCAATTATCAATAAATTAATCAAAAAATAATGCTACTAGCGAAAAATCGAAGAAAAGACAAAATTTGCTTTCCAACGAATACAGTTTCAAGCAAATTGGTTGGGTCAATTTCGAGTACTCCGTTATAGGAAAACACGAATTTAACACAGGCTCTTATGTACGTTTTGTCGTTTCTACGAACAAGATGGCGGATTATTTTCAGTAGAGGAAAGTATGATGTGATTCTCGAGTGCGAAGTTTGCGGAACGAGGCGGGGTCAAGTGACGTAATCGCGCGCGGTAATTACGCCGATACTGTCGTGTACCGTGTTGTAATGAAAGAAGCGGAAAACGTTGAGAAACAGGTTGAGCGGTAGATAATTTTTCTACTGCCCGCTTCCCGCGCACTTTTCCACAGCCTAAGCAGTGTACGAAACAACGTTTTCCGCGCATCTTTCATTAAAAGATCTTCATAAGTTTCAGGCTCTCTGTAGCCTTCACATTTTATGAAAATGAAAAAGGAAGGAAAGTATTAAGGTTCGTCAACCTTTGAGAATAGACCCAGAGAAAATTTTTTCATCCATCTATTAATCCTTCGAATGGACAATATTTCCCATCTCATGCACTTAACACGTTTGGCTTGGGAGAAAAGATGAAACTATGTACTTTTAATACATCTGTGTACGAGGAAACTGGGTAAACACCGCGTACCGTCTACGGTTCTCTTTATTCTCTTCTTTTGTCACTGTTTGTCCCTCCTCGAATCAACCCGATACAAATCTATTATTCCACTGACCCATCCTGTGGACAGGTATAGATCCTTTGAACAGATAGTGTTTTAGAAACAACTTTGGGTGGAAGGTCAAACGAATCGGTATCAGTTATTTGGAGTATACAAATAGTTTATAGACAAATCTTCTGGCTTAGTTTATGAAAAAATCTTCTGGCGGAGCCAAATAGAGAAAGATCATGTTTCATATCAAGCCCGGTCTAACTTTGTAATCAAGAGGCCTAATACGTGCGCATACGCGGTGGTCAAATTTCACGCAACTCATGGACTCAGAGTACGAACAGAAATTATAATTGTATGTCTTTGGGCGTTTGCGAGGAAATTCAAAGTGAAGATCACTTACATCAATCTTGATAATATCGATATATCGTTCTCGATAATATCGATACATCGATTTCGAGAGTATCGATAAATCGATTTCGATGATTTTAGTATATCGATCTTGATTATATCGATATATTGATCTTGACGATACCGATCTATCAATATCGATTATATCGATTACTGATCTTGATTGTATCGAAACAACTAGTATACTGTATATTAGGTCTAGTATAATGAAGGCTCAAAGCTAGAATAGAGTGATCATAAAGCTAGTATGAAGTATAAACCTAGTATATAAACTGGGCAAGGTGAACTCGCGGGATGAACTCGCAAATTTTCGAATCACCCACTGAGAGACGAGGGTGAAAGGGGGGGGCACTCGGAAAATTTCAAATTAGGGTCAGGTCAGAGTAAAGACATGAAACATGTGAATAATATAGAGACGTCAAACAAAACTCTCAATCTATTTCTTCCATCACTATGCGTGGTTACCTCCATGCCACATTTCAATATCATGGAAATTGGGAATTAAAATTATAATTACGATCAGAATAGGCCTAGGTGCGATAAAGTGTAGAGTGAATACGCTCTTCCAAGCCATTACAAAGACCATCAAAAATATTGAAAAACCGGGTGCTTTCGGTTCAATGACTATCCTCGGGGCCAAAATGAAAGCAACTGGCAAGAAATGGATAAGGACCTCCTCAGAGCATTAAGGTTGATAGAAAGCGCGACGTGAGTCATTGTAAAGTCGAATGTACGTCTTGGGGACATATTTAGGACGGTAATTTCATCGATGTTCAGATAACAAATGTGCTCGGGCGGTCCGTTTAAAATAGAAATTCTCCCTATGGAGGACTTCCTAAACCCTCTCGAAAAGTATGTGCACACCTGATCAAATAATTAGCAAAAGCTGATTCGCCTAAACGACCTTTTTTCCAAAAGTTTAAATGCTTATCTACTCTCGTCTTCTTGGCGGGTCTCTGCAATAAAAACACCTCTACAATCCCTGCATTCCAATTTATGAACACTAGTCCTCTTCATCCGCGGGTATCAACGTTAATAGGATTGTAGAACTCAGGTCGGAAACGAAATGGGTAAATAGCACGATCCAATTGGAGGGAGAATTTTCATAAAAATCCAACATTGGATCAAATCTCGAGGGAGGGAGGTGGTGGAATCAAGATATTTCCTCGTAATTATCCTGCGAACCATCTCGTCAACATCCACGTTTACCTCATTTCCTCTCTCCAGGTATTTTAAAATTGGCAATTCTTTTTTGAAAGCAGTCTGACTCAGAGAGATATGCGTCAGTCTGTGAACTAAGCTATTAAAAGCTGCCATCGTATGAGCAACAGGACAAAATGACGCATTGTAAACTAAAATATCCGTCGAAGTATCTTTCCTCTATATTCAATACTCACGGATACCGCCCGTTTCAGAGATCGATACCTTCGAAAGCATAATGGAAGATTTCTCAAAGACCAAGGAATATTTTAAGGGAAGTTATAAAGTGTTGAGATACCTCAAAAACTTATCAAGGAGATCTGGAGGGCCAGTCTACGAAGTTAGAACGTCATCAACTTACCTGTGCCAGTAGTGAATATGACAAAGTAACGCCTAGTTAGGTCAAGTTCAAATTTAGACAGCCTAAAGGTAATTCAATAGGGATCCCTACTTCATCAGGGAACTCGAAAAATTTCTCATCAAATACAAAAATTAGGGGCCAACAAACATTGTGCAAGTAGAAAATTTCTTGACATCAATTGTGAGGAATATTTTCGTTAACAAGTATAGCTCATCCCTACGCTGCGGATATATTCGAGAGCACGCCGACGACATCAGACGAGCAGAGAGTAGTACAGGGGAGAAGGTTAACACCCCTAAGGGCATCAGCCAGAGAAACCTAATAAGGACCCTAGTGAGGAGATTCAAACAATTGAAGATATCAGCGAACAGTCCAGAAACTTAGTGAGAAGGTAAGTGGGAGAGAAGATGAAAGAAACCACCGGTTGCATCGTCGCATCGGGGTATTTCTCTTATTCATGTTCGACAACTCATACAGGAGGGGGGTATGGGATTAGGTGCAAGGACGCTTTTTTTCATGAAAATAAAATAAAATTTAAATTAAATTAAATTAAAATAAATTAAATCAAATTAAATTAAATTAAATTTTTGAATTAAAATCAAAATAAATTAAATTAAATTAAAATTTTGAATTAAAATCAAATTAAATTAAATTGAAATGAAATAATATAAAATAAAATAAAATAAAATTATATTGAATAAAATTAAAATAAAATAAACCTTCCCCACTGCTCCCCTTCGAATTACCTGGGAGGTCATCTAGAAATCTACGAGTACCACTCCCTGAGTAAAAATAAAATAAAAATTAAATTAAATTAAAGTAACCTCATCAGCTTGAAATATACTAAAGTGGACTTGTACTGGACCAAGAAGCGGGACGAACGAGCGGAGCGAGTGAGTCCCAGTAACCTCATCAGCTTGAAATATATTAAAGTGGACTTGTACTGGACCAAGAAGTGGGAGGAACGAGCGGAGCGAGTAAGGCCCAGTCCGCTCGTTTGTCCCAGGAAGCAGTCAGTCTAAAATACTCCAAAGTTGACTTATACTAGAACAAGAAGTTGGAAATTTCGGATATTTTGAACGATGAAGAGCTTAAGACGACTGGCGAAAAGACATGAAACATGATCTTTGTATTTTTTGCAACGCCAAGAAATCCTTCTCACTTTTTTTTAAAAATTTGATAGCCGTCAGTCTTGACGGATTCGTTTTTGCTCTTAACTCATTTTCGATAAAAAGTCACTTATGCACAGTGCGAATGAGACCATCGTATTCTTTTCCTGAGGCAATCTTGAAGTTTAACTGTGCCGTGAGGATAGTTCATTCTTATAGGACACTGAACAAAGTTAGACCTCAGACGTAAGTGACGAAATCGCGATACATCTCAACTGAAGTCTTACAAAACGTTGTCCATGTAGCGATGTATTCAAGAGGTCCAACTTAAAATTGGAAGTTTGATCCCTCGAGAAATTTGATAAACATCTCAGAAATAAGGAATTTAAGCTAGTACTATAAAGTGCTGCTTTGAAACGCTATATGTATCTAAGACATGGACAAGTTATTTATTCATGATTTTTATTTTTGTGTTCTCACGAATGTGACGGCGATCGAGTAAGCCAATCGAAAAATTTTTGGAAACATTGCAAGGTTGATGTGAAATAAATTTAAGACTTTGAAAATGATGGGTCGTTGTACTTGAGTCAGGAAAATGTAGATAATTTTGCGACGTCTTGGTGGCAGACGATACCAAGGCAGGTTGTAAATTTGATGGATGATTTCTTTAGTCTGTAAAACACGGAAAGAGGAGACAGGACATAAATGAGTGATTGAAGAAGTCCATTTAATTTACTTCTTGTACATTTACCTACCATGTCATCTAAATGAGTTCCCACTTTACAATGATAATAAAAGTAGATTGCACCCTCGGCGATAATAGCGAGAATTTTTGATTGCATTCCAATGTACAGATCTGTCTGTAGAACAAAAATTGCGATAAGATAATATTAACCGTTACATTCACTAAAGTTTTGGTGCCGGTTAGGCAGAATTTTTAATGGGTCTATCTAGCCATGTACAACTCAGTACATGACAGTAGAATGCACTAAAGCTCCTCCATCTTCTTCTCAGTCTAATATACGCGTTTATAGCTTATTCTAGCATAGAGTATAACCTTAACAGTCATTCAACCTGAAGTATGGCGTTGACTCAAGAAGATTTGAGTCTGACCATCTTCTTAGAACAGTTAAGTTGATAAGATTTTATAAACTACGATCATTCATACAAAACAAGGTATTACAGGAAGAGGGTTATTGGTAAATGAAAAACAAGCGAAAAATTTAGATCACTTCGTCGGAATCAGAACCCGAGACCTCGGGTTCGGAGCCCGACGAGGTGATCAAAATTTTTCGCTTGAGTTTTTCATTTACCAACAACCCCACACGTAAGTATTGCGTTTTTTTTTTTTGAAGAGGGTATGTTGCACTCTTTGGACTCCCTTGATTCCTAAAATGGGTCAAAGCTCAGTCATTAATCAGTTCGAGACGTTATTTTTGTGACGCAAATTTCAGAATGACCCGCCCTAGACTCGAGACGTATTCATGTCGACAAAGAGGAGCGAAAGAAACGGAAAACATCGATGGTGACGTGCACAAAGGATCAAAGTGACAAAAACAATATTTTTCAGGAGAGCGATTTGAAAATTTTTGGAACTTTCATCTGCCCTGCTCACTACAATATTGCTTGGAATTATTTGAAAATTGGGAGATGAGACTATCAAACTATGAAGAATGTTTCTCCGAAAAGAAAAAAAAATCCATCAATTTTGTGGCAGCCTATGACCCAATTTTTAAATTTTGAAGTCACTTACGACATTTGGCCCGTCTAATATTAATCATGCAGGTAGTTTTTTCCTGCACTTACTACATTTGGCATTGTGAAGACGCGAAAAGGGTTCGGCTTAAGATTCGCACTTAGACTCGGATTGACAGAGAGGGTCTTCACATACGATAATCATTTATTCGCGTCAGAAAGCATACTCATTAATTAGTACAGAGATTTTATGTACGATCCTAATTACACTTGTATATGACCATATATGGTCATATATCGAATGGGTTGGGACACTGCGTGCGCATATCGGATAGTATGATTTAGACTTCGATATTCGTACATCGGCGAAAAAAAAAAGAGTTGAATGATGTAGACACGTATGACAGAGAAAGAGAGAAAGAAAGAAAATGTCGAAGAGAAAGAGGGAAGAGGAAATGATATAGACTATTGCGAATATTGGAATATACGAGTGAGATTTCCGGTGAGAGAATTACGATGCACGTATGTGCGAATATCTACTTGGTCGAAAGATGAATTTAGCTAAGTTCGATTTGGGTCTACCCCGCGTCACAGGCATCAATAAAGTACTCTGGTAGAAGACATTTGTATTAAGTTCATCTTTGAGACGAGCCATTTGTTGTAAGTGACGAGATATTTTGTCGTAACTGCGGTATTTTGTCACTAAGTACATCTTTGTGACGAGCCTTGTAAGTGACAAGATATTTTGTTCTAAGTGCGGTATTTTTTCACTTACGACAATTGGCCCGACAGAAATATGATTCTTGTCACTTACTACAATTTTACATTGACCCTGGGGGCTAAATGGTGGACTTTTTTCCCCTTATTTCGATGCAGGCCGCTAGTCCATGTGCTTGTTGACCCGTTTTTGCCCTTAACTCATTTTTGATAAAAATGTCACTTAGATTCTTCATGCACGTCACTATCGACATATTCTCGCTGATGATCAAAAGAATTACTTCGATACTTACCGCCGACAATAGCATGTAAAATGAACTTGTACAAGCAAAAATAATAACAGGTGCAGTAAGCGAGGTAAAAATCGTGATTAAAGGGCGTACTGACTTCATCATTCTGAAAATCAAAATATATAGTACCGTATGATTTTTAAACGACCAGCGCTAGCCTTGCAAAACTATCACCATGGAACAAAACTGTCGTACATTACACGTAAGATAGTTCTGTTCTCATCAGGGAGTGAAATTATTTTTAAACTTACCTGCGTAAGATTTCATATTCTTTGATGAACGATATAACGTCTTCATCAGACTGGTTGATAAGATGCAGATCACCTGAGTTTAGACAATATTTAACGTCGTAATCGAGGCTAGTACACTCAATCCTTCCGCAAAATTCGGTGACAATGTTGTTCAATTCACCCAGAATCATGTTTACAAAGCCCATCTCAAGATTCATCAGACACGCTAAACAGAGGCAAGGAAAAATTTCCAAAAAATAGGCTACGCAATACTTACCAAATGTATCAATGCGATCTAAGTATGGTATTCCAATGATATGGTACGCGAGGTTACGAAAGGAACTATTTTGGTAATTGAATAGAATGACAAAAAATGGGACTGCACAATATACAATCAAGCCACAAAAAACGAATTTTGCACTAAAAAAAGCCTCTTCCGCGGGGTTAATAGTTTTTATAAAAACTAATTCTTTGTATTGATTCTCCAGATGTACTCTTGTTTTTGTTGTACTAACAAAGTCCATGATTTCCTTTAATTCAGAATGTAGATAGAAGAAAATGAAAGGTATAAAAACGCCTAGACCAACTAGACATGCAGGCGCTAGTAAAGCGAAGACTGAATCAGAGAAGGTCAATGATTCTACGGTTATAAAGAGCCCAATGACCCATACGATGTGAGAGAACAGAATCCCAAGATGAATCGAGAAATAGTAGCATTTGATAAGTCTTGAAAATTCTTTCGAGGCGTATATTCCACCAGCTAGGAAGTAAAACCAATAAATTGTTGAACGATCGCGCCATTTTTCCCGAACTGATTTTACCGTCATATTCCTTACTATAAAAGTTGTCAACTAAATTTAGTCCTTCAATTGTGAAAACTTGTACTAGTAGGCTAAGTAAAACGGTATATTTGCTGAAAACCTCCCCCTTTTCAAAAATTAAATTATGTACTGAATATTTCTAAGTGAATAATTTATTCACAGTTTTATGTGTATAAACTGTAGTCTCTCTCTAGTAATATAATATGTTTATAGGGCGATTCCTCTCAACACACACATAGGCAACGCGTTTCCGTCGCTACTCGGGAGAACTCGTCGTTGCGGGTTCAGCGAGAAAACGCTCCATAAGAAATAATGTATTTTTCGTCAACTTCAAGGAATTTGTTGTAATGAAATACGGTATTGATAATTTTGTGGCATTTACATGAAAAAAAAAAAAAAAACGTTGAAGCTTCCTGAATAGTACAGGCGATAAAGCATCGAAAGTGAGGTTTAGAAACATTTTCAGGGACAGAAGCTTTTTTTTTGTGGAAAGTTCTTATTGAGGTCCCCAAAATAACATATCAAAAGTCACACCCCCTAGGTGCGTCAGCTCCACCTTTTTTGGGACATCAAAGCCCCCTAAAATCGGTTTTTTTGAAAATAACTCCAAAAATATTGATCTTAGGAAAAAGTTTTTCAAACAAAAAATGTTCCTCATAAAATTTCCTATAAAATAGTGTACTCACATTTGAGTATAGGTCAAATACTCACCTCATAACGGCCACTCAAAGTTACGCTCATTTCGAATTTTCGAAAATTTCGTATCTTTTTGTACACGTAACACGTCCTACGATACACAATTCCCCTCCTCTCTCTCTCTGAATATGAGAAACCTGTATGATTCGGCACGCAGCTAACAGAAGCCGCTTAAAATTATGCTCATCTCAATTTTCCAAAGAAACCAGTATACCGAACGAAGCCAAACTCCAGAGAGATAGGCTAGCAGTAAATTTGGTATTTATTTTTGTGGCCATATCAAACTTACTCCTCGCTTTATTCTCTTGAGCAGGCTTTCGTTCGGCCTGTCTGACCATAACTTGACAAATGGTACTAATTCTCAATCCACTATAACTTCTAGCCCAAGAAACATAGTTCTGAATAAGGGAAAAATTTAGGGCAAATTGGAGGATGACTGTCCTGAGCAGCTCTTGCATGCTGACGAACATTTCAAACCCAACACACAGTAATACAGGTATCAATTCATGAAAACTGTTCATCTAATTAGATGATATTATAAATTAGCTCGTATTAAGATAATTACAATTTCTACAACAAGTGCACTGTGAGGTAACACAGCCGTTTTAGAATTAAACGCAGCGGAACCCATTCAACTTGGTGTAGGTCGGATTGGTGTACAGAGTCGTAAATATCTCCATTCCTGCGAGCTCCAAGTGATCCTGCGATCTATTCCTCTGCAGGAAAACTTCGGCCGAGTTTTGTAGCGCTCTACTCTGCAGCAATTTATGCACGGACGATTTCCTCTTATCGTACCCACCAGAGGTAGAGTCGCATCCGATGAAGGCGTGTGCCACGAAACAAAAGTAGCTGCGGGGGATACTGCAGCTGTTGCTGGAGCGATTGGCTAGAGTAGAACGCATGTTTTTGTGCACTGATACTCTTCCCGGATTACGTTCATTTCAAAGACGGACTTGAAATCACTCTGCCTTACCAGTGGAGCGGCCGTCTAACATATCCGAAGAGTGTATACCCCGATCCAGAAGTGGGAAGAGAAAACGAAATGCGCTACATTGGTAACGGAACACACAACTCAGTGTACCCGGTTCTGAGCGCAGTATCTTTCCTCTATATTCTATAGTCATGGATACCGCCCGTTTCAGAGATCGATACCATTGAAAGCATAATGGAAGATTTCACAAAGACCAAGGAATATTCTAAGGGAAGTTATAAAAAGTTGAGATTTTTTTTTTTTTTTTTTTTTCTTTCATTATTATATATTTGGAACTACGTACTTATTACGTAATGACACAAAATTTTTCTAAGTAACATGACGTGATATATACATTAAAATGGTGTTAATGTGGTTACAAATATTTTAAATTTTTTAAGTATCAAAAGTGTGCATTCGCATCAGCCTACGCGTGTGGTCCGTCGTGTCCAATAGCTGAATAGCTTCAGTATTTGGGTGACGATGTAGTCGGTGAATGTAGGAGTCGACATGGCGTTTGTAGGTTTCCTCAACAGTTTCAATTGCTAGGTCCGCATGAAGCTGGTTATTGGTTACGTACCACGGTGCATTTGTTATTATCCGCAGAATTTTATTTTGGATGCGTTGGATTATGAGTTGATTTGAGTACGCAGTGGTGCTCCATAGTTGTAGTCCATAAGTCCAAATTGGCTTAAGCACAGATAGGTAGAGAAGTCTTTTACTTGAAAGAGATAACGTCGAGTTTCTACCAATTAGCCAGTAGTACTTCCGAATTTGTAGATTGAGGTAGTCTCTTTTTTGTTTTACATGTTCAGCCCAGTTAAGTTTGGAATCAAGGTGTAAACCTAAATACCTTGCGGAGTCAGCCACAGGTATAGGCTTGCTGTTCAGCATATTTGGTATAAGGCCATATTTCCTCAGGGTAAAGTCTACTTTCACAGATTTATTACTATTGAATTTGATTTTCCAACGATTTGCCCAGGTAATGGTTCTATCAAGTGCCTTTTGAAGTCTTCTTACAGCTATATTGTACCTCATAAAGTGTTGAGATACCTCAAAAACTCATCAGGGAGATCTGGAGGGCCAGTCCACGTACTTAGAACGTCATCAACGTACCTGTGCCAGTAGTGAATGTGACTAAAAAACGCCTTGTTAGGTCAAGTTTGAATTTAGACAGCATGATTTATCCATGAAGAGGATTTTACTTTCGAAGGAACTCGTCATCGTAATCAAAAGGAAAAATAATAACACATGGACGTGTAACTAGTTATAATATTGAAACTCAAATAGGGATCCCTACTTCATCAGGGAACTCGAAAAATTTCTCATCAAATACAAAAATTAGGGGCCAACAAACATTGTGCAAGTAGAAAAATTCTTGAAATCAATTGTAAGGAATATTGGCATCAACAAGTAGCCCATTTTACACTGCGGAAATATTCGAGAACACGCCGACGACATCAGACGAGCAGAGAATAGTACAGGGGGAAAGGTTAATATCCCTAAGGGCATCAGCGAGAGAAACCTAATAAGGAACATAGTGAGGAGATTTAAACAATTGAAGATTTCAGCGAACAGTCCAGAAATTTAGTGAGAAGGAAAAGGGAGAGAAGAAGAAAGAAACCACAGGTCTCATCGTCGCATCGGGGTACAACTCATACAGGGGGGGGGTATGGGATTAGGTGCAAGGACGCTTTTTTTCATGTCTGGGGCTCTGATGATGGCCTCAAACTTGTTGAGAGCACTGTGATTAGGGAAGCCAAAATTTGCGTTCTCTTCAGCACCAGATTGCTGGAGTACTTCATCAACCTTGATTTTTCCATTCCCACAACAGAGTTACCCAACCTTAGTGCCGATTACCTCTTCCTCTTTGATCTCCATCTTTAACCTTTTACCACTCTTTCCATGTCAAAGTTCTCATACGAGGGAGGGGGGGTTCTCCGAACTAGTTCTTTCGTTTTACTCTTTCTTTGAGAATTACAATTTTGATTTTCAGCAAAATGAGGTAGCGAGTTATGTGGAGTAAATACAAAAACGATGAGCTCCAAGTTGCCTGTAAAAATGAACAGAGCGACGCGACGTCAAGTACCGTTACCTGTAAACTTTTTCTAGCATTTTCCCCTTTTATCCTCTTCTGTATAGGCAGTTTTTATATTTCAAATTTCACCTTCGAGTTCAATGGATGTAACTAAGACACGGACAAGTTATTTATTCATGATTTTTATTTTTGTGCTCTTGCGAGTGTGACGGCGATCGAGTAAGCCAATCGAAAAATTTTTGGAAACATTGCAAGGTTGATGTGAAATAAATTTAAGACTTTGAAAATGATGGGTCGTTGTACTTGAGTCAGGAAAATGTAGATAATTTTGCGACGTCTTGGTGGCAGACGATACCAAGGCAGGTTGTAAATTTGATGGATGATTTCATTAGTCTGTAAAACAAGGAAAAAGGAGAAAGGACATAAAATGAGTGATTGTGGAAGTGCATTTAATTTACTTCTTGTACATTTACCTACCATGTCATCTAATTGAGTTCCCACTTTACAATGATAATAAAAGTAAATTGCACCCTCGGCGATAATAGCGAGAATTTTTGCTTGCATTCCAAAATACAGATCCGTCTGTAAGACACAAGTTCGACAAGGTAATATCAACCGTTACATTCACTGCAATTTTGGTGCCGAATGTACGAAATTCTGAACGTGTTTATCTAGCCATGTACAGCTCAGTATATGTCAGTATAGAATGCCCTGAAGCTCCTCCATCTTCTTCTTAGTCTAACATATATACGCGTTTATAGCTTATTCTAGCATGAAGTACATAACCTTACCTTGGAGTCATTTAACCTGAAGTATGGTATGGTGTTGACTTCAGAAAGTTTGAATCTTACCTTCTTAGAACAATCGAGTTAATCAGATTTTCCAAACTACGATCATTCATACTGAAAAAGGTATTAAAGGAGGAGGGTTATTGGTAAATGAAAACCAAGCAAAAAAATTAGATCACCTCGTCGGCATTCAAACCCGAGACCTTTCGTTTTCCGGGCGACTGCTCCAACCACTGAACAACGAGGGGGGGGGGGGGGGTAGATCGCCTTCGTAGCTCAGCGGTTAGAGCAGTCGCCCGGAAAGCGAAAGGCCTCGGGTTCGGAGCCCAACAAGGTGGTCTAAATTTTTCACTTAAGTTTCTCATTCACCCACAACCCCCCTCCTCTAATATTAATGGGTCAAAGTTTAGTCATTAATCAGTTCGAGACGTAATATTTGTAACGCAAGTTTCAAAATCATCCGCCCTACACTAGAGACGTATTCATATCGACGAAGCGGTGCGAGAGAAACGGAAAACATTATTCTTGCTGAGGATCAAAATAATTACTTCGATACTTACCGCCGACAATAGCATGTAAAATGAACTTGTACAGGCAAAAATAACAGTAGGTGCAGTAAGCGAGGTAAAAATCGTGATTAAAGGGCGTATTGACTTCATTATTCTGAAAATCAGAATAATAGGTATGTATGATTTTTAAACTACCAACGCTAGCTCTGCGCAAAACTATCACCATATGGAAGACAACTTTCGTACATTACACATAATTTACATTGAACGCAAGATAGTTCTGTTCTCATCAGGGTGTGAAATTATTTTTAAACTTACCTGCGTAAGATTTCATATTCTTTGATGAACAATGTAATGTCTTCGTCAAACTGCCGGGAAAGATGCAGATCACCAGATTCCAGACAATATTTAACGTCGTACTCGAGGCTAGTACACTTAATCCTCCCACAAAATTCGGTGACAATGTTGTTCAGTTCACCCAGAATCATGTTGACAAAGCCCATTTCAAGATTCATCAGACACGCTAAACAGAGGCAAGGAAAAATTTCCAGTAAGTAGGCCACGCAATATTTACCAAATGTATCAATGCGATCCAAGTATGGTATTCCATTGATATGGTATGCGAGGTTGCGAAGGGAACTATTTTGGTAATTAAATATAATGGTCAAAAATGGGACTGCACAAAATACAATTGAGCCACCAAAAACCAATTTCGCACTATAAAAAGCCTCTTCCGCCGGGTTAATAGTCTTTATAAAAACTAAATCATTGTATCTATTCTCGCGGGGTACTCTCGTTTTTGTTTTACTAACAAAGTCCAATATTTCCTCAAATTCAGAATGTAGATAGAAGAAAATGAAAGGTATAAAAATGCCTAGACCAACTAGACATGCAGGCGCTAGTAAAGCGAAGACTGAATCAGAGAAGGTCAAAGATTCTACGGTTACAAAGAGTCCAATGATCCATATGATGTGTGTGAACAGAATCCCAAGATGAATCGCGAAATAATAGAATTTGATACGTTTTGAAAATTCTTTGGATGCGTATATTCCACCAGCGAGGAAGTAAAACCAATAAATTGTTGAACTATCGCGCCATAGTTCCCGAACTGATTTCACCGTCATATTCCTTTCTATAAAAGTTGTCAACTAAATTTAATCCTTCAATTGAGGAAACCTGTACCAATGAGTAGAACTGTATATTTGCTGAAAACCTTCCCCTTTTTGAAAATTGAATTAGGTACCGAATAGTCCTGGGTGAATAATTTATTCACAGTTTTACGGGTATAAACTGTGGTCTCTCTCGATGAATATAATAATGTTTATAAGATGTATTTTGAATTACAAATAACCACGTCGTACAGTTATAGAGATACACAAATTTCTATATCACCATATTGCAGTTTGGATCAAGCCATGCAAGGTTGTCATCACGCCATGAAAGATGAATTTGTAAAGAAAAGTAGCACGAAACGTCAAAGTTTCTCTTTAATTCTGCTTTTCTGCTTGTGTACACACCAAGACCTTGCACACCCACAGGTGATAAATTATGCAGCGTATCATTTCCTTGAGTTGGAGGTTAAATTAAAGGCACGAGTTTAAAGTGGCAGGATTAACACATTCTCAGAAGTTTTCTTTTTTTTTTTTGAGCTATCCGAATGTGGTCTTACAAACATCTTGAACAACAAATTACTAATGCAAAAAACGAAAATTATGCACTCTACACTATCTTCTTCAACCTTCAACAGGCTTTTCCCAGAGTATGGCGTCATTACATATGTCAAAAACTCCACTCCATAGGTCTCAGAGGCAACCTCCCAAAACTTCTACACAGTATCCTTCACGACAGGTTCATAACAGTTGGGATTGAAAACCATCTCTCTTCTCACCAAACCATCCAAAACGGCGTTCCACTAGGATAAGTCTGGAGTGTCCCACTTTCTTTGATAGCCATAAATGACATCACAAATTGTATTTCCTTTCCACTCACACAACGCCTTGTTGTCGATGACTACAGTATTCCTCGTCAATCTTCAATCCCTCATCGAGCATTACGACTTCTCCAAGAAACTTTAGATAAAATATCCACATGGGCTTCAGACCATGGTTTCGGCTTCTCATCGAGCAAAACTGGTCTCGTTATCTTCCAAAGAACCCGCCGTCCACAAATTTCACTACCTCCTCTATTCCTTCAAGGTTTTCCAATCAAAATTCTCAAGTATTTTAAATTCTTGGGGCTTACCTTTAACCACAACCTTTCTTGGATCTCTTACATAAAGCTTCTCAAAGCCAAATGCCTAAATTTCACTAATATTCTCAAGTATCTGTCTCTCCCCCGTCTAGGATGCAACTGAAAACGACTCCTCCAACTGTACAAAAGTCTCATCCGTTCCCAATTAGACTACGGCTCCCCGATCTACTCCCAGTCTAACAAGTCATCTCTTAAATTATCAAACACTGTTCAATCAACAGCTCTCAGAATCTCCCTTGAAGCATTCGGCACTAGTCCAAATCTCAGCCTCTGTGCTGAAACAGCCGAACCTCCTCTCCTTTTTCGCACACTAGTATTGACTGCCAACTTCCTCGCATCCTCAGCCCAATTTCCGGAACTTCTCACTGACACTGCTTCTTTCTCCCCTAAACTCTCTGAAACTGTATCTTAACTTTTTTACAAAATTCAACCCCCTCTTCCCCATTACATCATCCATTCCTCCATGGCTATTCACTCCTCCAACTATCAGATTCGATGTCACAAGTATTCCAAAATCAAACAACACCGTCTACCGAAAACTCGTCTCAGAAATTATAGCAGAATTCCCCGACCATAATATAATGTATGTTACACTGATTGATCCAAAACAAAAAATAAAACAGGCTACGCATACTCCATCCGGAATAAAACAACAGCCTATTGCTTAAGGAACTTGGCCTCTGTTTTTACAGCTGGGTTGAGTGCTATTTGTTCTTGTCTCTCAACCCTTACTCAACATCCTCCCGGACTCAACTACATCTTACTGTCTGACTCACTTTCCTCCCTCATATCTCTACAAGATCCTCATTCGAATAACCCCATCACTCAATGCATTCACGTCATTCTCCACACGCTATAACCTCTATCAAATCATCAGTCACCGTCATCTGGATTCCTGGTCACATCGGTCACTCCCAACATGAAAACGCGGACCGTGCGGCCAAGAACTCCACCCTCTTACCAAAAATTACTGACTCAATTCATTCACCGGTATTATCGCTCCAAAATATTAACTTCTTGGCGTAAACTTCGGGAAAAACAGCATCGAAATAACAAACTAAAATGAATCAAAAGCCTCCCTATTCCTCTTCAAATAGAAACATCCGTCATGAAGGAGTCATCCTCGCTCTTCTTAGGATTGACCATACCTGACTCACCCACTCTTACCTCCTCTTACGTCTTCACGCTCCTCCGGCATGTAACTACTGTCCATTAGACAACCTCACCGTTCAACATCTCTTCTCATGTCCCGTCCTCTAAAATCACCGATCCGCTTACTATCACTGCCGCACTATCCAAAAACTTCGAAACCATCTTCAATTCCCTCAACTACCTCCGTTCTCCTTGCCTCTTCGAATTACTGTAATAACTCCAAAGCATCTAATGATAACTTTCGTAAAATTGAAACTTACATGGAGCTGATGACCCGTTTGCGTAGTTGCATAGATCCTAAATAAAAATAAAATTAACTAAAAAATTAAATTATCTCAACTTTTCTTGTAATAATTGACGTGAGAGAAGTTGCAGTCCAGAGACTGTCCTCTAAATAACTAGTTCGGATACGTACAATTACTCTCATACCAGTTCATGGGGTTTACTCCTTTTTAGTCTTCAAATATCTTGGTGGGCATCTAACAGTTGAATGGCCTCAACATTAGGGTGATTTAGAAGGTATTTTTCCTACTTGAGAGCCCGCTTTTGGATGATCTCGTCGACGAATTCTATTAGGTCCTCCTTTGTAGTGTAGCGGTAGGCTTTTGTTATCATTCGCACAAATCGATTTTGGTCTCTTTGAATGATGAGACGGTTGGACGGCTAGGCACATCCCCACAGTTCACAGCCATACATCCAAATGGAACGCAGAATTGCTCGGTATAAGAGTAACTCGCTCTCAAATTTCAGCTTGGAGTGTTTACACCAATAGCCAATACAACTCTTGGATTTTTTAGCGGGGAACCCGCGCTGTCTATTTTGCTAGGGGGATTACGTCCTCAGAAAACGTCCGTGTCCGGGAGTTTCTGTAAACTGCGGACGTGACGTGATGTGACGTGTGACGCTTTATGACGTTATCAATGACCTTGACCTTGACCTAGTTTAGAGGCTTGGAAAATTTTAATTTCCAGCCTTCATTATATCAGGTAGCATGCAGTATACTGAGAAGAACCCAGCCAACTCATTTTCTGAGGGGGCATTTTTGCGCGAACATCATCGCGAGCGCGGGGGATGCAGGTTCCCCGCTGCCCTTTGCAAACCTGCAATTGCCTCTAATTTTTTGGTTCCACCTGGGAGCAGTTCAATTTGATGTGTTAGTGCTGGTCTAAATTACATAGGGAGAAAGTAACTAGTACCGTTTTTTGTTCGCTTGACTTGATTTTCCAATCATGCGCGTAGCCAAGGAGGGGTCCCCTTTAGAAAGTTTTTGCTCCCACCTCCCCCGTTTACAAAGCTAAAAGTACTGGGTCTGACACAATTGGGAAAGATTGTAAAAACTGTCATAAGGATTGAAAAATTTTTACAACGTCACTGCCATCGATACTACAATCCATTTTGAAAACCAAAGAAAAAAAGTAACTTATTAGTTAGTACTTTATTGTATAATGTTGAATTAAAGAAAATAACAATCAGTAGAATGAGATTCATTTTCACTCATCGTGGACAATACCATAAGCCTCATTCATTATTTCACAGAAACAACAGTATATTTTAATCCTAGCTCCTGTGGTAGCGGGGCCAGTCAAGGTATGTACAGGTAGTCCAACTTGCGAGATTAGAAAATCAGAAATAAGGAATTGAATCTATTGATAAGAAGTGCTGCTTTGAAACGCTGTATAACTAGGATCGAGCTAGCTACCTATTTAATTATTCGACTTATATTTTTCATTTGTGCGCTTTTGCGAATGTGACGGCGATCGTGTAAGCCAGACGCAAAACTTTCGGAAACATTGCAAGATTAATGTAAAACAAATTTAGGATTTTGAAAATGATAGGACGTTGTACTTGAGTCAGAAAAATGTAGATAATGTTGCGACGTCTTGGTGGCAGAGAATACCACGGCAGGTTGTAAATTTGATGAATGATTTCTTCAGTCTGTAAAATGAGAAAAGAAGAGAAACAATGTGGAATGAATGATGATAGTCTAAAAATTGTAGACGTGCATTCAATTTACTTCTTGTACTTTTACCTACCATATCATCCAATTGTGTTCCCACTATACAATGATAATAAAAGCACATTGCACTCACGACGATAACAATCAGAATTTTTGCTTGCATCCCAAAATACAAGTCTGTCTGTAAGACAAAAATTTCATAGAGATGATAATTTTGATATCAACGGTTACAACCAACATAATTTTGGTGTCGATTGTACAGAATCTTGAAGGTACCTATCTAGCCATCTGTAGCTCAATGTACGACAGTAGAACGCCCCGGAGATACGGTCCTCTTCTTTTTAGTCTCGGATATACGTCTTTGTAGCTTCCTCTAGCTTAGAGTAGACGACATACAAGAAGCTTAGTAGTCATTTAACCCAAGTATGGGGTTCACTCAAGAAGCCTCTAATCTCATCAACTTCTTAGAACAGTCGAGTTGATCCGAGTTTCTAGAGTGCGACCATTCATAATGAAGAATGGAACCTGTGATGGGTCAAGGTTTAGTCATTTATCACTTCGAGACGTCCGCGTTTATCAAAATGACCGGCCCTAGTCTATAGACGAATTTATGACGAAACGAGGGATAGAAAGGAACGGAAAACATTTTTTTTGCGGAGGATCAAAAGAATTGCTTCCATACTTACCGTCGACAATTCCATATAAAATGCACTCGTACAAACGAATATAACAAAAGGCGCAATAAGCGAGGTGAAAATCATGATTAGAGGGCGTATTGACATCATCATTCTGAAAATCAGAACATACACAGCTATGATTTCAACATCACTGACGTAAGTACTTTGAAATCGTCATCATAGGACAGAACCATCCTACACGTTACATACGAGTCTAAATTAGATTAGACGTAAGATAATTTGGTTCTAAGGGTGTGAAATCATTTTTAAACTTACCTACATAAAATTTCATATTCTTCGATGAACAATGTAATGTCTTCTTCAAACTGCCTGAGTAGATTTAGATCACCAGAGTTCAGGCAAAATTTAACGTCGTATTCGAAGCTAGTATATTTAAGCATTCCACAAAAATCGACGACAATGTTGTTCAGTTTACACAGAATCATGACTACAAAGCACATCTCAAGACTTATCAGACACGCTATACCAGCGCATGGAGGAATTTCCAGTAAGTAGGCCACGCAATATTTACCAAATGTATCAATGCGATCCAAGTATGGTATTCCAACAATATGGTACGCGAGGTTACAAAAAGAACTATTTCGGAAATTAAATAGAATGGTCCAAAATGGAACTGCACAAAATACAATCGAGCCACCAAAAACCAATTTTGCACTATAAAATGCCTCTTCCGCCGGGTTAATAGTTTTTATAAAAACTAATTGTTTGTATTGATTCTCGCGGGGTACTCTTGTTTTTGTTGTACTAACAAAGTCCATTATTTCCTCAAATTCAGAATGTAGATACCAGAAAATGGAAGGTATAAAAATGCCTAAACCAACCAGACATGCAGGCGGTAGTAAGGCAAAGACTGAATCGGAGAAGACCAAAGATTCTACTGTTATAAAGTATCCAATGACCCATACAATGTTTGTGAACAGAATCCCAAAATGAATCGCGAAATAGTAGAATTTGATACGTTTTGAAAATTCTTTGGAGGCGTATATTCCACCGGCGAGGAAGTAAAACCAATAAATTGTTGAACGTTCGCGCCATAGTTCCCGAACTGATTTCACCGTCATTTTTGTTTCTATAAAAGTTGTCAACTAAATTTAATTCTTCAACTGTGGAATACTGTACACCTAACTCCCTCTTTGAAAATTGCATGATGTACTAAATAGTTGAGGGTGAATAATTTATTTACAGTTTCACGTGTAAAAACAGTCATCTCTTTCTATGTATATAAGTAATATGTTTATAAAATGTATTTTGAAGTACAAATAGCCACGTCGAACTGTCATAAAGATACACAAATTTCTCTATCACCATATTGTAGTTTGGATCTAGCCATGCAAGGTTATCATCACGCCATGAAAGATGCATTTATAAAGGAAAGTAGCACAAACTGTCGAAATTTCTCTCGAAATACTGCTTGTGTATGTGTACACACCAAGACCTTGTACACCCATAGCAATAAATTATGCAGAGATTCATTTCCCTGAGTTAGATGTTAAATTAATGGCACACACATAAGTTTTTTCAAGCGGTAACCCGCTACCCATTTTGTTAGGGGGATTGTATCCTAAGAAAACGTCCACGTCCGCACCCGGGAATTTCTGTGAACTGCGTGACGTGACGTGTGACACTTTATGACATTATCAATAACCTTGACCTACTTTAGGGACTCGGAGAAATTTCAAATAACAGCCTCAATTATATCAGGCCTAGTATACAGTATACTGAGATGAGCTCCGTCAACTCATTTGCTCAGGGAGCATTTTTGCGCCAACGTGATCGCGAGCGCGTTCAACTTATCACGTTATCATTTCCAAGACTCGGAAACTAGGCTACATATGATAAGAGGAGGACCAGGGAGGTTTCGGGTTCCCCGCTGCTATTACAAACCTGCAATGACCTCTGAATGTTTTTCTTTTTTATTAAGCTACCCTAATATGGTTTTACAAACGCCTTCAATTAAATTATCCCAACTTTTCGCGTAATAATTGACTTGAGAGAGGTTACAGTCCACCAACTGTCCTCTAAATAACTAGTTTATACAGTACCGGTATAATTACTCTTACACAAGTTCATTGGGTTTACTCCTTTTTAGTCTTCGTATGTCTTGGTGGACATCTAACAGTTGAATGGCCTTAACATGAGAGTGATTTAGTAGGCATTTTTTGTACTTGAAGGCCCACATTCGGATGATCTCGTCGACGAATTCTAGCTTCACGTTTTTATGTAGGTCCTCATATGTTGTGTAGCGGTAGGCTTTAGTTATCATCCGCACGAATCAATTTTGGGTTCTTTGAATGATGAGGCTGTTGGACGGCTTGGCACATCCCCACAGCTCACAGGCATACATCCAAATGGGACGCAGAATTGCGTTCTCTCGAGTTTCAGCTTGGAGTGTTTCACCAATAGCCAAATACAACTCTCGGATCGGATTTTTTAGCGGGGAACCCGCTATCCATTTTGTTAGGGGGATTACATCCTCAGAAAACGTCCCCGTCCGGGAGTTTCTGTGACTGCATGACGTCACGTGATGTGACGTGTGACATTATATGACGTCATCAATGACCTTGAACTTGACCTTGACCTATTTTAGGGACTTGAGAAAATTTCAATTTCCAGCCTTCATTATATTATCAGGCCTGGACTGCAGTATACTGAGAAGAGCCCAGTCAACTCGTTTTCTTAGGCGGCATTTTCGTGCTAACGTCATCGCGAGCAAGGGAGGTTGCGGGTTCCCCGCTGCCATTGTAAACCTGCAATGGCCTCTAATTTTTTGGTTCCACCTGATAGCAGTTCAATTTGATGTGTTAGTGCTGGTCTAAATTACGTAGGGAGAAAGTAACTAGTACTGCTTTTGGTTCGATTAACTTGATTTTCTAACGAGGCATGTAGCCAAGAAACCGGTGGAAAGTCGAGTGCACCTGAAAAGGGAGAGAACGCCGCCCTGGCAGTGACAAGTACTGATGAGCCTAGTACGGGAATCTCCTGGAAGCCGGTGGATTGAGAAGCCGTGAGACTTTTAGGCGACTTTACTGGGCCGGAGCCCACTTAGGTGTCTATTCAAAGAGGATCAAAATGTAGACGTAACACAACAATATTCAACTTTGTACTGCAGCGCTGAATCACATTCCACGTTCGTGAACGTTTGTACGGTTCAACCAGTTCCTTTGAGTTGATTCCCTCGACAGTCCTTGAAGTCCGTGCTACTTTTCCAGTTTGAGCTCAGCAAGGGTTGTTGGAAGAACCAGAAGGGGAGTTCAGGAACGACAAAGACACTCGAAAGCATCTCTAGATTGTTCTCGGAGAAAGACAGATTTCAAAATTTTCCCAGCAGCCACGCCCCTGAAGCCCCTTTTTCACTCCTTCCACAACTCTTGCTGATGTTACCCCACGTGCAACCCCCCCCCCCCATATTTTATTCCTAGCTACGGCCTCTGTAGTGGCGGTGCCAGGAAACGATTTATCCAAGTAGTCCAACTCGCGAGATTGGAAGTTTGATCATTCAAGAAATTTGATAAACATCTCAGAAATAAGAAATTGAAGCTATAGTAATATAATTAGTGTTGTATTGAAACGCTCTATAATTAAGATACGGGCTAGCTATCAATTATTCAACATATATAGTTTTTATTTTTGTGCTGTTGCGAATGTGACGGCGATCGTGTAAGCCAGACGCTAAACTTTCGGAAACATTGCAAGATTGATGGAGAATAAATTCAGGACTTTGAAAATGATAGGACGTTGTACTTGAGTCAGGAAAATGTAGATGATTTTGCGACGTCTTGGTGGCAGAGAATACCACGGCAGGTTATAAATTTGATAAATGATTTCGTCAAGTCTGTAAAACGAGGAAAGAAGAGGACAAAATATGAAATTAGTGAAGATTGTCTAAAAATTGAAGAAGTCCATTCAATTTACTTCTTGTACATTTACCTACCATATCATCCAATTGTGTTCCCACTTTACAATGATAATACAAGTAAACTGCACCCACGACGATAACAGCCAAAATTTGGGCTCGTGTCCCAAAATCCAGGTTGGTCTGTACGAACAAGATTTTGATAAGGTAATATATTTTGAAGTTGGAAATTAAGCAACGGATAAAAACGAGTACTTTTTATTTGAAAACAAATTACAATGCGGAAGCCTTTGAGAGGGAGCTAGCCTTTGTAGAGGGAAAACGGTGATTTTCACTGACAGAAGGACCAGATGAGTTTTGTCTGGGCGATTTTCGCAGAGCAACTTCCGCATAGGATTTTCGTAAAAATAGAAGTGAAGTACAGGATGCGGTCCTTTCATTGGCTAAACTCTTCAGTTTTGTTTGGTGGTCAGTAAAGTTTACATCTTAAGCTATTTGGTGGCCAAAAACATTCATAACACTCAAATTTTGGTATCGGTTGTACAGAATTTCAAAGGTACCTATTAAGCCATGTACAACTCAGTATGACAGTAAAATGCCTTGAAGCACCTCGTCTTCTTCTTTGTCTATAGCTTATTCCTGCATAGAGTTCAAAAACAACATACAGGCGGCCTTACAGTCGGTGATGACTCCAGAAGGTTTGCATCTTACCAGTAATTTTCTACATTACGGTCCCGGCCGTTTAAATCCTGAAGAAGGGATGCTCCACTCTTCGGAATATCCCTCCTCTAATTCCTAAGTTTAGTCATTCATCAGTTAGAAACGTAATTTTTGCGACGCAAATTTCTAAATGACCCGCCCTAAATTGGAGACATGTCATGTAAAAAGAAAGAGGCGAGAGAAAGGGAAAAAATTTTCTTGCTAAGGATCAGAAAAATTACTTCGATACTTACCGCTGACAATAGCATGTAAAATGAACTTGTACAAACAAAAATAACGCTACTCGCAGCAATTGAGGTGAAAATCGTGATTAAGGGACGAATCGACTTCATCACTCTGAAAATAAGAACATAGGTTTTTCAACATCAGCACTGTAAAATCTAACCAAAACGTCGACCAATAAAATATATTTCAAATGAGTGCGGGCAAAGCCTACTGTATTTGTGTTTAAATTTATCAATCCTTGCACGTACAAAATTCCAATTTTTCACTGTAAAATCGTCACCTTGGAACAGAACTGTGGTACATTACATATAAATTATATTGAACATAAGACAAGTGAGAAATTATTAAAAAGAAAGAGATTTATACGTGCAAGGATTGCTAAGATCGATAGAAAAATTTTTCGGCTGTATCCGCACATTTGCCACATAAAAATAAATTATGGACGAGAGTTCATATTTATTTCACAACGTTTCGATCTACTAGAGATCTACGTTGTGAAATAAATATAAACTCTCGTCCATAATTTATTTTTATGTGGCAAATGTGCGGGAAGAGCCGAAAATTTTTTCTATCGATGTGAAATTATTTTTAACTTACCTGCGTAAAATTTGATATTCTTTGATGAACAAGGTGATGTCATTGTCAAACTGTCTGAGAAGATGCAGATCACTAGAGTTCAGACAATATTTAACGTCGTACTCGAGGCAAGTACACTTAATCCTTCCACAAAAATCGGTGACAATGTTGTTCAGTTCACCCAGGGTCATGGTCACAAAGCCCAGTTCAAGATACATCAGACACCCTGTACAAGCGCACGGAAGAATTTCCAGAAAATAGGCTACGCAATATTTACCCAACGTATCAATGCGATCTAAATATGGTATGCCAATGACATGGTACGCGAGGTTACGAAAGGATCTATTCTGGTAATTAAACAGAATGGCTCCAAATGGGATTGCACAATATACAATAACGCAACCGAAAACCAATTTTGCAATTAAAAACGCCTGTTTCACCATGTTAGTAGTTTTTAGAAAAATTCATTCTTTATTTTGGTTTTCGTGAGGTACCTTGGTTTTTCTTGTAGTAACAAAGTCCAATATTTCCTCAAATTCATCCTGCATATAGAAGAATACGGAAGGAATGAAAATTCCTTGACCAATCATACTTGCAAGCGGTACTAAAGCAAAGACCGAATCAGAGAAGACTAAAGACTCTACAGTTATGAATCCCAAGATGAATCGCGAAATAGTAGAATTTGATACGTTTTGGAAATTCTTTAGAGGCGTATATTCCACCGGCGAGGAAGGAAAACCAATAAATTGTTGAACTATCGCGCCATATTTCCCAAACTGATTTCACCGTCATTTTCGTTTCTATAAAAAATGCCAACTAAATTTAATTCTTCAATTGAGACGACCTGTTCCGATGAGCACACCTACAACAGTATATTTGTTGAACACCTTTCTCTACTTTGAAAATTTAATTATGTACCGAATAGTTCTGGGTGAATAATTTATTTACAATTGCATGTGTACTGTAATCTCCCTGTGAATATAATATGCTTATAAGAATAGCTACGTCTTACGGTTATAAAGATACACAAATTTCTATATCGTCATATTGTAGTTTGGATCTAGACGTGCAAGGTTGTCAACAAGCCATAAAAGATGCATTTGGAAATAAGAAGAGTACTAAGCAAGAACCATCGAAATTTCTCTTGAAAACGGCTAGTGTACACACCAAGACCTTGCACACCTATAGGTAATAAATTATGCAGATTATCGTTTCCCTGAGTTAGATGTTAAATTAAAGGCACGAGTTTAAAATGACGGGATAAACGCGTTCTCATAAGCAGATGTACATTTTGATATTTTCACACCACACTCGAGAATGAAACTCAAGACTGACACCCAAGACTTGGACTCAAGCTTGAGACTTGAGGCTGAGACTCGAGTTTAAGACTTGAGACTGACACTCGGGACTGATACTTGAGACTGAGACTCGAGCTTGAATCTAGAGCTTGAGATTGGAGACTGACATTTGAAACTGACACTCCAGCCTGAGACTCAAGACTAACACTAGAGACTGAGACTCAAGCTTGCAACTCGAGTTTGAGAATCGAGGCTAAGAGTCAAGACTGACATTCGGGACCGAGACTTAAGACGGAGACTGGAGACTGACATTCGAAACTGACACTCGAGCCTGAGACTCAAGACTGACACTCGAGATTGAGACTTGAGATCAGAACTCGAGACTGAGACTCGAGTTTGCAACTCCAGCTTGAGAATCGAGGCAGAAAGTCAAGACTGACACTCAGGACTGAGACTTGAGCCTGAAATTTGAGACTGAGAGTCGAGACTAACACTTGAGACTGCGACACGAGATGGAGACTCGAGCTGAAGACTCGAACTTGAGACTTGAGATTGACACTCAAGACTGATACTCGAGCTTGAGAAAATGAGGCTGGGACTCAAGACTGACACTCGCGACCGATACTCGAGAGTGGTACTAGGGACTAAGACTCGAGCTTACGATTTGAGCTTGAGAATCGAGGCTTAGAGTCAAGACTGACACTCCGGATCCAGACTCGAGACGGAGACTGGAGCTTGAGACTCGAGACTGAGACTGGAGCCTAACTTTCGAGACTGACACTCGAACTTGAGACTCGGGACTGAGACTCAAGCTTGAGAATTCAGGCTGAGACTTGAGACTACTCAAGTCCTAAACAAGAGACTGAGGCTCGAGCTTGCGACTCAAGCTTGAGAATTAAGGCTGAGGCCGACACTCGGGACCGAGACCCGAAACTGAACCTGGAGCTTGAGACTCGAAACTGAGACGCAAGATTGACACTCAAGACTTGGACTCAAGCTTGAGACTTGAGACTGAGACTGAAGGCTGAGAGCCAAGACTGACACTCGGGACTGAGACTCGAGCCTGAAACTCAAGACTGACACTTGAGAATGAAACTAAAGACTGACACTCAAGACTTGGACTCGAGCTTGAGACTTGAGACTGAGACTCAAGGCTGAGAGCCAAGACTGACACTCGGGAAAGAGACTCGAGCTTGAGACCTTAGACTTGTGACTGAGACTCGAGTTTAAGACTCGAGACTGACACTCAGGACTGATACATGAGACTGAGACTGAGACTCGAGCTTGAGACTCGAGCTTGAATCTAGAGCTTGAGACTGGTGACTGACATTTGAAACTGACACTCCAGCCTGAGATTCAAGACTAACACTAGAGACTGAGACTCAAGCTGGGGACTCGAGCTTGAGAATCGAGCTTGAAAATCGAGGATGAGAGTCAAGACTGACTCTCGGGACCGAGACTCGAGACTGAGACTGGAGACTGACACTTCAGCTTGAGACTGGAGACTGATATTTGAAACTGACACTCGAGCCTGAGACTCAAGCTTGCAACTCAGTTTGGCTTAGGGTCGTCGCCTGACTTTTTGAGACCTAGAGCAAAATTTTCACGTGATATTTTTTTCAATTTAGACAATTTTCTTTTTTTTTTTATCCTCGGCGGCGCGAGGCCTACATTAGCGCGAGGCCTGAAGCGTTAGTGCTTACTCGCCACCCCTGACGACTGCCCTGACAATAGCTTTTGGGTAGCTCACATGCTCCGCTCGTTCGCCAACTCCTTGGGTTGGTAGAAACCTACTTTAAAGCATTTCAAGCTAGTAGCTTTTGAAGAGCTCATTTGCTCCGCTTGTTTGCTGTCTTCCTTGTTCTACTACATTTCCAGTTTAGAATATTTTCAAACAATAGTTGTCGGGTGACTCTTTCGCGCCGCTCCTTTGCATTCTTTCTTGGTCTAGTATAAATCTACTTTAAAATATTCCAAGCTTAGCTTTTAGGGGCTCACTTGCTCCGCTCCTTCGCCCCTCTCCTTGGTCTAGTATAAGTCTAGTTTAGGACAAGAAAAAACTGGGTGGGAGGGGTCTTCAACATCTATTATAATTCTAGTTTAAGACTGCTAAAATCCTAATAAGCCTGTACCTAGTTTGAAGCCAGGTCTAGAAAAAGCCCAGTGCTAAGACTTACCACCTTCTTGGTCTAAGTTACTGTACATTTAAGCCTATATTATAAAGAAGGCTAAACCTACTGCATTCAATAGGGAATTCAAGAAAGAAATAATACAAGATATAGGATGCCTAAGCCTGCTAGAATAAACTGACTAGTTCCGTTCATACAGTACACTGTATTTTTGATGATTCGCTTTTGTCGCATGTGCAATTCCGCCCTGATGATTAGCCTACATCTATAAGTCTAGTTAAAGACTAGTAAAATACTAGAGGAGGAGGGGGGGTTCTTTCTCCGTTCTATTATTACAAGTCTAGTTTAGGACTGGTAAAATCCTAGCACGGAGCTAGTATAATGCTAGTATACAGTGCTGCCAGATGATGGTTTCAAAAATCCGTCATTTTTTGTAAGACCTAAAAACAGATTTCTACGGACTTTGATTGATCTATCAATAACAATCAAGAGGAAACTTGATCGATTCAACATTACAAGAGACTGCAGTACCAGCCCATAACGAGCAGGAGAAAAGTATCTCTCATACGAATGCTTAAGATATACCTTGCCCTTGATCGCAAGAAATCCGTATTGTACATAAAATCAAAAGAAGAAAAACCTGTTTCTCTTTCGAGGACCGAAAATCCGTAGATCTGGTAGCACTGGAACTGGTCAAGGTGAACTCGCAAGTTTTTGTATCACCCACGAGATATTGAGAGTGAAGGGAGGAGGGCCACGCGCAAGGTAGGGTGAATGGGGGAACCACTCGGAAAATTTCAAATCAGGGGTCAGAGCAGGATAAAGACATGAAACATGTCAAAACTCAGTTGCACACACGAGAGATGTGATTGTTGAAATTGTCACAGGAGCCATTGTCTCCTGTCATACGGTTCTTCTGTAGGTGATAGGAGTTGCCGTCCGGTGCCATGACACTGAGTCTCTCATGAACGATTTAAACGAGTCAATTAATTGTCTTCTTCCTGAATTGTCCTACCACTGTAACGTTATAGCCGCATGTTGACGCATTTCATGTCGTTTCTGAAGTTCCCTGAATCCTGGCCTCCAATGTCAATGTTGCGAGTCCCCCCTCCCCCATCCGGGAAAGGACCCTGGACATGAATCTAAAACTCTGTCTGTTCCAGGTTTGGTGTTTTTAATTTCTTTCGGTTCGCATCCAATAGCACTCGGTGGCTAAAACTTTCTTACCTCAGGCCTAAAAAGTTTGAAATCTTTTCTTTGGTGTGATTCTACTTCTTGCTATGTAATTCCCGTCCTCTTCTCGTATCGTATTTAGGGGTTCAAACGACTCACAGTTAAGGGGTTGCTCTACACCGTGTGGAAAATGAATGATCCCAATATCTCTTTGTACACTATTCATGAGATTTAGATACTTGACGTTTTCATCTTTCTCATTTCAGGAGGCGTTGGCGTTCCAGAAAAAATACGATATCATGTTAACCCAAGCGATGTTCATACCACAATGCCAATTGAAAATAGCCGAAATACTCAATATCCCGGTAATCGGTACGATTGCCTTTCGGAAGGAAATGCCGATGTTGAACACGGGCAGTCCTCTCGACCCTGGCCTCTATTCTCACGTTTTATCAGAACTCGGCGACGAAATGGAGTTCCCGGAACGTCTCTCGAACGTTTGGTACTACATTTGGTCCTTATATTTCGATGCGAGAGTCATCCAACCTAAGGCGCAAGCATTTTGTCGGAAATATTTTCCAAAATCTCCAGCGTTACCGACGATTTCACCGCATTTGTACTTTATCGATAGTCATTTGTCGATTTTGCCCAGAGCTTTGGCACCGAACTTGATCGAGGTAGCTGGTATCCACATTGGCCCCACTCAGCCCTTAGATGAGGTAAGATAATGTATAATAAAACATGCTGCGCGTATATCGATGACCAATCCTTCATTACTTCGTGTTTAGCAAATGGAGACATTCATTAAAGAGGCCGAACATGGAGTCATTTTGTTTACGTTGAGCTCGTTGGTTCTACCCAGCGGAATATCTGCTAATACTACGTCCGCGTTTGTCGAAGTATTTTCGAGCATACCGCAAAGAGTTATTTGGAAGTACGATGGAGTCTTGGAAAATCTTAGCGATAACGTCATGTTGGCTGACTGGGTGCCACAACGAGATATCCTCGGTAAGATAATTTCTAAGGAAAAATAATGAAAAATATACCTTTGTACATAATGTAAAATGCGCACTCATTTCAGAGCATAAAAATGTGGTCGCTTTTATTAGCCATTGTGGCCTGTCCAGCATGTTGGAGGCTATTCACACAGCAACACCGGTGATCGCAATTCCTCTCTTCACTGATCAACCTTCAAATGCTATGTTGTTAGAGAATTTGGGTGTCGCTATTCGTTTACCATCGTTCAGACTTACGAAAAAAGGCCTTTTAAAAGCTTTGGACAATATTGTCAACGATACAAGGTAACTCACATCAATTGTTGACTAAACGTCACCAACTTCGGAAGAATTTTGTTTTGAGAACAGGGAGAGGGTTTAGCTAACCTATTTTTAGGTACAAAGAAAGGCAACGACCGCAGGTCAAAAAAAGTTTTCAGTCGAAAGCTATATAGGGGAAGAGGATTTAGAGAAATTTCAACTCAAGAGTAGAGAGAAAGTTTGTTTGATTTACCCAAGTAACTCGGGAAATTTTGAAAGAGTCTCGACCTAATCTTAAAGAGAGGAGATGTCTACCTAATTCAAAACGAATTATGTGTTGTACAGAGGGTAGGAACAGGTTGGAGGGAGGGAGTTACCAGATTTACTTGGAAAAATCAAGACTTAAGAAAAGAAGGGGAATGTGGTGACCTATTTTGAGGGACTCGGAAATTCATCGACTCGGACCCGAGAGAAGGAAATGAACTGATTTACCCCAGGAATATGAAGTTCCGAGTCGAGCACTTTTTAGAGGAAAAGGACTCGGAAAAATTTCAACTCAAGAGTAGAAAGGAAGTTGTTCACTTTATTTAAACAGCTCAAAAAAAATTTCTTGTACTGAATCATGAAGTGGAGTTGTGAAAATCTTGACCCAAGTAGCTGACTCATTCGAAGAGACTTTGAAAGATTCGGAATCATGTGCTGTACAGAGGAAAGAGAATTGGAAATAGCTCGACGCAAGAGCAGATAGAGGGAGGAAATTACTGGATTTTGACGGGTTTTGAAAAATGACGAGTGGAAAAATCTGGTGGAGGGAAAGTTGGCTGACTTATTTTGAGGGAGGAGGAAATTGAGGGAGGAGGAAATGCTTTGACCTCTTGCCAAGGAGAAGGAGGGAGGGTAAAGCTGACTTATAGACATGAGATTCCGAGTTGAGACCTGTGTAGAAAAGAAAGGCTGACTTATTTTGAGGAAATCGAAAATTGAGTGAGGAGAAAATGCTCTGACCTCTTACCAAGGGGGGGGGGTAAGCTGACTTATAGACATGAGATTCTGAGACCTGTTAAGAAGATCTCAACTCGAAGAAAGAAGCATCACGAAAAATTTTGGAAAAATTTCGACTAATGTTAGTAATAAGAGTTGGTAGACAAAAATTTTGAATCATGTGCAGGAGAGGAGTTGCAGAGGGAGGAGTTGACTGACTTACTTGCGAAAAGATTGGAAAACTCGAATGAGGAAGACCTGCTGGAAAAATCTTGACTCCAAGAGCCGGAGAAATGAGTGAGAGGCCTCGAAAAACGGCGAGTCAAGTAGAGGCGGGAAACTTGGAAAACTCTCGACTAAAAACTAACCAACATTCCCGACTTTTTTTTCAGCTACCGTGACAACATGAAATCGCTCTCGGAAAAGTTCAAAGAGCGTGAACGTTCGCCCGAAGAAACGGTTGTATTTTGGACCGAATACGTCCTAAGATATGAAGGAGCAACTCACTTGCGTCCAGCTGCGATGGACATACCTCTTTATCAATATTTGCTCCTGGATGTGATGTTGGTCGCGTGCGGCGCTTTGTTTTGGTGTTCGATCGCATTTTATTATCTTTATAAGCTACTTTTCAAAAGTTTGAAACGTTTGTTGGGGTACCAACTACGTTTGTATTTAGATTAGGATTATTTCGACCAAAAATATGACGATGATTGTAGATTAGGATAAGAATTTTATTTTGAAATCAATAAAGTACCTACACTTTGAGTATAGACAATTGAATGCCATTTTCCAAGCTCTCCTTAGTCGCTCATGCGCATACAGTAGCTCGAAGGTCGAAACTTTTCAAAGCTTACTGAAGTCAGAACCACCATTATTTTATACGGTCTAGTTCACCCTGACGCATACTGTATCGCTCGGTGGGAGCACCTATACCTCCTCATACATGAGACTCGAGATTTGAAATCTCCTCAAGTTCTCCAAATGTTACTCGATGATTGAAATTATACAAAACCCTCTCCTCGCCCCTCATGTATACCTTGGAGCTTCAAGGTCAAACTTTTTTACCTCTGCCTTCCCATACATAAGATTGGGATCCCCTTCAAGTTTTCCAGATATTACTCGTTGATCAAAATTTCTCAAAACCCTCTCCTCGCCCCTCATCTATACCTTAGAGCTTCAAGGTCAAACTTTTCCCAAAACTTCCCCGAGTGTGCGGGGGGAATTCCCCAGCATTTTATTTGCTTACAGGATTGGAAATCCTCTTGGAAAACCCGTCACGAAAGATGAGGACTGTCGCGTAAAACCGTCGCGGTTTTCTGACTGTTCTTGAATGAGACTACTCCTAAGAAAACCTCCATGTTCTGGCGTCATGCGGCATCAGTGACCTTGAACAATTTCATAATAATAACAGCCTCACTTATGCCAATTTCGGCCAACAACCTCGCAACCATCCACAATTTGTGAATTTCCATGATATGGTATATCAAGACTGAGCACCCTAGTCTGGCTTAGGAAGGTTGCCCCACCTGAAGGATCTATAAATGAAATTTCGTCTTTCTCCACTTTGGGACCGGTTTCGTAGGCCTTCATCATACCAGGCCTGCCATTCTGTATACTAATACTAAAGAACAGAGGAGCACAGTTCACAGAAGCTCAACCGCAAAATTTGATACCAAGGATTTTCAGCGCAGTGGCCATTATCAAAAAACGAATACAACTGACAGCAGATTAATAAAAGTCACATAGGCTAAAAGGAATGAACAAGAGACGCCAAAGAAAAGGAATCATTATTCGACGCCCATCGACAAAGTTTTTAAGGTGAGTGTTGTCTTCTTTTTTATCAGCCTCGCCGTCATACTTGAAGGGCGAGCAAAGAGGTGGTTTCTGTTGCACCTGAACCTCCTCTTCCTAAAGTTCGACCCTTTCCTCTCTCGACTGAGCAGAATGCAATCCAAAATACTTAGGGATGAGCCCATATCCGGGGAGGACTGCATTGAGTATGTGATCTTCGTATTTTTAGGCAAGTTGTAGCTAATCTCAGTGCTTGGAGCGAATTGGTTGGCGTTTGTTGGGGTTAAACAGATGACCGGCCAACTGGATGGTTTGCAAATGTGAACTTTCTGGTCTTTAGGTTTGTATCAAACGCTTTCTTATGCTCATTAGAGCCATTCGGTCTCCTGGCAAACAGGGAAGAACAATCAAACTCTACACTTTCCTAAGAGAAGAGAGAGTCTTTGGACGAACCCAAGTGAGCAACCATAATGTAAAGTTCATAATAGCCGGGCTTAAAACTATGACACTTGAGTTTCACGGCCAAGCCTTCCGAAAAATTTCGCAAATAAGAGAGGCGAATCCATATGAAGTTTCTGAGGGTGACGGAGCACTGTCTTGAGAAAGACGTCAACTGGCTAAGACTCTTCAGGGCTGCCAGATCTACGGATTTTCGATCCTTGGAAAAATAAAAATACGGATTTTGCGTGAAATACGGGCTTTTGCTCTAGAGAAATGTACCTCAGTCATGAGTATGAGAGATACGTTTCTCTTGATCCTTATTGTTAAATCAGTAAAAGTCCGTAAAATCCCTTTTTAGGTCTTGGAAACAATAGCGGGTACGGATTTTTGAAATCATCATCTGACAGAAGTAAGACTCTTAGTAACAGGCTTCTCCCTGACCATGAGGTCGAGATCGAAAGTGGTGCCATTTGACCGGGCTAAGGTCCTCATCAGGCACAATTCGGTGTGGAAGGGGACTCTTTACAATAAAAACTCGAATCTACGAGATTCGTATATGAAGATCAGTGGAAGTGGGCTTTAGGTAAATACTGTACTCGTGCCCGTTGGGAGTGAGAGAGATACAGAGATCCATAAAATCAATGGTTGACTCCCTTATTTCTAAAGTGAACTCCATGCTGAGATAAGGGGTATACAGAAACGAAAGAAAGTCATACAAGGCGTGCTCAAGGCCGTCCCGAAGGTACAATATGTCGTTGACATAGAGACGTGCCTAGTAAGGGAAGCTCAACATTGAAAACCTGTCCTTCCAAGAGATTCCCCAATGAGAGCTAATAAGAACTCCAATATCCTCAGGTGAATTTGAAAGGTTCACCCTTAAACATACAGAAGTTGAAGGAGAGGCGTATTTTCAAGAGAGATTCGAATTCTCCAATGAAAGGAGGGTGAACATTCACCCTGGAAATTTAAAAGAGGCTGTGTTAAATATTCGGCTCGAGGGGAATATTAGGAAAGAGGACCACGATATCGAAAAGCGTGAGTGCCACTACGGTTTCTGAACGTGGTCCCGTGCTGCTAGATGTTCAGATTTTTAGTCCTTGAAAAAGAAAAACGGGTTTTGCGTAAACTACAAATTTATTTTTGCACTCAAGGGAAAAGTACCTGGGTCACTCTTATGGAAGTACCTTTCCCCTGGTTGTTATCGCCTGATATTGCAGTCTTTCGTGACATTAAGTCAATCAAGGAAAAAGTATCTTAGTCACAGGTATGAGAAATACGTTTCTCCTAATTGTTGTGGAAAAGCTTTGGTTTCTGAGCTGGCGGTGCTGCGAGATGATATTTTCTAAAATTCAACGATCAGGAGAAAGGTATCTCTCATATATAGAATTGAGGTGCCCTCTTGATCGACTCAATGTTACAGGAGACAGCGATATCACCTCATAACAACCAAGAGAAACGTATCTCTCATATGAGTGTCCAAGGTACTTTTCCCTCAAGCACAAGAATACGCAAAATCCTTAGCTTTTTCAAGGACCAAAAATCCGTAGATCCAGCAGCACCGACCTGGTCCAAAGAACTGAAAACCAGTCGTTGAGGTTTGAATTGTATGGTGCCCTCGCACCAATCGTCAAAGTACCCGTGACTAACAGATGGGTCGTCGCCAAAGCGGTAGAAATAATGAGCCTGATTGATTTCAGAGAGAGCCGGGTTTGGGACTCCTGCTTTCAGGAATGATGTAACAAGAGCTGCTGACGGTTCCTTACTTCGCGGACATACTCAGTACTCACCTAAGTGGGAGGCAGGAAGTCACTGGACTAAAGGTACTTATAGACTTCCCTATTGTATACCCCGCGCTCCACAAGGACCACTGTTTTGCTCTTTTCCGCCTTCATTACAGTGGCGTTGTTTGACCTGAGGTTCTTCTGTAGCAATCCTGTATGCTCTATCTCTTCTCATAATAAACTATGACGTCATCAACCATGACATTCAACTATAATGTCATCACCTGGTGATGGTGACCCCAAGAATTTCCAACTATGACGCCATCAGATGGTTACGTCATCAGCCGTGACAAGGCCTCTCTAAGTATGACGTCATAAGCCATGACCTTCAACTATGATGTCATCAGCTGGTGCCGGTGATCCTTTCAACAATGACGTCATCAGCCGTAACCCTGAAGACCGTCCAACTAATACGTCATCAGATGGTTATGTCATCAGCCGTGACAAGGCCTCTTTAACTATGACGTCATAAGCTGGTGACATCATCAATGCAGTATACCAATAACAAGTAAGCCCACCTGGACTAGATAGCTTATTATGCCGGACTCCAGGCCTATATTAGTTCAAGAACGGAGCGTACCCCTCTGTGAGGAAGATTCACAAGCTTGGCCTTGGCCATGAATTATCACAAAACAGGCGTGGCCTTGAAATATAATTGGGATCATGCTCATACTGCCTCTTAGACTTGGCTTTCTCTATACTAGAATTCAGCAACTTGGCCCAAATTAAAATAAGTATGTAGTAAATGGAGCCACTCTAGCTTTATACTAGGGTTCTACTAAGTTTCAACTAGGTAGCTAGTGTACCTATACTGAGCTTTCCCGGTCTAGTTTGCTTGTCGAAACAAAAGATGGAGAATTAAAATTATGTTAATATTGATGAAAAAGGAAGCAGAACTCCGAGCTGGTACAGTTCTGTTCAGGAGCAAAAAGTCGACTTTATGACAGAGTCAGTGACCTTGAAGCCCAATCTTCATGATGTTCACACTTTATCAGTATCATGTATCCCCTCGGTATGACTTGGAATTGTATCCTTTCAGTTGACCAAAAGTTTGTTTAGCTAGTTGAGATTGTAATGAGCTGATCGAAAACTGTAAGGACGAATAGCATGACTGAAGGACATGCTCCCCATCTGAGTAGCTCTAGCTGAGCCGTTGCTCCTCGTCTGGGTGGCAAACTATTGTACAGCCAGTGAATATTGTGCGCACGTTATAAAATGAACAATACGAAATTTTATTGATTTGATTGACTTTCACGAGGGTGTAGCAATAACTGTACATCTTGGATCGAGCTTCCTGAAGCAGTCCACGTCCACCGTCTTTCTAATGTCTTCGAGGGACCACTTCTTTTCCTTTGTCCTAAGTGAAAAGTAGCCATTGACGATAGTCGCACATCTACCTTCTTTAAAATGACGACGAAAGAACTTATAGCTTTGACATTAGAACTCTATAAAAACTTGCTAGCAAAGAAACGCGCGCCAGGTACCCTTGATTGTATACTTTCTGATTCGAAATGCTTTTAAATAATTTATCTACAAGTTAAAGACGAAAGCGATAAAATATGCGGCACGTTGACGGAGTGCAAAATTGTGACAAGTTCGTCGCAGATAAATCGTGTAAACTGCACCCTCTTCGAACGGCTGGAAAAGGCTGCGCTACAATTTTGACGCTTAGGTGATGGAGTGTTGTTGGAAAACCATCATTCGTTATTAACCAACATGTCACCCTGATTAATGGTTAATCGTGTTTCATCCGTTCACTTCGGCACGATTCCCCTCGTGCTCGCTCGTCTTGCTCGGCTGAAAAACCACTCTTTATAACTAGGAACATCCATCTTTGCTACCTGATATCATCAATTATCCGGCGCGTTTCATCGTCCGAACGCTCTTTTGTCATTTGTAAGTATACTATATCCTTCTGACAAGATAATGCGATTACCACGCAGGAAAATTTATTAAAATAAGTTAACGCCGAAAAGATTGCCGCTTTTGTATTAATGAAAATGTTAGCATTTTTCATTTTCTTCCCTCCTTTTCAATCCACTGCGTTTCGCCAGAAAATATATATTTTTTTTCGAAGACTTTATTGTTGTTCTTCATCATCGTGAATGAAAGAAGACGAATGCTATTTTCGTGACGAGAGTTTTTTTCCTTTTTTTAGCGCTCGTTCATTTTCTGACGAGAAGTAAAAATGTTTTGATTTGCCAGTCGGCATTCTTTATTGTTTCGGTCTATTTACTCACGCGTATTCAGGTTGATTGTTTATGTTTATAAAAGGCATTTAAGATAAAAAAGCAAAAAATATGTCGGTTGTCGGTTGCAAGTGAACTGCTGCTCATGACACGACAGGAAACAAAAAATGTCATTTCCTACGCTTTGAGTCGGTATTTGTTCTGGTAAATGATTCGACTGTTGTCAAAAGTACGTACGCGGAGAAAATACTCAATATTTCACGACAAGACCTTTCATATTATTTGGCTTCACGCTAACAAACGACAGCTGAATTCTTTGAAAGTTGAATTTGTGACGCGCCGCGAAGCACAATTCTGGAGAGTAACAGTTCTATTTCTAAATAGAGTTTCTATTATCTGATCCCCCGTTGACTTTACCTTCACCAGCCGCACGCATTCGTGTAAGAGTTGATGGTAACACGAAGTCACGCTTTTGTAAGTTTCTTTATAGAGAATTGAACCAAATATCATTCCCTTATGACGCCACACTGTCCTGCTTTTATTTTCCTCGAGATGTCCAGCTCTGACGATGTCATTGCTCTGATGTTCGTAATTTTTTCGTCCCTCCTCCATCTAGTATCCCAATGACGTCAAACTCTTCTTCAGCCCGTATTTGGTGTTTGACAATAAATACTCCCTCTTCTGTATGACCTGTTTACATTTCCAGATGGCGGCATTCCTTCATCTATTTCTCCTTATTCTATAAAAAAAATTTGGTGACTCGTTCCTGTAGAACATCTGCTGGCAAAAACTGCTCCAAAATTTCTCCGAAATTTCCCCATGGTTATATTTTGGGGATTTTAGGGATATTTTACATACGGGTATTCTTGCCATGAAGACATCAAATGTTCAACAGGTGCAGACGCCATTGAAGGCATACGTTGAATGGTTTTTTCAATTCATGCGGGCTTCGAAGAAACCCGTAACATTTTCCGTCAGGTCAAGTATGAAGGCTTATACAACACCTTGAGAAAGAAGAGAATTGAAAACGGTCAAATTTTGACTTCCAAGGTACATAGAAGAGGAAATAGATGGAAGATTCAAACCATCGAGTATATGAGAGGCAAAGGGGGTCTAAGATTGCGCAAATTTTTGGTGGAGAAGGAAGATTAACTCGTGGATTTTGATCCGCAGATATTCAATAGACAGATAGGGGGCCCCTAAAGACCCTGGAAAGAGGAAATTCAATCCAAACGTGCGACCTTCTGATAGCAAATGAAGACGCAAAAACTCACGGGTTCTTTAACGGAGTTGAATGAGAGGAGGCAGGGAACCTGTTTTATGAATCTTATCTGGTTCATGGAAGAGGCTAGGCTTATTGGTGTATGGAGTATTGCATATCTAGTTCCTTGAAGGAGCTATTTTAATGAGGCTATCAGTGTAACCAAATCTACGGATTTTCAATATCTGAAAAAACATAAGAAAAATTTCATCCTCCAAACTATGAGCGATAGGACGAAAACAAAAATCTTTCCAAGTCCCTTGTTCATGGTTAGGTTAGGTTGCTTCCCGGACGGCGGATACCGGACACCGGACGTTTTTTCTGAAAAGACCCCTCCCCCCGATAAAACAGGATCCCTGTTAGAAGGACGTCAACCTGTTTAAAAATTCTAGTGGCGTCATAATCATCTGTTGAATATGCTTGTGACGCTGACGCCATCACCGATGACTGCGACAATATCAATCTTGTGACGTCAATACCATCCGTGACGTCTTCAAGCTTGTGATCATCACCATCTGTAAGTCAACTAGTCTATGACATCATCAGCTCGAATTTTTCGTAACGTTGTCAGTTTGTGACGTCATCAACATCTGTGACATCATTAGTTTGCGATGTCATCAGTTTTGATTTACTGTAACGTCACTAAGCTTTTGACGGCATTACCATCCGTGACGTCATTAATTTGTGAAATTATCAGCTTGATTTGCTCGTGACGTTCAAGCTTTTCACATCATCAGTGTGTGACATTTTCAAAGTTTTGACGCCATCACCATCTGTGACGTCATTCTGCTTTGCTTAAGTAGCTTGGATCTCTGCTGATCTGTGACGTCATGATTTGGTGACTTCTCCGCTAGAAGCCTAGTATAGGCTAGTTTAGGCTAGTATTAATACTGCCTTCACCCTATACTATATGTATCCCTGTGTGGTAAGGGGTGGGAATGAGGGCATGTGTCTAAAAATTCACAGTTTTTCTAACAGAGTTAGACAAGGCCTCGGCGCTTCGAGTCTCATGGAATTTGAAGCGCAGCATATGTAGCTAATTGAAGAGGTTAAGCCAATTGGTTCATGAGGCATTGCATATCTATTTAACTGAGAGGGCAACACCAACCCTCTAAGCTATATATGATGGGAAGGAGACTTTGAAACTCTTCAACCTCCAAACTTCCTTTGCCGGCTGGATGACACAAATTTTTGGTGAAAACCGATTCCTTGTTAAAAAGGGAGATTTTTCGGCAGAGCCAAATATTCATAATTTCTAGGAAATGATCTCATTTATATTTTTGGGGTCAATACTTACTATGTGATGAAATCATGACTTAGCCTAATGTGAACGATTCTCACAAAGTCGTACGACACGTTCTTCGATTCAAATATATATGGAGTGTACGGTAAGTAAGGCTATCTAGTCGACAGGCCACTCGTTCGTTCCTACATGGATATCAACATTAGCAACGTCATTGCTTCGTGACAACATAACCACTCATGATGGCTGCCTCTGGTGTCGTCAGCATTCATAAAGTCATCCCTTTTGTACCTTCAGAATGAACTATGACGTCATCAGCCGTTACCCACGTCATAGGCTAATTTCAGAAACCACATGGTAGAGTTATGGTGGTAGGAAAATTTAGGAAGAACGACGTATCAATCTTTGATTCGTTGAAATTGTTCAAAAGAGACACAGTGCCTTGGCATAGGACGGTGGCTCCCTCTCACCTCTCAAAGAACCGTATAACGGGAAACATTTACAGACTCTTGCCAGGGAGCAAGAGTTGCGGGAGATCCGTGACTTTTGGCGGAGGGTTCAAGATTTTTAGTCTACGTAGAATGTAAGGGTATAATCTTTTCGAAGTATTTTACAGTTTATCCCTTCTCGGTTGTAAATGATTAAGCTTCCCTTTTCCTTTCCTTCAAGTCCCAGCGTTAAGGATCAAGTGGTTCACGAATTTTTCCAACCCCCATAGAGGGCTATAGAGGAGCCAAGAAATTTTCCAAGTCCCAGCGTCAAGATTCCTGAGAGGGTCCCAAATAACTAAAGAGATAACAGGTCTCCCGCCACTAAGGATCATGAATTTGTCCAAGTGCAATAGAGGGCTAGGGAAGAGCCAGCAATTTCTCCAAGTCCCAGCATACAGGGTCAAGAGAGTCACAAATTTTTCCAAGTCGCATAGACGACTATATAGGATCCAGTAATTTCCCCAAGTCCCAGCGTTACGCCTAAGCGGACAGAATTCCTTCAAGGCCCCCAGTAACTAAAGGAGTGGCGGGTATCCCGTCAGAAATGGATCCTGTAACAATGTTTCGACAATCTCTCCTCTCATGTATGCAACCAACTTTCTCAGATGTACTTTTCTCTCGAGTAGCTTCGTTCGTTTTTCAGAAAGCTCAACGGTTAGTACTTCTCCGCTAATTCACAATAAAATTTTTTACATTTTTATGGAGGAGAAAACTCCTTGCAGGATCAATTGAATTTGACCCGTTTTTGGAATCGTGATTAAGAAAACTTCAAAATTTGCATCTATTGCGAACGTGTTAACCCTGCCACTTCAGACCTGTGCCTTTAATTTGACATCTAACTCAGAAAATTGATATTCTGCATAATTTATTACCTATAGATGTGCTAGGTCTTGGTGTGTCGACAAGCAGTATTCGAGAGAAATTTTGACCGTTCTCGCTACTAATCTTCTTTTTAATAATGCATCTTTCGTGGCGTATTTTCAACCTTGCATGACTTGATCCAAACTAAAGTATGATAACATGGGAATTTGTGTATCTTTACGATCATAAGACGTGGCTATTTGTACTTTGAAATACACCTTATAAACATATTATATTCACATGGAGACTACAGTTTAATTACACATGAAACTGTAAATAAATTATTTACCCAGAATAGTTCGGTATACATAATTCAATTTTCAAAAAGGTGAAGGTGTTCAGAAGATATACTGTCGTACTCATCGGTACAGGTTTTCACAATAATTGAAGAATTAAATTTAGTTGACAGCTTTTATAGATACGAAGATGACGGTGAAATCAGTTCGAGAAATATGGCGCGATCGTTCAACAATTTATTGGTTATACTTCCTCGCCGGTGGAATATACGCCTCCAAAGAATTTTCAAAACGTATCAAATTGTACTATTTCGCGATTCATCTTGGGATTCTGTTCACAAACATCATATGGATTATCGGACTCTTTATAACCGTAGAATCTTTGACCTTCTCTGAATCAGTCTTTGCTTTATTAGCGCCTGCATGTATGGTTGATCTAGGCATCTTCCTACCTTCCATTTTCTTCTATCTGCAATGTGAATTTGAGGAAATAATGGAATTCGTTTGTACAACACAGACAAAACTACCTTGCCGAGATTTAGTTTTTTTAAAACCTATTAACTCGAAGGAAGAGGCTTTTTTTTGGGGAAAATTGATTTTTGGCAGCTTGTTTACATTTTGTACAGTCCCATTTTTGGCTATTCTATTCAATTACCAAAATAGTTCCTTTCGTGACCTCGCTTATCATATCATTGGAATACCATACTTAGATCGCATTGATACGTTTGGAAAATATTGCGTAGCCTACTCTCTGGAAATTTTTCCATGTTTTTGTGTAACGTGTATCATGAATCTAGAAATGAACTTCGTAATTATGATTCTAAGTAAACTGAACAACATTGTTATCGATTTTTGTGGAAGGATTAAGAGTACTAAGATGTCACTAAATACCGCGGGCGCCCGGGGCGACAGCCTTGTTTCAAGAAGGGGATACCCCAAAGAAAGCAGCATGCTGTCTTCAGTATGAATGACGGTAATTCAAAAAATTGGATTAATTCGGCTATTCTAAGGAGTTGATAAGATTTGAAGTTTATGGCACTACTCTTCAAAGGCTGCTTGTATGTCGTCTTCGAAATCTATACTAGAATAACCTCCAAACGCGGAAATGTTAGACTATGAAGGAGAGGAGAAGGGCTTCAGGGCGTTTTACTGTACATGGCTAGATAGGTACATTAAAAATTCTATGGAACCGATACCAAAATTTAATGGATGTAACGGTTAATATTACCTTATCGAATTTTTGGACTTACAGACAGACCTCTATTTTGGGATGGAAGCACAAATCCTGCTTGTTATCTCCGTAGGGGCAATTTACTTTTATCATCATTGTAAAGTGGGAACACAATTGGATGATATGGTACGTAAATGTACAAGTAAAAAAGTAAATTGAATGTTCTTCTTCAATTTTCAGACTATCATCACTCATTTCCTATTCTTTCTCTTCTTTCCTCGTTTTACAGACTGAAGAAATCATATATCAAGTTTATAACCTGCCGTGGTATTGTCTGCCGCCAAGACGTCGCAAAATTATCTACATTTTCCTGACCCAAGTGCAACGTCCTATCATTTTCAAAGTCCTGAATGTATTTCACATCAATCTTGCAATGTTTCCGAGAGTTTTTCGTCTGGCTTATTCGATCGCCGTTACATTCACAAGAGCGCAATAATAAAAAATATGAATTGAATAAGTATCTAGCCCGTATCATAGTTATACACTGTTTCGAAGCAGCAGTTGATATTACAATAGCTTCAATTCCGTATTTCTGAGATCTCTCGAGTGGTCAAACTACCAATCTAAAGTTGGTCTATCTGAATGTACAGTTCACTGGCACCGCTACATGCCCAAGAGCACCATAGGTCAAGTTCCCTAAGAAAGGAGACTTGCTGTCAATATTCTTAATAATGGGGCCACTTCCTGTCCTCTGACCCGCAAACCCACAGCGTTCAATTCTCCTGTCCCGATGGATTACACAACAGATTTTCTCCAGGAAGTTTACGTTCTTAAACCTTTGGTCAAGTTTAACCATCTTACTCTTGACGTTGTGAAAATGGTTCACAAAAAGGCTACAAAAAATCCTTGACCTCACCACTTCTCACCCATGCAAACTTCGGGACTAAGGAGCAAACGGACCGAATGACCCTATTCAGGAAAATTTTTATGTAAGTTTAGCCGCACTCCTTGCCACTGCGACTCCCTCTCGGTTTATTAGAATTCTTGCCAAGGTGAAATTCCCGACAAAGAGGTACTACCAAAACAAAATGCCAAGGTTATCCACCGCGGTAAATTGGTGGGGCTAGTAAGTGGATGAAGGTTAGGGTTGAGAAGCATATACATGTTTGAAGGTCTTTTCACACTTCACAGCCACACTTGAATGTTCAGAGGCCAACGTTCTCCTGAGCCTACCTCCGCAAAGGTTTATAGCTCCAAATTTCTTCGAGTTTATCCTGTAAAAACGATTTAGGAGAAAAATTTGTCCAAGTCGCTAAATACGATCAAAAGCCATTGATGACATCACAAAGGTAGGACACGGACATTTCTCGAGAGTGTGATCCCATAAAGAATTAATCTGAACGTAAGGAGTTTGAGCATAAAACTCATATTTAACCGGTGACTCCGCTATTACTTGAAATTTTTTCAAGCCCTGAATCAGGTCAAGATCATTGAGAAAGTCACTCATGTCCATGAGTGGCGGAGTAAATTTTCCTCAGAGGGCAAAAATTTTTCAAAAAAAATTCAAGAGAACTTCTTTCAATAGTATTGCTAAATCCAGTACAGTACTTTTTAATTCTTTTCAGGGCGTTGCCCCCCTGCCCCCTCTTGATTCCGTCACCCATGCTTATGTCGGATGCGGACATATAGATGAGGAGCTAAGGAGGTTCAAAACATTTTCAAAAATTCTTGGACTAGTGCAAGTCTAACATACCTATGTTGAAAATTTTCTGGGGATGGAGAAGATCAACTCGCATTTGGACTCGCAGATCCCAACTTGACGGCTGGGGTGCCGGTAAGGACGTTAAAAAGAAAAATGTCGGGCAAATGTTCGAATTTTTCCAGCACATAAAGACACAGTAAGGACATCAACCAGTTTAAAAATTCTTGTGACGTCTTTAAGCTATTGACGTCATCGCCATCCGTTTTTGTCAGCAGTTTGTGACGTCATCAGCTTGAATTTTCGTATAACTGTGTCAATTTGTGACTTCATCTGCACCAGCGTGACTACGCCACTGCGGAAATAGCTAAATCAATCGCGGTAGGAGATATTGCATATCGAGATGACTGCAGGTGCGACCCTGGCGTCTGAGCTGTACATGACGGGAGGAGGATTTGCAAAATTTTCAACCCCTCATCCTTTCCAGCTGGGTGAACGGTGGCAGTTTGTCTTGACCCTCCTCCTCCTCCTCCTCATAAAACAGGTTCCAATTGAAAAGAGAAATTTTCAGTCAGAGCAAAATGAATATCAAGTCTCATAACTGCCAGTGAGAATGACCTTCATATTTTAAATGCACGCCACCTTTTCAATGTAATCATGACCTAGCTTGTGAATATTTCTCACAAAGGCGTACGCCCCATGCTTTGATCCTTATAGACCAAGTGCTACAGGCCGCTCGTTCGTTCCTTTATAGATATCAACATCAGCGACGATAGTCTGCATAATTTATTACCGTTAGGTGTCCAAGGTTTTGGTGTGTCGACAAGCAGGATTCAAGAGAAATTTTGACCGTTCTAGCTACTATTCTTCTTTTAAAATGCATCTTTCATGGCGTGTTTTCAACCTTGCATGACTTGATCCGAATTAAGTATGACGCAATACAGAAATTTGTGTATCTTTATGACCATAAGACGTGGCTATTTGTACTTCAAAATACATCTTATATAAACATAATAATTATTATAATATTAGTAGAGAGATATTACATTTTACACACAAGAAATTGTAAATAAATCATTCATTCAGAACTATTTGGTACTAATTCAATTCCCAAAAGGGTGAAGGTGTTCGATGCAATACTACGCTGTGGCACTCATTGGTACTGGTTTTCACAATCGAATTAAATTTAGTTGGCAACTTTTATGGAAACGAAAATGACGGTGAAATCAGTTCGGGAAATATGGCGCGATCGTTCAACAGGTTCTACTTCCTTGCCGGTGGAATATACGCTTCCAAAGAGTTTTCCACACGCATCAAATTCTACTATTTTGCGATTCATCTTGAGATTCTGAGTTATAGGACACTTTATAACAGTCGGATCTTTGACCTTCTCTGATTCAGTCTTTGCTTTACTGGGGCCTGCAAGTACGATTGGTGTAGGATTCTTCATTCCTTCCTTTTTCTTCTATCTGCATCGTGAATTTGAGGAATTAATGGGCTTTGTCAGTACCACGAAAACCAAAAGGCCTCTTGAGAGTCGATACAAAGAGACTCAGAGCCTTGACCTTGGACAGTGGCTGTATCACAGGGGAAAATGGCTCCGCTAACAATATTCGCAACATCTTTTCCATCCTGTGTGCAATTGAAAGTCTCTCATATAGTACCTACTCTCCTCTTGAGCTGCTTCGTCTTTCAGAACGATTAATGGATTAGTGATTCACTGCGGATATTCATAATGACGTTCTACTTATTAAAAGGTGGTGGAAAAACTTCGAAATTTACATTCACTCGTAGAACGCGTTGATCCTGTCACCTTCAAACCTGTGTCTTTAATTTGACATCAAACTCAGGGAAATGATATTCTGCATAATTTATTACCTTGGTTTGCAAGGTCTTGGTATGTATCTACAGGCAATATTCGAGAGAAATTTTGATGGTTCTTCCTACACTTCTCGTTTTCAAATGTATCTTTCATGACGTGTTGACAATGTTGCATGACTTGAACCAAACTAGGATATGATATAGAAAGTTGGGTATCTTTATAACCGTAAGACGTTGTTGTTTGTACTTTAAAATGAATTCATAGAAAGAGACCACAGTTTATACACTCGAGACTGTGAATAAATCATTCACTCGTAACTATTTGGTACATACCTAATTCAATTTTCAAAAAGGGGAAGGTTTTCAGCAAATATACGGTTCTACTCATTGGTACAGGTTTTCTCAATTGAAGGTTTTTAGTTGACAAATTTTATAGAACCGAAAATGACGGTGAAATCAGTTCGGGAAATATGGCGCGATCGTTCAACAATTTATTGGTTTTACTTTCTCGCTGGTGGAATATACGCCTCCAAGGAATTTTCAAAATGTATCAAATTCTACTATTTCGCGATTCATCTTGGGATTCTGCTCATGAACATCTTATGGGTCATTGGATACATTAGGACTGTAGAATCTTTGGTCTTCTCTGATACGGTCTTTGCTTTAGTACCGCTTGCAAGTATGGTTGGTCTATGCACTTTTATTCCTTCCATTTTCTTCTATCTCCAATATGAATTTGAGGAACTCATGGACTTTGTTAGTACCACAAAAACAAAGGTGTCTCTTGAGAGTCGACACAAAGAATTAATTTTTCTAAAAACTATTAACGCGACGGACGAGGCTTTTTATGGTGCAAAATTGATTTTTTGCTGCTCGTTTGTATTTTGTACAGTCCCATTTTTGGCTATTCTATTTAATTACCAAAATAGTTCCTTTCGTGACCTCGCTTACCATATCATTGGAATACCATACTTAGATCGCATTGATACATTTGGCAAATATTGCGTGGCCTACTTTCTGGAAATTTTTCCCAACGTTTTTGTAGCGTGTCTCTTGAATCTTGAAATGGGCTTCGTAATCATGGTTCTGTGTAAACTGAACAACATTGTCGTCGATTTTTGCGAAAGGCTTAAGTATACTAGCCTCGAATACGACGTTAAATATTGCCTGAACTCTGGTGATCTCCACCTTCTCAAACAGTTTGACGAAGACATCACATCTTTGATCGAAGAATATGAAATCATACGTAGGTAAGTTTAAAAATTATTATCTCCCATCCTCCTAGAACAAAACTATCTTATGCCCAATGTAATTTATAACGTAAGATCGTTTTGTTCCATGATGACGATTCTTGGTCGTTTGAAAATCATACTTACCTATATTATGATTTTCAGAATGATGAAGCTAATACACCCATTAATCACGATTTTCACCTCATTTATTGCGCCTACTGTCATCTTTGTTTGTACAAGTTCGTTCTACATGCTATTGTCGACAGTAAGTATCGAAGCAATGATTTTGATCCTCAGCAAGAAATTTTATTTCTTTCCTTCACGCCTTGTTTGGACATGAGTATGTCTAGAGGCTAGGTTAGGTCATTATGAAATTTGTGTCACAAACTGATAAATGACTAAACCTTCGCCCATTTCAAAAATCAAAACAGGCATAGGTACCCCAAAGACTGTTGAACCATGTCGACCGTCGATTTAGGGTCGATTTCGAGTCATAGGCAATGTCGACTCCAAATCGACTGTAATTTGACGTCAAATCGACTGCTTAACTACGTTGATTTAGAGTGGAAGTATCGTCGACTAAGATAACATTTTGTCCAATATTATGTCGACTGTATTTCGACGTCGACTCTCAGGCTACAAAAAATGTGAACAATTTGTGCACCCGATGTCGACGGCAACAATTAGTCGATTTTCGGTCGACTACAATATTCTCATTGTTGACTCGAAATCGACTTAGAACGGAAGTCGATTTTGAGTCAATTTAGTTTGACCCTAATGTTGACCAAAAATCGACAGGCGAAAGACTCATTGTCGGCGTGGTCGATAAAAAATTTTAAAGGTCGACTCGAAATCGACGTCGATTTTTGGTCGACAAAAAATGTGAACTTCGTCAAATAACGTAGACTTAACAGTTAATAAGGAGTCTATTCTCGGTCGATCACGGAACTGAGGAAGTTTACTCAGAATTGACTTAAAATCGACGTAAATTCTTAGTCTACAAAAAATTTGAGCTCCGTTTAATGATGTCGACTTGATTTTGACTCCATATCGACCTGTTTTCTTCTGGAACTTCACGACTCGTAGATAAGTTATGCATTCATAGTTACTCAAGGAGGAATCAACCTACAATATTTTTGAGTAGGAAGCTACCGGTTAAAACAATCAAGCAGCGAAATCGACTTCGTATCGACGTCGATTGCGGGTCGATTTTTAATCGTATAGAAAGAGGCTCACCTCAAATCGACTTCATGACGACGTCGATGAGGAGTCGATTTTGGGTCGAAAACCACCGTCCACCTCGAATCGATTCAATTACGACGTCGAATATGAGCAGTATAGTAGACCATTCACCAAGAATCGACTTCATAACGACGTCGATAATGAGTCGATTTCGGGTCGAAGGCCACCGTCCACCTCAAATCGACTCAATAACGACGTCGATTTTGAGCAGTATAGCAGACTGTCCACCCAAAATCGACTCGGTAACGACGTCGACTTCGAGTCATACATTGAAACCAACAAGTCGATTTGACGTCGATTTGCAGTCGATTGCGGTCGATTTACGGTCGACATACCCCGGAACTATTTCGACTGGAAATCGACGTCGAATTTGTGTCAATTACTTATCAAAATAATGGGTCGATAATTATGACGTCACATCGACGTCGATTCAGAGTCGACATGGTTCAACGGATATCCCTTGTTTAGTATGAACACCTTTGATTCTAAAAATCGGATTAACTCGACTATTGTAAGAACATAGTAAGATTCAGAGCTTCTAAAATCATCACCATACTTCAGGTTAAATGACTGTAAGGCTGCTTGTATGTTGTCATCAAACTCTATGCTAGAATAAGCTACGAACGCGTACGTATGTTAGACTAAGGAGAAGAGAAAAAGGGCTTCCGCGCATTCAACTGTACACGGCTAGATAGGTACACTCAAAATTTTAAAATGGATACCTTATCGTAAATCCGGCCTCACAGACGGACCTGTATACTTTGGGATGCAAGCAAAAATTCTGGCTGTTATCGCTGTGGGTGCAGTTTACTTGTACTATCATTGTAAAGTGAGAACACAAAACATAAAAGCATTCAGATCTTTTAAAATCATCACCATACTTCAGGTTAAATGACTGTAAGGCTGCTTGTATGTCGTCTCCAAACTCTGTCATAGAATAAGCTACAAACGTGCGCATATGTTAGACAGAGGAGAAGAGCAGAGGAGCTTCAAGGCGTTCTACCTCACATGACTGGATAGATACCTTTGGAATTCTCCCAGAACAATATTATCTAAATTTTAATGGATGTAACGGTCGATATTACCTTATCAACATTTTGGTTTAACAGACGGACCTGTACTTTGGAATGCAAACGAAAATTCTGTCTGCTATCGGCGTGGCTGCAGTTTACTTCTATTATCATTGTAAAGTGGGAACACAATTGGATGATATGGTAGGTAAATGTACAAATACAAAAAGTAAATTGAATGCACTTCTACCACTCGTTTCTTATCGTTTCTCTTCTATTCTCGTTTTACAGACTGAAGAAATCATTCATCAAGTTTATAACCTACCGTGGTATCGTCTGCCACCAAGACGTCGCCAAATTATCTACATCTTTCTGACTCAAGTACAACGTCCCATCATCTTCAAAGTCATAAATTTATTTTACATCAATCTTGCAATGTTTCCGAGAGTTTTTCGTCTGGCTTACTCGATCGCCGTCACATTCACAAGAGCACAAAAATAGCAAAAATACAAGAGGCATATAAATAGCTAGCCTGATGTATCTTAGTCATACACCGTTTCAAAGCAGCACTTTATATTACTAGGAATACTAGCTTCAATTCATTATTTCTGAAATATTTATCGAATTTCTCGAGTGATCGAACTTTCAATCTCAAGTTGAACTACCTGAATTTATTGTACACTGGCACCGCTACATGGACGACGTTCTGTAGAACTTTGGTCAACATCTATCGCAAATGCCTACATTTGTTCAGCGCCGCATTAAAGTGAATTGTCCTCACGCCGAAGGCAAACTTGAAGAGTGCCTCAGGAAAAAATCAATCATAATAAGAAATTGTACAATGAATCATCTTTCTTCGTGACTACTGAACTTTGATCAGCTTTCTTTGTATCTGTTTTCAATTTCGTTACCACCATTCGTGGTAGACTTATGTGTAGTTTTCGTTTACCTGAAGAGATTCTTAATTGAAAAAATTGTTATAATTTTCACATTAAAGATTTACCACCGCACAGATTAAAATATAATATTGTGTTCAATTCATACGGGCTTTGCAGAAACTTTACAATTTGCCATGGAAGGTGTTACTACGCCTCAAGGTACAACAATGGTTGCACACATTTTGAAAACTTCCCTTACGCAGTTTCTTGATGATCTTTTTCTGGGCGTTTTTCCTCTCCACCACAGCATGCTTATCAGTCCCTCTCAAAGTTCTTTCATTTCTAATGTGTTCATACGCATAAATTTGAGGAGGATTTATTTTTGTTGGCCTCACACGGGGCGAAAAATACGAGATTCTGAAAATGCTGCTCTGCGAAAGGATTGATCGGAAGAGACCACGAGGCAAGAAGAAGCTGTCGTGACTGCAAAGAAGGGGTGTGAAGGACGTGGGTGAAATGTTCCGGAGAGCAAATTGAGTAGTAACCAACCCACGGGAGTTAATGGCAAGACGGAGAAGGAGAAGAAGACTTTGTATCGACCTAATTCATATTTTAGTTCAAATACGTGCGGATCTTGCCTCACTGAGGCTTCTTACCTGTTCGTAAGAATTCTCGCCTTTTTGCGGGAACAAAACATGAAATTTCTAGGACAGAGAAAAGAGGTATTTTCAAGACCGAATGCCGAGATTATTTGTACTGGTACATTTGCCAAGCTAGTGGGCGGGTGAAAGTTAGAGGTGAGAAGCACGTCATATACTTGTTCGGAGGGAGGTCTTTTCACAAATAATACCAAACTTGAAGGTTTGGAGCCGAACTTTCCTCCGAGCCTACCTCTGAAATGGTTTATGGTTCCCATGAAGGATCAAAAAAAAATCCGAGTCCTTAAATACGGTAGGAACGGATTTACGGGGGGAAGAGGGGTGAGTAAAATAACGCAGATCGATCATATTTTCCGAGCGAAGTGAGGAAAAAAAAATTAGAGACTTCAGCGCTCGCGATGACGTTGACGCGAAGATGCCCCCTCAGAAATTGAGTTGGCTGGGCCCTTTTCCGTATACTGCATGCTAGACCTGATATGTATAATGAAGGCTGGAAATTGAAATTTTTATCAAGTCCGTAAAGTAGGTCAAGGTCAAGGTTATTGATGACGTCATAAAGCGGCACACGTCACGTCACGTCACATCACGCAGTTCACAGAAACTCCCGGTGGAAATTGAAATTTTTATCAAGTCCCCAAAGTAGGTAAGGTCAATGTCATTGATGATGTCATGAAGCATCCTGGCTGAAAGTTGAAATTTTTCCAAGTCACCAAAGTAGGTCAAGGTCATTGATGACGTCATAAAGCGTCACACGTCACGTCACATCACGCAGTTCATAGAAACTCCTGGTGGAAATTGAAATTTTTATTAAATCCCCAAAGTAGGTCAAGGTCATTGATAACGTCATAAAGCGTCACGCGTAACGTGACGTGACGTGACGTGACCTTACGCAGTTTACAGAAACTCCCGAACGCAAACACGGACGCGGATGTTTCTGAGGATGTAATCGTCCTAAGAAAATGAATAGCGGGTTCCCCGTTAAAAAATTCAGACAATGGAATATGCCCCCCTCAAAAGTTCGGCCAAATCCGCGCCTGTGCGATCAAAGGCTATTACATAATAAAGGTACGACACAAACTTTCCGTGAGAATGTAACTCCCATAGTTTAAAATTAATCTGAATATAAGGAGTTCCAACGTGAGGTCATTTAGACCTATAGCTCATGTTTAACGCATAAGACTCCGCCGCTATTTTCGATATTTTTTCAAGCCCTCAGATTTCACAAAAACTTTATCAGTCCGTGATATTTTTTTTTCGGGGAAAGATTCCAAACATTCTCGGACTAGTATAAATCAACTATATCGCGCATATGCTCTGGTGAGGGGGAAGATCAACTTGGACTTGGACACGCAGATTCCTAATCGACGGCTGGGGTGCCAGTAAAGACATCGACAAGAGAAAACTCGATCAAACGTGCTACTTTTTGACAGCAAATAAAGGTCCAGTAATGGGCATCAACCAATTCAAAAATCCTTCTGAAGTCAACATCATGTGTTGAATCTTCTTGTCACGTTTTTACCATTGACTGTGACGTCATCAATCTTGTGATGTCATCTGCTGAAAATTGATTCTGACGGCTTTAGGCTTGTAACTTCATCACCAGCCGTGATGTTAACAGCTTTTGACATCGTCAGCTTGAATTTACCGTGACGTCTTCAAGCTTGTAATGTCATCACCATCTGTAAAATAAAATGGTTTTGTGACGTCATCAGCTTCAATTTGCTTGAGGCGTCATGAAATTGTATCATCATTAGTTTGAGACGTCATCAGCTTGAATTTGCCTGAACTTTGTCAGTTTGTAACACCATCAGTTTGCAACATGTTCAAACTTGTGACGTCATCACCATTTGTGAAATTATCAAGTACATATTACCATATTTACAACGTCATTAGTTTACGACGTCATCAGTTTGTGATGTTGTCACCTTGAAGTCATCAACATCTGTGACGTCATGAATTTGTAATGTACTCCGTATCCACCAGAAGCCTAGTCTAAGTTAGTTTGGCCTAGCATGAATATCATTCGCTCCCCTCCTACACTGTATGTATCCTTGGGTGGTAAAAGGAAGCATGTGTCTGAGGGAATGAAGGTAGGCATAAAAATTCACAGGTTCTCTAACAGAATAGTTTCAATTCTGTTCTCTATGTTATACAGCACTTGATTACAACTTTCATTGTAACACGATTAGTAAAAGTGTTCTTTAAAGAAGACAACGAGGGGAGGCAGGGCAAGGAGTTTGAAAAAGAGTTGTGCTCAGTTTGATTGTAAACAAAACGCAACCCGCATGGACATTTAAAAATACATGGGACGCAAAACCGGGTGGCGTCACCCGGTTCCGTTTTTGCATATTTTACGAAATATTTGAAGAAAGGGAGGAAAGATTTTTATGATGCGTGAACGACACAAGGCTTCCGGCCCGATAAACATCGTACCCACTTGCAGCTCTCGAATGCAAAGAACTCCAAGCACTTATTCAAAATTTTAAATATTTCTACCGAAAATACATCATGATATGTGTGATGATGACTAGCCGGTAGAGACTTCGAAATGTGTGGTGAACTCGACCGGCTTCGTAGAAATGAAATTCATGCGAAGTTCGTAGGTACTTACAGCTTGAAATGAATTTATGTAATGAACGATGATTACACTTCTAGATAGAATAATTTGATACAGAAAAATTTCCAAGTATGTATCATTTTACTTATTAATTGATTAGCAGCGAATTCGCAAGTCAATTTTCATAGTCACACTTCAGAGGGCTATGGCGTTTCACCCGATGCACAGCCCGTTTTTCATGGGACATGATATGCGCTCGTACCGGTGAGTATACTTGCTTACATTAATATTTTATATTGACGTATGCACATAATATGTACCTATGGATGGTTTTCGTAGTTTTTCATCACTTTTATTCCATAAATTTTCGAATTTTCATTTGACTTTTGGCTAGTTCACAATAGGCGTCATACTTCTGACGATGAAACCTGCGTCAAAAGTGAATACAAAATATGACACGTATCAGTTCCTATGATAAAATACCTACCTACACGATGAATATATACGACTGTGTATCGTGCTGCTTGCTAAGCCTGAAATTGCGCAATCCGGAGATTACATGTATATTGGCAATTTGTACTATCTGCAGATGGCAATGTTCAAAACTTTACAGTGCAGTGCTTAGTTGGTAAGTACTCTTGAAAAATACATCTCGCGGAATGTATAATTTTTTCGTTCTTAGCTGATGAAATATTGTACCTACAGGGTTTTTATTGTTCTGAATCCGTGGTGAATTTCTACGCTATAATCAAAAATTTGTTTTGTTTCACACTAAAATTCAGAGCTTGTCTAAATACGTGTGCGATAAATGAAACAAGGGAAAAAATAAGATGAAATTATCATATGACGTCGTTAAGGAAATGAAAGAGAGAAATGAAGAATGAAATTGTGAGTGCAAGAATAGGAAATTTTCCCCTCTATAATGAAGAATTTTCATGAGAATGTGTGATGACATGATTCGCGAAAAAATTGCACAATTGTAATTTTCCATTCTGCGCTGTATTGTATAGGTGAGCTCACGCTGATCATGCAGCAAAATGTACCCACGTACCTTTCCACGTGGTGATTTGTTTCGACCATGTTAGCCGGTCCCGCCATTCCAAACATAGCGCTTTCCAAATTCGGATAAAAGCCCGCAACCGAAGCACCCAATATCGCGCTTCCCAAGAGAACGGACTCTGTTTCTTCGGGTACAAATACTGGTAAACCGAGGGCATTTGCGTGACTCTGCACAAACACCGAGTTCTTGCTTAATCCTCCGCAAATTAAAAAGCATTTTATTTCTTCATCTTCCAGACGGCGTCCACATTGCAGCTTCTCTAGAATATGCTTGGTACCATACTAAAGAAATTTCAACCAATAAACAATTAGTCGATATCTACGACTAAATCTGAACAAAAACTTTGTATCCAAAAGAACAACAATAGAAATCAGAAGTTACCGCTAGAGCCTGGATTGTCGCTAAATACAAGAGGGCTAAGTTGACTTCATCACATTCCACAGTCAATCCAAGTATCTGTAATACAAAGGATGGAAATGAATGGACAAAAAATAAAGTGACCCGACGACTCGTACTCGTTGCGACCATCGCACGGATCCATACTTTTAGTAATGGGGTGCGTTCAGAAACGTGTAACTACAGGTGACCGATCAATTTTCTATCCTGATGGTCCCTCTTATATACTTTAGTCTTCAAAAATCAAGTAATATGGGTGACACGTTCGATGATGGGTTTCTGAACACTTTCATGATGAGGTAAGACAGACAGGCAGACAGATAGATAAACAGAAACAAAAATACCTATATTTTGACATTTAAAAGACATATTATTCGGCACCGCCGGCAAATAAATTTTTATTTAAAAACACACTACCCGACGTTTTCGATTAAACGTGATCATTCTTCATGGGTAAACTTGACTGCCAATCAGTTTCAAGGGATTGTAAGAGTATTTTGTAAAAATGTTCATCATCAGTCGTTTTGGATGTCCCTAAAGTAAATCCAGGTCATTGATGACGTCATAAAGAATCCCGGATGGAAGTTGAAATTTTTTCAAGGCCCTAAAGTAAAGTCAAGGTCAATGTCATTGATGACGTCATAAAGCATTCCATCTGGAAATTGAGATTTCCCAAATCCCAAAAGTAGGTCAAGGACATTGATGACGTCATAGAGCATCCTAGCTGAAATTTTTCAAGACCCTAAAGTAGGTCAAAGTCAATGTCATTGATGACGTCATAAAGCATACCGGCTGGAAATTGAAATTTCCCAAATCTCTAAAGTAGGTCAAGGTCATCGATGACGTCATAAAGCATACCGACTGAAGGTTCATATTTTTCCAAGGCCCTAAAGTAAAGTCAAGGTCAATGCCATTGATGACGTCATAAAGCATTCCATCTGGAAATTGAGATTTCCCAAATCCCAAAAGTAGGTCAAGGTCATTGATGACGTCATAAAGCATCCCGGATGGAAATTGAAATTTTTTCAAGTCCTGAAGTAGGTCAAGGTCAATGTCATTGATGAAAAAAGTAGGTCCAGGTCATTGATGACGTCATAAGGATCCCATCTGAAAATTGAAATCTTTTCAAATCCTAAAGTAGGTCAAGGTCAATTTCATTGATGAAAAAAGTAGGTCAAGGTCATTGATGACGTCATAAAGTATCCCATCTGGAAATTGAAACTTCCCAAATCCCTAAAGTAGGTCAAGGTCATTGATGACGTCATGAAGCATACCGACTGGAAGTTGAAATTTTTATAAGGCCCTAAAGTAGGTCAAGGTCAATGTCATTGATGACGTCATAAAGCATCCCGGCTGGAAATTGAAATTTTTCCAAGGCCCCAAAATAAAATCAAGGTCAATGTCATTGATGACGTCATAAAGCGCCACACGTCATGTCACGTCACGCAGTTCACAGAAACTCCCGGACACGGACGTTTTTTGAGAATGTAATCCCCCTAACAAAATGGACAGTGGGTTAAAAATAAAAACGTTCGATTGCTCAAACGGACTCTGGCACGATTTCCGAAGAAATAATATGTATTTTTGACGCTAAATAATTTTTCAGCATTAGGTAGCTCTGGTTGTCGTGCGTGCAATGGTCATGCCCCCTTCCTGAGGTTTGTTGTGACCTGAATTCTCCCGTGATTGATGATTTTGAAGGAATGAAAATTATTCGGTCTTTTATAATACATTTTTAAATCGATGAATGTATTCCATAATGATGTGAGGTACGTTACTACATTGCATGCGTGTACAATATTGTGCACTACGTACCATACCACGGGAAGCTGGATCAGCTAAAGGTGACCTGTTGCCGTGGAAATCAGGATAAATGTGCACATGTTCTGTCAGCTGATCGAAACAACTCAGACCACTATCTTCAGCACGTTTTACCAAGATATCGTTTAAATATTCAGTGATTCTTCTGAAGATATAAAAAGTTTATGGTGCAACATAAATACCGCAGCTAAATTCAACCTAAAATATAGTAAATACCTGAGTATTATGATTTCTCATCTTTGTTTTTTCGGCAATAGTAGTTTCAAAACTGTTGTAGTCGGGGTACGGCACTATAGTACGATAGGTATGCTGGACTGATAACAGAGAGACGACTTTTTGGCTGTAAGGTTGGAGAACGTTTCACGCAGCGTCGCGGGAACGGCGAGTCATGTCGGTACCCATCGGTTACAAACGTTGTCTCGTGATCCTACGGGGAACAGCTTCGTACCTTATTAAGAAGAAGTTGTCTCGCTGTCATCAGTCCAGCGTACTTATCGTACTATAGTGCCTTAGTCGGGGGACATTTTAGGGTTGCGCGAGAGTGTGCACCGATATATCTGTATTCATTTCATTATGGGTAGGGTTACCTATACCTAGATACTGTACTAGTATACTTCTTCGTATTTTAATGTATGCGAATGCGGAATGCGGATACTTACACGCGAGGATCTTTTTCGCAAATACATTTTGTAGCTGGATGAGTGTTGATGATATGATCGATTAATTTACCGGAAACTGACTGCCCTCCTATCATCAACCACGAGTCCGGTAATATCGCCCCAAAATACGGACCCCAAACTCCGTGTACAAACCTTTCTTCGCCAATTAAACACATGTGACAGGTCGAAGAGCCACAAATCATTGCTGTTAGCGTAATGGAAGTTAAAATCCTGAGCAAGAATTTATAATACCTACGAGGAGCTTATATATAGAATTATATTTTTGATAAGCTTTGTTTTCGTATTTCACACGGTTAGCTCTGAACAACACGAGACGATATTTATTGCGGATCATAATCAAAAATTTGTTTTTTGTTATAGTTTTTTATCCATAGTCACTTCGATGGTCATGATTCATGGCGCGACCGCCGCAGTGACCGCTGGTATGCCAAACTTTGCAGCCTATTTGAGGATTTGAGTGCAACTTATCGTACACCGCGCCGTTTCGAAATTCGTCAACGGGCGAAGCACCCTTTTAAGAACGAACTCTGATGGTTCTCATCGCTCGTATCAGCGAAGCGAACGTTGAAATTATTTTCTATACCAACCTAAACGTGAAGTTAGACTGGCAACTGAGCCGAATGCGTGTACACGACTGCAACCCAAAAGCCCCAAACAACCAGCGTGCGCGTCTATTAGGGCAGCGGCAACTGGAGTACCAATGTGTAAACCAGTTTCTAGCGCGCTTTTCGCGTTCAGTTTTCCGCATAATTCACCGGCGCGAATGATCTTGGAGCCTAAATCAAAATTTAGAAATCTTTAGTCGTTTATCAATCAATGTCACGCATAGATCGACCTTTTGAAAATCATCGACTAACCTATTTTAGCCCAGTTATTCTCGCAAAGTTCTTCTAAACCAATTCCGTCGAAAAAAGACTTCATCCATCCGCAATCACCCATGGCTTGATTATCGGGTGAAAATTTGTAATTACACGCGCAAAGAACTGAGCTCAGTGATCTACAAAAGTGTATACATGAGGCTTGTCAATGTAGGTAAACAAGAAATTTGGCAAACCAATTTTCAGAACATAGCCTACGTACTCTAGTCATCATCATACTACTGTATTCCACTACTACATACTTACAGTATAAACGTGTGTACACTGTGATTACCTACCTACATAATCAACGTAGGACGCGATTCACAACCTACTTGCTACCGTAACCAAATTGTTCAGAAAAACGGCCGATATGAAAATCAATTTTCAGACTAACCTCGAGTCTTCGCCCGTGGCTCTCCATGTTAAAAAATCGGGCAGTAGAAAAAAATTAGCCGCCTTTTGCCAACAGCGATAATTATTACGTTTCAACCATAGAATTTTCGGCATCGTTAACTCTACCGAAGTTTTTCCACCGACGTACTGTAATATCGGATGCTTTGCTTCGTTTATAATGATACTTTCCTCTTTCGCTCGATGATCCATCCATAGAATGACATTTTGATTGTCGTCTGCATTTGTAGAGTAATTTATGTTAATATTATCAATATAAAAATTATCTAAACAATAATTGAAATTAGGTACTAACCATAATTAGTCAAATCGACCGACAAAGGATTTCCATCAGCGTCGCATACAGCTAAAGAGCACGTAGCATCAAAACCAAGTCCTTTTATACTGCCCGGATTGAGGTTTTCAACAAGTTTCTGCCACGAGAAATCAAACGATCAATTATTTTGAACGAAGCCACAGTGTCATTATCTAAGCGCCGTCGCGATTTACTGTAGGTATCTATACACCATTTCCTATGATATGCGTATAGATCCAAATTCAAGGCATCTAATTGAAGTCACAGTTTCAAGGGGTGCTTATGTAAAATTTTGCAATTTTGCGAAGGGCGCCTGAATATAGGGATACAACCAAATCGCGTTGCACCTTAGTCTATCGTTTTTGGCTGTTACGCGTACTTTGATTACGTTACAACAAGCTGACCAAATTTCCGTGGACGACTGTTGATAAAAATCCGGCCGCGGATTCCAGATTTTTATATTTTTAGTGCACATCTTTCGAATTCTGCCTTCTTTGTCAACGAGCGCACCTCGGACGCTTTCAGTACCGACATCGATACCAATTACGTACTCCATCGTGGAAACTGCAGAAAATGATAATTTTGTAAAATTAATAATACTTATTGTATTTAAAAAATAGCCTAGGTCTACACGCGTCTGTGGTCAAATAATTGACTGTACCGCAAGTAACATTCAGCTCTTATCATTAGATTTGCTTACCGGTACCTGTAAATCAGAATTTCCGTAAAATTTTTGTCTGTTTGTCTCCCTAATTATACGAGCTGCAAAGCCTATCTAGCCTAATAAGGATAAACTTGTAGCCTACCGCAGCAATGCGAAGAGTGACGACTTTTAAAATGTGAATGTGTAATGTATGCCTACTCGGCTCGTAAGAGTATCAAAGTAATGCGCGAGGTTAGGTTACACGCCTGCAATTTCCGAATCAAGATTATCAGTGAAATCTTGTACACTCAGTACTACTTATCTGAAATCTGACTATTACAGGCTGTTTCATACGAACGGTACCTACCTTTTCTATAATAAGAACGCTCTATCTACATTCTGCCGTAGGTACGCAGTTCAATGGACGTAGTAGCTATATCAATATCGACAATCAGAAGATAACCAGAAGGTATAGTTAAATCAAAGCCAAATTGAAACCTTACTATATGATTGATACGCAAAGCTTTATTTGCAGTCCAATTCTCACTTGTTTGTAAAACTGTCATACACTTTTACAACAACTCGCTCTTAATTAGTCGAGAGATTTCTCCATCATTCGCCGGGTACATCTAGTATAAGCCTAGTGTGGTACTGTACCTATGGAAGAATAGTATGTAAGAGTAATACTAGTATACGGCTATTCTTAGTATAAGTCTAGTATAATAATTATACTTATACTTGGAGGGGGGTGGTACTCGCAGATTTCTGAATCACCTAAAATTTTCCAAGTCCATTATTTGAGGGGGTGGGGGGGTTGTCCTTGCGATTTTTCAATGAAGTATAGGTGCACTACAGCATCTTTATTGCTTCAGAGAACGAAGGTCATTTGTATGGACGGGCAGACGCACCCAAATTTCAAAATCAGGGTCGATCAGGATTTTTTTGAAATTTTCATGAGTCCCAAGGTCATTTACACGGACGGACGGACGCAAATTTCAAGCTTCAGAGACCCAAGGTCAATTGTACGATGTTATTGAACTGTATCTTTGAGATTGCGGTACATGCTGACTTGGAAAAATTGAACAAATTACAGTTTCCGTATGAAATTTTATTAAAAGACTACGATAAACGTTTTCGGCTCACGCCATCATCGAAACAAAAAATATAAACTGAACTATCGCGAGATGCGTTCGTTCCTGATCGCTGTAGAGCTTGTCCGAAAACTTACACTCGATGATAATGAAACGTGGTGACCTCATAAAGACTTCGGCTACAATTAGTTCTTCGTTTTTAAAACACGATTCAACACTTCAAATCGGTAGCACGTACATCGTGTTTCGTTATCTCGATAGATTCGAGAGGTAATCTTCGTATTTTCTTCTTCTCAAAATGCAGCATCTTTTCCCCTTTAACTACATGTTTTTCTTCCAAACTTCAGGGGGTTCTCATTTTCGTAGGCGTCGACGTGGTCCGTAATGCGAGTTCGGAAGGATCTTTCGCATTCTCCAATGTAGACCGCCGGGCAATCTCTGAATTCTAGGAGGTAGGCACCGCACTTCGATAAGAAGGGGAGACTGTCTTTGCCATTAGACAACAACCTACCGACTTGGAAATAAGGGTAGAAGACTGGTTTTAGACTATTTGCCCTGAGGAGGCTAGCCAAAAAATCGGTGAGGGGGGGTGCGGAAGAGGGACTATTATAGTCCTTTTGGTTCTAGTTGTGGGGTCGTACAAAGTCGAAGAACGACCAATAATGTTCTTTAGAAGCTTCTTCCTTATTATCCCACCGATGTCGACGTTAATGTTGTTCTTTTGGGCTAGAAACCTAATAACTTCAACCTCATTTATGAAAGCGTGGGGCGTTAAAGAAATCAAAACCAGTCTATTACCTAATGAAGTAGTGGTAAGCGGCCAACTTATGAGGGAGGGGGCATTAGGATGTTCCATGAACTGTGATGTCAGTGGTGGTGGGTTTCTGGTAGATCGCATAAGAGCAAACCCCAGAGGTATGTTCAATATGGAGATCAAGGTCCAGTGCCACATTTTCGGAAGATGAAATAGCAATGCTGGAAAAAGGACCAAAGTTTTCCTTACCTTCTACTTCCGCATCCCCGCCCAAGGAGATGATCGTGGCTGAGCTCGCCCCAAATCTACAGTATAGTTCTCCGGAAATGGTGTCCAATTTAGCTGAAAAAATTCTTTCCAATTTCATTCCTCTACTCAAGAAAGCCAACCGAAACAACCTTCTTTCCCTCCAAAAGAAGATAAGAATCTAAGGCGGACAAAGGAAGTACACTTGTGATCCTTGACCGAACTGACTACAACCAACGGATGACCGATTGCCTCGACTCCATTAGCGCAGTGTACACTCCGGATTTCAACATTGACGCCTACAACCCTAAAATTCGTAAAGGTATTAATGGAGGTAAGCACCTAATTGATAAGGAGCCCCTTAGGAAGTCTCCCTTGGTACCTAATCCTTCCCCCTCGGATTTATGGTTTTCCAAAACTCCATAAAGAGGGTAACCCCCTGCGCCTATTAGTAGTTTCAAGTATATCGTCACCCACTTACCTAATGTCCAGATACCTGGACAAATGGTTCAAATACAATATAGGCTTCCAAACCCATCTTTCAATTGAAAACTGAGCTGAACTTGTTCAACTTTTAGCCCAGAACCCCCCTACGCCAGGAAGTATATTCATTTCGTAGGCTTTTGACGTCGCCACCGGCTATCACATCATTAATTTGAGACGTCATCGCAATCTGTGACATCATCAGTTTGTGATATGTTCAAACTTGTAACGTTGTCAACATCTTTGACGTCGTGAGTTTGTGACGTCTTTGCTAGAAGCCTAGTATAGGCTAGTCTAGCCTAGATATATGTCTATGTGGTAAGTAGAGTGCACTTGATCCAATGAGAGAATGTTTCTGAAGGAATGCCAGTGGGCATAATGTCAGCGGTGGTAGCACCGTGCGGCACCCACCGTCACCACAACACCTGTTTCTCGTTCCGTGAGTCATGGTACAAGACCGTCACGCACTCACACTACAGCCGCCACCACTACTATGTGAATTTCACTCCGCCCTGTGGTTGAGGAATGGTCCGTATTCGGTGTACCGGTGTAGAAACCATCTCGACTCGTGACACATAAGAATTCACGGGTTCCCTAACGGAAAAGAAATAATTCTGTCCTCTAGGTTACCGCACATGATTCTAACTGTCATTGTAACCTCATTAAGGAAAAGTTATTCTCTAACAGAGTCTAACAAGGGGAAGCAAGGAACCTGTTTTACTGGGTACCTTTGTAGAGCGCTCCGAGTCTTACCGTATTTGAAGCGTTGTATATCTGGGTCATTGAAGTAGCTAAGCCAATCAGTGTACAACACATTGCGTATCGAGATAGCTGCAGGTACTAAACCGGCGTCTGAGCCTTACATGATGGGAGGACGGGACTGGGGCAATTTTATCCCCTAATCCTTTCCAGTCGGGTGGACGACGATGAGAGTTTTTCTGGACCCCGGGAGAAATTTTCAGGCCGAGCCAAATAAATATGTTTCATAACTTCTAGTAAATGACCTTTGAGTATATATTGAAGCCACAACTGCTTTGTAATGTAATCTCGACCTAGCTTGTGAATGTTCCTCACACAGATGTACACCTCATTCTTTGATTCCTGTACACAAAGTGCGCTGTAATTTAGGCCATCTAGTCCACGGGCCACTCGTTTGTCCTTTTATGGATATCAACATTGACGACGCCATTGGTGTGTGATGTAATAATCTTTCACGTTGCTGCTTCTGACGTCATCAGCATCCACGAAGTCAACAGCTTGGACTCGCTCTCTTCCTTACTCCTTCTATTCTCAGAATCACTCATTCCATTAATTTTGAATAGCATTGATGATACCACAAAGATTGTAAACGTGAAAATCATCTGAGGATGTATCCCTCCTGGATCAAGATCAGTCTAAACAAAAGAGATTTTAGGCTAAAAAGCTAAGACTCCATAGATGCAGCCTAGTTTATAGCATGAAGTTTTTCTTTTTTGGCGAAGATTCAAGGTTTGAAACTTTTCAGACGAAAATTTGTAACCACCCCGCTATTTTCCCGCTCCCACTGCATATAGTTTTGTATACTGTCTCCCTTCTCTTCCTTCATAATGAACTATGACGTTATCTGCTGTGATTCATGTAGTCAGCTAATATCAGGAACGACATGAAAAAGTTCAACATTAGGCTATGAAGTTAGAGTTTAGGATAATTCAAGAAAAATGACGTTGCTTTGCCTCGTTAAAGTTGTTCAAAGGAGGCTCAGTGCCTAGGCATTGGACGGCAGCCCCTCTCACCTCTAAAGGAACTAGTATGACATGACAGGAGGAAATGGCTTCTGGAATAATATTTTGACTATCTCTCCTCAAGTGTATGGAAAAAAAGTTCTCTGATGTGCTTTTCTCGTGAGTAGCTTTGTCTTTGAGAAACCTCAATTTTTTGTAATTCTCTGCAAATTCACAATGATATTTTTTACATTTTTGTGAGAGAAAAAACTCCACGTGGTGTTGCAGGATCAATAAAATTTGACACGGTTTCGAAATGGTGGCGTGAAAACTTCAAAATTTACATCTAGTTATGAGAACGTGTTATAATCCTCCCATTTCAAACACGTACCTTTCGTTTAACATCTGACTTAGGGAAATGATAATCTGCATAAATTATTATTTATAGGTGTGCAAGGTCTTGGTGTGTCCACAAGCCGTGTTCATGAGAAATTTTGACCGTTCTCATAACTCTTCTTCTTTTCAAATGCATCTTTGATGGCATGTTTTCAACCTTGCATGACTTGATCCAAACTTTAGTCTTACAATGCAGAAATTTGTGTATCTTTATGATCATAAGACGTTGCTATTTGTACTTCACAATACATCTTACAAACATAATATTATATTCATGAAGAGATAATTTATTACATTTTACACACAAGAAACTGTATAAGTAAATTATTCACCCAGAAGTTTTTGGTACATAATGCAATTACCCAAAAAGGGGGAGGTGTTCGATACACTACTACGCTGTGGCACTCATCGGTACTGGTTTTCACAATTGAAGAAATAAATTTAGTTGGAAACTTATATGGGAACGATAACGATGGTGAAATCGGTTCGTGAAATATGGCGCGATCGTTCAGTAATTTATTGGTTTTACTTCCTCGCCGGTGGAATATACGCATCCAAAGAATTTTCAAAACGTATCAAATTCTACTATTTCGCGATTCATCTTGGGATTTTGTTCACAAACATCGTATGGGTCATTGGATACAACTGTAGAATCTTTGGTCTTCTCTGATTCAGTCTTTGCTTTAGTACCACTTGCAAGTATGATTGGTCTAGGCATTTTTATTCCGTCCATTTTCTTCTATCTGCATTGTGAATTTGAGGAAATAATGGACTTTGTTAGCACCAAAAAAACTAAAATGCCTCTCGAGAACCCATACAGTGAATTAATTTTTTTTTAAAACTATTGACACGGCAGAAGAAACTTTCAATATCGCAAAATTGGTTTTTGGAGGCTTGTTTGTATATAGTGCAGTTCCATTTTGGGCCATTCTATTTAATTACCAGGATAGTTCCTTTCGTAACCTCGCTTACCATATCATCGGAATACCATATTTAAATCGCATTGATACATTTGGTAAATATTGCGTAGCCTACTTTTTGGAAATTTTTCCTGGCGTTTGCTTAGCGTCTCTGATGAATTTTGAAATTGGCTTCGTAAACATGACTCTATGTGAATTGAACAACATTGTCGTCGATTTTTGCGGAAGGATTAAGTCTACTAGCATGGAGTACGACGTTAAATATTGTCTGAGCTCTGGTGATCTGCATCTTCTCAGGCAGTTTGACGAAGACATCACTCTGTTCATCAGAGAATATAAAATCTTACGTAGGTAAGTTCAAAATGATTAACACACCCCTAGAACAGAACTATCTTATGTTTAATGTAATTTATGGGGAACCTACGATGATTCTGTTCTATGGGGGCAATTTTACAGTGCGCTCGCCTTAGTCGTTTAAAAATCATACCTACCTTGATTCTGATTTTCAGAATGATGAAGCCATTACGCCCTATATTCACAATTTTTATCTCGCTTACTGCGCCTACTGTTATTTTTCCGGTGTTGCGCCACACCACCGGTATGTGTTTAACAGCGGACCTTTTTTCTTTTTTCTTTTTTCTTTTTTCTTTTTTCTATCCTGTACCCTCGTATCTCGCTCCCCAGAGCACCTAGAGTCTTGATTTTTTTTTTGTTGGATTCGTCTTTGAACGTAGAGTGTCATAGGCTGTTGAATGATAAAATTTGAAGCATATTTCGTCGAGAAATTACACAAATTTGTCTGCTCGTATTCACCCGTAAGAAGAATATCAGTGCACGTTGAGCGACGCGTCGTATTTCGTCGTATTACATTGCTTACCACCACACTCCTGAAACTCCTCCCACTTCGCATTGCCGATTGAATACTGCACTTGGTGCGGGTAGGTGTTACAAGGCATACAATCTTATGTGTGTTCTTGTGTTTCTTTTTAGACTTCAATTAGAGGAAATATTTTTGAAAAAAAAATAAATCCGGGTCGGTAAATATTCACAAAATAGAAAATATTAGTCACCATGAATCAACGCGCGCCGCGAGTGCGAAGCACGAGCCTGTAAAACCTCTAAAAATGACCAATTGTCACCTAACTAAAAAATAATTCAAATAAAATATTTTTTTAAAAAAAAGATCCGGTGTTGCTGGGAAAAAGAATATTGAACTAAAAAGAATAAAACAAGATTTTAAATTGAAGAAATCTCTGTTGTAACCGAACAGAATTCTAATATGTATACTATTTGATTTATGTAACTGACTGAAGCTGAAAAAAAAGTACATAATAGTGGAATTAATTGTACTGCAACACTGCTGTCGCGTCGTCCAGATTCTGATCTTGATCATGCATAAGTAGTAATTTGTAACTCAGTAAATCTGTACATTAATAAATGAAGAAGAAACAGCCCCTTGATAAATTCATGATGGATACAGCAGTGTTGCAGTACAATTAATTCCACTATTATGTACTTTTTTTTCAGCTTCAGTCAGTTACATAAATCAAATAGTATACATATTAGAATTCTGTTCGGTTACAACAGAGATTTCTTCAATTTAAAATCTTGTTTTATTCTTTTTAGTTCAATATTCTTTTTCCCAGCAACACCGGATCTTTTTTTTTAAAAAATATTTTTTGTTTGTGCAAGTTCATTCTACATGCTATTGTCCATGGTAAGTATCGAAGCAATTCTCTTGATCCTCATCAAAAAATGTATTCTGTTCCTCTCGCCCCCTAGTTTCCACATAAGTGAGTATGTCTGAAGGCTTGAGCCGGTCATTTTGATAAATGACTAAACTTCCACCCATTTCAGGGACCAAGGAAGGGAACGAAAGAGTACATCATCCCTTCTTCAGTATGAATGCCTGTAATTTAGAAAATGAATTAACTGGACTATTCTAAGAAGTTGATAAGATTCAAAGCTTCTGAAGTCAACACCATCCTTCATGTTGAATATCTGTAAGGCGGCTTGTATGTCGGCACAAACTCTATGCTAGAATAAGCTACAAACGCGTACATGTTAGACTAAGGAAAAGAGGAAAGGGGCTTCAGGGCATTCAATGGTACCTACACGGCTGGATAGGTACATTTACAATTCTAATGGATACCTTATTGTAAATTTGATCTCACAGACGGACCTGTACTTTGGGACGCAAGCAAAAACTCTAGCTGTCATCGCCGTGGGTGCAGTTTTCTTATACGATACTATCATTGTAAAGTGGGAACACAATTGGATGATATGGTAGGTAAATGTACAAATACAAAAAGTAAATTGAATGCACTTCTTCAATTTTTAGACTATCACCACTCATTTCATATCATTTCCCTTCTTTTCTAGTTTTACAGACTGAAGAAATCATTCATCAAATTTACAACCTGCCGTGGTACTCTCTGCCACCAAGACGTCGCAAAATTATCTATATTTTTCTGACTCAAGTACAACGTCCTATCATTTTCAAAGTCCTCAATACATTTTACATCAATCTTGCAATGTTGCCGAAAGTTTTTCGTCTGGCTTACTCGATCGCCGTCACATTTGCAAGAGCACAAAAATAAAAAATATGAGCGGAATAAATAGCTAGTCCGTATCTTAACTATACAGCGTTTCAAATCAGCACTTTATATCACTAGCATTAATTCCTTATTTCTAAGATGTTTATCATACTTCTCCAATGATTAAACTACCAATCTCAAGTTGGACTACCTGAATATATTGAGCACCAAAGGCACGTGCCTAGACCGGGAAAATTTGAGAGGTGGCAAAATTTTCAACCCTTAATTCTGGAAAAATCATTCCTACATGGCGGCTGGACGTTTTCTGCCTACTTTGGTCAATGAGTTAAATCCGGCACTGTTCACTGGCACCGCTATACGCCCATGACCCAAGTTCCGTAAAACTTCAGTCAAGATGTGTTTGGGCCGGACAGCGCTAGTATCGCGCACTACACAAAAACGGGAAATTTGATGGGCGGAAGGTTTACTCAAATTGATTGAAATCAATTTTCACAAGGGAAGATGATTTGTAGAAAAATTTTGTCCTCTTCATTTTTCTCCTAAATTTCTTCGTTACTATACATTTAAAGGGGAAAATCATCATGCTCCCGTTTTCAATTTTGTCGATTGTAACGCTCCTAGCGGATGCCCGGCTCGAACCGCAAATTCGTCACTGATGTCTTAAGCTAGGTTCCCACAGGCCACGCCGTTCTGCGCCAGGCGGTTTGATGTTGTCTGTGAATGCACGGCTTAATGCGACGCGGCTGGTGGAAAATTGGCTGCGCTGCGCATTCTTGAAAAATACAGTTCTCAATTTTTCGGTACATCAGAGCAGCGCGCACATTTGGTTGGAAGGGCGATGATTGATTTTTGCGCGCGTCAGTAGTAAGTGTTCGCGTCCCAAGTGAAACTAGGCTGCGCGCGCGCAGTTCTGCGCTGATCGACGCAGCGCGGCGCGTCCGGTGGGAACCCAGATTCAGGCCTATAATTCTTCAGTGCCGAATAAAAGTCAACTGTCCTCATGCCGAAGGCAATCCTGAAGAGTGCTTTAGGAAAAATGGATCTTATGAAGGTGTGCGATGAATAGCCCTCCTATGTAATTACTGAACTTCAATCAGCTTACTTTGTTCTTGTTTTCAATATCGTTGCCTCCATTTGTTGTACCGTAGTCTTAGTTATTGTTTACCTGAAGAGACTATTTTGTCGAAAAAGTCACTATATGTTTTACATTAAAGATTTAACTCCTCACAGATTAAAATATAATTGCATTTAATTCATACGGTCTTTGCAGAAACTTTAACATCTGTAATGAAAGGTTTCACTTACCCTCGAGGTTCTCGCCTAGTTTCTTTTGACGCTTCTCCCGCACATTTTGAAAGTTCCCACTATCCAGTTTCTGGGTGAGCTTTTTATCGGTGATTGTCTTTTTCATGAGAAAATTGCGGAGTGTTTTGAATTTTCCAGCTTTTGTTGAACGCCCACAAGTCCCACCAGTTGTCGGATGAAATCAGCGTGCTTATCAATTCTCTTTTAGGCTCTCACATTTCTGATGCGTTCATGCGCATAAATTTGTGGAGGATTTATTTTTGTCGGCCCAATTAGGAGATTTTGAGACTGCTGCTGGGCAGAAGGATTGAAGGGAAGAAACCACAAGGAAGGAAGAAGTTATCGTTGCTGTGGAACATACAACAGTACAACAGTGAAGCGATGTGACGGGCATAGGCGATACCTTTCTGGAGAGCAAATTGAGTAGGTAGTAGCCAACAGATAGGAGTGCATGGCACCATAAAAGGAGAAGAATAAGACGCTCTATCAGCACAAGTAGTACTAGTAGGTCGATGGCACGGAAAAGCCATAGAAGAAATCACAAAAATAGGGCGCGGACGTGTTTTGAGAAGGTAACCCCATAGTTCAAAATTAATATGAACATAAGGAGTTCAAGCATAAGGTGCTGTCCTCTATGTTACAGCACATGATTAGAACTGTTATTGTAACCTGATCAATGAAAGTTGTTCTTTAACAAACTTGAACAAGAGGAGGCAGGGGACCTGTTTTACAGGGTTGGTATTTTAATAGAGCGTTTTGAGTCCTATTGTATGAAGCGTTGCATATCTGGCTGATTGAAAAGACCGAGCCAATCGGTACGTGAGACATTGCATACCTACATAACTGCAGGTGCTATACCGACGCTTGAGCTATGTATGACGGAAGGGGATTTGAGAAATTCTGAATCCGTAATCTTTCTCAGCCGGCCTGTTCTTACCGCCCTCTTCATAAAACCCATAAGAAAGGTTCCCTATTGGAAAATTGAATTTGCTGGCAGAGCAAGCTATGAATATGTTTCATAACTTCTAATAAATGACCTCTATATATTTAAGCCACGGCTGCTTTATGCTGTCAACATGACCTAGCGGGTGAATGTTTCTCACAGAGGTTTACGCCTCATTCTTAGATTTCTATACACAAAGTGCACTGTAATTTAGGCCATCTAGTCCACGGGCCGCTCGTTTGTCCTTATATGGACACCAACATTGACGACTCCATTGGTTCGTGATGTAATAATCATTCATGTTGGCTGCCTCTGACGTCAACATTCATGAGGTCAACAGCTTGGACTCGCTCTCTTCCTTACTCCTTCTATTCTCAGAATCACTCAGCTCACTTTATGAATGTCGTTGATGATACCGAAAATATTAGAGACGCGGATGCCATCTAAAGATGTAACCCCTCCTGGATCAAGATTAGTCCAAACGTAAGGAGTTTTAGCCTAAAAAGCCAAGATTCCATAGTTACGGCCAAGCTTATAGCGTGAAATTTTTCCTTTTCTGTAGAGGCTTAGGGTTCAACATTTTTCAGACAGCAACTAATTCGAAAATTTGTTACGACCCTCGCTATTTTCCCACTGCATATAGTCCTGTATACTGTCTCCCTTCTCTTCCTTCATAATGAACTATGACGTTATCTGCCGTGATCCCACGTAGTCGGCTCATGTCAGAAACGACATGAAACATTTCAGCATTCGGCTATAATATAGTTGTAGTGGTAGGATAATTCAAGAAGTCGAATGACATTTCTTTGCCGCGTTGAAATTGTTCAAAAGAGGCTCAGTGCCTATAGGCATTGAACGGCAGCCCCTCCCACCTCCAAGAGAACTAGTATGACAGGAGAAAATGGCTCCTGGAACAATATTTTGACTATCTCTCCTGAAATTTATGGAAAAAATATTCTCTGATGTGCTTTTCTTATGAGTAGCTTTGTCTTTGAGAAACCTCAATTTTTTGTAATTCTCTGCAAATTCACAACGACATTTTGTACATTTTCGTGAGAGAAAAAACTCCACGTGTGGTGTTGCAGGATCAATAAAATTTGACACGGTTTCGAAATGGTGGCGTGAAAACTTCAAAATTTACATCTAGTTATGAGAACGTGTCATAATCCTCCCATTTCAAACACGTACCTTTAGTTTGACATTTGACTTAGGGAAATGATACTTTGCATAAATTATTATTTATCTTGGTGTGTCCACAAGCCGTGTTCATGAGGAATTTTGACCGTTCTCCCTACTCTCCTTCTTTTCCAATGCATCTTTGATGGCATGTTTTCAACCTTGCATGACTTGATCCAAACTTCAGTATTACAATGCAGAAATTTGTGTATCTTTACGACCATAAGACGTTGCTATTATTGTACTTCAAAATACATCTTGTAAACATTCATAGAGAGATAATATTACATTTAACACACAAGAAACTGAAAATAAATTATTCACCCAGAACTATTTGGTACATAATTCAATTTCCAAAAAGGGGAAGGTGTTCGATACAATACTACGTTGTTGCACTCATCGGTACTGATGGTTTTCACAATCGAATTAAATTTAGTTGGCAACTTTTATAGAGACGAATATGACGGTGAAATCAGTTCGGGAAATATGGCGCGATCGTTCAATAATTTATTGGTTTTACTTCCTCGCCGGTGGAATATACGCATCCAAAGAATTTTCAAAACGTATCAAATTCTACTATTTTGCGATTCATCTCGGGATTCTGTTCACTAACATTGTATGGGTCATTGGATACTTTTTAACCGTCAAATACTTGGTCTTCTCTGATTCAGTTTTTGCTGTAGTACCTCTTGCAAGTATGATTGGTTTAGGCATTTTTATTCCGTTCATTTTCTTCTATCTGCAATGTGAATTTGAGGAAATAATGGACTTTGTTTGTACAACTGAAAAAAAAGTACCTCTCGAGCATCCATACAAAGAATTAGTTTTTTTAAAAACAATTAACTCGGCGGAAGAGGCTTTTTATAGTGCAAAATTAGTTTTTGGTTGCTTGATTGTATATTGTACGATTCCATTTTTGGCTATTCAATTTTATTATCAGTATAGTTCCTTTCATAACCTCGCTTACCATGTCATTGGAATTCCATACTTAGATCGCATTGATACATTTGGTAAATATTGCGTAGCCTACTTTCTGGAAATTTTTCCATGCGTTTGTGTAGCGTGTCTGATGAGTCTTGAAATGGGCTTTATAATCATTATTCTGTGTAAACTGAACAACATTGTCGTCGATTTTTGCGGACGGATCAAGTATACTACCCTTGAGTACGACGTTAAATATTGTCTGAACTTTGGTGATCCGCATCTTCTCAATCAGTTTGATGAAGACATTATATTGTTCATTAAAGAATATGAAATCTTACGCAGGTAAGTTCAAAATGAGTTCAAACCCCTAGAACCGAACTATCTCATGTTAAATTATAATTTATAACGTGAGATAGTTCTGTTCCACGGTGACGATTTTACAGAGCTCGACTCGGTCGTTTGAAAATCATACCTACCTACAAGTATTCGGATTTTCAGAATGATGAAGTCAATACATACCTTGGTTACAATTTTTGCCTCACTTACTGCGCCTAGTGTTATTTTTGTTTGTACAAGTTCATTCTACATGCTCTTGTCGATGGTAAGTATCGAAGTAATACTTTTAATCCTCAGCAAGAAAATATTTCCCTTTCTCTCACCGCCTTCTTTGGGCTTGAATATTTCTCGACGCTGAGGCAGGTCATTTTAAAATTCGCGCCACACACTGATGAATGACTAAACCTTCAACCATTTTAGAAATCAAGACAGGGATACTCCAAAGAGTGCAGCATCCTTTATTTAGTATGAATGCCCGTAATTTTTCTGGCCTAGCCAAATGAGTAAAGATCATGTTTCATGTCTTTCTCAGTAGCTGGTGGCTTTTGGGGAGCTCACTCACGGATCTAGTATAGGCCTAGTTTAGAATAGTTCAAGATGATAGATTTGGAAAGCTCCCTCCTCGACCTAGTATAAGTCTTTTAAGATAATAGCTTTTGAGGTTTGCTGGTGGCTTTTAGAGACAGAGGGGCTAAATCACTCCGCTCTTTTGCCCCTTTTTATGATCTAGTGTAGGTCCAGTTTCGAATAATTCAAGACATGTATGACCCTAGTATGGAGCTAGCATAAAAAATTACAAGCTAATAGCTTTTGGAGGCCTCTAGTGGCTTTCAGGGAGCTCATTCACCCTTTCTCATGATCCAGTGTAGGTCCAATTTAGAATACATCAAAACTGGGATAATCCTAGTATAAAGCTGGGTAGTCTAAAAAATTTTAAGCTAATAGCTTTTAGGGGCCGATAGTGGCTTTTGAGGCGAACGAGCATAGTCTCAGGCTTAGTATCATAAAGTCTCAGGCCTAGGATAGAGTATACTGTATATTAGGAAACTGAGCTTTGCTAGTATAGGCCTAGTCAGCCCCCCTTCCTAGTTTAGTATCGGACTGGTATATAAGGTAATTTGCACGGACAGACGAACGCACGCCCGCAATTTTCAAAATCAGGGTGGGGTCAGAGCAGTCATGAAATATGTCAAAATTAGATCAATTCGACTATTGTAAGAACATGGTAGGACTCAGAGCTTCTAAAATCATCACCATACTTCAGGTTAAATGACTGTAAGGCTGTTTGTAAGTCGTCTTCAAACTCTGTCCTAGAATAAGCTACAAACGCGCGTATATGTTAGACTGAGGAGAGGAGCTTCAGGCCGTTCTACTACACATGGCCAGATAGGTACCTTTGGAATTCTCTCAGAAAAATATCAAAATTTTAGTGGATGTAAGGGTTGATATTACCTTATCTATATTTTGGTTTAACAGACGGACCTGTACTTTGGGATGCAAGCGAAGATTCTGTCTGCTATCGCCGTGGCTGCAGTTTACTTTTATCAACATTGTAAAGTGGAAACACAATTGGATGATATGGTACGTAAATGTACAAGTAAAAAAAGAATAGATTATCACCACTCATTTCATATCGTTTCTCTTCTATTCTCGTTTTACAGACTGAAGAAATCATTTATCAAATTTATAACCTGCCTTGGTATCGTCTGCCACCAAGACGTCGCAAAATTATCTATATTTTTCTGACTCAAGTACAACGTCCTATCATTTTCAAAGTCCTCAATACATTTTACATCAATCTCGCAATGTTTCCGAGAGTTTTTCGTCTGGCTTACTCGATCGCCGTCACATTCGCAAGAGCACAAAAATAAAAGAAACACAGGTGGCATAAATAGCTTGCCCGTATCTTAGTCATACAGTGTTTCAACGCAGCACTTTATGTGTATACTAGCTTCAATTCCTTATTTCTGAGATGTTTATCGAACTTCTCGAGAGACCGAACTTTCAATTTTACGTTGGACTACCTGACCACTGTCCCCGCTACATGGACAACGCGAGGTTCTGTAAAACTTCGGTCAACATCTTTCGCGAATTCGTCACGTGTTGAGCCTAAATTTGTTCAGCGCTGCGTAACAGTGAACTGTCCTCACGTTGGAGGCAAACTTGGAGAGTGCCGTAAGAAGAAAATGGCTCATGAGGAGGTTTACCAGGAATCACCTTTCTATATAATCACTGAACTTTAATAAACTTTCTTTGAACTTGTTTTTGATATCGTTGCCTCCAATTGTGCTAGTCCTAAAAATTTTGTTTACTTATAAATAAGAGACTATGTTTATCGAAAAAGTCTTTATAATTTTCACATGAAAGATTTAACTCCGCACAGATTAATATAATTGTGTTCAATTCATACAAGCTTTGCATAAACTTTACAATCCGCAATCCACCATGGAAGGTATCACTTCCTCTCGAAGTTCTTGCTGGTTCCGTACATTTTAAAAGCTCCCACTGTCCTGTTTCTAGGTAAGCTCTTTGTCGAAGTTGGTCATTTCTTCGAGGAAATCGCTGAGTTCTTTGAATTTCTCAACACTAGTTAGCCTCAGCCCTTTCCTGTGACTAGATATGCAATGCTCCATACACCAATTGGGCTTGTCCCCTTCAATAAATCGGATATGCAACGCTTCAAACACCGTAAGATTCATAATCATGTTCTAAGGTACCCCATATAGTTTCTCTGCCTCCCGTTGTTTTACGCCGTTGAAAAACTAAAAAGCATACGATTTTTTCGTGCAAGGAGGTCATACAATTAGATGAAAGAACGGCTTTGCCTGCACAAAATTGCAAAGAGTATATTTATACTTATAACGTTTCGACTGGACCAGCAGTCTTCATCGGAATAAACAATGGAATATCCTCCCCCCCCCCCCAAACAAAAAAAAAAGAAAAAAGAAAGTATGTTCGGCTAGATCCGCGCCTGCCTATAGCTCATGTATAACTCAAGACTCCGCAACTAGTCATTGATGACGGCACATATGTCACGTGTGGACGTTCTCTGAGGATATTTCCCCCTTCTTCCCCATCTCCATCACCTCCTATCTTTTCCTAGTCAAACATTACATTTCTGTTCCTTGATTACAATCAGGAGATGGATACTTGATTTCCACTCAATCGATGATCATAAAACACCAAGAAGAAGTCAAGAGAATGCTTCAGCTCGTGACATCTAATGGTCAGGAAAAAACCATGAGATGAACATGAAAAGGCGATGTGTTCTGAGATGTTGGGTAATTTGATTATGGTGTGATTTTGAGCCATTTCATGTGCCACGAAAAGGATATACCATACCATGAATATTAGACCATTTGAAGATGAGAAAAATGTAATAGGAATATTATCACGAATTATGAGCATTGGATGGTCCCAGGACACGTCAAAAGTATGTAGATACTGTGAATGAAGGAACGGCTCTTTCCGCACAGAAACGAATATATTTGGTTAGGTTTCGAACAAACTACCTACTTTTCTTCATCAGACAAGAATATTTCATAAATAAAAGCGGAGCATTGAAATTCTTGAAGAAGAGATTAGAGCTACGAGCATTTACGAGAATATTCACACAGGATATTCGTTTCCACATTAAAAACTCAGTAAAGTTTTCTTCGACACCAACATTAGCAAGATTGTGTATTGAGATCAATTTTATTGAAACTTCTCGAATTCTGCAATTTAAAAAAAAAAAAAATACGTGAGTGCGACTGTGCTTAGCTATTTTTGATATCAAAATTATAAATAATCAATATTATGAACACCACAAAACATTTTGTATCGTACAAAAACAAATTACAAAAATATAAGTATAAATAATACAAAATTACAACGATAAATTAGTGCATGTTTTTGGTGATGTAAAACAAGATGATAAAATGAGAAAAAAACTCGATGAGAAAGAAAGTCAAAAAATTATTTCTTTACAAGTAAAATTAACAAAAAATAGTTCCTTATTCCTTTGCAACAGTCATTATATATCACAACGTTGAAAAACAATACTAACCTTCTTTATCAATACCAAGTTGACCGCGGCTAGTGAAACGCAGTGCTATGAAAATAATACTTATTAAGCCAATTAGGAAAGATATGAAAATTCTTTAGCTGTTCCTCAAATGGATAGAAAAATAAAAATGAAAAAAATGAGAAGACAGAAAAACAGATCAACAAAAAATTAAGTAGTTTACCAAAAGTATTAGGAACCGAGTAGAAATCATTATGTTCATTTACATTCCTATGTTTTCAGGAATATCGTGGTAACATTATTCAATTATAATGGTCGAGATTATTAAGAACTTAAAGTTTGAGTGGTACAATTGAGATAATCTTTTTTCTCCACAGGTGGACTTAATACTACATTAGGCAAAGACATGACCTCCGTCTCGTAGCACATAGACGGATGGTAACATGAATAATATACCAACATCATCACTAGACCCAGGGTAAATACACCGAAGACACTCATCGGCAATAAGTAGAACCACCACGCCGCAGCATTCGGCGATTTCAGAATCCATAGGAATATCGAACAACAGTTTTCCATCAAACAGATCGAATAATAGAAAACATATTTGTAGCGAGTCGGTTTATCGTTGACGGCGACATACGAAAAAACATAAACGAGTCCCATGACAGCGCAGAAAAGGACCTCTTTGAATTTATTTATCTTGCTTTCCGGATTGGTGGGCGAAAAACAAAACCACGTTTGTTCGAATACTGAGAGCCACATGGTCATAATGAACCAATGAATTATGCAAACTGCTAGCGTTCCTTGTAGATACACCGAAGCTGCCTCGCTAATAGCCAAAATTCTGGATGCTGGAACATATATAAAATAAAAGTTATAATGCGGGAAGGCGAGAATTCCGTTTTAAATAAATATTCCAAGCTTTATATTCGAGGTTTTTTCGGACTACCTTTGCACCAAGATAATCGATTTCTGAAAAATCCAACATTGAATGTGGTCTAGCTTTATTTTTTTTTTTTTACTTCTTTCTCATCGAATACTATGACGAAATCGCGATTTTCCGAAACATCGCTTACATTTACTGTACTAACAATTATTCTTATTTCATTTTAACGAGCAGTAGAGCATTTGCTCGGCTCTAATAACTTTAAACAGTCTTATTCTTCACGTATTCTGTTCCTGATCCACCACCCAACGCAGTGAGGAAACTATTATTCGACTTACTCATGACAAGAAATATCCAAGAAAACTGTACGAACGTAGCGATCCATTTCAACTTCATCTTATCTTTCTGCGCGAATCGAATTGATCTATGATACATAGCGAATGTCCACGACGTGCTCATAAACGACGTCAAAAGAGACGCATACAAGTACACTGTATAGTAAAAAGAAAGCTTTATTTTCAACAGAATTTCGCTCAAAATCAAGGACTTATTGAATTGTCGAACATACCTTGCAAGGTTGGCGGTATATTTGCCCCACCCGGCGTCAACAAAATCGTTATCTGAAGCACCTGTTGAGGAGCAGATTCCAGAAAACACTCCAAAATACGTAACAAAGCTAGATTTGAATCTTCTTTCAGTAACAAGGACGAATGTTTTCTGTATTCGATCGAAGTAATTCCACTTCGCCTCAAGATAAGAGCATGTCCCAATGCTTCTAGATACCTATTTCATGGAAAAAACAATAACATTTAAGTTGGGTGACGCTCTCCAATGAGTACGAATTTCAATACGATGATCACCTGATAACAGGAGAAATCTGTAAGATCATCGCTAGGCATCGAGGGATCCATTTAGAATACGCTACGCGCTCTGAATCTCGTATGTACCTTGAAAAGTGAAACAAAAATTAGAGAAACGCTCGTACAAAGATTTTCACATCATAGCGAAGCCGAAACTCACATTTGTATACTGAACAATGTGGAGATCACACAAGGCATCATAACGAAGAGAAGAGTGAATATAAAATAAGAATATTCTTCGTGTACGTAATACTGATATGCTAGATACGTATCAGTGCCTACATCTAGAACATGCAGAATTGGCGAAAAACACAAACTACATAAGTAGATCCTGCTGATTTTTAGAAAATCGTCTTCGGCAGATATTGAGCTACAATTCACGGTGCTGTTCATACAAGTAGTGTGCGAGACACTTGTATCATCGAGTTTTTCTTCGGATTTGATCAGTTCCTCGATCTCTGGCGTGGATGGAGCCACGCTTATTCTTTCTTCGGCGTCCATTGAGAAAATCTTGATCAAAAGTCATAGATGAGTATTTCCGACAATGAATCGAGAATAACCATACGGAGAGGATTATAGGATGTCATGGCTGAAAGAAAGGCAAACAAAAACATTAAGAAAGACGTATCAAGGTATGAATAATACCGTAGAACAAAGCCGCGAAATTTGAATTGAAAATTATTATGAAAATTAAATGATAACTAGGACCGTGTGATAACGAAGGAATCGAGACTATCGAAATGAAATTCTTAAACGACTGCGATCTTGTAGTATCGATACTAGTGTTTCTGATGACGCGAAACACGATTCGCAGTATAGACACTCGTATCCTCCGTTCAGAAGACCCAGTTTACCTGATCGTTAAATCAGCTTTACATGGTAGTCGGCAGAGAGCGCTACTGAAAGTCTGAAACTTGTCTTATCTTTTCAGATTTTTTTATCAAAAATGAATATCACATTTCTCTAACGAACTTAAAGTTTCATGTACTTTACCAAGGACTAGTAAGTGACTATTTATTTGCAGCTGCTCGTCCATTATATAAATTCCAAGAATTGAGTTATGATACTCTCAGAATGCATAATACGTGACTTCTTCCGGAAACGCTATCGACGTTGCTATTTTTATATTTCTCAGCTCATACATCATAATTTATGAGCATGAAAAATAGCCAATGTCTGGTGATTGACCGGCTTTGAATATAAGTTTGTGCTTGTGCCAGGTATCCACGAATATGACGGAGTTCAGAATTCCTACGAACTATTCTCGTAAATTCCATCCGTAAATAAGTAAGATATTTTCCACTTTTTAAATCGATTCATCAAGAGCGTTGCTTCTCACTCTCTTCTTTGATTTTTGTTTCTATCCAGCACGTTAGCGAAATGGGGGATTCCGTTCGTATGGTCAGATTCAACACTTTGAATAAAGATCACGAAGATGATAAAAATCTACCGAATGAAACTGTGCTGCTGACTCCAGACTTTGGTTTTTTCTATGCATTATGCTTGCTTATCTCGATCGCCAGTTTTCTGGCCGACATCTTGATGCATTGTTGGCTAGCTTACTTGTACCACATCGAAGGTCGCGTTCTGTATTTTTTCCTCACTGTCACTTTCATTATTGTATCGTCTGTCGTCTCTACCGGGTTCAGTATGAGATGGTGAATATTGTTTATTATATTTTAGAAGAAACGCCTTCCGTAAAGTAATATGACTTACGTCTATATCTACAGGTATATATTGGACGAGGATGATGTATCGTCACCGTCGAAACCTTCCTTTTTCAAATGGTGTCTACGAATTGTTACCATGTTATTACAAGTGGCTCAAATACACAGGTGAATGAGCGCTAAATTCTAATAAGTTTTCTCGGATTTTGTCTGTATTGTTCATGTATTTCTAGGTACTGTGACGCTCTTCTATACGGATTGCGGAGTTTGGTGGCTGGTTATCGGAAACAACGTATCAAACAGGATTCTTTGTATCGTAAGATGTTGGACGAAGACGGCGACGCTGCTCTACTTCGACTCTTCTATTGTATCTTGAATTCGGCTCCTCAAGCTGTTTTACAGCTTACTATACTTCTTCATCGGACTATACGGAGATTGAAGGAATGCACGACGGCGGAATCTTTCCTTCAGGGAGATAAATGCCATAGCAATACTATGCTCGGTATGATAAGGGTGCATTAAATCGATACGATTGTTGAGAGGTTCTGTGTTAGCGTTTTGGTTTATTTTATCTAAAATTTCTTGAGGTTGTTGGAACGACAAAAAATGAGTATTATCGTCGTAAAGGCGATAGCGTTTGCATTCTTCGTTTGGAAACAAAATCTTTTTTTCTGAAGTCGAAATGTGTGAATTTCACTGCTCGTAACTAAAATGCCTCTCTTTTATTCTTGAGCGTTTGTTTATGGATGCTTTTCGAAGAAATCGAATTTTTAGAAACATGAAATCCTTGTATAGAATAAGTGGAATGGTTTTCATAGGATTCTGTTTTTTTTTTCTTCTTTTGTTTTGAAGATCGACGAAAAATGTGAATCGAACGATTATTCTTTTTGAAAAATCACATACGCTTATTCTTTTTTTGATGATATTCTATAATTTACTGGTGTAGTATAATAAATTACGAAAATTCTGAGAATGATATTTAGCTCAAAAGCTTATCACGATGCCTCTTTCGTATAATTTTAAGAAGTCTTACGTGTATCGAAATTTCAAACTGGGTCTAAATTCGTTGGTGTCACGTTATTTATTTCATCAAGAATAGCACCTTGCCTTCGTATGAGTTGAACACAGTCATCGAATTTTCTATTCGTTTATCATTGTGAGGCGATAAATGTTATCATCTCGCCATTCGAATTCACGAAAAATAAATATAGTGAGAACACTTGTTAGAATCTCATCAATCAATCGATTTTGTACAGTCGAAAAATACTTTCTATATTACTACTAGATCTATTTAAATAATCCATCAATTTGTTCAATATTAATTATTTTTTTTTCTGTCTTCTGTTTAGAATATCAATATCTCTCGGTTGGTTTATCAACTTTTTCGGTAGCGTGGTCGTTGACTGTCTACGACAGGACAGTTCGCTACGTTCGGGAAGATAAGAAACGACTCTCTTTCTTTGGAACGTTACTCAACTTCATATTCCAGCTGACGTGGGCAGGTTAGAAAGAGTATATCTTATGCTAGTTTTGAGAAGAAAGATATCAACGATCCAATTTCTTCTTTTGACCATCGATTTCCTTAAATAAATTTTGAAACGTTTTTTGTTACAGTATCAAGGATACTAGCTCTGAGTGTTCTGGCGGTCCTCTCATCAAACTTGGCGCTAGTTAGTTACATTATTCATGCAGTATTTATGAGTGTCTTGCTGTCGCTAAAACTCGACCCAAACCATAGTCGATGTGACGAACACGTTCTCAATTGCATGCTTGGCATTGCGTATGTTTTCGTTTACGTATCTTCGCACACAGGACCGCAACGTTATTCATATTGCTGGTATTACGTTATCTGTTTTGCGGAAAATATCGGCTGCCTGTTTGCATGGTAATTATCGATCCGGTATTCTTTTTCTCTTGGATTAACCAAGTATGTGGTATTTTTTGTGTATCATTTGATTCTCCTGTGACTGTCTACTAGGTAGCTAGTTCAATTATTCGATATCGTATTGTTCTTGTAATTCGAGTTTTATTTTTTTCGAGATGGATATGTCTCAAGGCTAGAGGTCTAACTAGAATTCGCGACACGAAAATATAAATTATGAGCTTATGATAGCACGAGTGGCTTTGACCTACTTTACGGACTTGAAAAAATTTCTCTTACTGGTGCATGAGCTAAATTGCCTATGCCATATCGAGCCATAGAAACGTATGTTAGGCTAAGAAAAAAGAGAGAAGGGCGTCATGCTATCGTATACTAAGTAATAATCGATATTGAATTCGAAGGCTCGTTTGGTCATTTTACAATCCTAACTCATATCAACGGTTCGCAAACAAAATATATCAAGAAATTTTGAATTATTTGAAAAAACAGGCATAATTTTATTTGTTATAGTCTATTTTTCATTATTATTATTTTTTTTCTTCAGGTACCAGTACATGAGTGTGCCTCAAGCGTTTGTGTATCATAACCTGATCTTGGTCCAGATAACGGCATTTTTTTGTTCCTTGTTCTTTCTCATATTGTATTACAACTGCTTTCATCCGAATCGCAAATGCGTTTGCAGCGAAAAGATGTACGAAATAAAATCAAGTTGGAATACTGCCGTCGGAACTGTGAAACCGTGAAGTGGACCCGAGTACCCGTTTGCATTTTGTTACCATTATTTTATTGTCAAACCATTTTGGATGAAATTTAATTTTCATTTACTAGTCAATTTTTTCGTATTGAATTGTATTTTGTATTTTTGTGTTACGACTTTCTACTGTTTTGGTAAAATAATGCGTTCGCCGTTTGTGTGCCTTGTTTACCCTTCAGTCATATTAGTTTTAAATTTTTTTATTTCGATAGAAGTAAGTACGTGCACGTGCAATAATAAATAAGAATCGTTTTGTTACACCATAAAGAGAAATGCCGCCGAATTTTTTCCTGTTGACTGACGTGGTATTGTAGTGTGTAATGCAGGATAGACAACGTCAACCTGATCTGTGTGGCTACCCGACGATCACCGAGAGCCTGAAAGGCCGCCTGATATGTGTTATTGGCACTCATTATTCTCGAATCCGGTGAATGATGGTATCTGTATATTATTTGAGTAGCTGTCTGTGAGAAAGCAGGTTGAAAACTTCCCCGTCGTACAGCTACCCAAACTTCTTCATTTTAGATAGAATTGTCATCATGACTTCTAAACGACAAATATGAGAGTTATTTTTCTCAATTTCGAGAAATTCAGCAGATGTATGAACAACTGCTTCATGAAGGAAAAACAACATATGTTGATGCCTGACTGTCTTTGAATTTTATTACGAACAATTCTGCAGATGATGGTAGGAGGGAAGTATGGAGGGGAGAAACTCATTTGCTGTGACAAAATATGAGCAGTTTTCCCACAGTCAAGGTAGCATTCGACAGGCTTCCCCATTTTCCAAATTTGAATCCTACATTTTTCCCCTTGAAATTTTTTAGCATTTTTTCGGAAACGTTTGTCGCATTTTGAATTTTATTTGAGATTTCCTTAGAACCTCGTTGAGTTTGAGATGCCGTAAGTAGTTCTCTCGTAATATTTTTAAGTTCTGTCGCTCAAATACGATTTCTCTTCTCTGCTTCAAAATATTTTTAATCGTTTTGACGCTCAGTAAGTAGGGCTTAGGCCTAGTTCAAATATTCTAGCGGGAATGAAAAACACCAAGTTTGATTTTTGTTTTTACTTTCTCTGGAAACATGCACGTAAGCAATTATAGAACTCTTATTTTCATCTACTCTCTCCCAAGGTGACCAGATTTTTCTGAGTGAAATAGGTGATTCCCAAATTTTCAATTCATCAAGCGGAAAAAAAAAAGTACCTTGGAAATACAGAAAAAAAAAAAAAAAACAGTACAAAGGGTATTGATTTTTGAGGAAAGAATACATTTTAGCAAATTCACGAAAAAGAAAGAGTATTATTTTTTCCGCTTTAAAAGAGTACCTAGGTACATCTGGTCACCCTGCTTTCTCCTCCTTTGTAGGATGAAATTTTTGAGATCACCATAGTGCTTATAGAGGTGGCGGACTAGATTCAAATCGATACGACCGAACTTCTTTAGTTATACTTGGAGTAAGTATGTTATTCAACCATCAGGTCAGCAGCGTCCATAGAACCTACATGGTATCGAAAAAAGTTTCTCACTGCTCGAATTTTAACAGATTTTTCAGATTGTTTGAAATGTTTTTGAGAAAGGCGCAATAGAAGCAGATTTTTTAAATTCAATTAGACAATAAAATTAGCAAAACTTCTTCAATTTTCTATCCAAGTTTAATTTCGGGATTCTGTTCCTATAGCGCCTTCTATTGAATGTTTCTGTACAACAATTCCCAAGATAGAAAAAATTTCTCGAAAAATGGAGCTATGAGGAATTTTTTTTGTAGAATCATTCCTTACAAGGATTACACCACTGGTATACCGAACCTTGGGGAATGCGATCTGTGTGCCACCATTCAACGCGTGCGACCAAAGAGCGGAGCCCACCCCTTCCTTCATCTCAAGTGACTCCTTGATCGTATGGGCCGGGAGGGAGATGATACCAATATTTCTATGTCATTTTGATAGAGCAGTGAGAACCAATGTTTGAGAAAGTTCAACAACTACAGCAAACGAAGGAAAAACAGCGACGAAAACGCGAAAGTCACGTATTGAATTATGTAGAGTATTGTTTATACAAGTTACAATAAAATGACAACAACGATACTTGAAGTATGAATGTGACATTACAGCTGCTGTTTTTGGTCACTGGGGCGTACATCATTAATTTGTAAGTGAGACGGCTTCGAAGCTATACGGTCGAACCGATATACGACTTAGTGAATTTTATATCTTCCTATCCTGGTTGGTTTTCCAGAATCCCTTGTTGCATAATTTAAAATTATACTCAACGAGTAAGAAAAAAAACTCAAATACAAGCACCGCAAAATTTCACATGACCCAGCGCTTTCGGCTAAACAGCCATTCTCAAGGTTCAGAAAGTGATTGAACCCGACACCAACAAGAAGAGATAACATCGAAGGAGATCACGACTGAAGCAGAGAGTCATCAAAATGTGAATCATTCTCGCAGACTAATTCAATTAATCCTTCTTCAAGAATATATAGGTACACATACATGCTCTACACGGTGACATGGCGAAAAATTTCGATTTCTTCGAGAACGAATCGCTTGAGACACGAATTTTCTCTGTGGAGAGGAACTCCAGACTCTTCATGAAACTACGACCACTTTCGATTAAGTGATCCGCAAAGGCCGACTCACCCATTTTTCTTATTTCTCAAGAGGATGCGACCCAACTGCAATGAAAACTCACCCAGGAATGGCATCTCGGGGAAGGGAGGTCGTAGAATCGAGACTCTTCCATGTGAGCCTCCTTCGAACCATAAGGTTGGTATCCAACTCGACCTGGTTCACTCTGACAAGATGCCTAATCGTCACAAATTCCTTCCGGAAAGCGGCCTCACTCAGAGGGATGTGAGTGAGACGATGTATAAGGCTATTAAAAGTTGTCGGCCAAATTATCTTTTCGGTAAATACCGAATTCATGGACACCGTCAATGACAGATAAGAGCCACCAGCTTCCAGCGCACATTTTATGAAAGAGTATTAGCTGTTCAAGTAAGCGAGGAACTCACTAGTCAAGCTCCACAAGACGGGTTCACACGCACAAAATGTCGTCAACGTACCTGTGCCAAAAATGGACGTGACTCAAAAGCACATGGCCCGAAGCGAAAAAGCCAAGCTCAAATTTGGACATAAAGACCTCCAAGATAAGAGGGCCTAAAGGGTATTCAATAGGAATCTCTACTTCCTCGGAAAATTCAAAAAATTTACCATCAAATTTACAGAAGTTAGGTGTCCAACAAACCTTCAAAAGATCAAAAAATTCATGTAATTCATTGTGAGGGACATCAGTCAAGAAACAACAAAACAACCGGCCGCATTGCAATATTTTCCTTATGCACTTTAGGCTACCCATAAAGAAGGAGGGGAAGGAGGTCAGGTTCCAAAATAGCCTTCTTTGTTAAAGGGCTCCACATGATGAGTTCATCATCATGAATAAGTCTGCTAGCCTCTTTGACGAAATTTGGAAAATTGAAAAGGGAATTCTCCTTAGCCCCACATTTGCCGTCGGTTTTAATGATAACTAAAATCTTCCTTCTCAGATTCTTGATCACGTCACTCGCATTTACTTATTCGGGAGAGGGGGTATGTTACGGACAATTTCCGCACATTTTGTGTGGATATTAACACCAGGGCCGACCCCCTAAAAACATATTTCCACGGACTTCAACTGATCAATCAATTACGATCAGAAGAAAGGTATCTCTCATAACAGTAATAAGGTACTTTTTCCTTGATCGGCTCATAGTTACGAGAATCGATATCAGTGCTGCAACATGATATTTTCGAAACTCCGTATCCGCCATTTTTTCTAACACCTGAAAACAGATTTCTACCAATCTATTGATAATGATCAGGAGAAAGGTATCACTGTTATTCACAACTTAGGTACTTTTCTCTTGATCGACTCAATGTTGGGACTGGAGTATCAGCCTACAACGACCAGGAGAAGAGTATCTCTTGTAAGAGTTTTAAAGGTACTTTTCCCTTGAGCACAAGAATTCCGTATTTTACGCAAAACCCGTATCTTTTTCAAGGACCAAAAATCCAGCACTGTTCACGAGTGGAGTGAGTGACCCGAAAATAGAAAACAGCTAAGAAGAGAGAGAAAGAGAGAGAGAGAGGAGCCCTGCTGATGACGTCACAGGCGGCGATCATAGATAGTTATGACGTCACTAATGTTGCACTAATGTTCATATTCAATATTAATAGAAGTGCTGCGAGGAAAAGGGACCTCCGTATAGTGCTTTTCTTATGGATCGGAGACCCCTCTTCCAGGCAGCGCTTCATATTATGAGGGCAAACTTAAGCTCCGCTCGTTCGGCTCCTCGTGAACTAGATAGCTCATCTCAAATACACTACCCCTATACTAATTCAAGAACGAGGGCGAATGAGCGGGGCTAGTGTGCTTGTATTGTAAGCTAAACAGCTCAAAATGGAGTATACCAAGACAAGGAGGGCTAGATAGCTTATTTTACAGTACACGAAACCTATTTCGATACATTAACGGCTTTTGACATACGGTTTGATTGGTAGAGGCTCTGCTCGCACAAAAAATGTAGAACTTTTTTTCAAAAAAAGTTTTTATTAAACTTTTTTTGAAAAAAAGTTCTACATTTTTTGTGCGAGCAGAGCCTCTACCAATCAAACCGTAATTGTTTTCTCTGCACGGATAAACTAATATCTTAATTGGCTTTTGACATGGTTCATGTCTCTACTCTGACCTGACCCTAATTTGAAATTTTCTGAGTGCCCCCCCCCTTCACCCTCGTCTCTCCGTGGGTAATTCGAAAATTTGCGAGTTCATCCCGCGAGTTCACCTTGCCCAGTTTATATTCTAGCTTTGAGCCTTCATTATCCTAGACCCCAATATACAGTATACTATTTGTTGGAGCAAAATATAGAATTGATATTTTGATACAATCGGGATTAATATATCGATATAATCAAGATTGATATATCGATACTATCGAGATTGATATATCGATACTATCAAGATTTCGATACAATCGAGTTGATACGTCGATATTATCGACATTTACATACCGATATCATCGAGATTGATACATCGATATTATCGAAATGTATACATCAATATCATCGAGATTAATATATCGATATGATCGAGATTTATATATCGATATGATCGAGATTTATATATCGATATGATCGAGATTTATATATCGATATGATCGAGATTTATATATCGATATGATCGAGATTTATATATCGATATGATCGAGATTTATACATCGATATGATCGAGATTTATATATCGATGTGATCGAGATTTATATATCGATATCATCGATTATATATCGATACAATCGAGATCAGTAATCGATATAGTCGAGATTGATACGTCGATATTATCGAGATTTATATATCGATATCATTGAGATTGATATATCGATGTTATCGAGATTGATATATCGATATTATCGAGATTGATGTATCGATATTATCGAGATTGATATAGGTGATCTTCCTTCGAATTTCCTTGCAAACGCCCGAAGATATACATAATTTTGGTTTGTACTTCGAGTCAATGAGTTGCGTGCAATTTGACCACCGCGAATGAGCAGGTATTAGGCCTAAACTAGGCTGCTTGATTATATAGTTTTATACTGGGCTTGAAATGAGACATGGTCTTTTTCATGAAAAACAAAAAACAGGCTCTTCCCGCACATCAATAACCACACAAATAGGTCGAAAAATTTTTTTATTTTCCGCGACGTTTTGGACTACTCGAAGGTACGAACCTTCGCTTGATAAAGGACTCGAGTAGCCCAAAACGTCGCGGAAAATAAAAAAATTTGTCGACCTATTTGTGTGGTTATTGATGTGCGGGAAGAGCCTGTTTTTTTATTTTTCATAATTTAGTACTGTCTTTGCACGGAAAAATCTTTTCAATGGTCTTTTTCTATTTCGCTGCGCCAGAAGATTTTTTTTTTTGTAAACCTATATGAGAAAAATTGTCTAACTAGAAGACATTTATTCTGCTCTGACAGAAAAAATGTCTTCTTCTTTTTTTGGCATCATACGGCTCAAAATTCCTTACTACATCTTGTACCAGGCGGAGGGAATGCGAATGGTACCTACATTATGCCTTTCCATCGCTGCTAAGGTCTTACTTTGCCATCCCAAATGTAGCACCCTGGCTTCTGGCGCCTAATGAAGGTTTTGGCTCAGTTTTTCGATGCATATTCGGAATTTCGGTCTCTATGGCAATTGCGAGTCACACCGGTAACTTTTTTTCTATAACTGGCTGACTCAAGAGTATATTACCGAACTTTTTTCCCTCCCACATTTTTCAGAGCGTTCGTTCCAAGCCTCGCATTCCCACCTCAACTCTTTGTCATAATTTTTTTTCGTGGAATTTTCCTTCCACTTCTACTTTCTTGTCCATCCAGTAAGGTTTTTATGTCCACTGTATTTGTCGAGAAATGAACCAAAGTGATTCTGGTTTAAGCAGAAAAGCCATTATTGCTTTTGTCAGAGTGTATTTCTCGGAAAAAAGTTCGGTTTTGTCTAGATCTGACCCGAAAATTCCAAGCTTTGATTCCAACAAAAAAGAAGAGGACTTCGCTTCGTTCCACTCATGACGTCATCTGGGTATTGGAGACCCTCTGCACATATCATCAAAGAGAAGGGACTTGAAAAAAAATTGAGCTTTCATTCCTAATAGGCCTCCGCTTCGAGAAAAAGGGACCTATTACTCTTGTTTGGATACATTCTTGGATACATTCTTTAAGAGACTTGAAAAATTTCCAACTCCAAGTCTTGTTGAGAGAAAAGCATTCGAAACAAATGATCCAATATCCGATTGAAATTGTGATTTTATCTTTTTACAGACGTTTAAATACATCAAGGGTCGCCGTCATGAACTTGTTGCGTTTATCTGTCTTGTTGATTGCAATCTACGAATTACAAGACGTTGAAGGTCACGCCCTAGTTGATTGTTACTCGTATACGACTACAAGTAATAACGTACATTGAAAATACCAATTAGATATCTCTCTATAATATTATGTATAAGCCAGAAACACCCATGACTAGTCCAAGTTAAAAGGGCTGGACTAGGTCCTAGATCAAAAGTCGCATAGCGTGATGCTGTTCGGAATATCCCATCGTATTTTTCAGAAGTACAACTTTGAAAGTACGAGCGCCTCTAATTCCCTCTTGCACTTCCCTTCCTCTTTTTTTCTTTCCTTTTTATGGAAGTTTCAGGGGATCATCGTCGTCTCCTTCGGAAGCGCAATTTGTGGGGGAATAAGACGCACATTTTCCGATAAAAGCCGCACCCGTGAGACAGGTACCCTGTTGAAAATTCTATCACAAACTTGAGAGTAGCTCCTTGTCTACACAGCAAATTCCGCAGTGCACCGACCTCTGGCATTCCTGTGAGTTCATTTTGTCCTTCATTCTATGCCGCTTACGGAAGGACCATTGAATGTTCTTATTGAGAATAGTGCTATATTCGTGTGTCCTAGAGATGATTTCCATACTTTGTATCAAGGTCCTGAACGTATATAAACACATTATTGATTTCGTATGCGAGTAGTAATTCATAGCGTGTGAACACATCCTATGTTTAATAAATGAGAACTCAAATTTTGTATCATACTTAGCATCATCTAGCTCATGATGGTACAATGTTCTGATTTAGTACTGATGAACAAACATTATTTTCTGTTTTTTCAAGCTTATAGTCACGAGAAATTTACCGGTATAGATGCGAATAATTTTGACGCCAATCAAAGGAAGGACTTCTGCGTGATGATGAATGACCTGAAAGTTATACCGTATTTGAAGTCGCGGACCTATTTTTCATACTTCGTCAGCAATGCAGTGGTGAGCGCAGGCGACCCAGATGATTGGGTCGTGTACAGTAACGCGCAGTCTGCAAACCCTGATTACATGAAAGGGTTCGAATGTATATGTTCAAAAAAGAACTTTCTCCTAAGACCTTATGATGATCTTGTACAAGGAGGTATTGGACTACTCGCGGTTGTAAAAGATGAAAATCTTAAACAGCGCCCCGAAGGAATGCCGGACTTGGATGACATATAACTTGAGTAATTTAAGTGAATAAGCTTTTACCTTATGGTTTTAAATTGCGCACCTACATTGTATACGAGGGTGGGTTTTAATCAATAATATTGTGCTGATTATTGCTTTCATCTCCTTGAATAATTACACACACCACTTATTACCTTATTGATGAATTCCATTTCTAATTCGACGCTTCTAATGATATTATGTGCCAAGTGGAAGAAAATTATTAAACCAAAAGTAAACAATGACCTGAGAGGATAACAACGCAGGAAACTCTCTAAATCTGGTCTTATTTTTTGCAACGTTTGAAGTGACTTCCTCTTACGTGTGATTTTTTCGAACTCTCTTTGATCGGCTGCAAAATGTTCTAAATGAACGTTAGCATGTAGTCCCTCATGGAAGAATCGAAATTCAACAAATTGGACCCATCTGCTCACCCATATGGGGTGCGGAGCTATTTTCAGGCCTGAAATCCAAATAGCTGAATCTCAGACAAGAGTGATGAAATTGTGAACAGTTTTGAAGATGGTATTTCATTCGAAGAAAAATAATCCATTCTCCTAGTTTCTAGTAATAATAACATTTCAAATTCATCTAACAAGGAAAATCAGGGAAATGGCTCCTGCGGCCAACTATAACTAATGTTGGTAAATGAGCTAATGGAGAGACTGGTAATAGTGCAATTATAGCTTTGATCTTTACCATCTCTCTTCTTCTGTATGGGACCTTCATGGAGTCGGCCCATACTAGCGCACCATATAGGAGTATTGAAAAGGCGGTGCTCATCATGATCCTTCTTCTTGCTTCTCTCAGTTCTCCTGGGTTCCTCATCAGGCGGCTGAGGTATCCAACTACCTTGCCAGCCTTTTCCACTGCCATGAGGAAATGGTGCCCGAAGCTCAAGGTCGAGTCAAACCAGATGCCCAGGTACTTCATCTTCTTCTTAGTCTCGATTTCCACACCTTGCAGGCGAAAGGTGGGTAGACTGAACTTCCGACAGGTCGTGAATAAAATTGCTTCCATCTTATTAGCTGCAAGTTCGAGTCCAGCCGACTCGATCCAACGCGTCACTAGGTTTACCCTGCTCTCCACCGCTACAGTCGTATCAGAAGTAGTCATCCGCATAGCAGATAAGCCTAACCCCCGGTGGCAGCTTCACCTTAAACATCCCATTAAATGCAACACACCACAAAAGCGGCCCAAGGACCGATCCCTGCGGCACCCCACAAGTAACCGGGCGCTTTACTGTACCAGCAGACGTCTCTGCTTGGATTTCACGACCGCTCAGATAGCTGCTGATCATACTGAGCAGGTATGCCGGCCACAAGGGCTTCCCAGATCATCTCCCATGAGATCGAGTTGAACGCATTTCTTATCTCGAAGCTGACGGCTGCGCAAAACTGACGCGTAGCTAATGTTAACTCTGCTATCCTCTTTAGCCGGATCCCAGCATCCGATGTACAGCGTCCAATTTGAAAACCGTACTGGCTACTAAAGATTATATCTCCAGATGAATACATACTCAAAATGTGAAACAAAGGAGCACTTTTCTTCAGACAGCTCTCCACTCGATCGGCTATCACTGTTTATAGGAGTTTCCCAACATTGTCCAACAGACAAAGTGGACGATAAGAGGATGGCAGGCCGGGTGGTTCATCCTTCTCATCAATCAGGTGGTATGAAAGCAGAATTGAAATTCTTTCTTCAATACGCTTCTTACGTCTTTAGTGACCTTGATCTATGACCTATTTTAGAGGCCCGGAAAAATGTCGACATACAAAATACTAGAGTATATTAGGTTTTACATACAACATACTGGGACCTTCGAATACTGTATCTTAGGTTAACTAGCCCATCCTGGCTCCTTTTTTAGACTACACTAGGCCTATTGTAGCCTTGTGCAGTATTGCAGTAAGATATCCGCAAAGTCAATTATCTGCTAGTCCAAGGATAAGAAAGAAAAAAAGAAATTGAAAAGTATATCACGTCATTACCTCCTACAATTTTTACTTCGACAGGTTTTCACTAATTCTTACGTATCACAGCCTCGGCTAACATTTAGTGCGGTTAAAGGTACCCTCATGACCGCTGTACAATTGGTCGGCATACATACAACCGACCCGTCGCAATGCGAGAATAGGTTTACCGTCTTAAACGACCTTTGACAGTGAAGTATAACCATGCGCAAAGGTTCAACCATTTGTATCTTCCCATTCTCCTACTCTTCTTATTGCAAAAAGAAGGTCATTACTGAACGTCGTTGTCAGGATCCGAAGAGCGAGGTGTGTGCTTCGCCCGAGAAAACGAGAATTAAAACCATAGTACCGGAAAAAGTTTCTCACTGCTCGAGTTTTCGATGGATCTTTCTAATTCTTTCACATATTTTCCAGAGAAGTTCAATTGAAGGTGGTATACTCGTAGAAGCAGAATTTCTTCCGTAAGCCTTTTATTTCCATTTGATATCATCAAACAGTTGTCTATCTTCTGACGTAAAATGTTTTCGGAGCAAGAATTCGGATTTCTGTTCCAGAACCGCCTTCGATGGGACTTTTCTATTAAATATTTCGAGAGATCGAACAAATTCTTCGGAAAATGGAACTTTGAGTAACTTTCTTGTAAAGTCTTGTTGAAGCATTCTTCACAAGGACTAACCACTCACGGAGAGTGTATGCAACCTTTCGTACACCGTTTTGATATTTCCTAATGGGAGAAGCACTGCTTTGAGGCGTTACTTGCGGATCTCGAATTGCATACTGATTCTCGTACACAATATCAAGTTGATTATCTTCCTATCATTGCTCTCATGGTGAATTGCTCCTCAATGAAAATGATTATGCAATCCAGCAACAAAACGCATAAGATCAATGTTAGTAAGACGACCAATTTGATATAAAAGTCCTATAGCATATCATGCAAAATTAACTTCAATCTGCACGTTTTCATTAAGCATTTAATGGATATAATTTCAGTTATCGGCTAAAATTTTCATCCTCACTACGCTTACCTCAAGGAGAGTACATCCACGGTTTACTGTACTAGACTTTGCAGCCGGTGCTATTGCAATCTGCCGCGATGACAGTGTGTTCTACCATCATTATTTTAGTGCTTTTTGTACAAAGTTGTTTTGCAAGCCCGTTAGCGTTACCCAGGAGACACCACGAGGTTCGCTTGCACGTATTCCAAAAGCAGCCCTCAAAAAGGGTATTGTCAGCAGTATTGTCATGAATGTGAATTGATATGTCAATGTGTCATGAATTTAAAATGGGTATGATTTGAGTCATTCATTACATAATGTTGCTCTTACACGCTCAAGGAATGCAAGGAATTTGTCAGGCTCGTTCTTTTGCCACATATGCCACCAATAGTGGTCCAGGTGTGATTGCAGAGAGTAGAGAGGGACTCCCCTTGCTTCTTCATTTGAAGTTTGTTCATACATTTATTTTCGTTGCCGAACCTTGATTCATTACTTCATTCTCTTCGTTTCCAATTGCAAAAATTGTAGCAAACACATGTACCCAACGCACCATCACGTGGTGTGAATCATTGGGTAGAACACGTACTTTCATGTGCAAACGTCATATAGACCGCGTACTTAAATAGGAATGGTACCTAGCAACGGTAGATTTAGATTTCGCACTTGCGTATCTGTGGATTGTGGAAATGACGGTAGAGAGCGGAATTTAGTAGTACCTTGCAGCCAATTATAGCATAATAAACAGTAGAGAGGGTCCTGACGGTTTTCAAGTGTTTTTGACTAGAACCACTGTACTGTACGGAGTAAATCGTTTTAAAAAACAAAGAGTTTTTTGCTACGCTCGATGACGTCATCAGGGGCATTGACCTACGTTCAGAACTTCTAAAATTTCGGCTTCCACCACTCTGGGACCTAAATCTTTTTGCTTTCATTATGCATATATTTTACAGTTCCATCATTTTTATCGAACATGAAAATGTATTGTGACCGTTTTTCACTGAGTCTGGTATTTACAATGACACACAGGCTCCATCAAAAACCAGGTTTATTCAAAAGTACTTTCATAGCCATTAGAATCCAACCGCTAACGACCCGCATTCCGACTAACGACCATTCCAACTAACGATTCGCATTGGAACTAATGACCCGCATTACAACTAACGACCCGTCTCACAGTAGGACTTCTTTCACGGACCCGTCGCACGGCTGGACTCCTGCACTAACACCGTCTGACAGCAGAGAATAGTTACGCTTAAACGTTCAACCATAGTACCTTCCTATTCTCCCACTGTTTTTATTGCAAAAAGAACGGCTTAACGCATATTCTTGTCAGGATCTGAAGAGCCAAACGTTCAACCATTTGTATCTCACAGATGTATACGCTAATCGTATACATCTGTGTTGTATCTTCCTATTCTCCTACTCTTTTATGTCCAGGATCTGACGGTGTGCTGCGCCCGAGAAAAGGAGAATTAAAACCATGGTACCGGAAAAAGTTTCTCACAGCTCGAGTTTTCGATGAATCTTTTTAATTGTTTGATATGTTTTTCAGAAAAGTTCAATTAGAGTTGGTCTGAAAGCAGAATTGGAATTCTTTCTTCAATACGCTTTTTATTTCTCTTCAATATCATTGAGAAGTTGTCTATCTTCTGACGTAAAATGCTTCTAGAGCGGAAATTCTAATTTCTTTTTTCATAGCGCCTTCCATAGGACTTTTCTGTTAAATATTTTCGGAGATCAAAAAAATTCTTCCGAAAATGGAGCTTCGCGAGAAACTATTTTGCCCTACATACAGTATATCCCTTCGCACGTTTCCCTTTTCTACGGAGCCGGTTCAGTGGATAGTGTCTGTTTTGATTCTAATCTACTTTAAAAATCCTCAGAATATTTGAAGACTACTATAATCCTAGTTGAAGCCAGTATAAAAAATTTTAAGCTAGTAATCTTTTGAGGGTGAGCCGCTTTTTGTGATCTGGCAAAGGGGTGGTTGAGAATATCAACTGGAAACCTGTTTTATCGGTGGTCTCTCAGAAAAAAAGCTCGTCGTCCGTCGACCGGCAGAGGTCGCAAATTTTCCAAGTCCCTCCCCTATCACCTATAGCTCGGAGATTGAAGATTTTCCAACCCCCCCCCCCCTCCTGTCATGTATACGAAAAAGAGGTTTTTTGGCCAAGCGAAATAAATAAAGATCATGTTTTATGTCTGCTAATAAAAGATCTCTTATATTTTGAAGGCCTGATTTCAACGAAATTATGGCTTCGCTAGTGAATTTTCCTCCAGAGGCATAAGCCCAGGGCTATCTAGTCTACAGGTCGCTCGTTCGTCCCCATACATGGATATCAACATCAGTGACGCCGTAGGCTTGTGACATGATAACCATCCATGATTGCTGTCTGTGGCGTCATCATCGGTACCTTTGACAGCTGCCCGTGACATCACTAGCGTTCATAACCTCATCAGCTTGAGCACTCTGTCTTCCTTACTCTTTTCTTTTCTGAGATCGCTCACTCCGCTTGTTAGCGACCTTATGAATTCTGATGACGTCATCGGTAACCATCATGAATGGTCATTACGTCACGAGTTATTTACGTCATCAGCTTGAGCTCTCTCTCTTCCTCACTCCTCTAACAGGGAACCTGTCTGTTTGATCGGGGGGGGGGGTCTCTCCCGGAAAAAATGTCCGCCATCCACCGTCTGTCGTCCGGGAGGCAACATGACCTTGGGACTTGTAAAATGTTAACAGGGAACCCGTTTTATTGGGAGGTCTTTCCAGAAAAAACGTCCGCCGTCCGCCGTCCGCCATCCGGGAGACCTAACTTAACCATGACCATGGGACTCGTAAAAATTTTTAGCGGGGAACCCGCTATTGTTGGGGGGGTTACATCCTCAGAAAACGTCCGCATCCGGTAGTTTCTGGAAACGGCGTGAAGAGACGTGACGTGACGTGTGGCGCTTCATGACGTCGGCCATGACCCTGATTTATTTTTGGGACTTGAAAAAATTTTAACTTCCAGCCTGCATTCCAGCCGGTATGCTTTATGACGTCATCAATGACCTTGAATTTGACCTACTTCAGGGACGGAAAAATTTCAACTTCTAGCCTTCATTGCATCAGGCCTAATATAGAGTATACTGTAAAGAGCCTAGCGAGGCACTTTCGCGCCAACGTGGTCAAAATTCTTTTCGACTTCCCCCTCCTTTTTCTGAATCCCTCTCCAATAGGTCGGCGTCCTATCATGTATACCAGTATAAAGCTAATATAATACAAGGAGGAGTCCAAGCCTAGTTCAAGTCCAGTCTACACTCTACTGTATGTTGGTGAATGATTTCTCAATAACGATCATAAGAATGGCATCCTTCATACTTCTAACTGAGGTACTTTTCCCTTGAACGACTCAATGTTACAGAAGAGCAGCATTAGCCCTTAATTCGCATCAATTCGTTCAATCGGCTGTATTTTTAGGAGTCGATCATCAGTTCTACTTTGTTGTAAGCCACCGATGATTGAATAAACCGTAAGCATGATAGCGAATGCGTTCGGTATTGCGTATTGCTTTTTCTGCTTCAGATAAGAAAACTATAATGCCTCGCGTAACTCATCGATAACGATCTAAAAAATGTTGTATCTTGGTGAGGTTTAAATCTAGCGAGAAAATATCAGCTCACCAGCGACACGATAACCTACACTCGTGTGCTATTAATCTGCCCGCGCCTATATTCAGGATCATCTAAATTTGGATCTCGCTAATGTGATGCATTTTTCGCTTTCGAGACATTCATGCAAAATAAATACAAGGTTATATTCTTCTTCGCGACGTTGCTATTCTTGTTCTACCTGAATTGGTTGGTGTTTTGCGATAGCAGTGAATCGATGAATACGTTCAAGTCATTATGGTTGTGGTTTCTCACTTTGTTAATGGGTCCATGCTGGGTTTCCGGCTCTACGGACACGCCCGTCATCGGAATTGTTGCCCTTGACTTGGCTCCTCGCTTGTTGAAATATTGGCCAGCGCACTCGTCCATTCTGGTAGCATCTTACGTGAAAGCTGTCGAAAGTACAGGAGCTAGGGCTGTGCCTATCGCTTTGAATAAAAACGAGTCGTATTACAGGTAGGCTGTGAAGTTGGAAGTGAACTAAGAATAGTCGAAAATAATAGTTTAGAACTAACGTTTCGATATTTCAGGGATATTCTGAACAAAGTTAATGGAATAGTTTTGCCTGGTGGCGAGTCTCAAAACTTACCCGGCCATCCGTATTATGACGCTGTCAGAATAGTTTATCAAATCGCTAAAGAAGTAAGTGTGAGATTGAGTTCTTTACAGACTAACGCCCGATTCTTGTCTGTCGGGTTCTGAGTGTCAAACCCGGTTATTGAGAATGCTTCGTTTGCCATCTTATATCATCTTTAGATTGATCAAAAATTTGTCATCTTCTCAATAATTGATGTAGCTCGAAGGTCGAAAATTCCAAGTCTCTGAAGTAGATCAGAGAGTCTCTGTGCATTTTCAAAGTTGGTCCCCATTGCGCTCCCGTTGGACTCTTCAGGTGTATGTAGTTCGATAGTTGAAACTTTTCAGCGAAAAACCCGCTATTCCTCCTACTGGGAGTACTTCCTCAGGAAGAGGCCGCGTTCCACAGCTTCGTCATCACTTCTTGAATTCAGACACTCTTTTTCCTTACACATACGCGGAGAAGAAAGAAAAAACCTCCAAAATATTTTACGATCATCTTTCATGTTGCAGATTAATGATAACGGTAAAGTTTTTCCCATACTGGGAGTGTGTCTGGGTTATGAGTTCATGATAACGGCGGCGAACGAAGACGAGGATATTCTCGACGAGTGTCACATCTACACGGAAAACTATCCTGTCAAATTTTACAAACCTCCCGAAGACACTAGATTCTTCCACAGGCTTACCTCGCACCAGAAGAAAGTTTTGGAGACGGAAGACGTCACTTACCATTGGCACATGTAAGTTACTCTAGAATTTCTAGCAAGGATAGAGACAGCCTTATTTCTTTAGGAAATTCAGAGATTACCCCAAAGCTTCCTCTCGTCTTAGAAAATACCAAACCACTTGCAGTTTTGGTTAAAAATTACAAGTCGAGTACGAAATTAGTTTTGTTTTAATATGGCTCGGGTTCAAAGAAAAGAATGGATACTTTTTGATGACGTCAACTTTGTGACATGGGTATCCTGAAACATTCTCGGTTTCAGAACAACTCTTAGACTGAATCACAAGGAGGTCTTTAGCTAGGAGCACGCATGAGGTTCAGTGGAGGTCATTTGGCGTAGTCTCCTCTGATTACACGTTTGAGCTTGATTACGTTTTATTCTCTTTTTTTTCATCCTTAGTTATTGCGCGGAATTGGAAGACTTCAATAACGCCCCTCTATTGAATGAAAATTGGGTCGTCACGTCGACAGTGATCACGCCGAACGGTTACGAATTCGTGAATTGTGTCGAGCACATCAAGTATCCTTTCTTCGGTGTCCAATTTCACCCGGAGAAAGTGCCGTACGAGTGGGCGAAACCCGAAATGCCCCATTCCGAGAAGGCAATATTCGTTAATCGTTACTTCTACGATACCTTCGTCCACATCGCTCGAGGGAACGATAATCATTTTGACGATGTTAACGACCTGGCCGCGTGTTTAATTTACACGAACAGCATAACGGATATGCGAAACAAATCCAGCTATCAACAAGCTTATCTATTTTAGAATCATGCAGAGTGATTGAAAAGTATTGTGAGGTTATGAGCAATAATTACTTATAGATTTTTTTTTCATTGTTCCCCGGGTCATTGTAATTGGTGTTTTCTCATTTTATAAATTCTTTTATCAATTAAAGGCGATATTTTGAGTTTCAAAAGTAGGTTGATATCATCTGAGCCTCGGATGCATAGCTTAAATTTCAAATTTGGTGGCACTAGCGTACGCTTTACCGATGACTTTTCACTTTTAGCATACGCGCTCTACTGAGGTTTTGTGCTCTCCCACAATTTCACGTAAGTTCTACCTCTAAGACTGCTGGAATTACCCCGAAGGTACTGCGAGGAGAACGGCTTATAAGTTTTCTATCCAGCTAAAAAAGATCTTAGTTTGTATCCTGATTACTCGGTGGAATGAATAAGAGATCCTTCTGTGCAATCCGTACAGAATAGAGCGATCTGTGCCCTGGCAAAGACCAACTACCAGTGGTTCTTCAATTGCTACTTGCTGTTCGTCATCGAATCACAGGTTACGGGGTTTGTGAAATCAACCGCAGATGGGAGACTACGGCAATCTCCAGGTATGAGTTGTTTCTCCTTATTTGCCAGAACTTTCTGAGGGCAGACAAAGTTAACATGGGAGGAACTAACGACAACCTGATTCAGATTGACAAAGCCCGGTTTGCCGGACGACGAAATTATACTTATCTAGTGAGGCCAAAAAATGCCATCAGTCAGGTGGAATGATGCGTTAAATCTGTTCTAGCGCGAAAACGTGGAACCTTAGATGTTTTTACTTCGAATGTACAAAATTTTTATCTTAATTCTATCGAGTCCCATACGAAGTTCAAGCGGGGAACGCGCCATCTCTTCTGATGGGAGACACTCTCAGGAAATTTTGCCAAGCGCGAACGCGTCTGACTTTGATGACGACAGCACTTTCGGAAAAATATCCAGAGGCTGGATATTTTTCGACCATCGAGCTGCACTGGTGCCGGTAGAGCCAAAATAAATTAGATGTTTCTCATACAGAATATAAGGAAGAAGTTCAGAATAGGTCTCGGGGATGACGTCATCTACTTGTGCCGAAATTAACCGAAGTTAGAGAGGTTTGTCTAGGCTGGATATCATAGGAATTTTTCTAAGCTAGATCAAGTTCAGAGAGCGCTTACAGGAGATATTCATCTCTCTGCATTGTACAACAAGATAAATAATTCATCGTATGTACCGAGTCGTTGTACAAAATGCTAAGCATATCAATATTCCCCTCTCGTATTGCTACAACTGTCCTCAAAGCAACTTTCTTTTCCAAAGGAAGAATACATTTTCTTCCAGGCTCGCGTTCTCCCATCGAGACTTTATGAAACGATTTCAATCGGTTTTGTACATCTCAGAGACCAAATACGTCTACTGACTTAAAGATAAAGGATGAAAAGACAAGCTGCTTTCCACGAGGAAGCGATCGTTTACATGAACGTCAATTATCTGCAAACGTCCACAGATAAGAAAAAAAAAATTGAAAAGAATATAACATTCACCTCCTGAAATTTGTTCTTCGACCGTGTCCCACTGAGACTAGTATTTACAAATACTCACAGTCTCGATAAAACGACCCTACAATTGACCGGCATACCAAGTAACGACCGGTCGTACTGCGAGAGTCCGTCTTGACAGTGCGTGAACGTTTAACCATTTGTACCTGCCTATTCTCCTGGTCTTTTTATTGCAGAAAAAGGTCTCAACGCGTATCGTTGTCAGGATCTGAAGAGCATTACTGGTGTGTGCTTCTGCCAAGAAAACGAGAATTAAAACATGGTACCGGAAAAAGTTTCTCACAGCTCGAGTTTTCGATGAATCTTTCTACTTTTTTGATATGTTTTTCAGGAAGGTTCAATTAAAGGCGTTATGGAAGCAGAATTAAAATTTTTTCTTCCATACGCTTTCCGTTTCCCTTCGATATCATCACAAATTCGTATATCTTCTGAAGTAATTTTTTTTTTTGGAGAAAAACTTCGGATTTCTGTTCCATGACTTTTCTGTTATTTCCGGAGATAAAAAAATTCTTCTGAAAATGGAGTTTTGAGCAACTTTCTTGCATAGGCTTATGAAGTCATTCCTCATAAGGCCTAGCATAGTTTAGTTCTAGTATACCGTATGTTAGGCTTTGTATAATGGAGGTTGAAGTGAAGGTCAAGGTCCCTGACAACGTCAAAAAAAAAATTTACGGGTTCTTTAACGGAGTTGAGGGACAGGCGGCAGGGAACCTGTTTTATGAAATATTTTGGAGGGTCTTTTATGGAGTCTCATAGAGTTTGAAGCGTTGCATATTTGGTTTATTGAACGGGCTAAGCCAATTGGTGTATGAAGCATTCATATCAAGTTACTTGAAGAAGCTATTTTAATCAGGCTATACACACCGGCCTCCAAACAATGTATATGGGGGGGAGGGGCTCGGAAAATTATAATGCTATCAAAAAACTCACGGGGTCTTTAACGGAATTAAATGAGGGGAAGCGGGGGACCAATTTGAAGAGTCTTATGGTGTTTGGAACGTTGTATATCTGACTCATTGAAGGGGCTAGGCCGATTGGTGAATGGAGTATTGCACATCTTGCTTGAAGGAGCTATTTTAATCGGGCTATCAGTACTGCCAGATCTAGGGATTTTCAATCCCCCCAAAAAATTGGGATTTTTCTCCGGATTTTGCGTGAAATTCGGATTTCTTGGGCTCGAGGGAAGAGTAGTGCAGTCGCTTGTATGAGAAATACCATTCTCATGATCGTTATTGATGAATCATTCACCAATATACATATAACGGACTTGAACTAGGCTTCGACTCTTCCTTGTATCATACTAGCTTTATACTATATGATAGGAGGCCGAGCTATTGGAGAGGGATTAAGAAACAGGAGGAGAAAGTCGGAAAGAATTTTGTCCTTCGAATTTATATAGGTAATATGTTGGCGGCTTGGAAGAATCCTGACCTCTGAACTATACGTGATAGTCGGAGCTATAGATGATAAGAGAGGGAACTGGAAAAGTGTGATCTCTTCCAAGATAAGGGCAATTAGCAACAAAACGCAAATCTCCCAGGAGGGCAAAAACGTAATCTAATTGCTACCCTTCAATGTTGCCAGATCTGCGGATTTTTGGTCCCTGAAAATGATACAGGTTTTTTACGGATTTTGCGTAAAATACAGATTTCTTGTGCTCAAGGGAAAAGTACCTTAGGCACGTACATGGGAGATACTTTTCTCTTGATCGTTATAGGCTGATGCTGCTGTCCCCAGTGACGGGTCGATCAAGGGAAATGTACCTTAGTCATCCCAACAAGAGATACCTTTCTCCTGATCGGTATTGATAAATCAGTCGAAAGGCGTCGAACTCTGTTTTTAGGTCTTATGAAAAATGACGAATACCCCGTTGAACATTGGATGGCAAAAACTCCCCCATTATGTCCCCAAAATTTCCCCAAAATTTCCCCATGGGGACATGGTGGGGACATTTTGGGTATTTTGGGGATATTTTACATTCATAATGGGGACATAATACGGGTGTTTTTGTCATGGGGGACATCAAATGTTCAACGGGACGGATTTTCGAAAATATCATCTGGCAGCACAGCCACCCTTTCCCTGGAATAGGTACTTGATGCTAATAGCCCTTATCATGGAACAGGTCACAAATTTCAACCTCCAAGCTATAAGCGATAAAACGAGAACGAAAATTTCTACAAGTCCCATGGTCATGGTTAGGTGAGGTCTCCCGGATAGCGGACGGCGGATATTTTCTCCGGAAAGACCCCCCAATAAAATAGGTTCCCTGTTGAAATTTTTCAAGTCCCAAGGTCATGTTGCCTCCCGGACGGCAGATGGCAGACGGCAGATATTTTTTCCGGGAGACATCCCCCCCTGATAAAACAGGTCCCCTGTTAGAGGAGTGAGAAAGAGAGAGAGCCCAAGCTGATGACGTTTAAGTAACTCGTGACGTAATGACTAATGACCATTTGTGATGGTTACCGATGACGTCATCAGAATTCATAATGTCGCTAACAAGCGAAGTGAGTGATCCCAGAAAAGAAGAGAGTAAGGAAGACAGAGTGCTCAAGCTGATGAGGTTATGAACGCTAGTGATGTCACGGGCAGCTGTCAAAGGTACCGATGATGACGTCACAGACAGCAATCATGGATGGTCATCATGTCACAAGCCTACGTCGTCACTGATGTTGACATCCATGTATGGGGACAAACGAGCGACCTGTAGACTAGATAACACTGGGCATATGTTCTAGCGCAAAAGCGTGGAACCTTAGATGTTTACTTTGAATTTACAAAATTTTTGTTAATCTCCCACACGAAGTTTGAGCGGGGAATGCCATATCTCTTTTGTTGGAAGACATTCTCAGGGAATTTCGCCAAGCGCGAAGGCGTCTGACTTTGATAACGACAGCATTTTCGGAAAAATTTCCAGAGGCTGGATATATTTTTGACCATCGAGCTGTACTTGTGCGTGTAGAGCCAAAATAAATTAAATGTTTCTTATACAGTATATAAGGAAGAAGTTCAGAATAGGTCTCGGGGATGACGTCATCTACTTGTGCCGGAATTAACCCAAGTTAGAGAGGTTTGTCTAGGCTGGATATGATAGGAATTTTTCTAAGCTAGATCAAGTTCAGAGAGAGCTCACAGGAGATATTCATCTCTCTGTATTGTACAAAATAAATAATTCATCGTATGTACCGAGTTGTAGTAAAAATTGTTAAGCATATCAATATTCTCCTCTCGGATCGCTACAGCTTTCCTCGCAGCAACTTTCTTTTCCAAAAGAAGAATACATTTTCTTTCGGCCTCGCGTTTTCTCATTGGGACTTTTTAAAACGATTTCAATCGGTTTTGTACATCTCAGAGACCTAATACGTCTACTGACTAAAGACAAAGGATAAGAAGACAAGCTTCTTTCCACGGGGCAACGATCGTTTACATGAACGTCAATTACCTGCAAACGTCCACAGATAAGAAAAAAAAAAATTGAAAAGAATATAACATTCACCTCCTGAAATTTGTTCTTCGACCGTGTCCCACTGAGTCTAGTGTTTACAAATACTCACAGTCTCGATAAAACTACCCTACAATTGACCGGCATACCAAGTAACGACCGGTCGTACTGCGAGAGTCCGTCTTGACAGTGCGTGAACGTTCAACCATTTGTACCTTCCTATTCTCCTAGTCTTTTTATTGCAAAAAAGGTCTCAACGCGTATCGTTGTCAGGATCTGAAGAGCATTACTGGTGTGTGCTTCTCCCGAGAAAACGAGAATTAAAACCATGGTACCGGAAAAAGTTTCTCACAGCTCGAGTTTTCGATGAATCTTTCTACTTTTTTGATATGTTTTTCAGAAAGGTTCAATTAGAGGTGGTATCGAAGCAAAATTGAAATTTTTTCTTCCATACGCTTTTTATTTCCCTTTGATATCATCACAAGTTCGTCTATCTTCTGGAGTAAACTTTTTTTTTGAGAAAAACTTGGGATTTCTGTTCTTATACCGCCTTCTGTAGGACTTTTCTGTAAAATATTTCCGGAGATGAAAAAATTCTACGGAAAATGGAGCTTTGAGCAACTTTTTCGCATAGTTTTGTGAAGTCATTCCTCATAAGGACTAACCACGCGCACCCGACAGGTGACCGCTGGTATATTAAACCTTGCAGGTACTTACATTAACTGGTTTCTTGTTTAACCGTTATTATGAAGACGGTTAATCAAAAATAGATTAGTATTCAGGTCTATTTCATACAAGAATTATGGTTAATCACCGATAACCGCTCATCACAATAGTATAGAGGGCAGGATGAGCTGATCAACTTAGCACACAATCGTGAGTGAAGCGCCTACTATACTGCAGTCCAGGCCTAGCCTAGCCTAGTATACCGTATGTTATAGGCTTTGTATAATGGAAGTTGAAGTGGAGATGAAGGTCACTGACAACGTGAAAAAAAATTCATGGATTCTTTACTGAGTTAAGTGACAGGCGGCAGGGAACTAGTTTTTTTTTAGATATTTTGGAGGGCCTTTTATGGAGTCTCATGGAGTTTAAAGTGCTGCATATTTGGTTTATTGAAAGGACTAAGCCAATTGGTGTACGAAGCATTCATATCAAACTTGAAGGAGATATTTTAATCAGGCTATATACACCGGCCTCCAAACTATACATAATGATGAGGGGGGAGGGGGATGGGGTCAGAAAATTATATCAAAACACCAAGGGTTCTTTAACAGAATTAAATGAGGGGAGGCCGAGAACCTGTTTCAAGAGTCTCATAATGTTTGAAACGTTGTATATCTGGCTCATTGAAGGGACTAGGACAACTGATGAATGGAGTATTGCATATTAAATTTTATACTCAAAGGAGTAAGGTAAAAACGATTACTAAAGCCGCAATGTATTTAAAAATTCACGAGCGCTTTCGGCTAATAAGCCATTCTCGAGTGTAGAAAGCGACTCTCTACACTCGAGAATGGCTTATTAGCCGAAAGCGTTCGTGAATTTTTAAATACATTGCGGCTTTAGTAATCGTTTTTACCTTACTCCTTTGAGTATAAAATTTAATTATGGAAAACCGTAACATACAAAAACGGATATCTTCAATTTGAGTATTGCATATCTTACTTGAAGGAGCTATTCTAATCGGGCTATCGGTGATGCCAGATCTACGGATTTTAAATCCCCGAAAAATCTTGGGATTTTGACAGTCTTTTCTCTACCCCCTAATTCTTGAAAATTGTCCGGGCGTCCGGGCATCCGCGTCCGGGCGTCCGGTTGTTACCTTGGGACTTGGAAGAATTTTGGTAAAAAAAAAATAAATAATGAAAAAACAATAAATAAAAATGAAATAAAATAAAATAAAACAAAATTGAATTAAATTAAAAATAAAAATAGAAATAGAAATAGAAATAAAAATAAAAATAAAATAAATAAAAAATAACTGAAATGAAAAAAAATAATTAAAATGAAAAAAAATAAAATAAGATAAAACAAAATAGAATAAAAATAAATAAAAAATGGATAAAAAATAAAATAAAATAAAATAAAATAAAATAAAATGAAAATAAAATTAAAAGTAAAATAAAAATAAATGTCTGGGCGGTCATTAAGAAATTTGCGAATATCATCCTCTCTCAATAAAATAAAAAAAATTGAATCGAAAAATTAAATAAAATAAAAAATAATTGTGAAAAAATTCATCAGCCTGAAATATACTAAAGTAGACTTGTAATGGACCAAGAAGCGGGACGAACGAGCGGGACGAGTGAGGCCTAGTAATCTCATCAGCCTGAAATATACTAAAGTAGACTTACATTAGACCAAGAAGGCTCATTAGCCTGAAATATTCCAAAGTAGACTTATACTACATCAAGCGAGTGTTCTTTAGCCGGAAATATTCCAAAGTAGACTTATACTACATCAAGCGAGTGCCGCGAGTGAGTCCCAGAAAGCAGTCAGTCTAAAATACTCTAAAGTAGACTTATACCAGAACAAGAAGCTGGAAATTTTTGAACTATGAAGAGCTCAAGACGACTGGCGAAAAGACATGAAACATGATCTTTATATTTTTGGCAACGCCAAGAAATCCTTTATCTTTTTCTACGGATTTTGCGTAAAATGAATCTCTTGGGCTCGAGGGAAAAGTACCGCAGTCGCTTGTATGAGAAATACTTTTCTCCGGGTCATTACAGGCTAATACTGCTCTTCTGTAACATTGAGTCGTTCTAGGGAAAAGTACCTCAGTTAAAAGTATGAGAGATACCATTCTTACGATCGTTATTGAGAAATCATTCACCAACATACAGTGCTGTATACTGGACTTGAACTAGGCTTGGACTCCTCCTTGTATTATACTAGCTTCATATACTAGTATACATGATCGGAGGCCGAGGCCGAGCTATTGGTGACTGCAAAGGGATTTAGAAGAAGGAGGGGGAAGTTGAAAAGAATTTTGACCTTCGACCCTAGGTATTAGGTTGGCGACTAAGGAGAATTCTGACCTTCAAACTATACGTGTTAGTCGGAGCTATAGATGATAAGAAAGGGAATTTGAAAAATTTCATCCTCCAAGCTATAAGCGATAGGATAAGAACAAAAAGTCCCATGGTCATGGTTAAGTTAGGTCTCCCGGATGGTGATCAGCGGATATTTTTTCCGGAAAGACCCCCCTTTAAAACGGGTTCCCTGATAATATTTTTCAAGGTTTCTTTCTTAATATTTTTCAAGTTCCAAGGTCATGTTGCCTCCCGGACGGCAGACATTTTCCCGGGAGATCCCCCCCCCCACGATAAAACAGGTTCCCTGTTGGAGGAGAGAGAAAGAGGGAGAGCCCAAGCTGATGACGTAAGTAACTCGTGACGTAATGACCATTCATGATGGTTACCGATGAAGTCATCAGAATTCATAATGTCGCTAACAAGCGAGTGAGTGATCCCAGAAAGGAAGAGAGTAAGGAAGACAGATAGTGTGCTCAAGCTGATGACGTCATGAACGCTAGTGACGTCACGGGCAGTTGTCAAAGGTACCGATGATGACGTCACAGGCAGCAATCATGGATGGTTATCATGTCACGAGCCAATAGCGTCACTGATGTTGATATCCATGTATGGGGACGAACAAGCGACCTGTAGACTGGTTAGCCCTGGGCATATGTTCTAGCACAAAAGCATGGAACCTTAGATGTTTACTTCAAATAATTTTTGTTAATCTACCATACAAAGTTTTAGCGGGGAACGCCATATCTCTCTTGTTGGAAGACATTCTCAGGGAATTTCGCCAAGCGCGAAGGCGTCTGACTTTGATAACGACAGCATTTTCGGGAAAATTTCCAGAGGCTGGATATTATTTTCGACCATCGAGCTGTACTTGTGCGGGTAGAGCCAAAATAAATTAAATGTTTTTTATACAGCATAATATAAGAAAAAAGTTCGGAATAGGTCTCGGGGATGACGTCGTCAACTTGTGCCGGCATTAATCCAAGTCAGAGAGGTTTGTCTAGGCTAGATATGATAGGAATTTATCTAAGCTAGATCAAGTTCAGAGAGAGCTCACAGGAGATATTCATCTCTCTGTATTGTACAAAATACATAATTCATCGTATGTACCGAGGTGTAGTAGAAATTTTTAAGCATATCAATATTCTCCTCTTGGATTGCTACAGCTTTCCTCGCAGCAACTTTCTTTTCCAAAAGAAGAATACATTTTCTTTCAGCCTCGCGTTTTCTCATTGAGACTTTTTAAAACGATTTTTATCGGTTTTGTACATCTCAGAGACCTAATACGTCTACTGACTAAAGACAAAGGATGAAAAGACAAGTTTCTTTCCACGGGGCAACGATCGTTTATATAATATATTATGTCAGTTATCCACAACACCAATGATCTGCCCACGTCCACGGATAATAAGGAAAAAAGAGAATGTCACTGTTCTTCGACCGTTTCACACTGAGTCTGGTATTTACAAATACTCACAGCCTTGTTAAAACTACCTACCCTACAATCTAAGTAACGACAGGTCGTACTGCGACAGTCCGTCTTGAACGTTCAACCATTTGTACCTTCCTATTCTCCTAGTCTTTTCATTGCAAAAAAAAGATCTCAACGAGTGTCGTTGTCAGGATCTGAAGGTGTGTGCTTCTCCGGAGAAAACGAGAATTAAAACGATAGTACCAGAAAAAGTATCTCACAGCTCGAGTTTTCGATGGATCTTTCTAATTTTTTGTTATGTTTTTCACAAAGGTTCAATTAGAGATGGAATTGAAATTTCTTCTTCCATACGCTTTTTAGTTCCCTTTGATATCATCACAAATTCGTCTATCTTCTGGAGTGATTTTTTTTTTTTTCTGAGAAGAACATCGGATTTATGTTCCTAAACCACCTTCTGTAGGACTTTTCTGTAAAATATTTCCGGAGATGAAATAATTTTACGGAAAATGGAGCTTTGAGCAACTTTTTTGCATAGTCTTGTGAAGTTATTCCTATTAAGGACTACGGCCACACGTACCCGAAAGGTGAGCTCGCGATTTTTCATATAAGGTGTCAGAAAAGACATGAAACATGTCAAAACATAGAAAGATCCTTTGGAAACTTGAGCTGTGACATCGACTATACACGTAAACGAATGAAAGCAAGCAATGATTTACGAGATCACGCAGGAAATTTTATAATTAGAAAACTGTGGAAAGAACACAATGCTACCAGGTTTTCTTACTTTGCTGCTCATCTACTCGAATTTAACCACTCTTTCTCTGTGGGCAATGTTACTCTTCTTCATCGAGCCTACCGTCGCGTCGGTTACTCTCCCGGAAGTTGTAAACATTGAAATACGCCAACACGTCAAAAAATTCCTATTAGTAAGTAATATTGACCTAGTGGCACGTATATACAATTAGCATATTCTTATCTTTAAAATTCTGTATACTCTCGATCTTCGCATTTATTCTCAGTACTGTTAAACTGATGATGCGGTGATGTCTTTTTCACTTGCGAAACTGCATTTTTGTAATTATAAAATTTCCTGCGTGATCTTTGAAATCAGTGCTTTCTTTCATTTGTTCAACAATGACACGCAACGATCATACCATCGTTGATCTTATTGGTTTGTAAACAAAAAAAATACTCCATTAGAAATGCACAGGAACGTTTCGATCTTACAGGCAGGTTTGAGAACCAGAAATGAATGAAGAACCGCAGATATATTTTCAAATACTTTAGAAATTCCTGCTCGTACTTCTGAATATAAACACGTAATTGCTTATTCGCTCATGATTTTTCAATTTGAACGTATGATCGAAATGTTCCAGTGTATTTCTTACGAGAATCGATATTGTGATAGAACCAGGATACCACAATTGATTCAGTGTGTTTGCGCGATGTTGATACAAAACTAGCGAATGAGTGACGTCACAATAACTCAGTCTATTCTCGTTTTCTCGAGCGAAGCACACACCAACGCTCTTCAGATCCTGACAACAATATGCGTTAAGACGTTATTTTGGCAATAAAAACAGTAGGAGAATAGGAAGGTAAAACTGGTTGAACGTTTGAGTGTAGCTATTCTCTGCTGGCAAACGCTCTTCAAGACGGTAGAAGTAGTCCCGCAGAGCGAGGGATCGTTCATTCAGTATACGGTTCAATTCTACAATAGCCATGAGGGTACATTTTTCGAGAGTGAGAGTATTTGTAAATGCCATGCCAGTCTCAGTGAATAACAGTATGTTCTCATGCCCTCATCTCCAATCACTTTGTTCTTCACTACAGGTGTCTTCCTCCATCTTACGATACTGGTACACTGTCACTACAATACTTACATCTCACTGGATTCTACTCTCTCATCAAACTGTTCTACTTCAACAAACTCTTACAACTCAACACAACCTACATTAACATATAAGTTTGTCAGAAAATATTTTTACCTAAATCTCTATCCAACTAATTAAACTCACTACCTACAAATTAATGATAAGTCTGTAAATAATCCGAGCTAAGAGCCCTTTGAGCAGCTCGTAGCTCGTTAATTAATTAAATAAGATGCTTGATAAAAATGATGGAACTATAAAATACAAGCAGAAATGCTCGTCCTCTGGACGGAACCCTATACGTACCAAACTCTAGATTTTCCTACCCACCCATGACCAGTATGCAATTTACCATATAAACTGAGTTCATCATTTCCTACGTCATCGCATTTTCTATAATAGCTTTGAATCACAAATGATGTAAATTTTCTATTATAATATTTGACAAAGTCGTTGAACCGGCAGCTAACGCTGTACTACCTTTGTCACGAAATTATTTGACCTCCTCTCTCACTCATCACTGATCTTGAAAAATTATCAATATTGTAATGAATGATACCGAAAGTAAAATAATACGCCCTGTGATTGATAAACTTGGTCCACTCCTCCGAACTATTCTTCTTTTCTGAATTTCTCACCTGCAGTTCTTGACGTCAGAAACCATCATCCTAATTTGCATAGAGATCGGTTTTAACCACCCAACTCACTCTCCTAATTATACTCTATGACCTTTGTACCCTCACTACCCACATCGAAACATCCGTCGACCCTAATTAATATCTATGAAAACTTCATTTCTTCAAAAAAGCCAGATATGGCATATTATACCTACTCACTGAGAAGAAATTTTGTTTTCTACCTATTTTTTTTTTTTTTTTTTTTTTTTTTGGTTTCATGAGTGTTTGTCTTCCTATCACGATCGACACCGTGAATAACAAATCTAGCCCGAGCCTGTAATTTCCAAAAGTTCTACGACGCCCCTCTACTTGTTCATCTACTCTTTCTCGATTATTATCCTGTCTATTCTCTGATCTCTGCCCCTCCTTCCTCTCCAGCACGTCAATAACGCGTACCTAGTCTGTATGTTCTCTGATTGATACCAAGTCATGAGAAACTTTCTTAACTCAGTGGATGTACAAAAATCATGCACCTCCACACTCACCCACATATACTGTCACTCACTCGTGACTTTACTTCCCGCATGGTAATACGGAACTATATTGAGCAACGAATTGTTGACTGTAAACTTAATCACAATCGTCATCGTCCGACTTGTCCTTGTTTGTTCCATTTCGTTTTTGGTATTTTTTTGTATTTTTTGTATTTGTTTTCTTTCATTTTCTTTTGTTTTGTTTGATTGTTTCTTTTTTTTTTGTGTTTTCTTTAGTTTGTATTTCTTTTCATTTCAAATAAAATTTTATGGTTGGTTGATATAAAAAAAAAAAAAAAAAACACCTCACTCACCAAAAAATTAAACTACCCACAGAAGATCGCACCATGCCATGTTAAATCATATTCTTACTCGATATTAAGCCTTAACGACCCACTCAATACTCTTCTACCCATCCAACTCTTCTCTCTTATATCCACTATTCATAATACAAAGCAAAAGTTTAACAAATTTATCATCTGTTCTTCTTTAATAATAAAGCGGACAACTCTTTTCTGCTGGTCAATAAATCAAAGCCTCGGCTACAACGATCTAGACCCACTCTTAGCCTCTGCGCTGGAGTTGGAACCTTCCTCCCTCAAACGCCGCTTCCTAACTCTCACTTTTAATTTTTTTGCATGCATGCAGTTCAATTCACGCATTTTCCAATCTACGCACCCGCACTCTGCTGACTCAAATCTCTCATCCTCCCTCTTGAATCTGAACTAATTAAACACCTCGAATTGAACCATCTGCCCCTTATCTTATCATCCACTTCGCCATAGCCTCCCCCAGATGTCCGACTCGATTTAGCTAATAATCTCCAGGATCGTAACACTGTATACCGACAACTCATCAGAAACATTGTTTCTATACCAATTTTGTGACCCACCAGCCCTACTTTACAGACGAATCTAAGTCTGGACTTGGAACAGGCAACGCGTGCTTACTTGTCATTGATTCAAAAGTTGTAAGAAAGGCCTTACACTCTTGTCTTTCTCATTTCCATCTCCTTACCTTCAGCTTAAATTTCAACACATGTTCATCTCTCCTGACTATACAGGACTCTTATTCAACTAATTTCCCAAATCAGCGCATTAATTTTTTCCTGCAATCTCTATAAGTGAACTAAGAGCAATCGTAAGTGAAGCAGTCTCGTCGACTTGAGTAAGCGTCATAAAGAAATCATTCTCTCCCGCCACCTAATTGGTCACACGCGTTCCACCCATTCTATAGCTTTTCCAAAAATTTTATCCATTGACCATCTCTTCACCTCCCTACAACCCCCGCTATGAATACACTCTGATCATCCCTCAATCAACCACCGGCTTCGATTGACTTGTCTTTTCATATTTAAGAATAATTAATATTCGTGGAACTTCATAATTATCCTTCCGTAAACACGACTCTCTTCCCTTCACTTTGCAGTATACAATAACGAAAACTTTTCAAGTCATCATCTGCTGCGTCGCATTCTCTGAAATTGTAATAGCGTGTCTTACAAAAAGCCTGAACTATTTCACCGAACCAAAACTTTTCTGAATCTCTCACCCACAATTCCGCGGACCATCACTTCAATTTGAATGGATGTTGATATTATCCAAATAATTTACTCGTACATACATGCTTTATAACTCTTGCACTCTTGCTGCCGGCGTTAAGGCACACCAATTTCATTGCCAAACCCAATCCTTCCCATATCTCTCACCCTTAATTCTTAACTTTACCGACCATTACTTCAATGTGAATGGGACCACCTAACTCACTCTGTAACTCTAGCGCTCTTGTTGCCCTTATTACAACCCCCATTACAATACAAAAATTTACTCCTCATCTCTTCACCTATAAGTTTATTTTTGGCTCGGTCAAAAAATCGTAAAAATAGCTCCGTACGAAAGTCGTTATATTTTTCCACGGAAATTAATGAATCATCAACACATTTCCCATATACCGCTCAAAATTAGACGCCGCCATCAATCAACACTCGATCCGAATTTCCAAGCAATTTCGTCAATTCCGTAAAAGAGAAAAACTTTGATTTACACCAATAGACTGCATAATGAAGAGATACAGCCAATGAAATCTAACTTTCATCCCTCGCCAAGGCTTTAAAAGGGATTGTTTCGTTTTTCAAACCCCCCTATGACAATTTGAGCACTTATACAAAGCTGCATTCCAAGTCCCATCAAAATCGGGTCAATAGTTGCCGAGCCTATTCAACACGAAAAAACGTCAATTCCTTTATAATATAGAAGAAAGATAGAGATAGATATGCCTAAAATAATGAAGGCGAAAAGATTCAGGAGTGGTGAAAGTCGAAATTTTAGAAGTTCCAAAAGTAGGTCAATGCCCCTGATGACGTCATCAAGCGTAGAAAAAACTCTTCTGATTTTTGAAACGATTTTCTCAGTACAGTACTGTAGTTCTAGTCAAAAACCCATGGGAAACCGTCGCTTTCTAACGTCATTTTCACAATCTACAGGTTCGCAAGAGAAAAATCTACCGTTGCTACCTTTGCTAATTAAGTACGCATTCTATAAGACGTTTGCACATGAAAGTACGCGTTTTATCCAATGATTCGCACCATGTGACGGTACGTTAGGTTTACGTTTTTGTCACAATTTTTGCAATTGGAAAGGAAGAGAATGAAGTAGGTAATAAGTCATGGCTTGGCAATGAATATAAATGTAAGAACACACTTTGAATGAAAAAGCGAGGCGAGTCCCCCTCTACTTGCTGCAATCACACCTGGACCACTATTGGTGCACGAGCCTGACAAATTTCATGCATTCCTCGAGCATGTAAGACCAACATTATGCAATGAATGACTCAAATCATGCACACCTGAAATTCATGACACATTGACATATCAAATCAAATTCATGACAATGCTGCTGACAAAACCCTTTTGAGGGCTGCTTTTGAAAGCCGTACAAGCCGACCTTGTGGTGTCTTTTCAATAGCGCTAACGGGCTTGCAAACAACTTTGTACAGTAAGCACTAGAATAATGGTAGTAGAACACCCTGTCATCCCTTTAAATTGCAAATATTGTGGTAAAATGCTTGCAAATATTGTGGGAGAATGCGTACTTAAACAGTGAAAATGACGGTAGAACGCGCACTTTAATAGCACTGGCTGCAAGGCTCACGGACGCACTCGCTGCTTTTAGTCAAGTACAGTAAACGGTGGATACAAATACTCTCCCTGAGCTGAGCATTATGAGGATGAAAATTTTGGACGATAACTGAAATTATATCTATTAAATGCAAACAAAACATGCATAGTTGAGGTCAACATTTCATGATATGCCATAGGACATTTCCTAACTGCATATCAAGTTGCTAGTCTTTCTAACATTGATCTTATGGGTGTTGCTGGATTGCATAATCATTTATCAGTACGCAATTTGAGTTCCACAAGTAACCGCTCACAGCTGTACTTCTCGCACTAGGAAATACCAAAAAGGTGTACAAGAGGTCACATAAATACACTCTCCATATTCCCTGTAAGGTTCTGTACCGGTATATCAGGTGTAATTGCGCAACGCTTGTCGCTCAAACGTGGGTAGTCTTTGTGAGGAATGCTTTCACAAGACTTCTCGAGAAAGTTGCTCAAAGCTCCACCTTTCAAAGAATCCTTCTCAATCTCTGGAAATATTAAACAGAAAAATCCTAAGGAAGGCGGTTTAAGAACAGAGATCCAAATTCTCGCTCCAAAAACATTCTACGTCCGTCAGACAACGTTTTGATGACATCAAAGGGAAATAAAAAGCGTATGGAAGGAAAAATTTTAATTCTGCTTCGACACCACCTCTGACTGAACCTTTCTGAAAAACATACCAAAAAATTAGAAAAATCCGTCAAAAACTCGAGCAGTGAGAAACTTTTTCTGGTATCACGGTTTTAGATGCTGGACATGCGTTAATACGTTGTTTTTGCAATAAAAAGATTAGGAGAATAGGAAGATACAAATGGTTAAACGTTTAAGTGTAACTATTCTCTGCTGTCAGATGGTGTTGAAAGGAGTCTCATAGTGCAGGAGTCCCGCTGTGCGACATGTCCGTGAAAGTAGTCTTGCAGAAATATATGTATACTCTCCGTATTCCCTGGGAGGTTTGGTGTACCGGGTGTCATTACGCGACGCTTGGAACGTGGGTAGTCCTTGTGAGGAATGCTTTCACAAAACTTCTCAAGAAAGTTGCTCCAAGCTCCATCTTCCAAAGAATTTTTCTCAATCTCTGAAAATATTCAACAGAAAAGTCCTATGGAAGGCGGTTTAAGAACAGAAATCCGAATTCTTGCTCCAAAAACATTTTACCTCAGACCACGTTTTGATGACATAAAAGGGAAATAAAAAGCGTATGGAAGAAAAAATTTCAATTCTGCTTTGACACCACCTCTGATTGAACCTATCTGGAAAACATACCAAAAAATTATAAAAATCCGTCGAAAACTCGAGCAGTGAGAAACTTTTTTCGGTATTTTGGTTTTAATTCTTGTGTTCTCGGGCGTAGCACACATTCAGATCCTGGACATGCGTTAATTTATTGTTTTTGCAATAAAAAGAGTAGGAGAATAGGAAGATACAAATGGTTGAACGTTTGGCTCTTCAGATCCTGACAACAATGAACCTTAAGACGTTCTTTTGGCAATAAAAACAGTGGGAGAATAGAAAGGTACAAATGATGGAACGTTTAAGCGGCTGTCAGCCGGTGTTAGTGCAGGAGTCAAGCTGTGCGACGGGTCCGTGAAAGGAATCCTGCTGTGAGACTGGTCGTTAGTTGGAATGGTCGTTAGTGGGAATGCAGGTCGTTAGCAGTTGAATTCTAATGGCTTTGAGAGTACTTTTGAATACACCTTGTTTTTAGAGCCTGTGCGTATTTTTAAATACCAGACTCAATGAAAAACCTTCAAAATACATTTTCATGTTCAATAAAAATGATGGAACTGTAAAATATATGCATAATGAAAGCGAAAAGATTTATGTCTCAAAGTGGTGAAAGCTGAAATTTTAGAAGTTCCAAACGTAGGTTAATGCTCCTGATGACGTCATTGAGCGTAGCAAAATGAAACAATTTTCTCAATACAGTACAGTAGTTCTAGTCAAAAACACTTGAAAACTACTGTTTATTATGCTATAATTAGCTGCAAGGTTCTATTAAATTCCGCATTCTACCGTCACTGTCACAATCTACAAGTACGCAAGTGCAAAATCTAAATCTACCGTTAAGTACGCGTTCTATAAGACCTTTGCACATGAAAGTGCGTGTTCTATCCAATGATTTACACCATGTGATGGTGCGTTGGGTACATGTGTTTGGCAAAAGAACGAGCCTGACAAATTCCTTGCATTCGTCGAGCATGTAAGAGCAACATCATCTAATGAATGACTCAAATCACGCCTATTTTAAATTAATGACATATTGACAATCAAATAAAATTCATGACGATACTGCTGACAATACCCTTTTGATGGCTGTTTTTGGAAGACGTGCAAGCGAACCTTCTGGTGTCTTCTGGGTAACGCTAACGAGCTTGCAAACAACTTTGTACTATAAGCACTAAAATACAAATGATGGTAGAACACATTGTCATCGCGGTAGATTGCAAATATTGTGGTAGAACGCGTACTTTAATAGCACCGGCTGCAAATTCTAGTACTGTAAACCGTGGATGTACCTACTCTCCTTGAAGTGAGCGTAGTGAGGATGAAAATTTTAGCCGATAACTGAAATTGTATCCATTAAATGCAATCAAAACATGCAGATTGAAGTTAATTTTTCATGATATGCTGTAGGACTTTCATATCAAATTGGTGGTCTTTCTAACATTGATCCTATGCGTTTTGTTGCTGGATTGAATAATCAGTTTCATTGAGGAGCAGTTCACCATGAGAGCAATGGTAGGAAGACAATCAACTCGATATTGTGAACGAGAATCAGTATGCAATTCAAGATCCGCAAGTAACGCCTCAAAGCAGTGCTTCTCGCATCAGGAAATATCAAAACGGTGTACAGGTACACTCTCCAAATTCGGCGGTCGGGCGTGAGTGGTTAGTCCTTGTGAAGAATGCTTAAAAACAAGACTTTACAAGGAAGTTACTCAAAGTTCCATTTTCCGAAGAATTTTTTCGATCTCTCGAAATATTTAATAGAAAAGTCCCATCGAAGGCGGTTTATGAACAGAAATCCGAATTCCTGCTCCGAAAACATTTTACGTCAGAAGATAGACAACTGTTTGATGATATCAAAGGGAAATAAAGAGCTTACGGAAGAAATTCTGCTTCTATACCACCTCTAATTGAACTGCTCTGGAAAACATGTGAAAGAATTAGAAAGATTCATCGAAAACTCGAGCAGTGAGAAAATTTTTCTGGTACCATGGTTTTAATTCTCGTTTTCTCGGGCGAAGCACACACCCTGCTCTTCCGATCCTGACAACGACGTACAGTAATGACCTTCTTTTTGCAATAAAAAGAGTAGGAGAATAGAAAGATACAAATGGTTGAACCTTCGAGCATGGTTATTCTTCAGTGTCAAATGTCGTTTAAGACGGTAAACCTATTCTCGCAGTGCGACGGGTCGTTTGTATGTGTGCCGACCAATTGTACAGCGGTCATGAAGGTACCTTTAACCACACCGCATGTTAGTCGACAAGACTGTGAGTATTCGTAAATACAGAATCAGAATCAGTGAAAGCCTGTCGAAGTACAAACTGTAGGAGGTAAAGGTGGTATCCTTTTCATTTTTTTTCTTATCCTTGAACTGGCAGATGATTGACGTACATACAAACAATATCTTACTGCATAAGGCTATACCAGGCCTAGTGTAGTCTAAGAAAGGAGCCAGGAGGGGCTAGTTAACCCAACATACCGTATTCAAAGTTCCCAGTATGTTGTATGTAAAACCCAGAATACCCTAGTATATTGTATGTTAGGCCTAGCGAAGGTCAACATTTTTCTAAGCCTCTAAAGTAATTAAGCGAGTTGGAGTTGGGCACTCAAGTAACGAATGTCCAACTCACTTAACTATGCCATCACGTACTTACAAAGATTCTCTCCTCTACCTCTAAAGTAGGTCAAGGTCACCGAAGACGTCATCAAATGTGGCAAAAAACCGTAACAGTTTTTTGTGACAATTTTCTTATTGTTGACGTGTGTAGAAGTCGCAGTCAAAGACCTTGACGGCATTCGGTGACGGTTTTTCTGACAGTAGTCTCAAAAGACGTAGAAACTGAAGGTATTGGGCTTTATTTAAAGATGAAATCTCTTAGACTTGAGGTATTTGCGTCTCTGCGCTAGGACAGATTCTTCAATCTCCACGAGGTTCTTGATTGCCGTTATTTAGTGTCGAGTACGAAGAAGGCTCTCTTGTTCATTTCAAGTAGCTAGGCCTCCCAAGCGATAAAAACAGCAGTAGTTCTTGAAAACTTTCTAATTTCTTGAATTTGCGACCCTCGTTGATGCAGGAGAAAAGAAAGTGTCGACTGTGAATTTCAGCTAGAAAATCTTTCATCACATACGAATATAGGTCTTCGCTGCTGCTTTTTCGAAAGTGCCAAAGAATCACGAGAGGTTCGTAATTTTGAATGACACGTACGAGGAAGAATTATTTCTTCAATAGAAATTTATCCCAGTTTTGTAATGATTTCAGGAGGTTACTTCTCAAACCTGTGCGGTCTAAATTTGATGTACAAATATAGCGTGAAACTCACCACAGAAACTATCAATATAGCCTATACAGTATAGCGTAGGGAGAAAAGAAAAAATTCTCGTAGTAGCTCTGCGTGTAGAATACAAAAAAAAAAAAAAAAACAATAGTCGAACTACAACAAATCCTTTAAATTACGCTTTCACAATAGCGATTTTCACAACAGCGCGCGGTGGGGTCTGGAATTTCTAGAATTTGTATCAAAGGTATTCGTACCTATTAAGGGATGAGATACGTTTCGTTGTCGCCGGCAGGGTACGTATCGTACTCGTACACACTGGACAGCAGCGCTGAACTCGCTCCGATTGTATCAGTCGAGTACAGTGACGAAGACTGCGTGGATGTTCTCGTGCTAACTAATTTTCGTTATACCTGTGTACGAACGTTTTCGAATGCTCTTGGATGTGTGAATAATCGCGCGCCGGTCGTGATATTGTATTTAGTGTAATTTGTCAATTCAACCTTTGGTAAGTAACTTACGAACTTTGTTCTTGAATTATTTATTATAAGTTTATGATGTAAGATAGTATCGATTAGGTGTCGACTTTGGTCGGGTGAGAGGCGAGTTGGAATATCGGTGTTATAATGCCGGGATAGGAATGCCGGTGCACACGAAGAAAGGGTTTAGATTAAGCCTAATTCACACTTGCGAGTAAATCGCTGCGAGTAGGGATGTATTTAAAGTGACGAGTAAATGAACAACTCGCGTACTATTGAACCGTTCAATAACACTACACAACAGCCTGAAAAATGCTGAGTTGAAATTATCAAATTCGAAATGAATTTTTAACGCTGAATTCAATTCCGTTCTCCGTTTTTTGATAGGAGGTCTCAGTTTTTCGTAATCTTGTAAAATATTCTCGTTTATTCGCAGCGCGTTGTCGCGGAACGTAACGTTGCTTCACGATCGCCGATACGATACTTCAGCTATCGAGAAGGTGTGTTACGTTATTCCGCGAGCACACTCGTCGATCGCAACACAGCGCACTCGTTAAACGTATACTTACCAACGCACGGCGAATAAACGAGAATATTTTACAAGATTACGAAAAACTGAGACCTCCTATCAAAAAACGGAGAACGGCATTGAATTCAGCGTTAAAAATTCATTCCAAATTTGATACTTTCAACTCAGCATTTTTCAAAAAGTTTTAATTTTTTACGTAGTGTAATTTGCGAGTACTCGCAACGAGCTACTCGCAGCAATTTACTCGCAAGTGTGAATAGGCCTTTACGAGAGACGCTTTTCAAACGTATTTGGTAATAAAGTGGTCTTTTTAACCATGAGCTCAGGTTTATGATAAGTAACAAAATTTTGAGTCTATTCTCAAGTACTAAAGGAGAACTAACGTAGTCAGAAAAAGTAAAACCGAAGGAGCTTCTCAGTATAGTGGCCGTTTCATTTCACTAGGTTAACAGCTTCTCCTCTTCTCCTTCTCAATTTTATTATTCACTCATATAAAGTTATCGCAGACTATTTCAGCATAGAATTGAACATGAAAGCTTGTAAGCTCGTTTCGTTCGTTCTGAAGAGGTTTTTTTCATGAAGTACCTTATGATCAACTCTCTGGTCCAAATTCTCTAAAGTACTATTCCCAATATTATATTCGTAATTTTGTCAAGTCATCCTCCCTCCCATCCCACTTTCACATCAATATAGGTAGATAATGAGGTCATTATTTTCTAATAAGTGTTAGATGTAAGAAGGATATCTATGGCACATTCGTATCTACTCTACATGTTGCATTCTCCGGGGGTATGGGCCGTCTATAGGACACCGTATCTGCTCGAAGCAGGCTCGTGTGCGAAGTTCCTCAATGTTCCATATTAGCGACCTGTTAGCCGCTAGTAGTTGGTACAACGCATTTATTGATGTATTCGTCGAAGGCAGAGGGAGGTGGTAAACGGATTTCCTTCTAATATTTAGAACATTAGCGATTCGCTGAACCATTAGCGACATCCTGAAGCATTATCAAATTGATACTTCCGGGAAAACAACTAAGACAATAAATATTATGGAATATCCTGCACTACCGTACAGTGCACAGCTCGAGACGATGTCACGACCACTACAGTTTTTACCAGTACGGCTTTCGCTTTCTTTTATTTTTGAAAGTACCACATCGACTACGAGCACTATATTGGAGCAGGTAGTCTTTCTACTTATGGAAAAAAAAAAAAGGTTGTGTTGTACACTGGCCAATTGTTCTTGTACGTTCTACATCACGAAATCATCGTGTGTACACCGCACCGTATTCTTCCAATCGAAGGAAATCCGGTCGTATGAAGAAAATATTTTGATGTATAAAAGTACATCCGAATTCTTTACTGAGGATTTTGCGTCTTCCATCATTATTCTGTATCACAATTAGAACTGACGATATTACGATTTTTATTTGTGTTTTGTCGTGGTCTGAGAGAAGTCTTCCTACACTATTTTATGAGGTAGATTTAGCGCTGATACATTTCAACTCACTCCTTGAAATTATCACAGCCCTTTCCGATAACTCTCTCGGCCTTTCCACTATCAAATTAGATATCTCTTTCGTTTCTCAATCTCGAGTCCGTAGTTTGAATGCAAGACAACTAGCAGCTGGTGAAATGTCGATAAGGAATAATATGCCGGCGTGCGAGAAAGACAACGAATTTATTACAAATTTCACTCCTTGAAATTATCTCAGCCCTATCCGATAACTCCCTCTGTCTTTTCACTATCAAATTAGATATCTCTTTCGCTTCTCAATCTCGAGTCCGTAGTACGAATGCCAGATAGCTAGCAGGCTGGTGAAATGTTGATGAAAATAAACTTTCCAAGGAATAATATATAACTACCTAAAATTTCTCGCTGCGGAGCGTACTGTATTAGGAAGAATATCCAATGCAAAAATTCCCTTTGCTGCCGGCGTGCGAGAAAGACAACGAAAGAATACAAATTTCATTAGGTACATTTAGCGCTGATACATTTCAACTCACTCCTTGAAATTATCACAGCCCTTCCCGATAACTCTCTTGGCCTTTCCACTATCAAATTAGATATCTCTTTCGTTTCTCAATCTCGAGTCCGTAGTTCGAATGCAAGACCACTAGCAGCTGGTGAAATGTCGATAAGGAATAATATGCCGGCGTGCGAGAAAGACAACGAATTTATTACAAATTTCACTCCTTGAAATTATCTCAGCCCTATCCGATAACTCCCTCTGTCTTTTCACTATCAAATTAGATATCTCTTTCGCTTCTCAATCTCGAGTCCGTAGTACGAATGCCAGATAGCTAGCAGGCTGGTGAAATGTTGATGAAAATAAACTTTCCAAGGAATAATATATAACTACCTAAAATTTCTCGCTGCGGAGCGTACTGTATTAGGAAGAATATCCAATGCAAAAATTCCCTTTGCTGCCGGCGTGCGAGAAAGACAACGAAAGAATACAAATTTCATTAGGTACATTTAGCGCTGATACATTTCAACTCACTCCTTGAAATTATCACAGCCCTTCCCGATAACTCTCTTGGCCTTTCCACTATCAAATTAGATATCTCTTTCGTTTCTCAATCTCGAGTCCGTAGTTCGAATGCAAGACCACTAGCAGCTGGTGAAATGTCGATAAGGAATAATATGCCGGCGTGCGAGAAAGACAACGAATTTATTACAAATTTCACTCCTTGAAATTATCTCAGCCCTATCCGATAACTCCCTCTGTCTTTTCACTATCAAATTAGATATCTCTTTCGCTTCTCAATCTCGAGTCCGTAGTACGAATGCCAGATAGCTAGCAGGCTGGTGAAATGTTGATGAAAATAAACTTTCCAAGGAATAATATATAACTACCTAAAATTTCTCGCTGCGGAGCGTACTGTATTAGGAAGAATATCCAATGCAAAAATTCCCTTTGCTGCCGGCGTGCGAGAAAGACAACGAAAGAATACAAATTTCATTAGGTACATTTAGCGCTGATACATTTCAACTCACTCCTTGAAATTATCACAGCCCTTCCCGATAACTCTCTTGGCCTTTCCACTATCAAATTAGATATCTCTTTCGTTTCTCAATCTCGAGTCCGTAGTTCGAATGCAAGACAGCTAGCAGCTGGTGAAATGTCGATAAGGAATAATATGCCGGCGCGGCGTGCGAGAAAGACAACGAATTTATTACAAATTTCATTAGGTAGATTTAGCGCTAATTAGATTCAGCGCTAATACGTACATTTCAACTCACTTTTTGAAATTATCACAGCTTTGACAATATAAACTACCAGTGAACGGGAGTACATTCACTGGTAGTTTATATAGTCAAAGTATCACAGCCCTATCCGACAACTCCCTCTGTCTTTCCACTATCAAAATAATTAGATATCTCTTTCGCTTCTCAATCTCGAGTCCGTAGTTCGGATGCCAGATAGCTAACAGCTGGTGAAATGTTGACGAAAAAAATAAATAAATAAAAAAAAAAGTACCGAGGATGGGGTCAGGCCAGAGCAAAGATTTTCTACCAGCGCCAAATAAATGAAGATCATTTTTCATGTACTCAACGTTTATCTCTGCGGACGCACTTTAGAACAATTTTGACATGTTTCATGTCTTTTTTGACACCCTATACACTTCCGAAAATTTGCGAGTACCAACCTCCCTCCCCCCTCCCCCTATTAATGGACTTAGAAAATTTTTTGTGAATTACCTGGGAGGTTATCCAGAAATCTGCGAGTACCACCACCTGGGTAAAAATAAAATAAAAATAAAATAAGATGAAAATAAATTAAATTTAAATTAAATTAAATTAAATTAAATTAAATTAAATTAAATTAAAATTAAATTAAATTGAATTGAATTAAAATTAAATTAAATGAAATTAAAATAAAAATTAAAATTAAATAAAATAAAATAAAATTAAATTAAATTAAATTAAATTGAATAAGATAAAATAAGATAAAATAAAATAAAATAGAAATTAAATTAAATTAAATTGAATTAAATTTAAATAAAATTAAAATTAAATTAAAATCAAATTAAAATTAAATTAAAATTAAATTAAAATTAAATTAAATAAAATTAAATTAAAATAAAAAACAAAATAAAATAAAATAATAAAATAAAATGATTAAAATAAAATAAAATTGAATTGAATTAAATTAAATTAAATTGAATTAAATTAAATTGAAATTAAATGAAATTGAATATAAATTAAATTGAATTAAAATTAAAATCAAATTAAATTGAATTAAATTAAATAAAATTAAATTAAATTAAATTAAAATTAAAATTAAATAAAATAAAATAAAAATTGAATTGAATCAAAATAAAATATAAATTAAATTAAATTGAATAGGTAAAAGTGAATAAAATTAAATCAAAATAAATTAAAATTAAATTAAAATTAAATTTAAATTAAATTTAAATTAAATTAAAATCAAATTAAATTAAAATGAAATGTCCCCCTCCCCCCCCCCCCCTCTGAATCACCTGGGAGGTCATGCACAAATCTGCGAGTACCACCCCTTGAGTAAATATAAAATAAAATTAAATTAAATTAAATTAAATTAAAAGAGCGAGTGAGTCCCAGTAATCTCATCAGCTTTAAATATATGAAAATAGGCATGCACTGGACCAAGAAGCGGGACGAACGAGCGGAGTGAGTGAGTCCCAGTAACCTCATTAGCTTGAAATATACTGAAATAGGCATGTACTGGACCAGGAAGCGGCCGCTCGTTCGTCCCAGTAATCTCATCAGCTTGAAATATACTAAAATAGGCATGTACTGGACCAGGAAGCGGGACAAACGAGCGGGGCGAGTAAGGCCCAGTCCGCTCATTCGTCCCAGGAAGCAGTCAGCCTAAAATACTCCAAAGTTGATTTATACTAGAACAAGAAGTTGGGAATTCTGGATATTTTTGAACGATGAAGAGCTTAAGAAGACATGAAACATGATCTTTATATTTTTGGCAACGCCAAGAAATCCTTCTCACTTTTATTTTATTTTATTTTGTTTTGTTTTGTAGGCTTCTTGGTCTAGTACAAGTCTACTGTAGAATTTCCGCTCTTTTGTCCCGCTTCTTTGTCTGGTATAAGTCTACTTTAGTATATTCCAGGCTGATGGGATTACGGGTCCTCACTCGCTCCGCTCGTTCGTCCCGCTTCTTTGTCTAGTACAGGTCTACTTTAGTATATTCCAGGCTGATGAGATTACATGCCTCACTCGCTCCGCTCGTTTGTCCTGCTTCTTGGTCAAGTATAAGTCTATTTTAGAATATTTTAGGCTAATGGCTCTTTCGGAAGACTCATTTGCTCCGTTCTTTCATTATACTGTATACTAGGTTTATAGTAGCTAAGCTGTAGCCTAGTATAGAAGACGCTTCAGAAAAGATACAGTATACAGGATTCCTAGACCTAGTATGAAGCTTGTGTGTTAGTTTACTGCATAGATCAAAGGGAGACCTAGTTAGTTTGTCCCCCTTCTCCCTCTAATACAAGTCGAATTAGTAAAATCCCAGGGAACCTGTCTTATGAGATATTATGGCTGAGTCATATGGTGTTCGAAGCGTTGCATATCTGGTCCATTGAAGGAACGGAGCCAACATACAGTATATTGGACGTCGAACTAGGCTAGGAATCCTAGCCTTATACTAAGGGGTTGATAGGACGGAGACTTGGAAAGTAGCTTCATAACTGTCTTACAAGCCGAAGAAAGATGGTTCGCTTTCCTGCTAGAGCCACTTCAGGTTTAGTAAAATGAAGCTTAGTCTAGTAGAATAGTTAATAGGAGGGGAACTTGGAAGCTAGTTTTATACTAGCAAGTACTGTCTTACGAGTCAAAGAAAGATATTATGGAACCTTGTATACTGTATATTAGTCCCAGTATAATGAAGGCCTGTATCCCATACATTACGGAACATTGTATACCGTTTATTCAGCCTTAGCAGTATAATCCTAGTATACTGTATATTAGTATACAGCAGAGGACAGATTGACGTACGATTGACGTACGATTGACGTACGAACGTATGGACGCAAATTCTGGAATTAGGGTACGAGGTCAGGGGGAAGGTCTACACCAGAAATTCTTCTGTGTCAAGGTCATGGTTGTAACGTACGGACGCAAATTTCGGAATTAGGGGGTAGGGTCAGGCCAGAGCAAATACATGAAAAATGTCAATAAAAAAATGAGTAAAAAAAATAAAAATAAATAAACACCCTTTGTTTCAAATTGGGACCAGATCTTTTGGTGTAGGGAAAAAATATTAAGCACTCGACCAATTCGCCAAAACTCTCAAAAATTAAAAATTGTCTCAACTTCTACGCTTTACTCAATTTTGAAGAGAAATTTCAGGCTAATTCAAAACAAAAATTTGAGCATCTTTCAAGTTGCGACCTGATGACGTCATACAAAAGTCCCTATGACGTCACAATTTGATGGTGTCAGCGACATCACAGTTTGACCACGTCATAAATCGGTCTCTATGACGTCAGTATCTGATGGCGTCATAGATTGGACTTTGTGATATTCTCACAATCTTAGTGACGTCATAAACCAGTCTCTATGACTTCACGATTTGATGACGTCATTGATTGGTCCCTGTGACATCACAATCTAAACACATGAAAATCAGTCCCTATCAAGTCACGGTTTGATGGCGTCATCAATAGGTTCCTTTGATGTCATGATTTGACCATATCTTGAATCAGTCGCTGTGACGTCACAATTTGATGACATTACAAATCGGACCCTGTCACGACACAATCTGATGCTGATGGCGTTACAGATTGGTGCTGGTGACTTCGCAGTCTGATAACGTCGTAAATCAGTCTCTATCTCGTCACGATCTTATGACGTCATATTCTGATGGAATCATAGATCGATTCGTGTGTACCGTACAACCTGATGATGTCATCAATTAGTCCCTAAAAAGTCACAATTGGATGTTGTCATTTTAACAATCCCTAGCTCGGAGGCCAAAAGTTCAACAGGGGACCTATTCTTGGGGACGTTGCGTCGTGCACCATGTGGTGTGCAGAAAAAACCAAAGTGGCAGAAGTAGTTCAAGTCCAACAACGCTCTCAAGTTCCAGCGGTAAAAATAGTCAAGTCCAAGAAAAGTCCAAATTTCTTCAAGTTCCACGCCTAGCTTTCTGTTCAAAACATTTCAAAGTCCCCCTCCTACAATATAATAGCTTGCAGGTTGAAATTTCCGTATGTCCCTCTCCTATTGTCATAATGAAGGACATTTTTTTCGAACATAATGACGTCAAAAAAGTAAAAAGCGGATGCGTTCGTTTTCTAAGCTCACCCCAATCCCCCCTCTTCCCATGAAAACATATCGAGGGTTCCCGGCTAAGAAGCCAACGATACCAAAATAGATTTCGGGAGCACAACGATACTGCTTATGCAGGTTACTGAGCTCCAGAGGAGTTTTACCTGAATGGGGAGATATAAAATTATCACAAGAAGGGAAGGGCGGGTCAAGGAATTTTGCCAAATTATAGTAAGGGGCGGACACAAAAGGTATAATAGGTCTTATGAGGTAGTTAGGTTTGTGCAATTTTGGAATCCCTTATAAGCGGCGAATAGTGGGATTCGATAAATAAGAACTTTCTCAGAGAATTACATATTCAACTGACTCTATCCAAACGGTTGGCGCTACTTGAATTCGGAAATTTTTTCACCCGCTCATTCTACTTTTGACGCTCCATGGCAGGCAGCATCTCCTTTATCGGCCTTGGTAACCACTAACTTGATGTCCTCGACTTTCTCTTTCAGTTCTTTTACGATGCTCTCGCAATTTTAATCCAGACGAGGAATGAGAAAGCAAGGAATTAAGCTGGCACATGCAATAATGCTGTCGAAAGTTACATATCTTATTTGAGTTGTTAGGTCCCTTATTACGTTTGCGATAACTGCGTCATTCTCTCTGGAAACCAGTGTACTTTACTAGAGCTAAATAGTCAAGTTTATTGATGCTAAGCTAAAGAAAGAGCCTATACAGTATAAGCACACAAGCTAGGTTAAGATTCCAACTGTGTGATCTGTGATGGCGTCATACGATTGATGTGGCCTTGTATTGAAGATAGAAAACGTCTAGTACAGAGCCAGTAAATAACTTTTTCATGATCTTGAAACACCCTCATTTTGTTTGTAAGCGTCTCAAGATGTGAATCGAAAAATTCAATTTGGACCGCGGAGCCTGTCGATGCACATCCGCGATAAGAAAAAATTTCATTCATAATATCAAGTTTGTAGTTCTACTTCCTCGTAGTACAAAAGTCGAAAACGTATCCGATAAGAGTTCGATAAACATCTAACAATTTCTAGTGTCATCTACCGAGTATGATTGTTAGGTTTTGTGTTTACTCGTAGATATACGATTTGCGTAATATGCATTTATCGCGTCCTAGAAACGCGTACAAGCTACGCATCGTACCTATTGTTTTTTTTTTCTCTGTTTTCATCATTATTTCACGGCGCTCTTCGAGATGACCAGCACCTGTACGATACGAAATTCTTCAGAAAGTTGATCTTTTTTTCTCGCTGAAATAATTTAATAGTAATCTGTAAACTGCATTTAATTTACAGTGGATTTATCTCGCCTGCGTTTTCCGTTCAAGCTATGAATAAAACCGGAAGTGAAGACATTTTTTACGTCAAAGTCAGTAAAACCGATATGGATGAAATTGAAAGTGTTGGCTATTATCGGTGGCCTTTCCATTCGTCGTTCGCAAATTTAAAAAGTATGTCTTTTAGTTTAATTTGATTTAGCCGATTTGTTATTGCTATCGTTGAGCATAATTAATGTTACGTGTTTCGGTCTTTCTTAGGAACTGGAAGTCGTTCCACATGGAGGAAAATTCTTTTATTGTTGATCGGAGTTTTCCTCCTACCAACAGCAATTATTTTTCCCTTGTATATGAAGCATAAATATTTCGCCGATCTCGAATATCTTGTTACGGACACCGACGTCTTGTGGATTCAGGATGGTATCTCTCCGTATTTTTGCGAGGTTCGTTCAAATTAATTCATTACAGTTTGATTTCATCATAAAAATTGTGAACCGAACGTACTATTCAGTTGATACACCAGTCCATAATATCGTATTTCCCCTCTTGGGTGACGTCACGGGCGAGAAACCTTGAGTGAAGGGGGTAAGAAGAATGGTTCTCTCTCACGATTTACATTGATTGAGACAGAGGAGGACTGTTTTGTTTCCAAGTCCATAGCTCATTGGATAGGATTTCCTAGGTCTCTCTTGCCTAACATAGTTTGAAATTTGAACTTTTCCAACCCCCTCCCTCATTTAATATATTTGAATGATTGATATGTTTTCAAGTCCTATGTATCAGCTCGAGGGAACATTCATCTCTCTCCACCCTTCCCTACGTACACAACTCGACTTTCGGTTGTCGACATTGGTGTAGAACCCCCTTCTTCTATAAAACTCTTCCGAATTCTCATACCTCAGTCCTCAACATCCCCTCGTCACCTTATGAAACTCAATGGTTGAAAATACAATGCCCCCTCCTAAGCACAGTGATTAAAGCTTTCAAGTCCTTCTCTTGATGAATTTAGATTGCTCCTGATGCACCCACTTTAATATTATATTGTTTCTTTTCAGGCGCGCACTCTCCGAACGGAAAATACAACTTTCAGCGCGTTTCATATCAATACCGGTGCCGATGAATCAACGGATGAGGAGAAGATAAACTATTACAGACTTACCAAGAATGTAGCATTCTCCGATGACAATTTACAGTATTGGCGTTTCTCCTTGACCGACAAAACTACAGTTAACATAACGGTTTGTTCAAAGTGAGTTGACCCTTTATTACTTGAGCGGAATTTCCATAGATTTTTCTGAGTTCCATGCTCCCAGCCATTGACCCATAGAATACTGTATTGTAATAAGTTAGTACAAACGAATAGAAAACCAAAATAAGCTAGTGTAGGTTTGGCAGAAGAAATTAGGATGTTATAATCGTCGGCAAAGAGACGTTGAGTAAGGGGGTAGGATTGACCCATTTCATGACATCGTTAATAGTTAGGAAGAAAAAGACACTGAATGCTTCACTTTGTTGAGGGACCTCCTCTTGAAGTCGTCTTTCGAATTCTTACCATGAGAGTTCTATCGTGAAGGAAACTTTGTAATATGTTTGGGAGGTTGCCTTGTATACCAATATTGCAAAGTTTGTCGGTGGAAAGGAGGTGCCTCTAGACCTGGAGGAAGGCCTTTTAGAGAGGTTGAAAAAAACTCACGAGTTCTTTATTGGAGTTAAATGAGGTGAGGCAGGGAACCTTTTTTATGGGGTATTTTGGAAAGGCGTCCTCTGAGTCTCAAGGTGTTAGAAGCGTTGGATACTTGGCGCACTGAATGGGCTAAGCCAACATACGGTATGGCTAGGATTCCTCTTTGTATTATACTAGCTTTGAACTATAATATTAGGAGGGCAGTTAAGATAAATGATATGAGTGGGAGGGGGGATTTCGATCTTCGAGCTATAGGTGATAGGAGAGGGACATGGAGAATTTTCAACCTCTGCTGGCTACTCCCCGGCCGGATGGCGGACGTTTTTTTTAAGAAAGACCTCCAAAAAAAAAAAAAAAAAAAAGTTCCCTGTACTTAAAGAGGGGAGACAAGGAACCTGTTTTACCAGCTATATATGATAGGAGAGGGACCTAGAAAAATCTCCAAGCTAATCAGAGACCGGACTTTTTGGCATTAAAAATGAAAAATTTCGGCACTTCAATGTTGCATTTTTGACATTTTTCGGCATTTAAAAAAAAAGTTCAAAAAACGCGCGTTTTTAGAGCCCTTATAAACTCATGACCAGCCAAAATTGTGTGATTTTTTACCAAAATAAACGAAACTCTTCAATACAGAAATCCTAACAATTTTTCAATCAGAATTTTTAATTTTTCTGATCTGTTCTAAATCAAGCTCCATCATTTTTCCACCAGAATTGCCCAATTTTAGACGAAATTCACCAATTTTTCGCTCCAAATTCCGTGATATTAGACAATTACTCATTTTCGGCCTTGTTCGGCTTTTAACCCTGTTTTCGGGATTTTTCCCATTTCCGGCACTTTTCGGAAAAATAAAATTTTTTTCCCGCCCCTTCTCACCATGATTCGCGCTCATATAAGGAAAACACCTTCCCGCCCTCCCTGGAAAAAAAGTACCAAATGCCACAAAATCCGGTCTCTGATTATAATAGAAAAACTTCTGTTGCGTAAAATACAGTTGTGTCTAAGAGAAAAGTACCTGAGTCTTATGTAGGAAAGACCCTTTTCTACTGATTTTTATTGATGATATAGTAGAAATTTTTCGAAATTCGTCTTCAAGTCTTGGAGAAAATGGCGGATGCGGATTTTCGAAAAATACCATCTGACAGCACTAGGTTCTTTAACAGAGTTTAATTAGAGGAGGCATCTCTTAGAAGAGCGCAGCGTTCTGAGTCCTGTGGTGTTAGAAGCCCTGCATATCTGGCTCAGTAAAGGGGCTGATCCTAATTGGTTCATGAAGTATCACACTCTCTTTTTGTACTTTCCTCATCTTCAGGGATTTTAAGTGACACCCGACTTTCATGGTGCTGTATCCTTCTGCTTGTAATTTTTTCGAGTTTCTTTCCTGTTTCCTTCTATTCCTACCATCTAAGTACATCGATGAAGTTACGGCCTTCAACTCGCATTGTTTTGGCAATTAATGAATTTTCTTTATGGTGAATCTTATCCTCATTTCCCACCTGGGGCCTAGCCTATGTTAGTTGTGGGCTAGCTCACGTTCCCAAATGAGAAATGTGGTTCAAAATTCTAAGATTGGCTTGAAGGTTCACAAACCGACCGTCCACCCCTACAGAGGGTCATAGCTTTAAATTTTCAACAGAAAAGCCGTTCGCTTACTGGTGAAAACTGACCTACCCTGACATTGGAGGAAAATTGTCTTCTTTGATCCTCATTCTTTCGATTTATCCCGCTTTTTCGATCAGTGTGGGGGTAGGCCGGGAATTAGCGCCAAATCTCAGTAGTAAGTCCAGTAAAATATGGAAGTTCAAGCGGTTTTTCATCTTCGAGAAGTTTGAAAAAGGAAACCTGTTTTATCTTGGGGGGGGGGGGGATCAAAACATCTGGCTGGCCGGCAAAGGTCGGTGATCAACTTAATTTTCCCAGTTCCCCTCCTTTCATACATAGCTCGGAATTCTTCATACACCAAAATTGGCTGAATCCCTCCAATGAGCCAGATGAGCAGCGCTTCAAACACCATAGGACTCAGAACGCTCTCCTAAGGTACCCCATAGAACCGATTTCCTACCACCCTTAATTCAACTCCGTTAGAGAACCTAATGCTGCCAGATGGTATTGTTTGAAAATCCGTATACGCCATTTTTTGTAAGACCAAAAGACAAATTTCTACAATTTTTTTCTAAATCATCAGTAACAATCAGGAGAAAAGAATTTCTCATATGAGTGACGAAGGTACTTTTTCCTTGATCGACTCTATGTTACAGTCACGGGAAATCGTATCAGCCCATAACGATCAGGAGAAAAAGGTGTTTCCTACATAAGACCCAGGTACTTTTCTCTTAGGCAAAACTGTATTTCACGCAAAATCCATAGAAAAATCCGTGTTTTTTTTCGAGGTAGCACTAAAACAACCCGTGAATTTTCCAAGTCTACTTCCCAGTGCTTCCAAGACAGATTTCTAAGGATCTTGATTGATTGATTCATAACAATCAGGAGAAAGGTATCTCTTATACATGTAGCTGAGGTACTTTTCCCACGATTGACTCAACATTTCGGAACACTGCTGTATCAACCCAGAACGAGCAGGAGAAAAGTATCGCTCGTCCCAGTGTCTAAGGTATCTTTCCCTTAATCGCAAGAAATCCGTATTTTACGTAAAATCCACAGCCCCGTATTTTTTTCGAGGACCAAAAATCCGTAGATCCGGCATCCTACCTCCTCTCATATACAGCTCAGAGAATGGCGCAGCCCCTGCAGTTAGCTGGATATGCATTACTTCATGCACTAATTAGCTGAGCCCCTCAGATGAGCTAGATATGCAACGCTTCGAACACCATGAGACTCAGAACGCTCTTCTCCACCCCATGAAACAGGCTTCCTACCTTCCCTCGTTCAACTCCGTTAAAGAACCCGTGAATTTCTTTCTCATATGAAGTACTTTTGGACCTCCATCACCTTCATCATGGAGGTAGGCGGCCGGGGCCTAAACATCAACCTCATCTCTATTGAGTATGGACGCTTTGGATTTAGTATTCATAGAGAAGCCACGACCACTGACAGCTTATTGGTCCACAAGTCGGTTCAGAAAAGTCTTAGAAAGTTCAGTTTAGGCCCAAATTTTGGTTGCAATTCAGACACAACTTTCGTGCGTTTGAAGTATGTTTCTATAATTTTCTGCGATCTTGCGCTAAAACAGATGTAAACCAAATTCTCATTCAACTATCAACATTTTGACGCGACCTATCATGATAGAAGGACTGAAAAAATTTCATCTACCAAAGGAAATGGACAGACAAAATTTCAAATATTGAGTTTTGGACTTCTTGGCACCAGTATCAAAACCAATTCGCCTCCAGAAAAAGTTTCTTGCGTCTCTTGTTCCGCTTTGTTAAGAAAGAACTCCTGCTTGCAAATCCGTAAACAATGTCAAGGTCATCTATGACGTCGAAAGGTCGAACGCATGCCTCCAGCTAGAGAAAAAAATAAGAGATCCTTCTGAAGAGCGCGGGTTGGTCGGCGCTGGTATCACGTTCGAGAAAAACGGAGCAATCGATGAGAAATATGGGTGTTGGGTGGAAATTTTGTCGCCAAGTGCATGGGTCCGTTTTCGTCTCATTTCGAGATAATTCAATGATTAATAGTAATGGGAAAACCATCCTGAATCCGTTTTCAAGTTTGTTGATTGTAGCGCTCGTCTCATGTTGGGAAATTTAAATATTGACATAGCCCCAGGTGTAGAGAGGCTCGAATACCGCTCTAGGTACCCACCCTCCTCCAAGGAAATGAAGGTATTTGAGTCAATTTTAATTTCGTCGCGGCCTTTTTAGAAATGTAAAATCTGTTTTGCCCTTCGCCTAAAGAAGATATGTTCGCTCCTCCACCGCAAAGTTCTAATTAATATTATACTAACTTGTATCCTATAAATTCACAGATACAATGAAGCGAAAATGGCAATATTCAAAGGGGAGAAGGACTTTGAAGCTTGTGGATTGAAGAATTATGCCGGACGAAAAGACGTGAAAGTTGGCCATCAGATACCTCTTTTACGATATAAACGTTCGGACAAATCGAGGATGGAGTACAGCTCGGATGAATCAAATTTCGAGAAGTTATTAAAAATCTGCCGTAAAGAAGATACTCTCATTCACAAGCTGCCTCCTATTCCATCGAAGCACTGCACTGCATATAATGTGCAAATATTCGAACACTTCGTGCATGAAGATGATTATTATTTTTATGTATTTTATAGCGAGAAAAGCAATGAAATTGAAATTTCATTCGATCTATCAAGACCAACTTCTGACTATCGTGAAAACGTTGAGTATTGCGTCAATAAAAGCTATTGTAGGTTCTCGTTGCCGTTCTCGTGGTATCTATTTTCCCAAAATAAAGTCGTAATCGAAATGCCTATGCCAATCCGTAATGAAAGTGAACCTGACGATGACGTCCAGAAATTGACCACATTGGTATCCACTTGTGAACCCAGGAAAGACACGTACACCATATTTATGGCTGTGGTTTTATTTTTGTTAATTTTATGCGCATGTCTGTGAATGTGCTAAAATTCTGTGATTCCATTTACTTTGTGAGCAGGGCCGTCAAGAAGGGGAAACAGCTGACCTGCAATTTGTAAGGACTTCCATTAACGACTGGATGTATTGTTTCCTTCCTTAGCTTTTGACGGTCCTGTGAATGAAAATATTCGAAACCTAAATAACGTGTTCATTCTTACCTCGTATAAGTTTATTTTCTAAGAATAGATTATTTATACGATTTTCTGCGCTCAAGTGTAAATATGTATCATATTTTACGTAAGAAAAATTCTTTCTACGACTTCCGCATACTGTTTCTAAATTCCACTGCCCATTTATAATTTCATTCTGTCGGTTTTAATATTATTACGAGAATATAACATTCATTATTATTTTACAATCACGAACATTGTAACTTGTTTATAATAAATTTGGCCGACAAGATTTTTCTCTTCTGAGTTATTCATTTCAATTTGCATTTCTCTTACATCATCCGTTTACCATTACAGGAGGAGCTGCACAAAAAGACATTAATTATTCGTGCTGAAAATATGTCTAGTGAAGTATGTTTGAGACAAAATCATAACACTTACCTGTAATTTGTCGTTCAGTATGTACTCTACTTTCATCCTGTAAAAGCATTCTCAAACCTTCCCTCACCCTTTGACGGTCTAGTTCGCTTAGGCCGCCTCCATCAATGGATCCATTTTCCATTACAGAGGGAGCTGCACAAAAAGACATTCACTTGCACTCATAATATGCCCAAAGAAGTATTTCGGAGACAATATTATCATACTTACCCCTAACTGGTTGTTCAGTAGGTCCATCTTGTATCAAAAGCAGTCTCAGAGCTTTCCTCAGCCTTTGACGGTCTGGTTCTCGAAGGTCGTCTTCGTCGATACCGAGCAGAACTGTAAATAAATGAAGTAAAGATGAATTCGGATTCCTTCCCTGAGGACCTGAGTTTTAGTGCCACGACTTTTCCAACCCTATTGCAGATAACATTTTTACCATTTTTGGCATCTTCGTACTGGCCAGTTACGACCAATAATTCACCAAGTTTCAACTTATGTTCTTTTTGTTCGAAAGGTACTAGAGAACATTGTTTGTAATCGAAAACTGCGTCTTTCAATTTTCCAGCCTTTTCGAAGCAACGTGCTCGTTTGCAACACACCGATAAATCTGATGGATCTTTTTCCTAAATGATTAAAAAAACGTGAATAGCAAGAAAAGGGGTTTATGATAAACTTATGAGAGGAGAGGATGATACACTTTTGTGGCGAAGTCGTTATGGCGAAAGCCTCGCACGCCATTGACCCGCTGGAACGGAGCAAAAGTTCAGGCGCTTTCAGTTGTCTCGTACTTTATTCAGGTAGGGCGCTAGAGGTATTCTCGCTCAATATAAACAAACATCGCGGGATGTCATTTTTTGATAGGGAACATCCCGCGATGTTCGTTTACATTGAGCGAGAATACCTCTAGCGCCTTAATTCAGATTGTGATAAGTTGTAGGTATTTAATATTCACAATGATTTTGGTGTAGCAAACAACAGCTTCTTCATACTTTCCCCGTTTCATCAGATTTTCCGCTAATGTTGACAAATGGTAATCATCAAATTCAGTAATTTCTTCGAACAGACAAATACATAGGTACAAACATTGTGATTATAAAAATATAAATTTGTACAGTTTTGCAGGTAGAAACTGTAATTTTTCAATGTCTCTTCAAAATTTAGAACTACCTTATTGATATAAGTTGAACAAAAATTCTTACCATTCTTAGCGTCCTCAAATCTCCCAGCAACAAAATAGGCTTCAGCTAGTGAACATCGGTAGTATTCATCGTTAGTTTGTGCCTTAGATAATGCTGTTTGAAAATCTTTAATCGCCTCATCATATTCTCCTATTGCTAAATGACAATATCCTCGTTCACCGTAGTTCCAGACAAAATCAGGTTCTTTTTCCTAGAGCAAGGTTCGCGGGTAAAGTGATCATTAAAAGTCTATGTTGTATCTCCGTTCTCTCGATACTCACAATGACCTTATCATAACACCGAATAGCTTCGGCAATTTTCTTCTCATAAACCAACGTCTTCGCAAACGGTTTTATTTCATTGGTATCCAAAACGAGTATATCTGTAGAGAATTACAATATAGTAACGCTGAAACTTACTGTATTTCTAGAAGTTTCCTAAAAAGCTAAGCAAGCACCTCATCTGAAAAGTAAGGTTTCGTTTGATCACTATTTTTACATTTTTGACCCGGAAATGTAAATCAAGGAGAAGGGGCATATTCGGAGAGGCGTTTGTTTCGTACTTCAAAGGGGAGGGACGAGGGCGTTCTATGTAAAAAAATGAAGAGAAAGAAGGATTATTTTTGTGAAACGACAAAAAACGCTTGATCTTCCACTTCTTTCGTATGAAGTTTGAACCAGAACCTGCGATCTCTCCCGTGCAAGACAGTTACAGAGGCTATTCCGCCCCTCAGATAAGAAAAAATTTGAAAGCGATCCTCGTCTCATCCATAACCCATGAATAGAATTTTAGGTCAATAAATTATCTACCATGACACCGTTTCTAAGCTTTTTTCTAACTTAAACTTAGACTCTGGTGCGCTTTTGCAACAGCCTCATGTGATCCTTACGTCCTACCGAGTTGAAGAGACAAATTGAGAATTGGATTAGGTATGTAAGAAACGAAAAACGTTCTCAAATCTTTGCACGCCTTTCATGGCAAACTTTTTAATGGCAATATGGAGCCCAGCAAGCTCCTTTATTCCCTCAAGAAAAGCTACGTAGTCCGGAAATGCCCATCTTTAAATACTCAAAATACTCTACACTATATGAAGACACATTCTAACACATATTTTATACAGTAAATAATTACCTGAACAAAATACATTCAATCTAATACCCATACATAACTCATCAAAGAATTATTACTGTTGAATTTTATCCAGAATTGATATAATTTATTGAAAAAACAAAAAAAAAAAATACAATATTTTTAATCCAACAAATGAGGAGGTATCTGTAGAAAGCCTCCGTTCAATGTGTTTCTCATGAAACAAAGGCCATTTTCTCACCGAATTATTATTTTTGTATTCTAAATATTACATACAGGTATTTGATTCTGGAATTTTTTTCTTTCAAATAATGATTCTTCCAATTAATTTGAATTTTTATAGAACTATTTGCATTTATATTATAAATTTTACTAAATTTCGTCATAAATTTACAATTTATAATCATTTTATTTCAATTTATTTAGTAGGTTATGAGAAAAATGATGATTCAAATAAAATCAATAAAATGTCATTATCAACAAATAAATATCATTTTGAATTATGTAATCTTTAGCTTGAAAATTCAATATAAAAATCATTTTTAAATATTAAAATTATTGAAATTTGAATTAATTTGAAGTAACTGTTTTAATAATTTTGATGAATTTTAATTGGAATACATTATCAATATAATCATTATTTATCATTTAAATTGAAATATTTGAATTTAAAATTGAAATTAGGTAGTATTATTATAATAAAATTGATTGAATTAATAATTGATATGAAAGGTTAAAGTGATTTATTAATTGAAATAAAATTTGGCATTACTACCACACTGAAAACTATATATGTGACCCTGTCTACAGAAACCCACCTTAAGAAAAAAACTTTGATCAGGAGAAAAGTATCTTTATCATGAGAGTCATAGATACCTTTCTCCTGATCGAAGTTTTTTCGTTAAGGTGGGTTTCTGTAGACAGGGTCACATATTTGAAAGCTCGACGTTTCGCAGTGCCCAGACTGCATTATCAAGAGCAAGAAAACGTACTGAATGAGATCACCAGTATCGTGTACATACGAGAGGAAAAAGATTACAGAGATTAAAATGAATCATGTAAATACAAGAAGTGACTGATTCTGATTACGTATTATAGAGGTGTACACGTTCGATAACCCGTTAGTATCCGATTTGAAATTTACATTATTTGGATGGTCGATTATATGGGTCACTTCTAATATCTTCCTCTTCTTTGAATTTGATTTGTAGCCCAGAATGGAGACATTTTTGAAGTTGAATTTGTGGCCGGATTCTAGAGCATGAACTGAAAGGCCAGAGGATTTCATATTGTTCTTAATACTACTTTTATGCTGGGAGACTCTGTTCTTCAACAGTTGTTTGGTCTCCCCTATATAAACATTAAGTATTACAATTTGTACAAGGAATCTTATAAACTAGTCCTGATTGGTTTTCTTTGGGCGTTTTTTGTTTTACTTTTGAGAAAACTTTTTCCCTACTGGTACAATGATTGCTAAAAGAAATGCCCATCTTATTATCTAATTTACACAACAATTTTTTTTAAACCATGCTAGTAGGACCGATGTACGGAATGGAAAAGAATTTGGTCTTTCTAACATTTTCACTACGATTACAAGGTTGGTAATTTAAAACACGTTTTATGAAACCGGTAGGATATCCATTGTCCTTCAAAATTTTGGAAAAGTTACATAGTATTTCTTGATGGTAACAAACATTAGAAGAAGAAAGGTATCTATTTTTCAAACTAACAGTAGTGTTAAATTTAAAGCTGGGGGGTTGATTTGAATAAAAATTTATTAATCTGCCAGTGAAGGTTGATTTTTGATAATTTCGAAAGTTGCACACACCATTAGCATCTCTAAAAATTGTGATGTCCAAAAAATTAATGCTCCGGTTAGTTTCTTTTTCAAACGTAAACTTAAGGTTAGGGTGAAAACTATTAAGAAAGTTAAAAATTTCGTCAAAATCAGAGTCTCGAATTAAAAATAGAGAGTCATCCACATATTTCGTCATAAAGGTAATCTTTGAGCCAAATTTCTCCTTAGTAAGCCTAAACAGCTTGTCCAGAACAAGTTCGGCGAGGATTGGTGACATTGGATTTCCCATAGCCATTCCTTCAACTTGAGCATACGTGGTATCTTCAAATTGGCAGTAGCCCTTCTTCAGGCAGAATTTCAGTATTTTGAAGAATAATTTCTCGTCCAGAGCTGTCCAAATGCCACTTAGTTCGTCCCATCGTTCACGTGTAACGTCAATGGCGAGACCAATGGGAATGCAAGTGAAGAGGGACACCACATCAAATGAGTAAAAGGTGAGGGTCGGATCTGGAGGAGCCTCATTGATCATGCTCTGGAGGGAGGAGGAAGAACGAACATTGAGAGTGTCGTCACGGATGTTGGAGAGGATGGAGGATATGAATTGCGAAAGACCATAAGTGGGAACCATGACGAACGATGTTATTGGACGAAGAGGAGTGTCCTGTTTATGAGTTTTTGGCAATCCGTAGAACTTTGGTGCCACGCTATTGTAAGTCGTCATGTGTTTCTTCAGGCGCTCATCGATGTATTTTTTATCAAACATGAGGGAGACGTAGCGGTTGTTCTTTGCCTGGATGGTTGATGTTGGGTCCGATGCAAGTTTCTTGTACGTTTTTGGGTCCTCAAGCAAGCTCAAAACTTTGGTCTTATACTCCGTCTTCTCCATTAATACAGTACAGTTTCCTTTATCGGCTGGCAGGACTAGAATGTGAGGATTTTCTTTCAGAAAACTTTGAGTATGTTTCAAATCTTGAAGTTGGTTGTTTTTGGCACAGGTTACCTTTGAGCGTTTCAAGGTTCGAGCAATCTGATGTCTTATTTCTTCCTTGTGATCTGAAGGAGCGGATGATGTGTTGATTATATGTTCGGTGTCAAAAATGAGCCTCTTGAGTGGAATTTTCAGAGGAGGGAAGCAAAATTTCGGACCTAGTTGGAGTGTGCGTTGGACATTCTCTGGTACAGGTGTGGTAGTAATGCCAAATTTTATTTCAATGATAGTTCTGCCTACCACGAAAAAACTCTTTTCCTCGTGATTTATTAATTTAGATTACAAAATATTACTTATTTTTAATTTAAATAAATGATGAAATTCATGATTGGATTATAAATAATGAATCAAATCAATTTAAATTAGATCTATGAATCAATTTTCAAAATTTTAAATGAGAACATTAAGTGAAGAAAATACCGGTAATATTAGAGTATTTCATACATTGAAAACATATTTCTCATGAATTAATATTTGAATTATCAAAATTCCATTCATGAAATTATTTAGAATATAGGTGATGATTTTATAAAGAAGATTGATTTGATTGAATTAAAAATATTCATAAATTTGTAATCAATTTGAATTACATTAGATGGATACATACTCAAACTCGTAACACAAAGGAGTACCTTGAAAGGTAGCCACAGAAACGAAAAAATTTTTGCCGGAGCGCTTTCGATTAAAAAACCATTGTCAACGACGACATGAAAGCAACTAAACAATCTAACGGCTAGAAACAATGAACCACCGAGGAAATCATGATTGAACTAGCGAGTCATCACGATGTGAATCACTCTCATAAACTAGCTCAATCAAACCCTCATCAGGTATGTACCTGTTGAGCACGTTAAGGTTATCGTTATTCAAATGGCGAATAATTTCAATATGTTCGAGAGCTTTTCGTTTGAATTCCAAGGACTCTCTATGGAGGAGGGTTTCAGATCCCGCTTTATAACCGTGGCCACTAACCAAAAGGTGGTCCGCAAATGCAGACGGACCTATTTTATTTAACTCCCACTTCTTAATATGCTCATCTACACGAATTTTGAGCTGGCGGCTAGTCTCACCTATGTAAACTCCATTGCAATCATTACACTCCAATTTATAAACCCCACATTTTTCGTTCAAAGGGATGGGATCCTTCAGCTTGATAAAAAGACTCCTTACAGTGTTAAGATTGTAGTACACTGGGCGGAAACCGAAGGGGTGGAGGATACGACTTAATTGGGAAGAAAACTTACCCAAAAACGGGAGCCTGATCCACCGCTTCCGGACAACAGCCGTCGGATTACGGTGGAGGGAGGTAGTAGAGTCAAGGCATTTCCTAGCTAGCTTCCTACGAACCATAAGATCAATATCTAAACGGACCTCGTTCACTCTGGCCAAGTGCTTTATAGTCAGAAGCTCATTATGGAAGGCGAGCTGACCCAATGGAATGCTGGTCAATCGATGAATGTGACTATTGAAACCAGCGTATTTGTGAGCAACAGGGCAGAAAGAATTGCCGTGGACCATAATATCGGTCGAAGTATCTTTTCTATGTATGGCAAATTCATGGACACCATCTCTATTAGAGATAGTAAGGTCCAAAAAGTTAATGGATGAACCGCCTACCTCCAATGTAAATTTAATGGAAGGATATTGAATATTTAGATACTTGAGGAACTCCAAGAGAAGATCCTGAGGACCGGTCCACGTACACAACACATCGTCGACGTACCTGTGCCAGTAATAAGGGGTTTATAAATTGGAGTGTAATGATTGCAATGGAGTTTACATAGGTGAGACTAGCCGCCAGCTCAAAATTCGTGTAGATGAGCATATTAAGAAGTGGGAGTTAAATAAAATAGGTCCGTCTGCATTTGCGGACCACCTTTTGGTTAGTGGCCACGGTTATAAAGCGGGATCTGAAACCCTCCTCCATAGAGAGTCCTTGGAATTCAAACGAAAAGCTCTCGAACATATTGAAATTATTCGCCATTTGAATAACGATAACCTTAACGTGCTCAACAGGTACATACCTGATGAGGGTTTGATTGAGCTAGTTTATGAGAGTGATTCACATCGTGATGACTCGCTAGTTCAATCATGATTTCCTCGGTGGTTCATTGTTTCTAGCCGTTAGATTGTTTAGTTGCTTTCATGTCGTCGTTGACAATGGTTTTTTAATCGAAAGCGCTCCGGCAAAAATTTTTTCGTTTCTGTGGCTACCTTTCAAGGTACTCCTTTGTGTTACAAGTTTGAGTATGTATCCATCTGGTGTCTTTGGTCATAATTTAGAGAACCGTATTAATTGCATTGAATTACATTATTACATTAATTTAATGGGTTATTTTTTAGAATTTGTAATTAAAAAAATTAGAGTATTGATTTCATCATTATAAAGATATTTTGTAGAGGTTAATATTCAATTATTGAAAATTCATTCATAAAATCAGTTAAAATAATAGGTAATAATTGAACGCGTCTCCGGAAGAAGGGCCCAACTTGAAAAAACGTGTTTTGAGAAAAACGTGCTTAAAGATTCAAAACGCTACCCCGAGAAAACTATGGCTCCTGGCGGATTGATTGATGAATGAAATGAAAGAGTGTACACTCTAAATTCAAAATCAAAATAGAAAATGGAACTTGCATCAAGTTATTGACCATATATATGGACCTGAAAAGTGCCAAAGTTAGGCCCTTTTTCAAACGACTTTTTTTTTTTCGTTATTTTTGCGATAAAATCTCTCTCTGAAGTGACAAAATGCAAATTTTTCATGTGAATTTATTATTTGGCCAAATGACAATGATGATATACAAAAATGGGAAGAAAAAAAATGGGTGGAAAAATTTTCATAATGCTTTTTTGGGACGACATCTTTATTTTCTAGTTTTACAGTAGATATTAGAGCAACGACGCTGTGATTGGTTCTAGAGGATGCAAAATCAGGTGGACAATGACTTTTCATTGATTCATCAGGACGACCAGTTCATTTTGGAGAGCTATTGACCAGTTGGACTTCACTGGAAATAGTTTTCTCTTCATCTTTCCTTCCTAACTCCATTTTTTTCACTACAGGCTAATCTTTAAACCCCTCTTTACTCCTCTTTTACGATAGATAGCGCTTTGTAATTTTACATCGTGATAAAAAAATGAGAGTAGAGTAACAAAAAGCAAAAAAACAAAAAAGGGCTCAAGTCAAGTTAGGCCCTTTTTCTGGAGACGCGTTCAATTTGATGATGGAAATTTATTTGATAGAATTAAAAGTATTTATGAATAAATCGAATTAATTTAAATTGGATTAATGAATTAAATTTGAAATTTGAAGTCATTGATGGAAATAAGAATTGGAAATAATATTTTACAAATGAAAAAATTGATTTCAAAATAGAATTTTTATACATTTAATATTCAATATGCTTTATCAAAAACTATTAAACTGATTTGAATTTTAAATTATTATAAAAATTATTATATTACGTTGAAAATTTATTTTATGAATTAAATAGAAATTATCATCCATAAAGTTATTAAAAATATATTTTAATAAATCATCATTAATATTGAAAATATTCTGTTCATTGACGAGTAATAATAAAATTTCTGTAATATTATATTGATTAGGCATAGGTAGAAATTAATTCCATTTGAATACTAGAATAAAAGGATGAATAATTCTTAATATTGAATAAAAGTAAAATTTAATTTATTTATAATTTTGATTGAATAACCTAATTTCATTGGGGTAAAATAGGTTCATTTTTTAATTCATTTATTTAGATTAAATATAAAATGTAGCTCTTGATCTACTCCATCTTTAGTTTGCTTCCCTCTTTAGAAGTGCATACTGAGCCTAAAAAAAATATTCTAAGAAACAAAATAGGGTATATTTTTGGACAAACCTGAAATTTCCCATACTCCATTCTAGACAAATTATTCTCTGCGACGTAACTCATCATAACTAAGGGTGATGACGTCATCAAAAATAGCCGCGGACGTTTTTATCAAACATTAGGTTGATGATGCCACACATTTGTAGCGTCATCAAATTCGGACCCAGACCTTTCCTGAGGAAGCTCTTTTGCACTCAACATAACCTAACCTAATTCAGGTTGATGACCTCATCAAAGTTGACCGCGAACATATTCAGTCAAACATGACATAACCTAACTTGGGTTGATGATATCGCAGTGAAACACGGACGTTTCCCAAGGACGACCCCCTTTGATGCAACACAATCTAACCTATTCTTGGTGAATGACGTCATCAAATTCGTACGCGGTTGCGCTCGCGGAAGTTCCCTGAAAATGACCCACAACAAGTCTACTCTTTAGGGGAAAACGTGTAATCATGAATATGTCCTCCTTCAGAATCCATAAACTAGACACTCCTCAAGATAGGAAGAGAACGAGGGAAAGGGTGCTTCGACCTGAGATATAAACTTCGGAAAAGACGGGAGGCTCGAAGAATGTACCTATGACATCTGCTGTCGTCCTGTGCTTGCGAGAGGACGTGGACTTGGACCTTGTTAAGGATAAAATGAGAAGAAAACAAAGGCTTTTCCCGCATAGTTATATTTTCAATACGACGTTTCGTCCAGACTAGTGGACTTTATCAAGTACGAGTAGCATTTTATCTTCATCTCCTTGCACGTAAAAAATCACTTTCTCAATCTTGTTAAGGATTTTTGAAATTGGATCTTATTTATCCAAAAATTGGACCCTGGTGCTGAGCATACGAGTATGAAGAAATTGGTACAAAATTATACTCAAAGAGTAAAGCCACAATTACAATTACCGTAATATTTCTCAACTACTGAGCGCTTTCGGCTGAACAGCCATTCTCAAAGTATAGAAAGTTAAAACGTATTATCTTCTATTAAGAAATTGGTACTTCAAGTCGTATGAAGATACCATGGACTGGAAAAAATGTTGGGCTTTCAAGCTGAACTCGTGTAATTATTTCTTGACTTCTAGAATCGATTCAGCGTTATACAACCAAGATTATTAAAAATTTCTCACAGATGTCTTATACCCTTATGACGTCATTTGAGAGTTGAAATCTTCGGTCAAGCAAATTCTTACACCCCTCCCCTCGATAATCAATTGGAAAATTACGTTGTAAGGAAATTCTCTCCGAAAAGCCTCGATACTCTCTTATTACGAACATAATACAGTTCACGTCAAGAACAACAATAACTGATAATGCGTTCCTTACTCTTTACTGCCTCCTCAACGTCACCCGTTTGCAGCAAAGCATGACTCAACAGACCGCGACTCTTTTGATCGTTAGGTTCCTTTCGTAAGACTACCCACAAATCGTTAATTGTTTTGGTGAAGTTATTCACGGCCCAGTAACATTTTGCACGTCCTCTGTAATACTGCACCGGGGAAGAATTCATTTCCTGCACACGAATAATGATTTCAAATATCATGTGTTCGAGGATCTCTGATAGAAATTGGAGCTTGAGATTTTACGTTTTCGTGATACGTACGATAGCCTTATCATAGAACTCGAGCGCTTTATCATATCTTCCATCATTGTAATATCGTAAAGCTATTTTAGCCAGCTTGCGATCACTGAGAGCACGATTTTCTTGCAATAAAATAAGGAAAAATTAATGATAGGTGTATGTTGAGACTTACTATTAGTGACATGAGTCCTGTATCGGATCCACTTACTGGTACTATAAAATTTGCTTCGGTACAGAAGGCCATCAGTTCTGTAGAAGTAACAAATTTTGGTAGATAACATCTTTATTAATTTTTTCATAAATTATTATCTGAGCTCATTTTCTTTGGTCGGGCCTACGATTTTCAGGTGAACGTATCAAAGAAATTTAACTGTCATTATTGTCTGGAGTGGTGGCTGAGCTGAAGTTGTACTGCTAATTATTCACTACCTGTTAAGGAAGATATGGTACGTTTGGCGGTCAAAGAAGGTGCGGAGGTCATTGCACTCACTGAGCTCTTTATATTTGCATATAAAGGGCGTCGCTGGCATGCTGCGTAAAGGGAAAAAGCCGCCATCCTGGCGAGGAGAATCCTCCCAGCTCGACAGCCGAGATATTGTAGAGATCACAGTGGGATAGGTTCAGCTTCAATGTGCGTACGCCTCTCCCAATCAGAATATATTCCCTATCTTGAATGAAATTGAGGCAGGAGAAGTTGAAAGTCCGGCTGTGATACCAAGAGACTTTATGGGTGAATGGCCAGCGTCCTCTACCTTGAAAATGAGGCAGCGAGGTAAGCTCTTTATCGACCAAAGACATTAACGCGGACTATCGCAAAGTGATCAGTATAAGCTATGTTATGCCTAATCTATTTTTGGCATGGACAAGCTCCGCACGAACCCATTGTTGGAGCACAATGAGATTTATAACATAAATAACAAAGCCAGACCATCACAAAATGGCTAGAAGAAGATTTCAACCACGTGCCAGCAGGAGAATGATCCGCTATAGGTGGAACGACACACTGAGCGATTTTTCGCGGCGTCTGATGGCTTTTAACCATGTTGTGGTGTATAGCTGCTATTTACTCTGCGTAAAGAGAGGCAGGACTTTGGGAAAGTTTTATAGGCTCTGTATCTTGCAATCTGAAGAGACGGCCCGGAGGAAATATATTGATGAAAATCGCCTTTGGAGCAAACTTCCTAGCAAGAACGGGTTTATAACATCCCAGTCAGAAGGAAAACAGACGGCCGGATACCACATCAGACCAGCAAAAAATCCCATTTGCTGTAGGCGAAAATGAGCTGCCAAAATTTGCAGAACTAACGAAATAGGAAGCAATGAAGTGGAAGAAATCAAGAACACTCTAATGATGATGGGTCTCCACTCGGTCCACACAATATCAGATGTATGGTTCTTAAGGAATTGAATGAAATACAATCGCCTTAGTGAACAACTTGATGAATGCATGTCTGGCCAGGAGCATTTTTCCTTGGCATTCGGAAATGTGGTCGACTTGCAATATTTCCTAAGGACCAAACGTGTGGCCGGCTTTTGGCCAGGTTATTGACGCTTACCCTTGAACGGTGAAGGTGTATGAGGAACCGCACAGAATTCATTGCAGAGACGGCACCAAGAGCCTCAGCTATGAAGATTATATTCTTGCTGCAGTCAAGAGCATTGAAAAGATAAAAAACAACGAGGAGAATGGTAGCTGTTGTGTCCCTTGATATTGAAGAGGCATTCGACCACTTGCTGCGGTCTCATATCCTCAATGAGCTACAGGGATTTACCATACCGGAATACAAGCAGAGAATACTCAGCAGCTATTCGAGTGACCGGATCGTGAGGTACAGTCGTTCAAAAAAGAAGCTAAGAAAAGGGTGCCCTCAGTTGAGTTTTCTTGGCCCTCTATAGCTTGGCAATGGAAAAGCTAATTGAGAGATGGGCCCGGTGCTACTGTTACGCTGACAATAACCTCCTGTCAATCAGCAGGGCCAACGAGAATGAGCTGGATACGGCGATGAAGAAAGATATGGAGCCAGCAGGACTGTCCCTCAATTATGGAAAGACCAAGATGATACTAATTGTGAATGGCAACGGAGCAGCAAGATCCTCATAATATCAATCAACATTGAAGGTATTGAAATTAGGGTAGTGATGTATTTCAAGTACCTTGCGGTAATGCTGGACGACGGTCTTGATTGGCTGAGCCACCACCAGGTCGTGCACAAAAAAGTAGCAACACTGATCTTCAAACTGTGTTCTATCGTCAGGAACACGTCTGGGTATAGTATTGAAGCACGACGCATAATACTAGGCGGCTCAATTGATGTATGCCAGCGCATGTTGGGCGCATCGACTGAACTTACAGTACCTACTGCAGTAAATATCTTGACCAAAACACCGTCTAATCGTGCTTTGTTATGGACGGCTGTGTCGTACTGTATCATAAGAGGCTTATTACATGTATATCTACAATTTTAGTGAGCAGCTTCCCAGTTTCAGAGTTTTCAAAGACAGGTATCTAAAATCTACTGTGGTCAAGTATAACATCACTATTTAAAATTTTGAAATCTTTAAATTAATTGTACAAGAAATTCAATTTTACTCGTGCTTGTTTCTATGTTTCAAAGCTGAATGTTTACGTGTACTTTCGATCTGATATTTCTTCAATGAAATCAAAATGAAAAACAAGCAATACATACGACTCGGACTCATTTTGAGGACCAAAAACAAAAAAAACAGTACGAATAAATCAGTCACCAATCTGAAATGAAACTTATTCAAATCGTATGGGCTTTCGAAGATCGCACACAGAAAGTTTTTGTACAATTGTAGAATCGTTTCAACAGCTGTGAAAGATGTGTACCCAAACGTTTTGCCCTCGAAGTTTAAATATTTATGAGCACGTTTTCTCGCACTCGAATCGTGAAGAAATCTGATATGAACAAAGAGAGTGTTAGCGGGGAACCTTCTATCCCTTTTGTTAGTAGGCTTACATCCTCAGAAAACGTCCGCGTCCGGGAGTTTCTCTGAACTGCATGGCGTGACGTTATATGACGTCATCAATGACCTTGACCTACTTTAGGGACTTGGGAAAATTTCACCGCGTCCGTGAAATCCTGTGAACTGCGTGACGTGATGTATGACGCTTTCTAACGTCATCATTGTCTTCGACCTACTTTAGGGAATTGGAAAAATTTCACCTAAGCGCGAGCGAGGTTGATGACGTCACGGAGAGGAACTTGAAAAAATTGTGGGCTTGGAAAAATTCCTACCTCCAAACATATTATGATAGATTAGGGACTTGGAAAAATTCTTACCTTTGAGCTATACATGATAGAAGGGGGACTTGGAAGAATATCGAATCTCAAGTTCTCTCCCCGATTTCACGCTCGCGAGGTTGATGACGTCATAGAGGAGAATTAAACTGGACCTTAACTAGCCACTATAGTAGGTTTAGCCTTCCTAGTAACTTGGAATATTCCAAAGTAGGCTTATACCAGACCAAGGACGGGGGCGAAAGAGCGGAGTAGGTGAGCCACTCAACAGCTATTGTTTGAAAATATTCTAAACTAGACACGTAGTAGAGCACGGAAGAGAGCGAACAAGCGGAGCGAGTGAGCTACCCAAAAGCTATTGGCTTGAAACACCCTAACTGGAACTATTCACCCAACGCTGGTAAAACTGGTCTTCAGACCTAACACGTGAGCCGCTCAACCAATTATAAAGCAAATCAGGTTAACAATGAAAACGAACGAGTGACTCACGAAAGGACAGCATACATAAAACATGATCAATCTCTATTTGGCATAGAGGATTTCTGCATTTTTTATGTGAAAATCGAACAAAAAAATTATAATAGGATGGAATTTGCTGCTAATTTATAACTTTTTGAATACACGATTACCGTCAGAGAGAAAAAGATTGTACAATCAAATTTACGATGGTTTTCTCCAAAGATACTCCAATTTCATCTCAAGCTAGTCATGGATTTAAGATACTCTCAATTTTTCATATCCGTTTTCTTGCTAAACAATTTCCTGTCAAGTTTGGTATTTTTCATTTCCATCTTCTCCTTGATGAGCCGGGCATATGAGCCGGATTTCCTCGTAGAGTTACAGCTTCCTTTATTTCATCGTTTAGTTCCAGATTCCGAGTCTCGACGATGACTCTTACGTACTTATCCATAGGCCTTCCTGACATATAGAGGACCGGCTCGGTTGGACATTTACACGCCTCTTTATACGTGTGCAAATCCATGGTCTCACGGTACGAATCATCAAAATATCCAAGGTACAATGGGAGTATTCCGTACATCTTGTTATCTCCTACTGGTAAATTTTTCATGATTTTGACTTTCTTATGAAATTTGTATCGAGAAGAAAATGCGGCCAAAGCTTCAGCGCAAAGTGTGAGTTTGTCAGTCTTTGTCATTGTGCAAACATAGAGAGGCTCATAACGCGATCGACGTTTTATCGGGACATGATCTGAAATAGAATGGTGAAAATAGAATATACGTATGATAGGTAGCGTAAAAAGCACAGATCGTACCTTATTGTATCAAAAGCCCTTTTCTTAGCCTAATGATGGCATCAATAACCCAGTATGAGCCTAGTATACTGAATAGTAATTGCTTGACTGGTGCCTCAATCATTCTACGCACGAATCTCCTGCCCTTTTTGAAGCCAAGTATGTTAGGCTAACGGGCTGACTGGCTCTACTCGGTCGCCTCCTGCCCTCCTCTGACACTGTACACTGTTTCACCAGTGTCATGCATGTTACCTAGTATGCTGTATGGTAAGCTAGAGCTCATTTCTCAGCTTATCATAAGATTGTTTTATACTAGAGTGTTCTAATATACGATACTAGGAGCCCGCACAGACGCCTGGTTACAAATTTTGGAATAAGTGGTACGGCTGAAATGTACAGTAAACCTCAGCGGTCAACATTTTTCAAGTCCAAAGGGCTTGATGTACGGACGCTCCGCCCTGACAAAAATCTCCATATTATTAGGGTCGGGTTTCGAAGAAGACATGATAACCCTCAAAATTAAAGTTTGATAAAAGTTTGAGCCACATTGACGTCTCATTGGAGCATTTTGCCTGGCTGCTCTTTAAAACTCACGGACTGAAAGTTGATAAAGTCATATTGAACAGATTAGCCGAGTTACTTACTTGGAGAAAGGTCTAATCTAAGAGAAAGAAAGAAAGCTCCTGCAATATATATTACAGAAAGGGTTACTATTAAAGAATTCATCGATTTCCGTCAATAGGGAAACTGTGTAATGAGGTGACATATTATCGTCCCGAGAGGGAGCTTTGACCGACCTTAGGGACTTAGAGAATTTCGAATTATAAATAGCAGGTAGGAAGCTTGACAATTGGAACGTTTCTTGGTTATAGATATTTTTGCCGAGATTAATATATTTCTTACCAGGTTCTTTAACATCAACTGCAAATTGAAATTCATAAACTCGCCCCGTCCTACTTAAAGGATGAGGTCTTTTATTACGCACGCGCAGAACACTCGGTCCTCGTCCTTTAGGTACATCTAAGAAGTCATTACTTGAAATTAGGCTCGTGCAAAACGCGACAATAAAGATGAAGAGAAAAGTTCTTGATAGCATCGTAGTCGGCAAAGTTCCAACAACTGTCGGTATCCAGTCAGAATAATGTACGGTTAGAGTTGTAAATTAAACTAGATAATTTGTTCGCGTCACATTTTTGAATATTGACAATATCGTCTAACCGTGATGACAAATCTATTCAGTCGTTAATTGTCTTTGTATTATCTCATTGTAATATGCAAATCATCCTGATTTCTATTTTCAATTATCTGTTCCTCTTGTGCAGTAATTGACGTAAATCTAGTTTAGGAGCTTGTAGTAACTCCTATTTCTAGTTGATGAGTTGAATAATTTGGAGCGTCTTCTTCTGGTACATAGGCTAGCATAGAATGACGTATCAATTCGACATTTCTTGAGTGGTCCGTCATGGACAGAATTGTTACCTTTTAGAGGCTTACTGACCATTCTTAGTTCTTACTCCCTCATACCCTTTTTGCAAAATATTCTTTCTATCATTCATTGATTCGAAATATTTTATTAATTTTTTCCAATTTGGGCCAGGAGCGCTAGCGTCAATTTGCATCTCTACTGAGCGAGGAGATTCGGGCCGGACAGCGTTAGTATCGCGAAATAAAATTGATAGGTGGTGCAAGTGATAAGCAGAAGGTTTTCTTCGTGGTTTTCGTAAATCGATCCAAATCAATTTTTACAAGAAAAGATGATCCGTAGAAAATTTTACGCTCTACAACTTTTGTTCTCTTAATTTTTCTCCTATATTGCTTTGTTCCCAAGTTATTTTGAGATTAGTTACTGTACGTTTAAATACAAAAAAGACCTTTACTCCCGTTTTCAATTTTTTTGATTGTAACGCTCCTAGCGGATGGTCGGGCCGAATACTGGAAACTCCATAGAAATACATTGAGCGCTGTTTGCAGTTCTTACAACGCGACCTACACGGTTGGGATTAGCGATTTTCCTAGTACACTTCCAATAAATACTTCACTAAATACACGCCAACGACCAACACAAAGAAATGTCTATAGTACTAATCCCAGCCGCTAGAGCATAAAAATCCAGCGCTGTATTTGGTATTGGTCGTTTAGTGTATTTGGACAAGTTTTACAAATTACAAGGTAAGGTGACCAAACTTTCAATCCATATTATTTAAGATTTATTCCAAATTATACATTTTCTTCTCGCAACAAACCGCAAAACTAGTTAACTGATTAATAAATATCAACTATTCAAATTATTTTCAGTTGTCAAAAAGTTCTGCTAGGAGCGCTCAGGTCTCCACTTTTTTGCGAGCAAAAACGGAAAAATTATAGGAAAAGAGAGAGGAAAGCCTTTTATAATTGTGTTAATAAATGTGATGTGCAATGAGGAAGGGATGCTTATTTCCCACTGCAAGGGTATTGCAGCCAGTTGAAAGCTGGAAGCTGAAAGCCAAAAGCCCAAATTTAACTGAATAATCAGCTTTATTCTAACTTTTGTAAGCCAAAAGCTGAAATAAGGAAAATTTTCAGTTTTTTTTTAGCATTTCCAATTGTTTACAAAATTACTGGAGAACGCAGTAATAAGAATTACAAATGTTTAGAAATATCTCTTATTTATGATTCCGTCATACAGTAGTTGCAAACAAAAATTCCGCGGTTTGGCATTGAAGTCTGGTTCAATATGAACACAAGCTGGAGAATAGGTATCTTTTCACAAGGTTATGAAGCTCCAATTCTCCTAATCATCTCTCGTGAACAGTCAATCCTAATTAACATTGATTAGGTGGAAATCAGCTGAATTGGGTCAAACATCAGTTAAATTAGGCTAGACAACAAAAATCAGTTTAATTTCCAATTAATGTCAAACGCCAAAAGCAAAGAGCTAAAAGCTAAAAACTTAAAGCTGAAAGCTGGAAGCCAGAAGCCAAATTTTATTTTTTCTAAAATTGGAGGTTTTAGCCAAAAGCTAAAGCTGAAATTTTTGCAATCAGAGAAGAATTATGTTTCTGCCACTGTGCAATATAGGCATCCTTTTCGCCCTTTTCTCATTTCTAGTCACATATTTTTAAATTTTAGCAGATGACAGCTTCTTGCATTAGCATTCATCAGTTTCTGGGTTTGACCATGAATCAAGAACAAACTGGGGTCCAGATTAATTTTATAAATAAGATCTAACCAGTTAATTGGTTAATAACCAATAACCTTCCATCACTCAATAGTCAATACTTTCATGCTATCAATAGCCTCAAAATTGTTTTCAAAGTATTGATGATAGTCCTAATAGTTTTTCTTAAAACTAGCAATACTACTACCAGTTGTCGGTTCTAAAAGGAAATTTTTTAATGAAGAGAAAAGTATCTATTCAACATATAGGGTAAATACTTTTCTCCTGATCATTGTTTTTTTGAAAAGGCTGTCAGGCATGCATCTTAGATGTAACCAGATGATGGACGCGGCCCACGCAGCTGGAAAAAAATCATAAAAACTGGGTGTCATGCCTATTGCATAACTGGGAACACACAACGCAATCTGGTGGTAGTACCCAACAAACCGTCTACTTTAGTACTTTTTCAACAATGCAAGTATTTCTCTGGTACGTGTATGGTCAATGAATTTTCACTTGTTAGTCTGCACCAATTCTGTGATTCAGTTCCAACTTTTTTTTTTCTCTCAAAAACTAGGGTAGTATTGATAGGTAGTTTACTGATAGTTCCCAACACTGCACTAGTTGGTAGAAGTTAACAATGAGTGACGTCACAATAACTTAGTCTATGCTATCAATAGTCCCAATATTTTTTCTACTATTGAGACTTTTAATAGTCCCAATGGTTTTCCTAAAAACTATTAATACTGATGAAAAATATTGATCGATCAAGAGAAGAGTACCTTCACCACTCATACGATAGATATCTTCTACCTGATCATTATTTTTTACAAAAGAGTCCGTCAAAGAACGTACTTTAATGTAATTACCACTGCCCAGTAATTTCCCATCAATTTTGTGATTTTGATAGCAAAAAGAAAAATTTTCAAACTATATCGATAATTTCTCAAACTATCAACAACACTATGGCCGTTGTTTCAAAATTATTGTTTTTCCCGATAGGTTTGTCCAAAAACTATTGATAGTATCAAAAGTCTACTGATATTTCCCAACACTACTATACATCCATCAGATAAAATATTTCTATTGTTTAAAAAGTTACTCACTTTGTTGGATACAACACCAAGAGTGCACTGCGTGTAAAAGAAGTGAGTATGAAGAAAAAGAACTAAATTTTCTCCCTTTTAACTCTGCTGATTAACACACAGCGCACTCTCGTAGTCTCGTAGTCTTGTGATGGTATCCAACAAACTCCACAAGGAGCGCTGAGGTCTTCTACTTTTTTGTTCTCAAAAATGCAAAAATGATTTTTGTTTTTTTTTCAAGAGACAAGACTTTTTATGTCTTAATAATTGAGAGAAACCTCGATTCCTTCAGACCTTTACATCTAGTTTAGTAAATTTGGAGCAATAATTAAAACATTTCTAATTTCCACAGTCAACAGGTTTTTGCACACTCTGGTCAAATTGGATGGGGGAAGGCAGGGAACCTGTTTTATGGGTTGTCCGAGTTTCATGATGTTTGAAGCGTTGCATATCTGGCACACTGAAGGGGCCAAGCAAAGGGTCAAGCCGATTGGTGTATGAAGTATTGCATATCCAGTTACTTGAAGGAGCTACTTTAATCAGGCCATAAACACCGACCTCCAAGTTGTTTACATGATAGGAGAGGGACTTGAAAAAGCATCATTTCATCAAAAACTAGAGTATTATAATAAGCTAATGCTGGGATTTTGAAAATTTTTGATCACCAAGCTATCTATATATGTGGGGACGAAAAATTTTCGACCTCCGAGGTTTGCTGCCGGCCGGATGGTGGGCGGCGTCCTTTGCTCCCGGAAAGACTCCGATAAAACAGGTTCTCTGTTAAAAGGAGGAGAAATTCAAAAATCCCCCCCTCCTCAAAAAAATGAAGAAAATCGTCCTTGAGCTTGACACTTTCTACTTCAAGAAGTTGGGGTTGTGAGCGGAGATTTTGAGTTTCTAAAGGATTTCTATCCTGTCCAAAAGTTATACGTTTGAAAAGGGGAATCCAAAGAATAATTTCGGATTTGGATGAATGTAAATGGCCTTGACCCACTTTAAGGACTTGTGAAAATATTGAAGCTCTTTTGTGGAAGGATCTAGGACTCACAAGAAAAAACTCAGTGAGTAGCGAACGAGGTGAGCACAAAATGAGAGACATAAAAGACCATCTTCATCTTTTATACCCCTGGATAAAATTTTGACATTTTGTACGTCCCTCGAAAAAAACTAATTAAAGATCTCTGTCATCAAAATAAAACACGATTCAGCCTCAAAATAAATATATTTGCCTTTTAGGTCCATCAGGTGTAGAAAAATGCGCATACACCACAGGGTAATTATAAATAAGCAATTTTTCTTCCTCACCTGCTTTAAAACTCTGATTATTCTGTCTAGAATAATGGACAAGAGTATTGTAAAAATACTGATTAACTTTGACAGCATCTTCTGTACGCGGATACATCGTCGGGTCAGACCATTCAAACGGTATTACTTCAGGATGAAATTGCACACCAAAGATTGGATAAGTCACATGCTCTAGAGAAGCCACGAATTCTTGTTTTTTCGCGCTTCGAGAGGTAGCAGTAATTTTCCAATTACTCTTCAAAGGAGTCCGCTTGTTAAAATCGTCGGGTAGAACGCACCATCTGTAAGTGGGATTTCGACAAGTTAACGGTAGGCACGCGAAATTAGTAACTATGAATACCGAGCATGGTACTTACGTATGTATATTGGCGGTGGCATTGGTTAGCTGCAACGTGTGAGATTCTTCGATTGTCAGTTTGGAGAATAGACGCGTTTGTGATAATGGAACGGTAAAATGTAAGGGACAATTCTCGTGAATCACCGAACAGTTCTTGAGCATATTATCCCCGCCGGCTCCCAGTATTGCCAAATATTCGAATCCTAGACATACTCCCAGAATGGGGAATTTCACTCCTGCATCATTGAACTGTGTTCGGAATGAACGATTCAAGAGTGATTAGAAGCTGAAAATCTCGTCCAAGAAAGCCGACACATAATTGTGATGAAAAACGATGCGGAAGAAAAATTGTCCGTACCTAGCAATCATTGATTACGTCAAGTCGAGCATTTTAAGGGAAATTTTCGACTTTGACAATCGACTGGGATCAATTATGTGGTCGAAATATTTCCAAGTTTTAGCTCGATGATCATAATATTTTTCTAGGTCCTCTCCTTCCCTTTTCTCTTTCTCATAAAGGTAAGTAGCTCAAAAGCATGCCAACTCAGTCTTGAAAAAAAAAAAATGGTGAATGAATTTAGACCTCACATCAAAGATATTAACGATTCATCACGTCGTGTGAAGTTCATTAGCTAGACCAGCTGGAAGGATGAAGTACCTAATAGGTTATCGTAAAAACCTTAAACAAGTAATTAGAACTCATTACCTTAATTGCTGCATCATAAATGAACTTAGCTGTATCATAATACGGATTTTTAGGCGCGATTGGTGAATCACCACCCGGTAAAACTATTCCGTTGACAGATGATAAAATTTTCCTGCAAAAAAAAGTAAAAAATTAATGGCTAGATCGAAATGGAATTTCTTGATGATCGTTCAACATCTGTCATGTACTATTGTTTGATCAGGCCGAAGGCTAAGTCCTGGCTCGGTCTGGTCGGACCAGGCCAAGCCGAGCCAAATATTTGTTACGCCGAAGTTGAAGGCCAGGACAAAAAATTATACGCAATCTTAGGCCTGTGCATCTGGACAACAGCGTCTAATCTATGAGGAGGTGTTCTTTCCAGGTACGTCCTCATGCGTGTTGCTTGGTCGAATGACTTTTGAAACTATTAAAATTCAGGGGTCACACCTCCTTGGTCAATGTTCTTGTATTTCATACTCGAGAAAATCCTGTAATCCAAACATCAATCAATCAATACAGAGAAAAAACCAACCTGTAGTAGGATTCCCCTCCTCCTGCCATGATAGGTATGACTCGAGCACCCGCACTCTCAACGGCCTTGATATAGGTGGCATAAATGTAAGTACTCGCTTTCGGAAATGCGTTAGTAATAACTGAATCCGTTATTTCTTGAGATACGATACCAATTATAGGATAGTCCTGCGACAGTACCTCGTCGAAAGGAATAAATAACACAACCAGTGCGAATAATACTGCATTAGTGATTTTCATAACTTGTCGGTATACGCATCAAATAAAGTGTAAAATCCGTCGCGAACAAAAGAGTTCTCGAACCTCTATGGTTGTTATTGTTTCAAAAAAGTAGAAGCGTTGAGCAAAACTTATTATTACAAAGAACAATTACGTAAGTCCTCAGATATTCTAACTAACGTATTTGCTAATTTATTCGATTCTTATAACTTTGTATTTATTTAGGTAAACAGGCTATGGAATTTACACTTCATAACCTACAACTCGTTTTTTTTTTGTCATCGAGTGATGATTTAAAAGGGCTTATGATTTTCATATTTTGCTCAGAAGATAACTCATGGGATATGGTAACGAAAGATTTGGAACGTGTGGATTTGTGAAAAGTATGAGAATGTGTGAACAAAGGCAGCTGGTGCGACAGTATCAACCGATTCTGAATTGGGTAGACTACGTAAATTGGGAATAATTGGAAAGAACGAGAATGAGGTCATTTGCTAATCTTCTTACTGGTCAATGGTCAAAATAAATCAGACTCCCACTCCTGTTGATTTAGCTTGTAGGTTGAAATTTTCAGAGTCTCAAATGTAAGTTAGAGTCCTCCAACCTCGTGATCACAATTCACCCTCACCCTTTTGTACATCGCTCATTAGTCCAGATTGGTGACGTATTCACGCGAAGGGTTTGGGACCGCCAAAAACCTGTAGAATCATCAATTTTCAACTGACAAATGACTTTTCTTGCTTCAATGGAAATTTCGACCTCGAAAAATTTTGGACTCCCTGGGAAAACCTCTGAGCTTAGGCGTCTAAATTTTCTAAAGTCCTCCTTTGAATAATATAGCTCAAACGGAAGAATTTTTTCAAGTTTTCCACCTTTCTTAGTGTCATCAACCTGTGACGTTACCCCTTCCAACCTTTGTAACATCTTCACCTTCAACATTGAGATATACTATTTTGTGAAGTCTTAAACCCGTGACATCATCATCCCCAACCTTAGTGACGTCATTCCACCCAACCTGGGGGCACAAAATTGGTTTCATGAAGCTGTGACTCATTCTTTTCAACATTGATTTACCTTCAACTTTTTGACATATAAACTATACTGTATTCCTTTCAGCCTTTAGGATGTCACCAATCTTTGAGTTGGAGGGATTCCTCATAATTACGAGACATCTTAATGGTAAAATAAGGAAATACAGTCACGTAACGAAATTTTATTTTAACACGACCGGTTTCGTGTCGTCGCAGCGACACATCATCAGGTTGTAAACATACGGACAGACGAAATATGTGCGGTCAAGATCGAAGGAGAAACGGAGAAAGATGACGATATATAGCTATGATTTATTATAAAACTTGTAAATAGTAGGATTTGTGATAGTGAAGCGGGTGTCGTTTAAAGGAGATTCGCCTCAAGTGGATGAGGCAGCAACAATTTCGACTTCCTCTAAGCGGTTCAGAGGGCGTCCGGCGCGTCCATTGGTGGCTTTATGAAGCAGCTCGAACTTGATGGAGGTGTAGGGATGACCTTTTTCGAGACAGTGCTTGGCAAGAGCGGATTTATTGAGATCCCGGCGACGAAAACCCTTACTGTGATCTGAACATCGCTCACTCAGAGATCGACCGGTCTGTTCTATGTAAAAAGCGGAGCAACCAGGGGTGGTGCAATTCGCTCGATAAACACCGCAACATTCGTCAGGAGAGTTTATCCTTAAGAACGGATAAGTTGCCTAAAGTGAGAATAGAGTAGAAAGCGAACCGGTATAATCATAGGTTTAGATAACTTAGTAATATCATAAAAGCACATTACACATCTGCTCAACTACCTTAGTGATGAGGTAATCCCCAGTAACCGGTTTTCTCGCTTGCCGGCAACTATTGGGTTGTTGGACAAGGTTTTGTAGCCAGTAGGATGTAACGGGATTGGTAGGTTCTGTTTCAATAGTTTTATCAAAAGGTCAAAAGGTGACGCTAGGGGTCAGTATTTTTGACAATAATCATTATTTTATGTCTAGTAATTGGTTCTCAACGTGTCCTTACTGGTTTCCATACTTTCCGAAACTGAACTGTAACTTTTCAGTGCATTTTCGTTTCTTATTGCATGTCATCAGGTATTGTGTAGGAAATATTTGATTAAGATAGAGTTTTACAACAAACATAGCAATGATTCAAACATTATTCTCTTCACTACCATATACTATTTGATTACTAGTACTATACACAAAGAAATGCACAATATTCTCGTTACAGCTTTCCACAGCGAGTTAACTTTACACACGATCAAGAATTTTGTGGGTGCCTTCTTTTATAGGCTGAGTCATTCTGTGTTCAATTTCATCAAACTCGTTGTTCAATTTGGTAAGTTATGTCACTTAGCACTCTCTTTCTATCTTCAAACTTGTACGTGGATTTTTTTCATTTTGATAATTGATTAGTTCAATAATTAATTGAGATCGATCATATAGTTATGCCCTTCTTCATTTTTTTTTAGCGAGAAACCCGCTATCCATTTATTAGGGAGATTACATCTTCAGAAAACGTCCGCGTCCGAAAGTTTCTGTGAACTGCGTGACGTGACGTGACGTGATATGGCAAGACGTGACGTCTGGCACTTTATGACGTCATAAATGACCTTGACCTACTTTAGGGACTTGAAAAAATTTCAATTTCCAGCCTGCTTTATATTCGAGGGGGATCCCCTTTTTTTATATTATAGTGGTTGTGAATATCAGGTCTAGCTTGCAGTATACTGAGAAGAGCCCAACCAACTCATTTTCTGAGGGGGCATTTTCGCGCCAACGTCGCGTCATCGCGACCGCGGGAGGTTGCGGGTTCCCCGCTGTTAATTTTTTGTTGTTTTCTACTCTTTATTTATTTCTCCATCGCACGGTGAAATTCCATAGCGCTGTCTATTGTAAAAGAGGAGTATAATACATCATCTAAACCTGCAACATCGTTGTTGTCAGATCTACTTGTACTTTTTTTATTGAACTTATTTTGTGGTGCTGATTCTTTTTTCATTAGGCTTGTACTTTTGGCTAGGGGAGGGGCTCATGACATTGCTAGGGGAGCTTAGCCCCCCTCACCCCCCTCCCTCGGCTGAACCTGTTCAAAACACTACTCGAGCAGACGCTTCATATTATAGGGTATTGTCACGTGCTTCTGGTGGAGTGCATGATTTTTAGCACATTTTTCAACTTTTGCTCCAGTGCGCAATGATTCCAATTTTTTGGGCCATCTATCTGAACTTCATAACTGGATCATCCGCTGAAAATGAATATCCTATCATTGGAATTGTCGCGCAAGAGCTGACCCCAAGGTTACAAGAGTCGTACCCAGCTTACTCCAGCTTCATCGCCGCAAGTTACGTGAAGGCTGCTGAAAGTTCTGCGACCAGAGTGGTACCCATCGTTATAAACAGAAACGAATCATACTACAGGTTGGTGTTATTTACGTTATGAAAGTATATAGGAAATTATTACCGACCGGAATTTCCAAAGCTCTCATTCTAAATACATTATTATAATCGATTCCTCAGTAAAACCATTCGCACAATTTGCAAAATTTTCCTATCATCGAGTGGTCTTTGAGGGGATCAGAGTATAAAAATAAACATTCCTGGAGAGAAGAGGGAATAAAATTCACACTTTGAGCATGACTATTGATTTCACGAGGTCCATTTCAATAGCAGTGACTGCTCAACCCGCCATTGCTGAAAAACCCCTTTTCTTCAAGGTTGGTCTTCCTCGCCGTCCGGCACATGTGATTGTGAATAGTACACAGGTGTCCAGTAGGCCATAGTGTGGTTCCGCATTTGCCTATTTCATCACAGATCCATCTTCCTCTTCATGAATGTGATTGCAAATGCAAACACCCGATTTCATGCCTCTTTGGAACCTAGCATGGTGGCTACCAGATTACTCGGAGTAAGCGCTTCATCTACTCCAATCTTTTGAAGAGACCGACTGCAACCACAGTCATGAAGAAAAGGATGGACTTGGAATAAAATAAGCAGATGCAGAACCATGTATCATCCACATCCAATATGAGGGACGAAGGAAGATTAACCTAGAAGGAGGAGAATACTCCATCTGAGGTGGTGTTGTTGTTGTGTGTTCTGAAGTTTTGCATACTCGTGGGCACTGCAGCCTGGCAGTTGTCATGAAAAAGAAGGGGTTTGTCGGGGAGATTCTACCAAGACTGAAGTTATATCCAAGAGGGTCGGTTCCGGTGTTGGAGAAAACAAAATGAATGTATATGTAAACTGCACCCGCTCCACCATGGTGGCCAGGAACGCTGCACATGCGCCAAAGGTGATCATAAAGTAATGCACCGATCTCCCTACGATGCAATGTAATAATGAAACAGTAAATTTTTCAATGCATACAGTTTTGTTCACTTTTCTGACGACACCATTCGGGAACCTCATTAGTTCTATTGACATCATTAACAAGCTAATATCTTTTATCAGAGACATATTAGAATCGGTAAATGGTATCATCTTACCGGGCGGATCGTCTCTCCTCGGACTAGGTCACGCGTATTACAAGACGGTCAACATCATTTATAACATATCAAAAGAGGTTTGTACCGTATCCACGGTAATATTTTTCATTGTCTAGTCTTTGAATCATAGGTTAGTTCGAGCGTTACCAGTTCTTACATACAGATTCTGGCTAAAGAGCATAACTGACCCAGGTTTGTGTGCGCGCGTCTGTACTGTAAAATCAAAAAGATGTTTGCGTGTTTCTCTGTACAGTCAGAATATTGTTTTCTGGTAACCCAGGCGCCAGCGTTCGAAAAGGTCCTGGCGGATCATCAGGATTGATGTGATTGGCCAGAAAGTTTGAAAAAGTGCATGGATTGGTAAATCAGTGTTTATCATCATGATTATCGAGGAAGATGTTCGATCGTTTTGCAATAACAGTCAACAAGGTACACCAGGTGCCACGAAACAGGAACCTGGTCATATGCAGTGGAGTTGTAACGCTCGAACAAACCTTTATGTATTATCATAAATAATTATAAGAATTTCATTTTCAGATAAATGATGGAGGGACGACATTTCCGATACTCGGTGTCTGTCTGGGCTACGAATTCTTGATTTCAATCGCTAACGAAGACGAAAATACGAGTATCTTGAAGAGGTGCGATGTCTTTCATGAAAATCTGCCTCTTAAATTCACTCTTCCATACGATCAGACCAAACTTTTCTCCAGGTTGACTGACAAAGAATTCCTGGTTTTGAACACGTCGGATGTAACTGTTAATAATCACCGGTCGGTAATGAACCAATTAATCGATCAGGTTATGACAAAAATACTTCTCTACATTGAGTTTTTTTTTTGTTCTCAGTTGGTGTGCATTTGAGAATGATTTCAAGAATTCACCATTAAAAGATGAATGGCTCGTGACGTCTCTTTCAACCGCTGCAAATGGAGTCGAATTTGTAGCAACAGTGGAGCACAGAAAGTATCCGTTCTTCGGTGTTCAATTTCATCCTGAAAAAATCGCTTTTGAATGGAATCCAAAACATTATTTTCCTCATTCCGCGGACGCTCTAATGGCAAACAAATATTTCTACGAAACGTTGGCTTACTTTTCGAGAAAGAACGAGAACAGATTTAAGAACTCGTTGAGTGAAAAAAGACATCTTATTTATAACTACGCTCCGGTGGTTCCGGAGAATCACGAATATGAACAGTTGTACATATTCTAGATTTTTCCAAATTGTTTTCATGTTGCTCGGATTTTTGTGAGATCCGTCAGGAACTTCGAGTTTTTTAACATCGCAACGAAGTTTTAACTTGTGCTATTTTGAAACATTCTCATCATTGGAAATATAATCATAATTTGGAGATAATAATAAATAATTTTCATTTTTTTGAAGAAGTACCTCAAACAGAATTTGATCTGTGTGGGACAAATGATACTAGATTTTTTATTTTTTTCAAATTTAGAAAGTCTGAATATTTTCAAGTAAACCATATATCGTCGTGCCCCCACACATAGTCAGACGAGGGCAGTCATAGGCAATTCACACTAAAAAGTTTCAATACTTTGTAGATACAACAGTCTCGTAGAAAATTCATTCATTATTGTTTTTCACAACTTGAATTCATATCCGGGTAATGATACTTAGAACGATTCGTGATGATATTCTTTAGTTTTATCGTCAAAAGTATCGGTTGGACCTGGAATGGAATAGGCTTGGCATTGGAAGGATCGATTTCCTACAAAGTTGGCGCTCATTCAGCAGGTTTCTCGTTGACAATCATTGTAATGCAATGCGAAATTTCCATGAAAATAACTTACAGGAAAAAATTTTGAAAGATTCATTCCGAAACAGGAAACTTTACAGAAACGCATGAAAACTATACTCACACATTTCCTTTTTTTTTTACATGTTTTAATGTTCTTCCAGCAGTTCCCCGAATCCTAGCTTCTAATTCCAAAATTTGCGAGTTAACACCTCTCTCGCGAGCTGCCCACCCCCCGCCGGTGTTGCCAGGTGGGAGGTTTTAATAATGATAAGTGTTGCCCAAAATTGGGATAGATTTACAAAAATTATGCTGCCAGCATGTTGTGGAGCCGCGAGCCGGTTTAAGTTGTAAACTCAATTTATATCTTTCCAAAGCCGGTATTTAGTTGCTTTCTTTCAATGCCAAATGCCCAATTTTTTTAAAGGTAACAATTTTGACAAATGCTAAATGTAAAATTTCTAGGCCCTAATGCTAAATACGAAATTTCGGGCTAAATCTAACATTAATTATGCTAAAATGGCAACATTGTCTTCACCTCATAAGGAAGGCACAAATTAAGAGACTTAACGCACGATTAGTACAAATAAAAAATTCGACCTCCTTGTTAACAGGGAACCTGTTTTACCGGGGGGAAGGGGGAGGTCTTTCTGGAAAAAACGTCCGTCCTAGTCGATCGAGATTTCCCCAGGTACCTCTTTCTTCATGTACAGATTGGAAGCTGGAATTCCTTCGCCTCCTTCTTGCATACAGCTGGATGGTTTGGGGCACATGAAAAAAAAATCCACAACTCCCTCGGTGATCTGAAAATTCATAGGTTTCGAATTGATTCGGTTCTTCAAGTTCCAATCATCCATATCGGAAGAAAAGAAAAGTGCACAAGTAGCCACACGCACTCTTTGGTTCTGAATATCATTCACTGAAGCTCATCTCAAGTACGTCGGTTTTCCCTATGACTCAAGAAGAAAGTGATACTATATTTATGCACAGGAAAACTTGAGATACGTCCGCTTTAAAAAATTAAATTTTATCCACGAATGAGAGAAGTACGGATTATGACGAAATTACCACTCCAAAAATTATATTCATGTACAAGAAAGTATAACACTTTTATGGGGAAGATATAATGCGGGAACGAAAATCCCGTGATGTCACTCTCACTCTACGGCGTTAAAGCTTGGAACCCAGATTGAATAATATGAAACAATAATAACAGGTCTAGACCCTAGAAATTGTACGATGAAATTGCTTCGAAGGTTGTTTCATTACCTCCTTTTCTAGATAACCGCAAAAATATTTTCAAGACAGCTTTGGGTTTGATTACCAACTTCCGTAACACGTCACTTTATCACAATAGCACCTTCTTGTCAGTGATGAGAAGGTGCTTTTGTGATAAGGTGACGTATTACGGAAATTCGTAATGCGACTATCGTGAAGTGGAAGTATGGAAAGCAGAACATAAAGACTGCTCTAGTGACAATCACAAAGAAATTGTTTTTTGTAATTATGTCATATCATGAGGAAAGAAAAAACAGTTCATCCGGCTGAATGGCGCAAGAGGTGATAGAAAAAGAGAGAAGTTGATTTGCTCCCTCTGTGAATATAGTTCATGACCTTTAATTGATGAAAATCAAACAGGAGGATATATGTCCGGTTCATGGAAAAATCTAGAAGGTATGTAGCAGAGCTCAAAGGAGTGAAATCAAATCTGGTACACTTGGGTAATAGGTCGTGCCTAAGTTGCCTCTAAATAAGATCGAGAGGCGTAATTTCAAGAAGCTCGAAGACCACGAGCATCAGAAATCGAATAAAACGTAATCAAAGGGAACGATTTTCTCCACTTCAAAGGCAATACAACACCTAAAAAATAATTAATCACATTTTGCTACTTTTCAAAAAAGATAAACCAATTGGAAGAATTCGTCTCCACCGATTACGCTGCCGTAATTGTAAATCAACGATTTATTTTCAGCTCTCGATGTTCCGAATGCATTCTGATTGCGTCTCGAGTAGAACACCAATACGTCGTAAAAGTATCGATTTGTGACAAGCGCTTCTTCCGAGTGCACGTAATTGTGGAATCGATTCCATTCGAACGCCACCTTTTCCGGATGAAATTGTATGCCGAGAAATGGATACTTTTTGTGCTCCACGCTCGCGATAAACTCGATTCCACCGTGACTCACGGATGAGGACGTGATGGACCAGTCATCCTTTAGCGATGAGTTGAGGAAATCCTTTTCGAGAACGCAATACCTGCGCAAAAATAAAAGCGAGAACAATAGAATTTGAGGATAGAATTATCTCTTATTTCTAAGCATTCTCCGAACCGCTTTCAAACTGCCAAGACGGTTCATAAACTTTTGGAGCTAAAGAAAACCTACAGAATCTGGTCCTAATTAGGGGAAGAAGATGAAGATTCCTGACCAAACTTGAAGAGATTACATGAGAAAAATTCACGGGTTCTTTAACAGAGTTAAATGATAAGAGGCAGGGAGCCTGTTTTAGGGATCTTATGGTGTTTGAAAATTGGTATATCTGACTCATTGAAGGGGCTAGGTCAATTGGTGTACGAAGTATTGCATATCTAGTTACTGGAAGGAGCTATTTTATTCAGATTATCAGTGCTGCCAGATCTGCGAATTTTTAATCCTCGAAAAAAATACAGTGGACTGAACTAAGCTAGACTCCCCTTGTAGTATACTCGCTTTATATAAGTATATATGATTGGATTTTGACCGAGCTGTAGGTGATATTTTGACCTTCAAACTATAGATGATAGTCCAAGCTATAGGTGATAGGAGAGGGACCTGAAAAAATTTCAACCTTCAAGCCTCTTAGACAAATTTCATCCTCCAAGCTATAGGCGATAGGAGAAAAAAACAGAAAGATTTTTCAAGTCCCAAGGTCATGTTGCCTCCCGGGCGACGGTCATTTTTCCCGGAAAGACCCCCCCCCTCGATAGAACAGGTTTCCTGTTAATAATTTCCTCTCGGAACGCGGCTGGCCCCCGTCCCAGTCCCTCATAGCCCCTTCTTTTCCTTTAAAGGGAACTATAACGTCATCAGTCGTGACTCCAACGTCTCTCCTACTATGACATCAGCTGATGACGTCATCAACCATAACTCCAAACTTGATTCCGAAATCTGCGAGCTCAATCCGTCTCCCCTAATCCTTAAAGTTTAGTTTTTTAGACTTTCATACTGCTGTATGTTAGGTCTGGTTTCATGAAGGCTAATAATAGGCCTAGTAAAGTTTGGTATACTGTATGACCTTGAATTCTGAATCAGAGGTGCTGTCAGACCATTTTCATGAAGACGATTCTTCGTATTCGTTCCAGGGAGGGGGAGGGGGCATAAAATTTTTTCCCCCATTTCAAGCGGGAACCCGCTTTCCATTTTGTTAGGGGGATTACATCCTTAGAAAACGTACACGTCCGCGTCGGGGAGTTTGTGTGATTTTCGTGACGTGACGTGATGTGACGTGACGTGTGGCGCTTCATGACGTCATCAATGGCCTTGACCTACTTTAGGGACTTTGAAAGATTTCAATTTCCAGCCGCGAAGCTTTATGACATCATCAATGACCTTAACCTACTTTTAGGGACTTGGAAAAATTTGATTTCCAGCCTTCATTATCTCAGGCCTAGCATGCAGTTTACTGAGAAGAGCACTCATTTTTTGAGAGGGCATTTTTACGCCGATGTGATCGCAAGTGTGGGAGGCTGCGGGTTCCACGCTGCCATTGCAATCCTGCAATGGCCTCTAATTTTTTTCAGCGGGGAACCCGCTATTCATTTTGGTAGGGGGATTACATCCTCAGAAAACGTCAGTAGTGGATCCAGGCAGGGGGCAGGGTGTCATCCCCCCCTCCCCAAAGGAAAGAAAAAAGGGAGAAGAGGAAAGTGAAAAAACGAAAAATACGAAAACAAAAAAGGAAAACGAGAAGAAAAAAAATTTTGCTCCCATCCCCCCACTCTGTTTTTCTAGATCCGCTACTGGAAAATGTCCGTGTCCGCGTCCGCGAGTTTCTGTGAACTGCGTGATTTGACGTAACGTGTGGTGCTTTATGACATGACCTTGACCTACTTTAGGGACTTGGGAAATTTTCAACTTCCAGCCAGGATGCTTCACGACGTCATCAATGACATTGACCTTGACCTACTTTAGGGACTTGAAAAAATTTGAATTTCCAGCCTTCATTATATCAGGCCTAGCATGCAGTATACTGAGAAGAGCCCAGCCAACTCATTTTCTGAGGGCGCATTTTCGCGCCAACGTCATCGCGACCGCGGGAGGTTGTGGGTTCCCCGCTGCCATTGCAAACCTGCAATGGCCTTTAATTTTTTGGTTTTTTCTACTCCTTATCATTGGACCAAGGGCCTGTATATCCATGAGATTTAATCATTTTGACATGTATTATGTGTATTATATTTTTGCTTAGGGTTAATTGGAAACCGGTAACCAAACGCGACGATTTATGACGTCATCAATGACCTTGATCTACTTTAGAAACTTGGAAACAAGAGTCTCCAGCTTTCATTATGAGAGGCCTAATATACAGTATACTAGACTAAGAAGGAGGGGGAGGGAGGCTCGAAAGCAAGTTCGCTTCACAATTATTGTCAATCAACTGGACTATCGATTGTTCCGATAGTTATTCCCAAAACTATCGATACCTACTATCAATAGTTTGGATGAAAAACGTCGACCAGGAGAAAAGTACCTATAATACTTGTAAGATAGATACCTTTCTGATGATCGTTTTTTTTTCTGAAGAGCCTATCAGGGAGTGTATTTCAGTGTAACCAGATGATGGACGCGACTAGCAAATACCATAAAAACATGGTGCCACACCCATTACACTACAGGCGTCTCAAGTCATTGAACTGGCGCAGTTCCTCTTTCTTTCAAATGTGTTATCAGTAAATTCTCACCATCTTTGTGATTTCGATAAGAAGAAGAAAAATTTTCAAACAATCGATAGTTTCTCAATCTATCGACGATAATATCGCCGTTGTTTTTTCCCAAAACTTTCGTTTTCACCGATAGTTTTTTCCACAAACTATCGATAGTATCGATAGTCTATCGATAGTTCCCAACACTACTTTGTATGGGAGACTAGACTCATGGACCGAGAAGGGAGGCAAACAAAAAGAAAGGTACACTTACTATAAAAACCAAATATAGAATCGATATTTTGATGAAATCGATGTCAATAATCAATATAATCGAGATTAACGTATAAATATCACTGAAATAGATATTCATAAAGTACTGATCGATAAATCGATTCAATCTAGATTGACATAATCGAGATCAATATATCGAATAATCGATATCAATATATCGATCTCAATCATATCGATATATCGATTGTAATCAATATTGATACATCGACCTAATTGAAATCGATGTATCGATATAAGCGAGATTGATGAATCGATTGGATGTTTTTCTATAAATTGGAGGAAAATTAAAATGTAACTCACAAATGATTATTGATTGTCACGTTTGACGTGCTTAATAGATCATATTGCTGCTCGGTAAGCTTCAGGAACAGCGAAGTCTGCGTGTATAAAATCGTAAAATTGATGGACAAATTTTCGTGTACGACGCCGCAATTTGTAAATAAATCTTGATCATTATTGGCAACGGTGAGTAGAATTTCAAATCCCAAGCAGACACTCATCACTGGAAAGTATACTCCAGCGTCATTAATCTGGACAAAAATGAAAATAAAAGTAGATTAAGCGCTTTTGACTAAATAGCCATCCTTATCTTTGTCAGAGTATCTCCCCCTCTCGCCTCATATCATAACCTTATATACCTACTTATTTTACCTCTTTAGCGATTTTATAAATCATTCGCACGGCTTCATAATAGGGGAAACCAGGTTCTTTGGACGCATCTCCTCCAGGCAAGAGCACACCGTTTACGGAGTTCAACAATTTCCTTAAAAAATTTGTCAGTGTCACTCGTGTAAAATAAAAATCTACCCGTACAAAAAGCTAAAACTAACCTGTAATAAGCTTCATCTCTGTTAGAAACGATCGGTACGACTCTCGCCGCAGAAGACTCAACCGCTTTTACATAAGACGCTCCAATGTAGGAAGAAAAGGCAGGGAATTGCTCCTCGAGACTCGGTAATAATTCCTGCGTGACAATACCGATAACAGGATAATCGTTTGTCGCGAAAGTTGTTGGTATAACCTTCGAGTAAACAACCGCGAGTACAAGAGACACAAAAATCATTTTGAACTGACGAATACTCGCACCTGGTAATCGAGAACTGATCGTAAGGTAAAAATTGCACAGTCTACGTAAAGTATAAGATCTGTACTAAGTACGAGAACGAGGGGTTCTGTTGCAATTAAGATGGCGTAATCCGTCAATACGTGACAGTCATTCGAATCATGTTAATCATGTTTGGAGTGCTGCACAGAAATCAGAAAATTCGAAAAATATTAAAATTCGAGTGGTATACAAATTCATATCAGTGACAACCACTTAGGCCTATGAAAGATGTCACCTGTAAAATATCAAGCTAAATGACTCATCACTTTTTTGCGCGTATGACGTAGGTATTGCAAAAGTTTAAAAACGTTAGTCCTAAAAATTCTATTGCAGGATTCAGTCGATTTTATTTATTTATAGGTGCGTAAAAACTTCTCATTTTCTTTACAGAGAAACTCAATTTTTGAATCAATTGATGAATTTCTTATCATTGGTGTATACGTTCTCGTCAACAGGAACAAGATACATCTTTCTTACATAGAGCCTACGATTTTTGATCACCAAACTTATGATATCGGTCTCTTTTTCAACCAGAACGTCCTACTTTACCTTTGTACAGATGTGCTTAAGTATACCTTCCCTTTTCACCCTATAATTATCGTCTTCAGGATAAATGTGGCGTCTTTTTGTTTGTTATAAATTGTAGGCTATCTCTTCTCGAACACAGTATACGTGTAGGCTCAATAGCTCAATATTCCGCTCACCATTCATAGATAACCCACGCATAGTTGGAGTAGACTGCTACAAGGATGGGTGTACGTAAATATGTGCATAAACCGGTTTAGAATTTAGTAAATTAGTACTCTTGCGGTAACCACAGTACTGACTTAGGAGGTGAGAGGGGATTCCTGGAATGCAGTGAGATGCGAGATATGCTGACTAGATTCCCAATTTAGGTACATATGGGTTCACCGTGTAGTGCGAATTGTGGAATAACTGTGTAAAATACAAATATTATCTTTACATGAGCATAATATTGTTCGTTAATTTTTTACATTCGCCGGCCTTCCAGTGAGTTAGAACTTTATACACGATCAAGAATTTTGTGCGTGGCTTGGACTGAGTCATTCTGCGTTATATTTCATTAATCTTTCAATTTGGTAAGTTATGTCACTTAACCATAGTTATAAAAGGACAAATGGACAGACAAACTTTTGGCTTAATATAATTATTTAGATTAGATTACAAGTGCTTCTGGTGAAGTGTACAATTTTTAGCACATTCTTCAATTTTTGCTCTAGTGCGTACGGATTTCTTTTTTTTTTTACTATCTATCTGAACTTGATCACTGCAAAAAATGTCCCAACGTTGGAGTCGTCGCGCAAGAGCTGACCCCTTCCGTTACAAGAGTTGTATCCTGCTTACTTTAACTTCATCGCTGCAAGTTACGTGAAGGCTGCTGAAAGTTCTGCGGCGAGAGTGGTACCCATCGTTATGAACAGAAACGAATCCGACTACAGGTTGGTGAAGTAAATAGGAAATTATTACATACCGGAATTTCCAAAGCTCTCATTCTAAGTACATTATATTCCTCAGTAAAACCATTTGCACAATTTGCACAATTCTCCTAGCTTCGAATAGACTTGGAGGGAATCAGAACTGAAAATTGTACAATCTTTTATTCTGGAGAGAGAACTGCTTAACTCGTAGAGCTTCTGAGCCTGTCATCGTCCTCTTTTATGCTCTCAACACCGTCGCCTTATACTCAGCAAAGAGCTCGATTGGTCAAGTGAACTTGCTAACACTCAAAGAGCCTCCGTTGAGATGGAGCGGTAGGTAGTAACACATGCTTAGCGTAGCTCCACGATGGATCTTTACCATCTCTCTCCTTTTGAAGAGTATCTTCTAAGGAGTCGGCCCATACTAGAAGACCACCTAGGTTCACCAAGGTGGTATTCATCATGACCCTTCTTCTTGCTTCTCTGGGCCTTCCAAGGTTTCTCATCAGACGGTTCAGGTACATGACCACCCTTCCTGCTTTCCCGCTAAAATCAGGAAATGGTGCTTGAGGCTCAACTTCGAGTCAAATCAAATACGTAGGTTCTCTATTACCTTCTTGGTCTGAATTTTGAGGGCGAGTTCTAGTCTTGTTGACTCAATCAAACACTTCACTAAGGCCACCAAACTAGTATATATGGAGCAAAAAAGGATGATTTGATCGCACATACTAAGCTACGGAGCCTTCCTGTACACTCGCTGTAGGCTAAGACACCTACCCTCTGATAACTTCCATACTGGTAAAGCTTCTTAGCTAGTTAGCCTAACCCACAGGATGGTCTTAATCTACAAATAATATTGAAACGCTGTGAGACACAAAACATCCACCTTATTTCAGCTTGCAAAAAGTTTTTTTTGCTGTTCAACTATTTATGAGCATTTAGATCAGCTCACAAGCTATCGATAAATGGATTAGAACATGGCTAAATAGAATGTGAGTTAGCGTGAGGAGATCCCCTCCTTCTCCCGGGCTAAAAATTTTCCTTGGAAGACTATCAGAATCCTAAAAAAAAGGATTTCTTGGCCATGCCAAAAATATAAAGATCATGTTTCATGTCTTTTCGCAAGTCGTCTTAAGCTTTTCATCGTTCAAAAATTTCCACAAGTCCACTTTAGTATATTTCAAGCTGATGAGATTACTGGGCCTCACTCGCTCCGCTCGTTTGTCCCGCTTCTTGGTCCAGTACAAGTCTACTCCTGCCAGTATCAACTTCTGGGGAAATCATCCTCCCTTTTGTGAGGTTTTCACTCGTTTGTTTTCATTGTTAACCTGGTTTTCTTTATACCTAATTAGTTAAGTGGCTCGCGTGTTAAGTCCGAGGGCCATTTTTGTACTAGTTGGGGTATTTCAAGCCAATAGCTTTTGGGTAGCTCTTCTCCGTTCAATTATAGGTCTAAATTAGGAATGGTAAAATCTTAGCATAAAGCTAGTATAAAGCCACCATAAAGCTAGCACATAAACTGGTCACGGTGAACTCGCGGGACAAACTCGCAAATTTTTGAATCACCCACGGAGTAACCAGGGTGAAGGGGGGGGGGCGTCCTCGCAAAATTGGGTTTAACTCGCAATAAAATCACACGAACGCGTTTGTTGACATTCATCTTCGTGTTACGGTACACAATAATCGAAATTTTTTCTTTTATTTCACTTCGATTTTGAATTTATTCAAAAAATTTCGATCGCAATAAAATCCTAAAAGGGGATGGGGGGCGTTAGTTTACAACTGGTTAAACTTTAGTAAAAAGAAACCGGGCAAGGTGAACTCGCGGGGGTCAGGCTAGTATACAGCTATCATAGAACCAGGCCGGACACCATCTTTAAGACAAGTAAAATGCTAGGGAGGGGATTGTAAGTCTACTTTGGGACTAGTAAAATACATCATTAAGGTAGTATACAGCTATTATAAAACTAGGATGAAGGGGGGGGGACTCCAATATAATTATCTAGTTTACAACTGGTTAACTCCTAGTATAAAGCTAGTATAAAGCCACTATAAAGCTAGTATGAAGCTAGTATATTAACCGGGCAAGGTGCTCGCAAATTTTTAAATCACCTACGGAGTAACCAGGGAGGAGGATGAAGGGGGGGGCACTCGCGAACTCGCAAAATTTCAAATTAGGGGTCAGGAGAGGTCAGGTCAGCGTAAAGACATGAAACATGTCAAAAAGGGAAAGTGCATACCGTTGGTGCCTACCCAGGGGCGTTTCGATGAGAGAGGGTAGGGGGTGTGACACTCCCCTAAGGCTTTTGGGCCATTTAGCAAATTCATTGCCAGTCGGCACATGTTGACATTCAGACTTTACCAATTCTCTTGAGCGCAGACTGAAGCTCCCAGTCACTTGGTGAAATATTGTAGTGTACGTTAGGTGGTATTTCGGACGGTTCAGGCGCTTCGCGCGTTTTATTAGGGTTACACTATTCTAGCCAATGGAGGTATAGAACAGCTCGAAATTGTCCAAGTTCCAGCGTTATGAACGCACCCAACCACGTCTCGACCTCCAATCACAAATTAATAACTCATCTCTACTCAAATCTTCCCTCTACTCCATCCTTTTTGGTCTTCAGGGAGCCTTCCCCCGAGTCTGGCGTCACCTCATCATCTCTAAATTACATGAAATCGGCCTTCGAGGCAACTTTCCCAACATACTCCAAAGCTTTCTTTACGACAGATCATTAATGGACCTCCTCTCCTCTCCCAGTTCAAAACGGTGTCCTCCAAGAAGAAGTCTTTAACGATCTACTCTTTATTTTAGCCATTAACGACATAACTAAACTAGTCAAACTCTCCTTAACTCGACCCCTTGTCGCTGATGACTTCAACATCTACATCTGTGTTGACTGCCTCTCCCAGAATATCAAAATTTTTCCAGCCGGGAGTGGTGTAGGCTTGAAGAAAATCGTAGCGGACGAAAATCGGAAGTTTTGAACTCTGAATTTTTCTGGTTTCATTAGCTCAGTTTACCATAAACATTTACACGCCGCGATGTGAACTAACATTCGGAGATGTGTGTTTTCTGTTAATGGGCTTTTTGCAATAATGAAGATTTCAATAACCATGTCGTTATACAGTAGGTTCATTTAACTGTCGTGAATATCTGCGACTAATTACATTCACGAGGTTCAATCGCTGAATTACGTCGTTTAGTTTTTCTACCTCTCTTTCTTACTTTGTAACCAAGCGTATAATACAAATTATGTTTTCCGATTTCGTTTTCGAAAATCAGTCTTCAAAAATTCTCTCACACAACACCTCGGACAACAACACATTCCTTCTTCACAAGCGTAGTTTTTATCAGACGTGAGTCTACATTCTCGTAAAAGACTGTCCACAAATACATTGAACAGAATTCGGTATCTCTCTCGCTATTCAAGTTTACACTTTGATCAGTGATGAATATTCTAATTAAGATTGTGGGTAGGGTCTAGGACAACACTGCGATATTTTATCATACGAATACGCGTCACTCATAATTACGAATTAAAGTACTCGAGTTCAAACCGCTACTCGAACATACACGGTATTGTCATGTGCTTCGAGTGAAGTGTACAATTTTCAGTATATTTTCGAACTTTTTGCTGCAGTGCGTAATGATTTCTATTTTTTTGACGATCTGTCTGAACTTGATCACTGCATCATCCGCCGAAAATGGATATCCCATCATTGGAATTGTCGCGCAAGAGCTGACCCCAACGTTACAAGAGTTGTACCCAGCTTACTCCAGCTTCATCGCTGCAAGTTACGTGAAGGCTGCTGAAAGTTCTGCGACCAGAGTGGTACCCATCGTTATAAACAGAAACGAATCATACTACAGGTTGGTGTTATTTACGTTATGAAAGTATATAGGAAATTATTACCTGCAGGAATTTCCAAAGCTGTCATTCCGAGTACATATATCAATTCCTCAGTATAACCATTTGCACAATTTGCAAAAATCTCTTAGCATCGAATGGTCATGGAAGTGATCGAACAGTCTCTTATCATGGAGAGAGGAGAGGGGGGGGGAAATAAAATTCATGAATATTGATTTCACGAAGTCCATTTCAATAACAATGGACGCTCAACCCACCATCGCTGAAAAGAAAATTACAGAAATTTACCAAATATTGCAAGCGGAAGAAAAAACAGGATAACCTACTTTAGGAACTTGCATGTTTTGAACCAATATACCGTATAATCTAGTAGAGCACATCAGTACCGCTTTTGAGGCATGTGCAGCGCCGCCTGTTCTCTTATTAGCTCTATTGACATCATTATAACAAGTTAATATCTTTTATCAGAAACATATTAGAATCGGTAAATGGTATCATCTTACCAGGCGGATCGTCTCTCTTCGGACTCGGTCACGCGTATTTCGACGCTGTCAACATCATTTATAACATATCGAAAGAGGTTGGTATCCATGGTGATATTTATCATTGTCTCGTCCTTAATTTGTGAAACGAATACAACAATTATTTTTTCAGATAAATGATCGAGGAACTACGTTTCCCATTCTCAGTGTCTGTCTGGGCTACGAATTCTTGATCTCAGTCGCTAACGATGATGAAGATATCTTAAGGAGGTGCGATATCAATTACGAAAATCTGCCTCTTGAATTCACTCTTCCATACGATGAGACCAAACTTTTCTCCAGATTGACTGATAAAGAATTCCTTATTTTGAACACGTCGGATGTAACTGTTAATCATCACCGGTCGGTAATAAACCAACTATTCAATCAAACTTTTCGGCCTCAAGTACGATCTTTTATTTTTGTTCGCAGGTGGTGCGCATTTGAGAACGATTTCAAAAATTCATCATTAAAAGACGAATGGCTCGTGACGTCTCTTTCAACAGCTGCGAATGGGGTCAAATTCATAGCAACAGTGGAGCACAGAAAGTATCCGTTCTTCGGTCTCCAATTTCATCCTGAAAAGATCGCTTTCGAATGGAATCGAAAAAATCATTTTCCTCATTCCTCGGACGCTCTAAAGGCAAACAGATATTTCTACGAAACGTTGGCTTACTATTCAAAAAAGAACAAGAACAGATTCAAGAACTCGTCGAGTGAAAAAAGATCTCTTATTTATAACTACGCTCCGATCGTACCGGAGAATTACCAATATGAACAATTATACTTATTCTAGATTTTTCCCAAGATTTATTCAGTTACTCGGATTTTTGACTCTTCGCAAAACCAATTCGTCCGTAGACAGATCCGTTAGGAGCTTCGGGTTCATAAATATCGCAACCAAAAGAAAAAAACAATTATACTCACAAAATTCGGCTTTGAGTATTCAACGCACTTGACTACTTCTCGACATCCAATCACAAATTAATAACTCGTCTCTACTCAAATCTTCCCTCTATTCCATCTTTTTTGACATTCAAGAAGCCTTCGCCTGAGTCTGGCGTCACCTCATCATTTCTAAATTACATGGAATCGGCCTCCGAGGCAACCTTCCCGACATACTCCAAAGCTTTCTTCACGACAGATCATTAATGGTTCGTATCCAAAACACTACCTCCTCTCTTCTCACAGTTCAAAACGGTATCATCCTAGGAAAAGCCCTTCATTTTAGCCATTAACGACGTAACTAAACTAATCAAACTTTCCTTAACCCCTTTTCGCTGATGACTTCAACATCTCCATCTGTTCCTCTCACCCTGCACGAGCTCTCAGAAATTCTTCGAGAAACTTTAGACTCAAAAACTACTTGGAGCTCAAAAATTGGCTTCGAATTTTCTCCCTCCAAAACCTAATCGGTCGTTTTCGAAAAAAGAACCCCCATTCCCGTTGAACCATGTCGACTCTTAATCGACGTCGATGTGACGTCAAATCGACCCATTATTTTGATAAGTAATCGACACAAATTCGACGTCCATTTCCAATCGAAATAGTTCCGGGGTATATCGACCGTAAATCGACGGCAATCGACTGCAAATTGACTTGTTGGTTTCCAATGCATGACTCGAAGTCGATGTCGTTATCAAGTCGATTTAAGGTAAGCGGTTTTCTATAGGACTCAAGATCGACGTCGTTATCAAGTCGAACAGTCTGCTATACTGCTCAAAAACGACATCGTTATTGAGTCGATATGAGGTGGACGATGGCCTTCGACCCGAAATCAACTCACTATCGACGTCGTTATGAAGTCGATTCTGGGTGAATGGTTTACTATACTGCTCATATTCGACGTCCGTTATTGAGTCGATTCGAGGTGGACGGTGGTTTTCGACCCAAAATCGACTCCCTATCGACGTCGTCATCAAGTCGATTTGAGGTCAACCTTTTTCCACGCCTAAAAATCGACCCGCAATCAACGTCGATATGGAGTCGATTTCGTCGCTCGACCGTTTTAACCGGTAGCTTGCTTCTCAAAAATGTAGTAGGTTGATTCCTCTTTAAGTAACTATGAATGCATAACTTATCTGCGAGTAGTGAAGTTCCAGAAAAAAACGGGTCGATATAGAGTCGAAATCAAGTTGACATCATCAAACGGAGCTCAAATTTTTTGTAGACCAAGAATTTACGTCGATTTTAAGTCAATTCCAAGTAAACTTCCTCAGTTCCGTGATCGACCGAGAATAGATTCCTTATTAACTGTCAAGTCTACGTCATTTGACAAAGTTTACATTTTTTGTCAACCAAGAATCGACGTCGATTTCGAATCGACCTTTTCACAATTTTTTATCGACCAGGAGTCGACTCAATTTCGACGCCGACAATGAGTCTACCTCTAGTCGATTTTTGGTCAACATTAGGGCCAAACGAAATTGACCCAAAATCGACTTCGATTCTAAGTCGATTTCAAGTCAACAATGAGAATATTGTAGTCGACCGAAAATTGACTAATTGTTTCCGTCGACAACGGGTGCACAAATTGTTCACATTTTTTGTAGCCCGAGAGTCGACGTCGAAATACAGTCGACATGATATTGGACAAATTGTTATCTAAGTCGACGATATTCCTACTCCAAATCGACGTAGTCAAGCAGTCGACTTACCTTCAAAATTGACCGTAATGTTATGGCCTTCAGTAAAGATGTCGATTTGCAGTCGATTTGGAGTCGACATTGCCTATGACTCGAAATCGACCCTAAATCGACGGTCGACATGGTTCAACGGGTACCATTCTTCCAACTTCTATATATCAAAAATTTCGAAATTCCCTATCGCAATTCCGGCAAACTTCTCGGTCTCCACTTCGATCAAAAACTTACATGAACTCCCCATATCAAAATTTTATAAGTAAAATGCACTCAAGCTCTAAACATAATGAAATTTTTATCCCACTCTTCTAAAAACTGCAACAGAAAACTCCTATTACTCACCTACAAAAGTCTTATACGTTCAAAATTAGATTATGGTTCCCTAATCTACAATCTTGCCAGCAAAACCATCCTCCCTTCACTTGACACTATACAAACTTCGTACTCAGGAAAGCCCTGGATGCCTACCGCACGAGCCCGAAATTGAGTTTGTGCGCAGAATTCGGTGAACCTCCTCTTCCCTATCGTTGACTCATCCTGACCTCAAACTTTTTTACATCCGTATCTCAAGACTCTGATCTACCAATTTTTGACTCTATCTCCCATCAATATCCTACCTCCCATCGGCTTCCAATAAACATATCCTCCTCCAATTCAATAACTCCCTCAGCATCCCTTTCAATGCAAACACCTTACCCCCCTCATAAACTTCACCCTTCCTCCTTGGATCTAGCCACCACCAAACATACGAATCGATCTCACAGAATGGCCCAAAACCAACAACTCTATCATCATACAAAATATCAATCTCTTAATCAGGGAATACCCCAATTCTTCTATATGCTTTTTGGACGGGTCTAAATCTAACAACCGAGCATCTTACGCATTCTCCGTAAATGGTTCCGTGACTTCCCACCGTATTCACAAGATCGCATCGATATTCACAGCTGAACTCATGGGTATATTTTCTTGTCTATCCCAGCTCTCACAATTTCCCTCTAATAACAACTCTCTTCTCCTGACAGACTCTCTTGCTTCACTCCACTCCATCTCCGACCTTCACAACTCACACCCTCTCATACAACGCATTCAACTCACGCTTCTCACCCTCCGCTTCATCAACTCTCACATCACTTTCATCTGGATTCCCGGACACATCAATTATCCTGATCACGATAAAGTGACCTAGCTGCAAAACAAGCCTTTACCCTTCCAAGAATAGCGATAAATCCCCTATACCTGCTTTAGATTACAAAATTAACTTTCGCTCCCTGATTCTTGACAAATGGAAACCTCACTGGAAACTCCAAACTCTAGATAAACTTTTCTCCATAAAACAATCGCCAGTAGCATGATCCACCTCCAACAGACCCTTTAGTCGGGAAGAAAATATCATTCTCACCCGACTGAGAATTGGTCACACGCGAATCACCCAACTCCCACCTTATAAACCCCAACATTCTACTACCTCCATCCTGCCCTTACTGCGACGATCCCTTAACACTCCGACATTTTTTTCCTTAAAGTTTCCTCTTCCTATGACAGCTAATGAACAAATTATATGAAACCACATCCTTATCCCATCAATATTCACGACAAACTCATTTCTACTGACATATCTGAACTCTTTATACTCCGTTCACCAAGTATGTCCTTATCTTTAATATATGTATCCTTAATTCTGTTTCCAATTCTAAGATGTTCCAAAATTTCAATGCTTTATAGATATAATGGTCTCGTAGAAAATTTATTCATTATTGTTTTTCACAACTTGAATTCATATTCGGATACTGATACTCAGAACTATTTGTAAGGATTTTCGTTAGTTTTGTCGTCAAAGGTATCGAAGAGATGTTGAAAGGAAGTAGGCTTGAACTGGTTTTGAATGCATCGATATCCTCAATTATGGTGGCCTGTAACATGGGAAGTAAATAAGGTATAGCTGGCCTACCAAATTCGAGACGCTTTTAACTTTTTTGACATGGTTCATGTCTTTCTTGAACTTTCTTGAATCCTAACGAATTCGCACTACCTCGCAAGTTGCCCTCCTCCCACCCCTTGGAAAGGATTCCAGAATCTGTAAAATCCAAAAGTCCTGAATGCTGGCCTCTAAATTAAAAATTTGCAAGTTAGCCTCCGCGACTTCCCCCCTGTTCTCAGTATCACTTCTTCTCCTTTATACTAAACTACAGGACGTCATCAGCTGGGACCCCGAGGCCGCCTCCAACTATGACGTCATCAACCGTGACCCCGAGCATGATTTTGACTGCAATACGACGTCATTAGCCGTGATCCGGAGAACTAGTATAATGGAGACTCAAGCAGTAATATGTACTATCAAGCCTAATATAATGGGGACTGTTGAGAGGATTACGATCACATGAGTGATCCTAAGAATAGAAGAGAAGTGACTAAAGAAGAGAGAGAGAGAGAGAGAGAGTTCTAGTGACGGCGTAACCTCCTACGAAGGATGCCTGTGACGTCATCAATTATTCATAACGTCGCTTACGAGCGCCGTGAGTGAGAAGGAAGTAAGAAAGAGAGCTTTAGGCGGATACACTGATGACGTCACAGGCAACCATCATGGATGGTTGCAGTGCTGCCAGATGATAGTTTCAAAAATCCATATCCGCTCTATAAACAGATTTCTACGGACTTTGATTGACTCATTAATAACAATCAGGAGAAAGTTATCTTTCATAAGAGTAGCTGAGGTACTTTTCTCTTGACCGACCTAATATTACGGAATACAGCAGTGTCAGCCTATAAAGTATCTCTCGTACCACTGTCTAAGGTACCTTTCCCTTGACCGCAAGAAATCCGTATTGTACGTTAAATCCATAAAAAAAGAAAAACCCGTATCTTTCTCGAGGACCAAAAATCCGTAGATCTGGCATCCTAAGATGGTTGTGACGTCACGGCGTCACGAGCAAATGAGGTTACTTAGGTTGATATCCATGCGGGGCAAACGAGTGGAAGTAAGCCTACGCTTTCATAAATAAGACACACCCATAGTATTTTTTATGATCTATTCAAAAAAAAATACGTACTCCGGACGGGAATTCATGCATCAAGCTTGAATTTGTCTGTCTCATAGTTTCAGGAAGCAAGTTAATGCTTAGTTTACGCCGTTGGGGGGATCTTACATCGAAGATTTCCTGAATAAAAGCCGACATTAATAACTTGCTAGCTAAGCGTAGTCTATCTCCTTGAAAAATTTTCTGATAACATTTTTACTTACACTCACGAAAGATAGCAAATCGTCTCTGGTTAGAGAGTAAAGTTGATTAAGATCGCTTTCAATTCTGTCAAATTTGTAATAACGATGTACGATTTCGTACCAATAAACATCACTCATTTGTGTCAAAGAAGAGGATAGTCGTAAAAGTTTTTTTGCAACAATTCCTTTGTACATTTCAATGTCACTGTCTTCCAATCTGATCAAAATTTTCTGCAAAAAAACAAATTGGTTTCGAATAACAGATGTCTTTGATCGAATATTTGTTTCAATCGTCTTGTTTATAACACTACACAACAAAATAAAAAAATTGAAAAATGCAAGAACGAGATAGTACGATTCTAGAAGTATTTTCGACGCTGATCACGATGCCGTTGTCCGTTTCTCGAAATTGGCTCCGGTTTTCGAGAAATGATCAAATCAAATTCCCGCGATTCGTTGCGACGCGCAGTGTATGTTCCCGTGCTCGCGAAATTCGATAGCCGGGTAACATACGCCGCGCGTCGCAACGAATCGCGGGAATTTGATTTGATCATTTCTCGAAAACCGGAGCCAATTTCGAGAAACGGACAACGGCATCGTGATCAGCGTCGAAAATACTTCTAGAATCGTACTATCTCGTTCTTGCATTTTTCAATTTTTTCATTTTGTTGTGTAGTGTAATTCAAAAAGCAGGGGGTCAGAACAAGGACTTATTCATTCACGGCCTGAATAATTCGAGTGTTTCTTTCCTCTCTTTTGTAATCTCTCCTCAAAAGCGGAGGTCCCACAAGCCTGCAGTAAAACATCGCGATGAGGTAATAGAAGTATATTCAATCATGGGTGGCAGAATAGAGAAGGGCAGAGGGTAACTTGCCCTTCCCATGCCCTTCTCACAAACGACTGGACCAAAGCATTTCCAGATAGAGTTGATGATTGATATAGAAGAATAGAAAGAGGGGAGAAGACTCGAGGAGAGTTGGTAGAGAGAAGAAGAAGCAGTAAACAAAGGCCACCATTCAGTTATATCATATGTGAAACTTTTTGTGCGCCTTTAGGAGATTTACACCGCCTCTCACAATCCTGGATAATTATAGGTCATTTAAAAAATTTATGTTATCCCCTCGAACCGAGTCAAGGTCTTTGTCTACTTTCTCAGAACGTGGAAACACATTTTAGATTTCTCGAGTCCCCCCCCCCCTTCTTCCGCACATCATGTAACTTCTTGAATCTATGAACTGTGGCACAATTGCTCCTCAGCAAGCTAGACTTGTCATCGGAAGGTCCTTCAAAGTTGGTTGGGTCGTCGTAACCCTCAAGATACTGATGGTCACCTACAAAAAATCAAAATCCTAAAAGTAAATCTGAGAACTCCACCCCTTTCATTGGAATCACAATTTGCTGTTCATGTCCATAATTTAGGCATCGGAAGTTTTCGAAGTCCCCAAATTAAGTCCGAGCCCTCGCATCGAGAGAACCACAATTTTCTGGAAGGACGGCCGGAAGCGGAAGTGTTACCCGCCAAATGTTTCACGGGAGGTGTCGAGTTCAAATAACAACTTTAACAAACAGATAACATTCCTACTTCGTATAATTACACTAGTCAACAGCCAAAAAATTGCTGGAACGAGAATAGGTGATTCTTAAAGTATTTTTCACGCTAAATTCAATGCCGTTTTCTTTTTTTCGCTAGCAGGTCTAGATTTCCCGTAATCGTTGCAACAACGTGCCGATATTTGCAAAAAACTGCCGCGCATTGTTGCGAACGTAACGCAGGTTTGCAGAGTATGATACTGCTATCCTTGATGCGTTCCGCGACGATGCGCGGCAGTTTGTTGCAAGAATCAGGACGTTGTTGCAACGATTACAGGAAATCTAGACCTGCCAGCGAAAAACGGAAAACGGTATTGAATTTAGCGTGAAAAATACTTCAAGAATCACCTATTCTCGTTCCAGCAATTTTTTGGCTGTTGACTAGTGTTATGAGGAAAGACGGGAGAAAGAGACAATAGAATACGGGTGAAACTTCAACAGGAGGGCATGATTTTCAAAGTTATATCGTATCTGCTGTCTGCCATCCTCCTGGCATTCGAAATTCGGGAAAGTTTCTCTCAGAAAGATTCCCTTAATTTTGAACTTTAGATTTCAAGAGTAAAAAATGAAGACTCAAAATCTATACAGGGGAAAACGTCTACCTATCGTACGAGTCAAATCATTCACTCACGGGTACACTTTTCAAGAAATTTCCCAGCCTCCGATCGACAATACGCGGGCTCTTCTTCGTTCGTGCCGAGATTGCGTATCCTCGTACTTCGGATTTATTTATCAATGCGCATCTGACTTCCGATATGTCATCCTGAAAGCGCGATAGAAACAAAATAGTTCGATACTTGCAATAAGAAAAGCCAAACGAGAAACTGTATTTCATTTTCATTGCTTCGAAGTCATCACAAGTTTCAGTACCTCATCTTGGAGGGATAAGATTTGCTCACACGACTTCTGGATGATTTCGTGAAGGACAAAGGCCACAATAAGAGGATCAATTTTTAATGAATTAATGTTCAAATTGAAGAAAGAAGAATAGCCATAGATATCTGGCTCCCTGTTGAACGCCTGATAGACATGATGAGACGCTGAAACACAAAGCAATTTGTTAGAATGAGCCTTGGTGATGCTGATTTACTCACATTTGACTCACCATCAGCGAATTCTATATTCCGGGATCTCAAAAGTAACTCCTGCAATAGTAAATGACCGCTTGACTGAAAAAGATTTTCCAGGATTTTCGCGACTTCCTCCGCTCCCTATGAATTGCGAGAGGAGCAAGCTATAGTTATAGCAATATTCCAAGTAAGTGAAACAGAATACCGATACTGCTTTAATGAATTACCAACTTCTTTGCTACAGTTCCCGTACATGAATCCACGGATGAAAATGCGTCGGTAAAACGTGTTCGAGAATTTCATTATATCTTCGATTCGTATAACTGTTAAAAATGGAAAATAATATACAATATAATCTTAATCCTTTAACGAAAAATGAGTACAAGAGGATCAGCACTCAGTCGGCCAACCTCCAACAGGAAACAATAAAGAGATCAACGAGCACAGTAATCAGAAAACAATTTTTGAATGGTTTTGAATTTGATTTGAATAACTCACATCTTTTAGTATAAAATATGTCATCTGGAGTCCAGCCCCCTTGATTGTGTAAGTGCTCTATGTACCAGTAAAGTTGTTGGAAATGATTTATTTCGTTGGGGGTTTTCGAGCTTCGAATATGCTGGCAACAAGAAGAAATAAATGAGTACACAATAGAAATTGAGGTACCTACATTAAATCAAGGTCGAATTAAAGGTAATAATATCAGGCTAGCTGGTTCATGAAGAAGATACAAAACGAGTTTCTAACGCCTTTATTGAATGAAATACAATCATCCTATACTCGATTTAATTCGAGAACTGCTTGCGCCAATGGACTTATATTTTTAGAAGAAAGAAGGGAAGTCTTATTGAATAAGTAGGAATTTCCTTTCCTCTCGCGATATAAGCGTCCATTGGCGCGGAAAATTCTTAGGTCAATCGCAGTGTACAGAAGAGAAGGATTGAATGATCTCTTCTTCATTAATTACAGAAATGAATGAACACAATATTGTAGACTTGCAAGATTGAAAGCGCCATAAATTTGCTAGGTAGCCTATACCTTTTCCAAAAATTGATCAAAAATTAATGTACTTTTTCCAAATCTTGAAAGCCTTCCCGACAAGAGCGTTCCGAAAGGGGGTAGAGGGTGTGACTCCCCCCAGGCTTTTGGGTTGGTCTGCAAATTTATTGTCCAATTCTCTTGAGCCTAGACTAAAGCTAGTAGTCACTTGGCAAAATATTGTTTTCAACCGCCTCATTAATTCCCTCTCAGAACGCCCCTGCTTCCCAAAACTTTTCCGACTACCTATCCGAAAGAAATAATGGCTCCAAATCAGATTCAAGCAAGACAAATCAGCAGCCTTGCAGAGAAGATTCCTTCACTAGGCCTGTATAAAGAACTTACTGTTTCTTTCGCTCCTTTAATATCGTCACTTCTTACATTCTCCCATAGATTCATCATTTTTGTGATAATTTTCTCCAGAAAAAGTATCACTTTATCGCTGTAGCCATTTAATGTGATCTAATATGCACCAATAGAGAAACACAAGGCATTGTTGAAATAATAAGAAAAGATCTACCTAACTATGGTTTTTAATAGCACAAGCTCGAGGATCTTTAATTACACACAGGAACTCACTTGTATTCCATAATTTATTAGCGAAAGATCCCATTTTATCCATTCAAATTGTGATAAATCTGAGGATTGTACCAGTGAAAACCTCACCATATGGCAAAGTACATGCAATGAAACTCGGTGAAACGGACCTAAGGCAACTGATGGACTGAAAACAATGAGTATCTAAATTTTTGTAAATGTTATAACCCATTGTCAAGGCTTATACTTCTAAAAAATGAATGATACACATCATATGAATAATTTCTGTTCTGGTCTATTTAAGTTTTATCATGTGTCCCTGACCCTGCACAATAATTCTATTCATTTGTACAGGTACATATTTTGCAGGCTGTTAAGATGAAATAATCATTTGCAATAAGAGATCACAAAAGAGAATAGAGGGAAACTTTTCTTTATACATTGATCACGCAACGCAGCGATTCTAGCGGTACAAACAGATACTAATTGTTGTGTATTCTTTTCACCAGACAGCGCTAGTAGCTAGTAGCCATATAGCGTGCACAACCAAAATCGGAATTAATTTTCAATGGTGATGGGCGGTTCTTATTGGTTATCAAACATTCAACCGCTTAATCTTTGTATAAATCTAAATAAGTACTAGTTTATTTTTGAGTAAAGGTTAATGGTTAACCCAAAAAACCAATCAATATGTGAAAACTGGTTCACTGACAATTTTTATTTTCAACCACAAAATTCAAGTAGGTATCAACACAATATAAAAGGTCTTCTTTCTATTTTCTCAATATATTCCATTTTTGAGGAAGAAAAAGTGGACCTTAGCGCTCCTAGCGGATCTTTTCAAGAACTGAGGGTAATTTGAACAATTGAAATTGACAGTCAACTGGTCAACGGGTTTACTTTGCGGTTTTTAACCGGCTAACCGGTTACAATGATCTTCAAATAACCAATTTGACTGGTATTTTGAAGTAAATAATAACCAGCCATCACTAACCTTTAATGAGAGGTTTTTATAGAAAATTTTTATGCTTAGCAGTTTTTTTCTCTGTTAATTTTTTGGCCACATGGCTTTGGGTCCAACTTTTTTAGGATTACCCAGTGGATATTCAAATGAAAAAATGCCTCGACACCTTTTTCAGTTTTACCAAATGTAGCGCTCCTAGCGGATGGTCAAATAGTCGACCGTTCACCACCACGTTTTTGAGGTACAACTTAGAAATTTCCGGCTCTACCCGCACAATCATTTCATTTCATATCCTATCTTCTCCTTTTATGTAGTTTGTAATTATCGTTGCCTGAAGAAGGACACTATGTGTTCAAAACGTCGCTAAATAAAGTTTTTCTTGACCATTAGGTCTTCAATTGTGCGGGTAGAGCTGGAAATTTCTAAGTTGTACTTTTTTCCTTGCACAAATAAAATTTTTTCAATCGTTTTCGAGGTATTTTTTAGTCGCGTCCATCATCTGGTAACACTAGAATACATTCCTTGACGGGGTTTTTCAAAAAAAAAAAAAAAAAAAAAAAAAGATCAGGAGAAAAGTATTTATCCCACAAGTAGCACAGGTACTTTTCTCCTGATCAACGTTTTTCATTCAAACTATTGATTGGAAAAACTATCGGGACTATCGATAGTTCCAATAGTACCTTAGAAAAACTATTGGGAATATCAATAGCATGAGACTATCGACTGTCGCCGATCACTACTTACTAGCAGTCACTGCTTACTAGGTCCTCATAAAGTTTTCTTTCCAAGTTTGAAGCCTTAAATAAGCTCACGCAAACCGCTCTTTCAGTTTTTCTAGCTCAAGCCTCAACTTATGAACAGTCAAATACAAGACTTTTGATACTTGATACTTACTCAGATTGCTCAGATGAAAGAATTAGAAAAAGGAGAAAAGAATCTGGGGTCTGAGCGTTACTTTTGAGAACTGGGAGCCAGAAGAGCCAGCTTCTCTATAATGTAAAACAACAGTGCATAGCAGTGAGCTGGAAGCTGAAAGCCGAATGCCCAATTCAGCTGAATTTTTACTAAAATTGAAGCTGAAAGTAAGCCTTACACCCTTCCCTGCCCAAAATCTGAAATAAGCCAAGTTTTTCATACTTTCCAAGTATTTGCAAAATAGAAAAATGCAGTAATAAGAATCAAAGATTTTCAACACGATTTCTCATTTTCACTAGAGTAACAAAGCAAAATGCACTGGTTCACCACTGTAGTCTGCAACTGGCTGAAAAACAAGTATCTTCCACAAGACTAGCAAAGCCCCAATTCTCCTGATCATTTATTCTGTACACTAAGTGCCACATGTCATAAATCGACCGAATTGAGCCAAAATTTGACTGAATTAAGCCAAAAGCCAGCTGAATGTTTCAGCCAAGAGCCGGATATTCATCAAAATTGTAATTTTGGCGCAATACTCTGCAAAACAGCTCACAACAGAGATGGAAAGTAATTGAAAAGCTAAAAGTTGAACGCAAAAGGTGGTGACATTTCTGGAAGTAAAAGCAAAAAGCAAAAGCAAAAAGCAGAAGCAAATAGCGAAACAATTGTTGAAAAAGCCAAAAGTTCTGCTTTCAGTTTCATTTTTGAAATTTTTGTAGCTGGCTGATAGCTTTAGTCGACAGCCGTAAAATTGTCTAATTTTCAGACATTGAGCTATTAGTCAATTAAATGCAATAGCCGTCAGCTTAGTTTTAGTTTCACTTCTATAACGATCCAGCGTCCAGGAAAGAAAAATGAGTGTTGTAGTTCTCATTTTTGTTTCCTATTTCTGATCTTTATGTTCTGTATTTGCAATGTATGGGCGGCTTAGTAATCAATTCAACTCCAAAACTCGAAAACTAAAGTAACGCCTATAGCTGAATCATTTTTTATTGGTTAAGCTAAGCTAGCCAATAGCCAAATTATTTTCTTCGGCTGAGCATTAGCTGATAGCTTAGCTTTTAATTTCGAACTTTGTTAGCTTTAGCTGATACCTAGCTTAACTTTATCATAAAGCTACAAATATCTGTGAGCGTTAGAAGCAAAATTGAATAGCGGAAGCGTTTATTGAATCGCTCTCTATCTCTGGCTTCAAGAAAAGTCCGGAGTCGGAGCTTAATTTTGGCTCTTTGCTACAAGAAAATGGGAACGGGGCCGTTCTTTTGACTCTTCTCGTAACCGGCTCCCTGTACCTTTTTTATTGAGTCACAAAATCGTTTTACGCGCAATGGTATGAAAAGTTGATAGATAATTTTCAGTGTTCTTCTTTAGGATACTTATTTGCTACACTTATTTAAACTACCTGAACAAATCGAGAAAAACGTGAATCTCAGGAGTCCTGAATTTATCATCTTGCTTGAACCAAATTTCCATTTTAGGTGATTGATAGACGACGTAAGGGTCCTTGAGTGCCTGGAAAATTAGAATACCTAAAGTATTTCATCTTGTATACGCTGCGTTACAAGCATAGACCTAAAATATGCTTATACGGTGTACATAGCAAACGGGTATCTATCATTTTGTAATACAAAATTGAAACATACATCCTCTTCCACAGGACGAACGGCAAAATCCCCTGGAACCGCATCAATTAACAACGCTTGTAATTCAGGAATAAATTCCCTAGCATTCCATTTCTGTAAATAATATTTAAAATTTGAATTGGAAAGTGTGTAATGCAACTGTCTTTTGCTTGGAATGTTCATCTCAAGACAATTTAAAGCTCTATGACTCCACATGATCTAAAAAAAAGTAATGTTTAAAGTAGCTACCTTCACAATTGAAGAAGAATATGAAAAATTTGAAGCAGCAAATCTATCTGTTAAAATATAATGCATACTTCTATTAATTTCTCGGGTATTTTTTGAACTTCAAAACCTGTTCGTGTTGTGACTCCATCAGTGTATTCCTTGAAAGTAGGACTGACAATTGAGATGCTAAAAATTTTAAAGATGAAGTTTAGTGATTGAGGTTTAGCTGCACTTCTCCGCAAGGAATGAAAGCACTATTACAAAAATTTTTGACTTTTGAGTGCTGAACTCAACATTCATGAAAAGTCATTCTGTGTTTTCACAATACATACTTGCCTCACTCAACGATAATAATGTCAAAAGAATAATTCATAAGCAGAAAAATGAAATTGCAGTATCTAGGTCAAGTTACTTCATATTTTGGGGCCGAAGGTAGTCTAAAAAACTACCCAGCAGCTTCGGATTCCAATCACTTAAGTTTGCCCAAAAATGAACCGCATCCCTGAAGGTGGAACGCTGAAAAATTATTATTAAACTTCTTTTACCTAGGTACTTATATCCAAGTACGCTCCTCACGTTAGTTTATTATTTACTTGTAAGTCAACCGATACACGTTCTACAAAAGATAGCAGTTCTCCGTTATCTTCGGGTGTCCATTGTAAAAAATTATATTCGCTCGCTTTCTTGAATTCGTTGAACATTTGTTCTTGAATGTTGTTTTCTCTTATGATGTGAATGAACTATTTTAGAAAACAAAACATTAACTTATATTAGAACTCGACATGAACCACAAGATATGTGACCCTGTCTACAGAAATCCGGTCAAGCATCCAAGTCTATCTCTTCTCTAGAAAAACAAAAAAAAGGTTTTTCATTGGTAGAGAAGGAGGCCACCAAATTGCTTAACCGAGTTTTTGTAGAGAGGTCACATATCACTCTTGTATTATGTAGCTATGAAGAATAATATTAGATGTTTTACAACCTGAAATATTAGATTAATAATATCATCTTGACGATCGAAACCCTCATCAGTAAGATTACATACAATGGTGAAAAATGCAAATTTGGCCAGAGGATCGTAATCAACATGGAAATCAGTGCACCAGTTTTTTTCCTTGAAGATGGAAAATAAACTCCGAGGTCCACCATGAACCAGGCCCCAATTAATAAATAAGTCAGGCTGCAAGGATTAAGAATGATAAAAATAGTTATCCATCTATATGCTGAATAAAGTATATTTGGACAAGAAGTACCAGAGAGAATACCATGGTGCAGGTAAGTTAAGAACGGGTATGCCTCAGTCTCAGTTTGGTGAAGATTCTTCCCGTGACTGAAAGAGGTGAGGTGCATCACTACGCCAGCGTGAGAGGAAGTGTCCATCTTCTCTTCCGTTTCTCAGGCTACAGTAGTTTGGACTTTCATAATCTTCACCTCTTTAGCTTCAAAAGAAAGTCATTTCTCCCAACTACCTCTTTTCCTCTTCCATACACAAAGTTTAAAATTTCTCGAAGTTCCTCCCATCATGTAAAAGAAATTTTTGCAATTTCTTAAAATAAGTTGGAGCCCTCCGCAATTTTCTGGAACGCCGGCGGACGGCGCATTTTCTCTAAAGTAACCTCCAAAACATACAACAGTAAAAAAGAAACATACTTGAAGTGCTGCGTGGATAATGGGCCTTTGTATAGTACTTTTCTTATAGACCGGAGGCCCCTCCTCCACGCAGCGCTTCACTTGGGGTCGCTTTACCTACCCCAAATAACTGAGAAAGAATGTGGGTTGTTGTATAGTGAAAATAGGATGACTTTGATGATCGCCCCAAATCGTGCAAAAGAAATCGTTCACTCCTTCAATCAAGATTACCAGAAATCTTACTTCAAATGAAGTTGAATGCAACTTACAGTTGTACCACAATCGGCCACATTGGGAACAGGGAACTTCAAGCGTAAGACTTTCTTGTCAATCGCCAACGGCTTTATACATGTCTTTCTTTTCAGCTGTTCTGGTCCCCATGGGTGATGCCTAAATGGATACTTGAAATTTTTTTTATCCTTATCAACAACTTTTCTGAACAATGAAACAACCATCTTCTCCAGTTCATTCAAATTTTCTGTAAAGAAGTCAATGGTAAAAATCTCTTTTTTTTCCCCGACCTCATCAATTGAATCTAGGTACCTTTGCCCAGGACAGTCAGAGTCATAATATTTGATGAATACCACGTCGAGTAAAACTTCTGTACATCGTTTTGCAGACTAAATCCTGTTGCCATCTGGAACAATTCCAGGGCTTCTCCTGCACATCGAAATTTCACCAAAAATAACATCCTACAATTTTTCAATCATTTCCTATTTTTCCGGTACCTGTCACGGGATGTTGAAAAGGGTGATTTGGTTTACTGAGAAAGTCTTCCGTTTCTAATATTCTTTGATCATCGTTTAGTGCACATTCATTTTGTTTTAGCCACGCACTTGTTAATGATTCTCGAAGATCCAGAATGGGCATGTATGACACAAACGGTTCAAGGAAGAACTGCGTAAACCTGGGCGTGTTACGATGAGAAAACTAAGACAACTCCACAAAAGAAGATCGAACCAATTCAGATTTTGGAGGAGTACGTACATACGTAGGGCTTGTGCAAACAGAGCGGACTTGATTTGAAAACTGAAAAGTTGTTCTTCTTTTTCAGTTTTTGGTAATTCTGCGACGCCTCCATCAGATCGTACAAATTCTCTAAAACTGTATGGTTCTGGGTACTTCTTACTGCCCATCATCAATGCATATCCGACAATATTCGCCAATCCGGGTACCTTTCGAGGATCATTTATGGAGCCTGAATTAAAGAAATGACGGTTAAACTTTAGTTGAATGTTGAAAATATGAAATTATTGAGCCCTGTATCATCTTACCCACTCCTACGACCATGGATGCCGCGGATTCCTCTGTAGAGAGATCACTGATCAGAAGAACTTTCATTCTATTTTTCAGAACTAGACCTCTGTACAAGCGATGATCGTGCGGCGGTTTATTTATATCTTCATGTCTCTCGATGATATTTCCTGTTGGATTCCTGAAAAGAAGGTGTAAGTAAGCTACTTCCCAATGTGCGAAAGGATGGAACAACCTGTTATAACCTTTTGTGTATTGCGGGCCGAAAGAGAATTTCTCAGAACGTGCGCGGGCTAGGTTAGGTAAATCTTATCTCAATAATGCACAGGTTCTGAAATGCCCACTCAAAATGATAAAATTGAAGCGTACCAGATAGATACATTTACAGAGCAGGTTTTGGTGGGTACCTCATCCTTTTCTTTTTCCTCTGAACTTTTCTTCTCTTTTCCTCTCTTTAATTTAAATATTGACACCTTGCACGGGCCATTTGGAAGCACTCTGCGGGCCACGCGTTTAGAACCACAGGTCTAGACCACCGAAAGTGCTCAAAAAGTTGATAGACTACGCAATTTTCAGCTACTCGCATGGCATGACTCACAAGTTCCATTTTTTCAAAATCCCATTGGTCTTATGATTATGTATTTTGATAGTCTTTACTATTCTAATAAGCAGGACTCACGCATAAACGAGAAGATTTCCCTTCGATAAATTCAGTTGAGTTACTCGAATCAAAATGATCAAACCAAAGAAAATCATCAGCTAATCCTGATGCTCATCAACATTAATATGAATACAAAAAAGAAAAATTTCATCAGAAATGTAATTGTCAATGAATTGTAGAAAAATTATACTAATACCTACCTCTAGAAACATTCGCATTGCTGTTTTGAGAGAACATTTTTTCTTGTGACTAAATCACTTGTTCAAAGAAACAAAGAAGCACAATTGAGATATTTACAACTATAGTAATAATTTAGTGACGATAGTGGATGAGGAGTATTTCTGTACTTCAGTATGTGATCTAGGGACTAAAGAACGCAATCAATCTCTGTAGGAAATTCCTCAAGCTGGATGTGCAATGCAGCGTGTACCGGCGATGCAAGGTTTGTTTTTTCCTAGTTTCTTTTTTTATTCCACACAATCATGACTTGTTCAAGCCCTCTCATTTAGAAGCAAAGTGATTCTGCACAATCAGTGTCTGGTAAGCCCGTTGTTTTACATTGAGCTAGAAATTCATCTGTTACCCCATTCATCCTCAGAACCAGTCCAGAACCAAAACAAAGAAATTTTAAGATCACGTTCCATGTCTTGTAGAATTCCTCTTCTTTCTGTATTAATGCATGGAAACAAGGTAAACAAACTTTTCAGTCCCTATAAAAGACCAAAATCCACCCCATCTACAGAATTATAAACAGAAGAAGAAAACAATATTGATGAATCAAGCCTGGGAATCGTGGCCCCTCTCTCCTCCACCGCCACTCCATCATCAACTTCTAGTTATCTCTATAAGAGGGGCGCCTCATACAAGCGTAGGAGAGACCCATAGTTGAAACTTTCTTGTACCTCCATCATGGGCGTACATCAGACTTACAAACAACTACATTGCGGGATTAGTACGATTTAGATTTTTCGAACCGGAGTAGGGATATTAAACAGACTTCATTTAGCACTCATACCTTCTTCTCCTCATTCTTAGAGTAGAGAGGGCTTAGCTTTGAGAGGAAGTACAGGTCTCGAGGTCATGATGGCTAAGGCATAGGGTCAGTCTATCGTACGGCGGTCAATCAAGGAATCGGAAGAGGGTCTAGCGTACAAAGACCGAATTTCAAGTTTCTTAGATGCAAATTGCAGAATAAGGTCCAGGCTGGAAAAGTACGAGAAAGACATGAAACTTGTGAATTGAAAATTGCACATTTTGGCGATAGTCTCGGAAGACTCAATGGGCAAGTTTCGAGCTTTTCGCGGGTGATGGGGAGTTTCAGGCTTCATGGCCCCAATCTGCTGGCTTCGGGAGTCTCGTGTTCTGCCTTCCTGTATTGTTCGCCAGATTTGAAGACGTACTTTCTGTTTTACTAGATACTACCTATGGTTGATTCTTTCTTCCTTCGCAAAACAATTTTAATGCTATATTTCTCAATGAGGAATTCACATGAAATAAGTACCATGATTTTTAAGCGTTTAGTGCGCGGTTCAGTCTCCTTTTTCCCATTATAGCGTCAGGGAAGTCGAGTTTTGGTTAGAGCCTCATGTTGTAAAGGTTTGATTTTATTTCGATGTCACCTTTAAGTGGATCAGATCGGAGTTGCGGAGATGGTATGATAAGCATAATGTGAGAACCAGGTTAAACCTTTTGGTTCATTCTAGGCTCTCTGGTATTTTTCATCTTCTTGAATTTGACCGCTTTTTGCGTGAGGTTCGCAAGAAGTGTCTCAAATTTGCGGCCGACTTTAAGGTCAAGATAAATGGTAAGCTCTCCCTTCTCATGAGTTTGAAGAACAGAGTTGTTAAGGAAAGTGGTAGTTGTTCAGATTTTCCAGCCTAGGCTCCTCAACCAGTGACGAAGAATCTTACCTCCTGCAGCAAGATTTAAAATTCGCTCTATCTCCTCTTAACGATGGTGATGGCCTCGCGAACATGGTCGCGGATTCAACGATGAAGATAGGATTCGATTGCAATATCCAACAGAAGTGCGTCGAGATAGTCCGTAAGATAGTGAGTAACGTGATCAAGGGATTGCAGAAGAAGGTAAAAGAGGAGGAGTTAGTAATTACTGCGGCCGACAAAGGTAATGCGATGATTGTGATGAAGAAGCCTTCGTATGATTCTAAAACGTATGATGTACTTGAGCACAGTGGGGCAAGAGAGAATGACAGCATCAGTTCTCCAAACCATGTCAAAGAGGTTCAAAGTGTCATCAACAGGAGAACGATTATCATTAGGAGTGAGCGGGTAAATAGAGCCACTCCAACTCCTAACCCCAGAATCCCTCCCCCTCCTCCTCTACCGCTTACCTAAGGTCCATTATGACGATAATATGGCGATGCGGCCCGTTGTGTCCTTCATCTCTTCTCTTACCTACTCCCTTGCTAAATATTTAGATCGTTGGTTCAAATCCCGTGTCGAGTTCGAGTCTCCCTGCCTGCTCTGTTATGAATTCTTCTACCCTGGCCAATAGCCAAAAACTGAGCTCCTCCCAACAGGCTCGACTCTTTGTTCTTTCGACGTCGTAGGCCTCTTCCCTAACATCCTCAAGGCTGTCACTATGCAGCGGATGGGTGAACTCCTTGTGAACTTGAACTCTCCTCATAGAGAGTTGAGTGACTTTTTCGATTTATTGAAGTTGTGTTGGTCTCCAAATTTCTGCAAAATGGTAAATTCTATGAGTTTCCTGTGGAGGTGGGTTTTCCTGTAGGTTTCCCTTTAGGTTCCCTAATCTCATACGTGTTTATGTCCAAGTTTGGAACCAAACTTTTTTCCTCTGGCCATCCTCTACTGAATAATATCTTTTATTGAGGCAGATATGTAGATGACGTGTTATGTACGTGAACTGATCCCCAAGATCTCTGCTTGGAGTTTCTCACGTACATATATGAATGAGCTGTACTCACCCATAAAATTTACTGTGGAAGTTGGAGACTCCTCGATTAACTTTTTGGACTTGACTGTCTCCGAGAGAGACGGGGTCCACGAGTTTGAGATTTATAGAAAAGATACGTCGACCGATGTTTTAGTCCACGGGTCCTCATTCTGCTCTGTTGCGCACAAATCTACTGCTTTCAACAGATTTACAGACATTCCGTTTTCGGACTGCTTTCAGAGAGGAGTTACTGACCATACAACACCTGGCCAAAGTGAATGAGATTCACTTGGACATAAACGCGTTGATGCGTAGGAAGATTACGAGGAAATGCCTCGACGCTACTTCCTCCCCCTCCCTCCCTTCCTCCCTCCATACTATCAATCGTGAGAAACTGCGATGGATGAGGGGCAGTTTTCTCTTCCATTGGACCGGGCCGACTTTCGGCCTGCATTCTACAACTCTGTCACCTTTAAAGGGATGTTGGCTAGGTTGAAGGATCGAATTCCTGAAGATGAGAAGATTGGAGTGTGTAATAATTGTAAGGGTCCCGGTCGCCAACTGAAGATTAGAGTCAATAAGCACAAGACAGCCTGGCAGAAGGGTAAAGTGGGAGATTCGGTACTCGCTGATCATCTCATCGCTAACGGACACATCTTCGGGAAGGTTCAGAAGTGCTTCTCCACAAGGAGAATTTGTATCTTAGCGTACCACTTTGTAGCATATCGAAATAATTTGTCATAACTGCAGTGGGGTTTTTCCCTACAGGCTCAGTAGGCCCGGGCCTACAGCGGCACTTTTTCATATTGATAAAAGATCGGGGGCCGGGGTGGCAAAACTTGACCAGGACTACGGCGGCACAACACCCGAAACCCCCATTGGTCATAATCAGGCCCGACGAGAGGGAGGTACAAAGGGGACATTTTGCCTTAGCGTGGGACTTTTGAGGGGTGCCTGCCGGGCCCGCACTATTGACTTGACAGAGAATTTTGCAGGACGGAGGCAGAGAAATTTCAGCGAGACGGGCTGGCTTCCTTTTTTTCCTCGGCTCGCTTCTTCTCTCGGCGGCCCTGGTCATAAGAATACTGGTGGTGTCATTATGCTGAACAGGCATATATCGGACAAAAGTCTGATCGGGGTTATTCATGAGTCACAAGTCGATGATTAGTTTTCTTTCTAGTTCCGCCATTCTCGAGGCTAGTGAAGGTGTTCCGGGGTTTTCTTGGGTCAAATGTGTTCTTGTCTTCGCTGAGGACAACTATTTAGTCGAGAGCGCTTCGTTATATTCTTTTCGTTTTTTGCGGTTCTATAATTAGTTACTCGTCAGAGTATCGCCCCCTTTTTTCAGAAGTTGTACATAATAATGTTCCCAACAAGATCACAACAAAGGTTTGTACAGAAAAAACCTTGATCGCTGCCGATTAAGAGAGTTCTGCTGTGGGTGTATCAGCTCCAATGAACAACTATAGATACAGCTTATTCGTTTTGACTGTATTGACTGCAGTTCAATTTGCTCTTCATGAAGACCACGCGAGAAAGCATACAAGGAAAAATGTATTCCCTCTTTTCGGCCTTGTGAAAGATGAATTCATTTATTTGTCTGAAGACAGGAAAGACCACAATTATGACTGTCTGCATACAAACACAAAATTACTCGAAGGCCAAATATGTGGCAGTTTCTTCCCTTGAAACCTTTAGAAAAACGTCCTAACTGCTCAAAATTGCTTCAATCATTCTTGATATGCCTGTAGAAAAGTTACCTGTGCATTTTCTATCAATAATACACATCACTAACGTTCGCCCTCTTTCACTTTCAAGAAGTGAAAAATAAGATAGAAAGAAACCTGAACAGAAGTTACACATCCTTCACGTGCCAAAATGAAGATAAAATCAAATGAAAGTTAAGATTCTCTTCTTATGTATGCGCGTCGCGATTCAAAATCGTCTCATCTCAACGAAATTCAGTTTCGAACAATAACTTGGATTAAGAATAATTACTAACAGGAAGTAAACCCGACGAACTTTTAAAATGTTCAAAATTCTCAATGTAGGTAGCCTGCAACAAAGGATTGGTACAATTTCATCAAAGTTGAGAACTTGAAAGAGTGCAATTTCAATCATTTTCCCCCCTTCATCTTCACATACGTAAATACACAGAATTTCAACGTACCTTAAACGGAGCCACATTGGTTAGAGGATGGCGTTTCAGTTCTTCAGTTACTACCGGAGATACAAAAACCCTCAACGTACGACGCCGAGCTGATGATTCACCGAACACCTCCTGATAACAAATACAGAATCAATTGAGGATTTTGCTCTGCATTAAATATCCAAGTTATTAAGAATGCTTTACTCACTTCTGCCAAATCTATCAAATCTTTCTTCCTGAGAGCTCGAAGTTTGTCTAGTTCTACTTCAATTCTATCAAATTTACCGTTGTGGTTTAGTATCGCCCTCCAAAAATGAACACAACGTTCCAATACAGAGAACGGCGATGGCAGAAATATCTTTATAGCAGTTTTCTTGTAAATTTCTAGATCATTGTCCTTCATATTTGTCAATATTTTCTGTACCCAATACACAACGTTTTTTTTCTATTGATAGTCTGTTTGTCTCAAAGATAACCAGGTGATTCTTACTTACAGGCAAATCGAGTAAATACTGTTTCACCTGGGAGTCCACTTGGCGGAGGTCTTGTTTCGTTTTCACAGTAAATAAGAATCCGAACAGTTGATTGTTTAACGGGCATTGTATTTCTTCTGACTGAATATGTAGGTATATGAAATGAAAAAATGCATCGTGATGAATAATGAAAAAAAAATTCACATTTAAGAATTTTCATACTCATCCTTCTTTTAAACTTTGTATTCTGGCGAGTGGTCTTTTCAGGGAGTAATGTACTGTGACCAAGTTATGGGTCGATGCTAGTCAACAACGGATATTTTTGAAAATGGCTTGAATGAGTATTTTAGACATTTTCAGTGCAGCTCAAATTAAGTATAGCTCTTATCATTCGCTGCTCGTGGTGTGAAGGCGAGCAGGAAGCCTTCCTCAAAAAGGGCTACTCTTCAATTCTTATTTTGATAATCAGTTGAAGTTGATCATTTGGTCGAGTCCCCCTCCTGCTATTCACACGCAAACGTAACTCAAAAATTGGAAGTCCTTTCAAGTCCTCTCCCTGATTTGTATCTTTTCAGAAGCGCCACCTTTCTTGCATAACTCGAAAGTCAAAATGTTTTCAAGTGTCCTCTCCTCTCAATTTGTTGGACGCTGTTTTCTCAAGTAGGCCTACCCATCCAGATTCATAAGGCTGAATTCGAAAAATATTTCATGGTCGTCTCAATAAAGCTCGATAGTCGTAATATTTCCAAGTCTCAGCCCTCTCTGTATACATACCGCTTCATAGTCGAAATTCTTTCCAGTCCCTCTACTGATAGACACTCGGGCTTCCTTCATGCCCTCTTTCCTCTCCTACATAGCTTGGTAGTCAAAAGTTTTTGAAGCCATCTTTCTCATCTTTAGAATGGTCAAAGTCCCCACAAGTCCTTCAAAACTACGACTTGCCCCAAAGACGGCAAATGTTCCTCCTATCAATGAGCTTCAATGAAATAATTTCAATGACCAAATCTATCTGTGTCTTCAATGAAGACGCTCAAAAGTAACATCTGGTAAGCATAATTATGTGAGCTTACTTCTTCTCGTAGAATTTCTTCACATTTCTGTTCAATTATTACTTTCAATACATAGCTAGTAACTCGAGCCAAACTTGTATACGTTTCAATGGATTGATCAAAGTATAAAAAATAACTAAAGGTATCACTTGCTTCATTAATCACTTCAAAGGTAAGATCAGACCCTGAAACAGAAAATCTTTTTCTCAGTAGTGATTCAAGAACAGAGATATCATGATAAACGTTGACCTTTACTCATGTTGGCAAAATGACATTCATATACCTGCCTCCAAGCTTAGAGAGAATGACAATAATCTCATTGAGCACCTCCTCAGCTACCACCTTGACATTACCCTTCTAGACATGATTTTGTTGTTGATGCTTAAATTGAGGGGATGGTGGATGAGATCAGCGTGGATGACTCCAACATGGTAGCAGGCAGAGATTCTCTTTATACTTGCTCATATTAGCCAAATAACTAACTGAGATCATACTTCTAATATATAATATCTTATCCATCATAACATGTTGCTCTAGCCAAAAGCGTTCCCATCCTCGAGACAAATTTTGAAATGACAACGGTACGACGTTGTACAACTGATTCATGAAGGCTTCACGGTAGTACATTGTCTCCTTACATAACAATAATCAAGTATGACTCACCCTCAATAATTTCTAAACGTCGAGCTCTCAATACAGTCTCCTGCTTTGTCATACCAGCGCTCGCCTCGAGTATTTTTTCGATGCTTTTTGCAATCTTTACAGCTCCCTGAAAATTCACCCAGTAAAGAATATCTTCAGAGAGCAGTTACACGTAAAATAAAGAATTTTGAAAGTTCTCACTTGTTTAGTGCAATTTCCATGTATCAAACCTCGCAGAAAGATCCGTCGGAACGCTTTTGTAATGCACTTTCTTACATCATCAATTGTCAGTCCTATTGCAAGATTGACCGCTTGAATCGATGTTTTCAAGCACTATATTAAATGATTGTAACAACGAATAAGGTTCCTCAGTTTGTTGCTCTCCGCAGATTCGTTAATGTACGAGCGGAAAACCGAGTTCAAAACTTCCCCTCCGCCATATTGTAATGTATTTAGAAATTCCTTCAAATTTCTCTCAACATACGTATATCCCGTTGAACCATGTCGACTCTAAATCGACGTCGATGTGACGTCAAATCGACCTTAAATCGACCTATTATTTTGATAAGTAATCGACACAAATTCACCGTCGATTTCCAGTTGAAATAGTTCCGGGTTATGTCGACCGTAAATCGACCACAATCGACTGCAAATCGACTTGTTGGTTTCAATGTATGACTCGAAGTCGACGTCGTTATCAAGTTGATTCAAGGTAAGCGGTTTTTTAGGACTCAAGATCGACGTCTTTATCAAGTCGATTTTGGGTGGACAGTCTGCTATACTGCTGAAAATCGACGTCGTTATTGAGTCGAATTGTGAGGTGGACGGTGGCCTTCAACCCGAAACGACTCACTATCGACGTCGTTATGAAGTCGATTCTGGGTGAATGGTCTACTATACTGCTCATATTCGACGTCCGTTATTGAGTCGATTAGAGGTGAATGGTGGTTTTCGACCCAAAATCGACTTCCTATCGACGTCGTCATCAAGTCGATTTGAAGTGAACCTTTTTCCACGACTAAAAATCGACCCGCAATCGACGTCGAGATGAAGTCAATTTCGTTGCTCGACCGTTTTAACCGGTAGCTTGCTTCTCAAAAATCTAGTAAGTTGATTCCTCCTTAAGTAACTATGGAATGCATAACTTATCTGCGAGTAGTGAAGTTCCAGAAAAAAACAGGACGATATGGAGTCGAAATCAAGTTGACATCATCAAACGGAGCTCAAATTTTTTGTAGACTAAGAATTTACGTCGATTTTAAGTTAATTCCTAGTAAACTTCCTCAGTTCCGTGATCGACCGAGAATAGATTCCTTATTAACTGTCAAGTCTACGTTATTTGACAAAGTTCACATTTTTTGTCGACCAAACGTCGACGTCGATTTCGAGTCGACCTTTTCAAATTTTTTATCGACCAGGAGTCGACTCAATTTCGACGCCGACAATGAGTCTACCTCTAGTCGATTTTTGGTCAACATTAGGGCCAAACGAAATTGACCCAAAATCGACTTCGATTCTAAGTCGATTTCAAGTCAACAATGAGAATATTGTAGTCGACCGAAAATTGACTAATTGTTTCCGTCGACAACGGGTGCACAAATTGTTCACATTTTTTGTAGCCCGAGAGTCGACGTCGAAATACAGTCGACATGATATTGGACAAAATGTTATCTTAGTCGACGATATTTCCCCTCTAAATCGACGTAACCAAGAAGTCGATTTACCGTAAAAATCGATCTGAATGTCGATTTGACGTCGAATTACAGTAGATTTGGAGTCGTCATTGCCTATGACTCGAAATCGACCCTAAATCGACGGTCGACATGGTTCAACAGGATAGCGTCAGATCTTAAAGTAGAAATCAATTAGGTTTCTCTGTTAATACGTGTCCTTCCCTAGTTAAATGATTAATGCATTCCCAAGATCCACTCATATCTTCACAAGGACGTCATTATATATGCAAGGGAAATATCTTACTTACTCTTAGAGGCATTGAAAAGATCCTTCGGTGTCCAGTGTGTTTCATTAACCAGATATCGCCAGTACCAATTTAATATATCAAAGTTTCTGTTTGTTATAACAGTCTCCATAGCAGGAACCACCTGATAATAGAATGATTTTTTAAAACTAAGGTGAAGTGAAAAGTCCTACGATCATTTTTGCAAGGTATTCTACAGAAAAATCGGGCCGATCGGTTATAAAAATCAACTGTAAAATCTATACCGCAATAAATTCTTTCCTCAAGAAGGAATTAAAACTTTCATATAGACAAACTTCTTTCTTGGAATCGACTTCACCAAGGTGTGGTCTTTCGCCAAAATAGTCGTTTCATTCCATCACGCCTATTGCAAAACCGTCAACTTACTTCTTTTAATGTTTTTTCCAACACTTCTGTGGTAACGTCGTTTCCAAGACTGAGCATTTTTGAAAGCATTCTTTCCAGCAAAAGAGGTAGTTTATCGTTATAACCATCCAATTTAATCTGCGGACAACCGTGCCAGCAAACATAACGTTCATCAATAGCATAATGTAAAATAGAGGCACTAAAAAGACGATTTTGAATTCACTCAGATAATAATATGCCTATTTCGAGGGGTCCATGCCTCAACTCTTGAAAAAATCACGTTGTATCGTTCATGCCCAACTCGAGGCCAAGTTTGTACGCAGTGTTAGGAGGTATTTAAACGGCTTAGAGTATCTCATTAAAATCCCAAAATTGACTTGGCCCTGCTTTAGTACCTCCAACGATTTCAACAAGAAACCTGTTACAGCTTGGTAAACAGTAGTTATAACCTGATTAAAATGACTTCCTTGATATGCAATACTTTATACACCAATTGACTTAGTCTCTTCAATGAGCCATACATGCAATGCTCCAAACACCGCTCCTTCAATTAGTCAGATAGGCAAAGCTTTTTTCAGGTCCCCTTTTGTCTGATATTATGGCGGTCGGTGTAAGCTCGCCGACTAAGAAAATTTTCTGACATAGCCGAATGAATAAAGATCATGTTTCAAGTCTTTCTCAGTAGCTAGTGGCTTTTGCAGCGATCTACGGATTTTTGGTCCCAAAGAGAACATGAATTTTTCCCGGATTTTGCGTGAAATACGGCGGTGTTAGCAGATTGCGGCCCGCAGATGACCTTTTTGCGGCCCTTGTGTCGAGTTGAGACATCCTTTTTGCGGCCCGTGTGTCGAGTTGAGACATCCTTTTTGCGGCCCATATATCGAGTTGAGACATCCTTTTTGCGGCCCATGTGTCGAGTCGAGACATTCTTTTTGTGGCCGAAAATGACAATGAGTTGATGAGTTGCAACCCCTGCAAAAGTATAATTTGCTTATCTTCTGGCATGCACGTCATTCTTTTCTCAGGATGATCGATCGAATGTCTTCATCGTGTTCAACTTTGTCATATTTGACTAATTGCATCTTTTCATGTTTGACCTTGCATTTTCAGATGAGCGAAAGAAAGATTGAATGAATGAATGAATGTAGTCACATTCCAGTAGAACGGTAGGGTGTAAAGCATATATGAAATTGATGGTCGGTCGTACATTGGAATCAGACCTGCAACATAACCATTCTCGTGATGATAATTTGATGCGTCAGGCAATATCCAACTCGTGCAAGCGGAAGGTGACTGAGGATTTTTGTTCGAAAGACCGAATAAAATTTTGTGTAAAGAGATGACGGAAACTGCGCTTGAGGTACTGAATGAGCATGATCAAACTCAAATTCGCAAGGCCATCCACAGCGCGAGGGCGAAGCTGCGATCACCCTTACCGACGAATCGAGGGAGAGGTGCACGACAATTTGCAATAAAATTGGTCGCAATCTGGTTGTTTTTAATTTTCAACTGGGCCGCAATCTGGTTGGTTTTGTTTTTTCAGTTGGCCGCAATGTGATCGTGTTTCGTTTCTCAGTTGGCCGCAATATGGTCATCTTCAGGCCGCAAAGTGGACGTTTTTTGCACTTCGGGCCGCAATCTGGATTCAGCCAAATACGGATTTTGTGTGCCCAAGGGATAAGTACCTCAGGCAACTCTATGAGAGATACTTTTCTCCTGATCGCTGTAGGCTGACACAACGTTCTCCCTCCACATTGAGTCGATCAACGGAAAAGAATCTCAGCTACCCTTATGAAAAATACCTTTCTCCTGACCGTTATTGATGAATTGGGAAAATTCAAAATCTCCTTTCTGGTCTTATAAAAAATGGCAAATACGGATTTTTGAAAATATCATCTGGTAGCATTGGCCAATTGAATTAGCCCCTTCAGTGAGCCAGTTATGAAATGATCAAACATTGCCCCTCAAATGAGTCTGATATGCAACGCTTCAAACACCATGAGACTCAGAAAAGACCCTTCCAAAATACCCAATAAAACAGGTTCCCTGCCTCCGCTCATTCAACTCCGTGAAAGAACCCGTGAATTTTAGCGGGGAACGTCATCAATGACCTTGACCTTGACCTACTTTAAGGATTTGGAAAAATCTCAACTTTCAGCCAGGATGCTTCAGGACTTCATCAGTGACCTTGACCTACTTCAAGTGGGAAAAATTCAACTTCCAGCCAGGATGCTTCATGACGTCATCAATCAATGACCTTGAGCTTGACCTACTTGAGGAATTCAAATTGCCTCAGGATAGAGAGGGAAAAAGCTGGGCACAAACGATACAATATGATTAATTACTTCATCTATTGAAATAGAGGAGACGTAAGGACTTTTAATGAAGTTTCACTTATTCACGCACATTTATTCTGGACTTATCCATAGATATCTCCCATTTTAACCACGGGAAGTTGGCCAACGATGCAAAGTGAGCGTTCAACGAAGACTCAAATATTTCGCAGGCTACGTACCATGAAATGAAATCGAGTGGACTTGAAATCGTTACAGAACTGAAAACATGATACATATAACACTAGCTTTTTCGCTTGAAGGAAGTGTGCTATTCAATAAAACATCGTTCTTGTTGGTATCTTTCGAGGCTATCAAGAACCCAAATGAGTACGAAAGTAAATGTTCTGAAGGCAGGCCCACATTCCTATGATTGGGGTGTAAATTTATGATTGCTTTATGAATCTTTTTCAGGAATTTGAGCTTCCTAAGGGAGCACCGCAACACCCCCTTCCATTGATCATAATATTACTATTTATCCTCATGGGCAGTAATTTTCATGCAAAGCATCCTCAACTTGGTGAAATTCGGACCTAACAAGGCGAGAACCTTCTCTGTTGCTATTGGTTGTTCTCATCAACCTTTTAGTATAAAGATGAAAAAATATTCTCTACTGCTATTAGTTTTGACCAAGTGTGGCGTCAGCGCGCCTTCGCCCTGCTAGGTTCAAATGATTGAAGAGAGAAATCTAGCCAATCTAATCGTTATCAAACTTTGGGGTGTATAACTCTCAGAGAAACCCACGAACATCTGATTATTAGAAATGGTCTCATGTACATTTGAACAAACTGACATTCTTTTCAGGAGAGCATGACTCAGTTCGACTGTTCTACAGCTGGGGGGGGGGGGGCTATTTCCTACAACATTAAAAAAGAGGAACAGAAACGTTTGGGAAAAAATAATGACCTTGTGTACTCACGTTGAAAAGTTCTTTCCTCCAAGAAGATGACCACTTGGAACATTGGAAAAAAATGTTGCTAAGCACATTTGGCAAGTCTCTGCGTATTTAACCTTTTAAGTAACTGCTTAAACTGGTACTAAACAAAAGTCAATTGGGCAGGGTCACCAACCAAATTGGGTGCAAAAAGAGATCTTCTGATAGCAGGCCCACATTCCAATAATTGGTTCATAAATCTATGATTGCTCTATGAATTTTCTTCATGAATACAGACTTCCTAGAAATCTTGGTTCCAGGGGAAAAAAGCCGCCTCCCCCCCCCTCTTCTCCCATCAGTCCTGGTGTTACTTCCTAGTCTCCACGATATCGGTGAAAGAGACCCATTTCTTCAGATCGCCTAAATGCCAGTTGGGTCAAGTGTGCAGCAAGCCGTTGAATTTGTCGAATCACTAAATTGAAACATCATACGCTTTCTAAGGAGAGAATTATAATTATGGCTGTTGTCTACATGCGTTTAGGTCAAAATTCACAATAATGTTAATTTGGTCAAGCATGCATGAGGCCATCGTGATATGGATCTGTGAACTGGGTGTTTTTGTAAACACCTGCAAAAAATAAAATCAATCTTAGAACTTACTCTTTACCTAATGAGTTGAAATTCCATGTGAAGTTCAGGCGTCCTAAATATTTCGTCCTGCTTAAACCATATTTCTAATAACGACGACTGATGTACTATGTACGGATATTTAGGCTCCTGAAAATTTGATAGTGTAAAATTTGTTGTACATTGTAATTAGGCATTGTTGCGATCAACTCACTTTGTCTCCTAAAGGGTAGATAGTAAAATCTTCAGGTGTGAATTCATCGTGTGCTGTAATGTAAAGTTCGGGGATTGATCTTTTGGTACTCCATTCCTGAAATTTGAAATTTCTTTTGTTTGCTGAATTGTTTGGAACTAGCAAGATCTGATTGACTTGGTCACGAATGCGTTCAATATTTTAAACTCAGGAAGAAGTGAGGAAGCTTAGAAAGAACACGGTCTTATAATTTCAATTTTTTGTTCTATACTTTTGAATATCTAGTTCGTGATACCGGGGTCACCGCCTCCACTTATTCCTACACAAGAAAATGGGGAAATGTCTTTAATTCCAGTGAGAAACCTCATTCGACTGAGGTTAACTTCAGTGGACCACAAACGAGGGAGGAGAATGAAATGATGATCTATACATAAATCTTAAAATTCAGGTCGATCAACTAACCGCTTGGTCTAAGTATTCATTCAGACCGCCGAAGATTCATTTCATGAACCAATTTTCAGGTTTAGGCAATTAAGGTAAACTGCAGTCTTCTAATGCACATAATAAGCATTGAAATAAAGTATCAATAGGGGCAAACTTACTTCCAGCAACTTGTCCGGAATTTCTTCACACTTGAAAAAAGCTTCTTTCGAGGTAGGGTCTTCGAATTCTTCGCACGATTGACTGACAAGTGTTATACTATAGGTACATAACAGATTTGAAGAAAACTGCGTGAAAACTGCGATTTAGGATGCTTTAATTTGTCAACCAGAACATTACTTCATATTATCTGGTCGAAGATAGCTTAGAAAGGTTTCAAAAGATTCTTTATCCCAGTAAGTGTGATCCGCATCTCGCGCAAGCAGATCTTGAAAATTGATTCGTGTCTGTAGATATGAAAACGTGAAACAAAATATTAGTACAATATTTTCCTTTTCCAAACTGCAATGTGACTATTTACTGTCTACTACCAGCATATTGCTAGCCAAATTCGCCACGCAAGTTATTGGTTCATCATTATCAGTTGGTTTCCAATCCAGAAAAACGTAGCGGTAGGTTTTTTTAAATTCTTCATACATCAGTTCCTGGACGCTATCCTCTTTCAAGAGATAAATGTACTGAGAGGTAAAAAATTATTCAAGTTACAATTACTTCACTTTCATCAGTCAACTATAGAGCAGCGAATCCAAGAAGGAAACTAGAGGAATATAATCTTCACTTTTCCATACTCAAAACTGAAGAAAAAAGAAGTTTTGGAAATAAAATTCAAATGTTCTTCTCTAACTCCTCTCCTGGATTTATCCCTGCTATTATCGTGGTATTCATAATTGACCTGGAAAACAAGGTTAACAATTTCATCTACTTGCGTTAGACTTTCGGTACTAAGGTCGCACGTGATGGTCAAAAATGCTATTCCAGCAGCAGAACTGTTTTCAACTCCCAAATTCACACATAGGTCCTTCTCTCGAAGAATAGTCAGCAAACTGCCCGAACCTTCGTAAATCATGCACGAAGCGAAGAATGATTCAGGCTGAAACACACAAATGAATGTTTTCAAAATGGTGAAGTGCATGATCGTAAAGTTTGAAATGGTTACCTCATGAAGACCTTCATTATTTGGCAGATATAGCCCTATACAGTATACTTTCCTCTACCCTTACTACGACGATCAATAGGTTGGGTTTCAAGGTCAAAACTATTTCAAGTCTCGACTCTCGAATGTAAGTCAAGGTCTATACTCACTGATGATTCATACGAGTCTGCATCTGCAACAGGAAAAACAAGACGTACTGCTCTTTCACCTTTGGAAATTGGCCGGAAGTAGATTTTGTTCTTCAATTGTTTTGGTCCCCAAGGATGATCATCGAACTCATAATGAAGTCTTTCTACATCTTTTTCAACAACATTCACGAACAAAGACGTGACCATCTTTTCCAGTTTATTCAAATTTTCTGTGGACACAAATAATCTCACAAACCTTCTATCAGGTACATAAAATTTTATGAGCGCAGGAATATGCCTATTCATCCAACATACCATTTCCTAGAACAGCCAACGTCATGAGGTGTGACGAGTACCACTTCGCATAAAACTTTTTTATTTTGCTGAAAAGACCATCTCCAAGCTGACGTAAAACAGGAATATTTCCTGTATAAATTCCCATAATACTTCCAATGAGAAATTTTTGAATGACCAAGGTTTTTTTTCATGTACAACTCCGCCTTATAAAAGCCTACCAACCAAGAGCAGAATGTTTGTACGGATGCTTTGGTTTGCTCATTCCTTTCTCCAAGTTTACGACTCGAACTTCGTCGTCACTCATTTGTGCCAAGTACTCAATATATGCATGCTCCAAAGGCTCTTTCAAAGGTAGATTCAACATGTAGGACAACCGAGGTTGTAAAAATAAATAGGCAAACCTGAAATACCAATTGAAAACGGGCGTTCAGAGCTGTAAGGAATGTAGGTACACTCGTAAATACTCACACTGAGAACTCACATATCCAAAGTTTTGGCGAAATAAATAGAGTTTATTGAGAAACTGAAATTCTGCTCGTATTCTTCGGTTGTTGGTAATTTTGCAGAGCCTTTGTGCGCTTCTACAAAAGTTTTAAACCCATACGGCTCTGGATATTTCTTACTGCCCATGAGTATCGTATGCGCGACAAGATTTGCCAAACCCGGTAAGTCATCTGGGTCATTTAAAGAGCCTGCGAGGGATACTTTGATAGAAAAATTAAATCCAAAGAGATAAGTACGATTAGGTTACTAGAGATCTCACCTACTGCTATTGCCATTGATGCAGCGCAGATTTTAGTAGAGGGGTCACTCATTAGGAGGACTTTCATTCGATTCTTCAAGATCAATCCTCTGTACAGACGTTTATCGTTCGGCGGTTTGCGAATATTATCAAATCGTTCAAGAATATTTTCAGTTCCTTTTCCTGTATTCCTGGAAGTGAAACTAATTTCAATTTTTAACAACAATACGTACAATTCAAGCTTGATAAGCTATCGACTTCAATGCGTGACTTACTTTCTCACAGTGCACAGTAGTAATAATTTGTACAAGTTTAGTGACAGTGACTGGACGAGAAGAAACTTTCACATATCACATTCAGTACTTACTTTTTCTTTGGGAACCTACAGAATAAAAGTAATAACACTTAGGTACATGTTCAAATTGACAGAATTATATCTGAATGAACAACATACTATGTATGTATCAAAAGCCTTGTTGAATATTGGGGGACAGAAGCTCAACAAAGAAGTTTCTCATCTCATTCAAAGTTGTAATACTTATACAATAAGTAGGTAAGTAATTTTCTTATTGGCAATATCCTTTTTTCTTTTGCCAAGAGCATTATCAACTCAGAGCGATCTATGTATTTGACATTATCTATCGACTCTCACAAATAAGAGCCACGTCCTTAAAACGGTCATCAAAGCTAATGAAGCTACGAGCAGAAGCTCAAAGCTTGCTCACAGTAGAAAAATGCGCAGGTGGGAAGTCTTTTTCCTCACCCAGAGATTAAAGAGGGTCTATTTTCAGCAGGTAAGTATAGTATGCGGGTTACTATAGGTAGACAGAAGATGAAGGAATTCTGCATATGACTGTATGCCATGGTAGGAGAACAGGTGCTGCACAGAGACAATATAACTTGAACATAGTTGAAAAGGGAAGAATATCTCACGTCAAGTCTTTATTTAGAAAAATTTCCATCATACAGGATAATCTCATATCATTTTCAGTCTATTCAAGAGTTGAGAATGAGGGTGCGTGATAGTTGTTTTCAAGGTTCGATATTGGGGAAGGGCAGCAATCAGTATTTCTGAAAAAGTAGTCGCGGTGTTCTGGCTGAAAAGTTGACAGTTCAGCGGTGTGCTCCGGAAGGCCTATGAGATCTGAAATCCAGAGCTCACCATCTGACAACTTCATTGAGATGAGAGAGAGGAGAATTAAGTGGATGAAGATTCGGTTGTATGAGAGGGTTGAATGACTGTGTCCTGGAATGAACAAAGAGATCAGAGGCAAGTATCGAGAATGGTATGATGGCGTCCAATTCTGTCTGAATTAGGTTTGCAGGATCGAATTATTCCTGAAATAGAAATTCTCTTCATTCGCATCAACCTGTTTCCGCTCGGTTCTAACAGAATCCTTCGAAATTCTACTTGTTCACGGCTTCTTGAAAAATTATGAAATTTTGAAGGATAAAGCCAGGTTGGTAGAGGAAACTGTTGGATGATTTAATAGCAACTATTGCAAAATGCTGTGAAAGAACGCACCGCGCGCGAGAGAGTGAGGTTGAAAATGGGGAGAATTATGGCACAAAAATACTATGAATCATTGGGTGTATGAATGAAAAACTTACGCATAAATAATCTTGATGTTTTCCATCCACAGATTCGCCATAATCACTGGGATAGTAATGGCTAATTGTAACATCACGTGTCAATATCGATTCTTTATTGAAAAAATTTATACAAAAATGAAATCTTCAAAAGATTTTCTTCAATCAAGATGGATCGAGACCTCCTGCAAATTAAAACATCATCCTCAAAGAGGATCGTCAAATTATTGTTCCCAAAAATTCAACGGTTTGAACGAACCATTTGTTCAAATATGCACTTCAAACTCTATCAGTTCTAGTTTTGTTTTACTTACTAAATGGTTGGAACGTTTGTCGCAATCCGTTTTATGAATTGAAACTAAATCTTCAATGACTATTCAAACTATTCTACATCTAAGTCAGTTTGTTACGAGAATGAAAATGTGCAAACTATCGTTTTTAAGATGACTTATGTCACCCCCCCCCCCCCCCCCCCGTGATCATTCATGAAGAACTTTGCGAAAGTTGTCTGGGTATCGTTTGTGCGTATTATAGAACGTCAGCTCACATTGCTTGTGCTTTGTATCGTAGTTTATTACTAAGAGGAGGATCTCCATAAAATATTGCAGAATTCTATTATTGAAATAAATTATACGAAGCAAATATTCAAATTTATTCATCGATCGAGATATACAATACATTTGAAGTTTATTTCAGAAATCAATCACATTCTTATTTTGACTCATGTTGGAGGATATTTGATTTTTTTCCAGTTCTTTCGACAATGTGAATGATGAAGGAAGTAAACTAGAATTAAATTTGAATGTATCGAGATCCATAATTTCTGAAGCCTGCAAAACATGTTGAAATATGGTTAAAATATTAAATTTTTACTTGACAAGGAAACCTAGTAGCGGGTAAAGATTTACTTATGCAAGAAGAACAAAAAAGCAAAGAAAAATTTTAAATAAGTATTAAGGCAAGGAAAGGTCTCTGAAGTGATTACAAGAACACATACACACAGTACAGTTGCATTTTAAAAAAAAATGTATCAAGTACCACAATCACAGCACAGAACAGAACAATCACCAAAAAGCAAGTAATACTTTGGAATTTGGGCAAAGGGTCTGCCCTTCAGTGGCAAAACAAATACTGTTAGCTATTAGGTGCAATTTGGTTTACAGGGTGACAAAGCAAGAAGAGTTATACAAAAAAATCCGAATTTCAACTCATCTAAAAGGTAATTATGAGAGCTAAAATTCTAATTTTCTACATTTTTCTGCATCAAACAATATTTAGATCAGTAGCTTATAATCTGTTGGCCGTACTTAGGGTGGAAAAGATCATATTCACTGAGGCTTTTGGTGCCTTCTAAACATTGCAACTAGCGCTCCTACATAATTCTAAAATTGCAAAAACAGAATGCAACGCGACTGCCACGCAAATCCTAAACTGGTTGCCTTCTAGGCTGGTAATGAGCGGTTATTGGTTATTTAAAGATCATTGTAGCCGATTAACCGGTTAAAAACCGCAAAGTAAACTGGTTGACTGATTGACCATTGACTACACTGCACGTACCAGACAAATACTCGCATTGTCATTGACTACACCAGTACCAGACAAATACTCGAATTGTTAAAAAAGTTGTCACTTTGATGGATACTGACACCAGAGTGTGCTGCGTGTCAGCCAGCAGAGTGAAAGAGACAAAACATAATATTTCCCTCTCTCTTACACCAACCTTGTAACACACAGCACACTCTGGTGTCAGTATCCATCAAAGTGACAACTTTTTAGGGTCGGCCCGTTCCTACGAGGCCGACCGTATTACAATCCTATTTTTAGGTTCGTGCTCGTTCTCGAGCCACGAACCACTTGCAATCGCTTTTTTTTTTTTTTTTTCTTCTTCTCAGATCGATATTGTTCTCCGACCTTTCGATTTTGATGTTCGATGTACAATGTTTGCGATTGTCTTACCCCACGGAGAAAAGTACTTTTTGCGTTCGTATGTAATGAGTTCGCGGTTGTGTTCTCGTTTTTGATTTCCAACGCGATATTGATATACCGTTGGGGTGGTGGTATCGACGGGGTTGCGATGTTGTGACGTAAATGTTTTGAACGTGTGTTTTTTAATTTTTAAACATGCGATGTAGTGACGTAAATGTTCCAATCGTGTGTTTGAAACATGGCTAAAACAGCTGCGTATTTCCAACTCACAAATCTTCGCCTGTTTGTTATCACTATCCATGATCCATGAACGTTAACATTTATCAAAATAATTTTCAAATTGATGAGTTCACTCGTTCATATTGCGTATTTTATCCATCTATAGGTATTCGTTTATTTGTAAAGATCGACTTACTTGGACTATATAATAAATCGAATGTTTATTCAAAATGTGAATGTATTTAAGTTTCTAATTAAGTATGTAAACTACGATTAACTAATCGGCCAAAATTGGACGATTGATATTTTAAACCCCGATTTTCGTTCAAAAACTAGGATCACGGGAATTGGTAACACAGAATTGTGGTAGCCTAATCTGAGTTTAATTGAGAATAATATGTAAAGTTCGAGTATTTGGTAGAACCGGCTCTTAATCATCAGTTTTGCGACTCGTCGAACATTGAACAAAGGAACACACAATCGGCACATGACATCTTATCCCAGCGAAAGATAGGATGTCTTATTTGGGGTATTGATTTACTTCAGGTTTTGTGGTACAAAGCTTTGTTACTTACAATCATATTGTTGTGTATGGAGACGGTATTACGTCTCTCTATTCGACATTTGTTGCTTGGATTATGGCTGTTCGGTATTACGTCTTTTTATTTGACATTTGTCGTATGGCTGTTCGTCCTTATCAAATAGAATAAAAGTGATCAGAGATGAATTATTTAAATTTGTCCGATTAATATTAATACATTAATACCCGAGCTGCGCTGATAATCAAAATAATAGCAAATTGCCACCAGTGAGATTATGGCAAATCTGATGGCAAATTCTCCTCCAATCAGAGAAGAGCATTTAAGCTTTTGATAGAATGGCAATAAATTGACAGATTGTTGACAAGAGCAAGAAAATGACAATTATTTGACAAATTGTCGTAGTGGCAAAAGAGTGGTAATTTGCTAATTGTCATTGTAGTGGCAGAAGAATGGCAATTTGTTTATCGTAATTGTAGTGGCAAAAAAATGGCAATTTGTTGTCACTTTGTTACAATGGCAAAAATGTGGCAATTGGTTGTCAATTTGATAGAGTAGCAAAAAAGTATCAAATTATTTTGCAAATCAGTTCGTTCAAAAATTAATAATATATTTTCGTAATATTGGGGTTTATAAGATTTAATACTCTATCTACTCTCCACGGTCTGGGTCTCCTTCTCCATCACTTTCACCCACGTCATCATTCTCAATGGCTCCTTTCGGAATTTCTTGAGGTGGATCTGCAGAACAGAATTAAATATTTTAAGATATTTCAATGAAAACTTCCAGTAGAATATTCTTGTTTAACTCTTCAAAAAGTCGGATATAAACATATTCATTGCACAGTGTACAGGTGCAAATACATTCACAGTTTTTACTGCACAACCTGTTTTAAGGAAGGCTATTATGAAAATTCAATCCGTACTGAATATTTTTGGTAAAATATTTCTTTGACCCACTTTAAAAAGGAACTGAAAAAATTTTGACCGTCAAACTATTCCGGAAGGGAAGTGGCAAATTTGAGAAAGTGAATATCCATTGAGAGCCAGGGATACGAGGGAAGATATTTTCAAGAGGAGTCCGAATCAAACCATATTTTGCGGTGAGATCTAATTGTCAGTTTGGATTGTCAGTCAGGTGAGAAAATATTTTTGGAGAGAACAAGGAAAAACAATCTCCATTCTCATTCTAATTTTTGATTCTTTGTAGTAAACGTACAAGAGAATGAAAGGTTCCATTCGTTGTATTTGCAGTCTTTTCAGTAATTAATTTATACATCCATTAATTTCAAAGCTACATCTTTACCTTTTGCTCCAGCATCGAAAGTCAACTTTTTATTGGCTTTCAAAAAAGCTGCCTCCTTGCTGCGCAGCCACCTCTGTACCACCTCTCGAATTCGTATTTCTTTCTTAAGGTTCTCAAAATTTTTTATTTTTAGGTGCGGACATATCTCGTCCCACCCGCTTGCAATATCTAAAAGGCGACAAATATATAAAAATATTTAATTAGTAATAGACAAGAATACTTGTACGCAGAAGGAAGGAAGTACTACAAACTTGGTTTTATAAATTATTTCTAGAGACAGTGTCACGCATTGAAATTTTTTTTTTTTTTAAATTTGGAAAGTTTTCAACAAATACTTCGGACTGAGACCCACAAGAAAAAGCTACAGAGCACTGTATTCATGGCTCGTTGAATTTTTGTCATCAGCTGTGCACGAGGCCCGCCACGATGATGTTACCAGTTGAATGGGATTCTGAGCTGAATTTGTTTTAGCAAAAAAATGCAGAACATCAGATGTATACCTACTTTAGACGTGGTAAATTTGTACTTCAAATTTGTACTCAATTTGAACTCAACTTCATAAGGTTATTCAAGTTTCTTCTGAAATCAGCGCTAATTTTTTTTAAGAAATCGAGGGAGATGAGACAGTTTGAACGATTTTTCGTCTTCACAAACCTTGGCAAATTAGGCCATTTTTGGCCGATTGGCTTGGGAAAGCTGTAGAAAGTTTAAATTGTGTCCAAAATATAGTTAAAATTGCTATATTTTCCTACATTCAAACTACCAATGTATGTATATATGGGTAATCATCCAACGTTTCGCGTTTTTAGAGCAAATTTAGCGCAGAATTTCATTCAACTTTTTAACATCATTTTGACAGACTCTGTATACTCGAACAAGTTCTTATACTCACTCCAAAACTCTTCACGTCCGCCCCCTTTCTGTTTTATTCCAAACAAAGAAATACTTTCCATTTTTATCGTATGTAAGAAGAAAATTACATTCTAATTAAATGTGATGGAAATGAATAAACAGCTTGTGGAAGTAGGAAAACCTTCAAGTTGATACAGAAATTTTGAAAAATGAAATACTGTTAAGAAGGTTACATACTCACCAACAATTAGGTGGTATAAAGGAGTTCTTTTGAACTCGACGATTGAGATAACCGCGCCAAAGTCAGGGGTGAGGAACTGCGACATGACGTCGTACAGATTCCACTCTTGACCTGCCAAAATTATCAACTCTTTCTGTAAAAGTCGAAAAAAAAAAAGAATTAGAATGCGATAGAAGCAAGAAAAAGGAGAGATCTACTTCATCATTTCGTATCATTTCCTCTCGTTAAAATATTTACATTTCTATATAAGCAAACGTGGAAGAGAAGTAAATTAGCAATTAGTGTTCAACTATCCTCATTTGAGTTTTCTGAGAGAAATGAAAGATATGGCCAGGGCGTGATTTCTTGGCATTTGCCGAACCGTTCCTGTAATGGACATATTCTTTAAAATCAAATAGGAGCTCGTTTTGTAGGTTAAGGGGGCTAGGAAAAAAGTTTTATTTTGCCTAAAAATGCCAAAACTGGGTCCTCTCACGTAAGTATGTACTTTTAGGGTTGGGTTCAAATTTAAGCTTTGCTTATGCTAGGCCTATAACACTACTGAACAACTATCTCGTTCCATGAATTTCATTATATACATATGAAGTATTTTCTAACGCTGAACACGAGTTCGAAGCCCGTTTTTCCATTTGAGATAAATCTTTTATGCAATGACGTAAAAATCAACTCGTTCATTTGCCGCGTATTGTCGCGGAACTCATCGAACGTAGGTATAGCATCATCGGATATCAAGAACTCGTGTTCCGTTCCGCGACGATACGCGGCAAATGAACGAGTTGATTTTTACGTCATTGCACAGAAGATTTATCTCGGATCGAAAAACAAACTTCGAATTCATGTTCAGCGTTAAAAAATACTTCAGATGTATATAATGAAATTCATGGAATGTGAATTTTTTTTTTTTTGTTCAGTATAGTGTAGGCCTAATGTTCGATACTAAATTCTTGGATTAAATGAATTTCATTCAGATTTTCTCAAAAGATTTAAATCATTTTTCCTTTGATTCGAGTGCTTTTTAAAGTTTGTCGAATAAAGCCAAAAATAGGCCAAATTTGAATTATAGTACACCAAAAAATCCACGCTCTAGATATGGCAATTTTTCTGTGTTACAATGAGCTATAATCTTGGGAATTAATTAAAAAGCTCATGAATGCAATGTTATGAAAAGAAAAAAAAAAAAAAAAAAGATTGTATAAGGTCAACTTCATTTTATCCACGTGAAAGTAAAAAGTCAGAAAACGAGTGCTTTTGCAGAAGCTCAAGTATATAAGCAAAGTAGATATGCCTACCACATTAGAGCTTGTCCTAAATACGTCTATTTTGATGACAAATAGCTACAGACTGGCTGAATTTTTTCTTGAAATTACACTCGTTTGAAAGGAAATTTTACAAAAAAATAAATTATTATTTATTCGGCTTTTCGCTGGAAGCATTATTTTCAGAGTAATCAATTAATAATTAAAATGTATTTTTGTGATCAACCGCCAACAATTACGGCTTGTCACGCAGAAGAAAGGCATTTGGTCAGAAAAACGCGTTTCAATCATCAATTGTCCATTCCAAAAAAAAAAATGCTTCCAGCAAAAAATCGAAGAGAAAATAATTTATTCTCCAGCATAAACTTACCTTTCCACTAAGAGCCTATAATTTTGATAAAATCAATTCCGTCAGTCTCAAAATATCCGTTGTCAAAACACACAAATTTAACACAGGCTCTTCTTGACCGAATAAAAATGTACGTCGGACAGAACAATGAAACGTTGCGATCTATTTCTCTTGAAAAATTCCCTATACAACAGTAAAATATTCAGTAGACGCAACTTCTGAGATGACCTACGTACGCTATTTTCAACGAATAAATGAAACTAGTTTGACATTTTTCAAAAAAAAACGACATAAATGCAGATAGGTCTCAAGAATTTGGACCTAGCTGCAAATCGACTCTAATTAATACTAAGGAGCCTCAGGATAAGCGTGTTCCGCTCTGCCGTACAAACTTAAATTGACCTACATCGAAAAAGACAATTAAGTAGGTATAGTATACGATAATTGGATTTCTCATCTAAAAAATCGATAATTGAATTTCTCATCTAAAAAATCCTCCAAGCCACGCGTGGGCCCCATTAATCTTATTCTAACTTCTTCCCAATGGTCGATTTTATTGCTCCGATTTTATAGCTACGTCAATTCAACTTCGTACTCAACTTTGTACGGCATTAGTGGATTGATCATACCATAGATCTCATTCTTCAAATTGTAGAAGTACGCAGATACGTCCATTTTTGTTCGTACTGTAAATCTTGTATAAATTTATATCGAAGAACAAGATCTAGGATTGAGATACGATTTTGTCTTGGTCATTAATTAGAATAGAGTGTTATCTTTTCATGTTTATTTAATCTAGCTGTAAAAAGCAGAAACTCAAAGCAGAATGAGGGATGACTGATGAGTTATCAGCATGCACTGTGGTTATCAGCATTAGCGTGGTACGCATTATAGTGCATTAATTACGCAAGTGCCTGCTGCCGTATAAAGTTGAATTGACGTAACTGCAAATAACGATCAATAGAAAAGAATCTATTTTAACCTCCAGTGAATAGTGTTGTGAGCTCTATTCTCTTAATCGCATTTTGTAGATACGTCTATTCCGATTTATGCGGCGCCTACGTTAGAGACTTTCTTATCAAAAACGAAACGAGAACTGAAACTAAGGAACTATAAAGATAGGTATGCGCAAGTGATAAGACGAGGACCGTCGCCATGTTGATAAAATCAAAGGAGGAGCCGTTTCAAGAGGATTACGGAATGTCGTGAAAAATTTAAAACACAAAATCAAATTTTGGTTGTTTTAAATAGATTATATATGGGTAGAAATGAAAAAATAAGCGAGTTTCACTTTATTTCGGAGTTAGAATTCTTGTATTTCGAGGTTTGATTAGGAGGTAACTGAAATTGCTCCTCCTGCGACTTTATCAGCATGGTGAAGGCCGCGTTCTTATCACTTGCGCATACCTATCTTTATAGTTCCTTACTGAAACAAGAATAAGCGCATGCGCAATTTGATAACGGTACTGTATTATTTATTGTGACGCGAGAAATCAAGAATATGTAGTTCCTAATTCGATGTTCCTGATAATCGAAGCATTAATATTTTGATAATGACTCGTACTTCGATATGACTCGTATTTCGACGAGGTTCTAGCTGGGTCCATAATCAAGTTACGTAGAAAAATCATGGATATGATCACTTTAAGAAGAACTGTGAGTTACCAAACAGTATTTTAGCATCAATTTAGCCTACCTCTTCGGTCTCGTTTGCCGACGAACTCTCATTTTTCTGATCTTCCACGCTCTTCTCGTCCAACATTGTCCGGCTACAAATCTGTGGATGATTATCATAGATAAGAAACTGTTTCATCCGAGGAAATGCGCAAACCAGTAAGATTTTCATTAACAAACCAATATTGCTCTTACAATATAAAGTACCTACTTAGAACTTTACAATATTTAGTGATAGTCGTTTTTCAAATACTTACAACCCTTCTACAAAACCAATTACGAACAGCTAAATTTTGAATACGTAGGCTACTTTTGTCTATATTGAAGTGTATGTAACTTAGAATTACAAAATAAATTAATGCAAATTCACAACTTACCAATATTTTCTTCTATTACTTAGACAAATTCAAGTGATGTGCCAGTACTGATCAGAGAACTGATGTGATGTGCATCCAAACGAAAGAAAAACCAACAATAAATCATAACAAACCAACTTGCCAAAATGGCCAGAAATGTGATATTTTAGATTTGCCAATTAATTGCCATTCCCAGAATGGTTGACAAATATTCTCAGTCAACTTTTGCCCCAGGTCTGCTGGTTGGCAAATAGTTAGCAAAAATGATTATTGCCCCTTTATTGCTACTCAGTTGTCAATTTGTCAGCAGTTTTCTGCCAATTTATTGTCATTGTTCTCAATTTATGAGCAAATGAATGACAAAATGAACTTATACCCTATTATTGACATTTAATTGTCAACAAAACAAAAATCCTCTGTCATTTTTTTGCCATTGCGCAGATCGGGTACAATTTGCCAAGAGTATTGAAACAATGGAGAACAGTGAAGATGAACGATCGTTGATTATCTTCATCATGAAATCGATATCAAGCTATGATGATAGTATTCAGCTCAGTGTACCTGTAACGTATCTTGTGTTTCCATTTGGCTCCCAATACGAGTTCTTCTATTCGATAGAATATGATTATGAAAGTATTAGCTTCGAGGAAAAAGATAGTTCTTATGCTATGAGTGTAGATGTTGATGATTTATCAATTGGCGAGCGTAATTGAAAGCAAATGCGATGGTCTTACGATAGGGATAGTTGAAAAGAAGAACAAGTGAGTGTTATAAAAATTAAGAACAAATAATGAGTCACTGAGTGAGATATCAGGCAATAATTGTCAATATTATTAGGTACTGGAACTGAATCTACGTATTCGCAAAGATGGACGTATTTATTGGTAAATTCGATTGAATGTTTAAAATGGTGAATGAAATTGAGAAGAAAGTTCTAAGAATAAAGTTATAGGTATCAGGTATATCATGGTTTCATGGTTATTGGATGTTCTTTTCACTTTATTGATTATCCTAGACCAACTTAGCAGTATAGGCACTAGGCAATGATCAGTAGACGCATCAAGAATGGGAATCTCTTTTTCTCTAGTAAGACTTACTTAGAGTAAACTTTCTGAGGAGGAAGATGAGTACAGGAGTACTATCAGAAGAATGAGAATCTTTTTTTCTCTTGTAAGACTTGGAGTAAACTTTCTCAGGAGGAAGATGAGTACAGGAGTACTATCAGAATAGGTTTGCAAACAAACTTTGGGTAAGGAGACAAGGAGTATTCATTAAGCAGAATTGAAAAGCTATATAGCTGAAAGCTGAATGTCAGAAGCCAAATTCAATAAGTTTGCGAACAAACTTCAGAGAGGAGTGTAAGGAGTATTAAAGCAGATTCGAAAAGCTCTATAGCTGAAAGCTGAACGTCAGAAGCCAAAGTCGGATACAAGCTGAAAGTTGAAACTTGTTCATCAACATTCATACAAATAAATTTTATATAACACATAACAGCACGAACCTCTTGCTGCCTGCTACGGGCTGCTTGTTCTTCTTCTTCGGCGTCTCAGTTCAGTCGCGCACGTCACATCACGGATGTCACCGTCGTCACGTACAGTAGGCCACAACGCAGTATAAGTTGCGGGTGGGGTAAAAATTGTTATCAATTATCATTATTGCGTTTTGCGTTCTTTTGAGTCAAAAATTACCTACCGTGTACGTGTTTAATTCGTCAATTTAGCCGTAATTATTCAGGACGTTACTGTTAAACGAGCCGTATGCTGTTTATCTGCTGGCTCTTTGCATGAAGTTATCAATATTTTTTATCAAGTTTCACGATTCTGTTTTGCGTTTCTGACTCCGTCTTTTTATGCGATAAACGCTATTTACGTAAATCGTGTTTGATTCATCATTATTTTGATGATTCGATCGCGGCTTTGAAAATGTGCGTTATCGTATTAAAATTACGCGATAATTACGCGAATAAAATGTAACAATTATTTAGGAATGAGGTGGGAACGCGACAATGTAAAAAGTGTCTGTTATCATGAGTAACGTTTGCATAGTAATAAATTTGATTGAATGTTCCAATCGTAAATTTATTTTCTATCGATGAATAGGTAATTGCTCATAAAGTTTTGGTACCTAGGTTGTTCGCTTATTACAGAATAGAAGAAAAGTGATAAGAGATGAATTCTTGGAATCGGTCCGAACAATGTGAATGAAAGTAGAGTATTGATGCAGTATAGCAGAATAAATAAATGATCGTTGAGTACCGTGATCTAAACGTAATATAGTCGGTATCGAGCTACAATATTATTGTAGGTATTTAGTGTACATCGCAGTTGGTGTTTTCATTCTAGTTTCTATAATCTGAGTTCGCAATTCTCCTATTTTCTTCCTTCTTCAACGATAGGACACGTCATATTAACTGGAAGACAATTATCATGATATTGCGGCTCGTATTAGTAACTATCCTTATCTCATGACGAGAAAGACAAACGTGGGAAGTTAGTTACGTGTCTTGTGCTAAGAGTTTTCGTCTAAATAAGGCAATCATGGCTCGTTCCTTTGATGAAAATGTTGAAGTAGATGTTGGAAAAGAAGGAGGGTTGTTGATGAATGAAAAACTCAAGCGAAAAATTTAGATCACCTCGTCGAGATCCGAACGGGAATAATGTCAGCGTTGAGGAAACGTTATCACGTACGTCTAGTTGCTGTCGACTATCGACAGTCCTTACTTGAGGTTATTCCAAATCAACGAAATTAGTGATTGTTGGGTGTTTGTTTTCATCAAAAATAGAAGAAAAGTGATAGGAGGAATTCTTGATCGATTGGTGGGAGCTATGAATTAAATTATTGGAGTATCGAAGCGGTAAAGCATAATGAATGAATGAATTGTTATTATACATATTATTATTATTACGTACGTACTTTTTTGTACTTTTAGTTTGGGTACAAAAGTTCTCCTTCCTTAGCTATAAAGTTGATTTTCATGAAATGTAAAGTTATTGAAGTCATGAATGTGACTTTGCTTGTAGGTGCTATTTCTTTTGGAAACGGGATTAATAGTTTTTGTGCGGTGAGTTGAATACTAATTGGTTGACTAGCTTGCAAGGAAAGGAATGTTTGCTATGAAATCTTTATGTGTTCCATGAAGTGTTTCTTTCTCAAAAAGAAGTGAGGGAAGCCACAGTGAATAAAAAATAATGCTTGGCAACTTTCAAAAATGACTTGTATCTAAGAACAAAGTCATTCAGCCGACCCTCATAACACCTCGCCCGAGGTGCTTGTTTAACAATGCGAGTATTTGTCTGGTACGTGTATAGTCAATGGCATTGTTGAGAAAATAGCTTGTTTGTTGGATACCACCACAAGGGTGCGCTGCGTAATGACCACCGTTCCCTCTCTGTTACAACTACGTCTCAACATGCAGCGCCCCCTGTAGTAGTTTCCAACAAACCATCTACTTTTTTGATTGGCCATCAATTCGGCGCGGATGATTTCTCTCAAACAAATTTGGTGGATTTTATTTTTTATTACAATATCAAATAGTATTACTAAATTACAGATTTCATCATTAAACACTTTTTTTAAGGTTTGTGCCAAATTGTCCGCGCCAAGCTGATCCCCACGTCTTGGAAAGAATTTGGAACTTTTGATAGTACAAAACTATGAACTATCGTCTATCGCCACCCATGACAGAAATTAAGTCATCTGTCAATAAAACACAAGTTTTAGAGTAGAGAACGCTGGTGCTACTGCAATATGCGGTCTACCCGATGTATGAGAACTATGTTATCTACCGGTACCGAATAAGCGGTCTACCGTATAAAATATGTTATTATATATAAAAGAAAGACATTATTGTGATAACTTCGGTTCAAATAATTGGGACCAATGACGACCCCATTCAGATTGACGAATCAAGATTTGCGGGGAAATGAAAATATCACCGGGAGACGCTACTGCACCATTGGAAGACATCGAACTAGAAGTCTCCGATCAAAGGAACCACGATCGGCGCGTTGACGGACCCTGAGTCTTTGGACTTTGGCAAGGAAAGGACTGGAGATACTAGAGCCCTATAATAACGAGTGAGGACATGGACCGCCATATTTAGTCCTTACAGCATGAACTTCCCTATTCCTGCTTTACTGATAAGGAATAGGGAAGTTCATGCTGTAACGACTAAATATGGCGGCCCATGTCCTCACTCGTTATTATAGGGCTCTAGAGATACTTCTGAGTGGAACGTCGTAACCGAGCCACCCTTCTGCCCATAATCGAACGTGAATGCGCACCGGGGGCTGTGGTTCACTCAAATGAATGGGCTGTTTACAATTGTCTCAATGCTCGCGGTTTCCAGCATCATACAGTGAATCACCAGGAGAATTTCATCAACCCGGACTCCGGTGCTCACACCCAAGCCATTGAGCAATCGTGGCTTGACGCTAAAGCGAAGATACTGAAAAAAATGCGAGGCGTACCTCAACAACATTTGCACATCTTTCACACCTAGAACATGTGTGTTGGCACGCGATGAGTAGATATGACGACAACCTCTTCTCAGCGTTTCCACGTGATACTGTGTGCACAAATATACATTTATTGGTAGACCGCACACTGAAATGAAACGTTCAGGTAGACCGCATGCTAAAATGAAATTTCAGCTGATTTTCTTGGTAGACCGCATACTGCAGTAGCACCAGAACGCTTTGGTGAAACTCTAGTGTCTCTCCCACGAGGTTATCAATGTACAAGCCGATGAAGAGAAAGAAGAAAATCGATTAAACTAACCTGCAGAGAGGGGGGGGGGGTGTCCTCCTTCCTCAAGGTAGTCTACTTTCGAAGGTTAATCCAGAAACCAATATTTTAGTTCTGTGTACTAGATGGTACATTTGCAGGAAAAAAGAAAACAATGGTTGAAATTCAGACTTCACGCTCTTCCTCTTCTCCTCTGACAACATTTCGTTCAAGCACCTTCTTCGGAACTGGAAATGCGCACAAAAGAGGAATTTCCACCTCTCTCATGTACGGACCCTGACATGAAGCCAAAAAAGACGTTACTCACTCCTGTTGGAATTGATGTTGATTTTCCTTCGGGAAGCACGTATATGGACAGCTTGCGTTGTCGACCAGTTGACACGTCGAGTATTCCCTGAACAATAGTGAATTATATTTGTTCGCTCAGCTTCAGAGCCTCTGCTCTTATTCTTCTAAATTTCTATCCTTACTTTAGCAAAATCCAAGAAATTAGCCTTCTTCATGGAATCTAGTCGCTTAATATCTTTTTGAGCTCCATCGAAAATATAGCGTCCATTTTTTATTTCGTTCCAGTACCTTGAAGAAAGTTCGAGTAGAGAAGTGGGTCGCGGTTGCATAGTTTTCTTCCTTTGAGATTCTTTAAAAAATAAATACTGCTCGTTTTTCATTTCTTTCAACGCACTCTGCCAATTGAGAACAGACAACATTATTGCGAAAGCTCAATCGCTTACGAAATAAGTATAAACCGCCATAATCGCGGTGAACTACTCACAAGCACATCGTTATGCAAGAATTTTTCCACTTTTGTATTCACATAGCGCGGATTTTTTTTAGTCAAAGCCATGATGACGAAACCTTTTACATCCAGCGTTTTCAGAGATAGACATTCAAGTTCCAATAAGTCCTTTTCGAACATGTAAATGTACGAAAAGTGGATATAATGTGACACGATTGTTTTAAAGATTTTTGATTTATAAGATACATCAACTTTTAGACTAGACTAATAAGTAGTAAAGACTCCTCTTGTATATTACACAAATTTTCTTAAAATGCTGAATTTCGGCAAAAGTTAGAACTTCTTTCAATTTGAATAAAAATGACACGTCGTCCTACGGCGTGTCAATGGTCCTTAAAATTTTTCAAAAAAAAAACGACGTTGAATAAAAAGACTTACTTACTACAATTTTATTCTTCAAAATTTCGTGACACAATTTTCCAATTATTGTGTACAACAAAGAAACCGCAACTTCATCAAAATTGTTCGAGTATGTATTGAATTGGAAGTAAGTAGAATGACCGTAAACGTCAGGTTCTTTGTTAAATGTATGATAGATGAAATGAGATCCTGAAAGTAACAGATACATGACTAAATAAACTGGTCTGTAAAGGAAAAAACGACTTACAGGGGCATGAGTTATTGTAAGAAGTTTTGATTCCGTAATATTGTGAAAAATCTAATAGAAGAATTTTTCCAAGGCTTCATCTCCTGAAGTTGCTTTGAATCCCCACAGATTCCACTGCTAATGATATATAGCTGGAGATTCGACAATTCTCAGAATTCCATTCCTCCTATTCCTCAAATTTCAGAATTTTTAAAGAGTTAAACTGTGCTTATTGATAGTTTAGACTAGCACTGTGCTACATACTTAGTGCTGACGTAAAACAAGTCCAAAAATTAGCATTAATCAGATCAAGGCTGTTATAATGCAGTACTCAGAGGGTTGGAAATTTTGAATACCAGGTTAAGAATGAAAACCAATGTTGAGAAGAAACGAAATGAAGAATTCTAAAAGAACCTCCTCAAAATCTTGACTTTGGAAGTTGACTTTCAAACGTAAGACTAGGTCTTTAGAAGAAGGAGGGAAGAAAGGAGATTTTCAAACCTTGAACTCTTTGCGACTACAACACTGAGATTGACAGTTTCCTTATCTTTTTTGTCAAGTTTTTGAATGTGCGTCAAATGTTGTTTTCCAAGATAAAGTTACTCACTACTAAAGGATATTCTACAATAAATTTGTAAATTTCCTAATTTTCGCGTTCATCTCCCAATTATTCCTTTCTCTATTTATCAGCGTACCATCATCAATTTCCACATAACGACGACTCAGCAACAACTCTTGAAGTAATAAACCCTCACTCGATTGAAATACTTTATTGAAGATATTTACAAAGTCCATAGCTTTCTGGAAGAACAAGAACACAAAATATATTAAAAACCTGCGGGAAAAGGATGACTTTACCCTCTTTCCCCTGTGAATTATTCCATACTTACTTCTTCGCTACAATTTCCGTGTATGAAACTGCGGACATATATGCGTCGGAAAGCTTTTGATAGGAACTTTTGAATATCCTCGAATTGCAATCCTATCATCAAAAATTTTAATCGATTTAAAATTGTACCGGTAAAAAATTTTAAATGATGTTAAAGAAGAGAGACCATGGATTTGAACATTAGACTGCGCTCCTCAAACAGTCTATTGGATGAAATGATACCACAACATTCGCAGTTCCAAGTTCTACACTTCAGCTAATTCAGGGCCGCAATATCAGAAATTGTATAATACCACAAAGTAACTTACTTTTTCCTACATTCAAGACAACATCAGCAATCCAACCACCTTGATTTTGTAAATATTGTGTGTACCAATTAAGTTGATAGAAATGATCTGTTGTGATCATAGATTTCAACGTTTCAATGTTCTAAGGAAAGAAAATTGAATCAACCTTCACCTTTTGGAAAAATGTGAGCATGAAGAAATAAACGAAAAAATTGCAGTTCACTTTGTTGGCTGCTGGTGCGTTAATCAAGGGAAAATGGGGATTTGTTTTATGAGAGCTTCTTGCATAGTTTTGCAACTTTTGTTGCTAATGGGAGGTATAATTGACACATTGATAATTGGGTATAATCGATCCCAAATCCTACATTTTTCTAGATGGCAGATGTCATATGGCACATGACCTCTTTCCTCAAATGATCCCTCATAAAACAGACTCCCTGGTAAAAGGATTTGTTACTGCTCGTATTAACAGATCTCACAAGAAGAAATCCAAACATATCTATTCGACCTAATTCACTAGCAAATATCATTCTAATTCTACTCACCTTATCCAGTACACTTCTGAAATCTTCTGCCTTCAAATCCTTTCCAAAATTAATCATCTTCAAGATTACTTCCTCCAAAAAATTTGTTAATCCATGATTGTAACCGGACAGCCTAATCTAATTGATGAAGATACCAAAATTTGGGGTCAAAGCTTTACAAATGTGCAAATTCTAATAAGAAATTTTGTCCAGACATGTATCTCGTAGTCGCTCAATGTTGTATCCCACTTGACCCACTGGAATGCTGCTAATTGGAGGTTATGGAAATATTCTTTCAACCATTTCTTCAAGAAAGCGTGGAATGTACGCCATAGAGTTCGTTCAATTGGACCCAAAAAAGTTATTGAACTGAAAATGTATTTCTATCAAACAGCTTGTCTTCAATCTTTTCCTCTTTATCTACCAGTCAGGAACAGTAAGTTAAGGTCGAGTCACGTTTTCCAGAAAAATAGTTTTACAAAACACTACTCTAAGAAAGCACCTAATGCTTGTCATTCATGTGGACATCCTTCATGGAATGTCAGCAAGCCTGATTTATTTCAATTTTTAAATTTTTCTTTCATGTACTGCTATAGACTTCTTTCAAACTCTCTCCCCTCAATAAAAAAGCAGTGCGACGCTAGCGCTGCCTGGTTCAAATGGATTCTTTTTTGGGGGGTATTGCAAACGACTAAACAAAGTAAAACTTAGTTTTCCATACAGTTGTGAAACTGCATTAGACAGAGTGTACAGTAGTCTAAGCAATCTCTTACTTACCTAACCAAACAAAATTGTACATGAAGTTCAGGAACTCTGAATTCATCATCTTGTTTGAACCAAATTTCAAATTTTGGTGACTGGTGGATCACAAAGGGCTCCTTCTTTGGCTCCTGGAAATCGAACCATGCAGGGATCTTGAGAAATTAGTCATTCGTGTAAAGTTTTACATCTTTGGGACATAATATGAGGAAATATTTAACGAACTTTTGGGGCAGTTCAATTGGTTTTCATAAGATTGGGACTACTCTTGAAAAACTGAAGGGAAGAGATATAATCTCAAGTAGCCAGCACGGGTTTCAAACTGGACGCTGTACGTCAGATGATGGGATCAGCCTGAAGAGGATAGTTGAGTCAGCGATAGCTACGCGCCAGTTTTGCGTGGCCATCAGCCTCGACATAAGAAATGCGTTCAATTGGATACCTTGGGAGGATCTTGAAAGCTCTCAAGGACGCAGAAGTGCCCGCAAACCTGCTCAGGATGATCAGAAGCTATCTTAGTGGTTGAGAAATTCAAGCAGAGACATCTGCTGGTACAGTGAAGCGTCCCGTTACCTGTGGGGTGCCGCAGGGGTTGGTCCTCAGGCTGCTGCTGTGGTGCGTCACATTTAACGGAATATTCAAGGTGAAATTCCTTGGAGGTAGAAGAAGATGAAGAAACTCCAACAGCAATTTACTATTATCTTAAGGTGATGTTGTTGTGTTTTCTGCTGCAAGGGGCACATTGCAACTTGGCGGTTGCCAAAGTAGCTTGGCAGTGGCTGAGTAGAAGAGGGGGTTCGCCGAGGTGATTCTTCCAACACTGAAGTTATTCCCAAAAGGGTCGATTCCGGTACTGAAAGAAACAAAATCAAATGCATAAGCATCCCGCACCCACTCCACCATGGAGAACAGGGCGGCGGTGTACATGCTACATAAGCAAGTCTTGAAAAACTGTCATGGTTTTAGCAACACAAAAAAAGTTATACAAAAAACCTGTCAGCATACTAGGCTTATTCAATGCCTGACATGCAGAACACAAGGTTCATAATTGGCAAATGATCACCTCGACTGCCTTAGGAACTTGGCAACAATCTAACCTTTCCTCCTTTATGAATTAACCTATAATATACTGGATTAAAGAGCTACTCAGACCAACGTACTCCTAAAGAGTAAAACATTACCCAGTCTGCAAAGAACCGGATTGTGACAGCTCAAAAACTGTCATTTGTGCGTCAATTTTCCACGTGAAATTATAGGTGGCGCCCATGATTTCCGTCATTTTGTGACATCCTTACACAAGAGACTTGGTCATTCTTACGCAGTCAAAAGTGCCGTCCTTTGGCCTTAAAAAGAGACAAAAAGAAAAACAGAGACAGAGACAGAGAAGACAGAGAAGACAGAAAAAGAGTCATCACTGATCTTAGTATTCTGGGCCAAATACAGCGGCAGTCGATCGTTCATCAACTTCATCCGTACTTGCTGACTACGTTGCCGAGGTAGGTTAACTTACATACACATTTCATAGTAAACTAAGAAATAACAGGGGAGGTAAAAGTGCGCCTGTCACTAGGCTGAGAAACAGTGGATGGAAACAGGAGGTAGACAAGCAAAGCAAGTAAGACCTTCAGCACATTGGCCACAAATGCCGATACTAGATTGATTAAGAGAAATAAGCTCTGCCCGCACACTGATTTATTCCTACAAAGACAATTTCATCTTCTAGGTTTATACCGAGTTAAAAAATACAGTTTGAGAGCGATGATTGGTAACATTGTTTCAATGATTGAAGTGTAGTTCAACGATACTAGACAAAAGTGAGACAAAAGAGCTCAGAACTACTGTAAAATCTCGTGTATAATACGCACTTTTTCCCCGGATTTTGCCTCCAAAATCCTTGGTGCGTATTATACACGAGTAAAACTGCTTTTATTTTTTTCAACAACGAAAAATCGATTGGAATCAGTATTTGTGTACGAGAAAGAAAAATGTTGTATCTCCAATGCTCTAGACGGCACTGACGATGATATTTTGTGGGAGGAAGAAGAAGAAAATTGTGATGACGTTGACACAGATGTTGATGGCATGTACTATGATGGATCAAATACCACAAATACTGATTTTTAGATTTTTATATTACTTAAGTATGAGAGCTTTTATTGAGTATCTACTCATTTTTGCATGTTTTTAGCGTTCTAAAATTCAAATGCGTATTATACACGAATAAAGCTTTTTCTTGAAAAATGAGTGAAAAATCTGGGGTGCGTATTATACACGGGTGCGTATTATACACGAGATTTTACAGTAATAGTCTAAGAGTTAGTTAGCCTCAAAGATGAAGCAAGCTCGTGCAATGTTACACTAGGCGCCTCTGGAGAAGAAACATTAGCTTTTGTCTGATTTCATAGGTCATAAACCTCGCCCTCTCAAGTAACAATTGCTGAAATCTGTCCGCGCCCAATTCAACTCTTGATCCAAGTCATTAGACAAATTGTTCGAGAGAGCCAAGGAAATAATTTGGACAACCTACCACAAATTTGTGAAAGCAACGCAATCAATCAACTTACCGTTTCATTTAACGGATATAGAAACAGATTTCCTTCAAGAAGTTGGTAAGGTGTTGGAAGTTGTAATTCTGGGATTGATTCTTCGGTACCCCATTTCTACAACCATAATAAATTTTAGGACTGCTTTTCTCAAGATCAGTTAGACATGAATATAAGTACGGTAATAATATTTTGTAATGGTAAAATTATTTCCATAGGAAAGAAAGAAGATTCAAAATACACATGACCGGTTTCTAGAAGATTCACTCCACTTCAGAAGGTTAACTAACTTTGATTAATTTGTCAGAAATCGGTTCCCACTCGAAATCTTTTTCTTTTATGATTCTTCCTCTACGCTTTGGGAATGATTGACTAACAATCGAGATGCTGTCAACAATTCAAAATAACGAGTACGATAATTATGGAAAAATTGAGGCCAAATTGACCATTAAAAAAATACAAAATAGTCTAAAGTATAATTTCCTACGTTACTTCATATTATTCGGTCGTAGATGGGACATGAATTTTTCCAATGTTTTTCGGTTCCACTCGATTAAGCCGCGAAAATATCCGAAATATATTATTTCATCGAGAGGCCAGCCCTGAACAAAAGATGAAAAACTCTTCTAAGGTGGCTGGGTATAGACAATTGGTGAAGAATGGACCAAAACAACAGGTAGGAAATATTATGATTTCGTCACAGCGGACATTTTGCGCCAGATATTTAGGGACGAACTTTGCAAGCAAAAACCGAAATCCCTGTTCATGAGGTCATCCATTTTCACTCCCACGGGAGGAGGAGGAGGGGGGGGGGGGGTCGGGAGAAGACGATATTCTACGACAACGAACATTAGATACCTCTAATAAAATACCCATGACGCGACTACAAGAGAACCTTGGAAAAATTTGGAGGCCATTGCAGATTTGCAATGGCAGCGGGGAACCCGCAATCTTCCGCGCTCGCGATCACGTTGGCGCAATATTCTCCCTCAGAAAATGAGTTGGCTGGGCTCTTCTCAGTATACTATACACTAGGCCTGATATAATGAAGGCTAGAAGTTGAAATTTTCTCGTCCCTAAAGTAGGTCAAGGTCATTGATGACGTCATAAAGCGTCACAACTGGAAGTTGAAAATTTTACAAGTCTCTAAAGTGGGTCAAGGTCATTGATGACGTCATAAAGCGTCAAACGTCGCGTCACGTCACGCAGTTCACAGAAACTCCCGCACGTGGACGCGGGCGTTTTCTGAGGATGTAATCCCCTAACAAAATGGATAGCGGGTTCCGCGCTACAAAAATAACCCCCCGAAATGATAGTCTGGATCCGCCCCTCAACCAGGTTCTGGCAACGTTTTGAGAAACCTTTATTCTTTTTGTTCATTTACTTGCATATTAGCAGCTAAATTGAGCGTAATTGAAATTGGTACATCTTCTTTTCCAGGCCTCCAATTCAAAAAACTAGATTCATAAATGGACTTGATCTCATCGAACATCCATTCGTGAATGCCATCTTTTTTCAACAAATGAATATACTGAAAGTTGGAAGAATACTTCATTTGTTCTGGAATATTTTCATAAAGAATGATGAATCGGTCGGATAACTTTACCTGAAATATTAAATTGACGATCTCATCGATGCGAGCGAGACCGGTCGTTGTAAGATGACATGTTATGGTGAAGAACGCAATTCCGGAAGGAGGCTCAAAATTAGCTTCCAGATTAGAACACCATTTCCTTTTTTGCAGTACGGCCCGCAAACTATGCGGTCCTCCACGAGTCATACATGAGCCGACGTAAGCATCGGGCTACGATAGTGTAAACAAGAATTAGAAGAAAATGAAAAATATTCACGCATATTTCAATTAGCCTAATAACCCTAATAACTCCATCTATTTGAAGAAAAAGATCAACGAGCCCCCTCTTTTCCACCCTCGAATTTTTGTAAATAATTGACCTCGTAAGGGGATGAAATTTTAGCTGCCGACGCCTATGAAATGGTAGCCTCAGCTCCTCTGGTAAGTCTATCTATTTCAGGGACTCGGAAAACTTTCAATTTTAGAACTCGACCTTCTTCCATAATATTTGATCATCAATGATGAGAAAGAGGAGGGCTGGGGTAATGAACCTTCAAGGGATTTTGGGTTGCGAGCAGAGAAAGAAGCGCCAAGATAGTTCTTCTAAATTTCCAAAGTTCAATAGAAGCTTTGATGCCGGTATTTATGATTTTATATACCGTTCTTGTTCCACTCTCATGCTCATCTAGAACTGGAAAATTGACACGTAAAAGTTTCTTCTCGTCGGAGACAGGCTTTATGTAAACTTTACGTCGCACTTGCTCAGGGCCCCATGGATGGTGTTTGTACGTGAAATAGAATTGTGTTTCGTCCTTATCTGCAACGCCTGCAAACAAGGGTACAACCAAGTCTTCTAGTTCATTCAAGGTATCTAATGATAAAAGAAAAGAGAAGTTTTAAGTTATTATCATTGGGCACAGATGAATACGCCGAATTGAATTGAATATTCATAAAAATACACAAACTTCGGCTCAGAACAGCTAAAGTCATTAAATTCGAGGAGTACCACTTGGAATGGAAGTTCTGGATTTTCTCGGGAAGTTGGTCCATTTGATCCAGCAGACTTTCCGCATTTCCTGTCGAAGCAAACGTTATAAATTGAGTTCATCGCAATTTCGGTAGGCATTTTATAATGATATTGATAATAATTCGGAAATTGTTATTTGATTTCATTTATTCTACTCGCTTTTGGCCGATGCCATCAACACAGATACAATTAATCAAGGGGCCTCGAAAGAGCTTCGAAAAAGAAAATTCGTAGCTTAAAAAACATAATACATATGCACGACTTTTCAAATGGGCCTCAAAAGAGGAAATTGCCGCGGGCCTCTAAGGCAGCCAGGCCGAGCCGGCAATTCATTCGTCTAGTAATGTGAGGAGACGTGCATTGTAAGCTGGATTCAGTGGACATACCAAGAACTGTATGAGTGTACGGATGATTTTTTCTACTCAATGATTTTTCCACTTCGAAAATCCGATAATCATCGTTAGCCGACCGAGATACATATTCCAAAAACACGTATTTGATCGAATCTTGCAGGCCTAGCGTTGGAGAGTGGGACAGTAAAGGTTGATGGAAAAATTGAGCAAATCTGTTGGAGAAAATAAATCAACAGAATCATCATCGTGAAAGCCTATTACGTTGCTCTGGGCGAAGGGTTATCTACGCCACTAATGAATTAGTCCTACAGAAGTCACGATCTGCAGAGTCAAAACTTTTTGAACCAAGCTTACCTGTCCAAAGCTTCAGTGAAGAAAGAGGATTCGATTTGATAACTAAAAATTTGCCCATTTTCTCCAGTGATTGGTAATTCTGTGATACCTCCGTGATTTTTCACAAATTTCCTGAAGTTGTACGGCTCTGGATACGCTGTACTGCCGAATACCATTAGATAGCCTACAAGATTTGCCAAACCTGGTACATCCTTTGGGTCATTCATGGAACCTAAAAAGATTGAAGGAAGGTTAGAGCTTATGAGAAACTGTCTAGTTCTACTTTTCAACACTTCGTAAGCAAACTCTTACCCACTCCCAAGACCATACTTGCAGCAGAGGTCAGCGTTGTAGGATCGCTAATCAATAAAATTTTCATTCGATTTTTCAATATCAGTCCTCTGTACGAGTGAGGATCGTTTGGAGGTTTCTTAAAAATTTCAAATCTTTCTATGACGTTTTCTTCAGAAGTCAAGTTTGTGCTTGTGGAACAACACTCTTGTGATAAGCTGGAACAACATAATTATTACCGACATTTACGACAATTCATACAGTCCTAACATTCTTTGACCGATTCACTTAGAAATTATTATTGAAAGTGAAAGCCTACATAAGAGGATTCAACTGGTCAAGAGAAGACCGATTTCGATGAGGGAGAGTAAGACCATTTCAACGAAACGTTCACTTATTCATCCTAATAACAAATTAAAGAACAGCGGAGGTACAATCTTGTTCCAATCCTCCAATTTGACCTGACCAAATAAGCTTGAGGTCAGTTATTCCACAAACTGCACGTTAATTAATATGGTGACTTCTTGTCCTCAATATTTTGTTACTTTTTTGTTTAACAATTGTAAAGTAGGCGTCGTATCATTTTGACTGAATTCCAAAATAGGGAAACAAAACATGTAACATTAGTGAACGACTTACACACGAGCGAACAGAAAATATCCGAGAAAGAGACTGGCTAGAATTTCTGTAATAATTATTTTCAAACGGGACATGGTTAATGAAAGCCGCGAGTATGAAACCCTAGGTCGGGATTTCTGTAAATTTTCCATTATTGCGTGTTTTTAATTTTAATCAACATAATGTTTCGGAGATTTGTTTCATTGAATAGAAAATGATTTGAATTTTAGAACAGCCGTTCACGATAGTGAATACTAAATCAGCTGTTCCAATAATATGGCACCGGTACGTTGAACAATTTATTTGAGAACTATTAATCACGAAATTCTGCCAAATTGTTTTTCTCGCTATTCCCATGGGTATTCGGGGGCAAAAAAATATTACTACCAGTGTTTTCTGAGATAGTGAAATGTAGGTAAGAAGATGGAATGTGAATACCAAATTATAGTACCTATACCTGATGTTTCATGAAAAATTTACGTCATTAGAGACGAGAGTTTCGACAACTACTACTACTAAGCAACCTCTTTCCTGAGCAGATTGCAGCAGTCAACGGATCTTCCAGAGGCGTGGTTGAGGCAGGGCAAAGAAGGAGGCCCAGGACAGCACAGTCGGAGAGTACTCCGGATTAGAACCTTTGTACATAGGGAAGTACACAAACAAGGTAATCAAGGCATTCAGCGGTTACGATATGAATGCGGGTGTCCATATGGTAGAATTTGCTATGAGGAAAATGACAAGAGAAGCTCGAGCAAAGGATACAAGCTCAGTTGCGAACAGTGCAAAGATATCTACAATGGTTAGACTGAGAGGATGTTTGATATCAGGAAGAAGGAACACGAAAGAAAGGGGGTCTGACTGTACAAAGACCTCAACTGGCTAAGGCTCTCAGCAACGAGCTCCTTTCCGGCCATAAGGTCTTGATCTAAGGTGATGCCATTTCGTCGGGTCGGGATCTTCATCACGCAAAATTACATGCGAAACAAGGGACATCATAGAAATATCATGGAACTCCATATGTCTTGCGTTACAATAGAAGCTAGAATGGATATGAAGATCAGTGGAAGTGGGTTTTGGTGAATGCTGTACACGTGTCCATCAGGAGTGCGAGGGATGCCAAAATCCAGAAAGTCAATATTGAACTCCCCTGAACTTGATACTGAGATGAAGGGTACTGAGGTATGAGAGGAACTTATGCAAGGCGTCTCAGGATCTTCTGGGAATCCAAAGGGGAGCAAACAGGAACTCTAATATCCTCAGGGAACTTGAAAAGTTCATCGTCAAACATACAGAGACTGGAGGAGAGGTACACCCTGCAGAAAGATTTTAATTCTTCCATGAAAAGAGAGTGGACGAACATTTACCTCAGAAATTTGAAGGAGAGCATATTGAATAGCCAGAAAGTCCACCCCTGGAGAGCATCTAATCAGGGCCGTCGTCAGGGGATGGCGAGTATTTTGCTTTAGATCTCAAAAAGTCTGGCGACGACGCTGAGCTCGAGTCTCAGTCTCGAGTATCAAGCTCCAGTCTCATTCTCGAGTCTCAGGCTCGAGTTTCTGTCTCGACTGACAGTCTTGAGTCTAAGGCTCGAATCTCAAGCGCCAGTCACCGTCTTGAGTCTCGGTCCCGAGTGTCAGTCTTGACTCTCAGCCTCGATTCTCAAGCTCGGGTCTCAATCACGAATGTCAGTCTTGAGCCTCTGTCTCGAGTCGCAGTCTCAATTCTCAAAATAGAGCCTCAGGCTCGAGTGTCAGTTTCGAGTCTCAACCTCAATTCTCAAAATCGAGTCTCAGTCTCGAGTCTCAAGCTTGAGTCTCAATCTTGAATGTCAGTTTTGAGCCTCAGGCTCGAGTGTCAATCTTGAGTCTCAGCCTCAATTCTCAAAATCAAGTCCCAAGCTCGAGTCTCAGCTTTGATTCTCAAGCTTGAGTCGAAAGCTCGAGTCCCAGGGGGGCGTCCATAAATTACGTGAGGCAATTTTTGCAATTTTTCGACCCCCCTCCCCCACCCTCTCATCTCAAGTGAGATTTTCCGAAGTGTGTATTTTTGCTTTGAATGCGTTTTTCTGAGCCTAATCGCGTTTATCTATACATTTTAGAATGTATTTGTGCAAGAAAAAAATTACGTGATATTTGTCGGTACCCCTCCCCCTCACGTGAGTTTTAGTGAGACTTTGCTGGACCCCCTTCCCCCCTAAAATGCCTCACGTATTTTATGGACGCTCCCCAGCCTCTAGTGTCAGTCTCGAGTCTCAGCTCTGGGTGTCAGTCTCGAGTCTCAAACTAAAGTCTCATTCTCAAGTCTTAAGCTCGAGTCTAAGTCTCAAAAGTCAGTCTTGAGTCTCAGGCTCGAGTCTCAAGCTCCTGTCTCAGTCTCGAGTCTCAGTCTCAGCTTCAATTCTCAAGCTCGAGTCTCAATTTCGAGTCTCAAGCTCGAGTCTTAGTCTGTCGCGCTACTATAGACCTCGCGTCGGCAAGGAGGAAAAAAATTAGGTAAAATTGTCTGAATTGAAAAAAAATGCTCCATGTGGAAATTTTGCTTCAAGCCCCAAAAAGTATGGCGACGGCGCTGCATCTAATTGAGGTTGGTCATCAGTTTAACCTCAACAAATGCAACCCAATTCGCTATGAACAGAGAGGTTCCGCTCACGAAAAGCAATTCAGGACTTTGAGATTAGCTCACTATTTGACTCAAGTCCTCCCTGAGTATATGGGCTGAATCCAGTAGCGAAAGGAAAGTGTTGGAGGCAGTTCAGGTGCAGCAGAACACCTCCTGATGACGACAGTGACGCTGATGAAAGAGTATGTTTTCTTCTATCCCCCTCCCTTTGGCTCTCGATTATTTCAAGGTTCTCCTGATGGATGCACATGTCCCGACCCCAATTCTTAATAGTTTCATGACACTCCTAAAAATGTACCTTTCTCCCGATTTCTGTCAATTTCAACACCTCATGTAAGAATGTTCTAAAGATATTCCTATCCTTGGATCTTTTGTCTCCAAAGTTTTTTTCAAACTTTTGGAGAATGAAGTCTTTCGCTTGGGATTTCATCTCTTTCCCATATTGTTTACTGGCACTGATACGTGGATTATATTTTACGCCTTTGGAGTGGTTCTATTACCGAACTCCACTCCCTCCTCACCTTCCTCAACAATCAATATCCCTATTAAGTTCACGATCGAAGTAGGTGGGACTTCTATTGTCTCGACTTTTCTATTTCCATGAATGGTCGTGAGCATAATTTTGGGATCTTTCGTTGAAATACTTGCACGGATAAAAATATCAATGCCTCTTCTTTTTATCCTCCTTCCTACAAGCTCGCTGCATTCAACAGCCTAATCTGCCCCCTTTTTCCTCAGGTTTTTTTGAAGGAAAACGATGTCATTAAGTACCTCTCGCACTGTAACGGCTTGAATCTTGATGTCGACCGCATTGGAAAAACTTATCTCCAAAACTATGAGCTCCCTCAGAGTACGACGCCCTCTAGGAAGCTGAGACTGCACATCCAATGACGACTTCAACCATTGATCGAGGAATTTGGATATTACAAAAATAGCAGACGAGATGACACTGGCCTCATGGGATATTCTCCTTGATGAGCCGAGGAAGGCCATACGGCCGAGGAGGCACGGGATTAAGAATAAGGATACTCCTCTGAGATCACTCTTCTTTCAAAACCCGTTGGCTTTAGTCCAGCGTTCTAAAATCCTAGGACCATCTTCAGCTTTTTTCTATGCTGAAAGATCCCATTCTCATTATGGACGGAAGTGGGGTCTATAGCCCTCCTAGGACGTTCGGCCTTTGCAAAGCACCTCTCGTCCTCTGACCACAAATTTGATCATCATCAAACCGTTTTGCTTCATTCTGAGAATTCTTTCCATCGATGTTGGCCCTTGAGTACATCGAGATTGTTCGCTTTCCGCATCGGGTAATGATGTCATACCTACTTTTAAATCGTTTCCTTCCTGAAAATGATTTAATCGAAAAGTTCTATAGTCTCTCTCTTTCTCCCAGCGACTCAGAATCATTCTAACTTTCCTGTCACCACTGGTCTAGTTTAGTTCTCTTTTCCTTCATTCTCTTCATAACTCACTTCTACTTTGAGTGTCGTTTGATGATGGCTATCCGTAATTTCTCGTATTTTTCGATTCTTGAAAAATTTTTCCGCTCTTCGTAATGATTGATATTTTTGAAATTTTGTTGGTTTATCGATTTCATAAGCATTATTCGTACAGTTTGTAAAATGATTTTCAATTTTTAATTCTATTAATTTGCGATTATTTGTAAATTTTTGTTCATTGAAGCCACTGCAACGAAAATTCTTCAATGTCATCTCATTTGTTTGGAAAAATCAAATTTTGCGGTCGAGTAATAATTGTTTTGTGCCGCAACGTATCGAATCATATTCAAAAAACTGCATAAACCAATGCATAATACTGAGCATATGGATAATTCTTAACAAGCTTCTCCCTTGCCCCCCCCCCCAAAAAAAAAAATCAATTATTAAGTTCGCACTGAGAAAGCGCTCTACTTCACGCTCAAAACGCGGAAAATGAGTTTTCTTCCACGACTGCAATCATGCAATCAGAATATTACGAACACATGTTGATAATAATAAATGAGGCGTATACGTAGTAAACAGAGAAAGTAATGAAAATTTAGTGAATTAACTGCCGTTCAACTGCATGCTTCATCAATTTAACTAAATTAGGAAGAATACTCATCATTCAGTCAGACAAATTTTTTTCGCTAGTGTCATTGAGAAAGCTGTACCACACCACGCGATGAAAAAACTAGATACCTATGCACACGCTCTACACCGTAACGGTGAAGTAGAACTTATGATAACGCGATCTCATACGACGTAATGTACCTGGTTAAGGTTAAACTGGTTCCAAGCTTCTGAAGGTCGCCTTAAAATCGCTTCAAATATCGCACACATATATTCGTTCAACAATTTATTATTCGTAAGTTCGTCCATTTTATCAGTATTCTATGACGTGAATCGAGTTTGATTTCGCTGAGATGGAAGCTCGCAATAGTGTTCACTCGATATGTGTATGTGTTTAATCGTCGAAGAGTAAAAAAATCCTTTATTCGATCGCGTTCTGTAACAAAAATTAGAATGTCGAAATGGACGCTGCCCAAGGTAGCAAAAATTTTCAACTTACCCATCGCCGAACTCTTCTACCAAGCGCAGACGGTGCATAGGCAGCATTTCGATCCGCGACAAATTCAGATCAGCACTTTGCTCAGCGTGAAAACTGGCCAATGTCCGGAAAACTGTTCGTATTGTCCCCAGTCAGTGCACTACAAAACGGGCCTGAAGAAAGAACCGCTTATGGAATTGGATCGTGTCATCGAAGCGGCAAAGTTAGCCAAGGCGAATGGTAGCACGCGTTTTTGTATGGGAGCAGCGTGGCGAGGACCGACCGACAAGAATCTACCTCAAATTTGCGAGATGGTCAAAGAGGTGAAGAAATTAGGTATGGAAACGTGCGTAACTCTCGGTTTGCTTAAGGATAGACACGCAGTAGCTCTGAAAGAGGCCGGCCTCGATTTCTATAACCACAATATCGATACGTCGCCCGAGTATTATAAACGCATCATCACGACCAGGACGTTCGAGCAACGGATCCAAACCTTGGAGCATGTTCGGAATGCCGATATCAAAGTGTGCTGCGGCGGTATCCTCGGTATGGGTGAGACTACGGACGATCGTTTGAACATGTTGATAGTGCTCGGTAATCTAGATACCCCTCCCGAATCAGTTCCTATCAATCAGTTAATCAAAGTACCCGGCACACCTCTAGAGGACGTCGAAGACATAGACCCGTTTGAATTCGTTCGCACCATTGCGACGGCGCGTATAATGATGCCAAAATCGTACATCCGATTGTCCGCTGGACGAGAGAATATGTCCGAAGAGTTGCAAACTTTATGTTTTCTGGTCGGCGTGAATTCGATCTTTTACGGAGAGAAACTACTAACGGCTAATAACGCTGAGCCGCAGAGGGACGATGTACTCTTATCGAAATTAGGATATTGTAAACAGAGTCTCTGAGCACAGTATCTAGGTGTAATTTATTTATTGTTACCGTAATCTTCCGGATGTGGAAGTAAATTGTTTTCATGCGTTTATTTTTCTCTCTTTCTTGGTCACGTAATCAAAACGTATACCGTACTTATCTTTTCAGATTAAAGATAAACGAGAACTCGGTGGGCATATTTCACTTGGCATGTAACTCTCTTCTTTGCCAGCATTGTTAGAATTAAGCTTAGAGAAGAGATAATTCGAAATTATTGAATAGAGATCGACGTATGATTCTCCCTCATTGACTCAATATCGAAAATATCAATATAGGATTTCACTATCGTAATATCAAAGAAGTTTTTGGACATATTTTTTCCACAAAAACACGTTCTTTTTTTCCTGAAGAAAACGTTTTCAAGGAAAAATATAATACATATTTTTTTTTGTGCAAGGAGCATGTTTTTTTTTTGAAGAAACTAGTTGGTCTTCAGCCGCCGACAAGATGAAGTGCGGACAGTGAGAAGCATCGCGCCAGTATATTTCTTATATTTTCACGTAGAATTATCCTATAGATACCCATTTACAAAAAATAAGAATAAATGAATGATCCAAAGATAGCCAACGCGCACCTAATGCAGGAAATGTATTCAATGAAACGCGACTAAATGAAATGTAAATATTATGCGAGAATGAAATGTGAATTATACAACAAATCCACATAATTATGAAAGCTGATCTTAACGCGAACATTAATGCAACGATTTCTTCAATTTGAATACCAGCTGATCAGCATTAAGCGCGCGAATCAAAGACAAACTAATGATTGTTAGGGAGTGCGCTGCGAGTTAAAACCTGGGTTTAACAGCAGAGTATTGCAGATAGTTGAAAGCCGAATTCTTGCTGACAAGAGCAAAGGTAACATCCTATCGATAGTCCCGATAGTTTTTCTCGAAACTATCGATAGTTTGAATTAGAAACGTTGACCAGGAGAAAAGTACCTATACTGCTTGTAGGATAGATATCTTTCTCCTGATCGTTATTTTTTCCGAAAAGTCCGTCGAGGAATGTTTTTCAGTATTACCAGATGTTGGAGGCGACTAGAAAATACCATGAAAATGTGGTGCCACACCCATTGCACATCTGTTACCGCCTAACTGATCTTATTTCATTGAACTGGACTTCCTTTCTCTTCCTTTCAGATCTGTTATCAGTAAATCCCCATAAATTTTGTGATTTTTATGAGAAAAAGGAAACTTTACAAACAATCAATAGTTTCTCAAACTATCGACAAGTACTGTCGTCATCTTCTTTCTACAGAACTATCGATTGATAGCTCTCAACACTAATGAATAGTGAATACGTGGCAAAACAGTAAGAAAATAATGGAGTCCAGGATCTAGTGTTCATCATCACCGTAATAGAAACAACATTTGCAAAGAATTTAGCTAAGAGGAGGGGGGGGGGAAATTTCAATCCGATGGGATTTTTTTCAGCAGGTAACCCGCTATCTTTCTCAATGGGGCCATTCTCAGGAAACTTCCACAAGATTACAGTTTGTATTTATTTGTTCCTCGAGTTTCTATTTTTTGAAAGTATACATTCATCATGGACGCGTATTTATCATTATTTTTCAGAAGTGGCACTGAAAAATTATTCGAGAAATAGATCAAAAATGGACTTGGCTGTAAACAACTTATATTACCGCACATTAGATCGAAATAAAGACTTAGTCTTATCACGTTACAATACGATTCGCGCGACAATCGAAGATACCCTACTTATACTCAGCGCCGTCGCCAGACTTTTTGAAGCCTGAAGCAAAATTTTCACATAAAACCTTTTTTCAATTTAGACAATTCTAATTTTTTTCTCCTCGCCAGCACGAGGCCTACAGTACTGCGAGGCCTGAAGCGGTAATACCCACTTGCCAGCCCCGGCGGCAGCCCTGCTCGAGCCTGAGACTCGGGCTTGAGACTCGTGACTGAGACTCGAGACTGAGACTGGAGATTAAGACTTGAGACTGTCACTCAAGACTAAGACTCCAGCTTGAGGCTCCCGAGACCGAGGCTCAAGATTGAAACTCGAGGCTGAGATTCGACAATGAGACTCAAACTTGAGACTCAGATTTAAGAATTGAGGCTGAGACTCAAGACTGACATTCGAGACTGAGACTTGAGCTGAGAATCGAGTTTGAGAATCGAGTTTGAGACTCGGGACCAAAACTCGAGACAGACACCCGAGACTGACACCCAAGACTGTCACCCAAGACTGACATTCAAGACTGAGACTCGAGACTTGAGGCTGAGACTCACGACTGAGACTCGAGATTGACACTCGAGCTTATGGAAAATCGTAAATTGCAAAACCGAATATCTCCTATTGAGACTCACGACTAAGGTTGGAGCTTGAGACTGGAGACTGACACTCGAGACTGAGACTCGAGCTTGAGACTCGAGACTTGAGGCTGACACTCACGACAGACACTTGAGACTGACACTTGAGCCTGAAACTCAAGACTGACACTCGAGACTGAGACTTGAGCTGGAGAATCGAGTTTGGGAATCGAGGCTGAGACTCGAGCTTGAGACTTGAGACTGACACTCAAGACTGAAACTCGAGACCTACACTCGAGACTGAGACTCGAGCTTGAGACTTCAGGCTGAAACTCACGACTGACATTCAAGGCAGAAACTCGAGACTGACAATCGAGCCTGAGACTCAAGACTGACACTCGGAACCAGGATTCGAGATTGACACTCGAGCTTGAGACTCACGACTGAGACTGGAGACTGAGACTCGTCGTCAGAGCAAAATTTTCACATGAGGCCTTTTTTTCAACTTAGACAATTTTAATTTTGACATGTTTCATGTCTTTGCTCTAGGCTCATCCTTATGGGAATTTTCGCTGTGGCAGTGATTCTCAAATCTGCGAGTCTGAGTCCGAGCACCCCCCCCTCCCTCCTCCATCCATAGTTTCTAGCTTATCCTAATACAATGCAAAGGCGTAGGCTACATTTATACGAGGCTAACTAAACTCCGAGAGCCATTATGAAGCTATTATCTTGTAACGTCATAGGTTTGGTGACGTCAAAAGTCGGTGACTTCAAAAGATGGTCACGTCATAGGTCGGTAATGTCATAAGTCGGTGACGTCATAATTTGGTGACGTCATAAGTTGGTGACGTCATAATTTGGTGACGTCATAAGTTGGTGACGTCATAATTTGGTGACGTCATAAGTTGGTGACGTCATAAGTTGGTGACGTCATAAGTTGGTGACGTCATAAGTCGTCAATCTTGGTCTGCTTCCTTCGCGTTGCTCGGTCAGGGCAAAATTAAATTTGTGAGCCCACGCAATTTGTTAACAGGGAACCTGTTTCATCAGGGGGTCTTTTAAGAAAAAGTGTCCGGCATCCAGCGTCCTGTGTCCGGCGTCCGGCAGGCAACTTCCTTACCTAACTATGACCTTGAGAATGACCTTGGGACTTGGAAAATTTTTGACCTCCCCCTCTTTCCTATTCCCTCTACCTCTCCCCAAGTCCCCTCCTATTTAATTATATACTAGTATAAAGCTGCTGTACTTCAAGGAGGGGTCCTAGCTTATACTAGAGATAATACAAATCGCTTCGCATTCATCCTGGAAGTACCACGAAGACAGGTGGACCTATGGTTTCCACAGGTATTTTGTTGTAAACCCGCAAATGAAAATAAATTCCAAGTCGATGGAATTGGATAAGTTTGGACGTTACCGATACTGTACTTTTGAGAAGAAAATTTCCTCCAAAACGGGAGCCTAATCCGACGTTTTCTACTGCTGGAGGTCGGATTGCGGGGGAGGGAAGTAGTGGAATCAAGGATTTCCCAAGTCAACTTCCTGTGGATCATGAGGTCAATATCTAAACTGATCTCATTGACTCTGGTCAAGTGCTTTATAGTCGAGAGCTTCTGTTGAAAAGCGAGCTGACCCAACGGGATACTGCTTAACCGGTTGATATAACTATTAAAACCGGCATATTTGTGAGCAACAGGGCAGAAAGATCTGCCGTGGACAGTAATATTGGTTGAAGTATCTTTTCTATAGATGGCGAATTCATGGACACCGTCTCTATTGGAGATAATAAGGTCCGAAAAATTGATAGATGAGCCGCCTACTTCCAACGTGAATTTCATGGAAGGGGCACATTTTTGCAATCCATGATTCATCTTACCAACCCGTCTTGCCACGAAAATTCAACCTTTCTTGTAACGATTTATTCTGAGATTGGTTTTGGGACTTGGGTTCAAAAAAGAACGCATTTGGAGTTTGAGCTTCTCCCACTCAAGTTTTTTTCTACCACACAAGCTTCAACAGAAAAGACAAGCTTTATTCCATATTTAAATTTAATAAATTCTGTCATGAGGTAGGAGTAGGCAATGGAGAATAGTTGAAGGACAATAAAACTGAAGTATTTTTAAATGTTTCCATATTTTCGATCTTCTTTGCCTGGAAAATAAATTGAAACATCAAGTTCAAATAGCTTCAATGTAGATAATAAACGTAATTACGTGGAATCTTGTGGGGAATATCTCGGAAGAAACTCTGCTTAGATTCAATTTTACACATCTCAAGTGAGATTCAAAAATTTACATCAGCTTCTGAACTAAGCAGCACATGTCTTCCTTTTTTTATGAATCGAGAAATGCAGAGCATAGAGATTTCATGGCAAAGAGTGAAAAGAAGCACTGTGCTAGGTGACAGAAGGGAGAAAAATAATTTCAAGATTTGGGCATCAATCGTGAATACAAGTTTATCTACGTAGGAGTACGTCTACTGACTTCTCTATTACATGTTCTAATGTAGCTTACATCTTTCAAAACAATACGTACTCCCGATAATTCTTTATCCGAGGACTGCTGCCCTTTCTTTTTGGTTTTCTTTGGAAACACATGTATTGCTAATTTTCTTCGTCGAGATGACTTTCTGGCAAACATCATCTATAAAGAAAAAGATTGGACGCTTTTTATTCCAACCCCAGATTAGGTATACGGTATACTGCATTACTTCCCACGGTGAAATTTTTCGAAGTCTCAACGCCATTCCATCAGAAAAACGACGCAAGCATCAAGATTGAAAAGAGGAAAGTAGAAAAGTTATGAAACGTGTAAAGGATAATCATAAATGAACTGCAGAACCCATTCTCCGTTAGCCTATGTTTATTTATGCTTTCACTGAGAAGGTATCCCATTTTCTGCACCAACCAGGGTGAACGACATCTGTTACGTGCCTCAGTATTCAAAAACATCATACAACAATACCAAGAGCAGGCATGAAGGTCATCGAGGCATCTCGCCTCTATGGACACACATCAGAAGATACGAAGCCACTGCCAAATATCTCCAGCAACCCGACTCTTTGCGAGAGGAAAGAACAGGGAAGCATCTAGGAGAGATCAACAACTCTGTACCTAGAAGTAAAGAGGCTAATTCTTCGGAAGAACTCAAAAAGTGGATCTACGTATAAGTGTGATGCAAACTCTCTTCAACTTTGAAATATTGTAAGCAGTAGCTCCCTTTGATATACAATCAGCATTATACGAGGGTAAAATCACTTGTATATGTCTAAGGGCTGAATATCAGTCAAAATTTTGTGTCACACTAAAATAGACACACCCAACCTTGACCTTCTTTATAAACTTGAAAAAATTACCTCTCGCTGCCTTGAACCAAACTACATAGTTTTGCTACAATTTAGGCTGTATCACGCTAAGAAGAGAAAAAGAAGACTTTTGGAGCAGGCCCTTAGCTAGTTAGTCCAGGGTCTCGACCTAGTTCAGGAACTTGAAGAGTTCTGAGTTCCAATTCAATATGTAAGCCAGTATACCTTATTAGTATACAGAGCAAAATGGCCTAGCAGGTATAGCTACTAAAACAGGGGCTTCTATAAGCACGCATACTAGGCTAAGATTTCAACCAGCTTATGGCGTCGCACGGTAAGCACGGCTGTGACCCAACAAGCTACCAGACATGACATACAAGCTTTTAGTGTGAGTTTTTTTCTATGGTAAACGTCCAAAAACATGTACATGATTTCAATGTTTTTTTTATGGCGTCTAAGAATTCCCTCCAAAAATATCAAGCCAACGCGACGTATGAGACTCTCTTCATTACTACTGATAGCCGCGACCGACTCTTACAGGATGAGATAGTCTCTGAAGTTACGCGTGCAGTCCAAAAATATAGGAACGAGATAAGTCTGTAAGACTGTCCTCACGGTGCGACTATCTTAGCTACTTGATAAATAACTAGTCCCACTTTTCAAGAGAAAATGAGAGCCCACCTTCATTTCTCTCTCTCAAGAGAGGCGGATTCAAGTTCTGCACTTTTTGAAACTTTGTTTGGTTTTATTCAAGAAATAGAAATACATTCGAATGATCCAAAACGTTTCGATTTCCGACCTTCCCTCTTAATGCTTCTCACGATTTGAACTTCGTACGATTTATAATATTTACTTACCTCCATGAAATCTATCAAGTCGTTTCTATTCATTGTACTTAGTTGATTGAGTTCTTCTTCATTTCTCTCAAAGTTGTAAGATCGATTACCAATTTCATACCAATATTTATCAGTTAGTTCAGCTAGAGAAGATGGTCGACGTAGTTTATTTTTTACAATCTCTTTATATTCATTGAGTTCTCGTAGTGGCATATTTTTCAATACACTCTGCCGAGAGAAGGGCATAAAATATTTTGGATAGAATTTTTCAATATTGCATCCAAAGGTTTGCTGCACTACTCACATTTTGTATTTTGCGTAAAAATTTCTCCACTTTTTCGTCCATGCGATATGGATCTAGAAGTGGGCTTTTCACAAAAATCACCAACGCTCGTAAACCACTTGTATTCATCAAGACACACTTTGTGGATGTGGTAGCACTCTGTAAGAAAAGTATATTTTTTTAAAATCCGGTGCACCGACTGCAAAGTTACAATTTCCCGTTTTGGGCTAAGCACTATAAGCGATCATAAAAAATGCTTCATTATTGGACCAATTTTCAACGTACATAGTTGAGGCACTTTTTCTATAATTGTTCGAAGGGCAGTTGAGTTGTTATTATGACTACGGCTAGGACAGTCTTTGTTTCTCCCAATTCAATCTTCGAGAGTTTGAAGCCAGGAGCGAGAGAAGCGGACATAAATGTACAAAAATAATAGGTAACTTTTTATCATTTTATTTTTATCTAGTCTAGATAGTACGTATGAATTGTATTGGTATAGGCCTATTTCTGGTGATTTGTACCCATTATTTTCTATGGAATATGGAAAAAAATGGAGAACTGTAGCGCTCCTACGCAGTTGAATTTTGCAACATTTAAATCGGTCATTAGGGTCGGCGCGCTTTCGCTAGCCGACCGTATTGCAATTACTATACATTTCCTCTCTAATACACGCACGTCTCAACATACGACGCACTCTTGTGGTTGTATCCAAACAAATGATTAATTTTTCAACAATGCAAGTATTTATCTGGTATGGGTATTAAAGTCAGTGAGAGGAAGAAAGAGAGAAAAGAAAGATACTCACTTCATCAATATCCAGAAGAGTTTTACGCAAAGATTTGATGATTTCAGATACTAGGTAGCCCGCAACATTGCTTGGGCTCGACGACTTGGTATTGAGTTGAAAATAAGAAGAATAAGCAAAAACATCAGGTTCTTTGTTGAAAACGTCGTAGATGAAATGGGACGCTGCAAATATGAGAAAAAAAAGCTTACACCTTTAATGGCTGTTAGTGATGGACTGCCCACAATGTGAATTGAGGAAGTTCATCAATAAGAAGGATTGTTTACACACGCAAATATCTAAACTTGAACTCAGACCAAAAGGTAGGCTACCTAAAATGGAATTCTGAACCGTCCAATTTTAGACTAGATCAAAATCCAGAAACCAAAACTGAAGACCAGACTTTCCAGAACAATATTCTCAAAATCCAGTTCAGTAGCCTAATAGAGTAACTCAAGCTAATGTTTCAACCTCGCCACTAGCCTGTTTAGGTACCACTCAGTTTCAGGATGCGAAGGTTCTAGCCTTGCAGCTGTTTGTCTCTGTCTGACTAACCAGATGGATGTAATTAAATTTGTGGTATTGTTTCATTCGGCAATTTTATGTAGTGAAAAAGTTTCATCACCAAGGAAAACAATTCCTAGTTCTGCGTTTTCAAGATTCTTAATTTAATTCAGAGGAATTACCATCTGCAATTTCTATACTTCTGGGGAGTGAAATTTGCTCTTGTAATAGCAGGCCACGGCTTGATCGAAAATATTTCTCCATTATTTCAATTACTTGTGCTACCATCTGTAATAAAAAAGAAACATCTAATATATAAAGCAGAAAGTTTGTCCGTCCGTCCGTCCTCCTGTCCATTTATAACTCGAGAACTACTGGGCCAATCGCTTTCAAACTTTCAGGATATATTGTCCTCATCCCAGAGCAGCACATAGACTCATAAAAATAAAAATTTGACGGGGAGGTGCTGAGTAATTTCAAAAAAGGGCGAAAACAATGACTTTTTTCAATATAAAAAAACGTGGTGGTGTAGCTTGCCATCGAACGCGTTGTTCCAACGTTGAGTGCAGCGCAGTTGTAAAAATACTATTTTTGCGATAACTCGAATATTATTCATTTTTATGAAAAATTGAAGAGAACAAAAATTGTTGCCCCTTTAATTTCCTTTCGAACGAGCCCAATTCCAGATTTTTAGGAGGAAATTTTGGAACTATTGGTATTTTGACTGATGCGTATTTAAGATCATTGTGTTTACAGAGAGAGAGCATTTAAACCGGTTGCTCTGGATGAATCTACAGAGACTAATTTCTTGAAAATTTGCTCTTCTTTTGTGACGAGTAACTATGCATTAGGTAAATATCGTCGTCAGAGTTTGAAACTACCTAAGAAAAGGTACTGGGTTCGAGAAAGAATTAAGAAAATTACATCCGATTTCTCATATAGGAAACGACTGAGTTCGTCTCATGCCTCTACACAGACTGATGTAATGCTTCGGGGATATGGCAGGCTTTTTACCTACTGTCCATCTATTTCCTTAATCATTGCGACGGTTCATGAATTAGTCCGTTTTTTGCTGCAATACAGCCCTTACCTGTCAACTCAGCTCATACCGTTAAAATCGAAATATTTACAAAACATGATATCTACTCAACACACAGCTGGCGGTCAGGCGCGCCGGAGGCGCGCCGCCAACCGCTAGTTAGGATATAATAATGAATGCGCGAATATTGATAAAAGGGCTAACTTGTTCATTGCAGTTCCCATGAATGAGACCACGTATGAACATACGCTGGAATGCTTGTGCGAGAAATCTTTTCATGTCCTCTAGTCGTAATCCTACAGCAAACGATGAAAAATTTTAAGAAGTCCTCCTTCAGTTGACCCGAATTCACGAAAATAATTTGAACGACTTACTTACTCTTTCCAACGTTGGCAATATGAACAGGAGTCCAACCTCCTTCATTTTGTAAGTACTGCGTGTGCCATTCAAGTTGGTAAATATGGTCTGTTTTTACCCATTCTATCAAAAGTTGGATATGCTGAGACAGATATGACAAGTAGGTATTTTTCGATGAAAAATTATTTCATTCAAATTTGCAAATGTTTTGGATGGAATGAGAAGGAATTGGGTAGATCAGGTCGAGTTTCATAAATTACTGATCTTGTCTTTCCAGGATAGACGGCGGTCGGAGCCCCCTCCCTATCGAATGATTACGCTTACCTTCAAAAATTGGAAATCCCTCAACTAGATGAGAGCCCCCATCCATATCTGGAACACACGTCTGAAAACTTTGTTGTCTTTGAAAAATTTTCCAAATTCCTTATAATAGATGAAGAATTCCACCCTCCTCAAAACCACAATTTCACAATCACATTTAAATTAGAACTCAGCATAGTTTTAAGAAATTCAAGCAACATTGGGACGAGAAAAAATCTAATTTGTCTCCGGCAAGTAAAAGAAGAATTACTCATTGTATACTCGACTCACAGCATTTAACGCGTCTTCGAAAATTTTTTGATCGAGATTCTTAGCCACGGCGAAAATTTTTGACATCAATTTTTCCAACAAATCCAATAGTTTATCACTGTAACCGTATAATTTGACCTACTTAGGAGGAAACATCCATCGTGATTATGGTTATCTATGTGAGTATTTGAAACTGAAGTAATTTAAAATCAGTACTACACGAATTTATTGACTTACACGTAAACTATCGTGGTCACTTAATGATATTTCCCATTTCACCCACTTGAAAGAACCAAGTTGAAAAGTGTGTGTCAGATATCCGTAATCGTCCAATAATTCAGCAACAATACCATAGAATACACGCCACAACGTGCGCTGAGATGGGCCCAAAAGTATCCTGGGACTGAAAATGTACGCAAGGTTATGATAGATGACTCAAAGGCCAAAGTGCAGATCATATTTCTTTGTTTTATGATGAAATTTGAAACCTAACAGCTAGAGGGTTATGAAATACAAGTTTTCATGTTAGAGAGTGATGAAGTGATGGCATAATACAAGCAACTGGTTTTAATAGGCGGGGAACGCCCCAGCTGCGGCCTACGATTAAGTCCAATGATTTTGAATTCAGGAGCCCCGACTTGAGGGCCACCGATCCTGGTTTCCCTGGATCTACATTAAGGACTGAGCCACTAAATTATGGTTAAAATAATAGAACTTGGCTCCCACCTGAAAATATCAAATTCCAAGTGTAATTCAGGAATTTGAAACTCGTCATTTCGTTTCAACCAGATTTCAAATACTGATGATTGGTGAATGATGCGTGGATATTTCGGCTCCTGAAAATGATGCAATTTTCTTCTCAAAGAGGAATGAAAAAGTGTTCTGTCGACGTCAAAAATTACATAATGGCTTACCGTTTTTCCAACAGGGTACATAGTTAGATTTTCTGGAACAAATTCGCTTGGTGCAGGAAGAAGTAAATCGGGAATTGTTTCCTTCGTACTCCACTTCTGCATGCATCAATTTTTTTAGATCGGTTGTGATTATTAAAGACCCGTAAAATTGATAAGACGAGACGAGAGATTTACTTACGACGTAGAATAGAAATAAGTGATCGTCAAGACAAAATAATAGAAAGGCCAAAAATATTGAACAATGAAGCACAAGAAGAAGCGTAGTACGATTGACTAGTTCGGAGAGGAAGGAGATAGCAATTGCACTGGAGGCTGAGGAAATTCTAAGGCGTGAGAATATAATCTTTTCATATCAGACGGGTTCTCTTGAGTAAATTTCCTAAAGACCAGTCTCCCTTGAATTGGTTCCAATTTTTGGGGGTTCTTTTATCTTTTATTCTTCAAAAAATTGCATCAAGAGCACTGGTTGAAGGATGGTGGCGAATGCAGAGCATTGGAGCTATAATATTGACAATGATTACTCGAAATACTGACCTGTATCAACTCGTCTCTAATTACAGTGTATTGATAACCTCCTTTAAGAACAACCGGGCCTTCATCGTCTGGATATGATTTACTTGCTAATGAAAGACTATAATATAAATAATAATTTTTTTGATAGTATCAACATTTTCAAAAGTGTTTTCTTAGTGACAAAATATTTACTTCATGTTGTTAGGTCGAAGATAATTCAGGAATTCTAGGAGCAAAACCGGATCCCAGCGAACTATTCCTCGATAAAAATTATGCGACGCGATTTCTTCCACTGAAAAGTCCTAAAAAATAAAATTATAATTCTTTCTTCTGTTTTTGCCAAATAGTATTTCTTGCGGCTATTTACCTGTATATTAATAGCAAGCCTTTGCACTGAGTTTAATGGATTATCATCAGGAACGTACCTAAGAAAGGCAGTTTCGTGTAATTTCTTGATCTCGTGAAAAGTCCACTCATGAATACCATCTTCCTTCAACAGGTAGATATACTGCAAAACAGAATACCAGTAGTGAAAGATTCGATCACTCGTTTCTTTCTCTACTGTCTCCATGTAACCCACCTGAAATATTATGTTGACTATTTCATCCACACTATTTAGACCGTCATCGGTAAGATCACACGTGATGCTGAAAAATCCTATTCCAGCTGGATTATCATACCGCGTATTCAGTTCGGAGCACAGATTACGCCTGCGAAGTGCCGAAGACACGCTTCCTGCTCCTCCGTAAATCATACAAGAAGCAATGTAAACATCGGGCTAGGAAATCACAAATTTAAATTAGAACATTGAATAAGAAATTTTTTTACAATTTCGATAATGGCTCATGGAAAAAGTTCGATTGAAGTTAGATCTTTCGCCAATATGTTTTGGTTGGATAAGCTAAAATTAAGATGACTTTAACATAGGACTAGGAATGATAATCAAAGTAGACACGTCTGTCTCACAAGAGTTTGCAACGAACCGGTTTTAACGGCGTAGGCTCCAGAATTCAAACTGAACACAAAACTACGCTTGTCTCTGATTGGTTGTCTGCTTACGCGTGGACGGACGCGACGCTTACATGATTTAGTGTTCCTCAGGGCCAAAGGCAGGACCTGCAGCAAACTCTTGTAAGATCTTACCTAAGTAATTGTAATTTCAATTTCTCTTGACGGAAAGTTATCAATTATAATTTTATTTTAGGACTTTAATTTGCCGTCAAATTCATATACTCGTAAACGAGTAAAAAGGCCGACTTTTCAAAACGGACGCGTTTCTTCTTCCAGGGCAAAGATGTTCCACTGTTAGATAAAAACTTCAGTCCAATGTTTTTCAAATTTCGAGAGAAATGACGTTATTTTCTTGAAGGAAATTTCAAATTGATCAGATTTTCCTCGGAATTTTTGGAAACATCTGAAATACTCGGGTCTAATGATGGGCGGTATTTGGTTATTAAATGATGGTTTCTTATACAAAATTAACCTGAATACCGGTTCATTCTTGATTGTTGACCCAAGAACTGGCCAATGCAAGTACAAAAACCAATCAACTGCCAAAATTCAAGATTTTTCAATCATCTCCACATTACCGGTAGTTGAATATTAACCCGATATAAAAAGTATTTTCTGCAGTTTTTTGCATTTCGTTACTCGGCAGAGAATCACCTCCTTTAAATACCTGAGTGATTTTTCTTTTTTTTTTTCTCTCAATTTTTCCCTTTTTAGACCAAAAAAGTTAGCGCTCCTTGCGGAATTTTTTGAGAACCAAATGCAATTTGAGTAATTGACAAGTGATGGGAACTATCGATAGACTATCGATACTATCGATAGTTTTGTGAAAAACCATTGACGATATTATCTTTGATAGTTTGAGAAACTATCGATAGTTCGAAAATTTTTCTTTTTCTTATCCAAATCACAAAATTGGTGAGAATTTACTGATAACACATTCGAAAGAAAGATAGAAAGGAACTGGAATGTCAAACAGTCGACCGGTTCCCTTTTGGTCAAATATGTGCTTTTTGGGTGTGGAGCCACGTTTTTGAGGTATTTCTGAGTCGCATTCATCATCTGGTAACACTATACATTCCTTGACAGGATTTTCCAAAGAATAAAAATCAGGAGAAAAGTATCTATCCCACAAGTAGCACAGGTACTTTTAACAGGGAACCTGTTTTATCGGGGGATAAACTGAAGGAAAATGACGGGCGCCGGGCGCCGTCCGGCAAGAAAAAGGGACTTGGAAAAATTTTGATGAAGTGATAGGAGGGGGACTTATCCTCTCTGCTTCATGCAGTATATTATACTAGGTTTATACTACGTATTATACTAGGCGTATACTAGGTCCAATCCTCCTTTATACTAGGTTTAGGCATCCCTCATACCATAAGCTTACAAGATCTTTATAATAGCTTATAGTAGCAGTTTGTCCTAGCTCTGTACTAGGTCTTAGGCTTCCTTTATACTACTGTATTAGTGGTTTTACTAGCTTAGTGACGCCATCAGATAGTGATGGCACGATGTTCATCAGGCTATATAAACCGACCCCCAAGCTATACATATGATAGGGAGGGGGGAGGGGCTTGAAATACAGTATACTGAGCTTGAACTAGGCTAGGACTCCTCCTTGCATTACCCTAGCCTTATACTAGTGAGGACGAAACTTTTGACCTTCGAGCTATAGGTGATAAGAGTGGGACGTGGAAAAATTTCGAAATGTGGAAAGTTGACGCTTTATTAAATAAAATTCACAAAGTTGTCCCTGCACGCTCATGACTCCCATAAAACAGGTTCCCTGTTTGCCTCAATTAACAACGTTAATGAAGGCAACCCCGAGCAGCTGTGTCGGTGAGCTGCGAGTTCTCCTGATCGACGTTTTTATGCAACCTATCGGTAGTATCGATAGTTTCATGAAAAACTATCGGGACTATCGATAGCATGAGACTATCGACTATCGCCCATCACTATAATTGACAGTTAACCAATTTGTTGATTCATCAGGCAGTTTTTAGCCAGTTAACTGGAACCGGTATTTAAAAAAAAGTAAAAAACCCAATAACCTCCTTTCACTATTTGGGTCTGAATTTTTGTGTAGCCGTACAGTGACATTTGGGCAGATCATTGGCAGGGAGCGCTAGCAGTCAGAATGATCATAATAAAGTAGGTCATTGGTGACGTCACAATGCGATATTTTAAAACAATATTACTCGCATTTCTCCCAGTAAATATATATTCCCAGGGAACCTGTTTTATGAAAGAGGAAGGGGGGGGGGGGGAATCGGAAAATAAGAAGAGCGCCAGACTTGAGACTCAGAAAAAGGCACTGTCTGGTAGAGGGTAGGACTTGGAAAAATGTTGAGCAATAGATGATAGGAGGAGACTTGAGAAAATTTCAACCTTCAAGCTCTAGGTGATGCAAAGGCGACTTGGAAAAATTTCAAAAGATGGTGAGGAGCAACGCTCAAGCTTTATTGAATAAAATTAACAAGGTCAACCCTGCACGCTCATGACTCTCATACAATGTTAATTGAAACAACCCAAAGCAGCTCAATCAATGGGCTGCGGGTTTTTATAATGATTTCCATAAAACAGCTTTGCTAACATTTCAATCATAAATCATAGATCAGTATTCCAAAATGAAGAATAAATGTGACCTGTCACAAAGAAATCGACCTTATGAGATTCATACCGCAGCTACATTTCTGCAGCATGACAAATTCAGTACTAAAGAAATGCAGCTCTACCGCCAAAATTTAAAATTCTTTAGTTACCATAAAAAATCAGTGAGTTAGATATAAAGATCTGAAGGAATCAAAATATTCCTTAATTATCAACACATGAAAAGTCCCCCTCTCTCTTCTCTTCTCAATTTTTACTGTCTTGAGAGCAAAAGAGTAGAAGACCTTAGCGCTTCTGTGAAAGTTTTGAAGAATTGAAGGCGATTTGAATGATTGGCAGTTTGTAACCAATCAACTGATTACAATAATCTTCAATCGCGTTTGTCCAACTGTAGACAAACATTATCAGTCATTCAATGGTTAACTGATAAGAAAACCAAGTCGCAATGCTATTTTAAATTAAAAAAATTAATTTGTTCGCATTTGGACGAATGAAGTAGGCTACCATCGGAAAAGAAATTTCAAGCTCTACAAATTTTTAGCTCTTCTTCAGGTGACTTTGCTCTTTATTCTGGCTCCTTACTGTGTTATAATAATACAAAGAAATAAGGAGCCAAAACAGAATAGTGAGCCGAGTGAATTACAAGATTACACTTATCCCATGTATTTCTATGTTCGAAGATTGTTCTCCTGTACATTCCACCTTTGTTTTGGGACTCACAAAAGTTACGCTCTCATCGGATTACGCTTATCTCTTCAGTAAAACGCTAGCCCCAGTTAGTTCAAGAAACAAAATACAAACAATGTTACTGTTGGTGATCCTCGCGGATGACTGGTCCAAATAACGCGGAAGTGAACAGTGACGTCATTGTTGCGAGTTATGTATTCAAAAAAAAAAACCTTATTCACAGTCCACATGCTTGAATAACTCTACTTACTAGTTTTCCATAATCTCGAACGTCGGGTACAGGAAAAGTGAGACGGAGATAGGACCCAAATCTGGCTGAATACATTATACGAATTTTGCGACCCAATTCTTCTGAACCCCATGGATGATGCCGGCACGAATAACGTATTCCTTTCACTCGTACATCTTTATCTCCAATATTCTCAAATATATTTGTAACCATTTCTTCTAAATCGTTTAAACTTTCTGTGGAAATTTAAGTTATGAGAAGTTTTTGCAACTAGAAAACAAAAAAGAAAATGAAAACCTGTGAGCACACTTACCTTTTCCCAGTACTACCAGGGACATTATATTTGATGAATAAAGTTTTGAGTAGAACTCTCGCACGTTTTCAAGAAGAGTGTCTGCATGCTCTTCAAAGGTGTCCATATCTCCTACGAAATGACGGTACAGTATTACTCGGTAGCCCAGGGTATTTTATTCCCTACTGACTTACCGAGAACAGGGTGTTTGAATGGATGATTCCTTTTGCTCATTGACTTTTCCATTCCAAAGTTACCGTAATAATCTTCGCTCGTGCGGGCCACCTTCTCCAAGTACACAGAGTGTAAGGGCTCCTCTAACGATATTTCGGACGAGTAAGACAACAGAGGCTCGATGAAAAACTGCGCCAATCTGAACAAATAAAGTATTAGTGACAATGATAAAAATGTAACTTTTTGTCATTCTAATGCAAAACTCACCGATCCAAAGCATCAGCCAAATAGGCCGAGTCTATATCAAAGTGAAAATCTTGATCTTCTTCCCGAGTGACTGGTAAACTTGCATAACCGTTGTGAGCTTTTACGAACGCATTAAAATTATATAGCTCTGGATATTTCTTGCTACCCATCATTAATGTATATCCGACAAGATTCGCCAGACCTGGTAAATTTCGAGCGTCGTGTACAGAGCCTGTCGCAGAGAAATATTGAAATGTTGAGATAGAGTCGACCAATCTGTCTCTATAAAATCGATAATTTGTTATTGTCTCAAGAACTCACCAATTCCCACTATCAGGGATGCAGCTGACTTTTCAGTTGAAGGATCAGTAACTAATATGACTTTCACACGATTAGCTAAGATTAAGCCTCTGTAAAACCGTGGATCCTGTGGAGGTTTGACGAAATTTTCGAACCTTTTTATGGGAATCTCATGAGATGTATTGCTTGCATTTCTGCAGAATAAAAAAAGAAAATTGTAAGGATGCTGGGGAAGACGAAAGAGTAGGCAGAGGAATGTGTAATTCTTTTTACTCACCCGTCTCCGTCAGATTTTCTGAAATTGAGAGAATATTAATGAAGTAAGTCATTCTAATTATTGCATCCGAATCGATAGCGTGAAGGCCCTGAAGATTTTTAGGAAAGGGAAATTTTGAGAACCTATTGACCCTCACGACCTCGTGCAAGAGTACTCACGATCCTGCCTCTATCCAAATTACAAAACAAATTTTCAGAAAGAAATTTGTTTGTAAACAGCTCAAACTCGAGTTTTTATTGAAATTTTGCCCCACAACCTCCAGGTTCTATTTGGATAATCATAAAATTTATGGAATGTATTCAGATTGCGTAATTGATAAATTTGTTCTTACCCTTGAACAATATCCAAACCATAAAAAATCACAACTGAGAGGATAATAATTGACCTAAACATCACAATAAAATTTTGCAATGATTTTATGTTACACGGAAATGATCATCTATCATCCAAACTTCCTTCATGACCGAACAGCTCGAAGGCTGTAACATCATTTCAGTACGATTGAATTCATCGACTTAGAAAAAACGCGTTTAGAGCAATAAATTCTTGTCTCTCGAGTGGAATGATTACAGTTTTACGTTAATACACGCTAACAATTCTTAATACAGCTGAGTAAACTCTGTCAAGTATTGATATCAGAAGATCTCTCATTCCGATGTCAGGAACGTCAATAAAAAATTGAAAACCTACAAGAATTGTAGAAAGCGAGAGGAAGGGCTCTACGAACAATTTTCAATTTCTCCACCATCGGAGCCGACAAGAAAAGGTATTACTTCCTACGGAGGGTCCAGGTTTCATAAATAGGACAGGAGGGAGGAAGAGATACTGTACAGAGAACAATTTTAACTAAGGCCCGCTGATAGCAGATTTCTTCCCAGGCACAGTTTGGCTCTTGACAATCTTGCACAACATACTGTGAGATGGATGGACAAACATGAGAAACCATTCAAGCCTATCATATAACTGACGGAGATGGTTTTTGGCAAGTCCGTAAAGTAAATAACAGTTATTTGGGGTGTGAATTTCTGCGGACGCAGTAATTTTTGAAACGTATTAAGGTAAAAACATGAACTATGTCAACAAGTTCCAAACTACAAAAGAAAGAAGAGAGTTATACCCAGCATCGCAAATTTGTTGCTGCTTCCACAGGCTACTGGATGGATAGCCTCCGTTTTACTTTCCTCCATACGGCCTTCCGAAGGTATTATCTTTGTAGAACCAATATGATTACTCGTTTCTTCGTCCGCATGCAAACTGGGCGAACGTCTGGATTGTTTTTTCAGAGGCAGCACCGATTTCAAGTGTAGCGTCACAATTTTTTTTTTGAAGACGAAAGGAACTCTTATTCATTTCGTCTTCGATTTACTCTTTCGTCGCGTGCACGCAGCAGATGTGTTTTCTTCTTTCGTGTTCAATAGCTAACGAAAAACGCTCTATTATCCGAACATGCCGGAGTACTTGTTTCTTATTTTTTGTATATTTTCGGCCGCACTCTTTCCCGTGTTTCTCTCTCTTTCGTGTCCTCTTTTACACCTCGGAACAATGCATATAAAGACAACATCAATATGCATGCGAGTTTCGCGGCAGTGAAGGAAGATGCGATGGGATAAATTCTTGGAAAGAAAAGAACTAAAAACTAATAAAATACGCATGGTTTTCGATTTAAAACCTTAATCTGCGTCGAAGGCCATCAACTTGACGAGGGTAGTCATCGGAGGAAACAGTGAGAGTTCCGAAGAATACTAAATTCACACTTGTGGGACATTTTTACATCTAAAAAGCAATAAAACTATTCAAGTTTTGGTCGATTTCTCGAGCTCTCTTTGTTTTCTGAGGTACTGCTGACGGGAAAGTGGTCCGGACGCAAGATTAAGGCATTGTATGATTCTGGAAAGAGGAAATGCAAAGCTGCGCACGTGTTCGTCCGGCGGATTGTGGATGGATTCGTTTCGGTCTCTGCGGGCACTGGGGGTTTTGGAAAAGTCGTAAACGTCTCGAAAGTCTTCAATTGTCTGTTTGTCGAATTCCAATTCAGGATTGCCTCTCGGTTGACCGGGACAGATGGTCTGCATAATTTATTTTCGACGATTTCGTCATTGTCTAAAATAGGGTTGAAGGCATTTACTCGCAAGTGCTCTTTTCTTGGGTGGCCAGTCTCGCCAAAGAAGAGGGTATCTTGGGGGCGTAATGCGTCTTCTAACCGCAACCAATCCCGGATCGGTTACTGTCATCTGATTGGCAATCGGTTTCCTTTTTCTGAAATAAGATTTGGTGACGTCGAAGGGGAGGGCGCAGACAGAGATGTTAGATATCGAGATGTCTACAACAGAGTCCGCGCGGTGACACTCGAATAGTAAAGCCGAACTGATAAAGAGTGTTCGTCGACTCGCATCTCCGCGCCGAGATTTTTGTGAACTTCGAATTTTTCGTATGTCTCTTACTCGGTAATTGTCCTCGTACTTTCGTTAAGTCGAAACAAAGATATTAATCGAGCAGACGTGCGTAAACTCAAAAGCAGTGTTTGTTGCCTGTTTTGGTATTCGTGTAATTTAATTCAAAACTCTCTTGTGTCATCGATACATGAAGGTGTAAGATAAACACGCGCTTAGGCTGTTCGAAGAAGTTTCGCTTTAAATAACTCGCAGTGTCAGTGCACGCATTTCCACCTCATACGTATTTTTCTTTTTTACCGTGTGCGATTTCCCGAGAGAAACAAAATTTTAATTGACCGTGCGCGATCCAGAATAATGGCCGGTTAAGGCACTATTCGCGGGGGCTATCTCCCCCTAATCGCTGCCACCGACAATGGGATAAGATCACCCATGCTATGCCCGAGCCGATTCTCCATCGAAGGCCGGGCTTTCCATCTTTACCATCTCGAATGCGTCCACTCTATGCCCTCGAACTATCGAAGGGATCGTCCAAGTACGAAACTACATCGTACTCCGTCGTTGAAAAAGTCAGCCAGTTCGATCAGAAAGCCAGGTTGTCATGCGCCATTACCTCCATCAAAGGATTCCAGTCACCATTCTCCAGTTTCTGCCTCTTCTCGTTTCATTTTTTTTTTTTTGTTTTTTTGTTTTTTTTTTGTATTGCATTCGTATTATTATTATTCTTTTTTAGTTTCTTTCATTTTTTTTTTATTTTTATTATTCTATAGATATTTCACTGATTTGCAACGCCTTAAATTTTTTCGTTTTTCAATGTCAGTTTGATCAAACCAAAATTTTTTTTATGGTCTCCTTCACAATTCTCTCATCAATACGTCGGCAGAATAGTAAAAAATTCATATTAGGTACCTTCCAGATTAAGGTTTTACGTCAGCTAATTTGGTCATATTTATTTCTTTTCGTAACTTTCGTTTTCCTTCATTTTGGGTTACCATACTTTGGGGGTTTCTTGATTAATAGTTTACAGGTGAATCACCAACGACAACGGATGCGCATCTCGTCGTGACGAATCACTAAAGAAGACGGTATGTAATAGGTATCGTAGTTTATAGTTCAATATTCTTAATCTACAAATCATTTTTGTCATTCTACAATATATCAATTTTCGGAAAGACTCTCCAAATCATACCTTGATCATCACCATGTCGTGCATAGTCGAGACTAAGGAATACGTAGGTGTTTTAGCTCCACATTTCAATTTTTTTTTTTTTTTTTCGTATCCATTTCTTAATTTTTTTTTATTTACAAATTTCTTTTTGGGGGTTTTATTCAAGCCCAATCTCTATAGGTGTGCCACACATTGGCCCTATGTGCAGAAACGGCAGGTCAAAATTATGGGGTCCTTCTTAGTTTATTATTTTATTTTTTTTTTGTGTCATGTTAATGTCTTCCCTCACCATTATTTTTGTTTTTATGTAAGTATCGTATTGATTCCCATAAGTGCGTTCTCACTTGGCTTTTCGTAACCTTTGAGGAAGTAGGCGAGCCGTACCTCGGCCCTATCGTCAGTAGAAGTAGTCAACGATCTCCTTGAGGAAACTTTGCTTATTGATCATGCGAACAGAAGGGGTGCGGAGTCTCCTTTTATTTTTATAAATTTTGGCCAGTGAGAGTGAGTGTGCTTATTTTTTTTTGTGTTTACTTGTTTTAAGTTTTGTTATTTTTAATACTTTTGAAAAAACCTATTGCGAAGCGAGCGCGCAGGCGGACGGCAGTGACTGTCCGAACCCCGCGCACTTCAATGGTTTCCTCGCGGGCTCCCGTGGAACAGGGTAACTCGATATCCCCACGACCCACGGCCCCCAGCAATTATTTTTTATTATTTATTTTACGACAACTAAATTCACCCTTTCTTCCTTTTTTTTTTGTTGGAATTCCTATAACCGCCTTAGTGGCACCAACCAAAATTATTCTCTCTTCATTAATTATTTTGTCCGAGTGTGTTGTCCGAGAGTGGCGTGTGTAGTGAGTAGTGACCCCGAAATTACGACTCCGTATCCCATAGGAAGGGTGGCAAATTTTCCCTGGTATTACCCCGCATCCGCGTTAATAATTATTTTGAACACGATATTTCAATTCTCGTTCCTTAACTATACATGCATAACTATTTTGTACTTATTTTAAAAATTTTCTTTTTTCGATCATCGGCACTGTTGTCAAAAATTTTAATTCCGTTTGCATTGTTTCATGAGACAAGCTTTCATATCCATCTTGCATTATATGAACCATATGTTTTTTCGCTGTTTTATTACATTATTAAATCTTGTCCGTTTCGCCTAATTTGGTGTTCAGACATTTATTCATTTGAAAATTATATACCTCGTTACTTATACAAGCGTCTGTCGGATATGCCGCTTAAATCCGGCTCGAGATGGGAATTGAATACGTCAGCGCAGCTTCCTATCTTTAAAGCGCAAATCTGTAGATAGTATCCTTTTTCCTTTTTGGTGGGTTTTCCTTATCTCCCGTATAAAAAATAAGGTGGCATCCCTGACGAAATTTAGAACTTTCGATATTTTTCATACGACGCGCGTCTCCCTTCTGGAGACGTAGCCCCTCAAAATTCCTCTGTTTGGCTTATTAGAAAAAAGTACAAGTCAATGAAGAAGGATACTTTGGAACGCTACACAAGTTCCAGCGATTGTTATTCTACCTATGGAAGATGAATCCATGTCCAAAAGCCGTTTCAGTCTTTTACGGCACGACGCATCTTTTCAAATTCGCCTTGCTGGGCATCGCGTATCAGGTGGGTTTGTGGATGAGATGATAGGCGAGTGTGTGGCACAGGGTGAAGAGACTCGGTTCTGGGACTGTAGACTAGGCTGATCCACTGGGCTGTGTCACTCAGACCGAAGGGCTTAAATTGGCAGCCGGCTGAACACCTGGGCTGCCACCTGGGCCCTGTCTCGCACGCAGTTGAAGTCTGGATGTGCTGACTGGGCTGATCCCTTAGGATACGCAGCTGGACCTGCAAACTAGAATGACGTCTTGTGCCGGATTGTTCCACATTGTTTTCAACAGGGAACTTGTTTTATAGGGAGGGGGGTCTATCCAGAAAAACGACCTGTCCAACCGCCACGTCACCACATGTACGGATGTACGAGGGATTTAGGAATCTAGATATTTTGGGTAGTGGATTTCTTCGCGCAGCCAAAAAGATAAAGATCATGTCCATGTCTTTTCAAAATTTTGCTCAATCTGATATGTAGTGGATAATGCGAGACAAACATATTTGAGAGTTCTAGGCTAAGGCTTTAGAGCGGCACATTCGCTTGATCTAGTATAAGTCTACTTTGTAATATTTTAGGCTAATGAGCCTCCTTGGTCCAGTATAAGTCTACTTTATTATATTTCAGGCTGATGAGGTTACTGGGCCTCACTCGTTCCGCTCTTTCGTCAAGCTTCTTGATCCAGTATAAGTCTCCTTTATTATATTTCAGGCTGATGAGGTTAGTGGACCTCACTCGCTCCGCTCATTCGTACCGCTTCAGTGTGTTTCAGATGTTGTAAGCGGACCAAAATTCACGACTTATGACGTCACCAACACACTCGCTTGATCTAGTACAAGTTTACTTGGTGATATTTTAGGCTGATGAGTCTCCTTGGTCTAGTGTAAGTCTACTTCAGTATTTTTCAGGCTGATGAGATTACTGGGCGTCACGCGCTCCGCTCGTTTGTCCCGCTTCTTGATCCAGTATAAGTCTACTTTAGTATATTTCAGACTGATGAGATTACTGGGCCTCACTCGCTCCGCTCTTTCGTCCCGCTTCTTGATCCAGTATAAGTTTACTTTATTATATTTCAGGCTACCTATGACGTCACAAGCTAATAGCTTCATAATGGCTCTCAGCGTCTTCTTAGCCTAGTATAAATCTATTCATTATATTAGGATAAACTACTGCTCCGGACTCGCGAACTCGGACGCGCAGATTTCAGAATCACTCCCCTGAGAAAACCTCGAAATTTTTCTAAGTACCTTTCGAGAGGGGGGTGGGGGCCCCCTCGAACTCGGACTCGCGAACTTGGACTCGCCGATTTGAGAATCACTACCACAATGAAAATTTCCATAAGGATAAGACCCCCTCGGACTCGCGCTCGGACTCGCAGATTTCAGAATCACTACCACAATGAAAATTTCCATAAGGATAAGACCCCCTCGGACTCGCGCTCGGACTCGCAGATTTCAGAATCACTACCACAATGAAAATTTCCATAAAGATAAGACCAGAGCAAAGACATGAGACTCAGAGGAGGTCATTCCAAAATACCCCATAAAACAGGTTTCTGTCTCCCCTCATTCAAGTCCTCTAAAGAACTCGTGAATTTTGCTCCTGGTGGACACCCTCCATAGTGATAGACAGAGCTGGGTTGTCTGATGGTGCCCTAATGGATGCTGAGGTACTGGACTTGAGCGCCGAGTGCGAGGATGGTGTGGTACTGGCTGCGACTGTTTCAGGTAACTGTCTGCATTTGGTCGTTCGATGGGGTTGCGGTTTGGATACAGTGGGATTAGAGCAAGGCCAATCAAACCATAAGGAAGGAGCCCCTATTCATTTGTGAAAAACAATTGTCTCCACGCCGGGTAGGACAGAGGCTCGAATAAGGGAAGAACGCCTCTGACAGATAACCTTCAACTGGTGTAGGCAGTCTCACCTGCGTCAGGATCACATTCATGTATGGGTTTACGTACTGCCTGGCGGCTCTCCTGCCCTGTATGAATGGGGTTACCTACTGCTTTCATAGCTCCACATCCTGTTTGTATGGGTTACATATGGTAATCCACGCTTTCACGTCCCATACCACTCTTTTCCTAGGTGGAGTTCCTGCCAATGACTGGGTAGAAGAAGGAAAACTCTGATAATGAGAACCCGGTCATATCCGTAAGGTGTGCGCCCTTTCTAGTGAGGACCGAGCAGCTCGTGGGGAAAATCCAAGATGATCTGGGAAGGCGGAAGCTCCTGGATGTTGCATCACACTGAAATTTTAATTTAGATGAGGAGGGCCAACGATAATATCATCGGTGCCGATTCAGATGCGGCAAGCCAGCTCTCCACGTTGATGTGCTCAGGCAGCAAGGAGTCGGTGGCGTATCCAGGGAGGATTAGGGGGATGAATCCCCCCTTGAGTTTGTATGTTTCTTGCCTTTCCTACATATAACGTATGTGCCGAGAGTTTTTTGTTTCTTTTATTCCATTCTTTTTCTGTGAACCTCCTATTTTGGAAATTCCCCCCCCCCCCTCCAAAGGAAATCCTGGATACGCTACTGCAAAAGGTCGGGGTCGTTGCCTCCAAATCCAATGATGAAGCAGATAACAGGGCAAATGCGACCGGCCTGAACAAGATGCATGATGAATTGACAGTAAGGACGCTCCCTCCAGAAGTGCAACACAAGTTGAACAGAGCAAACGGTGGTATCACTTCAGACATCTCCAACGACCAACAGCAGAGGCAAGCTACTAAACGGGTGAGGATAGACGGAGAGAGGTTTTTGATACCAACCGCAGCCTCTCCAGCCTATCTGGAGGAGAGCTGAGGAAAGTAAATGCTGACCTCAACAAAGCAATTGCGTCACTGAAGGAAGACATTATCAGAAGAGACGTCACGATGATGAAGCTGCAAGAAGAGTACTCTAAACACCACATGAGAGCGAAGCAGCAGAGGATCCAGTTCGCCAAGCAGCAGGATGAGATAAAGAAAGTGCAAGATGCAGTTCTGAAGAGGCCACAGTCAGAACCGCTCCTTGCCAATACGTACACAGGCTACTCATTGAAATACCTGTGACAGACTATCTACATTAGGAAGAAACTGAAATTCAATAACGAACTAACCATTCCAGTAAAGTTGTGTCTAGCATAGAATGTAATGCATTTTTTACCACATAAAAACTTGCTCAACTTGCGCACGAAATGAGCTCTTGACGTACAACGTTTGACGCTGGTGACTCATAATATTTAATGCGCCTTATACCTTTCTGTTGATGTGCACGAAACTAATGTTCAGTATGCATTTTTCACTTACGAGAATTATTGAATGAGATGGCATTTTATTCCTCACCAGGAAAAATATGCATAACGGAAAATTCAAGTTCATGTATTTTATTTTTGACAAAAATGGTGTTTACAAGTTGAATTTAAAAGTTAGTATATCGAGCACCACGTATTTCTTAACATTTTGCTAACAACATCGCGGCGAAAAGTAAGTTTGAAATACATGAGTAAGCGAAATAATATTATATGGAAAACTGAGGAGAGGACTTATTAAAAGATTACAGGGAGACGAGAACTACTCAAAAGATGGTACTAAAGTTATTAAGTCCCTCATTACCATCACGTGTTCAGAAAATAATATCTTGTGACCCAGGATGAGAAAAGGGACCTTAGCGGGCAAAAGTTTAATGTTCCTGTTTATGATTGTTCTTTACTTAATTTTTCATGTTCTTTCACAAAGTGCAGTCAGGAGAAAATCAATTTTTTGCCCACTAAGGTCCCTTTTCTCATCCTCGGTCACAGATGATGGTGAAAAACATACACTAGTACCCACGTCCAGTGATTATCACCATAATTTTTTGAATGAAATGAAATTTCGCTACTCAGGCACCTCCATCCATTCAGCATTCGCTCATTCTTACCTAGAACTATATTATATTACAAATGAAAATATGTATCACGATGATGTTGATGCGGACGACGCCGATGTGTCAGCATTCGGATTCCATTCAGGCGTATCCCATTTACGGACACGATCATAAATTACGTAATAACCAGGAGAGCTCTTATCTCGGAGAGCAAGAAACATGTTTCGTTCGCCAAAATTAAATTTAACCAAGTTCATTTGTTTCTCCGCTTCGCCAGGAATCTCGATCACACGGAATATGACAGTCTTTTCCATCCAATCGTCCTCAACGAGCTTAAGTTTATGTTTCAATTCTTTACCTACATCTTCCATCAATTCATAACTCACTTGAAAATAGTGACCATTATCTTCTGATCCCGGCACTCGTCCATCTTCTGTTAATAAAAACTTCTAAAATTTATACTCGTATTTCTTAACAACGACAATACGGACTACAATTTTCACGAAAGTGTAACTAACAGCTTACAATTTAAGTCGGGGCTGGCACATTCTTAAGCTGACTCAAAGACATTGTAGATGTATTTTACACAGCTGTGGCATTTTCAATCATTTTTTCGTAAATTCCCGTAAACATACCTAAATGAAACAGGGATAACCGACGACCGCCCAATCAGGAGGAAGGAAGAGGATAGTTCATTATAAGTACTTTCAGAAATGTTGTAAAACAAAAGTAAATAATGGGAGAAGCTCCTCTAGACTTTCATTGAGCATCACAAAAAATTGACTCTCCAACTAGGGTGCTGAATCGATTATTGAAATCTGTAAATGTTCGGAGCTCACGACTTCTATAACTTGAGGATTTGGAGTTAAAGATTTAATTCAAGGGTACGTGTTCGAAATTGTTATATTGTCTTCATTCTGTCAAAATTCGAACTCGAAATGTGGGAAAGTGATATTCCTCAGACTCCCTAAACATTCTTTGTGCACAGTGAAAGGAAGTACGGTAGTTGCATTTACAAAATTTTTCCAACTACATATTAACTCACTTAAATATTTTATTTTAGCTTTTTCGATGATCGAATAGTGATGTACAGGTTCTTCCGACGGTTGAGCCTCACCCAACACAAACAAAGTCGAAGTTGAAACAAATAAACTCACAAGTAGCATTCCTTCCACAGTGCCTGAATCAGAAAGATTATGATAACAAAATTATGGGGAAAAACCAACAAATTCACTCTCGGAAATTTGATAAAATTTCAAGAGGAATAATGGCCTACGTATTTCTCCAAAATTTCCTTACCATTTTAAATTCTTTTAGTCTCTTCCGGGATAGAATACCTGCGCTCTTTTTCGGAGAAAACGTGGGTGAACTATAAACAGGGCCGTGCCTACCATATGGCGACATGAGCAAGTTGTCGAGGCGCCAAGTCTCCGGAGCACCAGAAACGCACCGAAAAATGGGACTTTGGATTTTATAACTTAATTGACTTGATTGATGGTTTACAGCATCTGAATTTCAAATGATATGCATAAATTAAGGTTCAGTGGGTCCTTTTGAAGGTTTCTTTCTTTAGTGAACTTGGCACAGGGCGTTACAATAGCTTGGCACGGCGCTGACTATAATGATAATAATACAAACAGCCTTTATCACATAAAATAATTATAGTGGTGCAACATAACTTGAAGTTTATAGTACCCATAATCAGTCCATTCACATACGTGAGCCTCTCAAATCTTCCGCCACTCTCCAACTCTTTTCCTCATCTCAACCCTCTACCTATGTTTTGGTTTTTTCCTCCATTTCGTATTCCCAAATGGGATGCAAGTGGCAGCTTTGCATGTGATAAGTCCCGCGTAATTGAATTTTAGTCTTCATTGTGTGACCCTATATCCCAACACTCGGTTTCTAATCTGATTTTCCTATCACCAACCTCATCTTTTGTCCTGATCTCGGTTGTGTTCTACCTCAGTTACGGTGCACAGTCTTGGTCTCTAACAAGAAGTCACACTACAGATGAAGTATTCTTCCGCTATGGATAGTCGTAACTCAGAGAACCAAATCAATTCGATCATACTATAGAATTACAGGAAATTCAAAGGATTAAGAGCGAGGGATCAGGTGAATATAAACTATTCCAACAAAAGAAAGTGCATCGGGTCTAAGGACGAGGACGTTCTTCCGGCCTACTATGAATATTAAAGAAGCGACCCCTGAACTCGCGTACATATCACCGGATCATCCACGTTCGAACTATACTTCTGTTATACCACGACAAAACTCTTATCAAATCACACAGCAAAATAGTAAAACGAGGTGTACCACTAGCATAACTCCGCGGCATAATTACAATTTCTGCTCATCTCAATTGCTAATATCTTATTAAAACTACTCTTTTTGAAGTAAGACTGCTAATAACTTACGCTTTTCGAAGTGAGCTCGAGTGTAATTTCTGGACGGTTATCGCAAATATCAGAATAGAGGAACTTCACTGTCTACCTGAATGAGGAATATGTGTTTCTATCAAATGCCAACCTCCATAAAATTATGAGGAAACAACTCACGCATGACTTGTAGGTAACTGTTGACGAATTATACAAACCTTATAAAGCCTGTCAATCGCTTCGATCCTATATTTGAAATGATTACGCAAACAGAAAATGTCAATAACTGAGGTACACACTTGAAATAACGAAATCACATTTTCGGTTGATTCTAGTAAATTTTGGAACATCGACGATTCTCCAGTTTACGCGAATGCAGAAGTCCCAATTTCGACGAGCAAAAAGAGTTCAGAACAGAGAGAGTATGGGATCAGAGAAAGGACCAGAGCCGTCTTACCGTGGCTACAGTTAGTTAGCTTATTAGAATGAATAAAACGGAGGATACATTCTAGCGTCAAATTTCCAGGTAACATGGTGAGAATTTTTAGGTAAGGTGAGTCACAGGTCTTTGAAGATACATACGGGTTACTGAGTCATTCATTCCGTAAATGTTGCTCTCACGTACTCGAGGAATGCAAGAAATTCGTCAGGCTCGTCCTTCCGCCACATCCGCCAGGCAATAGTGGCCCAGGTGTGATCGGAGCAAGTAAAGGGGGATTCCTCTCTTCTTCTTTAGTATGGAAATTTTGTTGTCCAACCACGCACGTTTAACAGCTTGCGTGTTCGCGCCAGTATTGGGGTCCACGTAGTTTTGCTGGTGATTGACAGCACGATTGACAGTTTTGTTGTGCAGACGTCTGGTAGAACGCGTACTTGAGTAGTGGTCGTAGCAACGGTAGATTGCACTCTTACGTAGATGTAGATCGCAAAATGACTGTAGAACGCCTACTTTAGAAGCACCGCTATTTGTTTGGGACAGTAACGTTTTGGTTTGTGCACATGAAATGACATATCTGCGATCTCCTCGTGAAACTCTTGTAAACAAAAAACAGACCATGGTAATTTATGATGGTCCTTTTCTCTAAGTCATCTGTCTTATCATCTTCATGAGGTTACTACAAAATACATCACTGAGAGGCTTGCAGCCATCAAATGTTAGAAAGTAAGAAGGCTACCAAGGAATGAAGAAAAAATTAGAGGCCATCGCAGGTTTGCAATGGCAGCGGGGAACCCACAACCTCACGCGCTCGCGATGACGTTGGCGCGAAAATGGCCCCTCAGAAAATGAGTTGGCTGGGCTCATCTCAGTATACTGTATACTAGGCCTGATTATAATGAAGGCTGGAAGTTGAAATTTTTTTCAAGTCCCTAAAGTAGGTCAAGGTTATTGATGACGTCATAAAGCATCACATGTCACGTCACGTCACGTCACGTCATGCAGTCCACAGAAACTCCCGGACGCGTACGGGGACCAGTGCTGCCAGATGATAGTTTCAAAAATCCGAAACCGCCCTTTGATTGAACCATTAATAACAATCAGGAGAAAGGTATCTTTCATGTGGGTATCTGAGGTATTTTCCCCTTGATCGACTCAATATTACATAATACTGCAGTTTCAGCCTGTAACAAACAGGAGAAAAGTATCTCTCGTATGAGTGTCTAAGTTACCTTTCCCTTGATCACAAGAAATCCATATTGTACGTAAAATCTATAGAAAAAGAAAAACCCGTATTTTTTTCAAGGACCGAAAATCTGTACATCTGGCATCCTAGACGGGGACGCTGACGTTTTCTGAGGATGTAATCCCCGTAACAAAATGGATAGCGGGTTTCCCTCAAATAATGCATGTCAATATGATTAAATCTCATAGATAAAACAAATTTCAGAATTAAAGGCTATACAGAGTGCCAAACTATACTAGGCCTATTATTATAGCCTCCATGAAACCAGAGCTAAGATACAGCAGCATAAAAGTGTAGACTAATGCTAGACCTGATATAATGGAGGCTGGAAATTGAAATTTTCTCTAGTCCCTAAAGTAGGTCAAGGTCAAGGTCATAGATGACGTCATAATGCATCCCGGCTGGAAATCGAAATTGAAGCTCCCAAAGTAGGTCAAGGTCATTGAAGACGTCATAAAGCATCAAACGTCACGTGACGTCACGCAGCTCACAGAAACTCCCAGACGCGGACGTCTTCTGAGGATGTAATCCTCTTAACAAAATGGATAGCGGGTTTCCAGGTAAAACTTTAAAGGCCATTACAGGTTTGCAATGGCAGCGGGGAACCCGCAGTTCTCCTCCCATCATACATAGCCTAGTTTCCGAGTCATTACGTAAGTTAAATGCGCTCGTGATCACGTTGGCGCGAAGATGCCCCCTCAGCAAATGAGTGGGCAGGGCTCTTCTCAGTACACTGTATACTAGGCCTGAAATAATGAAGGTTGGAAGTTGAAATTTTTCAAAAGTTCTAAAGTAAATCACGGTCACACGTCACGTCACGCAGTTCACAGAAACACGCGGACGTTTTCTGAGGATGTAATCCATCAACAAAATGTATAGAGGGTTCCCCGCTAAAAAACAGTATTTATTACAACCAATTTCTACATCAGAAGAAAGCTGAGGACACAAGCTTGCACATAACAAACGAAAAATTCTAACATAATTCACTCCCAAAATGATAAGTACAAAGGATTCAACAAATCACAAAGGATAAGATTGGGTTTTATCTCATTAGTGACACCAACCTGCCGAAAGTTAGAAATTACTTGACAAATGCTGCTAATCACCAAAGTGGTATGCTCAGAGGTGGGTCAGCCATACTAGTAAGGCAAGCGATCCAGCACCATGACGTTAGAGCTTACATAATTACCAGCATTCAATCCTCCATCATCTCGTTAGTGCTGAAAGCATCTACTATCCTTCTCGATATCCTCCACAGAAAATCGAATGTGAGGCTCCATTCAATCAACTAGGGAACAACTGGATCCTTGGGAGTGATTTTAATACGAAACACCCAATATGGGGGTCTTGTATTCAATCTCCAAGGGGGAAAATACTACATATGTAATATCCTTCGAGCCAACGGACTTTTTTTTTTAGAAGGATATCCTACCCACTGGCCGTCAAACTACGGCAAGCAGCCAGGTGTCATTGACTTTTTCATCGTCAAAGGCCTTCCCTTCCGGCTATTTGGAATAGAAGCGATAACTTACTTAAGCTCAGATCATCTTCCAGTCAAGCTCACTTTCAATTCTGGCGGGTCAGTTCGGCAAGTCTGTCCTCCTCGTCCGGACAAAAAATCTACAGACTGGGAGGAGGCACGCAGAAAAATGAACATGGAAATAAACTTATTGAGCATTCGGCTATAAATGGCAGATGTCATTGACACAGCTGCCAACAATTTCTCAGCACTCATCAGTTACCCACAATTCATTCAAAACCTAGTCAAACGCCGACGACAAGCTAGGAAGGTTTGGCAATGACATCGCCCATCGCTGCACTGAACTAAAACATCGCTTCAACACGCTTCCAAGAGATACAACTCTAGCCATTTGTCAACGGAAAAATGAATTGTTTGCCAGCTATGATACCGCACTAGCGCTCACAAAGGAAGCGAACTACTGCAACCAAGCGCATACGCAGACCAGTAGAGACAATCCATCCTCTCCGCAAGAGCAACAAATCAGCTGAACACTTCAAAGGAGTATTCAAAGTTAATGACATTCAGTCAACGATCACTCCAGTCCAAATCTAGAATCAGGACAATTCAAGTTTGCTTCCCCGCAGGAAGAACCTAATCCAAAAAGGTTCCCAGGACATGACCAGATATCCGCTAAAATGCTTCAATAACTTTCCAAGGAATGCATAGTCTACCCCACCATTATCAACAATGCGGTATTCAGACTTAAACATGCTCCAATGACATGGAAGATTGCTAAAATGATATCCTCCCTGAAACCTGGAAAACCCAACTAGTGTACCAGGATCGTACAGACCAATATCTCTTCTCTCTACTCCAAGATGTTTGAGAAGGTCCTGTTATCCAGAATCCTATTGATTATCGAAAGCAATAAGCTGCTTCCTACTATACAGTTTGGCTTTCGAGCCAAACACTCAACAATTTAGCAGATACACAGAGTTGTACAAGAAATCAGAGAGGCATCTAGAGAACAAGAAACATGCCTCAGCAGTATTTCTGGATGTAAGAGCTGCATTCGATAAGGTATGGCACGAGGGATTAATCCATAAAATCGAGCCACACTTCCTCCTGGCCTATAGTAATCCGCTACTTTCTTATCTCAGTAATCGGCAGTTCTTTGTAAACGTCGGTACAGCGTCATCCTCTTGGGTCAATATTGAGGCAAGAGTACCACTAGGCTCAGTATTGGGTCCGACGCTGAATTCATTAATGGACATCCCCAACTCCACTGATGTGGTCACAAGTGGTGAATGTACATAATGTATAGTTCCAATAAATACTTTACTTTTAAAAAAACATTTCCAACCCCTTGCACCAGGAGGATATTTCTCAGAATAGATGGCTGTGAAGATGTACAATTCGTTGAACAAAATTACTGAAGAGATAGCGGAAGACCTTCAAAGTACATTTATTATTATTCAATTCAATATCTTCAATTATTTTATAATGGCGCTACGGCTGAAGAGCCCTTTGGCGTCGTCGAACAAAATTAATAGTATAGCAATGCAATCATAACTTGATTGTACCAAGAAAAAAGAAAAAACGATAAATAAAATTAATTAATCGGAAAAAAAAAGTCCTGAAACACAAGAAAAGCATGATATTGCGCTACTCACGCTTTACTCACTTTGTCTAATTTTGCATTCGTTCAATAAATTTACATTCCAATTCACAGGAGACAAAAATATACCGATTCCATAAAGAAGAATATCACGATGATGATGACGCGGGCCACGCCGACGTGTCAGCGTTTGGATTCCATTCAGGCGCATCCCACTTACGAACACGATCATAAATTACGTAATAACCAGGAGATCTCTTATCTCGGAGAGCAAGAAACATGTTTCGTTCGCCAAAATTAAATTTAACCAAGTTCATTTGTTTCTCCGCTTCGCCAGGAATCTCGATCACACGGAATATGACAGTCTTTTCCATCCAATCGTCCTCAACGACGTTAATTTTATGTTTCAATTCTTTACCTACATCTTCCATCAATTCATAACCCATTTCAAAATAGTAGCCACTGTCCTCCGATCCCCGCACTCGTCCATCTTCTGTTAATGAAGGTATTTGTTTGAAAATAGAGTCAGAAAAGTTATTTTCTTATCTTCGGACTAATGTAATCATCACCTTAGAATTTAGAGCGTTTTTGACTCACGCTTACTAGACTTCAAGACACAACAAGTACCTTTTAGAAACCAGGAGCGGGCGTTTTTGGATTACATTCTCGGTTTAAAGTTATTACGGAGGAAACGGGGAAAACAATACCTATTCAAAAGGAAAGGCAGAAGAGGAGAATTCATCATCATCAGAATTTCTAAAAAGCATGAATGTGATGGGAGAACATTCATAGCAACTCCGGCGCTGAGTCGTTGGTTACCCGAAAATCGTTTTCTTAGGGAAGTCGGAACCCTTCTTTCAATTCTCACATCTTTAGAAATCCGGAGCTCACGAATTCTACAATAATTCAAAACACAGAATCTATTTCAAGGGCCCGGGCTCGAAAGGGGTTCTCAACAGGAGTATAAATATTACGCACAGCAATTAGAAGAATGGGACTTTGGTATGTAATTGAGAAATTTTCTGAAGAATCAACCATCAACTCACTTGAATATTTTATTTTAGCGTTGTTGATAATCGAGTAGTGATGCACAGGTTCTTCGGACGGTTGGGCCACACCCAATATCAACAAAGTTGAAACAAGTAAAATTGTGTCAACTGAGCCTAAATCAGAGGAAGAAAATAAAAATAATAGAAACCAATAACTAACGACTCACGGAAATGAGCCTAAATTTCCAAAAAAATAATGGTCTAAAATCATTTAGGGTGAACCTTTCTCCGAGATTTCCACACCAATTGAAATTCCCTTGGTCTCAAGATCGGAGCCTGTTTTCTTCTAGGGTGCCTGTGCCATCATTCCAAACAAACGATTCTAATCAAAATTAGTGCATAATTTTCAAGGAGAAAAAGGTTTTTTTGGCTTTTCTGTTTGTTTCAACAGTGAGGGGAGAAATGGGTTCAAATGACGCACCCACACACATTTCACAGTTGAGAAAAACTACCTAAAGTTACCGGACTATCTCGACGCGAATACTGCTGGCACAGTAAAATGGTTGATTGTTAATTGATTGTTGATTGATTGTTGGTGTCAAATTTTGTGATGTACCTACGGAAAAACCATCGCGTTATGATTGTAATTTCTACTCACCTTGATAATCAACAATTTATACTAGTTTAGAAACTAGCTCGAGAGTAATTTCTGGTCGGTTGTCTCAACAATCGGATGGAAAAAACTTCATTGTCAATCAGCAGGAATGTTTGTAACAGGCGTAAAACTTCATAAATTATTAGTAAGACGACTCATAAATAACTTGTGGATATAGTAGTTAAACAAACGTGCACAAACTTGGTGAATCTCGTGAGTGGTAACTACGTACCTTTTATTTAAGAATGAATATCAATAAGTAACACTTGATGCGATAGACTGATATTTTCTCAAGGCTGTAGCGTTTTACGGGTAGAACGCACAAGAGAGTGAAGAAACCGAAAGAGTAATTCTTCTAGCACTTTTTTTTTCTTCACATACTTATTCCTCCCTTCCTCGTGCTTGTTTTCCAGCAACGGACTTAGCTTCCGGGCGGACCCAAGCACACTCACGCGCCGACCTTTTTTTAGCGGGGAACACGCTATCCATTTTGTTAGGAGGATGACATTCTCAGAAAACGTCCGGGATAGTTTCTGTGAACTGTGTGACGTGACGTGACGTGTGGCGCTTTATGACGTCAGCAATGACCTTGACCTACTTTAGGGACTTGTAAAAATTTCAACTTTCAGCCTTCATTATATCATGCCTAGTATTGTTAGGGGATTACATCCTCAGAAAACGTCGGCTTCCGGGAGTTTCTGTGAACTGCGTGACGTGACGTGTGGCGCTTTATGACGTCATCAATGACCTTGACCTACTTTAGAGACTTGAAAAATTTCAACTTCGAGCCGGGATGCTTTTCTTTGTTAGGGGGATTACATCCTCAGAAAACGTCGGCGTCCGGGAGTTTCTGTGAACTGCGTGACGTGACGTGACAAGTGGCGCCTTATGACGTAATCAATGACCTTGACCTTGACCTACTTTAGGGGCTTGGAAAAATTTCAAATTCCAGCTTTCATTATATCAGGCCTACGAGAAGAGCCCAGCCAACTCATTTTCTGAGGGGGAATTTTCGCACCAACGTGATCGCGAGCGGGGGAGGTTGTGGGTTCCCCGCTGCCATTGCAAACCTACAAAGGCCTCTAATTTTTTTCTTTTTTCTTTTTTTTCCTTTTCTTCTTATTTATTCAAAAAATTTTTTGCGCGCGGACACATGCAGTTGCGTGTAATGATTGTACCTTAATCTACCGCTGTTGTTTTCCCCTGCTTTTCATATCGGTGCGTATGGAGAATTCAAAGTCAATCTTTAGATTCAATAAGAGCTTTGTTGCTCTAAAAAATCTGTGTTATTCTCTTATAAGATGATTGAAACATGAAATTCTACAATTTTTACAAGTCAACCTCGCCTACTTTCTCTCTTTATACTTATACCTCGCTTATGTCGCTAGTGCAGCGCCGCCCTTCCTCCATGGTTGAGTGGGTTCGGGTTGCTTAAGCATTTGATTTTGTTTCCTCAATCACCGGGATCGACTCTTTCGGGTATAACTTCAGTTTTGGAAGAATCTCGGCAAACTCCCTCTCCTACTCGGCAACCACTACCGGGCACGCAGAAAAACATTAGAACACACAATAACAACACCACCACTACCTTAGATATACAGGTTTGCTGTTGGGATGATCTTCCTCTTCTTCCTGCATATCTGGATGTTGATGGTACTCAGGTGTCGAGTAGACCAGGGCGTAGTTCTGCATTTGCCTATTCCATTTTCAGCCCATCTTCTTCTTCATGACGGGAGCTGCAAATGCAGACACCTGATTCCGTACTTCCTGAGAACCTAAGATGGTGGATACCAGGCCACTCGGAACAAGCGCTTCATCTACCCCAATCTCTTGAAGAGACCGACCAAACTTGTCCCGCTCACGCCTTCACACCTCGCACTCAAATTAGGTGTGTTCTGGTCCATCATCCCACACTTGGTTGCAGTGCGAACACGTTGGCTGCTCAACTTCCCTTGGCTTCTCGCAAAGGTATTTGTTGAAGCAGCCGTGGCCGCTAAACACCTGCGTCAGGTGAAAGTTTAATTGGCCATGATGTCGGTTCATCTACTCATCAAGGTCGCGTATTAACACACAGATTGTCGACTTGCCCAGCTCACAATGGACAATTCTTACCTTCCATTTCTCAAGCAAGGAGTGCCTGGTCTCCTGCAACCCGTGAAGTCTCACGGTTGGTCGTTGTCGTCTTTTTTGCTCTGAACACCACGCCCTCTCCTCAGCAAAGGGTTCAATTCGTGGTGAACGTGCCAACACGCAAAGAACCTCCGTCGAGACAGTGTGGTAGGCACTAACACACCTCAGCGCAGCTCTACGTTGAATCTTTACCAATTCATTCCATCGATAACGTATTTTCATTGAGTCGACCCACACTGGGGCACCATATAGGAGGATCGACATAGCGGTGCTCGTCATGATCCTTCTTCTTGCTTCTCTCAGTCTTCCTAGGTTCCTCGTCAGGCTTTACCTGCCTTTTCCGCTGTGAACTGAATTTCCGACGGGTCGTCAATAAGATGGCCTCCGTCTTCATAACTTGATGATTAGTCTCCACTTCCTTCCGTCATTTTCGAGGTTGGTGATGGTGTTTTGGTTTTTCGTTGGGTCAGTTTGTCTTCGCTGAGGATGACTGTTTAGTTGAGTAGTGGTGCACGGAGGGCGGACGGAATCAGCCCACAAACATACTCCAAATCGTGAGGAAGGGGCTGCGTTAGATTAGTACAATCCCTCAAACGGAAAGCCGCTGACAACCGTAAACAGCAACTTGGGAGCGCCGATGTCGTTAGCTAACTGCGGGAGAGCAAAGCTCTTGCTAAGGCTATGAGACAAGAAAGGCGACACTTGCCGAAGTACCCGAAATCATTACTAGAACTGGAGATCCGCCCGAGAGACACAAACGCAGGTTCGTGAATGAGAGATTCCTGATGATCAATTCATGAGATGAAGAAAAGCACGAAGATGAAAAAGAAGAAGGATGAAGCAGTACCACGCGAGCGAGTAGCATTGAGTTGCTCTGCATTAGGCCAACGTGACTCCTGGATAGGATCGTTAGCATATTCCCGAGACTCTTCGCGTATATATCTACAATACTTGGGCTGCGGAGAAGGAACACATCAGGAGGCGAAGGCGTTGCAGTTCGTCTCGTGTACGCACTCCTGACGCAAGAGACACTCCGCGCTGTGAGTGAGGTGCCGTCGACAAATACAACCTGATGGAGTAATCCGGACCCATTCATGACTGATTTTGATAAAGCCATTCCAAATGCATGTGCTGAAATATACCCCAATGTGGTAGTGGGCTGCTGTTTCTTCCACATGGGCCAGTCAATATTCAGACGTGTGCAAGAAGAAGGCCCTTAAGCGGCTCATAATGATCGCAAAGTGAGGAGGAAGACTTACACGTTGTTAGCGTCGGCTTTTTTTCCTACGTGTACTTCTGCAATCGGCATAGCGAGAAGCCAATTTCAGACGTGTATTGAAATACATTGAAAAAACTTACATCAACGGAACACGCGCAAGAGTAAGGCGTGCCGTGGTGGCCCTTCGCTACCCCCCTCTCCCCATGTCTAGAACTATTACAAGGACGCTGTCAAATAACATAAGCAAAAGATGGCACAACCGCTTGTTGTAGGAAAGCATAATCCCGATATCCAGCTCAGGCAAAAACCCAGAAGGAACAAGGAGAGACGGAAACGATCATTACCGAATTGGCTATGTGAAGAAAAGTGAAAGCGTTATCCAAGCGTAAGTAGTTACTGTCTCAAGGAGGGTACGGAGTACACGGTCTACAAAAATGATGATAACGTTATTGACTACCTCCGCAAAATATCTCACAACATCGACTTATAAAAGTGAATACAAACTGTGTACATAAGTGCACTCGTTAGAATATACAGTACTTCAAACTAGTCAAAAAAAGGGTCTATAAGAAAATTTTAAACGTGATGGGAACATTTAATATTTTGAAAGAAAAGAAAAATTGGCTTTACCACCACTTTTTAAATTTTATTTATTTTACACACAGTGTAATAGTAACGTTTCGATACCTTGAGTATCATCTTCAGACTGACCGAGATACGGTAAAGACAGCTAAACAAAATGTGAACAAAACGAGATGAAACGTGAAAAGAAAAAGGAATTAATCATCTCGGATGATGTGAGTAAATACATTAGACATCTTGTTAGTATCGGTTTTTAAATTAACATTGTTAGGGTTTCATCTCGTTTTGTTCACATTTTGTTTAGCTGTCTTTACCGTATCTCGATCAGTCTGAAGATGATACTCAAGGTATCGAAACGTTACTCTTACACTGTGTGTAAAATAAATAAAATTTAAAAAGTGGTGGTAAAGCCAATTTTTCTTTTCTTTCAAAAAAAGGGTCGGCAACATGGGATATCGACAAAGTGTTTGTCGGAAAAAGAGCGCGTCGGCGAAATGGGTGTCAGACGAGCGGCTCTGGCTAACTGTCCGGGAATCATCGTTGCTCAACTCCTTTGTAAATGTGTGATTTATTGCTTGGTACGTAAGTACAAAACAGAATTTGCATAGAACGTTATGAGGGAGTAAAATATTTAGTAAGAGTTCTTCCCATTTTAAATGAACAATCCTCAAGTAAACCGGTATATCTCACTGATTACCGCCGAGTGGTTGAGTCACTGACTTTGGATTCAAGGGTGCACGATTCAAACTTTGTAACTAGTAGAGGAGAAAGCGTATTTTCAACTTTCTTTGTAAACTTGTCCATCCAAAAAACTCTCATCAAAGACGAAAACAACTTTTCTTTATTTTTCATTCAACTTCAGCAAACCGTTGAGATATTATGCTTTCCACTTTAATAGGTCTATGAGCACACTCGAAAATATTTTTTCGAACTTCAACGCATTGAAAGATACTGATTTTCGTCCTGGTGACGCAGAATAAGTATTCCCATGTTTGAGTGATAGTTTGAAAACTCAAATGTTTGTCACTAGTATATGACTAGACTGGGTACCGGACACAAATTGAAGGAAAGTAAAGTTGAACTCATTTTGAAGTCAGATGTGTCTTCAATTCTGGTAGCCTAGAACAATGAATTGAACAGAATTCATAATTGTAACGTAAAGTTGATAATCAAAATTTTTCCAAGTCCAACCCCTCCCCTCGTCATATGACCATGGTGAAAATGCTTCTGAAACAGTGGTTGAGGAAGGACAAATGCTGTTCCCTTTGGGCCTGGATCTTACCATTTCCATCGGGACTTGATTTGGTTCTGAAGTGAACTTCAATAAAAGAACAAATTAAATGGGCTCGATACCTACTTTTGGAGGCATATTTTCCATCATGGCTTTCTTAGTCCAATTCCTGGGAAACACATGCACTGCCAGCTTACGCCTTTGTGGAGATGTTGCGTCAACAAACTCCTAAGGATTGAACAAAGATATAAATTCAATTCCCGAACTCATCTATACCGTAGCACTTTATAGGGAAATTTAGAAAAGTTTTGTTTACCAACCTCAAAGAATGAGAGTAAATCACGTTTTCCAAACGTTGGTAGTAGATTTAGGTATGCATCATTTCCATCAAAGTTGTAGTGTCTGTTTGAGATTTCATAAAAATAAATATCGGTCAAGTCAGACAGAAGCTTCGGTTTTGCCTCATTTCTCACTCTCACGTCTTCTTTGTAAGACTCTAGTTTCTCAACAGACATTTTCTTCAATTTTTTCTGTAAATAACAATTTTTGTATCATCATAAGGGTTGCATTAAAATGTACAAAAATGGATTTAACAAAAACTGTGATTTACAATCCTTTAATAATTTCATAAACGTTTCTAATGGCTAATATACAGAACTGATGTCAAAGAATAGATTCGCCATAGCGGATTAAGTAATGCCAGTGTGTGGCCGGCCTAGGGACTAGGGAACTCATTCAAATGTATTGTAGCTGATATTACAGGACTCTTCCCAGCCACTGACTAAATAAGCCAAAAAAAGAAGCAGGTAAGATACCATTGCAAAAGCTCTGGTGGACAACAGACTTTCCGTACCATCGTAGCTTCACTTGAGTCAAGATGACTACTCTAAATCTATCTACACGGATCTATAAAAACTCGTATTACACTACTACAGGGGCTCGTTGAAAAGTTTAATCACAACACGGATAAACTGCTTGCACTGTTCCTATTTGCTAATTGATCCACAACTACCAGAGAAACGCCACAGCTGAAGTCTGTACATTTGATAATTATGTGACCAAGAGTTTGGTACAAAAAAGTTCACCGCAGTTTACACAAGTAATTTTCCTGATATAGTGATTACTTGTGAGGTTGTTGAAATTGCATTTTGCGTTGAAGAATCAACCAATCTCTGCTCTTCATCAAACTTAGAAAACTTATCTACTCATATAACTTGAAATTCTGGTTTTCTACTCACATACACGTCACGTAAAAATTTCTCCACACACGAATCTATAAAACGCGGGTCCTTTTCAGTTTGGGCAGCAATTCTAAATCCTTGAACTTCGGGCGTATTGAAATATTCACATTCTATCGGTGACAAAGATTCCTCCTGCGAAGCAGGAAATTACTGTCACTGAGTAGGTATTATTAATGGTAAGACACGTGCGATTTTCTCAAGTCTCCAGATCTGTCTGGGATAACAAATTCAGTGGGGTGAAAAAGAATCATAAAGCAACACACAGGCACTGGTAGCGAATTTTAGAAGAAGCCATCCTCTACTGTTTTGTACAAGTCCTAGATTTTATTCAAAAGAAGTAGCGATAGCTCAGCTTTCTCTACACTTTTTTTTTCACATAAGTACTAACCATGGAATTAAGAAATGGAATTGCTATACAACCAGCTGATTTTTGAAAACGTTGGAAATTTTGCACAAGTTGAAGTGTAACAAATAGAGCAAAAATCAACAAGTGCCTAAAATACATAATGCTGTCACAGTTTGGAGCAGAGGAGAATTGTGACGCCTGTGACAATAGTTTGTAACGACAATCACCCATTGGAAAAGCTTTATGATCCTTCTTTCTGACCCAACTGTGACGCAAATGTGCGCGGTCACAACCCCGCCACGTGACACCATTTAGCACAACGGGAATCATCATCAAACAGAATATGAATTACCTACTCAAAAGCAGAATGAACACAAAAAATTTACTTGAACGTTTCCCGACAATATTTTTGTGCACATGCTGCTAACAATATCAAAGAATAGAAAGCCCGCCAGATTATTCCTCAATGATCCAGTGCCGAGTTGATAATAGGACGAGTAACCAAAAAGACCATTAGTTGAATCTCTTGTTTGATGAACAATATGAGATCCTGATGATTTGAAAAATACAATAAAATTAAGACAATAATATAGGTGGGTGTTGGATGATGCACTCGTGCCTTGCTAAATTTTACCCTTTCAGATATTGTAAAATGAATTCAAAATTACTTTTCCCTATGAAATTTCTGTAAAAGGCTTTGAAAGTGAAGTGAAATTCCAGAATATAACAGATATTTTTATAGATGGACCTTTGTCTAGTTACCGTCACTTATTTCTAAGCATCGTGGCTGTAATATAAGCTCTTGCAACAACATACTATTGCTGGATAGGAATGTTTTCTCAATTACATTCACAATCTTCATAGCCTCCTACAGAAAGTGAAATAAATTGATAAGAGAGATAACATTATTCTCAACAGCTATATTTGGACCGGGCAGCGCTAGAATCGCCTTTTTGAAGGAACTAATTTGACTCTACTTGGAGTACAATCTGAATTTCCTGTTTTCCTTAACAATCAATGCTAGCGACTCGACAATTGCCCAGTCCGAATAGTGAAACATAAATTATACCAACTTGTTTGATAGAGTTGCCATGTATTATACCCTGGATGGAAACACGGCGAAATACTTTGGATAAAAATCTCAACATGTCCTGATATTTCAGCCCTGTCACATATTTTAGCACGTTAGTACAATAAGGTCAAGGAGATAAACTTAACGTTATTCGAAGTAATGAAAAACGCAGCAACAAAATGTACTTGAAAATCCGAGTCTAATTATAGAGTACTGTACTTATATCAAGTAATTCACTTATCAGGAGTTGTAAGGAAGGAGTGACAGCATGCCCACTCACACAATTACTACTTCTATGCATCAAAACCTGACTCACACAAAATTTTTCCATCAGCAGGAAACATAAAATTATTTTTAGAGGAGGGACGTCTTCAGAAAATTGTAGGTCTGCATCCGGAAAAACTAGTGACCTTGACTTTGGTTTGGGACCTTAGAAATTTAGAGTCCACCTAGGCCTTGCCGGCTTCAAAAAGGCCATCTAGTGTCATAGAGCAAGAGAGCGAGATACAATAATGGCAATACTTGTACATTTACATACGAATAAAATGTAGTCCTGCTCCTCACAGGCAAAACTAGGAGTCACCAATTTCTTTACCAAACAATGCATTGAAACGAAATTGTAAAAACCCCAGAGAAAATGAATGAATCTATCAACCGTCAGTTTAATTACCACTGTTTATGGTAGCAGGGTGTAGACTAGTTGCTCTTCTCTGGAGGACTAGATAAAGTTTATGAAATTGAGATTCCAAGGAGGTAGGAGTTGTGGCCAAGTATAATAACTCCCAGCATTTTTGTTTCTTGAGCTCGGGATCGTACTGGCTCGCTGGGACCCTCGGCAATCATAATAAATCAATCCCTTTCTTAGCAAGAGAAAAACTTTCTGGCAGAGTCAAGTAGAAAACTATCATGTTTCATATCTGCTGTCCTTTTGTGAGGGTTTCACTCGTTCCTTTTAATTTTTAACCTGGTTTGCTTTATAATTGGTTGAGTGGCTCACTTGTTAGGTTTGAGGGCCAGTTTTACCAGCCTTTGGCGTATAGTTCCAGTTAGGGTATTTCAAGCCAATGGCTTTTGGGTAGCTCACTCACTCCGCTCGCTCGTCCCCTCCTTGGGTTGGTAGAAACCTACTTTGAAGAATTTCAATCTTTCTTGCTCTACTACATGTCTAGTTTTGAATATTTTCAAACAATAGCTGTTGGGTGGCTCACTCGCTCCGCTCTTTCACCCCCGTCCTTGGTCTGGTATAAGCCTACTTTGAAATATTCCAAGCTAATGGTTTTTAGGGGCTCACTTGCTCCGCGCTTTTGCTCTTTTCTTGGTCTAGTATGAGTCAACTTTGAAATAATATTCCAAGAAAGAGTACTTTGAAATATTCCAAGCTAATAGCTTTTAGAGGGCGAACGAGCGGAAGTTAATAGCTTTTAGGTCCACTCGCTCCGCTCTTTTGCCACAATACGACTTTGTGCTCAAGAAAAAAGCACCTTAGTCACTTGTATGAGAGATACTTTTCTCTTGACGTTATTGTCAGATTACTAAAAGTCCACAGTAATCCTGTTTTAGGTCTTGGAAAAAATGGCGGATACGGATTCTCGAAAATATCATCTGGCAGTAGTGCCTCCTTGGTCTAGTATAAGTCTAGTTTAGGACTAGTAACATCCAAAGGGGTGGGGGTCTTCCACATTGTCAGTATAAACTGACTAGATCCGTTCAAATAGTATACTGTATTTTTGATTAGATAGCCTATGCCCGGACACCCTATCAGACGCCTAGTTTAAGACTAGTAAAATCCTAGAGGGGTTCTCCGTTCTATTATAGGTCTAGTTTAGGACTGGTAAAATCCTACCATAAAGCTAGTACATATAAAGCTATCATAGAATTGAATTAATACGGTCCAAAATCTTATGGCTCGACAGTTGCGGTCATTGTAATTTTTTCCTTTCGCTTACTCTTCGAGTATTCTGCAATATCATAAAATTAGTATTTGAACTAGGCACTGCCTAGTATAAGTCTACTTGTGAAATATTTTAAGCTGAAAGCTTGTAAAGTAGCTCACTCGCTCCGCTCGTTCGCTCCCGTCCTTGGTCTAGTGTAAGCCTACTTTGAAATAATATTCTAAGCAAGTGTACTTTGCAATATTCCAAGCTAATAGCTTTAAGGCTCACTTGCTCCGCTCTTTTGCCCCCTCCCCCTCCGTGGTCTAGTATAAGTCTAGTTTAGGACTAGTACAGTCCTAGGGGGGGGGGGAGTCTTCTACATCTATTATAATTCTAGTTCAAAACTGCTAAAACCCTAGTAAGCCTACATTTAGTTTAAAGCCAGGTCTAGAAAAAGCCGAGTGCTCAGACCTACTACCTTCTTGGTCTAATTTACTATACACTTAGGCCTATATAAAGAAGGCTAAACCTACTATCAGGCGTCAGGGCAGAGTAGAATTATAAGAAATGTCAAAAAATGAGCGACTATGCGTATAATTCTTCTGTCTCCACGTCTCATTACAGAAACAAATTTTTCTTATCAAGACCCACTTGGCCGTTTGCCACTCGGTCCAAGCTGTAAATATAAGAAGTAGGATATGGAAAGAGTCAACTCTCATGCCATCCAAGGCAAAGGACTTGGAAAGATTCCAACTCCCAAATTGTGCAAATGCTATTGCAAAAAGTGAACTACAAGATCAAGATGGTTGATAATAATATCTTTGCAAGAATGAAATTACCAGCGACGGATGGACAAAAAATTTGCAAAGAAAAATTTTTACTTTTTCCAACATTCCAAACGTCCAAAATGGTCCATCCCTCTCCATTCAGCAAAAACTGCGTGTGCCAACTGGTTTGATAGGAAATTTTTGTTGTCCAAGTATTTCGGAGAATTTCAAGGTACTGAAAATTGAAGATACAGAATTATAATATCGAGGTTGAAACAACTCACAACAGTAATAATTGGTCCTAGACAGAAGGGAATCTATAGAAACAAGGTCCTTTGTGAATGTATAACTACCAGAAAATAAGACCTAGAACCCAAGTTACTGTGCACAATGGAGTTGACTAGCCTACCTAGCTCACTTATTAAAGAGAAAACATTGAGTGTGTTTACTGTGTCAATAAGGAATCAAATATACTCACGCGCTTTGTAAATTAAGCTCATCCAAAAACTTGGGGCAAAGTACATAATTTAGATAACTTTGTGATACGTACCTGCGCATCAAAATTTCTACTTACTTTCTTTAGTGCAGTGTTGAAATTCTTCTTGTTCAGATTGTTTCTCATAGTGGTCATTTTTGAAAGCAATTTCTTCAACACCAACCATAATTTATCATTATAACCATACACTTTGATCTAAAAATCAATAAGTACATTATACTAATAATCATTGAAATTATACACGCATTATTGAAGAACCTATTTTTTAAGAGGTCACCCTGTAAGGAGCACGCCGCATCCTTCTGAAAATCTTCTCTTCATACTTTTCAATTTTAAGTTCTACGGTCTATAGAGAGACAAGAGTGTGGTGAAATTTCAAGCTTCAAGAAGAGGAACTATGAAAAGATCTGGAATATTGAATTTCGAACTTTATGGTATAGAGGAAGAAGTACTTGAAAAAATTTTGGACAAATAGCATTGGAAACTGTCTGGATTCACTTAACAGAAGTTGAGCTCTGTAGAGGTGGATTAAAGATCTTTCAAAATCATTGATTCAGAAATATTTTCTACCCTGAAGGAAAACATTGGTAAGATGGCCTTTCTTTATTTCATTGATAGGGACGAACTTGGAAAATTACAAGAAAATTAAGTCAGTCTAGGACTAGTGGACATCGGGCGCAGACAAATATCCAATATTTTCACCTACGCTTATTCCTTTTGTAATCAACTTTGTTTTCCAAACAGACCACTTAAATCCGTTATATTCTGGAGCGTACAAATGCTCGGTCAACATTATTTTCAGTAACGAGTGGAACACACGCCATAGCACATGCTTGTATGGATCGAGACGTGTTATGGAACTGAAAAAATAGGTAGGTACAGCAAACGATAAGATGAACTTTCAAAAGAAGACAATTCATCAACATACTTAGTCGTAAAATTATAGGTGAACTTCATGGCCTTCTTCAATAGAAGAAAGAGAAGGAAATATCAATAATTTGCTCACCTGGTGATTTCAAGATTTATGCAAAGGTGAGAAACTTTGTATTCGTGATCCTGTTTAAACCAGATTTCTAATAATTCAGATTTATGTAATAAGTCCGGATATTTTGCTTCCTAAAAAAAGTACAATATTTAATTTTGATTTTACCAATTGAAAGCAATCTTAGGAGTCAGAAAATGAAATTAGAGAAGTACGATAGGCCTACGGTAGTCTTTTTATATCAGAACATGAAAAATCGCTCCTTGCGTATTTTCCTCGCATAACTGGACCAAAAATTGATATGATCAGTAGCAACGTGCCATGAACGCGGAGAATAATCAAAACTTTCATAACTCTGTTCATTTTGAGATATTGTAACACTCTTAGCCCTGGAAAATTTTTCTTAATTTTGGTTGAGTTTTGACACGATAAAGCTAATATTCAAAAAAAACTTTTCTCAATGGGTCATGGTCATGATGGTGAGGAGTAAATTCACTTACGGTAAACAATCTCCACCATTATTTTTCAGAGAGATATTTTCCTGATAAAAGAGATGGAAACGGGAATTTACTACTCATTTGTTTGCCCATCCCTATCTTCAACTCAGTGCATAAATTGTGCATAAATTTCAATAAATTGTATGTATAGTACCAAGGTATCATACAACTCACACTCTCAAGAGGATACAAATCAAAATTTTCAGGTATAAATTCACTAGGCGATGGCAGACCTAACCCGTGTTTGGCTTCCTTCTTGTTCAATTTCTGTAATCAAGGAAACAGATTGATATAATTTAAATGTATCTAGAATCATGTTGTAATCTCTTGTCTATGAAACTTTACTAGCTCACATAAAACATCCTCGATAATTCAATTTTTTGGCCCGTTGAACATCTCGTCATAATTATTACATGGGTAACCAACATTTTGAGATGTTTCATGACTTCACTCTGCCCTGACCCCTAATTTGAAATTTTTCTAGTGCCTCCCCTAACCCTCGATACTCCGTGGGTGATTGAAAAATTTGCAAGTTCACCCCGCAAGTTCACCTTGCCCAGTTTATATACTAGCTCTACACTAGTTTTATGATAGCTTTACACAAGCTTGATGCTAGGATTTTACCAGTCCTTAACCAGACCTATAATAGAACGGAGAAGAATTCCCCCGTGACGTGTGACGCTTTATGACGTCATCAATAACCTTGACCTTGACCTACTTTAGAGGCTCGAAGTCTACTGAGAAGAGCCCAGCCAACTCATTTCCTGAGTGAGCATTTTTGCATCAATATGACCGCAAGCGCGGAAGGTTTGCAGGTTTCCCGCTCTCCATTTTGTCAAGGGGATTACATCCTCACAAAACGTCCGCGTCCGGGAGTTTCTGTGAACTGCGTGACGTGACGTGATGTGACGTGATGTGACGTGACGTGACATATGACGCTTTATCACATTATCAATGACCTTGAAATTTCAACTTCCAGCTTTCATTATAACGAGACTAATTTATAGGGTGGAGCAGAAAGATGTTACCACTCGAATGGAAGTTTGCGCTAAATTGGTTGTAATGCGAAAACGCAAAATGTTTGACATGTAGTTAAAATGTACAAATTTTGTATCTCAATTTTATCTTTAATTTTAGCCATATCCAGAGCTTCTACAACTTTTCTGAACCGAGTTATGGACCAAAATATGCCAAAAATTGACTAGTTTGCAAAGATTTTCAAAATAAGACATCGGGTTCCTTCGGTATTTTTTTCGGAATCAGCGTTAAATCTCACTTCAAACTTTATAAAATATGGAAGTTAGAACAAATTTTGATTATTGAGAATTTTGACGAATGGATCAATTTTTTGCACATTTTGGTCCGTAACTTGGCTGAGAGAAGTCGTAGAAAGCTGGGCAGGGGCGCGAATTGTAGATAAAAATGAGATACAAAATTTGTAAATTTAAAGTACGTTTCTAACGTTTTGCGTTTTTGCGCTACGACAGATTTAGCGCAACCTCCCATTTGACCGGTAACACCTTTCTACCCCATCCTATACCTACAGTATACTGAGAAGAGCACCGCCAACTCATTTTTAATTCTCTATTGAACTGGACTTCAACTAGCTACTGTATTAGGTTTAGCATTCTTTATATAGGCCTAAATGTGCAGCAAATCAGACCAAGAGAGTGGTAGGTCTGAGTACTGGGCTTTTTCTAGACCAGGCTTTGAACTAGGTGTATGCTTACTAGGGTTTTAGAAGTCTTAAAACTAGAATTATAATAGATGTAGAAGACCCACCATCTAGAATTTTACTAGTCTTAAACAAGACTTATACCAGACCAAGGACAGGGACGAAAGAGCGGAGCGAGTGAGCCACCCAACAGCTATTGTTTGAAAATATTGAGTTGGAGGGATTCCTCATATTTACGAGACATTTCAATGGTAAATAAGAAAAATACAGTCACGTAACAATTTATATTTAACACGACCGGTTTCGTGTCGACGCAGCGACACATCATCAGGTTGTAAACATACGGACAGATGAAACATGTGCGGTCGTCCGGTCGAGATCGAAAGAAAGAAAGGAGAAGCAGGAAGATGACGAGATAGCTATGATTCATTATAAAACTTGTAGATGGTAGGATTTGTGATAGTGAAGCGGGTGTCGTTCAAAAGAGATTCACCTGAAGCAGAAAAGGCAGCAACAATTTCGACTTCCTCTAGGCGATTGAGAAGGCGTCCTTTGGTGGCTTTATGGATCAGTTCAAACTTGATGGAAGTGTAAGGGTGACCACTTTCGAGACAGTGCTTGGCAATAGCAGATTTGTTGGGCTCCTGGCGACGAAAGTGCCCACTGTGATCGGAACAACGCTCGCTCAGAGAGCGACCGGTCTGTCCTATGTAAAAAGCGGAGCAACCAGGAGTGGTACAATCCGCTCGATAAACGCCGCAATATTCATCAGGGGAGAGTTTATCCTTAAGAACGGATAAGTGGCCTAAGGTGAGAATGGAGTAGAAAGCGCACCGATAATAATCATAGGTTTCAAGAGCTTTGGCTATTTTATAAGAGAAACGGCCTAGGAAAGGGAGGCGGATCCAACGCTTACGCCGAGGGGGATCAGCTCGCAAAGAAGAGTGACTAGAGGACATGGCTCGTTGGAGAGATTTACGAGATATGAGAGAGTCGATGTTGTGAGGAAGGTTATTTAGACGAGCAAGATGAGTGATGTGCGTTTTTTCGATGAGGAAGTTACGAGGAGAAAGAGGAATAGTGAGGAGGCGGTGAATGAAGGCTAGCAAAGCAGCAGATTTGTGAGAATGATGATGAAGAGATGAGCCATTAATGAGGATGCCGGTATTGGAAGGCTTCCGGTAGATAGCGAAGTGAGGGATGAGAGATTCGGCCTCAAGTTGGAAAGAGATAGTGAGATCGAGGAAATTGATAGAAGCGCCTCCTATTTCGAGAGTAAAGTTGATAGTAGAGTGAAGAGAGTTGAGGTAGGTGAGGAGAGATTCTAGCTCAAGTACGGAACCATTCCAAATACAAAGAATGTCATCTACGTATCTTAGCCAGGTGAGAATATGAGGTTGAGGAAGAAAGGAGTTAGACAGTAATTTAGATTCAAGCTGATCCATAAAGACGTGGGCCACTAGCGAGGAAAGGGGAGCGCCCACAGGTAGGCCGTCGGGAAATTCGTAGATAGTACCCTGATAGAGACAAATGTTGTGAGATAAGCATTTGGTGACGAGATTTTGAAATTCGGAGATAATATCAGGGTGAATATTGCGAGAGGAGAGGAGATCGAGCATGAAGTTAATGCTTATAGAAACTGGGATGCAGGTGTACATAATAGTCACATCGAAGGAAACCAGAAGAGAGTCAGAAGGAAACTCAGAACTGACCAATTTCGCGGCGAGATCCGAGGAATTGCGGATCGTGTGAAGGGGGGAGAAATCGGCGCTAACGCGAAACCATTGGCCAAGAAAACGTGCCAGTTTTTACGAGGAGTCAGTATAATAAGCGACAACAGGTCGGATAGGCATATTGGGTTTGTGAGTTTTTAGCTGGCCATAGAGCCGCGGCGGCGAAGGGTTCATCACTAGGACCGCGTCTCGGGCGTTCTGATCTGGAAGGATGAACTTGGAGTTATGGACGGCCTGTTTTATAGATTCATTATAAGAATTGTAATTTAGCGTCGATGGTACGGCACCAGACGTAGTAAGAAAGGAAATCATTTTTTGATGATACTCAGTGGACGTCAGCGCAACTAGAGCTTCAAAGTGGTCACCCTTACACTTCCATTAAGTTTGAACTGATTCATAAAGCCACCAAAGGACGCCTTCTCAATCGCCCAGAGGAAGTCGAAATTGTTGCTGCCTCTTCTGCTTCAGGCGAATCTCTTTTGAACGACACCCGCTTCACTATCACTAATCCTACCATCTACAAGTTTTATAATGAATCATAGCTATCTCGTCATCTTCCTGCTTCTCCTTTCTTTCTTTGGATCTCGACCGCACATGTTTCATCTGTCCGTATGTTTACAACCTGATGATGTGTCGCTGCGTCGACACGAAACCGGTCGTGTTAAAAATAAATTGTTACGTGACTGTATTTTTCTTATTTACCTTTGAAAATATTCTAAAGCAAGGAAGAGAGCGAACGGGCGGAGCGAGTGAGCTTTCCTGAAGCTATTAGCTTAATGAAATTCCTTAAAGTAGATTTCTACCAACCTAAGGAGGGGGCGAACGAGCGGAGTGAGTGAGCTACCCAAAAGCTATTGGCTTGAAATACCCTAACTGGAACTACACACCAAACGCTGGTAAAACTGGCTCTCAGACCAAACACGTGGGCCGCTCAATCAATTATAAAGAATTATAAAGAAAACCACGTTTTAAGCAATGAAAACGAAGGAGTGAAAACCTCACAAAAGGACAGCAGACATGAAACATGATCTTCTTCTAATTGGCTCCGCCAGAAGAGTATCATTTTGCAACTTCTTTCACTGGTAAAGGATGGTTTTAAAAGAAATCAAAGAATAACCTACCCTCACAAAAAAAAATTGAAGATCACATAAACTGAATGGTGAGTCGAAAGATAAAAATTAACAGACAATAATATGTTTATCTCTGTATGCAATTTATTACTAACCTTTATCCAATCATCTGAAATCTTTTCATTTGTGTAAGTTATACCATAATTTGTTTCAATCTTGCGAGCGATTGGGGTGAACAATTGACTTACTACTGCGATGCTAGAATCAATAATAGTGCTATTACTACCTCCTGAGAAATATTTTATTTGTTACAAAATATTCAATACGTCCATTCCATTTGATAGACAGAATGACTATTCATTGATAGATGGAATATTTTTCGGGACGCTTCTATTTCTTTTTCTTTCAAAAATTCTAAGCTCTTCTAGCAAAAGAGGATCCCTTTGCAAATTTTATGATCATTGTACAAAAGTATAAATTTTAAATGACTACTTTGATAATGAGCAACAAAAAACAAATTTCAGTAGTTGTTATGAGCAAAAATGTAAAAATTGTGTCGACGTGGCGGTACGCCCGGTGCCCCACCATCAAACTAAGAACAATTTTCTGTTCGAAACGTCGAGCCAATAGAGATTTGATAGTGTGAAGTTGGCTGATTTTTCTTCTTATGCCTGATAATTAGGTATGTAGTTGAATTAAATCTGCATACGTACTTCACATTATCAGGCCGAAGAAAGCTGAGAAAATGTTGCACAACCAAAGGCTCCCACTTGATTGTTCCTCGAAGAAAACTAAACGAGACAATATTCTCAAATGTCATCTTCTAAACAGAAAGCAAATATTATTGTAGTTTCGTTCAATTAATTAAAATTGATTGGTAACGCTTGAAATAGTTTAAATTCACCGTCAAATGAGAGGCTGTGTACTGCATGTAGAAACCAATCTCCTCTTCATAAGGCGTCCAACTGAGGAAGGCTTCTGTTTGTGTTTTCTGGTACTCGTTGAACATCCATTCTTGGACACCGCGTTCGTTCAACAAGTGAATGTACTGCAAATAAGTGTGAAGACTTAACGTTGAACTCTTCCTCGTTGCACAATCTTCATCAAAATATTCGAGCTATAGGTATTTTATTATAACCTGGAATATGAGATCTATAACGTCATTGACGCGCTGAAGACCATCGTTTGTAAGGTCGCACGAAATGTCAAAAAATCCTATTCCAGCCGGAGCAGTGTATTGACATCCTAAACCAGAGCATAGACCTTTCTGGTGAAGTAAGGATCGCAAACTATTCGGACCTGCTTGCATCAGGGTCGAGACAACGTACATTTCAGGCTACCAAAAGAATAAAAAAGCCTCAGATGATAGGATAGGAGACAAATGGACTATAGCCGATACCTTATTCAACTTGAGGAAGAATATTAAACAGTGATCTAGTGTTAATGCGTTATATGTAAACACTCATGTTTTCCATTCCTCACGCTCTTCTTTCTCATAAGGGTCAGTACTCTTAAAATGAACAGACTACGGCCGCTTTCAAGGTTACAAATGATGATGGGGAAAGACTACTGACAGCACAAAAACAACTACAAACAATTCAGAGTGTGCTTAGTCCAAAATTGGAACAGGGGATCGGTGGATGGCTGGCTCCCGAGTATAAGGACTTGAGTAGAAAAATGATTAGGTACAAATATCTGGAAGGAGAGGCCCTCTATGCAAATCCCAATTAAGTAGATCGATCTTCTTTAAATTATTATAGTGACTATTTTGTGCCTCATCAAACAAACTAAGCCTAAGATCCTTCCCTTAACTACGCAGGTATCAATTAACAAAACTAATTCAAATTACCGCCGTGTTGTACAGACCACGAAAGTCTGGAGTAGGAAAAAAAAGGTGTAAAGACTTCAACTTCTCTGATGAGGGTACAATAAAAATCATATTGTTCAAATGTTCTGGACTGTAAGAAGGATGATGAAGATATTTGTACTCCATTACTCTTGCGTCGTTATCCTTTACTTGTTCAAATAGAGGAACGAAAAGTTCTTCTAATCGATCCAAATTTTCTGGAAAAAAAAAAAGAAACGACCGCATTGATTAGAACACAATGACAATTATCTATACCTATTTATAAAATGCATCTACCTTGTCCTAAAATAACCAAATTCATAATGTTTGATGAATACCAAGTCGAATGAAATTTCTGAACCGTTTTGGAAAGTAGAGGTATTCCCTCAGACGGATCCATTTCTGATAACTGAAACCATAATTCTCTGTTCCCTAAATATGATTATCGATATTTGCAACCGTTCTCGTAAAAATTCATATTTTCGCTACTTATACTTAGGTTAAGGGAAAAATGTAACTCTCACAATTCTATTATCCTATATGATTGTTATCTTCTTTATCTTTCAAATTAAAAGGACAAAGATCAATTCGATCAAATGTCTACGGTTCCTCAAATGAGAATGGAACGTTAATTTTGGTATGTGCTGATTGTGCTAAAAAGTTCCAGAATTACTTGAAAAACACATTAGAGAGGTTTTATAGTATTTGACTCTGCGAAAGGAAATTAGAAGAATGACCGCTACATTTTAAAATCATTTTCAATCCTATAGCCCACCTTGAGACGAGAACATTTCGCCAGTCTGAGGTACAAATTCTGGAAAATGTCGCGGCAATTAACAAACATTGAGCACAATTTGTTTGCGCCAAAATTAGCTCACAATTACAATTTCTCTTACAGCGCTCTCCCCTCTCACCTGCTGAAAGGAAAAGGAATTGTTTTCCATGATGCCGAAATATCGACATTTGTGGAAGCACAATCAACGCGAATTGGGCACAATCAATTGAGACCAACATCACCTCCTGAATATGATTCCCACTGCCCACCGTCTTTCCTAGAAATTGTAAGCTGGGGGAGCGAAAATTTAGATCTACTTGGAGGACTTACGACAATTCCAAACGAATTTATGGCAGTCAAACCTTCTTTGAGAGAACCTACATTCTCTTTTTCAGGATTTTATAAGCACCTGTAGAGGCTTTGGTCAAAGCAGGAAAAAAGAAATAGACAAAGAAGAAACTGTTCCAAAAGCCTTGCTCTCAAACCTTCCTCGAAAAAAATTCTCACCCACACGAATGCTATGGGAACAAGAAATATATTTAGTGATATACCCATAGTATTGTGACTGTGTGGATGATTTGGTCTGCCCATTAGTTTTACCACCTCTTCAATTCGAAAGGTCTCATCTTTCGCTCGTCTCGCGTATTCTGACATCACTTTCGACAGTGAACCGCCCAAAATTAGCTCCGCTGCGCAAGACACTAAGGGATCGATGAAAATATGAGCAAATCTAAAAGAACATCAGAATAAGTGAATATAGCCCAGGATTCAGTATAAATCATAAAGCATAATAATTATTATGATGAACAAACCTCGTCAGAGCATCAAGTAGTAAAGCGGGTGCGATAGAAAAACTAAAGTTCTGTTCGTCCTCGTCAGTTGCCGGTAAGTCCGTTGTGCCACCATTTTCTTTTATAAATGTTTCAAAATCCACCGGATACTCTACGCTGCCCGCCATCAACATGTAGCCTACTAGGTTTGCTAGACCAGGCAAATCTCGGTTATCACATATAGAACCTGAAAAATAAGATTTTAGGAATATCCTATGACGATTGTATCTCAATTTCTTTTATCAAGTGTTATAGGTTAACTCGACGAAAGAGTTTCAAAATACAGAAACAAATTTCACCATTGATACCCACCTACTCTCACAACCATGGATGCCGCGGCTACGCTAGTAGAAGGATCACTAATCAACAGGATTTTCATACGATTTTTCAGTGTCAAACCTCTGTAGGAACGATTGTCTCCCGGAGGTTTGATAATATTCTCAGTTCTTTGAATGTATCTCTCGTGAGTCTCACTTGGTGAATGTCTGATAATGAAAGTCAAATTTCAGAGAAGCAGCTCTTCATGAATAAATCTCGACCGGAATCAGTGATACATGACACAGTTTGAGGAAAACTATATAGGACTTGGCAACTTGAAAAAAAAAAAAAAACTGATTGGTGATGATTTCCAAAGCTTACCCATTAATAATTCGCGCATTTTTTATCAGAAAATTTCCTATCAATATAATGAACATCAATTGAACCATCTCCAGTTGTCCTCAGCTTAAAACGTCTGTCGACGCACTGCTTCAGAATTCTTTCTGTTATTAAGTACGTATTCCAATGAATTTTAGAACAGATTATTTTCTTCTTGACAACATATAAACATTCGTTCGGCAATGAAATATTTTCTCCCTGTCAGAATCAATATGTGCAAATACAGTACCTACCTGAATTACCAAGTTGATGAAATATTGAAGGAGTTTGACACTTTTCATACCTTTATTTCAGTCTTTGGCTGAATTTTTAAATTCCTTCAAAATTGTGATTCCGACTTTTGACCTACATCGGGAACTTGCAAAAATGTCTGGTTATAATTATTGTAACAGAAGAGGCTAAAGACCTAGAGGACTTCGAACTTTCATTTTGAGGTCTATCGTTTCTTTAAGTAGGGCTCTCCTTTAAGTAAGTATTGAAGGTCCAAAACCCTAGTTCAATCAAGAAATTTATTATATCTGCATATGGCCGAAGTCCCTTTGTAGAAAATTTTGTGATTCTGGCGAGGACAAGCGTTTTGATACACAGTAGCGATTTGGAGTAATTTTGAGATCCACTACATGAACAGAAAAAATCGAGAAACTTCAAACTCCCTCAGTTCCGGAATTGATAGATAATGAGAGATAGATAGGAGGAGGGGATTAGAAAAATGCTAAAATTGATAATTAAGTAATGTGAGCGAATCTCCGCTGATGGACTGAATAAGTTGAAGAAATGTGGGACTTGACAGGAGGAAACATTCAAAGCCTCCAGCCCAAAATCCAAGATCATAAGAACAACCCTTTTCCGTTTTCTTTTCCATGAAACGCTTGGTAGCCTAGCTACTCGCAGATGAAGTATGTTTCTCACCAAAATTACCCTCCGACGATGTCAACAGTATGAGAAGTGCTAATTAGTGCAAAATTAGTGCAGAGTAGGGAGAGGGAAGGTGGCGTGACGCTAGCCAAGGAAGATTTTTGAACGCAACAGCTCTCCAGCAACCAAAGTATCTACAAAATAAGCTTCATTCAGGCAGAAAACAATAATCTATATTCATTCACCCAGACTACAGATCTATTTTTCCTTTTTATATGAATCATAAGGTAACAATAAACAGAATTTAATTTCTCAAATGACAACAGATTCAACTTCATATCTTGATGCATTTTGAAGGTATAGAACAAAAGTTCAATGGAAGCAAAGTAGAAGTAAGCTTAAAATTGAATATATCGTCGTTTTTCTTGCCCTGGAAGATGAAAAACAATCAATAAACTTTCAGTAAATAATTTCAAAAAGAAGAGCGTTGTATTTTAGATATTTTGCACCCGTCACCGTCGGTCTGGGTTTTTTAACAGGGAACCATTAAAAGGGGGAGGAGGGGGAGGAAAAAACGTACACAGAAATTGCAAATTTCCCAACCTGATTGAAACAGCTTCTTCAAGTAATTGAATATGCAATGCTTCATACACCACCCCTTCAATGATCTAGATATGCAATGCTTCAAACACTATAAGACTCGGAAAACCCTTCCACAATACCCCATAAAACTCAAGAGTTCTTTAACGGAACGGAGTTAAATGAGGGGTGGTAGGGAACCTGTTTTATGAGTCTTATAATGCTTGAAACGTTGTATATCTGGCTCATTGAAGGGGCCAGGCAAATTAGCGTATGGAGTATTGCATATCTAGTTACTTGAAGGAACTATTTTAATCAGGCTATCAGTGCTGCAAGATGATACATCTGGGACAGAATTTATTGAAGGGGTGGTGTTTGAAACATTGCATATCTGGCTCATTGAAGAGGCTAAGCAAATTGGTGTATGAAGCATTGCATATCTGGTTACTTAGAGGAGCTGTTTTGATCAAGCTATACTCACCGACATCCAAGCAATACATATGATGGGAAGGGGGTTTGAAATCTGATAGGAGAGGGGCTGGGAAAAAATTTTCGACCTCAGCCGGATATGTATATGATCGGAGGGGACTTGGAAAATTTTCGAGCTCTGTCGGATCTCATATGATAGGAGGAGACTTGGAAAAAATTTTCCAAGTCCCAAGGCGGACGGCGGACATTTTTCCGGGAGACCCGCTAACAAAATAGGTTCCCTATCAACCTGCTTTATGAGTCTATGGTGTTTGAAACGTTGTATATCTGGCTCATTGAAGGGGCTATACCAATTGGTGAATGGAGTATTGCATATCTGGTCACTTGAAGGAGCTATTTCAATTGGGCTATCAGTGCTGCCAGATCTACGGATTCTCAATCCCAGAAAAAAAATTGGGATTTTTCAAGGATTTTGCGTAAAATGCAGATTTCTTGGGCTCATGGGAAAAGTACCGCAGTCGCTTGTATGAGAAATTCTTTTCTCCGGTTCCTTACAGGCTAATACTGCTCTTCTGTAACATTGAGTTGTTCAAGGGAAAAGTTCCTCACTTATTCTTATGATTGTTATTGAGAAGTCATTCACCTTCAAACTATACGTGATAGTCCAAGCTATAGGTGATAAGAGCGGGACTTGAAAAAATTTAAACCTCCAAGCTACAATCGAAAAATTTTTTGAAGTCCCATAGTCATGGTTGAGTTGTCGCCTCCCGGACAGCGGATGTTTATTTTGGAAGGACCCCCCCCCCCCCCGATAAAACAGGTTCCCTAATAAAAACAGCGGCTTCCTTAACGAATTAAAACGAAGGACGCAGGTTGGACGGGAAACCGAGCGCAAGCACTAGAGAACAACTGCAGGTCCAATAAGTCAACAAAACAATCCGGGAATACAGATCCAACTGGGTGGCCCATGTGGACAGACTGGAGCAGACAAGACTCCCCAGGATCATTTGCCGGCAGGAAGAAGAAACCGAGGTCGACCTCTGAAACAATGGTTGGATGGCATACCAGCTGATACGGAAAAGGTCACAGAGGCCTAACACCTCACTCATATGATGATGACGCAGGAAAGAAGAAACAAAGGGAAGTCATTTTATGGATAGAAAATGCCTCATACGTATCATATTATATAGCTCGAGGATCACAATTTTTCCAAGTCCCCTCATATATGCAAGGAACCTGAAAGTTGAAATTTTAACAGGGAACCTGTTTTATCGGGGTATAGAGCTAGGATAATGCAAGGCGGGGTTCTAGTCCAGTTCAAGTCCAGTATACTGTTTTTCAAGTCCCCTTCCCACCATATGTACAGCTTGGAAGTCGGTGAGTAGAGCCTGATCAAAACAGCTCCAAGTAACTAGATATGCAATACTTCACACACCAATTTGCTTAGCCTCTTCAATAAGCCATATTAAGGGATGCTTCAAACACCGCCTGTTCAATGTTTACAATTCCCTTTGTATCATGAAGCACCCATAGAGGATCAACTCATCTACTGTGCTGTCGCGTTTACTTCGTTTAGAACACTAATCCTGGTGAAAATTTTCCTCAGGAACAATAGGTCTAGAGACATACCTTAGGTGTGCGGTAATTGATAAGTTCTAGATTACTGCTGACTTTCTTCTTTTCTTTTGGGCGTATTTCTATCACAAACTGACGTCGCAGAGGAGATGTTTTACCCAAAACTGCCTGAGATGAATGACATTAGTATAAACTGGTACAATATAGTGACTATATTCGAGGATCAAAAGCAATTACGAAATGTATGTAGGCTACCCAATGTATATTCATTCTTCTTACCGCTGCAAAAGTTGCAAATTTTTTCTTCCTTAGAGAACTCAATTGATGGGACTCCTGTGCAGTTTTATCAAAATGGTAAAATCGATTTGATATTTCGTCCCAATACTTTTCAGATAGCTCGGATAATGTGAGCGACTCTCCACTATTTTTGAAAGATGGAACTTTCCTTTTATAAAACTCGAAGATAGCGTTTGACATATTTTTGATCGCATTCTGTAAGTAGAAGAACTCATTTCATTGTTCAAGCTTGTGGATAAACCCTGTGTCTAATGGAAGGGAAGCGACAACAACAAAAAAAATAAAAATTTTGGTTCTCCCAAGTTGAGCTTCACCATGTGACCGTTCCTGAAAGAAGAACAGAATTTGGACTTTTTTCCTCCCGCCCTCGAATGATAGAGTCAATTGCATATGCCACTGGTATACAGTTTATTATCACGTTTTGTTACCACTGGGATCAACAACCGCATACGTACAAGTATTCCATCCAAAAACGACTCAATTTCTGAATTAATAAAATGCATATCTTTCTTCAAACAAGCTATAATCAAAAATCCCAACGCGCCGGGATTGTTGTAGAACATGCAATGAATCGTGGCGGCTGATTGATCCTGTTTCATTAATGTAAAAAAAATCAAGGGTATCGGGAATTAAAACTTCAACACTATTTTTGTGTGATTTTATGAGAAAAATGATGAAAGAAACTTGCTTGATGTACTTCCAAACATTTATCTTTGATTATGATAAAAAGAAGAGGGCCCATTACATTCTCAAAATTCAACGGATCTGTATCAAATTGGAAGTGAAAGTTGTAAGTTGAGACATCATGTTCTTCACTGAATGATTGATAAACAGAGTGTGAACCTGAAACAAAATTTAGGGTAATTTAAAGAACGATTTTTACCTTAGAGAAAAAGCGAAGTTTTAGCACATAATAAGTATAAGTTATTACAGTTCAAAATACTAAAAGTTTTAAGAACTAGGCAACGAGAAATTTCTTGAAAACTCTGCAAATAGATACTTGTTCCAAGATCAAAATTTGATATAAATTATTTCTCATAGGTAAAAAAAACTGGTCACATCTTTGTGCATTAATGATCAAGTTCTCCTCAATTATAATTATACTCACAAATAAACAGCAATAATTACCAGCAGCTATCTCGATAAAACGTGGCCAAAGCATTTCTTGCAGCAACAATCCATTGCTAGTGTGAAAATATTTTTCAGCAATATTTACAATATTTGCGGCCATCTAGAGGCATATAAATAATGGAAAAATGTTTCTGTATTTGACAGAAGAGATACAAGCAAGCACTCTTATCAAAAGACGGTACAATATACTGACTTGCCTGGTACAGTTTCCATGAATGAAACCTCGTATGAAAATTCGTCGAAAAATCTTTGACAAAAATCTTTTCATGTCATGAAACTGCAACACTAACAAAGTTCCTTCCAGCTTTATAGGTGTAGTAAAGTTACAATCGATACCTACATACTTTCTAGGTATGGGAATGAGATAGAATTCAGTAGGTAGACCTTATTCACCAGTAATGAGTGTAGGTAATATCAACAGCTCAAGTACCTCTTCTAAAACTTGAAATATTATCCGTACTCCAGCTACCTTCACACAGTACGTACCGTCTGTACCAATTGGCTTGGAAAATACGATCTTTCGCCATCACAAAATTCAAATTTTTGGTGTACTGGAAATATGATGAACATGAGTTTTAAATGATGAGTCAATGGATTCTATTTTTACTAGGCACCTACAGTACAAACTCATACTTTTCAAACAGAAAGATGAAGCTCATCTATACTGCAAAGAAAGAATGGGGGTTTCAAAATTTGAGGACAGGACAAAAACCTCTGGGAAGTTTTACGCGATGAAAGTTTTGGCAGGTATAGCAAGCCGCATGAAGCATGTCAATGAGTAAATATTTCTTCTGAGCCAATTTTACATTCAATTTCATGAAATAATTGCCTCTCTGCCAAAGTGTCCTTAAAACGCCCGTGAGACTAATCACCCATTCTAAGAACTCGAAGTATCATCATTCATCCCAATTGACAGTTCCATAAAACCTTCTCGATAAATCAGAACCAGAGATTCAGAGGGCTGAATTCTATGATTGAAGAAGCCTCATTGCGTCCTCGCTATATCCTCATCCCGTTCTCATGAAAGAATCCTCATTGTATCCTCATATGTATAGTCTATTCCCCCTCACCTCGATGTCAAACTTCTTCCACTAAGCCACTCAAACTTTCGTATCAAAATGTGGAAATAGATCCTCATGATTGCAGTAAGGACACTAAATCGACACAAAAAGTCGAGGATCCTACAGGAATGCAGTTCAATTGACTGCTCTCCCAAAGTTATCATCTTCATACACCTATTTCATCTTTTGTAGATGCCACTTGCTTCTTTCTCTGCGAGTATTACTGCAATACTAACAACAAACACTTTGAGGATACAGTGAGGACCCAATGAGGAAATTTCAGGACCCAATAAGTTTCTTCATTACTTCCATTGGTGTAGTGAGGACACAATGAGGCTATCGCAGCACCCAATAATTTGCTCATTACTTCCTGATAGCATCCTCAACATCGAGGGCATACTGATGAGGATTTAATGAGGAGATAAAGAGGACTTGTGGAATTTATGATCTGCTTTCTCATTATGTCCTCTTTGTGTGCTCAGGACACAATGAAGATGACAAAACTATTTTTTAAGAGGTCTTCAAACTAATTTTCTTGTATCCTCAGAAATTCCTTGTTGTTTCCTCCTTGTGAGGGCGTAATAAAGAGATTTTATTTACCGGATCCTTCTAGATTGAAAAAATAATTAATTGAGATACCAATCATAAGATCATTGAATGACACTCCCCCCACATTTTCATCCATCATTTTGTAAGCCAATGCACTTACGTATTCCAAGGTATGTTCGAAGGTCTCTTCATTTACTTCGTTGACAAAATTCAGCACTTTTGAAAGTATTCTATCCAGAAGAAGCGGTAACTTATCGTTATAAGTAGATATTTTGATCTAGACGTCAGAAATAACTTGGTACCTGATTAAGTTGAATTGAAAAAGGATATTATACAATAATTTTTTATGAACCTACTTGCAATCCATAATCAAGCAACGGAATATTCCAATTTACCCACGGGAATCCAACAGCTTGAACATTGAACAGATCCTTATTCAGCGACATTATCAACATTGTATGGAATAGACGCCATAAATTACGTTCCAGTGGACCAATACGATTAATTGAACTAAACATAAAAAACCCTGTGAATGTTTGAAGATACATATGGGTTCTCCTTGGTGCCTCGTAGAGAAGAAGAAAGTCAATCGCAATGAAATATAAATTCAAAGTCATGTTGAACGAATGACTTCAGAATGGATTCTTATATTCGACCTTGAAACTTGATACGTAAGCACACATACAAATATTGAGAAGATCAGCTATCATACTTCATTAGGCCAAACAGATTTGTGGTCTCAATAGACCGATTTACCAATCCCATAGGAATAACAAAGGGAGCTAAGATTGGTAGCTCAGAAACTTTTCATTCTCAATTGGTAACATAATGATCTTTAGTCCCAGTACCATTCTTCAGGCCGCCGTAGCCGTACACGGGCAAAAAAAATGATCATTATTGAGTGCTTCATCAATAAACGTACACGGTACGTTTATTGACAGAGCACTCAATAATGATCATTTTTTCGCCCGCGTATAAGTGGCTTTTATATGGAGTTTTACAAAATCAAGTATGGGTAATTTTGGGTTATCATGACACGTGACGACGATTGGGGCCTATAATGAAATGTATGACCTACAGCATAAATGTGAGTCATAAAATACACTTCAAATGGGAAGATTTGACCTTCAGAAATTGGAGATCAAGAGCATGATAAGTTGTGCACTCATGGAAAAAATGACGTCAAATACATAGGAAGGTTACCTGATCAACTCGAAATGTATGTGTAGCTTAGGAGTTCTGAATTGTTCATCTTGTTGAAACCAAACTTCAGATATTGGTGACTGGTGAATTATATGAGGATGCTTTGATTCCTGTACAATGAGTGTAGAATCAAGGTCAGACACGTGTTCTTTCAAGTTAGAGACAAATTTGAATAATGTCTAGCAAAAGGCTCTCAAAGGGGATTTTATTGTTTTAAATCTTTAATATGAGAATTCTTGAGTCTGGAGAAGACTGAGCGACGTCTCGATAATCCCAGAATTTGACACTGCTTTGTCTCTCAATAGTCTTAAAAGATTGATTTAACAATTTGAGCCCGGTAAACAATTTATTTCCCATCGGAAGGCCTGGAAAAATATGAAAAACTTTGTTTATCTCCTTGTTCCCACTTGTTCCCATTTCCCAGTTAAAAGCCTTTCGGATCCCCGAGATTGATTTAGGAAAAACTCCCCTTTTAATTCTCATTTGAAGCCCTGTTTTCCTCTTTGAATCCCTGAAGCCCTTTGCATTTGAAGTCTTCAAGCGGAAACAATGTTCACCGCCAGCTTCTTTCCACTAGTTTTTGAACGAGTTTGTGAAAACTATTGCAGGACCCTAAGTAGACTAACTTTTTTGTCAACTGGAAACAGATCAAAATTTTCTGGCACAAATTCATTACAAGTAGGCAGCTGTAGGTCTGATATAGGGTCCTCAGTATTCCATTTCTGCAACAAAACGCAATTCCAGATCTTGAGCGTATGGTAAATTGGAATGAGAAAAAATACCGACTTTCAGCTGATGCACAACCTTCACAGCCAAAGGCCAAACCACACCCTCGAGTTGCGTCCCAAGGTAGTCTCCATAAGCATCAAAATCAATTGGGATCAGGGGTGGCTCATAAGTCAACATTTCTCCAAATTCCGCCAGAACAAATGTTCCCTTCATATTTAGACCCCCTTTCCCGCTAAGCTTTGAGTCTCCTGGAGTCAGACCTGACGAGAGGAGGGGGCAACTGGCGATTTTGTCCCCGGGCCCGGCTCTTTTAAGGGCCAGGTTTATAAGGGGAGGGTGTGAGAAAATTTTTTGGGAAAGCGCTCACTGTGTTTCTCGTTCCGGACCCGAATGAAGCTCACGACGGGCCTGCCTTGAGTAGCACAGCACTGATAATTGCACCACCCACGACATCATCAAGTTTGTGCCATTATGAGTCAGAATTAGTCGGGATCAGGGACCAGACGCCAGGTCTACTGAACTCATTGGGAAGAGGAGAGCGTGCCCCCTCTCTCCCAAGTTTGTTGAATCAATATACAAACCAGAAGCGTAACTAGGAAGTTTCTTTGGGGGGTGAAAAAAAAGGGAGCTCCGAATGAGAAAAATATATAGCCTAATGAGTCTTGAAAATTACAAAACAATCATAAACTTTGGAGGCTCGGGGGGGGGAGGTGAACTGTGGTTACGCCACCGATACAAGCCCTCGTCTTTCAAAAGCTTTCTTCCACCATGTTGAACTCCGTATTGATCCTCACTTCGGAAATGTATCCAGTTGTTTGTACCTTTGAGGGATCATGTTTCACCAACCTTAATGAGTTCTTCTGAAATTTTTTGCTTAAAATATCTCGTCCCATAATATTGTTCAACTCGATCTACTTTACGTTGGAATGATTGACTGACGATTGATATGCTGATTATAACAAAGAATATTGGAATTAATCAGCATCACCAAGTAAGTTATGAAACAATAAATTGTCTCCTCAGAAGCTCATAATTGAAAATAGATTTTTGAGGACTATCTACCAGAAATAATGAGATAAAAAAAAACAAAGAAACAATAATGAAAGTGAACTATTTGAGAGCTTTCTCCAAGCCAAGTAAACTCAGCTCGATCGATTCTCAAATTCTCCTTTCAAGCTCATCTGCGATGAAGTTTTTAACTTGAAATCGACCTGATAATTTGATTGCTTTGATTTGATATTCTTGTCGAATCCACGATTCAGTATCATATCCTCATCTCGTCCTCTATTCTAATTATTGAGATCCTAAGAACAGCTTTTTTCTAAGGAAGTCATCATTCTATTCACTTGAATCTGAGTGAAATGACCTATTCACATCCAATGCTCAACAATGAGTCTCGTTTTTCAAGTCACAAGCTGATTAGTTGAATACGTACTTAATTTTGTCGGGTTTGAGGTAGGTCAGGAAATCCGTGACAGCTGATGAATCCCACTCAATTGTTCCTCGAAGAAAATCAAGCCACAATGCTTTTTCAATGGAGACGCTCTAAAAAAAAAAGAAATCAACTTCCAAGTCTTCTTCCCAATTCTTATTCGAGTCACCTTCTTATAACCTGCATATTGGAAACCAAGGATCGGACAAAAGCCAAGGATGTACCGTTTGTCGAAGAATTATAATTAAGGAAATTCGCTTTGGAAATATTCTTCGTCTCGTCAAACACCCATTTTCGAACGCCATCTGTCTTTATCATACGTATGTACTGAAATAAAACCTTACTAAATTAATCACGAAGTTCTCACAATGTTTAAAGCGATACTTTTTCTACTTAATTTCCAAACCTCTACCGATAAGTTTCTGGTCTGTTAAACCAGCAATAGGCTGACAGACAGCAAGAGAATTAATGTCGTCTTTAAGATTGTAGAGTAACTTCCTTCTTCAGGAGAAAATATGACAAACGGAGAGAACGAGGCAAAAACGCCATTGATTTTTCTAAATAGAGGAACAAACGGATAGCCATTCATTCTCTCATAAGACCTGTGTTAAAATCCGTTCCTAAGTTTGTCATGTACGTTTAGGGTATTTTAAAATAAGAAGATTTTTGCACTGCACATGTAGGACTTCAGGAGGGCAATCAAAATTGTACTTGAGAATGACGCCGCTTCAGAAGACAAACTTTTAGAAGAATACAACCAACGCCTCACCTGAAATATTACATTTACAATATCATCAACGTGTTGAACTCCATTATTGGTGAGATCGCAAATGATGGTGTAAAAACCAATTCCAGCGGGACAACTGTACATAACTCCAAAACCGGTACACCAATTCTTCATTTTCAATACTGAGAATAAACTGCCAGGTTTCTTGTTGGCAATTAAATGACCAATATAAGTGTCAGGCTGCGACAAAATGAAGATTATCAAAATTATATGATAGGTAACATTATTTCATGAAATTCAAGAATACTTACGACTGTTTTGTAGAGCTCACGAATATCTGGTGTAGGAAAATTGACACGTAAAACCTGTACATTGGGGGATTGAGGCACAATATAAACTTTATAACCGAGCTCTTCTTGGCCCCAAGGATGAAATTTATGACCATAGACAATTTTTGGGACGTCTTTATTCTCTACATTCTCAAATAACGTGATGACTATATCTTCTAGGATATCTAGACTTTCTGTCGAACAAAAAGAGCTAACAAATTTCTTTTTCAAATGATAAAAAAAGTTCTATTGAAAATGTATACTGCATACCTCTTCCTAATACAGCCAAACACATGATATTTGAAGAGTACCACCTTGAATAGAAATCATGAACACTTTTATAGAGTGCACTTGTATCTTGTGGAATGTTCAGTACTACTTCTCCAGGTTTTGTGAATTCCAAGAATTTTGTGTCCACTGCAAAAAAGGACAAGTACAAAATTCAGTCATTTGAAGAATGAAGGCTGGTTGTTCACCCAAGTCAAACAATTTGATAGAAGCTGTAGACAAACGTAGAATGATTGAGATCATTATTCGTTTTTTCGAGCCAAACAAATTTCTGTTATTGCGTCTAAGAACTATTTTTTGAAACAAGTGACTAATTAATAATCTCATTGGAGGTAGAATCCATCACTCTCTGCAATCATTTGATGAAGACAGAATAGTGGAGGTAGGTACCTCAGTCCTCACACATAATAATATTGATACTTACAAACGAAAAAATGATTATAAAGATGTTTTTTTTTACTCATGGATTTTTCAACCTCTAAAATTCGAAAATCATCATTTCCTAACCGCTTTTTATAGTCAGACAATATCTGATCCAATGAATCATTGAGAGGTAACTCAGTATCATATGCAATCAGTGGATCAATGAAGAAGTGCGCAAATCTGAAAACAATTATCAGATGAGGACAGATACCTAATGGCTACTCAAGAATTTTCCAATAACAAAAAACTTTCTGATCGTTGGTGTAGCTCATTGCCAACAGTAGAGGACTGGGCCGTCCTTTGCACAAGATTTTGGGGCCGGTCAGCGCTAAGTGGGATAATGGATAAGCAACATGTATAGCGGATTGTAGCTTTTCTTCAATCAACCAAAATCAATTTTTATAAAGAAGTATTTGATATGAAATTTTATGCTTTATTGATTTTTCTTCCAAATTTTGTTCCCAAAATAATTTGAGATAATTCCAGGGGAGATTGTTCTTATCTTACCTTCATTTCTATCAATTGTGGCGCTCCTAGCGGATGACCAGCCCCATTCATTTCATTGTCAAATAATCTTGATGGATAGAGGGAGAGGAGGGGAGAGATAACATGATAAGCTGAATCAGGAGATTTGTTGAGAAAAGATCTGGGAAAAAATTGACATGAAGAAACACGGACCACCGTAGAGTGGTATTTTTACGCTAATGTAATCATTTTCTCAAACTCAGCCAATTGACCTACCTCTGTAATGCTTCTAAAAAATGATCAGAATCGATTTGAAAGCTAAAAATTTGTTTGTCTTCATAAGTTAGAGGAGAAATATCACTTTGGTACTTCTCCAGAAAAGTTTTAAAACTGTTTGGTTTTGAATATCCTCCGCTACCCTTCAGCAACATATGACTTACAAGAGTTGCCAAGCCCGGCGCATCGTGATCATCATTCATTGAACCTGTGGTGATGGAAAAATGAAGGGAATCTGCATTACAATATTTGCTAAAACGTATTTATTTGTTCGCCTTCAGAACTCACCCACTCCAACGGACATAGATGCGGCGGATTTTACCGCTGAGGGATCACTAATGAGTATAACTTTCATTTCATTACTTAGCTTCAGACCTCTATAATATCGTCCATCGTTTGGGCGTTTTGTGAAATTTTCAAACCTTTCAATTAAATCTTCAGCTCTTAAACAAAGTATACACAGACACACCAATTAGCAAAGAATTTAAACACAAATCTGAGAATTATACATGCTGATGTGAAAACACTCCTCACAAGCTCAAAGATTTCATTGCATATATATATATATTGAAGGAATTTTAGGCACATGCTTTGGAGCTTGTAAGAATACATTTACACCACTTACTTGATACTTTCCATACAAAAACCAGCAAGAACCACCATGAAATAAAACACATCCATGTCATACAATTGATTCGCAATAAGTACCTAATACTTGCAAATTTTTACATTTTAAAGTGGAATAGACTGCCAACAAAATGATTTTATATTTCAATATCACTTGTTCAAACATTGCAATGAGAATATTTGGACTATAGTAAACCTTAAATTGCAAGATAAACATGAGATCTACAACAAAGTCCTATTACTATATGCTCTATTTAACAGCTTATAATTTCAACGCCTCTTGGAGCTACGTTCCCTTGTACTGATGAAAACTGAGGAAATAAAGGAGAGTTATTTTCTTGTTCAACTAGTAAAAAGTGCTACAAATCACATACAACCGCACAGAATTTTGGGCCGCGAGTGTTTTGGTAAACTCAACGACTAATGAGAAATAAATAGTCACATTCAAAGAATAATTTTTGACAAACTTGTGTCAGACATACCAACTTTACTAGGACTATTTGAGTTGCAAATTCTTTCTTCAACATTACTCTAACAAGTACTCGTTTGAAGTTTGTATAGTCAAAGAACAAGACACTATTCAAATAGTTCAAAACAGTCCACCAAGCGCTAGTGGAGCGCTTCTTCGTCTTAAAATAGGTGCACTACTTTTTTACAGGCTCTCATTAAGAATTTTTTTTTAGATACAATTATCTCAAAACCTATGCATTCTCAAGTAAAAAAGTAAATGGCTGATTTGAAGAAAATTTTGCGTAATATAAATTAGGTTTCATAAAAATGCGAATTTCCACGGAAAAAGGCCCGTTACAAAATTTCTGCATAAGAGACAATGTAAAAGAAGTACACCTATCTTGTTACTATCGCATCCTGGTGATGAGAAATAAAAACCAATGAGCGTGTGGCTTGCCTTTACAGGTAAAACTTCGAGAGTGATCTAACTATATATCCTGTCTAGTAGACTGTAGTCTAAGCAACCCGTTTTCTTTCCTAATAAAAATTCACATGTAAAATCTGTTGTTTACGTTTTGCTTGTTCACTCAGCTTGGAGATAGCTTGGAGCCAGGGGAATAAAAAACTGCAGCAACGGCACCCAGCCAGGAAATATTGTCAGCGCTGACGGCAGCGATGGCAGCGTACGCTGACAGCAGCAGATTTTTTTTTATTAGTCGATGTATAATATAATTATACCTATATTAATTACTAACAACAGACCACTTAGTACTTATTGTTTATTCATTCACTGTCCTGACTCCTGAAGGTAAGTTCATGCCTGTTACTAGCAATTTTTCCAGGAGGAGCAAGAGGGAGGCAAGAATGAAAGTAACTCTCGTGTCAGCATATTGTAAGCAAAAGTGTCAGCGCTTACATAAGCGCTGCCATAAACTTGTCCACTGTTGCCACTTCTGCTGCCGTGTCAGCAGAAGTGGCAGCAACTTCAAAAAATTGGCAGCGCATTCCACGCTGGGCAAGTCAGCAATGTTTTGTAGCGTCACTGGGAATAAGGTCTATTACAGTATGGTACTTGCTCTTCATTAGTCTCATCATATCTTAGACAATGTGTATGATATGGAAAAGCCCTTTACAGAATGTTTAAGCTTTGGCCTATGGATTCAACAAAAACTAGGTACCATGTCCATACTGCGCCTGAAAGTCATTCATTAAGGTTAAAAACTCAGAAGGTCTCCAGTTTGAACTCAAATCATTGGTAGGTTAGCGCGAGCCAATAGGTTTTTAAGGTCATCTTTGACAAGTACTTTTAGCGATCATGCATGGCCGTCTCAAAGGAAGGCTGGAACATGCACAGAACGGCAACGCTGTGCAAGTAGGCCGACTTGTACATGTGCTCTTACAGGAAAAGGTGGTTTTTGAGAATCAGTGAGTACATGTTGAATTTTGCGAAAAATTGAAAAGAACAAAAATTGTAGGCCATTAAATTCTTTATCAGAAAATGTGTTAACCTCAATTAGCACAATTTTGCATTAATTCATAATATTATGTAAACGGTTGGCCTACTTAGCTGGTGCCAGATCTACATGTTCAGGCCTTCTTTTGAGGCGGCCACGGATCATGCAAATGAGAATTGATTGCTCAATTTTTCACGTCCTATGAATATCTGGAAAAGTGAACGTCTACCACCATGTCAGGATTCATTTATCAATAGGTAGGTAGCTCTGAAGGACACCTGCAGGTCATCTGCAAGGATTTCATGAGAAAATATAGATGAAAGTTTGAATTTTTAATGTGACCAAAATTTGTTTTTAATACAATTTGAAAATTTGCAGTACCACACCAAGAAACCTAAGTATTTTTCCAAAAAAAAAAAAATCATCAAGTTAGCTCATTTTAGAGCAATCAAACTTAGCCACAAAATATTAAAAATAAGGCGAGATGGATGTTCGTAGGTATTTCCCAAAATTCATTTCATATCTGATGAGAAATCTCCAGTGGACAATACCTAGCAGAGAGGGAGCAAATTTAATGTTGTTTTGTAGACGTCCAAATCTTCGATTTTGATAACCTATAAAATACATTAAAGTTATCAGAATAGCTTAAAGAAATTACAAGAGAAATAAAACTTAGTCAGGTCCCCTCTCCGTTAATGCCCGCTCTCGATCCCATAGGGTAAACTATTTGCCTAGCCTATAACGTCATCAGGGAATTCAACTAAATCAGGATCAGGGGAATGACTTCAGGTTGGGATTATTTGAGCTCACTGAGGAGGCTAGCTCAATTAATATAAGTACCACTAGATTATTAAGTACATCGGGTCAATACTGAACATTTTTTCAAAACCCGCGAAAATAAGTTGAATTGCAGAAAGAAAAAGAATAATGAAACGGTAAAATAAAAACCTACTTTCTTATCAAGGGGTCGAATGACAACCTTTGGTTTTTGCTTCTTATCGCTCTTGGGATTTATTTGTATAACAAACTTCTGTCTTCCGGGTGATGATATATCAAGCATTTTCTGCGAGCATAATTCTCAAACTCATGAGAGAATGTCCGGGCGCAAAATACGACATTTGATCAATTTCAGTAATAGGTAATTATTTCTATCAAATTACCTTGGAAAAATTTATCAAACTGGTTTTCGTCAAGGTTGACAGATGCTCTAGTTCTGTTTCGAACTTTTCGAAATCATATCGTCCAGATTTCATTTCGATCCAGTATCGTGCAACCACTTCGGCTAATTGAGAAGGCTTTCCATACTCATTTGACTTCAGTTTATTTTTGAATTGTTCAAATTCATCAGCCGTAATACGTCCCAATAAGTTCTGTCAAGATAATAGGCTATTATCTTTTACTATACGGATTGAGAAATAGAATCAATTCAAATCCTATACCAACAGGTATATTTTGTACGAATTTTTCTACTTTTAAACCGATATAGTGTGAATCCTTTTCACTAACGACGGAAATTCGAAACGCTTGGTCACGTGCGTGGACACTTTCCATAAGGTCGCATCTCACTTCAGCCAATAATTTCTTCTGTAACATAAATTTTCAAAATGAACTTGACTGCGAACTGCGGGGACACACAACAATTTTATTTCTTTGCTCGAGACGACAAAAGAATTATAAAACTTACTTTTTCTGTTTCGAGCATTATTTTATGACATTCGTCCTCAATTATATCGTAGAGTAAGGAGCCAGAAATAATATTGGAGGAAGATGTCTGATAACTAAGCCTAAAGTAAGATGAATAACCAAAAATATTACGTTTTTCATTCACGACCTGATGAACGTAATCGGATCCTAAAATTCAAAAACAAAACACTCCGTCTAGTGCACAAGAGAAAGTGCATTTTCAATTACAATAACTGTCGGTACCTAGTTTAAAATTGTTTACTGTATACCTACAGAATTAATGCGGTCCGAAACGTTACGGCTCGACATATTGTATGATACTCAAAGGAGTAACGAAAGAAAGATTACAAAAACCGCAGATATGAAAAAGAAGATGCGAGATCTTTCGGTTTAAAACAACCATCATCGGGCAAAGATAGAAAGCCACTGACCCAGAATGTGAGATGTAATCAGGATACCGACGATGACGGAGTTCAAGAAAAAACAGCTAGCCCTCGGAAGGTGACTCAGTCTCGTAAATCAAATCAATGAAACCTTCGTCAGGAATATACCTGTTGAGGACAGTAACATCATCACTGTTCAGATGTCGCACTACATATTTCGATATTCTCCAATGCAAGGCGTTTTCGGTAAGAGTTTTCCCTATGGAGGAGAATGGCTGACTCCTTCTTGAAAATATGACCATTGGAGATAAGATGGTCCGCAAAGGCAGACTCACTCAATTTTCCTTTCTCCAAGGGCTTGAGGTGTTCCTCCTCTCGGATTTTGAGCTGGCGACTCGTCTCGCCTATGTAAACGCTGTTACAGTCCCCACACGTCAGTCTGTACACTCCACTCCTCTCCCTCAGCGAGATGGGGTCCTTAAGCTTGACAAACAGCCCCTTTATCGTAGTGAGATTATAAAATGCAGGCCTGAAACCGAAGGGGCGAAGGATACGAGTCAGCTTAGATGAAAATTCACCCAAATACGGGAGCCTGATCCAGCGCAATTTTTTATTATTGTGACTACTCGCATAGCGAGGGAGAGAGGAGGTAGAATCGAGGCTCCTCCTTGTAAGCTTTTTCTGGACCATACGGTCGATGTCCAAGTTGACACCATTCACAAGGGCCAAGTGCTTAATTGTCGCAAGTTCCTTATTGAAGGCTGGCTGACTCATCGGAATGCTGGTCAATCGATGAATGTAGCTGTTAAAAGCAGCCATCTTATGCGAGAATGGGCAAAAGGACGAACCATGGACAAGAGTATCGGTCGCTGTATCTTTTCTGAATATTGTAAAATCATGGTTCCCATCTCTATTAGAGATATTGAGATCCAGAAAATTTATAGAGGAACCTCCAATTTCTAGAGTAAACATTATGGAGGGATACATTTGATTCAGATGTTCAAGAAACTCGTTAAGGAGTTCTTGAGGACCGGTACATGCACATAATATATGGTCCACATATCGATGCCAGTAATGGATGTGACTCAATAGCACCTGGCCCGAGGAAAACAAGTCACCCTCAAATTTGGACATAAAAATCTCAGAAACGAGAGAGCCCAAAGGCAAGTCAATACGAATACGTACCTCCTCCGAGAATTCATAAAATTTACCGTTAAACTTACAGAAGTTTGGGGACCAACAGATATTAAGGAGGGTGAAAAACTCCTGAAGCTCATCATGAGGAGTATTAAACTTTACGAGAAAGTCACCCATGTGCTGTATAGTTGGGGCCTTTGGAATATTAGGAAAAAGGCCTACCACATCAAAAGAACAGAGGATAGTGCCCGGAGGAAGGGTATCTTGTTTGAGCCTATGAGCTGGAGAAACTGAATTTTTAACAGAGAATGGTGACTCATACTCGATACGAGATTTGAACCAGCGATCCAGAAACTTGGCCAGAGAGTAGGCTGGGGAGGAGACGTATAAGACACAACTGGACGCATGGGGTTCCCGTCTTGTGTACTTTAGGAAGCCCGTAGAGGGGGGGCAGGGTTTGGGTCGAGTAGAAATTTCTTGAGCGGCTAACTTTTTATAATAAATTCGCAATTACTGACCACTTCTCTAACCTCTTTGACGTACGTAGAGAAGTTGAAGGATTTATTTTCAATAGTGGGTATCCAAGATTCAAGAAGTCCTTACTCAATGTGGGGCTATTGAAAACCACCCTCCTCCATAGGGAAAACTCTTACCGAAAACGCCTTGCATTGGAGAATATCGAAATAGTGCGACATCTGAACAGTGATGATGTTACTGTCCTCAACAGGTATATTCCTGACGAAGGTTTCATTGATTTGATTCACGAGACTGAGTCACCTTCCGAGGACTAGCTCGTTCTTTCTTGAACTCCGTCATCGTCGGTATCCTGTTTACATCTCACATTCTGGGTCAGTGGCTTTCTATCTTTGCCCGATGATGGTTGTTAGACCAAAAGATCTCGCATCTTCTTTTTCATATCTGCGGTCTTTGTAATCTTTCTTTCGTTACTCCTTTGAGTATCATACAACACTGTATACCTACCTTAAGATAGTAACTAAATCTATAAGCTACGAGTGAACAGGAAATAAAAAAGAACACAATATTTTGTTTTTTTTGTGTTTTTGTTTTTTTTTTTTAACGAAATATTGCGTTCTTTTTTAATTGCTGAAAATATTTCACGAAAAAATTTTGTAATAAAACAGGAAATGAGGGCAGAAGTTGATTTTCTTTTTTTTGTTTCTTGTTTCTTTACCATTATTCGGCTCGAATTCTACTACTCGTGGCGACAGGACTTCTTGCTGAAGAAGTACGCGACTGGAATGAAATAATTTTTCGATGATATCTATGTAATCATGTGCTTTCTGAAAGAGAAAAAGAAAAAAAGCAATAAAAATCTATCTGAAAAATGGTAGTGTTCTATAGTAGGTAGAATGTTTAAAAACAGGACTGCCAAGCGCCAAACGGGACCCGGAAAAAATTCTGCTAATAACGGGTCGACACTGAAATTGTACTAGGGAATGTGATCATGAATGCGGGCTCCCTGACAATCCCGGGTCCGGCAAAAAAAAGCACCATTTCCCCTCCCCTCTCCACGAGTCTGTGTTTAAATAGACTGTAGAAAATTTTAACCAACTTGTTTCGTGCAATTTCCATAAATCAGACCACGAATGAAGACGCGTCGGAATACTTTCGTCAGGAATTTTTTCATGTCTTTGAATCTCGATACTGGGTGGTAAGATTATATAAACGTTCAATTATAGCTGGAATCACGTGAATAGCTGAATACCAATTAAGGGTAGGTATATAAGTTTGAACTCACATTTTGCTACTTTCAAAACTTGATTCGCGGCCCAATTGTCTTCACCAAGTAAGTGATCGGTGAGCCAGTCGAGTTGAGAAAAATGGTCAGTCATGTCCGAGTTTACCATTTTTATGAACTAAAAATTGAAATACAGACCAATAATAAGTTCAAGTAGGTACACTATATACAATCCGCAACTGTTTTGATATCGCGACCATGCAATAAAAGTAGGCTACACTCGTACCCATAGATAACTACCTACCTATATCTAAGAGATACACGTTCTTCAAATAGGTTACGAAAAAGATCATTTTATAATACAAATGACAGGAAATTCAACGATTTTGCGTAGGTACGTACTTCTTTTTGAAGGACTTTGAACCTGTTTTGATTGAAATCATTTTTCAAATTGATTATATAAAAAAGTATTTTCTCCAGCAAAATAAGTAATGTGTCGTTGAAGCCACTTATCATGACCTTGAAAAAGAAGAGCAAAATAAGTTGAATGCAACTCGATATAGAGAATTCACAAACAATTCTCAAGGTACAAACGGGTAAGTTATCATAGGTACTCACTAATACTCCATGATCGCTCAGTTGTATTTCAATAAGAGATCCAATCGTATACGCAGAGAAAAAGTCTTCTTGTATTGAGGATTTCAATTCACTTATGAAGAGATTCCAAAAAAAAATTTCAGAAGGTCCACTGTGACGTTTTGTGGAACTGAAGACAAATTTTAGTATAAAAGTCTATGAAAATAAGTACCTACCTAATATTTTCAGATTAAAGAAGTTGTATTTGAGAAGATGCTATCCAGATTGAAAAAGGAAATTGGGGAAGACAGATTATCAAAGTTGGTTGAGAGATGACCTGCACCCTAATCCGAATTTACCTTATCGTATTTATTCAAATACCAGCTCAGTTTAATACGATTGTACTATCGAAACTTAACACAAAAGAAAAAGTCACCAAAAAATTTCCAATTCTATGCGAAGTAAAGGAGTTCTCAACACGTCGTCTTGTTTAAACCATATTTCAGTTAGAGGAGATCTGTGAATTACATACGGATATTCAGGTTCCTAAATGAAAAATAAAATTTCAATAAATTAAGCTCGTCGGAGAATCTCTACAATACCTAAAATTTCACTCACTTCCTCTCCTAATGGATACAAATCTAAATTTCTTGGTAGAAACTCATTTGAAGGTGGCATATGGAATTCAGATATGTGTTGCCTTGTCCTCCATTTCTGTAAGAAATAGATGTACCTAAAGATGGCAACAAATTTTAGCGGGGAACCGCTATCCATATTGTTAGGGGGATTACATCCTCAAAAAACGTCCGCGTCCGGGGGGAGACGTGATGTGTGACGCCTTATGACGTCATCAATGACCTTGACCTAGCATGTCCAAATGGTCATCTGACCGCGGATTTTGTTTCACAGACAAGAAAACAATCATGGCTGTATTCCAAAGAAGATAATCACGTCCTATGCTTCCTCCTTTTTCGTGAATGAAGATTTCCCGTCAATCCTCTGCCAGGTTCCTTGATCCCACCCATGGGTGGCGGAGTAAATTTTTTCAGGAGGGGGGGAAGGATTTTTCAAAAAAATTCAGAAGTACTTTTTGCAATAGTATTTCTAAATCAACTACTTTTTAATTTTTTCAATCGTTTGTGAGGGAGGCATTGCCCCTCTGCCCCCCCCCGGTTCCGCCGCCACCTACAAAATCTTCTGCACTTCCTCTATTGAAATCTTGGAAGCAAACCTTGTACCAACTGTAACCCAAAACTCCCCTCCAACTTTCCAGCAGTCTGATCCATTCCCTACTTGAGTACGGTTCTCCAATTCACCTCAACTCCAACATAACAACCTTAGAATTGCTGGACTGAATTCAATCTTCTGGACATTGAATGGCCAGTCCTTTGTTAGCCTATGCGCTGAGGCGGGTGTTTCTCTTCTTCTTTACTGCACTTTTTCACTCACCAACTCTCTGGCTTCAACAACACAATATCCAATCTTTCTCATCTTTTCAAATACTCTCAGCTCATGTGATTCACAATTCCTGTACCTTCCAATCATCTAGACCCTCATCTCAAACTTAGGCACATATTTCTGGTTTCCTCACACCCTCTCCCTCTGTTCAACCTCCATCCCTGACATTAATCTAGCTTGATATTACCAAAACTACTAAAATAGCTAATTTCATTCACAAACAATATATTAACAAGATTTTTTTTTTTTTAATTATTACTCTCTCTCTCTCTCTCTGCTCTGTTATACACGGACGGAAAGAAATTGGGATCCCAGATATAGGGTAAATTCTTATTCTTAGGCATGAGAAACTCCGCCGCTATGCATCTGCCTCTCCCTTCTCCCTTGCTTTTTTCTTCCCCGCAATTACTTATACTATCTGATTCTCTTTTATATCCTCACATGCTATGGATACTGGAACTTATCGATTCCAAAGAACATGACGCAGAGCTGTCATTAAGTTGACCCTCCATAACTGATCTCTTCTCCTCATATGATCTCAAATCTTAGTTTTTTCACGAAAAACGTTTGTTTAGAGCAATTTTCTACAACGCAAGACCAAGCATCCCATCACTGTTCCCCATCTTCTCCTCTACGCTTTCCTTTTCTTCATGCCCTGCAATTCTGACCATCCACCTGTTCAACATTTCTTCACTTCCCCAGCTTCACCATTTAGGTAAGTCGGTATCCATAAAATCTATCATGATGTAGGGGGGAAAAAATACAAAAATACAAACTTCTATCAACTTCTCGGATATTTTTTCAATTCCGTACTTCGTTTTTGTATGTAATTCTTCATGGATGGTGTATTTTTCTATCAATTTACTGACGATAGAAACACTGGAACAAACAGAATTGATTTCTAAACAAAAAAAACATAATTATGGAGAAGCAACAATAATGAGAACATCATCTGAAGGCTAACAGTTTATTTAAACTGCACTGATACCTAGAGTCAGCATTAATTTTGCTGGGTCATCGCATATAAGAAATATTTTCAGAGAACTACTAAACTTGGAAATTTGCCTTCGATAATTTCTTTTGACTTTGATCCACAATACTACATCCCAAAACAGCTACTTTATGGTAAGACCGCCAATGATTCAAGTTATTAAGATTTCAAAATTGCTATACTGCGATGAAACTGACAAAGTGAAAGTAGGCATAATAAGCTGATTCCCTGAGACCAATTAAACAGACTGCTTGCTGTGGCTTTGGTCCATTCAAGATTCCACCATAAGAATACATGTGGAAAGTTCTGAGCAGTTATATTGATACAATCATTGACTATACACGTAACATACAAATACTTGCAGTGTTAAAAAGTTGTCACATTGCTAGTTTGCTTGATACTGACACCAGAGTGTGCTGCGTGTTAAGACGTTGGTGTAAGCGAGAGGGGAAGTTGTTCTGTCTCTTTCACTCTGCTTGTTAACACGCAGCACACTCTGGCGTCAGTATTCAGTAAAGTGACAAATTTTTTACAATACAAGTATTTGTCTGGTACATTTATAGTCGATGATACAATCAAAACAAGACAAGGAAACAACGACACATTTGTGAATACTTAAGAACTTCTGGACTCTGAATATGAACCTTTGGCCTTTCCCTCCTTATTTATTTCTTATTTTGGAATATATCAATGTATGACCAAAACGTTCCCTGTGTATTCTTATGGGAATCGATTAGTGATGAGCGATAGTTGATAGTTTCATGCTATTGATACCATAGTCCCAATATTTTTTCCAGGGTACTTTCAGGACAGGACAATTGATAGTCCCGATAGTTTTTCACAAATGCAACCGTCTATTCTGTCACAGCACACGTTCAAAAGGAATAATTTCCTTTTTTCAGTTTTTTCCAGAGTTTTGCAGCTTTATGATAAAGCTACGCTATCGGCTAAAGCTAACAATTTTTACAAATTAAAGCTAGCTATCGGCCAACGGCTTTAGCCGTATAAATAACATTGACTATCGGCTAAATTACGGCTAAGCTTCAGCTAGGCTAACGGCTAAGCTATCGGCTAAGCTATTGGCTAAAGCACCAAACTACCTTATAATTAGGGCTGTGCAAAATATTATGTTGAATTAAGTGCCAAAATATGTATTCCAGTATGCACATTTAATCGGCAAAAAATGCACTAAAAAATGCATTTTCATCAAAAATATGTACGAAATATGCAAATTCAATATGGGTATCATTTTGCAGGAAATTTAACGCACTTTCAAACGTATGATGTAATTTTAAGCAGTGATGCCAGACGTACAGATATATCCGTCAGGGCTGAGAACCGTTATCATTTGTTAAAAGGTTCTCGGTTTGGTTCCGGATACGGGTACGGGTAAACGGTTCCGCATCATTCCGGTTCGGTTCTCTGAGATAAAAGGTTCCGGTTTTTTTTGGTTCCGGGTATTGCCTATGATAAAGGTTCCCGGTTCTTTCCGGTTCCGGGTATGGCCCATGGTAAAGGTTCGCGGATCTTTTTGGTTCTGTTTTTCAGATTAAAGGGTCCCGGATCTTTTCAGTTCCGGGAATGAAATATGATATAACGGGTTCCGGGTCTTTTTGGTTCCGGGAAAAGCAGGGGTGAGAACCGTTAGAATTTCCTGCTACTTGGAAATGTAAATCAATGCAACTGCGACTGGTATTCTTGTTCTTTTTTTATCAGTATGTACAATATTGAAAAAAAAAAATAGCCGAAAGATAGCTGAAAACATAAAGCTATCGCTAAGCTTAGCGCTATTGGCTTCAGCTAAAAGCTATCATTCAGCTAAGCCGTTAGGGTCTAAAATAAAGCTATTTACGGCTATCGGCTATCGGCTAAAAGCTAGCTGCAAAACTCTGCTTTTTTCTGACAGTTTTTCCTAAAAATATCAATACTATTGATAGTAAGGATGGAAAACGTTGATCAGGAGAAGAGTAGCTATACAACCTGTAGGACAAATACCCTTCTCCTGATCGTTTTTTCGAGAAATTCGTCAAGGAATGTGTTTCAGTGTGGATGCGACTAGGAAATGCCACAAAAACGTAGTACCACACCCATTGCACAACTGGTACCACCTGATTTGACACTTTGGTAATTACCGACACTTAGAACATTTGTACTGAAATGTCAACGGTGAGCGGCCGATCATTTGATATTCCAGTCTCTTTCATTCAGAAGTTTAATCAGTAAATTCCCACCAATTTTGTGATTTTGATAAGAAAAAGAAAAATTTTGAAACTATTGATAGTTTCTCAAATCATCGACAATACTATCGGCGTTGCTTCTCACAAAACTATTGTCTTTCCCGATTATCTTTTTCAAAAACTATCGATAGTTTCCACCACTAGAATCAATTTCATTTATTGTAAGAAGTGATACAGGGAATATTCTTTCATATTTCAAATCTATTAGGTCTTCGGTATCAATCATTTCTCATGTTTGTATTGCTTAGTGATCTTTGCCCCGCATGTATTTCTCATAGAGGACAACTTGCTTCTTCAACAGTTTTATCGATCTCAATCGATATTTTTGGTATTACAAAGAACTCAGTCAATTCACTATTGAAGCTTAAGGCAATAATTGTCAACAATTTGTAAAACTCTTCTCCTTCATGATTGGTCCACATAATTTGCTTCAATATTTACAAATGTACCTACCTACAACTTCAATCATCTTACTTCATATTATCCGGTTTCAGATAGGATAGTAGATCGTGAATAAGAGACGGTTTCCAATCGTTTTGCAGAAAATGACACAATAAAATATCGGGTATTGGAAAGTTCTGAAAATAATTTATAAAATAAAAAATCTGAGTTCTTTATTTCTTCACTCAGTTTAATATCAAGTACGTTAGGAAGATGCTGCATCATGAGAATTTCTCAACAGCAAGTTTTCTATCTATTTTTACCTGTAAATTCATTGCTAGCGCTTTGACGTAGTCAATCGATGGCTCATCGGGCGTATTATTGAGAAAACTCAACATCTGGTAAGCTTCAAATTCTCTAAAATAAATTTCTTGGACTCCTTCGTCCCGAAAAAAATGGATATACTGTAAGGCAAAACATACAATTTTTCCAATTTATCAAACAGGGGGAAAAGGGAGAAGAAACATACAACACAATCTTTCACACCTCTATTTTACTCAACCTGAAATATCAGATTTATGATATCATCGACGCGTTTCACACCAGTATTAGTAAGGTCACAAATTATGGCGAAGAATCCCAATCCAAATATAGAGCGGCATTCTATCATCAAATTATCGCATAACTTTCTTTTCCGCAGCGCGAAAATCAAGCTTCCATGTCCCTCGTTCAAGAAAAAATAACTCAAGTATGTTTCAGGCTGCGATATGAAATTCAAAAAATTTGTATCATCCATGTTTCATATTGAGACTGTAACATTATAGTGTAAGTATGCATTAATCTGACATGACCAAGACCTACTGAGGTTTTATACTGATCCTGAACATCCGGTATAGGAAAAATGAGACGTAAAACCTGTACTTCATCCAACAGGGGTAGAATGTACATTCTATTCTTCATCTGTTCCGGTCCTAAAGCATGATATTGGTAAGAGTAAGTTATTTTTGTTACGGATTTATTTTCGACGTCCTTGAATAGAGGGACAACCATTTCTTCCAACTGGTCTAAATTTTCTGAGGGAACAAACGAGAAAATCAGATGGTATAGTTGATTAGCTGTTTCTTGTAGGTACAAGAGGTACCTTTCCCTACGACGACCAAATTCATAATATCTGCCGAGTACCACCTCGAGTGGAAGTTTTGCGCTTTTTCATACAGTGATTTTCTCTTCGGATCTGGACGCCCTTTGGATGGTACTTCAGAGGAATTTTCAACATGCTGATACAAAGTTTTTTCATTTCCTTGAAACATAAAATAGAAGCTGTACAGACCGGTAAAAATTTAAATGTAAAAAACCGTTAGGTACTAAGTCAGAAGAAAAACACTCGGTGCTCACAAGATTTTTGTCTTTGAGCACTCGAGTTGCAAAGGCTAAAATACTTCTACGCCTGCTAGAAAAATAGTTATCTGTGCAAGCCTCAGACTCACCACTAAAAAGATGACTGTACGCGTGATTTGGTTTAGCCATCAATTTTTCTGTGTGCAAGATTCGAAAAGTATCAGTTTGCGAATAATGTTTAAAATCACTATCGAAACCCTTCACAGTTTCTTCCAACACTACTTCGAGGCATGATTTGAAAATTGATGGACAGTTAAAAAATCGGGCGAATCTGAAAAAATTATAAGAAAATCATTGATTACCCATACAAGATTAGGTCAAGAGGAAGAATTCACATACCTCCTCAACGTAGCGCCCAAGAGCTTAGGTATAATTTCGAAACTATAAATTTGTGTATCCGGCCTGGTTCTACCCAATTCAGTCAAACCACCGTGAGATTCTACAAACTTGTCGAAGAATACTTCATTTCTTTTACGCTCCCTCGTCAGTAAGTATCCGACAAAATTAGCTATACCCGGTACTTCGGGAAAATCGTACAAGGGACCTATGGAAGAAGAAGATGGTTTTATAACGCATAACCTGTGACAGGATCTATCATGGTAATATGGGAAGACTCACCAACTTCTAAAGCAAGAGATGCAGCAGATTTTCCAGTAGTCGGATCACTGATTAACAATATTTTCATTCCGTTGCGGAGTTTCAATCCTCTGTACTCGCGTGTGTCTTTTGGAGTTTTCGGAATATTTGAGAACCGTTCGACCACGTCATCTTTCAATGAATTCGAATTACTAGAAAAAGAAGAAACAGAACTTTGATAATGACAACTTTGCAGTTCAGTTTTGTGGTAAGAGAGAATTCTACTTGTTCACAAGGAAAGACTATCATCTACATAAACCAAATAACACCACTTTATCTAAACTGAAAATATAGCAGGGAAACCGGATTAATTTGTTCTACTCAATTGAAATATGACTTCTTATTGTCATCAACCAACATTGAAATAATCACTTTTGGAGGAAAGGTACACGGGGGCCTCTGACCAATTGTACCTGCAGCACCGAGGCATTGCGTCGGTAGTCCAGAAACGGCATTCAACCTGGAATTCGAGTAGCCTCGTACCTACTATGAACATGCGCATATCTGCATCTACTCCAGAGCTTTCAACCACCCACTCGGAACTCACAGAAAGCCTACCAGCGAGGTTTCCGAACTTTGGCTTCTCAGGCGGTGGATTAATCTTCACTCTACCCTTCTTCTGCTGACGTTGTTGTCATTCTTTTTCTTTTTTCTTGCCCTTTCGTCTCTCCTTCTTTCGTGTCTGCGTGAGTCATTCTTTCCACTTTGCAAGCAAGAAGCGTCTGCCCTCCTACATGAACGACGAGGCTAATTGGGTGGTCCTTGTGTCCTCATTGCTCGCTCTTCTGGAAGCAGATCAACTGACAATGTACGTGCTGAAACGCAAAAGGCGTTCCTCAACATAGTGTGTGAAGCACTAAGACTCCTTGGCTGGATATCTCTTCGGTTGAGGGGACATTTACAGAAAACGAACGCGAGCGCGTTCAAATTGTGACGTCATCATTATCGGGACTTAGAAAATTTTCAGCTTTTGAGCTGTATGTGATAAACATGGAACTTCAACGTCATCATTTTCAGGATTTTTAAAAATTCCAGCCCCTCAGCTCCTGAGCTGTATAATTATGATAGGGATGGGACTTGAGAAAATTCCAGCGTGTTCAATTTATAACGTTGTCATTTTCAAAACTTGGAAAAATTTTAACCTTTATATAATAGGCGGGGGGCTAGAACAAGTTGCAGTTTCTGAGCCATGTATGATGGAGGGGGGGGGGACTCGTTGAAGTTTCACTCCCCGAGCTGTACATGGTAGGAGGGAGACTTGGAACGCGTTTAACTTGTGACGTCATCATTTCTGAGACTTGGGAAAATTTCAGCTCTTAAGCTTTATATGATAGGAGGGGGACTTGGAAAAGTTTCAGTTTCTGAGCCATATATGATGGAGGGAGGGAGGAGAATCGTAAAAGTTTCAGTCCAAAAACTGTACATGATAGGAGGGGGGTTTGAAACGCAGAACGCGTTCAACTTGTGACGTCATCACTTTTTGGACTTGGAAAAATTTAGCTCTTACGTCTTATATGATGGGAGAGGGACTTGGAAAAGTTTCAGTTTCTGAGCCATATAAGATGGGGAGGGGGGAGATTGTGAAAGTTTCATTCCCAAAGCTGTACATGATGAAAAGAGGATTTAGAACGCGGAACGCATTCAACTTGTGACGTCATCATTCTGAGATTTGGGAATATTTCAGCTCTCAAGCTTTATAATTATGATGGGAGGGGAATCGTAAAAGTTCGAGTCCCAAAGCTGTATATGATGAGAAGAGGACTTGGAACGCGAAACGTGTTAAACTTGTGACGTCATCAGTTTTCGAACTTGGAAAAATTTCAGCTCAAGCTTTGTATGATGGGAGAGGGACTTGAAAAAGTTTCAGTTTCTGAGCCATATATGATGGGAGGGGGGGGGGGGGGAATTGTATAAGTTTCATTCTCATAGCTGCACATGGTAGAAATGAGACTTGGAACGCGTAAAGCGTATAACTTGTGACGTCATCATTTTGAGATTTGGAAAAATTTTAGCTCTTAAGCTTTATATGATGGGAGGGGGACTTGGGAATGTTTCAGTTTCCAAACCATATATGATGGAGGGGGGAGGAGAATCGTAAAATTTTCAGTCCCAAAGCTGTACACGAAGGGAAGAGGATTCAGAACGCGGAACGCGTTCAACTTGTGACGTCATCATTTTGAGATTTGGAAAAATTTTAGCTCTTAAGCTTTATATGATGGGAGGGGGACTTGGGAATGTTTCAGTTTCCAAACCATATAAGATGGAGGGGGGAGGGGAATCGTAAAATTTTCAGTCCCAAAGCTGTACACGAAGGGAAGAGGATTCAGAAAGCGGAACGCGTTCAACTTGTGACGTCATCGGTTTTTGGACTCGGAAAAATTTAGGAGTCATCTGTCAAAAGGGCGTCCATTCCATGAGAATTACATTGATCGGACGCCCTATTGACAGTTAACTCCTCAATTTCAGCTCTTAGGCTTTCTATGATGGGAGAGGGACTTGAAAAAGTTTCAGTTTCTGAGCCATATATAATGGAAGGAGGGGGGGGGGATTGTATAAGTTTCATTCCCAATGCTGCACATGATAGGAACGGGACTTGGAACACGGAAAGCGTTCAACTTGTGACGTCATCATTCTGAGATTTGGAAAAACTTCAGCTCTCAAGCTTTATATGATGGGAGATGGACTTGAAGAAGTTTCAGTTTCCAAGCCATATATGATAGAGGGGGGAGGGAGACTTGTAAAAGTTTCAGTCTCAAAGCTGTACATGATTGGAGGGAGACTTGGAACGCATTCAATTCGTGAGCTTTAGATGAGAGGAGGGAGACTCATTTTCAGCTTCTTAGCTATTATATGATAGGGATGGGAGGTAGAAAAGTTTCAAAGCGTTCAACTTGAGACGTAATCATTTTTAGGACTTGGAAAGCTTTATATGAGAGGCGGGAGACTTGGAAACGTTTCAGTTTCTGAGCTATATAATATGATAGAGGAGGAACTTGAAAAAATTTTATTCCTCAAGCTTTATCATGATAGGATAGAGATTTATTTTCAGCTTCTGAGCCCTATATATGATAGGAAATGTAGGGCAAAAGCTCAAGTACAAGGACGTCGCAAAAAATCCATGACGCTATGTAACAGGACCTGGGAACGGTTAGCAAAGAGCCAGATAGAGTGGAGGATGGTCGTCCACAGAAGGGCGTCACATTTTGAAAAGTAAAGAAAGCTTGTTATGGAGGAGGAGAGGAGAAATAGAAGGTCGCGTAAGTCGCGTTGGAACGCGACCGACACGGCGCAGCTGCACATCACTGTTGCATCTGAGCGGTCTGAGAAACCCAAACGACAACGACCTTATATTTAACACCCTCCTTACTCGTAAAATGAAGGAAAGGATACTAGAAGGCAAACCTCCTCCCTAGCCCAATCAAGATATGACCCTTTTCCCGTCCTTACTGCCTTTCTCATTTCTGTAAACTGTTAAACGATATAGTTTACTGCATATTAGGAGTAGCCTAGTTCAACTTGATGTATTATGGGCTAACATACAAAGAAGTGAAGGCCAATATTTTTCAAGTTCTTGAAATACATCGAGGTCATTAATGACGTTACAGAGCGTCACATCTCGCATTCAAATTTCCAACTGACTCCCAATCCGAAGACATACCACAAGAGTCTAGATGAATTCATCTACTCCTATTCTCACATACCCCTAAGACAATTTTCCGATTCCTTCACACAAATCGAAAGTCACCTCCTGGAAAAAAATCTTTCAGCTTCCAAATCGAAAATAGAAAAATGATTCCTCCAGGTAGAACGCTATGATTGCAAAAAGATAAATAAAACAAATCAGAATTCGAATCCCTGAATAAATAATCTTCAAATCGCTAAAAGAAACACATTTACTATTTGAAGTCATATACGAACACTAAATCTTCACATACTGATAATAAGGGTGCAAAAACGAAGTAAAGTATCGCGAAAAAAGAAGGCATCGTGCTCTCAGGAAATTTAAATGTACACAAAATTTACATCAAAAGATATTTTTTACATCACATAAAGAAGTTTTGATGACAGCATCGCTTTTTTATCATACGTGACGGCGTCCACGTCGAAAAACCGGAAGGAAAAGATGATTGAGTCAAACAAATAAATCAATTAAGAATAAATCTTGAATACTAAAAATATAAAAGCAAAGTAAGAGTTTCCACACCAAAGAAATATTTCCTTAACGGAAAATTCAAAAGTGTAAATTCGATTGTTTCCTCCTCGGAATTTAGTTGAGTCCAAGTTTTATAGATCTTGAAAGTTAGTGGTTCATGAATATACGGATGGGATCATCAACTTGTGGAAAAATTTCTATGTCCATCACCGGCACACCTGGTGCCTGGCACGCCCAGGTTGCCACCTCTTGAGCATGATTTGCAGGCACGAGCGACTCTGTCGTCTCTTCCTCGTATGGCTCTGTCACAAGTGGGTCTTCAGTTTCTTGACGGTATTTCCAAACTGATTCAGATAGAAAATGAAAAATTAAATCTGCAGCCATACTCAAGACAATGCACACGGACAGCAACAAACAAATATAATCTCGTCTACTCGGAATTTCTTTAAGATGAGATAAAAGTAAAAGAGACGTTGCAAACATTACACCCAGCGAGTAAACGAACACTTTTAAAACAAGCCTCAAAATTACATTCGATTCATGGAAAAATTCATCGATCATGTCTATGACACACATTTTGAAGATATTTGCGCGGAGAAGCGATTACGGGTCACATGAAAAGGCCGACTGGATTACGGAGAGATATCCGACAGAGTGGATTGACACCGTACGAATGCAGAGACTGACAGGATGGTACAAATTGGTCAAGACACATAGGTGGTTTCAGCAAGACTGAACAAAGTGAAAAAGATGAATGTTTCACCCACGGTTTTTTAGTGGAATCATGAATACTCCTGCTATCTACCAACCTCAGCCAATGAATAGAATTAGAGGCAGAAAAAAACAAAAACCCGAAACCGTCGGTCGAAAACGCTTCTTAGTCCTTAGATAAACGTTCATTAAATTTGCGATTCTCATACTTTTGTTGTTTCGTGTCTCTAATGTTTTTGAGAGGTGTGGCACCACTTTCCTTCTTTATACAGGTATACTGTACACGAAACAACACGAAGAAGTCAAGACCAAGCTAAATTCACCCAATAAGTCGCATACCTCGAATGAAAGTTACCAATATGATTTTCTTTTCCACGAACTCACAGATAAAGTATCGATACTTTACTCCAAATTCTGATTCCTCTCCTTGATAATACGACCTTTCTATCACGAATAACGAAGTCTCAATGCTTCAAATCTTCAGCACTTGGTTATGATCAAATTCCTACCTAAAAACTTCACCCACAAACAATCTCTCACTTCACTTCCCTCCTAAATAGAATCTTCAACTCAACCATAATCCCAGCTATTTAGACAGTAACTCGCATTTCCAACCAAAACCTTTGATCCAATCCTCCCTCTTTCCTACCGAACAATCTCGTTCCTATGTACTCTTGCCAAAGAATAGGTTGATGTGGCCAAGGACGGGGATAGTGAAGGTGTTATCATTCAGGAATTCCATCCCCCGCCTTCCTCAGAAATAATAGTCAGGTAGTATTTTAATAGTGAAGAAACAGCCCTCCCTGAGAAAGGTTTGAAATTTAGTCTGCTTCCTCTCAAGAATGATGAAACCTTGGTAAATGTTGTTGCGGTTCTCACTGTGCAAATTTCCCTGGAGTTGATACCCAAAAATTATGTGCCGAATTGGTCCGTAATATATTCCTTCCTCGAATGAGTACGGAATTGGGAGGAGTGATCCAAGTTTCAAAGAGGATGATCAAAGAGGAGTACCTAATCGTCACAAATACTGATAAGGGCAATGATGTGGTTATGGAAAAATCCGCTTATGCTTCCAAGGTCCACGAAGTGCTCCAGCAATCTGGTCATCCTCTCTTATTTTCACCTACCCGCAGGCAATCTTTTAATTCCTTCCCAGACATCAACAGTTACTTCCCCCACAATCGTCCAGCTCCCGAATGAAAAATAGAACGACAATTCGTCCGAGTGGGGCACCATAATTCTAAAATCCAGCAATGTGCAAGAAGGTAGTAGAAACAATCACATGATTTCAAATTAAAATCTCTGAATCAATTACCTCCAAATCGGAGAATAAAATAAATATCTATTAATTCAAGTCATACACAGATACCACAAATCACAAGATGTACAAAAATATCATATTTACAACTGGATGATCAGAATTTGAAGACAATGATGCGAAAATGAAGTAACATTTGGCAAAACATAAAAAAGGTATTCTGCTTGGAAAATTTGTACATTCACACTTTTAGAAAAAGATTCGGTTGACCAAATCCACTACTTGAATTTAGGACTCATATTCGTCATTTGAGTCAAGATCATCAAAACGATACTCTTAAACCGGGATGAACATTATCCTTGAGTCAACGAAAAAATTAAATTTAAGTACACGTAATTCACGATGAAATTTCGTATGCGCAAAGCTTAAATAATAAAAGAGCAAATATTACCTATGTACAAATTATACTTGAACATTCATTTTGTTCTCCCTCGACAATCTCGACATCTCAGCTTCATACAAGTTGAGAAGGCAAAATTACTACCTCGTTCACCGGTACACCTGGTGGCCGACGGCATGTCCACATTGACTTCACTTTCACACATTTTGCAGATTCGGGTGACTTCATCATGTTTTCCTCGTACGACTGTATCACATGAAGGTCGTCCATTGTCTGATAGGGTGGTGGAAACGAGATCCATCTATGAGCAGATTCAGGAAAGACTGATGCTCGCTTAGCAGATGAATAATGATAAATTAAATCTGCAGCGACACCCACGACAATACACGCCAACAGCAACAGGTAAATGGCTCGTCGATTTGGGTCTTGTGTAGCAAAAGATAAAAGCGAAAGAAACACCGCATAAAGTAAACCTACTAAGTAAACGAGCACTTTCATGAGAGACCTGAAAACTACATCACAACCATAAAAATATTCGTCGACGAATTCTTGGACACACATTTTGCGTAAAAGAGCGGTCACGAATCACGTGAAAAGGTAAACTGGACTGAACCAGTGAGAATTGAAGAGTGGTGAAAATTCGTCAGACTTGTTTAAAGTTTTAGCAAAGCAAAACAATGAATGATCCGCCAATAGCTTATTGATGATAGAATCAAGAATAATCTCGCTTTCTATCACTCTAAGATTACCTACAAAATAATAATTATGATACGAATACGTTCCTGAAATAACTTGCAAGGTTGAATTTTTGAGTCAAATAAAAGTAACTGCGGTGAGAACCTGGAAACTGTTCTCATTGAATTAAATAAAACCGAATCTAAAACTTGTTCCATCATTTACAACAGAAAGTCGATTGATGAACTAGGAGGGAGGAGAGTGGATGCTTCTTCCCATAATTTGGAGTACGTCGATCACCATTATTTTTTTCTCAAAAACTTTGAAACTTTTGAAGCAAAGTTGTTCGTGGAATAATTTTTGCCGGGGTCTCGCCCTAATAAGTAGGAAGAAACCTTATTCAGAAAGAAAATCATCAAGCTATGATTTAGAATGCAACCCATCTTGACAATTCAGACAAACTCCAGAATTTGAGGTATGAAAGTCATTAAGAAGTAATGAACAGTTCTGTCGGGAGAGTATAAAGCGTTTAGATATGTCGGTAGAAATGAGTTTGTCGTAAATATTGAAGGGATAAGGCTGTGGTTTCACGGTTGTTCTTTACGGCCTGGTTACAGGAAGAAGGGACGTTTAGGGAAGAACGGAAAGATGAAAGATGGGGGAATGAAAAAAAATTAGAGGCCATTGCAGGTTTGCAATGGTAGTGGGGAACCCGCAACTCCCCGCGCTCGCGATCACGTTGGCGCGAGAATGCCTCCTCAGAAAATGAACTGGCTGGGCTCTACTCAGTATACTGCATGCTAGGAAGGCTGGAAATTGAAATTTTTCCAAGCCCCTAAAGTAGGTCAAGGTCATTGATGACGTCATAAAGCGCCACACGTCACGTCTCGTCACGCAGTTCACAGAAACTCCCGGACGCGGACGTTTTCTGAGGATTCGTCGCAGTGAGGGCAGGATGGAGGTAGTAGAATGTTGGGGTTTATAAGGTGGGAATGGGCGATTCGCGCGTGACCAATTCTTAGTCGGCTGAGAAAGACTTCTTTCCGTCTAAGGGGTCTGTTGAAGGTGGACCAGGGTATTGGGGATTGTTTTATGGAGAAAAGTTTATGAAGAGTCAGAAGTTTCCAGTGAGATTTCCATTTGTCAAAAATCAGGGAGCGAAAGTGAATTTTGTAATCTAAAGCAGGTATGGGGGATTTATCGATAATACTTGGAAGGGAACAGGCTTGTTTTGCATCTAGGTCAACTTTATAGTGATTAGGATGATGTGACCGGGAATCCAGATAAAAGTGGTGTCAGAGGTGATGGAGCGGAGGGTGAGAAGCTTGCGTTAGATGCGTTTTATGAGAAGGTGTGAGTTGTGAAGGTCGGAGATGAAGTGGAGTGAAGCAAGAAAGTCTGTCAAGAAAAGAAAGTAGTTATTTGGGGGAAGTTGTAAGAGGTGGAATGGACAAGAAAATATACCCATAGTTCAGCAGTGAATATCGATGCGATGTTGTGAATATGGAGGGATGTCATGGAACCATTTACAGAGAACGCATGAGATGCGCGGTTGTTAGATTTAGACTCGTCCGAAAAGCAGATAAAAGAATTGGGGTATTCTCTGATTAAGAGATTGATATTTTGGATGATGATAGAGTTGTTGGTTTTGAGCAATTCAATGAGATCTTGTCGTATGTTTGGTGGTGGCAAGATCCAAGCAGGAGTGGTGATGTTTGAAGGTTGGTAAGGGGTTTGCATTGGAAGGGATTCCGCAGGTGGTATTGAATTGGAGGAGGATATGTTTATTGGAAGCCGATGGAGAGGTGGGATATTGATGGGAGTATGGTGTACGAGATTTTGTAGAGGCTTGGGTACGGTACCTGGCCGCGGAAAATAGGCACCACGAAGAATAGCTCAAATCGAACAGCAAAACATCAGCGAAAAGTGTCAACGAAGTAAATTCAGCAAAATGAAATAAATCGACGGCGATCGAGCGGCATGAGATCATCCGAACATGCAATTTTGAAGATATAGGGGTTGGAGTGATGGTCTGGGGTTTCTTTTTGAAAACGACCGAGTAGGTTTTGGAAGGAGACATTTTAGAGTCGGTTTTCGAGGTCCAATTAGTTATTGAGTGTAAAGTTTCTCAGAAAATTTTGTGAACTCGTAGGCCGTAGGGGGTTAGAGGAACAGATGGAGATGCTGAAGTTGTCAGCGAAAAAGCGTTGGGTTAAGGGGAATTCAACTAGTTTATTTATGTCGTTAATGATTAAAATGAAGAGTAGAACGTTGAACTTCTCCTTAGGGGATACCGTTTTGAACTGGGAGAGGAGAGGAGGTAGTGTTTTGGATACAGATCATTAATGATCTGTCGTGAAGAAAGCTTTGGAGTATTTTGGGAAGGTTGCCTCGAAGGCCGATTTCATGCGTAATTTAGAGATGATGAGGTGACGCCAGACCCCGAGGGGATGGCTTTCTGAAGGTCAAAAAAGATGAGAGTAGAGGGAAGATTTGAGTAGAGACGAGCTATCAATTTGTGATTGGAGGTCGAGAAGTGGTTGAGAGGTGTTTCGTCGTTTTCTGAGGCCGTATCAGAAGAAAGAAATGAGGTTATTAGATTCAAGGTACCAGAGAAGTCTTTCGTTAAAAATCCGAGAACACTTGATAAGACTGTAGGCCGTTAGGAGACGGGATGGAGGGGGGGTTGGCGATGGGAAGAATGATGACAGTCTTCCAGGAAGGTGGGTAGGAGTTGAGAGCGAAGATGGAGTTGAAAAGCTAAAGGAGGTAGGAAAATTAATTGGGATGAAGATTTTTGAGCATGGCTGCGTGGATGCTGTCAGGTCCAGGAGCAGCATTTTTTAGATTTTCCTTGATGACGGATCGGAGTTCTTGTTTAGATATAGGGAGATTATAAGAAGGGAGTTCTCCCTGTCGGGTATTAAATGATATTTCAGATTTTTCTTGCTCAAGTTTGTAGGCAATTGAGGATTACATCATTGGTTGTAACAAATTTAATCATAGCAAGGAAAGGCTCTTGGCCTCAATTCCCACAATGGTCACTCTTAAATCACCTATATCAAATAAACGAAAACGAATTGCATTTGAGAACTCTATGTCCTACTCCTTTTCCACCCTAAAGAAGGTTGTAATCAAAAAGTCTTCCTCCACCTCTTTTAGAGCTTAATCCAGTCTACTCTCGATTACGACTGACCCCTTCACGGTCTAGTACCCTGCTCTCACTTAAAACTACTCAACACTGTCCAAAATTCTGCTCTCAGAATAGTTCCTGGAGCATTCAAAACCAGTTTCGCTGAAAGTCTCTGTGCAGACACTGGCTTCTCCTTTCTCCATTAAACTAACAAGCATTTTCCTCACAACTATCCTGCAATATCCTCTAACCCCGTCCACCATCGCAATTTCCATCCTCAACACAACCAAAACTCCGTGACCAACCTCCGTTACAATCCCGAACTCCAATTAACACGCTCCTACAAGTTCCACAGTCTCAACCAAATCGTTCCCTCAACCCCCTCCCTGACTCTTTACTCCAACTAAAATAATTCGCGACCTCACTCGCCTCCCTCGTCTATCAACTTCTTTTGCATAATATCAGGCACAGTTGAACAACGTTTTGAACACCTTTCACAACCCTACACTATGTTTCATCGATGGTTCTAAATATCAGCACAAAACCGGTTTCTCATACTAAATAGGTCATATCACAGTCTCTCACCGACACCACAATTCACTTTTGAATTACAAGCAACCTTTAGCTGTTTAAAACACGTCCTCACCAGCGTAGCCTCCTCTCTTCCCCTCAATCGATTCTTGGTTATTTTCGACTCCCTGTCATCATTTGACGCTATCTCAAACCGTACCTCCACCCACTCACTCATAATTCGTGTACACACTCTCATGGCCACTTCCACACCATCGCCATCTCATTGTTAGAGGTACCCGAGGAAACGAAAATGCAGACAAAACAGCCGAAATAGCTACCAACCAGTCAACTGCTTTTTCCTCACCTCACGCTCCGATCTCTTCAAACATAACAACAAATTCATCACTCAAGTATGGTTCAATCATTGGTCTAATTTCAAATCTTACTCGCACAAGCGAGCTCAAATTAAAAATATTCCCATCGCGAGGGACTCTTGAAACCTGTTGACCCGCATAGAAGAATAAGTCATCACTCGTCTCAGAATTGGCCACACAAGACTCACACGAATCTGACTACACTTCCCTATCCATTCAACACAGTCATCTTCTGCTGTCCTAACTTAACTTGACTCCGCCATTCTTTGACCATCCCTCACAAACATACCGAGGAACTCAACTTTTTAAATCAAGCGAACTTATTTTCAAATCGACCCTACAGAGCAGTCGGTTTTAGGCCGATGGAAAAATTTGGAGAAATCGACTCGAAAGTCATAGAGAGAGGGAGAGAGATATTACAAAAATAGAATAAAGTCGATAAGGAACGAGGGAGGGCTCGGGAGGTAGGCAACCAAAGGAGATCAGCGAAAGACGAGAAAGGTCACAGAAACCTGGCAAGTAACAAATACAAGATCGAGGAGAGAGACTGAGCAAAAATATCATCGCTGGGAGGGTGAAGCTGTTGGATTAGGACATAATTCAGGACAGTGACTCCATCTTTTTAGTGAACTCTCCCGATGGATTTCTTTTTGCTCCTTATAAGCACGATAGAATGATTCTCCTTCTAAGTGCATAGGCTAGAATCGCTATGTTTGGACCTCTTTCCTTGAAACTGAAGGGGCTCGTTGAGCCTAACATCAAACTGATACCCTACTTCCACAATGTAAACATCCCTGCAATTGTAACAGACCTGGGGGTTGTGACCCCTTTTTCTCTTCACGATCCAAATCAAAGATGGAGCTATGATTCTTTCTATTTTTAATCATTAGGTAAACATCAAACAATTCTAATTCAACAAAGAGTCCACAAATAGCTAAGTCAATCACGTATTCTTGTAAGACAGATTTTAAACATTAAAATTCTCGAATAGATCAAATTAAAATCGAACGCCGCCGCTCTGTGTTTCCACAAATCTTTGAAAGTTTTCATCGGAATAATTCTTCACTGCGATACCTGGTACGGTTAATTTCAAACTTCCAGACCATTGTGAGGTACTGCCGGCCGGTTGATTTGCATAGTGGTGTGCTGTCATCTTTACGCCGCTGTGTGTTACCAGGATTCTTTGAGAGCTTTTATCGGAACGACCTGTAACCCCAATACCTGATACAGTTAAATTTGAACTTTGAGACAATTGTGCCGCACCGGAAGCCGTAATACCAGCCCGTTGATTTGCATAGTGGAGTGCTGTCATCTTTACGCGGCTGTGTGTCATCACCATTCTTCGAGAGCTTCTATCGGAACGACCAGTAACCCCAATACCTGGTACAATTAATTTTGAACTTTGAGACAATTGTGCCGCACCGCAGACTGTAATACCAGCCGGTTGATTTTTAGTTGTCAAGCCTGTGCCGGTTCCGCCTTTTTTCTTTTCATGAAATACAGCCCTACTGCCAGCCGGTTGATTTGCATAGTGGAGTGCTGTCTTCTTTAAGCCGCTATGTGTTATCACTATTCTTCGAGAGGTTCTATTGATTCTGGGAGAGCTTCTATCGGAACGACCCGTAACCACAATACCTGGTACAGTGAAATTTGAACTTTGAGACAATTGTAACGCACCGGAAGCCGTAATACCAGCCGGTTGATTTTTACTTATCGAGTCTATGCCGGTTCCGCCTATTTTCTTTTCAGCCTTACTGCCAGTCGGTTCATTTGTAGTTGTCATATCTATGCCGGTCGATACCATCTTCTGAGCCACAGCAGTCATTTTACGCTGTCGTAAAGCTATGAGCCATTCCCGAGCGAACCCAGGAAAACTTGGTACTCCAATTACTTCAAATATTTTATACAAACACAAATCAATCGCTACAACTACGAAAATAAACGTCGATGAATACGCAAGATAAATACCGAGGGGTTTAACTCCAACAATAAAAGATAAACAGCGCAGCAGCGCTGCACATAATACAATTGTCGAATAAACTTTGAGAATTACTTTAAATTGAGGAATTATTTCTTTGTCATAATAATACGCTTCGATAATTTGTTGAACACACATAATACAAACAAAAAATTCACGCAAAAAGTTGAAAAGGAGTACGGAGAGACATCCGACGAAGTAAACGTACGCGTATACAATGAGAAAAAGCAGTTGTTCCTCCACTGATTTGAACCGAGTTTCAACACGATTAGAAGAAGTAGAAGAAAAATGAATCATTTACAATCAAGAATACTCTTGCTTTCTCCCAACTTCAGTCTACATACTTCGTTCGATCTGATGTCAGCGTACAAAAGTAAATTACGGAAGTAATTCGAGGCAATATCACGAGTAATTGTGCAGAGATTGACCAAACATTCAGAAAACTTTTGAGCGACATGAATTGTAGGAATAATTTGAGAACTGCCTTAAGGACCTGAAAGGCTGTTTCCTCCGAGGCTTTAAGTTGACACCAGAAATATTTTGAAAAATTTCTCGAGAGCTATGCTTACTCCTAAAACTTGGAAAATATTATGATGCTGCGTAAAATAATGGTCAATAATTCGAAATGAAATTGTCGTCGTTAATTTTTCGTGCATATGAGGAATTTCACAGCATTGAGTTTTCTGAGCTAACGTTTTTGCTGGTTACTAAAATCAAACAGGATGGCCCTAGGTACCTAACGCACGTTCTTTTCGCCACATCACTCCCCTCAAGACTAACAATTCCATCATCACGGGCACCCTCGACATCTCCCAAGTTTTGGCGAACCATTATACTTCTGTTTCTTCCAACTCGAACTGTGACTCCAACGTCTTATCCTACAAACATAAACAAGAAAAATCTAAAATATTATTTGATACCCAACTGGGAGAACTCCCCACTTATAATCTCCCTACATCTAAACAAGAACTCCAATCCACCATCAAGAATCTAAAACCTGCTGCTCCTGGACCTAACATCATTTACGCAGCCTTGTTCAAAAATCTTCATACCAATTCGTTTTCCTACCTTCTTTTGCCTTTCAACTCTACCTTCTCTCTCAACTCCTACCGACCTTCCGGGAAGACTGTCATCATTCTCCCCATCCTGAAACCTAACGCGGACTGCTTTCTTTCCGTCTCCTACCACCCTATAGCCTTATCAAGTGTCCTCGGAAAACTTTTCCAAAATTAGGTTCGGACAGCAGAAGATGACTGTGGAGTCAGATCCACAACGAGTGCATGAGAGAGGTATGAGATGGTTGTGTGTGAGTCTGGTGTGGTCGATTCTGAGACGAATGATGACTATTTCTTCTCTGCGGGTCAACAGATTTTAAGAGTCCCTCAAGGTGGGAATATTGGGCTAGCTCGTTCGAGTATGATTCGAGATTAAACCAATGAGTGACCCGTGCTTGAGTGATGAATTTGTTGACATGTTCGGAGAGATCGAAGCGTGAGGTGAGGAAAAAGCAGTTGACTGGTTGCTTTGTCTGCATTCTCATTTCCACAGGTACCTCTGGGACTAGATACCCAGATGAAGAACTATGGGATGGGGATGGTGTGAAGGTGGCCATGAGAGTGTGTACACGATATATGAGGAGGGATGAAGGTGCGGTTTTGAGATGGCATCGAATGATGATGAAGAGTCGAAAATAACCAAGAATCGATTGAGGGGATGAGAGGAGGCTACGCTGGTGCAGATTTATTTTAAACGGCTGAAGTTTGCTTGTTATTGTGTCGGTGCGAGACTGTGATATGACCTACTGAGTACAGTATAAGAAACCGATTTTGTTCTGATATTTCGAACCATCGGTGAAACATAGTGTAGGGTTGTGACAGGTGATAAGAACTGTGTTTAACTGTGCCTAATATTCTGCGAAAGAAGTTGATATACGAGGGAGGCGGGTGAGACCGCGAATTATTTTAGGTGGAGTAAAGAGTCCGGGAGTGGGTTGAGGGAACGATTTGGTTGAGAATGTGGAACTTAATGGAACTTGTAGAAGCGTGTCAATTGGAGTTCGGGATTGGAACAAAGGTTGGTCACGGAGTTTTGGTTGTGTTGAGGATGGAAATTGCGATGGTGGACGGGGTTGGAGGATATTGCAGGATAGTTAAGAGGAAAATGCTTGTTACTTTAATGGAGAGTGGGGAAGCCAGTGTCTGCACAGAGACTTTCAGGGGAACTGGTTTTGAATGCTGCAGGAACTATTTTGAGGGCAGAATTTTGGACGGTGTTGAGAGGTTTTAAGTGAGAGGAGGGTGCTGGTAATCGAGAGTAGACTGGATTAAGCTTTAGAAGAGGTGAAGGAAGATTTTTCGATTACAACCTTCTTTAGAGTGGGAAAGGAATTTTAGGACATAGAATTCTCAAATGCATTTTGATTTTGTTTATTTGATGTACGTGATCTAAGAGTGACGGTTGTGGAAACTGAGGCCAAGAACCTTTCCTTGCTATCTACGATTCAATTTGTAACAACCAATGATGTAATCCTCAATTTCCTACAAACTTGAGCAAGAAAAATCTAAAATATCATTTGATACCCAACTGGGAGAATTCCCCCCCCCCTCTCATAATCTCCCTATGTCTAAACAAAAACTCAGATCCATCATTAAGAATCTAAAAAATGCTGCTCCTGGACCTGACAGCATTCACGCAGCCATGCTCAAAAATCTTCATTCCAATTCGTTTTCCTACCTCCTTTCGCTTTTCAACTCCATCTTCTCACTCAACTCCTACCCACCTTCCTGGAAACCGTCACCACTCTCCCCATCGCGGACCCCCTACTTCCCGCCTCCTTACGCCTTATAGCCTTATCTAGTGTTCTCGGATTTTGAACAAAAGACTTCTCTGGTACCTTGAATCTGATACATAACCTCATTTTACACTTCCAATAAGGCTTCAGAAAAGGACGAAACACCTCCCAATCACTTCTCGACCAGTGGCCACGGCTGCTTCAACAAGTAAGGTCTTCATGAGAAGTCGAGGAAAGTTGAGCAGGCAACGTGTACTGTTCGTATTGTGACCAAGGGCGGAATGATGGACCACAGCACATCTTATTCGAATGTACGGCGTGGCGTGTGCGGGTCAGGCCTCGTCGGACTCTTCAGGAAACCAGAACAGATTTAGCGCTTGTTCAGAATAGCCTAATATCCACCAAGCTGGGTTTCTGAAGAAGCATGGAACCAGGTGTCTGCATTTGCAGCCTTAGTCATGAGGAAGAGGAGGAGGGGGAGGGGGAGGGTGTAGGGTTGGAAAAGTTGAAAGAAAAATGCCACTTCCGTTCAAACTTCTAAACGAAAATTTTTTCAACTTCAACTTTCAACCTAAATCTTCTGACGACAAAACTTCCAACTTCCAAGAATGTTTGGCTGTAGAGTGTGAGCTGATGGCTGATGTTCTGTGAAACGAAAAGCAGGAAACTTACACAAACAATTAGAGGCCATTGCAAGTTTGCAATGGCAGCGGGGAAGCGCAACCTCTCGCGCTCGCAATCCGGGAAAAGCAGTTTGCGGCCCGACCCCGGATGCAGATTGCGGCCCAAGTAAAAAAAATTGCGAGCATATTGCGGCCCAAGAAATATGTGGAGTGACCCAGATTGCGGCCTAAAAAAAATTTTTTGCGACCATATTGCGGCCAAGAAAACGGAAATTTGGATTTTTTAGTCACCTGCGATTTTCTACTAATGGATGGCACATTCTTTACAGCCCCATCTCTCTTTACTCAGTTGTTTATTGTACACGGCAAGAAAAGATACACTCATGTACCGCTCGTCTACTTCCTCCTCACTGGTAAGAAGACGAAATTGTATCGAGGAGCCCTGCAGAAATTGAAAGCATTTTTACCACCTTCTTTCTCACCATCCTTAGTGTACGTTGATTTTGAAACCAGCATACATAAAGCTGTTCGAGCAGTGTGGCTTTCCACGACTATACTTGGTTGCCGTTTCCATCTCGGGCAGTCTTGGTTTAGAAAAATTCAAAGCCTCGGTCTTACACAGTTTCGTATTCTAAAATATTATCCGTAAGTAGTAGGAGACCGTACAAAGCCAGCGTTATTAAGGAGGAATTCATTCGAAATGCGATGGACCATTTGGAGCACGACAAGATTGATAAGAGGGAATTTATGAAGATTCTATCCCGTAAATATTTACATAAATAATAGTAGTAGTACTCGTTTTTATATTTGTAATTTTAGTTTCATAATGTGTACATTGTCGTAATTTCTTTGAAAACATCGTTGAAAAAAAAATTTTGGGCCGCAAATTGGTAGCCTCGGGGGCCGCAAACTGGTTCCCCGGTTGGCCGCAATGTGGATGACTTTCAATTTTTCTTGGGCCGCAATCTGGTTCACCCACGGGACGCAATCTGGATGGTTTTCAGGTTTTGGGCCGCAATCTGGATACAGCCTCGCAATCACGTTGGCGCGAAAATGCCCCTCCCCAGAAAATGAGTCGGTTGGGCTCTTCTCAGTGTACTGCATGCCCGCTTGATATAATCAAAGCTGAAAATTGAAATTTTTCCAAGCCCCTAAAGTAGGTCAAAGTCAAGGTCATTGATGACGTCATAAAGCATCTCAACTGGACGTTGAAATTTTTCCAAGTCGTCAAAGTAGGTCAAGTTCATTGATGTCATAAGGCGCCACACATCACGTCTCTTTACATCACGCAGTTCACAGAAACTCCTGGACGCGGACGTTTTCTGAGGATGTTATCTCCCTAACAAAATGGATAGCGAGTTCCCCGCTAAAAAAGTGGACTAGTTGTGGGTGAAAAAGAGAACAAGAACACCTAAAATTTTTGGCCATTTGCCCGCAGGCACGATTTTTCAAAACTTTCTTCAATAAGAACACAATTTCATAGCAGTGTAAGAATAAGTTTCCAAGAGAGAACCAATCACAGCGCAGAATGTTATAGCAAATAGGATCACAGGGTCATACTATAAAAGAAATTGAAGGCCATTGTAGGTTTGCAATGGCAGCGGGGAACCCGCAACCTCGCGCGCTCGCGATGACGTTGGCGCGAAAATGCCGCCCAAGAAAATGAGTTGACTGGGCTCTTCTCAGTATACGGCATGCTAAACCTGATATAATGAAGGCTGGAAATTGATATTTTCTCAAGTCCCTAAAGTAGGTCAAGGTCAATGCCATTGATGACGTCATAAAGCATCGATTGAAATTTTTCCAAATCCCTAAAGTAGGTCAAGGTCATTGATGACGTCATAAAGCATCGATGGGAAATTTTCCAAGTCTCTGAAGTATGTCAGTGTCATTGATGACGTCATGAAGCATCCTGGCTGGAAATTGAAATTTGGCCCTAAAGTGGGTCAAGGTCATTGATGACGTCATAAAGTATCCCAGCTGGAAGTTGAAATTTTTACAAGTCTCTAAAGTAGGTCAAGGTTATTGATGACGTCATGAAGCGTCACACGTCACGTCACGCAGTTCACAGAAACTCCCGGACGCGGACGTTTTCTGAGGATATAATCCTCCTAACAAAATGGATAGCGGGTTCCCCGCTAAAAACTCATGTTTAACGCTCTACTTACATTTCTTTCACTCAATATGAGTTCCAATGATGAAGTGAAAGTCACCAAACAGACCAAATTGACTGTACCTTGATTCTGGAACGACGTCGATATGGGATAGATTACCGGAGAAATAAAAATCGACCACGCAGAATAGTCGATTAATTTAGAGAAGTTGACTCCAGCGAAAGAACAAGGAATAGGAAATTACGAGAATCGAATTAAGTCGGTAAGGAAAGAGCGAGGACCCGGGCAACAGGAAAAGAGTACGGAGGACCAGCAAAAGAGATCAGCGAAAGACGAAAAAGGTTACAGAAACCTGACAAGTAACCAGTATAAGATCTAGGAGTCAGACTGAAAGAGAATATCATCGCTGGGAGGGAGGGTGAAGCTACTGGATTAGCCCACGTTCGAAGGCATAAAAATCCAAGACAGTGACTTTATTACATTCGTGTCTCACACTTTCCAACGTTTTCAATGCCAATAGTCTTCCTACAGAATCATTTACCTGAATTGATTTTTTCTCTTTGATAAGCACGACTGAATGACTCTCTTCATGAATATGCTGGTGGAAGCTGTTATTTTTGGTCTTCTGTCCTTGAAATAGTACTGGAGATGCACGTCACGCCTCATATTAAACTGGCACCCGACCTCTTCTGCGTAAAAAGCCCAGGAATCATGACAGACCTGGCGGTGAATTCCTTTTTCAAGGGGTGTAGAAGACCTCCCAATGATCTCAAGCTCAATGGTATCGCGATCTTGAATTTCTTATCAGTTTGAAAATTTCGTTTTCGCCCTGAGGGAGTGTCGTGATTCAATATCACAATTTTTGGGCCATGTTTACATCCACTGCCACCAGTGGCGACTCTTTGAAATTCAAGTCATGAAGCCATCTCCTATTCTTCGTTTTTCAATCATTCTCCACAGATCTGACGAAAAATTTCTCATATTTCCTTGTTTCAAAATTTCACCATAAATTATGGACACTGAGACAAGTTCCTAAGCTCAGAAACCAATCTAATCCGCATGCACAACATGAACTCTAGTTCCATTGGTATAAAGTTATCGCTTCTTGTACTAACAAGTACCTGGTGAAAAATTTCCAATTCCCACTCATTCAGCCACCCACCTCGAAAGTCAATTAGGCAAGAAAGTTCCCAAGCCTCGGAATCAAAGATGAAGCGATGATTCCTAATCACTAGGAAAAGATCATACAACTGTAATTTAGCAGAGAGCTCAAAAATGGCTAAGCCAATCATATTCTATCGGAAACATTTCGAATATTAAAATTCTCGCATCGATAATTTTCAAATCGAAAAATAAGATCACAAAAAATTTATTACCTATTTGAAGTCGTACATTAATATAAAACATTTAAGTGGTACCAAATTCACAAAAAGTTTTCATATATTTACAAGCGAACGAAAATACAGGGTAAAAAAATGAAAAAGACCGGGTAAAAATACGATAATAAAACGAGTATTTTCCTTGCTAAAAATTAGAAAGTATACAAATTTAGGTCTACAAGAAGAATTCTGAGAGTCAAATTCATTACTCACACTTGACAGCTTTCAAGTAGAAAATGGCGAAGGAACGAGACAAACAATTGCTGGTCCAGCGAGTTAGATAAAAAGTAATTCACGATAAAATTTCCACTTCACTGCTTGCATAAAGAAGTGCAAAAATTGAGTAAAAGTTTCCAAATCCAAAATACACATCATTCGTTCACTCCATTCGAGCCTCATTCAATCGTCTCGAATGATCAACCGTCAAGATTGATGGATTTTATGGAATCTGAGACCTATCTTCAGCCGGTTGATTTGCAGACTGGGATGATGATGTCACCTCTACTTCGCTGTGTGTTTCCACAGTTTCTTGAGAGTGTCCAACCGAACAATCCTCTTCCACAATATCTGGTACATCTGCCATTGAACTTCGATACAATTGCGACGTACTGGAAGCCGCGCTACCAGCCAGTAGATTTCCAGACTGGGATGATGATGTCATCTCTACGTCGGTTGTTTCCACTACAGAGTTTCCAACCGAGCTATCCTCTTCGTCAATAACTGGTACAATTGAAGCGAAACTAGGAATCAATTGTGACGTACCGGTACTGGAAGCTGTACTGCCAGATGGGTGACTTGTAGACTGGGATGATGATGTCATCTCTACACCGCTCTGTGTTTCCACAGTTACTTGAGAGTTTTCATCGGAATAATCCGTAACCCTAATAGGTGGTACATTCAAATTTGAAGTTCCAGGCAATTGTGACGTACTGGAAGTAGATGGTACATTCAAACTTGAAGTTCCAGGCAATTGTGACGTACTGGAAGTAGATGGTACATTCAAACTTGAAGTTCCAGGCAATTGTGACGTAGTGGAAGTAGAAGGCACATTTAAATTTGAATCCCCAGGCAATGGTGACGTAGTGGAAGTAGGTGGCACATTTAAATTTGAATCTCCAGGCAATGGTGACGTGTTGGAAGTAGGTGGTACATTTAAATTTGAATCTCCAGGCAATGGTGACGTATTGGAAGTAGGTGGTACATTCGAATTCGAAGCTCCAGGCAATGGTGACGCACTGGAATCCGCATTAGGATCCGGTTGATTTCTAGCTGTCATACCTACTCCAGTTGATTCGCTCAATGCTCTCCTCCGGGTCGCAGCCATTTTTTTGAATAATATGGGTACACAGAGATCAATCGATGGATAAATAAAAACAACCACCCCTACATACATATAATAAATGCTCTCAATAAAAGATAAAGACATCAGAGCCATTCCAATTACCATGAATAACCCGTAAACTATGACGCTTGGCAAGTAACTTTCATCTTGATAGGGCTCGAGGATTCGTTGGATACACATTTTTAAAACACAAAGAAAACAATAACGCGAAAAGTTGAAAGAGAGTACGAAGAGACGTCCTACAAAGTAAACGTACGCGAATATAATAAGAAAATGAAGTCTTTTCTCCACCAATTTGAACAAAGGTGTTGTACCTAGTTCCAACACGATAGAACGAAGTGAAAGAAATGAATCAGTTACTCATAGCTCATCGGGTGCAATCAAGAATACTCCTGCTTTCCCCCGATTTCAGTCTACAAAATATTTCGTTCGATCTGATCCGTAGATCTGGTAGCACTGATTACGTAGCACACACTGCCTTGTGTGCCTCTCCCTGAGTGGCTGTGGCCATATCCCCGAGTAGGAAAATCAAGGTGTCAAGCAAATACAAGCTGAGCCGACACCACATGTTGAACCTTTTACTGCAGATGAGTTGCATTTTGAATATTTTTGTCCTCTTGTTGGTGATTTAGAGCGTGGAGTTTGGCGTGTTGCTATAAAATTGAACATGGTCTTGATTGTGTTTAAAGTGGAAACTAATGCAGAATGTAATATTCTTGCATTGAGAGTAGTTTTTGCAAATTATTCCAAAATTATTTCTTGAATCAATAAGTTGTGCGCTTTGTCCATACGGGTATGATAATTTAATCTAGTCAATTGTACAATTTTTCAATACAGGTTTCTGTTTCTTTGTTGCTGGAGAGTTACTGGAAAGAGCTCATTGAGTTTGCTCATGGCCAAGAAGTAAGAGGGTCTATAAATCTTTCTCTCATACTCATGGCTAAAAAAACTTGGCCTTATTAATGTGCGTAGCTAAATTCAGTAAAATTGGATATTTTTGATCTTGGATCATCATTCTTGACCAAATTTAAAGCTTTTACATGCTGCTCATTCAGGCGTCAATCGTTTGAACGACATGAATAGTAGGAATAATTTGAGAGCTGCCTTAAGGACCTGAAAGGGTTCTTCCTCCGACAGGGGTTTAGGTTGGCACCAGAAATACTTGGAAAAACATCTCGAGAGCTATGACTTAGGTACTCCTGAAACTTGGAAAATATTATGATGCTGCGTAAAATAATGGTCGATAATTTGAAATGAAAGTGTCGTATGCAGTGACCATCGTTTCCCTTTTTCCTCTATCTTCAAGATTATTCTCCACTTAACCCTTCCTCCGCCTTGAGTCAATGGTGAGAGGAAGGAGTCTACATTGTCATTTTAGATTAAGCGGAAATGGACTGAATTCAAAGTCGCTTCAACTTTCGGGTAAATAGCGACTCCACTAGAAGATAACTTGGAGTCGATATTGTTCATTGTGGATTGCTATAATGTTTCTTAGTAGTCTTCAGAAAGACTTCTTTAAGTTCATAAATTACAGAGTGAGAGAATGATTTGATCAAGAAAAATTCGTTTATTTCGAACTCCAAGTAAGAATGGGACTGAGTATAGTGACTACAACCTTCTCTGAAACCATTCTGCAAAGGAAAGAAAGAATTGTTTGATTCTGGGAACCAGCAAAAATTTTCGCTCAAGAAACTCTTCTCATCTTCGAAGGTGAAATTGAGTCGAATCTCGGTGCTGTAGATTGATGTACCGGAATCAACGCAACATCGATTTTGAGTCCATTATGCGTCATTAATCAGTAAATAATTTACGATCGAAGTCGAAAGCACAATTTGATGAGCTAGTAAAATCGTGGTCAAAAATGAGTCGACACTCAGTTTGAGATTTCTTCCCCCCCCCCTTCACGGGTTGCCTAAAGTGCACAAGATTAATGGCATCGATCCGGAGTACCTATCACCTTGCTATCAAGGGTTCCCTTTTCAGTTTCCATTTTTTTAGAGGCTCCCTTCAGCACACCTCTATGGTGGCATTGGCTTCTGTGATCTGCTTCACCATCTCGATCTCTTTCCTCTTCTCTTTATTGTTCTTGAGTACAGAAATAGCCCGATAGCAGTATTTTTTAAACATACGACGTCTGTCCCAGAAGTTCCAGGACGATTATTTGTGCTCGCCAATTGGCAATACTGGGAAGCAAAGCTAATTAAATCTTGTTTCGTTGGACTAGGGCCTATCGACTATCAGATTAAGGACTAAGTAATTCGGAACATACTTTTTGGATACTAACACCAAGGCCAATTTGTACAGTAAGATCCGCAATAAAATTTGCCAAGATTTCATTTTTCTTGAAAAAAGGCAGACCAAATTTCAAACCTTTCTCAAGGAGGGCTATCTCTTCACTATTACATAATACCTGGCGATTATTTATGAGGGGACCTCCCTCCAATGAGTAAGGAATTAAGAGGAAAGATCCAAGGTTTAGAGAAGAAGATCAAGGAGGAAGATCTAATCGTTACAAAATTTGAGAAGGGGAAAACTGTTGTGGTTATGGTGAAATCCACTTATGCTTCTAAGGTCCACAAAGTGTGAGAATTTCAGCTTTCCTAAGCAAGTTAAAGAAGTTAGGAGAGTCATCAACAAGTGTGAGGCTATTATCAAAACCCCAGCGATGGAGGAGGCCCTCCTTGTTCCAAACCCCCTCCCTCTCCTTTGGGGGTTGCCTAAAGTGCATAAGATTAATACCCCGATGCGACCTGTGGTCTCATTCATTTCTTCTCCTACCTTCCTCCTTGCTAAGTTTTTGGACCGTTGTTCAAGTCTGGCGTTGATCTCGAGTCTCCTCATTCAGTTTTTAACTCGGCTTCCTTGGCGGATGTTTTGAAGGATGTAAGTCTTCCCTCCAGGCACGACCATCTGTTCTTTTGATCTCGTTGGTTTGTTCCCAAGTAAGATTCTAAAGCTGTAGGCGGATCAGAAGGATTTGGGAGAGATAAAACGACAGAGGGGAAGTCATGAAAGGAAGGTTAGTTTCCAGCTGGATGGGGAAGTATGACTGTGATTAGGATTGGAAAGTGATCACTGTCGCATATATCAGAGATGGTGGACCACGAGAGTTTGGGAGAGAGGGAGGAGAAAAGGGTAAGGTCGATGGATGAGAGGGGGCCATGAGTGTGGTTCAGATTAGTAGGAGGGTCAGGGTTGTCGAGAAGGGCCAAATCAATAAATAAAGTGAGGAGTTGATCAAGAATGTTACGGCGAGCATTTGTGTGAAATCCGTTATTCTAGATAACGTGTCACAAAGTTTTGTGAGCATTAGAGCATGTAACATAATGGGAGGAGCGTGATTAGATGAGCGTGGTAATTTTAGAAGAGTTATTATCACGAGAAGGGGAATGCTGGAAAATCGCTAATAACTGGAGTTTCAAATATCGGTTCCTGGGCTTCCGACCATGGATTTCGTTTCTCCTCAGATAAAACAGGTCTTGTCATCTTTTGAAAACACCGACGCCCTATAACCTCACTTCATCCGCCAGTTCTTCAAGGCTTGATAATCAATATTCTTTCTTCTTATAAATTCCGGAGTTTAATTCTTGATCAAAAACTCTCCTGGATGCCTCACATAAAACCACTGAAAGCCAGAAGCCTCAACGCTATTAATATCATCAAGTACCTCTCACACACCCGGACAGGATGTATTCGCAAACTCCTGCTCCAACTATACAAAAGTCTTATTCGCTTCCAACTCGATTAGGGTGCTCTAATCTACAGTCAATGCGGTAAGTCCAAAATCAAACTCCTCGATACTATCCAAGCATCCACCCTACGCATGACTCTCGGAGCTCTTCGAACTTCCTCCCATCTAAGCCTTTGTGCAGAAGCAGCAGAACCACCATTACATCTCAGCGAACTTCCTCCTGACCTTACAATCTATACATCTATCCTTTCTCCTAGTAACTTCCTCCTCTCCTCTTCAAAATCCGATCTTCAATACCTTCCTAAACTCTCGCCTCTCCTTCCTATCATACCATCGTTACTTCCGTGGCTATTATCCCCCCCCCCCATCTATCGGACTCGACCTCGCAAATACTCCGAAATTGGTCAATTATTCCTATCGGAAACTAATCTCAGAAATTATCGCAGAATACCCAAATCATGAAATCTGCTACACTAATGGCCCGAAATCTCAATCTAAAAACAGCTTATGCATCCTCTATTCACGGCTCCATTGTCGCTAAACGACTCCGTAACTCAGCTTCAGTATTTACTGCTGAACGTAGTGCTATACACTCCTGCCTTTCGCAACTGATGCAACGTCCCCCACCACACAATTACATCTTACCAACTGATTCTCTTTCTTCACTCTTAACAATACTAGACAACCATTCAACAAACCCTATCACTCAACGCCTCCACGTTATTCTGATGAAACGCTTGCTTTCATCAAAACAACAATAACTTCCACCTGGGTCCCTGGGCACATCGGTCTCCCAAGACATGACGAGGTTGACCGTGCAACCAAGGAAGCCATCCATTTACCAAAGATTACAGATCCATCACCTTCCCAATCATACAGTCCAAAAACCTATTACCGTTCCCTAATTTTGAATGCTTGACATCATCTTTGGACTCACCTACCGCTCAACAAGCCCCGATCTATTAAAACCTCACTTACTTCTTGAAGGTTATGGAATCTTCCAAACTACGACCCATGTTTGAGAAAGAAAAGGAGCAGGTTATTACGGACGTAACAATTTTGTCCGTAATAAACTTCTTCTTTTCTTTCTCACCTACTTCTTGGTCAAAGGAAAAGTTCCTCAGTTGCTCGTATGAGAGATACTTTTCTCCTAGTCATTATGGACTGATGGTGATACTATATTCATTTGTAACATTGAGTCGATCAAGGGAAAAGTACCTTAGGTCCTTGTATGAGAGATAACTTTCTCCTGATCGTTATTAATAAATGGGTGAAAGTGGGTAGAAATTCTTGTTAGGTCTTCAAAAAATGGCGGATACAGATTTTTGATAATATCTGGTAGCGTTGGATATCCCCCTCCCCATCCATCAGACTCGATCTTGCAAATACCTCGAAATAGGACTGTTATTCCTATCGAAGACTAATTTCAGAAATTATCATAGAATACCCAAATCATGAAATCCGCTACCCTGATGGCTCTAAATCACAACCTAAAACAGCTTATGCATTCTCTATCCACAGCTGGCTTTACTATCGCTAAATGACTCCGTAACTCAGCTTCAGTATTTACTGCTGAATTTAGTGCTATACGTTCCTGCCTTTTGTAACTAACGCAAGGATCCCCACGACACAATTACATCTGACTGATTCTCTTTCTTCACTCTTAAAACACTACAAGAGATCCATTCAACAAACCCCACAACTTGACGAATCCACGTTATTCTTGAAACTCCTGGTTCCATTAAATCAACAACAGCTTTCATCTGGATCCCTAGCCACATCGGTCTCCCTGGACATGACGAGGTTGACCGTGCAGCCAAGGAAGCCACCAACCTGTCAAAGATTACAGATCCATCTTTTTCCCCATCATACGATCTAAAAATAACACTATTACCATTCCCTAATTTTGAATGCTTGGCATCATCTTTGGACTCACCTACCGCTCAACAAGCTCCGACCTATAAAAACCTCACCTACCTCTTGGTCCTCCTCAAACAGAAATTCCCGTCATGAAGAAATCATTCTCTCCCGTCTCAGAATTGGCCACAACCGACCAACTCATCCTCACCTCCTACTGAATCTCTTCCCTCCATCTTGCAAATACTGTCAAACGGATATCCTAACAGTACAACACCTATTCTCATGCCCAGCCCTACAAAACCAACGACTAACTTTAAACGTCTCTTCCTCTTAGTCCTCCTGCTTACGCAACAACTCAGAAATACAGTTACCAACTCATCTCCAACACTTACGCTCTACCTACTACTTTCCACTCCTCTAACAAACTACAATACTTCTTCGCGAGCTGATAACCCAGAGAGTAGTCAAATAGCTCAAAAATAAAACTTGAAAAAAGTTCTAAAAAAGCTTCAAGATTGCTATTTCTCGCAGCTAAAGGTTACCAGAAGACGTCTTAATCATCTTTGGCTCGATTATATCGCGATCTTCGACATCTTATGAGTTTGAAAATTTCGCTATTGCCCTTATCACGATAACCGGCTTGGGCCAAGCCTGTAACCATTGCCACCTGTAGTGACTTTTTCGCTATCAAGTCCGAACAGTAAACCTGAGAAAAAGAATCTTAAATCATAAAGCCATCTCTAACTCTTCGTTTTTTCTCAATATTTCTTAAGGCAATCAAATTGCGCAGACCTGCCTAAAATTTTCTCAAATTTCAATATTGAGACTCGTTTTAAAATTTCACTTGGAATCAATCATGAAAAATCCTCTTTGTTCAACCTACGAACAACATGGGCTACTCACAGGTATCTGTTGAGAATTTCAAATTTTTACTCATTCGGATACCTCAAAGGTTAATTATCCCAGCTTCTAAATCAGACGGAGGTATGATTCCTTCGATTTGAATCCCTATAGGTGAAGACCATAATGTATCTATAATTCAACAGAGGGCCCAGAAATAGCAATTCATTATATCAGACAGATTTTGAATGTTAAAATCCTCGAATCAATCTTCAAATCGAAGAGTAAAACATTTATTATTTGAAGTCATACGGTAAGTACATTGCCTAACATTGAATAATTCACCAAATTCACAAAATGTTTTCATATTTACAAGTGAACAATAAAAATACGGAAACTAAAATGCCAAAACTAAGTCAAGACGCGATTATAAAGCGAGGGTATTGCTTACAGACAATTTGTATGCACTTGAATTAACGTCAACAAAAATAATTTTCTTTGGACCGTAAAGGAAGTTTTGACAACAATATCCCTATCAAAAACTGGATAGATTTTAAGGTGAAAAATGAAATTTATACTTAAACCGAGGAAATAAGGTGAACATCACCTGTTGAGCGAGTCACACACAAAGAATTTAACATCCACGCAATTCACGATAAAATTTCTTGCGAAGATTCGTACACATTACTCTTTCACTTCATTCGAGCCTCATTTTATTCCGTCATCCCTCTTCTCCAACCGCAGGTCCCAATAATCATACCATGATTTCTGGTGAAGCTGCATCCGGAACTTGTAGAAATTGAGACAATTTTTCAGCCGGTTGATTTGCAGACGTGCTCTCAGCCTCCTCAGTTTCTTGAGGGTTTGTATCCGAAAAATCCTCAATAACGATCTCTGGTATAGTGAAATTTGTACTTTGAGACAATTGAGCCGCACTGCCAGCTGCACTGCCGGTCGGTTCATTTCCAGTTGTCATACCTACGTCGGTTGGTGCCGCAGCAATTATTTGACGTTGTCTTAATGACATGAGCCAATGCTCAGCGCATGCAGGAAAGATTTGTTTTCCAATCGCGCCGGATAATTTAAAGCAGCAGTAATCAATACCGATAACCAGAGAAACAAGCGCCGACGAATACAGAAAAAGGTCATGAAGAAATTGATCTTCTGTAGTAAAAGATAGATAAAGCAGGAGCAATACAAAAACAAAAACTGGTACGTAAATAAAACACTTCAAGATAAACTTGAACATTGCTTGTTTATCATGGTAATAGGCACTGATGATTTGTTGAATACACATATTTGAAGTAGAGAGAAGAAAATCACAAAGAAAGTAGAGAGAGAGTAAAAAGAGACGTCCGACAGAGTAAACTTACACGTATACAGTGAGAAAATGCAGAATTCAAACAGAGATGCTGTAGTTTCAAGAGGATAGAACAATGTGAGTCATTTTCACGCAGGTCATCGGCTGCAATCATGAATAATCCTGTATTCCACCAACCTCAATCTATTCGTACTCGGGTAGATCTCAGGACGAGTAGGATAGTTCATGTCTAACATTGAATTACGCCAGGAAATTTCAGGAATAATTGCCGAAAGATTCGCTGAATATCATAAGAAGTGTAGAGAGTGGAACAAATTATATAAATAGTTTATTGAGTTTCTTCTAGAATTAGAGAGGCTTCTTCCTTCGATAAGGCTTATATTTTGAGAATTACTTCAGGAGCTTGGAAAATATTTGATGCTAAGCACAATAAACTTGAAATAAAGATTGCACAGAATGACCATCGTTATTTTTCTCACATACCCTTCTCTTTGTCTCACTCAGCCACTCCCTCAACCCTAGGAATGTTACAGTATTAGATGTCCTGAACAGTAGCCTCTGCTGGTTTCTATAATCATCTTCTCTTTCCTTTCTGATATTGTTTTAGGAAATGTCGTAGCACTATGCAGGCTCACTTTGATTTCCAGTTCGAAATAAACAAGTTTTCACTAACCAAATCACTACATTTTTGACCTCAAAGAAGCCTTTCCTGGGTGAAGAAACATTAAACCAATCCCACTACAGCGAAAACCTGGTCCTAGACGTAGTGAGACGTTGGATCAAGTTGGGCAGACTAGACGGAGGCCATATCATTCACGACCTGTCGGAAGCTCAGTCAACCCACCTTTCGCCTGCAAGGTGTGGAAATCGAGACCAAGAAGGTAATGAAGTCCCTGGGCATCTGGTTTGACTCAATGCTGAGCTTCAGGCACCATTCCCTAATGGCAATGGAAAAGGCAGGCAGGGTAGCCGCATATCTAAGCCGCCTGATGGGAAAAATAGGAGCGCCGAGAGAAACCAGAAGTAGGACCATGATGAGTACGGCTTTGTCGATCCTCCTACATGATGCCCCAGTATGAGCTGACTCAACCTTACAGAAGAAGAGAGATGGTGAAGATCCCACAAAGAGCTGCACTGTAACGTGTTAGTGCCTACCGAACTGTCTAAACGGTTTAGCAGTTTTACCCTAACTGAGCTCCTTTCTGAAGAGATAGCGGTGATGTTTGAAGCAAAAAAGAGAACTTGACCGATCAAAAGACTTTACGGGTCACGCAGGAGATCAGGTGCTCCTTACTAGAGAAAATGAAAGCAGGACATGCTCAGAGTGAGTTGTGTAAATGGACAACCCGTGTGTGAATACGGGACTTCGATGAGTGGATGAACCGACAGCATGGTCAGCTGAACTTACACCTGGCGTAGGTGCTAAGCACCCATGGCTGTTTCAGCAAGTACCTTTACGAGAAGTTAAGGAAAGTTGAGCAGGCAACAAGGCGGAACGATGGACCAGAGCACACCTTATTTTTGTGTGAGGCGTGGCGTGAGCTAGAAGAGCTTCATTGAATTCTTCAAAAGATCAGAAAAGAAGTAGCCTTGTTCAGAGTAGCTTGGTATCCACCACGCTAGGTTCCAAAGATACATGGAAGCACGTGTCTACACATGCAGCCACCGTCATGAAGAAGAAGATGGACCGGGAATAGAATAGGCAATTGCAGAAATACGCTATGGCCTACTCGACACCTGAGTACCATCCACAACCGGACAGGAAGGACAGGAAGATCATTCTTGAAGAAAGAAGAAGATGAAGAATGAAGAGACTCCAACAGCAATCCAGTATATCTAAGATGATGGTGGTGTGTCATTTTATGCGTGCCTGGGGCACTGCAACTTGGTGGTTGCCGAGTAGACGTGAGGGTTTGCCCAGAAGATTCTCCAAACTCTGCAGTTATACCCTAACGCTGCAAGTGCATACACAACCCACGCCCAACGACAAAATCAATCAATTCCACTATCTCTAAGAACCATATCGACTTCAAATTGACTCAAGTCGAGTCACTAATATGACCAAAAGACGATTCAATTTCAAATCAATCCAGTTCCGCTACAATAATGAGCGCAAATCGACCTGAAATAATAACGCCAACTCGAAATTGACCGCTACTCGTTACCATCGTCTGATCCTCGAAGTTGAAACTGAGTCTAGATTGATGTTGACCCATGTCATCCATGGATGGAAGACTTGCCATTGACGCGACGTCAACTTCGCGCCGATTTCAAGCGTACAATCTGATAAGCTTCTATAGTTCAGGTCAAAAATGAGTCGACACATGGTATTAAATTTTGATTTTGACTGAAAATTGACGACGATATTGCGTCGTTTCGACCATTGCTGCACGGGTTAGGCATATTCAAGATACTCTATAGTATGACCGCACATTCTATCTGCGAGTGGCAAAGTCACAAAACAGAAAGAATGCTACAAAAAGGTGATTGGAGATGCCTGCACATCAACTTGAGATTGACGTCGATAAGACATGCCAAAAAAAAAGAGCCAACTTTGATTTCTTTTGGGTACATTCCACCAGTCTCCTGTTTGAGAACTTTGCAGATCTTTCTTTTGTGACTCCAAACAAAAACTCCACATTACTTTCAGATGGCCAGGATGATAGCTGGCCGACCCAAGTTCAATTTTTCTACTGAATATTTTTCTGGTAAACGGTTCATTACTTATTTACCGGTACTTTTTTCTTGTACTTCATTCTTCCATTAACTTGTATCAACTATGTACTAAAGTCTACAAAGAAACTTACGCATCAGTATTTTCATCAGCATTAACAGATGTGCAGGTCGTCATCTGAGTGAAGATTACAAATAAGAACATTTTAAATACCGGTATAAAATACATCTAAGTTATTCACAGAGAACGTTTTTTTTTTTTTTTTGAATGAAGAATATTATACTCTATTTGTGGGCTAAATCGCTCGGTTCTCTTTCTATTCCTCAGAGAAAACATGAAGCACTATTCCACAAACCAGCTGCTCAAATAATATACTCAGTGATGAATCATGATACATTGTGCGTATCATATACATAGAGTGTTTTGCAAACAAAACACATAAAATATTCTACCAGACAAATATTTGAAAATCGCGGCACCTTGATTTGGTTGAAATATGGACTGGTGCAAGAAAATAAAACTGTTGCAATAGTTGACATGACTTTTACAGGTTTTATAGTCTTTGCTATTCTACCAATGGCACTCTTGCAAATGCAATAAAGATCACCACAGTGAAATGAGGGTTGAACCAATACTCTTACAAGAAACTGACTTTATTTTGTCTGCTGTCACATAGAATATAAAAAACAGCTAATTTACTTTTTGATTTTTATGGCACTCGAAGTTAACATAATGATCAAATCATTTGTTATGGCCTTACGTAGTAATACATAATACTTAATACTCATGATTTTGTCTTGTTTTCCTTTTTTTTTTTTTTTTTCATTTTTCCTCCAATATTTCTCTAGATTTTTGAACACACTCAGCAACAGATCTTGATATTTTTCAATTTGGACAAGTACCCGCCAGAGTTCAATATTCAATGGGAAGTAAAACTGAATTATTTTTAAAGTCGGTGATCTCCACAATCTCGCTGGCCTGTAAATAATGGAAAAACTGATTATTCAGCTTGCTGTGTCTTATTAGAGAAACTTTGAGGGAAAAGAGAGCGTTTAGCACCTGCAGTCACCAATTTAAGATCACAAAAATATCCACGTCCTCTTTGCAGATGTCACACCCTCATCTACATGGTTCCTCGATCTCTTACCTCCAGCTCAGAAATGAAATTTGTTTACAACCCTTCCAAAGACAACATTCCTCCAAGTCTTGCTCTCTTGTATACAGAACTGAAAGCGTTTGGTAACCATACAATTTGCATATAAAGTGTGTTTGTTTTTTTGTACACTCAGACAAGTTACAAATTTTCAACTCTATGATGTCATTACCCAAATGTTATCCCTCTCCCTAGAAAGAATAAACGCAACTAAGACTGGGATAAATAAACTAGTTTCATTTGCCTAAGTTGGCTTAAGTCAATTGAGTCTCATACCTAATGTAAATCAAGTTCACGCCAACCCTATAATGTCATCAGAAGGTTGAGACTTTTGTTCATGCAAATCTTGACAGAAAATGATGCCAACTTCCTCATGTAATTCAGGATTTCATTCTGTTCTATTGCCTCAGTAACTTATCCTCCTTGCCATTTATCTACTCCACTTCATCTATTCTGAACCCATTGGTCTTTACTTACAATCCCTGTGTCAATCAAGTCGTTGAGTGATATGGATTGTAGGGCATAAAGGAACACTGGCTATTAGTTTTGCCACCAAAAGCACTGCAACTCCCTGCTCAGAAATCACCGACTCCTAGCGCTCTAAAATCTCAACTCTTTGCTCACCCTGCGGAGCAATTAGAATACAAACATGAAAGATCACCCAATATCAAGAAATTGTACAGAAAACAAGCTCAACACGAGGAGGCATTCTCGCCTCTTTAGTAATATTCGTGCATCGGCTTTCATTTTTAATTCGAAATTCAATAACGCCCTCCTCAGCTGCCCAAACCAGGAACTTTCTCTTGAAAGTCATTCAATATTTTCCTGAATAGAATTTGATACATACCTTGGAAGGAATAGTATCTTCTGGCACACTTGAGCCTACAGGGAACACATGCACCGTCAATTTACGTCGTTTTGGAGAGGAGTGGTGAAGATTTTCCTAAAATAAAAGTAGGTATTGTTTAAAACATTTTTCACACAAAATGATTCCCCAACAATAATCAAAAAAGTTCATACTTCGAAGAAAGCTACCAGGTCTGTCTTCTTCAATGAGTCCACAATTTCTGATTCCATATTTATCATTTCAAAATTGTAGAACTTATCAATGATCTCTAACCAATATCGACGAGATAACCCGGCCATATTTGACGGTCTGAATAATTTGGCCAATTCTTTCTTATGAGTGTCAAATTCATCGTTTGTCATTTCTTCCAAAATTTTCTGTCAAGAATTCTTTAGTGTACACTCAAATGGTAACTAAGTTTGGTAGATTGTAAAAATTGGAACAATTTTTCTTACTCACAGGTACATACATTTGCAGATAATTTTCAATTATGGAATCCACATGACTTGGAGCTTTTTTTGACTCAATCATAAAGACAATTCCGTGACCTGAAAAATCATCCCAATCGCGACACATCACCACCAAAAAGTGATCCTAAAACATGTTCATTGTTTCTCATTTCCAATTAATTAAGTAGAAAAAAAGTCACAAAAGCAGGTTATCAAACTTACATTTTCTTGAGCGAGATCCATACACCTGGATTCTACAATTTTCGCCAATGAATGACTCACAACGGTATTGAAAACGGTACGTTCAACACTGAATTCAAAAAATGCGTAATACAAATAGTCTTCACCTCTTTGAGAAGGTTCTTTGTAAATAAAATGTGATCCTGATGAAACAAAATACAAAATTACTATTAGGTATAGCCTATGGTAGAAAAGGTTCACAAACATCATCAGTAGAAACAGATGAACATTTTGAAGAGACTTTTCAGGTATTTTAGATCTTTACTTTACTTTTTTGGTTTGAGCTATATATGAAATCATAAGAGTACCAACTTATGGATACTGGTACCCATCATGAAAATTAACCCTTCAAGTACCTTGTCAAAATTTCCAAATATTGATTGGAAAATTACCATCGAACAGAAAGAATAAATACAACTCAAATATGCAATAGGCAAGTAGATACCTATGCAAGAAAACTGACAGTCCACACTACAAGAACAAACAGAATTTTGGACAGATCATCTGCAAGGAGTGCCAGCAGTGAGGAAGTAGTTGCAAAAAATTGAGCATTACACAATATCAACTTTACTCCCATGATTTCCCTAACAGCAAAACCTACCCAACTGAGAAAAATAAAGCCAATCTATACTGTGAATACAAACATACATCAAGTTACCTACCACCATCAATTTCAGCTCTTCTTGGTCGCACCATCTCTTGTGGGACCAACTTTGTAGTCAATTGAAATTGTTTTTCTAGAATACTTACAATATTCAATGCATTCTAAAATAAGAAAGACAAAGTCCAACTTTACAAACTCATAAAAAGAGAATCAGGACAAAGAAATTGAAAGGTTATTTCTGGTGATTATGAGGATAGTGCTTTTTCCATTGCTATTTTGCAAGTTTGCAAAAGGGGTGATGTTTAACAGTATATTTTTGAACAACTCGACCATCATTACAGGAGTTAATGCAAAGTTCTAACAAAACAAGGGCGCAATGATTTACCTTTTTACTGCAATTCCCATGGATAAATACCTTGATATAACCACGTGAGAAGAACTTCCAAATAAATCTTTTCACATCTCGTAATTTCATTCCTATCCCCACAGAGAATTTTGTAAATATTGCAGCGGTACGTAAGAATATTTACAAAATATTATGGAGTTCTGAAAACTCATTTTTAAACAAGAGTGATTTTACTGACTTTTAAGTGAGTTAAAAACTGCGTTCTTATCCCAACTGTATTGGTTAAATAAAAGCGCACTATACCAAGAAGGTAGCGAGGAAACATTTCTTTTTTCCAGGTTCAACATTATGTCACAAAACTGAAACATGAAAGAAAGGTAGGTATTAAGAAAGATTAACGCTGTGACTACTGAGTCCAAACAGGGTGGAACACAATTCAGATTCTATTTTGTATCATTAACCACTTACTATCTTTTTCAATTGCTCCAAAGTTGAACGGGTTATAATACGTCTAGAAATCATTGCTCTAGACAATAATTCTTTCAGTAAAAGCGATATGGTGTCATTGAAACCGGAAATTTCTATCTGGAAAATAATGAAGAGTTGTAAAGTAAAATGTGTCATATTACTACAGTAAGAATATCGAAGATTGTTCAACAGAAGAACGATGAGTTATATTCAAGTAATATTTTGGTATGCCCACTTTGACAACCTGCTCTTTGCTGGCAAATGACGTACATTTCAAAAAACTCCCAAAATTTCTGGTCAAACACATTCCATTTAAAATTTCACAACTTTCAACAGAAATCTTCAGATTGTTAAGCTAGGTATTTTTCAATCCCCGTCCTCCCTCATGGTAGAATAGAGTTTCATTTGATCATAATTCCATACCTCAACTCTACCACTGGGAAAAGACAAGACAGCGCCCACATGGACTTTTGTTGTACTAGCTCAATTCTCTAGGAACAAGTCATATTTTCAGTTTTTTCAACATATAGGTAGTAACCAGAACTTCATTTTGAGAAACAATAATATTCACTCACACTCATTGTCTGATTAGTTAAACTAATATCCCATTCAAAACTTGCAGATGCTGCAGAGTATAGTGATTCTTTCTTCGTTGAAAGCTTGAGATACAGCCCAAATACTAACCACATTCCATGATACGATACAAGGGAGCGATCCATTGGCCTAAAAAATATAAGAATAATAATAATGAGATGATGTATACAAATAAAATATTAAGTCACAAATGGAGATTTGCAAAATACAATGAAGTTTATGTTTCATAATAAGGAGGTGCGAGAATGGCTCAACCTACTTGCAAGAAGACAAAGTCTGAAAATGTAAGTTTGCAGACCTTGTGCACAAACTCAAACTTGACCTTGCCCTTTGAGCCTCCTGCAGACACAAGGAGAAGAACCTGACCTTGGGATTTTGGTACAGACATAAGAAATAGCGGAGGATACATTACGCAAAAGAAAATGCCTAGTGCCTTGAAGCCACATATTGGTACAAGTCCGAGGACTAAGAGGGTGGTATCAGGAAATTAATAAAATCCAAGCATTTGTATTCTGTAGCAATGCTTGAGACTTCTGTCCTGATAGGTAAAAAACTGATCTCAGACTACCTTCAATGAATATTTCTCACTATATGGTTGCTTGAAAAACAAGTTTTTTGATCTTTTGTTTAATCGACTCTCAAACTTGAAAAAGCTATATCGCAATGGCCGAGCAAATAACCCTCGTGCAGTTTGTAATGCTCGTCAAATAAATGAAAAAAAAAAACAAAAAAAAAAAATGTTTGAACCTTGCACCACTACTCTATGGCAACTGAAAATTTCCTGATCATTATTCATTCCCCCTCGCTTGTATAAACATGTCCACGCCCAACTCTTCAGAAACTATTTCTATCAAAAAATTTTTAAAATTGTATCCAGACTTTAGGAAAAATTGATTGCCTGTTTTGTTGATATATCCTTGTTCTACAAATCTAAACAAATTACCTCTTAAATTCAAGCCATATGTGTTGTTGAGGAGCTCTGAACTTAGGGTCTGGAAAGAACCATACTTGCAATAATGACGTTTCACGGATGATGTACGGTTTTTTTGGCGCGGTCTGAAAGAAATTCAGGACAATCACAGACATTCAAGGCATTCCATTCTACATTTTAAATTATAGAGACTTACCTTTTCATCAATCGAATACATATCAAAATTTTTTGGTAAGAATTCGTTGGGTTGCGGAAGCTTCATTTCTGAACCATCTTCAATTGAATCCCATTTCTGAAAGAAGAAACCAGAAAAAAATGAACCACAAGTGCGATGATTTACTCAGTCACAAAACAGATAATTTTGTTGAAATGAATTAATCTCTTTTTCTAAGCCTAGTACCAACTCATTTAAACAACCTTGAATTAGGCGCTCTTGAGGTAGACACGAAAATAGATTGATATGAAGTTGATAGATTTACAATAGGAATGAGGGAGGAGGCGATTGTATGAGACTGTAATTTTGATAAAAATTCAGCTCTCGAAGGAAAAATATAATTATTTTGCAGCTCTCCTCATCATATTGAAGTCCATACAGTGTCTTTCAATGGTCTAATACTAAGCGATAAACATGTCGACATTACAAAATTTGATCTTTTCATTTTTGTACAATTGCTGACATGATAATCGACGTTTCTCCTCTCTTCTCGATTACACAGGATCAATAATTGAAGCGATGAAATTACAGTCAGTACAAATGTGAAGATTCTTAAGGTACCAAGCATTTTTCTTCTTTGTCGCAGTATCCAATCAACATCAAGTATCAAAAAGGCTACGCAAATTTGAGATTCATCATTCGATCATGACGTTGACGATTAGAAACTAGAACTACCGTACGTTCCTCTTCACAAACAAGTGGAAATCCCGATGAATTGTCTGTTTTCCGTTTTCAGATTACAAAATAGAGACGGGAGTATGACAATCATATGTAATAATCCATAGTCAGCAATTATTTTACTCACGACCACGTTCTTCGCGAAAAATATGAGTAACGTTTCTATCTCCGGATGTCGCATCACAAATCGGAAATCTGATCACCAACAGGAAGCAGATGAGCGAGTAGCATAAGTTCTGTAAAGTTGATTTGAATTTACAAGCTGACCTCGAAATTCCTGAACTCGAAATACTTCTGCCCGCGTGAATTCTCCAGGCTAAAATGAAATGTAAAGATACGGTACACGATCTATGTGTATGAATTTGAACCGCATTTTGCCAGCTAAATTGGCGATTGTCAAATTTGTTGAATTTTCACGGATAGGAATTGGTCACTAGATGTCTTTAGATCATAAAATGACGGTACTTTTGAACTTCACTGACTCAGAGGATTTATGGAAAATACAATGCTGACGTTACCATTTCTTGTATTTTTCAAATCTTTGAAATATCTGATTCTGGTCTGATTTCAATTTTGTAAGACGTAACTATAATGTACTTACATTCAGAGATACAGCACACAATGATTGGTTTGAATAATATGATTGAAATTTGTCTTCAAAATCTTCGTCGCAGTCAATCAATTACGGGAACATCGGAAGCAATAAACTGATTAGGTACCAGTTTGATTGTATGGTAACAAAATCCAAGCATCATGCTAGGACCAAAGTGTTGGCATAAATATCCTCGATGTAAATACACAATAGGCAAAACGCCGATTAAAGGAACAAAACAATCATGATGACTTCCAAAAATAAAAGGTGATTAACCTCTTAACCTTTAGGTTTAGGTGGATAACCTGAGGCCAATAGCTGATATCAATGCAGGCTTGGAGCTTGGAGCTAAAAGAAAAAAAGCAACAAGCTCACAGCTGATCTATGATTATTTGCGTTTGGTTGGTGGAACGGCTTGTAGTGTAGTGGCGCAAGTGTCGTTCCCAAAAAGATGATATGGGTTGTATCACGGCCGTGGTTGTATTCCATACACTATACAGCCTATTTTATTAAGCTGTATCGTTGTTAATATTGAATTAAGAGTATTGGTTATATATGTAATAGCTTTTTCAAATATTTGTGACCAGTAGTAAGTACTATGTATAAGATGGAATGATCAGGGCAGATTTTTTAAATAGGTAATCATTATTATCTTTTTGGTCAGTTCCATATGAACGGCCACCACGCCACGGTAAAAATAGAGGGCGACTCCTTTGCAGTCCAAACGTGAATTCCACCTGTTTTGCTAGTGCATCAGTTCACTGCTAACCACGCACCACTACTATCACAAGGAATGCATAGGCTATACACCAATATTTTTTTGACTGATATGCCATCATGCTGTATCTATAAGATAATCCAGAACTTGTTGAAGGTTACCAATTGGATTCTAAATTGAAAACTGATGACATTAGAGAACAACTACAGAGTTCTAATTTTCTTTCAAACCCACTCACAACTTGTTTTGATTTTTTTACATGATTGTTGTGTTTGCATATACACAATCACACTATGTAAAATCTATGCGACAAACTGATGATTTGTTTGTAAGTCGACTTCTACAAAACTCAATTTAATTTTTCTGTTGTACAATAAACCACTTCCCTGGTATTGTTACAATAGGTACTGATAACAGCAATTGGCATGTACAATGCTAGCGCTCCAAATTAAATATCAATAATGACTGCTAATTCAGATTTACAAATCGCCCAATACAGTAGCCTACAGATTGTCGGCCCAAGACATAATGAATGCGGTATCTAATACAAGGTTGGAGATATTAGATTTTATTCTATTCACTTTCTCCCCTTGTAGCGCATCTTGTAGGTTCCCATTGACTGCGTATCCTGCAACCACTCTGTTTCTGGTCTCTTTTCTGCTTCCAATTAAAGTTTTCACTTATCAACTAGGTACCAAGGTATTAATTCACCCTTCAAACTGGTACACTGGCATCCAAATGATAATGTCCAGATACCAAGCGTCTCAGTTCAGATAGTTCAAGATGAACTGAAAATTTTTCAGACTCAGTGCCTACCTAATTATAATAATGTCTGCAAATCATGACAATTGTATTATGTGGAATGAGAAAATACTTTGAATCATCCTACTCTTGAAATTTCCAGCGTGGAAAATTAAAATGAACGAGAGGAGCTAGCAGAACAAAGATAGGCAGCGCCGTATTACCCTATACGGGCGGGCGGCCAATTTTCAAAATTTCCTTTTTTTTTTTTGCTTGTTTCTCTAAGTATTTTGTAAGCCTGAAACAGGCGGCAAATTCATTTGTGCGTAGAGCGGAAAATACCTTAATCCGCCGCTGAAGATAGGAAGAGAACAAGGAACTCTTAATAGTATACATATACCCAAACCTTAATTGATTTTCCTGGAATTTTCTCCACTTTGTAATTGATACCAAAATGCTCTTCACCGTGTTTAGTAATTTCTTCAAACAACTTACTCACAACTGTAATGCTAACATTAAAATCCAAATTAGAAACTGAATGTACCCTCACCACAAAATAGGAATAAGTGAATTCTTTCTCACTTCATATTATCTGGGGTAAGATAGCAAAGGAACTGATAAATAGACAGTGGATTCCAAATAGTTTGCTTTCGATGCGGAAAAAGAACATCATTCAAGGAATGAATCTGAAATATAGTAAGATTATTTAGATTTCTAGTTTTGAAACCATGTTTTTGACAATTCGGCAATATTTTCACAATAGTCGTACTTTCATATCTTTTGATATAGACTGCACGTATGTCAAACTCTTTTCTTCAACATTACGTTCATTGTACATCTGCATTTCTGATGTTCTTTTTATTTCATCGAACATCCATTCTTGTGCACCCTCCATTTTCAACATATTATTAAGATACTGAACGCCATTTGTACTTTAGATTACAATCATATGTGAACAGTAAAATCATAAAGTTTACTACCAACCTGGAAAATAAGCTCAATAACAAAATTTACATTATTCATGCCAGTTGCTGTAAGGTTGACTGAAATAGTGAAAAGTCCTATACCAGACAAGGCAACAAATTTTGCATCCAGGCCATCACAAAACTTCTTCTCTTGAAGAGTGAAAACCAAACTACCAGGTCCATAATATTTGAGTAACTCAATGATCATCTCTACTGGCTGAAAAGAAAGAGCACAACACCCCATCATTTTGAACGTGAAATAAACAGGGTTGCGAAAAAAACGGGTTTTTTTAAAAAGAAACAAAAAACACGTTTTTTTTTGTTTAAAACAGATTTTACGTTTAAAACATGTTTTGAAATATGGTTTTTATTCTCCAGTTTAAAACACGTTTTAAACGTTTTCAACATCGTTTAAAACGTGGTTTAAAACAACCTTAAATTTTTTTTTTCCAACTTGATCAACCCTGGAAGAATCATGAATGCATATTTGCTGTTGTTTAAAACAATGTTTTGTTTTTTTCGTGTGTTTTAAACGTGTTTAAAACATGTTTTAAACACCGCCTGTTTGAAACATCGCAACCCTGAAAAATTTAGTAACCATATTTTAAGAAATAGGGGAAAAAACAAGGTTTTTAATGTTTTAAATGGGATTTAAAAAAAAACAGTTTTTAAACAAAAAAAACAGCGTTTTAAACATATTCCCGTTTAAAACAATGTTTTGTTTTTTTCGTGTGTTTTAAACGTGTTTAAAACATGTTTTAAACGCCGCCTGTTTAAAACATCGCAACCCTGGAAATAAATAATATTGTGGATCGTCAATTGCTTATGCGCAGTATGCAGGCCATCAGCCCAGCCGGATCGTCAATAGATTAAATCCTAGCAAAGAAGGGGTAGAGACGACTAAGCAAGGACCACTAAAGAAGAACACAGGCACCTGTGTTCTTCTTTATTGGTCCTTGCTTAATCATGACACGTATTATACTTGAAGAAACAATTCAAATGGTAGAGACGACTCCCGCACCTCGCGAGCCTCTCTCTCAGAATGGAAAAGATATGAAAAAACAATGCCTACTAGAGTGAGAAATGAATACATCAGAGACAATTATTATTCCCGTTTTCACGGTCCAATACCTATTTGTGGCTCAAGAGAAAGAAAAGTTTATAGCGTAAGAGACAGCCCATGACTCATAACTGTGATACGAGTAATGGTAGTGTAGTGGTAGCATACGTCATTAGGATGTCTTCAGCTTGAAATTTTATCACAAACAAGGTAGTGACAAGAAGCATACAGAAAGTCCTTCTTTAAAAGAAGGTAGACTCAGAAATTGGCATGTCAAAAAAAAATCCTTCCATTATCAACGAGATTAGATGGAGAGGGGGGGGGGGGCAGCAGCAGAGCTGCACACTATACAAAATGACAAGATCACACAAATGTGACACAACTATCAATTTCCTTTTCAGTATGATTTTTCGCTTGCAGGTTTGTCATACAAACACACCCCGCTGAGCTATTTGCAAACTCATTAATATGAAATTTCATGTTGTAAATAAAATATCTTCGATATCTATGATAAACAATGATGGAACTTACATTCACCATTTTATAATTGTAATGAGGCTTCGATGTGGGAAAATTCAAACGTAAAACATGAATATTTTTTAATGGAACAATGTAAATCTTCCATCCAATCTGATCAGGTCCCCAAGGATGATGCTTATCTAAATAGACCATCAACTTGGTATTTTTGTTTTCAATATTTTGAAAAAGAGATGTTGCCAGTTCTTCCAATTCATCTAAATTTTCTGTAAACAGAAAGATCATAAATTCTAGAAAACATAGAGAAAAGTTTTGAAATGTTTACATATCTGGGTAGACCAAAATCACTCGCCTCTTCCCAATACAACTAAGTTCATAATGTTTGAAGAATACCACAGCGTATAAAATTTAACTAATGAGTCTTGGAGGGTCTCTGGGACATGACCAAGAAATAAAGATATATTTCCTGTGAGAGAGAGAGAGAAAAAAAAAAAAGGACATGATTAGACAAATTAAAATTAGCAATTATCAACCACGGAGATGAATTAGGGTATTATACTTTCTTTGTCTAACCCGTGAAAAGATGATTGAACGGGTGGTTGCGTTTACTCCTTAACTTTTCAATCTCTAATATTCGCCAATCATCATGTCGTTTGCAAAATTGAAAATCTTTTTCAACGTCTAGAAGTGCATTTGTTATAGCTTCCATAGTCAAATTTTCTGCATGGAAAAATTGTGCAAACCTGGATCCAATATAATACAGATAAACAAAAAAAAAACAAAAACAAAACAAAACAAGATATGGCAGTCCAATAAGGCTGGCTAAACAACGAGCATTAATGAGTCATCATTGAACACATGCATGCCAAAGTTACTGTAGTATAATCCCTAGAATGAATTTGAGTCAAAAGTTTACCTGTCTAAACCTTGACTCAAGTAATCAGGATCAATGGAAAAACTGAAAATTTGATGGTGAGCATCTGTCGATTGATAAGGACCTGCACTACCGCCATGAGCCGCGAGGAAATTTTTGAATTCATCCAGTTCTGGATACTTCTCATTTTTTTTCATGAGTGCGTACCCTAGAAGATTTACCGAACCCGGTGCTCCTCTAATGTCGTACACAGCTCCTACAAACAATTTTTCTCAGCGTTTATAAAAAAATAAATATAATTCAGTGGAAAGAAGTACTTCATTTCTTACCCATTTCCACTAGGAGGGAAGCTGCAGCTTTATCCGCGGTAGGGTCGCTAATGAGCATTACCTTCAACTCATTTTTCAGTATTAACCCTCGGTAAGAACGTTTGTCTACCGGTGATTTGGTGATATTGTTAAACCTCTGAATACCGTTTCTAAAAAAGTAAATCAATGTAATTTTGTTAAGATAAGACTTAAGAGTGAAAAGTTGACCATAACGGTATGAAAAACTTTTTCAAATGTTCATAACAATGGAACTGGAGAGGTAAGGTGGAATCACTTATGAGAAAATCTTGAGGTTTCATGATCGACTTCCCTCTACTCTCGCTACAAAATAACTAGGTTAGTGCCAGACTCTGACCCCAAACAGAATTGGGAAACGGGAAGTAGACAAAACAATAGATTTATCGTCCGATCCAATGCATTCTACTCTTCCCCTTTTCCATGTCTGAATCATATTATGGGTTTTCAATACCTAATTATACTCACGCATGAACAATGTCCACATATTTCACATAACCTAAAATCAGAGTAAAAAGTATTGTGCACTGAAACATGTCCCAATTTTGGAATGAATCAATTGAAATTTCTGGCCATAAAAACATGAATTGGAATACAAGCGAAAAACGTCAGGTACCTACTCAACTTGTCATGCGAGAATTTTCCTCAATTGTTCAAATAATCACAGCACACCTCAGTAAATGAGTGAATTTATACACACGTGCGTGCAACTACAATGCCATAATATTCTTACTCACAAAATGTAGGTTGTCATTAACTCAATTACCTGCCAGAATTTAAAAACAAAGGAGAGGCTGAGATACCTAATTCAGGTTTGAATGCCAAAACTGAACAAGCCACTCCACCATTTCTGTTTCTTAAAAGGCGACTATTGCTGGAAAAGAGGGTTCATAATTTTCATAATGATGAAACTGCAAGAAGGAAACGAAGCTTCTTTATGCATTTTGAGGAGAATTTTCAATTCAGAGCCCTAAAAAGATGCATGTCAGACAACAGAGGCAAAAGAAGAGGATCTCCATCAGAAGAGGCCTTCAACTGAAGGCCTGAGCAATCAAAACAGTGAGCGGCCTTTGATTTGGAAAATTTCATTTTTTTATACATTCCACTATTCTTGAATCTTGTGCTCATAGCTTGACTAGAAAAGTTCCATATCCTCAATCTTCCAGGCTTTTCAACAATCAAGAAACCCATTTTTCTCTCCCCCCTCAACATTTTCCACCATTTGGCATTCTTTTATTTGAGGCCTGTAAACTACATACAGCATTATCTATAATAGTCTAGTTATAAGGAAGGGAACAAGGAAGAATTTTCAATGTATTTTTGTCAGGGTCAAATGGGTGGTATGATTAAAAATGCCGAGGTACCCCAGAAAGTCCTAAAACCACATTCTTTTTCCTCCTTATGCGTCAATCCACTTATGATGCACTAATGAACAAAAAATATTGTCAATATTGGCGCTGAGTTATCCTGATCAACATTTAACTCAAGAGTGTCAATGACTCCAGAAACTTGCAACAGTATTTGCTGGAACAACGTCCAAAGAACCAAGACGACAATCTAACGAGAATTTTTGGCACAGAAAATAATTCTTATATATCACAAATCTCAATTAGCAGAAATGAGCCTTTTGTACATGAAAAAGAGATCTGCTTTAGTAAAATTAGTGCAGTACAAGAGGAGTTATCATTGTTCTAAAATTAAAAATCAGGCACCTAAAGGACAAAGTGCGGCACAGTTTCATCATGGTCACACCTCACCAGTGAATGTGAACCGCCACAGAACGCAACTAATAACTGATAAGAATTCACTGCGTGCTTCTATCATTTTGCCTGGGTGTATGCTCCTTTTCTCTTTTGCTCTACCAATTAACACATAGCGCACTCTTGTGGTTATATCTAGTAAGTCAAAACTTTTTTGCAATGCAGGCAGAGTATTGCAGCCAGCTGAAAGCCAAAAGCCAAAAGCTGAATTCAGCCAAATTTTTACTGATAAGAGCAAAGCTGAAAGCCAGCTTTATCGAAACCCTCTGAAGCCAAAAGCAAAACTATGCCAAATTTTTTCAGCTTTCTTTGGCTTTTCAAATTTTTTGCAAAATACAAAAATGCAGAAAAAAGAATCACAAATTTACAGCAATATTTCTTATTCTTTATTTATCTTCTAAAATTAGTTTAATTTGGGACATTGATCAGCCAAAATTCAGCTAGATTAAGCCAGCTAAATTGAGCCAAATTCAGCTCAATTTTTCGGAAAGCCAAAAGCCAAAAACCGAAGCTGAAATTTTTGGCTGCAATACTCTGAAGGCAGGTATTTATCTTGTGCATGAAACAGAGGTTTGTAGCCAATTAATTTTTATTTGGCTTCCAGCAACCGGCTTTTGAAAATTTTTAAAAATAACCGGCTGGCTTCTCAACTGGCTTCCATAATCTATAACAGGCTACCGGCTTCTGGATCCCGCTTCTTCAAGCTACCAGCTTCTGGCTTCCAGGCTTTCCGGCGATCGGCTTCCAAGTTTTGTTTTCTGGCTGCTGGCTCACTATCACTAATTTAACTATCACTATACTCAGTTGCAGTCTATTGCAATCGCGAGAAAACTAATATTGTTTGTAGAATGCAATTCCTGATTTCCTGACAAGTGCAACACTGTAATCTGTACTAAAATGGTTCATTTAACCATCATCTAACACCCATATTGAAATAACATATTTTTGCATAATTTGGAGTGGAAAAGCATATTTTGGGCATATTTCAGCCACTCAAAATGCATAATTATAATATGTGCATATTTTGAAATTTACAGTGCATATTTTTCCGGTCTTCAATTGATTACAACTGGTTTCCATTTTTTGTGGAAGTCAATTTGAGAAGCCAGTCATAACTGGCTTCTCTCTGTGGTCAAATATGGCTTCCAGCTTAATTCTGTGAAAAATAATTGGCTGCTGGCTTTTCAGCTTCCGGCTACCGGCTGGCTACAAATCCCTGGCATGAAATAGGTAATGCTGGAATGCTTCAACATACGAGTATTTAGGCCTCAAGCCGCGGCTACATATAGTGTTGCAAGTGTTACAGAACGGCTGCAGTCTGCTAGTGTAAATGTTGTGATGTGGCAAAATTGCTGTCTATGTAGCCGCGGCCTCACTTTTGTAAGAACCAAGGTACATATTTCTCAAACATCACTATATTTAAATTTACAGACATACTGTGGTAGGTAATATTATTTAGATTTGCATTATATTTTCAAATTTCAATTCTTACTCATTACAATACCTTTGAGATCTTCCAGCTACTTTTAATATTTTAGACGCAAACTGCAACAAGAGGTTTAGATTTTCAAGTTTTCAGAACTCATGAACGCGTTGGATAGGCAGAAAAAATCAATTTTCTTCTATAACTTGTTCAACAGGAAGTAAGATACAGTTATTTTTAAACTCTATAGTATCTACAATCTCTTGGGCCTGTAAAACATCAATACAATATTAATTATAAAAATATTGTATGTGATTCGATAGAGATTAAATTTTCTTCACAAGGTTTTTGTTGAAAAATGAAAATCAAACAACTTTCTTGTCAAAAATCCCATCCCATATTACGCAGACTAAATACATACCTCAGAAGGAACATTATCTATCATCTTAGATGAGCCTTTTGGAAAAATATACACGGACAATTTCCGTCTTTTTGTAGAAGTATAATGAAGATGTTCCTGAATTATAAAATATCATTCATTCATAACGTGAGGTCATCTAAATAATAGCAATAGCCAATAAAGTCTTACTTGATACAACGTACCTTGAAGAAGGCTAATAGATCTGTCTTCTTCAACGACTCTAATAGTTCTGCTTCTTTATCCATCCTCTCAAAGTTATAGAATCTATTTGAGATTTCATACCAATAATTGCTGGATAGTTCAGCCAAATTTGGGGGTCTCAAAGCTTTTGATGCGCTTACTTCTTTCTTAAAAGTGTGAAGCTCATCATCCGTCAATTTCTCCAACATATTCTGAATCAGAAATATTTTTTCAGGTGATTGATCGAACCCACACAGCTTATATAAAAGGGCAGGTAAGATCATCACAAGACTTTGGAAAATTTGAGTTCAAGTCTTTGTAGAGCTGTGATGAATTCTGAGTTCTGATTCATATACAGAGACACAGATTTTGCTTGGAGCTTCATAGAAATATGATAGGAGGGGGCTCGAAAAATTCACAATCTTAGAAGTTTGGCAGCCAGCTCGACAGAGGACGTTTCTTCCAGAAAGAACACCCCCCCCCCCCCAATGAAACAGGTTCCCTGTTAGAAGAGTGACCGTCATTCAAGACTTGAGAGGGCGAGACTTGAGGAATGTATGAGCTCTGTAGGTGCAAAATGACTCAGAATAGAGTTGGGGGATTTGTTATGTTCAAAATGTTTTTTTTGTTTTTTTTTCTTCTTCAATAAACATGTACTTACAAGTACATTAATTTTCAGATGATTTTCAATTATTGAATCAACATGATGCAAAGTTTTCTTTGACACGGCTGTCAGTACAATTCCATCAGCTGATAACAGGCCCCAATGATTACATTCTATTTCCAAGAAGTGAATCTAAATGCATGGCAAATTTGAAAAGTATACAAAAAAAAAAAAAATACATTACAAGCAATGTAGGCTACATTATTTGCAAAATTCAACCTACTGTCAAGTCTGCGCACCTAGATTTGATGACATGTACCAATACAGAACTGATCATAATATTCAGGATGGTATGTTTGGCACTGAATTGAAAAAAAACCAAATACATGAAGTTTTCACGTCTTCCATTAGAGTCCTCATAAATGAAATATGAACCTAATGAAACAAATATTGGTAGGTAACTGAAGAAAATAATTGAAAGGACTAACAAAAGTTGAAGGATACCCTTGAATTTTAAATTCTTACATGAATAATTTTGAAGAAGTTTTTGATTTTGTCTTCAATAAATCCAAAATAAAAACACATTTGAACATCACCTACCATCATTTATTTGTAAGGTTCTTGGCGGTACCATCTCTTGCTGAGTCAAATTTGCAGTCGATTGAAAATATTTCTCAAGGATACTGACAATATTCAAAGCTTCCTACAACAACAGAAAAGAGTTCACCCCATTACAGCCAAGGCAAGAGGGAGTTAGAGAGAATCATCCAATAAATACCAGGTGCAATGCTAACTTGTTTACTACAGTTCCCATGAATGAGGGTTCTGATGAAACCTCGTGAGAATAATTTTGAAGCAAATTTCTGGAAGTTTTTCCATTTCATCCCTGTCACAATAGAGGTTTTCATGAATCACAATGTTCGTGAAAATTGTTGTACAATATTCTCAAAACACGTTTTGAATATCTGAATTGAAAGTAGGTGAACCTAATAATTCAACCAACTTTTAAGTGACATATAAACAGCGTTCCAATCCCAACTGTATTCCTCTACTAAGAAAGTACTGTACCAAGTCATCTGTGCTGTGATATTTTTAATTGTCAGAGTTTTTACCACCTTGTAGATCTATAATGTGAAACACAGAAGCAAGTTATTGAAAAAGTATAGACCTACATTCAATTATTCTAGGAATGATTGGCAACGTTTAATGGACAGTGGCACAAATAAATATATGAGCAATAATATATTTATATCTATGTACTTTATTGACTTACCTTATTTTTTAGTGATGTGAATTTTTCTGTTGTAATGTTATCCTTGATGTTCATCATTCTAGACAATAATTCTTCCAAAAGCAGAGATATGGTATCACTGAAACCGTTTACTTGAATCTGTCAACAAAAATATAGAGAACTGCAATTGACAGAAGATTAGACACCAAATACAACAACATTGGTTTATTATGACAAAAATTGAAAGTATAATGTGCCTGTTACAAGAGCACAAAATTATTGTGTTGATCTTGTGTATGTATAAGTTAAACCTAATTGCTCTAAAAAAGAGTTTCATTCCTACAAATATTTTGAATAAATATTTACCACTACTTTATAATTGGCTACACTGAGTTCCCAATTGAAATTGGCAACTTTAGCATGATACAAATGATCCTCTGATAATTCATCAGTGTACAAAGCATACATCAACCACATTGAAAAAAAAGATGGAAGAGAACGCTCCATTGGTCTAGATGGAAATACACAAAATAACAATCTAAATTAAAATACTGGTGCTGAAAAATGTACTAATACAAAATCTTGTATGCAGTGTATACAATCAACCTAAATATCACTTTGTTTTTGGTCAACAGAGTTGAGGTATTTTTCAATTACAAATGTTGACGCATAAAATGACTTTCCTACTTTTTCTTCTGATTTTTATATTTTTGAGAGCAAAACAGTGGAAGACCTTAGCGCTCCTGGCGGAATTTTTGAGAATTAGAAACAATTTGAATAATGGTGGTTCGACCTTCAACAGTTTTTGCATGGGTACCTATGCAAATGTAGGTGGCACTACAGTTGTGCCTAAAAAAATTATGCGGCAAAAATGCATTAAACTTGTATGAAACTAGAATGGGCTGTAACCATTTGTTCATCATTTTTGTAATACACATATTTGCCTATAGAATAACCTAAAAGAAGAAAAAACTAAGATTTTCAACAATTTTCTGAAACATGACATTTTCAGGTAGCTTCTAGAATCCCCATCAGAGTTCTTCTAAAGGGCATCTACTTTATATCCTCATGCGACAGGGGCGGATAGGCCCAGGGGGATGGGGGAAAGTTTCCCTTGGGCCGCGGTAAAAAGTAAGGAGAAAGGTCGTGAAAAGGGCCGGAAGAGCAAAATCTTCATTTGAATTCCTCCTGGGCTGAAATTTACCTATCCGCCGCTGTCATGCGATTATTGCGCAGTTCTGGACGAGTATTTGCAAATGGCCCACAAAAGAGTTTTCCCTCTTTACCGACTAAATATTTCAAATTGCAGTAATCAATCATCAAGACGTTCATAAGTTAATAAGATAATTATAAATAACTTTCAGATGGAAAAAAAACATTGTTTCAAACGATGTTCAAAACATGTTTTAGACGGGATACAAAAATCCGCATTTAAAACCTGTTTTAAACTGAAAAGAACATGTTTTTGATTCTTCCAGGCGGAAAAAAAGTGAGAAGGATTTCTTGGCGTCGCCAAAAATATAAAGATCATGTTTCATGTCTTTTTGCCAGTCTTCTTAAGCTCTTCATCGTTCAAAAATATCACAAATTTCCAACTTCTTGTTCTAGTATAAGTCAACTTTGGAGTATTTTAGGCTGACTGCTTTCTGGGACAAACAAGCGGACTGGGCCTTACTCGCCCCGCTCGTTTGTGCCGCTTCATGGTCCAGTACACGTCTATTTTAGTATATTTCAAGCTCATGAGATTACTGGGACTCACTCGCTCAGATTTACATTCTACAAATCTTGCGTTCTCTCCATATTTTTCCTCAATTGATTTGTCCTCATTATTTCAAGATTACATCACTGAATATTGAAATGGGAAAATTTCCCAGCTCCTGTTTTCAATTTTGTTGATTATAAGGCTCCTGGTGGATGGCAGGCATAAATTTTTCTTGTTCACTTTTCAGTCTAAAGGCTTAATATTCAAAATTGGAAAAGTTTCACCTGTATCACTGTAAATATTCATTACCTAATAAATTCAAACCATATGTGTTGTTGAGGAACTTTGAATTTTATATCTTGCTTGTACCATATATGCATTAATGATGTTTTGTGGATAATGTATGGCTCTTTTGGCGCTTCCTAGAAGGAATAACCGACACTGTTTATGTATGTAAGTATCCTCAAAAAATCTATTACATTTTTAGAATTAGAACAAGGAACACAAGAATGTAACAAATATTAGATTGGTCAATTTCTTAATGGTTCATTCTGTTTTCTTTTCTCAAAGTGAACGCTAGGCATCCATATAGTGACCCTCATTATGCTGGAATACAATATTTCCTAAAACCAATCACATCTGTACTGATTTTACTTTCTTCTCTAACCCCCCCCCCTTTCCCTCCTCCTCCTCCTTCACCCCTCTAAATTATCCGCGTTTTTAAGTCAAGTTTTTTCAACCATTTGTTACGTTCTTGTACCTTGGTTTTCAATTTATCCCAATGGATTGTAGAACTTACATTTTCAACAACAGAATGCAATTTAAAATTTTTTGGCAAAAATTTATTGGGTTGCGGAAGCTTCATTTCCAAAAGTTTGTTAATTGGGACCTCCCATTCCTAAAGGCAAATAAAAACATTTTCTGTACTTATACAAGACTATCCAGCAAACGTGACTGCGTGAGTACACAATTCAAACAAGCAAGAATAAAAAAGCATCTATCTTATAATGATCCATAAATCAGGGCAAACCAGAATCAATGTTCCCAGGATTTTTTCCTTCTTGTATTTTGTACCAAAACTTTTTTCAACCTCTTTTGCTATACTTGTGAAAGACTTGCTCACTACTGTGACACTAAGAATTGAGTGAGTCATGCACAAAAAAGATTTAAGAATGAAATAATTAAAAAATTTGAATTTTTTCTTACTTCATATTATCTGAAGTAAGGAAGCATAAGAACTGACTTATACTTAATGAATCCCAAATAGTTCGTCTCATCCTGGGAAAAAGAACGTTGTTGAGGGGAGAACTCTAGAACATGAATATATTTGACTCTATTGTCGTCTGAAAATATTCAAGTTTTGATATTTTTGTGAACACTCATACTTTCATATTCATTGATATGGTCTGCACATACAATAATGGTGGCGTTTCATCAATATATTTGTAAAAATCCATTTCATTCGTTCAATTCATCTCATCAAAAATCCATTTCTGCGCACCCTCCAAGTGCAACATATAAATGTACTGAAAAACAAATAATATTATCAAATTATCAAGTGCGGGATAATGAGTAGAATTGTATGGACATTGTGTATATTACTGACTTGGAATATTAATTTTATTACACTATCAACTCTCTTGAAACCAGTCAAGGTGAGTTTACAGGAAATGATGAAGAGTTTTATACCAGCCATAACCAAATATTTTGCTTTGAATTCGTAGATAAAATTCTTCTCCCGGAGTATTGCAATCAAACCATGAGATTCTGTATTCAGGAGTAATCTAACAACATAGGTTGCTGCCTGTGATTGAAAATAATATCACTATATATAGCACTGTGGGACCTTTTCGAGTCTCGAAAACCTCATCCTTCATCGCGGTGACATATATTGTAAGATATTCTTTGATTGTACCCAAATTGTTGGGCATGTTCATTATTATAAGAGAATGAGAATAGCAAAAGTCGAAACTTACACAAATAAAAAGTGTAACACTCACATCAGTTTCATAAGATTTGCGTTTGATATCCAAAGTAATGGGGAAATTCAGACGTAGAATATGAATATCTGTCAAGGGAACAATGGAAAGCTTCCATCCAATCTCATCAGGTCCCCAAGGATAATTTTTATCCGAGTATTCCATCAACTTTCTATGTTTGTTTTCAACGTTTTGAAAAAGAGATATCACCAGTTCTTCCAAGACATCTAAACTTTCTGCGAACAGTTGATGTACATTTTAACCGTTATTAACCTAAGTGAAGTCAACAACAAAAAATCGTGATCAAACGTACTGAGTAAGGGTCTCACGGTTTCTCAGAGTTGATACCTTTCACAGCTCCAGTAGACTCAAAGTTAGATAAAATTCTTACTCGAGGGGTTTCCACAAAATTAGAAATCAGAGCCAGTGGAAAAATTTAAATTCATTTACCTCTTCCTAGTATAGTCAAATTCATAATGTTTGACGAGTACCAAAATGCGTGAAACTTGACTAATTTATTTACAAGAATCGTTGGCGACTCGTTGAATAGATACATATTTCCTGGAAATAATACATGGGCGCTATATAATAAAAACATGAACAAAAAAACGATAAAAACCACGAGTGAATTAGCCCAAAGTAAACTTCCATCTAACCCGTGAAATTATGGTTGTACGGATGGTTACGTTTACAAGTCAATTTTTCTACCTCCATTATCCGCCATTGATCAACGCCTTTACGATTTTGAAATTCTTTCTCAACTTCTAGTATCGCGTCTGCTAGAGTTTCAAAGGTTAAATTTTCTGATAAAGACTCGAGAAAAAAGTGGGAAAATCTGAAAAGAGAATGGAAAGACACGTTATGCAGTCCATCTATATTCGTGAAGACAAAGCAAAGCAAGATGAGTATCGTTTCAAAGTTCTGATTGGACATTCATCCAATGCTAGATGAATGAATTGAAAGCGCTTGCCACAATCAAGTAGGTAAAGAATATTGACCTTGCTATGAATCATCACGATCGACTTAACATCATCTGAAGGTCTCACCTACCTATCTAAAGCCTCCTTGAAGTGAACAGGATCAATTTCGAATGCGAAAAATTGCTGATGAACGTCAGTCGACGAATAAGAACCTTTATTACCGCCATGAGCATTGATAAATTCTCGAAACCCATTAATTTCTGGGTACTTTTGACTTTTTTTCAAAAGCGCGTACCCAAGAAGATTAACTGAACCTGGTAACGAGCTTATGTCGTATAAAGCCCCTAAAAGTTGAAACCACAATAAACTCTTTTCATTTATCGAGAACGAAAAGTGTTGAGAACGCCGCTTTTCAGCAACCTAATCTTTACCGATTTCTATCACCAAAGAAGCAGCAGATTTTTGAGCGAACGGGTCGCTGACAAGCATAATCTTCATCTCATTGTCCAATATTAAACCTCTGTATGAGCGGTTATCCCTTGGTGACTTCATAATATTCTCGGTCCTCTCAATACCATTTCTGAAAATGAGATTCAATGTAATCTGATAAACTCGGAGAGACTCCGAAACAAAAATAAGTTATAATTCAAAAACAGAATGCCAGAAGAAAATGAAAATCACTCCAAAAGCTTGAAGGTACTGAAGAAAATTATCAGTAAGAGAAACTAGCAACTCTTTAAAGAGCGTTGCTTGGAGGAATAATATTTTCGATTTTTGTCGTCGAATGATACTCAATCATTAATTGGCTTTTCCGGGTATGATGAGCAAATAGAATGAGATTGTCAAGTATAATCCTATGAACGTAAGCTCACGCTAGCCATCTTCAGTCTTCCCATTTTTCTCTTGATACGAATCATCCTCAGTAATACTCTCGCGTTTTATTCTAAATACCTTGGTAAATGCAGAAAAATTTTGAAATTACTCACAGGTAAACAATTTTCACAGCAACTATAATTAATAAAAACTGAAACATCGATCAATTTCAAAATGAACAATATAATTTCTAATAACAGACTACAAAATGATACTCACTTTCAAGAATGAGGTTTGAAAGCATCATCTGATTAGTATCTCAACCACGATTTTTTCATCCAGTTGTCCAAATACAGAAATGTAAACATTAAAATCTTTTCTTACACCAGATCAGAAAGAAACAGATCTTTCGTTACGAAACTTTACAAATTCTCTACCCATAAGTTTTTATCTTCTTTATCTGCAAGAGGCTTCTCCAAATATAGAAAATACTTTAACCAACCACAAGAAATTTGTTTACAATAAAAATACTTCGAGCAGTCGATTATCACCGTCCTAAAAATCTTCACTAAAACACGATCAATTTTTCCATCCATGAAAATACGTATTATTCCAAGACTTTCGATCACGAGTCGCTATCATGGGCAGTGAAATTTTCAACCTGGTGGCGTTTGGTTCCGATTTCCCCGATGAAAAAGAAAAAAAAAACAATAACCAATACTGCGACAAAAACAAATTCTATTCTGAAAATAAATCTACGAAATATACTTAAACAAAGTAGAAATTATGAAACTACACAAAAATTAATAATTCTTCATCAGCTTTTCCACGTAACTCGATAAATTGCTGATGTGTAAGTTCTCCTGCAAACAAAGGAGAAAAATAATAAAAGCATTGATAGAGAATTTTTTTTTATTAGAAATTAGCAAGATTACATTACATTAATGAAAGGTCACATTCATTTCTTACCTGCAGAGTCGTTTCTCGACATCTCAATCCAAAAAGGCCGTCAGATAAAGTGGACTCCTTCAATACAACCACGTAAGGTACACCCAAGAGATCATAATATTGAAATCTCTCCTCCAAGGATTGCGAAAGATTATGCGTTAGATATAAAGTGGTAACACCAATTTTCTTCAAGTTCAACGATAAAAAGTCGCCCAGACGAAGTAAATCTTCACTCTTTTGAGTTTCTGCATTCGAACATTTCAACAAATAATGATTATTTCAAGAAATTTCGAAAGTATACGAAATTTACTGTGGCTATGAAGGTATCAGCACATCTTTGCATGCGATAAGTTCGGTCTAGTTTTCTTAGAAAGAACGTAATTTGATCTTCTATTTCATAATTGATGACTGACGAATGCTCAAGATCAGAAAGCTTTTCTTTTCTTTCAATATATTTCCACGAAAAGTCTGATCAAAATAGTCCTGATCTCAATAGAACTTTAAAATACTAACAAAATGATCATACACTAATATTCGTATTCTTGATTTTTCAGCAGGTAGAAAAAAAGTACGTGCATAAATACTAACTTGGTTCAAAAATTATCGCCACTTTATACGGAGCTAATTTCCTGTGCAATTTCATCGACTCGTACGGTAACTCGGTATCCAATCTAGTTTCTTCATTATACGAATCACACAGAAAACACCAAGTGGCTATTTCTAGATTCGTGACCGATTCCACAACACATGGAAATATGTTTTTTTTTCCTTTACTATTCACCTGAAAATACATTGCGATTATTTTTTCTGTACCTCAATCGAGCTCAGTGTTATTTCGGTAACTTACTTTCCAAGTCATTTGTTCCGACGGATCCAAACTCTCGAAAATATTACTAGAAAAACTTTTAATCGTTTCCACCTCTTCAACACTCCACGGGAATGAAGCTTGAATGCTGGCGAACTCGAGATTTTCCGAATCCGTATTTATTTCGGTGACGGTAAAACGACTAGGATTACTTGAGAACTAGAATACCAAAAGAGTTACAAAGATATTCCACGGGCAGCTCTAAATTATAGAATTTTGAAAAATTACCTTACGCCACCACATCTTTCGTTGGCGCAACCAGTAATGGAAATAACGACGACCGTCTTCTGGCAAAGTAAACGTAATCGATCTCAGTAGCGATATTTGTTTCGGTCTATGAACGAAATTTATCAATCATTTTCATGAACTCTGACGTAGCTACAGCAATCTCATCATCAACTCACTTGAAATATTTACTCTCCGTAGTTTCCTCGGAAGATACAACTTGGTCCTTAGGTACTTTCGCGTGAACTATACTAAAAGGTAACCGACCATCGCATATCTCTTTAGCTTCAACGAAGTTATCTCTGAGTCCTGCACTTAGGGCCAGACAAATCGTTAAAATGGATTCAAACAAAAACTTAATCGAGGAGAAACTAAATTCCTCACCATCGACAAGACCAGTTTGAGTATTCTGCTGTGAATAAAACGGGAAAACATTTCCATCTCTACGTGTGACGTTACTAACCATCCATTCGTTAAATATATTGTTACGAAGAAGTTCTCCCATCGGACCATAATCGTAACGTAAAACCACCGAATCGCGTAATACCGGGTAAACGTAGTGACAATTTTCGCTGACTGTCAACAGCTTCGAAAACAGACTATTCATGACGAATTTTTAGTAGAACTTATCGGAATGTTGCCGGGTGGAGCAACAAAATAATCTTCTTCTAGAACTTTGGCGTTACTCAGAATTTTCTTTTGACAGTTACCGTCAGTCACAACATCATCGCGCAATCTTAAAGCACTGAAACACAGAACCGTGACTCAAAATACAGTATCTTAGAAGGAAATGAATGTACTATGATTCATACCGATCTTCCAGAACAGTTATTAAAGGCTCAACATTATCGGTGTTGATGGTGTCAATGTTGTCGGCAAACTTGATAGCGTCCTCTACTACCGAGATGTATTTATCATTTTCGAAATTAACCAACGATAATTTCTCGAGTAATCTTATCGTTTCGTCGTCTAGTATTTTACCTTTATCACAATAGGTACGAATTGAAGGCGAAGGTCTTGGTAAAGATGAACGAATTAAGGAAAGATGAAAAAGTGAGGAAATACGATTTCTTCCAGATAGTAGAGTTGTTAGAAAGTACATATCGCAAAATACGGCGGCTCGTTGTCGTTTCTTCTTAGCGTTCACTTTCCGCTATCAAAAGAAAAAAAATCTTATAAGTATTAACAATACAAGAATCAAACTTTCAACTCTCGCTGAAAGCAAATGAGAGATGGTTTTCCAGAAAAAAAAAGAAAAAAAGATGATTGTAACGAATAGATGAAATTAGACCTGTTTACCTGTTTCACGAAACCCTTTATTGTTTGATTCTAACATAGCATTTTCAATTAGAGGAAATCTTCTGTAATTAATTCAAGTCTAACCTGAAAGTTCGAAGTTCGATTCCGATTCTGATCTATTTCCGAAAAACCAAGGCCGTAGTTACCGCTCTTTTCTTATCAAAACTTTGCGACGATAGCGCTGCGCTGTTTCATTCTTGAGGAACTATTCGGACCGGGCAGGGCAGCGCTAGCGTTGCGCAAAATTTTCCGAATTTTTAAAATCTTTTGCAAGTATCACCATATTCTGAAAGAAAATTTTCCGCTCTTCAATTTTGTTCTTTACCAGTACACGCCTAAATTCATTATTTTTGGAGAAATTTAAGGAAAACTAAAAAAATTACTCCAAGTTTTGTCACTGTCACCACCATTTGCTCATCACTGAATTATCACTATTTTCTATGTATTTTACACAGACGACGCTAGCGAATCTACAATATGCCCGGTCCGAATACGGGGTGGACCAGAAAGATCAAAGATTATCAGTTAGGACTTGGGAGTTTACGCTAAATCCCTCTAGCGCAAAAACGCAAAACTTCAGCCGTGTAGGTACTTCAAATCTACCAAATTTTGTGTTCCAATTTCATCTTCAATTTGCGCCCCAACTCTACTCTCTACAACTGTTTTGAGCCGAGTTATGGACCAAACTAAGCCAAAAAATGACAAATTTGCCAAAATTCTCAAAAATTAAAAATTGTTTCAACTTTTAAATTTTACTTACTTCATTTGAAAGTGAAATTAAACGCTAATTCCAAAAAAAAAAAAATACCTAAATAACCCTAGGAAGCTTGAGAAGGTGAGAATTTTATATTTTTTATTTTGGAAATCTTGGCAAATTGCCATTGGTCAATTTTTGACACATTTTGGTCCACAACTTGGTTCAGAAAAGTTGTAGAAACTTCGGATATCGCTCAAATTAAAGAAAAATTGAGATACAAATTCTGTTTAGGTATTTAATTTCAAACTATATATACGTATGTCCAACGTTTTGAGATTTTGCATTACAACGGATTTAGCGCAAACTACTATTTAACTATAGCAGGTATGTACTGTAGGTACCTAACATCTTTCTAGTCCACCTGGGGTAAGATCCGATGTAGTTCCTTACATTGCTTGATTTCATTGATCCAGAGACCAAATAAAGTACAAAATTAAATAGGCCCTGGTACTAAAATATTGTAGTACTAATCGGCTATGGATCGGGCAGCCCTACCCGTCGTGCAAAAATGTTCAAATTTTGAAAATTGTTTAAAAATATTTCCATCTGAAAGAAAATTTTCCGCTCTGCAATTTTGTTCCTCACAAGTTCACGCCGGAATTTATTATTTTTGGAGAAATTGAAGGAAAACTGAAAAATCACCATTAGTTTTGACTTTTGAGTCACAATCACTGTTTGATCAGACAATCATCGTTCGATCGGACGATCTTCAATTATCTCAACGGTCTCAAAGGGCCTTCCTCTTGAGAGATGAATGTTTTTTGTGGAGGAGGAGGGAACCGCCTTCTTGGTCAAATGAGTGTTTGGAGTGTTTCAAATGAAGGCAGATTTACCGTCGTACCTAATTATTTAGATGCTCTTTGATTCTGGTTGTAGAGACTTGAAGTTCTTTTCGTACGCTGAATTCAACCCCGTTTTCTTTTTTTTCAAACCGAGCTCAAGTTTTCTCGTTGGTAATCTTCTTCTTATTTGTGATAAAATTGGCTGCACATTGTCGCTGCACAAGACGCGCGTTTACGGCGCGTCTACGTGTACGGATACTGCTGCTACCGTTGATACACTTCGCGGTGATCGAGATCCGTGGCAATTTGTCATAAATGAAGAAGAAGATTACGACTAACAAATTTGAGTTCGGTTTGATAAACGGAAAATGGCGTTGAATTCCGCGTGAAAAGAATTTCAAGAAATGTATATTCTCTATTTTGGAACAGAGAGCACACTTTATCTCTCAAAAACATCTTTATTATTCAGTGGAGTAAAGTAATGGAGGGTTACCCACTCACCTTATGAAAATAAAGACAAAAGTGGACACTTATTAAACCATAATTCAGGACCTTTATGTCAGAAAGTCTTCCGCTCAGTGTATCTCCAATGAGCTGGCCACCTTTTTGGCAATAAAAAGGTCTTCAATTATGTAAAAGAAAATTAATGTAATTTTTGCAAGATGAAATTTGGTTGGCCTCTGATTCTCCATTTTATCCACCACCGCCGCATCCTCCACCTCCACCCCCACCACCACAACCGCCGCCTCCGCCTCCACCTCCGCCTCCTCCACATCCACCACCTCCACCTCCTCCCCCACCGCACCCCCCTCCTCCACCACCACCGCAACCAACTCCACCACAACCGGCTGATGCTGCAGTGTATACTGCAAGTCCCCCAACAGCTCCATATAAGAACGCATCATCATTTCGCCTTCTTCGACGAGCTTCAGTCGCTCTGAGACGAGCCTCCTCCGCCTCTCTCCTTACACGAGCCTCCGCTTCTACCAATTTCCGACGAGCTTCCGCTTCCTCCATATCTCTAATTGTTCTTTCGACATGTCGTATTCTGTCGGTGTGTTCCGGTTGCGTAGTCAGAAAAACGTGCGAATGGTTAAGAAGAACTGTTCAACACAAAAAGAAAGACGATTTGAACCTATGAGCAAGAGAGGAGTAGTGCTGTTGAATATATAGATCTTGTAAGTATAATGAGAAATTCTGGATTCCGGAAATGCTCATCGAGTACATCATTATCCAGGCACTCTTAATCTTGGTACTACTCATTGCTGGAAAATAAATCCAATTCTACGGACGGTATAGCCTATTCTCACCTCTCCTAGCTCTGGAAGGATCATTCATTTCAAGTAACAATTCGATGAAATCAAACCAAATATTAACATTTGACGGGTCTAAACACAAAGCTGTCTCATAATCGTAAGATGCTGTTGGCAATGAGCCTCTTTTGCGGTAAAATTGTGCTCTCTTTTCGTGACATTTTGGATTGTTTGGTTCTTTTCTCTAAAACAGAAAAATATTGTGTGGTAGACAAGATTGCAAGCAAGAAGAATACCCCAAGTAGTTGTATGGTATGGTGCTCATCTCATCACTTACTATTGCTTCCTCGTAACATTGAAAGGATTGGTCGAACAACTGTCTCTCAAATAATTCATCTCCTAAATCTAGTAATTGACGTGCCTCAAAATTATTCATTTCTTCAAAAGAAAAGAACAGCTACATTCACAAAAAATGGAAAACGTAGGCGATTTTATGAACGTTTCTAGAGTACCAATAGGCAACGTTTATTGCTTCTATGGTTGAGGGGGGGGGGATTTGCGTGTTACAATTTTCGATCATCTGATCCCAGAACAGGGTGGCTAGGCCTGATATTACGCATAATCATTTGCCCATCGTTTTCAATTTATACATGGACCAACTCTTTGGTCTGGCTTGGCCTGACCCCGATAAGACTTCAAGGCTTTGTAGCCTTGACATACTTTGGAGACTAGAACAAATTTCGATTTCTGAGCCAATTCATAATCTAGTAGGAATACCATACTAGCACAGTGCATTTATAGTACGCTAAAAACTTCAATTAGGAAACAGGCTAGCTAAGATTTTAAAGGCTCAAACCTTGCAAAAAAACAGCTAGGATAAGACTATCCAGACCTGGACAATTGTTTTATTACCATTATCCTAGGCTATGGTATCAATCCCATCTGATGACTTTATAGGATAGGCAGGTTGTGGCATCACCAGAGGGACTTGGCTCAAAAACATACTTTGCAAGGGCAGGGGTACGATTGAAACAAGCTTTATAATTACAAAAAGAAAATGGAAATATTTTGAATTTGGAGCGGCTTATTTGAGAGTAAGGAGTCTAAAAATAGACGTTTTGCCCACAGGTAGTTGAAGGAATGGGATATGATTAAGGGGGTGTACTTACTATCCTAAATCTAGAAACAGAGGACTTGAAACATTCTATTTTTATCATTATTAAACTACAATTACATCGGATTGATGTATTACAGGATAGAAACAGAACAAACAATTACCTCTCTCAGCATCTGTAAGCCTTCCAACTTCGAATAAAGTTGCACAAAGAAGAATTCGACTGCGTTTACTCTTTGTTATTTGAGGTTTAATACCCTTGTTATCTCCGATCATTTTTCCACTTTCTGAACATTTGAGCACTTCGTTAGTGTCTCTCTCGATCATGTTATGAAAGTCGGAAACTGCATTTTCAATATGCCCCATTCTTGTGTAACAGTTCGCTCGGAACTTATATAACCCAGCAGATGACGGTTGTTTCTCCTGTAAAGCGATTAGTGATCAACTGTTAGCCTTCAACTCATATTCATTCAATGGAAACCGTTGGTAGGTGATTGGAACAATTCCTGGAACTTGTGGCTACTGTTGCAAGATGTAATTTTATGGATAGATTCAGAGGAGGAAGAGTTGTATAATGAGGAGTTTTACACCCTGCATTACTTTAGGGACTGGTAACCTTTACCCAGGAACTTGAAAAGATTTGAGCTTTTGTACTGGGATCTAGTGATCATCAGAGGAAGAATAAGGAAGCTACAGGGTTGGAACAGACCTCGCGAGCAGGGAACGACCCCAGAGTCGCTGAGTAAGGAGACGCGTTGTGCCGGACTGAAATCATCGTTCACCCATCTTAAATTTTCTTCTACATGGAACATAAGTTTGAGCTCATGAGTGGATCTCCAGACAAATTTTGCAGCAAGAATTATTAGGAAAGTTTTCTATAAACCTCGTTTACAATACGCTTATACTCACAATCGCAGCTGTATAAAAATATACAGCGTCTTCAAATCGATTTTGGGAACTGAGTACATGTCCTTGGTTGACAAGTTCGGATACATTCAAATGAGCCATTTCTGTAAACAAAAACAATTATAGGTAACTCTTCATGAAGAAATCCATCTTTGGAGAATCCAACCAACAACGTACGTGGGGAATATTGCTCCTGTGGTACTCCTCTCCTTAATTTTTCAACAAACAATATGATAAAGAAGAAAAGAAAATGAGATGGCTACAAATTGCGCATAATGCATACTTAAGATTATTTGTGAAATGTTTCAAAAGCCCTGAGCGAAAAGAGGTGGGAATGATATATTTGTATTTTTTCTTAATAGTAGGTATGTAGTATTGATGTCATATTTTATTCATTGTGTTCCGAAAGCCGGGTCCACGGATTGTCAGATGTTACCAGATTTTGTTGAGAGTTAAGGAGGTTGAGTTATAAGGTCCTTTTTGTTGTTGAATTCATGATGTGAGTCAAGAAAGTCGAAATGTTCTAAGAGCTTGATGGAGGTCAAGAATTAGCTGTGTAAGAAGTATAAACGTTTGGAAAGAAAGAATACATGCTATAATGACGGTGGAAGCAATCGTTGGGTTATATTGTTTCATTTTTCGTCCAAAAAATCTATTTGTACGTCTGCCCTGAAAATTCAGTTAATCATTAACCAAAAAGGTGTGTACACTTAATTTTACAACAAATAATATTCTTTAACCTTTTAAGGCGTCATTCAAGCTTTTATCAGCCAGTAAGACCTCGATAAGAAGTAGTCGTGTAGAATTATCCTTACAGCCCATTGGACGAGATACGGCTTCCCCAAAGTCCGATATTGCTGCTTTTAGATTTCCCAATTCTTTATGACAAATTCCTCGCAATCTATAAAACTTCTCGTGAGGATTTCTAGCCTAAAACAAAGCCAAATTTGATCAAGGACTCAATACTTTTATTCACGTAATTTTGAACAGCAATCAACAAAATATGAGGAATAATGAATAAATGAAAAAAAAAAAATACATGGAATCATCAAAAGCACGAGAAATCAAACGCATATCCAATCAAAAATATACTGGGGCAAAAAAATACAATACAGGGTGCGTCAAAAAGATGTAAACTCCACGAAATTGTCGCGGAGTCCCCCCGGAGTTTTTCGTTCAACTGTTCACATCTATTTGGCGCACTCTGTATAGCAAAAGAAAGTTCCAGGGGCGTAGCGCTAAAAACGTGAGAGTTGAAACCCCACTCCCACGAGTTTTTGCAGTCGGCAAACTGAAGAAATTGCAATCCTCACAATAGCGTTTTCGTACATCAATCACCCCCCCCCCCACACACACACACACAAGTTAATAGTCCTTGCTACGCGCGTCTGGGATGAGAATTCGGCTTCCTCAAGTATTCTGGATCGTTTTACATAAATTGAATGTAATTTTTTTCAAAAAGTAAATTATGAAAATTTTCACTTTGAAATCAAAATTTAGATATCTTGCGCTTGAAATGGGTCAAAATAGATAACTTTCAACTTTCGATAAGCGTGTATAACTTCTCTTCGCATTATCTCTTTTTGATTTGTCAAGAAGTGAAAAAGTATGAAATTATACTCACAATCATGACATCATAAAAACATATGGCTTCCTTGAATTGATTTCGAGAATGAAATTTATCTCCTAAATCGATGAGTTCGAGATCCTTCAAGCGGTTCATTTCTGTTAAATATAATAGTGACTGTAAATTTAGTACCTGCAGGTCAGTGGTTCCCAACCTTGTGGAGATGGCGGGCCCCTTCAATGCTCCGAAAAAATGTTACAGGAATGAAGTAGAACTAATCAGTGGCCTATTTACGCAGAGGAGGACTTGGACCACACCCCCCAGAGTTGAAAAAATTGCCCTAAAATTTGCCTTCCCAAACAATGTTTTTCTCAAACAAAAATTATAAAAATTATGTTCAGACCTTCTGCGGACCCCTGGTTGAGAACTACTGCTGTAGATTACCTTCTTTTTCTTACACAAAAATTTTCACTTTCTCATCCGGTCCCGGTAAGCACCCTCACAATTCTACCTCTGGATTATAGGTAAGAATTTACTTTATAAGTAAATCTTGGAATCCGACAGCTTTTCAAAGGTGGAGCTTTCCTCTATCTCAGTGGTGCTGAACCTGGAGTTCGTGAGGCACCCGAAAGTGGTCCGCGAGACTTCTAAAATAGTCAGAATTTAATAAGATGTAATAGAACAAAAATTTCAGAACTATTGAATTACAGCGAAATTCGAAATGTTTTGTGGTACACTTTATAAAACAAGTCAACTTCTGAATAGAAAAAATTTGAAGGGTCCGCAGAAACTTCTGTCCCTTCAGAGTGGTCCGTCAATTCAAAAAGGTTAAGAACCACTGCTATATATGATAAGAGGAGGGCCAGGAAGGTTGCAAGTTCCCCGCTGCCATTGCAAACCTGCAATGGCCTCTAAATTTTTCTCAGTGCGGTACACATGTAATTATTCCGTTTCTTATTTTATTTGACACCATTCCCAGGTGTACTTGTATCTCTAACCTTCCATAGCATCATGAAATTTGCGAGCAGCAAGCAACGCTTCAACAAGGTAAGTGCGCGTGAGATTATCCGAATATTCTCGTGAGCGTGATACAGCCTCTCTGAAATTGAATATAGCGTCTTCCAAGTACCCCATTTCCTTACAACAAATTCCTCGGGATCGGTAATACTTTTCGTGGGGAAATTTTATCTGAGAAACATATAAAAGAGCAACTTAGTCCCTCTCACAAATGACCAAAGAATCGTCCATCTACTCGTACCAGAAAACTAGAAGACGACCAACATTTTTCTCACGTCCTTGCGACAATATGTTCACTTATAGGTGACTTGCGCTGAAGATACCCGCCTTGTGGCTCTCCTGAAAAATTTTTGTTTCAACCCACAAGGCGGGTATCTTCAGCACAGGTCACATATTACGTTAAGTAACGCTATTTGCAATCATTATCAAAGAAGACTTACAATAGCTTCGCTGTAAAAACAAGCAGCTTCTTCAAATTTCTGCTGAGAAAGATATCTATCTCCTTCATTGGAAAGTTGAAAATGAGTAAGAAGGCTCATTTCTATAGATGATAAAAACAGAAAGAAGATTATAAGAATTTCCACAACTTTACTTGCAGCTCTACTTAAGAAAGCTGAATTTTGGTCAGAAGATAATTCAGGGTATAGGTAGATATCATTATGCCGTTCACCGGAAATTGGATTAGAGGTTTGCGAATGGCCCCTCGCCTCGCCTCTTCAGCTACTTAAATCAACCCGAGATCAGAAACTAACTTATCTCAAAAACTCTCTTCTCACCATCCTTAGCATCATCAAAGTTTTGAGTATCGAGCAGCGCGTCAATCAGAAGAATGCGTGTAGAATTATCAGAATATCTATCTCGGCATGCTACTGCTTCTCTAAAATCTGACAATGCCGCAAGTTGATTTCCCAGATCTTTATGACAAAGCCCACGTGATCGATAATACATTTCGTGAGGATATTTTCTCTGCAAGAGGATTAAAAATTCATCAATTCTAAGTCACCTAGGTACCTTTGAAGAAACAGTACGTGATGCAACACAAATTAATTGTTCTCACCGTTACAAAAAGAGTCATTCCATTTGTATCTGATTTCATGTAGACTACCTAAGCCTATACTTACAATTGCTTCGTCATAAATAATGACGGCTTCTTGAAATTTTGACTGATATTTTGCTGCATCGGCTAAGGATGAAAGTTCTTCATGATCCAATGCCATAAGCTCTTGAAGGAAACAAAAATATTCTCCATCATTAGTTTAACCATATAACAAACTCATTACAAACACGTACGCCTAACTTAAATTTCATAATCTAAAAATTCTAGCAGAAGTTTGTGAATTCTTCAGTGAGCCAAAAGTTGACTGGATATTATTAATTTACATCCTGATGAAGCAGTTCGCCTTTACTCATCTCAACCCATCCCAAATTTTGGCCCGGTAAACAGTTGGAGCTCAAGTTGAAGCTTCCGTTGAAGCCAGGCTGGGAAAAGCAATCCTGATTTTTCTCATTTGAAGCCCGTCATCAGAAGAGGGAATCAACAAGGCTTCATCCGAGGCCTCACTCTGAAGCCCTTATAAGACGAGGGAACCAGTAGGGGTTACTCTGGAGCCCATCTTCAGAAGAGGGAATCAGCAGGGCTTCAACCGGGACTTCGCCCTTCAGTCCTAGGAAATCGACAATGCTTTGGTTGAAGCCTCATTGATATGTTCTATGTAAGCCTCGAAAATAAGAGCCATTGAATGAGGAAGACGAGGTATAAATTTGTGTAATTCAGTGTTTACAATAAAAAGTGATTATACAGCTCGTTACCTGTCGATTGAACCATAAAGTCACGTGCCTCTGTATATCTTGTCTTCCTCACTCATTGATTCCTTCTCTGGCAGGAGCTTCCAGGAGGAAGAACGAGGTATTCAGATGGGATTCAAGGTAAAGATAGGAGTAGTTTTTCCCAGGGTTTCAGAAGGGACCCGAATTGTCTACCGGGAGGAGAGTTAGGGAACAAGTCAATGATGAGGAAAGAAATAATATCAACCAAATTTTTCCTAAAAAGTATCGGTAATTTGTATTCTCGACAAAAGAAAAGCTGGGAAAAGTAACATTAAACTGACGGGCACATTGCTTACTTACCAACCCTAACTTGATCAAATCCTCCAAAATAAAACAAAGTTTGACACAATTCTATTTGAATTGACTTTGAGTTCCGTGCATATAATGTAGCTGCTTTGTAGTCTGAGATTACCTCATCCTTATTTCCCAGCGCTAAATGGCATTCTGCTCGTCGGATATAATACTCTGCTACAGTGGATTTCTTGTTCTGCGTTTACATTTTGTAATTATTAATTGTTTTTTCAGAGTTTTTGACAAAGTTAAAATACTTCCACAATTTGTTTTATCAAAAATAGGCCTACATATTTATTGTATCAAACGTCAATGAGTAAGGTAGGTACCTACTTACAATCGCTTTAGTGTAATATGTCACAGCAGCTTTATAATAGTTCCGGTCGTACATCTTCTTCGCCAGAGCTGCGAGAGAAGTATGGCTCATAAAGATCGTTGCTGCACATATGAAAGAGAAGGAAAATAAGTATCAGCGGAAGAATACTTATTTATTTGGAACTCTTTTAATTCTACAGAAAAAGAAGCAGGAACTGAAAGTAGACCTTGTCTCAAACAACATTGTATGAGTACACAATGAGGAACGACGAGAAAGAAAGTGATAGTTTGTGAAGTTTTCCTCGCTGCAGGAGGACATGAGTGTGCAGAATCTGAATCGAGTCGGAGCAAGACGTGTGTTGCAATTATAACTGTTTCAAAAGTAAAAATAGACCTGTGACAATTGGCCTACATTTTGATGATTTCAAATGCCCGGCAATTAGTGTCGTTTTTTCCAGCTCCCTAAATGTTACAATGTACCAAGAGCAGGTGCATTATAGCACTAGCTTCTTTTATACTATTCCAACGTCAGATAACTTCTGAATCTCTTTTGTAGTGTCACATAGCTACTTGTGAACCTAGTATCGATCATTTTCCAATCTTCTAGTGAACCAATGTTCTTTATTATGAACTTGTTATAAAAGAGAAATCTCCATTCTGGTCCTCACTTCAAGAATTTCATTTTTTTGTCAAAATGAAATTCAGACTGTACTTATCAAGCAGTGGTGAATCCATTCAAATGGCCTTCCTTGAGAGTCGTTGACACTTGAATAAGTACCAGAAAATGTGTCTTACCTATACCATTAATGAGCTTTTTTCGCCGACCTAATTTCAACCCAGCTGAGGCATTTGGAAACGGTGAGACGTGATCCAAAATAAGAATGAGAAGAAAAATTGATAGCTTTGGGATCATTGCGTTGACTTATGATCATTTGCACCTGTAATTAATTACGTTTTCTTATTGCTAGAAACTAAGGAACTCCTGACTACAAATTTCCAAGGTTCCAAGAATTAGTGAAAGAAGGGAAATTACAAAAAAATTTTCGCCCACTTGTATTCATTTTTTCCAAGATTTGAACGCCATAGCTATGCTAGCGGTATTTTGTTGATAGTTAAAGAATAAATGAAGTATTGTAAAGTGTAAACCTGACGTACACTTACCGATCAATCAACTGTTTACTTTTATTTTTCAAACAATATGAAACAGAGGCTCCACCTCATTCCATCATGATGAATGGATGCACCTATCTGGTGCTCCAAAAATACAAGGCTTATAATCAGAGCAACATAAATAGGAAATATTTTCCCATATTGAAACTGAATGATCGATTCGTAGAATTGGCAGGATTCAACTCTTATTTTGAGTAACGTGTCTCAAAATGAAGAGTGGATAACATTTGTCTTCAGTGATATAAATGCAGAAACGCGAGAATGAGCTTAGCCGGGTAACCCTTTGCCTTATCATCAGCAGGGCTGAGAACAGTCATCGTGGACTGAATTGTGGAATCCGGTTCCTTTTGGCTCCGGTTCCGAATTTGAGTCCGGCATTTGGTTCCTTTTGGTTGTGGTTCTAGGGCCCAATATTGTCAGATCTAGTTCCTCAAGGTGCCAGTTTCAGAACTCAAATCCAAGATCCCGTTCGTACAAGCTCCAGTTCCAGAGGTCTGAAAATACAGGAGGAGAACCGCTTCCTGTAGCGGTATTTGGTTCCACTTCTCAGCCCAGTAGAAAGAATGGCGTATATCCGAAGTGGAAGATCCGATAGTCCAATTCCCACCCACGAAAATCCAGATGTCTCTAGATATAAAGCGTTTCTGGGCACTGCCACTACTGTTAAAAGCACACTCAGAATACTTTTCGAAGTTACGGCGCTTTTTCTGACATGTTTCATGTCTTTGCTCTGGTCTCATCCCGAGGGCCCTCCCCCCTCTGTAGTTTCTAGCTTATCCCAATATAATGGAAAGGCGTAGGCTAGATTCATACTAGGCTAAGAAAACGCTCAGAGCCATTATGAAACTATTAGCTTGTGACGTCATAAGTTCGGTAATGTCATAAGTCGGTGACGTCATAAGTCGGTGACGTCATAGGTCGGTGACGTCATAGGTCGGTGACGGTCATAAGTCTTTAATCCTGGTCCGCTTACAACATCTGAAACATACTACAGCGGGACGAACGAGCGGAGCGAGTGAGGCCCAGTAATCTCATCAGCCTGAAATATACTAAAGTAGACTTATACTAGACCAAGAAGCGAGACAGATCAAGCGAATGTGCCGCTCCAAAGCATTAGCCTAGAATTCTGAAATATTTTTGTCTCGCATTATCCACAACATATCTGATTGGGCAAAATTTTGAAAAGACATGAAACATGATCTTTATCTTTTTGGCTGCACCGAGAAATCCAATACCCCTTAATCATTCTTTCTCCCTCTCTCTCTCTCTCTCTTTTTCTTCTTCAACTCCCCTCTCCCATTCCCCAAATTATTTTCTTCAAGATTTGGTTCTAAAACCAAAATCCAAGATCAAGTGCCCTTGGGTATTGGTTCTAGCACCCGAATCCGGGATCCGGTTATTTTTGGGTCTCTTTCCAAAATCCGAAAGCCAAATTCTGGATCCGGTTCCTTTTGGTTCCGGTTCTAGAACCCGATTGCTGGATTCGGTTCATTTTGGTTCTGGTTCTAGAGCCCAATTGCCAGATCCGGTTCCTTTCAGTTCCAGTTCCAGAACCCAAATCTAAGATTCGGTTCCTGTTGGGTCTGATTCCAGAACCCAAATCTGGGATCTGGTTCCTTTCAATTTGGGTTCCAGGAGCCTGAAAATACTGGAGAAGAATATTTCTCTGTAGGGGTATTTGGTTCTGATTCTCAGCCCTGATCACCATTGTTCATGAAGTAGAAGTAGAATATAATTATTAATAGATGTACGGTAAGTAGACTGTTCAAAAGTAACAATAATAATTTTTGGAGAACAACTAATGAAACAAACGTTATCAACGTCCCAATGAAAAGGGAGGAGAAGTCAAACTGAGTAACCAAGTTTGGTAGAAACGACCATGCAAGGGGTAAGCCAACAATCCATAAAATAAGGTCTATTGCACAATTACAAGTAATCTCTTCCTCCAAACCATTGACTTGTCATTTGGCTGGCTTTTACAAAACTTGGTTTGGTTGATGTTTTTGCGGACATATTGCTTGTCAGTTTTCACACAAAGAAGCGATCAAACTCTTACTAGACAGCTAGCGCTACTACAAAGCTTGATCAAGTGCCCTACACAAGCAGCAACCATTGAAGTTCATTGTAATCAGTCGCTAATCAGTGAAAACATGGTCCAAAGATGAAATGTCTTGTGTAGATCTCATGGTGATGATACACTACAATCTTGAATTCTTCAAATATACTCGAAGCTTTGGTCTGCTATGCGACGTCATGATAAATTGATCTTTGTATTGTTAATACATAGACCAATTTTCCATGACAGTCAACCTGATAAGAAAAGTATGGACACCTCCAAGGAATTCAAACTAGGTCTATATCTATGAGCGCTCAGCAGTGAAGCACTACAGCTGAACAGCTTTTTGTGGGTATGCTAGACCACCATATTGGATCTAAGAGTTGCTACAGTGGTAGAGCACCCACACCAAGGGGTAGTAAAATATTCCGCTGTGATTTTAGAAATGATTCTACGTGTGTACAACAGCAAGTCAAACTTTTGTTTCCCGTCATCAATTACGCAACATCAGATATGCTTACTTTGAAAATCTGACAAGGGAAACAAAAAGCATACAATGTATCTGGATTATAGATTTTCTCATCAGCAAAAGAAAACATTCACCAACTACAGGTATGTATGAGAAAACTCACACTGGGGTGAAAAATAAAACCTTGGTTTAATCAAATTGATATTATATGATATTATGTTATATGACATAACATGCCTTCAATTCTTCACATCATCAACCGCCACATCCCCCACCGCCACACCCTCCGCCACATCCTCCACCTCCACATCCTGCTGATGCTACACTCATCAATGCCATTCCTCCAAGAGCTCCATACAAGAACGAATTATCATTGTCCCTCCTTCGACGAGCTTCTGCCTCTCTACGGCGAGTCTCCTCCGCCTCCCATCTTCGGCGAGCCTCCGCTTCTTCCCACTTTCGACGAGCATCTGCTTCTTCCATACCTCTGATTCTTTGCTCCGTTATTTGTATTCTACCGGTGTATTCCGGTCGAGTTTTCGAAAATACTTGAGAATGGTTTTGGAAAACTGTTGAACAGAGAGAGAAAATGCGATTGAAAAAAGTTCTAGCGGGTGAGGGGAAGGAGTGAAGCGAAATACTATAGGCTAATTTTTTTTTGCTGCGATTTGGAAATACCCGTCAAATTTACAAAATAAATCTCGTTCTAACACTTTATTCTTACCTGCTCTGGCTCTGACATGATCGTTCAACTGGATTAACGATTCGATTAACTCGAACCAAACGCTCGCATTCGACGGGTCTAATCCCAAAGCTGTTTGATAGTCAAAAGATGCCATTGGCAAGGAGCCTCTTTTGTGGTAAAATTGTGCTCTCTTTTCGTGACAACGTGAATTATTCGGTTCTCTTTTCTTAAACAGAAAAGTGAGTTCGGTGTTACATAACTACAGAATAAAACATATATTTTATTTTCAAAGCATGCACTCTCTGTACCGGTCATTTGTGAAAGTAAAAGAACAGTGTTCAAAAGTCAAGATTTTCGTCATACTCACACAGCCTACTTAAATGATATCCTGCAAACTCGTTTTCTTCTTTTTTATGTCTAGATAGAATTCCCGAACATTTTAGGAATAAATTCTGAAGTGCGTCAGAAAACAATTACGGTAGTTTATTACAGGGTCAATTCAGAAAAATTATATTACTTAGATACTAAGTACAAGATTTTTTTTCAAAATGTATTGACAAAATAAGAAAATATGTTCTGAATTAGTTAGGCAGCTGGAGCATATCTTGACCTCATAATAATCCACTCAACGTCCTCATACCCCGCATGCACCACCACTTCCAAGTCCAGCAGTTGCCATAAATGCGACTCCCCCCAAGGTTCCATAATTACTATCGCGCCTTCTTCGACGTCGAATCTCCTCATTACGAAGTACTTGTTCCCTTCGTCTCCGACGGGCCTCTTCTTCTTCTCGTCTCCGTCGAGCCTCTGCTCCTTTCATAATATTGATCTTTATTTGAGCTCTTTTCATTTTATCAGACAGATCTGGTTTTAATTTCACAAACAATTGAGATTGACTTTGAAAAACTGGGGAAAAAATGAACAATTGAAATTGAATTGACTTTGGAAGAACAGAAAGAAAAGTTTTCCGCGTAATCACGGAATTAATTGATGTAATTGCGATACTTAATGTTCTTACTTTCTTCGGCTCGAATGTAATTGTTCACTTTGAGTAGTAATTCCACTAAATTGATCCAACAGCTCACGCAAGAAGGGGCTATCTTTACTACTGTATCATAATCTTGTAATGCTTTTTGCAAAGATCCTCTTCTGTCATAGTACTGCGCTCTTCTTTCGTAACAAGTTGGATTTTCGGGTTCAATCTTCTAAAACACAAGAATACGAAATTCGTGCCCAGAGACGGTGCCCATGGTGACCATAAAGAACTGCTCAAGGTTCACAGTCGTCCATGCAGTGTCTTGAAGAAAAATCAAACTTTCATAAAGGTCCCCGAGAATGACTTCACCACAACTATGCTTTGATAAGGATAATCATCTACCGATTGCCATCCTTATTTACAGATTTCTCTCTCGTTTTCAGCCTCTACAGTTGACATTATAACTCCCACAGTCCCCTGCAATTCATTTCGAGCGAGTCGCTTCACGACAGGAACAGAGATTGCATTGAAGAAAAATAATGCACACACTACTTACTACTGCTTCCTCGTAACATTTGAATGACATATCAAACAAGTGTCTTTCAAATAATTCATCTCCCAAGTCTAATAGTTGAGGTACTTCGAGGTTTTTTATTTCTGTAAAAAAAAAGAAAAAAGAAAGAATTAAACCTGAATTATAAAGAATATATTCAACAAGAAATTTTATCACAAAATAATCAGGGAGAAACAGGGAGGAAGGATGGTGTAAGAATTTTTTTCGACTCTCTGATAACATCATAAAGTAAAAGTGGCAATGACCATTCAAGGAACATGAAAAAATGAGTGATACATTATCCTCGTATGTACAAGCCATTTGATGACAAGAGAGAGGAGACACACAAGGCACGTAACCCAATTACGTGCCCTGTGTTTCTCCTCTCTCTTGTCATAAAAAAAAAATTCCAAGTTTCTCAGTCAATCTATACCCTATTTACTACACTAGTACACTGAAAACTAGCCACGAGTATAATATGTGTTAGGCTAAAAAACTACTAGAAGCATGCAGGTATTATGCTAAGCTGAGATTCTCTGAGGTACAAAAGAATAAAATATAATAAAATTCTGCAGGTTTAGGTCATAGTCTACGTACAAATATTAGCATTTATATACTAAGCTGAGCTGTCAAGTGTTTGTGATGACGTCATGAAGTAGGCAATCTTTGACGGGTGTTTGTCAAAAAACAACATATTTTATCTGCAAGCAGCAAGGCTAATGCTAAAGTCCATACATGAAATGAAATTTGAAGGTACTTCTCTAATAAGGAGAAAATGGAAAAAATTTTGACTTCTGAGCTATAGATATGAGGCTAGGACGAGGAATATAATCAAACAGACTCTGCATTTTCACCTCATCATATTTTGAATCTAGTTTCAACAGGGAGCCTGTTTTATGAGGGAGAGTGGAAGGGGGTGCACTTAACCTCCAAGCTATGAGTGATAGGAGAGGGACTCATAAATTCCGAGCTCCGAAAGCTGTAACTGATACAAAAAAGTTTGAAGGGTGGTGAGGAACAAAGTTCAAGCTAGGTTAACCCTACACGTTCATGACTCACATAAAATAGGTACTCTGTTTGCCTCAATTAACGACCTTAATGCAGGCAGCCCCGAGCAGCTCAGTCAATGGGCTCCAAGTTTGTTTTGAATAGACAAGAAGAGCAAAAAAATGATTACCATTTTCAGCGTCTGTAAATTTTCCAAATTCGAATAGAGCTGCACAAAGAAGCACTCGACTACGTTTATTCTTCCCAGTTTTGAGCTTATCCGAGTCATCTCCAATCGTGTCTTCAGTGTTAGTACATTTGAGCAGTTCGTTTTGGTCTCTCGCGATCACGTTTTCGAAGTCTAAAATTGCATTTTTCAAATCTCCCTTTTTCGTGTAACAGTTTGCCCGAAACCTGTATGGCTCGGCGGACGACGGCTGTTTCTCCTGAAAGGCAATGATGGTCGACTGTAAGCATTCATGTAGGAACACGCACTGACCTCTATTCTAGAGTTAAATATAATTCCAGAAGCAGTGAGAGTTCGATGCTCAAAAATTTCAAGCTCTGCCACCTGCTTCAGGAACCAATGACCTTAGCCTAACAGATTCGGGAAAATAGTAGCTCCGGCACTAGAGGATCGAGAGGAATGGGCCGACAGGATTGAAAGAGATCTCGCGAATAGTGAACAAGAAAATTAGGGTCAGCCTTTGAAGCTCCTACGAGTAAGGGACATTAGATATAATCTCCACTTTTGCACTTTCACAAGTATTGAGATTAAACCATTCACCTCCTTAATATCCCATACATTCAAAATGAGTATACTCATACATAAATGAAGGGTATAGAGGAAAAGAAGGGAGTGTCCAGAACAAACGATCAGAAGAAATGCTTTTTTCTCAGTCTTACAAAGGACTTAATCTAGCGGACCGTTTCTCTTGGACATTCTTCCCTCATCCCCTGTACCTTATTCAAGTGTTAATAAGGTTTACAAAGTATTCTTCATTTTTCATCATGGTTCAAATAATGGGTGATTATATTTCTGGTAGTAAGAAAACAAAAGAAAAATAGAAGAAAACCTATGAAAGATTGAATATTTGAGCGAAATTTTGCGTGTACTTCTAGAAAAATTTCTCAGTGAAAATGAAATAGAACAATTGTCGGTGAAATATTTGCTGTAGAGAAGCTTTACATGAAGTCTTCTTCTGAACGTATAGGTTACTCACAATCGCAGCTGAGTAAAAGTAAATAGCGTCTTCGAATTTGCTTTGAGCACTGAGTAGGTTTCCTCGGTCGACAAGTTCGGAGTCATTCAAATCAGTCATTTCTGTAAGTGAGAACAATTTTTAGTGTTTTGAGCTTGAACACATCGTCTATTTTCAAAAAAAAGAAAAGAAATAGAGGCCTTTGCAGGTTTGCAATGGCAGCGGGGAACCCGCAACCTTCCGCGCTCGCGATGACGTTGGCGCGAATATACCCCTGAAGAGAAAGAGTTTGCTGGGCTCATCTCAGTATACTGCATGCTAGGCCTGATATAATGAAGGCTGGAAATTGAAATTTTCCAGGTCCCTAAAGTAGGTCAAGGTCAAGGTCACTGATGACGTCATGAAGCATCCCGGCCGGAAGTTGAAATTTTCCAAGTCCCTGAAGTAGATGAAGGTCAAGGTCATTGATGACGTTATAAAGCGCCACACGTCACGTGACGTCACGCAGTTCACATAAACTCCCGGACGTTTTCTGAGGATGTAACCCCCTAACAAAATGGATACCGGGTTCCCCGCTAAAAAATCAATTCACATGGACTCTAATCGAAGTTGAAGCTAGGATTTTGGTTTGAGGTCCATGGTGAGATGATGTCACGATTTCGTTGAGGGAATTCTGTAACTCTTCGTTGTTTTTAGTCTTCAAGTTTTACACATGAAAAGTCTAAGATATAAAGATGAGAATCTGAAAGCAAATATACCACCCCAAACCCTACTCCTCAATTCCCTTTTGGTTTTCCTTCTATAGTTTCAAGGTTAAATGTTTTTCAAGTCCTTGAGTAGGAGGAGAGAAATTTGAGTTCATCTTCCCTCTCTGTTCCCTTTAGATGAAATACCGAGTCCTATAGGTGAGGATCTAGTTCTCAAATTCAATTTTTTCAGATTTCCAATGTAGGTCAAGGTCACTCAAGGACAAAAGGTATTGGACACGAATATAGGAATTAACAGAAAAAGTAGACTAAAGCATCTATAATTTCAGGCCAAGTTCTGAAGTTGAAATTTTTCAAGTCCTGAATGTAAGTCAAATAATTGGGGTCATCTTCTTCTTCCCTTTTGAAGGCCCAAGAAAGTCGAAATTTTTCTCAGTAGTTGAAGGTCAAGCGTGCAGAGAAATTCGTAGATTAAGGTGGGAAAGTATCAGTGAAAACGTAAGACGGGTTAAAACATAAGATGGTTGGAGCAGACAAATGAAATTCTATGGTCAGACGATTTATAACTTTTGGAAGAGAAAAAATTTACGTTTGGCACCTTTCTGGTGATGCCCATATAGTTGGAAGAGGTATAGAATTTTCCCATATCTATGCGCCTTTCCTGAAAATTGAGCCGATCCCTCCCGGGAAAAATACATCCTCAACCTCACTATGAATAACATTTTCTAACCTTTCATGGCGTCATTGAAGCTCTTATTAGCGAGTAAGGCCTCGATGAGATGTAGTCGCGTAGAATTATCCTTGTAGCCTACTGGACGAGATACTGCTTCCCTGAAATCCGATATTGCTGCTTTCAGGTCTCCCGATTCCTTATAACAAATTCCTCGCGATCTATAAAACTTTTCATGAGGATTTCTAACCTGAAACGAAATAAGATTTGATCAAAGTTGTCCGCTTTTTCTGATTCGAAAGAATCAAAGTTTTTTGTTCTAAAATAGTTATCCTCATCATCACTTACAATAATTGCGGTATACAAACATATTGCCTCCTTGAATTGATTTCGGGAACGATATTTATCTCCCAAATCCGCCAGTTCATCATCCTTCAAGTCGTTCATTTCTGTAAAAATGTGTAATGCATCTAAGTAGAGAGAAGATTTAACCTCTGGAAGATAAATTCCGTCCCTAATAGGTACCCTAAACTTGTAAAAATTTACTCTACAATTGGAACTTTGAAAGCTTGACCTAGGTAATATTCCGATCCTCTTTTTATTCACCTTTCTCATACAGTTCATCTTACTGTACTTGTATATCTCTAACCTTCCGTAGCATCATCAAATTTGTGAGCAGCAAGCAACGCTTCAACAAGATGAGTGCGCGTGAGAAAATCCGAGTATTCTGGTGGGCGTGAGACGGCCTCTCTGAAATTGAATATAGCATCTTTCAAGTTTCTCATTTCCTTACAACAAATTCCTCGCGATCGGTAGTACTTTTCATGGGGGAATTTTATCTGAAAAACACGCAAAATAGAAACAAAGTAAATATTATTCAATGATGTATCTATGAGAGAATTCCTAGAGAGCGCGCCACTATCGAGTCGTAGTGATGAAGCTGAGACGGTGAATGTACACATTTTCTCCATTAGTCTATGGACTCCATTTAATTTGAAATAACTCAAAAAGTTGGGCATTCTTGAAGTAAATAAAGAGTAATAAAATTCTGGATTCCAAATGTTCTGCTAAAACTTCACTTTTTCGGCACTGATAGAAGTAGTTGATACTAGCGCTGCACGACCAAATAGATCCGGAGATAGCAGACCAAACTAATTTTGTCACATGAAAAAGCAATGCGAGTAAAATAAAGCTCAGAATTTTGGCTTCACAAAAATCTATTTTTTATTCTAAAAATTCCGTCATTTTTGAAATAACGTTTCTCAGAAGTCTTTATACTTTCTTTCAGAGGTTGTTGATCCGTGCTCTGGAGCTTTCAGCCTGATTTATTGAAAAGACGTTATCAATCCACTTTCTTCCCACTCGCACCAGTGATACTAGTGGACGGCAGAGGTGCCCGTCATAATAATTAGAGCTCAGCTACATAAGCAGCGACGGCTCGAGCAACTCAACCAAAATCTCTTGGTTTGGTCCCTCAGTGGTTCCAGCAACTTGGCCGTCGCTGCTTCTGTAGCTGAGCTCGTACGTTGTCGGGCAATGTTATACAAAATTAGTATCGAATTATGATATCTGTACTACTCACAATAGCTTCGCCGTAAAAACAAGCAGCTTCTTCGAATTTCTTCTGAGAAAGGTATCTATCTCCTTCATTAGAAAGTTGAGAATGAGTAAGGGAGCTCATTTCTACAAATTAAAAAATCAAGTATTATAAGGGCTAAAATTAATGTACAGAGCATTATTTGCTAAATAAAGAATTCCACATGAGATTGAAGAGGCAGCTTAATAGCCTTGTTCGGAAGCCACAAGTTTAAGAACATTGGCGGTGATAGACGTAAGCAGAGTAAGCGGTCGCTTATGGGCGCCATCGCCATGCACAGCAAATTTTCAGGGGGGCGCTCTTTTCCATTTTGCTTATGGGCGCAAAAATTGTAACGCCGCCATTGTTTAAAAAACATTTATGCTTCCAATCTCTCCTCACCATCTTTAGCATCATCGAAGTTTTTAGCATCGAGCAGCGTATCAATCAGGAGAATGCGAGTATAATTATCAGCGTATCTGTCCCGACACGCTGCTGCTTCTCTGAAATCTGACAAGGCCGCATCTCGATTTCCCAGATCTCTATAACAAAGTCCTCGCGATCGATAATATCTTTCATGAGGATATTTCTCCTGTAAGAAGATGAAATATTTCTACATTCAAATCAATCATGAAACAATTACCGTAAAATGAGCTGCCGAAGCTATGTTTCGGAACTCCAGACATGATTCTAAAAATCTGCGAGTTCCACGAGTCCTGAATCCTGACCCCTAATTCAAAAATTTACGTGTTCACACCACCTCGCGCTCTTCTCCCACCTCTAATAATCTTGTATGATGTCATCAGCCGCGATCCCGAGCCTGATTCTGAAATTTGCAAGTTCAATCCACCTCCCCTAATACTTAAAATAAGTGGTTCAGTGCAGACTTTTATGCAGCTGTATGTCAGTCTCATGTTAGGCTTGGTTTCATGAAGGCTAATACCAGACCTAGAGTAGTTTAGTGCTCTGCGTAGACCAATATAATGGAGGCTAAGGAGTAGTACTCTGATTCTGAACCTTCCAGTATGACGTCATCAGCCTTGTTCCGGAGGCCTAGTATAAGGGAAACTTGAGCAACATTACCATTATCAACAATGTTGACACCTCCGTGGATTACATACAGCGCCGTCACCAGACTTTTTGGAGCCTGAAGAAAAATTTCCACATGAGGCCTTTTTTCAATCTAAACAATTTTACCTAATTTTTTTTCTCCTCGTCGGCGTGAGGCCCACAGTAGCGCGAAGCCTGAGGCGGTAATACCTACTCACCACCCCCAGGCGACGGCTCTGCTCAAGCCTGAGACTTGAGTTCGAGACTCGAGACTAGACTCGTGACTGACATTAAGATTGAGATTCGATTTTGAGACTGAAGCTTGAGACTAGAGACCAAGACTCAAATTGAGACTCGATCGTGAGGCTCGAGACTGATTTTTGAGCCTAAGACTCACGCTTGAGACTTGGGCTTGAGACTCGAGACTGAGACTCAAGACTGAAACTAGAGACTGAGACTCGAGCTTGCGACTTGAGTTTGAGAATTGACCCTGAGACTCGAGCTTGAGACTCAAGCTTGTGGCTCGAGACTGACATTCGAGCCTATAACTCGCGCTTAAGACTCGAGACTGAGACTGAAGCTTGAGACTAGAGACTGACACTCGAAACTGACACTCAAGCCTAAGACTCAAGACTGATACTAGAGACTGAGGCTCGAGCTTGCAACTTGAACTTGAGAATCAAAGCTGGGACTCGAGACTGACACTTGGGACCGAGACGCGAGACTGAGAATGGAGCCAGAGACTCCAGCCTGAGACTCAAAACTGACACTTGAGACTTGGACTCGAGCTTAAGACCGAGTCTCGAGCTTGAGGCTCGAGACTCAAGACGGACAGTCGAGACTTGAGACTCGAAACTGAGACTCGAGCGCAGCGTCGTCGCCTGACTTTTTGAGACCTAAAGCAAGATTTTTACGTGAAATTACATCATGCTTCGCTTGTTCACCCTTTGTAAGCGAGATAGCTAAAAATGTTATGTGACAGGCCTGTTCCAAGATAATGGCAATTAGCAGCAAAACCCAAAACTCCCAGGAGAGCAAAAACAAAGTCCAGTTGCTTGCTGCTAACTACCCTTTTCCTGGAACAGGTACTTGATGCTAATAGCCCTCTATCTTGGAACAGATCACATAAACCAAAAACGGGAACCCAACGGTCGGAGAAAGTGAGCTCTCTCGAACTAGATGACTATTTGCAGTAGACAACACCTATACGTTAGTCCAAGGGCGCGGAGCAGAAGCCTCTTCAAGAGAAAATTTATGAGCTATCTCATGATTTCGTCGCAAGACCTTCAACGAGGATTCAAGAGTAAACAAGAAACATGATCTTAATCTTTTTGTTTCTTTTTGTTTTCCTTTTGCTTTTCTGATATAGGCCTATTTCATGTTGTAATGAAAGTTTTGATTATCTTATTATTTGTAAAAGTAAATGAACACAAGAAAACTCGCGTCATTTTCGTAAAATACATCAATAGGTGGGTACTTACAATTGCTTCGTCATAAATAATAATAGCTTCTTGAATTTTGGAGTGGGTTTTCATTTCTGTTGCCATCCGGGAGAGTTCTTCATGTTCCAATAGTCTCAGCTCTTAAGACACGGAAAAGTTGTAGTAGGTATTAGCTTAACAAAATCTTCGATTATTGCGCACGGGTAGCTCGATAGCAAACAAATCAAATTGCCTCATCGGTAAAATAACGTTAGGCTGTACTGAAACCCTCAGCAATTATGATTGAATTTGCGGAAGGGATGAGAGCGTTTTTCCCCAATATTCATACACAAGAATCTTGGGTATTACTATGACAATATTTAGCTCAATTATTCCAAACTTTAAAATAGTAATCACGCCAATGTCAGGAAACAGGTAATATCAACTGATCTTATGCCCTTGATGAGGTAGGAGAACTGAAAGGTACAGACTCACCCGTCCTAACAAGATCAAATCTTTCAAATTCGAACAAGGTTTGGCACAAACGAATCTGGTGTGGCTTCGGGTCTGCTGCACACAACGCAGCCGCTTTATAATCCGCGATTACCTCATCTTTATTTTGCAATACCATTTGGCATTCTCCACGTCGGATGTAATACTCCGCTATATTGGATTTTTGTTTCTGTATTCATGCACATTTCTAAGTTGTATACTCAAGGGTTCTTACTAAAATAAAGTACTTCTACATTGAAAGTGTTGAACGTTTACCAATTACTTACAATAGCTTTTGAGTAATACGAGACTGCGGCTTTAAAATAATGCTTCTCATACATCTTCTTTGCCATATCTGCGAGCGCAATATCGCTCATGAAAAGCGTTTCTTCAAACATAAAAAAAAGGGAAAGTATAGACTAGAATAAGAATCATTTGGAACTATTTTTATACTGCAGATAAACAAGAAGTGAAGTGTCTGCACTCTTCTTACTCGTGCCTGCTCTTGCAATTCAGACCTCCATTCTGTGTAAAAGCTCACAAACTAGCCATGTATCTCATCTCCTACTTTCGACTCGGAAAACGTCTGACTCTTGTCACTGCTATCTCTGTCCTCACAATTTTACAGTTCACCAATTTCCTTACATTCGTACCATTTTATCCACACAAAATTTCTATAATTTCCTAGTCTGTCTTGAAGAGTTATGTGCCAATCGATTTCTAGTCCTTCTTGTGCAGAAAATAGAAGAAATTAATACTTTTTTAATTCCGATATTTGAGTCAGACTGGTGGCCAACAAGGTTTTCTAAACTTGTGGTCCAAACTTTTCATTCTTGCCCTCAGTTCTGCAATCTCATTTTTGAATCCCATTCATAGTAAAATTCGAAACAGGTTTTTCTCAACCGATTCCTCAAGAAGAGGTTCAACTTTTAAATTTACGTCTTACTTATGCCATTAATGAGTTTTTTACGACGACTTAATTTCCGTCCAGCTGAAGGATTGGGAAACGCGAAGACATCATCTAAACTGAGAATGAAAAGGAAAATTGATAGTTTAAAAATCATCGCGTTGACTGATTCCTTGGCACCTGCAATCAAATTTGTTTCGTTACAAACAAGGAAAACATTGCCAAGATACTGCGAATAGTTAGGTGCCCAAAATTTCCTATAAAACACAACACTGCTTCTCTGTACCATGAGTTGTAGGCTTATGCCCTCCACCCTTGACTAAGATAGGCGAGGTATACCACGGTTAAGAGAGCTCACTCGTTCTGCCCGTTAGGTCCCCGTTCTTGGTTTCAGCTATCTTGCTTACGAGGGGCGAACGAGCGAAGCATGATTTACTTCAAATTAATTTGTCTAATTCACGAGGGGGGGGGGGCGTTATTGGCTCGTTACGTCATCACCTGTACCTTTGAAAGCTGTCTTTGACATCATCTATTTAGATTAAGGTCTCTCTCTCTTCTTTACTCTCTTGTATTCTCGGGATCACTCACTGCACTTAGTCTATACTAAACCTAAGGGCCGGTTTTACCGAAGTGCTAGTTCGAGTTTGATTGGTCAAATGTAAGCGCTCAATTGGCTAAATCGGAGTTTAACCTGTCACGTGACTTTAAAAGTCGTTGGTAAAACCGGCCATAATAGTAATACTGCTCGAGTCTTCCTCATTCTAGGCCTCCGGATCAAAGCTGATCGTCATACTACTTGTAGATCTCAGAATTAGAGTATTACCCTTTAGCCTCCATTATATTGGTGTACACAGCACAGTAAACTACTGAGGCCAGACCTAACATAAACCTGACATACAGCCGTATAATAAAGCCTACACTAAACCTTTAAGAGATTGGGGATGAGAGGAGGAGGAGGAGGAGGAAAGGTGGATGTCAGAATCAGGCTCGGGATCACGGTCAATAACGTCATAGTGAAAACGGGCCTCAAGATCGGGGCTGATGACGTCATAGTTACACAAGATTATTAGGAGGAGGAACTCGCGAAGGTTGAGTGAACACGCAAATTTTAAAATTAGAGCCCAGGATTCAGGACTCGTGGACCTCGCAGATTTTTAGAATCATGCCTTGGGTTTCTTTCTTAGTGCTGGGAGGGGTAACTTGCAGGACTCGCAAGTTTTAGAATCAGGGACTAGAATTGAGGAAACTTGAAGAAAGACGTCGTTCCTTTTTTTTTGGGGGGGGGCAACTAAGGGGCTTGATATGAGTTTGCAAATTTTGGAACTAGTGGCTAAAATAAAGATGTAGCTCACTTCTTTATGATATCATCACCAGGTACCGGTATTTTATATCATTAATTTTAATGGAATCAAGAAACTGAATTTCAATGGAAAATAAAATCAAGCGTAAGAAGAAAGACGCAGTTACGGTAAGACATTGTGAAAAATCAAAGAAATATTTTATCGATAGAATTGTACCGAGAAAAGAAAATAAACTCATCCAACGAAAACGACTGCACAAACATAAAAATCTCACATCTTTTACCAACTCTCTTCGACTGCCAGACGTAGACGAATGACGTATGATTGTTTGTGCGTGTATTGAATACGCCAAAATTACAGGCTCTTCAAACGTTCAAATTTGATTGCAAAGTAATTTCATTACGGCGAGTCAACAATAGCTTCGCGTCAGTTTTGGGAGCCGTCAGCCTCGACATAAGAAAAGCGTTCGACTCGATTTCACGGGGCCTCATGGACGCAGAAGTGCTCGCATACCAGCAGCTATCTCAACTGCCGAGAAATCCAAGCAGAGACGTCTGCTGGTGCAGTAAAGCACCGAGTTATTAATGAAGTGCCGCAGAGGTCGGTCCTTGGGCCCCTATAGTGGTGCGTCGCACTTGACGATATTTTCAAGTTGAAGCTGCCACCGGGCGTTAAGCTTATCTGTTATGTGGATGACACACTGGTGGTATGCACTGCTGAAACAACTGCAGAGGTGGAAAGCAGGGTAAGGGCCGTGGAAAGAGTGACGCGTAAGATCAAGTCGGCTAGACAAGAATTTTCAGCAGGTGAGACGGAGGCTATATTATCCACAATCCGTCGAAAGTTCATTCCACTCGCCCTTCACCTACATGGTGTGGGAATCAAGACCAAGAAGGTAATGATGTACCTAGGCATCTGGCCTCACTCGGCACCACTTACTGATGACAGCGGGAAAGGCGGGCAGGGTAGTCACACACCTAAGCCGCTTGATGAGAAACCGCAGAAGGCTAAAAGATGCAAGAAGAAGGATCATGATGAGCACTTCCTCGTCGATCCTCCTACATAGTGCCCCAGTATGGGCCGACTCTATGAAGATAGCTTCTAAGGTGTGTTAATGCCTATCGCACTGCATCGACGGAGGCTCTTTGCGTGTCAACAGCTCCTAGCTGAGGAGGAAGCGGTGGAGTTCAAAGCAAAAAAGAAGACAGTGACTGACCAAGAGGCATTACAAGTCAATCAAGAGGCGAGACGCTTCTTGCTTGAGAAATGGAAAGCAAGAATTTCTCAGAGTGAGCTGGATAAATGAATAACGACCCATAAGTTGATACGCGACCTTGAGACCTTGCTGGTTAGTTGAACCTTCACCTAACGCACGTTTTGAGCGGCTATGGTTGCTTCCACAGGTACTCTCGCAAAAAATTAACGAAGTTAAGAAGGCAAAATGTTCGCACTGTCATCAAGGGCAGACGATGGACCACAGGACACCGTATTTGAGTATGAGGTGTGGAAGCTTGAGCGGGGTGAGCTTGGTCGGTCTGTCCGAGGGGTAGATGAAGCGCTTGCTCCGAGTAGCCTGGTATCTACCCCGCTAGCATCCGAAGCATAGAATTAGGTGTCTGCATTTGCAACCTAAATCATGGAGAAAAAGTTGCAAATGCAAAACAACGCTACGGCTCACTCAACTGCGTATCATCTATATTACAGTGGGGCAGGAAGAACAGGAAGATTAGTTGAGCCTGAAAAAGAAGGAAAAGAGACTCCAACAACAATCTACTATATTTCAGTTAGTAATATTGTGTTTTGTGTTCCGGTTTCGTGTGCCTGTAGGCACTGCAGCATGGCGGTTGCCAAAGTAGCCTGGGGGTGTCCAGAAACCGTTGGACTTTGCAAAGGAGATTCTTTCAACACTGGAGTTATATGCGAAAGACTTGATTCCGGTGTTGGAAGAAACTTCACCATGGAGGACGAAAAAATGATTAGCGAAGTAAGTTTTTGTCCCCAGAAACCGGTAATGATTACCAAACTTTTTCACTAGGGAACATTGATTGGCCAACGACAAAATTCATAATTGAAAGATTTGCGCCGGTGACTTGGAAAACTCTCGCACAGTTCTTACAAAAAAAACAGGCATTCAAATTGCAAATTCTCAAGCTAGAAGGAACAACATAAAATAGAAAAATCGGGTGCGGATCTACGAGGAAAGGAATGAAAAAGATTTCTTGTGAACCTTTGAAAAGTGCTCGAACTATGCATTTTTGTATTTTCGACCAATGGAGTACCCCCCAAACGCTAGTACAGTATGCGATCTACGTTAATACAAAGAAGTCCATCCAATTTAAAATGACCTACGGCGCACTTTGAATCAGAGCTAAAGTTTTGCAACTCGAAAATAAGGAGTTGTTACAATTCAAAATAAGCAGTTTTCGTATCCAGAAACCCGGGAAGAAGATCCTCTTTCAACTTCCCACCTGTATGCGTCAGTTCTCCAGATACGATTACAACGAGTTTCAGAGAATACCTGTCATATCCAAATATGGCACCCAGTCACAACCTCTCTATCCATTGAGCAGTCTTCTCCTTCTCATACAGTGTGATATTCTGCCAAGCGTTTCCCTCAATTTGCGCCAGAGAAAACTCTCTTCACTACATTGAATAGAGCACAGATACGTGTTTGTAAAGTCTTTCAGGAAATAGAAAACAATAGATAAGCGGGCGATAATACGAATATGGAACACTATTGTATTCGAACTCGCAACACCGATTGTATATTATATTGTTGCTCGTGTGCATCCGAGGATAATCTCCGGAAACGTTGTGCCTTACTGCGAGAAATTTTTACTTTAACTGTACCGTCGAGTAAAGTTCCTTGTTGTTTCCGCTTAACAAGTTCCTCTATTGCGATATGGACAAACTCACTCAAATTATGTTCTACGTATTCATCATCTCAGTTTGGTAAGTAGCCTACCATTGAGAAGTTATATATGTACTGTAGGAAGATGACTCTGGAAATTGATTTCCTACTTCTTAAACGGATATTTTAGGTCGTTCTGTGTAATCTTGAGTGCCGAATCGGGACAGTGGTACGATGGAGTGGCGACAATTAAGCAACTCGAAGCCAACAGAAACAGCCTTGTTTTCAGAATCACGATGAACGACACTTGGCCTGTGTCTCTATCCGACCCTGGAGTAGAATTTACGTCACGTTGTTCCGCGGGACTACCTACTTTTCCGCGGCTTTTAGACTGGGATCAATTGGACGAGAATCGCTACCCAGTTTACAAACTTTATCCTCCGTCGATCCGCGAAAAACAGTTCAATTATTGTTCCGAAGAAAGAAACTGGATGCCATCTTTAGGGAATTTGACCCTTCTGGATTCTCAAAACGGTATTTATGAGTTCCGAAATCTGCAACCAGATACTAAGTACGAAATATCAGCAAAAGGGTATTACAGCTGGTCGAACAATACGGCGCAAAAATTCCAGGTTTCGGGTGTAGTTTATACGGAATCGCTGGATCCACCGATTATAAGAGAAGGCTATTTCTGGGTACAAAACCAGACGACCTCATCAATTCAACGCACCGTGACACTGTTTTGGGAGAAAACTGGCGGAGAAGGTGTTCTTGAACACTTCGTAGAGAACAAACAACTTCCAGGCTCTACGAAGACAATTTCATTGACAACGGGATACCTTACTACTTTAATCAGTATGGAAAAGAACACATTCCGTTTCTATAAAAAGAGTGTATTTGGTAACACGGCCGCTCGTTTCTCATCCGTGGATATCCCGAGTAACGAAAGCATTGTGCCGACAAGTTATTGGATGAATGCCTACACTCAAGTGAACGAAAATAAAGCGACAATTGAATGGATGCAGATGCAAAATATCACTGATATTATCGTGTTTTGGTTCAACTCTGACGAGAATGTTATTTTATTTGTGCGTCCACCATCAACGGTTAAAGGAATTACAATCGAAGCACCAGCTCCTGTAGCAGTGGGGTTAAGTATGAACTTCGCTACTAAGAGCACTGGAATGGTACCCTTATATGGTTTAGATTCGATGACCGAGATCAAAGATCTTTTTTCGACTAGAATTCACGGCACCACAGACTATCCGCAGATGCATATAGATGACACCGAACACGTGGAAAAAGCACAAAAAGCGTCCAGCACCAAAATCGTATCACCAAATACGCGTTTTATTCCGAGCGACATGGAGCACGTGGATGACGTATTTATACCCAAACGTCCCAAAAGTTCGTAATGAGCCGTATCGATATACGATAAGTAATTTAATTGATTGTCAAATTGATACTTTCTTTTTAGTTTCTTGATGGAAAATAAAAGAATGTGATATTCATATGTAGTTCTTGTTATCTTTTGCAATTGTGAGCCTTTGAATTTATGAAAATGTCAGTTAGCAAAGTGGGAAGGGGGGCTGAAGGAGGTAAGAATGTTTAACACGGTTCAAAAGATTGATCCTTGGGTAAATTTCGATTTTCTAATGATATGTACAACAGAAGAGGAGAATAAAAAAAATTGCACTATACAGTTGTATTAATGACATCGTAGCCTAGTTTTTGACTGAGTGGAAGGGGCTGAGATAATACCGATCTATAATAGTAAAGATCTTGAAAAATTAGACTTTCACACTTTTGGTTCGTTTACATGTTTCTTATCCCGGTATGAGTGAAACGTGATCAAAGTTCGTATTTCTGAATTTTTATTTCACGTTTGGAAGGAAGAATAACCACAGAAATGCGCAAGAATAACGTTTTTAACACAAAAATATTATTCTCTCACATTTCTGTAGGTAGTTATTCTTCCTTCCAAACGTGTAATAAAAATTCAGAAATACGAACTCTGATCACATTTCACTCATGCCGAGATAAGAAACATGTAAACAAACCCAAAGTGTGAAAGCCTAATTGTTATTTTTGCGTGTGGGTACAGTTTACGCAATTGAATTTAATTTTGAGAAGTACGAGCACGTATGAAAGTTCTTTCCGAAGCTTGATGCTTGGTTCTGGTTGTCACGAGTAATGGAGCTCATCCGAAGTCGTTACCAGCGACAGGGGAAATAGCTTGATGGTGGAGCTGCCACTTATGCTTTCAAGCAAGCAGATTTCCTGTCAGTACTACTGACTGCAAGCCAGCAATGCTATATGGTTTTCTTTCAGAGTTTCCTTCTCTCAGTCTTCGAAGATCCAATTTCTTCCTGCAAGACAGCAAGGTGACCTACTCTCAGCTCTTCCGCATTACAGATATCCGCTCTTGCAAGCGAGGAAGAGTAGGAACCTCTTCTGATGACGGCTTTGGTTGGGTTTATCCGTCAGAGTTTTCCTTCTCCTGCGTAGATCCACACTGGTCATCGCCTGACTATGTCTCTTGGCTTAACAGGGCCGCCACGTGAAGGCTGTGGAAGTGGGCTTAGAAGCAGCAATGGTAGCGGGCATGGGTGGCCCCGTCGATCTGAGGGTCTTCCATTAACTGACCCCATTGGGCCCCAATAGAGTCAGGGAATATAACACGTACACTGGATGGAAGAAGACCGATCACCAAAATGTGCCGAAAAGTACAAACCAACTGGTAAGAGAGACCGCGGCGGACCTCGGCGAAAACTGGTAAAAACGTCTACATCTTTCGAGACCGATGCAACACCGCAGATGGGCCACTAGGGCCTATAAGCGACCCAGAAATGAAGACGACGAGCATGTAAAAAAAATGTATTATTCTCGGAGTCCAAAGAATGTCAGGCGTGAGAGAATAATTATAACCGATTTTGAATGGATGTAAGTTGAAACTGAGGGCAACGAGATGGAAAACGAAAAACAAAGAAGGAGCCAGGGCCTGTAACAGCTTGAAAGCTACGGTATGTAATTGTCAGGGCCGTCGCCAGGGGATGGCGAGTAGGTACCATCGCTTCAGGCCTCAAAAAGACTGGTGACGGCGTTGGTAATTGTAAAAGAAACCAATGAACGGGTTCAGAAAGATAGCCTGCAAGTCGTTGAGTATTTTGTCACCGTCAGCTCTAGACGGTTCATAATATGCCCTTCATTGCACACATGCAGGAGTTTGATCGTAGCTTTTGAAGGGTCGTGATTTCCCATCGCCTAAGTTGAGGGCACTCAGAAAAACTTAGACACTTTCAGACAATTCCGGATCCAAATTTCATAATACCAAAACCAATCTGAACCTGATAGAGCAGGTTACCTGTTTTTCTCCTTCACCTTCGTAAAAGGAGCTGTCGTTTTTCATGTCCTCCTCTTATCCTGTACACCTCAAAAGTCGAAATTCATTGAACTCAGCCTTTGATGATTGTCCCTCGACTATTGTAGACAGCTGGAAAGCCTCACATATCATGAGATTTTCAAGTCCAACTCCTTTGATGGTAGAATTTTTCCTCAATATTCGAAATCTTTTCAGGTTCAACTCCTTTGATGGTTTGGGTTTTTTCAAATTTCCCTCCTTTCATACAACATGGCTCAATTCAATCCTAGTATGACGTCACGATCTGATGAATTCATAGTTGAGTGCCTATGACGTCACTGTGTGATGACATCATAGGTCCGTTTCTGGCGCACACCGCACGGCGGACGATGAGACGTCAAAATTCCCAAAATCCTCAACATGGAACAGGTTCCCTGCTAAAAGAAGAAAAAGTTGTTTCCGTCTTTCCAAGATGTGTCATGATTTTGCTTTACCCCTAAACTCCCTTCTAATTCCACGATTTATAACCCTTGTATGGTGTTTTTGATTACTGAGGCATGTAACAGCGTCATACAATATTATGGCTCGTATTAGTTATGAGGATTCTATTCACATTTATAACCCTTCCCTCTCGCAATACTCACGAAGTAAATCCATCTACAAGTAGCAAAACATTAAGCCCTTCCTCCAAGTTGTAAATCAGAGGCCGATAAGAGAAGTCTATGCTCTAGCTCCTGTTAATGAACTTGACTATTAGGGACTCTGAAATTCACAGAGTCATAAAAAGAAGGGCCAGAGTGCAATAGAATATAGTTTCCGAAATCATTCCCCAAAGAATTATCGTAACAGCCAGCACATGATTTAGAACTTTACAGTTGAACTTTTGTGTCGGTCGTTTTCTCTGATCAATTAACGCTGTAAATTTCTGTGATAATCCGAAGACAGAGGCTGTGTAGACTTCGTAATCGTTTCTTTTGTTAGTTCTGTCTCAGTAACTTTATTAGTATCTCAGGCTAATGTTGGAATTAGACTCTACTCGAAACTATTTCGGTAGATGATCTCCAATTTATGTCTGTCACCTTATCAGTTATCCCTGATTTTATATTTCACTACTTTCTCATTTTGCAGCATTTGCTGTACTTCTTCCCTCCCTCCTTATATGCTTTACAAGAACATAGCCAGAAAGGGATTGTAAGATGGATCCTTTCTCGAATAAATGATAGTTGAAAGCATGTGGAATTTTGTGAAAGAGGAACTAGCTACTAAAAAACATAAGTTGTTCGTTGGAAAACTAAACGTATGCACGTGCTCCGTACACGCGTGCTCCGACGCGACGTAGGCTTCCGGAAGGTGAGATAACGATGTTCACAACAAGTTTGTTGAACCTTTTTCATCTATCTGTTTATCATCGTTTCTCTTTGAAAGATCAACTCGTATTCAATTTAGAACGTTGTAAGCAAACGTATCCTTGATTCGGGGTGTTTGTACGCAAATTTTTTCGGAAATTGCTCTGTCTACAAATTTTTTTGCGTGCAAGATGAATGTGAATGTGAAGATGTTTTGCCGAGTTATCATCTCGATATGGTGAGTACAAATGGAAATTATATAATTAAATGTTATTAATGTTTGTGATAAGACTCGGCTCCTCTCCCTCTTGGCATATAATTATATACATACACACATCAAAATATTTCGAGCCCTGCTTTACACCTTGTAACACTTGCCAGCTTCTGGAAAGCGACTTCTTAATGCGACGAACACGCTATTGTTATTGTGGCAGCCAAATTTTCATATTTCGCTCAAGTCCGCGTCCAAATGGAGGAATTACCTAGGCTAATTATTAAAAACAACTCCGAGCTAGGCCAAAGAGGTTTGGAAAATTTTCAATCTTAACACTACACGATGAGAGAGAAGGTTTGAAGGAAAGTCGACTTAGGAGCTGTTCCACAATTTATGGAGACGGAAGAGTATTCCTTAGAAATTCGACTTTTGAAGAATAGGGAGGGCAAGTGTGCGGGAAATTTTTGATTTTCGAACTACCAAATATGAAAATAGAAGGGGAATTTCACAGGGTGAGGCAGAATGATGTTAAATCTGTTGTAGCGCAAAAACGCGGGACGTTAGACGTATAGTTTAAATGTACAAAATTTGTATCCCAATCTTGACTTTAATTTGAGCCATTTCCAAAGCTTTTACGACTTTTCTGATGCCGAGTTATGGACCAAAATGTGCCGAAATTTCGCTGCAAGGGTTCCCAAAGTGGTTAATTATCAAGAAAAATGGTTTTTGGAATGAGAAATTGCGTGATCTCTCATATGTTTCTTCGCATCCACAACGAAATTTCGAACTGTGTCTGAAAAAAAAAAAGGTAATAGGACTCGAAGAAGCACAAAAATGACTGAATGGGCCCAAGGAGGGTCAAAATTTCCCAAAAGTGAAGATGCGGTCATTTTCGACATTGTTCTCGAATCCTTGATGAAATTTTGCGCTGAGTTCGAAACAAATGGTGAAATGACAGGACGAAGGCACCAAAATGATCACAATGTGCCCAATGAAGGTAATTTACTGAATAAGGGACTCAGTCTCGACCAAAGGAGGGTAAAAATTTCCCCAACATGAAAATTGGGATGAGTGTACAACAGGAAGCGAGCTTCTCCGTAACCTTTGCCTCACAGCGTGAACCAACGGAAAATTCGCCATGTTTGCTCTCCTTCATCAAAGACAGGACCTCGTTTGATATCTCACCGCGGCTGTACAACAGAAAGCGAGCTTCTTAGTATCATTTCCTCTAGCAGCCGACACAACGCGAATTTATTCACGTTTGCCCTTCTTCATCAATGACAGGGCCTCCTTCAATCTCTCACCGCGAGTGTACAACAAAGTGCATGCTTCTTGGTATCATTCATTCTAGTGGCCAACGTACCGCAAATTTCTGCACTTCTGGCCTCTTTGATCAAAGACGGGGCCTCATTTAATCTCTCACCGTGAATGTACAACCAAATGCTAGTTCACATCCATTTTGATACTTCATAGGGGCATTTGGGCAGCATAAAAACCCACAAAAGTATTGTACAAAGTTTTGAAGATCGTGCAATTTTTTTATGAGGGAGGATTTTGACCTTTCTTGGGCCGTACGTCCATTCAAAAGCTTTGTAGGGTCATTTGAGTGATTTTTTCAGGCTCATCGCCAAATTTCACTGAATAATCACATAAAATTGTCGATTTTCCAATTCGGGGGGGGGGGGGGGTGTTCCGAGAGAAAATCATTGAGGGGGGTGAAAAGAATATTCCGCCAAGTGACTAGGAGCTTCAGTCTGCGCTCAAGAAAATTGGTGAAGTTTGAATGGCAAGATTTGCCGAATGGCCTAAAAGCCGTGTCACCCCCTCCTACCCCCTCCCTATCGGAACGCCCCTGCGTACATTTGAGCTATGGGTCTAACGTTTCGCGTTTTCACGCTACAACAGATTTAGCCCAATCTCCCATTCAACTGGTAACATTATTTTGCCTAACTTTATATTAAGAAATGAGCTGACGAGCTCACTCGCATTGGCCAGGCTAAGAATGCAAGTCTCGAAGCAGAGAATATCGAAAATCAGTCAAGTCTTAGCAGTCTTATAGTAATTGAAAATAGAGATACAAATTACCGCAGACTCGAACCCGCGGCCCCGCTTACCCCGCGTGAGATTCTAAGAGGATGAAGAATTTTGGCCTTACAAATCTTTACTCAACTTTCCTCTCCTTCGCTAGAAAACTTTTTCATGTCACTTCAATAGCCCGACATATAATTGTGGGGGTTCAGAAGTAGGAAACAAAATGAATCCCCACACATAAAATCATCAACCGCAAATTTCATTAGTCTTAGTCCAAAGTTTGACATTTTTGTTAGATCAAAGTTCGGTCACATTTTTGAAAAAATCTATAAAATAAGTTTTTATTAAAAATGTTTGTAAGTATTTAAGAATAATGTTCAATTCCTATTTCTTCAATATTTCAGGATTTCCATAGTCGCGTTCGAAAATCAATCATCTGCAACACATTTTTCTGGCGCAACCATCACACAAATAGGCAGCCGCCTGGACAGTGTAGCTTTTAATGTAACATTGCAGAGAGCCCCAAATTCGCCGGTGTCGCTGTATGAAAATGTTATAGAATTACAAATCGATTACTCTTGTATCAAAAGACCAATTATTGTTCAACAGCTTGTGAGAGTTTTTGACCCACACGAGTATCCACTCAGTCAGATTGAGTATCCCAGTTACATGCTTCAGGATACTTCGATGTCACGTGGCAATCATAACTGTGAAAAAAAGTGGAAAAACCGAACTAGGCTCGACATTTTAGATACGGAGAATTACATCTACGAGCTTCAGCATTTGCCAACTGATTCCACATTCGAGTTGCACATAACTGCATCTTATCCCGGGTCCAGATTAAGAAGAGAAAATACCATAGCCGCTAGAGGAGTCGTTTACACCGAGTCTCATCAACTTCCGAGTACGGGTGAAGGTTTTTTTTGGATTAGAGACACAAATATATCGTCGGAGGAACGTATCGTGACCATATTTTGGCCAAAAATAGACGGGTCAGCGAGACTCGTACAATACAACTATTTCAATGGCACTTCGAAGAATTATATTGGAACGATTCCCCTACAGAATGGGTTCTTCACAACTTCCATAGGTATGACAAGAAGCGATTTTGAAATCACTAAAATTAGTAAAAATGGAACATTGGAACCTTACTTCAAATTAATAAGTGTTCCCCCGCACGAAAAAGTATTATCGACGTCGGCATCGTGGTGTGCAAAGTATATACAAGAGAGTCCTGACGAGGGAAGAGTGGAATGGATCGTAAAAGATGACTACCACCAACCGATGGAATCACGAATTACCGATTTCCTGGTATTCTGGATGGATTACGACAACTCAATCGCCTTTGCACCCGTTTCGTCCGAAAACAAAGGAATCTTCATTAGAACGAAAAATCCTCGAGCGATCGGAATATCAGCGAGAACAAGTACTCTCAGTAGTGGATTGATTTTGCTACACGGTTTTGATTTTAATAATGAGATGCTTGGTAACTATACACAGACACGCAGTTCGACTCGCGACGTGTAAAAAATCATGAATATTTTTCATGTAACATTATCGGCTTTCTCATTAAATGTATTCATATGTAATTTTTGTCTTTATTCCCTATCATCGTTGATATTGAATTCTTTGGCACCAATGAAAGTCAGGTCCACCAGCTTTGAGAAATTTACATCGTTGTACCAATTCTCAGTATACGTGGTCAAATTGGATCAGCCTCACACTTTAGAGGACACTACCATAAATATTCAAAATAGATAATAACAAGATGATCTCAAGGAGTGTGACTAGAAAGTGATAATCAGTGCCATATTCTTATCAAAAATAACAGAAAAAAAAATTAAGATCCATCTACCCTATAGGTAACTCAGAAAGTTGTTTCTTCAATTAGCTCCATCAAACGTAGTGTAAGCGCACAAAGTAAAATATCTTCATAATCACTCACTGGATTTTTCATACTTGGAATATAAAATCTGATTTCTTTCCCTACCATCATAAGTAGCATTCTCATTGTACTGTACCAATCTATCATTAAGTTGGAAGCAGTTTTCTGATGAAATAAGTAGCCTACAAATACCTCACAAAAACAGAAGACAAAATCATGAAACTTTAGTTAGGTATCTGTATAATTAGGCATAGGTATGACTATGAGTAATATCATATGAGTAAAATTTCATTTTGCAATTATTTTTAAAATACAAGGAAATGTTTTAAACTTGGCTCCGCGCTTTCATTATAGCATACTTTACATGACCGCGTTTTATCTAACTTATCTCTGACACGTAATGCAGTACAATCATGTTCAAAACAGCAATGATAACATTCTGTTCAAGATACTAGAATAAAAATGCGGTTGTAGGTAGGTACCCATTATTTAAAAGCCATCAATTTTATAATAAAAAACATAAGTAGATAGGCAATCGATTAAAACAATCAGTGAATACCTACAAAGATAAATAAATAAATAAATAAAGATATCAAATATCCATACATTTATTCCATGAACAATAGGAATGTATCGATTCCGTTTTGACAAGCATTCTCAACAGCTTCACCGAGAGTATTACCTTTACCGCAGACTCTCAAAAAGTGAAAATCTATCTTTAACATAACAAGGTAGATTTCACCTGCGTCGGCTTGAACTCCCAACAACTCAGACGAAAATTTTACACCTAATTCTTTAATAACTTCTTCAAAACAATTTATCGGGTGCATATACTTGTAAAGTCCATCCATTAAAATTTTTGATTTTGGCGAATCCGGCGACTTCATGCCAAAATTTATATCGTTATAACCCACCTGCAAATCTTCCGGTCGCGGTAATAAACGTTTGCCGTATGTTGATCGACTCACATTTGAATATTTATTCATGAAAGCTTCAGCCATTTCTTCGGTTTTGGGCGATGATGAGAACTTGGAGCTATCGGAAAACAACCCACCAGAAGAGACTTGATCATCAATTTTTTTTACAGGCACAGACTTCACGGAACTGGTACCAAAATTATCGTTCGACGATGTAGATTTCTCGAGCTTGATAAGCATCAGTTGAGCGGATTTGTGCTTCGCTTCCTTTTTAGACTTACCGATTCCTTCGGTCTCCAAGTTGCTATACATGCAGAGAGACTTGAAGCCGGACGAAAGTACAAAATCTGCGTATTTTGGTTCACTGACAGTTGTCTCTACGCTAGCTCTACGGTCATGCAGCTCCTTCAGCATACTGACGGGACTTTTTCTCGATTCCATATTCTCACCTATCAGCAAAATCACTCAAACAGTGAACAAATAATTTGATACCTATGGGCTAGGCACTTTTTTACAATAGGCTTTTCAAGGAGGTTGCCGAGAAAATCCGTATTCAGTTCATTTTTTAGATAAGTACGATACCTAGCTACTTGTGGACTAGTTCCACTAAATGCAAATACGCCTCGATTTACATGAGTAAATCCGACATTCGAATTACGCGTGATTTCAATTAAAATTGTAAGTACCAATCTAAAATATAAGATACACAACTATAATCTACTTGGTAGGCAGCTGGTGAGGTTCACAGTTCATACACACGTACCGCAAGGGTTCAGCAAATCTTCAGAATATTGATGGAGGTACGCCAACCTATAGACTTCTGAGTCAGCAACTAAAAACTGTGCAAGGAAAAACGGTAAGTAGACAATCCTTCTATAAGCGCAAGCTATAGCCTTCGAATAGGTAGGACTGATAAAGTGATAAGCCCAAACGCGAAACAGTTTTAGAAAATAGTATATAAAAAATTTAACACATCAATATTTTGGTTGATTTGGAAAAATTATACCGATAAGGAATTCTCTATCAAAGTCTGTTCCAGAGAGTTTGGTGGGAGCCGGCCAAGCGACAAGACAACAGATGGGAGGAAAGGATCTCTTGTGGTTGTGTGATAAACCTTATTCTGTGGATTGTTAGCTTGTCGCTTGACCGACTTCTACAAAACGCGGTTCAATAAGAACATTTTCGATTTTGATATTTTCAGTTGATGCTTTTCACACTGTAAACAAATACTCTAAACAATAATACTGGAAACTCCTATCTAAATACATTGAGCGCTTTTGGTCACGCAACGCAGCGCATCCAGCGGCGTGGGATGTGCAAACTGCAAATCTTGGACTGTTTGGGCTGTCAAACAATGAACGTCACTACTACACGCAAAAAACATGCACAAATTCACAATCACAAGTCACAACCAATGTTAGTTCAATCCCGCGCCGCTAGTCGCCTGTGACCACGAAATTAACGAGATTTTCCAGTATTATCGTTTAGAGTATTTGCCAAACGGGACGAACTAAAGAACGAGGCAAAAACGCCGTTTGTTTTTACATAGGATTGAAAGACCTGTGTTAAAAGCCGTTCTTAGTTCGTCATCTATGGTATTTGCAGTAAAGTAGACATGCTGGAACGCATCAAGTAGTTGAACCAATGAGAACAAACTGTAGTCGACCTGGGCTGTGAACTGTGAACATCTCTGCCGTCCAAAGTTAAATTGTCGTACATGCAAGAACAACGACCATGGAAAAGTATCAAAATAGATCGATTAATATGTTTGAGAGAAAATCAGATCACTTTAAGTAGCTCTTTGATATTAGTTTTTAACGTAGAATGAAATTATATTAATCATTTTCTTAAACATGCAAGCTCTCGTTTCTCAGATATGGCACTTCACATTGCATATACGACGAAAAAATTGTCGTATATGCATTCGATCATCATAGTAGTAGCGTGTGAATACGAATCTTCGTCACCAACATACACAAACCTTCGTCACTAACACACACGCAACAAATGGTCGAAATACCCAGTTTCTGGGATCGTTGGTCTCGCGTATACGACATTTTAACTTTGGACGGCAGATCTCTGCCGTCCAGAACAGTGGGAAAGTGAATAGGTAGGCTAATAGTTTTCTAGACAGTAAAATGGGATAGAGGTACCGCGGTAATCGAGTTATTCACAAGAGATACTCTGTAATTTTCAACAAGGAATTTGAAAATGTCATCGGATTTTTCAAATTCAGCCTGGTTTTTGAGATAATGGAGGTACGTCAATTTAGTATCATTTTAGATTTTGTCATATCTCCATACCGACAAAGAATTGACATGCACACACATAACTCTAGTCAAATAAAAACACTAACCATTCTTTGGGCAAACGATGCCGTTCAACAAATTGGACTTCACAGAACTGGTACCAAAATTATCCTTCAATGGTGCAGACTTCTCGAGCTTGGTAAGCATCTGTTGAGCAGAATTGTTCTTTGCCTCCTTTCTAGACCTACCAATTCCTTTGGTCTTCAAGTTGCTATACATGCAGAAAGACTTGAAGCCGGACAAATGTACAAAATCTACATATTTTGGTTCACTGACAGTTGTTTGTACTCTGGCCCGTTGATCGTGCAACTCTTTCAGCATACTGACAGGACTTTTTCTTGATTCCATATTCTTACCTATGAGTAAAATCACTCAAACAGTGAACATATAATTCGACACCTAGGCTATGTACTTTTTTACTATAGGCTTTTTAAGGAGGTTGCCGATAAGATCTGTATTCAATTGCCCATTGTTAGGATGTTCATTTTTTAGCTCGGTACCTACAACAGCTACATGTAGACTAATTCCACTGAATGCAAATACGCCTTGGTTTACATGAGAAAATCCGACATTCAAATCACATGTGATTCCAATTGATAAGATAAATACCCATCTAAAATTTGTTTCACAACTATATTACCAACCTGGAAGGCAGCTGGTGAGGTTTACAGATCATACACATGCACCGCAAGGGCTCGGCAAACCTTATTCTCCAATCTTCAGAATATCAGAGCAACGCCAATTTTAAGAGTTTTGGGTCAGCAACTAGAAACTTTTGCAAGGAAAAACGGTACCTACCTAAGAAACTTATCAGCAGGCGTCTGTAACTGACAAGACACTCCTTCTATTAGCGCGAGCTATACAAAAAATAGAACTGATAAACTTAAACTCAAACGAAAAACAGTTTCAGAAGTAGGATTATAAATTTCAAACATCAATTTTTGTTGATATGGAAAAATTATAATGATAAGAAAGAAAAGAATAACTCAGTTTTCTTTGTTTGAAATTCTCATCTAAAGTCAGTTCCAACGAGTCCTGTAGAAGCCGGCCAAGCGACAGGACAACAGATGGAAGGAAGCGATCTCTTGTGTTTGTGCGATAAACCTTATTACCGGTATATGGATTGTTTTATTATTTTTTTTATTTATTTAACAAGCTGTACGATAGCACAAACGTGTCATGTCATGAGCTCGACAAATATACTATTTTACATGCTGAGGCATAAATACCTATAAACTAATGATTTATTGTTAACTTGTCGCTTGACCGCGCTTTTACAAAACACGGTTCAATAAGAACAACTGATATTTTCACAGTGTTTAATGCTTCTCACACAGCACACTGCCAAGTAGACACGCTGGAACTGGCTTGAACGCATCAAGTAGTTGACCTAATGAGAAACAAACTGTCGTCGGTGTGAACTGTGAACAACTTTGTTCTTTCTAAAATTCCACCCTTGTGACTGAAAATTAATATTATTGAAGACTTCTGAAAATATTTTACTCATTTGGAACAGGATTAGGTGATCACAGAGTACCTACGTGTAACCTAGATATTGTACCCGCGTCATCCTATAATGCGTGTTGAATTTTTTGTGAACAATCGTCTCATAGACTACAAAAGATAAACCAAGCATAGTACGAATCTTTGAACAGAGGACACGATGAGAAAATAAGGAGCGCTGAGCCTTGTTTACAGTTTTATGGGCAGGGATGGTATGTTCAAGTCGTGAATCGCTCAAGCCAAAGCGTAAGCTGTTTTTTGAACAGTGTGTAAGCTACTTAAGTCAAAGTTGTTGTCAATATTTCCACAAAGCTAAAAGCTGATATTGACTCAACTTTGGAATCAATTTCTTGTAATCCAGTAAGTATATCCAGAGCCGTATTCATTCGTTTTGGACCTATTTTTTGCGCTTAGGAACCATATCTATTGTTTGGGAGCCATATTATTCCGCTCCGGGGTTGTGTTTTGCCAGGCCAAAAGCTAGATTTTATTGAGCTATTAAAAGGAGCAAAAAGTGGTGGGCTTGTCTTTCAATCTTGATGGTTGTTGTACAGTGTACGAGCCTAAGTGAAAGTTTAAAACCCCTATTTATTTATGGGTGGCACGGGTGTGCAATAAATTTCACTACTCGGCGCGTTCACGGTGCCTTCATTGAAGTCTTAGACTATATGAGAGGGTATACAAGCGTGTGCAACGCGTTGAAAGGAAGACATGGCAGAAAAATAAGAGGCGGACTTCAATGAAGGTAACGCAGGTGAAGGCGCATTGTACACCCGCGCCACCCATGAAACTTTAAAACGAGGTCCAGCGCCCCTCATTGCCTCATATGTTTTCTTATAATGTCCTCTCTTCAAAGATTCATTCACATAATGCTAGGTCTATCTCTTGAATTGTTCAAGATTGAGGTCCAGTTCTTCTCATTTTCTTATCATGTCCTCCATTCAATGCGTTGTCCACACTTATATTGCCGATGCTCAGTCTACCTGTTATAAGGTATAAAGCCGTCGCTCATTAGAGGTGGCATAATCAGGCCTGGCGAGGGGGGGAGTAGGGATTTTGTCCCCGGGTCCGGATCTGTTAGGGGCCAGCAGGATCTCAATTTTCAAGAGGAGGGGACGAAATTCTTTGGAGGAGTGCTGTGTTCTATGATCCGGTCCCAACTGGAGCTCTTGACGGGTCTGGGCATAACAATAAAATATCACCCATAAGACACTTTATACAACTTAAACTTGAAGAAGTGAGTGAAAGTCAATTATTTTAACCTCAAATTTTTAGGTAAATTTATTGTAACGTTCTTGAACAAATAGTTTTCAAAAATTTTATAGAACTAAAATATAATTTAGCTCCCATGAAATTCGTGTTAAACAAGGTGTACCCTTCACCGCTCTGACGCTTTTCAGTGCTCACGAATTTTTTGGCAAATCCAATATCTAGGTTCTCTGATATATATCCGTGGTAATAAGGCTTCCATAAGGAGAATCAGGAAAAATGGTTGAGATTAAACGTAAATTTACTTGAGACAGGAACCTTTTTCCCAGTTGCATAACACGGTACCTAATCCTTGGTAGCAAATCATTGTTTCTTTACATTAATAAACAAAGACCTACCTAAATCCTTGATGAATGTCCAGGTAGGTATGAAAGAACAGGTAAAAAAAATCCGAGGAAGTTTATTCAATTAACATCTTAATGATGTGAAAAATCAGTAAGCAAGAGAGTGGGACTTGATTATAAATCACAATGTTCTGTTTGTGCAAGTATACAACTTTGCTAAGTTAGGTTTATAAAACTAATCACACGAACACGTTTGTTTACGATCATTTTCGTGCTACGGTACGTAATAATAAAAAATTTTGGATTTATTCAAAATTTTCGTTTATAAAACTACCACACTTTTTGAGCTAATTCATCATTCTGATCAGCATCCCCCTCCACCACATCCACCTCCTCCTCCACATCCGCCTCCCCCTCCTCCTCCACATGCAGATGCGTAGGAATATGTTGCAACTCCTGCAGCGGCTCCATACCCATACGAATTACGTCTCCTACGACGACGAGCTGCTGCTTCTTCTTCTTCTTGCCTTCGACGACGATCCTCTTCTTGTCGTCTTCGCCGACGATCTTCTTCTTCTTGCCTTCTACGACGAGCCTCCTCTTCTGCCCTTCTGCGACGTTCCTCTTCCTCCCTCTTTCGACGAGCTTCCGCTTCTTCCATGGTTTGAATTTTCTTTTCAGCTTCCTGGACTTTATCAATGTATTCTGGTTTTAGTTTTACAAATTTATGATGCTCAAGAACTGATAAACAGATAAAAAAACATCTTGAATTGGTTCCAATTCCTCAAAAAAAACGTCAACGGTTCCACATTTATTCTTACTTCTTCTAGCATTAGTGTGGTCGTTAAGTTCGAGCAACGATTCAACCGAACCCACCCAACAATTCGCACAAGATGAGTTCACCCTCAATCCTTTCTCGTAATCATATAATGCCGACTGAGGGTCGCCTCGTTTGCGATAAAACTGCGCTCTCTTATCATAACACTCTGAATTTCCAGGTTCTTTCGCCTAAAACAAAAAAGTAGGTATATTGTGCCATGAATCTCTGTTACAGAACATGCACAGACGTCTAAATATGTACCATGAAATTATCCTCATTACGTTACCAACTTACAATTGCTTTGGTGTAGCATTTACAGGATTCGTCAAACTTCTTCTTTTCATATAATTCACCAGCCAAGTCGAATAATTGGGGTACCGTGAAGCCATCCATTTCTTCGAAAATTATAAATAAAAATTTCATGTAGGAGTACTTATGTTTGTACAAATTGCAAATAGACATTAAACAAATTGCAAATAGACATTAAACGCAGTTTTAACACAGAATAAAAGTTGGTACGGAATTGTTGATGATGAGTAAATAGTAGCTCCTCAAGAGATTCTCCGGAAAGGCGGAGTACTATAGAAGAATATCAATCAAAGGAGGCAATGATCTTATTAATTGCCAGAGTCCTCATTTGTCGGAATAAACCCATTAGGCCTAGAACCCAAAACATCTTTCTACAGTCTTCCCCGCTTTCTGCTGTTCATTCTCTCTAAAGCTTGGCTACAACTTCTCTTATCGATGCAGGTCAATTCTACTCTGATATCTTCAGTATATAAAAGTATTTTGTGAATTAGTCTTTACTAAGACGTGTTGATGAGTTGGTATCATGTTTAACTATGCAGTCTACCCCACAAAAGGTGAGATTCAGAAAGCATATCGAGTGAGGAACTGATTAATTGGAAAATTCCTTTCCCCCTTCTTGTTCTACTCAAAAAGTGTCAATCTACTCATTCATTATTGTTTTTCTACGACATCCTTTCCTATTTGTCCCCAGTTGTACGTATTTCTATTAAATTCTGTTAAAAGTGGGCATTAAGGAAATGAATAATTACCATTTTCAGCTTGAACATATCTTCCACATTCAAATAAAGCCATACAAAGAAGAATTCGACTTTGTTCTCCTTTTTTGCTTTTGTTCACTTTTTTTTCATATTCAATAACTTTTTCAAAGTCCAAGAGTGCGTTTTTTAAGTCACCCACTTCCGTGTAACAATCACCTCGGAGCTTGTAAACCTTTGCTGAAGGATTTTTTTTCTGCAAAAAAGGAGAATTTGCTAGATTAAATTTTTTTATTCAAAACGAAGATAAACCGGAATACGTGTTTGGAACTTGAAGATGAGTCAATTTTATTATTCTGGACAGGTTTCACCTCTGGACAGCCTAACATGAATACTGAATGTAGTAGAACTTGACAAAAATCAATTTAAATTTTGTAGTTGAATGTATAATAGAAATATCTTGGTTTTTTGCTTTCTGTGCCCATTACACCCAAGTTCATTTTTGATTTTCAAAGCCAGCTTTCATTGCGTTTTCTTGCACACAGAACAAGATACAGAAATTTAAAGACGAGTTCCAAACAGAAAAAAATTCTTTGAAAAGCTTAATCCCCTCGAAGATGTTTCCAAAAATTAATTTGCTTCAAATAGTTGTCTAAGACAAAATGCTCGATAATTGTCAGGCCTGAAATTGAGCTCTGGTTCGACCTAGCTGGGCCAGGGTAAAAAGGTTTGAAGCCTTGCTCAGGCCAGACAGGGCCAAGCCAAATAATTGGTAAATCTATGAGAAGGCTGGGGCGTAAAATTATGCCCAATCTCAGGCCTGAAAATTGCCTTATTACTTACAATTGCACCCGTATAAAAGTATATGGCTTCCTCATATCGCCTTCGAGACTTAGATGCATCTCCTTGGATAATAAGTTCAGATTCATCCAAATAAGCCATTTCTGTAAACACAAAAATTGGCCTATATTTTCATCACATTTTTGAGAACACGAAGGTACCAATTTTTAGAAGAGATTGAAGTTGTATAAAATACTGAAACAAATCAAATTCTGAATGAACTTTATAGTAAAATGGGAGGTAATTTGTTCAGAGTAGTCAGGTACATACTAAAATTTTCATTCATGTCCCTACGCATTATACTTAAGCGCCTCTCATATCGGCACTAATCAAACTTCATCAACTCTACTGTAAAAATATTGTAAATGAGGTACGATTCTCCAAACTAGTAGGACTATTGTGATTAGTATACTCATTACCATTTAAAATGATATCTCCTCACCTTGCATAGCTTCTTCAAATTTTTTATTCAGAATTAAGGTTTCAATGAGGTATAAGCGTGTGCGATTATCCCCGCTGTTTTTTGGCTGATTCAATATCTTCTTGAAGTCCAACATTGCCGCAGCCAAGTCTCCCATGTTTTTATGACAAATTCCTCGGGTCTGATAAAATTTTTCTTTGGGATTTCTATTCTGTATTAGGAGATGAAATTTAAAAATGAACTCTATTTGTCTCAATGACTAAGAAATCAATATACCGTATCTAACATTTTATTAATACAGATGAGCCATATAACACTGACATTAACGGGTAAAAATTTCTTCTTGGTATTCAAATTTAGAGGGTAGCTTCACTTCTCTCTAAGGATTGAAAAGATACCAAAAATTTCAAAAATTATTTCTCTAATATAGAGTAAGTAGTAGGTACCTAGATTTCCCAATGTTACTCACAATTAGCGTAGTATAGAAGCATACTGCTTCCTTGAATTGCTTTTGGGAAATGAATATATCTCCTTGTTGCACAAGTTGAGAATCATCTAAATAAGTCATTTCTGGACAAGTAACCAAAAAAAAAAAAATTATTATCAATACAATTCATAAAATATTTCCTCTTCCAAAAATTAATGTTCCATTTTTGTTGCAGCCATCCTAATCATTGATCTAGGTACCTACCCAGAAGTATTTTTTGGCGAGTAGGTAAATTCATTTTGAATAGGTAGAAAAATTCTAATTATAGATTCAATTTTGAAATAATACTCATTAAAATTAGAAATTCATCCCACAACTTGACTCCTACAAATATTTCTAACCTTCCATAGCCCGATCAAATCTTCTATCAAGAAGTAATGCTTTAATGAGAGGAACACGCGTGAGATTATCTGAATATTCTGGAGGCCGCGATACTGCTTCTGTAAAGTTGATTATGGCTTTTTTCAGGTTTCCCATTTCCATGCAACAAATTCCACGCGATCGGTAATACTTTTCATGAGGATACTTTATCTACAAACAGGTAATAAGTATTTATTTTTAAAATTGTGTCCTTTTGAATTCATATTATTCAATAATCAACCCTCTAAATTAATGATGATGATATGAAACAGGGTCACCCAAAATTAATACCCAGAGAATTTCCTGGTGATGTCAAAATTGTAAATCAATGTTACCTATGTGGCTTATGGACCTTTTGACTCACATAAGAGATGCACAGAGAGCAAAGATTAATGTGTTACTAATTGTGAATAAACAATTTGATCACAACCAAAATTCATAGTGGGATTCTCTTTTATTGGGGTTTAAACTTACACTAGAGAGCGCTATACTGAAAGTGTGAATTGAAGAATTTATGTACGTTTGTACATTGATTTTAAATCAACTGTTATTTGTTCAATATATCATTCATTGCCTTAGAGTGTATGAATAGTAATGAAAAGGCAGAAATAGTAGCACTCTGGCAGGCGTAACAGAGGGCGCTATTTCAATTACAATTGTACTAGAAGATACAACACGCAACGCAAATGGCACCGTTTCAATCATACACAGAAGATCTAACACGCACCACAATGGAAACAGCGCACTCTATTACGCTTGTCACGGAGCCTTCAAAAACGACCGATTTCTGCCTCTCCATTACTATTCATACTCAAAGTTCATTGCTACAATTTTTTTTTGTACCTATTTAATGTTGATGATACAAACTACAATGCTTGTATTTGCTTTAAAAATGATAATCCTATTAATTAATATGGTGCGTAAAATTTCTCCATTTAAAAAGTATTGAACAAAAGAATGAATATTGTCAGGGCTACCAACTCCCCAACTCTAAGTTTAAACCCCAATTTACCTGATGATCTTTGCTCCCTTTATTATTCTTATGAGAATCAACCCATTAAGAAGCTCCTAAACACCAGAACAGGTACTCTGACTAATTGTTATCAATTGCATGACGTCAGAGGAAATTTGTCTATTATGGTTCTTACAACGGCTTCACTGTAAAAGCAATACGCTTCGTCAAATTTTTGTGAGATACGATATCTATCTCCATGGTCGATCAGTTCTTGAGCTTCAAGAAAACTCATTTCTACAAAGGAAAATGAAAGAATAACATGTTACTCATAGTAAGTATTCACAATGCTGAAGAATTAGCGCTTTAAACACAGCCAGAGGTTAAATTAGTGAGTAGGAAGCTTAATAGTCATATTTATGAATTGGCAGACCATGATAAATGTTTTTATCTCAGCTCCTTTAACAGTATAAATATAAAATATCTCTTTTGAGAGAAAACTATTTCCTATCTCCAAAAAAGAGAAAACTATTCCACCATTTTTAACCTCTCCATTTCAGTGTACCTAATATTATCTTCACTCCAATTCCTTGAGATCAATAAGAATAGACCCCTCCTCCTACAAAGTGGGTTTCTATGCCTAATGAAATGATTGCGTTGAATTTCAAGAGCTGAACAAATTCTATACAGTGAGGAAGCGCATCGAATAATTGAAAGATATTCTTACCATCTTTGGCATCATCAAAATTTTTATCATCCAGCAGCATGTCTATTAGCATACTACGTGTACAACCATCCGAATATTCACCTTGGCATGCTGCTGCTTCTTTGAAGTCTGATAACGTCATTCCTTTGTTTCCTAGGCGTTTGTAACAAAATGCACGCGATCGATAATACAATTCATGAGGATATTGTTCCTGTGGGTTGACAAAATTTCATGGTTTTTAGTTAAACGTACATCTTATCAGCTATAATGTACAAGAAATTATTACTTTAAAAGCATGACTTTGTCTACTTGATAGGATGATGAGGAAAAATTTTTCAGCTCCTTCAAAAAAAAAAGTCATCCCCAGTAAACATTGTTCCTAGTTGAAGCCCTGGGAAAAACTATCTTCATTTTTCCCACTTGAAGCAAGATTTGAAGCCCATAATGAGGAGAGGGAATCAACAAGGCTTCATCCGGGGCCTCACTCTAAAGCTCTTATAAGAAGAGGGAATAAACAAGAAGCCCTCATAGGAAGAGGGAACCAACAGGGCTTCATCAGGGGCTTCACTCTGAAGCTCATCATCAGAAGTAGGAATCAGCAGGGCTTCATCCAGGGCTTTACCATTCAATCCCAGGGAATAAACAAGGCCCTGGTTGAAGGCCTGTTGATTCCCTCTCTGACAGAGGTTTCCTGGAGGACAAACGAGGTATTGAGATGGGATTCAAGGAAATCAAATTGTGCTCCACATGAGAAAAATAGGGGCAGTTTTTCTCAGGGCTTCAGAAGGGACACAAATTGATTACCGAGCGATCTTGTATTCACTGAGCTATAGTAGGTATCCTTTTATAATTTATGTACAATATTTTGTTCAACTATCTCGAATCAATATACATACATTCTTTTGGAAAATCTAAAAAAATTCCCAAGTCTCTTCTAGATAATATTCTTAATGAACTTTTCTCTCTAATCCCCTCTGTCGTTCAGAACAAATGAACAATTATTAAAAGTTTGATAAAAACTATCAATTGCCAATAAATTTCCAAGAAGTTCAGAATTGTAGCTTCCAGAATAATGGAGTTCCCTGTAAACATTGTTTCCAATTGAAGCTTGGGCATTTGTAGGACTTTAGGCATTTAAAGCGGGAAATGGGAATTTGGAATTTTGAAGATATTTTTCCCCAGGGTTTCATAAGGAAAATCAATTATTTATCATACAGGCACTCGTTCTTTCACAAACAAAAAGAAAAAAGTGATGCAGAACTTACTTTTTACTCACTCAATTTAGAATACTTACAATTGCTACGTCATAGGTAATAATAGCTTCTTTGAATTTTGACTGAGATGTCATATCCCTCGCCATATTATATAGCTCATCATGATGCAGTAATTTCAATTCTTCAATTAAGACAGGTACGTAGATAGATATGACATGAATAAAATCAATTTTATTATAAGTAGCTCAATAAGACCAATAATTTACCAATAGGTTCAATATAATCACAAATATAAATGCAAGCAAATATACAAAAGTTTATTGCCGCTTACTCACAAATGGGGGAAAAATAAGGGGGGAATTTATTCTTCAACACATTATCTAAACCACAATAATAATATAGGCCAATGTGTACTTCAAAATAGTGGCAGGTTTAAAACAAGTGAGTGCAGGGTTCAATATAAAATTGCTGAAGCACAACAAAGAGGAGAAAGCCTTTCCAGAGAATGGAAAAAATTTCTTGGTCATTTTTAGAGAAGCAGTCTAGATTGAAAACTGTATCATCTGCTCACAGATAATTTTCAGGCTGGCAATCAACCTTCTTAAAGGAGTAGTGAAAATGTCATGAATGGCAATGAGATGTTGCGTATAAATACCGCTAGGAAGTACAAATTATTGGTACTGTTTCAGCGTGCAATTTGCATTGCCGAGTACAGTACATATATTTTTACTAATATTTTGTAGTACAAACGCCCCTTTCTTCCTGCTACTCTATTGTACCGCATTTAGTAATAATTATCTGAAATTATAAAAACATTTAAAACTCCTCATCAGTGTTTTCTAGACTCAATCTTAGGCTTCAATGTGCTTTTGAACCCTGCTAGAAAAAAAAAATTCTTGCATTTTCCCTTGTTTCATAATAATTGTTCCCTCCCTCTAGGTAGAAAATTTGTTCTTACAACATCATCTTGATTAATCAAGAAGTAAGAGTAAATAGCAAATAGCTAGGGTAAAAGAACATACAAGTAGGTAATTTTCATGCCTAGATACTTATCCTCAACTCAGGAGGATAAGAAGTCATAACAAATTAAAAAGTATGTACCTGTCCTAACTTGTTCGAGCCTTCCATATTTAAATAAGGTTTGACACAAAAGAATTTGGTATTGAGTTCCGTTGTCTGCGGATAATGCAGCTGACTTGTAGTCCGATATTACGTCATCAACATTTTGCAGTTTTAGATGGCAATCTGCTCGTTGGATGTAATATGCGGCCACGTCAGATTTCTGTCTCTGCGGTGAATTTTGCTCATCATCAATTCAATATAGGTACCTATAATGTAGTAACTCGTCCCCTATTCCTATGTAATTACTTTATTTCCATACTTACAATCACCTCATCATAAACAATGATAGCCTCTCGAAATCTTGACTGGGTCACCATTTCATTTGCCATTCTTAAAAGTTCATCTTCTTGCAAGTAATTTAGCTCTGCAATCCATTATGATATAAATAGTTGGAGCCTGCAAATACCTCAATAAAAACTGTCAACAATTGGAGTTTTTCAATAAATTTGAAGTCATGTATGTATTGAACACAGCAGAAATTGTGCTATTAAAACACCAAAAGTGGTACAAAATAATGATGATTAGGAGCGGGGGCAAGTTTAGGAATGAAATTCACTTTTTGCAGAAGAAAAAAAAAGCCCCAGAAGAATGTATCACTACTTTCTCTCAACTTTAGAGGCAAGGGTTTCATTATTTGCTCTTTTACTCTCCCACCAAGTTGACCTGAGTTTATTGTAAGTACTTATGACAATGTTTTCATAGGTAAATCCATTAAAATACTTTAAAAATTTGATTACCTTAATTAGATATACTCACCTGTTACAACCTCTTCAAATCTTTCAAAATCAAATAATTTTTCACACAACAGAATCCTGTATGGCGTTGGGTCCGCAGCATACGTGATAGCTGATCTATAGTCTGACACTACCCCATCTTTATCTCCAATTTTGAAGTGGCATTCTCCTCGTTGAAAATAATATTCTGCCACATTAGATTTTTCTTTCTACATCAGTTAATGGAGTAATAAATTATTGGCACGTTCACTTCAGAATAGCCCAGTTTTCTGTGACGTCAATCAGCGGATAAACGCTAGCAGGCTTTGAGTTGCTTAAGAGCTTTGCTCCAGCTGGCATGTTGACTCTCATAAGAATAACACAGTGAGCTAAAATCAACGTGTTCCTAATTAAAAATAAGGAATTTCTTAGATACTACAAGTTGATGAACAGACGCTGAGAACATAATAGATTTTAAATATATATCTCTGATTTCTTATTTATTTCTAATTTTGAATTATTTATGTAATGATCTTTGCTCCCAATGTTATTCATATGGGAGTCAACAAGTCAGTTGGAGCAACGTTGGGTAGTTTTGCTACAGTTATTCGATAGAAACCTAATCTGTTTGCGATATTTCGCGATACTATCGAATGAGTATCGATATGTGATGTCATAGGAAAACAGTCCTATTAGGTATTCTCGTACCTAATTTATCAAATGTGACCCCATCTACAGAAACCCACCTTGGCGTTATCAGTAACGCATACTTTTCATATTTAACTGATAACGCTAAGGTGGGTTTCTGTAGACAGGGTCACAAATTTTGAACGTACTGTCTCTTTCGCAGTTTTATTATCCTACGTACAAAATAATTTTAAAATACGTATTTTATATTGTACAATTTACTATTGCTTTAGTATAATAATTCAGTGCGGCTTGAAAATAACGGCGGTCAAACATTTTTCTGGCCAACGCTGCCACGGAACTGTGACCCATGAAAAACGTTTCTTACGTTAGTACGGTACATGGAAAAATAGAAATACATAAATAATTAATGTCTTACCGGGAACAGATAAACATAGATAAAATAAAAAAAAACTCTCAAGAAAAATGACTGAATCTTTTATTCAGAGGCTATATTGTGCTCCTGGCGATGAAAACCAATTATTAAAATGCCGAGTGTGTCTGTCTAATAGTTTTTTCTTTTTAGGAAAACGGGAAATTTTGTAATGAGATTGCTCAGTTGGTAAAATACTACCTACTTATCCGACTGGAAAAATCAGAGCTAGGCTAGGATAGTTCTTCCACATATTTCTAGCCCTACTGATTCCTTTGTAAAGAGTAGAACTACCTACATAACGTTCTAAACTTGAAGATTATTAGAAAATCCTCTTCTCCAGAGATCTCGTTTTACTTACTTCTATACTGTCCTTAGAACAAATATAGGTACATCATATCTTACTTATGGCATTAACAAGCTTTTCTCGCCGATTCAATTTCTTTCCAACGGGAACATTGGGACAAGCATAAACATCAAGTAGACTGAAAATGATGAAACCCTCAAGAAATAGTTTCACAATCATCATGAATTATTTGGACTGGAATCTCTTCACATGGAGAGTCAATACCATTCACCTGCAATCAAATTTCTCTGGATGATATTGTTTCAACATTTCAAATAATTATTCGGTACCTATGTAAGTAAGTAGAAACCTATAAGTACTTGGAATACAATGCCTCACAATAGAACAACAGAATGAAGATGAAAAAGAAAGAGGGTGAAAAATGAAATGCACTGCAACAGTATTTCTACGCAGTACTCAAATAGATAATACCAAGGAGGGAAAACTTTTCCCCAATATACCCCATATAAATATGAGAACAAGACGTAATAATAACAATTTTTGGCTTACGTTTGAGGCTTTCTAATGAATCTAGTTTCTTGAACTGTTTTCAAAGTGAATTTATAATCTGCATAGAAGCCCTCAAGTCGATTTTTCTGAAACAACGTACAAAAGAGTTAAGTATGGAACTACAAGCTGAGAAAATTTCCGTTCTTGAAATAATTGGAACATAAAACAGCACACCTTATAGTACGGATTTACTCATTTGTGTATTAATGGGTATTCATTCATTGTAACAACTGTAAATCAACACTTAAGCATATTTGTACTTAACTAAAACCAATTCAACGCCATATTCATAACATGATTGCACATCACCTAATGAAAATGAGAATCAATTTTGTACTCACCTCACCTTGAAGATGGTTACTAGCCAAAAACACTTAGAAATTTTGAGTTTTCAATATGCAGGTAGGCTATACTAAGTTTCCCATCACTTTCATCAGTACCTCTTCCATAAAATTTCACGGCGTTCTAACTTTGTTCGCTTCATAATGCTTAAATACTACCAATATTGTCCTTTCAGTACTCCATTTGACCATTTTGTCTACAGCAATTTGAATATTTCAGAACAAGGGCTCATTTGGAATTTTAGTTGTCTTGTAGAGCATTTAAAACTTTCTCTGAAATTATAGCTAGGTATTATTATTACTAGAAAGAAGTTGAATTTGAAAACGCAAACCTCAATTTGAAATAAAAATATCATGGTACTGGATAGAAGAATTTGATAAGTGATTCTGATAAGGGTCTCTCCTCTTGAAAGGGCTTTCAGTTTCATACGGTGTTTACAAGCTAGTTCCTTATGACGTCATCCAATTGTGCCTTACAGGGCCAACTGATTTATGACGTCATCAGATTGTAACATTGTATTATTTTTGTCAATAAACTCAAAAGAGTCAAAAGAAGCGCGCTCTACATTTACCATGACGGATATTTGCGGAAGCTGCTGAAAAGGTGATGATGATGAAAAAAGTCGTCCAAAAATCTGAAATTGAGCTCGACTGATGAAAGGAAATGTAGGGCTACAATTTTTGTTCTCTGCCATTTTCACAAAAAACCAATTATTTGGGAAGGTAAAACTGATTTTTTGAATACGCTGAGTTATACAATGAAAAATGCCATGATCACCTTCTCGACATCAGCTGCAGCGCACCTACAGAGCACTTATACATATACAAATAGGCAAAAGTCCAAGGTGTTTGAAAAGATGAGGTGTGATCTAGTGATGGGCGGTTATAGGTTATTTCAATATACCGGTTAAACGGTTAATTGAAGATCATCATATCCGGTTAATCGGTTAAAACCGCTCAAATAAACCGGTTAATTGGTTAACTGGCAGCTTTGACTATATAAACTACCAGTGAATGGGAGTATGGACTGATATTAGTATTCAACGTGTCGATGCCATCATGGTGCGGAAGGAGGGAATATAGCGCCTAACGCGCAGCATGTAGTTGGGGTCTGCAACCAGATGCACAAATCTATTATGTAAAAATTGCGCCTCACGTAGTTAAATATAGCATGGATTATGCAACTAACAATACAAATCTATTTTGTTGTAACCTTCCCCTTTCTTTCTCACGGCGATGTCGGCATCATATTACCGCACCGCCGAGGCCTTGTTATAGCAGTCCATACTCCCATTCACTGGTAGTTTATATAGTCAAAGACTGGCAGTTATTTAGATCGCTTTTAGTTCTCAAAAAATTCCGCTAGGAACGCTAAAGTCTTCCACATTTTTCGCCCTCAAAATTGCAAAAATTGAAAAAAAAGAAGGAGAGGAGAGGTAAGTATCTTAGACTCTGAGGTGCCGTGATAATGATTAAGAAATACCTCAATTCTAAAAGCTTTGGGCAATTGGCCACTTGATGCTTTGAAAAAATCAAATTTGTCAAATTATCACTAAGGCTAGTAGCAAATCTAGCGGTAATTCATAATTATATAAAAAAAAAAATTATGATTTTGGCGATTAATTGGTTATTGTGCTCTCAAGAACGGTTTTTTTTTTTCATCACAAATAAACCGGTTATTTGGTTAAATTTTACCAGAATTAACCGTTTAATCGGTTATATAACCAATAACTGCCCATCACTAGTGTGATCAGTGCTTAGTTCAATTGTGAACAGAATGCAACCCGCATGTGCACATTTAGAATACATGCGATGCAGAACTTGGCGGAAACGGGTCACTGTTGTTTTTACATTGTTTTAAATGGAGATCAGAATTGTTTACATTGAGCTGAGCCACACCTCTTGGGCAAGGTCTGCCGTACAAACAATAGACCAATAATTTGACAGTGACGTCACAACTGGAAAATCAGTGTTGCTGTTGGCCGACTTGCCGCATGACTCCCACAAAAATAGGTAACACAGGGAGCAAAGATCATCATGATACTGATAAAGAACAAGAAATTTCTTAAGTTCATTAACTAATTTATTCTGAGAACCCTTTAAATTATGAATATCTAATTCTTGAGAAAATTTGTGGCACCAATTTTGAGTATTCTTGTTATGATCTTGGCTCCCCATGTTATTCTTACTGGAGTCATGTAAAAGTCACGTGACTTATAAGAGCAACATTGGGTAGTTTTTCCAACAGTAACTCACTGTTATCACCTGTGTGACGTCACATCAAATCGGTCCATTAGTTATAGTCTGTTCATCTTAAGAAAAGGCCCAAAATAATGTAGAAAGTTATAATAAAAAAATGAAATTTATACGTGATGCAAAGTTTCACCTCCAGAAATTAAGGAAGAAGTTCGTCATCGAATAGCTACACACTTGAAAAGAATCTCTAAACGTACCACTATAAGCAGTCAACAACTCTCCATCAAATCCGATCTCAACATTACCAATAAATTTCTGAAGGAAAATCCTAATCTATTAGTGTTAAAAGCTGATAAGGGACATGTCACTGTTTTGATGGACCGGCAAGACTACCAAAGAAAAGTTCTCTCTTTGCTTGAAGACAAGTCTACCTACAAAAAATTACAACGCGATCCTACTTCCACTATCGAGACTAAATGCAACGAATTCTTCAGCAGTACGTTTGAAAAGAAATACATAGACCTACCTTTGAAAAAATACTTCACGCATTACGACAGTGTAGCTCCCAAATTTTATGGACTGCCTAAACTTCACAAAACCGGAGTCCCACTACGTCCTGTCACTTCCTATGTTAAAGCTCCTACTGCGTCTCTATCTCGTTTTCTTGCCAACATTCTGCAGAACATTCGCGATGACAATATGAACATCCCATCGGCTCAAGTGCTTAAAGAGAGAATTTCTGACCTTCAGCTGGATGATGATCACATCATGGTATCCTTTGACGCTGTTTCTCTTTTCACCTCAATTCCAGCCTCCCTCACCATCCAAATCCTCAAGAAACGCTGGATTGATCTAAAAAACATATGGACTGGTATTGATGAGAAACTATTCTTTGAAATGCTCAGCTATTGCTTGGAAAAAGGATACTGCCAATTTGATGGGTCCTTTTACTCTCAAATTGAGGGTTTACCAATGGGAAGTCCATTATCACCGGTGCTGGCTGACATTGTTCTAGATGAGCTTTTCAATCTGACTAAACTACATTTTCAAGACTCCATAATTTTCATGACCAAATACGTCGACGACAGTCTTTTCATTATCAAACAATCTATTTTTGACAATCTTTTCCAATTTTTAAACAGTTTTCATCAACGTATTATTTTTACTTTTGAGAAAGAACAAAATGCTTGTATCAACCTTTTAGATATCACTATTGTAAGAACCTCGAACGGATTAATTTTTAAACACTTTCAAAAACCTACCTCCACAGGTAGACTTATCAATTTTCTTTCCAATCAACCCTTTTCCTGTAAATTCAACTCTTGTGTAAATCTTCTAGAACGTCAAAAGAATTTATCTGACCCTATTTTTCATGATGACATTATTTCTAAATTTTCTGACACGCTTAAAGCTAATAATTATCCCGATAAATTTATTAATGACGTATTGAATTTTAAACGTAACAGTAATGACCAAGACCATAATAATAGTAGTAATTTATATTTTTCTTTACCTTATATAGGCCGAAGCAGTCACATCATTAAGAAATCCTTGTCCTCTCTTGATAACAAAATTCGCATCTCTTTCGGTAGTCACAACACTATGTACCAAAACTTTTTTCGAAAACAAAAGACAAGATCCCTCTCAAATTAAACTCTGGTGTTGTGTACAGGATTCCCTGCTCTAGCTGTCCCCTGGTTTATGTGGGGGAGACGTCTCAACTTTTAAAGAAGAGAATCTCCCAACACAAAACGAATGTAAAGGAAGGTAATGGTGTCACTGCTTTGGCTCAACATACTTCTGAAACTTCTCATGTTTTTGATTTCAAACGTGTTGACATTGTAGGCCGCGAGAATAATAAGAAAAAGAGGCAGTTTCTTGAAGTTATTAATATTATACGTAACAATACTGTCAATTTTAAGACCGATACTAACGGATTTTCAAGTGTTTACACGACCATTCTGAGTCATAAGTCAATGTAGCTTTTCTTTTCTCACCTTTTTATACATGTATGTACAACTTTCTTTTAGTTCGTACCCTGATGATGTTGCGTGAGCAACGAAACGTCGGTTTCTCGTTCGTAAAAATTAAGATATAGTGATATTTAGAGCCAAAAATTTGTTTCTTTTTATGTAGAAAGTTATGATACTTGAGAAGTTTGCACCAACATCTCAAGTAGTTTGTACCATGTTATTTAAAAAGTTAGTACAAAACAGTACAAACTGAGACCCTTTCTCAAGTAGCCCTTTCATAACGTGAACAGATTATAAATTGACTATCTGGGATCTGCATATTACACCACTCTGTTGCGGACGGTATCTTTTGCACAAAGAATATTATGGTTAGTGTGTGTGATCAGCTAGCTATGTGTGTGCGTGTCGGTCCCTTTGTCGGCATGGAGATACGTCAAAATCCAAATTAATGTATCTCCATTATCACAGAAACCACGCCAAATTTGAAAAATCCAATAACATTTTCAAATTCCTCGTTGGAAATTTGGAAGGAACGATATAGGAATCTCTCGGGAATAACTCGATTATATCCCGTTTTACTACCTAGAAAATTATTTTTCAGTTTCCCAAACCCTTGTTCACGGTCTCTAGTTATATAAGTACGTAATTTAAAAACGTTGTACGGTAGAGGTGTTGCAGCCAGCCAAAAGCCAGAAGCCATAATCAGCTGTAATTTTAAGACCGTAGGCTTTTGGGTGTCAGCCAGAAGCTGGAGCCGTTCTTTTTGGTTGACAATGATTTTCAGTTCACAGGAATTTCAATTTATGGTTCTTTTGACATGTAATCTTTCTATTTTACAACTTTTGCATAATTCTAAAGAATTATATTCTCTTTTTCCAAGTTTATATTTTTGTTTTTCAATTTTTTTCTGTTTTCAAAATCTAGTTTCAATTTTTACTATTAAAATGTGTCTCATTTATGTTAGTTGATATTTTTGCTGGTTATTAAACTTATATATTAAACTTTTTATTTGAAGTAAGTAATAGATTTTTAAGATCTTTCTCTAATCGAAATTTTTCCAACTCCAATCTGTGCTAGGGTATGATAAGAAGGGGACTTCAGTAATTTTTGCCAATAATGTTGAACTTCAAGCGTTTTTGTTTTAGTTGGTTACCATACAACGCACGGCAAACTCTTCAAAACAACCCCCTATAGAACAGGTTCCTTGTTAATACGTTTTTCCAAGTCCCGTACCGATTATATTATATCATGGCTTCAGAGTCGAAATTTTTCCAAGTCCTCTCGTATCATAAATTATTAGGGGGCGAGTTGAATCATTTGTGCCAATAATGTTGTACTTAGACCATTTTTGTTTTGGTTGGACATCGTACGGCACACGGCAAATTTTTTGAAATAACCCCCCATAAAACAGTTCCCGGTCAGAATTCTCAAACATGTCCGAAGTCTATTAATTTGATGGAAGGAGGGTGATGTCGAGGTATATTCGCAGATTTTTGAGTCACCTATGAGGTTTACGCTACCACATAATGAGAAAATTTTTCTCAAAAATGGGAGGGAGTGGGTGCACTCGCAGATTTTCAAATTGAGGTAAAATTATTAGGTACTAAAGACATGAGATATGTCAAAATTCTAGAGGAGTCGACCGCGTACCGGTGATCAGAAAATTTGGAAAGACAATTGTACTTTCTTGCATTATAATCCTTATTTCAATATTCAGCAATTTCAAATAAACAAATCTTCAGCTAAACAAATAGGTATGGCTTCAAGATCATACTACGTACGTGAAATAGGAAGCATGAACCGCACAGAATTATACCTACTCATTGAAAGATTGACTCCTCATAATACTTATATGCAGTATGACGTCAACGTAGAGTTTTCAAATACCGGTATTTATTTAAAGCTCGATCATTTAAGTGAAAAATGATGAGCTTTCTCATCAGTTTACTAAACGTTTCTATGATCTCAATCAACGTAAGTTGTATTAGGTTTACAGCTATAACTCCTATTCATAATTATTATCTAAATGAGCTGTATTTGAAGGAGTATAACGAAGGTAGGTACCAGTATTGTGAAATCATATTTGGGTGTTATTATACTTAGCGTACAAAACTTGGACTTCTTAATGAATAGAATTCTCGAAAACGAGTAATTTTTCCCAAGCTTTTGATTAAAAAAAAAAGAAAGAAAAGAGAAAGAAGAAACGGTTTTTTTCGCACACACGTGACGTTTCGATTACCTCGTGGTCTTCATCAAACAAAAGATTTATAGTTCCAAAATTACCAATCTCCATTGCCCTCCTTTTTAATTCTTCATCAATTCTAATGCAGATGAACCTAGTGCATTCGACCCAGCAACCGCAGATGCCTCCACGAGGTTACAGATTTGTGAGGACATAGGTAAAAGTGAATTCTTCCTGGCCCATGGCAAAGAGGCAGCGAACATGGAAGACGTCTACGCTGAACTCAAGCAACCAAAATATTTACACATTTTCCGGCATGTATACAATTTCTCAGAATTTGCTGATGACGTACCCAACGAGTACACAAACACGTACAGACCGCGTGATATTTCTTTTACCGTCGGTATAGAATATTTACCTCGTAGACCATACATAGACGCCATTTCTGCTCTACGGAAGGAATACGTTATCACTTGTCTATTAAGAGAGAAAAAAACCAACGAAATCATTCCATTTTATGTCTCCAAAGCATATGACCTGAAGGCTGGGCCTCAAGTTCATCGTTTTGTATTTCTAGAAACAAAAAGATTAATCAATGATGTATTGCTAGCAGAACAATCGGCAGAGATATATTTGAAACCGTATTTCAATATTGAACTCCACTACCTTGCACTGAGAAGGTACCATGAACCGAGTAAGTATCGGTAAATACTCAGTTTGCTTTGGAAATTGGTGTTTTAAAAATCATTTTTCTTGTTCTTACTAGCAACGAACAGCGATTCAGACCCTGTGGCTCGTCTGAATACAGGAGGTCTGGAAAATGAGGGAATATTCCGACTTTGTACGATAATATTTTCATCGCCCTACTTTGAAAAAAAAATCACGCATGACGCGCGGACACTTTCGACAGTAAAATGGCAAACAAATGAGGTTTCATTCCGCACCAACGAGGGAATGATAAACCGAGGTGGAGAGACATATTATGAACGAATGGTAGCGTGTTATGGCAGGAATATAGATGCTAAAAAACCTTTGCAGATTTTTTATATTTCCAGAGCGTATAACCCTAATCAAGTTTTCATTTACATTAGGGATCCGAATAACTTCAGTTTCTATCTTGAATACTTGGCAACAAATGTGAATATTGTGCACGAACTTTATAGATTTGATACCATAGAAATATAAACGATCGTAATTTACAGTTACTGTATCATTCATTTTATGTCACCTTTAAATCTTTGAAAACAAATTCTTATACCTTCTCTATTTCAATGCTCATATTTTATACTAGTGGTTTATTTGGATGTGAGAGTAGGCTACACGCATGTACCTATACCTACTCAATTTCAAGATGTTGATTAGAACCTCGTTTCTTTATTTTCCGTAGAAATACAGATAAATCTATTGACGGTGAAAAATAAAAAAAACAAGTTTTATACTCAACCGTTGCTGTATTCACTCATATGAAATCGTAGATTTTTCAATTCAGTTGATTAGGCCTATACTTTTTCAGGCCAAAATTCATCGTTTTGTCATCCGAATTTCAGTATTCTCTTTCACAATTCTCAAAACCATTTTAAAAACAGTCACGAACAATTGTCGAGTAAAATGTAACTTATGATACGAATACAAACTTTTTATGGAGCATAACATTTCGCAGGAAGTAATAAGTATGTAGAAATTAAACTCATAATAAATTATAGGTCTTTTAAAATTTATGATTTTCTTATCAAAATAATCAGTTATAAGGTATATTAAATTATTGAACACCTATTGAGAAAATCAAAGGAAAAAAACTAGGTACCTACATTGAATAAAATTCACTTAGAATAAACCTCCATAATTCCTCAAGTCGTTTCCAGAACTCCAAGCGGCATGAGTAGCTCCATCCATGTCCGAAGCCACTCTCGTCGTATCAACGTATCGATGATTTCGACCACCTATCTTCTCTCCGCAATCTGGACAATTGCTTTCTTGCATCGCTCCCCCGCATTCCGTTATACAATAATAATGCCCACGAGAGCACGTAAACCAGTGTCCCTTACTCTGACTACCTCCATGAAAACTTTTAGACATGGCTAAATGGATCATCTGTTTCTCCTCTCTGGTCAAAGGACGATCACTTTTCAAGGTTTCTTTAAGCTCCAAAAATGAACGGTTCACGATTTCTTGTTCCTCGGAAGTGAATCGCTTACATCCGAATAATATTTTTTCAATATTTTCGCAAGACGTGCGTTGTTCTGCTCGATTATTGTCATTCATTAAGTACGAGTACGATGAATTTCGAAGAACTACACACCAATCGACCATTTTAAGGTATCGCGCTACTTCGAGACTTATGTCTTCGGACTGCTGTTGATTTACATGGTAAGAAAGGGCGTCTATTCTCTCAATAAGTTTCTGGGTAAGAGCGAGGGTTTTTTCAGCCGCCTTGGAAGTATCCAATTTTTTTTGCACCAATTTTCGGGGCATTTCTCGCCTTAGTTGGAACATTGAACGCGCTTCTTGTTTATAGTGTTCTTGGAGGAATAAGTCATCGAGACGAGACATAATAGTCTCAAATACGTTGAAAAAAAAAGTTAATGCTGTCAAGTCCGCCGCTGAGACGTTAATAATTTGCCTCGTTTTTGAAGTGCAATACTTATATCTGTCCACAATGTCAAGAAATTTACGAATCATTCGGTCCATACTATGCAAACCTATCAACATAGAGAAATTTTGAGGATTTTTAGATAATAGAATTAACAATTAGACACATGATGAATACGAATTGATGCTCTGATACATGGGAAGTCAGGGCCTATTTTCTATTCTCTGATCAACGTTCTAAAATTATTTTGAACAGGATTCCCTCCAATTCTTTCAGCCAATATCCCCAATCGTTAGCGGACTTCAAATGTCTCGGACTGAAGAATGAGATATGATTACAATGAAAACAAGAAAACACTATATGAAATCAGTGTTACTTCAGTCGCACCAATGCCCTTAAATTTGTGACTGAAGTAACATGAGTGATTTCATTTCTTTATCTTGTAATTACAATGTGTCTCAATGTAGGGAACCCCATCCGCGCTGTAAATGGGACGAGATCATAAATGGAAAGGGAAGAGCCAGTACTCAGAAGTTTTAAGATGAGAGTACCCACCAAGTCTTGAAAAGAATTTTTACACAAGTTTATGCAATAAAATTAAGAGGAATCTTTAAAGACAACATCATAATTACTTTAAAATACACGTTTTACCCTCCCCTCCCAAATTCTTAGTGGATAAAGTGTCGGTATAATCGTTTACGTTATGTACTTACCGGCCAAACGTATGAGCTCATTATTTTTTGTTTTCAAGCCCAAAAATCCTTCTACTAGGCGTTTACATCCGTCCACCAATTCATAATGGCTACCAAATATTTTCCTTTTCACATTTTGAATATCTTTGTAAGTTCTTTTCACAATGTTCATAAAACGTAATGTCGTAACGATCGGAGTTTTGCAAAGCGGGCAGGCTTTGACCACAATTTCTCCTCCTTCTGGTGGCATTTGCAAATGTTTATCCAAAGCTCTGGATTCTATAGTGTGACCGCAGTCTTCTAGATAGACGAATCTAAAAAGTAAGTATAGTAAAAATCAGAAAAAATTAATTAGTTCGTCTTTGGAATCACCATAGTGAAGAGTAGGAAGAAAACCCGTCTTCTACTTTTTGGTGGGGAATAATTACCTGTATTTGAATGACCTTGACCTAATTTACAAAATTGGAGGTCAAAAATCTTTACACAGATAAGAGATTTAGGAAAATTTTGAGCTTGGATAGTGACGTCAAGAAGAGACTTGAAAACGAGCCAGAGTGGAAGGAAACTCGGAAAGAACATTCTACAGAAAGAAAATACTTGACTCAAAGGAGGATTTCTGAATCCCAGCCTACAGGCCCAAAGAGACGGGAAAAATAAGAATGAAAATCATGAATTACGTCTAGGTGATTAGATTACTTCTTATAACATGCAAAACATAGAAGGTCAAATTCATGTTTCACAAAACTAACTCTGGTAATATCAATAATATGAGAGAATGGTCTGAAAGAGTACCTCCTCTCCTCCTATAATGACCAAAGTATCAATTTTATCTAGGTCCAATTTTAAAACCCTCCTAATGTGGGTCAAGGTTATTTAGGTCAAATCCATGTGGCTTTGCTCCAGGACCTTTGCTTTTCTTTGGAGACAAAAGTTGTACATATGTGACCGACTAAGTGTAAAGGTACCTTATGGGCTGAAACGAAATTTTACAGGAAAACAAAAAAACAAACCAACTCAACATTGATTCTTATATACAAAAAAGTTAATATTGGCAATTGAAAACTAGCCTTAGGAAAGTTTTTTGGGTTGAACGGTTAGCATTTTCGGATTCGGATTCAGCAATGTTTTTTACATAAGAATCAATGCTTAACTCCAGGCCAGACTTTACCAATAGGAAAACTAGGCGCCCAAATTTCAGGGGCGGCCAGAAATTCCAAAAAAAAAGTTAAAACGACAAGAACAAAATCAATGTAACGAAACAACGACTTGCGCAAGAAGTGAGAATGATCACAAAAATATGGGCTCTGTGCTGACTAGTTGACATGTCCATGTTAACTTGACCTAACCCAACATAAAATAGTTCGCCTAGGGCGGCAAATTAGTTAAAGACAGCCCTGCTCAACTCATTTTTCGTTTTTTGGCCCATGAGGTACCTTCGTACTCGACCTATCACATATCAATAGAGCTCTGAGATCAAAATTTCTCGAAGTCCCAAAGTCAAGGCAATTAAGCTTAAGTAATCCTAAAACTCATTTTCTCTCTTGAATGACTACAGACTACGTCTTCTATATTTATGATGAGGAAATATCTAGCAACAAACCGTCCGCTCAAAGTTCTTTTTATTGGACAAACGCCCTTCTAACAAGGCAAGGCCGGATCAACGATACCATTTATGCACATAGTGATGCGGAGAAAGCTGAAGCATTTGCTGCCCATCTAGAGAAACAGTTCCAACCAAATGATATTCACTCCGTTGTTACGCCAACTATCCATGATACTGACGGCCCCACAATTAAGCTCGTTACACCCAAAGAAATTGCACGCACGGTGAGAAGGATGAAGAACCGGAAGGCACCAGGCTATGATCTTATTACAAATGATATAATCGCTCAATGCCCAAAGAAGGTATATGTGCTCTTAACATATATCTACAACGCGTCCATACGACTGTCATATTTTCCACAAAACTGGAAAAAAGCAATAGTGTTATTTTGGTACCTAAACCAGGCAAACCTGCCAACGAATTAACGTCTTACCGTCCAATCTCGCTACTTAGTACGCTATCGAAAATCTACGAAAAGCTTCTACACCCGCGTCTACTAACAATCATTGATGACCTGGGCATCGTTCCGCCTCAACAATTTGGCTTTCGAGCTAAGCACGGCACAGTTGAACAAATTCATCGTGTTACAACCAAAATACGGAATGCACTTGAGAGCAAGGAATACTGCCCCGCAGTGTTCCTTGACGTAAAACAGGCCTTTGACCGAGTGTGGACTCAGGGTCTGTTACACAAAGTCAGTGAGTACCTCCCACAAGCTTACGTGAAGCTACTGCAATCTTACCTCACAGATCGTACGTTTCAAGTACATTATGGTGAAGCCACCTCCACCTCAAAACCAATCTTAGCGGGTGTCCCACAGGGCAGCGTACTGGGACCCCTTTTATATGTTCTCTACACTGCTGACATCCCAACGACCAATTCGACGGACCTCGCTACGTTTGCAGACGATACCGCACTCATCACATCCCACAAAAACCACAGCACAGCCATCACTCAACTGCAACATGCAGTTTCAGAAGTAGTAGAATGGATGCGAAAATGGAAAATTCAAATAAGTGCAGATAAATCAGTTTATGTAATGTTTACGTTACGTAACTGTCCGCCAACGACCATCACCATTGATCTGACAACTCTGGTACCGTCACCCTATGCAAAATATCTAGGGCTTACGCTTGACAGCAAATTGAACTGGCGTACGCACATCCTCAAAAAACGAGACGAACTCAAAATAAGATTCAGAGCCTCATTCTGGATGTTTCGGACAAACAGTAAGCTCTCGTTATCCAACAAACGCCTACTCTACGTTACCACCCTACGTCCGCTATGGTCTTATGGAGCGCCCATCTGGGGAACTGCAGCCAAGGCCAATACAAACATCCTACAACGCCAGCAAAACTTGATATTACGACGGATCACCGGGGCACCATGGTACCTGACAAACCAATGTCTACATCAGGACCTCAACATTCAAACGGTGAGGGAAACCATCCAGTAATTAACCATATCTTACGAGAAACGGCTTCATCAACACGTCAATACGCTGGCTATACAACTATTGGAGGAACCAGCGTTGCGGCGTCTACAACGCTGTCATTTCTTAGATTTAAGCTGTCTAGTCTGAAATTATCTTAATCATATTTACACTCAAACTATAAGTTGCACCGTCTTATTGGTAAGTTCATCTGTATTACTCTCTAAGTTAATCTACTCTGCACAATATTATTATATTTTACACGTCACTTTTGTACTAATCGTACTGTTAGCTGGAATGCCAGCTAACAGATATAACTAACATGTCATTATTTCTATTAACCTAACACGTAAATATCGCAAGATAGTACGTGAAATATATGAATGTAATAAAAAAAAAAAAAAAAAAAAATCTATGTGGCTTTGCTCCAGGACCTTTGCTTTTTTTTGGAGACAAAAGTTGTACATATGTGACCGACTAAGTGTAAAGGTACCTTATGGGCTGAAACGAAATTTTACAGGAAAACAAAAAAACAAACCAACTCAACATTGATTCTTATATACAAAAAAGTTAATATTGGCAATTGAAAACTAGCCTTAGGAAAGTTTTTTGGGTTGAACGGTTAGCATTTTCGGATTCGGATTCAGCAATGTTTTTTACATAAGAATCAATGCTTAACTCCAGGCCAGACTTTACCAATAGGAAAACTAGGCGCCCAAATTTCAGGGGCGGCCAGAAATTCCAAAAAAAAAGTTAAAACGACAAGAACAAAATCAATGTAACGAAACAACGACTTGCGCAAGAAGTGAGAATGATCACAAAAATATGGGCTCTGTGCTGACTAGTTGACATGTCCATGTTAACTTGACCTAACCCAACATAAAATAGTTCGCCTAGGGCGGCAAATTAGTTAAAGACAGCCCTGCTCAACTCATTTTTCGTTTTTTGGCCCATGAGGTACCTTCGTACTCGACCTATCACATATCAATAGAGCTCTGAGATCAAAATTTCTCGAAGTCCCAAAGTCAAGGCAATTAAGCTTAAGTAATCCTAAAACTCATTTTCTCTCTTGAATGACTACAGACTACGTCTTCTATATTTATGATGAGGAAATATCTAGCAACAAACCATCCGCTCAAAGTTCTTCTTATTGGACAAACGCCCTTCTAACAAGGCAAGGCAGGGAACCTCTTTTCGGGGGTACCTCCAAGCAATATAATAGAAGAACGCTCTGAGTTACACTGTGCTTAAAACGTTGCATATCTGGTTCATTGAAGGGGTTTAGCTATTCAATGTATGATGCATTGCATATCTAATTATTTGAAGGGGCTATGTCAACTTTCAGGCTATATACACCAACCTCCGAGCTATATATGATATGAAGGCGACTTGGAAACTTTTCACTCTCCAAGCCTTGCCAGCAGCCTGACAGCGGATATTTTTTCCACCCATCCCCCCCCCCAATGAAACAAGTTCCTCGTTAAATTTACTGTGTGCCGTGTGATGTCCATCAAAAAATCTAAATTAGCAAAACTGGTCCTAATCCAACACCTCCCTCCCCCCCCCCCACTTCCCCATCAAGTTCCAGCGGTAAAAATAGTCTACAAACGAGAAAGGTGAAATCTCTCAAAATTTTCCCAAGTCCCTTTCCCATCATCATCTTCAAGGACACTTTCAAAAATGATGTCACAAAAATCGAACGTGGACGCGCTCACGTTTCTTTTTGGGGATCCCCCCTCGCCCGCCTCATGAAGTAGATAGTGGGTTACCCGCTGAAAAGTTGCTTGAGCGATTCGAATCCGATATTTATTTGTACAAACCTGGCATCTGGTTGGTCCTCCCATCCAAAAATTATTTCCTGAATTTCAGGATTGCATTCTCGACACAGAGGTGGACAAGGTTCTCCACAATAACCTATGCATTCGTGTTCACAAGGTAACTTTTTCAAACAGGCTTCGTAGCACGGTTGACGATCACAAATTTGACCGCACTTCCTAGTGCATTTCATGTGTTTACATTTCCAATTGCATTTCTCCTGTAAAAACGACAAATGATAATGAAATAACTTTTAAAAACTCGCATAGAAGTGGGATGCGTGCTCACTCTCCTTTCAATGTTCATCGTCAATTTCTTTTAAAATAATTATGAATGGAAAATGATTTGAGGGAGATGAATTAACCGCCCACCATTAGCAAAATGCCTTCTTACAAAAATTAAGCGACTTTTTCACGGATGACGTCACACTGTGACAATCTCCGAAGCAATGATGCTAGGTAGAAAGTAAAACTATCCGTCCTTCGACCCGCAGATGTGTTGAGAGTTGATAAATTTCTAGGGATGAATAATAAAGACAGGACGCCTTAGTGCCAGAATGATTTTGGTTCCCGCCTTGTAAGCAAGAAGTCTCAAGCTTAAACCTCACTACAAAGAAGCAGAAGTTTGGGCATTTTCTCGAATCCTTGTTCACCTACTCCCTTCATAAATACAGAGACTCAATAAGACTAATTATATGTGTACAAGAAACAACGATAAAGCAATTCCCCATCAAAATAATGATTTTGTCCCCTGTGTTTTCTTACGGGAATTGATTTGTTTGTCGACCAAAGCAAAGGTGATTTTGTATCTACATATTCTGGAAATAGAACGTAACTTTGACGCTGCCTGAGGTCAGCGTAAAGAAGTGTATTGGTGTTGCCATCATCCACAAAGTCAAGACATGATAGGTCCTTTATAAGGTTTGATATAAAATGACCTTCAAAAAGGTAAGAATCTAGATCCGTCATCCCTGTAGTCATTGCACACATTCAAACTACGTGCATCTCGCTAAAATTTTACTTACCTTACATGAAACGCATGGAACGCCACATTTCTTTGGGCACACTGAGTGCTTACATCGGAAGTTACAGTTTTCGCCGCATGGAGGGCAAACTTCGCGACATTTTACCTTACAACTGCAACAAAAAACGGTAAAATGGTACAATCTAGAATTTTCAAGCCCAAAATCAGATCCATAATACTTACGTATGTCCACAAATCAACACATTACCACAGTTTTCTTGACAGTTCTTGTGCATACGTCCTTGCCAGCAGAGACCACAAGTACCAGCACAGGTATCTCCGCACTTCAATTTGGCGCCGCAAGGCTCGTTACAATATTTTAGAAGTTGCTCTTTATCTAGTAGATGAACTATATAAAAAGAAAAACTATAAATCAAGTACAACCATTAACGGAACGAATACGTTATTAATATAATAGGGTCTACCTTCTTCCTGCTGGAAACATAGGATACGAACGAAGTTATGCCCGCACAAACCTGGAACGCCCTCTTTCCGGATTGGTTCACGACATAAGTCGATTTCACATGATTTTGAGCATACCGCTCTGCATTTATGACTGCAAAGCCGTATTCTTTCGCATGGTCGCGTGCAGTATTTTCGCGTTGCAGGTTGCGAGCATTTCATGTTGACAACGTGACCGCATTCTTCGATTTTCTTTTTCACCTGCACACCATAGCAAAATAGTATTACTAAAAGTTCAAGAGATGCTACCACAAAGGGTCAAAAAATTCTACTTGCCATGTTCGGACAGGGGGCGCAGTTTTCAAAACATCTCTTGAGGCATTTCGCATTACAATTTTCACACGACTTTTTACATTTTTGACGACACTTGAACGCGTTCAAATCCGTGCAACATGGAATACTATCTTCGTGTCCACATGGTAATTTTCTCTGCACCATGATTTTACACAATCCACATTCTTCAAAACACATTTTCTCACATGCATGTGACTCTGAGCACTTCCCATTCATTCTTTCGCACGGTCGTCTGCACTTGAACTGTAAATAAAGAAACAGAAAATTGTGGAGCAGATAATTTTGAAAATTGTTGCGCAGGAGTAGGTATCAACCTCCAAATGTTCAGGATCATCGTTCTTATGACATTTGCGCGGACATACATGACCGCAGTCTAATCGTGCTCCACAATTCACGTCACACGAGGTATCCTCGGGCTTCTCACTGCATTTACGCTTTATCGTGTGCTGACATATTGGAGAAATATCATCAACGATAACTTCGCATTGGTACTGATTTTCGTCAACGTGACAAGGCAATTCTTTCACATGGCCACAATTCAAGGGTTGGTGCAAAATGACACGACAAGGTTTACACTTTTCGTAACAAAACTGTTCACACGGATGCGTACGAGGACAAACTCTGGAAAATAAATGTTCAAAGACGGTACTGAAATGTCGATATCTATATCCCTTTGAGCATATTTTTCTTACTTACTTGGGGCATGGTTCATGACAACGAATTTCGTCGTGTTCTACTTTATGGCAAACACTTGGACACGTATGGCCACATATCAGAGGTTCTTCACACGGAGTATTACAGCCACCTTGGCTGACTTTGTCGAAATCATTTAAATTTGCCACATCAGTGAAGTGAGTGTGCTTTTTACAATACAATTTAAGCTTGCGGCCTGAAAAATGTTGACACTTTTTAACATCAATGTGCTAGGCATGACAGTTATTCTTCTTCATGTTTGTCACTTTTACCAATGGCATGTTCTCGCTGAAGAATGTTTCTCATTTCTTGCCACAGCTGACTACTAGCGCACAAATTATCCATATTTCCTACAATGTAGAGACCTCTCTTGGCGCGGGATAGGGCCACGCATACTCGATTTTCAGTTTTCAAGAAGCCGATTTTCGCATCTTTATTACTGCGAACTAGTGAGAGCAGAATAATTTCATTCTCTTCACCCTGGTATTTATCAACCACAATACACTTGACGTCCGCCAGTCTAGGGTACTGTCGTTTTTTCTGAAACAAAATCATCAATTAAGAAAGAACGATTGAGTAAGAACATGAGGCAACAAGGAGAGACAGAAGCTTCCGAGTGGTTAACTTGACGCCGAATCGCGTCAGAACGTCTGTAAATCTTTTCATAGCATAGAACACTATCGTATGTCAGACTGGACTAACCGATACTAGGTCAAGAAGGATGAAGGTTGGTGAATATGGGGAAAATGGAGAAGGGATTCCTCTCCTAAGACGAGTTTGAAAAATTATCTTCCCGTTCTTCTTCTTCTACCAAAATATGACCTAGTATGTCATACTGGTGCATTCATCCATGACGTAGAAGAGATTACCTTGCAGAGGAGGAGTGCACAACCAGTAGCTTGATCAATTGTCTCTTTCCACCACCATAACGAACTCACAAGAACGACACTGAAGTTTGGCAAAAACATTCGCAGCCTTAGAAACGGTTAGGAGACTTCATGCATGATCTTCATTTTCTTCTCTCCAATAAGATGTTTTTCTCCAACAAAGGTGATATCATTAATTTCTTGTGATCTTGAGATTATTATAAAGTGATAGCATTTAATATGCTTTCAAAAATTGAACTATCCTTTGAAAAAACCGACACTTTGGACTGGCCATGATGATATCGATAATTCAAAAGTCCCTTTCATATCACACAATATGGCTTGAAAGTCTAAATTCTTCGCAGTCTTCTCTCTATCATATATCAGGGCAATTAACATATGAGATTTATTTGACTCTGCCCGCACAGTTCATATGTTAATTACCCATACATTCCTTGCACGATCAATAAATTCGAAAATTTCATACTAGGGCAAGAGACTTGAAAAAATTTTACTGACCAATGACGTCATCAGGTCGTGACGTCACAGGGTTGAGAGTCAAAATTTTTTCAATCTCTTTTTCATCGCACGATTATTTTAACTGTTTCGCGGAAAAAGAGTCCCCGGCCGGCAAAGCACAGAGGTTGAAAAATTCTCCAAGTCCCTCTCCTATCACATAGAGCTCGGAGATAGGGCCCCTTCAGTTGACTCAATATGCAATGCTCAATTGGCTTAGTCCCTTTAATGGATCGGATATGCAACGCTGTCTGCCGTCCGACCAGCAAAGCTTGGAGTTTGCAAATTTTGAAAGTCCCCCTTCTATTGTACCTTGAAGGTGGGTGCATCCCCTGCAGTTGATTGGATGTGCAATGCTTATACACCTACTAGCTTAAACCCTGCAATAATCCAGATATGCAACGCTGCTCTTCCAAGGTATCCAGGAAACAGGTTTCCTGCCTGCCTTCCTCCCCTCGTTCAACTCCGTTAAAGAACCCGTGAAATTTTCAACAAGGAATCTGTTTTAATGGAGGTGAAGGTCCGCTATCCGCCGCGCGCCATCCAGCTGGCCAGAGAAGCTCCGTAGTCGAAAATTCTTCAAGTCCTCCTATCATATGTAGCACGGGGATCGGTGCAGCCCCTTCAAGTAACTAGGTATGCAACGCTTCACACACCAATCTCAAGGATACTCACTTCTCTAAACAGGAACATCTGACCCGAATAAGTGGTCAAAATGGTGATTTTTGATGGATCGTAGCCTTGTTGAATGAGGTACTCGCACAATTTGAGGAGGAAATCCACTTCATAGATATTTTTCTTGGAAGAACTATCGTCAACCTAGAAAAAAAAAATCATTACATTGATTTTTACAATTTTTATTTTACGATTTTTATAAGTACCTAATATACATTTTTAAGAAATTTGTGGAGTGTAAGGAGCTTTATTGGTATGGAGCCGGCTTCGAATAGTTTTTTGCCATTTTTGTAACCTGTTTTCCTGAAGGAAAGGGCAATACATACACCTTTCTGCATCGCATTCAAGATTAGATTTCTGGATAGAGATCAAATAGTCTTCTCTCTTTTATCTGAATGGCTGAAGAGGATACAATCACTGATTTATTCCCGTTCTTTTAAACAGTTTTATGATGTTCAAGTATGGAGTCCAGCAAAGGGCTTCGTTATAATAAGGAGAGCTTAATGAAGGTATGATGAATTAAAAGCTCAGGAAAATTGAAAGAATTAATTCTGCTTACCTCTTCTTCAAATTCATTATGTTCGAGAAAGAACATGCTCTTACAAACTCCTCTGATTCGTTTGTATCTCTGAACCGATTCGTCATCTTTTAGATTCGGATAAATCAATGGTGTAATCAATTTCGATATCTCGGGCCGCATTCGATGCTGAATTTGCAACATTGGACAATACATGCCGTTATTGATCATTCTTTCAAACAATGAAATATCCATATTGTACGTTTTACATAACTCGTACACAGCGGCGCTGGGTTTCAATTGCTTGTGATCGCCTGAACAAAGCGAAGAAAACTTTTTATGATTCAAAAATTATAGTTCTACTTCATGAACCTTTTATTTTGTAGGATGAAAACGTACCAATCAGAATGACTTGTTCACAGGCCTCCGTCAAGGACGAGACAATATGCGCTTCCAGCACTTCTGCCGCCTCTTCCACAATGACTGTTTGAAAGAAAAGAGAAAGAAAAAGGTTAATTTATGTCGCCCTTTCCCCCACGAGAAAGTGAGGATATATTTCCTCAGACTTGGGTTTTTGTGAAGAGCTCATTTTCCAAACTATGACGATCGAAGCGGGAAGGGCGGTAATTCCCAGGAGAACAACTTTAGTGTGGAACACCTGGATTCAACCTCAAGGACGGCCTCATTTTCTTCTGAGCAGCTCGAATGTTATGTAAACTATAATTGGCCACAAAGGCTTTTGAGTTTTATTTGGCTAGTCAGTCAATTGGTGGAAATCTTGGGGGAAGGGAAGCATATGCACCTCCTACTTCCTAGACCATTATGAGTCGCACTAAATATCTCGTTTTTTTAGGATGAAAAAACAATCTTTTAGAAACCGACGGCTCCCTTCAGGAAGTCGAACGAGAATTGCTGGGAGCCTCTTCTATGAGTCAAATTGGTTTGAGTACAGAGAATTCGAGGTCCCCCTGCTGTCATAATATTGTGGCTCGAATTCCAATTTTTCCAAGTTTATATCCTCTATGGGAAAATTTTCTGCTTTTCCGTCAGATGGGTATAATGTAACTCGGGAGGTCGAAATTTTCTCAGGTCCTCCTCCTATATCCTATAATATACGTATTGTGGCTCGGAGTCTTCTTCCTGTCATATTCCAGTCCATGGCTGAAAATTTAAAATCTTCACAACTTCTCGTTCTATTATATATTGTGACTCGAATTTCTTCAAGTCCTCTTATCATTTATTAGTATTGAGAAGGAGATTTTTACATGGTTAAAATTTTCATAAATAAATGAATAACGGCTACTATTGACTAGTGCCAGTTATTGATTCATTGATTCAAAATTTATGAGGACTCAGAAATCTAAATATTACTAAAAGTTCCCATGAAAAGGGAATTTTTCCAATTCCTTTTCCTAGGCTATTATCATAATTTTAATTCAAATAAAAAACAGAAACATATTTTCATATTACCTCAATAAAATTTCATCAGATTATAATAATAATTTCCAAGGTTCTTTTGTCCTTGATAGGTATTGAATTATTTTCAACTTGAACCACATTTTTATAGCATTATTTAAAAGCTATCGTTATTTTATTTATCCATTCATTCATTCTAGTATTCAATTGAAATACTCATCATTTTCCTACCTTTGTATAGTTAATATACTACAGAAAATTAATTATATTGATTAAGTATTGAGCAGAAAATTTTCAATATCAAGAAATCATTAAAATATTTTTTTCAATAAAATAATTTTTGTTAGATAACACTTTAATAAAATTTTCAATATTATCAAATTTGATTTTAATTCTAATGATGTGTAAAATATCTTCATTATCAACTTTACTTAATTGTTTTAAATGATTAATTTTAAAAAGTACCGTAATTAATTATAAAAATTTATAACCTTGATCTAAGTTGATTTAAATCATAAATATTTATAATTTTATTCAAATAATTTTTCTTTATTAAATTATTGTTTAAATGATTTTATAAATGAATTTTAATTATTTCAATGTTGAAATTTATAAAAATAAATTTATCAATAAGAGTTTTCATAGACTCTTATTTAAAAAAATTAGAATTGATTGATATATTTTTAATACCTATTCTCGACAAAATAAATTCATTGATCAATTTCTGTAATTAAAAATAAAAATTTGTGAAATTGAAAATAATTATATAATATAAAGTTTATTTTTCGTTTTTTCGATAATAATTCTATTAATTTGTATAGATTGAATTTGATGAGTTTTGACATGTTTCATGTCTTTTTTGACACCTGGTGCACTATTGAAAATTTGCGAGTATGCGAGTACCACCCACCCCCCCCCCCTCTCCTCTATAATGAACTTGGAAAATTTTTGAGAATTACCTGGGAGGTTATCCAGTAATCAAAAAAAATTCAATTAAAATTCAATTTAAATTTAAATTAAATAAAAATTAAATTTAAATTTAAATTAAATTTAAATTAAAATTAAATTAAAATTAAATTAAATTAAAATTAAATTAAATTGAATTAAAATTAAATTAAATTGAATTAAAATTAAATTAAATTAAATTAAAATTAAAATTAAAATAAAAATAAAATGAAATAAAATAAAAATGAAATAAAATAAAAATTGAATTAAATTGAAAATACTTTTCCCGTACGCGTGCGCGTGAAAATTTATACCCTGGACTGATTCAGAAATCTGCGAGTACCAGTTTTTGAGTAAAAATAAAAAAAAATAAAAATTAAATTAAAATTAAATTAAATTAAATTAAAATCAAATCAAATCAAATTAAATTAAAAATTGAATAAAAATTAAATTAAATTAAATTAAATTAAATTAAAATGAAAATAAAAATAAAATTAAATAAAAATAAAATTAAATAAAATTAAATAAAAATTAAATTAAATTGAAAATACTTTTCCCGTGCGCGTGCAAATTTATACCCGCGACTGATTCAGAAATTTGCGCCGTGAGTGAGTCCCAGTATCCTCATCAGCTTGAAATATACTAAAGTGGACTTGTACTGGACCACGATGCGGGATGAACGAGCGGAGCGAGTGAGTCCTAGTATCCTCATCAGCTTGAAATATATCAAAGGGGACTTGTACTGGACCAAGAAGCGGGACGAACGAGCGGAGCGAGTGAGTCCCAGTATCCTCATCAGCTTGAAGTATATTAAAGTGGACTTGTACTGGACCAAGAAGCGATACGAACGAGCGGAGCGAGTGAGTCCCAGTATCCTCATCAGCTTGAAATATATTAAAGGGGACTTGTACTGGACCAAGAAGCGATACGAACGAGCGGAGCGAGTGAGTCCCAGTATCCTCATCAGCTTGAAATATATTAAAGGGGACTTGTACTGGACCAAGAAGCGGGACGAACGAGCGAAGCGAGTGAGTCGCAGTATCCTCATCAGCTTGAAATATATTAAAGGGGACTTGTACTGGACCAAGAAGCGATACGAACGAGCGGAGCGAGTGAGTCCCAGTATCCTCATCAGCTTGAAATATATTAAAGGGGACTTGTACTGGACCAAGAAGCGGGACGAACGAGCGAAGCGAGTGAGTCGCAGTATCCTCATCAGCTTGAAATATATTAAAGGGGACTTGTACTGGACCAAGCGCGAGTGAGTCCCAGTAATCTCATCCAAAGTTGACTTATACTAGAACAAGTAGTTGGAAATTTTGGATTTTTTTGAACGATGAAAAGCTTAAGACGACTGGCGAAAAGACATGAAACATGATTTTTATATTTTTGGCAACGCCAAGAAATCCTTCTCACTTTTTTTTTTTAATGAGATTTTTTAGGTTTAATATATTTTCTATTAATTATTTATCATACAAAAGGTGTTAGA